>OZ018339.1:37537495-40389602 GCA_963969495.1 Ceratothoa steindachneri
CTTTTGGGCTGCTTTTGTAGAGCTTCAATTTAAGTTGTAGGATGAACAAAAGGCCGTAGAAGGATAAATTCCCAATATTAAATTTACCTGGGTGAAGATCTCAATGGTTCCTTCTCATATTGGATATTCACATCTCCCATTCATTAACCGATTTTGAAATAAAGTTTTTAGCAACCCAACTTTATTTGTCAAGTACTCAACTTATTCAGCTTTTGCTATTTTTCGTATAAAATCAGCGCCATAAATAAATCAATGTTCCGTGCATGCAACATTTGTTCTTCCTACACTAGGTTACATAAAGAAGCTGAATTTGTTTGAGGATATTTCAAAGGTAACTGTTTGCCTGGGACCCTGGTGGAAAGGATCAACACTAAATTTTTAAATGACACTTACCCATCAGAATTGAAATTCTCAAACAAATTATAAATTTATTAAAGAAGTTATTTTTCATACTAATTTTAAGATAATTTTTAGAAGTAAACAACATATGGGACTATTTCAATTATAAAGACAGAATCCCGCAAGAGACAAGTTCTTCGTCATATACGAATTTACTTGCCGCAGGTGTAATCTCGGTAAATATATTTGCAGTACGGTGTACTAGCTGAAGGTAAGCATATTTTCTCACGTGGGAATTAGCTACAGAATTTGGAAAGTTCTTTGTAAAAAAGAGTTCTCGTATGTTCGGTTACATTCTATTTAATGTAAAATCGATGCTACCTTGAGCACTTTCAAAATTTGAAAACTATCGTTTTGCGAATTCAAGAATCCATGTACATCAAATATCTTTCCCCTCCTCTAAATTCAGATGCTTCTTCTCATCCACTACTTCTACTTTAAAATGTTAACAAGTCACCTAATGTATTTCTTAGGTCGTCTCTCTTTCCTTAAAATCTTCCGTTCACAACCGATTGTAAATGGTGTGTTTTCTTGATGCGCATAGAGTGTTTTCTCCCCAAATTTAAATGACCAATTTTACTATTTAAATTTTCTAACATGAATTCTAACGCAATAACTTGTAAGTTCTTCATTAATTTATATATTAACGGGCAAAATTAAACATCAATTCCATAATTTGAATGTTCCTTATTTTAAATTTTTTAAATGATGGTATATTCATGAATTTGTATTTTCAGACCCAGAAGATGGGTGAAATTAATTAAGACCCGAAACAATGTTATATTAAAGAAATTAATTTCTCTCGCTACGTCCTTTTACTTATCCTACAATATATATATATATATATATATATATATATATATATATATATATATAATGTAGGACATGGGAAGTATTATCTTGGAGTATTTTACCTTGGGAAACGTTCATTTAATGAAAGGAATGCTAAATTTTTAATTGTGGATTTCAATCGTTATCAACTTATGAGACAAGCGACAAAAAAATGCCCCGTACCTGTAATCCAACGGCCAGTCGTTAACCGTAGTTTTCATCTCACCTCAATTTCAGTTAACGTTTAAATAATGAACCAAACAAAGCAAAATATCTAAGTAAACACTACGTTCTCCTAATTTTCTATTGTACCTTTGCTTTGTCAACATTTCAAATAACACCTTGGATAATTTACTGTTCACGAAAATTTTGTTAAACCTGATAATCAAATAGCAGTTATTCTCAGACTATTCACCGAACGTCGTTTGTTCCCGTGTGGCGATGGGGGGATAACAGAACAAGATTCCTAACTCAAATCCTAGAGGTATCCTCTTGAGTCATCGGGAAGAAAAAGTTACACATACGGCTTGCCTCTCCAATCCGCTGTTATGTTGCGCAATTCTGCTCAGCGCACAAAGTTAACCGACAGTCGGATCCATATCTGTGGTATCATCAAATACTTCTCGCTTAGGTCCAATATTAACATCTTAATTTACATTTCTTGTATTGCTAGGTATTCTTCTTTTTCAAGATGTCAAAAGCTATATTTATTTTTGTCGTTATTATTTAAATCATCTCTCTTTGGTGTTGAAAGTCGACGGCACTGGCAATGGAAGATAAGCAAAGTTTTATTCTTTAAACAGAACTCGACAAATTTCAGATGTTGCTAGAGGATTCTCAACCGTTGTCAAGGAAACGAGAATGGTCCAATCCTATTACAGTATTCGAATATAAGACCTATCAAGGCAAAATATTTCCTAGGTTGTCATGGCGATGAAAGTTCTTAAGGATGCAGTCCCCTATTTCATTATCCCCCAGATATATCTACGTGTGCAACGAAATTAATCTGAACCGGACATGCCATTCGTGGCGCCAAAATTCTGTGTTCGCTCTCTGAACTAAAGAAAAATGTCCACATGTTGGACCAGGGAGGATCTTAGAGAATAGGGGAGGGTAAAGGAAGTAGGGGGGTATCGTACGTTTCAGAAATACTCATTATCTTATATCTATGATACACACTAAAGTGGGTAATAGTGAATCGTGGCTTCCTTAAAATATAACTTTTGAACTACGCCTATTTCCGCCTGCTTCAACATGGTTACCCATTTGATTTTATAGGAGACAACCAGATGAGCATTATGTGGTCATATGGGAACTACATTGCCATAATAAGACTATAAGCATTTTGTTTGCGTCAGAGCCATTATGAACGGGAGAAGAAAATGGGATGAGATATTTTCTATTAAGTTTCTTGCAGATGACGTCAATAGATGATAAAAAGATTAGTTTCGAAATCAACAAAAAAAATATTTACAATTGAATAAACATAACCTTACAATAATCACAGGCCATGAACTAACTGCGTATTCATGTCTGTATATGTAAGTGGAAGTACATTTTTTTGTCCCTTCGTTGGATAAACCTTGAACGAACATTCTAGTACCAAGGCAATTTACTCTTCGACTTGTTTCGAATAAAAATTGCTAAAGGAATAGATAACAACGAGGTGATAGTTATCTCTAATTTAAAAAGTACACAAGTAATAATTGATACAGTCATATTGTCCCCAAAATTAGATAAATTTCTTGTATATTATCTTGATTAGGTTAGAAATGAAAGATTCTTCGACTTGTAGAGCCACTTTTGGTGGCTAAATTCGCAGACTAGTGGGATTGGCTAGGAATGAGGTCTAGGCTGAAGAGGTGTGTTGGGTAACGGACTATTTTTGAATTTGAAAGGTGTGGCGGTGTCTGCGAGGACACAACTTGCAAATGCACGGATGGGCAATCATAAAGAATTTGGCAGGTAAAGAGAGCGTACTTCAAGTTAAGAAAATAAAAAAAACGTCTACATGTTAGATTAGAGGTAATAATTGTTATAAGCGTCGAGCAACATTAGATTTTATTCTGTTAATGGCTATGTCCAATTATCAGGATTGTAATATTGTTAGATCGAAATTGGATAAATTCCTTTGATAATATGAGTGATTTTCTTGAGAATTAAAGAATTTAGGGTAGGATCTTATTATGATTGATGTAAGCGAAAAAAATATGGTTAGTGAAAATTGCTTAGGTGATTTTTTTTACTCCTGTTGCAATAAAGTTACTGGAAGGTTAGTGTATCTTCTATCTTACCAATAATTGTAGCTTGTATTAATCAAGTAAAGTACTAGTACATTTAGGATCATCTAATTTCTAACGTTTTGGATTTTCGAAAATAAATTGCAGAGGTACAAAACATATCTAGTCTTGGGAGTTTCACTAGAGATTATTTTTTATTTAATATATCTCATAATGGCTTTCTCTCTATTTATTCTCATATTTTTTTTAGTAACTTGTAAAAGCAAAACAAAAAATGATATGGGCGAAGTAGAAGTGAGCACATAGTTCAGAACAGCCGCACCTTAACTTTGGACTGTGAGTTTCTCAAACCAAGGAGAGATTCATGATTCTGAGAAATTCGCCTTCAAGTCAACAGCAATTTGGATTTCGAGACAATTTTTACACGGCAAAAAGGGGATCTATTATGAAAATTAGGGTAAAAAGACGCATATATATATATATATATATATATATATATATATATATATATATAATATATATATATATGTGTGTTTTTATTTTTCTAGATATATTCATCAAATTTGGGTCACTTTATCTACATGAAATGTTCTGTCGACCTCACTTGATAAATCCTTTGTCACTATCGCCGAATTAGGCCTTTGAAGACCCTTGTAACCCTAGCCCTCACCTCACTCTTCACTTTGCAACTGGATTTGTTGTTTTTTCCTCACAACGCACCCGAGAGAAAAGAAGTTGAGGGTAGTGCAGTCAGGCAATTTGGAAGGCTAAATCTCAGGTGCTATTTGATCGAGAACATTTTGGCTGGTGTGGCAGGTTCTTGTTATCACAGGTATGGGCTCCTTGTAACTACCCAGTCGATCTAGGGCTTCACCACCTCACTCGAAACACAGATGTAACTGTCGGTGTTCAGCCTGGAACCCTAAAATAAGAAGGAGGGTGAGATTACGACTCTAAATACCATGATTCTTGCTGGGAATATCATCTGCATAACTGAACTTCCTTTATAATAATTTTTCAATAATGCAATCGCATTTTCTCCCAACTTTATTTACTTCCATTTTCTTTAAAGGGGGTTATCAATTAAAACATGGTCTGCTAAGCAAAAGGTCGCGTGATCTCACTCATTCTGATTTATGAGCTTACGACCTTCAAAACTTTCAATAATTCCCAAACTAACCTTGGAAGGACCTTGTCAATTCTATCATTCTAAAGAGAATCTAAAACAACATAAAAGTTTCAAATTTGGTTAGAATTCTTCGAATCACTAGGATGTTATAGCCAAAACAAAATTATTCAAGGGATAACCTTAGGAGGATCTTGTCAATTATATCATTCAAAAGAAATGTAAAACAACCTAAGGGTTTCAAATTTCGTTAGAATTGGCTGAATAGTTATGATATTAATGCCAAAACAAAATAATTCCCGGGCTAACCTTAGAGGAACCTTATCAATTATATGATTCGAAATAGAATGTAAAACAACATGATGGTTTCAAATTTTGTTAGAATGGGCCGAATATTTATGATGTTATTGCCGAAACAAAATAATTATCTAGCTAACCTTGCAAGGACTTTGGCAATTATTTCATTCCAAAGAGAATGCAAAACAGCATAAGATATTCAAATATCGTTAGAATCGGCTGAATATTTACAATGTTATTACAAAAACAATAAAAAGCAAGAGGGGACTGACTAACATAGTAAGATGTAGAGTACCCCACGACTAGACTCGCTCGCGACTACAAAGGAATAAACAATACGCCACCATTATTTTGTAAACAATGCAATCACACTCCGATAGGGCTGCTAGAATCCAGAAAATTTAACAAAATGCTTAAGACACATGAGCATAACCATACAGAGTTCATGCTATGTAGCTGCCTTATTCTCAGAACCAGTATTTTGGATGGCAAATATAGTGTAAACGTAGTCCTACCTAATAGTTTCTTTTTCATTATAAGTCATCGCACTGAACTTCCTTTTTAATATTTTTTTCAATAATGCAATCACATTTTCTCCCAACTTCATTTACATCCATTTTGTTTAGAGGAGGGTTATCACTTAAAAAATGAATAAACAATACGCAACACTTACTGTATTTTATAAACAATGCAATCTCCCTGCCTCACAGCTACTGATCTCGAAGATACGAGGGGTGACTCCGGTAGGGCTGCCAGAATCATGGAAAAATGAACAAAATGCTTAAGATACAAAAGCATAATCATACAGAGTTTATGCTATGTAGCTGCTTTTATTCTCAGAACCAGTATTTAAATATAACCTGAAAATTGTTTAAGCTTCAGAGCATAATAATAGTTACGTCTCTGTGTCTTAGATATTTTGTTGCTTTTCCCTAGATTCTGGCAACTCGGCAAGGTTGCCAGATGCAAGCTGGTGCTTGCAGATCCAAATTTGCTTCTTTTTCCGTATACAAATAGGTTATTTTTTTTTTTTAATTCTAACACGGCGTTGAAATATTTAGATAAAAATCATAATACTTTAATAACTGTATATTATTGCTAAGAAAAGCAAAACATCTATTAAACTATTCGTTCCAAAGCACCCAAAAGCAGAAATATTATTAAAATTAAGAGAGAAAAAAAGTGAGTTTAGATCTCGACGAAAGAGATGCCTTTCTTCAATTGCAGTCGGGCTCATCAGGGTCTAACGCCAATTCGATTGAAAGTGAACAGTACTGTATAGTGTATACAAGTATAGGCATGCATAAATGAGAGAATAAAATTGATTCTGCTGTGATATTAATTGTTTGGGTGAAATTTCCTTTTTTCTTGTTCTTAAATAGGCAAAGCATTGCTTCCCTTGCTTTCATTGACTGCACGCCACTGATATATATATATATATATATATATATATATATATATATATATATATATATATATATATAATATATAATTTTTATGAGATTTCTTAGACCGCATTTAATTCGTTATAATTTTTAATTAACAACTAAATGAAAAATAGCTTTGTATTCCTGTTTGTACTCAATATTATGTAAATAAATTAAGAAATGACTTCGATTAAATATTTCAATTATGATTTATGATAAACCTATGTTGTAGGGCATTTTTCAAATATTGCTCTAAAGAAATTTAGCATCCCTTTACTTTGAAACTTTTAACATGAAAATTTCATATATACATATATTCTTTCATAGTTCCGATCGACCTTGCGAAGCGTACCTTAAAATCTTGTTTATTCGGTAGATTTTTTGTCTTCCGCGTAGCCGAGTGGTCTAAGAGACGGTTTAATTGAGATCAAAGCAGTTGCTCGCTGCTTCAGTGTGCACGGTTTGAATTTCATCCCTGTACGGAATTTAGGCGAATTAGGAAATAACATTTCCGAAGAATTATTATCCTGTTTTTCTCTTTCTTGCGGTTTGTTGGATTCATTTCATCATTCTTTTGCGTTCATGAAAGATTTATGCATTGTATATTCGCCGCGTGTTTCCCTTAACTCTCCTGTGTCCTTGAATTCCCTCTCTTTCATAGTCCAATCGACCTTAACAAGCGTAACTTAAAAGCTTGTTTATTCGGAAGATTTTTTTGTCTTGCGCGTAGCCGAGTAGTCTAAGGGACGGTTTAATTGAGATCAAAGCGGTTGCTCGCTGCATCAGTATGCACGTTCGAATTCCACCCCTGTACGGAAGAACTTTTGAGAATTAGGAAATAATATATATATATATATATGAGGTTTTTTTTATTTTTTGAGATATATTCATCAAATTTGGGTCACTTTGTCTACATGATCTGTTTTGTCGATCTCTCTTGATAAATTCTTCGTCACTATCGCCGAATTAGGCCTTTGAAGGCTCTTGTAACTCTAGCCCTCACCCCTGTCTTCACTTTGCAACGCACCATAGAGAAAAGAAGTCGAGGGGAGTGCAGTCAGGCGATTTGGAAGGCTAAATCTCAGGTGATATGTGATCGAAGATATTTTCGAATGCTAGGTCTGGGTCTTTCGGCTGGTGTGGCAGGGAGCAGATTCTTGTTGCCATAGGTATGGGCTCCTTGTAACTACCTAGTCGATCTAGAGCTTCAACACCTCACTCAGAACCCAGATGTAGCTGTTGGTGTTCAGCCTGAAACCCTCAAATAAGAAGTAGGGTGACATGACGACACCAAATACCATGATTGTTGCTGGAATTATCATCTGCATGAGTCTGGGCACGACCTGGGTTGTGACAGCAAGCCAACTCTTGTTCTGACAGTTGATCTTATCTTCTTGGCAAAAATACTTCTCGTTGGAGAAGAACCACAGCATGTCTGGCTCCAACGAGTGGTTTAATTTGTTGATCAGCATCTATTGAGCTTGAGTCATTTTTCTTGCATCGCCTTGGGATAAATTGTCCCTTCCTCACCTTGTATGAAGACTAACGAACGTCCTTGTGCCCCACCAGCCTGATGGGATCTTCAACCACACGTTTCTCATTTGCATTGGTACTTTATCCACTTTCTGGGATCAATGTTCATGATATCGAGGTTTTTAGCGAGAAATTCCGGCGTTCTGATGACGTCAACTCGTCGATGATTAATATTACTTTCTGCTTCCGCTACCCGAATCCTCAATCTTCTAGCTCATTTCTTACCTTTTCCACCATCTTTCTGCTGATTTTGAGGTAGTTCCAAATATCTTTGTTTGTCGTTTCAGCATGGATTCCAAAGAGGATTCTTGCATCTACCACAAAATGGAGGGGGGTCCATAATTTTTATGGGTCAATTTATTTGCTAAAAAAGAAAGCAAAAATGGCTATTGTTATTAAGAAGTAAAATGTATAAAAAAATATGAGTGAATTTAGCAGTTGCAAAATGGAACGAATGCTCTCCCTCACCCCCTTTATATATATATATATATATATATATATATATATATATATATAATATATATATATATATATATATATATATATATATATATATATATATATACACCAGAGGCGGTCAATAAGTTTTGCGAATCGGTAGGGCAAAACAGAGGAAGAGGGATGGCTGTTTATGGGGGTGTTAGGACAAGTTATGACAAGTCAGGACCTGCAACCGCACGCTCCTGCCTCGTCTATTTAAGAAGCAGTAGCTGATCGCAGATCCTCACTCACAATTTTTTCAACAATGACGAAGGTTGAGCACCGCGCAGTGATCAAATATTTGACCAAGGAAGGCAAGAATGCAAAAGAGATTCCTGAACGCATGGTTGCAGCGTTCCCTGACACCGCCCCTTCCTATGCAACCATAGCTCGCTGGAATAGAGAGTTCCGCCATGGTCGTGAGTCCCTTGAAGATGACTCCCGTCCAGGACGCCCGTCAGACGTGACCAACGAGGACAATGTGGCCCGTGTGGAGAGGATGATCCTCAAAAATAGACGGGTTCAGGTCGAAGAAATCAAGCGAGAACTTGGAATATGGCATGGAAGTGTTATCAACATCATCTACGAAAATTTGACCATGACCAAGGTCTCTGCCCATTGGGTCCCTAGAAACCTAACGCCCCATGATCGACTTCAACGTCGTTAAAATTCGGAGGAGCTGCTGCTCCTGTACAACCAAGACCCGGCAGGATTAGAGTCACACATAGTGACAAGTGATTAAACGTGGGTCCATCACTGGGATCCCTAGCGACTACTTTTTATTCCGCCAGCTGAAGGCTGCACTGCGTGGACGCCGGTTTGGGGACGATGAAGATATCCAGCTCGCCGTCCAGGAGTGGATTGAACAGCAGTCGGAAGATTTCTGGTTGTCGGGAATTCGAAGCCTCAGAGACAAGTGGCGCAAGCGCATTGAAGTCGAGGTTAGTTATATTGAAAAATAATAAAAAACTTTTCCTCATATATCGTTTCCTTATATCCGAATTGCAAAACTTATTGACCGCCCCTCGTATATATATATATATATATATATATATATATATATATATATATATATATATATATATATCGTTTTAGTCCTAAAATTGGAAGAAAATAAGAAGTTAGACCTATAATATTATATTCTCCTGAAAAAAAATCAATCAATATTTATTATCACTACGCACTTCTCTTTCACTCAAGATTAGGACACATACAAAGATAAATGACTTATCAGAAGCCAGTTTCGCAATCTAAGTTAAAATATCCTAATCAAAGAGGAAAAGATTAGCTCATACTTTCACCAGAGATATGGCCAATAAAATTGCTAATTACATTTGTAAGCTCATAGATGACTAACTTCATTGAGGACAATTTGGATCCGCCTGCTAGAATAGAAAATCGTGTTTGAGATTATGCAAAAGCTCAGTTATATTTTCAGAAATTAATACCTCTATTCTAAAGATCTAAAGTATTTAAAGAATACATTTTACCTCTATGCTTAAAACCTAAATTATTATAGACTGCCTTTTACCTGTATGCTTAAAACCTCGTGTATTTAAAGACTGCGTTTTACATCTATGCTTAAAACATATATTATATAAAGACTGTGTTTTGCATCTATGCTTATAACATAGGGTATTTTAAGACTGAGTTTTACCTCTCAGCTTAAAATTTCAATTATTTAAGGACTGTGTTTTATATCTATGTTTAAAACCTAAAGTATTTAAAGACTACGTTTTTCCTCTAGGCTTAAAACCACATGTATTTAAAGACGGCGTTTTAAATTTATGCTTAAAACTTGAATTATTAAAAGACTTTGGTTTTCATCTATGCTTAAAACTTAAAGTATTTAAAGACTGCGTTTTACCTCTATGCCTAAAACCTAAAGTATATTTTACTTCTATGCTTAAAACTTGAATTATTTGAGACTGCCTTTTACCTCTATTCTTAAAACCTCGTGACTTTAAAGACTGCGTTTTCCTCTATGATTAAGCCTGAATTATTTTAAGACTGCGTTTTGCATCACTGGTTAAACCTAGAGTATTTAAAGACTGCGTTTTACCTCTATGCTTAAAACTTTAATTACTCGTATTTAAATAGTGAGCTTTACCAGTTCTAACAAACAGAAATAAAATTGAACAGGGAATACTTACAAAATCTATTAATAAATCGTGGTACCGTCAGAAAACCAAGAATTCATGTTCGGAATAACAAGCTCGAACGGGTACGTCGTTGGATTTCTGATGTCGAGACAGGACTTCAATTCCAACGACTGCGGAGACAAAACTTTCTGGCACATCATGAGCGGGCCGTTTCTAGGGCGGATGCACCCATGTGGGCTAAAATTAGCTCCACATATATCAGTATGCACATAGACAATCACAACACGCCATTATTTCCCTATCCGGATTTACATCTCAACATGCCCATTCCCTCGTCCTTTCTGGAATCATGCCTTTGTAGTATTCATAGTATCCGATTGTATCCACATACCCTTGAAGCAGAAAGTATCCCCCTCCCACACACACCCCTGCAAAATAATTATATGAGCGTGTTACTTTAAGGAATTTTATACATTGTTTATATCTACACTTCTTGTTTACTCTTCTCTTGGCGATTCTGATTCCTTTCCAATCCATTTCGTGTCCCTCAGAAGTGCAATGAGATGAGACGAGACAAGGTCGTTTCACTGGGAGGCTCTTTTATGCTCGTTGGTCATGGTTTGTAGCTGTTTTCTCCTTTTTCCAGGATATTTTTCTATGTATTTACTGCATATTATTCCGTATACAATACGCATCTTGTCTTTCTCGTTCACTTTATCCTTTATTATTTGTGAGTTTGTTGCATAGTGCGTTGGTAAATTTATGCGCTACTACTATACCACGTGAGTCAGGCAGTCGTACTGCTATTTTCGATGTAGTTTTCTAAGTACAGTACTATCACTCTCCTTAGTGACTCTCCTTTGTTGTTCTATTGGTGGTTATATTTAACAATATTGACAAATGAATAGGGGGGATGTTATCTAAGAATATGGCTTTCAAGTGTTTTTCTTCTTTCCGAAGTAGGCTGTTGCTTCAGCATGTTGAAATCCAGCTAAAAAAAGTCTTTACCGTGTTTTTTTACCTGCGGCCAAACGCCATGTCTAGGCGACGCTTTTTTACAAAAGAGTAAAGTTTAATTGTACATTGTACCATTTAGAGCCATGAAATGACCCATATGACTATGGGACATAGGGTGGTTATTCTACCCTGAAGATTTCAAACCTGCCTTTCGGATTTGGCGCTTGCTGGCGTCTAGTTGCAGAAGCCTCATTTAGCCATTTAAATGCAGATGTAAGTGATTTGAACCATGGGAAAACATCAATGCAATACCTATTTATCATCTTATTACAAATCACCGCGGGTCATTGGAGCGTCTTTCCCTCTTGTTTTTACTGTGTGTCTGCGTGGAGAGTGTTGAGGTTTTAAACTCTATCGGTATGTGACTTACTCCGACATATTGCTTGAAGATTTCCTTCCTGTTCTCTTAGAACCATTAGATCCAGAAATGGTAGCTGAGTCTTTTCCCTCTTCCATATTGAATTGTATCACAGATACGAGTATAACACTGTTTATAAGCGTAAAAAATATTTATTTTGGCTTGTTTGATGATTATGAGTATGTTATTTACATATTTCTGCTAAATTTGTGGTACTTGAGAGCCAGTGAGAGCGAGATCTTCAAATTTCCATAACAACAAGCACTGGTTTGAGGACTAAATTAGGAGCTCCAAGGCTAAAATAATATTGTGTAATTTATTGCTATTAGGAAGAGATTTTTATTTTCCTTTGAACTCCATAAAACGCCGGAAAAGTGTTGGAAAAAGTATTATGAAACAAAGAAAACGATTGGTTGAAAGCTGGTAAACTGTAGATGAGTTTCTTACGACAAAGCGCGTTTGCGGGAGGGAGTAGATGTTATGGGGTCATATTGTTGACTAAAGTACATGAGTTTTTGTTAAGATCTATGAAACAATGCGGAAAAAATTATTTAGTTACTTTTAAAAAAAAAACTATTAACATCGGCAGTTAAACTTTAGTTGGATCGAGAGTTTTACTTTTCGGATTCAAAAATTTGACGTTTTGTAGTGGTGATTACAAAACACATATGCGACCCATCGAAAAAATAGGGAAGGAGATGAAAAAGCGCATCCACTAAAGAAACCAAGTGAATAAGTAGGAATTATGTATGGACTGTTAGGATGAATGAAGCGAGATGTATAGTGAAAACTGTTGCAAGTTAATAGAAAACTATGACAAATCTCTGATAACTGTAATTTCTAACGACGGACATGCAACAGAATATTACCCATTTTTTTCCTGTGTATTTAAGTCATAGTTCTGTATTCAATTTTATAATGTTGCTAAAATCAAATTTTTAGCCGGTACACATTAATTTGATTTTTTTTAATTAATCTTGAGACATATATAAAAAACTTACTAGATCACAGAAATTATTTTTAATATTAATCGAGTACAAAATTACAAAAACTATACCAGTCACCTGTATTTAAACCTCTGCCCCAAACAATATATATATATAAATGAAAAATGAAGCAACAACTTTTGTAGTCTTTATTGCCATTTTAAAGAAAGAATTTCAGAAACCAGACCGTTGTATAATTTGTATACTTATATATACATAATACAAGAAAAGCATTTTTGACTTTGAATGACTTTGACATGAACTTTCATTCAAGAAGCGAATCCAACCTTACGTTTTGTGCATAAGTTGCTTGATCAAACATAACTACCTCCTTTTTTGCACCTAATTGTTACAGGTGACAGTGTTTATCAGTCTCTGATAAAAATTAGCAAGGCAAGACCCTGGCTACACACTTTCCTCAGTTTTAATACGTATAGATGAATTAAAAAGGATGTAATTCTCTAGCATGTCATTTGGAAAAGCTCAATGTACTAAACAAGCCTAATAAAAGATAAGCTCGTCAAAGATGGGAAGTTCTATTATAGAAGCACTATACTCACTCTAATTCGCACCTGATAATAACAAATTGGTTAAATTAATCGATGATTTCTTGTTAAATATTCAGAAACAAATTATGAAAATTTGACACAAAACTCAAACATATTGTCGAAAAAAAAAAAACGCAGTTTTTTTTATCAGCAGGTGATAAAATTTTCCTTCATATGGAGCTGTTTCATTTATAATGTTGCAGATTAAATTATCCTTAGAAATATATAATCAAACCACCGTTATTTGTTTGTGTATCTCGCTAAAAAGATAAAGGAAAAATTTTCCATCCTTAAAGATATATACGAGGGGGCGGTCAATAAGTTTTGCAATTCGGATATTAGGAAACGGGATATGAGGAAAAGTGTTTAATTATTTTTCAATATAACTACCCTCGACTTCAATGCACTTGCGCCACTTCTCCCTGAGGCTTCGAGTTCCCGACAACTAGAAATCTCCCGACTGCTGTTCAAGCCACTCCTGGACGGCGAGCTGGACATCTTCATCGTCACCAAACCAGCGTCCACTCAGTGCAGCCTTGAGCTGGAAGAATAAAAAGTAGTCACTAGGGGCCAGATCTGGACTGTAGGGGGAATAGTTGAGCTCCTCGAATCCGCACTCGCGCAGGGCAGCTTGTGTAACTCTGGCCTTGTGGACTTTGACGAAGTTGAAGTCGATCATGGGGCGTGAGGTTTCTAGGGACCCAGCGGGCAGAGACCTTGGTCATGGCCAAATTTTCGTGAATGATGTTGATAACACTTTCATGTGATATTCCAAGTTCTAGCTCGATTTCTTCGACCTTCACCCGTCGATTTTCGAGGATCATCCTTTCCACACGGGCCACATTGTCCTCGTTGTTCACGTCTGACGGTCGTCCTGGACGGGGGTCATCTTCAAAGGACTCACGACCATGGCGGAACTCCCTATTCCAGCGAGCAATTGTTGCATAGAAAGGGGCGGTGTCGGTGTACACTGCAACCATGCGTTCATGGATCTATTTTGCATTCTTGCCTTCCTTGATCAAAAATTTGATCACTGCGAGGTGCTCAACCTTGTCATAACTTGTCCTCAGACCCCACAAACAGCCATCCTCCTTCCTCTGTTTTGCCCTACCGATTTGCAAAACTTTTTGACCTCCCCTCGTATATATACACACACACATATATATATATATATATGAAATGAATAACACGAAGAGTAGCAGGTGAGGTTCGCGATGAATTCAATGTCTCGCAGGAAAAATAAAAAGGTCTTTACAAGTTGAAAATAATATAATAAAATTATATCTAATACAGTAAAAAATAAAAGACCGCCTATGTAACAAGAAAGTACCAATGAGGAAGTAGGGGACGGACGGGTAAATTCACATTAAGTTTTAGCTAGAGAATCTATCAAGGTCAAACCAATAGGCAGAAAGAGTTAAGAACAGAGCTAAAGGGGCTAAAACGATTAACGGAAAAGGAGATAGACAACAGAGGGAAATTAGAAGAGACAGGATAAGCAAGCAGCTATGTTAGGGTAGGGATCAAGGGCAAGGAAAGAGAGGGAGAGAAATAAAATAAATTTAATACAAAACCAGAGATAATCGGATACCCATAACGTGAATATTGTAAACAAATCTAGAAACAAAAGTAAAGACTAATTTCTTTAAGAATAAATTTTTGGATTGCAGCATCAATTTTGCAAAGGCCAGCAGAAATGCTTAATTATCAAAATGACTTATACATCAACATTCAATAAGGTTTCTTTTAATTGAGTCATTTGAGCGAAAACTAAATTTTGTTGAATTCCAATTAATTAAGTAGTCATTTTTGGACTTATGAACAAAACCGCACTGTTGTTTTCAGCTCTCCTAACATTGTATTTATATTGATTAATACTGACAGATAATTGCTTTCTTGTCTGTCCAAAATATTTACTTGGACAAACAGAACAATCGACTGAATAAACTCCACCAATATTAGTACAATTATTATGAACCAGCATAATCCAATTTAGGAATGCTGAAAACAACTGCGTTTCTTCATTGTTTCTTCGGTTTTGTTTTTAAACTTTTGTGCCTTTAGTTTTTCATTTAATTTTGTTTCCCTCCCCCTGTTATGCTCACAATGAAACATTGAAGAAGGGTAGGGTATAATAATTTGGTCGGTTATAGTAAGACACGTAAAAAAAGGCTATATATATATATATATATATATATATATATATATATATATATATATATATATATATATATATATATATTCACAAAACTGTACACAATATTGTTTGACCTGTTTTTAAGACCAAAGAATTGGAACAAATGGGCATCAGAGTAGAAAGAACATATGCAATTAAGTCAATTTAACTTTGTTTATGGTTTTGTATTATTCCTCTCGAATCTTGAAGAATTACATTAAATGACCTCAAAATTATCATCACAAGCCAGTCTCACATTTAGCCTGAGAACGATTTTTTCAAAAACAATAATAATGAATGATCAATAGTTTTACAAACGATAAATCAATTTAAATTGCCGATGAAATACTAGACCAGATGCCCGAATACTTAGACTTAGGACATCTTGAGATTAAAGTTAACAATATGAAAAGTGAAAATAGTAGAGGATCAAATTAAACTGTTGAGCTTCATGAAAAAGTTAGGTACATTTTCCTAAACGAGGTGCACCTTTGCATAAAACGCAAAGAATTTAATCAAAGGATTACGTCAGTTTTAAATTATAGAAAATATTAACGTGGAAACTGAGGAAATTTCAGAAACATGGAAGAATAAATGTGAAAAGTAATTTGAGAGAAATGATTAAGTAAGAAAGCCAAGAGTGGAAATATTATGCAAAATATATCAATAACTAATCCACTAGGTGCATTTTGGACAAATCACGAGACAATATCATTTAACTCAGAAATAGGTGAGACTACTAATAAATAGCCTTATTGATAACATATGAAAAATGAGACGAGCTGGAATAATTTGAGAATGGATTTAATATACTTAAGTCAACAGCCTTATTAAAAAATTGGCCAGAACAACGAAAAGAAGTAAAGAAAAGTTTTAGGATCACTAAAATAGATAAAATAAGGCTTAATAATTGAGAGACAATAAATATTAACACGAATGGATAAACCGGTGAATATATAAATTGACATAAAGAAAGAATTGAATGGATTTAACATTTCCTTCACGAATTATATGATAACAATGGCCATCATAGACTATAAAACAACTATTATCAGTATATGATATTCGTTGGCGACACAAAGGCCTTCGACCTAGTAAACACCGATGATGTATCAATACCACAACAGAAACAGAGAATTACAAAATCTTTCATTGGCATTGGCATTCTGTTGCACACACACAAACACACACACACATATATATATATATATATATATATATATATATATATATATATATATATATATATATATATATATATATATATATATATATATATATATATATATATATATATATACATATATATATATATATATATACATATATATATATATATATATATATATATATATATATATATATATATATATATATATATATATATATATATATATATATATATATAACCGGAATTCTCTGCAAAAAGGAATAATTCGGATACCTGTACCTCATTATTGTCCCCCTCAAACTTTAAAGTTTGGGGTTCTACGGATAAATCCGTAGACCTGAACATTTTGGAATCTCTATTTATTCAAATGTTTAATCCAGAATTAAATTCGAGTCAGTCGTCCACACCACTTTACATCTATTAATTCAAATATATTAATGTAATTTGTTTTATAATTCATTTTTACCTAAAATGTAATAACAACTTACTAATGACCCAATAATTATATATATATATATATATATATATATATATGGTGGGTGGGAAGTAGCTTCGTACTTTGGTGAAAAAATATTGATATTATCCATTTATTCCCAAAGAACTGATGTGAAAAGGTAAACATATGTTTATGAAAGGTTTTTTCCTTAAATTCAATATGGGTTTCAATTCCTTCCACCATCTTCTGGAACAGCCCCGGAATGGCGTCTAGCGATTTCAGCAGGATCTTTGGGGGGGAATGGAGGACATGACTTTCCGAATTTGGTCCTCCAGTTCTTCCAATGGCTTCAGTTTAGTGCGATAGAAGTCGCACGATGTCAAGTCTCGGCTTCTGGTTGACCATTCATTTGAGCCACAACAACCCATCCAGCGCGTAGGTAAGTGGGAAAGCAGCCACTCACGTACAACAGGAACGAAGTGCGGAAGGGCGCCATTTTGCATGAATACGAGATCGTCGATGTTCTCTCTATCTTCTGACAACCGGTCAGTCCTCATTTTGCAGCATAGCAAGTTACGGTTCAGCGACCATGGTGTGCGCTGAAAGTACCATCCCACAGCCTGATCTGAAATCATTGCACATCACACCGTTACACTGAGCCGATTTTGTGTCTATCAGCAGTAACTATGGAATCCTATCATGCCTTGCATTGGCGATTGCAGCGGTTAACAAAGTGTCCTAATTTGAATACCACCTCGTCGCTCCTGAGAATGATGCGGAAGAGATAGGGCCACCTTCCAAGCCAGCATGATTTCCCCGAAAATCCATTTAAATATCGCAGTCATCGTCCGAGAATGTTTGGCAGCGGTGCGACTTCCAAACACGCCAGTTCACCTCTTTCTCTAGCAAATTTCGCACTGAGTAGTCTGAGAGTCCACTTCAGCAAGCTACCTATCGAGGAAACTTTTCGTGGACCCCATTCAAACATTTTCTGAACTGCCCGCATCGTCTCCTTGTCCCAGATATCGAAGAGGAACTACGTTTTCGAAGGTCCGCCAGAGGCTCCGAGTTGATGTGCTCCGAGTGGCAGTTCTCTGTTCTTTTCGTGTTCACGTGGTCCGTGAATGACCTTTCACCATCTTTGAACTCGAACGACAGATTGCCACACTCCTTACCGTACCACCGACTGGGCACACTCCTGCAGTGTTAAACGCTCAATCTGAAATGTAAAAAAAATTAACGTTACAATTGTAACACTTTAGAGAACACAAAAATAACATTTTAGAGAAAAGAATATTACCATTACAATTTTACCACTTTAGAGAACAGAAAGAGAATACTGTAGAGAAAAGATTACCGTTAGAAGGGTACAGCTTTAGAGAACACACCATAACAACACGGTCCGGGTGATTAATAAAAGAGAACAGAAAAAGACAACAAGACTGTACTGGTAGGGGCAAAAACCAAAATTATGTGGGATACTTAAGGCATACGATCTTCAATTTGCTAGTGACATCCTATTATTTGTCTCAAATTCAGAAGAATTAAAGAAATGGATAATAGAACTATAAGAAATAGTGGCAGGAGCAAGGTGGCAGACTCGAGCTAAATATCTGATCAGTGGAAATTTCTTAATTAGGCTTTCACCAAACATTGAGCTATAACAGAATGTAAACATTCAGAATACGATCTTTTATATGACTTCTGCATCTTTAGAGATATGTAAAACTTTATAAAATAACTAAGTGTCCTAGAAATTTGAAGAATTTGACCCACATCCTGAAAAGAATGAGGGATAAATACTATCTAAGAGCGCAAGGTCTCCTTTAAATGCATTCGATTCCTTTTATTTCTCTCCCTACTCACAAATCAATTTATCTTAGCTTAAAAATTGCGCTTTTCATAGAATATGAGAATTGTGTAATTCTTCTAAAAGATAACAGAAACTGTCGCAATCATAAATTGTTTTCCGAAGGGCGCATACACACCTTTGTGAAAGTTTCGCCTTATCAAACATGAGCAACGCTCGTACATAAGATGTATTCGACCACTCCTTAGTGTCGCATTTTTGCTTAGAATATAAATTTTACCCCGGGTTGCTTCCTTTTCCTACAATTTTTTTAGGTTTGCACATGTTCCGTCTTAGCAGACTCAGTCGCTGCGAAACATTGATAAATAATGCAGTAAAAGATAGCTACAGAATAATGATTTATAAATATTTTATATGTGTAATAAACAGATACGCCTGAAATTGTCTCTATCCTATTAATTGTTTTTTTATTCCAACTTTATTAAAATAGATTAAAAATTCAACCACGGGTAAAGTTTCTTCTGCGGATGGGAGATTCCTCACCCCTGGTGTAACGAGTGTTTATCATTCATCCGATACTTATAAGTAGTTAAAAAAATTATCTCCAGGCAATTAATTGATTAATTGCCATTGATTGGATATAATTTTAGAATTCCGAATAAATGCCGCATTTAAGCTTTAATTACTTTTTTATAAGCTTCGTTTGATTTCATAGTGTATGAATTTAAACACTTGAATAGCAGTACTTAACAAAGGTATCTTTTAATAATTAATAAATAATTTAGGCTTCTAATTAGAAGTCTCGTCAGTACCTTTACATGACAAAGCCCAGGCTTCATGAAACTTCAATTGACGAGTTTATTTATTCCAACCATACCCACTTGCTTCATATTACTTTAATAAGTCCTTGCCACACGTAATTATCAGCCCGTCTACTAGGAATATATAGTGAGTCAGAACTGATCGTTTGCTCTGTCACGTAGGCATTGGAGCTCCTATTTAGCTATAGTGGATGGAAGCATGGTTAAAATGCTCACATTCCCTTGTGTAAACATTGTTGTTTGCTATCTTGTATGAGACATTTTTCTCGGAAGGCTTATTATGTGTTATCCGATCTTAATTTTCCTTCGGTTCAAAAATCTTGATTAGCTCATTTGATAATCAGTTGAACATATTAGAAGCCACAGGATGGTGGTAAATTTAATTAGAAGTTTTTTCTCTCTTTTGTTGGTCATAGTAATGAAAAAGGATTTGAGTTTGGCGTTTTCGAAACAGAATAATCTCTTATATTGCCACTCAACACCACATATTTTGTAAGAATTTTGCTCATTAAAGAGAACACGAGATTGATTACTGGTATTTAATTCACTGATTGTTTTCTAGTATCTTCGATGTAACCCAAACAAAACCCCAAATATTTGTTACTTCGCAGGTTAGAGGCTGATAAATAATAGGGCAATTCATTATACCTATTCAGGGATCAAACTGCCTCAAAACATTAGGTTCAGAGATGTTTATTCGAGTGTTCTTGATTTTCGTAGCAGTTTGGAGGCTAATTATTACAATAATAACCGCAGATCATCGCTGCGTACATTTCTTTTTATCTGACATTCATTGACACTTCCAATAATATTTTGTTCCTAGGAGAACGACCTAAAATAGAAAATTTAACTTATTGCTACTAATCTGAAATCAATTAAATTGTTTTGTATGGATCTGGAAATCAATAAATGGGAATTGTTTTAACTTAATGATTTAGAGATCCAATAGGAAGCAATATGTTAAAGCTGTAGGGGGAATTTACTAAAGACCCATATCGTCAAAAGTGTCAAAATAACTGAATTAAAATAGGTTATATAACATGGTATAAATTAGATGTTGCATTAATATAAAATGGGAAGTAATATACAAAAATATTAAATTGTTTTTAAAAGATAATTGTTAAAATGCTCCGTAAATAGATTCCATAGGTTGAAGATGGGTGAAGCCAAAATAATCCTCGCAGGTGTTCTTTGAAGGAGACCTTGAGCGAAGAGGCCCCATCTAATAACTCTTTTTAATCATTTACTCGTGTGACGTAAGTGGTCAAAATGGGAATATCATACGAATTGCAAAAAGATTGAAATATATCAGCGTTTAGGGGTACTATAGCTTTCCTCACTTATTTCCTGTTTTTATATTCTCTTATCTTTAAAATTTTCCTATTTTTTTAGGGTATCAAGAAATTAGGGCCTTTTAAAAGGAAACTAAATAATATTTAGTATAAAAATAAACATTTATTCATCATGGTTCAAAGCACTGGCTACGTTTCTTGAGGAATTTCTTCGAGTTTGATGAAAGATATGATGTGATATCCTTTCTGTCTCCTCCTTGGCCATTTATATTATGTAATAACTTGATTAAATATTAATCAGATGTAGCTTACCGTGGAGAATATGGAGAATTAGGAACTACTTACCAACATAACGCCATATTTATTTCTCGCGTCAAACGTACCATATGTGGACTTGCATTGTGATACTTCATGGACATTTAGAGCCAATAGAGATGAAACAACTGCAGGTTGTATAGTCTGAGAAACAGATTGAGTAGCCAACCGAAACCCGAATGCAGTTGGTCAATAAATCCTCTGAATATTGCGCACCATCGTGCAAGCTACATCCCATCACACATATCTTCTCTGCAGTCTAAGAGGAATCACTCTTGATAAACAACTCACAAATAAAAGACGTCTGGCCTTCAATTTAAAGGCACAATTTTAAGTAAGTTCATCAAGAAATATTAAATTAACTTGATATCACTATAGCCCCCCTCCTCCAAATGTGCTTACGCTAACAATACGAAACAAACATTCCCAGGGTCTTCTAAAGCGAGGAATCGCTCATTAAGAAAAGATCGTAATTCACGCAAGCTCCTTCACACTTTCTCGTTTGTGTTCGTTTTACTTCACTTCCTAAACGCCTCGCAAACTCGAGAAATGGCCTAAACACTTCGTCAACAGCAAGAACAGCCGATCTGCAACGAAAACAATTATAACACGCTAACCATCTTTTAATTAAACTACAATTGCCTTAACTCTAACTCAACAATTTTGTATTGACTTCTTTTTTTAGATAAATATATATTTTTCTGAAGATTATACGTTATACAACACCTATTGATCCTCCAACGCATAAAAGTGACACAGCAGTAACTGCATCAGGCCATCCATGTAAAAAAAAAGGAAATCTGTACCTTTAATAGTAATTATAATTCACCCTAATCTTAGCAGAAAACAGTTTATAATACTGCGATTTTGAAACATAGTGCTTTCTTTGTATATATGTACTGCTTTCTTTCCTCTGCTCATTGGACTGCTTTTCTGCCCTTCTTCCCTTCGCCGAACGCACCTTCATGACAATCTCATCATCTGGGCTCTGAGTATGTACACAAGCACCTCGAGGCAGATCTCATATTCGTTCTTGTAAATGAGCTCCAACAGCCCCACTCGACCATTATGCATGTGGTCAAATAACCTACATTTTTTTTGAAGTTCCAACTAGCCAAACAAACGCTCAAAAACACAAGTAAGTTTTGCACGCGAATCACGGACATGTTGAAACGCCGGTCCTATCAGAATCTTTCTTAATTGCCAGCAACTATCGTGAGAGGGAGTACTTGTAGCAGATCCACACCCACTTTCGGACCAAATGTATCAAGCTTTTTGAAAGAAAAGACTCAAGTGGTCAAGAAAAAACCCGAATATAGGTAGTCAACAAACCATCTGATGAAGGCGAAGCATCATGTCCGCTCCGTTCCATCGCTCAGTTTCCATGGTCGGGAGAAGACTTCCTAGGGACAAACAATCCTACAGTGTTATGAATGATGATTTCCACCATAAAGAAACCACTCAAGAGCCTTACAAACGCCTTCCTTACAGAAGATTGAAAACATCTAATGTCACTCTTCTTTTGAGTTTCAACTAAAAGAGGGCCGTCCCGATAGGCAAACCATTCTCTCCGAGCAAACACTTACCGTTCGATTCAAGCAGTCACTCATCAATACCTATCTCAATTCATGATAGCTTCCTTACACTTCTTTATTTGCATTCACTTCACTTCCCTTGCCTTCGTCGAATTACTTCTCACCTTTTGAATCCATCTCACACTGATTGCCGAATACCTAGTACACTGAAGACTTCGAAGGCATATGAGAGCCATCTACAACGGCAGGAATTGTTAATGGGAACCATCTTCCTAATTCCATTTTTAAATCCATTACGCAACTTAACTCTAAGTTGATCTTTATTTATGATCCTTTTTTTACTTTTAAATAAATACTTTTTTTCTAAAGAGTATGTTATTGCAAACCTATCGATCAATCATCGCAATGCTCTCCTGTCTCGATTCATTAGCTCACCTAGAAAGTTCGAGCTGCTTCGGAAATATACAAATACGAGTATATCTACTTTTACGTAAATTTAATTATCATTATTATATTAGGTGTTTTACCACCGTAGACACCATAGACGTAAGTTTAATCCATTATGTAGTTACTATTATGTTTTAAAACCTGATTCAGTTTTCTTGGATGGAAAAATGACGACACAAAATTATTTAAAAATTTAAGAATCGCAAATAATTTTGAGCTAATAACACACCTCTAGTGAGCTACAAATGAGGACTAGGTTCACCTGGTTAGGTGATCCCTGCCCTGTTTAACAAGTTCAAGGTTGTTCAAACCTATCAAAATTCACTTATTTATTTCCGTTCATAGACTAGCAAAGTACTAGTTAGTAACTTAACTAGTATACCCTTGTCCCCATCCGTCGTTCAATATGGAGATTTCAGTTGCTATCTCAAAGAATGAAACTTTCTGTCTTTTCAAAGAAGTTTAATTTTATTTTAATTAATAAAATAGGAAAAGCTTGTAGAAAAAAATTACAATTATATAAGTGCTTAAATTAACGGAAAAGTACATATATTTCTTAATTTTTACAAAGCGGCACGAACTTTCCGGATGTCCTAACATTTCGTGCATTTGCTCCAATCTTACCCGAGAAGGGACGAGCTCGGATGAGTTTAATATACTCGCAACCGTTCTTACCTGAATAAAACCATATTCGACTGTAATAAATTATTAAAACAGTCCATCTTTTCAGGTTAAAGTGACGCACTGACTCTTAGCAAAACATCGCATCAACGGTTTCTTTTTATCCTTCCTGAATGACTCACACAAATGCATAATTTAATTTCGCCTAATCTGATTCAGTATACACAGGAAGCAGCTGTTTGAAATATTTATTTTTCTTGTTTTAAACTTTTATTTTATTATTATTAATTGCGCTTCGCGTCCTTTTCATTTTGTACGGTCCCGCAAACGGATAATAAAATCAACACTAAGATTAGTATAACCATAAATAAAAAGGTCAAGGACGATCCTTGTTGGGGGTTAAGGTGCATAAAAAGTTTTAGTACGATTTTTCCAACAACAACAACGCATAAAAAAACTTTCGTGGTTCAAGGTAGAGCTAGTAGATTGAAAAGTGATGTGTTGCGTGTGCAAAGGAAAAGTGATAAAGTGATGTGTTGGGTGTGTAAAAGATGGAGGGATGCAAAGTCATTGCTGTTGGGATTAGCTATTTGCGTGGTAATGCTTATGGATGAAATTGGCTACGGAAGCGAATGCATTATACTCTGCTCTCCGTCGTGAATGGAGTAGATCTTGATGAACGCTGAAGTTTTGTGGTCGCTTTCGCTGAGTACCGAACCTGGTTAAATATCCACTTCGATATTAGAGATCCCATTTTCTCTTGCCTGTACAATCTTCTATTTTCTCCCTATTCTTTCTCAATTTTGATTCTCTGAGGCTGAAATAAATGATATAGCGCATTAGCCTGGAGAAGCTAAGTTCCAAGACTTGATTCTATCTTTCCTTATTAATTTGGTCAAGCGATTCTGGTAAAGGTCTTGGCTTATTTTTCGCATTCTCAACTAAAGTGAACAGAGATATGCAGCGTAGAGTCATGAACCTGTTGTTAATATCTCCGATAACTTTTGTTCAGAATAAATTTCAATTTCACTCTGTTGTCGGTCGTTGTATTTTACTGTCTCATTAGATGTTCGAAGTCTTAATTTATTGTAGCATAAAACATTTATTTATGGAACATCTGATAAGAATTAACATTAATTATATTACTGGTTCATTTTTATACCATTTGTATCTTAAAGACTTATAAATTAACTTATAGATTAATTGAATAAAACTGGTGATTGAGAATAAAGGAAAGAAAGGTAAACTGAGAATTTTGACTCAGCGTAAAAAGAAGGAAGTTAAGAGACAACCGACAACGGCTTCTTTACAGAAAGGTGCTGATAAAATAAATCTAACGATAAAATACAGAAATTGAGCACCTTATCTAACTTTAAAGATACGAACAGAGTGTTTCAAACCTTAGTGAAATAGTTCGCACGTAAAAACACTGGTTTGCTAGATTACGAAATTGAACACAGCGAGCGCACATCACTGATATCAAGAAACTATTGACAGCAATAATGATGCATATGGGTTCAGTGAGCTAGAAAATTTCCTAGAATAAAAAGCGAATAAAGAAATTGGAAGCATGAAGATAAGAGAAATGAATTTGGTTTAAACTTGATTTATTAGAAACTCTTATTCCGAAATTGATAGGTTCGGAATCTTTTCTATGGTCCAAGCCAGCCATTTGTAAAATGGTTTTCGAATATAATTTTCTAATATGGAGCCAAAACCTACGTGATGTTGAGGAAATAAACCAAAAATCCTAGAGGAAGATTTTTAGAGAAAAAAAAAGCACAAATAAAAGGAACATCTAAAATACGAAAAAGGTACAGTAATGGCAAGAATATCTAAAGAAAATATGGAGCCAAAAATATATGTGAAGTTGAGGAAATAAGCCAAAAATCATTGAGGAAGGTTTTAGGGGAAAATAAACACAAATAAAAGGAACATCTCAAATACGAAAACGTTCAGTAATGGCAAGAATGTGTAAAGAAAATATGGAGCCAAAAATCTATGTGAAGTTGAAGAAATAAGCAAAAAATCATTGAGGAAGGTTTTAGGGAAAAATAAACACAAATAAAAGGAACATCTAAAATACGAAAGAGGTTCAGTAGTGGCAAGAATGTGCAAAGAAAATATGGAGCCAAAAATATATGTGAAGTTGAGGAAATAAGCCAAAAATCATTGAGGAAGGTTTTAGGGGAAAATAAACACAAATAAATGGAACATCTAAAATACGAAAACGTTCAGTAATGGCAAGAATGTGTAAAGAAAATATGGAGCCAAAAATATATGTGAAGTTGAGGAAATAAGCCAAAAATCATTGAGGAAGGTTTTAGGGAAAAATAAACACAAATATAAGGAACATCTAAAATACGAAAGAGGTTCAGTAGTGGCAAGAATATGTAAAGAAAACTTCTGTTATGACAAAATGGGAGAGAACCATTTTGACACAAGTAAGAATATAATACTAATTACCACGTGAATACTGACACGTTCAAAAGATATAAATCAAACTAAATATAGAGGTAAAATGAAAATAAATCTGCGTTATTCTTAGACAGATGGAGTAGAAAAACATGGAAACGTGAGACGGTTTCATATTCAAACACAAATGTAGCCCTTCGTTAAAGACTGACACACAGGTTCTGTAAATGGCGTACACACATAAAACCGGTATAACTTCTTAGCAATATCTTTTGTCCCGCTCATCCTTGTGTATGTAATTGTTGGCGGAGAGGGGCCAGGAAATAAAGCAAACACGATCTACCGGAAGTTTAAACTATTCCGCTAATGTTGTAATTAAAGTCGCTTCAGCGCGAGGATTCGAACACGTGTTTAGCACGTTGTATCTCGACGACATAATAGCTTCCTTTGTAGTCTCCTTTTTAGTAATCTTAAGGACATTCGGTGCATAAATTTGCATTGATTTAATAGATACATGCGGATCGCACAAACTTTTTAGAATATGTATTTTTCTTTTATGCAAACCGTCAAATTTAGCCAGCACACCCTGTACATTGGCTTTCTAACTAGCTCTGACAACTTCTGGATGAGTCAGTTGGGGAATAAAATCTCTCTCTGCCATCACAGATAGCTATTAATATAAAGGGGGAACTTTGAGTCAATTGCCCATTAACTAAAGTTTATTTCTAGTGCAATTAAAGAATACAATACAACATAACGCCTTTCCTATGAACGTTTATGAACAATCAATGTAGTGAAAGACTAATTAGTGCAGGAATTCTAGAATAAAGAATATAAAGGCACTCAAATCTAGAAATATTTAATTGCATAGTAGAGATTTAGGTGCGATTAAATTATTATAATTTAGGTTAGTGATTCAACTATGGATCAATAGATATTACATGATAGAGTAAGTAGGAATAAAACGCAGAGTTAAACAAAGAAAACTTGACTGCAATTAGTAAAGAGCACTTAACTGATATATATATATATATATATATATATATATATATATATATATATATATATATATATATATATATATATATATAAAGGAATAAGGAGAGTAAAGAAGCAAGAATATAAATAGATAAATAGGAAAAGGCACTAAATAAGATCAAGCATCAAAACAATAGCGAAGAAATTAATCTTACCATAGAGAATTACTCCACTTCAGTGGGTCACTTTCATAAAAGATTTCAATTGCCCACACTTGCCCCAGGTATAAGACCAACCAGGTTTGTTATCTTTTTCTTGCTCACTATCTTCGTATATTTTCTTTTCTCTCTCCCCGCATCCTATATTTTATCTCGTAGAATAAACACAACAGTGGAATAAAAATAAGAGAACAGCTGCCGGAACTGAAGGGATTTATTGAAAGACACTATTTTAAAGAGCGGGTATCCTTTAACAAACCTCTCCAATTGCTATGCCTTTCTCGTTCATTAAAGGTAAGAAAAGAAACCTATTATCTTATTGGATTATTCTTCTCACCTCATGTTCTCAGGGTCACTCAATCACTCGCATACTTGACCTAAGGATATGGAAAAAGTTAAAAATGCATAAATATTATCCCAAAAAATCATTACCTGAAATTCCTAAAATAATAAGAGAAGTGCGCGAAATCATTATCCAAAATTCCAAAAATTAATACAGAAATGTGTGAAATCTTTACCCAAAGCTGCAAAAATAAATAAAGAAATGTGTGAAATCCTTACTTGAAATCCTAAAAATAAATAGAGAAGTGTGTGAAATCATTACACAACGCTGCAAAAATTAATACAGAAATGTGTGAAATCCTTACTTGAAATTCCAAAAATAAATAGAGAAGTTTGTGAAATCATTATACAAAATTCCAAAAATTAATAGAGAAATGTGTAAAATCATTACCCAACGCTGCAAAAATAAATACAGAAATGTATGAAATCCTTACTTGAAGTTCCAAAAATAAATAGAGAAGTGTGTGAAATGATTATCCAAAATTCCAAGAATTAATACAGAAATGTATGAAATCCTTACTTGAAATTCCAAAAATAAATAGAGAAGTGTGTGAAATGATTATCCAAAATTCAAAGAATTAATACAGAAATGTGTAAAATCCTTACTTGAAATTCCAAAAATAAATAGAGAAGTGTGTGAAATCATTATCCAAAATTCCAAGAATTAATACAGAAATGTGTGAATTCATTACCAAAAATTCCCCAAATAAATTCAGAAATGTATGAAATCATTATACAAAATTCCAAAAATAAATACAGAATTGCGTGAATTCATTACCCCAAATTACAAAAATATATAGAGAAATGTGTGAAATATAACAAACACTTCAGTAATATTTTTATGAAAAAAAAACAATAAATAAAAGAAACTCAAGAGAAACTTCTACTTGCTCCTCGCTTAATGAAACACAAATGCACTGAAAATTTGTTTTAGATTGAGCCCCATCATCCGCTACGTCTCTTTAGCCATTTTAAAGGAGAAAAATGGAATAAAATGGTAATTTTATTTAAAGTAATTTTGTAGTTAAACGAAACCGGAAGAACATAATAATATAAGGAATTCTGAGGGGGTCATTAAATAATCGGCACCAGTCCCTTTTCTAGCGTGGACGACGTCCTACAACCGGATATGAATTTCGTATAATGATCAAAATGACAATTGTTGTTAAGTAGTGAGAACACGTAGACGATGTTCTTAGAAAAAGATAGTGCCAAAAGAGCCAGAACACTGGTCCAAGGGTGCCCTCTCCTTAACAAATCAGGGGAGTGTGGGAATGGATAGACTTCGGCAAGTTCAGGGAGTAAAACCTGAGGTATTGTGTGTGTGAGAAGAGGGATGGTAGGAAGAGACAGCGGTTTTGAAATTGGCGGTGTTTAATGCCGTTCGTGGCCGGAGCTGCATATGCGCGTGTCTCGAACACGACGCACCGCATAAGTGGCGGCAGCTCGCCCCAAGCGCCGAAATATGCTGTGAGACATTTCGTCGTGAATCGAATCGAGTAACTAAAAACTCGATATCTAAAGACTTATGACAAGTCAACGAGCGCCGCCCCATCTACTGAACTAATTAGGTGAAATAAAAGCTGCATACGGTCAAGAAAGAGCAAAATAAGGAGAATGGTTAGAGGTGTATATACTTGTATATATATATATATATTAATTTATATATATATATATATATATATATATATATATATATATATATATATATATATATATATATATATATAGAAAAAAAGCTCACAAAGTACACGTGATTCAAAGTTATGCAGATACACCCAAAAAGGAAAAGTGAAAAACGATTCCGACGAAAGCGCTCGGAATCGTTTTTTACTTTTCCTTTGTGGGTGTATCTGAATATATATATATATATATATATATATATATATATATATATATATATATATATATATATATATATATATCCAAATAAGTACAGTAACGTACATGTAAATGAAGGAAAGGAAAGAAACCACATTTTTAGGATATATATATATATATATATATATATATATATATATATATATGAATAACGTTACAGCCACGAGGAAAATGAAACAACGGAGAACTGCGAGGCCTTTCGACTAATGGTCCTTTACTGAGCAGACTAAAAGACAGTGAAAAAGAGAAAGATATTTATACACCTGATTAATGAAAATATGGGATATAAAGATTAAACGGGGTGGGATTAACAGATACCTGGAAAAACCTATTAACAAGATGAGCCGTCAGGGTTAAAAAAAAAATAAATATATATATATATATTTTTTTACGGGTTACAAAAGAAAGGGGGAGGCAATGCTTGGGAATCACATATGCAATATGAAAAAAAAAAAAAAAAAAGTTTACACATGATAACTAGAAAAAATGACAAAAGAAAAATATGAGGAAAGGTTTTGTTTTTTTTTTAGAATGACTTTAAAGATAAAATTTCTGAATTAATGATTACCACATAGAAGTTATTTTAGCTTATTTATATAAAAAAAAAAACAATAAAACCTTTCCTCATATTTTTCTTTTGTCATATTTTCTAGTTATCATGTGTAAACATTTTTTTTTTCTTTTTTTTATTGTCTTTTAGTCTGCTCAGTAAAGGACCATTAGTCGAAAGGCCTCACAGTTCTCCGTTGTTTCATTTTCCTCGTGGCTGTAACGTTATTCATAAATTCCTCACGTTCCTTTTTTTCGTGATTCAGTTATACATATATATATATATATATATATATATATATATATATATATATATATATATATATATATATATATTAGCGAGGGAATAGTCCTAGGTGACCTGAAAGAGGCAAAATTTAGCACGTTATCAAAAAAATGAATACAGATCGATCCTGGTCTCTAATTAGAATTTTTATCTAAGCGACCATCTGGCGGCTGCATTCAGATGAATTATCACCGAAATTATTAGTGTATAGCCTATTCTTAGACTAAATTTACATTTTAATACAAAATAAACAGCCAAAAAATAAATAACAACAAATAAAATGTATACAAATAGGAACAACAACAAAGAAAAAAGAAAATAAACAAAGAATAACAAAAGAGACTAAGAAAGAAAAATGCACAAACAGAGGCCTGACGTTGTACGAATACTATGGAGGAGGCCAAATTCCTACAAAAAGTCTACTATCCCACAATCAGGAGTACATGAATCCGTTGCAAGTACAAAGGCAAGTGGTGGCTATCCCGGTCGTCCTTGTACTGCAAAAGTAACGTGCCCAAATATCCCCTAGACCGCGACAATAGACGAGAATGTGCTGTAGAACGTTCCATCTGATGACGCTAAGTTTGGTGACTGTGGCCGATTCGAAGGATATAGAGAACGACCTGAAGCCATTGAGGCCTTAAGGTTCACGTGAAAAGTCGCGCCGTAATGTCAAGCCACTTTAAGTCCTCCATCTTTTTAGGCATGCAGCCCGAACGGCTTATTAGATTCTAGCCATGTACTCAGAGTAGGGGAAGAGTGAGACGCTGGTCTGGTTGCTCAGGCCTTGCAGACTGTTTGAGGCCCTCATTAGCGCGCTCATTTCTAACAATCCCTATCTATCCAGGAACCCAGCAGAAGACAAACTTATTATCCCGGATTGCGAAAAGCGTGTCATCACGGATACTGCGAACCAGGTGGTACGGAGATTACAACGCCTCTATTGCGCTCTGAGTCGCTATGTCACAATCCAAACTCCGAACCGGGCAGGAAACTTCATCCCCCGTACCAAATAATGTATTGAAACCAGCCCGACCATGAAGACACAGTGTCCGGTAGTGGTTTAACACTAGTCCACATTAAAACTCTTAATAAAGTTAAAATACGGAGCAAGTACTAAAGTGTACTGTAGACTGTTTGGAAAACAGTCGGTTTACTCATTATCAATAAAAATTGCACTTCGTGATAATTTCCTTGACTAACAGCGAACCTAAGAGATCTGTTCCCGAATCCTCATATATATATATATATATATATATATATATATATATATATATATATATATATATATCAAGGTAGAGCGAGAGAATGATGAAAATGAATCCATAAAACCACATTGAAAGAGAAAACGAAATAATCTTTTCTTGCAGTCATATTTTTATTACCTTTTTTCAAAAAAAATCCGGGCAGGGAAGCGATTCGAACCTTTCACACTGAGGCAGCGAGCACCGCTTTAATCACAGTTAAAACTATGCCTTTAGTGCACTGCGATCAAAGTGGTGCTCGCTGCCTCAGTGTGCATGGTTCGAATCCCTTTCCTGGCCGGATTTTTTCGAAAAAAGGTAATAAAAATATTATTGCAAGGAAACTTATTCCGTTTTCTCTTTCCATGTAGTTTAATGGATTCATATATATATATATATATATATATATATATATATATATATATATATATATTAGATTAGAAGACAACGCATTAGGGCAATATATAGTAATACAAAAGAGTAATGATAAACCAAAACATATGAATCTGAATTTATTTCAAAGCACAGAACTAGCTTCAGCTGCCACAGGAGCCATTCTCAACTGTGTAATGAATTGTGAAGCTTAGCACCATCCAGCATTTTCATCGAGCTTACGCTCGACCTCATGTCGCAAGAGATACCATACAAATGATAATCAATTTCGATTGGTAACTAATGAGTCATCCTCTATGTTGCCTGGAGTTATCCACATCAGATTATTAGCTTTTTAGGAGCTTAGCAAATCACCTGATGAGAATGAAGAATCTGGCATAAGAATAGATAGAAAACCCATTAAAAAACTTTTAAAAATCAAAATCAAACGATTTTTACAAACATGGAATTGAAAACCTAGTAGAAGGATGAAGACTATTGGTAGAAACTAGTTTAAATTATGTTAATATAAGTAAATACCTATTAAAATATAAATAACCTTTAAGATTTATTTGATTTATATGCATAAATTAACGATAAACATGAAAAAAAGCCGCATAACTTATGAGATGACATAGATCGCTTGTAAGGCCTCATTTGTAGTATGCAGTGAATTATGTTCTTTATATTTTCGAAAGGTCATTACAATAGTAAAACGCGTTCAGACTAGAATGATTAAATTAATTCCTCAACTTAGAAAATAGATCGTACGATGAGAGAATGAGGCACCTCACTTTAAGTTCACTAGAAATATCAGAATCCACGCAACAACATATTTAAGTCTTTAAAATACTAAGCCAAGCGGATGCTAGAAATAACGGATTTAAGTTAGTAAACAAACAAGGTCTGCTGGCCAAAGTCGCGTGCTCTCACTTCTTTTGATTTGACCTTACGACCTTTAGAAACTTTTAATAAGTCCCGGACTAACCTTGGGAAGACATTTACAATTATATCATTCGAAAGAGAATGTAAAACAACATAAGGGTTTTAAATTTCGTTAAAATCGGCAGAATAGTTATGATATTATTCCCAAAACACAATAATTCCCAGGCTAACCTTGGGAAATGTCAAACAACATAAGGGTTTCAAATTTCGTTATAGTCAGCCGAATAGTTACAATGTTATTACCCTTTAAAAATCAAAACGGGGAGTAAAAATCACTCTTATGATCGCACAAAATTTATTTTCATATAATATTACACAAACTTGGAATAACGAGCCTATAAATGTCGTTAAAATACTACAATAAATATGTTTAAGACAAAATATCTCCTCTAACCGCCGCCTATTCCCGTCTCTCTTGAACTAGCCTCGAGTGGATATTAGGATCTTTGAGAGTTTGTGATTCTGAAATTAGGTAAATGAGGAAAAAGAATTAGGGTAAAACTATTTAATATCTAGTCTACAGAGTCAAAATTAAAATATTTTAATGGCCATCTTTAACAAACTCTAATCAACAGGGCTCAGTTTTACATGATAACCCATGGCAATAAGAGGAGTGATGGGGAACGCTTTGTTTACTTTCTTCATTTGAAGTTCTAAAATATAGTCGATTATTTAAACTACTAAGAAGATTAAGGGTATTTAGTTCACCCAAATGCAGATCATAACATTCTTTTACCGAAATTTAATTCTTCTTCCATCCTTTTTTTTATCTCTATCTTCGCTTCATCATCGTATCGAAATTACACCCCAAAGTAACAAATGTATAAGCGTGTATCACACATCGTGTTTGTGCGTAACAGCGTATTCGCGGCTTTAATAGAGCTGACACCAAACAAAAAATTGAAAAAATGGCTATAATTGGCTTTAATAAGGTTGACATCAGTCCCCCCTCTTTCGAAAAAAAATGGGCATAATAACCCAATATAATTCAGATTATATCGTTTTTATACGGGAACCCGAAGCTTACGACAGATACATCATACTTAACAGAGTCCAGGTAACTTTTGCACCTGTCATTTAGTAAGCAGGTTAGTAGCCATTAAATTATACTATTTCTCCTTTGCCCATGTAGTTGTCCGAAGATTGAAAATTTATTAGAGATCTGAGTTTGAAACCAACATCCAATGTAGACGAAATTCAGGATGCGGAAGGTGTTATGGCGAAGGTAAATTACCAGCACAAATTCTCTCCACAATCAGGGAGATTCTAATTCTAGGAATTAATAATATAAGATAATTCCAAAACTTAAGAGGTAAATTCTTATATAAAAAATAAGTAATTCGAGCAATAACACTTCTGATAATAATGATGGTGTCGTGTATTCATGTTGTTTTACGATGTCTTATCCCTTGTTTGCCTTCAAAACTTTGTCATTCCTGCACTTCTTAAGTGAAATATTATAATATTAATTATAGTCATAGTTTTTGTACAATTATCTTGAATTTTATTTAGTAATAAAAGTAATAAATGGTTTAGCCTGTAATTTCAAGGGCAAAGACAATGTCTGATTACTTTTTAGTCATGTATAGAATTGGTTGTTTTGTTTGATATAAAATTCGTTTAGGCAACACTGATAGCCTTTTCTAAATAAATTCCTAAACCTTAGGTTTAGGAATCATGTGTTCCTTTTCTTCCTTTATTCTATCCTTCCTTTATTTCCCAATGAGTAAAACATGCCCTCTTTTAGATATTTAATACTCACAAATAATGTGTCATCCTTTCATTTAATAAATGTATGTACTTTATCAATCAAAATTATAGATTAAGGTAAGGTTATGGCCATTGGCTGTGTAGGCTCTTTCAGAGTGGCGTTCATACCAATGGTGATTTGTCACCAAGGTTTTGGTACCACTTCTGGGTAGCCTAATAGGTACTTGACTTCGGTTTGGTGGCTACCGGGATGATTCCACCGGGAGTCCAAAGAGAATAAAAGTTCCAAAGGGATAGAAAGTTCTCTTCTTGCTTGATTGTAGGCTGGGTAAAGGTGAACAGAGATTTCCTCAGCGGTAAAGGAGCTAGCTACCTTTACCGTTGAGATAGGCTTTGTTCACCTTTAATATTATAATATTTCATTTAAGAAGTGCAGGAATAGCAAAGTTTTGAGGGCAAACAAGGGATAAGACATCGTAAAACAACATGAATAGACGACATCATCATTATTATCAGAAGTGTCATTGCTCGAATTACTTATTCTTCATATACGAATTTACCTCTTAAGTTGTGGAATTATCTTATATTATTAATTACTGGATTCAGTATTCTTTATTCGGCGGGAAAATGGAAGGTCTTCATACGTCTCTTCTTGATTTTAGCATTCACCCTGAGGACTTGTACTTGGACATATAAAGTTAGGAATATAGTAGTAGAGGATTTTAGTAGAAGAAATAGTGGGGAAATTTAGGGAAAAAATGATAGGAAAGCGAAAATGAAATGTAGAATGAAAAACAGGTTCCTGGTGATAGGGTATCTCTGGGTTTCTTTATGTTGTTTTTTTATATACAATGGGCGGTCAATAAGTTTTGCGAATCGGTAGGGCAAAACAGAGGAAGGGGGATGGTTGTTTGTGGGGGGGGGGTGTTAGGACAAGTTATGACAAGTCAGGACCTGCAGCCGCACGCTCCTGCCTCGTCTATTTAAGAAGCAGTAGCTGATCGCAGATCGTCAGTCCCAAATTTTTCAACAATGGAGAAGGTTGAACACCGCGCAGTAATCAAATTTTTGACCAAGGAAGGCAAGAATGCAAAAGAGATCCATGAACGCATGGTTGCAGTGTACACCCACACCGCCTCTTCCTATGTAACCATTGCTCGCTGAAATAGGGAGTTCCTCCATGGTCGTGAGTCTCTTGAAGATGACCCCCACCCAGGAAGCCCGTCCAACGTGAACAACGAGGACAATATGGCCCGTGTGGAAAGGATGATCCGTCGAAAATCGACGGGTGAAGGTCGAAGAAATCGAGCGAGAACTTGGAATATCACATGGAAGTGTTATCAACATCATCCACGACAATTTGGCCATGACCAAGGTCTCTGTCCGTTGGGTCCCTAGAAACCTCACGCCCCATGATCGACTTTAACGTCGTGAAAGTTCGGAGGAGCTGCTGCTCCTGTACAACCAAGACCCGGCGGGATTCGGGTCACGCATAATCAGAGGTGATAAAACGTGGGTCCATCACTGGGATCCCGAGACTAAGCTCGAAAGCATGGCCTGAAAGCACAGGGGCTCTCCGATCCCAAACAAGTTCCGGATCCAACCCTCAGCTGGGAAGATCATGGCCACCACCTTCTGGGATTCTGAAGGAGTGTTAATGGTGGACTCTGCGCCTCGTGAAAGGACCATCACAGGCCAATATTACGCCGAGGAACTGGCTGGGTTAAAAAAGTGCATCCGTCAGAAGCGGTGTGGCAAGTTGACACGCGGTGTCCTGCTCCTCCCCGACAATGCCCCTGTCCGCAAGGCCAGAGTTGCACAAGCTGCCCTGCGCGAGTGCAGATTCGATGAGCTCACCAATCCCCCCTACAGTCCAGATCTGGCCCCTAGCGACTACTTTTTATTCCGCCAGCTCAAGGCTGCACTGCGTGTACGCCGGTTTGGGGACGATGAAGATGTCCAGCTCGCCGTCCAGGAGTGGCTTGAACAGCAGTCGGGAGATTTCTGGTTGTCGGGAATTCGAAGCCTCAGGGACAAGTGGCGCAAGTGCATTGAAGTCGAGGGTAGTTATATTGAAAAATAATAAAACACTTTTCTTCATATCTCGTTTCCTTATATCCGAATTGCAAAACTTATTGACCTCCCCTCGTATATATATATATATATATATATATATATATATATATATATATATATATATATATATATATATATATATCCATAACTCTATATTTTTAGATGCGGATTTTTTCAAAATTTTTAAATGTTTTTTTTTGCTTAGTTGACAAATGACTTCAGGTGTTTTGGAAATTCAAAGGATTGAAATAGTTAAAAAGATCATGAAGAAGAATAAGAAGAAGAAGAAGATGAAGATGGAGATGAAGAAGCAGATGATGATAATGATGAAGATGAAGATGATGAAGATGAATATGATGAAGATGATGAAGAACAAGAAGAAGAAAAGGGTGTTCAGGGTGTTAAAATAAAGAGTATATAAAGGAGATTTAAAAAAGCGGTTAAGATAAGCAAATAATGCCATAGGCCACTCCCCCCGCAGGGGTGCCTGTATAACCAAGTTCTTCCTGTTAATGAAGAGAACAGCGGCTTGTATATATATAAAGCATCCAAGCCTTTTTCGCAGATGTTTTTTTGATTCTTACTGCTTTGGTGAAGATACATTTATTTTTTTTTTATCTGGGATGTTTATGCCCAGATATTGAGTTATTGTTTTTTTATTACTTTGATTATTTTCGTTTTTATTTTTTTATATTTTTAGCGTGTTAATCGCTCTAAAATTGAGGGGGAAAGTAGCACTTGACTAATTAAGGGAAAGGAAAATGTGTTTGGCTTTGTAGTGTAAAACTCTAACTTAACAGTGCGTTTACGTCATCGTCAATGGGTAGTTTACTGCTTTTAAAAGTTTTTGCGTGTCCTATGTCATTAACCCTTAGCCTGTACTGTGCACCATATGTGATGCACAGAACGAAAGCCTCATACGCTTGTGCATCATATGTGATGCACAGTTCCAGTATTACGTAAGGCCATATTTTTTGGTGGTCGTGTGGAAACTAAGGTTTTTCCTTATTAGAGTGTGTGATGTATGCTATAATTACACTATTTGTGCATCTATATGGATGCCCACAGCATTTGAAAGAAATTCAATGTGATTGAAAGGTTGATTAGAAAACATTTAGTTTTGATTATTTATTATGTAAATGAGCATTTTTCTACAATATAGGGTATAAAAAATATTTATTTTTATTTTGTTATGAAATGAAAGCTTATCTAAATATAAAAACGTTAGGAAAAACAGGAAATTTCTTTAAAATTGATCCAAAACAAGCAAAAATATTCTTGCAAATACCTTATTTAAATAATGTTGAAAAAGTATTTATTCTATTTTACTGTGTGCTTCTCATTAAAGCAAGGTAAGCAAAAAGGTCGTTTACATTGTACACATTCAGTAGACACTTGTTTGGCTTTTGCTATGGCTTGCTTACGATCAGCTGCTGCTAGAAGTTTTTCGTAACAGCCATGACATCTTTTACGGGTAACCTTTCCACTACCACATACTCTTTGAATTGTCTTCAATCCATGTTCAATTCTCGAGGTTTGGTAACACTGTATTTCTCTCCTAAACCTAACAAGGCGCTGCCTACAGACTTTGTGAATGGTGAAAGCTGAACAATGTTTGCACTATAAAACTTATTGAGAAGAACTCAATTATTCTCTAAAGCGATGCTTATACATTCCATCAGCACCTTCCTGGACCACTTCACACTTTTTCTAGCAGGGCTATAGTATGATATCATTTGATCTGAGAGATCAATTCCACCTTTCACTCTGTTATAATCCTGTATTACTATTGGTTTTGACGCAACATTGCCTTGACGTGTTCTTTTACCTGTTTCTATCTGATTAACTCCAAGAAAAGTTGATACCATAAAGACTTCTCTTTTATCCTGAAACTTCATTATTCTAATTCCATTTTCATTCATAGCTCCTTTTATTTCGCCTTGTTTCAGTTTTTCACATTTTATTGCATTCAGTATTCCAATTCTATTTCGTCTCATAGTTCCACAGTACTCTGTATTTCTATTCTTCAGATATTTAGCTAAATGAATGCTGCTGTACCACTTGTCAGCAACTAAAACCCTGCCCTCATTTAGCAACTCCTTTGCCAGTTCAACAACTACAGACCCAGAATGATCCAAGCTAGGTAATGTATTTGTAGATCCTTGTCCACAATATACTGAGAAATTCCAAACGTACCCGCTCATCTCACATAGCTTGAACAGTTTTATCCCATATTTATGCGCTTTGTTTGGATTGTACTGTCTGAATGCACGTCTGCCTCTATGTGAAATCATAGTTTCATCAACAGATATGTCTGTCTTCTCCTGGAATGTAAATTTCCTGAATGTTTGAAATAAGCAACTTCATGAAATCTGATATTTTGTGTAGCCTATCATCGGGCTGTGCAGTTTCATTGTTTGAGAAATGCCAGTTTTTTTAGGATCAGTGAAAATATATTATTATAGCTCAAATTAATGTTATGAAATAAAGAATGAAAATAGACTTCATCGGTTTTCCAATAATCTTCTATTTTGGGAAATTGTATGAGACCTGTAATTATAAGTACACCTAAAAAAGTCTTCATTTCTTTTCTTGTTACATCTTGCCATCTGTTCATTCGTAAATGCCGAGGAATCTGGTGGAAATCTACATATTGAGAAGCATAGCTGTTAGTTTTGACTACCATCATATCATTTATCTGGCCATCAAAGAAGAACTGTCTGAACACTTCGATTGGATTCACAATCCCATCTTGAGGAGGAATAATACGTTTTTTCAGACCTGAACTACCAGGAAAACTAATTATGTCTATCTCTGCAAAATTGAAATCCCAAGTTGCTACATTACCTTGCGCTGATGTTGTACCTAGCACTACTGGCGCATTATTTGGTCCCGGCGCTACTCCTGCTTGATGCTGAGTCGCCTGCCTTTTTTTGCAGGCCTCTTTTGTTGTGAATCTTCTTCAGAGGATTCTGAGCTAGAGAAATCTGAAGATTCATTCTCCGTTGAAGTTACATAAACATCCTCGCTGGCATCACTCAAATCTTGAAAGTCACTTGCGGTATCCGATTCTCTATTACTTGCATCTACTGATTTCTTTGTTTTATAAAAATTATTGGGATCCATTTAGGGCTATATTTTTAACAGCTTATGTAATTATTTATATTTATATATACTTTATATTTATATTTATAATTTATATTGAGCTTATATATTTATTTATATACCAGATTATACCTGAAAAGGTAGAAATAAAAGAAAAATTAGCTACAAATCCAGCATAGAAGACATTTTATATAAAAGGATCATGTGCATCATATGTGATACACTGGACGTATGACTGATAAATAATAATCAGTACGCCCAGTATATCACATATGATGCACGTTTGTTTATCGCATCAATTCCATTCTAAGTACTTTATAGTGTTACCATACATCATATTTTATAACTCTCATTACCCATTTTTAAAATACCGACAAAGCGGAGCGGTAATAGCAGAAATATAACATTGAGACAGGCAAAGGGTTCAAGTCCATGTGCTCGAGTACAAACTCGGGAGGGAGGCAGTGGTGTACGTTGGCCCAAATCTTCTTTGCTCTTCGGTGAAGCACCACGTTTATGGGGGTCAACCCCATTTCCCCATGGAGGTCACTATGTCTTCTCCTCTATCTCCTTCGGGTTCTCGTTATAATATAGACAGCCTTATTTTGAACCCTTTTCAGTTTAAGGACTTGGGTCTCAGGATTCACGTTTATAGGGACGGGGGATACAGGAGCTTGGATCGAATGCATGCATTATAGATCTTTAGTTTGTTAGGGGTACTACGGTTTAATAATCTGTAAAATTCACCCAAGTCTCTCTATACATTCGCTGTAGTTTTAGCTACGTGACTCCTATATCCACGAGTCGTAATCTGGAGTCCCAGAACCGTGCCCTCCGTGCGGTATGGGATGCGTGCACTCCCCACACGGATGTTTGCGAGGGTCCGTCGGAATAATAAAATACATGGAACCTTTGAGCAATTCTCGAAAGAGTTGATGTTTTCTATTTCTACCGCCGTACTCTGTGCCATATAATTCACATTCCGATAAGGTTTCGTGCAGATCATCGTTATATCGTCCGCAAATTGGGCGTATAACGAGCATTCAGTCAGGGGCTGGGGAAGGTCGATGGTGTATATGTTGTAAAGCAAGAGACTTATACACCCGCCTTATAGCACCTCCGCCTCGATTTCGAACTCGGGGCCATTGAATTATCTAATGTTCACAAAGACTTTTCTCTCCATTACGTAGTCGCATACAATCCTTTCAAGTGTGAGGTTGAACCCCAGGTGTAAGATCTTGTATTGCATGACTCTCCCCCATATTTTGTCCAAGGCCTTTTTGGCCTCGTGGAGTACCAGATTTCTGTGGCGTCTTTCTGCTTTTACTTTTGCCAATTTCTCAGTGATTACGGCTAGCGCCGTGTCCTTTGCTCGCTTTCTTCGGAAGCCATGTTGTCGGTAATTGTACAAATTATTTTCTTGGAGGAACGTATTTACCCTGTTGACCAATATCTTCTCAAAGACTTTCCGTGCAAATTCTAAAAGAGATATAGGCCTGAAGTTAGATGGGCTGTCCAGTGGCTTACCGGCTTTGGGAATGAACATCATTTTTGCTACCTTCCAGTAGTCAGGCAAGTAACCGACGTTCAGGCACGCATTCATGATATTCATGAGCCCCAGTAGGATGTTGGGCGGGGCTCTTATAAAATTCTCGCGTGCCAGTCCTGTACCGCCAGGTGCTCGTTTACGAAAGGATTTTAAGATTTTTGAGATTTGTCGGCAGTAATTCTACCACCGAGTCTCTCCATATTCCTTTCTTGCAATACATAATGGTGAGGATTGGATTTGTGTATCTGGTCATTAAGATCATTTATTATTCCGCCATCGAAGTCTAAATAGAAGTTATCATTCTCTTCCGGGGATATCTTAAATATATATGCCCAGAAGAGTCTGAATTTCCTTCGATTTCATCCGCGTCTGCAATTTCTGTATTGGCTCGCGTAAGTTTTATGGTCTTTTGTGTCTGTCCTCCTCTTAGTCTTTTTACTGCCCACAAGAATGTACGCGAGTCGTTTTCTAGATTCACTTTGTCTATTAAATTGTCCCAAAGTACATTCTGTTAAGCTCTAATAAGAGTCATTAACTCATCAGGTATCTGTCTTGTTCGTCTGTGCGTAGTAATGTTGAGGCCAGTGAAGTTTACTTCATTGATCCGTTCCCCGTATTTCCTCACGAGGGATTTCATTATAGGACTCCAAGAAGGGGCAGGAAGAGTTTTATATTTAACTCGGGGAATGGCTTCTTTATCGGCTTTTAATAAATTATCATTAATTTCATCCAACTTCTCGTCAATCTCTTCTAGAGTGGCATTAATTAACGGGTCAGGGTTGTAATTTTCGAGGAGTCGTTTATAAGTATCCCAGTTGGCTCAAGCGTCGCTCTTGCGTCCTGGGATAGGGAGTTGAATGGGGGAGGTTTGAGATTTTAATAAGGATAGTAGTTGTAGGGGAACACAATGCTAGTAAGCACTGTGCCTGGTTTTGTGGCTGCTTTGTGTTTAAAGTATGTAGGGAAGTTTGTTCAAATTCTTGTCATAATTTGCCTTTAAATAAGTGTCTCAAGATTCCTGCCTGCTGGGTTGGTCGACGTGTAATCTGAGGCAGCACTCCTCGCATTGAGATCGCCGGCAAAAAGAACGGTTCTGCCGTGACCACAAAGCTGTAGGAAGTTGTAAAGAGCTAAGTACCCTCTCCTCGGGGCCCAATACCCTATTTCCAGGACCAGGGGCCCACTGCCGTACGAACCTCCACAGCGAGGTATAACTCATCGAATCAACTTATTGATCTGAAGTCAAGGCCTCTTTTCACAGCTATCGCACATCCGCTGTGATTTTTGGTTAAGAGTTCGTAAGGAAATTTTTTATCTTGTCTGGGTCATTTATCCCATATCCTGAGATAAATACAACGTCTGGTTCATATTGTTGTATTACGTTACCGTATAGTATTTTTTTGTTCGTCCAACCGTTCGAGTTAAAATGTAATATTTTTAATGTGTCCATTGTCTTGTTGACTATAGATTCCTGTGTGTTTATGTTGTTTTTAGGACTTATTCTCTTACAAGCTTAGGTCTTGTGGGGTGTTTGGTGACGTGATTGTTTTTCCTGTACGTTTTTTTTCTGTATTTGCCGTCCGTTAGAACGATAAACGTTTCGGGTGCCAGTTTTATTAAGCCTTGGAGTAAAGCCTCCTCGACTTATTTTTCACTGCAGTCGTCCGAGGTGAATTCCCATTTGTATCTTCCGGATATTATACTTTCCGATACATCAAGGGCATCCATCTCCTAAGGAAAAGCGGACCTTTCGGCAGCGATTACCTCCAAGTTAATTTTCCTTGAATGGTAAGCGTGCCTAGATTCCCTCTTACAAGAAGAGGACGATCTCGGAGGTCTTTTGAGGGTGTGAGGTTTTCCGGGAGCGGAGCAAACGTGCCTTCTCTTGGGTTCCACAGCCTCAGTCTCCGAAACTTCCATATATTGTGTGCGTGTATGTGCGTTTTTTTGTACCGTATCATCGGCGTTGTTCTGTTTCTCGATGCGTGGGTTGGTTTCTCTTTATTTTCGTGCCTGGGTCCTAGAGACCCTGGAAGGAACTGAGGTGCTGCTAGGGGGTGGGGATCTTCTGGTACCTTGTCTCGCACTGGGGCTTGAGACTAATTTTTAAAATCTCCTCGGACCCTGGATTCTCTGGAAACCACATCTCCTCCATTCCATTATGCGTCAGCATTTCATTAAGCTCCTTCGCAAAGGTCCCCTGGGAGTATAGATTCGCGATGCGAGCATAATAGAAGCAAAACATAATTTTTGTCGAGTTTTCGTTCTCGACGTGGAGGTATCTCTTAGTTTCTTTTTATTCCACCACAGCAGCCTTAGCAACATTGGCCTAGGTTCTATTGGCTTTCGCCTCTTCAGCCAGTCTTTTTTGGTTTGCCTTATTTTTAAGTGTTCTTATCCGCTCCTGCGCAGTTCAAGCACTTCAAGGAGGTCCTATTACAGCCTCTCCATGAATGTGTATGCGACGATGGAACACATAAAAACGTTGCTCCTGGGGCAGGTGGCCGTCGTGTGCTCTTCGTACTTGTAGCACTTGAACACATCTGTAGGTCGATAAACTCCTCGCGTTTGATCGGCTCCGGGCAGACGCGGACTTTAAATAGGAGCATACCTCCCTCCGTGGCTTTAACCGCCATTGCATTATCAGAAAAGACAATCTTGAATACGTGTGTGTAATCTTTGAGCTTAATGATTTCCGCAACCTTCGCCCAGGTGCGGTTCTTTTCCAGCTCCGCCTGAATTTCTTCAACGGAGTGCCCCTTAACCCATGGATCGAGGCGGCGAAGGACAACACTGCGGTGAGTTTTGATCTTTAGTAGTATGTGTGGTTTCAATTTGATATTCTTTAAACACTTTGCAGCCTTTAAGGAGATGAGGGCTTCGCAGTCAGCTTCCTTAGAACAGATTGCAGCTTAACCATTGTGAATATTGATGAGTCTAACCAATGCTATAATACCAAAATCACCATAGATTTTTGCGAAGACCCTCCCTCGGTCAGTCTTGGGGCCATCGGAAAGGGTCTTTAGCAGAATCCGCCGGTTTCCTTCATTTATTTTTCCATCTCCTCATGTGTGATACTTGAAAATTAAATTTTAAAGGGAAAATCCCCACGGAGTGAACGTGTGTTTGTTTGCGTTTGTAGGTGTGCGTGTGTGTAATTTGAGAGAAAATCTATCACTAAGTTTGAAAGAAAGGGAGATTTTTTAAGAAAGGTGCCCCAGTCCCAAGATATAGTTTTTCACAAGTCACTTTACCTTCAGAGTAGGGCACTTTCCGAATGACCAACAGGTTGCTGCCTGACCAAGGAGGAGAGCAGAAATTGTCACTTGCGCCTCGAAACATACAGAAAAAGTAGAACTTTGTTTGATGAAACTATTTCTACTTCAACCGTAAACCTCTCGAAAGATTAAAAAAAGAAGTGTAACAGAACTTTTTCAAAACCCGGATGAATGAAGAGAACAAAGACAATGAAAGTTTGTTTATATTTAAGAAGCTTGACTTAACGATTAAAACTAGTATTTCTTTATAAATAAAGGTATAGTGAGTCGATTTACCATGTCATGTGTCTTACAAAGGAGAATGGGGGCACGAGGATTACTTGGACAGCTAATAATAATGAAAACTCCAAATAAAAGAACGATAAATAGAAGAAAACTACCGTAATTACTTGGAATGCTATATAATAGGATACTAATTAGTGCACGTCCTAGTAAATCACTTCCAAAAATAACTCTGTCATTGTTTATCAGCAGTTGTTACTCGGAGAAAAAGGAGGAAGTTTTCGCTTATCCTCTGCTCTCTTTCTGGGGGATGTCCCCGACTTGCGACTTTCAGGTCAGTTTATTTTACGACGTGACGTCATTCACTTTTCGCAAAATCTTCCTACTTTAATTTTGTTTATTTTGGTTTATTTTGCTAAAATAAAACGTTTCAAGTTTAGATAACTACTTTGAGGGCTTTGAAGCTATGCGCTTAATATAGCAACGAGTACCCAACCTGACACAACATCAGGCATGGGCTGGGGGACGCTACCCATCCACGCCAAGCAAGTTACTATCCAATAGACCAATCCAATAGATCATCCCGGAGTACATTACAGTTTTCCTTACTATTGCAAGATATACCGTGCCCCCGACGGTGGGTGAAAACAATCCCGGGTGCTGGGACAGCATACGTGGTTAAAATACCCCTTTGATACAGTTTGTTTTAGGGTTGTTGAATGGCCTCTAGGATACAGTCACTTCCGTGGCATGGGAATGGAGCGTCCCCCAGTCGTTCTCGATGCAGTTTGAAGGTAGCTACTTGTTGCTATGGTAACCGCTAAGCGAGTTTTTAGAGTCACTATTAATAATTCTTATGTTTGTATACGATTTAAAGAATAATCCAAGGAGCACCTAAAGACGGCATCTTACCAGGAAGTTTCTAAAGAAAGATTTGTAAAGTGTTAATGTGAGGATGAATAATAATAAGAAAGTGAAGTAAAACAAGGAAGACGCTGAGAATGGAACGAGACGCAACTCTCCTAACTCTCGCTTTACTCTTTATTGAAGCAAGTCTCATAATCGGATCGTACTAAAGGGAAAGGAAAGCAGAACTTCTCCCACGCACTCTCCCTAAGCCCCTCCACAAAGCCCCCTCCCCTAACCACCCTTCCCTGCGCACCCTCCCCCTAAGCATCTCCCTTACGCACCCTCATATAAGCACCTCCCTTACGCCCCCTCCCTTACGCCCCCTCACATGAGCACCTCCCTTACGCACCCTCATATAAGCACCTCCCTTAACACCCACCTTACGCCCTCTCACATGAGCACCTCCCTTAAGCACCCTACCTTACTTCCATCTCCCTTAAGCACCCTTCCTTACTCCCCCTCCCTTAAGCACATCCCCTAAGCACCCTCCCCAAAGCACCTCCTTACGCACCCTTCCTTACGCCCCCTCCCTTACGCCCCCTCACATGAGCACCTCCCTTACGCACCCTCATATAAGCACCTCCCTTAAGCACCGTCCCTTACGCCCCCTCACATGAGCACCTCCCTTACGCACCCTCATATAAGCACCTCCCTTAAGCACCGTCCCTTACGCCCCCTCACATGAGCACCTCCCTTAAGCACCCTTCCTTACTTCCATCTCCCTTAAGCACCCTTCCTTACTTCCCTCTCCCTTAAGCACCCTTCCTTACTCCCCCTCCCTTAAGCACATCCCCTAAGCACCTTAAATAAGCACCCTCCCCAAAGCACCTCCTTACGCACCCTCCCCAAAGCACCTCCTTACGCACCCTCCCAAAGCACCCTACCCGAAAGGATTTAAGATTTAATAGGACAAATTGAGCTGTGAACTCGAGATTCTAAAATGGAACCCGAATATTTAAAGGTTCATGTAAAAGATTGATAAATATGCTTATAGGATTTTAAAAGGAATTTTTAAAAAATAATAAATATATAAGCAAGATTAAAATTTGAATCCGTAGATTAAAAAAGATCTAAAAGTGTTTATTAAAGAATATAATAAAAGGAGTCTGCAATAGGGTAATCAATCAATAGCCTATACGAGGAGCAAGATTTTAAAAAAATGTGAGTACAAGATTAAAGTGGTTACAGTAAGATATGTGCAAGTGGGTCTAATTTTTGGCGGCCCCTCCCTCGTCTCTTTCAATTGTGAAAGAAGTCTCCCTAGAGATAATGAAACTCACATAAAGAGCTGAATGATAATCTTGGGCAAGCTCATAGATACCAGGAATTGGTTTTGTGGCTCAAAGGAGAGATATCCATTCCACGTCAACCGAGTATAGATTAAAAACCCTTTAGGCGGGTTCGGTGGCCAAAAGAGTGATGCGTTGTGTGTGGTAATAAATGAGGTAAAAATGGCAATGGTGTAGTGGATTGGATGTGCGTACAATGACATATGGGAGATGGAACTGCCTGAGCGCGTGTGGCAAAATCGGCGAGCCGCGTATTGGTTGAAGCTCTCTACGCACGCCATTTTTGTGTCGGCTCCGGCCGGGAATCGAACCCAAGCGCGGAAATCCAACGCCTCATCCACTGGCCTAACTGGGGCTCCATGTGGGTTGGTATGATCCAGAAATGTGAGGTTAATTCTGACCATCGAGGTCAATGTTGCACAAGACATAATAATTAAACGAGGTAAAAGTACCATGAAATAATTACCTAATGAACTAACAGGTGAATTCGCTTACAGTGTTCAGGTGATAGGGGAGTGTTGGGTAATTGCGCTGTATCAAGCGTCCCAATTAATCAGTTTAGATTACTTTTTTCTATATTTCGAACACATTTTCACGTCCCCTTACTTTACCACTCTATACGAACCTATTTTCAAAATTTCTTGTTGTCATGCCATCGCTATGTATTGTTTGTTACTTTAAAATACAGATAATCCAAGGGGTAAATGTTGTCTTTTATTTTTCGTTGCGGATTTTCTGTTAACCTTTGATCTGATGCATAAAAATCGTTCTTATAATTCAATAATTAAATCATTCTTTCACTCGGGTCCTTATTTCGTTTTGTTAACTTTTAATTATACTCGCCTCTTGATGGAGTTTGATAGAAAGCTCTTCCCCGAGCCTTGTCTTAACTTTTGAGAAGAACAATCTTGGACCTCACAAAAGTAAACAGATAAATGAGGTGTAGCAGAGAAATAAAAAAAAATACAAAATTTGGAGCAAGATTGAAAATGGACAGAATTATAACAATGAATCTAAGAAAGCTTAAAATAATAGAATTTTACAGTAAGAATAATTGTAAAAATTAAGAACCCCCTTTTTAGGGTCTTTAGAAGGATTTACTCGGTTTGGTAGACTTGTGGTAAATGTATGATTTTGCTCTTCATTTGATATGCATCCCATTTCTCGCTTACAGACGTTTCACTCCTTCCCCCAGCCCCGGACCCCGGGAGGGAGGGCAATCCCGCAAGCACCCGGATGGACTCCGGAATGAAGGGTAACCACACGGTTCATCGAAGCATCCCGGCCGGAAGTGAGAGATCGTCTTGGGTCAGTGGATCCCTTGCCACGATCCCACCTCACGACCAGTTTCCGACTCCAATTTTCAGCTCTCTAATAACTCCCAACATTACTTAATCCAATTTGGCTAAATTTTCTTTTGTTTATATCCGCTTTCTTTCCATTTTTTTCATGTTTTATTTATTTTTCCTTCGTTTTTTTGTTATTTGACAGTTAATTGTATTATTCGTTTGAGCGAGCCAAGATTTCGCTTCCTCTTAGCGAATTTTTGGTGATGTAGTCGTAGCTTTCCGGTTTGGCTCTAGCATTTACAATGAGGTATTTTTCAACTTTTTTAGCAGTGAGATTTTTTTTCCATTTCGCTTCTGGCAATCTGTAAATATCTATCATAGACACGGACGAGGAAAGGGTTTTTTTTTATTAATGTGAATATAATTTACATGAACTGATAAAGAAATGATCATTCGAGGGAGAGAACAGCCAAACCAATAAAACAGGAGTTAATTGAAAATAAAATATAATTAAGATTACAGCTGAATCCCATAATATCAAACCTTGGCATTTCTAAATGCATTTTAGAGAGGGCATGCATCACCAAAACGACTTTGAAGCTCATTTAGAAACTAACGACACCCTGAACTTATCAACATAACCTTTATTTTACACTAAAATGACAGAAAGGGCTATAGTACAAGAATCAGTACAAAACCTAACCAGGATATGAAAAGCTACCTGAGAATTTATATAACCTTCTCAGGCGACAGGAATTAGGGTGCACAAGCGAACAATCTAGTACCTGGAAAACATACAAATACCCGTGTTTACCAGTTTCACTCTGCTACGTATGTCTCAGTATTTTGTTTCTTTTAAAGATGGTTAAAAGTTTCTTGAATTAACTACAATAAAAATGATTTAGTTACTAGTAAAATGAAAATTAATTAAGGAAAATAACAAATATTTTAAATAGTCTAACTGAGCTGTTTATATTTTTTAACGTTAGGAGATATTAAGGTTTTAAGTTGACGGTATTTACTATTTTCAATTTAATTAATTAGATTTTGAGCCGGTCGGTCTGTTACCCTCTCACCAGTGCCGCAAGGCACAGGGAGTGGGGAAAGGGGGAATAGGAAGAGTCCGGGCTCTCTCGCCCCTTCTCCTCACTTCTGGTCCAGACAGTGGGCCAGAAGAGAGTAGATGGGACGGGATAGCTCTGGACGCAATAGCCTTTTACACTCTCGCACCTTTTCTTCTATTTTCTTTAGAAATCAGGAGAGCGAAGATTTTAGCATCCGCTAAAATTGTGCACAAGCTCCATCCATGCCTCTAATTGATTTGGGCTGTAGATTTTAAGCGCTCGTTATATTTGTAGTTATTTATAACTAACTAGTTTGCTCGCTTGCCCAAATCCCACCAGCTTAGGGAATAAATTTTCTTTTGTTTATATCCGCTTTTTTGCTAAGCATTCTTTATGGTAGTCTCAAGGTACCAGTTAGTACAAGGTTAATAGATAATGTAAGGAACATAGTATGAATTATTAAAACCATGCAGTTAGTGTCGTGAAGTGATGAACTGTACGAGTAATTTTGTGTCCTTGTACAAACTTGTTCGTGATGGTTTATAATACGCATAATGGACCAAGTGTAAGGCTTATGAGGGTTGTTATATAAGTTTTTGTGCTATTTGTTGTAGCCCAAATAAAAATTTCCCCCAAGATTGAAGTAGGTTGTTATCTTTTCTCAATTAAGATCGATAACCATCTCATACCACCAGCGAGTTCAATATTTCAAAAAATTTAAATATTTTCTCGAGTTTGGTAAAGGTCTTAACCATTATCTCCCTTACAGGGAATAAATCTCCTCCAAACTTGACAGAATTCAGATATCAATAGTAAAATTGCCTTAAATGTGTAGTCAAAATTGAAATGGTCAAAATTTATTATAGGACCAGTGTAAAAAAGTGGCAGGGTAACTTGAGACTATGCATAAAGAAACTTTCGTAATTTAGAATCAAGATAATGAGGAAAAGAACGATTTCGAAAAGAACATAATGGAATTTGGTAGTCAAAATTCCTAAACCTGGAGGATATTCCTCAGAAATCCTCATGCGAATCATATGAGAAAGGAATCATTCCACAGAGAAAAATTTCTCTTGGTGGATAAAGAAAGCTAAGACAAATAACAAGAATCAGGCCAAACAAGGTCTGCTGAGCAAACGGTCGCGTGCTCCCACTTATTCTGATTTATTACCTTACGACCTCAGACACTTTCAATGATTCAAAGACTAACCTTAGCATGACCCTCAGAGTTATATCATTCGAAAGAGAATGTAAAACAACATAAGGGTATCAAATTTCGTCAGATTCGGACGATTAGTTACAATATTATTACAAAAACAATAAAAGGCAAAACGGGGACCGAGCGACCGACGACATAGCATTATTAGCTAATAATGCCAGTGAATGGGAAGAAATTCTATAGATATAAAATCCTTATTCGGAGCTAGGGATGTTGCATAAAACAGGTACCACTCAAATAACTAGGATCCTACAAGGTTGACGGGCACAAGTACCAGTGATCTTAGCTCATCAACTCTATATAAACAACAAATCATTAAGTTGAATAAAATTGGAATGAAGTCGCAAAATGTGAATTGTATTTCCGAAATGTTAAATGGAATTAAATTAAAATCTTAAATATTGGTAAAAAAATAGTGATGGAAGAGTACAAGGATGATTCAACATGCTGCGTGGAGGCAGGAAGACTCAAAGTATGTCGTGAGAGTAAACATTGGAATTCCCATTCATAAATTCTGTAACCACTACAACCAGGCATTGTCACATTTCTCACAATGGCACCAGTAAAAGGTAACTTATCTCTTTCTCCCTGAGCTCTCGTCAGCCTAGTTGATACGGAGTTGGATTTCTAGCATCTAGGCGTATTCACCCATTGACGAATACGCTTGAAACTAAATCCCGCAGGGATAAGTAGCCCCACATCAACGCTATTTTCCCTTCACGTATTCACAACACACGACACCGACTCTCTCCTCCATTCCGGATCCCCGATGGGGCCACTGATATCCACATTCTCCAGACAGGGAGTACTAGCGTCCCATATGGGAGCACTCATTTCCACATACTCCTGACTTGAAACTATGAAGGTTCTCTGATCGCTGATTGGTGTCAAAACACATTACACCGCACACACACACACACACCAAGGGCCGGTCTGTGGTGCTCGACGGCTTACCAACGATTGTCGTTCTAATTCTTATAAGTATTTCATTATTCGGTTGGATGATCTCGTCCACGATGCTAGGGATGGAAGATGAAACTTACTACTACTACCAGTACTACTACTGCTATCATTACTGTTATTTAATAACTATTATTTTAATTATTATTAATATTATTATCTCTTTCTCTTTATATAGCTCCCATATTTGATTTTCAAATTAGAGAGACAGAATCTATGGTAGCAGCTTTCAAAGGCTGTCTCTCGAGGAGAATAAAATACTTTACCTTGAGTTTATCCGCCACTGAGAAGCAATCCAGTTTTGAATGAAAATTGAGGGAAAGCAACAATCCTCTTCATGAGAAAGGAGTCAAGAGAGAAGCAAAAAATAATCGACTATTCTTGAACCTCATTTCACCTGGCTACAGAAGAAGCTGATCGCATCGCCCAATCTCTGTTCTCTTTTAGCATCTGTAGATTTTTTTTTATAAGGATCAAGACCAAAATACTTACTGAATTCACTACCGCAAATTTCGCTCGAGTCATCTTATTTACCAGTCGCTTGAGAAAGGAGTTAATTACTCTCACTGGTAAGTTACTCTAAATGGATTGGAAAACTTCTTTTTTTTTCTTTTCAAAGACTCTGCTGTTACGATCTAAACTGCATTCATTTTCGAATACTAAAGCTCTTAAGCATCAACCCAGTAGAACCCCCGTTTTATTACTCATTCGAGCTTTAGTATTCACGAACCCATAAGCGAAGCGATATTCCCGTGAATATTAACGCAAACTTACGAACGCATTTTTGATTTCCTGTGTCAAGTCATGCCTCCAGCCAACTCGATCAACCTGATTATTTGTCCGTAACATAATTATCATTTATACTGATTTCCAAACTCGATATCTCGATCCTTTTATTTTTACTTAATAAATTCAATTTTCTCAAAATAAAATTTGTCATTGTAACTATACAAAATCTCAACGCAATTATTTGATAACCTTAGACTGTCAAAAACACTATTAAATTTATAGTTTTATATAATTATTTGATCTTAACGCTTATTTGGAACTTTTTATTGACGTATTGAAATCTATGATAAATTTATTATTTAAAATATAGCATTTTTTTCAATGCGAGCACAGCCATCATAATAATTTTTTTCTAAAAGTCTGGTCAAATCATAATATTAAAAAATAAGCTACAAATTAAGAATATTCGTTTTGGTACAAACATTCTTTGTTGCTTATCGCGCCCTTTATTTAGAAAAGAACTATCTTAAGAAAATATGAGTTTAATACCACATAAGGACAAAAAAATATAACAAAATTGGCCTCCACCGTAATTAATATAAGAGCAACGTTTCTCGTATGAACTATGGAAGTCCAAAATGAGGCATTGAGGAATATAGGGAATCACAATCTGCCCGTATTAAATACTGATGAAAAATATTTAAAAATGGGCTGGCTATAGGGACCTTTTATGTATTTCCTATAGATACCTTATTGTTACATTGGATTTTTTTAAATTAAAGATTAACCGTACCTAATATAAACGAGAAAAAACGTAAACGACAACTAGCGACACGTTTAGCATTCATATAATAACGTTCAAATTGTGCTCCCTGTGAGTCTACTCTAGCTTAGAGAAAACGCCTACGATTCACATACAAAAGGTTATTCAATAGAATTAGGATCAAGACATTTTCTTTTAGGAAAATCCCAATACCAGAGAATGCCAGCTGAAATTTAAAATCAAAACTTTTTGACCAATGGCAGTTATAAAATCACAAAACAATGCAATGAATAAAATTACTCATAGACGGAACAAACCCTCTTTTAAATAATGTTAACGGTGCCATCACTGATTATGATAGAAGAGTGTTCACGCACCAGAAGCAGTGCGATCGGCTCTAAAGTTCATACTTCTCTTACTATCCCTGTTTAACTGTGGGAGAAGGGTCACTAAGAACCCTCTACCTTCTTTTATACATGTCTCTTATGCGGAATCTATGATGAGCCCGAGTGACGCTGATGACATGGAGTCGCCTCTGATATATATATATATATATATATATATATATATATATATATATATATATATATATATATATATATATATATATATATATATATATATATATATATATATATATATATAACGCACAAATTACAAGAGCAACTCTGGTCAAAAACACTACCATACTTAGAAAAAACCCTGACCTTCGCCACCTAAAGATTGTGGAGGCTGTTCTCATTGAAGAGATGGGCCCCAAACTTGACACTCAACGCAGCAGTTCCGAGTGAATACTTCACCTTTTCTGCTAAAGGAACATGGTACTCCGACTTTGCCCTATAAAAGTACCAAAGAACAAAAATAAATTCCATCAGACCTCTGCGTTTCCTTACTATCTTTTAGATACAAGAGGCAAGGCCCAGCGGAAATTGCCCTCGACGCCTCTCACTGAGATCAGTGATTTCTGAAAGTTATATCATGGACGGTATAAACTTAAGAGTTAACTACGAGATTCAGAAAAGACCCATCCTGCTTCCCCACACCCTGAATAAAAATTCCTTTATTTTCCTGGCTCGTCATAGTGGTATGACGTACTAAACCCTCCCCATCCCTACCCCACCGTGACTTGGCTCTGTGAATGTGACTCTACACATAGAGATCCGTTACAACTATGCCATTCTACTTAGAAAGGATATAATTGCAAACTTTGGGAAAAGAAGGTTTGAGGCTTAGCCCGCTGCGGAACCCAAAGGAAGGAGCAAACCTGGATTGGGACTCAGTTACCAACGCGGGGAGGATTAATACCCTACCCTGCGACACCGTCCAAGACCAGAAAGGGAGACACCAACGTCTCTGTGAGATGTCGGACGTAACTGAGAAATACCCAAAACCCAATGGTGGGGGCGGCACCTCGACTGGAGTCAGTTGGTTCGGGCTTCAGTCATCATTAATTCCGCCATGTTTTCACACCCTCTAAGGAACCCAACCAGTTCCATACTCACTCATTAATCATCACCACATCCGAGTCATTTTCACGGGGTTGTTATCGGCGGGGCGGGGGACCCCATATAAAGTAAAAGGAAAGTAAGTTAAAACTGATAATCAATGGTATACAACACATCCACACTCACACTCCTACACATAACAGATAAAACACCCACTACCAACAATGAACACAAAACTTCTCAACCTAGCCGCTACACACGACATCCCCATCACTAACATAATAAACACACACCATGGCCACAAACTCGTCTTCCGCTCACAGGAGGATGAAGTCACATTTAACGAACTTGCATCGGACACGCTCGCCGCACAAGACCTTCAGACAAAATTAGCCGACGGTGTACACAAGAAATACCAAAATCCGTATCATTAAGACCAACCCCCTATGGCTGGCTTTCTCCACTGATGACCTCCGCACACACCGCAGACATAAGTATGGTAAGGAGGTCATCAGAGTTCTCTATTAGAACCGCACGAAACAATGGGCAGTAATCACACTGTCTGACGAACATAACAAAACACTGCTGCTAGACCAAGATATCAAGGTCTGCGGCACTCTAACGCATCCACACAACATCAAGCCACAGCTAATCATGAAACCTACACAGTGCCACCAGTGTTACAAAACCGGACATTTGACAAGTAATTGCCAAGCAGACCTGGTTTGCTCCAAATGTTGTGTAGTAGGCCACCATTATACCACCTGCACAGCCACCACACCCTTCTTCACAAACTGCGGCGGCAACTATGTCACCGTCAACCCAAAATGCCCTTACTTAAATAAGGCCGGCTCAGACGCCGTAGCGACAATACGGCATCCACAACCCAACAACACAACCACACAACCCGTCCCCGCCCCTCCTCCCTACACAAGACCATTTGCTTTTGCTGCCGGCGTAACGGTATCCACACCTGACCCTGCCATACCCCAGACACACCCTACCCCAGCAGCAACCCCGCCTCACCCACATGTTCCGACACCCGCGCCCACCAAACAGCCTACATCCAGATACCCCACTACTTTCAGCACTCACCCCTATTCCACACCACACACCCAACGAGACCACATATCCAAAGCTACACCTGGCCGCCTTGCTCTAAACGTTGGCAAAAGACATGTCGAGAGGTGACCCTCGTCTATACGCCAGGATACTCAACACACTGTTCGCCTCGTCTAGAGCAGATCACCTTCCCCGAGAAGGTGTTCTCTCTAATCGATGAGCACACACACAGGAGACCCGCACTCCTCCCCACCCCAATGGGCAGGAACACCTTCAACCTTAGACCCACCGACCCCGCACACCCCGCCCCCGCCTTCTCCCGCCCTTCTGTCTCTGCCGCTCTCACCACTGTACCCTCCTTCCCTGCACCTCTTCCTACTGCTCCCACCTTTTATCCAACCGCCTCATCTCCTCCCTCCACAGCTACCACTCCTTCATCCTCTATACCTAAACTCCCTCGTAGTACTAACACTCCTTCTGCATCAATGGTCCTATTATTGCCACCAATCTCCCTCCTACCGCCCCCACCCCTCTCTCACAGCCTCAAACCCCACTCCCACTGATACCGCAACCGCCACCTCCTTCTTCCCAAGACCACCACACCCTCTACAACACCACGCATTAAAAATAAACCACCACGACACACACAACCACGCATAAAGCTGACCACCCCTCTCCTGCTGTCCCCTCCTCTCCTCCTTTCACCCTTCCTTCTTCGCTGTCCCAACCTCCTCCCTCTCCCGACACCCTCCTCTCATAATTAGCACCTCCTCTACCATCTCTAGCCTTCCATCTACTAGCTCTAATCCCTCCTCCTCTGCTCCTAACTCCCCACTCCTTTACTCTACTTTCTCCAACCCTCCTTCCACGACCACCACCTACTCGCCCACCTCCCACTATATCTAACCCGCCTTCCACAAAACACACTATTTTCTCTACCACGGCCTGCCCACCTAATAACACCACATACAACCTCTCCACTCCTTCGAAACCCCAGCCGACACGCGTATAGGTACTCGCTCCCCACGCCTCCTGGGCAATAACCAAGGAGAGGGGAACGGTCCAGGCTAAATTAGCCTCACGCGCACTCCGCCCACGCCAATATGAAACCTCAACGTAACACAACTAAACGTACGCAGTTGGCACGGAATTCGCCATACTGTTGCCAACTGGGTCCTAAACACACAAAGATCTGACATAATACTCTTGAACTCGACCAGCTTACACCCTCCCAACAACAGACTCGGCATTGCAGGCTATCACACATACCTAACCCCACAAGAACTACACCTAGGATCAGCGGTCCTAATAAAACGCTCTATACAACACTCCCTCATTCAAACACGCGATGACTCTTTTCTAGCCTGCAAGGTACAGACAAGCTCCGGCTCCATTCTAGTGGCCACGCACTACAGACCACCACGCCTACAATTAAACATAGAAGTCCCATTCCGGGTTTTATCAAACCACAACTTTCCTATCTTCTTTGCGGAGGACCTCAACGCTTTGTACCCAACACTCTTTTCTAACACCACGGATGACGCAGGAAGGTACCTGGCCGGTGCCCAGCCGCGTTATCGCTGCGAGCACATCGGCCGGGCCTTCCCCACATTCTTCGGTCCTCGCGAGGGAACCACGTCTCTCGACGTTGTCTTCCACAACGACCACGCTACATGGTTCTACACTCACATCTCACCGGGTCCCCACGTACTCTCTGACCACATACCGATATGCCTTATCGTATCCACATCTCCCATACTCATACCCACACCACCTCTTTTCGACTACAAAAACACGAACTAGGAAGAGTTCAAGAGGCAGATAACCGAAACCGCGCCACAAAAACACGACCTGGAACACAGCAATCCAGATAAGTTAGACGACCACTGGTGCTCAATCTTAAACACTATAAACACAGTACGCGACCTACACACACCACACAAAACATTCACATGCATAAAACGCTTCACATATTCCATAAACACAGTACAACAATAACTACACTAGAGGCACACGACAACACAACATGATTCACCTACGTGCCCGCATCCTACAGGAACCGGCAGTGGCGAGAGGTCCTCCGTATCACGGACGACACTCGTTGCACTAACCTCTCCCTCTTCTGGCGGCACGTTAAAAGGATGCTAGGCACTTATCCACCCAAACCCATCACCTCCCAAGTAAATAACGAAACACTCACAGCCCTAACCGTCATCCTTGACGCATTTAGGTCCCACTGCGACACAGTACATACACACAACCCACCGAAACCACACGCGAAAGAGCACTTTCAGAAAGTCCAGGAGTTGTGTCGGGCCCACGCTCACGAGCTAAGGCCCGCCCCTGAAAGGGATGGAGCTGCTCGACTACACATCTACACTGACCACTCCCATCACCGTCGAGGAAACAAAACACTACATTAAAACAACACTAAACGTGCACCCGACCCCTCCGGGCTACCAACCGCACTAATATACAAACTCCCCGCAAACATATACCCTACACTTACATACCTATTCAACGCCTCACTAGCCTCAGTTTACCTTCCTAAAATATTAAATGTCTCTCACAATATACTTCTACACAAAATGAACAAAGACCCCAAACACCCAAACTATTACAGGCTTATGGATCTATTAGAGCCCCTAGGAAAAATACTTGAACGACCTATGATCAACTGCCGCCTATGGGGCTACCTGGAAGAGAGGGACTTGTTCTCCCACCACCAATATGGGTTCAGGAGGGGCCGGTCCGCTCAGGCAGCTGTGACCATCGTTCACTACAGAATACAGAAAATATGTCAGGTACATCAAAAGACACTCTCCATCAGCAAGGACGTGGAGAAGGCCTTTGATAAGGTGTGGCACGAGCGACTCCGTTGGATACTTGCCAACAATGCGGAGTTACCTTTCTGCACCAGAAGGCTCCTCTCGCACTACTTCACTGAACGGAGATGCCACATAAAATACAACAATACCCTCTCAGAACACTTCACACCACGCTCAGCTGTTCCCCAAGGAAGCGTACTGGCACCCACACTTTACATCAAGTACACAAACGACACCCCCCCCCCCCCGAAAACTGCTGTCACACATATACAGTATCCTACCGCGATGACGAGACCATTCTTTTCAGCGGCCGTGGAACAGACGAGATTGCACTCCAAGCACAAATAATACTAGATGCAAAGACAGAATACGAGGAGAAATGGCTGATTGCCACAAATCCTCAGAAGACACAGATGACACTCTTCGGCGCAAGAGATCACTTCATGCATAACCTACAAATCTTATCAAACACACACCAGACATGAACCACCTAAACCCAACAAGGTTTGACTCCACACAACATATAAAAATCCTTGGGGTAACTTTTGACAAGTCCCTTAAGTTCAATATACACCAGAACATAACACATGTAAGAGCTGCACGTACAAACATAATGCTGCACAGGTTCTCTCCTGCGGGAAAGAAACTACAGCTACACCTATATAAATTACTCGTGCGACCTCTTCTTACGTACGCCCCACTGTCACTCGTAGCTGCGAGTGCCATGTAACAGCAGAAGGCTCAGCAAATCAGAACTTTGCTCTGAAGCACGCTTGCCGCTCTCTCTTGTACGCGAGAATGTTCACACTACACGACAACAACAAACTAGCACCCCTCAACACATACGCTCGCACAGACTCACATAACAACTCGGGAAACTCGCCAGAGACCCCATATACACCGCACTATACGTAAGACGGTATGTTGCGATGGCACTGCGATACCCCGCTGCCCATGAGCAATTGCAACCTATACCATCATACGCATAAGTTAAGAGCATCATTAATAACGCTTTTCCGACTAAGCGGACACATTCTCCTTCCTGACCACCTCCCAACCGTCGTCCAATCATGAAACCCCCGATACTCACCCAACCACACCACGCATCGGTGTCTAGCCACCGACCTATTAACTCTTCCTATCCCCTCTCAAGTTATTTTCCTATCCTTTTCCTCTACGACCACCTGTTAGCCTGTGTTACACAGTTATTCCTCTCTGTCCTATCTATATACATCATTCATTGATTCAAATCAATTTCATTCTTCGCTGCTCACAACCAACGAAAATCCCTACAAAACAGTGACTTTGTTGGGATGCAATTGGTGCTGGTGTATCTCATGTGGATTGTTTTCGTCCCAAATCCGACAATTTTGCTTGTTCACCAATCCATTCATCCAAAAATGGGCCTCGTCGCTGTGGCGAGGATAGAAATCACGTAATGCGTGGAACGGAGCACTGATTTTGATAATAAAATTTGATGATTTTCACACGATGTTCAACGCTATAGCCTTCCATCGTGACTTGCCAAGTATTACTGAACAGTTCACAGTGAGGTTGCCAGATGTCACTTTAACAACATGGCCACTATCGCCTTACAAAGCTCGAGCGTCCTTGTTGAAAGACCCTTTATATATACCGGTTTCGTCGTCAGTTATCGGATCTCCTTTGCTGATGATTGTGTCAGATATGACTTAGGAAACAAAGAAGGCCGGGAAGAAAACAGAGACAAATGCCATTCGATTAAGAATTTATTTCGGGCGATCGTGGCTGAGCGACATCCACGCGCGCGCACTTGGCCAGCAACGCATCCATTGCAGCTCTAAATATTGAGGCATGCGGTTTAGGCGAGGCTTGTTGCATCGGACTGCCAGGTTCTTGGTCAATTAAGGAGTGCCTTTGTCGTACCTGCCCGCTGGGCGCTGCTCTCGTCTGCCGGAGCCAGATATAGGAGTCTTACTTGGTTCATGTGTACTTGGCCCGCCGTTGGGGTCTTGCTGTTGATTGCGTTTAGTCTGGAACGTTATCCACAACTTTACCACCTTGGATGACCCAGCCAGGAGTTTGAAACTCTCGAAGACATCGCTCTTGAAATCATTGGAACACTCAAACCCTTCCACCAATTGAAACTTTGGTTGAGGTTCAATGAATAAGTGATTCACATGATCCATATCTTCGATCTCAGGAACTTTTTTAGTAGCATCCTGAAGGCCGCAAAATGAAAACGAATTTTTACCTTATCTTACACGAGGTATTTTTTTGGGGGGGAGAGGGGTTGAATATAAACACATATTTAGAACCCAAACCATTTATATTAATAAATACAGCAACTTGATTCGAGCAGTCAATATTTACAACGATGTCCCTTGTTCTTAAATTCGTTTATGCATGCTGGAAACAAAACTTGTAATATCTTTATTGATATTGCTTCATTTCTTGTTCAATAAACACCCGTGATCTGCTCACGATTGGCGACTCTACATCTCACTATGTCAGTCGGTCTTGTCCGTTTTTCTTTTTTTGTTTTTGTAATAACATTGTAACTATTCGAACGACTCTAACGAAATTTGAAATCCTTATGTTGTTTTACATTCTCTTTTGAATGATATAATTACCAAAGTCCTCCTAAGGTTAGCCCATAAATTATTGAAGGGGGGGGGGCAATAACATCATAACTATTTGGCTGATTCTAACGAGATTTGAAACCTTTATGTTGTTTTACATTCTCTTTCGAATGATATAACTTCCAGATCCTTCTCAGATTAGTCTTTGAATTATTGAAAGTTTTGCAGGTCGTAAGATCATAAATCAGAATAAGTGAGAGCACGTGACTTTATGGTCAGCAGACCCTGTTTATCAACCACCAGCTTGATTATCGCTCACAAATTCTCTATTGGGCTCAAATTAGTTGAATTTCCAGGCCAAGGTTCAAAAGTTTCGATATTATTCTAAGCCTCAAACTTTGCTTTTGTTTTGTGACAAGGTGCGCCATCACGCTTCAAAAATACAGTTATTCTCTCGATATTGGTCCTTAAGTATGACAAAAGGTCCTGATGATGCACTTTTTGGTACCATTTTAAGTTCATGGCAGTGTTCTTGGGAAAAATTTTAATGCTCCAGTTCTCCAAGATGATAAACTGCCACAGACACGGAGAGTGTCACGTTACTGCATCGTAAGCACGACACACGACCCGTGAAAGCGCTGCCGTGGGATTTTCCAAAAGCTCCAAACAAGGGAAGGTGAACTTCCTCACAGAATATCACTTTTCCCCAGGTTTCAACAGCACATTCTTTATATTTGGTACAAAATTTCAGCCTATCGGTAAGGTGAGATGAGGCTTCTAGACAGCCATTCTCGATTTGAGACTTTTGTCGAAAAGTCTCAGCCTCACTTTGCCCGCCATAACATTCACATCTGCTCCTTTCCAATCGTGAGCAAGCTAGGCATTAGAGGCAACTCGATCTTTGAGCTAGGATCTTACCAGGAGGCGATATTGGCGTTCATTTGAAGCTCTTTGTCACCCATAAGACTTCTTCACATTAGTGTAACCTGGCTTTTTACAGTCATTAATGATCCTAAACATGATGCTCTTTGATGCAAGATCTTTAGCAACTATCTCCTTGTATTTCAAGTCACTTTAGTCGGGGAGTTTAAAAAGATTCAAACATTTTTTTGGTGAAGTTGAAAAAGATTCAAACATTTTTTTGGTGGAGTTGAAAAAGATTCAAACATTTTTTTGGTGGAGCTAAAAATGATTCAAACATTTATGGGGTGGAGTTGAAAAAGATTCAAACATTTTTTGGTTGAGTTGAAAAAGATTCAAACGTTTTTTTGGTGGAGTTGAAAAGGATTTAAACATTTTTTGGGTGGAGTTGAAAAAGATTCAAACATTTTTGGGGTGGAGTTTAAAAAGATTAAAACATTTTTTTGGTGGAGTTGAAAAAGATTAAAACATTTCTGGGGTTGAGTTGAAAAAGATTCAAACATTTTTTTAGGTAGAGTTGAAAAAGATTCAAACATTTTTTTGGTGGAGTTGAAAAGGATTCAAAAAATTTTTGGGTGGAGTTGAAAAATATTAAAACATTTTTGGGGTGGAGTTTAAAAAGATTCAAACATTTTTTGGTGGAGTTGAAAAAGATTCAAACATTTTTTGAGGGGAGTTGAAAAAGATTCAAACATTTTTTGGGTGGAGTTGAAAAAGATTCAAACGTTTTTTTGGTGGAGTTGAAAAAGATTCAAACATTTTTTTGGTGAAGTTGAAAAAGATTAAAACATTTTTGGGGTTGAGTTGAAAAAGATTCAAACATTTTTTAGGTGGAGTTGAAAAAAATTCAAACATTTTTGGGGTGGAGTTGAAAAAGATTCCAACATTTTTGGGGTGGAGTTGAAAAAAATTCAAACATTTTTTGGTGGAGTTGAAAAAGATTCAAACATTTTTTGGGTGGAGTTAAAAAAGCTTCAAACATTTTTAGGGTGGAGTTGAAAAAGATTCAAACATGTTTTTGGTGGAGTTGAAAATGATTCGAACATTTTTTGGGTGGAGTTGAAAAAGATTCAAACATTTTTTTGGTGGAGTTGAAAATGATTCGAACATTTTTTGGGAGGAGTTGAAAAAGATTCAAACATTTTTTTGGTGGAGTTGAAAAAGATTCAAACATTTTTTTTAACAAAGAAATATCAAGAAATAGATTAGAATGACAAAAATCATTTGTTTAATCATATTTGTCATCATTTTTTCCTTTTAATTGAATAGCAAAGCTCTAGGTACTGAAACTCTATTGGAACAAGACGAGAGCGAATTTAGAGTGTTAGCGAATAAATGCGTTGTTTTTTTCATTATTTTTGAAATGCTGACTTTTTAATTAACCTGGAAAAATGTAGATATTAAAGGAAAAATTAATTGTAAAAGGTCTTAGCTGCAGAACGAGAGTAGCCTATAAAACCGAGACAAGCATGTATAAATATATATATATATATATATATATATATATATATATATATATATATATATATATATATATATGCCAAAAATCCCACAGGAAAATGAAAGGCGGATTCTAAGTACTTGCTCGCCTAATTTTAATATATCCCCCGGTTTTTTTAAAAAAAGACTATCTTATTATAAGGCTTATTTATAACGAAAATGTCCATTTTAAATCTTAGCCCTTTGATTTATTCATTTAGTTATGTCTCCCTTGTTTATTTTTATGTATTCACAATTGGGCATGTATGTACTTAGCTTAGTCACATAAATGTCTCCATTCTTTGCGCACAGGTTGGAATTTTCCGGAAGTAGAAGACCTTATCTATTTGGTTTTATACTTCACATCCGTCTTTGATATTATTTTTCTATTTTAGGTCCTTTTTTTGTACATGGGCGTCGCATTGCTCTTTTGTTTCATATATATATATATATATATATATATATATATATATATACCACCTTTGTAAAATATCTTCCTTATTCCTTGATAATGAACAAAACAAATTCGAAAGTACTTGGAATCCGTCTTCATTTTCCTGTGGGAGTTTTGGGAATTATTGCTTTACTTATATATATATATATATATATATATATATATATATATATATATATATATATATATATATATATTTATATATATATATATATATATGGTCCACTCAAATTGTTTGGTACCGCTATGTAGACGATGTCCACGGAATTCTAAAGGAAGATTTTGACCTCGATGGTTTTCTTTTATTTATTAATTCATTGGTTCCGTCAATAAAATTTACTTTAGAAAAAGAAGAAAATAATAGCCTTCCTTTCATATATGTTCTAATAATTAGACAACCAGACAGGTTTAATTTTTCAATTTTCAGGAAACCGACAAATAATTTATCCTATGTCCATTTTTATTCAGGTCATTCTCAAAATATTAAAACATCAGTATTTTCTTTCATGTATCTTGGGGCATTCAAAATATGTAGTCCTGACTAAATGGATCAAGAATTTACAAAAATTGAACACATTGCCTATATTCGGTGTTACCTGAAATATTTTTTGGAAGACTGCATGAATAAAGCTAAAAAAAAACTTCTAAGTAGGTCAAACTTCTAAAAATATCTCTGTAAGAACTAAGCAACATCAAAATGCAGTGTCTACGGGATATTCCAATAGTGCTTTGGCTGTCCACAGGCTTAAGATAGGTCACGAGATTAACTGGTCAAAAGCAGATACCATAATCCATATAAATGTTTTTATTAGCAGAAATACCATTGAATTGTTCCTAATCTCCAGCACAAAGGAGAAAAATGTAAATATTAGCCCGGGGTTGTTTTCCTTAGATCCATTCCTATCTTTCTTGCTCAAACCAGAGTTATCAACTGTCCTAAAAAATCTGACCTCATAGGGAAAACATTGCTTTGTATAAATACGTCGACTCACTATTTTGAAAACCATTGAGTTTGAAAATGTTAAAACAACGAAAGTACTAACTCCAATCAATCTTTCCTTTTCCTTACGTGGTATACACAAATATATATATATATATATATATATATATATATATATATATATATATATATATATATATATATATATATGCTACGTTTAATGTATCGCAAACTTTGACAGAAGGAAGAAGGAGAACACGAATATGGATAATGGGATATTGTAAAACTGTTTTACAAGAATACTATGAGCACAGAACACCAAACAGATGAAAGAGCCATCAAGGACATTATAGGCCGAGGAATAAAACCCATAAACGCCACGCTAATCATCTACTATCAAAATTGACGTACTTCAGCCCTCTTCATGAAAATAGCCCCAACCCCCCGCTACAACAGAAACAAAGGACACATCTGATATACGAGTACCTATGTAAACTAGGAGACTGTGAGCTCTTACCTTACTTGTATATCGGCATAACCGAAACCACACTCTCAAGAAGAATGACATACCATCTGAACAGCAGTGCACCTAAAAAACATACACAGGAAATACACGGAATATGCCTCAACCAAATAATGATAGAAGAACACACTAAAATTTTAGACTATGCTCCCAACAGGCGCCAACTACTTTTCCTTGAAGCTATATATATCCAAGAGAAACAACCGAATTTAAACATACAGTCTAACTCCAATGAAATCTTGCCCAGTGCAAGAAAAGCGAACGGAGGAACAGGTGTACTCATAACTGCCCTTAGCCACTAATATCCTCTGGTAAGCAGCTTAATCCCCCCTCCCCCTCTCTGACTACCTACTTCTCCGACCTTTTGTCACCTGGATCCAACCTGCCTATATGTGTATAGCTTCGTTCGTAATTTTTTCAATACATTTTGTAACATATATAAACTGAATACTTTGTAATAATTCTCCATTGTAACTTTGAAGATGGTACTCGATGTATCAAAACGCGTCAGGTAATTAAAGAAAGTGATAAATTACATTAATTTACTTCTACCTTTGGCAAAATAACAAACATCAGTCTCCGATGAACTTCGGTACGCTTATCCACAGGTTAAACAATGAAGAAAAAGTAAATATAAAACAAATCGAGAAGATTGAAAAAAGAATTATTAATTCTAAACTAGAGGTCGCTTTTAATAAAACATGCTATAATGCATATATATATATATATATATATATATATATATATATATATATATATATATATATATATATATATATACATATATATATATATATATATACTTATATATATTCCAATAGTACTCGTGCAGAGAAATTTTTATTTCTATTTTAGTTTGTCCCATTAATATCTAAACGATCTGGTTTATTATTGACTTTTCCTTAATTTATTGTTTTAGTCGTCCTTTTGACCCCTCCATTATTGATTATTTACTATTTAAACATTCGTGCCTTAGTCTACTCGTATCATTTAATGCTCAATCACTTAAAATTTAACTTAATTCAATTACTTGCTTCGCTCCATTTATTAATATCCGCTTCGATTACATACCCCCTGATCTAACTTATTTTCGATTGTTCGCCCTGCCCTTATAATTCTCTCTTGCTGTGGTTTATAGTGAATTTTTTGTATCCGCTTGTTGCTCGATTCATGTTTATTATTCATATTTGCTGCTCATGGGATTATTTAATCTTTTTTTCTCAGTCTTATTAATCGATTTCTTCATGCCTTGTTTTTGACTTTATTCCGATAGTTTACAATTTTTGTATTTCGATAGGAATTTAATTCATGTTTATTATGCATATTTTAAACTCATGGGATTATTATTTAATTTAGTTATTTTTTTCGATATTACATCAATTTCTTATTAATAGATTTTCACCAATATGCTTTCAACGGTTTAGGATATATATTTCATTTTAACTTCTTGCTTTCGGTTATCATTTTTGACTCCTGTCATGTTTTTTATCGCTGTGTTTATTTATTCTTATAAAAATAATTCTTTGTATTTAGAATTCGCTGATGATGGTCATCGTTAATGACCAAAACGTCCGGAGAATTAAATGTTCAAAACCATCGCATATGTCTTCATATTCCTGCTACGAATAAGGTTCCCAAGAAACGACTCCATGACTAATATATATATATATATATATATATATATATATATATATATATATATATATATATATATATATATATATATATATACTACATGTCAGTTGAGCAGAGTTAAACCACATTTAGGGTAGTTAGCTTTCAGATAGATTTGTTCGAAATTACGTCAGTTGCCCTATTTGGTACGACCTGTAGTTCGTATCCACATATTAAATTATAGTTACGAACTGTGAAAGGCTTTAAAATACAAGTGGAAATTCGTGGTAAATCAGGTAACAAAAATAAAATTGTTTGTTTTTGAGTGTGTTCTTGTCCGAGTAGATATTAATTTGGCTTATCCACTTAAGGGATGGGCGTTTTATTCATCAGTTTAGAACACTCCTTAATATATTTGTGGCCAAAATACCGTCAGCCTTGTTTATTTATTGTAAACCCACGGGATAATTTAATTGGTAGCCTAGAAGTATTTTTAAGAAAGTTTGAACGAAAGAAATCCATTTTTATGTTTTGGTGTTTCAGAAATATATGGATAATAGATCTGTTTATTAAAATTTAAAAACAATCACATGAATTCTAGCAAATTTATAAGAGTAGACTGTTAATTAAGATAAGAATTAGGAATGAAGGTAGTTGTATTTTCCGCAATGAGATGAACCGATGTAATAGTTCTCATACTTCGGTATCTAAGCATCAAATTTTATCATTAATAAACAGATTAATTTTGCGATTATACCTACAGTGATGATTGATTGCAAGGAGTCAATTAATTATGTCGGGATGAGGAAATATTTGCCCCCAATCCTTTCCCTATATTTGGAGAAAATTAAATAGAAAACTGAGAAGATGTGTTACACCCAGACGAGTGCGCTATTGAGATGTGGTTTTCTTTTTTATACGATCGGTTTCCTTTAAAAGTTATCTTTAGAAAGTCTTTGTGATGTCCAAATCCTCGAAACCACACATTTTCGATTCTTCTACTCAAGCAAACAAAATATTCAATAAAATTTGGCCTTGTGAACTTATAACATCTTTAACATTTTAAAAGAGGAGAAAACTACGGACCCCACCCTGAGCATCTATTTTCTAGAAAGAGGCGAGAGTAAGAGATGATAAACAGGGAGAAATGGGAGGGTATAGAGAAACATAAAAATGTTAAAGTTTTAAAGTGAGCAAAACTTCTGGAAAAAAATTATTAAGCTAAGTTGTGAGAAAGTTTTGATGTATTCTCTAATCTTTGGTCATGGATTTAGCTTGAAAGACAAGTAAATTGAACGATAAGAGATCATACAACTCCTAGGTGCAGTTAAAATCAGGATTTATTTTATATAAATTCGTATTTAGGAATGAAATAAAGTGGTATAGATGAACGGTATAAAAGTGCGCTGACCTTAGCGCCTTGAGAACAAAGGCCATTGAGACTTTTGGATATTTAAATTAACGACTGTGACTGATAAATATCATATTCCAAGGCTAGGGTTGCTCTATAATCCCCTAGGTGGAAGGGCGTTGTCATTTATACCCTAATATAGTCCCCTTTTCCCAGAAAAACGTTGCTTTATTACTCCTCAAGGTGGGGATCCTCCACCCACCTTGCAATAGTGATTTTCTTGTCTTTTTAAACCACCTTTGTTCCATGTTTATAGTTAGTTCGCTATGGTAAAGGGAAGAGAGCATCCATGAGAGCCTGCTGGGCATAGCTCTTTCGCTACTGCTAGGAGAGCTACGGGGTCAAGTAGAAAGAACACGAAAGCAGTCACAGATAAGCCTTGCGCCTCTCGATCGAAGTGGATCTCCCATGGGAAAAGACAATTTAGGGTGTAATTATGTATTAGACCGATCTCCGCCATCTACCATCGTCACTATCTTTTGCTTGAATATCTTTCTTGTTTCATCATTCTCACATTCTCGAATAGATATCTCCCCTGCACAGTATCGGACCAGTTCATTTCTAGTTTCTTTATTCACTGACCTCTCGGTCTTTTTTCTTGATGAGATTTTTCCTGCAAACTCTTACCGCTACATTTCTGATCTCTGTGGTCCACCAACGCCACTACCAACTCTCCAGAGGATATATTCTATATGACAGCAACCCACCCTTCACGAACAACCTGCGCCGTCTTCCAATATTGTTATATTTTTTCCTATACTTGCTGTGACCCCTTACAACAATTCCACGACAGTGTCTCTAGCTGTCCGTCCTCTGGCGCAACGCAAGGGAAGAGGAATAAGTAACTATTGCCCTCTGTATCCGACATATTGAGGATTGACTGACCGCCAGACAACAACACTCAGAGGTGGATCTGGGGTTTTATATCTTTTACATTCATTTTCACTTATTGTATATTCGCTTTATTTACAGATCTCTCCTCAAAAACTTCCTCGCGGATAACCCCTCATTAGTTTTGATTTCTCATTTTGAAGTAAAAACAACGGTAAGTTTAGACCGTCATACTCGTAAGCTTCGTGATCTTTTGACCTACACTTTTGAATCCTCATTCTCCATTCATCTCTAACATCATCATTATCTTCGTTATTAACCACATGATATCCCTCGATCCAACTTCGTGCGATCAATTACTAATTTAATTACAAACATTTCTATTCATTTATCACTGAGGTTTCGTCCTATTCCTTTAATTTTCTATTCATAGCACGTACCTATTATGTGCTTCGTTATTGACCGAGTTTCTCCTGCGGCTTAATTCTGTCCCAACTCATTAATCTCTACTTTGCCCCGTTCCATTTCGCTTATGTTTCTTCTCTAAAGTGATAGAAGTTCCAAGTTGCCTCGTTGGTTATTCCATAGAGCGGAGTCAGTTTTTATTCCATCCTATACATTTAACTGAATGGCCCTTTTTGCACGAGCTTGAACCTTGAGACCCTGAATGGACACACCTACCTCTCGTACTAGGGGTGACGAACTATGTTTTAGCGATCATTACAACTTGAATTTCTTTTTACTGGTCCTCTCAATTCTTTTCAATTTCACTTTCATTTGTTTCTGTTTCCCTTAATTCGTTTTCTAATAAGTGAAATTAACAGCATTGAATTGCAAGATTTCCTTTGTATTTTCTAAGTTATTAAACACTTTGGCAGTTAAGTTCCCCTTAATGCCACACAAGAATTCAGCACTTCTTCTAGTTCTGTCCTTGCACCTTAGTAGAAGGGTTCTTTATTTCCAACTTCTAGTATCTCCTTTGGTAGAGAGAGAGGAGGTAAACAGAGAGACATGGGGGAGACCGTTCCCTCTCGATCTCAGCCGCTATTGGAGCAAAGTACCTGGCCATCTTATTTTACCACACATTAACCCAACCACTTATATGAAATCCACTTCAAAATCATACAGACTTCTAAGAACGTAAAACCCTTTGAAAAAGAAGTGATTTTTTCTTCACCCAAATAGTTAAGATCAATTAAATTTGAGTACTCATTTTCCTTCTGTCATAACCACAACCACTTCCTTTTGCCAGCTATATTTTTTTATTTCTTTCACAACGAAGTATTACACCTTTTCCTAAAATTAGTCATACACAAAAAATATTATTACAATGGAATTAAAAAAAAATGAATTAATTAGAAGACTGATTTAAGATCCATGAATAAAATTCTATCATTTTTCCTCGTTTATTTGCATTGTTGAGTACAACATTTGGGAGTTTCTTGTTTATTCATTTGAATCGTGGAGTACATCTTTTTGGAATTTCTTGGTTATTCATTTGAATTGTAGAATATATTATTTTGTAGTTTCCTACTTATTCAGTTAAATTGTGGACAAATTTTAATCTGGAATCATCCCTGGACCAACACAAATCTTTTCATTTGTACGTATGACAGATTTCACCCATTAGAGAACCATGTCCTCTATCTCTCTGCAGCTTTTGGCACAATTAATCAGCGCATTTTACCTACTAACATCGCACATTGTGGGGCTGTTTCAATTCTAGATTTAGTTTGTTCCGTTTCTTCAAGTTTTGCGCGACGGTTGTAATCATGTCGAAAGGTATAACACAAGGTTCTGTGCTGGTTGTCTAAATGTTTTAAATTCACCTACTCCTATTATATCGATACTTCCATCATCTAACCCCTTCTTTCAATGCTAAACTGACAATCAATCAATCACTCAATCTCCTATAGCACCCATGAGATTCAAAAGGCCGGAATAAACTCTATCCACCAGTACTTATCCTGAGATAAACATTTCCTTATTAAACTCCGCTTATCACCACCTAAACTGTGAATTCCATTTTAAAGGGTTTTTTTTTCATTTTCGTCTGAATTATGAACGTCCTCATTTTGGGAGTTTCTTGTGTCCCCCACCTTTGAGCTATCTTCCTGCCCTTCAACCTTCAATTCCAATTAATGCTAGAGTAATTTCAAAACCATCCTGCCTTGGGTATAAGGTCAGCCAATGGTAGCAGGAAGGAGGAAGACGTTAAGGAGAGGGCACGATGGCATGGAAGAGGAAATGACTGCTGCTAAGCGACCATTAACTTGTGTGTTTTTCTAATCGTATCTCTCACACACACACACATACACAGTGCATTTGTTTGGGAACGGAAGCTTCTTCGAGAGAGCTGTTGATTGTCTGGTTTCTAGCGTTAACAGTCTACTTGGGTTGTATACTTTTCACAACCATAACTTCACCCCTTCAAAAAACTTCCGGGTGGAAATTCTCTTATTATTGGCGTCCATAACGATTCGGATACTTAAGTTTACATCACAAAACTTAGAATAACTACAAACCAAATAATGATAAGTAATGCATGATAAATTACAGATATAAACTAAGCGTGGCTATAAGTTGTACACATGGATAAAACTGTACGTTACGTGCAAAAGAGCATTTTTATTCCCAAAAATATGGTGGTTAGATTTTGCGAGATTTTAAAGATCTCTCCGTCACGGCAGTGTGATTGTGTCTTCCTGGAGACACTCTTGCCCATAGCTTTATTCACTTCTCTGGAAATTTTGTCTAATGTCTTGTATGGGACCTTTTTTTAGATATGGACGATGGCTTGGTCATCTCTCTTCGAGATTTTCCTAGTCCTACCAGTAGAAATCACACTGATACATGAGCCTGTCCTATCGTTACGTGATATAATATTATGTAGGACACTTTTGGGGCCTTTAACCCTTTCAGATATGACTCTGATGGAGAGAAAATCCTCTTAACGTTGCTTAACAATTAGTTCCTGGATATAGGCAGGTGTAGTAGGTAACCTAGGAATTGTTGTAGCTCAAAATTGACTATGGTGATAAATGAAAGTGCTAAAAATTTATAGAGGTAAATTACTACCCTAAATTAGTTGGTTGTCTTAAAGAAAGAAGTCATAGAATCACTTTGTCCGGATCAATTTGACCACAATAATTTTTAAATAAAAATGCTCCTGGAGCATGTAACTTGCAGTTTCATCCTTCCTAACATGTACAATGTACATTTACAACTTATAGCCATGCTTATTTTATATCTTTAATTTATCATGCATTACTTACCATTATTTGGTTTAAAGCTAGTCTATCTTTTGTGATAGAAACATAAATGTCCAAATAATTATGTCCGCTAATGTATATATATTTCTCTCACTAACTCCTCTTAATTCTTCTCTGGTCCTCCCCGCTCTCTCTCGTGTTCTCTCGGAAATTAAAATAGTTGTTTAGCGTCCGCACTCTGTTAACCGGAGGCGATTTATTACGGAAAATGCAGACGGTTTTAAGGCTTGGCGATTCAATACGATTTAGAGGTGAATTTTTTTCCGAGCGCACTTTTAATCTCGCCTCTAAATTGATATGTATTTTTTGTCTACAGGGTGTCGATATTAATAGGAGGTGAAGGATTTATTTTTTAAATTTAAAGAGTAAGACTAAAGAGGGTGCACGCCACAACTTTGAAATGTCTTAAAATAAATTAGTGACGATAGAGGAAGTAAAAATATGTGGTTATATAGCCAAAAATCCTTCTGCAGCTATTCGGACCTGGAAATCAAACTGCGGGTGTTATGGCTGAGAGCTCGTACAATCCAGATGTAAACCGCAGCAAGCTTATCCATGCTACATGCCACCTCTTTGATGCGTTAAAATATAAATAAGGAAAAGAAAGATGGGGACAGTAGAGAGAATAAAGGTAGGGGAAAATGCAACCATGTTACAAAATATCTCAAACGGATCGAAGACGGAGGAGTAAACTAGCTCCCTCAATCATAAGGAAATAATGGATAAAACGTGGTAATATACTAATCCTTATCCTCTTAGTAGACATGTTGGTAGATCTATACCAGGCATTGGTAACCTTTATTGACTTAGGGTCCACACCTGTGTCTGGAGAAAGGAGGAATGTCCGCACCTCAAATCAAATATTATAAAATGAATAATTAATATTGATAATAAGTCTGGGAAATCATATACATAGCTAAGCTTAAATTATAATTATGAAATTATTTAATATAGAAATTTAGACATTAGAAGAATAATATTACATAGGCATCTGCAGGCAGCATGTGATCGTTTTGGTCCGCAGTTCGTTCATATGTGATTTACACAAGTTTTAGGAGAGTCTCCCTCCCGCCTCTCTATCATTAGAACTTGCCTTCGTTACTCTACGGAGGCTTGTTCAGAAGAGTCGCGCTCCATCCCACTACACACCGCTCCAAGATGGTTAGATTGTGTAATATAATCAATATAGTTTAATTTCATTTCAATATAACCCTTTGTAAACCTATTTTTTAAAGCAATTAGGGATTCATGACCTCCTTAGTTTTCGGTTGTTAGGTGTTTAACAAACCAGTATAAGATTCCTTGAGGAACAAAACCATATTTGAAAGGGTAAACCTTTTGGGAATAGAATTGGCCTGCATTGGACCTAGTGTGCTGCATTGACACTCAAAACTTAAGGTGCGCTTTTACCGCCATTTGCCACTTCATCTACTTACAATCGCATCCAGCAAGACGCCATCGAGTTATTTTTAGAATCCAGTATATAACCATCTGGATCACTCAATTCCCAAACGAGCCATCTGTGTACTTTTTATTCTGTCAATTCAAAAACATCCCTACAGACACTTCCACGACACCTGCCTGCATTACACCTGCCTCTCTTTAATTGCGTCTAGCCGTGGGAGAATCGAAGAAGTCCACCCGTCTGCTTCTCTAATTTCGATGGCAGGATTCACCTGGCACAGAAGGTGTTGGATTCGTTTTACGCTTCTTTTTTGTCCGTGACTTAAGCCTCTTCTTCCTTCCAGCTGTGGACAATGCGCTAGAACGGAATTAAGCGTAACGAATCGTGGAATAAAGGTGTCTTCCGCCGGCTGCGCTCTGAGTAAATGCACTAAAAGTAATTTGAATTTAGTTACTTATATTCTCTCTACCTTCCTCCGGCATTCTACACGGTAAATTCACTAAAGCTAATTTGAATTTAGTAATTTATATTCGTTCTACCTTCTTTGATGAGATACAGAGGACCCACATTCGATAAAGTTGAGTTAAGCGGGTTGCTCTCAAAGTAAATGCACCAAGGCTAATTTGACATTTAGCCATTAATATTCATTCTACCTTCATTGATGAGACACGGACGACCCACGTGCGAAAAAAAGTATCCTGCAAGGGCTGCTCTCAGAGTCAATGCCATAAGGATAATTTGAGTTTAGTCAATTAAATTCGTTCTACTTTCCTTGATGAGACATGGACAACCCACGTGCGAAAAAGTGTCCTGCAAGGGCTTCTCTCAGAGTAAATGCACCAAGGTTAATTTGAATTTGGTCAATTAAATTCGTTCGACCTTCCTTGATGAGACACGGACAACCCACGTGCGAAAAAAGGCGTCCTGCAAGGGCTGCTCTCAAAGTAAATACACTAAGGATAATTTGAATTTAGTCAATTAAATTTGTATCACCTTCCTTGATGAGACACGAACAACCCACGTGCGAAAATAGTGTCCTGAAAGGGCTGCTCTCAGAAAAAATGCACTGAGGCTAATTTGAATTTAGTCATTTATTTTCGTTCTATCTTCTTTGATGAGATATAGAGGACCAAAATAGGGTTACAGGTGTCTCCCGCCTGTTCTGCTCAGAGTAAATGCACTAAGACTAATTTTAATTTAGTTGCTTATATTCGTTCTACCCTCCCTGATAAAATACAGACGACCCACCTGTATCGGACACGCCTGTGGGGCGCTCTTTAGCCACGACAGGCGTTCCAGTGCAATGTGAAGCTAGCTATTAAATTGTTATACTAACCGCATACCATCCCTGCGTATATTACCGTTTTTCCTACCACCTGAGTAAAGTTAGGAGAGAGGCAGACAGATAAACATAGTAATAGACGGCAAGATATTATCGAAGTAAACTCATCCGAATCAAAAATCTCCCCAAAATAATATTTTCGATTTTTTTTTTATGTTCAAAATTAATTAAAATTTTGTCACCTGTGAAAGAAAAAGTCAAATTTTGAAACTTTACCACCACTAAATTACTTCTTTTTTTTTTACTAAAAATTGAACAATTACCTAACCCAAAGCGGAAACAGCTGGTCGAACCCAGCTGGTTGTGGTGCCGGTCATCTGTCAGTCATTGTCTGCAGATGGGGCAGGTGATCCGCTCCCTGTACAGGTGGCTTGGACCGAGAGAGCTACGTTTCTGATCGAGGTGTGTGGATGAGTAAGTGGAAGGGAGGATTATATGAAACTGCTTACCTGGCGCGGATCTAGGAGGTGGGATAGAGGGCTGATGCCCCCCCAAATATCAAACCCGTATATATTTATATTTCTTTTTTTAAGTCATACTTGTATTCTGTTATTCAGAGAGTTATGTAATAATATAGAATATATATATACATATATATTTTTAACCATTGCAATGGAATGTATCTTATATGATACATGTCTAAAATGGAGGTAAATCTCAAAAATAATTATTAAATTTAGTATTATACTTTAGCTAACGTCTCAAAACTACAATTCCTAATTTTGTGATGTGTGGAAAAAAAAATCGGATTTGAGATAGTTACTGATCACTCCTTTATGAGACGCTGTTAATTATTATCAATATTGTGTAAGATAACTATTATTAATCATCAATGTCCTTTTCTCAGACTATTCGGAGGGAGGAACTCAGGTTAGCTCCCTCCCAAATTTTATCATGGATCCGCCACTGCTCCTCACTTTGTAGTGCAATGCCTAATTCACACAAATGACTATCATACTCATGATAGTCTCTCACTTGCCATGTTCATTAGATTAGATGCGTTGATCGAAGCAGATAAGATCTTTTGTCATTAACTGCGATGACGCAAGATCTCAAGAGTCAGTTTTTTCCTCGAATTTAACTCTCAATAGCAACGATGCCGTTACACGATTGTTTTTAAGGAGATATCGATAGAGTGGTGAAGGCGGAGAGCAAAGTAGGGGTATTGAGGTCGAGAGGAAAGGAGGGGGGGGGGGACATTTAAGTCACGTGCCGCGAGAAACTTATACTACTAAGGAGTCTCTATGCTCGAGGATAACGCCGAGCTCAACGGGTGGTGCCATCTGTTCCTTATCGAGGAGTGACCGTTATGTACACCTTTAGGCCCCACCCATCCTTCCTGAGGGGTTCGTTATCACAAATGATCTCAGTTACGTTCGATAGAGAACAAAGCTTTGCAAATAGACCGACAAATACGCGCTCCCTAATGGTGGAGTAAGTACCCAAGTCCACACGCAGCGGATAATTCGTCCAGCGTTGGTATTCAATCCTGTGTAATTAAGATGCGACGAGTCGGAAACGCTTATTGGCAAAGATTTTAGTTTCGTTTTTGGTGATTTTATTATTATAGAAAACAAGAACATTGATGGATAACTCTCCTATTTCCAATATGAGCTTAAAAATAACATTTTTAAAGTAGCCCATTCATAATTGTAACTTTGCACTCAATTTAAGCTATAAACAACAATGGAAATTTGAGTTGGAAGCAAAGTTATTCAGACACGTTTCGTTGAAGCGCAATCTTGTGTCAACAGTCCAGTCGTAAAGATAATGTACTACCTGAATATTTTGTTAAGGTTTAACGCCTTCGTTCACCAACTACCGAAACTAACGTAGAGATAATCTTGCTTCCCATATGGCAGATTTATCGTACCCTGTCAAGCAATATTCCTCGCTACTCTGTCGAAAATAGGATTAGAGTAATGAAGCAGGGAGTTTGTTTTTTTCCTCTTCCACAGGACAGCTCCTCAATTAAAAATACAACCTGTCTCTTTATGCCCCCAACGAACAAAGGTGAATGTAACCTATATTCCCCAGAAGCGACTAAATTTAGACATGAGCCATTGGTGGTACACAATGTACAAAATCTCCTATTTTAATGGGAGCCCCAGTGGTTAATTCACCCAGATGACGACGCAAAACGACAAATGAGTTAGATCCGCCCTACCAAATGGCACGGGTTCGAAATCCAACGAAAGCGACAAAGGAGAGACGCGCGTGGGACGCCATTTCCGCTTCGCGCGCTGCGCCGTGGCGCCACGAACAATCGCCTCAAAACATCCTTCCCCCTCCAGCATATTGGTGGGGCCGGGAGGGAAGGTCAGACTTAATACTCCCCCCCTCCAAAATATCGATAGAAGGGAGGTGGGGAGACACGACACTCCCTTTCACTCGCAGCCGGCTGCACTCCCGACGCCGACGAAGACCTGAGGACGAGGAAGGCCCGGCGCCAGAGATGAGGGTGTGGAGGCACGCCCGGACGCCTACAAGTGAGTCTCGCTCCGCCGCGAGGGCGAGACCTCGCTGACAGAGGTCTCGCCACCATCCGGCCGGTTTCATTATGTAGCTGAACACCCACTAGCGGGGGTATAAACACGAGAGACAAGTGGGAGATAGAAAAACAAGGATAGCGCCAGAGGTGGGACGTCATTCCGTCCGGAACACGTCAAGGATTATTTTAATTATTATTATTTTCTATTATATATTTTTATTATTATTTAAAATGAAATCAAAGAGGAGAGTTAGATCTAGAAAGTGGTGAAATTGGGGGACGTGAAAAGTTATACAAGATGCATAGCCTAATTAGTTTAAAGAGGAAACTACTTGGCGCATTAACGACCAAGAAGGTGGCACAACTTTCTAAAACCTACTCAAACCTCACATTTAAGTCAGATACGCTGCAAGAGTTAGAGATGTAAGGCGCAGCAAGGTTTTCCCCGTTACACCTCACACGCTGAGATGAGTGAAAAAATACAAACATGTGTCATATAATCACACTCACATAATGATAAAATGATACAACCTGAGATGATCTCATCGAAAGAAGATCCTGCTTTTGTGATCTTGAATGATTTACTCTCACACTCTCTCGTCAATTATATCTCCTACTTTTCCTCCCTCTCTCTCTTTCTATTTTTCTCTTCGTTGTTGGAGCCATGCAATCTTTGCATGCCCCCTTACTGTCTTTTATTCCCTTTTTATCCCTCTATTTTCCTATGATCATGTTCGCTAAGTAATACAAAAAACCCAGCCGGGATATTACATTTGATCCGAACAAAATTAGCGATACGAACAAATCGATAGTGACAGACGGAAGTGCTGTAACCAAACCCTGTTTCACTTTTTTGAAAGTTCAACGCGAACCCCCCAGGAGCGAAGACGCTAAAACAGGCACACTTTAATCTATCGTACGGAAATATAAATTTCAGTGACGCATTACTCTGCAGCTCCGACCTTTAGGATCAGAACGCCAGCCCTAAACACCTTCATTATCAAGAGAGTACCGCCTACGTACTGTTCACAGAGATCAGTCATTTAAGAGCTAAAAAACGAGGATGATTTTTTTTTTATCAGTATCCATGATCTCATTAGTACACGCCCTATTCCTAACACACGCACACGCGCGCTTCCGCAACCCGACTCCACTTAATCGGTTCACGTTGTCGGCGTTGTCGTGTGGACGACTGTGTAGTTATGCATTCACTGAAACGTGGTCTCAGCGCACGCAGCCACTTGACTCAGCCCGCATGTGATTCACTGGTTTAATTAATCCTTCTCGTGAACCAGAATCCCGATAAGAGTTTGTGAAACGCAGCTGCTCATAACGTCATCCTGACGGACATTAACTGGCGACAGTGGTAGATCGAGTAGGACGCAGGAAGTGCATTGCGAGCATAACATTACGAATTACCTAAATAGGTTGTGTTCTCTGTATTTTACAATGTCATAGGGTCTAATCTCCAAATAACATTTAACTTAGGCAAGTTTGCATGAAAAATGAGGGCGTTAACTAAGTTTCATTTTCTCTCACGTGGGTTTTAGCGGGCCATTCTTGACTGGACATTCGTTATATTTGAGAAAATCTAAGACCAGTCAGTCGCAGACTCGTAATTTCGAGTACCAATTAGATGCGTTCTGTAAATGGCACCGTCGGGAATAGACTTCCAAATGCATGCATCATCTATTCATTAGGTATGGTTAGGCGTTGGATGGGAACCGGAGTTGTATTGTATCAACTTTGCGACTGTCTTATGTTGCTTTGATTCTGGTTCCGATCTCATGTTAAACTCAGCTCTTCACTGAGATCTACATCGGACTGTACAATATGAGTATAATCCAACGTGGAAGATGAAGGAAAGTTGAAATGGGCTGGCTTTTGAAGTTTCCTCAAATCCCATACACACTAAAAGGGTTAAATATGTGTTTCTGCAGTCAGTTTTTTTTTATTTTAATACTCAATCATCCAAGTAGTGCGTGGTTATGATTGAGGATCAACCTCATTATCATCATCAACCACTTTCCTACGAACTGTGGTTGGTGCGCATCAGCGCATTTATCAGCCTGGCTTATAGGTTTCGCAACAGCTCTACCATTTCATTATTGCTTTCTACGACCGTACCGTAAGACGATATAAAGTGGTACCTCAGTATACGTCCGTTTTGGAATAAGTCCAACTTGCTATACGTCCTTCTTTGATGCGAAAATACTTGCTTGGTATACGACCTTTGTTTGGAATACGACTCGCGTGATAGAACTTACATGAGTCAAAGTGAGTCACGACACCGCGTGCAAACCTCTCTAGAGACAAAGCCACGACTACCCACGAGTGTCAGCTTGCCAGTTGCCACCATTCGGTGGAAAACCCGAGCTATAACTGTGAATTTTCACGTAAATGTTTAGTAAGTTCATTAAGCATGAGTTTTAATAAAGTTAATGAGAAGAGAAAAGCAACAATAAAAATGGTTAGGATCACAATGAGGTGGAAAACGAGATTATTGAAAAGTATGAATGTGGCATGCGTATCCGGGACTTGGCTAATGTATACCGTAGGCCGAGAACGATGGTACCTACGATTGCGAAAAACAAAGATTATTAAACGGCTAACTTTGCGAAGGAGGTGAAATCGATTACCAAACAAAGATGATATTAGAACATGTTGAAAAATTGCTATTCATCTGGATAACAGTAAAACAGTGTGCTGGCGATAGCGTATCGGAGGTAATGATTTGCGAAAAGGCAAAACTGATACAGGCCGATCTTTTGAAAAACAAGGCAGGAACGGGCCAATAAAGTGAAGTGTTTAAAGCCAGCCATGGCTGGTTTGATCATTTTAAGAAGAAATCTGGCATTCGCAGTATTGTGAAGGATGGAGAGGGAGCCAGCAAGGTAAAATGAGCTTAAATTTTCCTTTATTTCATCTAATTGCTTTTTATTTAGGTATTTTAGTATTAAACAATGTTTAAATTATTTTATACAACCCCATCAATGTATAGTATGCAAATAACAATAGGATTTTCTATGGGAACGGATTAATCATTTTCCTTTTATATCTGATGGGAAAAAATTGTTTTGTATACGTCCTGTTTGGTACAAATTTAAGGATCTGTAACGGATTAAGGACGTATACCGAGACACCACTCTATATATAATTTTTTTTTCATACCATCACTTTATATGTATTTACAATATTCACGTCATCACTGATATTTCATCATTTGTGCAACTATGACAATAAGCTTATCTTTGCGAAGGAATAACAAGATTCTATGGTCAGACCAAAGATATACTAATATAATATTAGTTTACACATTAGTTGAATAAAGCCATTAAACAAAACCATTGAATCTTACCTTATATTTTTATATTTATGATCTCGTAGGAGACGACATTTTCCAATCTGGATAATTCGTTTTTTCCGCCCATAATCATCGTACCTGGGAGATACTCTTTTACATACCTGAGGAAGCGTGACCGAGGTTCTGGGTGGCAGGGTTCAAGACCTTATAAGAGGTTCGGAACTATGGTTTTCCGGCATATCCCTGCTGAAAAGGAGACCGAGAGTAACAGAAAAGATTAACATAGAGGCAAAAACGCGGCACTGAATGTAAGAAAATAGTGATTGGAGCAGGTTGCGTTGTTGTTATTGTAGCGAGCCTAGAAGTGCAAGTGAGCGCTATAAAAGCTTTGCTTGAATGAATCTTTTTTGACGCTCAGGACGGTGTAGTGGATTCGCCGCTCGCCAACAGTGGTGCGGCGACGGAGGAAGCTTTTCACAACTTGCTTACGCTACTTTCTTTCTTTATTTTTCTTCGTTCTTTTCCATACACCCCTCTATCTACACCTTGTTGGTGAGAGGTCAGGCTGGCAGGGCTAGTTAAGGGATCATTCAAAGAAATAAATCGAGACTTGAAGTTATAACTTAAGAATCTGAATAGCATTATATTATTGATAAAATTCTTTTTGCGAAAGTCCACTCTATAATTTTGTCAATTCAACAGGAAATCCTTCAATTTGTAAAGAGTGGGGGAGATTGTAGGATTCGAAGTAACTTAACTAAAGTTAGTGTACGTCCCATTTGGAAGGAGGAGGGCTTCTATATAGCCTCAATACTGCGACAAGATCACCTTTATATTATATCGAGCTCGGAGGTACCAGCCTTTTTTTGAAGTACAATTTTTGTGAACACTCGAGTGGCAGCCGGCAGGACTTCCCCCCAGGGGTAAAACGTGAACCTTTTTCTTTTTTTGTATTGTCTTGTATCAAGTGTGGTTGTTAGTACTCCTTGATACGATTTTGTATTTTGTTGTACATTCATCTCGTCTATTGCATTTGCTGTCTTTTCATTTATCTCTTGTTTGTTTGGTAGTAGGATTTAGTTTTATAAGATTGGGGATATTTCGCCAATAAGTAGGATTATTTTTTCGAGATCTCAAATTTATTCACCCCTATTTTTTATGAATATTGACCCCATATTTTTCTTGTAAATAAAGGGCTGTACATAGAATCCGTTTCATTTCTCCTTCGATTTCTCACGTACGAATTAGTGTAGGAAGCAGGTTGGAACGATTGAGATTAAAGTATAGATTTTTAGCCCACTACAACATCACTATCGAGTATATACAACTTTTCTCTGGAGGTTTTGTTAGTCCTTGTTATTTCTTAGCTCCTTTCCTTCTCACTGTCTTTTGAGAACGTCTGTATAACACTTGTAACTAAATATTATACATCTGTAAAGAAATTTTGATTTCTGGAAGATGACAAGGATGAACAATTTTAGCACAAATTAGTACATCATGAATGTTAAGAAGACTCGGGGGTTACAGAAGAAGCAGTGTGACCAGAAGGTTTTAAGTGATAAGAAAGTCTCATGGGGGGATTAGAACGTTAGCGTGTGGTAGAGGGTTGAGTGTGGAATGTGCCAGGAAGATGTTTGGGAGTATGCTGGTACCAACGTTAGTGTATGGGAGTGACTATGGTATGAATAAGAAATAAAATGCCCTAGTCAGAGGAGTGCAACCCAAAAAGACAGCTTGATGTACGAAAAGTAGATAAAGTGAGGAAGGACTGGCCAAGAGATGTTTATGGTGTGAAGAAGTGTGTGAATGAGGTTGTCACTGTAAGTGTTTTTAGGCCATATGGTGGTGAGTGCCAAGGTGCAAAAAGAGTTGGAGGGTTGCTTAAAAGTTGGGCTGATTACTTGAATGAGTGTGTGAGAGAAAGGGCTGACCGAGGATAAAATAGAGGATATTGTCTAGAATAGGTCTGCAAGAATGGGGTTGTGAAGGGGGGTGTTAGGGGGTATTCTTCCCTGAGATGAACTTAGAGTGGACGATAGGCTAGAATAAATAGCACTCCATCGCTAATAAGAGCAAATTTAGCATGAAAAAAATGCCGGGTATGAAATAGTGCATAAAAATATGGGGTAGTGAGTAGTTTTTAGTGGCCTTGATGCTTGCCAACCACAACTTGTGGGAACCTGGTCGATGGTAAAGAATTAAAGAGGACTTAGGTTTTTGGGGGTATATTTAGCGCATTAGATTTCCATAAAAAAATTCGTCTCTTAACAAATGAATCATTTGGGGGGGCTCGGAACTAAACTTAATTTTTACGGTTATTTTTAACAATTGTTTTATGTCTGATTATCAAATTTACAGGATAATCCTCCGGTTACAGTCACAAACTTTGTTGTTAGGAAAAACCAGCTAATTGAAGTTTGTTGGGTATTCTGATGTGAAAATGATACTTATTTTATATCTCATAGGAAATCAATAGAGCTCTTGCTAGCCGAGTGGGTACGGCGTTTGTCTGCCAACGTCGCGGTACCGCGTTCGATCCCGGCGAGAGCGGACACAAACGTCAGCGCACGTAGAGATCTTGCTAAATTGGTGGAGGCGCTGTGCTCAGCCCTGTATTCGGGTGGGTAGATCTTACACTTCTCATCACACATAGTCAATTAAAACATCGGATCGAATTCACGGTGGCTGCCATAAGTTGTAAATACCAGTGGTTCGGACACCACATTAATTAGTAGGTCTCCCCTGAGGAATAAGAGGCATTTTAAATGAGTGGAGATTGATTTTAAAACCCGTATTAATTTCTCTTTTTACCCTAATACGACCTTATTCGAGAGACCAACCACGCCCCATATAATAAGAGGTTCTCACATGATGTGTAGTTTTTATTCTCCTAGATTTCATGTAGGGCTTAGCGATCTTTTCCACCTTTCTAATGTCGACAAAAGAGTCCTACGCGATACTCTAAGGTCTCATCAAAGGTTTCTGTTGTTTCAGAATTTCTTTCAACCAAATAAATCCTAAAAAAATCAAACAAACCCAAAATAAAACGTTTCAAGTGACATGCTTTACAAGAACAGTGATTACCCCCCTCCGCACTGCATCATACACAGCTGGGCGGCGCTCCTTATTCACACCAAGCAGGCGACTGTATCCAAGAGACTGATCTAGCCTCCCTAAAAATAACTGCCCGATGCAGTTTGAAGGTAATTAATCATTGCTATAGTAACCGCGCTCTATCACTGGAAATATTGCGCGTAACTCTGACAACCTAATACATCGAAAGGTTTTCTTTGGTTATTGTTTACCTTATAGTGACAAAGTAGTACATCGAGGGATTTGGGGGGGGGGGGTTGCTGTATACCTTACTCTAACAAAATAGTACATTGAAAACTCTTTTGGGTTGCTGTTTACTTTACTGTGAACCTAATATATCGAAGGCGTTTTTAGTGGCTGTTTACCTTACTTATATATCAAAGGCTTTTTGCAGTTGTTGTTTACCTTACTGTGACAACCTAATGCATAAAAGGCTTTTTTGGTTACTGCTTACCTTACAGTGACAAAAAAAGTACAAGGAAGGCTTTTTTTAGTTGAGTTTACTTTACTGTGACAACCTAATATATCGAAGAAGTTTTTGGTTACTGTTTACCTTATTGTAACAACTGTTAGATCGAAAGCTTCTTTTGGTTGCTGTTTACCTTACTGTGACAACCTAATATATCAAAGGCTTTATGGGGGTTACTTTTTACATTACTGAGACAACCTAATAATATATCGAAGGCTTTTCGGGATTACTGTTTACATTACAGTGGAAAAATAGTACACTAACAATCTAATATATCGAAGGCTTTTTTGGTTTGCTGTTTACCTTACCGTGACAACCTAATACATCGAGGGCTTTTTTTGGTTACTGTTTACCTTACAGTGATAAAAGGGTACAGTGAGGGCTTTTTGAGTTGAGTTTACTTTACTGTGACAACCTAATATATTGAAGGCATTTTTGGTTGCTGTTTACCTTATTGTGACAACCTAATAGTTTGAAAGATTTTGGGGGTTGCTGTTTACCTTAATGTGGTTGCTATTTATCATAACAGTGACAAAATAATACACTGAAGTTTTTTTTTTTTTTGGGGGGGGCGGGTTGCTCTCTAAGTTACTGTAACAACCTAATATATCGAAGATGTTCGTTAGTTTTTGTTTACCTTACTGTGACAACCTAATATATCGAAGGTTTTTGTTGGTTGTGTTTAGCTTACTGTGACAACCTAATATATCGAAGAAATTTCAGTTGCTGTTTATCTTTACAGTGACAACCTAATATAAGGAAGGCTTTTTTGGTTGCCGTTTAGCCTTACAGTGATAAAATAGTGCATTGAGGGCCTTTTTGGTTGTTGTTTACCTTACTGTGGCAAACTAATACATCGAAGGTTTTAGGGGTTGCTGTTTACCTTACTGTGACAACCTAATAGATCGAAGGCTTTTTCGTGTGCTCTTTACATTACTGCGACAAATCCTTACATCAAGGGCTTTGTCGACTGCTCTTTAGCTTACTGCGACAACCTAATACATCGAAAGCTTTTTATCCTTCAAGTAACAAAATAGTACTGTTGATGTATGCCGGTGTATACCCTTTCAGTGTAAGGGCGCGCACACTTGAACGGGCAGATACCCGACACGAGGCCGTCTACAATTGGCTCTGGAGCAATGGAAGGAGTGGAAGGCCACCTCCTTGGTCGAGTGCGTTTACAATTGGCCGAGATTTATCTACTGGCTTGCCAAGTTGCAGTTCAAGGATGTATGCATAAAGATCAAGACCCCCAAATATAATTTTAATATAAATAATAATAAACGGGAGCAATATATTTAGAAAGGGAAACAGATTATACTTGATAAGGATAGTTAGTCAGATCGGGACAATTTACAAATGTTACAGAGTTAAGCGGGGTTAGCTAAGTTACCGTTAATCCGAATAATGGGACTATTTAAGTTTGAGCAGGGAGTCAATTAAAAGAGAATGCTATGGAATCCAGGTGAGGAATGACGGGGGTGGGGTGTAATCGTGATTTTACAAAGCAAAATCGCTTTACCTTGAAGTTTAGAGTTAGCCGGAGGGGAAAGACCAAGGCACGGGTTTTTAAGGAGACACTTCTGAGGGTGTTTACGAGAAGGACTCGTAGGTGGAGATTGAGAGTATTTCTTGCAGAAGGACGAGATTTTCTCTGCTCCAGAGAGATGTGATCTCAAGCACGAGAGACTGTCCTGCAACATGGCAAGGAGTCTCAGACACATGTCACGGAAGTCTTGAAGGGAAGTCGCACAGTTCTCCAGGAAGAAGATGACTCGATAAGCTTTCCTCTGAACAGGGGCCAAAGCTTCACGAAGGGCGATCTGCTGGTGAGATCTTATAGACCATGTACGACTCGAGCAGGGGTTGCGATACTTGGCAGGAAACAGACACACAGTCTGAATAGAGGGACTGGCAGGCTCTCTCAATCTCGCCAAGGAATGGCTGACACAGGATTATATAGCCTGATGGCTTGTCCGTTAGATAGCCCCAGGGCACAGCCTTCCCAAGAGAATTCACTGTGCAAACTTATTTCGAGATAAGGGGTTGGATCGAACGGCGAAGTTTGCCTTAAGATGTAGGTGAGAGCTTGTACGAGCGCGTTTGCAGGGGACAGAAATGTCTGCGAGGCATAGAGGCGAGGACTAGGCGTTATCGCGGGGGAGGGAGGGCGATGTGCGTCCCGTTTAAGTAAATACAGCCGGGTCGGCCGCTCAGCGCGAGACAGCTTCCTTCTCGTCGACTCTAGAATTCCCACGCCAAGGAGCACGTGTTCTTGGGCTTGAAGGCTCTGAAAAGGGGTATTTTAAAGGGCTTCCTATCACACTGGTTTTTCGAGGGGCATCCTCCCACGAGTACATTGAAAGTTTTGGGGTTGCTGTTTACATTACTATGAAAACCTAATACACGTAAGTTTTTTGAGGTTGCTGTTTACCTTAATGTGATAACCTAATACATCGAAGACCTTTTCGGTTGCTGTTTATCACTACAATGACAAATAGTACATTGAAGGCTTTTTTTGGTTGTTTACCTTACTGTGAGAAGCTAATAATCGAAGGATTTTGGGGGTTGCTCTTTATCCTTACAGTGGCAAAATAGTACATTGAAGTCTTTTTTCAGGTTTTGTTTATCTTAATGTGTTTATCTTAATACATCGAAGGCCTTTTTCTTTGTTGTTAATCTCTACAGTGACAAAATAGTATATTGAAGGCTTTTTTTGGTTGTTTACCTTACTTCGACAACCTAATACAGCGAAGGCTTTTTGTGCTTGTTGTTTATACTCTACAGTGACAAAATAGTACATTGAAGGCGTTTTTTGTTGCTGTTTATCTCTACAGTGACAAAATATTACATTGATGCCTTCTTTTGGTTCTTGTTTACCTTACCGTGACAACCAAATACATCGAAAGTGTTTTTTAGTTTCTGTTTACTTTACTGTGACAACCTAATACATCGAAGGCATTTTTGGTTGCTGTTTGCCTTACTCTGACAAAAATAATACATCGAAGTTTTTTGTTGCTGTTTACTTTACTGCTATAACTTTTACAGCGAAGGCTTTTTGGTTGTTGTTTACCTTACTGCTATAACTTTTACAGCGAAGTTTTTTTGGTTGTTGAGTACTTTACTACGATAACCTTTGCATCGAAGGTTTATTTTGGTTGTTGTTTACATTATTGCGATAACTTTCACATGGAAAGCTGATTTTGGTTGTTGTTTACTTTACTGCGATAACCCTTACATCGAAGGCTTTTATGTTTGTTCGTTACCTTACTGTGAAACCTTTACAACAAGAGAATTTTTGGTTGCTGTTTACCTTACTGTGATAATTTTTACAGCGAACCCGTTTTCTGGTTGTTGTTTACTTTACTGCAATAACCCTTACAGCGTAACCGTCTTTGGTTGTTGTTTACTATATTTCGAAATCCTTAACATTGAAGGTTTTGTTGGTTGCTGTTTACCTTACTGCGATAATATTTACAGCGAAGCCTTTTGGGGTTGTTATTTACTTTACTGCAATAACCTTTTGTGGTTGTTTAGATCGGGCACGAACCACTAAAGGTAGATTACTTATTTAAAAGGAAAGAAGGAGATGAGTCAAAACAAACAAAGGACATTAGGAGGAGAAGAATAAAAAATGAACACCAATTAAACGGTACTAGGTAGGAAGGTTATCTTGGATTTTCATACCTAGGTACTGGGTTCGAATCCGGGGGGTAAGTTTGGACACATAAAATATCCTCACTCGTATGTGGGTAATCGCCAATTGGCGGTGCGCCGTTAAATGCGTGGGTGGGAAAGGGACCATACACACATGTCATCGCACACATAACAAAATATAATGCCACATTCTGTTTCACCCCCCTTTCCGACACCTATAATACATCACTCTTCGCTCACAGAATCTACTGAAAATAGACTCCCTATTTACATCCTCCCGAGGGATATTATAAGTGGCTCTCCCATGGGCTACGAAAAATTCCTTGTTGTTAGTTGACAAAACAGAATACTACAGTTTTCCTGCACCTTCCCTCGCAACGAGGATCTCCCCCTTGTGCCATCGGGCGTGCCAGTGATTGTCATTCTTATCTTTATGCAAATGTCGTTGCCCCATCGGGGGACCTCATCCACCACTGTCAAAGGACGGCTGGCACAATTAGGTATATCACCGCTTATGAACGTCTTTTAAAAATTAGCCAGCAATTATTAATTCAGAACCTTTTCCTGAAGCCCCCCCCCCTCCAAAAGGCTCATTTACTCATTTTGTTATAGAATGATAAAATAGGAGAAAATCACTAGTTAATGGAAGCCAAGTAATATGCATTAATATCTAAAGCTTAGTTTATCAATATATCCAATATTGTCCTTAATATATCCAGTATTGTCCATTTCATTATTAGAGGAGGAATTGCCCATTAATATTTCCAGTATTGTTCATTAATATCTCAAATATTGTTCATTAATATATGCAGTATTGTTTAATAATCCATCCAGTATTGTCCATTTACATGTTCAGTATTGTCCATTAATATCTTAAATATTGTCCATTAATATCTCAACTATTGTCCAATAATATTTCAACTGTTGTCCATTGAAATCTCAAGCACTGTCCATTAAAATTTAAAGTATTGTCCATTAACTTTTCAAGTAATGTCCATTCATATTTAATGTATTTTCCATTAATATCTCAAGTGATTTCCATCAATATCTACAGTATTGTCCATTAATATTTACAATATTGTCCATTAGTATCTCACGTAACAAAAACATTCGGAAAAGAAAATCTTAGAAATAGAATTAATGACGCTTTTTCGAACAAATTGGAATATTAAATCGCTAACTTCACTTTTTTACACATAGACTCACCTCACCAATAATTTTCCTCTTCTAACAGCCTCTAATTAATTAATTTCAAAATATAAAGCTAATGTTTACTTGCCTAACTTTCCTTGAATATATGTAAAACTACTACAACCCTCGCCATCTATTGCTTCTACTATTTCACTAGATTACATACTCTCCAATTCCTTTCATCACAATCGCGCAAATCACAGGAACTTTATATGACTCATTAAACACCCATTCTTCACAGTTACCCGAGTGACGCATGACGTCAGCGACACACGTCTGCTATTGACATCAGACCTAGCAACTTATTATTGCCAAACTTCCTAATGAACGAGATCTGCATTTTCTTCATTGATTTATTAAATAGATTAATTCACCATCAGGATAAAGAAACACCAAAGAAGTAGGGTTGGTTTCGTTTCTGAAACCTAGGTTCCTGTCAACATCCGTAAAGCGCCACACTCCCGGAACTGCTTGGGAAAATCCCTCCTGAAAACAATCGGGCTGGAAGCGATGCCTGTCTTTCAAAAATACCTTAAAACATGGCTGATAGTTCTACAAATAATAATAATCATAATAATAACTTTTTAGTTATTTTATCCTGTATACTTATATCTCCTAATTATGTTTAATTTATCTTCATAACCTTTCTGATTAGGTTAGGAAGGAATTATAATCACTTCATCTCCCTAACTTTTAGGTGGAGAGAGAGAGGAGAGAGAAGAATAGATAGATAGAGAGAACATTGAATGAAGCATTGGTTTTCCCCTTTCCTTGACAATAGAACATAAATAGAATAACAACACAACAGCTCACACCACCTTCCGCAGGGCGAGGGAAACGAAATTAACCCTGAACTCAAAATTTTCCGTCTATCCTTTTAAAAATGGAAGGAACTGCAAAGCGTAAATTCGCTGTGCCAAACGTTTACAAAGGTTCAACTGCGTAACTCAAGTCCTGTTCAACTTCTTCTATGGAATGGAGAACACGCGACTGGTAGTGAAAAGTAGTTCACACAATGGTTGAGTGACCTGAACCAAAATTTCGGTGACTCACGTGGACTCGCCATGACTCATCGGTCAATTTTTAGACTCCGGATAACTATTCGAAGTCGAGCGTTAAAATTACCACTCGGGGCTACGGGACATGCGTAGCATCCGCCTTTACTTTCCACAAAGCCTTATTTTCAATAATTGCCAAACTTGGTGCAATAGTTTTCTGAAAACTACCCCTACAGGCGCGTACTTCCGTTGTATTTTTAGAAAGCTGTTTCTGTACCTCTGTTTGGCGACTCCCATAAATGTCCTTGTTTTATTTACCTCAAATGCAGCATTCATGGAAACCATTTAAAAATGGATTAAGCATGGAATATCAAATTACACCATGTTGAATAGTGACTGCCTTATTATACCCACAGGACAAAGAGCCCAGATGATTAGTGGCATGGGAGAACTAACCCTTCGTCTGGTTCTTATGCCCTTGGATTTAAATTCCTTTATTTCCAGTCTCTGTTCGTTTACTTATTATTTAGGAATAAAATCATCACACAATAGCTTTATGATAACTATAGGAAACGTATACACCACCCTACGATTTACATAACTTGAGTAAACGTAGTACCATCCTATTTACACAAGTTTACCAAAAAAAAGGATCGTCTTTAAATAAGCTAAATAAAGATTTGACGATAACGGAATTCTTCCGAGAAAAAACCTCACATCTTATGCAAACATAAACCGAGGCAATTCGGGCTAGGTAAGGTTATGAATAATGCATTTTTGTAAAAAGAAAAGTACTAAGTAATCAAAACGAATATGGATTTTAAATTTAGTTAAAATTATTAAGCTTTTATTAAGAACAAAGAAAATATAGTCGTATAAATGCTATACGAGTATATAAGTTATCTTTTCAGTCATCGGAATTCTAGACGAGAGCCATCCAGGTGATAATGGCCGAAGCACATTCCATTATAGTGAGGTGGAAGGCTGGAGTCTCAAGCAACATTCTCTTGCATCATATGATGTAATGGAGTGCAAAATTATATCACGAATATACACCTGCAGATATACACCAGAAATTTTTATGTGTGGCACGTTACTGATCATCAGAATGCCACAATCGTTCAAGGCACAGGTGGCAAAGAGAAAAGAGACGTTGTAATTCGGCATTCTTCCTATTTAAGGAGATGAACAAATTTAACGACGTGAATATACATTCTCACGCGTATGTACACGTTTATCATGCACGCATATACGTACTTACATATTTAAACTTCTACAAGGTTATTCTGAAAGAAACGTTTCATTTTTAAAAATGAGATACAAGTGAGATGTGACATTGCCAAATAGCTTGATAAATATCAAGGCTTATTGCCATTTTCAGAAGCGGAGAAAAAGAAAAGGATTTAATACATAAAAAAAGATAGACGACTACTTTTTTGCTTACAGACTCTTACAAATCTTCCACACCGTCAAACACACGAAAGGTGAAAACGTTAGAAGATTCAGAGTGCTTTTGGCTTTATTAACAGACTGAGGCAAGGAATAAATAGGTAATAGCTGGTCAATAATTTTTTACCCTTATTCTATAAAGGAAATAATATTATTATATGTATTAAATATGAACTATTCTAAAAAACATATTTAATAAAGTGATTCAAGGATTTGGAGGATGAGTGAGAATTTCTCACCAAGGTAGGTTATCTTTGATCAAACGAGTCACTCCTAGAGAGGTCATTATACAGTTTAAATTGCTTCATATATTAGTACAGCATCTTTGAAATACTCTCGATTAGTATTGGAAAAATCTATCATCAATATAAACCACACATTCAAAAATATATTAATTTCTTGACAATTGATATATTTCCACGTTTCTTATGGCAAAATTATTCACATAGCAGTTGTCGCTTAAGCACGGTGGAATCTAACATTATTAAGGACTTGATTATTTTAGCTATTAGTTACTCCATCCACCCCTTCTTGGAATTTGTCCTTCATTCACGCCCCTTTCTTCAAAATAACTTTCATAAACTTCTCAACATTAGTCCATGTTCTCGTTAAGAGAATAACAAATGCAATTAGAGAAATTCCTGTTTTTATCCCAAAATATCGACCCCCCCCCCTGGACATTACCTACGTCTCCCTAAGGGTGGGGCCCCCTCAGGTTAAAACACTGAGCTTAGGTAACGAGGGGGATGTGCTGTCGAATTGATCTGCCCAATTTTTTCTGTACTCTAGTTTTGGGTTGATTCCTTATCATCTACTAGTGTTGGGGTCTCAAGCTAATGAGGCAAATCAACAGAAAATCTAGTTTAAAAAAATCCCTCATCTACTGGTGTTGCGGTCTCAAAGTAATGAGGCAAGTCAACAGAAATCTAGTTTATAAAAATCCCTCATCTACTGATGTTGGGGTCTCGAGGTAATGAAGCAAGTCAACAGAAAATCTAGTTTATAAAAATCCCCCATCTACTGGTGTTGGGTCTCAAGCTAATGAGGCAAGTCAACAGAAAATCTAGTTTATAAAAATCCCTCATCTTCTGGTGTTGCGGTCTCAAGGTAATGAAGCAAGTTAACAGAAATCTAGTTTATAAAAGTCCCTCATCTACTAGTGTTGGGGTCTCAAGCTAATGAGGCAAGTCAACAGAAAATCTAGTTTATAAAAATCCCCCATCTACTGGTGTTGGGGTCTCAAGCTAATGAGGCAAGTCAACACAAAATCTAGTTTATAAAAATCCCTCATCTACTGGTGTTGCGGTCTCAAGGTAATGAGGCAAGTCAACATAAATCTAGTTTATAAAAATCCCTCATCTACTAGTGTTGCGGTCTCAAGGTAATGAGGCAAGTCAACAGAAATCTAGTTTATAAAAATCCCTCATCTACTGGTGTTGGGGTCTCAAACTAATGAAGCAAGTCAACATAAATCTAGTTTATAAAAATCCCTCATCTACTGGTGTTGGGGTCTCAAGGTAATGAGGCAAGTCAAAACAAAATCTAGTTTATAAAAATCCCTCATCTACTGGTGTTGGGATCTCAAGGTAATGAGGCAAGTCAACACAAAATCTAGTTTATAAAAATCCCTCATGTACTGGTGTTGCGGTCTCAAGGTAATGAGGCAAGTCAACATAAATCTAGTTTATAAAAATCCCTCATCTACTAGTGTTGGGATCTCAATCTAATGAGGCAAGTCAACAGAAAATCTAGTTTATAAAAATCCCTCATCTACTGGTGTTGGGGTCTCAAGCTAATGAGGCAAGTCGACAGAAAATCTAGTTTATAAAAATCCCTCATCTACTAGTGTTGGGGTCTTAAGCTAATGAGGCAAGTCAACAGAAAATCTAGTTTATAAAAATCCTTAATCTACTGGTGTTGAAGTCTCAAGCTAATGAGGCAAGTAAAAAAAAATCTAGTATATAAAAATCCCTCATCTACTAGTGTTGGGGTCTCAATCTAATGAGGCAAGTCAACAGAAAATCTAGTTTATAAAAATCCCTCATCTACTGGTGTTGGGGTCTCAAGCTAATGAGGCAAGTCGACAGAAAATCTAGTTCATAAAAATCCCTCATCTACTAGTGTTGGGGTCTTAAGCTAATGAGGCAAGTCAACAGAAAATCTAGTTTATAAAAATCCTTAATCTACTGGTGTTGAAGTCTCAAGCTAATGAGGCAAGTAAAAAAAATCTAGTTTATAAAAATCCCTCATCTACTGGTGTTGCGGTCTCAAGGTAATGAGGCAAGTCAACAGAAATCTAGTTTATAAAAATCCCTCATCTACTGGTGTTGGGGTCTCAAACTAATGAAGCAAGTCAACATAAATCTAGTTTATAAAAATCCCTCATCTACTGGTGTTGGGGTCTCAAGGTAATGAGGCAAGTCAACACAAAATCTAGTTTACAAAAATCCCTCATCTACTGGTGTTGGGGTCACAAGGTAATGAGGCAAGTCAACAGAAAACCTAGTTTATAAAAATCCCTCATCTACTGGTGTTGGGGTCTCAAGGTAATGAGGCAAGTCAACACAAAATCTAGTTTATAAAAATCCCTCATCTACTGGTGTTGGGGTCACAAGGTAATGAGGCAAGTCAACAGAAAATCTAGTTTATAAAAATCCCTCATCTACTGGTGTTGAAGTCTCAAGCTAATGAGGCAAGTAAAAAAAAATCTAGTTTATAAAAATCCCTCATCTACTGGTGTTGGGGTCTCAAGCTAATGAGGCAAGTCAACAGAAAATCTAGCTTATCGAAATCCCCCAAATATTATTATTTATGACTTAGAAAATTTACAAAAGCCTGATTGATCCCAGATATCTTTATTTGCTAGCTCATTACATGTATCCTCTCAATTAACATTAATGTAGACCAAAGTTTATCACATTTTTGCTAAAATACCGCAAGTATACTTGCAATAATCACAATAACTATAGAAAACAAGCACTAGCATTTTTTAGGTGGTCAATAAATTAATATAGTTTTAGAAAACTCTAAATGTTTCTTAGAGTTATTTAAATAAATTTTCCCTAATTTGATATTAGTAAAGATCACAGGTGTAACGCTTAGGCACTTTTTAAGCTGTAGTAATGCATGGGTATTTGTTTTTTAATTTTAATTGAAATTATGTTATAACCCTTCATTAATGATGGCAAAAAGTGAATCACACATCAAGGAATATTGCCACATCTGCATTAAAAATCATTACACAAATGTATAGAATTGTATTGAATATTTGTAAGTGTGAAGGTTGGTTTCTAAAAATCTCATGAAGATGATATTTGGCTAAAATATTCCGCCGGTAGAGACCTCCAATCATTAAACTGTGTGTAAACTCTTATATTAAGACGAAACGTCCACAAAAACCACCTGGAATAACATATGAGCGATTTCTGGACAGAATTGTTTACTGGAGATGAAAAATGCGTTCTTTACCTCAATATTACGCGCAAATAAACAATAGACGGCAAAAACAAGCCCCTAGACGTCTTTCCCAGTAGCAAAAGGCTACTTTTTGCATTGATGGGATGTGAAGGAGCGTTATTATGAGTTTAATAACAAACAATCACTGCTAACCCGTCCTAAATTTCGACTTTTGAGTAAGAAGACGCAGTTTACGGTTTTTTTTCCCCCATAAAATAACATATAATTATATAATTCTCTACTTAAGAGATAGGTTTCGAAGTGACTGGCTCCCATCATCAGCTTTAATGAAGACCCGTAAATAGAAACGTCCTTCAGTGGTTAACAGAAAAGGTCTTCTTCATGGGTATACACGTACATACGCAGTACGCTTGACGCAAATTATTGCTTTAGGTTGAGAAGTTCTTCTTCAGTCTCTCTTATCTGCAGGAGCTTGTTTTTTGTGATTAAGATTTATTTAAGTTATTACATCCTCTAAATAACAAAGTTTACTCTTCAGGGCCTGTATGTTAAACAATTTTAACTTTTAAATGAAGCCCTTAGTATAGAAAGGTCCTTCACTAGTTAATAGTGGGAAGGGTGGAAAAGGATAACAAATCCTATATTTCATCAAAACCGAATTAATTCTTCAAGAAACGTATCCGCTGCATAGTTAAATGATGGGGGAACGTTGGTATTAATGATGAAAGGTACTTTTCTGAATATTTTTAAAGTATAATAAAAATGATTTTAGTTTCTTTTTAAATTTAACTACATTAATTTTTTGACAACATATTTAAGATTCTAGTTAATACTTTTAATTAGACAACCTTTTCTACATATTCAACTTAAGTCTGCATCGAAGTGAATAAATAATATTACCTTGTAGTGTATAGTCGTTACCAAACTCATCAAGGAAGATATGTAAGCCGGAATAAAGATATAAACAAATAAGCATTATAAAATTTAAAAGAAGGAAGAATATTAGGAATTATAAAAATCAACCTACAGATTCACCAGAAATAAGCGTGTGTGCAACTAAATCTATCGTCACTTGTACTCGTACTTGAAAGATGCCTTTCCAAGGACTAGGGTTTGATATTGATAAATGATTTCATTGAACTATTCTTTGTTTTTCCTTCAGTTTTAGTAGTCTTTTCCTCATCCTTTCCCCGCTTTAGAAGTTCTATTTCCTCACTTATTACTATATTTTAAGTAAGTCGTCATCACTGGACACAAAATTTCCATCATGAATAAAAAGGAAAGTAAATTAGCGTAATTCACTAGTGAAACTGCTTTCATTAGAGAATGGCCTGAATGAAAGGTTCTACAAGGAAAACAAATATCAACATCAAAGTATATAATCTAAATTAGATTTCATTGATAATAAGAACACTTACAAAGCGTTTATTGTCAACATGGGATGTATTGACAAATCCTTACACACCTCACACTCAAAAGTTCCTACCAAGAATTCGTTTCTATAGTTTTATTTCTTACGATGAGGCGTATACTACACTTCTGACCAGCAATTCTTAAATCGCTGGGCTTTCCTTTACGATGAAACAGCAGCGCTTACCCATTCATAAATATTATCAAAAGTTTTCTTCTTTGTTGCCTCTGCTCTCGTAGTCCTATTAAGTGAATTTACCTGTGCCAACATTTATTATTTCTTATAAGCTAAACTTAATCGTTTTGTGATATTTTGTTTAAAACGAAACTATAGATTTAATTAAAAAAAAATCGTAAGCTGTGAGCAATCACTCATTCATGGCCTTTCAAATACGATTGCCATTCATTGGAATTCTTACACAATGACGTCATTAGAAAGTTCGGAAATAAACGTAACTGTAAAAGACTCGCTTCTCGAAGGCATCCTGAGAAATTTGCCAAATACCTTTCAATTTTCAATTTTATTCCTCTTATCTGTGACATGACCAAAATGATTAACACGTACAATAAATTGTATGCAAAATGAACTTGAATCAATACTACACGTGCATTCATAGAAGTTTGCTTCTGTTTCTCTCTATCTTTTAGTAGTGGGTGCTTCAATAATTTTTCCGCATAGAGCAAAGGCGTCGAGGTATCGTGTTCCTCCTTTTCCTTTCTACAGTTTCCAATTGTCTTCTTATTGGTGTATGTATATATATATATATATATATATATATATATATATATATATATATATATATATATATATGTTAAATCCAGAATTAAATTCTAATCAGTCTTCCAAAACCACTTTACATTTTTAATTCAAATATTATAATTTTAGTTTGATTTATAATTAACTTTTACCTTAAATTTATTAACAATCAACTCAATGACCTGATAGTTAAAATGTTCTATTAGTTGGTTGCCCATAATTTCAGTTATTTTAAACTACTACCATGTTTAGCTCCGTTTAAATTTACTACCTTGTAAGTAAGCTATTACCACCCACTTTAGATCGTGAGGACAAAAATTAAACTATAGTAAATTAAGTAGTTACAATAGAAATAAGCACAATAAGTTAATACATACATAAGAAGAAAAAAATGGGAAAAATTCAATAAAGTAAATGAACTAATTTTCTAACAGTAAATACAAAAAATAGGAAAAAAAACAAAAATAATGCGAAAATTAAACCGAGGCTAAGCTCTGAAGAAAGTGAAGTTCCCTGACGGTGAACCCCCCGAGGAGATGATTTGGCGCAGTTGTGCGCTTGGCTCAGATTATAGTTTTCGACTGCTGTTTGAGCCGAATTTCTTGAGTTAGAGTTCGGTTAATCAAGAAGATGAATTACCTAAAAAAAAAAAGATTAGGAATAATAATCTCAAACTAACTAAAGAAAGCTATAGCCCCTTCAGGAAGGTACTTAAAAATACACATGAAATTACCTTAAAAAGGTATAAATGAGGCAAAAAATAATAAACAAAAACCTTAGCCCTTTAAGAAAGGGATTATAAATGAACAATCACCCCTCCAAAAAATACAAAGAAACTTTAGGAAAACGAGACACACACAATGAAAAGCAAACGCACCTTTATGTTGATGTTTCCGAAACTAGAGTAAAGATTTGGGTTTAAAGATTGCCCGATCTCAGGTCGTGTAGGCGCCGTGCGGCCAATGGGCGCACGCGAGGTGGTGGTAGGTTGTCTGAGAGTGGGACGAGTCGCGTTCGGACGATAGTTAAATAATTTGCGCGATTGTTGAGTTTCAGATGCTTTTCTTTACACACCTTTTAATTCATCGGCTCTTGTCCTTCTCTCAAGCTAGTAAGTGTTCATTCATTTATTTTAATTTTTTGCTCTGTTTTCTCAGTTTTTTATAATTCTTGTAGTGCTTTTTAGTCATTTTTGCAATATTCTCTTTGTAAGCTTTGCATTCTCTCTGAAGTTTATTAAACTCTAAATTTATTTATTAATACTCGTACATAGTTGCTTTACTTTCTTTATAATCTATCAAATTTAAATTTATAGTCATTCATTAATACATATATTTCTATATACATTCTAATCTTGTTTGTTTATCAATTATATTGTTTTGCTCGCTATAGGCTGAAGATGAATATAGATAATGATCGAGATGTTCAAAATTATACTTGTTCCGAATACTGACTGGCTTTGATTTACATACTGAAATCGAGGTTTCCGAAGGATGTCCCAATTTATATATATATGTATATATATATATATATATATATATATATATATATATATATATATATATATATATATATATACATATATATATAAATATATATATATGAAAAGTAACCCACAGGAAAATGAAAAGATGAATCCAAGCATTTTCGAACTATATTTGCAAGTTCATTTTCAAGGAATTACATGAAAATGGAGAAGAAAACTTTATATATGATACAAAGATAAAAAGGGAACGCAAATATAGTTCGAAACTGCTTAGATTCATCTTTTTATTTTCCTGTGGGTTAATTTTCATATTATTGATTTCATCACGTGCCACTTTGTGAGTTTTTAATTATTTATATATATATATATATATATATATATATATATATATATATATATATATATATATATATATATATATATATATATGGTTTTTCAACAAGGACGCTCGAGCTTTGTCAAGCGATAGTGGCCATGTTGTTAAAGTGACATCTGGCAACCTCACTGTAAACTGTTCAGTAGTACTTGGCAAGTAACGATGAAAGGTTATAGCGTTGAAAAGCGTGTGTAAATTATCAAATGTTATTATCAAAATATGTGCTCCGTTTGACAAACGTTCCGCGCATTATGTGATTTCTATCCTCGCCACAGCGACGAGGCTCATTTTTGAATGAATGGATTTGTGAATAAGCAAAATTGTCGGATTTAGGACGAAAACAATCCACATGAGATACATCAGTACCAATTGCATCCCAACAAAGTCACTGTTTGGTGCAGATTTTCGTCTAACGGAATAATCAGTCCGTATATTTTGAGAACGAAAATGGGATTGCCATAACCGTCAACGGCGAGACCTACAGATCGATGATAAGTAACTTCTTGTGGCCTCAACTGGATTATATGCCTGATATGGATACTGAGGACTTGTACTTCCAACAGGACGGCGCTACGCGCCACACTGTGCACGCCACGATAGACATTTTGCACCAGCGATTTCAGGGCAGGGTCATCTCGTGCGGCGGCGACGTTAACTGGCCACCGAGATCATGCGATTTACGCCATTAGACTTCTTTTTTTGGAGCTACCTTAAATTGCAGGTCTATGCGAATAATCCGCAAATAGTTGATGTCCTCAAAGTCAACATAACGAATACCATCCAGCAAATTCAGCCAGATTTTTGCGATAAAGTTATCGAAAACTGGGTCCTCCCCGAATAGTGCCACCAAGCGAAGCCGCGGCGGAGATTTGAAAGACGTCATATTACACACTTAATGCCATAAAATGTGCTTTCAAATTAAAATAAATTGAGTGCATATATCCCACACAACTTGTTTTATTTACATTTAAAAAGCGAGCGACTTTATTGAAAGACCTTATATATATATATATATATATATGAAATGAAAAACTCACAAAGTATCACGTGAGGGTGGCAAATGAATGCAATATCCCGCTGGAAAAAATGAAAAGGTGTTTCCAAGTACTTTCGAACTTTATTAAGTTCCTTGATAAGGAACTTAATAAAGTTCGAAAGTACTTGGAAACACCTTTTCATTTTTCCCTGCAGGATATTGCATATATATATATATATATATATATATATATATATATATATATATATATATATATATATATATATATATATATATATATATATATATATATATATATATATATATATATATACATATATATATATATATATATATATATATATATATATATATATATATATATATATATAAAGGGCGTTCCATTAAGACGGATTGAAGTTAGCAGTAAATAAAACAGTGTTATTGGTTAAAATGTATTGATTTCACTATTGGATCATGTTATTTGGGTCATGGCAATTTTGTGTGAAGAATAATATCGCCTAAATGTCCGCCAAGGCCCCGGCAGCACAGCTCCATTCGAGTGTCAAAATCTTTGATAGTTGCATAGTTGCTCCTCGATCTCACCAATATGCCTCATTATCTCATTCTCAGCTGTTGAATTGTTGTTGGCTTGCTGGCATAGTCCTCACTTTTGAGATGACTTCAAAGGAAGAAATCTAAAGGCGTCAAGTCACACGATCGTGGTGGCCAATTAACCTCGCTGTTTCGGGAGATGATGCGACCTGGGAACTTCTCATTCAATAAAGCCATTGTTGCATTGGCTGTGTGACATGTGACGCCGTTCTGTTTAAACCACAAATCTTCGCCCTCCATAGAATTCAATTCAGGCCATAAAAAGTTAGTTATCATGGCATGGTATTGCTCGCCTGTCACCGTAACAGAATTCCCGCCATCATTTTCGAAGAAATACGTCCCAATGATTCCGCTAGCAAAAAATGCACACCAAACAGTGACCTTTTGTCGATGCAGTGGCTTTTCAACAATTTCCTGGGATTTTCATCAGCCCAAATGAGACAATTCTGCTTATTAACGAAGCCACCAAGATGAAAATGGGCTTCATCACTAAAGATGATTTTTTGCTAAAAATCATCATCGGCTTGTCTTTGCTCGTGCACCCAATTCACGAATTTACAGCACTTCAAATGGTCAGCAGTCTTCAGTTCTTGTGCCAATTGAATTTTGTAAGCGTGTAGAGACAAATCTTTTGTCAAAATTCGATGTAACGTTGTTGTGGAGAGGTTCAATTCCTGCGCGCGATGACGAATAGAGGTGTCTGGATCTTCGGCCACATTCTCGCGCACTGCAGCAATGTTTTCAGCTCAACAGTGTAAACGAGCACGCAATGGCGTTTTCATATCTGCCACGGACCGCGTTTGTTTGAATTTACGAACAATTGTCCCAATTGTACTCTCGGTTGGTCGATTATGTTGACCAAAAAAATGGCGAAGTGCCCGAAATGCGTTTCTGTTTGAACGTCCATTTTCGTAATAGGCTTCGATAACTTTAACACGTTGTTAGATTGTTAATCTTTCCATGGTTGAAATTGCCAAAGACTGAAGTTGTTAAATCTGAAAGAAAAATAAAAAAATCATTAGACGCTTAATTTATCGCATATTTACTCGTAAAATCGGTCCAAGTTCTATTATTTTTCTTAATATCCTCATTTCTTCATTTACTACACAAGCTACTATATATCTACCTCTTTTACTACATTTTCTTCTAAGCACCTTGCCATGGTGGTCTTCTTCCTGGTAATCTGTAAGTCCCTCCGCAAAGGAATTACCTTCATTTCGTAATATTGCTTTCGGCAGAAAAACATAAATTTCTTGAAGTAGTTACTCCGAATTTATTTATTTATCACTAGGAGGAAACTACTAGGTGCATTTCGAATCGAGAGAGCGCTCAATTCTCTTGGTAACAAACCAATACAAACACACACTTTTGGTAAAGAAAGCGAATCCCATTGCGTCCCCATGACAAAGAATTGACAGACGTATCAACAATTAAGATTACTGCAGTTAGGGTAGGAGCGCATGGGAGATCAAGCTAGTAGTTCAATTGCCTTTAAAAAAGGATTATAGGAAATCAGACTCAGTCAATGCCAGTTGATCCACTCCATAAGATCTCTAGTTATCGTCCATTGCAATAGTAGGTGCATAATTAACAAAGATTTGGGGTAAATCATTGCCCAAATTTCGAATTTTAAATAATAATAATAGGTATTCATAATGCGCCCTTCAGGGCTGTTAGCCCCCCCAGAGCGCAGAAATAAAAATGATTCCCATTTGCCTGAACTCTCGAAGTACCAAGCTTCTATTTATTAGCTAATGTTCATCAATAGCGGATTTTCCATTCCCAAATTATTAAAATCATCCGTAATAAGAAAAACGAAATAGATTCCATTTCAACCTTTTTCTACCAATTAACTTAAATTGAATTTCCTTTAATACTTATCTATTATTTGTATCTCATAGTAGGAATCATTTCATATATTAACCCATCTTTCTATAAATATGGTCAGCAGGACTAACAGAATACTATCAAATAAAGACAAATCAGAAATTCCAGAGCATAATTTTATATTATTAAATGCATAATTACTTTATTTAATTGCTTTTCTTGGAGAATCAGTGAAGTATTTGGAGGTATTTATTTACGTCATATTGATGTCATGGCAGGAGAGTTATAAATACATTTCCGAATGACTGGAAAGAAAACGAAACATGATAACTAAGAAGAGGACTCTGGAGACTGTAACCATAATTATAAATGGGGTAAGAAACTTAGGAAAATCCTACCTAGGATAAGAGCCGATAAATGGGTGGTAAAAACACAGACCAAGCTCATGCTCTCCATGCAGTTCTATGTCATCAGATAGCTCTGAAATTAATGCATTTTAGCCACGCGGAAAGAACATTCGATATAGTTCCGGGTATTTGCTAAAGATGGCAGAGGCTAGAGAACATACAAGAACAAAGGAAGAATTAAGGATGCATGAAGTATCCTAAAAGGATTTTGATGCTAATCAAGCCAGTCTATCTAATATCCTCGATCTAGTTAATGAAATTCGTCCTCCAGGAACAAGTTCGTATAAAAAGGCATTGACTCTCCTAGGTAAGAACCTATCTCTTACAAACAATTAAGGGTCGGGGGAAACAATAAATAAATAAACTATAAAAAATGATAAATTTCAGCATTATTTATGTCTGTCGGAGGATTAGAAACCTTTATTAGTTGTTTTTGTATCAACCTTATCGGTTTGGTTAATCCCAAATTGAAGTTTATAAAATATTTCACACAAGATCCAGGATAATCATGGGTTGTAGTTGCCATGGTGATTTCTGATATTTTACTTCGGAGGTTTTTAACTCGCTAGTACGGGAAGGGGGGGGGGCTATAAAATATCCACATCATACAACAACCTCACTCACTCTTGTCTCTCAGGACGGCCTCACTTAATTGTGGTAATGTTGACGCGGGACTATTACAGCACAGGCTGCAGAAATCAAGCTATCTCCCAAAAGCAGGAAGGAAGGGGACGGGGGTATCTGCTAAGCAACATTAACTCCTGAATTTTTGCATCGTTGTCTTTAACCCCCTTTCCCCAAATTATGGTACTGAATCCATCCTGAAAAATCCTAATTCATCAGAACTCCAGGGAACAGAAGTACTCCTATGGGCGATCAGGATTTCCGCGAAATTTCAAAGTATGTGATGAAAATGTGATGAAACTGGGTTGTAAGGTTGCGTAAAATTGTTTGGCAGTCTTCCAGTCCAAACGTTAGTGGTATGCAAACGTGGTGCAATGGAGTGGCCTAATTCATTAATTTATTCACACATTTATTTTGCCTATCAAGACTCAATAAGGAAAGGAGAAGAAAGCTATGAAAGAAAAGTGGTAAAATGCAAAAAAAAAAGAATAAAAAATAACCCAATACCTTTTTACTTCTAATGTAATTTGAATATAAGAAATATGTAGATGTAATTAGATCTGAGAGTTCACATAGTATTAAGAGTTTGTTAATTAAAAAGTTAAATGTTTTTTAAACTATTTTTAATATTAAAATTTATAAAGAAGCTTAAATTCTCTAATATCGTATTTCATATTTTTAAACAAGGAAAAAAAATATTATCTCGGATTTAAAGCGCAATAACAACGAAGCGTGCCCCGCAGAAAGTGATGAAGAAAGAGAAAGTGAAAATATGCCGAAGATAGCTGTCACTCCTTCTACAGGCATTGGGGCTGGGAAGATAAACTGCGGTGTTGGGGTTAGTAGGGAACAAATGGTTTCAAACGTCACGACCTGACATTTTGTGGGTCAAAATAAAGCATAAAAAATACCAGTTCGTTTCACCGCCAGTTGTTTCAAGTTCAAAATTGAGAATGCTTAGTTACTTACAGTGAGCTGAAACGAGTAAGTTTCGCAAAGATGTAAGACTGAATCATCTCATCATTAAAGTGTATGAGTTGAATCTATTCAACTCATACACCTGCTCATTTGGAAAAAGACCACTGCCCGGTTATTTTTATCTTCTGTACTTTGTACATTTTATACTAATTTAGTTAAAAATTACCGGATATGTTCCGATCTTTCTCCTTCACGAAATATGAAGAAATAGGGAATTTCCAAGTCCGCGACCTTATTTTACATTCAAAAAACAATAAAATGCGGCAATATCCCAGGTATGACATTGGTGAGTTCGCAAGAAATACCGTAAACTCGTGTGGATCTATACTCTAATAATGTGGCGGTATCTGGCAATCATTTTTGTGAATGAATGTTCTCAGAAAAGAGTGACGTCATAGCTATGACTCGTACGATTGCAGTGTTGCCGAATTTCACCTTATGTTCTTAGCTTATCTCCAATTCTTGGGTACAAAGAGGGTTACTCGCTTGTCTGAAAATAGCTCTTTCGGCTTTTTACATCAGTTTATCTTGCGTTTTACAATTATTTACACAATTAGCTAAGGTAGTTTACTTTAACTATGATTGATTTATCCCACAATAGGAGAAAAAATTATATATATATTGATTTTTATCGTCATAATATCGTGAACTGACTTTTCTTTCTCAAGCACTATTACTTAAAAACGAAAGTAGGAATATAATATTCGCCTTCAATATCGCCTATGATGGTTCGCAAGAGGTATTGGCGATAACGAAACAGAAGATATATGAATGATATAAATACCTTTAAGATACAGATGATAAGAGAATCACGGACCGAATATCTGTCGGGTCTAAGTGGAATGACGAGAAGCCGCGCTAGGAAGGAGAGGATCGTAGAAACAAAGGTGTAGTTCCGAAATAAGTCTGGATTTTTGGTTCAAGGATATTTTAAAACGCAGATTTTTATGTTACATTTCAGAGTTGAGTGTGGGTTTACATTCAAAATATATGTATTTTGGTCAAAAGATGTCTCACAACCGACTATTTTACTTATTATTAATGAGACTCAAAAGAAAACTTCCTGTAGTCCATCCAATAAAGGTGTTTAATCGGTGGTAATCCCGGAGAGGTTGGGCAGAGAAAAGGTAGGAATAAGGAAGAATTAAAGGCTCAAGATTGCTATAAAAACAAATATTATCGATTCTAAACTAAAATTAGGGTACGGGCTGACCTTGTTAGGAGGGGTTGGTTGAGTTTAGTTAGAATACACAATTATTTCTTCTCCAAGTAAAACATTCTTTATTCTCAATGTATATTAAGTATTTTTCATTATCCATAGATGCCCCTTTTAAAGTCGCCGTTTACGACCGATAAAGACTTTTATTACCTTTGTGTAATTATAAAAATATAATATTAACTATAATAATATAATGTATAGATAAAAGCAATTACTCCCGATTTTAAAACTATCTGGATATCAATCAGATCCTATTTATACACTTGCAGTAATTATTATTATTATTCCTTTGTGGGTTTTCGTTTCCAACTTACGAAAAATCTTTCTTGCGTTGAAATTCAAGCGTTTTAAGATGATTCTTGATAGAAAAATGCAACTTGCTTTTATTATATATTTATTCATTATGACGACGTTTCACGATTAGACTTATTATTATTGTTATTTTTTATTATTAGATATTATTATTATGATTTTTATTTATTATTATATTATTATTATCATCATTATTACCGTTCATCCAGCCTAATTTAGTTCTTCTGATTTCCTTTGTCATGCTGCCATCAGGACGTCACAAGCTTCCTAAAATATAAGTATTTTTATGCCTGATCTAAATTTTGATCGTCTATCTTAATTACTTTATATTGTGTTAAAATATAAATCATTATTTTGTTCTTTAAAAAGTTCACTGTCCCTCCAACTGCGAGAATGACTTGGGATAATTCTGTTATCATTCATTGTAATTCTTCCTGACTCGAAGCAAATAATACCGTGCCAGGACAAAGGAAATGTAGCTTAAACATCTCCTGTTATGTGATATTTCGCTTTGTTTAACGGGACATCCCCACCACAAATGACCTGATAAAGGCTAAATGAAGGAACTAGGGAGGTTAAGCGAAGTAGAAATGTAAAAAATATAATACAAATAGTCTAGCGCACCCCCTCCCTACTCTTCGCTAGGACTTAGGAGGGTGGTTGAGAGTCTCGGACCTGCCCCTACTATTCTTCCCTTTCGCAATGAAGCCACGTTTCCTCTGCCCAGTCAGAAGAAGGAAGTATACCACTTGGAGCATATTGCTGTGTACCAGTTGTATCGAGGCTTTGCGCCCTACCAGTGGCGTTGATCTTGATTGTTACCAGTACGGTATGTCCTAATGTTTTGCGAAATAGCAGACGGAAAAGACAAGTAAAAAAAGAGGGAATTTTTACCTCCCCATTTTAAGGTGCCATGTTTAAAAAGTAGACTTCCGTTCAGGAAACCAACTGAACTTTGACTTAAAATAACAAGGACGAATTTGAGCCATTTCCATTAGAACGATGACGCCTTTCGTCAGTTAAAAATAAATTCAATTTAATTTTTTATTATAATTCACACCTATAACGGTTAGAAGTTAAAAGAACGTGGTTTAAATGCTATTTCCCTTAACTATTTTGGTGTTTATTATTCTCCTTTTGGCTTCAGTAATTACGATGTCAATCAAACGGACCATCGCTTTTGTTAGGTCCGGGAGAAGGGCGTCTGACATGGCTTCCTATTAGTGACGTTTTCATGACGTCAAAACGACATTATTCCACTATCGTCCTCCGTCGGAATAGTCGACATCCGCTACATGGCGCTTCCGACCCCAAGTCCGATGAGAGTTGCGCCGAGACGGATCTTAATTCTCCTCGGGCTGAATAAGCATAGCGAGGTAAATGCACTCCTTTTTCAGGCAATTAAGAAGGAAGGAGTGGCCCTTAAATGTCGGTTAAGGCAAATCTGTAATTATATTCACTCCAAATAACATATTTCGGAAAATCTTTACCTAAACACCCGTATGTACGGATGCCATACGGACCAAAGTTCTCTTTCTGTTAATGCTCCATTTTGGATCCGTTTGGCATGGAAAGCTCGAGTTAGGAAATATTCACCATTATTTTCTTTGAAAAACAGATTTATAGATTAAGTTGGGACAATAAATGACTTTTTGTTAAGAACTCTCATTAATAAAAATGATAAAGATACTCAAGTATGGTTGATCAATAAACTGGATATAGAACTCTAATTAACGAGAATGCAACCGCAAGTATAAATCTTCCTCCAAAGAACTGATAAATTGACTTTCATTAGCTAAGGCAAGGAACACATTGCAAAAAGAGGATCGGAAGCTAAAATGAATTAAATTAGTAAAAATTATAATTAATATTTATCTTTTCGCTAGTTTGTTTCGCTGTATGCAGCCATGCATTGCTCTGATGAAAACTAACCCCTAATTTGCTGGAAAAAGATAATTGTAGTATTAAGTCTAAAGGGGACAATTTTTTAATGCTTTCAACTGGATTCTCTTTAGTTGCTGCTTTTAATGCGACAGTATTAATAAAATTTATCCATAGTGATCAAAACTACACTTTTTAAACCAAATTGTACATTGTATTTTTTTTAGCAAGCCATCAAAATACACACAGCATATGTTTTTCTTGTACATAGCACATTGTTAACTCTAAGAAATTTGTAAGGTATCCAATGCGGTTATTATGCAGCCAGGTGTAGCATGGAAAACAGGCTGCATCTGACTTCTGAAGAATTGCCCTCCCGCTGGGTCCCAATACCAGTAGGTGAAAAATAATGTCAATGGTTTGACGCGCCAACTGCATAAGCTAGCCTTTGGAACCCCCTCCCCATCAACACAGCAATTCTCTGTATCGTAAGGACAAATCTAAAAGTTCTAAAAATTATTTATTCAACCTTTACAATGCACAATGCATGGGCAATTTTCATCTACCTATGGGACGCTCTGTATATGCTATGGTTGTCAATAAACTGCTTGGCCAATTGGAACAGTAGTTTATCCGATGGTTTTATCGCTCTATTTGATGCAGTCGCTCGTTTGGCGTGCATTACAAGCCTCCTCCAGGCATCTTTGAAGCCGTAGAGAAAGTGGCTTACTCTAACTGCATATAACAGGTCCCTAGATTGCAGGTGACCTGACATAGGTATGCATTGTTAAATATGACCCTATTTAAGGTGTTATCTATGGGTTAATTGAGACAGCCACATGAAAAGACAAATATGACCCATCAGAACAACAGCCAAACTAAACGATGACCTTAAATTTTGATCTTCAAATATGTCCAACTATGTGGAGCTTTGCCATGACTATTGAAAATTCGACATTATTTTTGAGTGTCCTTTAATATTAACGTCAAATATAAATACAAAAAAGAGTTTTATAGGCAATTTTAGTTGGTGTATAGTTCTAAAATGTTACTATCGTACTCCTTATGAACAGATACCGAAGAGAAATGATTATATTCCTCAAAGAACGAAACCTTTATTTTTTATACATTTGTCCACTGTGAGGTGGTTCTAACCATGAAATAGTGTCAAATTTCTAACCTTAGAAATAAGACTTAGTTCATTTAAGTGGTTAATGTTGTTTGAGACACAAGTGAAAGCTTAAGTCCATATAAATAATATTAAAAGAAATCGTGCCCAACTTTTTGTTTTTTTAGGATTGACATCTCTGCGTATCGACAAGGACCTTGCTTTTTTGCTTCCTGTTTTGTTCTTATTTCTTTTTTGCTTCTTGTTTTGTTTATTCGCTTTGAGTTTGTTTTTGTTTGTTTTAATCTAGCCTAGCATTAAGATATGAGATAATTACAGTGGCTTATGCCTTTGTAGGCAGTCGCCAAATGAGCACTAAAAGAAATATATCGATCAAGAGGGACAAAATCCAGATCTCTTACTAACGGTTCCGGAACTCTGGAACAAGCGTGGGCTGTTATATAGACCTTCTTTTCATACCCACCTTTTTGTTTTTCAGAATTGCAATCTCTGCGTATCGTCAAACTCCTTGCTTTTTTTGGCTTCTTGTTTTGTTTTTATTTCTTTTGCCTCTCGTTTTGTTTTCAATTCTATTTGCTTCTTGTTTTGTTTGTTTGCTTTAGGCTTGTTTTTTGTTTGTTCGTTTTAATCTCGCCGAGCATTAGGATATAAAATAGTTACGGCGACTTATGCCTTTGTAGGCAGTCGCCAGATGAGCGCTAAAAAAATATATTAATAAAGAGGGGCAAAATCCAGATCTCTTACTAACGGTTCCGGAACTCTGGAACAAGCGTGGGTTGTTATATAGACCTTCTTTTCATCCTATAATAACGCATTCAGTACGGTACCTTGGTAACGAAACGAAATATTTCTTCGTTGTCACTGATTTAATACCAACGGCATACAGGAATCAGTTGTTTGCTTCTGGAAAACAGCTAGGGTTTATTTCAGTCACATTTTAATTTGTCATTTTAGGCATTTGAGATCTCTTTGATAACGAGTTTTCATATTTGGTCCTTTTTGCTTCTTCTTGTAGTTTAGGACTATAAAATAGCTCCCCGAGGAAGGCGACCGTAGGTATTTAAAGACGAAATGGAATTAAGACGATGATATATGATAGGAAAATTATAAAAGAGGTTTCTCTGCTCGTGTATGAGAGCTTTTGTTTTTGCCTTTTAAAGATGTTCAGCCTGGCATGCTAGCGATTTATTTACTCTTTATTCATGTTTTTGCTTATATTTAAGGTTCGCTATCCGTCTTTCGAAAGTAGCTTATATATCATTATTTTGTATTATATTTATCTTCTATTTTCTTTTTATATTATTATTAAGAGGACTACTGGCTTGGGTAGTATAGATAAGTTTGCTTATAATCTCTACTCTCATTCCCAAATCTTTCAAACGTTCTGTATGTTCCAATATTTTATATATTTGTGCCCTCCACCGTTAAATTGTTATGATTTTATTCCATTTTGTTTTATTTTATTACTCCACTAATCGATAAATCTGATTGTTTTGGTAAGAAAAGAACATAATTGCTGCTTTAGCAAGACTTACATGTTCTGTCTGTTTCACTCTGACTGTCGGTTTATGAAGGCTTGCTACCATATGTCTACCTGTTGGTCTCTGAATGCATATCTGTATGTCTGTGTCAGAATGTTTAGATATGTTTTCGTAGCTTTCTGTCTTTAGTCTGTCTATTTATATCTCCATCTTTTTGCTCATGCCTGATTGCTCGAATGTCTCTTTGTTTTTCTGTCCTGTTTTTTTTTATCTCCTTATCTCCTTGTTTGGGTGTATATCTCTGTCTCGTTGTTTGCATTAGGTAACTTTTATTTACTGACTCTTCACCTTCCATTCCATTTGGTTCCTTAGTATTTTTCTGATGCTTTAGAACGAGGATGCTCTTGTACTCGATCTGAGTCAATTTTCCTACAGTATATCTTTAAGTCCATTCGTTCATCTATGATTTTTCTCCGGTTTTGCATTGTAGTATCAGTTCATTTGGGCAGTCACTACCAATTTCGCTGGTTCTCTAGCCTCAAGTTTAAACCCGACCCTCGAGTTACTGGTTGCAGTTGAGATCCAAACAAAAATGCCCAGTTTGGTTTAGATGTCATCTGATAGGTAAATTTCTGACCACAAGAGAGAAAGAAGAAGCCATTTTCTTGATTTCCTTTTGCCATATTCCCTTGCGGCTTTTTATCAAAGGTTGTCATTTGCTTGTTGCCTTGTCCTCCAGCCTCCTTGCAGGTCGCTTCAGCTTACAAGTTTGGTAGTGGCAATCCCCCATAACGTTAAGGGCATCTGGGCGTCATTTGTCTCTTTCGCTTGTTCTCATCATCCGTGGTATCATTTCACCCGCATAAGAAACGTATTTTGAATTGTAGATCGATTTTCCTCAGGGCTTCGAAATTATCCTATAGATCTTTAAGGAAACGGAGTGAGACTTTTTCATCTATTTTATTCTATAAATATCCTGTAATACTGCAGGGAAAGAGATAGAAATAAACCCATTTTCTTTTTTTCCCGTAAGGATTCATTGGCTCCCCTAAGAAGACAAGTTGATTACAAATTAACTAATAACGATCGTGTTCCATCTTAATTAAATGTCTTACTTTAAGGAAAATTGTACATGTTCCTAGGTTCTACTACTCGACTTAACTGTTCTACCCAATAATGTTGTTTGTCTCTGTTGTGGTAGAGTCACCAACCATAATTAAATTACATGTTCCCATTATTTATTAGTCATTCTTTTCTTGAAGGTGTTCTTTCATTACAGAATAATTTATTGCCATTATCTTAACTCTTTTATAATTGAAAAAGCGGACAATAGCAGCAACGTATCACAGCCGCAATGCCAATACTTATTCTTTTACCATATATATATATATATATATATATATATATATATATATATATATATATATATATATATATATATATATATATATATATATATATATATAGTAGGAATATGAAGACCCAGGAGATTATACTAATCATTTATTGGCCGGACGTTTCGGACCTTCGCTAGGACCATCTTCAGCGACTGTATCAGTTTATGTTAAAACTTCACTTCTTCCTATTATTTTTAAGAATAACAATGGATAGTAGCAATTAATTCTATATATTGTTATTTGTGGTTTTATTGAACTACCTTGCCTACCCCGGCTTTTTTAGCCATTATATAATGCATGATTCTAACTGTTATCGTTAATATTTCTTTCCCTTCTCATTAGTCGATAAAGTCGCTGAAGATGGTCCTAACGAAGTTCCAAAGCGTCCGGCAAATGAATGATTAGTGTAATCTCTTAGGCCTTCTTATTCCTACTACGTATCAGATTACCAAAGAACAAATCAATTAAAAGTATTATATATATATATATATATATATATATATATATATATATATATATATATATATATAAACTATAAATTAATAATAATCTCAAAGATCTGTTTCAGGAGGTAGAGATATAATTCTGTCAGGACATCTTAAGCAATTGGAGTCTGTTACACGAGATGTTTCAATCTTTTTCTTCCTTAAGCACTTTTGTAAATTTTGTATATCTGATCTGTTTATTTTTTATTATATCCAAGATGTCTGCTACGTTCTTTATTCACATTGTATGATAGATAAAAAACTGCTTGTAGTTTTACCTCGTTGTTTTGCAGCAAGAACTGCCAGATAACACTGGATAACAATGTATTTGGTAAATTAACAAAAGTATATTTTCCTACCTAATTCGAGCATACTGAATTCAAATCTGAAATCAGATTCTCTAAATGCTACAGATTTTCAGTAATATCAATAACTAATATTATACAATAATTTTCATTTTATCACGCCTATCATCATGCCTTGAAGTAATTTTGAATCATCCTTTTGCGTTATTTATTGTAAAGCAAGTTTTTTTGCACAAATATTTTATTGTATATGAGAAGAAACTTGAACTATACATTAGGATTACAAATACTGTAATCAAATAGGTGCTAATTTATTAATGACCGTACATCAGGCTGGAGGACCTCTTCTTGATTTCAATGGGGCGAAAATTTGCGTTTGTAACTCTTTCTCTTGTAAGTCTTCTCTGGCTGATCTCTTTGAATCGTCCAGCAGTAGTCTGCCATCATGTGTCTATTCCAATGACCTTGGTAGCGCTCTTCTATCTTCATCAAATCCTGATGGAAGCCTTCCCTTTGTTTGTCGTTCACAGCTCCCAGATTCTCTAGGAATTGGTTGATGTGACTATTTAGGAAATGCAGCTTCACACTCATGTTGCATCTCAGATCACGATACGCTAAAAGCATATTAGTAACCAGATCCTCGTAGTTATGCGCTTTTTTGTTTCCCAAGAAGTTACGAACAACGGCAGAAAATGAGAGCCACGCTGCCTTCTCTTTTTCATTCATGGTGTTGACAAATCTAGAATCACTCCGAAGTCTTCGGATTTGAGGACCATCAAATACTCCTGCTTTAATTTTTTCATATGAAAAAGGAGGAAACGCTGATACTATGTATGAAAACAATCATTGTCAGTGCTCAACGCCTTGACATACTGCTTCATCAACCCCAGTTTGAGATGAAGTGGAGGGAAAACGATCTTCTCTCAACTTACGATTGGCTCATTAACAATGTTTAGCATTCCTGCTTCCCAAGTTTCCCAAACTGACCAATCTTTTGGGGACCAATGTTTGTCACGGGCTTGACTGTCCCACATACAGATATAGCATGGAAACTTTGCATATCCCTTCTGCTGGCCAAAGAGGAAGTTGACTATCTTAAGATCTACACATATGATCCAATTGTGTTCATGGTACTTAAGTAAATCCATGACCATTCTTATGCCATCGTGAGTTTCTTGCAGATGGACAGAGTGACTGAGAGGAACTGCGCCAAAGTCATTGCCATTATGCAAAAGGACACACTTGAGGCTACGCTTGGAGCTATCCAAAAACAGTGTCCACTTAGCAGGGCTATTGGTGCCAAGTCCCAACTCAGTAAACAGACCAGCAACATCGTGGCAGTATACAAATTGTTTGTCCTCAGAGAAATACTTAACAAATTTACTCTCCTTTGTTCGGTAATATGATACCCGTACCGATGTCAAACATATATCTTTCACCTAACCTGGAGGCTAAAAGTTCTGCAGCTTTCTTGTAGAGCGCCAAATCACGTATCAAGTCATTTAAATTCTCTTGATTGGAACAGTGAGGTGCTAATGACTGTTTAGCATCTGATGATGAATCTGCAGACTCTGAATTCATTCCGTGGACGTCGATATCAGGTACATAATTTTTATCCTGGGAGGAAGCATATCTACTGAAAATCGGTACTGGCCTGATCGCCGAGGGAAAGTTGGGGTAGTCTATCTTGGGCCGATTTTTCTTGCCAATCCCTTTAGTATTCACCAGACATAAATAACAGTCCGATACAGTATCTTTTGGCTCTCGCCACACCATGGGGATTCCAAAAGAAAGACTATTTCTCTTTCCTTTCGTCCACTCACGAAGATGTTCCACACAACTCTGGCCAACAGCATGTGGGGCCCACTTCTTATCTTGATCGCCAAGATGAACATCAAAATATGCCTTATAAGTAGCGATCACAAAGTTTGATAGATTGCGCCTTTGACTAACTAGCATATAACAGCCACATATGTAGCAGAAGATGTCTGGATCATTAACGCAATTTCCTCTTGACGAAGCCATCACTCTAACATGAGACCTGAAAAAAGAAACAATAATGTCAATATTTTGCACAATAAGACTTATTACTATCTTACTACTATGTACTGTGAAGTATTTGCTTTCTACAAGCACCCTCTCTGAGCGTCCGGAGGGAAGTTTTGGGGGAAACGAGAAAATAGAAATTGCAGAATAACTATAGCATGTAGGAAAAAATGGATTATATATTTGAAATCAGCATGAAAAACCAAATTAAAATTGGAAGATAAATCAAAGTCACCGGAAAATGGGATTAAAATTGTTCCCCTGTGTAATGAATAAAATTTACTCCCAATTTAGAAATCCGATTAAATGCCGTATTTTATTGGAGTATTGGAATAAAGCTTCCATTTGAATGGATCCCTGTTGTTAATTGTTTTCAAGTGAGGAATCGGTTTTCATTGGAGCTCATTCCAAATTGTTGAGAATAATTTCCAGTTAATGAATGTAATACATACATAGGTTGGACCAACATAATGGAAATACCATTTTAACTAGAAAGTAGTCAGAGAGCCTATTTATTATTATACTGACGCCATTGTCACTAAAATTCGAAAAATGATGAAATAGTCTCCAGACCAAGCCAAGATAAATGCTTATAAGAGTATTCATTAGAGCTACATCATAATTGAGTTTGAGAAACAACTGTAATATCGTTTAATATTTATCCGCTCTCCAAGTATCTCTAACATTACAGTGCTCTAATACAGGGTGCGGCAGGACCGATTGAGCAGTTTTAAGGAGTTATAAAAAAGTAAGGGGGTATATAGAGAAGAAATGTTATTACACTCGAGGTTAGCAGAGTGAAACCACGTGCACCTCCCTCCTCCCTCATCCCCTCGAGCATTGACTCCTCAAAACTGCTCAATCGGTTCTGCCGCACCCTGTTTATGCATAGCATATTCCAGATCTGCCTCAGACAGAAATTAAGTGATATTTTCTAATTCCTTGAACCTAGAAAGTAGAAACATATCCATAGTATTAGGAATCATGTTTATCATTAGCAGTTTGCGGGTCTTCAATGCAATTATGATTTTCCTAATGGTGGAATAAATCGGGTTTTGTACTGCGGATCAGCTATAAGCCAATTTAAGTACCACTATATTCCTTTGGCATGGAAATCTACCTGTCGCATTACGAATTGTCTATCTTCAGGTGTTTGTGAATTATATCAACAAAAACCTGATTTGCCATACTTGCAGTTCCGGATTTCGTATTCGTTCAGATATAACTTTTTACTTTACTGTTTCTAATACTTTCCATTAGTTTCCTATTACTTGGTAAAGATTCCAGCTTCAAATATAATTTTTTATCTCACAGACCCTTATCATGACTTGATCCGGATAAATTTGTGTAGATTGATAGAACTTCATAAGTTATCCATCACTGAGAATTTTCAGTTTGGATAAGCGATTATTTTTTATGATATGGGTCAAAAAATGTGAAAAATGTATCCCGCAATGTTAAAAGGAGAGATGTGATCGAGAATCTAGATCCGGATTTGAATCTTCCCCAAATCTAATTATCTCTTTTTTAGGTATTCCGTTGCTCACTTATTTACAAAATTTAATCAAAATCCGTCAATAACCTTTGCTTGATACCCTGCATACAAGCAGACAGATAAACAAATGCGAGTGGTCACATACCCTCCGACAAACTGTTGTCGAAAGTAAATAATAATTTTAATTTTTAACATAGAATTGACCCGGTTTTAGCACGAATGTCAGCTTCAATACGGGAACGGAATTGGTTCATTCAGATTTCGGACAGTATCTAGAGGGATTTTACTCCATTCCTGGAGAAAAAAGGACAGTATCTAGAGGGATTTTACTCCATTCCTGGAGAAAAAAGGACAGTATCTAGAGAGATTTTACTCCATTCCTGGATAAAAAAGACAGTATCTAGAGGGATTTTGCTCCATTCTTGGAGAAAAAACGACAGTATCTAGATGATTTTACTCCATTCCTGGAGAAATAAAGACAGTATCTAGAGAGATTTTACTCCATTCCTAAAGAAAAAAGGACAGTATCTAGAGAGATTTTACTCTATTCCTAAAAAACGGACAGTATCTAGAGGGATTTTACTCAATTCCTGGAAAAAAAACTGCCTCAGCTCTTTCAGAGAGACTGATAGAAGGAATTGGCTCCTCAGTGTCTGCTACAATTGACACCACAAATGCTCAATTATATTAAACTTTGACCCTCACAGGGTCCAATATAAGTGTTCAAGATCATTTTAAATCATCTAGAAATATTTTTAACGAATTTATCGGCGTGAATGGGTTAATTATTTTGCCTAACTATAAGGTAGCCAGTAAGAAATAGCGTTTACAACATGGAATACTCCTAGTGAACCAGAATTGCTAGAAAGTTTTAGTAGTTTACCCTGTTGTGGATTACTACTACTGCAGCACCTGAATTCCTAATTGTTGGAATGAGACAATCAGAATCATAGCCTTATTTAGGCGTCCTTCAGTAGATGTTAAACTCGACAAGAAAATGGAAATAATGTAAAGAAAAATTAGTCTGAATATATCATGTTCTTGTGTTGGTGTTTTGTCCAATCCTTATAGTATATACACAACTTTTTATACTGCTCCATTTTGATTTGCTTAAGCATGGGTATAAAAATTGCAGTCCTTCCGTAAATCTGGCATTATGATTCACTCCCTGATAATTCCTAATCAAAAATGACTTGTTAGATGCTTATCAAGCTTTATAGTCTTTTTTGAAGCTGAATTTCTTGCTAAATCTCCGCCTCCTACATTGTTTGAATCGCTCAGCTGCTTAAGTTCTAAATTTAAATGCCGGGTTCTTTGAGTTTGGTGTCATGAGTACTCAAGAATTCACTTGTTCTCTATAAACTCTGATGTCATTTTCTCAGGCAATAATTGGTCTTTCGTCATGAGTAACTGCTTTTAATTTTAAAACATCACATTCTTCACATGTCGTTTGTTTTCCATTTAACCTTCACGCACTCCTACTTAATACTTGATCGTAAAATAATAATAATGAAAGACGAAGTAAGATATTTAGTTCTAGATTTAATGGGGGCTGCATTTATTGTCGCGTGCATACGACTTTATTAATAACTATGTTAGTCCGTAGGTAGTCGGTAGGATGGTAACCGTTTTACTTTTAAATCAGTTTTTTGACAATAACATTGTAACTCTTTAGTCGATTTTAACGATATTTTACATTCCCTTCCAAATGATATGACTTTCAAGGTCCTCACAAGGTTACTTCGGGAATTATTGAAAGTTTTGAAGGCCGTAAAGTCATATGGTGATAATTCAGAATACGAGGGCATGAGCAGATGTAATAAAGATAGCCTAGAAATTTTGATGTATTAAGACTAAAACAAAACAACAAACCGACCAAACAAAAAACTGTTAGCAAAGTTCTGTCCCATTCTAGTTTTTACATTCTTCGCCTCAAATTCATGTTCTATCTCCTTTTCTTTCCTTTACATTTCTCGGGCGATGGAACAAGTGCGTTAAGGTCATCCCTAAAAGTTGAGCTATTTTCCTTGTGGAGAAAAAAACACATGGCTTGGCACCATTTCCTTTTCATAACCATTGTCCCTTTCTCATACCCAACCGCCCGAAAACCAGTGCTCTCGCGTTTTCATTGTTGGAGATGGAGAAATGTCCAACGCCTCCACCTCAACCTGTAAGACTCCCCTTGATTCGGGAGTAGAGCACAACTCAAATAGCAGCTCACAACCATGATAAATATGGACCAGATCCGCGCGCTAGTCAATCAACTAAACACCATCTCACGTGTCTATGAATCTTCTTCCAACACCATTTCCTGTGCATCCAGATCAGCCTAATACCTCTTCTCTTCGAAATTTAATTTGTTTTGTGAGCATTACGTAATTCTCAAATTGTCGAGTAAGATTGCCCTTGCTGAAACTTCAAGATAAGATGATTTTTTAGCTCCTTTAAACGTAGAGACGACGTGGTTCATCAAATTCAATTCTTCAAATCTCTTTATTCAACCATCTACTTTACTTGTATGGATGCGAAAATGTATCAGAGAAAAAATTCCTTCCAACTCAATAATATAAATAGTCGACAAAATTACCAACTCGAAGACAGACTACAGCCTGGCGTGAGGCTAGAGTGTTGGCGTTTAAATCCAACGGTACCGCGTTTGAAACTCAGTCCCAAAAAACCTTTTATGAAGAAATCTCAAGAAAGAAAACGGAAGCCAAGGAAAACGCTTGAAGGACCAACTCATCTAGAAGGACCAAGAAATCAACTCAAGAAAGCATCAAGAAAGAAAACGAAGATTAAGAGCTAACAAGAATAAGGAAGTCAAGATAAAGGGAAGACAAATGTTTGAAGGGGCAACTTAAAGAAAAAAAGAATTTCAGTCAAGAAGTAAATAGATTCGATAAGCAGAAAATCAAGAGAAAAAGCAAGAATAATATTGATAAATAAATAAAAGTTATAATAAAGAGCCCTTCCCCCCCATAACTTGTGACCCTCAAAGGCCGAACAATCTTCTGATCTTCGTTACAACTGCACCTGCTCTCCTACTAGAGATTAAGAAAAGGTGCTCTGGGAACTTCGGAGACTCGGGAAGGAGAAGCCAGTACTCATTGATTAGCGACAAGACTTCGTTCACTCTCCGAAATCCCACTGAATTAGCTCTACTCATCCCGCAGACTCGGAGGCCATAGGAGGGAGAGCTACTACTCCTCTATTAAGAAATCCAAGACTAGTCTCTTCCCAATCCTCAAATTCGCTCCGCTTTCTAGAAAGGGACCTGTGTAAGGGTGCAAAAATGTATCAGAGAAAATTTCCTTCCAACTCGATAATATAAATAGCCGATTAAATTACCAACTCAAAACGGACTAAGCCGGGGCGTGAGGCTAGAGTGTTGGCGTTTAAATCCAATGGTACCGCGTTTGAAACTCAACAGTCCAAAACCTTTTATGAAGAAATCTCAAGAAGAAAACGGAAGTCAAGGAAAACGCTTGAAGGACTAACTCATCAAGAATCAAGAAGGACCCAAAAATCATCACCTCAAGATAATTGGACGAAAATGAAGATACATCAAGAAAGAAAAACGAAGATTAAGAACCAACCCAGCCAACAAGAATACCTAAGTCAAGATAAATGGAAGACAAATGTTTGAAGGGGCAACTTAAAGAAAAAGTTAAGAAGAAGTAAATAGATTGGATAAAAGAGAAAATCAATTGAAAAGGCAAGATGATCAAGAATAATTAAATAAAAAAAAAGTTATAATAAAGAGGCCCCCTCCCCCATATACTTACTAACTGAATTAATGAGAGTAAATCTAAAGCTGACTCTCGTCTTACTAATTCACTCCCTGAAATGAGAGAATATTTCTTTTCAAGCCTCCACTCAAACTCTTAGGTTGACCCTTCCTTTCATTTATCTTTTATTTTTATATTTCCTTGCATCCACTTCTTGGTTTACTTATTCGGTTGGCTACATTTTCAAACACAGGCAGCTGAACTAACCAACAGATCAAAACAATAAAAAAACAAGACAAAGTAGGAAGAAGAAAATGGCATGATACAGCGACGGAGGGACGCCCTCGTACTGCCCTATTGGGCCAAAAGGAATTGACGATCTCGTAGCAATTCAGATATGAAAATTGATATGCCTCCCTTCGGGTGCATTGTTTGGAGGGTCTAAATGAAACTGTAACGGTGAGCGGTATGATAGGCCTTGTTCAGATCTTAAAACACTGTCGCGTATTGTTATCTACGAAAAAAAGCCTCACAGATAGACTCTCCTAACCGGAGCCGAGCATCCGACGTTGATAAGAACTCGCGGAAGCAGCACTGTACGGATGGCGAGTGGCCTCTGCTTTTCATGAAAAAAACTGATCTAATATTTACCAATATCTCCATCAACTTGTACACATAGGATGATAAAAAATTGGACGAAAACCGTGGGAGGTTGCTATTCGTAGCCTTCGGCAGCATCAAAACTGGCAATGAAGCCTAACAAAGTAGAATCTTTTTGACTTGCTTGACGGGTAGACTTCTCAGCAAGATAAGTATTGCCGTGACATGAAGACGTGTATCTCCGCCAAGAAGGGCGGCGTACGTGGTTCAAACTTCCCAGAACCTAGCACTAGCTCGACGGAATTCACTAACGATGAAATCGACTGCATGTAGGCATATCACTTCTGTCTGAAAGCCGTTTCACATTCGGCAGACCACCAAAGAAGTTGAAAGCGTGCAAAATGCCAGACGTTCTAAGAATAGTAGTTAGCCACGTGGCATTGAGGTTGCTGGAAAAAAACTCACCGTCTTCACCAACAGAATTAATCTTTTGGATTAGGAAAGAAAAATCAGTCATTTCCTGTAATGAAAACCATGCGACCTCTCCAAGCACCACCGAGGTAGTTTTTTTAGGTGGAATCAGCCCAGAAAATAATATTTTAATGGAAAAGTGGTCACTAGCATAAAGCTCAATGACCATCTCTGACCCCAAATCAGGCGTAAACTCATCTACATTCAGGACAGCTATCTTAAACTCTTCCCCCTTAGCCCTCTGTGAGGGGCTAACAGCCCTCAAGGGTGCATTATTAATGCCTATTATTATTATTATCTGACCACTGGGATTGATTGTGTATGGCCCAAAGGGATTGCCTACCTTTCAAATCCTTAAAGAGGACTAAAGGCCTCGGCAACTCTGCCACAACAGGGTGAAAGTCCGCTGCGTTGAAGTATGCCGACCGTAAAATGTACATAGAAATAACAGTATACCTCTTATTCAGGTGTAACTACACTCTCACTGGCTAAAAGAGGGTATTTATAGCGAGTAGAAGAAGAGAGACATAATGTCAGGTGTAAATTGCGCATCCTACTTCCCTGCACTCACCCTGTAGTAGTGGCGTTGCAAAACTCTTATACCTCGTGGAGGTGGGAGGATGGGCAGAGAGCCGGAGACAAGAGTCAAAAATGGTCTCCTACCAGAGGATGGCTAACGAAAAATGATAGGAGAGGAGCCTGAGCAGCTCTGCCCAGTTGGCGTGTAGTCCACTGCAATTCCATTGAAAGGAATATGCCATCCAGCCCTACCTCAGAGGATATGCGAGTTCATCTTGCGAGTCTTTTCCTCCCTTAAACTCAAAACCTTTTAAGGATGCGTCGGCCTTTTAGGCAGCGCTCCTCTTTTAGAGGGGTTCACGTCTCATAATCGCCAGGTTCAGTTTGAGTCGGGGCGTGGGTGTCAAGGTTCCTTTGATGCTCTTTTCCTTTCTGGGAACTGTGAGCAAAATTAGAGACCACATATGACGATCTCATGTCCACCTCAGGGAGGCTTATTTTCTATGATTCTAGTGACAGGGTGGAGGACCGCGGCCGTTTAGCTTTACGCGAAACGGTTAGGCAGGGGGAGGGGCGGGAGCAGAAATTTTAGCCAAGGCGATACGTGAGCCTGTAGAGCTACCATCCTTACAAAGGGAGCGCCCGGCATGAGTAGAACCCCCAAAATGTGTCATAAGCCTGGAGTGGACAGGAGGAGATGGTGTTTTTTCAATTGGGACGCATAGAATACCTCAGGTCTTACAGGGCCCAACTAGAGCAAATCCCTAGCGTTGCATATGAGAGTCAGGATATATACGGGTTACACTTGACCGTACATGATATGGACTTATCGTATAATATCTTAGACCAATTCATCCAGATTTCCGGTAAAATCGATTTTGCAAGCTTATATGAGCGATTTGTCTGGCAGAAGCGGTGGCAGAACTAGTACTTCCGTAGCAGTGGTTCTAATGCCTTGACCAGCTAGCGATATCAACCGGCACTAACCTATCCAGGAAGACTGTCACGAGAAACGTGACGAAGAATGTAGGAGTGGGTATTGAGTCCTCCATTTCTCTACTGATTCGCCTCACATGGTTTTAATTTTACCGCTTCTTGTTTGGCTAAATATTCGATGAGCTCTTCTAGTTCGTAGTCCACGAGTTTCTTCACGAGATTCAGGGTAGAGTGCGGCCTCACATGTACATGCGAGCCATGTACATGTTTGGCTAAATATTCGATGAGCTCTTCTAGTTCGTAGTCCACGAGTTGCTTCACGAGATTCAGGGTAGAGTGCGGCCTCACATGTACATGCGAGCCATTGATTGTCCAAAAAGCATTAATACTGCCCACAACTGAATGGTCCGCCATATTTGCTAGAAGGCTCACCTCCAAGAAACTGGTGACCTTCTGCTCTTTACCATTAGCCTAACTAGTGCTACCCTCTGATGGAACAAATGGCATTGAGCCAACAAACTGGAAATGAGTAAAGCAAATGACTAAGAAGCGTGTGAGGCCAGAGGGACCGAATGGTCGGGTAGTCTCTCAATGAGTAGCCTCAACGCCATCGAGGCTTCATTCATAGCACTAGCACCTTTGGTCTTTGTCTTAGTCTTGTCAAAGGCTTCCTCCGGCTAAAAAGTTCAATAGTCTGCATAGGGTACCTTTCCACGGTGTACTGTGAATGGGAAGCCACACTTCTCCAGGTTTCAATTGTGACAGGAGGTCTACCCCCCATCCCGAGCTTACCATCCACCTTCATGCGAATAGACCATATTTAGAATGTATATTCTTAGAAAGAGAAGAAGGGTACTGATAGGGGCAAATGTCTCGTCAATAAGTTGAAGCCGACCCATTGAAGGACCCTTGTCTATTTTCACTGGGACCGTGAGGACGTGTAGTTCTTCTGGATCCCAAGTGTAACAGTGCACGCAGCGTACCCCGCATTCCACCTCAAGGTCACTCGGAACAGGAGTTCATGCTAGTCTTCAGGTTTTACTTGTAGCTGATTTGGTAGTTCCGGCTAGACGATCCACCTTCCTGCGGGTACTGAAATATCGGATGCGTACGAAAAATCTCTATATACCAAAATAATCACAATATTTGTTGTTTTTTTCGCTAGATAAGATAAACTAGATATGACCTAAAGATAATGTCTAGTACGTGTCCTTCATTTTCTTCCATATCATTTCAAACAAACGCTGAACTTATTTCATGACTTTCTGGAGCATTTCTCTTTAAATCCAAACCACTACTGTTGAGTTGCACCATAGATAGAAATCGGGAGCCGTAATGGTCGGAGATCACACCAGCCAGTCCATGTATCCAAATCGAGAAATGTAATGTCGAGGAAACATGTCTAGCAAAAACTTCCATACCTTTGCTAACGCTGCTGTACATTGCACTATCTTTTGGTACCAAGGTTCATGGTAGTTTTTGAGCTTTTTTAGTTCAAAACAAATGTTGACAACTACATCTTTGTACCGCTCTTCATTGACAGTAAGCGTCAATGAAGATTTAGTGTTCTAGACTGAACCAGTAGATAGAAATTTGGTCATCCATAACATTATTGTGTTGTACCACGGTTCTCTCTGGGGTTTTAAATTTAGTCGAAATTTACGGTACACTAATGCGATAGATTTAAACTAAATAAAAATTCAATACATTAACATTGCTATACACCCTTAATCCACTGTGCAGGGGGTCACGTCAAAAATGGTTTACTCTGTTTCCACAAGATTATACAAGCACTCCAAAAGATTTTTAATTTGTTTGCTAAAATACAAAGTAATTTCCATTTGTGCTGTTAATTTTTGAGTATATAAATTATTCTGTAAACTTAAAAAATATAAAAGGTTTAAATGGTTCAATAATTTCAGTAACCCGGAAAACACCTATTAGTAAACTACGAAACGTATTCACTCTCTTATCCAAGTGTTTCCATTATTTTCTTATTTGAAAACTTAATTTTCAAGTAACTTTAAGATTTGCACCGAGCAATATAATAAACACAAGGACACATGATTATAACACTAGTACTCAAAGTACATCAAAAGCTTTTGGTCAAACGTGATCATTTTGTAAAAAAATCAAGCCTGACCGTCCGCGTTAAAAGACGTGCTGTGAGTCATTTATTCAGTGATTTATCATCAGCTCTATGGCACAATGCTTCATCATGTTGAAATGGGTATGGCTCATTAACAGATCTACCTTTAATCGTTAGTAGGTGTTTTTTTTGGAGGAGATTTCTGTACCATTGTTTGTTTCAGTATTTTGGGCAATAAATATGAAAGGGCCAGTTTCCTTGGAGGAGAAGCATCCCAATATATCAATGGTCTGATGATTGTCCACTGTTGAAACAATGCAGGTAGGACTCATGGTAGCGTTCTACTTTTCTTCTCCTAACAATCTTCCGTATGTCCCAAACACCGAAAAGGATGCTTCGTCAGGGAAAACAATCATGCCTCATTCTTCCATACTCCAATCTTTGGAGCTTTTGCTTAACGACAACGAGTTCCTTAAGTTCTTCTTAGTACAGTGGGTTATTTTGTTTTGCTGCCATCTTTGTCACGAGACAGTTGCCAATACATTTTTTTATCATCTCGCCTGTAGATGCAGATACACATACATGTTGCCATTCTTGAGCAATTTACACACTAGTAGCCATACGATTCCGCAGCCTACCCCTCACGAGGAGGCGGTTCTGATGATTAGTCAACACCCTTGGATGTTCCAATGCCATTCTTGGAGTACTTATACCTCACTTTGAACATCTTGGTATCCTTAAGACGGTTCTTACCGTCGTATTAGTAGTCCAAGTAGCAATATCTCAACGCAAGAAACCGCTTAGTGCAAGCAATGATGACGTCACGAATTTCCTTGGGAGTAACCATTGCTAAAATTAAAATAATGTTAAAATTTCCATTCTAAGTACAAAGTATTAATGTCAATGTCTTCTCTGAGGTTGATTGTTCACCGTTGACTATTCAACGCTTTATCCCTATGGGAAAAATTAGGTTGTTAAATATGGTTGGTTGGTCGATCAATATTGTGTGATGGTACACAAGTCAGAATTAAGGTTCGAAGAGGACGTCAATATTTGGTAATTTATGCAACTGTACAGAGCTCATAGGAAGACCAATAACAGATACATAATAGATACTGTATATATATATATATATATATATATATATATATATATATATATGCGGTTAAAAGGCTATTTTTTAGCAAACCAGTCTTCCTCAAAGCCTTCGGAAGGAGCTCTTCTCACATACACGAAAAGGTAGCACTTAAAATACCTTTTCGTGTATGTGAGAAGAGCTCCTTCCGAAGGCTTTGAGGAAGACTGGTTTGCCAAAAAATAGCCTTCTAACCGCATAATTAATTGCGTTACTGCAATAATTTTCTTAATATATATATATATATATTTAAAGATACATTATATATATTTATATAATTACGTTATATCGAAAGAGCTGTCTCTCTCTCTGCCAAAACCTTTGGCCATGTCCGTACTGCAGGGACCATGGAGAAATGCAAGTGAAATTATAAAACTTGAACATATTGGTGCGGGTGACACTAAACTGGATATAAACATAATTTCGCTATATACAAAGCTTTTTCTCATTCGTGTTTAGGTTCACAGCCTTTAAAATAGGTAAATAAGCAGATCAGACCATTCTGTTAGTCCAAAATTGGATAAGGCATAAAATATGAGTTAAAATATGGGAAAATAGTTCTGAGGTTTCAAGCATATTGTTGGATTAATGGTGGTAACAAACAACACAAATGGATCTCTCTCTCCCCATTCTGTATCCCATTGTGAATGTCTCCACGAAGTTTATTTGAATAGTTCTCTGAAATCTTGGTAATAAGCAAAGAGGGAGATAGACATAAAAACAACAGAAAGCATAGAAGAGGGGGATTGCAACAAAATATTACTAATAGTAAGATATAGACAGAGACGATGATTCTAATACCCCTACAATGACGTACGCAAAATCACACCTCAAAAATATTAGTAAAGACTTTTTCCACTTCTTAATAGTTTTGTCTGTTTTCTACATTTAACCATTGTTGACATTTTGAAAACAAAATCTCCACGCAAAACTTGCATTGGACGTCATGCACTGCTGTGGTGTTTACGTCAAATTGTACACAAAAGGCAGCTTCTGAGGTAAGCCACCTACAGGAATTTCTGACTCACCATAAACGCTCTTTTCTTGTTTTCCTAACAACTTCTCTTCACCCAGGTCTTTCACAAATATCAGTCACTTTTATTCTGACAATTTACAGTAAAGGAAATGGAAAATTATAAGAGAATTCATGAGAAAATTCGATAGGAAAAGAAAACATGTAAGAGAAACGACTGCAGTTAAGGAACGTAGGTCATATATAATCTGTTTCTAATTTGCTAGACGGAATTAAAAGCAGGTTTCAGGTTTTGCTACGGTTCATGAAGATTCACATGAATCCGATGCATTAACTCGAAATTTCCGTCAATTTGAGCATATTCATTTATGATCCGTTCCCGCGGGTCCCTCGTGTCTTTATTTCATTGAGTTCATCTTTTGCTTTATCATACTCTAGAAAAAAGTCAACTGGGTAAGGTCTGATGAACGAGGAGATCATTGTGATATTTCATATGTATCCAGACTTTAGGAACACCCTGTATATTAGAACAAAAACCTGTTCCGATACAATTAAATATTTGTACCTGCTCGAACGAATCGAATGAACATTTTGATTTTTTTCATTCTTAACAGCGGATGAAGTTGAATTTGCCCTTTGTCAAAGGAATCAAATAACCATTATTTTGATTTAAATGTTCCCTTAAAAATTTATGTTAATATATAGAAAACCGTAATCGCTTAAAAAAAATGTATTCACTCTTATTATTTCAAGCATATTTTTGCGAATCCATCTATATAGAATTTATTGAGCCGTCAATGTTACTATTATTTTAATAGTTTAAATTTCAATATTTTTTCTCTTCGAGCCGTCAATGTTACTATTATTTTAATAGTTTAAATTTCAATATTTTTTCTCTTCGAGCCATCAATGTTACTATTATTTTAATAGTTTAAATTTCAATATTTTTTCTCTTCGAGCCGTCAATGTTACTATTATTTTAATAGTTTAAATTTCAATATTTTTTCTCTGTCTTAATTGTGATGCCGTATCAGTGGAAAAGTACTTTTTGCAGAAAATTTCTACTGTGACGTCACCTTTTCTACATAATTTCGACCGAGCTTGCTTCGGTACCTTTTTCTTCGATTTGTCTCTGTTTTGGACTGGACAACTTTGCGTTATGACTTATGATGGCTGTGAAATATATTTCGGTAAAGTAAATAATAACAAAAACTCCATCTTTCCCCATTTTACACCCAAAGTGGGTACGGCGTATTGCTTGAAAAGGTTTCGTGGGTACATATTCCCAGACCATTGACCCCTATCCGTGTTTAGCCGACTTTTACTACACGCGCCGGAGACTGTATAGTGCTCTTTAGCCCCATATTTAAGCAAAATCAAACTATATATTATCCAATTAATAAACCTTAAGAACTTAAAAAAAAGTAGTAAGCTAACATAAAAATCCTGTCCCTTTACCAAGCAATATCTGCTAATATTATTAACGTTATTCAACCTGTCCATGTGACGCACTCTATCTGATACTTCTCACTAATCTATCCTAAGGGACGCCGGAATATGATGAGAGCTAGACGCATTCAGCAACCTTCGGTACTGCCTTTGTTAAGTTCTGGATATTTTTATCTTGTGATGAACTTCCGTGGCGTCATACGAATAAATGAGGGTCCTCTCCGACTCCTCAGATGTGATGAGGATAGCATAAAAGTTTATCGTTTTCTGTCGTTAATCTCATGAATCACGCGAGTTTTGAGACAAGGCTACTTCAGCATAGAAGCCGATGTCTGTTTTCATGGTGACGCGCTTGAGGTTATCAATGACTCTTAACAAGGTTTCATTTTGCTCTTGTTGTTCGATGCCTCTTGTTTTGTTGTGTTCCTTCAAAACAAGAGTCTAAAAATAGACTTATGAGGGTCTGTTCTACTTATAAGAGGCAATATTTACGTCATAATTTCAAATTGAGATTTCGTGAATCATTTTATAGTTTCTACTTTATCTTTCTCCCTAATGAATACAAATACGACCACGAATACGAAGGTTCACATGGGGCAAGTAATTGTAAAAAATATTTTGAGGAAGTAAGTTGAAAAGGAAGGAAAAGAAGAAAATAGGTTCACAGGAGTCGAATAAAGAAATTTAACTCTTGACTGGATAAAAAACTGTATGAAAACTGGGCAAAAACTACGTAAAAACACATTTATTGCTAACGGAATCTTAACTATCGTTATGGATACTTTCCTTGATGAGGACAAATGGGACAGGCGAAAAACTACCACCTATTATTAATATCCCCCGGAAGGGAGTGGAACGTGCAGCAGAGGGGCAATGCCCATACTACAACTGAAACTTAAAGTAGTGGTACCCCCACTTGACCGCAGTGCTCCAATAGGGGTACTTTCTCTCTCTCTCTCTCTCCCTCTCTCTCTCTCTCTCTCTCTCGGGTCATCTTTTGCACCTCTTTTAAATCTCCCACTCTCTTTTCCGCGCCTGCTTAGTCCTAACAAAAGGGAAAAGATGGTGTTAAACGTCCCTCCCCACAAACCCCATTGAGTTGCTAAAATTTGACAGAGTTCAAATCATATTTAGAGTTGAAAACTCTTATATTGATGCCATGTAAATTAATTGCGCTACCCTTCCCTTTTAAATCGTGGGCAAGATCCCCGATCGGATGATGAAATTAACATAAAGATCAGCGTTATAATTAATGAGAAGCACGAAGGCACTAGGGAACGGTTCTTATGTGTAGGGGAAGGGAGTAGAGGTAATAGTATCTTCTGACCACAACCAGCTCGTTGAGATCCAGCCGGCGCCTTGACGGCAAAAGTACAGTGGTAATATCCACCATGGTAGTGAAACCTCGAGATCTTTCTTTTAACTCCTGATAACTATTTTTTTTACCTTCAAACCATCCCCAAACTAGTCAGGGTTTAGAATTTTAGAGTCAGATGACATCACAAAGGAGGTAGAACCTTTAGACAAAATTAAGACGGATTTACCTGGTAATTTTAATAACATTTTAGGTTGGGGAGTGTAAGTGTGGGGTGGGGGTAGGATTGGGGAGAGGAATGGTGGTAGGGATGTGTGTGTAGGAAAGGGGGTTTGCTATAACTAAATATGCTTAATTTGACACCAGACATTCTCTTAAAATTACTGCAAAATTAGCAAACCAGGAAATGCGACTCGTCTCCGCCATTGTGTACAAGGTTGTTGACTTAAGTTCTATAAACGTTGATGAGCTTTAACCAAAAGTGTTATTATTACTCTAATACTACTTAGCCTTGAACGGTGATGTTATTTTTCGCATAGGTAACCGTGCTGCAGCTGACATCTGAATGATTGGGTGATCACCAGGCCCTATAAAAATTATATTTTGGGACACAAAAAACGAAAAAGTGACTTAAAAATAAAAATAAAAAGAGGAAGGGCGAAATCGGTATTAAATAAACATGGAGGGAATAAATTCATGATTAAAGCACCATTTGAAAAAAAAATAATTAAGAAAGAAAGAGAGAAAAAATTGTCAAAGAAAGAGAGAGAAATGGCAAGAAAGTAGAGCAAGAATTGCCAAAGAAAGAGAAAGGAATGTCAAACAAATAGAGAGAGAATTGACAAAAAATGAGTGAAAGAATTGACATAGAAATAGAGAAAGAATTGCCAAAGAGAGGTAGAACAAAATTGTCAAAGAAAGAGAGAAAGATTTGCCAAATAAAGAATGAATGAATTAATAAAGTCAGAGATAAAGAAATGACAAAGAAAGAGAGAAATAATTGCCAAAGAATGAGATAAAGAATTGACAAAATAGAGAGAAAAAATGCCAAATAAAGAGAGAGAGACTTGTAATTGCTAAAAAAAAGAGAAGTAATTGACAAAGAAAGAGATAAAGGTATGCTAAAAAATGAGAAAAAGAATTGCCAAAGAAAGAGAGAAATAATTGCCAATGAAATAGAGAATGAATTGACAAAGACAGAAAGAAAGAATGTCAAAGAAAGAGAGGGAAAATTGTCAAAATTAAGAAAATGTATTAACAAAAAAGAGATAAACAAATACTAAAGAATGAGAAAGAATTAACAAAGAACGAGAGAAAGAATTGACAAAGAAACTATTGACTAAGAACGTTAAAAAGAATAGACAAAGAGCGAGATAAAAAATTGCCAAAATAGTGAGAAAGAATTGACAAACCACATATAAAAGGGTATAATGCTCTTTTTCAGTCTTTATTTGGTCTACACAGACGTGCAACTGTAGGAGAGAGCAGACAAAACAAGAACAACTCCAACACAAATCTGTAGTGAACGAGCTCCTACACAGTAAAGGTGAAAAAGATCTAAATGGATAACAAGATCGGAATTCATCAATCCTAAACGATCGACCTGAGAGGTAAAACGTCCGCGTCTTGAAACATATTCTTACGTAGAGGGTACGAATATAAACCTATTCCCGAGGCCATCAAACTCTAAACCTCTAAACTCACTCGGACTTGTTATGATGCATTTGTGAATCGATCGTATCAAGTCATTATGTTTAGATAAATAAAATATATATAAATATCGCACTTTCGTGACTACAACAACTGCATAAACAACTAAGCCACAACAGTAAACCTAAACCAGATTAAAAATCTTATCAACAATGGTGGGTATTAGGGAAAACCGTGATACGAGTATTGAGTGCGGAAGAAATGTTGACAAAGTATAACAATGATGTGTCACGAAGGCAGTCATTAGGATGGTGACCCGAAGTTAAAGTATTGGCAGGGGTAGAGAGGAAAGAACCAAAGGGCAACGGTCATGGATACTGCTTAGGGCATTGGGCAAGGTTGATTGGAAAAGTAACAAAGGATAACATTCGCGGATTTGACAAGGGGCAGTCGGAACTGTCGATAGGGAAAGGATAAAACAATAGTCATGGATTGAATCCAGGGCATAGGAAAGGGTTAAATAGGAAATAATCAATGGAATATAGCCCTGTATTTGACTTAGGGCATTGAGAAATTTTAAATAGGAAATAATACAAGGAAAACACTTTTTGATTTGACCCAAGGCATTGGTAGGCAGAGGAAGGAAAAAATCAAAGGAAAAGTATTGGATTTGCCATAGGGCATTGGAAAGAGTTAAAGGGATAAGAATCATAAGAAAAGTCTTTGATATTTCCTAATGGCAAAAAAGGTCAGAATCAAATAAGAAAGTTTTTATTTACCACAAGTAATTGAGAAAGGCTAGAAGTGTAAGAATCAATCAAAGGACAACAGTCTTGGATTTACCCTAGAAAGGGGTAACGAGGAAAGAATTAAAGGAAAGCAGTCTTGGCGTTGACCCAGGGGATTGGGAAGGGGTGGAAAAGTAAGAATCCAAGGAAACCTCTTTGGATTTACCCTAGGGTATTGATAAGAAATAAAGAAATAAGAATCAAGGGAAAAAAGTCTTGGATTTGACCCGGAGCATTGTGCATCCTCGACTTTGAATGACTCAAAAGAAAGTATCTGGTATTTGACGCAGTGAATTGGGCGGGTTCAAAGGTGAAAGAATCAACGAGCTACGTGTTTATGACCAAGCACCTCTTGGATATCCACCCTATTAACCTTGGAAGACTAACCATCAGTTCACTACACACCACTACTAATAATGGGTATATCATACCCGATTTAAAAAACATATATGTTAAATGTAAAGCTTTAATGGAATAGATTTACATGAAGGCACTTCAAACTTTGAACTTTGACTTAACATTAAGAAAAACTGACAATGACCTCGTTGCTCTGGGTACCTCCTACCCATGGTTAGCATTCTATGGTTTTAAAATAGTTTAGTAGTAGACGTAATTTTTAATTACGGTGATTTATACCTTTACTTCCAGTCGCCAAACTGAGCGATTAGACCCCCCCTCTCCACACACACCAATATTAATAAATCCGAACCCGATCGCCGTGGTTAATCAAATGCCCGAATGAGGTAACTCACTGCTCTAAGTTATTATGAATTTCGTTAAAATAAAAACAAAACAAAGCTAAAACCCAAAAACCCTGCAAAAAAAACAAGAAACAAAACAAATCAGGAAGTAAGCACGCTTCGGCTTCGTTGGGGACCATGCCTCTCTGCGGTTCGGATTTTAGAGCGTTGGTGATCCTTATATATCCTCTGGTCCCAGCAGTCAAGGTTCCTATTTTCTACTCCATTCTTAGACATTTTAATCCATTATTTACTCTGTTCTGACTATCCACCCTGACCCTCGATCTGTCTATCCCTACCTGTCATTGGTTACGCCAACCTCTTCTCTTTACTCATAAAATTTGAGCGCTACCTCTGAACATTACTCTTTCTTGCAAAGGAACCTCCTTTGTTGCAAAATGTATGAAAACCATGAAAACATTCTTGTCCTCGTGGTGTCAAGCACGTTGGTGGTCTCCTCGGATTACTTAATTTCCTCTTTATGTTTTTGAGCGAGAGATTCCCCTCGTAACTTCTTTTTTTAGTTAAATATAATCATCCTCGGTCATGGGTATGGTATCAGTGATGAGTAGTTGTGTTTTCTGCCTTAAATATCCTACCCACCTTTTTTTTTAATGCCCATCTGCACCTTATAATTTCATCGAGATCGTACAGTGAACCATTTTGAAGCGTTCTGTGAGTCAGTCAAATACTCTTAACCTTTCATAAGAAAACCGCGTTGACATACAAAAAATATCAAACTATAATGCAAATACTTTTAATAAATCCTAGATTTGATACATTTGCTTTGATTTATAAATAGAGTAAGGCGTAGGGTCTAGGGTTCACTAAGTGACAACTATTTATAAACTGAAATCGAAGTGAAATGTCACTGGGTGCAACTTGTATTGACCAAATCGACTTAAAGAAATCAAGTGATCAAAAAATAAATACTTCAAGCAGAGTAAATATTCTTAGAAATCATAATAAACGTTACTGATTATAAATATTCACAGATATAATAAACTGTTCGGATTATAAATTTCTTATAAACGGATCGTAAGAATAAATAAGCAAAAACAAAGCAAAAAGTCCGTTTGAATATCATTTAGTGCACAGAACTTATATCAGAGTCAAATTTCTTTATAAATTTAAGTCGTAACTTTGAAGATATAAAGGTGAAAATTACTTGAAAATATATTTTTATTCAACTTTCCTAAATATATCACAAGATCAAATTTTAATCCAACTTACTCTGCAAGAGAAACTTTTTAAAGATACGACTATATCAGATTTAAAAAAAAATAATTGGGTCATATAAACAATTATTTATCATTTCTTTAAATATTTTGAAGAATAGTTTTTAAAAGCTACTGACAGACTGATGCTGCAAAATAATGTCAATTTGATAATCGATTGCCTATAAAATAAATAATCTAAAGAAAGTCACAATTGTCAAATTTAATTGTTAGTTTTAAATCATATTTACCTCGGCAAAGTATCGATATTCATAATCTTTTAGGCATTCAAATGTTTGATCCTATCAAAGGGATTATAAAAATGTACATTATACACATAATTAATTACATATATATTATCAAAGGCAATGATTATTGAATGTTATCCATAAAAACAAACAATATCGGCAAGTTTTAAAATAATTAAGCGTCTCTGAGGTCTTTTAACTAGACACATTCTAAAATCTACAGGGCCCCTTTTACGAAGAAATATTCTTCCCAAAATGCAATTGATGCAGTTATAAATGTTATTAAAGTGTTGAATGACTTCTTGAAATATGCTTGATTATAAACTCCTAAATATCATAGGTACCTTTAAGTTTAGGTAGTGTGATGTTATGGCACCTAATAATACTTAGCCAAATGTTAAGCAAACTTTATGTTTGCTACGTTGAAACATAGTCGCTATGAGTAAAAAAAAAAGCATTAATGATCTAAAAATATATTCCATTATTGACAGTTGTTCCAAAACTTCTGCAGAAACGTGGTTACTGTAACCATGAACTACTATAGCTTGATTGGCTTGGATGAAAAGTATCCCTCAGACGTGCTTGATGCAGTATGAATGCAGCTATTAATTCCTATAATAAACACATAGCATACTTGCATACATTTCAATTTACATTATTACTTCTGCCGAATGCAAATGCGGAGAAAACACAAGAACATTGCCGAGACGATGATTTACCTTCCCTCTCAAATGAAATAGATGAAAATAAAATGGATTGAAACATACAGCTTAGTGATACATGAATCGGGACTTTGCACGTGCAGGAATGCAACACTGCTGTTCAGGCGATATAGGAGAGAAACATAACTTGTGATACAATAATATTAAATAGTCCGTGCCATTCGTAAAGTGGTTCTAAGAGAGGGATATTATCTGTGTGCGATTTGCTACGTAAAGCGTTGAATTTATTTCAGCCCGAAATGGCTAAGCCCTGATATGGTTCTTTGGAGCTGATGTAGCAAAGCTCTTTAGCTTCAGTCTGGTTTTTTTGTCGTGTTCACGCGAATCTATAAGTTACTATGTCGGTCCGTAGGACAGTCGTTCAGATGGTAACAATTCTACTTTTCAATGAGTTTTTTGGCGATAACATCGTAACTATTCGGCCGATTCTAACGAATTTGAATCCCTTATGTTGTTTTACATTATATTTCGGATGATATAATTGACAAAGTCCTCCCATGGTTAGTCCTGAAAATATTAAAAGAAAATTAACTATGGGTCGGATTACCCCACGGGTTGAAAGTTTTGAAGGTCATAAGGTCACAATAATTGAGAGTCCGCGACTTAGGTTTGTTGACCTTGTTTAAGCTTGTGCTTATTTAAACCTTAAGTTAGGTTCTATGACATTTTAAGCTCAATTAAAATCACAGTTTAATCTCGGTCTAGTATCCATGAGCGATAATTTTGGTGTTTTATGTCATTATGGGTCTCAATTTTCTTTTCCAATTATGTTGTCATCTCTAAGCAAGTTTTTAGTTTCATTTTCTTTTTTTTAACGTTTTCCTTCTTTCGCCGACTACCTAGAATTGGGTTAGGTGATATCCCGATTTATTTATCTTCACTAAGGATATTGAATTTAAATTTTTGAATAGCTGTGTTCATTGTAAGGCTTATTCGTGGAAGCCAGGAAAATATTCTTCCTGCTCGAGCATTGGCGGTGAGGTACATTTGCTTTTCTAGCAATATCAGACTTGATTTTCATTCTTCTTCTATTCATCCTTTTCATAGTTTTAACTTTGCTCTCTTAGTTTCCCTAATCACTGTAGTTGACCATGGTCAATAACACGTTTCATTATCTTCCTTTTATACAGTGTCTCTAAAGTCTGAATATAGGCAAAATGTATATTTTAAATAAAACAACGTACTGCGTTTTATTTCATTTTAACTACATATTATTTAATTGAAATATTAATGAATAACATCATCAATGTGAATACCACCATTTGTGATTCAAAGTTTGATGCGTTTCGCTAGATTCATCCGATGAATCTGAGGTATTAACTCCAAATTCAGTTAATTTAAGCACATTCATTTGTGATGCTCCCTTAGGTGTCCCATAGTTTTTTTCTTTCAGTACTTACATACACCTTCTCTTTTAGCAACTCCCAGAAAAAGAAGTCAAGGAGGGTAAGGTCTGGTGAACGAGTATACCAATGTGATATTTTCTGTGTCCAGACTTTAGGAACACTTTGTATATTTTCATGTAAGCAATAACGAATTTGTAAGAAATTAAAAACATAAAATAAAAAAGATTTATTTTAATATATTATTTCCTTAATATATTTTTATCCCAGCAGTATTGTACTATAGTCAATTTTCTCTCTAATTTTATTATTAATAAGCCTAATTTCTCTTATTTAGAGGTGGGTTTTTATACGGGGAGGGGTAGATTTTTCATGAGAATTTGGTCTGGAGAAATCACAATGAAAAAATATAAATTATTTCAGGTGTATTAAAAAGTCAGCATTTCAAAAATGATAAGAAAAATATCCATTCCTTCGCTGAAACCAAATTTGCGCTCTGGTCATGTTCTTGTAAATGGTTCTTTCCAAAGAAAACCGTGAAGCCATTGTCGCTCTGAACCAAATTGGCCTAAAATGCAAGGCGATAATTAGGAGATAAGGGGATTTTACCATGGAACAGCAACTTTAGGATCAATAATTACTATAAAAAGACTGGTTGAACCCTTGTGAAGAAGTCTTCTGGATGCCCTATGGTTGCAAATGAACGACACGCTAGCTTCCTGGTAAGGTCCCAAGCTCAAATCTTGTGTTGTTTCCAGTGAAAAGCTAATTCACGATTGGAAAGAAGCAGGTATCCACGCATCAGCTGCACAGTGAAACGGATGCTTTTCGAAAAATGTCTCAAGTCGATAAGGTCTGCAAAGAAGAACCTTATAAATAAGCTCCATTTTTGTTAGAAATATAAAGAACTGTCTGTTGAAGACAGAAAATAAGTGATATTTTCTAATGAATTTCCCATTCCGCTTGTTTGGAGCTTCTAGAACATCCCTTGTTAGGGGGAGAAAAGCGCAGAGCTTTATACAAGTCCTGTGTCGTTCCCACGTTGAAGTGAATCTTAAGGGGGTTCAGCCTTGAACGGGGGTTTATTCTCCTAGCGGCCCTAATCCCTACCTTGGGGTGACGGCAGGGGCGTTTAGGGTACAGGCCTGTTCCGGCGATGTTGGGGTACATTTGCAATATTCTTTACTCCTTAGGGGTGCAGGCTCGTGAGATAGCCCATTTTGGAGAGAAAGCGGATTTCACTTTTAAAATCAGAATGCTTCAAGATTTTCTCTGGTCAACATTCAACATCCTGTCCTTCGTCTTTCCATATTTATTGGGTTTTCGATTGTTTTTGCAAGAAATAGCTTACCTTCATCACCCCAATAAAGGAGGCAAGGAGCTGAAGAAGAGGCTTATTTTACGAGAATTTGAATATTTTTCAAGACCCCTCTCTGGAACCCCTGTTGACAGCAAATACTAGACAACCAAGCTTGCAACTACTTTCCAGTTGTTATAATTTCCTCCTCCGCCCCGACAGACTGGTATGGTACTTGCCACTGCTTCTGTTATTAACTCCTTACCAGTGAGTGAAGGACGGGTTGGAGAGGCCTTCTGTTTCTGTCGTTCTTTGAGGAAGCGAAACAAGCATATAAGGTCTGATCTGAGATACCTGTGTTTTTGCCTTGCTTTGGAGAGAAGCGCTGACAAAGACTGAGGTCCTGCCTGTTCTTAACTTACGAACCCTGATATACGGTCATGTGACTGTTTCTGGTGACTCTAACAATAAATAGACCAGTTCAGGTGGGTTGATTGGAAATTCCTCATATATCTTCGTCACTTGTGGGAAAGAAAAGGAAGGAAACAAGTGGATAAGAAAACAGGGTGGGTGCCTATTTCGATGATACCTAGCCAGCATGAACAATTTAGAAGAATCCTTAGACTATCGGGTCCCCTTGAGGTTAAAAGGAACGGAGACCCCTCCAAAACTAAGTTATTCAAGGTCATTTATCGAAAACTTGAAACCGCATTCAAGACACTAATTGAAGTGGCAAGAGGGTATACTACAATCTGCCACACTCAGGTTGATCTTGCCATAATGACAGTATTCAGTGCCATTCAGGAGATTGGCTCAATTCGCTGGAAAAAAAATACTCGCCCGCATCAAAGGAATAATATCTATCATTTTCAGAAAGGGCGAGCCATGGTAAGTACTAAATAGAACGATCTGAAAATGATATCAATTCCAAAATAAAATAATATCGATAGGCCAAAGTAATTGAGTTGATTTAGTTTCACTCTCTCAAAAACGTCTTCAAGATAGCATTTGAATAAAAACAGATGTCAAACAAGGCCAGAAAAACAGGACTTGAGCTCTTGTTCATGGCAATTTATCCAGACAAAATTGTTATGAAAAATCTAATAGCTGCTGACCCGTTTCTCTCCCTACAAGATGGAGGATCACCCGACTAGAGTCTGGTTGAATAAGGACAAAGCAATATTTTCCGATTGCGTGCAGGGAGGACATGGCTCTACGCATTGCACTCCTTTTCTGAAACAATGCAGCAACTGCTCAAGACAATACAAAACTCTAAGCATGAAATTTATCTCACGCAAAGATCATCTACACAAGAAATAAGAAGCTTCCCATCGATTCTCTTACGCCAACGTCGTTAAAACAAACAGCCCCAAACCAACGCAAACAAGATCTCACAGCTTCAAATATTCATCCGGATGACTGACACCACACTAACCCAAATGCTAGCTTGCATTCTACTTTCCTGCGTGATATACCTTGAGATTTTAGGGAAATTCAACACGGAAGTGAAAACAGGCTTGAGCCTATTGCATTCTCTTCCAACCCAGAGTCAGATGAAGTCCTTTTCGTCAGTCTGGACAAGCAAAGCCAATACTAACTACACACTCGCCAAACATCTGAACAGGCCTAGACAACTCTACTTAAAATCACAGAGAAAGAAACAAAGCATTACGAAGTCGCCGCAAATGAGACCTCGTACACTAAGACCATTCTCAAAATGAAATACACTTTAGACGACAAGGAAATCAACTTAAAGATTGCATTCAACAAACATACGATGCAGGAAAGGAACAAAATACCTGAGATAATAGCACGTGGAGTACGAAAAGGCCCTTGTAAATAGTTTTACGGCTCTACAATAAATGAGGAAGCAGTCAAAACAGCAATAGTTGAGAAAAGATTATGATGTTTGACTCATCCTTCAATTACTACGAACCATCTTTTTGAAAGAAACTTCGTTCGGGAAGCCCATACTGCCATTCGCTATACCAAGTGCCCTTGGCAGAACAAAGAAATAATGATAGCCGTTAGGAATAAACTAACTATACAATTAAAACTGTGAAACACTGGAAGAACAATAAAAGTGTCCGAATGGACAATAAATGCCAAAAGACTGCTTATTATATCTACGTAATATATATATATATATATATATATATATATATATATATATATATATATATATATATATATATATATATATATATATATATATATATATCTGCTTTTTAAATGTCCGAAAAGACAATGTGGTCAAATGACCACACTGGTTAGTAACATGCAAATACTACAAACGCAATAACAAGCGCCAATAATTAATATAGAGGCCTTAAAAATGAGAAAGGCTCATGCAATGATACTCTATACAGTGTTGAGGTTTAGTGAGTGGGTAATCCCAGTCCCACTTCCTGGACATATATTTTATTACCGCACCGAGAAGAAGCGGAGGTGAAGTGTTTTCAACGCACCTACCCTAGCCACTTCTGTTGAATAAGAATAACCCCGGTGCTTCCCTTTTGATCAAAATTAAGATGATGATCCCCTGAGTATGTCCCCACTCAGTAAAAGCCAGTCATGGATGGACCGGTGTAATATTGTGATTTAAGCCGAGTGGATTGTTTAATAATTGCCAAAGGATCGTCCAAAATAGTTAAACACACAGAAACAAAAATAATCTTTAATTTACATGAATTTTAAATAAGCGACAGCGTCTATAGGTATAAATAGAAGTAATCTTTGCAGTGAATAAGTAAGTCTACCCAAAGGTCGTGGGGTTTACTTGAAAATTACTCACTAGGATGTTTGCGTCTAAATGGCACCCGACAGAATGAATAGAATAGTATTATTGAATAAAACACTGAATTAAGCACTTCTAATAATCGAAGTTATGGGCTCGGGATGGGAATTCTAGTTCACAAATAGACTGGTGAAGTTAGGGGAGGGGTATTCAATTTAACCACATCTTTGAGTTCGTAAGTATTTTTGAGAATGACGGTTAAGATCTTCTTCTGTGACGATGATCGCACTTAGTCCGGCCGTCGGAGGTTACCGAATGAGACGGTAATCCTAGACCGGTGATATGCTGATCCTATGCCGGATCACGAAGGTGAGCCAAACTGTGGCTCAAATCGGACTTCTTCTTCGTCAAAGTGACTGTCCGATTATTCGGCTCCTGGAGTGGGTAGCCAAAACCGATTACCTAGCTACGTCTAGGGTAATCCACAGAAGGAGATCCTGTGTAACCTCGAACTCTGAATGGGGGGCCTGCGAGAAATTTAGCACCTACAAGTACCGTGACGGCAACAACCAATTCCCTGAGAAGTTCCTTCATTGCAACGGGCGAACTGTTTGCTTTTGTGGGACTAGCTCTCCTCACTACGTAGGTCTAGGGTCTTCTATCTGACTCCAGGGAGAAGTTTTCCTTTTATTTCCCTCACGAAAAGAAATCCAGAGAGAGAGCACCGAATTCTCATAAAATCCGTATCGCCGCGCGAAAGACCTTTTCATCTGCTACTAGACAGAGTAAGTCTTTCACACTTTCGCTCCACGTCGCAATTTACGACGGCGCGAAAAGGGGGACGAGAATTCGAGGCGAATGGTGCATTTGGATTACGGGAGGGACACACAGCTTGTGTCGGAGTATTTCTGCGTACACTAATGTACACAGTATTTAGACTTCTACATACAGTATCCCGCTATCCTGCAATTTACAAGTGAGAGAAGAAGGGATGATAGAAGGATAAAATGAGAGGTGTTTTTTTTTGGGGGGGGGCCGGGGATGAATTGGTATGATGAGTGATGAATATATGCTAGGAGACTTGCTGTTCTTTCTTAAGTTATTTTAATTAATCTGTCTATATTTTTCCAAGTTTTTGCTAAGTTGTACCTTTTTATAGGTACGTAGGTTATAATTCATTAATTTATATAAATTTATACGAATATATATATATATATATATATATATATATATATATATATATAGTTGGGTATCTATATGTTGTTTCTAATTCATGTTTTCTTTCTTTATTATATGTTAGTGTTTATTTAGAGCTTCCAGGCCTTTGTATTTTTGTCTTTTGCTTAGGTATACTTGTCTTGGTTTACTCTTCCATGTATAAATCGGTAGTTCTGCCTGCTGTAGGTGGATCCTACTGCTTGGGAATCTCTTAGCTGAGTTTTCATTTGTATTCTCAGATCTCTAAATATCTGCGGATGATTTTGTTCAATTTTCTGCCATATCTTCTTCGCCCTGTTCTCCATAGTTAGGTTGATTCGGTCAATATCTACTATTTCGATTAAGTCTCTGATTCGCTTTCTTTCTGCTCCTCTAGTTTTGGTTATTAAGTAGATTGCTTTATTTTGGTTTCTCTGAAGTTTCTTCTTGTTTGACTTCGAGATAGTGTGCAATGCGATCGAGAGGTATACTAGGACTGACTCAACAAAGGGTTTGTACAGAGTTTTGAGCCGTTTTTTGCTCATTCTGCCTAGGGTGTTCATTAGCTTTAGTCCACCACTGGATTTGGCTATCCTTGCCTTCGCATAAGCGTGGTAGCCTCTTGTGCCAATGTGTAACCCTAGTACACTTCCTTCCGTCGCGTATTTGTAGTTGTTGCCGTCAATGGATATCTAGTCTTTCTTAAACCTAGATAATGGTATTATTTTAATTTTGTAGAATTAAGTTTTAATTTTCCACTTGTTTTCGTACTCGTTATTATTCGCACCTGCCATCTTGGATTAGTAGATCGCGATGGAGTAATCTGACTGATGTCCGCGTATTGAATATTTGGACATCCTGGTGTTATTTGGGGCGGAAGGTCAGCCGTGAAGTTTGAGTATAGGGTGGGGCTCAGACACCCCCTTGTGGGACCCCTCTCTGTAGATGTAAGTTCGGTCCCATGTGACCCTCGATGGATACGTATGCTTTCCTATTGGTGACATGGTCAGCCAACATTCTCTCCACCTTGATGCCGAGATCGAGCTGGAGGAGCTTATATTTAAGCTCTTCAACCCACGTATCCTTTTTCGGTCTTGGTCTGCGCAATTTTTTCGGTTAGTATGGCTATTTCTGAGGTAGAGTCCCTTTCCTTTCGGAGTCCGAATTGATGGTCATTATGTTTTCGGTTTTCTTCCAGGTATTTGACCAGCCTATGATTTAAGATCTTTTCCAGGATCTTTACCCAGAAGGTTAAGTAGGGAAATCGGCCTAAAATCCGTTGTGGTTTTTGTCTCAGCGGTAATGTTGGGGGTTTGTTTCTTCGTTTTCTTGTGGGTTTTCTTTCTCTACATGGGTCTGGGTTCCTTTTCTGTATCAGCGGTTTCCATTTCTTCTTTATTTGTTTTTCCAGATTCTTTGTGTTGTTCCTTTTCTTTTTCTGCTAGAGTGGCTCCAACTTCCAGCATGTCCTTGACTTGCAGAGTTTTCCCCGCGGTAACGCCGTAAATGAGTGCGGAGGGAAGGTTGTGGAGGAACAACATCTTAAAAACGCCGTTTTTTTCGAGCAGAAGAATCAGTGTTTCTGAAAATGTTCCCGGTTGAGCTATATTGTGCACGTGAGCGAACATTATGCACGCCTGTATGTCGAGGCCGGTGCTCTCATTTACGTTCATATTAATGTTTTGCTTTTGTAACTCCTTTACTTCTTTTAGTGTAGCTTTTGCCACGCTGGCGTAGGTTTGATTATTTTTCTTTTGAATTTCATCCTTTTCCTCTCGTTCCTTTTTTTTATTATGGCTTTCCTTTTTGGGCAATTGATGGCCATGGTCCTGTGCGGGTCCAGGCAGTTTATGCATTTTTTAAATTGTTCTGTGCATTCACAGAAGTTGTGCTCGGTATTGCTGCATTCAGAGCAGATTTTAAGGTCTTTTCAGGCACAGTTTTGGTCACGTGGTCCTCAATTGCATAACAGTGAAAGCAGCTGTGCACATTCATGAACTTCTTCACTTCCATATTTTCGAGTGGAATTCGCATGCCGAACGCCAATACTCTGTTGGTTGTGGCTCTGTTAGCCATCTCAAATGTGGTGCACACTACTTTAAAGACGTGTGCGTGGTGGCCAAATTTGATGAGCTCCGAGATTTTGAGAAACTGGTTTTCCCTCTCCAGCTCCTCTTTTAGTTCCTCCTTAGAGTGCGATCCAACATACAGGTCTACTTTGCGGCATCTAAAATAAAGGAGCGATTGGCCATTAGTTGTTGAGGTAGTTTTGGGACTAGGCCAATTTTGCTCAGGGCCATTAGCCCCTTCGTTGCCACCAACCACTCGACATCTTCTTGTTTATAACAGAGCGCGATGTATCCGTTGGGCACATCTATCAAATACGTAAGGGCAACTTTTAGGTCGGTATATAGGGTCCTAATCAATACTCCTCTTTCCGGTTTGGTTTTTTCTTGTTCCGTCCTTAGTGGCAATTTTCTGTATTCCATGTTCATTTGGGTGAAGTGAGGGGCCCTTTCTCCTTTATTCCACAGCCCTGCCCTTGCTATTTTGGCTGATATGATGAATAGAATGAATGAATGGACCCGATAAGCTCCTCTTGAGGGGTGAATAGTGATGGACCTTTTGTTGGCTAGCGCGAAATCAACCATCGCTAACCCTTGGTGCCACCGCCTCGAGGGAATTAAAAACCTCGGTTGCTTCCTAGCATACACTGAGACGGTTACGTGTTCCTCAGTGGTCTTGGGGGCCCTCACAGGCGAAGTGGTTATACTTCCCTGCAAAGGTTGCAACCCGGCCCATTGTCCGGGTGCTCCTCTGGTACAGGTATCTATCTATCTCGAAGTGGACTAATCCTCAAACCTCCCTCCTCCCGTACCCCCAATTATACAGTTGCCAGTGCATTGTATAGTTGGCACGAGGTCGAAATATCAGCTTTCATTAGCTAATGCATTGGGCTATGGGGAAATTAGGCAGTCATGATGCTTATGCTGACTGACCTGAAAATATTATTTTCTCTCGTTTTATTAACTTCCTAAACTGACAGAATTTTGGTGTGGGAGTGGAAAGGGTGCTGGAGACGATAGATGAAAATGAAAAGTAAGGTGAGATTGAGATGAACGGCTTCTTCTTCTCTAGATCTTGCTAAACAGGCGGCTAATTTGCGTCTATTTTCATGCCGATTTTAAGAGACGTAAATTTTCTCCATTGAAAAATATTGTATTTCCAATTTCTTGAGTGAAAAAATCTCTCCAATAAAAGTCAGACTGGCTATTTTTCTGAGTGTCGACTTTACCAAGCTGAAAGTGAGCGGTGTGTAGACAGTCCAAGCTGCGAATTCATCCTGTAATGAGTAAGTAAGTAAGTAGAAATGGTGTGGAAGGCGAGATAGAATAGATTGCCAAGCCCCTACCCCCCCCTCCCTCCGGTCATCGTAAGATGACCAGAGGGGGAGGGGCCACCAGGCCCTCCCAGTCTTCTCTCTCCCTCCAGAGTCCTGTTGGACTTCTGGACAGAAGAGTGGGAGACAGGGAGAAGGACAGGGAGAGGAAGAGAAAAGGGAAAGCAGGATAGCAAAGTTTGAAGTAGTGTGGAAGATTAAAAGAGACAACGGTGGTCGGCGGGCTTACAGCTTTACGTGGAGTCCGAACCACGGTGTGTACTATATCCTGTCTATTTATTCAATCTCCATTGCCCCTGTCTCACGTATGCTGTGTTAAGCCCAGTGTGAAGGATAGAAGAAAACGTAAATGGAAAAGAAGGAAGTAGAAGATGTGCATTTGAATGCAAAGTATACGTGGAGGTCACGCTAATCTCTAGAATTTAGAAATGTTATAGTTTAGAATTCAAATAAATAGTAATAGTTGCCTGAGTATCAGGTTTATCCTTTATGTTCGTTATATGTCAGTTTTTAAATCTGTGTTATTGTTGATGTGTCGTGGCGTTCAAACCGTTGTTCACGTGCTTCACTGGTAAAAGATTTCTTCTTTTTATTTTATTATACCTGTTTCCTATTTAACCTTTTATGTCTCTTTTATTACTTCTAAATTTTTCTAACTCTGTTTACTTACTCCCTCTGTTTGTTCACATCACGTGAACACTTCTTTCTCTTGTTCGTTGATCTTTGAAGTAAAGGTGGGGAAATCTCTCCGTGATCCCCTTTCTTATCCCTGAGTGATCATGGCCATTACTTCCTCTCCTATCTCGCGCTGCGTGGTTTAGACGAGTTTCTTGGCCCTTTTTTCTATAATCTTGTTGATTGGCTGAATTCTTGCTTCGCGATGCAAATCTTGCTGTCTTCTTCTGTCTATTCTTCTTTTGTTCGTGATAAACAAAACTACCTTGTTCTGTATTCTTGGTAGTGCGATAACATTACTTTTTGTTGATTGGATTAAGGCTTGATAAATTTTCTTCTTGTTCTTTATTTTAAGTGCTCTGAGTCTAAATAGTAGCACGAGTGTCTTTTTACCGTTTTCTACTCTTTTTCTCGCATGCTTGGTGTATCCTCTTTTCATAATCGTCTATCCTAGCACTGTAGCTTCGTTTGTGTATTAGTATCTGTTTCCGTCGATCACAATGTTGCTGAGTTTCCTCCTGTGTATTGGTATGATTTTAAATTTATTCCTGTTGGTGCTGATCTTCCACTGTTTTTCATAAGAAAGAAATACGTCGTATTTCTTCTGCTGTCAGTCTTGCTTGCATATCAGGGTTCCTATAAGGGCAGACGACAATCTGTGTGATGTCATCGGCGAACTGTATATTTAGGCACCCGTATGTAGCTGGTGGAGGAATGTCCGAATATATACAGAGTATAATGTTGGACTCAGCCATCCTCCTTGCGGAAGGCCAGCCTCCATCGTGAATTTATCTCCATAGTAGTTTCCCATTTTGATAAATGCGTTACGTTCGTTTATGTAGTTACAAAGTAGTCTCTCCATCTTGTTCTCTAGGCGTAACTGCAATATCTTATATTGCATTCCTTTCGTCCATACTTTGGACACATCCCTGCAGACTTTATCAACGCTCGCCCTCTCTCTTTCTGCTTTTGCTATTTTTTCTGTTATGACTGTGAGTGCTGTCTTTGTGCTTCTATTCTTTCTGAAGCCGAAATGAAACTTATTTAGAAGGTTATTAGCTTTCAGGTGCTCATTTAAGCGAGTGTTCAAAATTTTCTCGAACACCTTCCCGATGAAGTCGAATAGAGATATAGGCCTGTAATTCTCCACTCGTGTAGTAGGCTTGCCAGCTTTGGGTATGAAAATGACTTTGGCTACTTTAAGTTTTTTCGGGAAGTAGCCGGTGTTAAGGCTGGCATTAAATACCGAAGTAATTAATTCCCTGCAATATTTTTTTCCGTCGCTTGCTCGTAGTGCCTCTTAGTGAGCTCTGATCTCCCTTCTGCCTTATGCTTAAACTGTGCCATTGTGTTTTTCAATTCTTGGACGGTGATTCTTGCATCGTTACCGTCCAAGGCGTCTCTTGCTACATCTACATTTCTGTAATGGATTATTCTGTCCGCTTTTTGGTTCGAGTTGTCTTGTGATGTTCCGTTCGAAGTCCCTGTCGAAGTCTTGATTTTTATCTTCACTAATGTTAAAAATTTTCTTCCATTGTTCTTTAAATACTTGCTCTATTGCGTCAATATCTTCTATCTTATTGCCTTGATTATCCTTCAGGTTCATCTTCTTGTCCCCTGATTTTCCTTTCATTTGTTTTATTGTTTTCCAAAATTCTCTCGCGGGTGCGTCTTCGTCAATCTTCTGGATTGTTTCATTCCATTGTTGATTTTGTTTTTATATTATTTCCGCATTAAGGTTCCTTTTTATCGTCTTCGTTGGTCCGTTTTTCCTTAGGTTGTCTGAAATTTCCCCTAGTCCTCGATGGTTCCTTATCATCTCTGGAGACCAGGTAAAGGTCTTAATCGTCGAGTAGCTGTTTCTTGGGATGGCTTTCCTATCCGCCTTTTTTTTATAAAATTCCTAATCGTTTCTAGTTCCTCATCTATCTCTTCTTGCGATACGCCGTCTAGTTCTTTCGGCTGATATGTGCTTAATTCTCTCTTGTATGTCTCCCAGTCTGCTCTATGAAAGGCTTTTGTTACCTCCCCTGGGATCTGGATTGTTCTTTGACCAAGGATGAGCAGAGTCGCTGTGTGGTCCGTACATGGGATATCTTCTGGCCTCATATAGTAATTATATGGAAGATAGTTGTTGCCCAAGCAAATGTCTGGTTTAGTGGCTGCATTTACCCTCACCTCGGAACAGAGTTCCGAGGTCTCTGCCTATCCCGTTTCTTCGTCTACATATATCCGCTCTATTGACAGTGGGCGTTCAGGTCACCCCAAAATAACCCTGGTAATCTATTATAAAAGATTCTTATGAAGTTCTGAATGGGCCGTTGGTTTCTCCTTGGGGTTGGTATCCCATTGCTATAATGATGTTGGTCAATTCCATTTTAATCTCCATTGCGATGCAGGCTTCGTCCAATTCGTTGCAAGTTTTATATTCAATATCCCTTCTGATTGCTATAGCTGCCCCGTCTTGTAGTTCTTCCGTCGAGTTGGCCGCTATAACCTACCTAGTAATTCCAATTTTTAATCTCGTCTTCTTGAAGATTTACGCCTTGTGCCGAAATCAGAATTATGTCCGGGTCTAGTTTTCTAAAAATGTTTCCATACATTATCTTTTTGTTTTTCCATCCGTTAACGTTGAGCTGTATAATCTTAAGATCTGTTTTATCTATTGTAGTTTATAAAGTCTCCTAAAATCGATTCCGTTTCCAAAATCCTTTAACCGTTTCCATTCGTTGATCTAGTATATGTCCTGGGGCCTAAGAAAAAAACTTATTTCCGTCTACCTGCTGGTTTACGGCAGTCCTTAGCTCTTGATTGGTGACCCGAGTTTGTTGGATGTGGGCTTAGCGAGTTATGACTACTTTGTGGAGCAGGGCATTTTCCCGTCTTTGATTTTCTTTTCTTCTGGGTTTTCCTTGTTACTCTCCTAGTCACTTCTTTTTTCCGATTCGGAGCTGGTGTCTTCTGTGTCTGATTCACTTTCGCTGATTACTTCCTGAGCGTCTCCTTGGTTTTCAGTCTCAGCACTATCTATTTTGAGAATGGCCTCTAAATTAACCTCTTGTGGCACGACGACGGGTTCTAGTCTATTGGCCTTCAACATGGAGTTAAGTGTTTTTGCATATGTTCCAGGGTTAAGCGTATTCTGAAAATGTGCAGGAATCACACGAGTGCAAAACATACCCTTTGTGATGTTTGGTAGCGCTGGGGTGTTTGGGCATTGGCTTTTGGCTACGTTAGCGTAATCTGTGGTGTTCTCTGCATATTTATTAGATTGTAAGTCTCTCTCCTTCTTCTTCATGATGTCCTTTCTAAATGGACATGACATAGCCATGGTGCGATGGCTACCACCGTAGTTTGAACATTTTTTGAACGTGTTTCTGCAGTTGCAGTAGTCGTGTCCCTCTTCGGCGCATTTAGAGCATGTGATTGTTCCTTTCTTCAGGCAGTTTGCTGAGGTGTGATTTTCCATGGCATAGCAATTAAAACACATCTGGATGTTGACAAATGTGTCTCTTTGTATATTTTGTGGCGGAATACACATTCTAAAGGCCAATAATCCCTTTTCTTGGGCTTTGGCCGCCATTTCTGTTGTCTCGCATATTATTACTTTAAAGACATGAATATAGTCTTTAAATTTTACGATCTCCTGTATTTTGATCCACTTCTGGTGTCCCATGATTTCCCTTTTGATTTCTTCGCATGAGTGAGATCCCACCCATGATTCTACTTTCCGGCATACGAAGCTCCGGTTTGCGGTGATCTGCAGCGGTATCTTCGCTTCCAGTTGGAGTTTTCCGAGAGTTACCGATCCATCCAGGGATAACAGTTTTTCATCGTCATCTCCTTTGCGACACATCGCGATAAATCCGTTGGGGACTTCAATGCATTTTATCAAAGGTATGGAGAGGTCCTTGAAGATGGTCTCCACGCCTTGCTGTGGGGTACATTTGGTTCCGTTGATACCTTTCTGATTTCAACGTAAAGGCAGTCTTTATACATCCTGGTTGTCCATCCTGGTTCTAGTCTGCCCCACAATAGTGGGGCAGACTATGATGCGAAATATGTAAGTAAAAGTTATGGTCCTCAGATGGAAGAGCCCTCTATCTGACCTGATTCTACCTCTCGAATTACGTGCTCTCCTTGGTTACCCTACCTATTTAGGCCTATCCCTATAAGCGGTCCACAGAAGGTTTCGGGCTCGTGGTTGAGAATCAACCCCCCTTTTCTGGCCCCCTAACGGGGTCTCCGGCAGGGGTTCACTATACCCTACTTCAAAATGTATCTAAGACCTTGCCAGTGAGCAAGTTATGTAGCACTAGTTGAGAGGCAAGTTGGAATAAAAAAAGTGGGAAAAAAGTGCCAATAGTCAGAAGAAAAAGTAGCCCCTTTGGGGAAAGCTACCTCGCCCACACGGAACAAGAGGAATCTTCAATCAGCCCTGTGAGCGCATATATTTCTTCTTGTGGTAGTCGTCCGTTGGTTGTTATAACGTTGAGTGGTAAACAGGCGTTTAGCTCAAATTAGCGTGAAAATATTCACGTTTTGAAGAAAATCTCCAGGCCGGTTTCCTCCTTTACCAGTGAGAACTTTGTCAAATCGTAAAATTGCGTCCGAAAATCAGAGTAGCAGGTCCGTCTCATCCTTAATTTATTACTTGGCTGGCTGTGAAATTAAAAAATATTATACAAGTAAAAACGGTCAACATCATAATCTACTATTTGGTTAACGTAAAAGAGTGAACAGCCTCATTTATATTTTACTAATTAATGTCATTTTGTAAGCTGTGTATTATTTACCCCCTAACTATTTAATTTTTACCCGTTAACTTAAGTAGGCCTTTTGAATCTATTTTAAGGGAAAAGAAACGTAAGGTTGTAATATTTATTTAGTTTGCTTAATTATAAAATATCTATGTATATATTAATTGCAATGCAATACCCCTTGCATATTTTGTTCAAATCAATATAAATAGACAATCTCATAAAATAGCAAGTAGACCCCCTTCCCCCAAAGGCGCTCCGTAAAAAAATAATGACCTCTGACACTTCTAAGCGATTGGGCCGAAATACTTCTAATACATATATTTATACATATTCAAATATCAATAGTTATATTAATATAAAATAGAAATATCTAAAATATCATTGGTTTTATTATTATTGATAGAATTGTAGAAATAAAACATAAGCTAAATGTACTAATTCAATTTTGTTTTAAACTCATATTTACCGAGATGTGTGCGACTTAAGTATAAATGGGGAATTGACGTGTCTAAAGTAGAGATTCCAACATCTGAATGTTTTCCAAAATCCTGCCGTTTGAGAATCCAGAATCCACTACTGAAGATTTATTTTACACATAATAGAAGCTCACATCCCCTCTGCTCACCTTTCAGTAAAAAAAGAATAAAACTGCACCACCTGTTGTGCCTCACGCATAAGATACTATCGAAAGAAGAGAATCGGTCAACGCCAAAAATAACAGAACACCTCACAGGTGACCGATAAAGAGACCCAATATATTTTGTATACCTCACCGAGAGTCACATCACAAGTAAAAAGAAGAGGCAATATCTATAACAACATAAAGTAAGATCTTCAGTTCAGAGAATTATGCCTCATGGACGAGTTCTTTTTACTGTCTACCATACTAATGAATTCCATGGTAAACATTGAGATAGGCACGGAATTATAACCACGCCATCAGAACTCCCTACCTATCTACAAAATGATCTCCCTATTCACGAAACCCGCTCGATAGTTTTTCATGTGCAACTGACCGAAATGACCAGTAGAGTTGGCTACGCACTGACAGTCACACTAGGGATAAATCTAACCCCCTGGTCAGAAGAAGTATCACGGAAAGAATAGGACCTGAATCCCCTACGTTCCTGTATCCTGGGACAGCCACTAAGCCTGATATCGTTCTCACTGATGTAAACTTCACCTTTCACCACGATATAAAACCCGTGCTACAAACACCAAGCAACCAGATTATCATGGACATTACCATATCAGTTGCACTCATCCAGGTCCCTACGCCACCAAGGAAGTATTCCTTGAAGGTTAACTGGGATGCGAACAAACGAACCTTCCCTAAGGAACCTCTAAACCTGAACAACGCAACTGCTGACTACCATGATGTAGAACTGCTTGCAATTAATAGCTGTATTTCTAGGGCTACACCACAAACTCAGTCCTGGAGATAACCTGCTTATCGTGCATAATTTAATTCTTGTCCTATACTTTCTTTTTCACGAATTTCCATCTCCTCTACCACTCACCTACCACGAACTTCAAATCTTCCGATGAATCTGAGGGCACGAGACATCTTTGAAATTTGTCTGAAAAAGCCATTAAATATCTCAATTAAACTCTAAATTCTAAACTTTTAAATTCAATTCAATATTTTAGCTTTCTTCTTCAACCTTAAGTGATAACGAACTAAACGAGCTATCAAACAGATTTTATGTCTGTTTAATAGCCCAAAAATACGGACATGCGACTAGAATCAATGAGACTGAGTGACTTGCAATGAGAAGCTAAGATAATCGTATCAGTTGACTTTTATTATTTTTATTCACATCTGATTTTGAGGTATAAGACATTTACATGCACATTAGTGTCGGAAAAGTTAGTAAGAGATCTATGCTTTAATAACTAAATAAATAAACCACATACTATTATAAAAGGCCTAAACTAATTAACAAGTAATATAAATACCCCTAACACCGATGAATATGTGAGAGACGACTTCAGGTTGCCAAAATAGTGACATATGACTAGATTCAAGAAGACTGGGCGACCTTTGGACTAAGGATAAGTTAATTGAATCGCGGTGTATGGACGGTAACAGCCTCACTTCTCTACTGTCTTTTAAAGGCCGGATGTGAGGTTCCCACCCCCAAAATCATAGCATAAAGTAAAAAGTCAAATACTTTTTACAAGCCTCTTGTTAAACCTGCTTCTTTTGAAACCCTAGTCTTTTCATCGTATCTTCCCTGTTTCATTTTTTCACTTCTTGCTTGACAAGATATTATTCCTTACCTCTTCTAGAACACCCCCTGACTCTTACAGGAGCTGCCAAGTGTAGGCCATGAATAGTCTTTTGCAGTCTCCTTCTTTTCTTATGTTCTTATGTTCTTATCCTTCGCCACCCAGTACCTGCCACCTTTTACTGCCACGTCCAAACTTCTTTCTCTCCCCCCATGCCCCTATGTCACTAACTTTCTTCCTCTCTAAAAAAAAACATTTTCCCCCCTAGACTCCCCCCATGTCAATACTAGGGTGATGACCTTTTGACTTTTTTTTATCAAAAATTATTTTCTGTAGCACGAATGAATGAACACCTATTAATGACAAAAATTACTTTTATTCCATTGCAATATTGAAAAAGATCACGCACAAACCACTTTGAAATGTAATATAGGCCATTTTACCATTTTATATGTGTTAAAAATATTTATATTAAATACATAAGTCATTAAACAGACTTGTGCAATAATTTATGTAGCATAGAATTGTATAGAATTTTCCAGAAAATCATCACGTCATCGCTTGGGCGATTTCTGAAGAGTTCCAGAATTTTCTTCAGCCATTTCGCGTGCAGTATATAAGCGAGATGTTTAAGGCGGGTAGCTACTAGTTCAGTTTTAACGGCGTTGATATTATTATTACCTTATTATAATTGTTGTGCATTCTCCAGCGTTTATTGTAAGGAGATCCTGGTATTATTTGGTAAGCTACATTTAATCTCACTAGTTATACAATATAATAGCATACAATATTTTATTTATGTCTGCCTTCTCTCTTATTTTTTATAATCGTAATTTGCTTGTTTTTTAATAAAATATATAAAAGCTCAATAACAGTTTCTTTAATTTGTTACCTATTTAATATTTACGTTTACTTTCTATTTCGGTTGCTGAGTACAAAACATGTCGTTCAAGAAGAGCTTTTTTAACACGGAGAAGAACAAGAAAACCTGGACAAATAACTTAGTCCAGTTTCAAGCACCATCAAGAAGAGGCAACGTGGCAGTTTATGAAGCACCCTTAAGTGAACGGAGTCGCATGCCCCGGAAAATCAACGTCGTTGGACGCTTCAACTTTCTTGAATCCACCGCCAAAGAACAGAGAAAGAGGATGGGCCTAATTGTTGTGGAGCTAAAAGCCCTATGGAGCAAAACATTTAACTTCCCGCATGTATCTGACCAAGCCATTTGTACAAAATTAGAAAACCTTCTGAAAGACTATGAGTACTGCAGAAAGAAACGAAACTTTAATTCTTTGAATGAACTGTTTGACGTGACCAAGGTGGAAGGCAACTGGTTGTGCAAAGAAGATGAGAACCTCTATAAACAGCAAATTTTGACCAAGGGACAGGTTGGTTATTCCACTGATAAACCTGCTAGTGCCAAGACTATCCACCCATCCAAGCAAAAGAAGGCAATGGAAGCGACTGTATCCCCACTTTCCAGCTCAGCACTACCTGATTGTTCCGAAACTAGCACGGACTCATCCAATAACAGCGAAGAGAGTTCTTAGGAGGATAAGAATGCATCATCCACGAGGAAAAGGAAGCATAACCCAACAGGCTTAGCAAGACTCCTTGCTACAACCTCAAAGCTGTCGTCCCACAGAGTAGCAAAGGTATGTCGCCAGCTTTCTGGTGAGGGCATTGAAATCCCAAATCCATGTTAGTCAGCAATCCACAAGACTATCTACACAAGAGCTGCTCAGTTGAAGAAGCACTTGGTGAGCACGCTTCATCTGGAAAAGTGGAGCTTACACTTTGACGGCAAATGCATTGAAGACTTTGAATATCAGGTCGTGGTCCTCAAGAATTAAGTTAAAGAAATAAAATTGGCTGCGCTCAAATTAAAGGATGGGAAAGCTGTAACAATTGCAAAAGGGCTACAGGGTGTGTTAGAGGAGTTCAACCTGTGGGGATGAATTGTTATGCTTGTCGTCGACACAACAAGCGTGAATACCGGAAAAAAGACAGGCATTGAAGACTTTGAATATCAGGTCGTGGTCCTCAAGAATGAAGCGAAAGAAATAAAATTGGCTGCGCTCAAATTAAAGGATGGGAAAGTTGTAACAATTGCAAAAGGGATACAGGGTGTGTTAGAGGAGCTCAACCTGTGGGGATCAATTGTCATGCTTGTCGCCGACACAACAAGCGTAAATACCGGCAAAAAGACAGGCGTTGTTGTTCGACTGCAGCAAATGTTCGAAGATAAAGTCATCCCAAACCCAAGTTCATCAGTTGCCAGCACCATGTCCTGGATCGGATTCTTCGCGTTGTCATGGACAATGAGCTTCATGGGTGGACTAAATCACCAAACATAGAGTACTTCTTTGTGCAGAATTTGATGAGCAATTATGATAAATTGAAAGCAGCCTTCAGCAACGGTAAAGCTAAGATTAAGGAAACAGGCGGCTGGAGAGACGACATGAAGTTTCTCTATCACCTCACGCGTGTCTTCCGTCACTTCACTGAGATGAATGAGGTCCCCTTTGTAAAGTTTCAAAAGATCCCAAACATCAATAATGCACGTTGGAACTCTTGTGCCATTCTAGCCCTTCTTGCGTTCATTATGATGCCTGACACCCGGAGCAGGCTGCGTAAAATCTGTTCATTCATTTCTTACTCATGGGCTGACCATTGGTTCAGCACTCACTTGTTCCGCACTGCAGATTTTTATGAACTATCTCCAGCTCTGAAGGAATACCCAACATGTCTCAGATGCTTGAAAACCCACTGGAAAAGAGATGAACCTCCAATTAATATTGCCCGAAGCAACCATTGCTGTAAGCGTGCGGTCAAAGTTATGAAAGACTTGCACGGGTCCTGCCGCAACAAGGACAACCTATCACTGAGATTCATCCTGTCCAATGACATTATTGTAACTATTTTACCTCCTTGTGTGTTTGATTACCCTATATAATGTTATATATATATATATATATATATATATATATATATATATATGACTCATAAGCTTGTGTTCAATCTTGCATATGCTGCCAGTGACTTCAAAAACTGGAGAAAAAAGCTGACAAATAAATTTTTTAAAATTATTTTGTGCGTGAGGTTTCTTTAGAAAATCACCTTGAAAGTAAGATTTTATATAATCTTTAATTAAAGCTCATCAAATTATGACACAGGGATATGAGGTTGTAAAAAAGTTATCACCCTAGTCAATACTCTCAGGTTTTCTCTGTTCTTCTCCCATACCTAACTAATATTATTAATATCTTCATCTCTTTTGGAATACTACAACCGACTTCGTACACTGTGCTGCCTACCATATCCTAAAGAACCCGAACCTGAAACTAAACGTCGCTCTGTTTTTTCAACAGGTACCAGTACTGGGTCATTTCTCCTTCAGGTAAGGAACCATATGCGGCATACAATCGAGGCTAATCAGCTTTCCATTCTGGTAATTCCGTTTTCTCTGCAGGATTTGATACTGTTGGTCATACCGTTTTTCTTCGCCTCTCCCGTGAATTCAAGGGTGTCTCTGGAACTACCTTTAACTGGGTCCATTCATATCTTTTATCTCGCACAGTCTTTTTATTCATGTTGGAAATTATATATCTCGGGCAACTGAGGCTCGTTTAGTTGTTCCACAAGAGTTGGTTATAGATGCACGTCTGTTTTGCATCTATCTTCTCTCCCTTGATAATCTTGTCATCTTGATCATTCATTTCATGTTTTACTAATGGCACTCATATGGATCTCTCCTTTCCTTCTGCCCCATTTGCTGTCACTCAGAGATCTACTATCCGTTTAAAGCAACATCCTAGAATGGCTCTCGGAGAACTTTCTGAAACAACGAAAAAAAAGAGGTATTACTTGGTTAACATTCCTGATGATGTGACGCAATAAAAACTATTGCTCTCTATTTTAATTTTGTAACCTCCCGTGCCATTTCTTTTCGAAATATGGGGTCACCTTTGATAGTCATCACTTAAAATCCAGTTTGCTAATGTTTGCAAATCCTTTGTATTCTTTCTCCGTAATCTCAGCTGCATTACATCTCAACCAGAATTATTTGAATTGTGCAATTCCCATGCTTCGCGTAACTCAATGGTTACTTATTCATTACAGAATTACCCTTAAAAGCCCTCTATCTTCTTGCATATTAGAATTTAAATGCCCCAGCTCCGCCTTAATTGTTTTCTTTAGACTATCCAAGCCTCTCACAATCCTACCCTCAGGCTTTGCCCCTTACTGATTGGTCAGCGTAGTCAACTTGACTGCATACGTGATCGTGTTTTCTCAAAATTTGCAATTTTTTATTATTATCTAAGAAAAGAGCCCCATAAAAGGTAACAGACTCATATATTAAGTATATATTCGGAGGCTTCTTAAACATGAATAGAATAGAATAGAAGAAAAGGTGTGAGAGAGTGTAAAAGGCTAGTGCGTCCAGAGCTATCCCGCCCCATCTCCTCTCTTCTGGCCTATTTGCGTTGAAAGTTCGTCCCCAATTTCGTCATGTGTCCTCTCGATGACTCCTTTTGCTCTATTCATGATTATGCTGTTTAATGGTTCGACGTTGGCTTCTTTGTGTAGTTCTTCTATCCTTCTCCTCTCTGCCCTTCTTGTATTTGTCACTAGGTACATTGCTTTGTTTTGGACTCTTTGTTGTTCGAGCAGTTTAGTTTGTGATAATGTATACATTGCGATTGCTGGATAGATCAGTGTTGGTTAGATTATCGCTTTGTAAATCTTCTTTTATATTCTCTTGACTTAAAGTTCTTAATTTATACAGGAGTACTAGTTTTCTCTTCCCTTTCTGTATTCTCTAGGCTATGTGTTTCGTGTAACCTGATTTCGTTATTGTCAAAACTAGTACTTTACAGTCGTTACTCTATTCATATCTTACATTGTCCACGTTGATGTCTGCTACTTTTCTTCTGTATATGGGAACTATTTAAAATTGGTCTCTGTTCGTACTGATTTTCCATCAACGTTCGTATTCGTTAATTCTTAGAATTTCTTCTGCCATCGCTCTTGCTTGAAATTAAGCGTGCCTGTATGGAGACACTACAACTTGGGTGATATCATCCGCAAATTGTATGTTCATACATCCCTCTATCATTGGATGGGGGATGTCCGCTGTATAAACAGCGTATAATAATGGACTCAGGCAACCGCCATAGGGAACTCCAGCCTCCAGCTTAAAGGATACCCTTGATGATTACCAAAGTCTATATACGCGTATCTATCAGCTACATAGTTGCATAGCAATTTTTCCAGCTGACTGCTTAATCCAAGCCGAAGTATCTTATAGTGTATGCCTTTCTACCATACTTTGTCTAACGCTTTGGATACATCTCTACATACTATGTCCACACTCCTCTTTTTGCCTTGACCTTGGCTATTTTGTCCATAATTAAACAGAGCGCCATATCCATGCTCCTGTTCTTCCGGAATCCGAATTGGCACTCGTTATACAGGCCGTTCTCCACCAGATGTGATCGAGTTTCTTCTTTAGAATCTTTTCATATACTTTCCCGATGAAGTCAAGCAGAGATATTGGTCTATAGTTTTCAACCCTGTGTGGACATTTTCCTGGCTTTGGGATAAAAATAATTTTTGCTACTTTTAGGTTTTTAGTGTAGTAGCCTGTATTAAGGCAGGCATCGAATAGGTTCTCCAATCCCTCCAAGATGTTGTTAATTACTTCTGTGTAGTTTCTCTTTGTGAGTCCTGGGACTCCCGGCGCCTTTTGTTTGAAGCTGTTTATGCTATCTTTTAGTTCTTGTACGGATAATGTAGAATCCTTTCCCTCATTGTTGTTTCTCGTTATGTCAACCGAATCATAGTGTTGACTCCTGGCCGTTATCTGGTTTAGTTCTTCGACAACTACGTTCTCAAAATCAGTGTCGAACTTTTCCTTTTCTTCTTCGCTGATTCTAAAAACGTTTCTCCAGTATTCTTTGAAAACTATTTCTATCTCGCTTTCGTCCTCAATTAGTATCCCTCTCTCATCTTTAATCTTGATCTTCTCCTTTGCCGGTTTGTCCTTCATTATATCAACCCATTTTCAAAATTTCTTTGGAAATTATTCGACATCTAACTTCCTGAACTGGTCATTCCAATATTCTTATTGCTTTTCGCTTATCATTTGCGTTAATTCTCTTTTATTTCTTGTAAAGTGGTTGTATAGGTCTCTACTAAGTACTTCCCACCAAATTTGTTCAGAGATAAGTTTTATTTCCGTATTTTTATTTATCATTTCCTCTGACCATCTAAAGTTTTGGATGGTTCTAAAAGCTCATTTTGGAACTGTTTTTTCGTCTGCTCTAATCAGCGTACTCCTAATTTCTCTAAATCTCTCGTCGATTTCTTCTATAGTCATTTCGATAAAAGTCCTTTATTCATATTCTTTTAAAACTTCTTTGTACTTTGTCCAGTCTGCCTGTGATAGGCTTTCCATTTCTTACCTGGCTTCTGTATGGGATTCTGGTTAATGGTAAGTAGTGTAGCTATGTGGTCGCTGACCGGTATGTCAACCGGTTTGAAGAAAAAAATTAAATGGCAAGTTAAAGTTTGCGAGGGAGATATCTGGCTTACTTGTCGTTCTGTTATGTATATATGTGGGAAAATCTGGCCCTAGTCTTTGGAGCATTCTCCTATTCAGCATCGTTTTAAAATGCCTGCCCGCTTTGTTCTTTGTTCTATATCCGTTTTCCGCCCAGTGTGCGTTCAAGTCTCCCATAAATATGAATGGGTTCCTGTTATTAAAAAGCTTAGTGAAGTCGGCAATTGGTAATCCGTCTCTTCTTGGAGGTTGGTACCCCGTGGCTATTATAAGACTAGTTAGTTTTAATTGTATCTCTACTGCTGCATAGGATTCGGTTAGTCCTTGGTAAGTCTTATAGTCTAGTTCCTTTTTGATCGCAATTGCTACTCCCTCGTGTCTTTGTCTCGAATGATTCGTTGCTACAACGTTGTAATTCCATATTTTTATTTTTTTCTGTTTCTAGGTCTAATCCGTGGCCATATATTAAAATAACATCTGGGTCTAGTTCTCTAAAGATATTTCCGTATATGCATTTTTTACCTATCCAACCATTAGTATTAATTTGAAGTATTTCCAATTTACGTTTGTCTATTTTGATATTCCTTTTGGACTTTCCGTTTGTCTCTTTAGGTGTTGTTTAACATTTCTTCTTCTTTCTCTCGTTCTGTTCCCGTCTACACATAATTACTTCCTTTCCTTTCTGTGGTAGTGATGTCGACGGGATCGGGGACTGCTGCCGTTGGGTTAATGTCTTATTTGAGTTGGATCTGGATCTTCTTTTCTTTTGGGCTTTCCTTCTCGTGACTCTAACATCCTGGGCGGATTCTTCCGTGCTACTATCTGAATCAATTTCCTCAGTATTTAAGTCTTCATTGCTTTTTTCTTGCGGTTTTGCTTCTTCGACTAGTGCTTTTAATGTCTTGTCACTAATCTTCACCTTAAATATTGCTGACGAGTCTACATCCTTGGGAAAGTTCATGGGTCTTAAACCGTTGTCCTTGAGCATTCCGTTTAGGGCATTCGCGCAACTTACGGGGTTGGCAATGTTCAATATACATGAGTGCAAGATACAGGTCAGTATCTTGAAATTCAATGTTCCGTCTATGGTGAGTTGTGTTTCCATTTCGTAACAAAGGAAACATATTTTACGAAGGGCGGTCAATAAGTTTTGCGAATCGGTAGGGCAAAACAGAGGAAGGGGGATAGCTTTTTATGGAGGTGTTAGGACAAGTTATGACAAGTCAGGACCTGCAGCCGCACGCTCCTGCCTAGTCTATTTAAGAAGCAGTAGCTGATCGTAGATCGTCAGTCACAAATATTTCAACAATGGAGAAGGTTGAGCACCGCACAGTGATCAAATTTTCGACCAAGGAAGGCAATAATGCAAAAGAGATCCATGAACGCATGGTTGCAGTGTACACCGACATCGCCTACTCCTATGAAACCATGACTCGCTGGAATAGGGAGTTCCGCCATGGTCGTGAGTCCCTTGAAGATGACCTCCGTCCAGGACGCCCGTCAGACGTGACCAACGAAGACAATGTGGCCCGTGTGGAGAGGATGATCCTTGAAAATCGACGGGTGAAGGTCGAAGAAATCGAGCGAGAACTTGGAATATCACATGGAAGTGTTATCAACATCATCGACGACAATTTGGCCATGACCAAGGTCTCTGCCCGTTGGGTCCCTAGAAACCTCACGCCCCATGATCGACTTCAATGTCGGCAAAGTCTACAAGGCCAGAGTTGCACAAGCTGCTCTGCGCGAGTGCGGATTAGAGGAGCTCAACCATCCCTTCCTACAGTCCAGATCTGGCCCCTAGCGACTACTTTCTATTCCGCCAGCTAAAGGCTGCAGTGCGTGGACGCCGGTTTGGGGACGATTAAGATGTCCAGCTCGCCGTCCAAGAGTGGATTGAACAGCAGTCGGGATATTTCTGGTTGTCGGGAATTCGAAGCCTCAGGGACAAGTGGCGCAAGTGCATTGAAGTCGAGGGTAGTTATATTGAAAAAATACTAAAACACTTTTCCTCATATCTCGTTTCCTTATATCCGAATTGCAAAACTTATTGACCGCCCCTCGTAGCTCCATTTTTGTTCAATAAGAACTCACGACTGATTACAATTGCTGGCTTTTGTTTACCAACTGCTAGTTTGATTATTGCCCACAAATTCTCTATTGTGTTCAATCTGGTGAATTCCCAGGCCCAGGTCCCAAAAGTTCGATGTTATTTATAGTCATCTTAAGTGTGTTATTGCTTTAGATTTCTGATAAGATGCGCCATTATACCGTAACCTTATAGATATCAACCACAAATTGGTACTGAACTGGTGTAAAAAGGTACAAATGTGTTGGTACCATTCTGAGTTCCAGCCAGTGTTCTTTAGCAAAATTGTTAGTTCTCCAGCTGCTTTGGATGAGAAGATGCCCCATATTTGGAGATGGTTCGGATGCTTCAACATGGTCGCGACACTGGACTCGTAAAAGCACTTTCCTCTTCTCCAAATCAAGTGAAAGCTCCAAACAAATGAAAAGGGAGCTTCATCAGCGAATAGCACTTTCCCCCAGTGTTCAACAGCCCATTCTTTATTTTTTTCTACAAAAGTGGAGCCAATCCGTAAGGTTCTTCTTGGTGAGATGAGGCTTCTTCGCAACTCTTCTTGACTTGAAGCCTTTGTCGAAAAGTTTCCGTCTTCTTGTCCGGACTGAAGCGTTCACACTTGCTTCTCTCCAAACGTGAACAAGGTTGGCATTAGAGGCAACCCGATCCTCGAGATAGGACCTAACTAAAAGGCGATCTTGATGTTCATTTAATGCTCTTGGATATACATGAGTATTATTCACAGGGGTGTAACAAGTCTTTGTAAACCCATTATTGATTATGGTTCTCCTTGATGCAATGTTATTGTTAATAGCTCTCCAAGATCAGATGACCTCTGCTCTCTTCGACCGCTTGGGAGATAAAGGAAGAAAGCTTTGATCCACCAGCCTGTGGTCTAGACCCTACCAACATTACCACAATTAAGTGTGGCCTCACTTTCTGTGAGGTTAGGGTGGACGGGGTCTTTTGCATGTTGTTGGAATTTTATAGAACTTCCCCCCCCACCCTGTCTAGGAAGTGAAAGTTGTATTGCAACTTAACCTCACGCGGAATACATCCAAGTGGAGTGGTCCCACTGCAGGAATGCATCTAGGAAGGTGTGGTGCCAATTTCAGTTGCAAATGACTCACCAACTTACAACTTTTTTTCTCTTTCCCTAAAGGGAGGCTTGAGTTTATAAAGAAAAAAAACACCCTTTCGCTTGGCGCGTTGCCTTCCAACACAGTATAAACATATGCACATGAGAACGGAGGGAGGGATGTTATCAATCCATTACACGCAGGGAGGGATGTTATTAATCTATTACACACAGGGAGGGATGTTATCAATCCATTACACGCAAGGGGGATATAATCAATTTAGTACACGTAGGGAGGGATGTTATCAATCCATTACACGCAGGGAGGGATGTCATCAAACAATTACACGCAGGGCCGGATGTTATAAATCCATTACACGCAGGGAGGTATGTTATCAATCCATTAGACGCAGGGAGGATGTTATCGATCTATTACACGCACGGGGGAATGTTATCAATCCATTAGACACAGGGAAGATGTTATCGATCTATTACACGCACGTGGGATGTTATTAATCCATTAAACGCAAGAAACGATGTTATTAATCAATTACACGCAGGGATGGATGTTATCAATCCATTACACGGATGGAGGGATGTAATCAATCGATTACACTCAGAGAAGGATTTTATCATTCCATTACACGTAGGGAGGGATGTTATAAATCCATTACACACATGGAGGGATGTTATCAATCTATTACACGCAGGGAGAGATGTTATCACTCTTTTACACGTATGGAGGGATGTTATCAATCCATTACACGCAGAGAGGGATGTTATTAATCCATTACATGCAGAGAGGGGTGTAAACAATCTATTCCACGGAGGGAGGGGTCTCACTAATCTATTACACGCAGGAAAGGATCTTCTCAATCCATTGCACGCGTCCTAGGATTTTATCAATCCATTATACGCAGGGAAGCGGTCATCAATCCATTACACACAGGGAAGGAGTTATCGATCCATTACACCTATAGAATAATGTTATCAATCCATTACATGGAGGAAAGGTGTTATCTATTCATTACACGTAGGGAGGGATGTTATCAATCCATTACACGAAGGGAAGTATGTTATCAATCCGTTATGCAAAGGAAGGGGTTTTATCAATTCATTACACGCAGGGAGGGATGTTATCAATCCATTACACGCAGGGACGGATGTTATCAGTCCATTACACGCAGGGAAGGATATTATCAATCCATTTCACGCAGGAATAGGTTATCATTATATTACACGCAGGGTAGGAGTTATCAATCAATTACACGAAGGGAAGGGGTTATCGATCCATTACACGCATGGAAGAATGTTGTCAATCCATTACACACAAGGAAGGGTTATTGGGGCAGAATTGATAATTCTCATTATTCACGCTATAACACCCAGGACCCTTTAATCCCTGATCTCTTTCAACGCGCATGCGTTAAAGGGCGTTGTTTAAAGAGGTTCCAAAGCCTCTCTTCTGACACGGCAAGAGGTGGCTGGTCAGATCCTTAGCCTAGATAAAGGTTTGATTGAGGTGAGGAGAGTTGGTGCAGAAAGGCTCAAATGACCTTGGCAACTATCTACTTCCATTTATGCTACTTTGGTGCAGAGCAGCGATGGGTAGACCGCTTTCTTCGGAAAGAACGATTACGAGAATTGAAAAAGAGGAAAGTCCCTCAAATGACCGGCGACGTTTTGCGATGAGAGGATAAAATGGTTATTGCATTGATGGTTTTCCATGGTTCAAATCACTTACAAGTGCCTTTGAATGGCTTAATGGGGCTTTTTCCACTATATGGTGCCACTCATCACCAAATCCAATGGCTGATTTCAAATCAGCCATTGGATTTGGTGATGAGTGGCACCATATAGTGGAAAAAGCCCCATTAAGCCATTCAAAGGCACTTGTAAGTGAATTGAACCATGGAAAACCATCAATGCAATAACCATTTTATCCTCTCATCGCAAAACGTCGCCGGTCATTTGAGGGACTTTCCTCTTTTTCAATTCTCGTAATCGTTCTTTCCGAAGAAAGCGGTCTACCCATCGCTGCTCTGCACCAAAGTAGCATAAATGGAAGTAGATAGTTGCCAAGGTCATTTGAGCCTTTCTGCACCAACTCTCCTCACCTCAATCAAACCTTTATCTAGGCTAAGGATCTGACCAGCCACCTCTTGCCGTGTCAGAAGAGAGGCTTTGGAACCTCTTTAAACAACGCCCTTTAACGCATGCGCGTTGAAAGAGATTAGGGATTAAAGGGTCCTGGGTGTTATAGCGTGAATAATGAGAATTATCAATTCTGCCCCAATAACCCTTCCTTGTGTGTAATGGATTGACAACATTCTTCCATGCGTGTAATGGATCGATAACCCCTTCCCTTCGTGTAATTGATTGATAACTCCTACCCTGCGTGTAATATAATGATAACCTATTCCTGCGTGAAATGGATTGATAATATCCTTCCCTGCGTGTAATGGACTGATAACATCCGTCCCTGCGTGTAATGGATTGATAACATCCCTCCCTGCGTGTAATGAATTGATAAAACCCCTTCCTTTGCATAACGGATTGATAACATACTTCCCTTCGTGTAATGGATTGATAACATCCCTCCCTACGTGTAATGAATAGATAACACCTTTCCTCCATGTAATGGATTGATAACATTATTCTATAGGTGTAATGGATCGATAACTCCTTCCCTGTGTGTAATGGATTGATGACCGCTTCCCTGCGTATAATGGATTGATAAAATCCTAGGACGCGTGCAATGGATTGAGAAGATCCTTTCCTGCGTGTAATAGATTAGTGAGACCCCTCCCTCCGTGGAATAGATTGTTTACACCCCTCTCTGCATGTAATGGATTAATAACATCCCTCTCTGCGTGTAATGGATTGATAACATCCCTCCATACGTGTAAAAGAGTGATAACATCTCTCCCTGCGTGTAATAGATTGATAACATCCCTCCATGTGTGTAATGGATTTATAACATCCCTCCCTACGTGTAATGGAATGATAAAATCCTTCTCTGAGTGTAATCGATTGATTACATCCCTCCATCCGTGTAATGGATTGATAACATCCATCCCTGCGTGTAATTGATTAATAACATCGTTTCTTGCGTTTAATGGATTAATAACATCCCACGTGCGTGTAATAGATCGATAACATCTTCCCTGTGTCTAATGGATTGATAACATTCCCCCGTGCGTGTAATAGATCGATAACATCCTCCCTGCGTCTAATGGATTGATAACATACCTCCCTGCGTGTAATGGATTTATAACATCCGGCCCTGCGTGTAATTGTTTGATGACATCCCTCCCTGCGTGTAATGGATTGATAACATCCCTCCCTACGTGTACTAAATTGATTATATCCCCCTTGCGTGTAATGGATTGATAACATCCCTCCCTGTGTGTAATAGATTAATAACATCCCTCCCTGCGTGTAATGGATTGATAACATCCCTCCCTCCGTTCTCATGTGCATATGTTTATACTGTGTTGGAAGGCAACGCGCCAAGCGAAAGGGTGTTTTTTTTCTTTATAAACTCAAGCCTCCCTTTAGGGAAAGAGAAAAAAAGTTGTAAGTTGGTGAGTCATTTGCAACTGAAATTGGCACCACACCTTCCTAGATGCATTCCTGCAGTGGGACCACTCCACTTGGATGTATTCCGCGTGAGGTTAAGTTGCAATACAACTTTCACTTCCTAGACAGGGTGGGGGGGGAAGTTCTATAAAATTCCAACAACATGCAAAAGACCCCGTCCACCCTAACCTCACAGAAAGTGAGGCCACACTTAATTGTGGTAATGTTGGTAGGGTCTAGACCACAGGCTGGTGGATCAAAGCTTTCTTCCTTTATCTCCCAAGCGGTCGAAGAGAGCAGAGGTCATCTGATCTTGGAGAGCTATTAACAATAACATTGCATCAAGGAGAACCATAATCAATAATGGGTTTACAAAGACTTGTTACACCCCTGTGAATAATACTCATGTATATCCAAGAGCATTAAATGAACATCAAGATCGCCTTTTAGTTAGGTCCTATCTCGAGGATCGGGTTGCCTCTAATGCCAACCTTGTTCACGTTTGGAGAGAAGCAAGTGTGAACGCTTCAGTCCGGACAAGAAGACGGAAACTTTTCGACAAAGGCTTCAAGTCAAGAAGAGTTGCGAAGAAGCCTCATCTCACCAAGAAGAACCTTACGGATTGGCTCCACTTTTGTAGAAAAAAATAAAGAATGGGCTGTTGAACACTGGGGGAAAGTGCTATTCGCTGATGAAGCTCCCTTTTCATTTGTTTGGAGCTTTCACTTGATTTGGAGAAGAGGAAAGTGCTTTTACGAGTCCAGTGTCGCGACCATGTTGAAGCATCCGAACCATCTCCAAATATGGGGCATCTTCTCATCCAAAGCAGCTGGAGAACTAACAATTTTGCTAAAGAACACTGGCTGGAACTCAGAATGGTACCAACACATTTGTACCTTTTTACACCAGTTCAGTACCAATTTGTGGTTGATATCTATAAGGTTACGGTATAATGGCGCATCTTATCAGAAATCTAAAGCAATAACACACTTAAGATGACTATAAATAACATCGAACTTTTGGGACCTGGGCCTGGGAATTCACCAGATTGAACACAATAGAGAATTTGTGGGCAATAATCAAACTAGCAGTTGGTAAACAAAAGCCAGCAATTGTAATCAGTCGTGAGTTCTTATTGAACAAAAATGGAGCTACGAGGGGCGGTCAATAAGTTTTGCAATTCGGATATAAGGAAACGAGATATGAGGAAAAGTGTTTTAGTATTTTTTCAATATAACTACCCTCGACTTCAATGCACTTGCGCCACTTGTCCCTGAGGCTTCGAATTCCCGACAACCAGAAATATCCCGACTGCTGTTCAATCCACTCTTGGACGGCGAGCTGGACATCTTAATCGTCCCCAAACCGGCGTCCACGCACTGCAGCCTTTAGCTGGCGGAATAGAAAGTAGTCGCTAGGGGCCAGATCTGGACTGTAGGAAGGGATGGTTGAGCTCCTCTAATCCGCACTCGCGCAGAGCAGCTTGTGCAACTCTGGCCTTGTAGACTTTGCCGACATTGAAGTCGATCATGGGGCGTGAGGTTTCTAGGGACCCAACGGGCAGAGACCTTGGTCATGGCCAAATTGTCGTCGATGATGTTGATAACACTTCCATGTGATATTCCAAGTTCTCGCTCGATTTCTTCGACCTTCACCCGTCGATTTTCAAGGATCATCCTCTCCACACGGGCCACATTGTCTTCGTTGGTCACGTCTGACGGGCGTCCTGGACGGAGGTCATCTTCAAGGGACTCACGACCATGGCGGAACTCCCTATTCCAGCGAGTCATGGTTTCATAGGAGTAGGCGATGTCGGTGTACACTGCAACCATGCGTTCATGGATCTCTTTTGCATTATTGCCTTCCTTGGTCGAAAATTTGATCACTGTGCGGTGCTCAACCTTCTCCATTGTTGAAATATTTGTGACTGACGATCTACGATCAGCTACTGCTTCTTAAATAGACTAGGCAGGAGCGTGCGGCTGCAGGTCCTGACTTGTCATAACTTGTCCTAACACCTCCATAAAAAGCTATCCCCCTTCCTCTGTTTTGCCCTACCGATTCGCAAAACTTATTGACCGCCCTTCGTAAAATATGTTTCCTTTGTTACGAAATGGAAACACAACTCACCATAGACGGAACATTGAATTTCAAGATACTGACCTGTATCTTGCACTCATGTATATTGAACATTGCCAACCCCGTAAGTTGCGCGAATGCCCTAAACGGAATGCTCAAGGACAACGGTTTAAGACCCATGAACTTTCCCAAGGATGTAGACTCGTCAGCAATATTTAAGGTGAAGATTAGTGACAAGACATTAAAAGCACTAGTCGAAGAAGCAAAACCGCAAGAAAAAAGCAATGAAGACTTAAATACTGAGGAAATTGATTCAGATAGTAGCACGGAAGAATCCGCCCAGGATGTTAGAGTCACGAGAAGGAAAGCCCAAAAGAAAAGAAGATCCAGATCCAACTCAAATAAGACATTAACCCAACGGCAGCAGTCCCCGATCCCGTCGACATCACTACCACAGAAAGGAAAGGAAGTAATTATGTGTAGACGGGAACAGAACGAGAGAAAGAAGAAGAAATGTTAAACAACACCTAAAGAGACAAACGGAAAGTCCAAAAGGAATATCAAAATAGACAAACGTAAATTGGAAATACTTCAAATTAATACTAATGGTTGGATAGGTAAAAAATGCATATACGGAAATATCTTTAGAGAACTAGACCCAGATGTTATTTTAATATATGGCCACGGATTAGACCTAGAAACAGAAAAAAATAAAAATATGGAATTACAACGTTGTAGCAACGAATCATTCGAGACAAAGACACGAGGGAGTAGCAATTGCGATCAAAAAGGAACTAGACTATAAGACTTACCAAGGACTAACCGAATCCTATGCAGCAGTAGAGATACAATTAAAACTAACTAGTCTTATAATAGCCACGGGGTACCAACCTCCAAGAAGAGACGGATTACCAATTGCCGACTTCACTAAGCTTTTTAATAACAGGAACCCATTCATATTTATGGGAGACTTGAACGCACACTGGGCGGAAAACGGATATAGAACAAAGAACAAAGCGGGCAGGCATTTTAAAACGATGCTGAATAGGAGAATGCTCCAAAGACTAGGGCCAGATTTTCCCACATATATACATAACAGAACGACAAGTAAGCCAGATATCTCCCTCGCAAACTTTAACTTGCCATTTAATTTTTTTCTTCAAACCGGTTGACATACCGGTCAGCGACCACATAGCTACACTACTTACCATTAACCAGAATCCCATACAGAAGCCAGGTAAGAAATGGAAAGCCTATCACAGGCAGACTGGACAAAGTACAAAGAAGTTTTAAAAGAATATGAATAAAGGACTTTTATCGAAATGACTATAGAAGAAATCGACGAGAGATTTAGAGAAATTAGGAGTACGCTGATTAGAGCAGACGAAAAAACAGTTCCAAAATGAGCTTTTAGAACCATCCAAAACTTTAGATGGTCAGAGGAAATGATAAATAAAAATACGGAAATAAAACTTATCTCTGAACAAATTTGGTGGGAAGTACTTAGTAGAGACCTATACAACCACTTTACAAGAAATAAAAGAGAATTAACGCAAATGATAAGCGAAAAGCAATAAGAATATTGGAATGACCAGTTCAGGAAGTTAGATGTCGAATAATTTCCAAAGAAATTTTGAAAATGGGTTGATATAATGAAGGACAAACCGGCAAAGGAGAAGATCAAGATTAAAGATGAGAGAGGGATACTAATTGAGGACGAAAGCGAGATAGAAATAGTTTTCAAAGAATACTGGAGAAACGTTTTTAGAATCAGCGAAGAAGAAAAGGAAAAGTTCGACACTGATTTTGAGAACGTAGTTGTCGAAGAACTAAACCAGATAACGGCCAGGAGTCAACACTATGATTCGGTTGACATAACGAGAAACAACAATGAGGGAAAGGATTCTACATTATCCGTACAAGAACTAAAAGATAGCATAAACAGCTTCAAACAAAAGGCGCCGGGAGTCCCAGGACTCACAAAGAGAAACTACACAGAAGTAATTAACAACATCTTGGAGGGATTGGAGAACCTATTCGATGCCTGCCTGGGTGAATAACCATACGCTCCGTGGTCGTATGAGTCATTTCATGGCTCTAAATGGGTACAAGTGAACTTTACTCCTTTTGAAAAAAAAGCGACGCCTAGAACTGGCGCTTCGCCGCAGGTAAAAATATCCCAACATTTATTTTTACCAAAGATTATTACAAAATAGATTGTAATTACACAACATCATTCATTTAACCCATATTAATTGCCCTCATTTAAGCCCTTTGATCGAATAGCAAGTCTCCAACGACTGAAACTCAACTCCTACCGGAACAAGACCAAAGCGCGATTCTAGATTTAGGGAAGGAATGCATTTTTTTTGTTATTATCTTTTTTATGCTAACACTTTAATAAACTTTCAATAATCTAAATATTATTATAATTATTGCTATCAGGAAGATTTTAAAAACGAATGAAAAATAGAAATTAGTCTCAAAAATTTTAGCCAAGAATATAGAGTCTAAAAATAAAGGCTATAATACCGTAGCTTCAATTATTTATTGTTAACGACGACTCTCGCTTGATTATTAATTAAAGAAACAAGATAGTAATATAACAAAGAGAAAAATTAAGACATCCGGTAATGGCTTCGTTACTAAGATTAAAATTTAATATCTAAAAAAAAGCAGCGATGGCTAAATTTTTATAAATTTTCTGAACTTCGCCAATTATAATAATATAAAAGGAACTCTAAACTAAATTTTCCTTCTTTCAAAATATCTCGTTGCTAAAATATAGAGTTATAGAAGAAGAAGATATATAAAAATAAATTTTCTGAATTACACCATTTTTAATTCTTTAGGTTTTAAAAAATTCACAAAATTTCAATACCTATATTTATTTCTGAACTTCACCGTTTTGTTTTTCATCACTAACTCTATAATTTAGGAAGGGGATTTTTTTTACTATTTGAATAATAATTTCATCTTAGTTTGGTTATGACTTATATTTTTTTATCATTTATTTCTAATAATTTTTTTTTTATAATATCAAAACACAAAATGGTGAAGTTCAGAAATAAATATAAGTATCGAAATTTTGTGATTTTTTTCAAACCTAAAGAATTACAGATGGTGAAGTTCAGAAAATTGATAAAAATTTAACCATGGCTTCTTTTATTTAGATTTTAAATTTTAATCTTAGTAGCGAAGCGCAAGCTCCCCCATAGGGGGGAGTTGCAAAGCAATTACCTGGTAAACTAATAATACCATACCCCCAAGAAAAACATTCAGAATGAATGTAAGGAACTGGATTATTCTTTTAAATTTACTAAAAAAATCCGAGAAATAACACCAAAAGTATCCTAACCTTGCCTAACCTAACATTAAAACTAATAATTGATAAAAAATAATGAATATTTGATATCAACGTAAGAAACTGCATTAGTGGTAAAATTTCCAAGAAGATCGGAGAACGTGCACCAAATCAAAAAGATCTGCCATTTTCTTTAGTCGAGAATCAAGTTAGGTTAGATTATTAAAACCAAAACTATCCAACAATATATTTAATTTACAAAACCAATAACTTACAAAAATAATTTCCACTACGCAACTTAACATGCTTTCGACAAGTGGATTTCCTGTAATCCCCCTAAAATATCGAAGCCCTTATTTTCACCTCTGTAAAAAACGTCTATCATGCACCTATTTGCTCACACTGCTGCATTATGTTGATATTCCAGGGCTATGGTCATCTAAGTTCCTCGTTGCTTACGAAATCCATGATGTTCTTCATTCAGCAGAGAGGCCCCGATGAATGGGTGGTGAGTCTGCTTCTGAGGAATTTTTCGAAGACCTTTCCAATTTTCTTCAGCAATGAGATATGTCTAAAGTTCCTAACTTGATTCGCCGCCTTTTCAGGCTTCGGAAGTATCATTACCAAGGATGTATTGAATAGGTTCAGCAGTCTGGGTTCGAACTCTTTCAGGTTCCGCTTTTAGGTGTCTGATCGTATCGTAATTTAACTGAGGCCTGGGAAATTTCGAACACCTTTCCAATTGTCCCCAGCAATGAGATATGTCTAAAGTTCATAACCTGATTCGCCGTTTTTCCAAGCTTCGGAATTATCCTTTACCAAGGATGGATTGAATAGGTTTAGTAGTCTGGTTCGAACTCTTTCTGGTGCCTGTTTTAGGTGTCTGATGGCAATTTGACTGAGGCCGGTGGCTTTAGATTGGAACGAGGAGATCGCCAGCCACAATTATTAACTGGTGGCGAGGTTACCCTCCCTGTGAGTTACCTCGGAGTCGATGAGGTTCGCGGTTCTGAAAAGTGAGAACTTGTCCCCTTTCCTCTCCATGTATTCAAGTACCTGGTCCTCGTCACCTAAATTGAAGTTTTCTTCCTCTTCATAGCAGATTATAAGAACTTCATTCCAGACTCCTCGCAGTTGTGTCGTTGTGCATAATAGCAGTTGGCTTTTGCTCTCTATTTATCCATTTTAGCATATTTATGGCTGCCCGAAAGATTTTGGGTCCTTATAGGCGTTTATCCTTTCGATTAGACTATCCCACTTCTATCTCGGTTCTTCTGCCAGCTTAGAGTAAATCTGTAGCCTGAGTTGGTGTATGAATGTGAAGCCCATGGGAATTACGTAGACCGTGTCGAAGATTTAGCTGAAGGTCAAGGTGAACCTTTGCTTTTGTATCACTCTCTCTTATTCTCATATGTAGGATGGGTTTGAAGCAAGATTCTCTCGGAGGTGTTTGGTTCTAGTGTGGCTATTACATCTGCACTATAAAACTATATATATATATATATATATATATATATATATATATATATATATATATATATATATATATATATATATATATATATATATATATATATATATATATATATATATATACGAGTATATCGATAAATATATTTGGGTGTCTACGTAGGGAAAAAGAAAGATTGATTGGATCTAGTTACTTTCGTTATCTGAATAACATTTTCAAACTCACAATGGTTTATGAAATAGAGCGACACTATATTTATACAAAGCAATGTTTTCCCATAAAATCAGATGGTCAGATTCTTTATGACCTCTGATAAGTTAGATTTGAGGAAGTAAAATAGGACTGGTTCTAAAGAAAACAAACCGGGGCTAATATTTACATTTTTATCCTTTGTGCTGGAGATTAGGAACGATTCACAGATAATTCTGTTAATAAAATCATTTATATGCAATTTGGTATCTGCTTTTGACCAGTTAATTTGGTGACCCATCTTAAGCCTGTGAACGGCCAAAGCATTATTTGTATGTCCCTTAGATACTACATTTTGATTTTGCTTAATTCCTACAGATATTTTTAGAAGTTTTACCTATATAGAATAAATTACAATCCAAACAAGGTTTACTATATATTACATTAGTATCGTTCCTTGGGCTGTGTTTTATTAAGATAATTTTTAATGTATAATTTTATTGGAAATTACATTTATATCAAGTTATTTTAACATTGGTACTACATACAAGAAATTATCAAAGGGGGGTAAAAGTAATATGTTGTGTACAGGTTCTATTTTTCCCAACTTGCGGTTATAGAATGTTTTTTTTATCTTTATAGATGCAGTTTTCCCCCAAATATTTCGGGTAACATAGATTGAAAGCAATCTCTTTAATTTTTGTAAATTCTTGGTCTATATGGTCAGGACTACATATTCTAAGTGCCCTCAGATACATGGAAGAAAATACTGATGTTTTAATATTTTTAGAATGACCTGAATTAAATGGACATAGGATAAATTATTTCTCGGTTTCCTGAAAATAGAAAACTTAAACCTGTCTGGTTGTTTAATTATTAAAACATCTAATAAAGGAAGGCTATTATTTTCTTCTTTTTCTAAAGTAAATTTAATTGAAGGAACCAATGAAATAATAAATAAAAGAAAACCATTGAGGTCAAAATCTTCGTTTAGAATCTCCAGAACATCGTCTACATAGCGGTACCAAACAATTTGAGTGGACCAAACCGGTGGAATCAGTCTAGTTTCAAAATATTCCATATATATGTTTAACAATAAGGGAGATGTTTTCCATAGCCATGGCAAACACTTATTCGTAGAACTTGCCATTGAAACTAAATTTACATTTTTTAATGCATAAACAAATGAGTTGAATGATCGAGTTTGACGGTAAAGGAAAATCATAAGAATTAAGAATAACAACTAGGAAATCCAATAAGGCATCAACGGGCACTTTAGTGAATAATGAGGTAACATCAAAACTGACTAATCTCAGGTCTGATGTTACATTCATATTGTCTAACTTATTGCAAAGATCAACTGAATTTTTTTATGAGAGGGTGATATGAATCCTAAGAACGGAGAAAGTAAATTTACTAAATATTTTGGTATTTTATATTGGTTTGACCCAGTTGCACTGGGCTGTTAAAATAAAAATTTGCCAATGATTGGATTACATTAATTACCATGATAGGCGACTGATTGCTTTGTTTGTTTTCATTCCTAACCTCTTCCCATTTTTAAAAGGAGTGCGAATGAGTCAATAGACCATTCTAAAGTATCTGTGTGTTTTTTAAATATTATATAAAACAATTAACTAGATTACAGAGTTTAAGGCCAATAAATTTCAATACACCTAATCGAAGCAGCCCATTAATTAAAATTATTCTTTCACTCAAAACTTTGCCCAAACTTTTCTTGAAACCGTCAACGGAGGTGCACTTACTAAGAAGCCAAATTGCACCGACTGTTATATTGTAAAAAATTTCTCAATACTTTTCAAGCTTTTAACTGGATGTAAACTTTAGCCTTTCATTATGTTATTTATGGAGATGCTGATATTAAGGGTTAAATGAAAGGCTCCCATCCCATCATTTGTTAGAAGTTCTTTCATGTTATTTTTGATGCTATTTTTTCGTCAAATTTGTAGAACATATTTATATTTCTTGGTTCGCTTTATGATCAACTTGTGTTCAACATATTTCATTACTTCTTTTACTTTCATATTTGGTTTACTATTTAAAATTATTATAAGTTGCCTCATTTAGATTGTAGGTTTACTGAGGTTTAGTATAATAAAATCATTATATTTATTAAAGGTTTTGATAGGGATTTTATCAGTTTTATTTTTATGCCCATTGGATTGGTAAGAGAATAATTTTGTTTATGTTCTCAATGCCGCAGAGCGGATCTATCCCAATTTTTGGAACCTGGGCAAGCTTGGGAGTTCACCGTGCCCTCTCCGTTCAAAGTGTTTTAAGTAATATTCTCGGTACAGAAGTTTTTTCTATCAGTTTGCATATTTTCCCTTCTTAAGATCTTCACAGCTTTTATACGACCCTTAACTCGTAAACATTTTGAACGAGCTGCCTTCGTTGGTTTTCCATTTTTAGTTTTGAGAATAATAATAAAACTATTACACAATAACTAGGTTGTGATTAGAACCCGTGTTGAAGATGCTGACAAATATTTCCGTCTATAATTTCAATTAAATGTATTTTATCTCTCCAATTTCTCTTCTTCCTCAAAAAGAAAAAGATTTCGAAGGCAGAATTTTACTTCCATTAACCAGACCCTTAAATAAGGAACTGTCCATTAAGGGTGAGAGAGATCTGTTACATTAGAGAAAGTCGCTTTTTCAAGGTCGTCTTAACTCGTCACTTTTCCAGGTGTATTTATAATTTTCACCTTTCTCTCAAGGTTATAAGGAATAGCAAGTGAGTTCACGCATGTGCCATATATATATATATATATATATATATATATATATATATATATATATATATATATAAATCGCAACTTTCATTCTTGTTTCCATTTGTTTTGCTTTCTCCCATGCTCGATTTTACTTCGGCTGGCCCGATTGTAATTCTAAGATACCCATTTTCCCGTTCGTTGATTAGCAACTTACAATAAAGAGACATTTACGTATTGTATACATATAAATCTGCCGATCAATGATCCTTTCAGCAATACTGAGCAGTTCGATGGCGTCACTGGTGATTCTCTATCGTTTATAGCGCCGGTCTGACGCGAGGGTGAATTTAGGGGGACGTCGTCTGGTCTCAATTAAAAGTGTTTTCCAATTTAAACTCAGAGTCAAGAACTTCCGAACGAGTTCCCGAAATAGATTCTTTCAATGAAGGCTGCATCTGCTCCTTTGAGAGCAGTTATTGTCGGCTTTATCGGTTCGTTCGTTAACGCCTTTCTTATGCAAGGAAATAATAAGACAAGTTTAGATGACCAGACACTAACGCGTAAGAAAAGTCAATGTGACGTTAAGTAGAGGTTTTTGTAAATACAAGGGACCATTGCTTTATTGTTTTCTTTGGTGAATACTTTTTTTGGTGATTAAATGATCTTAGAGATATTTTGATTTTGTCTATGATCCTACTGTAATAAACTTGGACTTAGTTAGATATCTCTCTCCTTAAGAAAATAGAACTCTTATTGAGACTTCAGATTTAAAATGAAAGGTTATTAAGTTTCAGTAAATAATTCAGTAATATATGCTTGAATTGTATCGGAGATGCTATATTTATATAAGAATCATATAAATAGAAATTATGAATGAATGACTCTATTTTCCTCTTCCCTGTTTTAGATATCATTGACATAACTATTAAGGATGGGGAATGTGGGTACGTTTGTTAAAGTTGAGCCCACCCCCTCCCACCTGGTTCTTAGCATTTAAACTAGTTGTTCTTTTAACACTACTACTCGAAACTCGAAAATCCATTTTCAAAAACATTCTACTTCAGAAACCCCTATTGCTTTTTTTAATATTTAAAATAATAAATAAAAATAAATAAATAAATACACATTTATATGGAGGAAATGTATTTATGTAAAATATATTATTGGATTCACCTTCAGAAATTATTTCCATTTGGAGAAGATTGTATAGGTATGGATTTCATTCTCACAATAAACCTTTTTAGTCGCGTGTACGCGATTCTATAAGTTAATATGTCGGTCCGTAGGTTGTCAGTCGATCGGATGGTATCCATTTTACTTTTCAATGAGCATTTTGGCAATAACATCGTAACTATTCAGCCGAATCTAACGAACTCTGAAACCCTTATGTTGTTTATCAGTCTCTTTTGAATGATATAATTGTCCAGGTCCTCGAAAGGTTAGTCTGGAAATTATTAAAAGAAAACTAACTATGGGTCGAACAACCCTACCTGTTAAAGTTTTGAAGGCCGTAAGGTCATACTCGTAAGTCAGAATAATTGAGAGCCCGCGACTTAGTTCTGTTGAACTTATTTTTAGCTAGAAGCGGAAAAAATTGCTGCCACTCGACCCTAGTACATTCCCCCATGGGGACAAAATTAGGAAAATACAATAGAGAGGATAAAATATATCAACGAACATAAATAAGCACTAGAAAAACTGACGAAGAGTAGCAGACAAGCAAACGTTTTGACGCTAACTCGTAGATTAAGGACGTCTTGGTGGACGCTAAGAGCAGATTAAGGACGTCTTTATCAAAATTGATATCAATAATCATTTTTGGACGCTAACTAGTAAATTCATAACGTCTTGTTAAAAATTAGTATCAATGATCATTTTTGAACGCTAACTAGTAGATTAAGGATGTTTTGCTCTAAATTGGTATCAATAATAATTTCAGGACGCTAACTAGTAAATTCATGACGTCTTGATCAAAATTGGTATCAATAATCATTTTTGGACGCTAAAAATATATTAGGCACGTCTTGTTAAAAATTGGTGTCAATAATTATTTTTGGACGCTAATACTAGATTAAGGACGTCTTCTTCAAAATTGGTATCAATAATCATTTCGGGACGCTAACTAGTAAATTCATGACGTCTTGTTCAAAAGGGGTATCAATAATCATTTCTGTACGCTAATAGTAGATTAAGGACGTCTTGTTGAAAAAAAGGTATAAAAAATCATTCTTGGATGCTAAACAGTAAATTCATAACGTCTTATTCAAAATTGGTATCAATAATCATTTTAAAAGCTAAATAGTAGATTAAGGACGTCTTGTTTAAAATTAGTATCAATAATCATTTTGGACGCTAATAGTAGATTAAGGACGTCTTGTTCAAAATTGGTATCAGAAATCATTTTTAGATGCTAAATAGTAAATTCATAACGTCTTGTTCAAAATTGATATCAATAATAATTTTTGAACGCTAACTAGTAGATTAAGGACGCCTTGTTCAAAATTGGTATCAATAATCATTTTAGACGCTAATAGTAGATTAAAGACGTCTTGTTTAAAATTGGTATCAATAAACATTTTTGGACGCTAATAGTAGATTAAGGACGTCTTGTTAAAAATTGGTGTCAATAATCATTTATGGACGCTAATAATAGATTAAGGACGTCTTGTTCAAAAATGGTATCAATAATCATTTCGGGACGCTAACAAGTAAACTCATGAAGTCTTGTTTAAAATTGGTATCAATAATAATTTTTAGACGCTGATAGTAGATTAAGGACGTCTTGTTCAAAATTGGTATCAATAATCATTTTTGGACGCTAACTAGTAAATTAATAACGTCTTGTTCAAAATTTGTATCAATAATCATTTTTGGACGCTAATAGTAGATTAAGGACGTCTTGTTCAAAATTGGTATCAATAATCATTTCGGGACGCTAACTAGTAAATTCATGACGTCTTGTTCAAAATTGAATCAATAATCCTTTTTTGACTCTAATAGTATATTATGGACGTCTTGTTCAAAATTGGTATCAATAATCATTTGTGTACGCTCATAGTAGATTAAGGACGTCTTGTTCAAAATTGGTGACCATAATCATTTTTGGATGCTAATAGTAGATTAAGGACGTCTTGTTAAAAAAATGGTATCAATAATCATTTCGAGAGGCTAACTAGTAAATCCATGACGTCTTGTTCAAAATTGGTATTAATAATCATTTTGGGACGCTAATAGTAGATTAAGTACGTCTTGTTCAAAATTAGGATAAAAAATCATTTTGGGACGCTAATAGTAGATTAAGTACGTCTCGTTCAAAATTGGTATCAATAATCATTTCGGGACGCTAATTAGTAAACTCATGACGTCTTGTTCAAAATTGGTATAAGTGATCATTTTTTGACGCTAATGGTAGATTAAGGGCGTCTTTTTAAAAATTGGCATTAATAATCATTTCGGCATGCTAGCTAGTAAATTCATGACGCCTTGTTCAAAATTGGTATCAATAATCATTTTTGGACGCTAATAGTTGATTAAGGACAACTTGTCAAAATTGGTATAAAAAATCATTTTTTGATGCTAACTAGTAAATTCATAACGTCTTGTTCAAAATTAGTATCAATAATAATTTTTTAACACTAACTAGTAGATTAAGGACGTCTTGTTCAAAGTTGGTATCAATAATCATTTTTAGACGTTAATAGTAGATTAAGGACGTCTTGTTCAAAATTGGTATCAATAATCATTTTCTACGCTAACTAGTAAACTAATAACGTCGTGTTCAAAATTGGTTAAAAAATCATTTTCGGACGCTAACTAGTAAATTAATAACGTCTTGTTCAAAAGTGGTATCAATCATTAATTTTGGACGCTAATAGTAGATTAAGGACGTCTTTTTCAAAATTGATATAAAAAATCATTCATGGACTCTAACTAGTAAATTCATAACGTCTTGTTCAAAATTGGTATCAATAATAATTTTTGAACGCTAACTAGTAGATTAAGGACGTCTTGTTCAAAATTGGTATCTATAATCATTTTGGACGCTAAGAGTAGATTAAGGACGTCTTATTCAAAATTGGTTTTAAAAATCATTTTTGGACGCTAACTAGTAAATTCATAACGTCGTGTTCAAAATTAGTATTAATAATAATTTTTGAACGCTCACTAGTAGATTAAGGACGTTTTGTTCAAAAATGGTATCAATAATCATTTCGGAAGGCTAACTAGTAAATTCATGACGCCTTGTTTAAAATTGGTATCAATAATCATTTTTGGACGCTAATAATAGATTAAGGACGTCTTGTTCAAAAATGTTATCAATAATCCTTTTGGGACGCTAACAAGTAAACTCTTGAAGTCTTGATTAAAATTGGTATCAATAATCATTTTTAGACGCTAATAGTAGATTAAGGACGTCTTGTTCAAAATTGGTATCAATAATCATTTTTGGACGCTAACTAGTGAATTAATAACGTCTGGTTCAAAATTGGTATCAATAATCATTTTTGGACGCTAATAATAGATTAAGGGCGTCTTGTTCAAAATTGGTATCAATAATCATTTGTGTACGCTAATAATAGATTAAGGGCGTCTTGTTCAAAATTGGTGTCAATAATCATTTTTGGATGCTAATAGTAGATTAAGGACGTCTTTTAAAAAATGGTATCATTAATCATTTTGGGAGGCTAACTAGTAAATCCATGACGTCTTGTTCAAAATTGGTATCAATAATCATTTTGGGACGCTAATAGTAGATTAAGTACGTCTTGTTCAAAATTAGGATCAAAAATCATTTTGGGACACTAATAGTAGATTAAGTACGTCTCGTTCTATAATTGGTATCAATAATCATTTCAAGACGCTAACTAGTAAACTCATGACGTCTTGTTCAAAATTGGTATAAGTGAGAATTTTTTGACGCTAATGGTAGATCAAGGGCGTCTTTTTTAAAATTGGCATCAATAATCATTTCGGCATGCTAACTAGTAAATTCATGACGCCTTGTTCAAAACTGGTATCAATAATCATTTTTGGACGCTAATAGTTGATTAAGGACGACTTGTCAAAATTGGTATAAAAAATCATTTTTTGATGCTTACTAGTAAATTCATAACGTCTTGTTCAAAATTGGTATCAATAATGATTTTTGAACAGTAACTAGTAGATTAAGGACGTCTTGTTCAAAGTTGGTATCAATAATCCTTTTTAGACGTTAATAGTAGATTAAGGACGTCTTGTTCAAAATTGGTATCAATAATCATTTTTGGACGCTAACTAGTAAATTAATAACATCTTGTTCAAAAGTGGTATCAATAATCATTTTTGGACGCTAATAGTAGATTAAGGACGTCTTTTTCAAAATTGATATAAAAAATCATTCTTGGACTCTAACTAGTAAATTCATAACGTCTTGTTCAAAATTGGTATAATAATCATTTTTGAACGCTAACTAGTAGATTAAGGACGTCTTGTTCAAAATTGGTATCAATAATCATTTTTGGACGCTAATAGTTGATTAAGGACGACTTGTCAAAATTGGTATAAAAAATCATTTTTTGATGCTAACTAGTAAATTCATAACGTCTTGTTCAAAATTGGTATCAATAATGATTTTTGAACAGTAACTAGTAGATTAAGGACGTCTTGTTCAAAGTTGGTATAAATAATCCTTTTTAGACGTTAATAGTAGATTAAGGACGTCTTATTCAAAATTGGTATCAATAATCATTTTTGGACGCTAACTAGTAAATTAATAACGTCTTGTTCAAAAGTGGTATCAATAATCATTTTTGGACGCTAATAGTAGATTAAGGACGTCTTTTTCAAAATTGATATAAAAAATCATTCTTGGACTCTAACTAGTAAATTCATAACGTCTTGTTCAAAATTGGTATAATAATCATTTTTGAACGCTAACTAGTAGATTAAGGACGTCTTGTTAAAAATTGGTATCAATAATCATTTTGGACGCTAATAGTAGATTGAGGACGCCTTGTTCAAAATTGGTTTTAAAAATCATTTTTGGACGCTAACTAGTAAATTTATAACGTCTTGTTCAAAATTGGTATTAATAATAATTTTTGAACGCTAACTAGTAGATTAAGGACGTTTTGTTAAAAAATGGTATCAATAATCATTTTGAGAGGCTAACTAGTAAGTTCATGACGCCTTGTTCAAAATTGGTATCAATAATCATTTTGGGACGCTAATAGTAGATTAAGTACGTCCTGTTCAAAATTGATATAAAAAATCATTCTTGTACTCTAACTAGTAAATTCATAACGTCCTGTTCAAAATTGGTATTAATAATAATTTTTGAACGCTACCTAGTAGATTAAGGACGTCTTGTTAAAAAATGGTATCAATAATCATTTCGGGAGGCTAACTAGTAAATTCATGACGCCTTGTTCAAAATTGGTATCAATAAACATTTTGGGACGCTAATAGTAGATTAAGTACGTCTTGTTCAAAATTGGTATCAATAATCATTTTGGGACGCTAATAGTAGATTAAGTACGTCTCGTTCAAAATTGGTATCAATAATCATTTCGGGACTCTAACTAGTAAACTCATGACGTCTTGTTCAAAATTGGTATAAGTGATCATTTTTGGATGCTAATGGTAGATTAAGGGCGTCTTGTCAAAAATTGGTATCAATAATCATTTTTGGACGCTAACTAGTAAATTCATAACGTCTTGTTCGAAATTAGTATCAATAATCATTTTGGAAAGCTAACTAGTAGATTAAGGACGTCTTGTTCCAAATTGGTATCAATAAACATTTCGGGACGCTAACTAGTAAATTCATGACGTCTTGTTCAAAATTAGTATCAATAATCATTTTTGTTAAAAATTGGTATCAATAATCATTTAGGAACGCTTACTAGTAAATTCAAGACGTCTTTTTTAAAAGTGGTATCAATTATTCTTTTTGTACGCTAATAGTAGATTAAGGACGTCTTGTTCAAAATTTATATAAAAAATCATTCTTGGACGCTAACTAGTAAATCTATAACGTCTTGTTCAAAATTGGTATCAATAATCATTTTTGAACGCTAACTAGTAGATTAAGGACGTCTTGTTCAAAATTGATATCAATAATCATTTTGGACGCTAATAGTAGATTAAGTACGTCGTTTTCAAAATTGGTATCAATAATCATTTTGGGACGCTAATAGTAGATTAAGTACGTCTTGTTCAATTTTGGTATCCATAATAATTTCGGGACTCTAACTAGTAAATTCATGACCTTTTGTTTAAAATTGGTATCAATAATCATTTTTAGACGCTAATAGCAGATTAAGGACGTCTTTATCAAAATTGATATCAATAATCATTTTCGGACGCTAACTAGTAAATTCATAACGTCTTGTTAAAAATTAATATGAATGATCATTTTTGAACGCTAACTAGTAGATTAAGGACGTCTTGCTCCAAATTGGTATCAATAATAATTTCAGGACGCTAACTAATAAATTCATGACGTCTTGTTCAAAATTGGTATCAATAATCATTTCGGGACGCTAACTAGTAAACTCATGACGTCTTGTTCAAAATTGGTATAAATGATCATTTTTGGACGCTAATAGTAGATTAAGGACGTCTTGCTCCAAATTGGTATCAATAATAATTTCAGGACGCTAACTAATAAATTCATGACGTCTTGTTCAAAATTGGTATCAATAATCATTTCGGGACGCTAACTAGTAAACTCATGACGTCCTGTTCAAAATTGGTATAAATGATCGTTTTTGGACGCTAATAGTAGATTAAGGGCGTCTTGTTCAAAATTGGTATCAAAAATCATTTTTGGATGCTAACTAGTAAACTCATAACGTCTTGTTCAAAATTAGTATCAATACTAATTTTTGAACGCTAACTAGTAGATTAAGGACGTCTTGTTAAAAATTTGTATCAATAATCATTTTTGCACGCTAATAATATATTAAGGACGTCTTGTTCAAAATTGGTATCAATAATTATTTTTGCACGCTAATAATATATTAAGGACTTATTGTTAAAAATTAGTTTCAATAATCATTGTTGGACGCTAATAGTAGATTAAGGACATCTTGTTCAAAATTGGTATCAATAATCATTTTTTGATGCTAATACTATATTAAGGACGTCTTGTTCTAAATTGGTATTCTTTAATCATTTTTGGACGCTAATAGTAGATTAAGGACGTCCTGTTAAAAATTGGTATCAATAATAATTTTTGGACGCTAACTAGTAAATTCATGACATCTTGTTTAAAATTGGTATCAATAATCATTTTTGGACGCTAACTAGTAAATTCATGACGTCTTGTTCAAAATTGGTATCAATAATCATTTTTGGACGCTAACTAGTAAATTCATGACGTCTTGTTTAAAATAGGTATCAATAATCATTTTTGAACGCTAATAGTAGATTAAGAACGTTTTTTTCAAAATTGTATCAATAATCCTTTCTTTTATTTAAGTGTCACCTTCATTGATCAGTCATTAATATCAGAAGTCAGTTAACTACTCTAGAATTATCCCGAAATGACTCGTTTTTACATTAATTTTTTCCCCCCCCTAGAGATTTCTGGGTTTTATCTGCAGACGAAAGCATTTCGAATTTACCTTCAAGATTTCAGGTAACCTTCGTACGCCTGGCAGCAAAGGACTATTGACTATTTTTTCAAGTGGGAGTCTTCCGAATTTATCATTTAGTTGTCTAGCCATTTCATATAGAAATCGAAGATGGCGAAAGATATAGAAATTTTCCATAGCAAAAGGGGAGTTGTGTAACCAATATGAATATTTCAACTCCGTAAAAAACGAAGGAGCTGATTGAATCAATAGTAAACACAAGAATAATTAAGAATGGTAATGGAAGACTAATATTATATCTTATTGCAATCAGTGGATCAGGAGAGAAATGTGTTGTTGATTACATCTCCTCAGGAGCAGATGAGCTCTCCCATCCCCGACCGCTTGGGAGATAAAGGGAGTTTTGATCGCACAGTCCGTGCTTTAGGCACAGGTCAACGATACTACAATTAGGCAGGGGACACTTTCTGTTATACTGGCCTGAGGGATCTGGTTAAGAGAAAGAAGGTTATTGTATGCATTGCTTTTTTTACCACCCCCTCAGCTGGAGTTGAAAAAAAACACAGCCTTGCCTTTTTGGCGTTCCAGGTGAGAAAAACAATATAGATACAATTAGAAACACACTTTTATATTGGATGGTTTATAATTTTATCATTAAGACAACAGCGTAAAGAAACCTCCAGGAACAGGTTTGCACACCGAACACACTGATAAGTGCGAATTTGAACATCTCTGTAATAATAATGTGTATAAAAGTTGTTGAATAACCGTAATGAACCTTAATCCTTTCTCGAACTGTCCCGTTTGCCCTCTGTCCCTCTTGAGATCTCATCTGGAAAAGTGCCAATCTCGAATGGTCACTGCTTCAGAAACAGCACTCTCTCTTAGAGACTCAGGATGCTCTCAGTGATTTACGACATGGCAGGGGGTTTGGATTCTTGGACACGAAATATGGAGTTCAGAAAGCACGAAAACCGGGTCCAAAACATACCCAATTAGAAGTAAATGGGTCTCTATTTTTGTGCTGGAACTCGCAACATCGGTGTCGGGTTGTATAATCTGGAATCCAAACCAGAAACAGTATTTCAAGCTGATAATGAAACTCAGGGGGAATGACTCTCTGGAATGCAACCACACCTTATGTCGTTTTGGCATAAACGGTACATCCATGAGAATCCCTCCTCAGCATCTATTACACACTCGTCCCCTCCCCAAATTATCCCCGCACCCCTGACATCATTGCTGAATATGACCAGCCTCTTGCGAGATGAGTGACCTACGCGTTACTTACATCCCCTGGCACCCATAAGTAATCCCTTCGGGTGGCGATGCCCTCGATAGTCGTCGTTTAATAAAATATTTCTTTCATCGCGTGATTCTTCAATGTATCGACGCGAATTTCATCATATCCGTCTGCGTCCCCTAAATTAGCCTCTTCACAGGGTTATCTTATCCGCGTCCTTCAAATTACTTTCACTGGGAAACGGAATTACCCATAATCTGGCATCCGTGCCTTGACCTCCGAGTCTGGACGGATATCCGGATCTTTTCGTTTATGGCATTCAAATTTAGTAACTTTCATACCTGTACTATATGCTTCAAGTGCTCATTGTACTCTGGCATCGTTGGCGATGAATCTTCTAGCATCCCGCTCCCAACTTGCTCTCATTTTTCCCTTCTTTTCCTCCAAGCAAGTTTACCTTTTTATTTCACTCTTTTATTATTAACATTATTCGAATGGCCTATCAAATTTGTTGTTTGTTTCGTGATTATCTTTTATTTGAGACATACTTTGGATCAAAATCTCTTAAAAGAATATCATAGATATTACTTTTAAGTGTAAAACTCTTTATAAAATATAATGTTTGGATTTAAATGTGTTCGAGTCCAACATCTTTTGTTTACACATGATGGCGGGTCCATGTCCTATTTACTAAACCTGTTTTTTCCTTTGTCCTTCACTCCTTCGTTGGATTATACAGGTTTTAGGGGTTTGGTCAATTATCAAGGATATAAAATAAATAATAATTTTGTAATTTATTTAATTTTATACATTTCTATCAATCTTGGGATCGGAAGCTCAGAAGCTCAAAGGATATATCTAATAAAGACATTGACAAAAGTTTTGGCAGAGACGACTGTCGTTCCTGAGTTTTATTGAGATTATTTAACTACGCTATTCGTATAATCCAGGGGTATTTTACAGGAAATCAAATTGACATCTATAAAATTCATTGGGTCTATGACCCCCTCATGCCAAATAGAAGTAAGTGAATGACTTCTGGCTCTGACTTTGGCTCGATATCAACTTGAGGAGCCAATCCTGAGCGATAGCCCTCCATTCTTGGCTCAAAGAAGCTGGATGTTATAATATGAGGGTTGCCTCTTCTCAACCCTTTGAAATCATCCACGGGTGAAGGATAGGATTAAGATCTATAGAGTTTCAAGGTCATTGACTCATATGTGGTGTTAGATTTTTTTGGCGTCCATTTGGCGACTGCCTACAAGGGAATAGGTCGCCGTAATTATATTATAGCCTAATGGTAGGCTAAATTACACAAACAAACAACATAAAACACAACGTATCACACTCAACAAATTCACGACCACCCCTACACTAATCACAATAAAAATAAAAAAGAGAACAGCTCGGAAATCTTCAAAATAATATAGAAGTCGCAAGATAGACAGTGCAGAAGTCATATCAATAAAAACTATAAACCGGATATTTCTATATAAACTAATGAATTTCGACACAAATTCTATCTTTCATAACTGAATAATTCTAATTGTAAATCCAGTTCAATACCACTCGAGGTCAACTCCTTATTCCTCTTGTTCTATCCTTTGTCCATATTGCAAATTCCCGCAATACCATCTTCTTATGTGTAAATAATCATTATACTTTTGCATTTCTGATGTTCTTAAATATAAAATACGTAGGAAAAAGTAGTGAAAACAAAGGACCAGCGGAAATAGGACAAAAAGTTATCATTTAATGCTAATTTGTTAACCTAAAAGAAGTGGAAATTAGAAATTCATTTAGAATTTCCATGCATCTTTTCAAAAGCATAAAAATCAGCCCTGAAATACCGTCCCTAGCTCGTGATGTATTTAAGATGAAATGAAATTAGGGCAAAAAATGATAAGAATATAAAAAAAATAAAATAAATGATGACAGAAGAAAATGCTCAGTGTGAGATTGCATATGTCGTTTGGATTGTTCTCTTACACACTTATGTATCGGTACGGTCAAATATTTGAAATTTGGCCTGGATTTCATTCGAATGAGGTTGATTGGATACCGCTTTGTTGTGCGTGACTGGATATTCCACCAGCAGTGATACATTCGGAAGTGGCTATTTTCTCCTCACTGGCCTTGTTGGAGGCTAGTTGAGGGAAAAGAAAAAGGACTCCTCTACGCTGCCTAAAGGTAGAGCGGCCTTTTGTTCATTGAACAATTTCCACTTTCTCCACATACCGCTATTCCTTATTTTCATAACGGATCTCTAAAACTACATATGAGTACACACCCAGTTACATTTACTTACAGACTCAGGACCCCCAGATCTACTCCCAAATTACGCCCTTGGGTGCAATGACGGAAGGCTAATGGAGACGCGGCGTATTGCTCTGATGACCTTGCCAGGCCAGCAAAAACCGGACAGGAGCAAGGTCTTCGGTAGAATTTACGGCGAGCTCAATATTGCTCTCGCACGGCTCATTGATTTGCCAGATGGCTACATGGCTATCTGTGCGAGAGAGGCGGACATCGAAGCCCTCTCTTCACCGCGTGCCTCAGACACCCTTCGAAAAATTTATCTCATACCTTAGACACCGCCACAAATACGCACACATAGAAGCGTAATCTGGTGACGCCTCGATCCCTGGGTTGGAGGACAATCGATTGACTAAATTACGGACGAGATTCTTTGCAATCTTAAGTCAGCACCAGTAGAGGAAGTAATCAAATTCAAAGACTACACCCACGTTTTTAATGTTGTCTTTAGTGAAATCTCAATGGCGATTAAGGCAAAAGAAAACGGGTTTCTCCTATTTAATATCAGATTGAGCGTGAGGATCTTTTTGACCTACAAATGTGCTTCAGGTGCTACAGGTACAACCAACACACCACGGCCACTTGCCCCAACTCTACATTGACAGTTTGGTCTGTGTGCGCCGGCCAAGATCATTCCTGGCGCGAATGTAAAAGTTCGTTCCAGAAATACCTCAATTGTGGTGGCCCATACAGAACCATATCAATGACCATTCCAATAAAGAAGGAGCAAATACCAAAAACAAAGGACAAGGGCAGAAAAGAGGAGGAAAGGAAGGCTAACGCCACCTACGCGAAGGTTTCCAAGGCAACGGTGCCAGAGAATAGTGCTGCCACTGCACCTACTTACCTGCAAATTGTAAACGAAAAGTAGACCAAAATAATGTGTTGTATATATTATGCACACATTGCTAACTTGACAAAGCCTGGCAGCTTCGTGAAGGAACTGAACACCATGCTCGTGAATAACGGCATGAAAAAATTGTGATTCCCAGAAAACCCTCCGTCAAACCAGGTACTTCTAATTAATTTCCAACCGCAGACCGAGAAGAGGAGCCAAAAAGCTCCGGACATGAGTAATGCCCTTTCACGAGATCCTCGAGTGCAAGCTATGGCTGCCCGGCAGAAGGCACACATGGACTTACCGACACACCCAACTACCACAACAGAAGCACAAGTCGAGCGGAAGGAAGCCACTGCTGTGAGACCTAAGAAGGTGGAGAATTCGCCCCGCAACGAAAAGGCCTCTCAGTCACGTGTACCGAGTAGGTCCTCGTCTTCAAAGAATCAGGCTCCCAGGTACATGTAATACTCGAGGTTGTTAAACCTCAGAGTATATGCTGCCGAAGGGAACCAGTTTCCTGACGACGCAGGCCCAGAAGATATTGTCAATGGCCCTAGGGCCGGACAGTACAAATGGGACTACGATGCTGACATAACTGAAGATCTGGTAAAGCAGGCTCTCTTCCGCGACCTTGTCAAATTCTCAACCGACATTTATGTTGTTCTCACGGACGCAGAGTTCCGTAAGAAAAGATCTGGCAAGGAAAGGACTCCTCCGTCCTCCCCCTAAGGAGCAAAAGTGAACCAAAAATAAAACACTCCTCGCCATAACATCTACGCTACATTGTGCACACGCACCTCTTTATTTGTTCATACATATAATTTTTTCGATGGTCATGAACTATTTAACTATAAAATCGAGACCATCCTAAAATCTAAATTTATACATGAAGGCAGACTGGTAATTTAGTTAACAGGAAGCCGGCGAGGAAACGAATCCCTGCTAACGAGTCGGTCGTCCGTTATATACATCTGGATTGAAAGACGTCATGACTTTGATGACGCCACACAGTGGGAGTCACTACGTCAGCAATGACGTCATCAAATTCGCGCCCGTAAAAATTCGGACGACTCGGACGATCCACAGGGTTCGATTCGGAGGGGATCCAAGTCCCCACTGGTCTCCTGTGCAAAAACAAGAAATGAAAAATTATGAGTAGGCGATGGGGCAGAAGGCCCAGAAGCCAATGCAAGATCGCCCTTTTACATATTAAAGCCAGAGAGGCGGTGGAATCCGCAAGTAGGCGATCAACAAGGCGGTGAATTCTGTCCTTACTGCAAAGGTATAATCCTAAAGGGTCATGCAGAGGAGGATTCTGTTAGGAAGGATCCATCCCAGGGCGTAGAGGGTGGTATCCGAATAGATGGAAACATGCTTATGAGGAGGGAACCAAGGGGCTCACTCGGAGGACAGGAGAAGACCCAACAAACAAACATGGTTTTCCCGCGCGTATGCCAACTGCGCCCCAAACCTTGAGAAAGAGGCCCCCCAGCCGACCCCAGTAAGGGGAGGATTTGGGAACCTCGGGGGCCCACATGAGCGCAGTCCGGGTCTTCAGGAGCATTTTGGGGTTCAACCACGTTGCCCGCTTACGAAAGTGAATCTCAGCCCCGAGGTAAGTCAGGGACTTGGTAGGCAGCAAAATAGACTTGGAAACATTGACTTTTAAGGACGAGCTATTAATGTCCTCCACCAGCAGGCGCAAGTTCCTTTGAGAACCAATTAAAAGAATGTCATCCAAGTATGTGTAGGCCGTACACTGCCGGGCCTTTGCCATGGCCTGAAAAATTGGGGACATGCATTGGTGCATTATGAAGGGACTCCCACCGAACCCCATGGGAAGTTTAGTAAACCTGAACCGCCGGGAACCACAACTCACCCCGTACCATCCCCGTGCCAGGGGGTGGATGGGGATGTGGTAGAACTCGTGGCACAGATCTATTTTGACCATCCAGGCGTTCGTGGGAGCTTCCTTTAACACCCTTCCCAGAGATGGGAGCTGAAAAGGGGGGGTGAGGTTATAATGGGAAGAAACGGTTGAGGGGGACATATCGTAAACTAGTCGATCTTCTGACGAGTTTTGGGGAACGAGGAAGGTCCGGTGGCAACAGCGAATCTCCTGAGATTCCTCCAGAACCCCTGCTCTCCCTAAGGTCTGAAGGATGGGTTCCATGTCCGGTGCACTCTTTGCATAATGTTTATATGCACTAAAATAAACCTTGACGCCCTCGCCAGCTGCATCACGTGCTATGTTGGAAGGGTGAGGATATCCTTGCCACACATAACCGCGAACAAAGTCGCAGATACGACGTTGCAGGCGATCCCCTCTGATACGTGCTAGGGGGTCAATAACACTACCCTGCTGACCACCCTTCTCATTGTTATCCCCTTCCCCACTGCCTTCGTCCTCCCATGACTCGAGCTGAGGGTCCGGAGGTGCATCCCGAACAGGAGCCTCCTCCGGGCGGAAGGGGACCATAGATTTCCAGTACCTCAAGGGTAGCCTGGAGACCCGGATCCTCGCCGACCAACTGCTGCTGACTCTCAACGATGGGGAGGAACGCGAGGTTAATGGCGTTAACCGCCGCCTGCAAGAGGCGTTCCTAGTCATCCAGGACGAAGTCGTCGAGATCCTCTTCCGTCGGGACAGGGAAAGGGGTGAACCGAAGCGGGGGGTAACAGGGGGGTCAATGAAGAAGACCTTACCCGAACGGAAACATCAACCCTAACATGTAATACTCTCACCGATTATGACAACCCAATTTACGACAACCTTTCACAGAAATTTGACTTACCAATTTAGAGCCCCAAAACAATACAACACGAAATTAATATTGCCAGAGCTACCCCTTGACCAGAGATATATTTATCCTTGCTCTCAAGTACTATTTTTACTATACTGTCTACTTTTGTTAGAGATACCCTTCCACCAGGAGAAATAAAAACCCTTCAAACTTATACTAAACTTACCTTTACTATCTATTTTCAAGACCCTTTCACCACCATACTCTCTTACTTTTTCTCCACTAATCTATACTCCCTAACTTGTTATGTCCAATGTCCAATGCTCAGTGCGAATTTAGATCTCGGTTCGGAAGGCAGGATAGGAGTTGATTGAATAATTAAAATAAATATATTCATTGATCAGAAGAGAATTGGATGATAAAATTTAGATTTCAGTTTAATTTAGTAAAATAAAAAGTCCGTAAGGAGTATTTAGTTGTGGAGAAAATTTGGCTTGTATAAGAAAAATAAATAGTAGTTGCACTCGACGGGACCAATGGCATTTAGGGGATGAAGGGGGGGGAGAAATAGCGAAGGATGGGGGGGAGGGAAAGAGAGAGAGTGGGAGGGGGAGAGGGAGGGAGAGAGTTGGAGGGGAAGAGGGAGGGAGAGAGAGGAAGAGAGATAGAGAGAGTTAGAAAGGGAAAGGGAGGGAGTGATGAAGAGGACAGACGGAGTGAGGGAGAGGGGAGCAGGAAGTAATGGAGAGGGGGCCAGGGAGTGATGGAGAGGGAGAGAGTGATGATTACGGAAGGGGGCTGGATAGAGGAGGGAAAGAGAGAAAGGGAGAGAAAGAGAGGGAGGGAGGGAAAGAGAAGGAAAGAATGGGAGGGAAGGGGGAATGTGAGAGAACAGCTTCATTGCAGGTGCTGGTGCTGATATCATTTGTATTTAAGGGACGTGACTACCTTACTGGCCCTGGCCTAACCCCTTTCTAGCTAATCGATGTCTATACCTTTTATAATAGACGATAATTATTCGGAGTACTTCAGTTTCAGCGGCACTCGAGCGTTGTACAAGATGATGGCAATCTCTATATATCCCGACTCTCTCTGTGCCATTTTCTCTACCTCTGCAGTCGCCTCCAAAGGTGTATCTAAGAAGTAGTAGTTTTCCCAAAGTTTATCGTGACCAATGTGCTTCAGCTTGCACTTGGTAAGGTTAAATGGCATTTGCTGCATCTCAGACCACTCACCTAAGCTGCGAAGGCTGACCTGTCTACCCTCTTAATTTGCTATCGTTCGCAAACTCGACTAATGAGTATAGCAGTCCCTCGTCTTTATTGTTGATGTAGACGAAGAATTTTAGAGAATGGTGCAAGGAACTCTGATGCACCTCACTAGTCACGGACTCTCACTGCGAGGCTGCCGTGTCTAACCTAACTCGCTGCCTCCGGCCCGACAACCAGTTCTTAATACATTCGTTCACCCTACCGGAAATGCCGACGACGCAAACTTTACTCCTAATTCTCCTGAACAAAATATCCGCCGCTATCGATAGCTTTCCAACTGTTGTAGGTCAGTTTTCTATTAGAAATCGTGGCAGCTATCTCACTATTGAACCAACTTGGTTGGGTAGGCTTTACGCCTGCCATTTTGCTTTGAACAAACCTGGACTGCTGGGCCGCGAAGCAGTCTTTGAATTCCAGGCCGTTGGCTAATTCTCCACGATTAACGCCAGGCTCTAGCCGATATATCACGCCCCAATGGCCGTCGAATTTAGTTCATAGGTAGTCAGGTTTATAGGTAGCAATGCAAAGGCACCTGGCGCACAGAGTGCAAACGGAAAACGTGACTATTTGGTAATTTTTCCAGTCTGGAGACCATGCCGTCTTCGGTGTTAAACACCAAGTCCAGCAAATTCTCACTTCTCGTCCACTCCTCGACTCACTGTGTCAAATAGTTATTATCGACGAAGTCGACGAGTCGCTTCCCTTCCCCTTAGCCCGATATTTCTCCCAGTCCTGTCCACCATCTTGACCAGTTTATTCTACAGGTGTGAGTCTGACTCCTTTGACTGCTTTGCCGCCTGTACACCATTAACAACCAATATGAGGACCTACCGTGTTTCGCATCTACCTCTAAACTCTGATGACCACTTCTAAACATTGAATTCGACAGCGTTAAAGCAATTTCGGGCGATTAACTTTACTCCAACGCCCTCGCTACATTGTCGATCGCGGTCGAACATCGCATTCCCGGGATCACAAACTCACCCTCAAATTCTACTGTCTGTATTATACCAAGCTTCCACAATGGCTAAAATATTGATGTGAGTCTCACCGGCCAACACGGCCAAAAGTTCATCCTACTTGTCCCATATTGGCATAGCGTTAAAAAAATAGGATTTAAATGGAACACGAGCTATTCCGCACGTTCACTACCCTAGCGCGCTTCCTTGTGGTTAGGTCGGGAAATTCTTCCCTATAGTGCGCACATAGCCTCGAGTGGCACCCGAGCGAGCTGTAGAGGTCCTCCCCAAGGGATCTTGAATCCGTATTCCCCTCAAAACGCGGTACAGTGTGTTCCAAAGCGACTGGATCCCCAACAGATACCTCTCCACTCGGCACAACAGGATTCGTTTGAGCGGCGAGCATCTCGACTCGGCCGCTAGTCAGCCGGGAGCACTCTCATTTGCTACGCTTCTCGTTTCCCTCCCTTATCGGATCTGTTTACTTTCTTTCCCTTATAGGATTAAAATCGACCCTGGGTCTACTCCAGAGTGTCCGACCGTCAAGGCTTTTGCCGTCTTCAGCAGCGAGAAGGCATTCTCCTTAATTAAGTCGGCAAGAGCCTTCGTACTTCGAACGTTGAGGTTGGCACCATCCTCCACGTACAGCTAGTCACATCTAAAGAACTGATCGAGTGGGTATATACACAGATATGTCCCATTCGTTTATTGATACTAATAAGTTTGCCATCGCCCACATCACAATGCCTCCATCCCAAATGCCTCATTGATTCATCTCGAAAGACATCGGAACTCCCAATGGTAGTCCGGCCCATTACCGAGGTGGTTGTCTAGGCCTCGGTCCTGGGAGTCTCCTACCAATGTTCATTGAACCTCTCAGTTTGAGAGGAGAGCAAAGTGATTTAAGGTCATTATTGATTTCTCGGTGGTTCCGGAGGACGCTTTTTTCTTGCTCCTTACCCACCGGACTTCATCTTCTGGTCTTTCACCAATATTCGCCTCTATACCTCTCAATGGTGCGGCCAACTCGTGCGTACCGATTCCCTCACTTCCCTTACTATGATCCCCTGCTGTAGCTGCTCCCACCTCCCATTCCTTTTACTCTTCTTTATCTTCCTCATCTTATCACTGACTTTGGGAGGCACGCCAGAGATTCTCACACTATTGGCAGCAATTACATTAACAAAATCGACAGGGCCTCCACTTTCGTCGGGGTGAAACCTAGTTAAGGCTACGGCCAAACGTGCGGGTTTTACTTCAGGACTAACTGATGTTGCCCCAACGTCAACAAAGCTGCGCTTGGCATTTCATCTATTTCATTTGCTTCGCTTGGTAGCACTTAAGGGAATATTTGGTCAACCTGCCGCCGAACGAGAGTCTCTACCCTCCTTTACCGAAGAGCTCGCGCCTTGGCCCGTTTTCCCTCTACTCTGCCTTCCGAGCGCCTCCCGGTAGAAGTTTTAAAACCACTCCCATTCTCCCTACATACTTAGGCATTAGACCCTAGCCCCAGGCCAGAACTTAGAGGATTAGTCCCTCCATTAATACATTCTACAACGCCCCTCCCTCTCACACTCCCAACCCTTGGCCGACTTCCTAAAGAAATTAACCTTCGAAACTTGTGGCGTAGAAGTCGCCGTCTCTGACATGGAGCTGATGTGCCTCGAAGCATCCTTAACTTCCTTCCAAAAGTGGCAGACTTGATTTCTCAGCTCAATTACCTCTCGGAGACCGTCTCTTTTATCTGACCAACATGGTGTCTCGCTACGGCCATCTCGCAGTGTTGCCTTTCCTCTACTTCCTTCAACTTCCTCTCCATTTTTAACTCAACTTCAGAAAACATACAGACGATGTCTCCTGTAATCCACTTGCAATTTTCTTCTTTAAATTCAATACACCAACGAGTGTCTCTGCACCAACTGGAGGTGGCTTTCAGCCGTTTCGCACCTGACAGTTTGTGTTCAATTACTAGAGAGAACAAACACACAGGAGTAAAAGAGAATATTTAATAAGGCAGACGAAAATAAGTTGAATGAGATAGATTGACAGGTGAGACTAAAGGACACAGATGAATAAGGCGAAAGTGGAGCAGAAACAAAGGAATAAATAAAAGAAAGAAAGAGAGGTTTTAAGTGAAATATTATGAAGATTAAAAGTCAATTTAAGACAGTTTAAGAGAGATAGCGATAACTGAAAAATAAATGGAACAAAAGTAGAGGAAAGGATGACAAATACTTTTCTAAACCATTATAATCATCAACACAAAAAAACAGATAGGTACGTCATCAGTCTCAAGATGCAAATTCATCGGAAAAAAGATAACAGTACCTCAGCCCTCTTGCGAAGTAACAGTATAGGAAAAAGATTCGACGCAAACTAAACAACAAGAGGAATGACTATTAACAGCAGTAATAAATACGTGAAAAATTCTTACTTTTCTTAGGGATCCATTTATTCGTTAACTATTTATTGCAGTTCCAAACAAAGTTCGGAATAAAATTTTTCTACCGCCCTCAAATACCGAGATTTTTCCTCAAAATGAAATTACCAAGTTTAACTCTATATGGAACCCCAAATGCAAAAGTCTACTGAAATATGAGTACCTAAGACACCTCTTGCCTAAAGGTACGTTTAAATGTATGTTATTGTCGTAGAATGGACTCTCGACGATATACCATATATAACTATTCGTTGAGGGAACTTATTAATTATCTTTAGAGTGCGTGGATGTCTGGCTGGCCGATATTATGTATCTTCGATATGCTTTAGAAGTGGAACTGAGCTCAAGGATAATAATATTGCTATCATTAATAAAATAGAGTTTTATTAATAATAACTATCAACAACACACAAAACGGAAAATATTGACATAAACAGAGAATGGAAAGGGTCGTGGGGACTCGAGCTAATCCGAGGATTAGAAGATTTAAATAGGTAAAACAAATATAAAGTTAAAGGGAGGTGATGGTTCGCTAAACCATTTAAAGCACAGGATAGAATTGACAAAAGGGTTAAATACTCAAAGGTAACGTTCGGCTTACGTAATTTATACTTGTTGTGCAGAGGAAGGTGACGTGAAGGAATTTTCGGTCCGCTGTCGATTTCCAGCCGAAGGGGGGGAATTAAATGATCCTGACGTGGCGTCTTGGGAATGAGAACTGTTCCTTGACGAACAGGCTCAAAAGAACAATGGCTGTTCTACGTTGTTCTCTTCTGAACAACAGGGGGGGTGAGAACCGTCTCTTGTCTACGGACTCAAGAACAATGGCTGTTCTAATGTTGTTCTCTTCTGAACAACAAGGGGGAAGAGTGAGAACCGTTTCTTGGCGAACGGGCTCAAAAGAACAATGGTTGTTCTACGTTGTTCTCTTCTAAACAACAATAGGGGGGGGGGGTGAGAACCGTTTCTTGTCAACGGGCTCGAACGAAAATGGCTGTTCTAACGTTGTTCTCTTTCTAAACAACAGGGGAAAGGTGAGAACCGTTTCTTGGCGAACGGGCTCAAACGACCAAGGCTGTTCTACGTTGTTCTCTTCTGAACAACAGGAGGGGGGGTGAGAACCGTTTCTTGTCAACGGGTTTGAACGAACAATGGCTGTTCTAACGTTGTTCTCTTGCTGAACAACAAGGGGGGAGCCTTGTGGACTTGGCGTCATGAAAGGCTTGAACCTTGGCACTTCAAGGGATACTGTCCTCCTTCTGGACAAGTGATGGTGAATCTCGAGGTCGAGGTCCCTTGGCGCACAAGGTGAGAGTGGGACGTAGTGATGTTTCGTGACGAAAATCTGGATCTCCAATCTGATCTTAGTGGTAAAGTTTCCATCTAAATAGTCGAGACACTCCCTTGGCGTGGGGGGACAATGAAGTGGGAGCTTCGAGGGAATGCATAGCCGAGCCTGAGAACAAGCCTTATCTGCTCATAAGCCTAACTCAATCTGGCGTGATCGGCGGTTGGGGCGAACGGGTGATAAACCTCCTTTTTTGAACATTGACTCAGGTGGCTGCGATAAGGCGCCCAGCTTCAAAGCGAAGATGCACGTGGGGAGCATCATAGTTTTAAATAACATGTGATAGTGGTTGAAATTAACGTGGCCTCAACCCGTTCTATCACAGTTATCATTAAAAAATATTAACATGGTATGCCTTGTTTAAGCCTTGAAAAACCGTGATGGCTTTTTTCATCATTCAAATTGTTATTTTATGTTATGAAGTCGATCTATTTGTGCATGATGCAAAGTTACCCGATCTATTTTCATATATTTTAAAATGCAGTGTTTGTTTTTGTTTATTTTCTTTTATCCTTCTAAAGCCTGTCAAACAATGAGGTCATTTTGGGAATCCCTACAGCATAACGTGGATCTGAAACACGGGTGGATCAGGATTATGGCATCTGCCATAAGATAAATAAAAGGATGAATCATCCATCGAACCACTAACTAAACCCAAGGTTAACCTTGAAACGGGTAAATAGTGCCCATTTTGCTGCCGCTCGGAGCAGTAAAGTTATGAACCCCAAATTTGTGTCTCAGCTATGAGTGTAAGATCGTAACGGGCGCAACCTAACTTCTAGTTATCACCATTCGTACATCGCATCAGTTAATGAGATAAATATAAAGATCAGAATGACAATTACAGGTGAGCCCGAAGCCACCATGGGTCGTTCCTCCTTTAGGGGGCAAAGTGTCCGGGTGGTATTTTGTTTTCGACACCAAGCAGTGATGGTGGAACCCTTCGTGACCACAAGGGTCTCCAACTGCCCCTCTCCCCTCTAGTAGATAATAGTACTCAAATGGTAGGGCTCTGGAACAGAGGAGAGAGTGGGTATTTGTACGGTGAAGGTGAGAAAGGGCTGCTTACGCTGTTGTGATTGGTTCTATGCATAATGAGTGTGGAGGTACTTACCCCAGTCAGTGTGAGTATCAGCGTATCCGCCCAATGGGCGGTTAGCTCATGACGTCGATGAAAATTTGGAGATGAATCCTACCTCGACGTCAGAAATCCTACGCCGTATTCACTGGGCTAGCGAGAGGTCCTGATCATATATTGACCAATAGTTCCCTCCCTCCTTTGGTCCTTTCAAAAGACCCAGTGTCTTAGTTTCGAGTTTCCGCCTTTATAGTGTCTCTGTAGGGACGGTTATACTCCTATACTTAAATATCCGTCCTTATACGAATAAACCCATGCCCTCTTAAGGTTTATAATTCAAGAAACGGGTAACCCAGATAGAACAAAAATGGAATCAGAGAAAATATAGATAGAAAGGAGCTAGAATGACATGAAGGTAGGGAGATTGTGGGAGGCGGGGTTTTCACGCCTACATAAAATATTGGTTCCTCAAGTGCTTTATCGTCACCTCAGATGTTTCTGAGGGTAACTTTACGTATAGATGTTTTGTAAATCATAGGAACAAAGGATTCCCCTCCCCATTTCAGGTAAGACGAAATGGCAGAAGAGATACTGAATATCAGACACAAAATTTAGTTCATATTTACTGAAGTCGAGATAGTTCGATACGAACCCACGCAACTGAGCTTACTTGATTCGCCAAGGTAAATTCAACCTGTCATGAAAATTGTTAATGTATCTCTAGCTCGCAGTGGGGTTCTCTCTGACTGACGGCTTGGAAATCCATTTCTGAGTTTATAGATATTAATTTACCCCCTAAATGCATCGGATTTGTATATTTTTGAAGTGAATTAATTTTGTAATAAATCCTTTATACACTAATTAGATTTAGCTGGATTCCAAGGTTGCTCTTTGTTCTGCATTGTGTGGAAGCGAGTTTACTGTGTGATATTTTTGTCACACACGCCACCATATCTAATTGCTATAAAAATAGAATCCTAAGACGAGACAAAGAATGAGAACTTCCACAGAAGTCCTTCGGGTTTTAATCTGCAAACCACAGGTACGTATTTAGCGATAATTTTTTTATTTTCGTCTAAGTGCAATAATTGGCTGTTCTATTGATCGCTATTTAGGCTTATTTGGGCCAATTTACAAACAACTACAGCGTTGCAGTATCTAAATGTAAGAAGGAGTCATCGTTAATTTCTGACTGAGACTCAATACTTTGCTGAAAAGTAAACTTGGGCTTCTTTTGTGAGACCTGATTTTTCAAGTTTCGCAGGGCACGCTTTTATTCCCTTGTACCATACGTGGCTCATTAATACACTGGATACTTTCAAATTCAAATATTGTCTACTACAAGTGTGTGGATGTTGAAATGTGTAAAAGACCTATGACCATTATTTTGACCTGTCTTCTCCTGGAACTTTTAACGAATATAGATCTCGTCTCATCTAAGTCCATCATGGTTAGAGTGGCAACACCGTGTTTTTCATACGAGAGGTCTTGAGGTCGAAACTTGATGGAGGATAATAGCACTCCACTTCGGCAAACGATGCTCTTATGCGTTATTTACTTTATGCTATTTACTATACTGCATCTTTATTTCCCTTAACCACGGTGACTCATTGTTGTAACAAGTCAATGGTCTGGCAACAACTCGGAGCTAATGTCAAATTTACATTTGACATTTTGAATGCACTCGACTCGAATCAACAGCGTGGTTGATCTAATTTATTTGTTTTTCTTTGTTGTCTATCTTTCCCTATATTTCCAACCCATTCAGGCCGTTGTATGGTAGTATATTTTGTTCTTATTATAATTAATCCATGCAAGGTATCGCAAGAATCTTCAAAATATAAATTATATTTCATAAGGATTTGCGTTCGTAAATATGAGTAACCCGGGTAAAGGATGAAGCTGGATTCAACAGGGACATTCGAAGAAACAAACTGAAGGTTACTGAAGCTTCTTATGTCGTAGAAGTGGAGATAGCAAAGCAGAAAAAATAATATACAATTGGGGAAACTTTGATCAAACCTTGCGCTCTCAAAATGGTGGAAATTGTGTTGGGGAAATTAGAGAAATTACTTGCAGTAGTTTCGCTATCAAACAATACTGTTCAAAGGAAGATCAGCGACATGGCCATTTACACCAAGGATCAAGTTTTGCAGGAGATCAAGTCTGCAGCATTTGGCTTATTTTAAATTCGAATTAATGAAACGACCGATGTGGCGTCGTGTTCCCAGTTTGGGGTGTTTACAAGGTATGTTTACCCAGTTTCATTTAAAGAAGGAATCTCTTTTGTTCTCCCCTTGAAACAACTTCCAAGGACTCGGATATTTTAGAAAAGATTTCATCTTTATTTGAATCAGAAAATATTTTGTGGGATAATATCTGTTGGTGCTCTATATATGGACCACCGGCTATGTTGAGGACAAAATCAGGATTTCAAGTTCGTTTGAAAAAAGCGAGCCCGAAAAGTGAAAGGCATTCATTGTATGATCCATCGTCAGGCACTGGCTTCAAAAACACTTCTAGCTCCACTAGGGAAGGTTTGGGACAAAACAATTAAAATTTCTAATTTTGTCACGACTTTTCAAGCAGTTATGTATTGACACGGATCAGGCTATCATTTGCTTCTTTTCCAAACAAAAGTTCGATGACTGTCAAGTGGATATTTTTGAGCAGCTGAATAAACTCAACCTTCAGAGGTAAGGAAGGAATACAAACATCATAAAATTCGTGGATGCTTGGAAGCTTTCATGAACAAGCTGGAAAATTGGAAGAGAAAGGTCAATATAAAAAAATGTTGCAATGTTTGAGAAACTGTCCTCCGTGTTTGTTGTTGGTGGTGAAGATCAAGTGCTTCCACAATTTGCAAAAAATCAAATTTTGCAGCATTTGACAGCATTGGAAAACATAGCTTGACGCGACTTTGCCGCCCGATCTGGTACGACTGCGACTTTGCGACTTTATTTTTGTACTCGCTCCTACCCATTGCGACTTGTGACTTTGCGACTTTGTGGCTGCGACTTCTTTCCTGTGCGAATCCGCTAAATTACAAAGTAAACTTTAGCGCGATAACAGAAACATGCTTTTATAAGGCAGAAAACCACATATTTATTATGGTTTTTATTTTTTTACTTAAAACAGAACGAAACTAATATCTACAGGTCATCCTCCTCCTCCTCTTCCATTTCCTCCTGGTCCATCTTCTCATCACGGAGGTAGATGTTTCCTTTTAAGAACACAAGCTCCTCAAAGCCACAAAAAGAAAGTTAGTGAAAAACACCCATGCTATAACCACTCGCAGGGTGGCGTCGGAAAAGAAAGAAATAAGAGATTCATATCGGCGAATGACATCACTCTTAACCTTTACTGGTTTAAGTTACTAAACAATCGAGATTTTCTAAGCTCATAAGGTGGCCTAATGGATTTAAAGAAAGATAAAACCATGTGAGTTTAATAGGCTATATCAGTATGATCTTTAAATTTAGAACCAAGGCCAAGTCTACGTAGGATGGTCCAATTTTTACTTATATTGTTTAACTTTAGGCATGATGAAGGTAGAATGCTGTTATATTTTAATTATTTTCTTACACTTCACAGTATTTTTTTTTCGTCTTAGCCACAAGAAAAGTATAAGCACATATTAAAATACGAGAAAATGAGATTAATTCGCACGATGAACGCTACAAGGCATAAAACGTTCTCGAACGTTTTTAACTGACAAGACAAGTTTAAAACTTGGTTCAGGCCTGAAAAGTGCATGTAATTTTACTCATTTATAATAAAATTCAGAGTGACAAACTATTTTTGAGTACGTTTAGGTAGTTTTATGTAACGTCAGTCTCATATAATGTGAAGAATTTAATTTATCGTAAGAGGAAAGTTAAAAATCAGTGTAGAAGTCTAAATACTCCATACATTAGTGTATACATAAATACACCGGCACAGCTGCGTGTCCCTCCCTTATTCCAAATTCGCCTTTTGCATCGAATCCCCTCCACCCCTTTTCGCGCCCTCATAAACTCGCAGTGAGAGACGAAGAAAGCTCGGATGACGGTGAGGCGTAAATATTTCGCTTGTCCTGGCAGCAAACATAAGGTCTTTCGCGTGACGATACAGATTTTATGAGAATACGGTGCTCTCTCTCGATTTCAGCTCATAAGAAAAATAAAAGGAAAAATTCTTCCTGGAGTCAGGCAGAAAATCTTGGACCTACGTTGTGTGTGGAGCTAGTTCCACAAAGGAAACAGTTCTCCCGTTGCAAGGAAAGAAACTTCAGGGAATTGGTTGTTGCCGTCACGGTAGTTATAGGTGCCAAACTTCTCGCAGAGAGTCAGAGGTCACACAGGACCTCCCTCTGCGGATTACCCTAGACGTAGCTAGGCAATAACTTTGGCTACCCACTCCAGGAGCCAAAAATCGGAACGAACACTTCGAGGAGAAGAATTCCGATTTGAATCACAGTTTGACTCGCCTTCGCGATCCGGCCTAGGATCATTACATCAGGACGCCGGTCTAGGATTACCCACCATTCGGTAACCTCAGACGACCGGGCTAAGTGTGAAAATCGTCAGAAGAAGAAAACATTCACCATCACTCTCCAAATTCTTACGAACTCCAAGGTATCGTTAAAGTAAATTATCCCCTCCCCTAACTTCACCATCCCGAGCTCATAACTTCGATTATTTCAAGTGTTTAATTGAGTGCTTAATTCCATAATATTATTCAATTCATTCTGTCAGGTTCAATTAAGACGCAAGCATCCTAGTACGTAGAATTCAAGTGTAATCCCCACGACATTATATAGACTTATCTATTCACTGCAAAGATTAATCCTATTTATACCTATATACGCTGTTTCATATTTTTAATTCATGTATATTAAAGATTATTTTTGTATATGTGTGTTTAACTATTTGGGACGATCCTTTAGCAATTAATAAGCAATCCACTCGGCTTAATTCTCAATATTACATAAGTCCACCCATAACGGGCTTTTACTGAGTGAGAATACACTCAGGAGATCATTATCTCAACTTTGATCAAAAGGGAAGCACCGAGGTTATTCTTATTCACCGAAAGTGACTACGGTAGGTGTATTGGTTGCACTTTACCCTAACTTTACCTTGGTGCGGGTTATAATATATGCTCAGGAAGTGGGACTGGGATTGCCCAATCACTAACCCTTGACCATCAGATAAAAAAAAAGTTAGCTGTTACCAACTCGAATTTGACATTTTTAGCAAAATCGGGCTTTAAAACTGGTTTAAAACAGCCGCGGTAATTTCTTTCCAAAAAGTCGTCTTTATTCCTGTTCAAAGTCGCGGAAAACTCGTGGTGCGACTTTGCTTCGTCCGACTTTTTCAAAACGTTTGCGACTTTCGACTTTGTGACTTCGAAATTCATAGTGTAGCAAAGTCGCAAAGTCGCAACTCGTTGCCGCAACGCCCAGCTCTGCTGGAAAATAAATTCAGCCGATATTTCCCTGAACTCAGTGATGATGAGTTGGATTTACTGTGAAAACCATTCAAATTGTAATTGGAAAAAGTTCCCGATGATTGTCAAGATGAATTTCTGGAGCTGAAAACTGATTCGGGAGCAAGAGATATGTTCAATGAGAAACCAATTACAGAATTTCGGTACTCGATATGCGATTCCTATCCAAAAGTGGCAGAAAGAGCTATGCATGCATTGCTTTGATTTGTGTAGACATATCTCTGTGAGTCAGGCTTTTTAACTCTGTTGCAAATTAAAATGAAGCATCGTAGTATATTAGAGGTTGAAAATGGTCTGCGGTGTGCCCTTTCAAGCACTCCTCCGCGTATCTCAGATTTGGCGAAGAAAAAACAATCACAGGTTTCTCATTGACTTTAATCTTCATCTGAATAAAATAAATTACAAATTTAGAATATCCTGGTATTCTATTGAACCTTTTGTTTATTGGATTACAATATTGTGGCATTCTATTTTTGTTTATTGAATTACAATACACTGGCATTCTATTTTGTTTATTAAATTATTAAATTACCCTGTGGTGTGTGGAATAGAATTACACAAACGTAGCCACTGCGTGTCCTAAAAGGCGACTAATAGGGGCCTGCTGCCTTGTGAGTGTACCTGTTGAGGCAAAGGCTATGGGAGTAAACACAAAATACAACTTTTGCTGCCTTGTAGGTTAACCTTTTGAGATAAAGGCTATGGGAGTAAATCCAGATTACAAATCTTCCCTCTGGTGTAGGGAAAGAGTATGCCAGATCTGCTGCCTCTCTAGCCAAAGGCTATGGGAGTAAGCCCAGAAAGAAAATCCGAGGGCGGAGGTCTGGGAACCACATCACCTTGTATCTTACTTTCCCACGAAGTAATCAGAAAGTGATAAAGGGGAGGATAGGCGAAAGCTTATCCGAACCTTAAATTATTGGGGCCTTGAATGTGCGTGGTTGTAGTTCAAGTGAGGAAAAGAGGGAGGAGATCGGAGACCTATTTAGAAGTAGGTCTCTCGATGTTTTGGCATTGAGTGAGACAAAGCTAAAATGAGTAGGCGAAGTTAGCTTTAGAAGTGGGAAGGGCAGAAAGTCTAGAGTGAGTGAAAGTAGTAGGGCGAAAGAAGGTGTGTCACTGATAGTAAGAGAGTATGTGAAAGATTGTGTTAGAGAGTGGCGTGAGGTTTCGTCAAGACAGATATGGGTACGAATAAGGATTGGTTCTAAGAAATGGGTGTTTGTTAGTGTGTTTGTTCTAGGGAAAGAGAAGAGTGAAGAAGACATTAAGAGGTTTTGTAATGGATTGAGAGAGTGTGTGCAAGGCTTTGAATTATAATGAAAATGTCGTCGTGTTGTGTGATTTGAATACTAGAGTGGGAGAGGTGCCAGTACAAGGTGTGATTGGTAGGTATGGAGTGAGTGGATCGAATGAAAGTGGTGAAAGGTTAGTGGAGGTGTTCATAAGTATACCTGGTGTAGATATGAAAGAGGAACGCCTGTGGAGAGAGCATTAATGGATTATGTGATGGTGAGTAAGAGGATACTTGATAAGCTGTTGGATGTGAATGTGTTGAGAGGTGTAGCTGGTGGTATGTCCGATCATTTTTTGGTGGAAGCAAGATTGAGAGTGGGGTATGGCTGAAGGAAAAATGGAAGGAAGGGTGATAGAGTAAGAATCATGCTTGAAAAGCTGGGTGATGAGGAAGTAAGAAGAGAATATCAGAGTTAACTAGAGTCTAAATGGAATGAAGTGAAAGGAGAAGAAAGGAAAGAAGTGGAAGATGATTGGGAGATTCTCAAGGAAACAGTGATTGGTAGTGTGACAGAAGTGTGTGGTAAGAGAAGAGTAAAAGTAAATGGTTTTAGAAAAAATAGCGAATGATGGAATGAAGAGGTGATAAAGGTGGTATGCGAGGAGCGATTGTTATTTGAAAGGTGGCTGCAAGATAAAAGTGCTGAATGTTATAGTGTATTCAAGGAGAAAAGAAAGGAGGTTAAAAGGGTGGTGAAAGAAGCGAAAAGAATGGCGAAAGAAAGGTGGAGTGAAAGATTAGTGATAGGTTTTAAAAGAAATAAAAGATGTTCTGGAAGGAAATAAAGAGAGTAAGGAGAAGTGAATCAGGTATGGAAACGTGTGTGAAAGATGCAAATGGATAGGTACTGGTTGAAGATGAGGATGTACGGAAAAGATGGAATGAGTATTTTGAATGCTTGCTGAATGTAGCGGATAACACAAGTGCTGAGATTATGTCTGTGGCAGCCGAAGGGAGGCAGATGGGTGGTGTAAATGTAATGGATGAAAACATTAATGCTAGTGAAGTTAAAAATGCGGTAAAAAGTTTGAAAGCAAGAAAGGTTGCGGGTATGGATGAGATACAGGGTGATTGTTTAATGTATGGTGGAAAAGTCATTACTGAATGGTTGGTAAGGCTTTTAACTGTGTTTTATAGCAGGACGTGTGCCAGAGGCTTGGAAGTGTGCAGCGGTTGTGCCTTTGTATAAAGGAAAGGGTGATATGCGCGATTGTGCTTCCTATAGGGGGATTAGTTTGTTATCGGTGGTTCGTAAAGTGTATGGAAAGATTTTGATTGAGAGAGTGAGAAATTTTACAAATGAGTCAATTGGAGAAGAAGAGTGTGGTTTTAGAACAGGAAGAGGGTGCAGTGACCAGGTGTTTGCAGTGAGACAGATATGTGAAAAAGAAACCAGGAAACGTGAGAAGGTATTCTTTGCTTTCATGGATTTGGAAAAGGCATACGAGATAATAAACATGGAGGCTTTTTGGAATGTATTAAGAATATATGGTGTTGGTGGAAGTTTACTGAGAGGAATTTAGAGTTTTAATTGTGGTCGCAGGGCTTTTGTAAGACTAGGTTTGGAGCTGAGGGAGAGTTTTGAAGTGACAGTGGGTCTGAGACAGGGTTGTGTGATGTCGCCATGGATTTTTAATCTGTATATGGATGCAGTAGTGAGAGGGGTGTAAATGAGAGCATTGGATAGAGGTTTTGCTATGCAAGATCTTGGTGGACGGGAGTGGGAAGTAAATCAATTGTTGTTTGCAGACGATACTGCATAGGTTACTGACTCACAGGAGAAGTTAAAGAGACTTGTTACGGAGTTTGGAATAGTATGCAAAGGACGTAAATTAAAGGTTAATGTTGGAAAGAGTAAGGTTATGTTGTGTAGTCGAGATGAAACGGCAGCAATGGAAATTATGCTACATGGTGAAGTGATGGAGGAGGTAGAATCCTTTAAATACCTTGGTTGTGTGATAAGTAAGAATGAAGGTGTGAGTGAGGATGTTCAAAGTAGAGTAAAGGCTGGTTTCTCAACAGTTGGTGCTATGAAAAGTGTTTTGCGAGAGAGGAGTTTAGGAGTTGGGATAAAGAAAGTTCTGTATGAGAGTATAGTTGTCCCGACTGTTTTGTATGATATTGAGTGTTAGGGACTGAAAGGGAGTGATCGTCATAAACTGAATGTAATGGAGATGAAGTGTCTGAGAGGTATGTGTGGTGTAACTAGATGGGATCAAATTATGAATGAGGATATTCAAGCGAGAATGAGATTAAATGTGAAATTAGATGAGAGAGTCGATAAAAGAGTGTTGATCTTGTATGGTCATGTAAAAAGAATGAACAACGAAAGGTTGGTAAAACGACTGTATGAATAAAGTGTGAGTGGTGTTCAAGGACTGGGTAGACCTATGGGATGGTTAAATAGGGTGAAGGATGCTGTACAAAAGAGAGGAATCAGTATGGATCGTGCTAAACTCGTATGCCAAGTCAGGGATGCATGGAGAATGTTTGTGAACCATCGTCAAATGACGCAGCCTTGAGGTTGATACCTCGGATCACATAGACCCAGTTATGAGTTAGCTGGTCCGAGGAGTTTAGACTGCCATATAATGAGGTGTACAGAAATTTGCATTGCATCGGGTGTACCTCTGGCAAATTAAGACACCAGTAGTGGGTAGCCCTCCTTCTGCTACTCTAGTCTGGCAGGCTAGGTTTCTGAACCTGGAAGCCAAGGTGTATGTTAGTGGGCGTTTGTCTTGCTGTCTGATCCGGCTACCCCCAGATAGGGGAGGAGCCTTGTGTAAATTAAAAAAAATTTTAATAACCTGGCATTCTATTTTTGTTTATTGAATTACACTACCCTGGCATTCTATTTTTTGTTTATTGAATTACAATACCCTGGCATTTTCTTTAACTTTTTTTAATTGCAGTATGCTTCATATTTGGTCTGTTAAGTTATTAATTATAAATAGAAAGAAACTACTTTACCTTTATTCAAGTTTTAAAATCCATCAACATTTTGAATTGCTATTAAATTTGTAAAATTCTACTATAAAAATAATCCATGTAAATGGATTTGTACTAATATGAAAAAGAAATAAAGGATTTTCAGTATTATATGCATATTATTTTGAATGCACCTTTTGAGGCAGACAATCTTAGAAAGGGGGAATGACATTCGGAAATATGATTTAAGGGGTGCATCGGGCAAACAAAGTTGAGAACCACTGACCTGGAATGATCCCAAGCACGCCTTCTCACAAACACCCTTAATGCACATCTATCATAATCAATATCCATTTGCTCCTGGGTAAAGATTTTCTCCCACACACTCATTCACATGTTCAACTCAACATTTAAGCTGTCTTCCAAACTTCGTAGCCCCAACACTCACTCATATATTGTAGCGAGCCAAGAAGTGCAAGCGAGTGGTTTAAAAACTTCGATTAAATGAGTCCTTTTGAGACTCAAGGTGGCGCAGTGGATTAGCTGCTCGCTAATAATGGTCAGTCGACTCAGGAAGCTGTTCGCAACTCGCCTATTCTACTTTCGTTCTGTATTTTTTTTTTACCCCTTCTCCTATATCCCTTTATCTACAATAGGGCCCAGAGCCGGAGAAGCGTTATCCCCTTTGATAACGTTTCCAACTGGCGTTCGTCCTCTTCATTTCTTCAAAATACGATCTGCTTCTACGAGGAGGCTGTGACGCGTGCCGATAAGTGCAGGAGATCAGTTCAAAAGCTTCGCTTGAATGATTTTTTTTTTTGAGACTCAGGATGGCTCAGTGGATTCGACGCTCGCTAACAGTGGTCCGGTGACGCAGAAAGCTGTTCGCAACTAGACGACTCTACTTTCATTGTTTATTTTTCCCTCGTCACTTCTCCTACACCACTCTATCTAAAATATGTATTATCTTCACAAGTGTATTTCCATCCATTCTTCTTATAAGCCCATATCACCTCAGAACGTTCTCAGTTACAACCTCTTTCACACCCTTCTTCACAGCGTAAACATCCTTAACACGGGCGTTCAACACTATATTTTCTCTTTCACAAGTAAATCATCCCTCTTAAGTTGTCTATTTGCATTGCTCTCACTAGAAATCTTTCCTTCTCCACCCATACTATCGTTTCGCAACCATAACCTACGTGGGCGCAAACATTCTCTCATACTGCTTTATGACACATTATACACTCAACCCTTTGGCATTTTCTAACGCTCTGATCACCTAATATTCTTTCTTACCACTCAAAACCTTTTGGTTCTTCTCTAGTTCATCTCGAACACTATCATTCACGATACATCCTTGCAAAACCAATGTCCAATATTACACACCACTACATCCTCTCCTCCATTCACTATTCTCTAAATCTTTCCTAGTCTAATGTTTCATGAATCTTTCCAATTCCCTCTCAATCCCAACCACCATCACCAAGTCATCAGCCTATGCTAACAGAGATTGAATCTATCTCACACCCTCGCCTACTACCCCTACTTTTATCAAACTACTTACTATGGCTATCCTTTACCCGAACGCATGCCTTGCTTCCAACATAAATCTTTTCACCCATCCAACATGTTACCACTTTACACTCTAGATCAATAAAGACAGCATCCACTTTACACAGTATTCACTTAATTCCGTTAATTTGTACCATTTTTAATTACAAATTGCTTCCATCATAAATAGCCGCAGTTGGGTACCCTGTGAAGATTGTTCCACCGAAGACATAGATGAGCAGCAAGTCCTCCCATCCCCGAGTAAAAATAGGGAAAAACTTGGTCACTTGGCCTGATCGAGCTCTTTGGCGATTCCCGGGGAAAGACTTGGTCACTTGGCTGGATCGAGCTCTTTGGCGATGCCCGGGGAAAGACTTGGTCACATCGCTTGATCGTGCTCTTTGGCCATGCCCGGGAAAAGACTTGGTCACATGGCTTGATCGAACTTTTTGGCGATGCCTTGGGAAGCTGCCCCGTTTCAATATTCCTTCTTTATACCCACGTTTTCTACGAGTATCCCCCTCTTTATTTTCTCTACCTGCTCAAGCGTGGATGGTATAGCCGGGGCTAACACTCCTGCTATATCTTAAACTTGGATGAAATGTAGGACTCTGGTTCCAAGTGCCCGTGAGGGGTATCCTGTGTAGAGTATTGAATAAAAATATAGAAGGCCTTCCTCACTGGAGTAAGTAAGCCTTGGGAAGGTGGTGTATTTTCCCCTTTAATTCAATGCAGTCATTTTTTTTCTAAGAATATCTCCTCTTTTGTTTATTGAGTTTTAAGGACCTGACGAGGTAGATCATGCTGCGTCAAAGGAGAAGCTGTAGAACCTTTATAAAAAACGGCCTTTAACGCCTGTAGGCTGGAAGACACAAGGACTTAAGGGGTCAAGGGCTTTGGGGCGCGTTTAATTGGAGGATCGGTTTTGCTTCAATAACTCCAGCCCTCTGCCAATGAGCTTAGAGCCTTACTGCGGCGTTTTTGGGTGCATAAGGCTCTATTGTTTGTAGCGGCGAGTTTTATTGCCTTGTTGCTTTCCAGGCCAGCTAAAGTCACATGTCCCGTTTCTGGGGCTGCTACAACAATTTTTGAGATACTGGCCGTCTTGTTAAAGATTGGTACAACTTAGTAAGGCAGATAATCGAGCGCTGGGGTGTGACCGTTCACTAGGTGATTTCTAGTCGGTACGTTACGCTGGTCAAGGGTAAATATCACACTTTTTCAGGGATGGAGCCCGTAAAAATTCGAAAACCAGATAGAATTTAAGCGAGAGCAGCTGGATGCTTGATTTAGCCCACCAACATGTTTCCTTTTTTTCTGTATAGTCACAAACCTTGGGAAAATTCATTTGTTGGCAAACTAGCAAAATCTCTCTATAAGCTAAACCTCGCAGAACTTGGTGTTGGGTTTGGCGAGGAATTCAACAACACGTCCCTTATTGGTGAAAAGGTTCTCCTTTCACCACTCCTGATTGGTAAAGAGACCACATTTAAAGTGACCTTCGGGCAGCTCGACTTATGAAATGGAGATGGCCACATCATGTGTTGTCCCAGAGGCCCTCAAAAGAATTTAATAGCGCAGAGGGTGGTTCTTTCTATCCTATAGCTATCCATCCGGTGGTTTTCCCCTACTCCCTTCCAGAGAGTCGTCTTCAGCCCACTCTCTACGAGCGGCGAGTCTTGTTTTAGTTTCTCAGCGGCTTGTCAAGAATAGGGTGAAGCAAAGGCACCGCTGCCGCTGTTCCTGTCTCTGGTGGAGGCATGTGTTCCAGACAAGTACCCTTAGGGGCGTAAGTGCAGGGTTTTCTTCCTTGACTTGCCACCTCTCATCCTCGGGCATGCTCGCATTCCACTGTTTCTCAATGGAAGCTGTCATCCAGGTAATAAGGTCATGACTGGCACGTCCTATCCCAATGATGTATGTTATAGACCATAAGACTAGCAAATATTCGCCTGGGATCACCGACACCGTAGGGGAATGGAAATTGACCCAGATGAGATCTCGGCCTACAAAGATGGCATAGTCTTCCCTTGGGGGTGAAGAATAACTCGGTGCGACATATCCACGAGCCCGAGTCCCCCTCAGTTTAAGACTCACTTGAGGCGCCACTGACCCCCAAAGAATCACGAGAGGAAGAATAAGCCAGAGGCTTGCTGGTCCAGCCGGTCGAGCCTTTTCTCACCTTTCTCGGTGGGAGAAAAAAGGGGCTCATTACCCACCATCCTCTCCTAAAAAAGAGAAGCATAAATGAAAAAAGACAGAAATAACGAGGGGTTTACATTTATATGGCTACAGGGACATACAGGCCCACTGCTATTTCGGCAGGTAATAAGGTCATGATTGGCACGTCCTATCCCGGGGCTCTCAAATAAAGAGTACGAAGGCCAGATAATGAACATAAAAGGCGCAAAGAAGGTGAGCGGGGCCTCGATGACACCGGGCCCTGGCATCAGGATAGTACTCAGCTTTATTGAGCTAGTTGGCTTCAAGCGCTTCCTGGTCATCAGCTGCACTACTGGCGGCATGTTGATTAAAGGTTACTTGTTCTATCAGAGAGTGGCCTTACCTAGTGTAATTGGTAGTGAAGTGAAGGTCAGCTGATTCTAAGACGTCACTTTTCTGGCAAATGTATCGAACTACGAGTATGTCCAGTGGGAGATTATTAGTGTTTTTGGCCCATGGATGACTCGCTGTGCAAGTGAAAGCGCACGCTACCAATAATTGTGTGAATGAAGTCGTTTGTGGGAGAGAATTCGTGGGCTACCCCGAAGAGCAGTTAGAGCAAGGAGTGGTCAATCTCGAACGTGTAATGATGAAAGAGGGGGCCCTTGAGGCACACTCAACACTTTTCGCTACTTTTGATCGTGACAAGTTCCTTGAATCGGACCGTGCCTGATGGTATCTCTACCACATCAAAACTTTTGTGACACTAACAAGGAAGTTAACTATTTCTAAAGCTCATGCCACAAAAATCGCTCAAGCAGACATGCAAAGTCTGGTTTAACTAAAATTTGTGAAAATTGCTCAAAGATCTTACATGATCAGTCCATATTGTGTAGATAACTTGTGGCAATTGCGACGACTACTCTCGACTTCTTCGAAGCAATTTGGCGCCTATCTTGAGGAGAAATAAAATCATGACTATTCACCCTACGGATCAAATATCTTTTCGAGTCGCTGAGGATTTGGTCCTGTTGCGCCCCGTGAATCATAGAACATCCTAGCATCTGGTGTCAAAATATATCCTATACTCCTGGCTCCTCTAGGACGACGAGCACGGCAGCTTCCATGCGCATTCGCAACACTTCTCTCAGTTTGCCGGCCACTCTCACTGGCGGCCATACATGTTTTCAGTCAACGGAAAGACACCTTTTTCAGATATGTGTAAGCAATTCAAAAGTGCTCTGTGCAGTTTTTCGCAGGAATCCCCCCCCCCTCCCCGTTCTCCAGGAGAACGAGACCGCAATCTTCGACACCGCTTCCAAAGCAAAATCCTTCGCGACCACTTTCCCCCCATGATCTAGTTGGATTTAGCCCCTCCAGCTTTTATTGGACATCCTGAGCTTGCTGAAGACCGCTGGTTGAACTTTGCATCACATATGTACAACCCTTTAACGAAATGTTCAAACTGAGTTACATTTTCGCTTTGTGCGTGAATACTGTCCCTAGCTTGAACGATGTCCCGTATGCCATGCCCTGGCACTCGGGTTAGCGAGGTAAGGCTTTTATTTTATATTTGTTCACCATGATCTGGATTGAGAGTAGATTACCAGATTCTTTTAGAATAGCTACTGTACTCGCTTTCCGAAATCTGGTGAGAGATTGTTATACCCATGACGGTTTCTGTCCAATTTCTCAAACTTTCTTCGTGTGAAATTTGATGTAAAATTGTTAATTGTTAGTAAGATTGGTCTTTTATTTTGGGCTTTGAGGGCCACCTGTCATCTACAAAGTGCGGCTTCTGTAATTTCCACTACACGTCGTATGATATTCTGCGGCTCATAAGGTCTCGTAGCCGGATGATATTCCGGCTACGAGGCCTTTCTTCCTTCGGATCTAGACTACAGATTCTTATTTTAAGCAGCTGCAGCCAAGTATGAATGGCAGAGGCAGGACTCATTACACCACGCCGTTCTCCTTTCGAAAACCGGTGCCTTCCAAACTTTCCTTTTTGAAAGCCTTTTTGCCAATGCTATGAATATGCCTTTCGTTTTGCGCTGTACGCAGTGCATTATGTGTTTGTACGCGGGGACCAGTCGTCTCTCTCAGTCGCCAACGGCTCTCATTGCTTCCACTGCAGATCTCGTTGATGTTTTTGCCGCATGAAAACTTCTTCGATAACTCAACATAGTTTTCTGGTAGGTAAGCTTTCTCTTTGTTCCCTGAACACCACCTCAAAATATCACATGCGACCTTTATGGAACACAATTGTGTCACGCTACAGCGAAGCCAGTGTGCATAGATGGCTTCCAATCCGAAGAGGGGCTCGGTTTACACGATATATCCCGCTTGTTTGAAATTAGCGGAGCTATTTCTATCAGATTTTGCCTCTATCTTTACGGCCGAGCTAATTTTATCACTCCGATCGTTAATGGAAATAACGCAGCGCGTCTGGTTCGTAGACAAGTTTCTTATTTATAGGGACTCGCATAGCGTCTTAAATTTTCTCGGGGAATTGGAATCTCCACACACACTAGTTTCATTGACAACCAGACGCAAGTTTCGTTCTTCTGTACATTGAAGACATGGCAGGATTCAACTCAACGCTACAGCTTGCCTGATAAAGGAAATGTGATGTCCTTAACGACCAAACCAGAGTTTCGCTCTTCTGCCTGCACACTGACTACATGGTAGGATTCAACTCAGCGCTCCAGCTTGCTTGATAAAGGAGATGTGATGTCCTTGACGACTAAACCAGAGTTTCGCTCTTCTGCCTACACACTGACTACACGGCAGAATTCAACTCAACGCTCCAGCTTGCCTGATAAAGGAGATGTGAGACGGTCTACGGGCTCCTAAATTTGCGCAAAATCGCGCCGTCACTGTTCCCGTCCATTTGACCTCCTCCCCTCCCCCTCCAATGCCTCACGGCTTTAGGTGTATATCTATCATCTTTGAATTTGGCACACTCGCGGGACGGCTGGCATTTGATGTAGCGATCCCTGCACCTTACTGCGACGACTACGTTGTCCCTCAGACTGTTGGGTATATTCTTGTTGAATATCCAATTTGATGGATCTTCGCGCTCGTTACCAGTCACGGTACCAGGGCGAGCGGGATTACTACCGATTGTCACTTGTACTGGGGACCGGGTTGTGTACTCGCGATTGCTAATTAATCAACTTTTTAGAAGAGGTTCGCCTCCTCTATAATATTTAACATTTTTTTTTAATGATGGTTGCATTCTCTGGCGTAGTTGGGAGTTGGCCCTTCCTCCGACGCCGGAGCACGCTTTTACTTTTTGTCTTTGTTTTGTGTGGTTTTATAATTCTTAGTTTTTTATGCAGTTTCTTTTAGTTTTTTGCTGTTTTCTTTAGTTGTTTATTTTTTATTTTAGCTTAACGACGATGGTAATAAAAATTAGGGAGGATACCCACTTGGTAGCAATCTTTAGATGAGCGCCCTTTAAAGACAAAAATCAAACATTATTTTTCTCATAATCCACTCAGTCCATACATTCTTCAAACCCATTATATTTCTGGTATATTTCAAGGAGAGCGGCACACGATATTTTAGCAAGAGAGAGGGTTGCTAGATTTTAACTTTTATTTTGTTTTTTAAGTTTTTTTTCAACTTATGTACTTAATTTAAGCATAGAAACTAACATAGCCTAAACACTGACTTAAAAAAAGATAAGTCTGGCTACAATCTGGCCAAAAAAATCCTGCTAAAATATCGTGCGCCGCTCTCATTGAAAATTACTATATTTTTCCCCTATCTACAAGATCAAGAGCTTTCTCTTGGTCAATAAAGAAGGTATACATTTTTTTCGGTTTTACCATATTTCTTTACTTAGTTTATTATTTCAGTAGTACCAACTTCCTACACATACATATAGTATAAATTTGTGCTTTTTTTGCTCTATCTAATTAAACTCAAACAGTCTTAGGTTGATTGTTATATATATATACAAATAAAGCTGGTCATAATAACATTTATTGTAAATTTTTGCTATTCTTCTGAACATGTTATTGTTTTCTTCTTCTATTCCCTATTTTTCTCTTTCTGAATGAATGATTGGTGAGTATAATTTAATAAACAAACACCATCGTGTTGGAAGATAAAATCTGTGCCGATTAGGATACCTTGGATGCTCAATTAATATCGGTGTAATCAAAAAGAAATATCTTGCGAGATTTGGCTCATAATAAAAAACCAGGTCCATCCTTTATTATGACCTTGGCTCAATTTGCATGCAAGAAAATGCCAAACAAAAACTCTCTTTATCTTCATCTATTTATGATTACTATAACCTTGGCCTTCATGGTTTATTTATTAGCGTCATTTGTCTCTTTTAGTCTTGATTGCTTAAAGCAAAAATGTCTCTTAAATACGTGAATGCAAAAGCAGAATTCTTGTATTTTTGGAAGAATCGCTAAATCAAACATGTTGCCAAATTCTTTGGTATCCACTTCTATTACTAATTATTTCCCATTAATATCTGAGAAATATTATTTATTTACTAGTGATTGATTTTTTGCAATCCATACTAACCCCTTTACCTACATTTTAAGGTCATTTCATCTGAAAGTTTTATACAATCTTGCAATCAACTTTCTGATACTTTATATAATGCCATTTATTGTAAATATAAAAACTATCGTCACTCTTAGGGCATTGAATAATTTTAATAAAGAGTAACCACTTTTAGTTTCATAAAAGAGCTTCCTTAAATTTATTCTTTCATTTTAGGAATAGGTATAACATCTTTGGCATCCAGCGCAATTTTGGCATCACGTAAAAACTTCGTATTTAGGTCTTTATTTATGTCCTTAAACTTCCTGGTGCCTGCCAAGATTATGTACATGTAGAAGCTCAAGAAAGGCAGTCGATCTACAACATATATATATATATATATATATATATATATATATATATATATATATATATATATATATATATATATATATATATGATAAATAACACCCACAAGGAAAATAGAAAAACGATTCCGAGTGCATTCGTCTTTATTTTAAAAGACCTCTTCATGGAATAAGGTAGGTCAGGGCAGATAATGTCTTAAATTGTAAGGAGTTGGAGGTTAAAACTACTACCTGCATCAAAACCCTAAATAAGGGGTACAAATTCATTAAACACTTTAATTTGTGATTTAATATAATTAGATATGATAGGATCTAGGCTAAACAATCCAGGGCTAATATTAAAATTTGGGAAAGTATTAATAGAAATACACTCCAAAATATTTCTTGAAATGTATTTCGTACATTTAATAATAGGTTTAGCACTATTCCATTTAATAGTATGATCCTCACTATAGATATGTAAAAATAATGCAGATCGTTAACAAAAATTACGAAAATTAGTTGGGTGCTGTTAAACTCTAACATTCAATTCTTTACCTGTCTGTCCATAATAGCATTTTTCACAATTATTGCAACCAATAGAATATACAATGCCTGGTTTAGGGGGTGATTTTTTTACGAGAAGGCGATGGATAGTTTTTTCATATTTAAAAATAACATTCAGGTTCAAAGGATATAGTAAACGAGATAAATTAATGAAACTTTGGTTAAAAGGTAAAACTAATAAATTTTTGGAATAAAATTTATGGATGTTACGCTTAGGTTGATAAAATGAACGCTTAGCAGAATTATAACAATTTTTAAGTACGTAGAAAGGGTAACACAAATTTAAACCTATATTATATATCCTTCTTAACCTCTTTTTCCAAATATTCGGGTGAAACAATTCTCAGGACACGGGAGAAACATAATTTTGAGTCACGTGCAAGTTGTGAATTTCTTTTCATATATATATATATATATATATATATGCAGGTTCTACTGAAGTCCACAGCTGTTGCAGCGTTATTAATTTTAATTTGTATCTTCTTAATATTTCTTACAAGTTTTTTAACGGGGTCTTCGAAGCGAGAAATAATACAAGTTAAAATTAATAACGCTGCCACAGCTGTGGACTTCAATAGAACCTGCATACAACATGGCCTTTTACCTAATTATATATATATATATATATATATATATATATATATATATATATATATATATATATATATATATATATATATATATATATATATGTGCAGGTTCTACTGAAGTCCACAGCTGTTGCAGCGTTATTAATTTTAATTTGTATCTTCTTAATATTTCTTACAAGTTTTTTAACGGGGTCTTCGAGGCGAGAAATAATACAAGTTAAAATTAATAACGCTGCCACAGCTGTGGACTTCAATAGAACCTGCATACAACATGGCCTTTTACCTAATTATATATATATATATATATATATAATCTTTTAAATTAAACTAGAAGAAACTTACTAGATTATTAGTAGAATAATAATAATGAAAAATTAATTAAATAATTTTGATAATATGGAAATCATGATAATTCATATTTTAAGCCTTATTTAGCAACACTTGCGTTTAATACCCTATGTGGAGGTAAACCGTATATTTTTTTTAATGAAAAGAGATTTCTTTAACACCCTCTATCTCGAACCCACTAGAATTTTTCGCCTCTGCTTGTCCTCTGTCCTCTCGACTCTCCCCATGAGTCCAAGTGAACTTGAACTCGACAGCCAAATAACTCCAAATTACACCGCCGGACCAATTACCCAAGCTAAGGGAATAATTGCGTCGTACGCGAAACCTTAAGTCGAGGGTCCTTGCTCCCGCAAGCATCTGGAGATGAGTTCTTTGTTATACGATCGGCGTTCTGAGAAGACCTTGAAATCGCGTGCAAGGTTGTGCGAGGACAGGATTGATCGATGGCTCAGGCTGAAATGGAACGAGAGCTCAAAAATTTCCGCGGTGAACTTCTGCCCTCTTTTTTTAATTCGATATTTTTACAGTGACATCACTAGAGTCTGATTGCATCGGGAGAAACTAAATTGTTTAGGTGTTACAGAGTTAGGGTCTATACTTCCATTTTAACATCGATCTATCTCTGCCACTAATATATTTTTTTTCAGTTTATGTAATATAAAAGGCTTTCCATGTATATAGTTTTATGTATATAAAAAAGGCCATACGCATGACTTCGCTTTGTATCCTGGGAAAACTTTTATTACACCTTTGAAAAGTCCACATTTTATCCATTATTTGACAGACATAAACAAAGGAGAATTTTGCCAATCAAGGATGTTAATTTTTTTAAAATCCTAGTGAAAATTTCCAAAAAGACTACAAAAACAACATAAAAACTTGTTCTATTTTTTATGGAAAATCCTACTACAAAGCGAGTAACAGTCAAAATCACGTCCTTGAACTTCTTTTCGGATGTAGGTAAGTTCGCTTGTGATGAAATCTTCACTTTTTAAAATCTAAATCTCTCTCTAGGTTCACAAGTGAACAGTAAAGCATTCAAGGCCATTGAAAGCATAGCTATGTTTCTTGTCAAAAGCAGATGGATAGCTCGTCTTAATTCACATGAACACTCGTATGAAAAAAGAATTACGTGAGAATGTCCTTCAAATCAATATCCCTTGAGAGCACTTTGTTGAGAATCTGTAAGTTTAACAGCATGGTGGAGTGCCGTGCCAAAGAACTCAGTTCCTAAGGGAAATGACCCCATTGCATTGAAATCTCTTCAGTTTGATCTCTTACAGTGTCAGCGTGAATTGTAGAAGCGATGGAGAAGGACCAAACTTAATGGTACTAAAAAATAATAAATCTATTGCACAAAACTATTGAAACCAGTAGATCCCCTTTGATCATCCAAAGTAGTACAGCCTTAATCCCCAAATTTTGGGGGGCAGCTATCACTGTACAATGATAACAGACCCTAAAAGACGATTCTTCCATTGCTTATTGCCAGAGACCAATTATCTCTTACTTTCGAGTTTCCACCTTCATTCTTTTTTCCTAGGGAGAGTAATGATCCTATTCTTAGATACCTTTGCTCCTTTTAATTGTGAGATTTTAGAAAAAAGATTGGGACAAAAGAATAAAGAAATAAGGAATAAATTAAAGCAAGGATGAATAGAAAGGAACAAAAATAACAGGCTCTAGTAAAATGTATTTTCATTCTTGCATCTTTTTTTCCTATTCATTATTCCTCATTTTTATTCTTTCATTTTTCTGTCTGTTTGCTTCTCCCAATCGTTCTCCGCTAAAACATCCAAGATCACCATTGGATTACCAAATTTCCTTGTCCTCAATGTATGAATACAGGTTGCTTACTAGGAGGGGGAAAATATGACTAATCCAACGAGATCACTCTTAGAGAGAAAGTAAGGGGGAATTGAAATTAGGTGAATACTTTCAAATATCACTTAAACATACTGAGGGTAAGATTAATTTAAATCTCCAAGGGTCAGTTCGTACTAAAAGCACATGGACTCAAATCTACGAATCAACCGTCTAACGAGCGTAAGACGTAAAGGATAGATTCAGTATAATATTTTTTTCTATAAACTATAGAAATACTTGCAGATTTTGCCATTACTTCGTCTAAAATTTTCTTTTAGTGCCTTTGGCCATTCCTGTTCTTTATGAAAGCATTTTTTTTACAAAAACAATTCCCATTATGTTCAATGTTAAACAACATTGGGTATGCTTAGCCACCGAATGGATGTGCAGATTTGGCTGGCGTTCGCGTTTACTAGAAGTATCGTAGCGTTCTATGTCTCGAAACCCACATTAAACAACTATTAATAATGGGTTCACTAAGATCGTTATCAAGCCGTACGAAAAGTTCGCCAAACTCGAGGAAATTTACGACTTTATTTTGTTCTTTTATTTGGAGTTTGACGTCATAATTCAAGGTCATCAATATTAGCCAAAACGTTTGATTCTAAATTTTTTTTGTTATTTTTTTAGGTTTTACAACGCGTTGTACATGAAAGAATCCTTTGAATTTGATAGAAAATAACCCAAGTATAACTGAAAGTAAGGATTTAATCAAAGTCTACCCTATAGTATTCTTTATTTTATTTCTTAATTATTCCTTAACATCAGCGCTTTCATAAAGTCACGATCTTTTGGGATTTACAGAAACTCAGTGATCTCTTCCATTTTAGTGGCTCTTTACTCCTAAAAGTCACCCGAGTCCTTATTTACTTCAAGAAAGTCTCCTCTCTCTCTTAAAAAGCTCCATTTCAAGGGTGGTTGGTCTTAAATAAAGGAGCTTTGAGACCATATCCTCTTAATATTCCTAATGACCCGTAGATGATTGTATAAATATGTTATCTTAGACTACCGTCAAAATACTAAACTCCGCTGACTTTTAGGTCTACTTTAACATTTAGGGCGAGAAGCAAATGGCTTTAGATTTCATTGACCTGAAGATTGTCCCCAAAACAAAACAATTAACGTCCCATTTATCGTCCAGATACAAAGATGTGGCACCGTTCAGCAAAGAAAAAAAAATAGCCTCATTTTACTATCATTTTACATGCCAAAACTAATGATCCTTCTTTTTTCTTTGCGCCTCAGTATCTCCGGGCTGGGTAGGTGGGTCAAATATGCCTTTCCGTTCCATTATGCCCAATATTAGCAAAGATCTGGTATTTGAATTTGTATTATTTTCAGTCCATTTAATTCCCGCTTCTCTTGTATTATAGGCGTATCACGCCTTCTCGTTCGACTCTTTTTTTTTTTTTTCCTTAGTTAGCAATGATATTCGAACGAGATAATTTTATCTATCCTCATCGTAAAAATTATAAAACATGGCATTGAATATCTTACAAAGTGATTATGATTTATTCCTTCCTTTTATATTCACTCCAAAATGAGTTTAGTGATGAGAGACGGGAGTGACTCTTCTTGACCCCAGAACGACAGCACATTTCCAGCGAACTCGCCAATTACCATAATTCGTAAGTCATCATTCAAGATCCACATGGTCAACGGATTTCTCCTTCGCCCAATCTTCTGCTCTCCTCTCGGAGTTATTTCTTCCATTGGCCTCTATGCTGGACTGTTGGATGCGTGCCCAGTCTTCAATCACCAGCGGGCAATGCCCACAGCCATCCGTGTCGATGACGTTTAGCTATTTTAAATCCTGGTATTCATACTGAAGTCAGAGCAACTGTGGGTCAATTAACCTCATAAAATATCGCATTTTTCTCTAAACTAATGGGCAAAATTTATTTTAGATGTCTATTTATATATAAATAATAAACACCACCAAATTAATTTGTTCTCAAATTTAAAGCGAATGAAGGTGCCAGGCAAAAAGTTTGAAAGGAAAGACCTGTAAAGAAAGTGCTGAAAAAAGACCGAGTGAAGCTTGAGATCGGGAGGGCAAGCTGCAGGAAGTGAGACTGGGACCGCACACAATACTCCAGATGTCAGCTGCGGTATGGTTGCCTATACTGCACCAAACATCCATTTGTTAATCTTGATCCGGAATTAAGAGAGATAACAGGTCCTAGATTTCAAAATTTCTTAATATTAACGGAGAGAATGAATTAACGATGCTACTTTTTACTTGTTAAATGGCATAAAGGCAATTAGTGGTCTCATTTAATTAGGAAATTAAGCAAATCGATAGCTTCATAGTACGATTCCTCAGCGCTGATGGATCTCTCCAAAGCCTAGTGGAAAAAGTAGTAAGATTTTTATATTTATGCACCAGGTTCAGGTAGTAGATTTCTACATTTATGCACCAGGTTCAGGTAGTAGCTTTGTACATTTGTGCACCAGGTTCTAGTATTAGATTTCTACATTTATGCACCAGGGTCAGGTAGTAGCTTTCTACATTTATGCACCAGGTTCTAGTATTAGATTTCTACATTTATGCACCAGGGTCAGGTAGTAGCTTTCTACATTTATGCACCAGGTTCTAGTATTAGATTTCTACATTTATGCACCAGGTTTAGGTAGTAGATTTCTACATTTATGCACCAGGTTCAGGTAGTAGATTTCTACATTTATGCACCAGGTTCTGGTATTAGATTTCTACATTTATGCACCAGGTTCAGGTAGTAGATTTCTACATTTATGCACCAGGTTCTGGTATTAGATTTCTACATTTATGAACCAGGTTCTGGTATTAGATTTCTACATTTGTGCACCCAGCCGGAGCAAACACAAAACTTTCCTCCCTCGTATGGCGCTCGTATGGCGCAGGCAGGTTCATCTACATGCTTCATCACACGCATACCCAATTGCAGCAATTTTTTTCTGTTCCATCTCATTTGCTTCACACATACCTCACTTTTCCACTCGGGTCTCCCTTCTTCGCTAATTGGTGGTAAAGGAGTCGATTACTCTTTCTGCCCTATCCTCTTTAAACGAGGCCCAGCCCCCGGTCCTTTGAGGCTTTCTAGCGATTGTCTTTCTGAGCTTGATGTGAATTTCATTCCCCGTTCGAAGACACCCTTCCACAATTAAAAAAAAGTCGGTGGCGCAATTAACTAACTTGGCGTTGAACGCTGATAACCTTTGAGAATACACAGAACGAGTTGAGACACCGAGCCACATTTTCTGTCGCGAAATTTATTACATCGATTAAAAACTTCAGCTCGAAAATTATTTTCGGCTAATTTTGATTACGAGCCAAGAGGTGAATTAGAGAGACGCACCTAATTGTAAACAATGTTTTTCACCTGGACCAGATAAATACAGATGAGAGGCTACACGTGCCTGAAGCTTGTGTGAATAAGCAATTGAATTTCTTTGTTTACAGGGCACATAACCATCATACGTTCTAAGGGCCTCTTCACACGATGACGTTATGGTGGTGACACCGAGAATTTTGGGCGCGCTGCCATTTTATACTGGCCACCATTTACGCTACTGATGGGGCTTATTCTTCTTATGGTTGCCTTAAAATTTGCCTTTCGTGTGAATAGTCCGGTTATTTTCCAAGTAAACATGCGATGCTAGAGCACCAGCCGCGCAGAAAAACGCTCTGCCTTGACACCAGACGTTGTGGCAGAGCTAGATCTTTTTTAAGCCCCCATCAGGCGACTGCTTTCAGAGCATAAGTCTCCGCAATTAAATATTCAACCTAGTACTAAGCTATTTTAAAACTCCTCGCCCCTTCCCCCCCAAAAAACCCGCAAGAAGTAAAAAGACAACAAATGCAAAAAGAATAAGGATACATTCTCTGGCGTCGAGGGGGGGGGGCACTTTACCCCGGTGCATGATCATGCGACCAATACCAAAGTGAGCAAAAAAAGATGGGGTAGACCAGCCTTCTCCATAAGTCAGATAGTATACAAACCCGCCACGAGTAAGAGTGACAAGAGGTAGCGGCCCTGCTCGTTCCAGTACCCGGACATGTAACGTAAGCGAAGAACACCCAGACTGGGACATTCAAAAAGAATGTGCCGAACAGTTTGAAAGATAATACTGTCGTCGCACTAAGGTGTCTTGAAGCTCTCCATCAAATGTCAGTGCGTCCTGAGAATGTGCTCAATCCGAAGACGAAAGAAAGCGACCTGAAGCCGTCGCGGTATTGGGGTGTTGGTCTAAGGTAACAATCACGGCGCAATTGCACGCAACTTTAAGTTAACCTCGGTCCTCTCTCATATTCTTTGCCAAGAAGGCCGGAGGAATGCCCAGGTATGTGCCATATAGTCAGTGTGATGAAGAATGAAATGCTGATGTGGTCACCCAGCTCTCGCGGTCTCTTTAGCACCCTCATTCTACGCAATCTCCACATAGCCAGGAACTCTGGAGAAGATAATCTCGACATCCACCCGGTTCATGGCAACCGTGGCGTCTCGGATAGCGCACTCAAGGCCCTTTGTTAGTTGCCAAAGATAACGATCCTGTCTCTAAACCGGGCGCAACGCGTTATTTTCCGTACTGATTGGTGCATTGTAACTTGCTCAGCCATGAAAACAGACGCTGCGTCTTGCAGAGCACACTGACTTCAAGCAGAAGTGATACGCCGTAGAAGTAGACCTTCTCTTAGGACTTGAAGCCATCCGTGTACACTGGCACTGACTGATCCAGCGTAATACGAAGTATGCTCCCAAAAGGTCGAATGTTGAATGTTAGGGAGGTAGCATTTCAGCTAGATGTGTGTAAAAAGCGGTACGAAGGACTTAGCAACGGACGTGGCATCCGCGATTGCGGTCCCGTTCTCCTGGCGAACCGGATATTGCTCATGCGAGAAATTGCGCTGAATCCTTTTGACTCGTTTCAAAACATACCGGAAGCTAGCCCTAGCTCGAAGTAACTCAACGACAGTGAAATAATTCGGGCTGCGCTTATAGCTCATGTAGTCATATCACTTTTGACCGAGTGCTGTCTCACACTCAGCTGACAACAAGGAAGCAATCAGCGTGCAAATCGACCAGACACTCAAGGAATAATAGCTAGACCCACGCAAATGAGGTTATCGGAGAAAAAGTCAACGACCTCATTCACCGACCTAAACTCCTCGACTGGGATAAATAAATCTGTCATTTTCTGAAATGCTGACCACTGCTCCAGCTCCAAGTATCACTGTGATGAGATGGATTCTCATTGAAATCTTCAAAAATCACAGAAACTTTGCTAATTGCGTCTAACAGTAGAAATTTTACTAAGTTCACGAGGCAAGCAACAAGTCTGTGGCTGTTGGTGAGAACACAATTTTTTAAGACGAACCAAGCTTTGATTACATTTTCACACCTTCGATGCGGTGTTTAAAGGAAAAATCAAACCTTTATCCGGTATCTGATGTGTTGTATGGAACAGAGAATGAAAAGATTTGGTGCTTTGGTTTGACTAGTTCTCTCTAAAAGACAAATGTTACTGTTATCAAATTGAAAATATTCTTCTAAATATACTAAAAAAAATGGAAAGATAAAATATGTATCAAACTTCCTTGGTGCTGTCAGTATAGTAACATAAAACCATATAATCTATGGGATCATTATTTGAAAACTTCAGGTAGAAAGATAAAAACACAGGAACATAATTAGAATAATGGATCTTAAAAATAAACGCGATATAATTGCCAAATACCTCCAAATCTCGGCTATGTAAATTGTTATTTCCAAAGTAGCCACAGGAAAATCATGGTTCCATCTTAATCAGTGTTATTTTTCTCTTGATTTAAATTTCTAAATAAATTTCTTATATTTGAAACTAGAAATCCACTTACTTTTTTTAGTTCTTTCTACAGAATCACTCATTTGACACATTTTCAAAGTAGAAATTAAAAATTTTCAAGAATGGAAACGGAAATACTCACATTTTTAGTCGATCTGGGTAAGGGTCTAGCCGAGGCGAAACACCACTACGAATTGGGCAAACTAAAGCACATCGAGAGTGGTTAGTAGTTGGCTGGTGTCTCGTTTTGGTTTGACTTCACGGTGGCTAACAGATAGGTGATAGCAACCCATAGTTCCGATCATACGTTACAATTTAGTCCAGTTAATCCCAGTGTTTAAGTTTTCCAATCCCACTTTTGGGAAAGGAAAGTGATAAGAGGTAATATTATTACTATTAGTATCATTATTATATAATTCATATATTATTTGAAACTACCGAGCGAAAACCAACGTACTTATCTTCGTCAGAAAGTTCAGGATGGAAATTGCCAATATAGTAATGAGGTTAGAGAGTGTGAACATTATGGGAGCTAGATAAAACTAGTATTGTAGAGAATACACTATTTACGATTAATAGGAGCGCAACTCTCCTGATCTCACCCAAGCTGTACACTGAAGGAAAATCTACCTGCTGGAGGAAAACTTTGGTTAGTCTTCATTCTGGATACTGGTAAGGCCTGCGGCACTTGTTCGCTTCGCTCACAAAATTAAGAAAGTGTGAGAGAGAAAAATTCCTTTTTTTTTCACAACAAAATCAAAATTGGTGTGCAAGAAAAAAAAAACTCCATTTCGCAACAGTGTCAGCAAACATTACCAACAAAATCTGTGACATTTTCAACATCAAATTTCATTTTATGTTCTAACTTATGTGAATGTTTTAGTTGATATCATTGACAATGATCTTCTTCTTGTCTTTATCCTGGCTATATAAATTACTATGGCCGTCCATAGGTCGAAGGTCAGATGGTAAGCATTATACTTTTCATTGAGCAATAACTTCGTAAATATTTGGCCGATTCTCTCGAAATTAAAATCTCTTATGTTGTTTTACATTCTCTTTCGAATAAAATAATTTTTCAAAGTCCTCCCAAGGTTAGTTCAGATTTTTAAAAATTTTATTAAGGTCATAAGTCAAAATAATTGAGAGGACGCGACTTAGGTCTGTTAACCTTGTTTTTTTATGCAAACACACATACATACACGCTAGAATCATTATAATTAGAAGTAGTATCTTTTCACTTATGGTCATGCGGTTAGTATAGAAATAACTACACACCTTCATACTGCACTAGGAACGACTGGGGGACGCTCTTCATCCGCGCCAAATGACTGTATTCCTAGACCAATCTAAAAGCCCTAAAAAGAACTGTATCCATTGGGTACTTCAATACTTACTTTTGCCGTCTCAGTACACGGGGGCGTTTACACCCACCCGTGGAGGAAGGGACACTACTCATCACTGTGTGCAGCACAGGTAACCTTACTATTATAAGATCCCGTGACTCCACCGGTAGATAAAAATGATCCACTGTACTGCTGCAGGAAAAGTGAAGGTTAAAATACCCAATTGATACTGTTCATTTTAGGGCGGTTGAATGGACTCTAGGATACAGTCACATGCTTGGCGTTGATGGATAGCGACCACCAGGCATTCCAAGTACAGTATGAAGGGGGCTATTATTGCGCTACTAAGCGCATCATCTTCACTTCGTACAATGGAATTTACCTAAGACCTAATTTACCCCATGGAATTTACCTAATACCTAATTTATCCAATGGAATTTACCAAATGAGAGAAAGATAAGTATAAATACAGCCATACTCTGAAAAAAATATTGTCTCAAAAACACTTGAACATAATATTAATAAGATGTATTTAGGTCCTAGTATTAAATGTTCGTATATGATTTTATTCCATTTACTTCCAATTTTTGACAAGACAATCGTCCACTCTTTGCATCGGAAACGTCAATTTCTTCTATATGGACAGAATGCGGCCGTAATCCAATTTCTTTCCAAATTTCGATGGAAAATCCTCCTAATTACTCTTGAAAACACCGATCATGCGTCAGACAAGTTAAATTCCTCAAAAGAAAAGGTTAATAAATCCAGTTCTCGTGCTCTCAATTCTTCTGACTTATGACCTCTTGACCTGACGACCTTCAAAACTTTCATCAAGTCGGGCAATCAGACCCATAGTTAGTTTTCTTTTAATAATTCAAGGACTAATCATGCTAAGACATTGGTAATTATATCATTCGAAAGGGAGTGTAAAACAACATATGGGTTTCAAATATCGTTAGAATCATCCGAATAGCTATGATTTTATTGCCATAAAAACTCATTGAAAAGTGGTTACCATCCGACCGACGACTTACAAACCGACATAATAACTTATAGAGTCGCGTGCACGCGAATAAAAATTATTTTCCCTTTGACTCTTCCTTCTATAAATTATTATCCGCGTGTGAAATTTATTACACCACTTGTTTCTGATGCAAAGGATGCTGTCATACACTCCAATTAAAGCATAAATTTGAGCACTCCTGCAGTTTATGATGATCTGATTGAAACGTCGGATTATTAGCAAAATAATACATGGAGGTGAAGATGGAATTTCCCTCTTTCCATTGGAGTAAATTGAAGTTAGACAGTTAAGTTTTAACTCAATGTTGTGAAAGAAAAGAGGAAATGGTGAGAAACATTTGTTTTTATTATTTATTAAGAAAGGTGAGGAAGGTAATGTGAAAAAAGGGAGGAATTACAGTGCCACAAGGGTAACTTACAGCTGAAAAAAAAATGGTATTTAAGTAGAAGGAAGGAAAAGTAAGCTAATTAGGGATAACAAAGGAATCATTAATAAGTTCCATTAGCACTGAAGAAATAGGTGCAAAACTCACATATTCAAAGGAATGAACTTGAATCCTTTTGCAAGTGGAAAGATAAAGAGAGGTGGAATACAATAGCGTCCAAATACAAGAGAACAAAATACCCAATTCTATATTTTCTTGAATATCCTCGCTTAATTTCCATCATAATTACACAGAAATTTTTTTTATATTTGCCTCTGATTGTGTCCAAATTTCATTTTATAGAACAGCGAATAAAAAAAAGTTAGGAAGAAATACATATGCATTTGAAGAAAGGATACATCCCAAACTGAAAACTGATAAGTATAAATACAACCATAACCATAAAAAATCATTATCTCAAAAGTACTTAAATATAATACCAATAAGATGTACGACTTCAGGCACATCTTTGAAGACAGGAATTCACTCACCAAAATGTTGCAATGTTCGTATATGATTTTATTCCATTTTCTTCCAATTTTTGTCAAGCCATAACCTACTCACCGAGTAGGTGTTATATCATGATTTAAAACACGGCTCTCACTAGGTGTTATATCATGATTTAAAACACGGCTCTCACTAGGTGTTATATCATGGTTTAAAACACGGCTCTCAGTAGGTGTCATATCATGGTTTAAAACACGGCTCTCAGTAGGTGTTATATCATGGTTTAAAACACGGCTCTCAGTAGGCGTTATATCATGGTTTAAAACACGGCTCTCAGTAGGTGTTATATCATGGTTTAAAACACGGCTCTCAGTAGGCGTTATATCATGGTTTAAAACACGGCTCTCACTAGGTGTTATATTATGGTTTAAAACACGGCTCTCACTAGGTGTTATATCATGGTTTAAAAGATGGCTCTCAGCACTTCAACTCATCATGTCTATATTCTCATTATTGATGAAATGCTTCACTGTCTTTATTGTATAGCATTGAGCATTGTCCTCCATGATGTTCAGAGAGAGAGGGGATTACATGTTCCTGAAGCATACTTCGTGGAGTTTCAGAGCCCGGTCCCTTCATGGAGGTTTATTATGCATTAAATCACACTTTTTGCCCGATTACAAGCCCTCGAAATGTTAATGCATTCCTTCACTCTTCCAATTGGTAACATGTTTTCTGAAGAATTTGTCGAACTTAACTCGTCTAGCCATCCTAGTAAATGAGTACGACCACCAATAGCAATCTACATACATTACATATAGGACAGTTGTCATAAATAATTTACGAAAATTCAAAGAATATAGTGTTCAATTCTCATGGAAATTAGATGTTATCAAGAAAATGTATGTTCGGGTTATTTGTTCTCTAGTTTTGGTCGGTACTGTACTAAGACATGAAAGGTCAAAAGGTGGTATTAAGATTCATTAAAATTATCTACTTAGTTTTTCATTCTTCTTCATGTCTGGGGAACTTGTTTAAGGACCGTTCTACTTTGTCGTTAATCATAGAGCAAACCTTTGAGGGGAGGCACTGATCGACAAATAGCCACGTCCCTTCCCTCGACTTTGGCGTCGCACTTTATTCGACGGATGCACTTATCTTACACCTTGGACAGCATCTGAGTACACCTGAAAGACCCCAAATCGGAGTAGAGCTTTGGGAGACCCCTCCCCACACCTAAATTTAAACTCTGTCCTGGCCAACCAAAAAATAGCTAGTCATAACTTGCTTAGGTGTCGTGTCGTCAACTATAATTCAGGTAAATACTTTAAACTCTCTGAGGCACGTTTTTTCCTGGACTCAGGCTAAAGCCTCCCTTTTTCTCTGCCCAATTAAGCGTCCTTTATTAGTGATAACGATTCAAACCAAACCACGGTAAGGTGTACTAAAGCAGCACAAGCAGGTTAGATTAAATTTTGTTTCTATTTCAAACTTTTTTACGAGAGTACTCTTTGGAAGTATCTCTTATTCAAGCGTCAAAACACAATCCTCTATTTTTCTCTCTCTTGATTTAAGCAACTAATCTAAACTCAAGAGCTAAAAAAATGCTTTAAAGAAGATTTGAATAGAAAAAAATCCCTTTTACAATCAGAAGTTAATGAAACAATTATCTTTCTCCCTTTTTTTCTGTTCAACATTTATACAATTAACTATTAAAAGAATCAGTATATCGGTTCTGCCTTTCAATCAAAAGCGTAATAACTGAAAGATTAGAAGAGGTGAAGATATCGTAAAAATATATGCATATAATTATTGAAATGAAGCTAAAACCATCACTCAAAATCGCCAAACATCTCAAGAAATTGACCATATCACAATACCAAGAGCTACTACTCAATCTCAATTCTTGAATCAACCGCTTGGATGTTTACCGAATCCCCCAGAACTCAAAATGTTAGAAAATTTTCGAGGATAATTTCACCAAATTAAACATATCCACCACCTGTGTATGCTTTACTCTGTTTTCCTCTAACTTCAACGTCTTATATATGACACAAGGAGGGAGCTACGACGAGCCAGTGTATTTTTCACAAATTCCTCTCGTTGTCGCATATTTGAAATGTTTGAAGCGTTTAGGCTGCCTCCTTTTAATCGATAAAAGTACACTCTATGTTCCTCACCAAATAAGTAAAAGCGGCTAGTGGTATATTGGTTATTTCTCAGCTGTACGCAAGTCAGTAGACCGCTTCAGGGGAAGGTAACAGCTGATTACGTCACTCTCCAAAGAGGCTGCATTCCTAGCAAGGTCGAGAAAGGTAACGCGTCACCTGCCCTTACAATATGGGCAAGCTGTGCCCAAATCTGTCGCAAACATCAGTTCTAGGAGATCTTTTAATACCCAGATTAGCATCCACCCTTGAAATAATTTCTATAAATCGTTTAATCAACTTTGAACAAAGGAAAAAGAGAAGAGTACTTAAAATTCCTTAAGAATTTGTCGGCCGCTGTAAATGAAAACGGAACCTGCTCTACCATGAGTTGCCAAATACCATACTTTTCCATATTATAGGGAAAAGGTGGAATTATGGACTAATGACCTTATCAAGTAAGCCGTTTTAAAGACCTTGATTTTCGCTGACCCCTATTTAAGCTAGTTTAACCTCTTAATGTGAATGGAAACTGTTTAACGGTTAAACTGATGTTAAGCAGTCGATCCCAAGTCAATGTGAGTTGAAGTTGAGTTTGGAAATGGTAAAATGGGGGATGTTTTGGGTGTGTTTCATTAAATAGAGTGAGTAATGGAAGCGTCAACACCTTTATTTGCAGAAATTGTCGTTTGAGGGGAGGGCGAAGTCCACGCTGGTGGTAGAAAACCTGGTTCATACTTGAGATTTTAGTGTTTGTTAGTTTGAGTGATCCTTCACGCACTTTCTGACCCGAGGATTTCAAACGTGATGGAAATACCTATCTAAACCTTTTCACACGTGCCTCATCTTCTCTCATTATTTTTATGTCTTTGTTCTCCTCGAAGTAGTTGATTTGTTAAATAAAAAAAACAACCTATTATTATGATATTATCTTAAGTTAAAGTTAGGATTATTTAATAAGGCTTAGTTCATTTTGTGGTAGGAAGTAATAGTGTTTCGTTTTTGTTTTTTGTTAATGCTGGACAGTGGTAATCAAGGACCAGTTGATTATCTGTGAGTATTAATGTTTTAGGTATAGTGTTATTTTTCTAAGCTTCTAATTTTTCAATGAGAAGCTGGACGTTTTAAATTTGCCCTGAGTATCGGACATCTTATTGTATATATTTAAAGCCATTTTTTTCTTACTGTGAATGAGACGTCTTTGATATAGACACGAAAATGGCAATTATTGGGTAATAAAAATAAGTTAACAGTTGTTCAGTAAAAAAAATGTCAAAAGGTTGACTGGTAATTATTTTTCAATTATTATATATTAGTGAATATTTTTTGCTTGATATGCCAAGGCAGTAATTGACTGTTTACTGGTTTATTATAATAAATCAACCATTTACTACTGAAATATTCTTATTCGACTAACTTTGAAGTAGTACTGTTGAATAATGTAAGGTTAACACTTTTTGAGTTGTCCCCTCCGTCTTTCCATAAATATATGTCCCATTTTCTGTTCGAAATATTTTTGTCTCTTTCCTCTAGGTTGCCTCAAATCCAAAAATTTGATCATTGATCCAAGCGAACCAAGCCAGCAATTTGGATCATTTTCTTGCCGCGACTTCAGTTATCTCGAGATATCTTGGGGTATATCTTTGGGGTTTCTGAGTTTATATGCCTCTCCCTTTTCGCCCTTGCTGAGTTCACTGAAAACGGATGATTCAGCGAAGTTTTAAACCCAAGTCGTCATCAAGGATTGACCAAAGTTGGGGAAGAAGATTTAGCGATATAAAGAGCAGTGATTTGTAGCGGTCAAAAAAGATAATTATAAAAAAAACTCTTAGATATTCCTGACTTACTTTAAATGCAGCGAAGGATTTTTTTTATCAAAGAAAATTCTACCGCTAATCAAAGTTTATAGTAATTAGAACATAAATATCGATAAGGATCCAGTAAGTTTTTCTAACCGCAAAGTTATTAGCATCATTATATTGCAGCAATAATGAAATCTATTAATAAGTATGACTAAATTCGCCGCCTATTCAAATGTCCTAATAAAGTAACGTGTATTATACCTTAAATAAATTATATTGGCTTAGGAAAATGACATACATAATTTCTTTAATTTCCTCATTATTCACTTATAATTATAATAATAAATTATGTGACATAAAAAAGCTCTATTCCTTACTTAGGTTTCGCAGAGTTAAACCATAAAAATCACTCGAATATATGCACATTATTGCGCGCCCACATATAAATACTCACATTAAAACATATACAGTCGTCATGAGTGTTAAGCAAATTTCAGCGTCTCCTGGAACGTCATGAAAAAGTACAGCAAAACTATTAATCGAAATATATATTTTAAGACATTTTCTAAATTTATAGTTCCAAGTTTATAAATTTCAATTCCAAGGAGCTCTGACTCCTCCAAGGGGGAGTGGAAGAGTAGCGCGCCCTTCTGACCCTAATCTCCCCCCAAAAGGGGTCCTCTCTCTCGGGTCATCTTTTGACGCCTTTTTTAAATCTCCCGCTCTCTTTTTAGCGCCTGCTTAGACCCAACAAAGGGTGAAAGAAGGAGCTTAAATGTTTTAAACAAAAAAAACAAACAAACGCAGCTCTGAAATATCAAGCCCAAAATTACATGCAAATGTAAGGATTTAATGATTTCAAGTTAAAAATAAGAAAATTCCCAACATGATTTCATTTTAGCCGTTCATTAACACATTAATAGCTTCTGGAAGTCAAAGCCAGTGACCGACCAGCATGGAGATCGACGTGTTTGGAGGGACTGTCGCACCTTGAAAAATCCATTCACAACGAGACAGAGGCGAGAAGACAACGGTGCCCCAATCCACGAGTCCAGCGGTCAAATAACCCCGGAATAGAGTGTCATTTCTGTGGTAGAGTGTGTGCATCGCGCATTGGACTACATAGTCATCTTCGCTGGCACAACCGACAGCCACCATAAATTCATACCGATAAATTCCTCTCCATTTTTATCGAGTGAAGCTTGAGTCCTCATAAGTAATAGCTTCATGAAGCAACATTAATAAAGCTATTGATTAAAATTACCAAGTAAATAAACAAAAATTCGGATATTCTTTGTAAAGACTTGGAACCCATTCTTACATATTTTGCATCTAATCTTACACATTTTATGGAAATCGTCTTTCTCAATGATTTACAATTTTACTTCGTATCTGATTAAGACTTAACTGCCACATGAAATTTTCAACTAGAACTCTGGCTTTCTTACCAACCAAGTTTACATGGTACATTTTATTTATATAATATATTTTATTTATTTCACTCATTCATACGAATAGATAGGAAGAAAAATAATTGTAAAATTCATGATAGCTTTTTAAATAATTGATATTTGGGTTGATGCAAGAAAGTCGTGTGTTTGTGGTATGCTGGAATTCGATTTTAAATAACAAGGAACATGTCCACGAAAACTAAGAAAAAAACAGCAACCAAATTTGCGAGCCAAAATTACTTTTCAGAAGATTTTTCTTTCCTTTTAACTCAGCGGTTGATCATTAAGGTAACTCAATTCAATTCAATGGTTATGTCGTTTATTTTATTTAATTTATACGCGTTTTCCTTTCTTTTCTTTTTTCTTTCCACCTAAGGACCTTTCTCTGTGATCTCTCTCATCTTTTCCTCACAAGGAAATAATCTCTCATCACAGCCCAAATCTGTGCTGAGAGACGATTCGAGCAAAATCTCGCCTCAAGCTGATAAACATAAATTCTTATGACCTACTCCGGAATGGTGGCGGAATGAACATGCAGACTTCATTTTCCGTGCATATGAGAGGAGGATAGAGGGAATGGAATGGGCGTGTTAGTGACAGAATTTCAATGATAGAAGGCTAAAGTCCAGTGGAGAAGTTGGTGGGTCCCGGTTGGACTGAAAACAGGGCATGTGGAAGGGGTTGGAATGAATTGGAGATGTGCAAAGTGTGATACATCATTGTATAATAACGTCAGTGTTTAAATACACATATTGTATCATCCCAGAGATTTATTAAGGACACGGAGGAGTGGATTTTCAACCCCCTGGTCAATTAGGCGAGAGACTAAACATACTAGATTAGGGGGGCAAACAAGACAAAAAAGGAACGGTAGGTAATGTAAAATTTAATGCAAAAAAGGAGTATGAATCGTGATGGTTTCATTAGTGTTTGGTTTATTTCTCTTTTAATTGGAAGGAAAATGTTCATACGCAATTGGCGGTCATCTCATTTGCGCTATGATATGCGCGAACGGATGCAAATATTTCGGTTTTGGTAGGGAGTTAGGCGCCAAGTGTCGTTGCGCCGAGTCTTACGTAATCTTGTCGACAGCTTCATCGACATACCCCATCCATCACACACTGAGACAGAGAGAATCATAAAACAGCTCTCTTCCATACATCCTGCATTTTCAGGCTCACAACGTATTACTCTTCCGTCTCAGAACTCGTCGAAGAGGTTTCCATTTCACATTCTCCTGATGTGAAATTGTTGGTTCTCCCTTGGGCCATATAAAGTTTCCTGCTGTCTAGTTGGTGACAAAACAGTAGTACTAACTCTTCTTGCTCCCCCTACACCCAGAAAGGAGTACCCCTCAAGGCCCTCTGGCCTGCCAGCGTTTGACATTCTGATTTTTATGTTAATGATAATTTCTAGTTAAGGGGACCAGCTCTACAAAGGCCTAATTAACTTAACTAATGAACACCTAAGGCAGGATGTTGTCCCGAAACAACCGATGTCGGAATTGAAGTTTGTACTTTATATTTTGGTCCTGCCCTGGGGAAACAATGAAAAGCTTCTTTCACCTTTGTTTTCCTCTCCAATATATATATATATATATATATATATATATATATATATATATATATATATATATATATATATATATATATATATCAGTTGTCCTCCAATAAAGGCAGTTTTACATGTTATTTTTATTTTTTTCTGCTCCTTTACACTTAACTACTTTAACTTGTCATCTCTATAATCCTTAGAGATGTCCCTTCATCTACGGTCTTCTACAGATGTGTTTGGTGGATTTTCTACTCATCTTTACAAGATAGGGGTTTGTTATTTAGTTTTTACCGATATTTTTTTCAATTCAATAAATTTTAATGAGCAATTTTTTTCTTGTATTGTTGTATCTTTTTTATCTGTAATATCGAAATAAAAAGACGAGAGAAATTTGCCCATTTTTTTTATCAGCTTTGACTTAACTTCATTACCGGAAGTGTAATTTAGTGAATGCGCCCACGGTAAACAATGAGTTCGCGTTAGTTTCGAAGTCTTTATTTTTGTTTTCTCCCGACTGAACTCACATAACTTAATCAGTGGTGATTCCAACCTTGGAAAACACAACGCGAATTGATATATTCACTTATTCTGGTTTAGGTATACAGGATTTTATTTTTTATCTCATAGTTTTGGTTATTAGGTATAATCGTCATCATCATCATCACTAACTTTATAATTTAAAAACGGGATTTTTGGGAGTATTTGAATAATAATTTCATCTTAGTTTGGTTATGACTTATGTATATTTTAAATTTTTATCAAAGTAATTTCTAAGAATTTCTTTAGAGTTTGAAAAAGCAAAATAGTTTAATTCTTGAAAAATAAATAGGATTATCCAATGCTTTATAATGTTTTAAAAGAAAATAATTACAATTTGTGAAGTTCAGAAAATTTATAAAAATTTAACCATGGATGCTTTCTATTAGATTTTAAATTTTAATCTAGGTAGTGAAGCGCAAGCTTCCACCGTAGTGGGGAGTGGCGAAGCCATTGCCTGCTTTATTTATACGTGTGACATAGGCATTAGCGATGTTTCGTATTTTGAAGACTGTAGGAAGACTGCAGGTATATATCTTTAACATTTTAATTCCTCTCTCTTCACCACTTCCATTACAGATCTCTCCTTACAAACTTTCTGCGGTAGATAACATTGTTAGTATTTTGCTATAAATTCGAAGACAAAAAAATAAATATACCACTATCCTCTCTAAACATACATCCTGCTTTGGGAAAAGCTCACAAAATTCGACCCTAGAAATAAAGTTTAGCCACAGAAATAAAAATTAAGATTCCAAGCACTTTTGTTTTATTTAAGAATAAACCATTTGAAATCATGGATTTTTCCCGCGAGTATTCTTCAAATCTACGCGTATTTATGTTTATTTAAATACTTATTACTAATGGAAATTCCTTAAATAAGCAGCTACGGATTTTCCCTTATTCGAGAAGGGCATGTCTTCTGACCACGCGTAGACTGCGTGGTCAACTCATCAGAGTTTTCAAAATAATTCGAGGGTTCGACAATGTTGACTACAGGGATATTTTTACACTTGTTGCCGTCCGACACAGCTTAGCCTCTTCTCCTTCCTTCAAAACAATTGTTTCCTCGCTTTTCATACAACCTCTCCCAAAACTTTCAATGGTCAGCCTCTAATTTCACAGGGTAGATGCTGACCTTCTTCTCAAGCCAACCGTCCCGGATCGGCGCTGAGGGGGGAACAGACAATGTTACCTAACCCCTGAGCTCCGGTTCGGGAGGTTTTATTTAACAACCTGCTTCATCCCCACCCATACCTTCCTCACATCCCTTTTCCTCCTCTTCACATTCTATCTATTTTTACGCCGTGTTCAAAGTGTAGCCGCCATGCCGATGGACTGCCAGGCCACCAGGCGGGAGGGGTGGTCCGAAATCGCGGCGCCTGGCTCTGCCAGGCCTGTAAGCACCTCTTGCAGTGCGAGCAACTGCAAGAAGTGATCAGCTATTGCGTCCCGTAGCACAAATAGGGTCACCATGCCCAATGATGAAAATCAAAGAAAAACCCAACCCCCAACTTTCCCAAGAACATCAACGGAGCCACCCTCGGGCGGCTGCACCGAGAAAATGGAAGTCCTTCCCATTGTGCTTGCGCAGGGGACCATCCATACTTCTTTAACCGGAGAGGAGGCTTACTCCTCTCCTTCACCGACGGATGCAGGGGACTCCCCCTCACCCCCTTCTCTGGAGGTTCTTTCGGACACCTCCCTTTTTCCAGCGGCAGTCCCCTTTTTTCTTTCCAAGGGGACTGCCAAGAAAGCCAGCAGGCAGCCCATTGCCGACCGCCCCTCATGTAAGCGGCTTGGTAAGGCAAACCCCCTTAAGGGGTAGAGGGAAGCCAGGCCCCTTCGGTCGCTTCCCTCAAAAGACCTGCTGGCAAGAATTTTGAACCTTGCCGGGGTCAAGGCCTGTGCCTCCCCAACCAAGACTAGTGACAATACAGCCAACGGGACCTGCGATGTCCTGGGAGGGGATGGCCAACTGGAGGCCCCTCCTGTGACACACATGGTTCTTGAGGAACCCCAGCCTCAGACGGTAGGGCCTTCCATGAGGGGGAATCCGGGCTCGGCGCCAAGCACCGAACCCGAATCCGCCCCTATGCAAGGTCCTCCTCAAACGGCTGGGGATTCTCAGGCAGTACAAGGAGGGGAGGGATCTTCTCCGGATGATGCCCCTGCGACCACCAGGACCTTCTCCATTTCGGAGAAGGACCTGGCTGAGGCCGGTCCATCTGGGCTGGGGGCTTCTACCGGCGGGGGTGAGAAGCGGGTTCATTCCCCGCCCTCCTCTCCAAAAAAGAAAAAGACCAAGACCAAAAAGACGAAGAAGACTCGGGCTCCTCTCCATCCGTGGGGGCTGGGGGACGGATGGGTCTGCTGCCACTCTGGCAAGCGACCAAGCCAAGATCGGCACATCCGGCTCCTCTGCCCCCCCCGCTTGCGGAGTTCCTGACTAAGACCAAAAGTGCACAGGGCGGAGCCTCGATGACATCGGGGCCCCTCATTCAGAGGTTAACTGGCGTTTTCGAGCCCACTGGCTTTAAACGCTTCCTCGTTATTCACTCCACTGATGGCACCATGTTGTCCAAGGGCAACATGATTCATCAGGGGAGAGGATTAGCTAGTGCAATAGGTAGAGAGCCGAAGGTAACCCGTATCTCGGAAGGGAGCCTTCTGGCGAATGCGGCGAATCCCGCTGAGGCGGCCAAGATAAGTGCTCTTCGGACACTTCATACACCCCGGTGAGTGTGACGCCGCACTCTACCATTAACTTTGTGAAAGGAGTAGTTTATGCGAGGGAACTCGTTGACTACTCTATTGAGGACATCACCCTAGAGCTGGCCGACCATGGGGCGGTCAAGGTCGAACGTGTGATGAGAAAACAGGGAGGGGCCTCGAGACCCACCCCTACACTCTTCGTCACGTTGGACTGTGACAAGCTCCCTGAGTCGGTGCGTGCCGGTTGGTACCACTACCGCGTGAAGGCATTCGTGCCACTGCCGCGGCGGGGCTATTACTGTCATCGCTTCGGCCAAACGAATCGCTCATGTAGAAGTACAAAGTCGGGGTCACCCGAAGTCTGTGTTAATTGCTCCAAGGTCGCACACGATAAGTCCAAATCGTGTGTGGCCAAGTGTGTCAATTGCGGAGAGCCGCACCCCGCTTCTTCGAAGCAATGTGGTGCATATCTCCTTGAGAAAGAAATCCTGGCCGTTCAGGCCCAGGATCGACTCTCATTCCGCAAGGCTAAGGACTTGGTCCTAGCGCCCGGCTCTGCCTGGGACGTCATATGCCTCAATAGTTAGAAAAGCACCCTCTGCTCCTGGCCCATTCAGGCCAACGAGCACGGTTGTTTCCGCGCCCATTCGGAGCGCTTCTGCGGGCTCTACCTAACCCGGGCGTTCCCCTGGTAAAGCTGGCGGCAAAAAGGGTTCATACCCAGCCCCGGCTAAAACCAGGGCTCCCCCCTCTTCCCCCAGCGTGACCGTTTCCCGTAAGGCGAAACGGCCACTCGCCTCCACCGAGTCGTTAGACTCACAGGAGGCAACACCCATGAAGATGGTCGCTAGGCCATTTTCCGGGGTTCCTAAAGCTGTTCCCCGAAAGGAGGAACAACAAAGGAGCTTCGGCTCCTTCGCCCACGCCCCGAGGTGGAGCGGGTGGCTTGGAGACGGTGGTTCCTCGAAAAGAGGACCCCCGCCTCCGAAGCCACAACGCTCGCCTAAGGTTTCGAGGCGGAGGGAGGAAAAGACTCGCATGGTGAGCCCAACCTCCCCAAATAAGTCCTCGAAGGCGAAAGCTCATTCAGCGCTTTGTCCGGTTAACAGCGCCCGGGGTTCTGCTCTGGGAAGCGTACGGCCATTCCCGTGAGGGTCTTCAGTTCAAGGAGGGCCCCCGCGTCTCCTCCGAGCTAGGCCTGAAGGGCATATTCCTTCAATGGAATTGCCGTGGACTTCGGGCCAACTGGGAGGAGCTGCGGAGGCTCGTCTCGTCCCGTTCTCCATTAGCTATCTTTTTGCAGGAGACCATGCTAGGCGCGTGTCCTTTGCCCGCCCTCCCGAGGTATAAGGGTCTTGCGACCCCACCACCGCGGGATGGCCGGGCTGGGGGATTGGCGGTTCACACCTGGCATGATTTCTCCGTTTTTCCTTTCTCTTTAGATACCTCCTTTCAGGCAGTGGCTGTGCAGCTGCACCTGGATAGGAGGTATACTCTGATTTCTGCATACATTCCACCGTCAGCTGACTTCGACGCCGGGGACTTCCGCCGCGTCGTGGCATGGTGGCCGAGGCCCTATCTCTTGCTTGGAGATCTGAACGGCAGGCATCCTCTTTGGGAAGATTACTCCATAAATCCCAGGGGACAAGGCCTTGCCGATCTGATTGAAGAGCTTGAGATGGATGTCCTAAACGTGGATGAGCTTACGCATCACTGTCCGAGAACCGCTTCATTTTTTTGCCTTGACCTATCTTTGTGCTCTTCGGATTCACAGCCTGATTTTGATTGGGGGGTGGTCGATGACCTCCATGGTAGTGAGCACTTTCCCATTTAATTATCATTTTCAAGGCAACTCCTGCCTGAGAGACCACCTCGGTTGTGCTTGGCGCGGGCACGATGGCCTGCATTTCAGGAAATGACTGAATTTTCTATCTCAGTCGGGAAGTTTAGGTCGGTAGATGAGGCTGTTGAGTTCTTCTCCGGCAACCTCATCGCTGTGGGCCTGACTACTATTCCTAGGACGTCTGGCCGTTTTGCACGCCGACCACTCCCATAGGTGTCGGCCGAGTGTGAGACGGCCCCCAAACAGAAGCGTTATGCCTACATGCGCTATAAGCGCCGCCCGAACGATTTCACTGTCGCTGAATTTTGTCAGGCTAGGGCTAGGTTCCAGTATATTTCGAAGCACCCACGCCGCTCTTCTTGGCGGGCATACGTGTATTTACTTAACGGGAAGACCCCTTTAGCTGAGGTGTGGAAGCGAGTCAAAAGGATTCGGGGCAAGTTCTCGCAGGACCTCCATCCCGTTCTCCAGGAGAATGGGACCGCATTCTCGGACCCCGCGTCCGTGTCGGAATCCTTAGCGACCGCTTTTTCCGCATTCTCTAGTCGTGATGCTGCTCAGCCAGCATTCAATGCACGTCGTGATGTCGCGGAAGGTCGATGGCTGGACTTTCCCCCCCAGAGGTGGAGAACCCTTCAACGACAAGTTTACTATGAGTGAGTTGCGCTCGGCTCTTGCCTCGTGCGTGGACACCGCCCATGGTTCGGACGATGTCCCGTACGCCATGCTTCGACACCTGGGTGAGCAAGGCATGGCCTTTCTGTTAGATTTGTTTAACAGAATCTGGGTGGAAGGTCTTCTCCCAGACTCCTGGCGAATCGCTACTGTGCTCGCCTTTCGCAAACCGAAGGGAGATCACTCTACTCCAACCGGTTTCCGCCCAATCTCTCTAACTTCTTGCGTGAGCAAGTTGATGGAGAAACTGGTAAATGTTAGATTAGCCTTTTTCCTGGATAGCGGAGGCCATGTGTCTTTTACACAGTGCGGCTTCCGCAAGTTCCACTACACGTCGGATGCTCTGATCCGACTGGAAAATGCCGTCTGCGAGGCTTTCCTTCGTAGACAGCACTACGCCACGGTCTTTTTCGATCTTGAGAAGGCATATGATACCGCATGGCGATACGGTATCATGAAGACTCTCTACACGATGGGGGCGAGGAGACGCCTCCCAATGTTTATATCTGAATTTTTGCGAGATCGTCGATTCCGCGTATGGGTGGGGGGGAGCCCTCTCCGGCCCAAAGGAGCAGGAAGAGGGTGTCCCGCAGGGAAGTGTCCCCAGTGTCACACTCTTTGCCCTGAGCATCAACTGCATCACCTCGGTGCTGACGGAAGATGTTCTCGCTACGCTCTACGTGGACGACCTTTCGATCTCTTTTGGCGTGGCCCAGATGCCAACTCTGGAGCGTCGACTCCAACAGGCATTGAACCGCGTCTCTCGCTATGCCGAAGCGCACAGGTTTCGGTTTTCTTTGGCCAAGACTAAGGTGGTGCACTTCTGCCGCCATCCACGGCTTCACCCTGACCCAGATTTGTTTCTTAATGGGGTGCGCCTGGATGTGGTTGAGTTGCACCGTTTCCTTGCTCTTGTATTCGACCGACGCCTCACCGAGGAGGCTCATATTCGCAGCCTTAGTGTCTCTTGTACCTGCGCCATGGACATTCTCTGTTCCATGACGTTCAGCGCTTGGGGCGCTGATAGGGCTACGGTCCTACTTTTTTATCGATCCTTTGTTCGTTCGAAGCTCGACTACGGATGCGAGATTTATGCATCCGCAGCTGAGCGTTTATTGCGGAAGGTAGATTCGATCCACCACACCGTCCTTTGCCTTGCGACCGGTGCCTTTCGCACTTCCTTCATTGAGAGCCTGTTGGTCGATGCTGGGGAGATGCCACTCGCTCTGCGCCGCGTGCAGTGCCTCACTCACCTGTACGCGCGAGCCCGGTGCCTCCCTCAGTCGCCAACAGCTTTCACTGCATCCGCAGCTGATCTCGATGGTGCCTATGCCGCCGAGAGACGCCAGTCATATCCTAAGCCCTTTGGGTTTAGGGCCAGGAAACTCCTTCGAGAGGTTGATGTATCCCTCGGGCCGGTGGCGCCCCTGGTTCTGCCCAGGAAGCCACCCTGGAGGGTACCACATTTGGCTACTTTTCGCTACGCCTCTGCTCCCAAAGCTTGTACTGCGCCGGGAGTATTGCGTTCGACCTTTTTGGAGCACACATCGTGTAACGCTGGAGCTGTGCCAGTGTATACGGATGGCTCCAAGTCCCAAGAGGGGGTCGGCTTCCACGCCGTATCCCTTCTGTTTAAAGTCTATACGGCCGAGCTGGTGGCAATACACCACTCGGTACGGGAGATGACGCGACGTGCCCGGTTTGGAGACCGGATTGTGATCTATAGCGACTCACAAAGCGCCCTGAGTGCTCTCGGGGCATTGAAATCTCCGCATCCCCTGGTCGCGATATCCGTGACGCCATGGTTTTGGCGAGCCGGGCAGATGTCTAGATTATCTTCTGCTGGGTTCCTGGACATGTAGGAATTGCGGGGAATGAGCGCGCCGATGAGGGCGCCAAAGAGTCCACGAGGACTCTGCGACCGGACCAGCGTTTCGCTCTTCCTCACACCGACTACATGGCAGGAATACGGGCAGCTCTTCGGACTGCTTGGCAAAGAAGATGGGAGACGGTCGAAAAGAACCTCAAAGTTGCGTGCCATTGCGCCGCGACTGTTCCCATGGACCTATCCCCCAATGCCCCGGCGGCTTCAGGTTGCTTTCTGTCGTCTCCGAATCGGGCACACTCGTGTGACGCATCGCTATTTGATGGAGCGCTAACCTGCGCCCTATTGCAACGACTGCGTCGTCCCCCAGACTGTTCGGCACGTTCTTGTCGAATGTCCCAGTCTGGGTGATCTTCGCGCACGACACCTGTCCCGGTACCGGGATGGGCGGGGTCGCTACCGCCTGTCCATTGTACTCGGGACAAGTGCGTGCACTTTGACTGGTGGACTTGTTGACTTTTTGGGGGGAGGCCGGCCTTCTTCCTCTTATTTAACCAGGTTGCATTGTTGTTTTTGGTATTGTTTTGTTATTGTTATTTCTTTTTATTGTTTTTTCCTGTTCAATTTTTTAAAGTAGCCTAGAACTAGGCTGTTTGTTTACGGCGACTTATGCCTAAGTCGGCAGTCGCCAGATAGCCCCTTAAATAGAAAAAAAAAGTTCACACTTGTTGAGAGCAGAACAAGAAATCACGGCTTTAAACTTGAACTGAAGCGTTACAACCGCGATCTGTGTGGAAAGTTGTTCACCTACAGTATCTGCGGTAGTTGGAACGCACTTACAGTAGAAGTTGTCAACAGTGAATCTCTTGACTAGTTCAAGTCAAGACTAGACAGGGTCTTGAAAAGTGGCCACTTAAGAACGTGAAGCATTTGAGCATAGATGTGCCCGCTCAACTGCTAGTCCAAAGGTACCCGCATTCAATGGACCGTAAGGTCTTCTAGGGTACTTTCTTTCCTTGTTACTTCTTGTTACTCCTTGTCTTATATTGCCTATAAGAAGACCAGGCAATGGCTTCACCACTCTGCCCTACGGGGGAGAGGAGCTTGCCCTTTGCTACTGATATTAAAATTTAAAATCTAAAAAAAAGCAGCCATGGTTAAATTTTTATACATTTTATGAACTTCGCCAATTATAACAATTTTAAAAAGGAACTCTAAACTAAATTTCCCCCCTTTCAAAATATCACGTTGATAAAATATAGTTATAGAAGATATATAAAAATAAATTTTATGAACTTCACCATTTGTAATTCTTTTGGTTTTGAAAATTTCACAAAATTTCGATACTTAAAAAGGAATTATTAGAAATAACTTTAATAAAAAACATAACTCATAACCAAACTAAGATAAAATTATTATTAAAATACTAAAAAAAATCCCCTTCTTAAATTATAGAGTTGTTAATGATAAGAATGATGAAGATGCTGGTTAAAAAATAGTAGAAGGGTAGTGAGAGGTAAGTGTGAAAAAAAACAGTGAGGGAAAGATATATGTGACCGGTTTGGTGTAATGTGTACCTGCGTTCTTGTACTTTTTGTTTGTTAGTTTTGTTCAGCGTCTTCACTGACCTTCTCGGTCGCTCTTATATCGGTTGGGACTTAACGGCTGAGTCACTCCAGAAATATGCCTTGATGCATTCCAGGATCCCCTGCGCTCCTGTGCTATCCTGAAATCCTCCTTAAGGCCAACCCAGGAACCGTTTAGCGCTTAAGCTCTTACCCTCGACAGGGATTTTTTTTAAAGCCATCTGCCGAGAAGTTTTTGAATAAACAAAGGTGAAATTAAGATAAGTGAATATAAGATAAAGGTATATAACGTAAGTAAACAAATTAGTGTTAAGATCTAGTGGTATGCGCAACTCTTAAACCTTACTACTAACGGCTAACCACTATTTAAGGTTTACGGTGTTTGCTCATTTAGTTTTTATCATACTTAACTCCTTTTATGATATCTTTCATAGCTCTTCGTTATCTTTTTGCTAATTCCCTCTTTCTAGACTGAACGAAAAAAATCCCTCGTGGTTTAGGCCACCGTCCTTTTTTATCTTTGAAGAAAACTCGAGAAATTAGTTACCGGACTTTCAGTGAAGCTCTATTTGGGTGGCTCATAAAGCTCTCCTTTATTTTCTCCTTAATTCCCTCTTTCTCGACTGAACGAAAAAAAATCCCTCGTGGTTTAGGGCCCCGTCCTTTTTTATCTTTGAAGAAAACTCGAGAAATTAGTTACCGGACTTTCAGTGAAGCTCTATTTGGATGGCTCATAAAGCTCTCCTTTATTTTCTAATTTCCAATTAAAGCGGAATGAAGGAAAATGTTGCAATTATTATTAATTATACATAATCAATGCGTTGAGATCAGTTAAGGTAAATAATAATGAGCACCGCGTTGAGATTGCACCGTTCTCGCTATGCAATCTTACTTCTAGTGTTACGCCTGCGCACTTTCAAAGGACGATACCGGAGCTGTTTATTATACTTGTATTTCTTTCATTTACGAGAATAAAAGAATTAAATATGAGAGGGGAATTATAAAATTAACTGAATGTCGTATTTTAAAATATAAATCAATATTTTAGTTGCGAAATATAAAGTAGCACTTTGGAACACCAAAAGTACCAGCTAAATTTAGCTATCAAAGAATACTTAATAGTATTTTCTCCAATAAATAATACTAAAAAAGGAAGGCACCAAGACAGAAAAAAGGAAGATATTTATTAGAACAGTAATGTCACTTTTACACTCTAGCCTTCACATCGATGAAATAAATGACAAAAAAAAGGTATCCTAACGCTTTTTAAGACCGAAGTAAGAATACTTCCATATGAAAAGGCTGTGTAGCAATTTTAAGACATTAGTTCAAAAATGACTACTTAGTTACCCAAATCTCCACATCTTATTTCTACGTTGAAGCAAATTAACTAATACCGATTTTAGTGTATGAGAGAGAAAATTTTGTAAGTGTATTTTAATGCGTTGATTATCAAATACTCATACAAAGATTCCTTTGATAAAATAATCAATTTACTTCCATTATAATTTCATTTGGAAAAACTACGTAAATTATTTGACAATAAAATCTTCCAGAGAAAAGTAAGAGAATGTTTTACTTAATGGAAAGCCAGAGGTTACGATGAACGCATATTTTCTACTAACACGAGCGCACACATACCCATACGCGCTCATAACATACACTCGAATACATTCACATATAGGCACCCACGCTTTGAGTGTGAGTTGGAACGACAAAATAACTTCGAACACGTTCCTAGTAACCTCGAGACAGGGTCTGAAATTCAGGTGGGGTTTTTTTTATTGCTTCTTTTAGCAGATATTAGCAGTTGAAGCACAACGCTAAAATGTTTAATGCGTTTATGATCATCTCCATTGAAATCGAATTTTGTTATTTGGTTCTATAAGTTTTCAGTCGATAATCGACATTTTGTGATTTTTCATCTCATATATTTTCTTAAGATTTTGCAGGGGTTGTTTGTTTCAATGAGGAACACGGGTCAGGATTTTTTTTTAAAGCAGCTCCGCAGTCACTTTTTAGACAAATATATCTTAAGACTATAATTTTGTACTTATTTTTCGTATTATGGCTAATAAAATGCTATTCAATGATGATTTAGTTAAATGTAATCATTGTCCTAGTACAGATGTGCGGGCAGTAAAATTGTTATAAATAAGAGCACCAATCGGTTGGGGGATCCAAGTAAAGTTCATAAGTTATTATAATTTATTCCAGTGTAATAGTCATCTTAGAGGATAAAACCTATTTTATTTTCCCCTGAGAGTGATAGCGAAAAGTAATGTGTTTTAGACAGCATTAGATTAAATGCTTATAGCGAAAAATGAAAGCAGAGGCAACATTTATTAATCGAGAATGGATTAGTCAAAAACTTCATCGTAAGGAAATACGAGTGACAAACAATTAAAAATAAAAGGATACAAATCTTGTTTTACAAATTTTGGTGAAGGAAGACCTTTAAAGCTGTCGCAAGAGATCAGGGACTTCATTGCCGAGAGCAGTGGGGAAAGAAGCCGAAGTTGTAGCCATATTCTCAAATTAAACTGCACTGAAGTGTTATCTAGTATGGTGAAGGACATCCTCTAGTCCGGCAAAGGGCAACAACTCGATGTGGCCTTGATTCCATACGTGGACGGAAGAGTTCTATAGAGATTTGCCCCATGTCTTCTCGATAGCTGTCCACCAATCAATAATATTTGTAGGTGTCGGATCTTAGCTGAAATTGACCTGACCATCATGCCCCATAAATTCTCGTTTAGGTTACTGTGGAATAAACGTGGTAGCTATACCATTCGTCAGAACTCTACAGAATTCTCCTTGGTCAACTTGGTCAGATGACACAGCACATTATCCTGCTAGAATATCCCATCGTTGTTTAAGTCCATTAATGGATGCAAATGGTCATTAAACTGTGCAAGGTAGCAGTCACCAATTAATGGTTTGTTTAGGGGGACAAGCAGACCTAACAGATGCCAGGTGAACACAACACACACCAGTGTGAAACCACCACTAGCCTGCATCGTTTAACGTTGACAGCTGGGATCTATTCCTTCATGACGTCTGTGGCACACCCGAGCCATACCATCAGCCTGATACAACTGGAACTGTGACTCAGCAGAGTATGCCACATGTTGTCAACCTTACAGGGATCTTTCTACCAGTCCTCGCTGGCCGCGAACATTGATTATCTGCGATCGGCCACTATACGCTATCCACGATGGCCACTAATGCCTTACATGAGTTATTCTTGGTACACAAAAGATACCGTAGATCGAGGGATGCTGAAAGTCCGCACAGGTTGAGAAATGAAATACCCCATCCGTGGGTCACGGAATAATGTGACCAGTTTGAACGTAGATAATTCATGTAGCCATGCCATGAACAACATAGGTGATTTTCAAACTCACACATAAAATATAAGCTCACAACAATTCATGTCTGTGAATTTCCATGACGCCACGGTACAGTGGCGCTGTCCCCATTACGTTTACATACTGCAATCCAATGACTTTTGACACCTTTGTATATCCAGTAAGCAAGCCAAAAATGATGATTTATATCACACTCCTCTATGATTAAGGAAACAACCTTCGTTAATATACACCAATAACAACTAAATTCATTTATCGACAATGAATGAATAGCTATCTTCCCTTGCATAGGACAGGTCTGGCGGACCCTCATTATTTGTGTAAGTGTAGAGATTCACGTAACAGGATGTACACACCGTCACATTTAAACCTATCCGGTTCGTAACGCAAACAATTAGCACTTAATTTCATCATGTTTTAGCCATTTATTTTATGGCGGAATTGTGTATTTTTTTCTATACGAGTCTGTGCAAGGTTGGCTTATTCACTTCTTTAAGGGTTAATGGCCCGGAGGCGAGTTTTCCACGTGTAGCCGAATTATGCATTTTTTTTCAAAAGAGGTCAAGGGTCACCTTTGACTCTCTTCCATCTTGCATTGTGCTAAATTGGGGGAGGCTAAATCACTCAGCACAACTGAAAGTAAAGTTATTGCCAATAACCTTTAGTATTTTAGGATTGGTGGCTGAAGAATAATTCTGAATGTCTCTTGATAGACTTCGTTAATTTGATTTTACAAATAATTTTAAACCACAAACTTGAGATTCATTAACATCGTTGCTTTGCGATCTAACCCTATCTTATTTCACCAATTTTATCGCAAGAATGAGAATGCGGTGAATCAGAACGGGTTTTAATAAACCTCAGGTAATGACTGGTGAGGTCAGGTATTATTATTACTATCTTCTTAGTATCATTATTATTATTCTATCTTCCTAAAAGATGGGTAAATATTCGGTAGAGTTGGGAGTCTTTTCGATGTCTAAGGTTTCTAAAGGGGCCAGGCAGAAAAACCTCGCACATTTTAATGGTTAACAAAAAAGGCCAAAGCAAATGTTTTCCAAAATTTAGTAACTATGTTTTAAGTGAAGGGACACGGTGTAATATAATTAGTTTGGAAAAGGATATCATCCAAAATGGTGGTATCCATTCGCGAAAGACGTTTGGGGGATATACCAACCTCTAATTCACCAATCGTCTTGGTCGATCTTTGTATTCCTGAGCTTTTAGGCCAAACCGGAGAAAATAATTAGAGGGCGCACGATCGAGCAAGCGTGCGGGCCATCCAATGTCACTGCGTAAGATGATCAAGTGTCCAGGATACATTTCTTTCAAAATTCCATTGATCCTTTTGTTATAGGAGCGGTGGCTTCATCTTTTTGAAACCCCGCATTCAAATTATAATGTCTCTCAATTTTGGCTTTAGAAATTTCCGTGTTATATCTACATACCGATCTGATATTACTATAACTGCTTGGTCTTCCTACTCAAAAAAGTAATGGCTCCAAACACATACATTTAAACAGCACATCACACAGTATCTCGTCTAGTGTGTAGAGATCTTTCTTGAAACTGCTTATCATTGGTTTCCACCCAATCGCGAAAATTCTGTTTATTGGCGTAGACAGACATGAAAATTGGCTTCGTCACTCATAAGGAGAACATCATTTCTTGAATCGTTTTAAAGTATATCCTCACAGTATGCCAAGCGGTTTTCCCAGTGGCGTTCACAAAGTTCCTGAATAACCATCAATTTGTCGATGGAACTTGAACTTGGTGTGTAATATTCTCCTGAGAGTTCGATCAGACAAACTCAAAATAGAAGCATGTTTACTGGCTGAACGTCTTGGAAAAAAGCAGAAGAGACTGTCTAGCAACTTGTTTATTTTCTGGAATTGGAACACTCCGTAGTCAGTTTGTTTTATTTTAGCTGAGCCTGTAGTCCTGAAATTTTCAGTCCAGAACAATATGGATTTTTGGTCTAGAACATCATCACTTCAACTTATATTGAAGTGAATACGAAAAGCTCTCTGCGTCGCAATCACAAGTTCACCATTCATGATTAACCTTTGATCAGCAAACGCACGGTGTATACCAGTCCAAATAATGATGAGTCCCTGAGAAAAAAAAGATAATAATGCATTAAAAACATTAAAAGAAAAACGGTAATTAGCTCCATGAAGAAATAATTATCTCCTGTTTAACTTCACTAGCCCCCCACTCATCAATGACCTTGTAAAATATTGGAGTTTAGGGACCCAAACCTGCAGTATCTTTTTTGAGCAATTATGAGGTACTTTATATGTACATTTAAAAAAAAAAAATTTGAAAAAAAAACACCTTTGATTTCTATAAAGTGTTTAAGTTCGTATTTTGAAATTTTGTCTTCGTTGATACGAAGAACTTAGTGGAGGTTTAAAATACTCCTTTAACAGCGACAGTATTTGGTATTGAATAGTTTTTTATGGCGATCATTAAAATAGGAATCTTTTACTATTCCTAGCCCCTTTTATTTATTTCAATCCTCCTCCTAACCCAACAAAAGTCATGTGTTTGTAAGTTGTATGTAATTAATTTTTTTGAAGAAGTATTGGAAAATGCTACGAGGAGTTACTTAAATTCTTCTAAATGTATTGTAAGCAGTTTAAAACTAACTAGAAATACATAGACATTATTTTAATCTGTAGTAATGCCTGTATTCAAGTAATGTTTTGAAAATTACACAAAATTCGTGTATGGGTGACGTTTGATGTTTCAAAAGGACAACATTTATAACGTGCTTCATCTCCATTGGGTCAAAAGGTCCGTGATCCATTTTTTAATAAAATGATAGTGGAGATAAAAAAAATGGGTTCTTTACCTTAATATTAACACAATTTTACAATAGCTTGATCGCAAACTAAGACCTTTTCCTAATCCTAAACTTAAAGTGTTAGAAGGACAACGTTTACAAGTGCTTCATCTCTAATGGGTCGAAATGCACAGGATTCATAGTAATAAAATAATACTAGAGATAAAAAATGGGTTCTTTGCCTCAATATTAAAGCAATTTTACAATGCCTCGATTGCAAACTAAAACCTATTCCCTATCCTGAACGTGAAGTATATGGAGGTCAACGTTTTCAAATGCTTCATCTCTAGTGAGTCAAAATGTCTAGGATCCACTTTTAATAAAATGATACTAGAGATGAAAAAATGTGTTCTATACCTCAATATTAACGCAATTTTACAATGACTTGGTCGTAAACGAAACCTATTACTAATCCTAAACGTGGTTTCCATGTAAAGTCTTAGGAGGACAATATTTACAACGTGCTTCATCTCTATTGGGTCCAAATGGCCGTGATCTATTTTTTTTTAATAAAATGACCAGGCAATGGCTTCACCACTTTCCCTTACGGAGGGAGCTTGCGCTTCGCTACTAAGGTTAGAATTTAAATTTTAAAAAAAGCAGCGATGGTTAAATTTTTATCAATTTTCTGAACTTCGCCAATTATAATAATTTTAAAAAGGAACTATAAACTAAACTTTCCACCTTTCAAAATATCACAAGGCTAAAATATACTTATAGAAGGAGATATATAAAAATAAATTTTCGGAACTTCACCGTTTAAGTTTCAAAAAATTCACAAAATTTCGATACTTATATTTATTTCTGAACTTCACCATTTTGTTTTTCGATATTATAAAAGAATTATTAGAAATAACTTTGATAAAAAACATAAGTCATAACCAAACTAAGATTAAATTATTATTCAAATACTTAAAAAAATCACCTTCTTAAATTTTAGAGTTAGTGATGATGATGATGATGATGATACTGGAGATTAAAAATGGGTTCATTGCCTCAATATTAACGCATTTTTTGAATGGTTTGGTCGCAAAAAAAAATCTTTTTCTAATCCCAGATGTGGTCTGCATAAGCAGGAGGCTAGCCCCCGGCATTTGCTGAGATGTGAAAGGATTAATTTATTATTAGATTTTCCACAATAAGCAAACTGTTACTGCAGACCTATACTATTGACCATGCAAGCTGACACTTTCAAAATTTTCAATAAAACTATAACTAACCAAAAGAATTCTTATAAAAATCGTGACAATTGTTTGATTATAAATTATTATTATTATTAAAGAAAAAAATTAGAATTTGACAGAAAAGGCGAAATTGAGAGAGAAGCAATCAAAGAATACACAGGTGCTACGGGGCTGTTTTCTTGAAGGCTGAAATGAATTTCACAAGAATATTTAGTTTCTTTGGTAAATAGGATGTTAAGAATATTTTTTGTAGTTATCAATGCAAACGGAGGATATTTTGATATCTAACATTTAATGTTGTTATGTTCTTTATTTAAACATTACAGTGGATCTCAAATAACACTTTTGTTTCATTTCCTTTTCTTTTCATGTGCTAATTTGTGTTTTATTTAAATAAAAAGTTTGGAAGATAACACTATTTAGAGCCTGCATTATACACCCATTGGCCCAAAGGATAAAACATACTAAGGAATCATTCATATAATCTAATTAGGTATTTGTTGTAAATGAATTCTGGATATATATATATTATATATATATATATATATATATATATATATATATATATATATATATATATATATATATATATATATATATATATATATATATCCAAAAAAGTACAGTAACGTACGTGTCACTATAGGGATAAAACCACAGTAATATGACTAATTTTATATGCGAAACCAGGTTTGACGGAGACATCCGTCATTATCAGTCGCTAGTGAACAAGTGAGATACAGAAGTTGCTTAACGTACAAACATACAAATCAGTGGCACTAAGGTGGATTATGCGAGAATCCCCTTTCCCCGATATTATGCAATCTGTTTATGGAGGATTTTGAAAAGCACCTCCTTCCCCCATTTCACACAATCCCATAAAGTGGTTCCGCTATGTAGACGATATATGTGCCATATGGCCCATCAATGATAACAGATTTAATTCCTTCTTTGAAAAATTGAATAAGATCCACCCAACTATTACCTTTTAAGTAGAATGGGAAAAGAACAACTCATTGCCGTTTCTGGATGTAAAAATATCTAAAATAAACGACAAAGCAAATTGTTCCGTCTACCTGAAACCAACTAATTCTAATGCCTATATTCATTATTTCTCGTGTCACGATGTATCCGTTAAAAGGTCTGTAGTTTCTTCCATGTTCCTGAGAGCATATCGCATTTGTGATCCTAGTTTCTTGCAAGATGAAATTAATACAATCATCCAAACATTCATTGAACTGCAATATCTCCTTTTGTTCATAGAAAAGTGTCACTACTTAGCCCAAACCATCTATTACTCTCCAGCTAATTATTAGGAAAACAGATGTGACAAATATTATGTTACCTTCCCTTACTCTCCTCAGTTAATCAATTTCAAAAAGTTGGCACGACCAACAACATCAATGTTGCCTTTCAGTACGAGAATACGATAGGGATTAGCCTATCCAAAAATAGATCGATCGATAAAGAACAGGGAGTTTATTTTATTCCATGCAAATCATGTAGTGAATTATATATCGGTGAAAGCAGCAGATTTTCCAAGCGAATGAATGCGACGTGTTGCCCTCTCCTCGAGTTTATTTCTACATATGTTCAAAGAAAATCATCAAATTGATATTGATAATGCTAAAATAGTTTATAAGTCTCACAATTATATACATCGACGCTTAATTGAATCGGCATTTATAAAAGAATTTCCCAACTTTAATACTTACAACTGCCAATTCAATATTGATACTTTAATAAGTATGAAATTCATAGTTGCGTTTCTCAAAAATGCCGACACATTCTCGCATAATCCACCTTAGCGCCAATGATTTGTGTGTTTGTACGTTAAGCAACTTCTGTATCTCACTTGTTTACTAGCGATTGACAATGACGGATGTCTCCGTCGAAAACTGATTTCGCATATAAAATTATTCCTATTACTGTGGTTTTATCCATATATATATATATATATATATATATATATATATATATATATATATATTAATTTATTTTTAATTATTCTAATACTTAGTTGAACCCTCTTTTGGTATAATTACACCCATAATTCTTCTTGGCATGGATTTCACCACATGTTGACAAATTTCTCAAGCTTTCCCGACTCAGCCTGTAATTTTCATACACTTCTATTTTATTTGTGCTTTTCCAAGCAATCCCTACAAGTATTTTACTAGATTGAAGTCTGTGTTCTGTCCTATCTACTCCAAAGGGGTAATGACCATTCCTCCAAACTAATTCTTGGTGTGGTTTTGTGTTTGTCATGAGGCATTGTCCTGCTGAAATATAATTTCATATCTTGATTTTTAGGGATGCAACTTCTGGATAGATGGCTCTTAAAATTGTGAAATCATGGTGGTATAAGTTGCGGAGTTCATTATTCTCGTGCATAAAAGCATCTCTCCTAGAACGGATGAAGACTTACAACCTCATACCATACGAGAACCATCTACATACTACACAGTTGGGACCACAAAAGCAGGGTGAAATGCCTTTCCAACTCTGCTTCTCGCAAAGGTGGGTCCAGAAGTGCTGAAAATCTGCCAACCAATTATACAAGGCAAATTTTCAAATAATTACATGTAAAACTACAATAAAATAGTCTTTCTTACATACCTGATAATTCCCTTTATCTGGACAAATAACCTTAGACAATTGTAGGAGAATAGCCTAATGCTCCCACGTTTCTCAACCTCCATTCCAGGTGGGCCGCGATATCAAACCTTTCCCTTCCGACTCGATGTCTGGTGGCCTCCCGCAGGAAGAACCCGCCGGCTATTTCAGTTAACCACCGCATTCCTCCCCGGACTGGTTATCGATAGATGGGAGCCAATCTTAGCTTCCGGTGGTTTACAGAAGTTTACAAAGGACGAAATGGAGGAGATAATCAAGAAGCTCTCAACCTAAGAAGGGCGCTTGACATCAAATCTACTTCCAGGGCCATGTGAACCTCTTCCGAGTTTCTGGTATAAAAGATGAATTCTTTTAACCCTCGGTAGTAGAGCTTGCACAGCGTCTAACGGGGCAGGAATTGCTATCTATTTCGGTGTTGTGGTAAATCGTCGAAGCACCAAGTCTTCAGAGAAGAGATCGATCCCAGTTAGGGAGGCTCCTTACCCCGTTGTTCTGCAAGTCAGTGCGGACCCAGGCTCGTACTCACGTTTTCAGAGCCGAAGCTACAAACAGCCTCACTCTGGATCCCTAAGCAAGAAAACTACATCCCGGCTTTTATCCGTGACCCTACGCGTTGATAGCTAACTTCGCCCCTCTCACAGAGGCACCCCAAATTCCTCGGAGTTAACGAGCGTGGGGCCCTCTTTAACAAGAAGCTCCCGTCACCGCCTTCTTCCAGCAGAATCGTGACGGAATTGTGGGAGCAGGTCGGTCCCTGGAGAACCTACCTCATCGTCTCCACCCCGTATCTCACCACCTTCACTCACTAGCGCCTCCGAACATCAGGTTCCAAGGTAACTCTTCCCTTTCACATTCCCCAACTTTACCGCGAAGCTTACCAACATTAAAGTGTATAGGGATTTACATAGTGAACAGTTATTTACAAGCCAAGTGAGATATCCGAGCTTCACTTATTAATTCATCTCTCAAAGAACCTTATATATATATATATATATATATATATATATATATATATATATATATTTATATATATATATATATATATATATATATATATATATATATATCTTGTTTAGTGTTCATTAAAACTTTATTTTCATATTGTTGTGTATCTAACTTCCTTTGGGTCGCTTGCTGGCATAGTTTATTCCATTCCCTCCGTAGCCAAACTCTAAGCACTCTGAGTCAATAAACCCATACAGGTCACGGGCCGAACGAAGTATAAGGAGTAGTACGACGCCCCCTTCGCATTCGTGATAATAGGTATATATAAGAGTCGGGGAAAACTCCAACCACTCCTCGGCCTATTCCTCGACAAGAATTGTCCATGTGTCTGATTTTTGTGATATTTGACCCACTATTATTAGGTCTTTGCGGGGCGGGAAACTAGATACTAATAGTGGTCAGGGAATTATGAGAAGACATTATAGTACTGAAAGTAGAATGGACTTGGCAGATAACAGAATAGGTTCCAAGGCAATAGAGGTGAGGTCATTCAGGTTGGAAGAGGTGCTTCAGGGATAGGGGGGTTAAATTGTTTCTATACAAATGCTTGTAGTCTTAGAAACAAGAAGGATGAGCTATTTAGTTATATTAGCGATGAGGATATAGATATATTATGTCTTACTGGATCATGGATTAATGAAATAGAATTTAGTGACACTATAAGTGAATTTGATTTACAGGGCTATAATATGTACATTAGTCAAAGGACAGGTAGGATTGGTGGAGGAATAATTATCTATATAAAAAACAACATTGTTTCAAGTTTAAATACTTCAATAAAGCAGGATGGAGTTGAGTCACTTTGGATAGATATTAGGTTCAGTAAAAATAGAATGGTGCATTTGGAAGCTTTTTACAAACCACCTCGGCAGACTGATGATATAGATGAACTAATGATAAGGGAAATAAGTAAGGGATGTGAAACAGATGCACTTATTATTGGGGACTTCAACCTAAACTCTGTGGACTGGGAAAATATGATAGGTAGGGATAGAACAAGTGGCAGGTTCATAGAATGCTTTGAGGATAATTTTTTAATCAATTTGTTAATGAGCCAACGAGGGGGCACAATATATTAGATTTAGTACTTTGTAACAGTGATCATTTAGTTCAAGAATTGACTGTTGGGGAAGCATTGGGAAATAGTGACCATCAGATAGTTCATTTTAACTTAGGAATTGAAAAGGGTAAAATAACCGAGAATGCTGTAAAAGTTCCAAATTTTCATAAGGAAGATTATGTAAAACTTCAAAGCTTGCTAAATTTTGTAGACTAGGATGTAGAATTCAGAGGTAAAAATGCTTATGGGATGTGGGATACTTTCAAGCATATAATAAATGTAGTCCAAGAGCAATGTATCCCAATGAAGGCCATTAGGAACAAAAGTAGGAAACCATTATGGTGGAATCAGGAGATAGCTAGAAAAATTTAAGAGAAGAAAAGGGCATATAAAAAATTACAGGTAGAAAATAATATTCAAAATTTAAGTGATTATAGAATGGCTAGGAATGAGTTAAATAAGATTATAAAGAAGAACAAAAGCGTGTCAGAAATTAAATTAGCTCAGGATATCAACAAAGATCCTAGAAGGTTCTTTATTTACTATAAAATTAATAATAAGTCTGGCAGAGTTAAAATAGGGCCTATCAAATATGAAGGGGGTTGTGAGAGGAAATAGTTGAAGTACTAAATGGTCATTTTGCATCAGTATTTACAAAGGAGAAAATAAATAGTCTTATGTATAGTACTCATGGGTCAAGGAAAGAGGTGTTTACTACCATTAGTGTGGATTGGAGGAAGATAAAAGGACTAATAGGTGAGTTAGATGCTACCAAGGCCTCCGGCCCTGATAATATTAATTCTAGGATACTTAAAGAAGGGGTAGAAAGTATCTCAATAGCTGGAGAAGTTGTATACTAGGTCCCTGGAATATGGAGAAATACCTGATGATTGGAAGAGAGTGAATGTAGTCCCCATTTTCAAGAAGGGTAGTAAAGAGGATCCAAATAACTTTAGACCGGTTAGCCTAACTCCTGTAGTCTGTAAAATTCTTAAGAAAATAGTTAAAAAAGGGATTTGCCAACATCTAGAGAGGGAGGGGTTAATCAGCGATGTTCAGCATGGGTTTAGATCAGGTAGATCATGTTTGATTTTAGTAAAGCATTTGATAAGGTACCACATAGGAGACTAGTTCATAAATTAAAAATGATTGGGATATGTGGGGGTGTTACAAATTGGATAGCTGAGTGGCTGAAAGACAGGAAGCAAAGAGTAGTGCTAAATGGTGTAAAGTCAGAGTGGAGGGATGTTATCAGTGGGGCTCCTCAGGGATCAGTTCTCGGTCCATTATTATTTGTCATCTATATAAATGATCTTGGGGAGGCAGTTGATAATAAAGTGTCAATTTTTGCGGATGATACCAAATTAGCAGCTGTAGTTAAAGATATTGATGATAATTTTAAAGTGCAGGTGGATTTGAATAAATTGTTATCCTGGGCACATAAGTGGCAAATGACTTTCAACCTTGATAAGTGCAAATTTATTAACATGGGAATAGATAATATTATCTTTTTCCATGTTAATAGAGAATTTAACTATGAGTGAGTGATAGGGACTCAATGGCTGGAATGCAAAATGACTTTTTTCTCTCAGTATTTACACAGGATGATACTCTAAATATACCTGAGGTGTCAATGATCTTTCGGGGTAATGATGAAGAGAAATTAAAGGATATCTTGATCACAAAGGAGATAGTGACAAAGGAAATTGATAAAATCAAAAGTAGTAAAGCACCCGGTCCTGATGAGGTCTTTCCTAGAATTTTGAAAAAATGTAAGGATGTGTTAAGTGAACCCCTAGCATGCATCTTTAGAAAATCATTGGAGAGTGACATTGTGCCAGTGGCATGGAAGAAAGCTAATGTGATACCTATATTCAAGAAAGGGGATAAAACAAATATGTCTAATTACAAACTAAGTAAGTTTGACATCAGTGGTAGGGAAAATGATGGAATCTATTATAGCAAGGAATATTAGAGATCACTTGGATAAGCATAAGTTGATAAAAGAATCACAGCATGGCTTTAGTAAGGGTAAATCCTGTCTGACTAATTTGCTGTCTTTTTATAGTAAGGTGTATGAAGCAGCAGATAATGATGAAAACTATGATATTTTATACTTGGACTTTAGTAAGGCTTTTGATCGAGTGCCACACTTACGGCTTCTGGGCAAAGTTAAAGCACACAGGATCGATGGCAGTATATTTAGGTGGATTCAGTTATGGCTTAGTGACAGACAGCAAAGAGTTAGTATAGATGGAGTTAAATCTGAGTGGGGGTGTGTTAGCAGTGGAGTTCCGCAAGGATCTGTTTTTGGTCCCTTGCTATTCTTAATTTACATTAATAATCTTGACATAGTTATAAGTAGTGACCTGAGTAAATTTGCTGATGATACTGTAGTGGGCCAAAAATATATCTCTAATCCCAATCGATCCAACCCGCTTCCTACACTGTCCGGACGTGAGAAATCGAGGGAGAATGAAACGGATTGTATATACAGTCCCTTTACTTACAAAAAAATGTACAAAATATCTACATTAGAGAGGGGTGATTATATTGGAGATCTCCTTAAATTTCACAAAAAATACAAAAAATCCTATATATATATAATCAGAAAAAATAAATAAGTCCCACTTATAAATATTATTAATTGATCCTAAGAACAATAAAAATCAAACAACCAAAAAAATCCTGACTACAATAGTCAATATATAAATAACAAACAAAGGCCTCACGTGGTACAAAGAGGATGGGGGGGACGTCCAGCCACCTGCCACTCGAGCGAGCAAAATGCCTAGAACTTACAAACAAGTGTGGCGCCTCTGCGCTTGATGGAAGATAAATGACCTTATCACGCTTGCGTGGCTATTATAAGCCCTCCTTCATTAAGCTATACTATTGGCCTTTATTAATTAACAATAATATATAGCTTTCCAGAATATGGCGCTTTGTTTGCAATATAATGATATATGAAACTAGGTACTATCTTTCCAGAATATGGCGCCTGGAAAGAAAGAAAAAACATGGTAATCATTTTTATACATAAAATAAACAAAAAACAAAACAAACCCATTCCCATTCACACACACACACACACACACACATTCTTACAGAAGGAGGGAGAGGGTACTGAGAAAAGAGGTGGGAGAATGGCCCTTTTTCACACGCTCACATTCGCTCCACCACAATTCTAAGCTAGGTAGGGCCATTAGGGCTGATTCTGATGCTGTTGTAATGCAGGAGGAATTGACCATTCTGTCCAATTGGGCTGAAAAATGGCAAATGAAGTTTAACATAGACAAATGTAGTGTACTTAGTATAGGTAGAAATAATCCATTGTATAGTTATAAATTAAATGGGAGAATTTTAGGGAGGACCGATTGTGAGAGGGACTTGGGTATTTTGGTAAGTTCAGACCTTCGTCCTAGAAAGCAATGCCTAAATGCTAAGAATAAAGCTAATAGGATATTGGGATTCATTAGGAGTAGTGTAAGCAATAAGAGTGCTGAAGTCATTCTAAAACTGTATATGGCGCTAGTTAGGCCTTATCTAGACTATGCAGTACAATTTTGGTCACCATATTATAGGAAGGATATTGATTTGCTTGAGTCTGTGCAGAGAAGGATGACAAAGATGATTGGTGGGCTAAGGAACTTACCTTATGGTGAAAGGCTCAGAAAACTAAATCTACATACATTGGAAAGGAGAAGAGGTAGAGGGGAATTGATTGAAGTCTTCAAATGGGTAAAAGGATATAATAAAGGGGATCTGGGTAAGGTTCTTATACTTAGTGAACATGACAGGACACGTAGCAATGGGTTTAAGATTGATAAGTATAGGTTTAGGAAGGAGATTGGCAGGAATTGGTTTACAAATTGTGTGCTATATGAATGGAATAGGCTCACTAGACATGTAATAGAATCCTCCTCTCTGGGTAGTTTTAAGAATAGATTAGATAAATATATGGATTAAGCTGCTAGATGGGACTGACTTTTAATTTATGTACATATGTATATATTTTTCTAAGGAGTGGGGAGATTATATTTTGCGGTTGCATGAATGGACATAATCCTCTGGATGCATTTTATGTATATTGTAGATTAGATCTGACAAACTCCTGTAAAGGGTGACAATGTTGATGACTTTCCTCTGGTAAGAAATCTTTTGTGTGTTGACTGGAACAGGAGCTGCCAAGTGTAGGCCATGAATGGTCTTTTGCAGTCTCCTTCTTTTCTTATGTTCTTATGTTCTAAAGACGTTTTTGCCTTTGACCTCAGATATCCATGGCTTCTTTCTTATCTTGCATCTTTTTAGCCGTTGATCTTTAAGTCTCTTTCTAAATCTAATGGTTGATATTTTTGAACAGTAAGCTTCATTTAACTCTAGCCAATCCAGAATGTGTTTTTTCTGTCATCTTCGACGGAAGAATTTCCTGCTATCTGAACCAAGCAAATTGTAGTTCGATTCATCGCTGAAGTGTACTTTAGTCCATTGGTCCTTTGGTCTTTAGTCAATAGAACGTGCTTAGTAGCAAAGGATAATGTAGCTTTCTTGATATTAGGAATGATCAATGGCTTGGGTGCTAGTGTGCGAGATTTTAAAGATCCTTTCGTCAGGCGGTGTGATACGGTCTTCCTGGAAACATTAATGCCAAAGTTTCATTTTCTTTTCGGGAGATCCTAGTTGTTGCCTTATTTCGGGCCTTTTTTTTACAGATACAAACGATGGCTTGGTCCCCTCTCTTTGAAGTATTCCTTGGCCTACCAGTAGAAATTCTACTAATATATGAGCCTGTGTTATTGTTACATGATATAATATTATATACGACACTTTTGGGGCTTTTAACTTTTTTATCTATAGCTCTTAGGGAGAAATGATCCTCTTGACGTAGTTTATCAATTAGCTCGTGGATATATACAGGTGTAGTCGGTACCCTAGACATGTCTTCTGAATAGAACTAGACAAAGTATTGACTGAAAGTACTAGGAATTCATGGAAGTAGTTACTATCCTAAATTAGTTGGTTGTCTCAAAGATAGAAGGAATAGAATTACGCTGTCGAGATCATTTTTACCAAAGTATTTGAAATAAAAATGCCCTTTTGCACGTAACTTACAGTTTCATCCATACTAAGATGTGCAATGTACTGTATAACTTATAGCCAAGCTTAGTTTATATCTGTAATTTATCATGCATTACTTACCATTATTTGGCTTGAAGCTACTGTAGGTTTTGTGATGGAAACCTAAGTATCCGAATCATTATGGCCGCTACTGTATATACATCGATGAGGGGTGCGACGTTTATATGATTCTCTTGAACAAAAACGTCCTGCACGGGTCAAGGGAAGAGGGGCTGTCCGCATTCATCACACTTTACCTCACACAAGGTTTTCCAAAAGTTCTGTTACACTCGGAGTTTTTTTTAATTTCAAAAGATTTATATGAGCAATAGAAAAGGTTGGTATGTTGAGATGGAAGTGAAAAGAATAGAGATCTCTGCTCTCTGTCGTGCGGGTCACGACAAGTCTGACATCGCCAAGCTATTCAAGGTCATCCGGAAGACCGCTCAGATTACCCCCACCCTGGCAGACATGAAATTGTCAACCGTTTGGCTATGAAAACGGCCTTAAAAGTGTTCCAGGGCCGTCAAGGAAGAGGGCGGCAAGAGATTGAAGTGTGTGGAAAAGCTTCTGTTCGCCCGATCGTATGGGGAAATAAAGTGGGGATTGCTGTCGTCGCCTTTTCAACGATTTGAAAAGTCATGGCAATCTAACTCTTATTTTTACCTATGAAAAAACCTTCACGGTCGATACGGGTATCAACAAACAGAACTATCGGGTGGTAAACGTCGGTCAGGACGTCTCCGAAATCCATGATCTGTCTACAACCAAGCACTCGGCCTCCCTGATAATGCTCGGTGTCTTGCCTTCGAATGCCAAAATGCCGCCGGTATGTTTCGCGGCCGTTTACAGGGACATTTTGCCCATGAAACTCCTGCCCTGGGTGATAAAAATCACGAATAAGGCGGACGAAGTCATACAGTACGACTGTGCTACGGTCCACATGCCAAGACCGTGCAAGATTTGTTGGGGTCGAAGGACTTTCGGCCGCCGCATTCGCATGTCATCAATCCCCTTCACTACAGCCTGTGGGTGCGTGCATGTGGATGACAAGGCTTGTATGTCCGCTACAGCAACATCGACGAGCTGAAGTCTTCCATCAACCGCGTGTAAGCCAGCATTTGGAAGGACTTGGACCGCAATGTGTGCGCAGCCTTCAGATCTTGCCTGGGGCGCGTGCTCGCAGCTAAAGGCGGTCCCATTGATTAATATTACAAGTTCAACAGGGATTTAAATGTTAAAACTATAAAAAAGGTGTCAAAGTGCATCAAAGCTATGCTTGTACCTTTTTTGAGAGGGTTGTAACGAGTGTAACATGACAATTTGCAATACTCTGGTACATGGCACGTTTTAACCCAAACAAAATTTACGCGTTAGATTGGCAAGTTCTTCTTCATCCTCCAATGTTCATCTTGCGATAGGTGAACACCATTTATTGAAGTGTTAATTTCGCCTAAATGGAGAAGATTACCTCGAAAGTTGGAAAATGATATCGAATCATATATTTCGTCCAAATCGAAAGAATTCACGAAAAACATCAACTGTTTTGTTAAGCGTTGGAAAGCATTGTCGTTAATGAAGGGAATTTATTGAATAAATATATTATTTTTAGTGAAAAATTCAATTAAATAATTAAAAATTATTGAATTTTCCTGTAAAAAACGTCATTAGTTTATTTTCTACCTAATATTTTAATTGCGACAAGTTCTTCGCATATTTACTGTCTCACTTCAATATTTCACTCATTTGACATCGTGAAATAGATGATATGGGTAGGGGATTGGTGAATAGAGGATATGGGTAGGGGATTGGTGAATAGAGGATATGGGTAGGGGATTGGTGAATAGAGTATATAGGTAGGGGATTGCGGAAGGATCTGCTTGGGACCAACTGTGGCGGATAATCCTAAATGGGCTAAATGCTATAGCCCATAGAACCCTATTGCTATAAATGGCCAATTCGGAATTAAAAAAGAAAGATAGGTGACCCTTTCCTTAATAGAGCAAAGAAGGGTGTGAAGGGTATGTCATTTTGTGGCATTGATGTGCAATGACCTCATTTTATGAGAAATTGTTGTTTGATGAAGAATACAGCATGGAAGGCTCTACATTCCAAGCAAACAATAAAAACAGCATTTATTTCCCTTGTTTTCCGTCCTTTAGGAACTCATTATTCTAAAGAATGTTTAACACCCTCTTTCACCCTGTGCTGGGCCAAAACAGGCTCATAAAGGATAGTGGGAGATTAAAAGAGGAACAAAAGCCGATCAAACAAGGAAGACCCCTTTTTCTTTGGGCATTAGGTCAGGAGGGGGGGGGGCGCTCCTCCAGCTTTGTCGTAGCAGGGCCATTGCCTTTCCCGACACCTTCCAACCCTTTGTGGAAGGTCAACATTTTTAATTTGGAATCCAAGTATTTTAGTTTGAAACCAACTTTTAAATGAATGTCAACTATTTTGATTTGAACCTCAACTTTTCAAATTTGCAATTTAACTTTTTTAATATGAAAATCAACTTTTAAAATTTGAAATTAATTTTTTTTTAATTTGAGGTGGAAAATATCTAGAATTAGCACGTATTTAAGTCACGTTTTCTAATGACTTCCTATTATTTTCTTCCATTCCAGATTAATTACAGTCAATGATAACAGAATTATCTCCAGTCAGTCTCACAATTGGACGAAAAATGAACTTTTATAAATAATATTTAATAATTCTACAGAAGAGAAGTAATTATAAAGTCGACATCTAAATTTAGAGCCGCTACAGGTAAACTTAGATCAGCTTGTGACTTCTGAGGATAGAATGGAAAAAAAATGAATGAATAAAAAGCAAAATGTTTCATTTAATTATTGCGCCTTGTGAGTTGGCCACTACATAAATGAGTCAAAATCTAAAGAGGAATCAAAGTAGCCGGTCATAAATAGCCCGCAGACTATGAAATCTTTTTTAGACAACATAAGAATAGGTAAAATATATAATAAAAATAAAAGATGAAATGAAAAGTGAAAATGGACAAGATAAATTGATAGAAAAAACGACAAGAGACGGGCGAAAAAAGTCTATAAAACATATTTACAACCAAAGAGGAAAGAGGGCAAACTCGAACGCTATACTATGATAAGATAGGCTGATATTAAAGATATAATGATGTTTTAGAAATGTAAAACAATCTTGGAATATTTACTAGACATGGATAAAAAATTATACATGATTATTAAAATAATTGTTCAATTCATCTGTCATTCATTTAAGTATTTCTCTATAATTTCCAATCCATTTCAATGTGAGAATGAAATAAGTTTCTCTTAAGAAATATTCCTACATCGAAGAACTAAATAAAACATACATGTATACATCTCTCTAATTTAGTTTTCTGCCCTTTTTAACCGAGTGACGACCGAGACAAGAAATGCTTCTACACATTTTTCTTTGGCAGAAATTTTCCTCGAGCGATCTTCCTTCCTCCCATGACCTCCTTGACCTTTCAAACAGTGTCATGGATCTCAACAGCACTCAACGTTGATTCCTGCAGTCGCCGTGGGAACGGAGGTAAACAGAAGCTGGTAAAGATGCAGAAAAACATGTTTGTTTTTTTCGTTGTGTTACGTAGTCATTTTCCGTGCGTTAAAACGTATTTGCTTTTTTCGTGGTCGTTATTTGTGCGTTAAAACATGTTTGCATTGTTCGTGGCCTTTCGTGGTCTTTTTCGTGCGTTAAAACATGTTTGCTTTTTCGTGACCTTTCGTGTTTTTTGGGGGGCGTTAAAACAAGTTTGCGTTTTTCGTGGCCTTTCGTGGTCTTTTTTTGTGAGTTAAAACATGTTTGCTTTTTTCGTGACCTTTCGTGGTTTTCGTGACATTTCGTAGTTTTCTTGATCTTTTTTCGTGCATTAAAACATATCGCTTTTTTCGTGGCTTTCTTTGTCTTTTTCTGTGCTTTAAAACATGTTTGTTTTTTTCGTGACCTTTCGTGGTCTTTTTTGTGCGTTAAAAGATGTTTGCTTTTTTCGTGACCTTTCGTGGTTTTCGTGACATTTCGTAGTTTTCTTGATCTTTTTTCGTGCATTAAAACATATCGCTTTTTTCGTGGCTTTCGTTGTCTTTTTCTGTGCGTTAAAAGATGTTTGCTTTTTTCGTGACCTTTCGTGGTTTTCGTGACATTTCGTAGTTTTCTTGATCTTTTTTCGTGCATTAAAACATATCGCTTTTTTCGTGGCTTTCTTTGTCTTTTTCTGTGCGTTAAAACATGTTTGTTTTTTTCGTGACCTTTCGTGGTCTTTTTTGAGCGTTAAAAGATGTTTGCTTTTTTCGTGACCTTTCGTGATTTTCGTGTTCCCTTTTTGCGTTAAAACATGTTTGTTTTTGTGGCCTTTCGTGTTTTTCGTGCGTTAAAAGATGTTTGCTTTTTTCGTGACCTTTCGTGGTTTTCGTGCGTTAAAAGATTTTTGCTTTTTTCGAACTACCTACGCAGGGCTATGTAGTTCTTACACGAATAATTATGTAAATTTTCAATCTTAACATGCTGTCATTCTCTCCTACTAAATATAAGGATATCCACTCCCCCTCCATCCTGAAACCTGCCGATGGTGTACGATATCCCCATGACTAAGGTGTGGATAGGTGAACCCTCCCGGGGCACGAAGGGGTTCTTCCTCCCCTTCTAGGAGGATCATACCCTGGTGCCTTCTGGCTTTCCAGTGTTTGTCATTCTGATCATAAACGCATTTCATTATCTTGTTGAAGATCTCCCCCAAAATAGAAAAGGGAGAGCTTAACTTACAAACCTATTTAGAGTGGGAGGGGAGGATGGGTGGGTGTGGATATGATATCTAAGTAACATTTGAGAGATGAAGTTCTCCCACAACATTCCAAAGTCATCTTCCGCAACATTCCAGTCATCTTCCACAATATTTCAAAGTAATCTTCAGCAACATTCCAGTCATCTTCCACAATATTCCAAAGTAATCTTCAGCAAAATTCCAAAGTCATCTTCTACAATATTCCAAAGTCATCTTCGGCAACATTCCAAAATCATTTTCCGCAACATTCTAAAGTCATCTTCCGCAACATTCCAAAGTCATTTTTCGCAACATTCCAAAGTCATCTTCTACAACATTCCAGTCATCTTGCCTCTTCCTTGATTCGGGAGTCAGATAGCAATAAAAGCTTCAAATCAAAAGTTGCCACTGGAGCATCAAATATTCTTGTAAATCAAATGTTTGCGACTTTTAACCCATAAAATATTTTCCATCTTCATTAAAACAGTAAAAAAAACGATATATTCATTAGCGTTTTCAATTATCCTTTTAATTACCAAATGCACCATTGTAAACTGATGTAATAGTTATAAAAAATTTAGTTCAGACGATTTCCTCGTAAAAAAAAAAATCCAAGAGCTTTCATTAAGTTAAATTTGTAAAGCAGGTTTTAAACCCACAACAATTGAAAACTCTGATATTAATTCCTAATGAAAAAGTCATGCAAGAACTATTCAAGTAGTGAAGCAGGTTTTGAACCCACAACAATTAAAAACTCTGATATTAATTCCTAATGAAAAAGACATCCAAGAACTATTCAAGTAGTGAAGCAGGATTTAAACCCACAACAATTGAAAACTCTGATATTAATTCCTAATGAACAAAACATGCAAGAACTATTCAAGTAGAGAAGCAGGTTTAAAACCCACAACAATTGAAAACTCTGATATTAATTCCTAATGAAAGAGACATGCAATAACTATTCAAGTAGTGAAGCCGGTTTTGAACCCACAACAATTGAAAACTCTCATATTAATTCCTAATGAAAAAGACATGCAATAACTATTCAAGTAGTAAAGCCGACTTTGAACCCACAACAATTGAAAACTCTGATATTAATTCCTAATGAGAAAGACATGCAATAACTATTCAAGTAGTGAAGCCGGTTTTAAACCCACAACAATTGAAAACTCTGATATTAATTCCTAATGAAAAAGACATGCAAGAACTATTCAAGTAGTGAAGCAGGTTTAAACCCACAACAATTGAAAACTCTGATATTAATTCCTAATGAAAAAAACATGCAATAACTATTCAAGTAGTGAAGCCGGTTTTGAACCCACAACAATTAAAAACTCTGATATTAATTCCTAATGAAAAAGACATCCAAGAACTATTCAAGTAGTGAAGCAGTTTTAAACCCACAACAATTGAAAACTCTGATATTAATTCCTAATGAAAAAGACATTCAATAACTATTCAAGTAGTGAAGCCGGTTTTGAACCCACAACAATTGAAAACTCTGATATTAATTCCTAATGAAAAAGACATCCAAGAACTATTCAAGTAGTGAAGCAGTTTTAAACCCACAACAATTGAAAACTCTGATATTAATTCCTAATGAAAGAGACATGCAATAACTATTCAAATAGTGAAGCCAGTTTTGAACCCACAACAATTGAAAACTCTCATATTAATTCCTAATGAAAAAGACATGCAATAACTATTCAAGAGGTAAAGCCGACTTTGAACCCACAACAATTGAAAACTCTGATATTAATTCCTAATGAAAAAGACATGCAATAACTATTCAAGTAGTAAGGCCGGTTTTAAACCCACAACAATTGAAAACTCTGATATTAATTCCTAATGAAAAAGACATGCAAGAACTATTCAAGTAGTGAAGCAGGTTTAAACCCACAACAATTGAAAACTCTGATATTAATTCCTAATGAAAAAGACATGCAATAACTATTCAAGTAGTGAAGCCGGTTTTGAACCCACAACAATTAAAAACTCTGATATTAATTCCTAATGAAAAATACATCCAAGAACTATTCAAGTAGTGAAGCAGTTTTAAACCCACAACAATTGAAAACTCTGATATTAATTCCTAATGAAAAAGACATGCAATAACTATTCAAGTAGTGAAACAGATTTTGAACCCACAACAATTAAAAACTCTGATATTAATTCCTAATGAAAAAGACATCCAAGAACTATTCAAGTAGTGAAGCAGTTTTAAACCCACAACAATTGAAAACTCTGATATTAATTCCTAATGAAAGAGACATACAATAACTATTCAAGTAGTGAAGCCGGTTTTGAACCCACAACAATTGAAAACTCTGATATTAATTCCTAATGAAAAAGACATCCAAGAACTATTCAAGTAGTTAAGCAGTTTTAAACCCACAACAATTGAAAACTCTGATATTAATTCCTAATGAAAAAGACATGCAATAACTATTCAAGTAGTGAAGCCGGTTTTGAACCCACAACAATTGAAAACTCTGATATTAATTCCTAATGAAAAAGACATGCAATAACTATTCAAGTAGTGAAGCCGGTTTTGAACCCACAAAAATTAAAAACTCTGATATTAATTCCTAATGAAAAAGACATCCAAGAACTATTCAAGTAGTGAAGCAGTTTTAAACCCACAACAATTGGAAACTCTGATATTAATTTCTAATGAAAAAGACATGCAATAACTATTCAAGTAGTGAAGCAGGTTTTAAATCCACAACAATTGAAAACTCTGATATTAATTCCTAATGAAAAAGACATGCAAGAACTATTCAAGTAGTGAAGCAGGTTTTAAACCCACAACAATTGAAAACTCTGATATTAATTCCTGATGAAAAAGACATGCAAGAACTATTCAAGTAGTAAAGCAGGGTTTAAACCCAAAACAATTGAAAACTCTGATATCAATTCCTAATGAAAAAGACATGCAATAACTATTCAAGTAGTGAAGCCGGTTTTGAACCCACAACAATTAAAATCTCTGATATAAATTTCTAATGAAAAAGACATGCAATAACTATTCAAGTAGTGAAGCAGGTTTTAAATCCACAACAATTGAAAACTCTGATATTAATTCCAAATGAAAAAGACATGCAAGAACTATTCAAGTAGTAAAGCAGGTTTTAAACCCACAACAATTGAAAACTCTGATATTAATTCCTGATGAAAAAGACATGCAAGAACTATTCAAGTAGTAGAGCAGGGTTTAAACCCAAAACAATTGAAAACTCTGATATTAATTCCTAATGAAAAAGACATGCAATAACTATTCAAGTAGTGAAGCCGGTTTTGAACCCACAACAATTAAAAACTCTGATATTAATTCCTAATGAAAAAGACATCCAAGAACTATTCAAGTAGTGAAGCAGTTTTAAATCCACAACAATTGAAAACTCTGATATTAATTCCTAATGAAAAAGACATGCAATAACTATTCAAGTAGTGAAGCCGGTTTTGAACCAACAACAATTAAAAACTCTGATATTAATTCCTAATGAAAAAGACATCCAAGAACTATTCAAGTAGTGAAGCAGTTTTAAATCCACAACAATTGAAAACTCTAATATTAATTCCTAATGAAAGAGACATGCAATAACTATTCAAGTAGTGAAGCCGGTTTTAAACCCACAACAATTGAAAACTCTGATATTAATTTCTAATGGAAAAGACATGCAATAACTATTCAAGTAGTGAAGCAGGTTTTAAATCCACAACAATTGAAAACTCTGATATTAATTCCTAATAAAAAAGACATGCAAGAACTATGCAAGTAGTGAAGCAGGTTTTAAACCCACAACAATTGAAAACTCTGATATTAATTGCTGATGAAAAAGACATGCAAGAACTATTCAAGTAGTAAAGCCGGTTTTGAACCCACAACAATTAAAAACTCTGATATTAATTCCTAATGAAAAAGACATCCAAGAACTATTCAAGTAGTGAAGCAGTTTTAAACCCACAACAATTGAAAACTCTGATATTAATTCCTAATGAAAGAGACATGCAATAACTATTCAAGTAGTGAAGCCGGTTTTGAACCCACAACAATTGAAAACTCTGATATTAATTTCTAATGAAAAAGACATGCAATAACTATTCAAGTAGTGAAGCAGGTTTTAAATCCACAACAATTGAAAACTCTGATATTAATTCCTAATGAAAAAGACATGCAAGAACTATTCAAATAGTGAAGCAGGTTTTAAACCCACAACAATTGAAAACTCTGATATTAATTCCTGATCAAAAAGACATGCAAGAACTATTCAATTAGTAAAGCCGGTTTTGAACCCACAACAATTAAAAACTCTGATATTAATTCCTAATGAAACAGACATCCAAGAACTATTCAAGTAGTGAAGCAGTTTTAAACCCACAACAATTGAAAACTCTGATATTAATTCCTAATGAAAAAGACATGCAATAACTATTCAAGTAGTGAAGCCGGTTTTGAACCCACAACAATTGAAAACTCTGATATTAATTTCTAATGAAAAAGACATGCAATAACTATTCAAGTAGTGAAGCAGGTTTTAAATCCACAATAATTGAAAACTCTGATATTAATTCCTAATGAAAAAGACATGCAATAACTATTCAAGTAGTGAAGCCGGTTTTGAACCCACAACAATTGAAAACTCTGATATTAATTCCTAATGAAAAAGACATCCAAGAACTATTCAAGTAGTGAAGCAGTTTTAAACCCACAACAATTGAAAACTCTGATATTAATTCCTAATGAAAGAGACATGCAATAACTATTCAAGTAGTGAAGCCAGTTTTAAACCCACAACAATTGAAAACTCTGATATTAATTCCTAATGAAAAAGACATGCAATAACTATTCAAGTAGTGAAGCCGGTTTTAAACCCACAACAATTGAAAACTCTGATATTAATTCCTAAAGAAAAAGACATGCAAGAACTATTCAAGTAGTGAAGCAGGTTTAAACCCACAACAATTGAAAACTCTGATATTAATTCCTAATGAAAATACATGCAATAACTATTCAAGTAGTGAAGCAGTTTTAAACCCACAACAATCAAAAACTCTGATATTAATTTCTAATGAAAAAGACATGCAATAACTATTCAAGTAGTGAAGCAGGTTTTAAATCCACAACAATTGAAAACTCTGATATTAATTCCTAATGAAAAAGACATGCAAGAACTATTCAAGTAGTGAAGCAGGTTTTAAACCCACAACAATTGAAAACTCTGATATTAATTCCTGATGAAAAAGACATGCAAGAACTATTCAAGTAGTAAAGCAGGGTTTAAACCCAAAACAATTGAAAACTCTGATATCAATTCCTAATGAAAAAGACATGCAATAACTATTCAAGTAGTGAAGCCGGTTTTGAACCCACAACAATTAAAATCTCTGATATTAATTTCTAATGAAAAAGACATGCAATAACAATTCAAGTAGTGATGCAGGTTTTAAATCCACAACAATTGAAAACTCTGATATTAATTCCAAATGAAAAAGACATGCAAGAACTATTCAAGTAGTAAAGCAGGTTTTAAACCCACAGCAATTGAAAACTCTGATATTAATTCCTGATGAAAAAGACATGCAAGAACTATTCAAGTAGTAGAGCAGGGTTTAAACCCAAAACAATTGAAAACTCTGATATTAATTCCTAATGAAAAAGACATGCAATAACTATTCAAGTAGTGAAGCCGGTTTTGAACCCACAACAATTAAAAACTCTGATATTAATTCCTAATGAAAAAGACATGCAATAACTATTCAAGTAGTGAAGCCGGTTTTGAACCCACAACAATTGAAAACTCTGATATTAATTCCTAATGAAAAAGACATGCAATAACTATTCAAGTAGTGAAGCCGGTTTTGAACCCACAACAATTAAAAACTCTGATATTAATTCCTAATGAAAAAGACATCCAAGAACTATTCAAGTAGTGAAGCAGTTTTAAACCCACAACAATTGGAAACTCTGATATTAATTCCTAATGAAAAAGACATGCAATAACTATTCAAGTAGTGAAGCCGGTTTTGAACCCACAACAATTAAAAACTCTGATATTAATTTCTAATGAAAAAGACATGCAATAACTATTCAAGTAGTGAAGCAGGTTTTAAATCCACAACAATTGAAAACTCTGATATTAATTCCTAATAAAAAAGACATGCAAGAACTATTCAAGTAGTGAAGCAGGTTTTAAACCCACAACAATTGAAAACTCTGATATTAATTGCTGATGAAAAAGACATGCAAGAACTATTCAAGTAGTAAAGCCGGTTTTGAACCCACAACAATTAAAAACTCTGATATTAATTCCTAATGAAAAAGACATCCAAGAACTATTCAAGTAGTGAAGCAGTTTTAAACCCACAACAATTGAAAACTCTGATATTAATTCCTAATGAAAGAGACATGCAATAACTATTCAAGTAGTGAAGCCGGTTTTGAACCCACAACAATTGAAAACTCTGATATTAATTTCTAATGAAAAAGACATGCAATAACTATTCAAGTAGTGAAGCAGGTTTTAAATCCACAACAATTGAAAACTCTGATATTAATTCCTAATGAAAAAGACATGCAAGAACTATTCAAATAGTGAAGCAGGTTTTAAACTCACAACAATTGAAAACTCTGATATTAATTCCTGATCAAAAAGACATGCAAGAACTATTCAAGTAGTAAAGCCGGTTTTGAACCCACAACAATTAAAAACTCTGATATTAATTCCTAATGAAACAGACATCCAAGAACTATTCAAGTAGTGAAGCAGTTTTAAACCCACAACAATTGAAAACTCTGATATTAATTCCTAATGAAAAAGACATGCAATAACTATTCAAGTAGTGAAGCCGGTTTTGAACCCACAACAATTGAAAACTCTGATATTAATTTCTAATGAAAAAGACATGCAATAACTATTCAAGTAGTGAAGCAGGTTTTAAATCCACAATAATTGAAAACTCTGATATTAATTCCTAATGAAAAAGACATGCAATAACTATTCAAGTAGTGAAGCCGGTTTTGAACCCACAACAATTGAAAACTCTGATATTAATTCCTAATGAAAAAGACATCCAAGAACTATTCAAGTAGTGAAGCAGTTTTAAACCCACAACAATTGAAAACTCTGATATTAATTCCTAATGAAAGAGACATGCAATAACTATTCAAGTAGTGAAGCCAGTTTTAAACCCACAACAATTGAAAACTCTGATATTAATTCCTAATGAAAAAGACATGCAATAACTATTCAAGTAGTGAAGCCGGTTTTAAACCCACAACAATTGAAAACTCTGATATTAATTCCTAATGAAAAAGACATGCAAGAACTATTCAAGTAGTGAAGCAGGTTTAAACCCACAACAATTGAAAACTCTGATATTAATTCCTAATGAAAAAGACATGCAATAACTATTCAAGTAGTGAAGCAGTTTTAAACCCACAACAATCAAAAACTCTGATATTAATTTCTAATGAAAAAGACATGCAATAACTATTCAAGTAGTGAAGCAGGTTTTAAATCCACAACAATTGAAAACTCTGATATTAATTCCTAATGAAAAAGACATGCAAGAACTATTCAAGTAGTGAAGCAGGTTTTAAACCCACAACAATTGAAAACTCTGATATTAATTCCTGATGAAAAAGACATGCAAGAACTATTCAAGTAGTAAAGCAGGGTTTAAACCCAAAACAATTGAAAACTCTGATATCAATTCCTAATGAAAAAGACATGCAATAACTATTCAAGTAGTGAAGCCGGTTTTGAACCCACAACAATTAAAATCTCTGATATTAATTTCTAATGAAAAAGACATGCAATAACAATTCAAGTAGTGAAGCAGGTTTTAAATCCACAACAATTGAAAACTCTGATATTAATTCAAAATGAAAAAGACATGCAAGAACTATTCAAGTAGTAAAGCAGGTTTTAAACCCACAACAATTGAAAACTCTGATATTAATTCCTGATGAAAAAGACATGCAAGAACTATTCAAGTAGTAGAGCAGGGTTTAAACCCAAAACAATTGAAAACTCTGATATTAATTCCTAATGAAAAAGACATGCAATAACTATTCAAGTAGTGAAGCCGGTTTTGAACCCACAACAATTAAAAACTCTGATATTAATTCCTAATGAAAAAGACATCCAAGAACTATTCAAGTAGTGAAGCAGTTTTAAATCCACAATAATTGAAAACTCTGATATTAATTCCTAATGAAAAAGACATGCAATAACTATTCAAGTAGTGAAGCCGGTTTTGAACCAACAACAATTAAAAACTCTGATATTAATTCCTAATGAAAAAGACATCCAAGAACTATTCAAGTAGTGAAGCAGTTTTATTTCCACAACAATTGCAAACTCTGATATTAATTCCTAATGAAAGAGACATGCAATAACTATTCAAGTAGTGAAGCCGGTTTTAAACCCACAACAATTGAAAACTCTGATATTAATTTCTAAAGAAAAAGACATGCAATAACTATTCAAGTAGTGAAGCAGGTTTTAAATCCACAACAATTGAAAACTCTGATATTAATTCCTAATAAAAAAGACATGCAAGAACTATTCAAGTAGTGAAGCAGGTTTTAAACCCACAACAATTGAAAACTCTGATATTAATTGCTGATGAAAAAGACATGCAAGAACTATTCAAGTAGTAAAGCCGGCTTTGAACCCACAACAATTAAAAACTCTGATATTAATTCCTAATGAAAAAGACATCCAAGAACTATTCAAGTAGTGAAGCAGTTTTAAACCCACAACAATTGAAAACTCTGATATTAATTCCTAATGAAAGAGACATGCAATAACTATTCAAGTAGTGAAGCCGGTTTTGAACCCACAACAATTGAAAATTCTGATATTAATTTCTAATGAAAAAGACATGCAATAACTATTCAAGTAGTGAAGCAGGTTTTAAATCCACAACAATTGAAAACTCTGATATTAATTCCTAATGAAAAAGACATGCAAGAACTATTCAAATAGTGAAGCAGGTTTTAAACCCACAACAATTGAAAACTCTGATATTAATTCCTGATCAAAAAGACATGCAAGAACTATTCAAGTAGTAAAGCCGGTTTTGAACCCACAACAATTAAAAACTCTGATATTAATTCCTAATGAAACAGACATCCAAGAACTATTCAAGTAGTGAAGCAGTTTTAAACCCACAACAATTGAAAACTCTGATATTAATTCCTAATGAAAGAGACATGCAATAACTATTCAAGTAGTGAAGCCGGTTTTGAACCCACAACAATTGAAAACTCTGATATTAATTTCTAATGAAAAAGACATGCAATAACTATTCAAGTAGTGAAGCAGGTTTTAAATCCACAACAATTGAAAACTCTGATATTAATTCCTAATGAAAAAGACATGCAAGAACTATTCAAGTAGTGAAGCAAGTTTTAAACCCACAACAATTGAAAACTCTGATATTAATTCCTGATGAAAAAGACATGCAAGAACTATTCAAGTAGTAAAGCAGTGTTTTAACCCAAAACCTTCGAAAACTCTGATATTAATTCCTAATGAAAAAGACATGCAATAACTATTCAAGTAGTGAAGCCGGTTTTGAACCCACAACAATTAAAAACTCTGATATTAATTCCTAATGAAAAAGACATCCAAGAACTATTCAAGTAGTAAAGCAGTTTAAACCCACAACAATTGAAAACTCTGATATTAATTCCTAATGAAAGAGACATGCAATAACTATTCAAGTAGTGAAGCCAGTTTTAAACCCACAACAATTGAAAACTCTGATATTAATTTCTAATGAAAAAGACATGCAATAACTATTCAAGTAGTGAAGCAGGTTTTAAATCCACAACAATTGAAAACTCTGATATCAATTCCTAATGAAAAAGACATGCAAGAACTATTCAAGTAGTAAAGCAGGTTTTAAACCCACAACAATTGAAAACTCTGATATTAATTCCTGATGAAAAAGACATGCAAGAACTATTCAAGTAGTAAAGCAGGGTTTAAACCCAAAACAATTGAAAACTCTGATATTAATTCCTAATGAAAAAGACATGCAATAACTATTCAAGTAGTGAAGCCGGTTTTGAACCCACAACAATTAAAAACTCTGATATTAATTCCTAATGAAAAAGACATCCAAGAACTATTCAAGTAGTGAAGCAGTTTTAAACTCACAACAATTGAAAACTCTTATATTAATTCCTAATGAAAAAGACATGCAATAACTATTCAAGTAGTGAAGCCGGTTTTAAACCCACAACAATTGAAAACTCTGATATTAATTTCTAATGAAAAAGACATGCAATAACTATTCAAGTAGTGAAGCAGGTTTTAAATCCACAACAATTGAAAACTCTGATATTAATTCCTAATGAAAGAGACATGCAATAACTATTCAAGTAGTGAAGCCGGTTTTGAGCCCACAACAATTGAAAACTCTCATATTAATTCCTAATGAAAAAGACATGCAATAACTATTCAAGTAGTGAAGCCGGTTTTGAACCCACAACAATTAAAAACTCTGATATTAATTCCTAATGAAAAAGACATCCAAGAACTATTCAAGTAGTGAAGCAGTTTTAAATCCACAACAATTGAAAACTCTGATATTAATTCCTAATGAAAAAGACATGCAAGAACTATTCAAGTAGTGAAGCAGGTTTTAAACCCACAACAATTGAAAACTCTGATATCAGTTCCTAATGAAAAAGACATGCAAGAACTATTCAAGTAGTGAAGCAGGTTTTAAACCCACAACAATTGAAAACTCTGATATTAATTCCTAATAAAAAAGACATGCAAGAACTATTCAAGTAGTGAAGCAGGTTTTAAACCCAAAACAATTGAAAACTCTGATATTAATTGCTGATGAAAAAGACATGCAAGAACTATTCAAGTAGTAAAGCCGGCTTTGAACCCACAATAATTAAAAACTCTGATATTAATTCCTAATGAAAAAGACATCCAAGAACTATTCAAGTAGTGAAGCAGTTTTAAACCCACAACAATTGAAAACTCTGATATTAATTGCTGATGAAAAAGACATGCAAGAACTATTCAAGTAGTAAAGCCGGTTTTGAACCCACAACAATTAAAAACTCTGATATTAATTTCTAATGAAAAAGACATGCAATAACTATTCAAGTAGTGAAGCAGGTTTTAAATCCACAACAATTGAAAACTCTGATATTAATTCCTAATGAAAAAGACATGCAAGAACTATTCAAGTAGTGAAGCAGGTTTTAAACCCGCAACAATTAAAAACTCTGATATTAATTCCTGAAGAAAAAGACATGCACGAACTATTCAAGTAGTAAAGCAGGGTTTAAACCCAAAACAATTGAAAACTCTGATATTAATTCCTAATGAAAAAGACATGCAATAACTATTCAAGTAGTGAAGCCGGTTTTGAACCCATAACAATTAAAAACTCTGATATTAATTTTTAATGAAAAAGACATCCAAGAACTATTCAAGTAGTGAAGCAGTTTTAAACCCACAACAATTGAAAACTCTGATATTAATTCCTAATGAAAGAGACATGCAATAACTATTCAAGTAGTGAAGCCGGTTTTGAACCCACAACAATTGAAAACTATCATATTAATTCCTAATGAAAAAGACATGCAATAACTATTCAAGTAGTGAAGCCGGTTTTGAACCCACAACAATTAAAAACTCTGATATTAATTCCTAATGAAAAAGACATCCAAGAACTATTCAAGTAGTGAAGCAGTTTTAAAACCACAACAATTGAAAACTCTGATATTAATTCCTAATGAAAAAGACATGCAATAACTATTCAAGAAGTGAAGCCGGTTTTGAACCCACAACAATTGAAAACTCTGATATTAATTCCTAATGAAAAAGACAGGCAATAACTATTCAAGTAGTGAAGCAGGTTTTAAACCCACAACAATTGAAAACTCTGATATTAATTCCTAATGAAAAAGACATGCAATAACTATTCAAGTAGTGAAGCCGGTTTTGAACCCACAACAATTGAAAACTCTGATATTAATTTCTAATGAAAAAGACATGCAATAACTATTCAAGTAGTGAAGCAGGTTTTAAATCCACAACAATTGAAAACTCTGATATTAATTCCTAATGAAAAAGACATGCAAGAACTATTCAAATAGTGAAGCAGGTTTTAAACCCACAACAATTGAAAACTCTGATATTAATTCCTAATGAAAAAGACATACAATAACTATTCAAGTAGTGAAGCCGGTTTTGAACCCACAACAATTGAAAACTCTGATATTAATTCCTAATGAAAAAGACATCCAAGAACTATTCAAGTAGTGGAGCAGTTTTAAACCCACAACAATTGAAAATTCTGATATTAATTCCAAATGAAAAAGACATGCAAGAACTATTCAAGTAGTAAAGCAGGTTTTAAACCCACAACAATTGAAAACTCTGATATTAATTCCTGATGAAAAAGACATGCAAGAACTATTCAAGTAGTAGAGCAGGGTTTAAACCCAAAACAATTGAAAATTCTGATATTAATTCCTCATGAAAAAGACATGCAATAACTATTCAAGTAGTGAAGCCGGTTTTCAACCCACAACAATTAAAAACTCTGATATTAATTCCTAATGAAAAAGACATCCAAGAACTATTCAAGTAGTGAAGCAGTTTTAAATCCACAACAATTGAAAACTCTGATACTAATTCCTAATGAAAAAGACATGCAAGAACTATTCAAGTAGTGAAGCAGGTTTTAAACCCACAACAATTGAAAACTCTGATATCAATTCCTAATGAAAAAGACATGCAAGAACTATTCAAGTAGTGAAGCAGGTTTTAAACCCACAACAATTGAAAACTCTGATATTAATTCCTTTTTAACAAGACATGCAAGAACTATTCAAGTAGTGAAGCAGGTTTTAAACCCACAACAATTGAAAACTCTGATATTAATTGCTGATGAAAAAGACATGCAAGAAATATTCAAGTAGTAAAGCCGGCTTTGAACCCACAATAATTAAAAACTCTGATATTAATTCCTAATGAAAAAGACATCCAAGAACTATTCAAGTAGTGAAGCAGTTTTAAACCCACAACAATTGAAAACTCTGATATTAATTCCTAATGAAAGAGACATGCAATAACTATTCAAGTAGTGAAGCCGGTTTTGAACCCACAACAATTGAAAACTCTGATATTAATTTCTAATGAAAAAGACATGCAATAACTATTCAAGTAGTGAAGCAGGTTTTAAATCCACAACAATTGAAAACTCTGATATTAATTCCTAATGAAAAAGACATGCAAGAACTATTCAAATAGTGAAGCAGGTTTTAAACCCACAACAATTGAAAACTCTGATATTAATTCCTGATCAAAAAGACATGCAAGAACTATTCAAGTAGTAAAGCCGGTTTTGAACCCACAACAATTAAAAACTCTGATATTAATTCCTAATGAAAAAGACATCCAAGAACTATTCAAGTAGTGAAGCAGTTTTAAACCCACAACAATTGAAAACTCTAATATTAATTCCTAATGAAAGAGACATGCAATAACTATTCAAGTAGTGAAGCAGGTTTTAAATCCACAACAATTGAAAACTCTGATATTAATTCCTAATGAAAAAGACATGCAAGAACTATTCAAGTAGTGAAGCAGGTTTTAAACCCACAACAATTGAAAACTCTGATATTAATTCCTGATGAAAAAGACATGCAAGAACTATTCAAGTAGTAAAGCAGCGTTTAAACCCAAAACAATTGAAAACTCTGATATAAATTCCTAATGAAAAAGACATGCAATAACTATTCAAGTAGTGAAGCCGGTTTTGAACCCACAACAATTAAAAACTCTGATATTAATTCCTAATGAAAAAGACATCCAAGAACTATTCAAGTAGTGAAGCAGTTTTAAACCCACAACAATTGAAAACTCTGATATTAATTCCTAATGAAACAGACATCCAAGAACTATTCAAGTAGTGAAGCAGGTTTTAAACCCACAACAATTGAAAACTCTGATGTTAATTCCTGATGAAAAAGACATGCACGAACTATTCAAGTAGTAAAGCAGGGTTTAAACCCAAAACAATTGAAAACTCTGATATTAATTCCTAATGAAAAAGACATGCAATAACTATTCAAGTAGTGAAGCCGGTTTTGAACCCATAACAATTAAAAACTCTGATATTAATTTTTAATGAAAAAGACATCCAAGAACTATTCAAGTAGTGAAGCAGTTTTAAACCCACAACAATTGAAAACTCTGATATTAATTCCTAATGAAAGAGACATGCAATAACTATTCAAGTAGTGAAGCCAGTTTTAAACCCACAACAATTGAAAACTCTGATATTAATTTCTAATGAAAAAGACATGCAATAACTATTCAAGTAGTGAAGCAGGTTTTAAATCCACAACAATTGAAAACTCTGATATCAATTCCTAATGAAAAAGACATGCAAGAACTATTCAAGTAGTGAAGCAGGTTTTAAACCCACAACAATTGAAAACTCTGATATTAATTCCTGATGAAAAAGACATGCAAGAACTATTCAAGTAGTAAAGCAGCGTTTAAACCCAAAACAATTGAAAACTCTGATATAAATTCCTAATGAAAAAGACATGCAATAACTATTCAAGTAGTGAAGCCGGTTTTGAACCCACAACAATTAAAAACTCTGATATCAATTCCTAATGAAAAAGACATCCAAGAACTATTCAAGTAGTGAAGCAGTTTTAAACCCACAACAATTGAAAACTCTGATATTAATTCCTAATGAAAAAGACATGCAATAACTATTCAAGTAGTGAAGCCGGTTTTAAACCCACAACAATTGAAAACTCTGATATTAATTTCTAATGAAAAAGACATGCAATAACTATTCAAGTAGTGAAGCAGGTTTTAAATCCACAACAATTGAAAACTCTGATATTAATTCCTAATGAAAGAGACATGCAATAACTATTCAAGTAGTGAAGCCGGTTTTGAACCCACAACAATTGAAAACTCTGATATTAATTCCTAATGAAAAAGACATGCAATAACTATTCAAGGAGTGAAGCCGGTTTTGAACCCACAACAATTAAAAACTCTGATATTAATTCCTAATAAAAAAGACATCCAAGAACTATTCAAGTAGTGAAGCAGTTTTAAAACCACAACAATTGAAAACTCTGATATTAATTCCTAATAAAAAAGACATGCAATAACTATTCAAGAAGTGAAGCCGGTTTTGAACCCACAACAATTGAAAACTCTGATATTAATTCCTAATGAAAAAGACAGGCAATAACTATTCAAGTAGTGAAGCAGGTTTTAAACCCACAACAATTGAAAACTCTGATATTAATTCCTAATGAAAAAGACATGCAATAACTATTCAAGTAGTGAAGCCGGTTTTGAACCCACAACAATTGAAAACTCTGATATTAATTTCTAATGAAAAAGACATGCAATAACTATTCAAGTAGTGAAGCAGGTTTTAAATCCACAACAATTGAAAACTCTGATATTAATTCCTAATGAAAAAGACATGCAAGAACTATTCAAATAGTGAAGCATGTTTTAAACCCACAACAATTGAAAACTCTGATATTAATTCCTAATGAAAAAGACATACAATAACTATTCAAGTAGTGAAGCCGGTTTTGAACCCACAACAATTGAAAACTCTGATATTAATTCCTAATGAAAAAGACATCCAAGAACTATTCAAGTAGTGAAGCAGTTTTAAACCCACAACAATTGAAAACTCTGATATTAATTCCTAATGAAAAAGGCATGCAATAACTATTCAAGTAGTGAAGCCGGTTTTGAACCCACAACAATTGAAAACTCTGATATTAATTCCTAATGAAAAAGACATGCAATAACTATTCAAGTAGTGAAGCCGGTTTTGAACCCACAACAATTAAAAACTCTGATATTAATTCCTAATGAAAAAGACATCCAAGAACTATTCAAGTAGTGAAGCAGTTTTAAACCCACAACAATTGGAAACTCTGATATTAATTCCTAATGAAAAAGACATGCAATAACTATTCAAGTAGTGAAGCCGGTTTTGAACCCACAACAATTAAAAACTCTGATATTAATTTCTAATGAAAAAGACATGCAATAACTATTCAAGTAGTGAAGCAGGTTTTAAATCCACAACAATTGAAAACTCTGATATTAATTCCTAATGAAAAAGACATGCAAGAACTATTCAAGTAGTGAAGCAGGTTTTAAACCCACAACAATTGAAAACTCTGATATTAATTCCTGATGAAAAAGACATGCAAGAACTATACAAGTAGTAAAGCAGGGTTTAAACCCAAAACAATTGAAAACTCTGATATCAATTCCTAATGAAAAAGACATGCAATAACTATTCAAGTAGTGAAGCCGGTTTTGAACCCACAACAATTAAAATCTCTGATATTAATTTCTAATGAAAAAGACATGCAATAACTATTCAAGTAGTGAAGCAGGTTTTAAATCCACAACAATTGAAAACTCTGATATTAATTCCAAATGAAAAAGACATGCAAGAACTATTCAAGTAGTAAAGCAGGTTTTAAACCCACAACAATTGAAAACTCTGATATTAATTCCTGATGAAAAAGACATGCAAGAACTATTCAAGTAGTAGAGCAGGGTTTAAACCCAAAACAATTGAAAACTCTGATATTAATTCCTAATGAAAAAGACATGCAATAACTATTTAAGTAGTGAAGCCGGTTTTGAACCCACAACAATTAAAAACTCTGATATTAATTCCTAATGAAAAAGACATCCAAGAACTATTCAAGTAGTGAAGCAGTTTTAAATCCACAACAATTGAAAACTCTGATATTAATTCCTAATGAAAAAGACATGCAATAACTATTCAAGTAGTGAAGCCGGTTTTGAACCCACAATAATTAAAAATTCTGATATTAATTCCTAATGAAAAAGACATCCAAGAACTATTCAAGTAGTGAAGCAGTTTTAAATCCACAACAATTGAAAACTCTGATATTAATTGCTAATGAAAGAGACATGCAATAACTATTCAAGTAGTGAAGACGGTTTTAAACCCACAACAATTGAAAACTCTGATATTAATTTCTAATGAAAAAGACATGCAATAACTATTCAAGTAGTGAAGCAGGTTTTAAATCCACAACAATTGAAAACTCTGATATTAATTCCTAATAAAAAAGACATGCAAGAACTATTCAAGTAGAGAAGCAGGTTTTAAACCCACAACAATTGAAAACTCTGATATTAATTGCTGATGAAAAAGACATGCAAGAACTATTCAAGTAGTAAAGCCGGCTTTGAACCCACAACAATTAAAAACTCTGATATTAATTCCTAATGAAAAAGACATCCAAGAACTATTCAAGCAGTGAAGCAGTTTTAAACCCACAACAATTGAAAACTCTGATATTAATTCCTAATAAAAAAGACATGCAAGAACTATTCAAGTAGTGAAGCAGGTTTTAAACCCAAAACAATTGAAAACTCTGATATTAATTGCTGATGAAAAAGACATGCAAGAACTATTCAAGTAGTAAAGCCGGCTTTGAACCCACAATAATTAAAAACTCTGATATTAATTCCTAATGAAAAAGACATCCAAGAACTATTCAAGTAGTGAAGCAGTTTTAAACCCACAACAATTGAAAACTCTGATATTAATTCCTAATGAAAGAGACATGCAATAACTATTCAAGTAGTGAAGCCGGTTTTGAACCCACAACAATTGAAAACTCTGATATTAATTTTTAATGAAAAAGACATGCAATAACTATTCAAGTAGTGAAGCAGGTTTTAAATCCACAACAATTGAAAACTCTGATATTAATTCCTAATGAAAAAGACATGCAAGAACTATTCAAATAGTGAAGCAGGTTTCAAACCCACAACAATTGAAAACTCTGATATTAATTCCTGATCAAAAAGACATGCAAGAACTATTCAAGTAGTAAAGCCGGTTTTGAACCCACAACAATTAAAAACTCTGATATTAATTCCTAATGAAACAGACATCCAAGAACTATTCAAGTAGTGAAGCAGTTTTAAACCCACAACAATTGAAAACTCTGATATTAATTCCTAATGAAAGAGACATGCAATAACTATTCAAGTAGTGAAGCCGGTTTTGAACCCACAACAATTGAAAACTCTGATATTAATTTCTAATGAAAAAGACATGCAATAACTATTCAAGTAGTGAAGCAGGTTTTAAATCCACAACAATTGAAAACTCTGATATTAATTCCTAATGAAAAAGACATGCAAGAACTATTCAAGTAGTGAAGCAGGTTTTAAACCCGCAACAATTAAAAACTCTGATATTAATTCCTGAAGAAAAAGACATGCACGAACTATTCAAGTAGTAAAGCAGGGTTTAAACCCAAAACAATTGAAAACTCTGATATTAATTCCTAATGAAAAAGACATGCAATAACTATTCAAGTAGTGAAGCCGGTTTTGAACCCATAACAATTAAAAACTCTGATATTAATTTTTAATGAAAAAGACATCCAAGAACTATTCAAGTAGTGAAGCAGTTTTAAACCCACAACAATTGAAAACTCTGATATTAATTCCTAATGAAAGAGACATGCAATAACTATTCAAGTAGTGAAGCCGGTTTTGAACCCACAACAATTGAAAACTATCATATTAATTCCTAATGAAAAAGACATGCAATAACTATTCAAGTAGTGAAGCCGGTTTTGAACCCACAACAATTAAAAACTCTGATATTAATTCCTAATGAAAAAGACATCCAAGAACTATTCAAGTAGTGAAGCAGTTTTAAAACCACAACAATTGAAAACTCTGATATTAATTCCTAATGAAAAAGACATGCAATAACTATTCAAGAAGTGAAGCCGGTTTTGAACCCACAACAATTGAAAACTCTGATATTAATTCCTAATGAAAAAGACAGGCAATAACTATTCAAGTAGTGAAGCAGGTTTTAAACCCACAACAATTGAAAACTCTGATATTAATTCCTAATGAAAAAGACATGCAATAACTATTCAAGTAGTGAAGCCGGTTTTGAACCCACAACAATTGAAAACTCTGATATTAATTTCTAATGAAAAAGACATGCAATAACTATTCAAGTAGTGAAGCAGGTTTTAAATCCACAACAATTGAAAACTCTGATATTAATTCCTAATGAAAAAGACATGCAAGAACTATTCAAATAGTGAAGCAGGTTTTAAACCCACAACAATTGAAAACTCTGATATTAATTCCTAATGAAAAAGACATACAATAACTATTCAAGTAGTGAAGCCGGTTTTGAACCCACAACAATTGAAAACTCTGATATTAATTCCTAATGAAAAAGACATCCAAGAACTATTCAAGTAGTGGAGCAGTTTTAAACCCACAACAATTGAAAATTCTGATATTAATTCCAAATGAAAAAGACATGCAAGAACTATTCAAGTAGTAAAGCAGGTTTTAAACCCACAACAATTGAAAACTCTGATATTAATTCCTGATGAAAAAGACATGCAAGAACTATTCAAGTAGTAGAGCAGGGTTTAAACCCAAAACAATTGAAAATTCTGATATTAATTCCTCATGAAAAAGACATGCAATAACTATTCAAGTAGTGAAGCCGGTTTTCAACCCACAACAATTAAAAACTCTGATATTAATTCCTAATGAAAAAGACATCCAAGAACTATTCAAGTAGTGAAGCAGTTTTAAATCCACAACAATTGAAAACTCTGATACTAATTCCTAATGAAAAAGACATGCAAGAACTATTCAAGTAGTGAAGCAGGTTTTAAACCCACAACAATTGAAAACTCTGATATCAATTCCTAATGAAAAAGACATGCAAGAACTATTCAAGTAGTGAAGCAGGTTTTAAACCCACAACTATTGAAAACTCTGATATTAATTCCTAATAAAAAAGACATGCAAGAACTATTCAAGTAGTGAAGCAGGTTTTAAACCCACAACAATTGAAAACTCTGAATTAATTGCTGATGAAAAAGACATGCAAGAACTATTCAAGTAGTAAAGCCGGCTTTGAACCCACAATAATTAAAAACTCTGATATTAATTCCTAATGAAAAAGACATCCAAGAACTATTCAAGTAGTGAAGCAGTTTTAAACCCACAACAATTGAAAACTCTGATATTAATTCCTAATGAAAGAGACATGCAATAACTATTCAAGTAGTGAAGCCGGTTTTGAACCCACAACAATTGAAAACTCTGATATTAATTTCTAATGAAAAAGACATGCAATAACTATTCAAGTAGTGAAGCAGGTTTTAAATCCACAACAATTGAAAACTCTGATATTAATTCCTAATGAAAAAGACATGCAAGAACTATTCAAATAGTGAAGCAGGTTTTAAACCCACAACAATTGAAAACTCTGATATTAATTCCTGATCAAAAAGACATGCAAGAACTATTCAAGTAGTAAAGCCGGTTTTGAACCCACAACAATTAAAAACTCTGATATTAATTCCTAATGAAAAAGACATCCAAGAACTATTCAAGTAGTGAAGCAGTTTTAAACCCACAACAATTGAAAACTCTGATATTAATTCCTAATGAAAGAGACATGCAATAACTATTCAAGTAGTGAAGCAGGTTTTAAATCCACAACAATTGAAAACTCTGATATTAATTCCTAATGAAAAAGACATGCAAGAACTATTCAAGTAGTGAAGCAGGTTTTAAACCCACAACAATTGAAAACTCTGATGTTAATTCCTGATGAAAAAGACATGCACGAACTATTCAAGTAGTAAAGCAGGGTTTAAACCCAAAACAATTGAAAACTCTGATATTAATTCCTAATGAAAAAGACATGCAATAACTATTCAAGTAGTGAAGCCGGTTTTGAACCCATAACAATTAAAAACTCTGATATTAATTTTTAATGAAAAAGACATCCAAGAACTATTCAAGTAGTGAAGCAGTTTTAAACCCACAACAATTGAAAACTCTGATATTAATTCCTAATGAAAGAGACATGCAATAACTATTCAAGTAGTGAAGCCAGTTTTAAACCCACAACAATTGAAAACTCTGATATTAATTTCTAATGAAAAAGACATGCAATAACTATTCAAGTAGTGAAGCAGGTTTTAAATCCACAACAATTGAAAACTCTGATATCAATTCCTAATGAAAAAGACATGCAAGAACTATTCAAGTAGTGAAGCAGGTTTTAAACCCACAACAATTGAAAACTCTGATATTAATTCCTGATGAAAAAGACATGCAAGAACTATTTAAGTAGTAAAGCAGCGTTTAAACCCAAAACAATTGAAAACTCTGATATAAATTCCTAATGAAAAAGACATGCAATAACTATTCAAGTAGTGAAGCCGGTTTTGAACCCACAACAATTAAAAACTCTGATATTAATTCCTAATGAAAAAGACATCCAAGAACTATTCAAGTAGTGAAGCAGTTTTAAACCCACAACAATTGAAAACTCTGATATTAATTCCTAATGAAAAAGACATGCAATAACTATTCAAGTAGTGAAGCCGGTTTTAAACCCACAACAATTGAAAACTCTGATATTAATTTCTAATGAAAAAGACATGCAATAACTATTCAAGTAGTGAAGCAGGTTTTAAATCCACAACAATTGAAAACTCTGATATTAATTCCTAATGAAAGAGACATGCAATAACTATTCAAGTAGTGAAGCCGGTTTTGAACCCACAACAATTGAAAACTCTGATATTAATTCCTAATGAAAAAGACATGCAATAACTATTCAAGTAGTGAAGCCGGTTTTGAACCCACAACAATTAAAAACTCTGATATTAATTCCTAATAAAAAAGACATCCAAGAACTATTCAAGTAGTGAAGCAGTTTTAAAACCACAACAATTGAAAACTCTGATATTAATTCCTAATAAAAAAGACATGCAATAACTATTCAAGAAGTGAAGCCGGTTTTGAACCCACAACAATTGAAAACTCTGATATTAATTCCTAATGAAAAAGACAGGCAATAACTATTCAAGTAGTGAAGCAGGTTTTAAACCCACAACAATTGAAAACTCTGATATTAATTCCTAATGAAAAAGACATGCAATAACTATTCAAGTAGTGAAGCCGGTTTTGAACCCACAACAATTGAAAACTCTGATATTAATTTCTAATGAAAAAGACATGCAATAACTATTCAAGTAGTGAAGCAGGTTTTAAATCCACAACAATTGAAAACTCTGATATTAATTCCTAATGAAAAAGACATGCAAGAACTATTCAAATAGTGAAGCATGTTTTAAACCCACAACAATTGAAAACTCTGATATTAATTCCTAATGAAAAAGACATACAATAACTATTCAAGTAGTGAAGCCGGTTTTGAACCCACAACAATTGAAAACTCTGATATTAATTCCTAATGAAAAAGACATCCAAGAACTATTCAAGTAGTGAAGCAGTTTTAAACCCACAACAATTGAAAACTCTGATATTAATTCCTAATGAAAAAGGCATGCAATAACTATTCAAGTAGTGAAGCCGGTTTTGAACCCACAACAATTGAAAACTCTGATATTAATTCCTAATGAAAAAGACATGCAATAACTATTCAAGTAGTGAAGCCGGTTTTGAACCCACAACAATTAAAAACTCTGATATTAATTCCTAATGAAAAAGACATCCAAGAACTATTCAAGTAGTGAAGCAGTTTTAAACCCACAACAATTGGAAACTCTGATATTAATTCCTAATGAAAAAGACATGCAATAACTATTCAAGTAGTGAAGCCGGTTTTGAACCCACAACAATTAAAAACTCTGATATTAATTTCTAATGAAAAAGACATGCAATAACTATTCAAGTAGTGAAGCAGGTTTTAAACCCACAACAATTGAAAACTCTGATATTAATTCCTGATGAAAAAGACATGCAAGAACTATACAAGTAGTAAAGCAGGGTTTAAACCCAAAACAATTGAAAACTCTGATATCAATTCCTAATGAAAAAGACATGCAATAACTATTCAAGTAGTGAAGCCGGTTTTGAACCCACAACAATTAAAATCTCTGATATTAATTTCTAATGAAAAAGACATGCAATAACTATTCAAGTAGTGAAGCAGGTTTTAAATCCACAACAATTGAAAACTCTGATATTAATTCCAAATGAAAAAGACATGCAAGAACTATTCAAGTAGTAAAGCAGGTTTTAAACCCACAACAATTGAAAACTCTGATATTAATTCCTGATGAAAAAGACATGCAAGAACTTTTCAAGTAGTAGAGCAGGGTTTAAACCCAAAACAATTGAAAACTCTGATATTAATTCCTAATGAAAAAGACATGCAATAACTATTCAAGTAGTGAAGCCGGTTTTGAACCCACAACAATTAAAAACTCTGATATTAATTCCTAATGAAAAAGACATCCAAGAACTATTCAAGTAGTGAAGCAGTTTTAAATCCACAACAATTGAAAACTCTGATATTAATTCCTAATGAAAAAGACATGCAATAACTATTCAAGTAGTGAAGCCGGTTTTGAACCCACAATAATTAAAAATTCTGATATAAATTCCTAATGAAAAAGACATCCAAGAACTATTCAAGTAGTGAAGCAGTTTTAAATCCACAACAATTGAAAACTCTGATATTAATTGCTAATGAAAGAGACAGGCAATAACTATTCAAGTAGTGAAGACGGTTTTAAACCCACAACAATTGAAAACTCTGATATTAATTTCTAATGAAAAAGACATGCAATAACTATTCAAGTAGTGAAGCAGGTTTTAAATCCACAACAATTGAAAACTCTGATATTAATTCCTAATAAAAAAGACATGCAAGAACTATTCAAGTAGAGAAGCAGGTTTTAAACCCACAACAATCGAAAACTCTGATATTAATTCCTAATGAAAAAGACATACAATAACTATTCAAGTAGTGAAGCCGGTTTTGAACCCACAACAATTGAAAACTCTGATATTAATTCCTAATGAAAAAGACATCCAAGAACTATTCAAGTAGTGAAGCAGTTTTAAACCCACAACAATTGAAAACTCTGATATTAATTCCTAATGAAAAAGGCATGCAATAACTATTCAAGTAGTGAAGCCGGTTTTGAACCCACAACAATTGAAAACTCTGATATTAATTCCTAATGAAAAAGACATGCAATAACTATTCAAGTAGTGAAGCCGGTTTTGAACCCACAACAATGAAAAACTCTGATATTAATTCCTAATGAAAAAGACATCCAAGAACTATTCAAGTAGTGAAGCAGTTTTAAACCCAGAACAATTGGAAACTCTGATATTAATTCCTAATAAAAAAGACATGCAATAACTATTCAAGTAGTGAAGCCGGTTTTGAACCCACAACAATTAAAAACTCTGATATTAATTTCTAATGAAAAAGACATGCAATAACTATTCAAGTAGTGAAGCAGGTTTTAAATCCACAACAATTGAAAACTCTGATATTAATTCCTAATGAAAAAGACATGCAAGAACTATTCAAGTAGTGAAGCAGGTTTTAAACCCACAACAATTGAAAACTCTGATATTAATTCCTGATGAAAAAGACATGCAAGAACTATACAAGTAGTAAAGCAGGGTTTAAACCCAAAACAATTGAAAACTCTGATATCAATTCCTAATGAAAAAGACATGCAATAACTATTCAAGTAGTGAAGCCGGTTTTGAACCCACAACAATTAAAATCTCTGATATTAATTTCTAATGAAAAAGACATGCAATAACTATTCAAGTAGTGAAGCAGGTTTTAAATCCACAACAATTGAAAACTCTGATATTAATTCCAAATGAAAAAGACATGCAAGAACTATTCAAGTAGTAAAGCAGGTTTTAAACCCACAACAATTGAAAACTCTGATATTAATTCCTGATGAAAAAGACATGCAAGAACTATTCAAGTAGTAGAGCAGGGTTTAAACCCAAAACAATTGAAAACTCTGATATTAATTCCTAATGAAAAAGACATGCAATAACTATTCAAGTAGTGAAGCCGGTTTTGAACCCACAACAATTAAAAACTCTGATATTAATTCCTAATGAAAAAGACATCCAAGAACTATTCAAGTAGTGAAGCAGTTTTAAATCCACAACAATTGAAAACTCTGATATTAATTCCTAATGAAAAAGACATGCAATAACTATTCAAGTAGTGAAGCCGGTTTTGAACCCACAATAATTAAAAATTCTGATATTAATTCCTAATGAAAAAGACATCCAAGAACTATTCAAGTAGTGAAGCAGTTTTAAATCCACAACAATTGAAAACTCTGATATTAATTGCTAATGAAAGAGACATGCAATAACTATTCAAGTAGTGAAGCCGGTTTTAAAACCACAACAATTGAAAACTCTGATATTAATTTCTAATGAAAAAGACATGCAATAACTATTCAAGTAGTGAAGCAGGTTTTAAATCCACAACAATTGAAAACTCTGATATTAATTCCTAATAAAAAAGACATGCAAGAACTATTCAAGTAGTGAAGCAGGTTTTAAACCCACAACAATTGAAAACTCTGATATTAATTGCTGATGAAAAAGACATGCAAGAACTATTCAAGTAGTAAAGCCGGCTTTGAACCCACAACAATTAAAAACTCTGATATTAATTCCTAATGAAAAAGACATCCAAGAACTATTCAAGCAGTGAAGCAGTTTTAAACCCACAACAATTGAAAACTCTGATATTAATTCCTAATGAAAGAGACATGCAATAACTATTCAAGTAGTTAAGCCGGTTTTGAACCCACAACAATTGAAAACTCTGATATTAATTTCTAATGAAAAAGACATGCAATAACTATTCAAGTAGTGAAGCAGGTTTTAAATCCACAACAATTGAAAACTCTGATATTAATTCCTAATGAAAAAGACATGCAAGAACTATTCAAATAGTGAAGCAGGTTTTAAACCCACAACAATTGAAAACTCTGATATTAATTCCTGATCAAAAAGACATGCAAGAACTTTTCAAGTAGTAAAGCCGGTTTTAAACCCACAACAATTGAAAACTCTGATATTAATTCCTAATAAAAAAGACATGCAAGAACTATTCAAGTAGTGAAGCAGGTTTTAAACCCACAACAATTGAAAACTCTGATATTAATTGCTGATGAAAAAGACATGCAAGAACTATTCAAGTTTTAAAGCCGGCTTTGAACCCACAATAATTAAAAACTCTGATATTAATTCCTAATGAAAAAGACATCCAAGAACTATTCAAGTAGTGAAGCAGTTTTAAACCCACAACAATTGAAAACTCTGATATTAATTCCTAATGAAAGAGACATGCAATAACTATTCAAGTAGTGAAGCCGGTTTTGAACCCACAACAATTGAAAACTCTGATATTAATTTCTAATGAAAAAGACATGCAATAACTATTCAAGTAGTGAAGCAGGTTTTAAATCCACAACAAATGAAAACTCTGATATTAATTCCTAATGAAAAAGACATGCAAGAACTATTCAAATAGTGAAGCAGGTTTTAAACCCACAACAATTGAAAACTCTGATATTAATTCCTGATCAAAAAGACATGCAAGAACTATTCAAGTAGTAAAGCCGGTTTTGAACCCACAACAATTAAAAACTCTGATATTAATTCCTAATGAAAAAGACATCCAAGAACTATTCAAGTAGTGAAGCAGTTTTAAACCCACAACAATTGAAAACTCTGATATTAATTCCTAATGAAAGAGACATGCAATAACTATTCAAGTAGTGAAGCAGGTTTTAAATCCACAACAATTGAAAACTCTGATATTAATTCCTAATGAAAAAGACATGCAAGAACTATTCAAGTAGTGAAGCAGGTTTTAAACCCACAACAATTGAAAACTCTGATGTTAATTCCTGATGAAAAAGACATGCACGAACTATTCAAGTAGTAAAGCAGGATTTAAACCCAAAACAATTGAAAACTCTGATATTAATTCCTAATGAAAAAGACATGCAATAACTATTCAAGTAGTGAAGCCGGTTTTGAACCCATAACAATTAAAAACTCTGATATTAATTTTAAAAAGAAAAAGACATCCAAGAACTATTCAAGTAGTGAAGCAGTTTTAAACCCACAACAATTGAAAACTCTGATATTAATTCCTAATGAAAGAGACATGCAATAACTATTCAAGTAGTGAAGCCAGTTTTAAACCCACAACAATTGAAAACTCTGATATTAATTTCTAATGAAAAAGACATGCAATAACTATTCAAGTAGTGAAGCAGGTTTTAAATCCACAACAATTGAAAACTCTGATATCAATTCCTAATGAAAAAGACATGCAAGAACTATTCAAGTAGTGAAGCAGGTTTTAAACCCACAACAATTGAAAACTCTGATATTAATTCCTGATGAAAAAGACATGCAAGAACTATTCAAGTAGTTAAGCAGGGTTTAAACCCAAAACAATTGAAAACTCTGATATAAATTCCTAATGAAAAAGACATGCAATAACTATTCAAGTAGTGAAGCCGGTTTTGAACCCACAACAATTAAAAACTCTGATATTAATTCCTAATGAAAAAGACATCCAAGAACTATTCAAGTAGTAAAGCAGTTTTAAACCCACAACAATTGAAAACTCTGATATTAATTCCTAATGAAAAAGACATGCAATAACTATTCAAGTAGTGAAGCCGGTTTTAAACCCACAACAATTGAAAACTCTGATATTAATTTCTAATGAAAAAGACATGCAATAACTATTCAAGTAGTGAAGCAGGTTTTAAATCCACAACAATTGAAAACTCTGATATTAATTCCTAATGAAAGAGACATGCAATAACTATTCAAGTAGTGAAGCCGGTTTTGAACCCACAACAATTGAAAACTCTGATATTAATTCCTAATGAAAAAGACATGCAATAACTATTCAAGTAGTGAAGCCGGTTTTGAACCCACAACAATTAAAAACTCTGATATTAATTCCTAATAAAAAAGACATCCAAGAACTATTCAAGTAGTGAAGCAGTTTTAAAACCACAACAATTGAAAACTCTGATATTAATTCCTAATGAAAAAGACATGCAATAACTATTCAAGAAGTGAAGCCGGTTTTGAACCCACAACAATTGAAAACTCTGATATTAATTCCTAATGAAAAAGACAGGCAATAACTATTCAAGTAGTGAAGCAGGTTTTAAACCCACAACAATTGAAAACTCTGATATTAATTCCTAATGAAAAAGACATGCAATAACTATTCAAGTAGTGAAGCCGGTTTTGAACCCACAACAATTGAAAACTCTGATATTAATTTCTAATGAAAAAGACATGCAATAACTATTCAAGTAGTGAAGCAGGTTTTAAATCCACAACAAATGAAAACTCTGATATTAATTCCTAATGAAAAAGACATGCAAGAACTATTCAAATAGTGAAGCGAGTTTTAAACCCACAACAATTGAAAACTCTGATATTAATTCCTAATGAAAAAGACATACAATAACTATTCAAGTAGTGAAGCCGGTTTTGAACCCACAACAATTAAAAACTCTGATATTAATTCCTAATGAAAAAGACATCCAAGAACTATTCAAGTAGTGAAGCAGTTTTAAACCCACAACAATTGAAAACTCTGATATTAATTCCTAATGAAAAAGGCATGCAATAACTATTCAAGTAGTGAAGCCGGTTTTGAACCCACAACAATTGAAAACTCTGATATTAATTCCTAATGAAAAAGACATGCAATAACTATTCAAGTAGTGAAGCCGGTTTTGAACCCACAACAATTAAAAACTCTGATATTAATTCCTAATGAAAAAGACATCCAAGAACTATTCAAGTAGTGAAGCAGTTTTAAACCCACAACAATTGGAAACTCTGATATTAATTCCTAATGAAAAAGACATGCAATAACTATTCAAGTAGTGAAGCCGGTTTTGAACCCACAACAATTAAAAACTCTGATATTAATTTCTAATGAAAAAGACATGCAATAACTATTCAAGTAGTGAAGCAGGTTTTAAATCCACAACAATTGAAAACTCTGATATTAATTCCTAATGAAAAAGACATGCAAGAACTATTCAAGTAGTGAAGCAGGTTTTAAACCCACAACAATTGAAAACTCTGATATTAATTCCTGATGAAAAAGACATGCAAGAACTATTCAAGTAGTGAAGCAGTTTTAAATCCACAACAATTGAAAACTCTGATATTAATTCCTAATGAAAAAGACATGCAATAACTATTCAAGTAGTGAAGCCGGTTTTGAACCCACAATAATTAAAAATTCTGATATTAATTTCTAATGAAAAAGACATGCAATAACTATTCAAGTAGTGAAGCAGGTTTTAAATCCACAACAAATGAAAACTCTGATATTAATTCCTAATGAAAAAGACATGCAAGAACTATTCAAATAGTGAAGCAGGTTTTAAACCCACAACAATTGAAAACTCTGATATTAATTCCTGATCAAAAAGACATGCAAGAACTATTCAAGTAGTAAAGCCGGTTTTGAACCCACAACAATTAAAAACTCTGATATTAATTCCTAATGAAAAAGACATCCAAGAACTATTCAAGTAGTGAAGCAGTTTTAAACCCACAACAATTGAAAACTCTGATATTAATTCCTAATGAAAGAGACATGCAATAACTATTCAAGTAGTGAAGCAGGTTTTAAATCCACAACAATTGAAAACTCTGATATTAATTCCTAATGAAAAAGACATGCAAGAACTATTCAAGTAGTGAAGCAGGTTTTAAACCCACAACAATTGAAAACTCTGATGTTAATTCCTGATGAAAAAGACATGCACGAACTATTCAAGTAGTAAAGCAGGGTTTAAACCCAAAACAATTGAAAACTCTGATATTAATTCCTAATGAAAAAGACATGCAATAACTATTCAAGTAGTGAAGCCGGTTTTGAACCCATAACAATTAAAAACTCTGATATTAATTTTAAAAAGAAAAAGACATCCAAGAACTATTCAAGTAGTGAAGCAGTTTTAAACCCACAACAATTGAAAACTCTGATATTAATTCCTAATGAAAGAGACATGCAATAACTATTCAAGTAGTGAAGCCAGTTTTAAACCCACAACAATTGAAAACTCTGATATTAATTTCTAATGAAAAAGACATGCAATAACTATTCAAGTAGTGAAGCAGGTTTTAAATCCACAACAATTGAAAACTCTGATATCAATTCCTAATGAAAAAGACATGCAAGAACTATTCAAGTAGTGAAGCAGGTTTTAAACCCACAACAATTGAAAACTCTGATATTAATTCCTGATGAAAAAGACATGCAAGAACTATTCAAGTAGTTAAGCAGGGTTTAAACCCAAAACAATTGAAAACTCTGATATAAATTCCTAATGAAAAAGACATGCAATAACTATTCAAGTAGTGAAGCCGGTTTTGAACCCACAACAATTAAAAACTCTGATATTAATTCCTAATGAAAAAGACATCCAAGAACTATTCAAGTAGTGAAGCAGTTTTAAACCCACAACAATTGAAAACTCTGATATTAATTCCTAATGAAAAAGACATGCAATAACTATTCAAGTAGTGAAGCCGGTTTTAAACCCACAACAATTGAAAACTCTGATATTAATTTCTAATGAAAAAGACATGCAATAACTATTCAAGTAGTGAAGCAGGTTTTAAATCCACAACAATTGAAAACTCTGATATTAATTCCTAATGAAAGAGACATGCAATAACTATTCAAGTAGTGAAGCCGGTTTTGAACCCACAACAATTGAAAACTCTGATATTAATTCCTAATGAAAAAGACATGCAATAACTATTCAAGTAGTGAAGCCGGTTTTGAACCCACAACAATTAAAAACTCTGATATTAATTCCTAATAAAAAAGACATCCAAGAACTATTCAAGTAGTGAAGCAGTTTTAAAACCACAACAATTGAAAACTCTGATATTAATTCCTAATGAAAAAGACATGCAATAACTATTCAAGAAGTGAAGCCGGTTTTGAACCCACAACAATTGAAAACTCTGATATTAATTCCTAATGAAAAAGACAGGCAATAACTATTCAAGTAGTGAAGCAGGTTTTAAACCCACAACAATTGAAAACTCTGATATTAATTCCTAATGAAAAAGACATGCAATAACTATTCAAGTAGTGAAGCCGGTTTTGAACCCACAACAATTGAAAACTCTGATATTAATTTCTAATGAAAAAGACATGCAATAACTATTCAAGTAGTGAAGCAGGTTTTAAATCCACAACAAATGAAAACTCTGATATTAATTCCTAATGAAAAAGACATGCAAGAACTATTCAAATAGTGAAGCGAGTTTTAAACCCACAACAATTGAAAACTCTGATATTAATTCCTAATGAAAAAGACATACAATAACTATTCAAGTAGTGAAGCCGGTTTTGAACCCACAACAATTAAAAACTCTGATATTAATTCCTAATGAAAAAGACATCCAAGAACTATTCAAGTAGTGAAGCAGTTTTAAACCCACAACAATTGAAAACTCTGATATTAATTCCTAATGAAAAAGGCATGCAATAACTATTCAAGTAGTGAAGCCGGTTTTGAACCCACAACAATTGAAAACTCTGATATTAATTCCTAATGAAAAAGACATGCAATAACTATTCAAGTAGTGAAGCCGGTTTTGAACCCACAACAATTAAAAACTCTGATATTAATTCCTAATGAAAAAGACATCCAAGAACTATTCAAGTAGTGAAGCAGTTTTAAACCCACAACAATTGGAAACTCTGATATTAATTCCTAATGAAAAAGACATGCAATAACTATTCAAGTAGTGAAGCCGGTTTTGAACCCACAACAATTAAAAACTCTGATATTAATTTCTAATGAAAAAGACATGCAATAACTATTCAAGTAGTGAAGCAGGTTTTAAATCCACAACAATTGAAAACTCTGATATTAATTCCTAATGAAAAAGACATGCAAGAACTATTCAAGTAGTGAAGCAGGTTTTAAACCCACAACAATTGAAAACTCTGATATTAATTCCTGATGAAAAAGACATGCAAGAACTATACAAGTAGTAAAGCAGGGTTTAAACCCAAAACAATTGAAAACTCTGATATCAATTCCTAATGAAAAAGACATGCAATAACTATTCAAGTAGTGAAGCCGGTTTTGAACCCACAACAATTAAAATCTCTGATATTAATTTCTAATGAAAAAGACATGCAATAACTATTCAAGTAGTGAAGCAGGTTTTAAATCCACAACAATTGAAAACTCTGATATTAATTCCAAATGAAAAAGACATGCAAGAACTATTCAAGTAGTAAAGCAGGTTTTAAACCCACAACAATTAAAAACTCTGATATTAATTCCTGATGAAAAAGACATGCAAGAACTATTCAAGTAGTAGAGCAGGGTTTAAACCCAAAACAATTGAAAACTCTGATATTAATTCCTAATGAAAAAGACATGCAATAACTATTCAAGTAGTGAAGCCGGTTTTGAACCCACAACAATTAAAAACTCTGATATTAATTCCTAATGAAAAAGACATCCAAGAACTATTCAAGTAGTGAAGCAGTTTTAAATCCACAACAATTGAAAACTCTGATATTAATTCCTAATGAAAAAGACATGCAATAACTATTCAAGTAGTGAAGCCGGTTTTGAACCCACAATAATTAAAAATTCTGATATTAATTCCTAATGAAAAAGACATCCAAGAACTATTCAAGTAGTGAAGCAGTTTTAAATCCACAACAATTGAAAACTCTGATATTAATTGCTGATGAAAAAGACATGCAAGAACTATTCAAGTAGTAAAGCCGGCTTTGAACCCACAATAATTAAAAACTCTGATATTAATTCCTAATGAAAAAGACATCCAAGAACTATTCAAGTAGTGAAGCAGTTTTAAACCCACAACAATTGAAAACTCTGATATTAATTCCTAATGAAAGAGACATGCAATAACTATTCAAGTAGTGAAGCCGGTTTTGAACCCACAACAATTGAAAACTCTGATATTAATTTCTAATGAAAAAGACATGCAATAACTATTCAAGTAGTGAAGCAGGTTTTAAATCCACAACAAATGAAAACTCTGATATTAATTCCTAATGAAAAAGACATGCAAGAACTATTCAAATAGTGAAGCAGGTTTTAAACCCACAACAATTGAAAACTCTGATATTAATTCCTGATCAAAAAGACATGCAAGAACTATTCAAGTAGTAAAGCCGGTTTTGAACCCACAACAATTAAAAACTCTGATATTAATTCCTAATGAAAAAGACATCCAAGAACTATTCAAGTAGTGAAGCAGTTTTAAACCCACAACAATTGAAAACTCTGATATTAATTCCTAATGAAAGAGACATGCAATAACTATTCAAGTAGTGAAGCAGGTTTTAAATCCACAACAATTGAAAACTCTGATATTAATTCCTAATGAAAAAGACATGCAAGAACTATTCAAGTAGTGAAGCAGGTTTTAAACCCACAACAATTGAAAACTCTGATGTTAATTCCTGATGAAAAAGACATGCACGAACTATTCAAGTAGTAAAGCAGGGTTTAAACCCACAACAATTGAAAACTCTGATATTAATTTCTAATGAAAAAGACATGCAATAACTATTCAAGTAGTGAAGCAGGTTTTAAATCCACAACAATTGAAAACTCTGATATCAATTCCTAATGAAAAAGACATGCAAGAACTATTCAAGTAGTGAAGCAGGTTTTAAACCCACAACAATTGAAAACTCTGATATTAATTCCTGATGAAAAAGACATGCAAGAACTATTCAAGTAGTTAAGCAGGGTTTAAACCCAAAACAATTGAAAACTCTGATATAAATTCCTAATGAAAAAGACATGCAATAACTATTCAAGTAGTGAAGCCGGTTTTGAACCCACAACAATTAAAAACTCTGATATTAATTCCTAATGAAAAAGACATCCAAGAACTATTCAAGTAGTGAAGCAGTTTTAAACCCACAACAATTGAAAACTCTGATATTAATTCCTAATGAAAAAGACATGCAATAACTATTCAAGTAGTGAAGCCGGTTTTAAACCCACAACAATTGAAAACTCTGATATTAATTTCTAATGAAAAAGACATGCAATAACTATTCAAGTAGTGAAGCAGGTTTTAAATCCACAACAATTGAAAACTCTGATATTAATTCCTAATGAAAGAGACATGCAATAACTATTCAAGTAGTGAAGCCGGTTTTGAACCCACAACAATTGAAAACTCTGATATTAATTCCTAATGAAAAAGACATGCAATAAATATTCAAGTAGTGAAGCCGGTTTTGAACCCACAACAATTAAAAACTCTGATATTAATTCCTAATAAAAAAGACATCCAAGAACTATTCAAGTAGTGAAGCAGTTTTAAAACCACAACAATTGAAAACTCTGATATTAATTCCTAATGAAAAAGACATGCAATAACTATTCAAGAAGTGAAGCCGGTTTTGAACCCACAACAATTGAAAACTCTGATATTAATTCCTAATGAAAAAGACAGGCAATAACTATTCAAGTAGTGAAGCAGGTTTTAAACCCACAACAATTGAAAACTCTGATATTAATTCCTAATGAAAAAGACATGCAATAACTATTCAAGTAGTGAAGCCGGTTTTGAACCCACAACAATTGAAAACTCTGATATTAATTTCTAATGAAAAAGACATGCAATCACTATTCAAGTAGTGAAGCAGGTTTTAAATCCACAACAATTGAAAACTCTGATATTAATTCCTAATGAAAAAGACATGCAAGAACTATTCAAATAGTGAAGCATGTTTTAAACCCACAACAATTGAAAACTCTGATATTAATTCCTAATGAAAAAGACATACAATAACTATTCAAGTAGTGAAGCCGGTTTTGAACCCACAACAATTGAAAACTCTGATATTAATTCCTAATGAAAAAGACATCCAAGAACTATTCAAGTAGTGAAGCAGTTTTAAACCCACAACAATTGAAAACTCTGATATTAATTCCTAATGAAAAAGGCATGCAATAACTATTCAAGTAGTGAAGCCGGTTTTGAACCCACAACAATTGAAAACTCTGATATTAATTCCTAATGAAAAAGACATGCAATAACTATTCAAGTAGTGAAGCCGGTTTTGAACCCACAACAATTAAAAACTCTGATATTAATTCCTAATGAAAAAGACATCCAAGAACTATTCAAGTAGTGAAGCAGTTTTAAACCCACAACAATTGGAAACTCTGATATTAATTCCTAATGAAAAAGACATGCAATAACTATTTAAGTAGTGAAGCCGGTTTTGAACCCACAACAATTAAAAACTCTGATATTAATTTCTAATGAAAAAGACATGCAATAACTATTCAAGTAGTGAAGCAGGTTTTAAATCCACAACAATTGAAAACTCTGATATTAATTCCTAATGAAAAAGACATGCAAGAACTATTCAAGTAGTGAAGCAGGTTTTAAACCCACAACAATTGAAAACTCTGATATTAATTCCTGATGAAAAAGACATGCAAGAACTATACAAGTAGTAAAGCAGGGTTTAAACCCAAAACAATTGAAAACTCTGATATCAATTCCTAATGAAAAAGACATGCAATAACTATTCAAGTAGTGAAGCCGGTTTTGAACCCACAACAATTAAAATCTCTGATATTAATTTCTAATGAAAAAGACATGCAATAACTATTCAAGTAGTGAAGCAGGTTTTAAATCCACAACAATTGAAAACTCTGATATTAATTCCAAATGAAAAAGACATGCAAGAACTATTCAAGTAGTAAAGCAGGTTTTAAACCCACAACAATTGAAAACTCTGATATTAATTCCTGATGAAAAAGACATGCAAGAACTATTCAAGTAGTAGAGCAGGGTTTAAACCCAAAACAATTGAAAACTCTGATATTAATTCCTAATGAAAAAGACATGCAATAACTATTCAAGTAGTGAAGCCGGTTTTGAACCCACAACAATTAAAAACTCTGATATTAATTCCTAATGAAAAAGACATCCAAGAACTATTCAAGTAGTGAAGCAGTTTTAAATCCACAACAATTGAAAACTCTGATATTAATTCCTAATGAAAAAGACATGCAATAACTATTCAAGTAGTGAAGCCGGTTTTGAACCCACAATAATTAAAAATTCTGATATTAATTCCTAATGAAAAAGACATCCAAGAACTATTCAAGTAGTGAAGCAGTTTTAAATCCACAACAATTGAAAACTCTGATATTAATTGCTAATGAAAGAGACATGCAATAACTATTCAAGTAGTGAAGCCGGTTTTAAACCCACAACAATTGAAAACTCTGATATTAATTTCTAATGAAAAAGACATGCAATAACTATTCAAGTAGTGAAGCAGGTTTTAAATCCACAACAATTGAAAACTCTGATATTAATTCCTAATAAAAAAGACATGCAAGAACTATTCAAGTAGTGAAGCAGGTTTTAAACCCACAACAATTGAAAACTCTGATATTAATTGCTGATGAAAAAGACATGCAAGAACTATTCAAGTAGTAAAGCCGGCTTTGAACCCACAACAATTAAAAACTCTGATATTAATTCCTAATGAAAAAGACATCCAAGAACTATTCAAGCAGTGAAGCAGTTTTAAACCCACAACAATTGAAAACTCTGATATTAATTCCTAATGAAAGAGACATGCAATAACTATTCAAGTAGTTAAGCCGGTTTTGAACCCACAACAATTGAAAACTCTGATATTAATTTCTAATGAAAAAGACATGCAATAACTATTCAAGTAGTGAAGCAGGTTTTAAATCCACAACAATTGAAAACTCTGATATTAATTCCTAATGAAAAAGACATGCAAGAACTATTCAAATAGTGAAGCAGGTTTTAAACCCACAACAATTGAAAACTCTGATATTAATTCCTGATCAAAAAGACATGCAAGAACTATTCAAGTAGTAAAGCCGGTTTTAAACCCACAACAATTGAAAACTCTGATATTAATTCCTAATAAAAAAGACATGCAAGAACTATTCAAGTAGTGAAGCAGGTTTTAAACCCACAACAATTGAAAACTCTGATATTAATTGCTGATGAAAAAGACATGCAAGAACTATTCAAGTATTAAAGCCGGCTTTGAACCCACAATAATTAAAAACTCTGATATTAATTCCTAATGAAAAAGACATCCAAGAACTATTCAAGTAGTGAAGCAGTTTTAAACCCACAACAATTGAAAACTCTGATATTAATTCCTAATGAAAGAGACATGCAATAACTATTCAAGTAGTGAAGCCGGTTTTGAACCCACAACAATTGAAAACTCTGATATTAATTTCTAATGAAAAAGACATGCAATAACTATTCAAGTAGTGAAGCAGGTTTTAAATCCACAACAAATGAAAACTCTGATATTAATTCCTAATGAAAAAGACATGCAAGAACTATTCAAATAGTGAAGCAGGTTTTAAACCCACAACAATTGAAAACTCTGATATTAATTCCTGATCAAAAAGACATGCAAGAACTATTCAAGTAGTAAAGCCGGTTTTGAACCCACAACAATTAAAAACTCTGATATTAATTCCTAATGAAAAAGACATCCAAGAACTATTCAAGTAGTGAAGCAGTTTTAAACCCACAACAATTGAAAACTCTGATATTAATTCCTAATGAAAGAGACATGCAATAACTATTCAAGTAGTGAAGCAGGTTTTAAATCCACAACAATTGAAAACTCTGATATTAATTCCTAATGAAAAAGACATGCAAGAACTATTCAAGTAGTGAAGCAGGTTTTAAACCCACAACAATTGAAAACTCTGATGTTAATTCCTGATGAAAAAGACATGCACGAACTATTCAAGTAGTAAAGCAGGGTTTAAACCCAAAACAATTGAAAACTCTGATATTAATTCCTAATGAAAAAGACATGCAATAACTATTCAAGTAGTGAAGCCGGTTTTGAACCCATAACAATTAAAAACTCTGATATTAATTTTAAAAAGAAAAAGACATCCAAGAACTATTCAAGTAGTGAAGCAGTTTTAAACCCACAACAATTGAAAACTCTGATATTAATTCCTAATGAAAGAGACATGCAATAACTATTCAAGTAGTGAAGCCAGTTTTAAACCCACAACAATTGAAAACTCTGATATTAATTTCTAATGAAAAAGACATGCAATAACTATTCAAGTAGTGAAGCAGGTTTTAAATCCACAACAATTGAAAACTCTGATATCAATTCCTAATGAAAAAGACATGCAAGAACTATTCAAGTAGTGAAGCAGGTTTTAAACCCACAACAATTGAAAACTCTGATATTAATTCCTGATGAAAAAGACATGCAAGAACTATTCAAGTAGTTAAGCAGGGTTTAAACCCAAAACAATTGAAAACTCTGATATAAATTCCTAATGAAAAAGACATGCAATAACTATTCAAGTAGTGAAGCCGGTTTTGAACCCACAACAATTAAAAACTCTGATATTAATTCCTAATGAAAAAGACATCCAAGAACTATTCAAGTAGTGAAGCAGTTTTAAACCCACAACAATTGAAAACTCTGATATTAATTCCTAATGAAAAAGACATGCAATAACTATTCAAGTAGTGAAGCCGGTTTTAAACCCACAACAATTGAAAACTCTGATATTAATTTCTAATGAAAAAGACATGCAATAACTATTTAAGTAGTGAAGCAGGTTTTAAATCCACAACAATTGAAAACTCTGATATTAATTCCTAATGAAAGAGACATGCAATAACTATTCAAGTAGTGAAGCCGGTTTTGAACCCACAACAATTGAAAACTCTGATATTAATTCCTAATGAAAAAGACATGCAATAACTATTCAAGTAGTGAAGCCGGTTTTGAACCCACAACAATTAAAAACTCTGATATTAATTCCTAATAAAAAAGACATCCAAGAACTATTCAAGTAGTGAAGCAGTTTTAAAACCACAACAATTGAAAACTCTGATATTAATTCCTAATGAAAAAGACATGCAATAACTATTCAAGAAGTGAAGCCGGTTTTGAACCCACAACAATTGAAAACTCTGATATTAATTCCTAATGAAAAAGACAGGCAATAACTATTCAAGTAGTGAAGCAGGTTTTAAACCCACAACAATTGAAAACTCTGATATTAATTCCTAATGAAAAAGACATGCAATAACTATTCAAGTAGTGAAGCCGGTTTTGAACCCACAACAATTGAAAACTCTGATATTAATTTCTAATGAAAAAGACATGCAATAACTATTCAAGTAGTGAAGCAGGTTTTAAATCCACAACAATTGAAAACTCTGATATTAATTCCTAATGAAAAAGACATGCAAGAACTATTCAAATAGTGAAGCATGTTTTAAACCCACAACAATTGAAAACTCTGATATTAATTCCTAATGAAAAAGACATACAATAACTATTCAAGTAGTGAAGCCGGTTTTGAACCCACAACAATTGAAAACTCTGATATTAATTCCTAATGAAAAAGACATCCAAGAACTATTCAAGTAGTGAAGCAGTTTTAAACCCACAACAATTGAAAACTCTGATATTAATTCCTAATGAAAAAGGCATGCAATAACTATTCAAGTAGTGAAGCCGGTTTTGAACCCACAACAATTGAAAACTCTGATATTAATTCCTAATGAAAAAGACATGCAATAACTATTCAAGTAGTGAAGCCGGTTTTGAACCCACAACAATTAAAAACTCTGATATTAATTCCTAATGAAAAAGACATCCAAGAACTATTCAAGTAGTAAGGCAGTTTTAAACCCACAACAATTGGAAACTCTGATATTAATTCCTAATGAAAAAGACATGCAATAACTATTCAAGTAGTGAAGCCGGTTTTGAACCCACAACAATTAAAAACTCTGATATTAATTTCTAATGAAAAAGACATGCAATAACTATTCAAGTAGTGAAGCAGGTTTTAAATCCACAACAATTGAAAACTCTGATATTAATTCCTAATGAAAAAGACATGCAAGAACTATTCAAGTAGTGAAGCAGGTTTTAAACCCACAACAATTGAAAACTCTGATATTAATTCCTGATGAAAAAGACATGCAAGAACTATACTAGTAGTAAAGCAGGGTTTAAACCCAAAACAATTGAAAACTCTGATATCAATTCCTAATGAAAAAGACATGCAATAACTATTCAAGTAGTGAAGCCGGTTTTGAACCCACAACAATTAAAATCTCTGATATTAATTTCTAATGAAAAAGACATGCAATAACTATTCAAGTAGTGAAGCAGGTTTTAAATCCACAACAATTGAAAACTCTGATATTAATTCCAAATGAAAAAGACATGCAAGAACTATTCAAGTAGTAAAGCAGGTTTTAAACCCACAACAATTAAAAACTCTGATATTAATTCCTGATGAAAAAGACATGCAAGAACTATTCAAGTAGTAGAGCAGGGTTTAAACCCAAAACAATTGAAAACTCTGATATTAATTCCTAATGAAAAAGACATGCAATAACTATTCAAGTAGTGAAGCCGGTTTTGAACCCACAACAATTAAAAACTCTGATATTAATTCCTAATGAAAAAGACATCCAGGAACTATTCAAGTAGTGAAGCAGTTTTAAATCCACAACAATTGAAAACTCTGATATTAATTCCTAATGAAAAAGACATGCAATAACTATTCAAGTAGTGAAGCCGGTTTTGAACCCACAATAATTAAAAATTCTGATATTAATTCCTAATGAAAAAGACATCCAAGAACTATTCAAGTAGTGAAGCAGTTTTAAATCCACAACAATTGAAAACTCTGATATTAATTGCTGATGAAAAAGACATGCAAGAACTATTCAAGTAGTAAAGCCGGCTTTGAACCCACAATAATTAAAAACTCTGATATTAATTCCTAATGAAAAAGACATCCAAGAACTATTCAAGTAGTGAAGCAGTTTTAAACCCACAACAATTGAAAACTCTGATATTAATTCCTAATGAAAGAGACATGCAATAACTATTCAAGTAGTGAAGCCGGTTTTGAACCCACAACAATTGAAAACTCTGATATTAATTTCTAATGAAAAAGACATGCAATAACTATTCAAGTAGTGAAGCAGGTTTTAAATCCACAACAAATGAAAACTCTGATATTAATTCCTAATGAAAAAGACATGCAAGAACTATTCAAATAGTGAAGCAGGTTTTAAACCCACAACAATTGAAAACTCTGATATTAATTCCTGATCAAAAAGACATGCAAGAACTATTCAAGTAGTAAAGCCGGTTTTGAACCCACAACAATTAAAAACTCTGATATTAATTCCTAATGAAAAAGACATCCAAGAACTATTCAAGTAGTGAAGCAGTTTTAAACCCACAACAATTGAAAACTCTGATATTAATTCCTAATGAAAGAGACATGCAATAACTATTCAAGTAGTGAAGCAGGTTTTAAATCCACAACAATTGAAAACTCTGATATTAATTCCTAATGAAAAAGACATGCAAGAACTATTCAAGTAGTGAAGCAGGTTTTAAACCCACAACAATTGAAAACTCTGATGTTAATTCCTGATGAAAAAGACATGCACGAACTATTCAAGTAGTAAAGCAGGGTTTAAACCCACAACAATTGAAAACTCTGATATTAATTTCTAATGAAAAAGACATGCAATAACTATTCAAGTAGTGAAGCAGGTTTTAAATCCACAACAATTGAAAACTCTGATATCAATTCCTAATGAAAAAGACATGCAAGAACTATTCAAGTAGTGAAGCAGGTTTTAAACCCACAACAATTGAAAACTCTGATATTAATTCCTGATGAAAAAGACATGCAAGAACTATTCAAGTAGTTAAGCAGGGTTTAAACCCAAAACAATTGAAAACTCTGATATAAATTCCTAATGAAAAAGACATGCAATAACTATTCAAGTAGTGAAGCCGGTTTTGAACCCACAACAATTAAAAACTCTGATATTAATTCCTAATGAAAAAGACATCCAAGAACTATTCAAGTAGTGAAGCAGTTTTAAACCCACAACAATTGAAAACTCTGATATTAATTCCTAATGAAAAAGACATGCAATAACTATTCAAGTAGTGAAGCCGGTTTTAAACCCACAACAATTGAAAACTCTGATATTAATTTCTAATGAAAAAGACATGCAATAACTATTCAAGTAGTGAAGCAGGTTTTAAATCCACAACAATTGAAAACTCTGATATTAATTCCTAATGAAAGAGACATGCAATAACTATTCAAGTAGTGAAGCCGGTTTTGAACCCACAACAATTGAAAACTCTGATATTAATTCCTAATGAAAAAGACATGCAATAACTATTCAAGTAGTGAAGCCGGTTTTGAACCCACAACAATTAAAAACTCTGATATTAATTCCTAATAAAAAAGACATCCAAGAACTATTCAAGTAGTGAAGCAGTTTTAAAACCACAACAATTGAAAACTCTGATATTAATTCCTAATGAAAAAGACATGCAATAACTATTCAAGAAGTGAAGCCGGTTTTGAATTCACAACAATTGAAAACTCTGATATTAATTCCTAATGAAAAAGACAGGCAATAACTATTCAAGTAGTGAAGCAGGTTTTAAACCCACAACAATTGAAAACTCTGATATTAATTCCTAATGAAAAAGACATGCAATAACTATTCAAGTAGTGAAGCCGGTTTTGAACCCACAACAATTGAAAACTCTGATATTAATTTCTAATGAAAAAGACATGCAATAACTATTCAAGTAGTGAAGCAGGTTTTAAATCCACAACAATTGAAAACTCTGATATTAATTCCTAATGAAAAAGACATGCAAGAACTATTCAAATAGTGAAGCATGTTTTAAACCCACAACAATTGAAAACTCTGATATTAATTCCTAATGAAAAAGACATACAATAACTATTCAAGTAGTGAAGCCGGTTTTGAACCCACAACAATTGAAAACTCTGAAATTAATTCCTAATGAAAAAGACATCCAAGAACTATTCAAGTAGTGAAGCAGTTTTAAACCCACAACAATTGAAAACTCTGATATTAATTCCTAATGAAAAAGGCATGCAATAACTATTCAAGTAGTGAAGCCGGTTTTGAACCCACAACAATTGAAAACTCTGATATTAATTCCTAATGAAAAAGACATGCAATAACTATTCAAGTAGTGAAGCCGGTTTTGAACCCACAACAATTAAAAACTCTGATATTAATTCCTAATGAAAAAGACATCCAAGAACTATTCAAGTAGTGAAGCAGTTTTAAACCCACAACAATTGGAAACTCTGATATTAATTCCTAATGAAAAAGACATGCAATAACTATTCAAGTAGTGAAGCCGGTTTTGAACCCACAACAATTAAAAACTCTGATATTAATTTCTAATGAAAAAGACATGCAATAACTATTCAAGTAGTGAAGCAGGTTTTAAATCCACAACAATTGAAAACTCTGATATTAATTCCTAATGAAAAAGACATGCAAGAACTATTCAAGTAGTGAAGCAGGTTTTAAACCCACAACAATTGAAAACTCTGATATTAATTCCTGATGAAAAAGACATGCAAGAACTATACAAGTAGTAAAGCAGGGTTTAAACCCAAAACAATTGAAAACTCTGATATCAATTCCTAATGAAAAAGACATGCAATAACTATTCAAGTAGTGAAGCCGGTTTTGAACCCACAACAATTAAAATCTCTGATATTAATTTCTAATGAAAAAGACATGCAATAACTATTCAAGTAGTGAAGCAGGTTTTAAATCCACAACAATTGAAAACTCTGATATTAATTCCAAATGAAAAAGACATGCAAGAACTATTCAAGTAGTAAAGCAGGTTTTAAACCCACAACAATTGAAAACTCTGATATTAATTCCTGATGAAAAAGACATGCAAGAACTATTCAAGTAGTAGAGCAGGGTTTAAACCCAAAACAATTGAAAACTCTGATATTAATTCCTAATGAAAAAGACATGCAATAACTATTCAAGTAGTGAAGCCGGTTTTGAACCCACAACAATTAAAAACTCTGATATTAATTCCTAATGAAAAAGACATCCAAGAACTATTCAAGTAGTGAAGCAGTTTTAAATCCACAACAATTGAAAACTCTGATATTAATTCCTAATGAAAAAGACATGCAATAACTATTCAAGTAGTGAAGCCGGTTTTGAACCCACAATAATTAAAAATTCTGATATTAATTCCTAATGAAAAAGACATCCAAGAACTATTCAAGTAGTGAAGCAGTTTTAAATCCACAACAATTGAAAACTCTGATATTAATTGCTAATGAAAGAGACATGCAATAACTATTCAAGTAGTGAAGCCGGTTTTAAACCCACAACAATTGAAAACTCTGATATTAATTTCTAATGAAAAAGACATGCAATAACTATTCAAGTAGTGAAGCAGGTTTTAAATCCACAACAATTGAAAACTCTGATATTAATTCCTAATAAAAAAGACATGCAAGAACTATTCAAGTAGTGAAGCAGGTTTTTAACCCACAACAATTGAAAACTCTGATATTAATTGCTGATGAAAAAGACATGCAAGAACTATTCAAGTAGTAAAGCCGGCTTTGAACCCACAACAATTAAAAACTCTGATATTAATTCCTAATGAAAAAGACATCCAAGAACTATTCAAGCAGTGAAGCAGTTTTAAACCCACAACAATTGAAAACTCTGATATTAATTCCTAATGAAAGAGACATGCAATAACTATTCAAGTAGTTAAGCCGGTTTTGAACCCACAACAATTCAAAACTCTGATATTAATTTCTAATGAAAAAGACATGCAATAACTATTCAAGTAGTGAAGCAGGTTTTAAATCCACAACAATTGAAAACTCTGATATTAATTCCTAATGAAAAAGACATGCAAGAACTATTCAAATAGTGAATCAGGTTTTAAACCCACAACAATTGAAAACTCTGATATTAATTCCTGATCAAAAAGACATGCAAGAACTATTCAAGTAGTAAAGCCGGTTTTGAACCCACAACAATTAAAAACTCTGATATTAATTCCTAATGAAACAGACATCCAAGAACTATTCAAGTAGTGAAGCAGGTTTTAAATCCACAACAATTGAAAACTCTGATATTAATTCCTGATGAAAAAGACATGCAAGAACTATTCAAGTAGTGAAGCAGGTTTTAAACCCACAACAATTGAAAACTCTGATATTAATTCCTGATGAAAAAGACATGCAAGAACTATTCAAGTAGTAAAGCAGGGTTTAAACCCAAAACAATTGAAAACTCTGATATTAATTCCTAATGAAAAAGACATGCAATAACTATTCAAGTAGTGAAGCCGGTTTTGAACCCACAACAATTAAAAACTCTGATATTAATTCCTAATGAAAAAGACATCCAAGAACTATTCAAGTAGTGAAGCAGTTTTAAATCCACAACAATTGAAAACTCTGATATTAATTGCTGATGAAAAAGACATGCAAGAACTATTCAAGTAGTAAAGCCGGCTTTGAACCCACAATAATTAAAAACTCTGATATTAATTCCTAATGAAAAAGACATCCAAGAACTATTCAAGTAGTGAAGCAGTTTTAAACCCACAACAATTGAAAACTCTGATATTAATTCCTAATGAAAGAGACATGCAATAACTATTCAAGTAGTGAAGCCGGTTTTGAACCCACAACAATTGAAAACTCTGATATTAATTTCTAATGAAAAAGACATGCAATAACTATTCAAGTAGTGAAGCAGGTTTTAAATCCACAACAAATGAAAACTCTGATATTAATTCCTAATGAAAAAGACATGCAAGAACTATTCAAATAGTGAAGCAGGTTTTAAACCCACAACAATTGAAAACTCTGATATTAATTCCTGATCAAAAAGACATGCAAGAACTATTCAAGTAGTAAAGCCGGTTTTGAACCCACAACAATTAAAAACTCTGATATTAATTCCTAATGAAAAAGACATCCAAGAACTATTCAAGTAGTGAAGCAGTTTTAAACCCACAACAATTGAAAACTCTGATATTAATTCCTAATGAAAGAGACATGCAATAACTATTCAAGTAGTGAAGCAGGTTTTAAATCCACAACAATTGAAAACTCTGATATTAATTCCTAATGAAAAAGACATGCAAGAACTATTCAAGTAGTGAAGCAGGTTTTAAACCCACAACAATTGAAAACTCTGATGTTAATTCCTGATGAAAAAGACATGCACGAACTATTCAAGTAGTAAAGCAGGGTTTAAACCCAAAACAATTGAAAACTCTGATATTAATTCCTAATGAAAAAGACATGCAATAACTATTCAAGTAGTGAAGCCGGTTTTGAACCCATAACAATTAAAAACTCTGATATTAATTTTTAATGAAAAAGACATCCAAGAACTATTCAAGTAGTGAAGCAGTTTTAAACCCACAACAATTGAAAACTCTGATATTAATTCCTAATGAAAGAGACATGCAATAACTATTCAAGTAGTGAAGCCAGTTTTAAACCCACAACAATTGAAAACTCTGATATTAATTTCTAATGAAAAAGACATGCAATAACTATTCAAGTAGTGAAGCAGGTTTTAAATCCACAACAATTGAAAACTCTGATATCAATTCCTAATGAAAAAGACATGCAAGAACTATTCAAGTAGTGAAGCAGGTTTTAAACCCACAACAATTGAAAACTCTGATATTAATTCCTGATGAAAAAGACATGCAAGAACTATTCAAGTAGTTAAGCAGGGTTTAAACCCAAAACAATTGAAAACTCTGATATAAATTCCTAATGAAAAAGACATGCAATAACTATTCAAGTAGTGAAGCCGGTTTTGAACCCACAACAATTAAAAACTCTGATATTAATTCCTAATGAAAAAGACATCCAAGAACTATTCAAGTAGTGAAGCAGTTTTAAACCCACAACAATTGAAAACTCTGATATTAATTCCTAATGAAAAAGACATGCAATAACTATTCAAGTAGTGAAGCCGGTTTTAAACCCACAACAATTGAAAACTCTGATATTAATTTCTAATGAAAAAGACATGCAATAACTATTCAAGTAGTGAAGCAGGTTTTAAATCCACAACAATTGAAAACTCTGATATTAATTCCTAATGAAAGAGACATGCAATAACTATTCAAGTAGTGAAGCCGGTTTTGAACCCACAACAATTGAAAACTCTGATATTAATTCCTAATGAAAAAGACATGCAATAACTATTCAAGTAGTGAAGCCGGTTTTGAACCCACAACAATTAAAAACTCTGATATTAATTCCTAATAAAAAAGACATCCAAGAACTATTCAAGTAGTGAAGCAGTTTTAAAACCACAACAATTGAAAACTCTGATATTAATTCCTAATGAAAAAGACATGCAATAACTATTCAAGAAGTGAAGCCGGTTTTGAACCCACAACAATTGAAAACTCTGATATTAATTCCTAATGAAAAAGACAGGCAATAACTATTCAAGTAGTGAAGCAGGTTTTAAACCCACAACAATTGAAAACTCTGATATTAATTCCTAATGAAAAAGACATGCAATAACTATTCAAGTAGTGAAGCCGGTTTTGAACCCACAACAATTGAAAACTCTGATATTAATTTCTAATGAAAAAGACATGCAATAACTATTCAAGTAGTGAAGCAGGTTTTAAATCCACAACAATTGAAAACTCTGATATTAATTCCTAATGAAAAAGACATGCAAGAACTATTCAAATAGTGAAGCATGTTTTAAACCCACAACAATTGAAAACTCTGATATTAATTCCTAATGAAAAAGACATACAATAACTATTCAAGTAGTGAAGCCGGTTTTGAACCCACAACAATTGAAAACTCTGATATTAATTCCTAATGAAAAAGACATCCAAGAACTATTCAAGTAGTGAAGCAGTTTTTAACCCACAACAATTGAAAACTCTGATATTAATTCCTAATGAAAAAGGCATGCAATAACTATTCAAGTAGTGAAGCCGGTTTTGAACCCACAACAATTGAAAACTCTGATATTAATTCCTAATGAAAAAGACATGCAATAACTATTCAAGTAGTGAAGCCGGTTTTGAACCCACAACAATTAAAAACTCTGATATTAATTCCTAATGAAAAAGACATCCAAGAACTATTCAAGTAGTGAAGCAGTTTTAAACCCACAACAATTGGAAACTCTGATATTAATTCCTAATGAAAAAGACATGCAATAACTATTCAAGTAGTGAAGCCGGTTTTGAACCCACAACAATTAAAAACTCTGATATTAATTTCTAATGAAAAAGACATGCAATAACTATTCAAGTAGTGAAGCAGGTTTTAAATCCACAACAATTGAAAACTCTGATATTAATTCCTAATGAAAAAGACATGCAAGAACTATTCAAGTAGTGAAGCAGGTTTTAAACCCACAACAATTGAAAACTCTGATATTAATTCCTGATGAAAAAGACATGCAAGAACTATACAAGTAGTAAAGCAGGGTTTAAACCCAAAACAATTGAAAACTCTGATATCAATTCCTAATGAAAAAGACATGCAATAACTATTCAAGTAGTGAAGCCGGTTTTGAACCCACAACAATTAAAATCTCTGATATTAATTTCTAATGAAAAAGACATGCAATAACTATTCAAGTAGTGAAGCAGGTTTTAAATCCACAACAATTGAAAACTCTGATATTAATTCCAAATGAAAAAGACATGCAAGAACTATTCAAGTAGTAAAGCAGGTTTTAAACCCACAACAATTGAAAACTCTGATATTAATTCCTGATGAAAAAGACATGCAAGAACTATTCAAGTAGTAGAGCAGGGTTTAAACCCAAAACAATTGAAAACTCTGATATTAATTCCTAATGAAAAAGACATGCAATAACTATTCAAGTAGTGAAGCCGGTTTTGAACCCACAACAATTAAAAACTCTGATATTAATTCCTAATGAAAAAGACATCCAAGAACTATTCAAGTAGTGAAGCAGTTTTAAATCCACAACAATTGAAAACTCTGATATTAATTCCTAATGAAAAAGACATGCAATAACTATTCAAGTAGTGAAGCCGGTTTTGAACCCACAATAATTAAAAATTCTGATATTAATTCCTAATGAAAAAGACATCCAAGAACTATTCAAGTAGTGAAGCAGTTTTAAATCCACAACAATTGAAAACTCTGATATTAATTGCTAATGAAAGAGACATGCAATAACTATTCAAGTAGTGAAGCAGGTTTTAAATCCACAACAATTGAAAACTCTGATATTAATTCCTAATAAAAAAGACATGCAAGAACTATTCAAGTAGTGAAGCAGGTTTTAAACCCACAACAATTGAAAACTCTGATATTAATTGCTGATGAAAAAGACATGCAAGAACTATTCAAGTAGTAAAGCCGGCTTTGAACCCACAACAATTAAAAACTCTGATATTAATTCCTAATGAAAAAGACATCCAAGAACTATTCAAGCAGTGAAGCAGTTTTAAACCCACAACAATTGAAAACTCTGATATTAATTCCTAATGAAAGAGACATGCAATAACTATTCAAGTAGGTAAGCCGGTTTTGAACCCACAACAATTCAAAACTCTGATATTAATTTCTAATGAAAAAGACATGCAATAACTATTCAAGTAGTGAAGCAGGTTTTAAATCCACAACAATTGAAAACTCTGATATTAATTCCTAATGAAAAAGACATGCCCCAACTATTCAAATAGTGAAGCAGGTTTTAAACCCACAACAATTGAAAACTCTGATATTAATTCCTGATCAAAAAGACATGCAAGAACTATTCAAGTAGTAAAGCCGGTTTTGAACCCACAACAATTAAAAACTCTGATATTAATTCCTAATGAAACAGACATCCAAGAACTATTCAAGTAGTGAAGCAGGTTTTAAATCCACAACAATTGAAAACTCTGATATTAATTCCTGATGAAAAAGACATGCAAGAACTATTCAAGTAGTGAAGCAGGTTTTAAACCCACAACAATTGAAAACTCTGATATTAATTCCTGATGAAAAAGACATGCAAGAACTATTCAAGTAGTAAAGCAGGGTTTAAACCCAAAACAATTGAAAACTCTGATATTAATTCCTAATGAAAAAGACATGCAATAACTATTCAAGTAGTGAAGCCGGTTTTGAACCCACAACAATTAAAAACTCTGATATTAATTCCTAATGAAAAAGACATCCAAGAACTATTCAAGTAGTGAAGCAGTTTTAAACCCACAACAATTGAAAACTCTGATATTAATTCCTAATGAAAGAGACATGCAATAACTATTCAAGTAGTGAAGCCAGTTTTAAACCCACAACAATTGAAAACTCTGATATTAATTCCTGATGAAAAAGACATGCAAGAACTATTCAAGTAGTAAAGCCGGGTTTAAACCCAAAACAATTGAAAACTCTGATATTAATTCCTAATGAAAAAGACATGCAATAACTATTCAAGTAGTGAAGCCGGTTTTGAACCCACAACAATTAAAAACTCTGATATTAATTCCTAATGAAAAAGACATCCAAGAACTATTCAAGTAGTGAAGCAGTTTTAAACCCACAACAATTGAAAACTCTGATATTAATTCCTAATGAAAAAGACATGCAATAACTATTCAAGTAGTGAAGCCGGTTTTAAACCCACAACAATTGAAAACTCTGATATTAATTTCTAATGAAAAAGACATGCAATAACTATTCAAGTAGTGAAGCAGGTTTTAAATCCACAACAATTGAAAACTCTGATATTAATTCCTAATGAAAGAGACATGCAATAACTATTCAAGTATTGAAGCCGGTTTTGAACCCACAACAATTGAAAACTCTCATATTAATTCCTAATGAAAAAGACATGCAATAACTATTCAAGTAGTGAAGCCGGTTTTGAACCCACAACAATTAAAAACTCTGATATTAATTCCTAATGAAAAAGACATCCAAGAACTATTCAAGTAGTGAAGCAGTTTTAAAACCACAACAATTGAAAACTCTGATATTAATTCCTAATGAAAAAGACATGCAATAACTATTCAAGAAGTGAAGCCGGTTTTGAACCCACAACAATTGAAAACTCTGATATTAATTCCTAATGAAAAAGACAGGCAATAACTATTCAAGTAGTGAAGCAGGTTTTAAACCCACAACAATTGAAAACTCTGATATTAATTCCTAATGAAAAAGACATGCAATAACTATTCAAGTAGTGAAGCCGGTTTTGAACCCACAACAATTGAAAACTCTGATATTAATTCCTAATGAAAAAGACATGCAATAACTATTCAAGTAGTGAAGCAGGTTTTGAACCCACAACAATTGAAAACTCTGATATTAATTCCTAATGAAAAAGACATGCAATAACTATTCAAGTAGTGAAGCCGGTTTCGAACCCACAACAATTGAAAACTCTGATATTAATTCCTAATGAAAGAGAGATGCAATAACTATTCAAGTAGTGAAGCCGGTTTTGAACCCACAACAATTTAAAACTCTCATATTAATTCCTAATGAAAAAGACATGCAATAACTATTCAAGTAGTGAAGCCGGTTTTGAACCCACAATAATTAAAAATTCTGATATTAATTCCTAATGAAAAAGACATCCAAGAACTATTCAAGTAGTGAAGCAGTTTTAAACCCACAACAATTGAAAACTCTGATATTAATTCCTAATGAAAAAGACATGCAAGAACTATTCAAGTAGTGAAGCCGGTTTTAAACCCACAACAATTGAAAACTCTGATATTAATTTCTAATGAAAAAGACATGCAATAACTATTCAAGTAGTGAAGCAGGTTTTAAATCCACAACAATTGAAAACTCTGATATTAATTCCTAATGAAAGAGACATGCAATAACTATTCAAGTATTGAAGCCGGTTTTGAACCCACAACAATTGAAAACTCTCATATTAATTCCTAATGAAAAAGACATGCAATAACTATTCAAGTAGTGAAGCCGGTTTTGAACCCACAACAATTAAAAACTCTGATATTAATTCCTAATGAAAAAGACATCCAAGAACTATTCAAGTAGTGAAGCAGTTTTAAAACCACAACAATTGAAAACTCTGATATTAATTCCTAATGAAAAAGACATGCAATAACTATTCAAGAAGTGAAGCCGGTTTTGAACCCACAACAATTGAAAACTCTGATATTAATTCCTAATGAAAAAGACAGGCAATAACTATTCAAGTAGTGAAGCAGGTTTTAAACCCACAACAATTGAAAACTCTGATATTAATTCCTAATGAAAAAGACATGCAATAACTATTCAAGTAGTGAAGCCGGTTTTGAACCCACAACAATTGAAAACTCTGATATTAATTCCTAATGAAAAAGACATGCAATAACTATTCAAGTAGTGAAGCAGGTTTTGAACCCACAACAATTGAAAACTCTGATATTAATTCCTAATGAAAAAGACATGCAATAACTATTCAAGTAGTGAAGCCGGTTTCGAACCCACAACAATTGAAAACTCTGATATTAATTCCTAATGAAAGAGAGATGCAATAACTATTCAAGTAGTGAAGCCGGTTTTGAACCCACAACAATTTAAAACTCTCATATTAATTCCTAATGAAAAAGACATGCAATAACTATTCAAGTAGTGAAGCCGGTTTTGAACCCACAATAATTAAAAATTCTGATATTAATTCCTAATGAAAAAGACATCCAAGAACTATTCAAGTAGTGAAGCAGTTTTAAACCCACAACAATTGAAAACTCTGATATTAATTCCTAATGAAAAAGACATGCAAGAACTATTCAAGTAGTGAATCAGGTTTTTAACTCACAACAATTGAAAACTCTGATATTAATTCCTAATGAAAAAGACATCCAAGAACTATTCAAGTAGTGAAGCCGGTTTTGAACCCACAACAATTGAAAACTCTGATATTAATTCCTAATGAAAGAGACATGCAATAACTATTCAAGTAGTGAAGCCGGTTTTGAACCCACAACAATTGAAAACTCTGATATTAATTCCTAATGAAAAAGACATGCAATAACTATTCAAGTAGTGAAGCCGGTTTTGAACCCACAACAATTAAAAACTCTGATATTAATTCCTAATAAAAAAGACATCCAAGAACTATTCAAGTAGTGAAGCAGTTTTAAAACCACAACAATTGAAAACTCTGATATTAATTCCTAATGAAAAAGACATGCAATAACTATTCAAGAAGTGAAGCCGGTTTTGAACCCACAACAATTGAAAACTCTGATATTAATTCCTAATGAAAAAGACAGGCAATAACTATTCAAGTAGTGAAGCAGGTTTTAAACCCACAACAATTGAAAACTCTGATATTAATTCCTAATGAAAAAGACATGCAATAACTATTCAAGTAGTGAAGCCGGTTTTGAACCCACAACAATTGAAAACTCTGATATTAATTTCTAATGAAAAAGACATGCAATAACTATTCAAGTAGTGAAGCAGGTTTTAAATCCACAACAATTGAAAACTCTGATATTAATTCCTAATGAAAAAGACATGCAAGAACTATTCAAATAGTGAAGCATGTTTTAAACCCACAACAATTGAAAACTCTGATATTAATTCCTAATGAAAAAGACATACAATAACTATTCAAGTAGTGAAGCCGGTTTTGAACCCACAACAATTGAAAACTCTGATATTAATTCCTAATGAAAAAGACATCCAAGAACTATTCAAGTAGTGAAGCAGTTTTAAACCCACAACAATTGAAAACTCTGATATTAATTCCTAATGAAAAAGGCATGCAATAACTATTCAAGTAGTGAAGCCGGTTTTGAACCCACAACAATTGAAAACTCTGATATTAATTCCTAATGAAAAAGACATGCAATAACTATTCAAGTAGTGAAGCCGGTTTTGAACCCACAACAATTAAAAACTCTGATATTAATTCCTAATGAAAAAGACATCCAAGAACTATTCAAGTAGTGAAGCAGTTTTAAACCCACAACAATTGGAAACTCTGATATTAATTCCTAATGAAAAAGACATGCAATAACTATTCAAGTAGTGAAGCCGGTTTTGAACCCACAACAATTAAAAACTCTGATATTAATTTCTAATGAAAAAGACATGCAATAACTATTCAAGTAGTGAAGCAGGTTTTAAATCCACAACAATTGAAAACTCTGATATTAATTCCTAATGAAAAAGACATGCAAGAACTATTCAAGTAGTGAAGCAGGTTTTAAACCCACAACAATTGAAAACTCTGATATTAATTCCTGATGAAAAAGACATGCAAGAACTATACAAGTAGTAAAGCAGGGTTTAAACCCAAAACAATTGAAAACTCTGATATCAATTCCTAATGAAAAAGACATGCAATAACTATTCAAGTAGTGAAGCCGGTTTTGAACCCACAACAATTAAAATCTCTGATATTAATTTCTAATGAAAAAGACATGCAATAACTATTCAAGTAGTGAAGCAGGTTTTAAATCCACAACAATTGAAAACTCTGATATTAATTCCAAATGAAAAAGACATGCAAGAACTATTCAAGTAGTAAAGCAGGTTTTAAACCCACAACAATTGAAAACTCTGATATTAATTCCTGATGAAAAAGACATGCAAGAACTATTCAAGTAGTAGAGCAGGGTTTAAACCCAAAACAATTGAAAACTCTGATATTAATTCCTAATGAAAAAGACATGCAATAACTATTCAAGTAGTGAAGCCGGTTTTGAACCCACAACAATTAAAAACTCTGATATTAATTCCTAATGAAAAAGACATCCAAGAACTATTCAAGTAGTGAAGCAGTTTTAAATCCACAACAATTGAAAACTCTGATATTAATTCCTAATGAAAAAGACATGCAATAACTATTCAAGTAGTGAAGCCGGTTTTGAACCCACAATAATTAAAAATTCTGATATTAATTCCTAATGAAAAAGACATCCAAGAACTATTCAAGTAGTGAAGCAGTTTTAAATCCACAACAATTGAAAACTCTGATATTAATTGCTAATGAAAGAGACATGCAATAACTATTCAAGTAGTGAAGCCGGTTTTAAACCCACAACAATTGAAAACTCTGATATTAATTTCTAATGAAAAAGACATGCAATAACTATTCAAGTAGTGAAGCAGGTTTTAAATTCACAACAATTGAAAACTCTGATATTAATTCCTAATAAAAAAGACATGCAAGAACTATTCAAGTAGTGAAGCAGGTTTTAAACCCACAACAATTGAAAACTCTGATATTAATTGCTGATGAAAAAGACATGCAAGAACTATTCAAGTAGTAAAGCCGGCTTTGAACCCACAACAATTAAAAACTCTGATATTAATTCCTAATGAAAAAGACATCCAAGAACTATTCAAGCAGTGAAGCAGTTTTAAACCCACAACAATTGAAAACTCTGATATTAATTCCTAATGAAAGAGACATGCAATAACTATTCAAGTAGTTAAGCCGGTTTTGAACCCACAACAATTGAAAACTCTGATATTAATTTCTAATGAAAAAGACATGCAATAACTATTCAAGTAGTGAAGCAGGTTTTAAATCCACAACAATTGAAAACTCTGATATTAATTCCTAATGAAAAAGACATGCAAGAACTATTCAAATAGTGAAGCAGGTTTTAAACCCACAACAATTGAAAACTCTGATATTAATTCCTGATCAAAAAGACATGCAAGAACTATTCAAGTAGTAAAGCCGGTTTTAAACCCACAACAATTGAAAACTCTGATATTAATTCCTAATAAAAAAGACATGCAAGAACTATTCAAGTAGTGAAGCAGGTTTTAAACCCACAACAATTGAAAACTCTGATATTAATTGCTGATGAAAAAGACATGCAAGAACTATTCAAGTATTAAAGCCGGCTTTGAACCCACAATAATTAAAACTCTGATATTAATTCCTAATGAAAAAGACATCCAAGAACTATTCAAGTAGTGAAGCAGTTTTAAACCCACAACAATTGAAAACTCTGATATTAATTCCTAATGAAAGAGACATGCAATAACTATTCAAGTAGTGAAGCCGGTTTTGAACCCACAACAATTGAAAACTCTGATATTAATTTCTAATGAAAAAGACATGCAATAACTATTCAAGTAGTGAAGCAGGTTTTAAATCCACAACAAATGAAAACTCTGATATTAATTCCTAATGAAAAAGACATGCAAGAACTATTCAAATAGTGAAGCAGGTTTTAAACCCACAACAATTGAAAACTCTGATATTAATTCCTGATCAAAAAGACATGCAAGAACTATTCAAGTAGTAAAGCCGGTTTTGAACCCACAACAATTAAAAACTCTGATATTAATTCCTAATGAAAAAGACATCCAAGAACTATTCAAGTAGTGAAGCAGTTTTAAACCCACAACAATTGAAAACTCTGATATTAATTCCTAATGAAAGAGACATGCAATAACTATTCAAGTAGTGAAGCAGGTTTTAAATCCACAACAATTGAAAACTCTGATATTAATTCCTAATGAAAAAGACATGCAAGAACTATTCAAGTAGTGAAGCAGGTTTTAAACCCACAACAATTGAAAACTCTGATGTTAATTCCTGATGAAAAAGACATGCTCGAACTATTCAAGTAGTAAAGCAGGGTTTAAACCCAAAACAATTGAAAACTCTGATATTAATTCCTAATGAAAAAGACATGCAATAACTATTCAAGTAGTGAAGCCGGTTTTGAACCCATAACAATTAAAAACTCTGATATTAATTTTAAAAAGAAAAAGACATCCAAGAACTATTCAAGTAGTGAAGCAGTTTTAAACCCACAACAATTGAAAACTCTGATATTAATTCCTAATGAAAGAGACATGCAATAACTATTCAAGTAGTGAAGCCAGTTTTAAACCCACAACAATTGAAAACTCTGATATTAATTGCTAATGAAAAAGACATGCAATAACTATTCAAGTAGTGAAGCAGGTTTTAAATCCACAACAATTGAAAACTCTGATATCAATTCCTAATGAAAAAGACATGCAAGAACTATTCAAGTAGTGAAGCAGGTTTTAAACCCACAACAATTGAAAACTCTGATATTAATTCCTGATGAAAAAGACATGCAAGAACTATTCAAGTAGTTAAGCAGGGTTTAAACCCAAAACAATTGAAAACTCTGATATAAATTCCTAATGAAAAAGACATGCAATAACTATTCAAGTAGTGAAGCCGGTTTTGAACCCACAACAATTAAAAACTCTGATATTAATTCCTAATGAAAAAGACATCCAAGAACTATTCAAGTAGTGAAGCAGTTTTAAACCCACAACAATTGAAAACTCTGATATTAATTCCTAATGAAAAAGACATGCAATAACTATTCAAGTAGTGAAGCCGGTTTTAAACCCACAACAATTGAAAACTCTGATATTAATTTCTAATGAAAAAGACATGCAATAACTATTCAAGTAGTGAAGCAGGTTTTAAATCCACAACAATTGAAAACTCTGATATTAATTCCTAATGAAAGAGACATGCAATAACTATTCAAGTAGTGAAGCCGGTTTTGAACCCACAACAATTGAAAACTCTGATATTAATTCCTAATGAAAAAGACATGCAATAACTATTCAAGTAGTGAAGCCGGTTTTGAACCCACAACAATTAAAAACTCTGATATTAATTCCTAATAAAAAAGACATCCAAGAACTATTCAAGTAGTGAAGCAGTTTTAAAACCACAACAATTGAAAACTCTGATATTAATTCCTAATGAAAAAGACATGCAATAACTATTCAAGAAGTAAAGCCGGTTTTGAACCCACAACAATTGAAAACTCTGATATTAATTCCTAATGAAAAAGACAGGCAATAACTATTCAAGTAGTGAAGCAGGTTTTAAACCCACAACAATTGAAAACTCTGATATTAATTCCTAATGAAAAAGACATGCAATAACTATTCAAGTAGTGAAGCCGGTTTTGAACCCACAACAATTGAAAACTCTGATATTAATTTCTAATGAAAAAGACATGCAATAACTATTCAAGTAGTGAAGCAGGTTTTAAATCCACAACAATTGAAAACTCTGATATTAATTCCTAATGAAAAAGACATGCAAGAACTATTCAAATAGTGAAGCATGTTTTAAACCCACAACAATTGAAAACTCTGATATTAATTCCTAATGAAAAAGACATACAATAACTATTCAAGTAGTGAAGCCGGTTTTGAACCCACAACAATTGAAAACTCTGATATTAATTCCTAATGAAAAAGACATCCAAGAACTATTCAAGTAGTGAAGCAGTTTTAAACCCACAACAATTGAAAACTCTGATATTAATTCCTAATGAAAAAGGCATGCAATAACTATTCAAGTAGTGAAGCCGGTTTTGAACCCACAACAATTGAAAACTCTGATATTAATTCCTAATGAAAAAGACATGCAATAACTATTCAAGTAGTGAAGCCGGTTTTGAACCCACAACAATTAAAAACTCTGATATTAATTCCTAATGAAAAAGACATCCAAGAACTATTCAAGTAGTGAAGCAGTTTTAAACCCACAACAATTGGAAACTCTGATATTAATTCCTAATGAAAAAGACATGCAATAACTATTCAAGTAGTGAAGCCGGTTTTGAACCCACAACAATTAAAAACTCTGATATTAATTTCTAATGAAAAAGACATGCAATAACTATTCAAGTAGTGAAGCAGGTTTTAAATCCACAACAATTGAAAACTCTGATATTAATTCCTAATGAAAAAGACATGCAAGAACTATTCAAGTAGTGAAGCAGGTTTTAAACCCACAACAATTGAAAACTCTGATATTAATTCCTGATGAAAAAGACATGCAAGAACTATACAAGTAGTAAAGCAGGGTTTAAACCCAAAACAATTGAAAACTCTGATATCAATTCCTAATGAAAAAGACATGCAATAACTATTCAAGTAGTGAAGCCGGTTTTGAACCCACAACAATTAAAATCTCTGATATTAATTTCTAATGAAAAAGACATGCAATAACTATTCAAGTAGTGAAGCAGGTTTTAAATCCACAACAATTGAAAACTCTGATATTAATTCCAAATGAAAAAGACATGCAAGAACTATTCAAGTAGTAAAGCAGGTTTTAAACCCACAACAATTAAAAACTCTGATATTAATTCCTGATGAAAAAGACATGCAAGAACTATTCAAGTAGTAGAGCAGGGTTTAAACCCAAAACAATTGAAAACTCTGATATTAATTCCTAATGAAAAAGACATGCAATAACTATTCAAGTAGTGAAGCCGGTTTTGAACCCACAACAATTAAAAACTCTGATATTAATTCCTAATGAAAAAGACATCCAAGAACTATTCAAGTAGTGAAGCAGTTTTAAATCCACAACAATTGAAAACTCTGATATTAATTCCTAATGAAAAAGACATGCAATAACTATTCAAGTAGTGAAGCCGGTTTTGAACCCACAATAATTAAAAATTCTGATATTAATTCCTAATGAAAAAGACATCCAAGAACTATTCAAGTAGTGAAGCAGTTTTAAATCCACAACAATTGAAAACTCTGATATTAATTGCTGATGAAAAAGACATGCAAGAACTATTCAAGTAGTAAAGCCGGCTTTGAACCCACAATAATTAAAAACTCTGATATTAATTCCTAATGAAAAAGACATCCAAGAACTATTCAAGTAGTGAAGCAGTTTTAAACCCACAACAATTGAAAACTCTGATATTAATTCCTAATGAAAGAGACATGCAATAACTATTCAAGTAGTGAAGCCGGTTTTGAACCCACAACAATTGAAAACTCTGATATTAATTTCTAATGAAAAAGACATGCAATAACTATTCAAGTAGTGAAGCAGGTTTTAAATCCACAACAAATGAAAACTCTGATATTAATTCCTAATGAAAAAGACATGCAAGAACTATTCAAATAGTGAAGCAGGTTTTAAACCCACAACAATTGAAAACTCTGATATTAATTCCTGATCAAAAAGACATGCAAAAACTATTCAAGTAGTAAAGCCGGTTTTGAACCCACAACAATTAAAAACTCTGATATTAATTCCTAATGAAAAAGACATCCAAGAACTATTCAAGTAGTGAAGCAGTTTTAAACCCACAACAATTGAAAACTCTGATATTAATTCCTAATGAAAGAGACATGCAATAACTATTCAAGTAGTGAAGCAGGTTTTAAATCCACAACAATTGAAAACTCTGATATTAATTCCTAATGAAAAAGACATGCAAGAACTATTCAAGTAGTGAAGCAGGTTTTAAACCCACAACAATTGAAAACTCTGATGTTAATTCCTGATGAAAAAGACATGCACGAACTATTCAAGTAGTAAAGCAGGGTTTAAACCCACAACAATTGAAAACTCTGATATTAATTTCTAATGAAAAAGACATGCAATAACTATTCAAGTAGTGAAGCAGGTTTTAAATCCACAACAATTGAAAACTCTGATATCAATTCCTAATGAAAAAGACATGCAAGAACTATTCAAGTAGTGAAGCAGGTTTTAAACCCACAACAATTGAAAACTCTGATATTAATTCCTGATGAAAAAGACATGCAAGAACTATTCAAGTAGTTAAGCAGGGTTTAAACCCAAAACAATTGAAAACTCTGATATAAATTCCTAATGAAAAAGACATGCAATAACTATTCAAGTAGTGAAGCCGGTTTTGAACCCACAACAATTAAAAACTCTGATATTAATTCCTAATGAAAAAGACATCCAAGAACTATTCAAGTAGTGAAGCAGTTTTAAACCCACAACAATTGAAAACTCTGATATTAATTCCTAATGAAAAAGACATGCAATAACTATTCAAGTAGTGAAGCCGGTTTTAAACCCACAACAATTGAAAACTCTGATATTAATTTCTAATGAAAAAGACATGCAATAACTATTCAAGTAGTGAAGCAGGTTTTAAATCCACAACAATTGAAAACTCTGATATTAATTCCTAATGAAAGAGACATGCAATAACTATTCAAGTAGTGAAGCCGGTTTTGAACCCACAACAATTGAAAACTCTGATATTAATTCCTAATGAAAAAGACATGCAATAACTATTCAAGTAGTGAAGCCGGTTTTGAACCCACAACAATTAAAAACTCTGATATTAATTCCTAATAAAAAAGACATCCAAGAACTATTCAAGTAGTGAAGCAGTTTTAAAACCACAACAATTGAAAACTCTGATATTAATTCCTAATGAAAAAGACATGCAATAACTATTCAAGAAGTGAAGCCGGTTTTGAACCCACAACAATTGAAAACTCTGATATTAATTCCTAATGAAAAAGACAGGCAATAACTATTCAAGTAGTGAAGCAGGTTTTAAACCCACAACAATTGAAAACTCTGATATTAATTCCTAATGAAAAAGACATGCAATAACTATTCAAGTAGTGAAGCCGGTTTTGAACCCACAACAATTGAAAACTCTGATATTAATTTCTAATGAAAAAGACATGCAATAACTATTCAAGTAGTGAAGCAGGTTTTAAATCCACAACAATTGAAAACTCTGATATTAATTCCTAATGAAAAAGACATGCAAGAACTATTCAAATAGTGAAGCATGTTTTAAACCCACAACAATTGAAAACTCTGATATTAATTCCTAATGAAAAAGACATACAATAACTATTCAAGTAGTGAAGCCGGTTTTGAACCCACAACAATTGAAAACTCTGATATTAATTCCTAATGAAAAAGACATCCAAGAACTATTCAAGTAGTGAAGCAGTTTTAAACCCACAACAATTGAAAACTCTGATATTAATTCCTAATGAAAAAGGCATGCAATAACTATTCAAGTAGTGAAGCCGGTTTTGAACCCACAACAATTGAAAACTCTGATATTAATTCCTAATGAAAAAGACATGCAATAACTATTCAAGTAGTGAAGCCGGTTTTGAACCCACAACAATTAAAAACTCTGATATTGATTCCTAATGAAAAAGACATCCAAGAACTATTCAAGTAGTGAAGCAGTTTTAAACCCACAACAATTGGAAACTCTGATATTAATTCCTAATGAAAAAGACATGCAATAACTATTCAAGTAGTGAAGCCGGTTTTGAACCCACAACGATTAAAAACTCTGATATTAATTTCTAATGAAAAAGACATGCAATAACTATTCAAGTAGTGAAGCAGGTTTTAAATCCACAACAATTGAAAACTCTGATATTAATTCCTAATGAAAAAGACATGCAAGAACTATTCAAGTAGTGAAGCAGCTTTTAAACCCACAACAATTGAAAACTCTGATATTAATTCCTGATGAAAAAGACATGCAAGAACTATACAAGTAGTAAAGCAGGGTTTAAACCCAAAACAATTGAAAACTCTGATATCAATTCCTAATGAAAAAGACATGCAATAACTATTCAAGTAGTGAAGCCGGTTTTGAACCCACAACAATTAAAATCTCTGATATTAATTTCTAATGAAAAAGACATGCAATAACTATTCAAGTAGTGAAGCAGGTTTTAAATCCACAACAATTGAAAACTCTGATATTAATTCCAAATGAAAAAGACATGCAAGAACTATTCAAGTAGTAAAGCAGGTTTTAAACCCACAACAATTGAAAACTCTGATATTAATTCCTGATGAAAAAGACATGCAAGAACTATTCAAGTAGTAGAGCAGGGTTTAAACCCAAAACAATTGAAAACTCTGATATTAATTCCTAATGAAAAAGACATGCAATAACTATTCAAGTAGTGAAGCCGGTTTTGAACCCACAACAATTAAAAACTCTGATATTAATTCCTAATGAAAAAGACATCCAAGAACTATTCAAGTAGTGAAGCAGTTTTAAATCCACAACAATTGAAAACTCTGATATTAATTCCTAATGAAAAAGACATGCAATAACTATTCAAGTAGTGAAGCCGGTTTTGAACCCACAATAATTAAAAATTCTGATATTAATTCCTAATGAAAAAGACATCCAAGAACTATTCAAGTAGTGAAGCAGTTTTAAATCCACAACAATTGAAAACTCTGATATTAATTGCTAATGAAAGAGACATGCAATAACTATTCAAGTAGTGAAGCCGGTTTTAAACCCACAACAATTGAAAACTCTGATATTAATTTCTAATGAAAAAGACATGCAATAACTATTCAAGTAGTGAAGCAGGTTTTAAATCCACAACAATTGAAAACTCTGATATTAATTCCTAATAAAAAAGACATGCAAGAACTATTCAAGTAGTGAAGCAGGTTTTAAACCCACAACAATTGAAAACTCTGATATTAATTGCTGATGAAAAAGACATGCAAGAACTATTCAAGTAGTAAAGCCGGCTTTGAACCCACAACAATTAAAAACTCTGATATTAATTCCTAATGAAAAAGACATCCAAGAACTATTCAAGCAGTGAAGCAGTTTTAAACCCACAACAATTGAAAACTCTGATATTAATTCCTAATGAAAGAGACATGCAATAACTATTCAAGTAGTTAAGCCGGTTTTGAACCCACAACAATTCAAAACTCTGATATTAATTTCTAATGAAAAAGACATGCAATAACTATTCAAGTAGTGAAGCAGGTTTTAAATCCACAACAATTGAAAACTCTGATATTAATTCCTAATGAAAAAGACATGCAAGAACTATTCAAATAGTGAATCAGGTTTTAAACCCACAACAATTGAAAACTCTGATATTAATTCCTGATCAAAAAGACATGCAAGAACTATTCAAGTAGTAAAGCCGGTTTTGAACCCACAACAATTAAAAACTCTGATATTAATTCCTAATGAAACAGACATCCAAGAACTATTCAAGTAGTGAAGCAGGTTTTAAATCCACAACAATTGAAAACTCTGATATTAATTCCTGATGAAAAAGACATGCAAGAACTATTCAAGTAGTGAAGCAGGTTTTAAACCCACAACAATTGAAAACTCTGATATTAATTCCTGATGAAAAAGACATGCAAGAACTATTCAAGTAGTAAAGCAGGGTTTAAACCCAAAACAATTGAAAACTCTGATATTAATTCCTAATGAAAAAGACATGCAATAACTATTCAAGTAGTGAAGCCGGTTTTGAACCCACAACAATTAAAAACTCTGATATTAATTCCTAATGAAAAAGACATCCAAGAACTATTCAAGTAGTGAAGCAGTTTTAAATCCACAACAATTGAAAACTCTGATATTAATTGCTGATGAAAAAGACATGCAAGAACTATTCAAGTAGTAAAGCCGGCTTTGAACCCACAATAATTAAAAACTCTGATATTAATTCCTAATGAAAAAGACATCCAAGAACTATTCAAGTAGTGAAGCAGTTTTAAACCCACAACAATTGAAAACTCTGATATTAATTCCTAATGAAAGAGACATGCAATAACTATTCAAGTAGTGAAGCCGGTTTTGAACCCACAACAATTGAAAACTCTGATATTAATTTCTAATGAAAAAGACATGCAATAACTATTCAAGTAGTGAAGCAGGTTTTAAATCCACAACAAATGAAAACTCTGATATTAATTCCTAATGAAAAAGACATGCAAGAACTATTCAAATAGTGAAGCAGGTTTTAAACCCACAACAATTGAAAACTCTGATATTAATTCCTGATCAAAAAGACATGCAAGAACTATTCAAGTAGTAAAGCCGGTTTTGAACCCACAACAATTAAAAACTCTGATATTAATTCCTAATGAAAAAGACATCCAAGAACTATTCAAGTAGTGAAGCAGTTTTAAACCCACAACAATTGAAAACTCTGATATTAATTCCTAATGAAAGAGACATGCAATAACTATTCAAGTAGTGAAGCAGGTTTTAAATCCACAACAATTGAAAACTCTGATATTAATTCCTAATGAAAAAGACATGCAAGAACTATTCAAGTAGTGAAGCAGGTTTTAAACCCACAACAATTGAAAACTCTGATGTTAATTCCTGATGAAAAAGACATGCACGAACTATTCAAGTAGTAAAGCAGGGTTTAAACCCAAAACAATTGAAAACTCTGATATTAATTCCTAATGAAAAAGACATGCAATAACTATTCAAGTAGTGAAGCCGGTTTTGAACCCATAACAATTAAAAACTCTGATATTAATTTTTAATGAAAAAGACATCCAAGAACTATTCAAGTAGTGAAGCAGTTTTAAACCCACAACAATTGAAAACTCTGATATTAATTCCTAATGAAAGAGACATGCAATAACTATTCAAGTAGTGAAGCCAGTTTTAAACCCACAACAATTGAAAACTCTGATATTAATTTCTAATGAAAAAGACATGCAATAACTATTCAAGTAGTGAAGCAGGTTTTAAATCCACAACAATTGAAAACTCTGATATCAATTCCTAATGAAAAAGACATGCAAGAACTATTCAAGTAGTGAAGCAGGTTTTAAACCCACAACAATTGAAAACTCTGATATTAATTCCTGATGAAAAAGACATGCAAGAACTATTCAAGTAGTTAAGCAGGGTTTAAACCCAAAACAATTGAAAACTCTGATATAAATTCCTAATGAAAAAGACATGCAATAACTATTCAAGTAGTGAAGCCGGTTTTGAACCCACAACAATTAAAAACTCTGATATTAATTCCTAATGAAAAAGACATCCAAGAACTATTCAAGTAGTGAAGCAGTTTTAAACCCACAACAATTGAAAACTCTGATATTAATTCCTAATGAAAAAGACATGCAATAACTATTCAAGTAGTGAAGCCGGTTTTAAACCCACAACAATTGAAAACTCTGATATTAATTTCTAATGAAAAAGACATGCAATAACTATTCAAGTAGTGAAGCAGGTTTTAAATCCACAACAATTGAAAACTCTGATATTAATTCCTAATGAAAGAGACATGCAATAACTATTCAAGTAGTGAAGCCGGTTTTGAACCCACAACAATTGAAAACTCTGATATTAATTCCTAATGAAAAAGACATGCAATAACTATTCAAGTAGTGAAGCCGGTTTTGAACCCACAACAATTAAAAACTCTGATATTAATTCCTAATAAAAAAGACATCCAAGAACTATTCAAGTAGTGAAGCAGTTTTAAAACCACAACAATTGAAAACTCTGATATTAATTCCTAATGAAAAAGACATGCAATAACTATTCAAGAAGTGAAGCCGGTTTTGAACCCACAACAATTAAAAACTCTGATATTAATTCCTAATGAAAAAGACAGGCAATAACTATTCAAGTAGTGAAGCAGGTTTTAAACCCACAACAATTGAAAACTCTGATATTAATTCCTAATGAAAAAGACATGCAATAACTATTCAAGTAGTGAAGCCGGTTTTGAACCCACAACAATTGAAAACTCTGATATTAATTTCTAATGAAAAAGACATGCAATAACTATTCAAGTAGTGAAGCAGGTTTTAAATCCACAACAATTGAAAACTCTGATATTAATTCCTAATGAAAAAGACATGCAAGAACTATTCAAATAGTGAAGCATGTTTTAAACCCACAACAATTGAAAACTCTGATATTAATTCCTAATGAAAAAGACATACAATAACTATTCAAGTAGTGAAGCCGGTTTTGAACCCACAACAATTGAAAACTCTGATATTAATTCCTAATGAAAAAGACATCCAAGAACTATTCAAGTAGTGAAGCAGTTTTAAACCCACAACAATTGAAAACTCTGATATTAATTCCTAATGAAAAAGGCATGCAATAACTATTCAAGTAGTGAAGCCGGTTTTGAACCCACAACAATTGAAAACTCTGATATTAATTCCTAATGAAAAAGACATGCAATAACTATTCAAGTAGTGAAGCCGGTTTTGAACCCACAACAATTAAAAACTCTGATATTAATTCCTAATGAAAAAGACATCCAAGAACTATTCAAGTAGTGAAGCAGTTTTAAACCCACAACAATTGGAAACTCTGATATTAATTCCTAATGAAAAAGACATGCAATAACTATTCAAGTAGTGAAGCCGGTTTTGAACCCACAACAATTAAAAACTCTGATATTAATTTCTAATGAAAAAGACATGCAATAACTATTCAAGTAGTGAAGCAGGTTTTAAATCCACAACAATTGAAAACTCTGATATTAATTCCTAATGAAAAAGACATGCAAGAACTATTCAAGTAGTGAAGCAGGTTTTAAACCCACAACAATTGAAAACTCTGATATTAATTCCTGATGAAAAAGACATGCAAGAACTATACAAGTAGTAAAGCAGGGTTTAAACCCAAAACAATTGAAAACTCTGATATCAATTCCTAATGAAAAAGACATGCAATAACTATTCAAGTAGTGAAGCCGGTTTTGAACCCACAACAATTAAAATCTCTGATATTAATTTCTAATGAAAAAGACATGCAATAACTATTCAAGTAGTGAAGCAGGTTTTAAATCCACAACAATTGAAAACTCTGATATTAATTCCAAATGAAAAAGACATGCAAGAACTATTCAAGTAGTAAAGCAGGTTTTAAACCCACAACAATTGAAAACTCTGATATTAATTCCTGATGAAAAAGACATGCAAGAACTATTCAAGTAGTAGAGCAGGGTTTAAACCCAAAACAATTGAAAACTCTGATATTAATTCCTAATGAAAAAGACATGCAATAACTATTCAAGTAGTGAAGCCGGTTTTGAACCCACAACAATTAAAAACTCTGATATTAATTCCTAATGAAAAAGACATCCAAGAACTATTCAAGTAGTGAAGCAGTTTTAAATCCACAACAATTGAAAACTCTGATATTAATTCCTAATGAAAAAGACATGCAATAACTATTCAAGTAGTGAAGCCGGTTTTGAACCCACAATAATTAAAAATTCTGATATTAATTCCTAATGAAAAAGACATCCAAGAACTATTCAAGTAGTGAAGCAGTTTTAAATCCACAACAATTGAAAACTCTGATATTAATTGCTAATGAAAGAGACATGCAATAACTATTCAAGTAGTGAAGCCGGTTTTAAACCCACAACAATTGAAAACTCTGATATTAATTTCTAATGAAAAAGACATGCAATAACTATTCAAGTAGTGAAGCAGGTTTTAAATCCACAACAATTGAAAACTCTGATATTAATTCCTAATAAAAAAGACATGCAAGAACTATTCAAGTAGTGAAGCAGGTTTTAAACCCACAACAATTGAAAACTCTGATATTAATTGCTGATGAAAAAGACATGCAAGAACTATTCAAGTAGTAAAGCCGGCTTTGAACCCACAACAATTAAAAACTCTGATATTAATTCCTAATGAAAAAGACATCCAAGAACTATTCAAGCAGTGAAGCAGTTTTAAACCCACAACAATTGAAAACTCTGATATTAATTCCTAATGAAAGAGACATGCAATAACTATTCAAGTAGTTAAGCCGGTTTTGAACCCACAACAATTCAAAACTCTGATATTAATTTCTAATGAAAAAGACATGCAATAACTATTCAAGTAGTGAAGCAGGTTTTAAATCCACAACAATTGAAAACTCTGATATTAATTCCTAATGAAAAAGACATGCCCCAACTATTCAAATAGTGAAGCAGGTTTTAAACCCACAACAATTGAAAACTCTGATATTAATTCCTGATCAAAAAGACATGCAAGAACTATTCAAGTAGTAAAGCCGGTTTTGAACCCACAACAATTAAAAACTCTGATATTAATTCCTAATGAAACAGACATCCAAGAACTATTCAAGTAGTGAAGCAGGTTTTAAATCCACAACAATTGAAAACTCTGATATTAATTCCTGATGAAAAAGACATGCAAGAACTATTCAAGTAGTGAAGCAGGTTTTAAACCCACAACAATTGAAAACTCTGATATTAATTCCTGATGAAAAAGACATGCAAGAACTATTCAAGTAGTAAAGCAGGGTTTAAACCCAAAACAATTGAAAACTCTGATATTAATTCCTAATGAAAAAGACATGCAATAACTATTCAAGTAGTGAAGCCGGTTTTGAACCCACAACAATTAAAAACTCTGATATTAATTCCTAATGAAAAAGACATCCAAGAACTATTCAAGTAGTGAAGCAGTTTTAAACCCACAACAATTGAAAACTCTGATATTAATTCCTAATGAAAGAGACATGCAATAACTATTCAAGTAGTGAAGCCAGTTTTAAACCCACAACAATTGAAAACTCTGATATTAATTCCTGATGAAAAAGACATGCAAGAACTATTCAAGTAGTAAAGCCGGGTTTAAACCCAAAACAATTGAAAACTCTGATATTAATTCCTAATGAAAAAGACATGCAATAACTATTCAAGTAGTGAAGCCGGTTTTGAACCCACAACAATTAAAAACTCTGATATTAATTCCTAATGAAAAAGACATCCAAGAACTATTCAAGTAGTGAAGCAGTTTTAAACCCACAACAATTGAAAACTCTGATATTAATTCCTAATGAAAAAGACATGCAATAACTATTCAAGTAGTGAAGCCGGTTTTAAACCCACAACAATTGAAAACTCTGATATTAATTTCTAATGAAAAAGACATGCAATAACTATTCAAGTAGTGAAGCAGGTTTTAAATCCACAACAATTGAAAACTCTGATATTAATTCCTAATGAAAGAGACATGCAATAACTATTCAAGTATTGAAGCCGGTTTTGAACCCACAACAATTGAAAACTCTCATATTAATTCCTAATGAAAAAGACATGCAATAACTATTCAAGTAGTGAAGCCGGTTTTGAACCCACAACAATTAAAAACTCTGATATTAATTCCTAATGAAAAAGACATCCAAGAACTATTCAAGTAGTGAAGCAGTTTTAAAACCACAACAATTGAAAACTCTGATATTAATTCCTAATGAAAAAGACATGCAATAACTATTCAAGAAGTGAAGCCGGTTTTGAACCCACAACAATTGAAAACTCTGATATTAATTCCTAATGAAAAAGACAGGCAATAACTATTCAAGTAGTGAAGCAGGTTTTAAACCCACAACAATTGAAAACTCTGATATTAATTCCTAATGAAAAAGACATGCAATAACTATTCAAGTAGTGAAGCCGGTTTTGAACCCACAACAATTGAAAACTCTGATATTAATTCCTAATGAAAAAGACATGCAATAACTATTCAAGTAGTGAAGCAGGTTTTGAACCCACAACAATTGAAAACTCTGATATTAATTCCTAATGAAAAAGACATGCAATAACTATTCAAGTAGTGAAGCCGGTTTCGAACCCACAACAATTGAAAACTCTGATATTAATTCCTAATGAAAGAGAGATGCAATAACTATTCAAGTAGTGAAGCCGGTTTTGAACCCACAACAATTTAAAACTCTCATATTAATTCCTAATGAAAAAGACATGCAATAACTATTCAAGTAGTGAAGCCGGTTTTGAACCCACAATAATTAAAAATTCTGATATTAATTCCTAATGAAAAAGACATCCAAGAACTATTCAAGTAGTGAAGCAGTTTTAAACCCACAACAATTGAAAACTCTGATATTAATTCCTAATGAAAAAGACATGCAAGAACTATTCAAGTAGTGAATCAGGTTTTTAACTCACAACAATTGAAAACTCTGATATTAATTCCTAATGAAAAAGACATCCAAGAACTATTCAAGTAGTGAAGCCGGTTTTGAACCCACAACAATTGAAAACTCTGATATTAATTCCTAATGAAAAGGACATGCAATAACTATTCAAGTAATGAAGCCGGTTTTGAAGTACAACAATTGAAAACTCTGATATTAATTTCTAATGAAAAAGTCATGCAAGAACTATTCAAGTAGTGAAGCAGGTTTTAATCCAACAATAATTGAAAACTCTGATATTAATTCCTAATGAACAAAACATGCAAGAACTATTCAAGTAGTGAAGCAGTTTTAAACCCACAACAATTGAAAACTCTGATATTAATTCCTAATGAAAAAGACATGCAATAACTATTCAAGTAGTGAAGCAGGTTTTAAACCCACAACAATTGAAAACTCTGATATTAATTCCTAATGAAAAAGACATGCAATAACTATTCAAGTAGTGAAGCCGGTTTTGAACCCACAACAATTGAAAACTCTGATATTAATTCGTGATGAAAAAGACATGCAAGAACTATTCAAGTAGTGAAGCAGGTTTTATACCCACAACAATTAAAAACTCTAATATTTTTTCCTAATGAAAAAGAAATGCAAGAACTATTCAAGTAGTGAAGCAGGTTTTAAACCCACAACAATTGAAAACTCTGATATTAATTCCTAATGAAAAGGACATGCAAGAACTATTCAAGTAGTAAAGCAGGTTTTAAACCCAAAACAATTGAAAACTCTGATATTAATTCCTGATGAAAAAGACATGCAATAACTATTCAAGTAGTGAAGCCGGTTTTAAACCCACAACAATTAAAAACTCTGATATTAATTCCTGATGAAAAAGACATGCAAGAACTATTCAAGTAGTAAAGCAGGGTTTAAACCCAAAACAATTGAAAACTCTGATATTAATTCCTGATGAAAAAGACATGCAATAACTATTCAAGTAGTGAATCAGGTTTTAAACCCACAACAATTACAAACTCTGATATTAATTCCTAATGAAAAAGACATGCAATAACTATTCAAGTAGTGAAGCAGGTTTTAAACCCACAACAATTAAAAACTCTGATATTAATTCCTAATGAAAAAGACATGCAAGAACTATTCAAGTAGTGAAGCAGGTTTTAAATCCACAACAAATGAAAACTCTGATATTAATTCCTGATGAAAAAGAAATGCAATAACTATTCAAGTAGTGAATCAGGTTTTAAACCCACAACAATTGAAAACTCTGATATTAATTCCTAATGAAAAAGGCATGCAATAACTATTCAAGTAGTGAAGCCGGTTTTGAACCCACAACAATTGAAAACTCTGATATTAATTCCTAATGAAAAAGACATGCAATAACTATTCAAGTAGTGAAGCCGGTTTTGAACCCACAACAATTAAAAACTCTGATATTAATTCCTAATGAAAAAGACATCCAAGAACTATTCAAGTAGTGAAGCAGTTTTAAACCCACAACAATTGGAAACTCTGATATTAATTCCTAATGAAAAAGACATGCAATAACTATTCAAGTAGTGAAGCCGGTTTTGAACCCACAACAATTAAAAACTCTGATATTAATTTCTAATGAAAAAGACATGCAATAACTATTCAAGTAGTGAAGCAGGTTTTAAATCCACAACAATTGAAAACTCTGATATTAATTCCTAATGAAAAAGACATGCAAGAACTATTCAAGTAGTGAAGCAGGTTTTAAACCCACAACAATTAAAAACTCTGATATTAATTCCTGATGAAAAAGACATGCAAGAACTATACAAGTAGTAAAGCAGGGTTTAAACCCAAAACAATTGAAAACTCTGATATCAATTCCTAATGAAAAAGACATGCAATAACTATTCAAGTAGTGAAGCCGGTTTTGAACCCACAACAATTAAAATCTCTGATATTAATTTCTAATGAAAAAGACATGCAATAACTATTCAAGTAGTGAAGCAGGTTTTAAATCCACAACAATTGAAAACTCTGATATTAATTCCAAATGAAAAAGACATGCAAGAACTATTCAAGTAGTAAAGCAGGTTTTAAACCCACAACAATTGAAAACTCTGATATTAATTCCTGATGAAAAAGACATGCAAGAACTATTCAAGTAGTAGAGCAGGGTTTAAACCCAAAACAATTGAAAACTCTGATATTAATTCCTAATGAAAAAGACATGCAATAACTATTCAAGTAGTGAAGCCGGTTTTGAACCCACAACAATTAAAAACTCTGATATTAATTCCTAATGAAAAAGACATCCAAGAACTATTCAAGTAGTGAAGCAGTTTTAAATCCACAACAATTGAAAACTCTGATATTAATTCCTAATGAAAAAGACATGCAATAACTATTCAAGTAGTGAAGCCGGTTTTGAACCCACAATAATTAAAAATTCTGATATTAATTCCTAATGAAAAAGACATCCAAGAACTATTCAAGTAGTGAAGCAGTTTTAAATCCACAACAATTGAAAACTCTGATATTAATTCCTAATGAAAAAGACATGCAATAACTATTCAAGTAGTGAAGCCGGTTTTAAACCCACAACAATTGAAAACTCTGATATTAATTTCTAATGAAAAAGACATGCAATAACTATTCAAGTAGTGAAGCAGGTTTTAAATCCACAACAATTGAAAACTCTGATATTAATTCCTAATAAAAAAGACATGCAAGAACTATTCAAGTAGTGAAGCAGGTTTTAAACCCACAACAATTGAAAACTCTGATATTAATTGCTGATGAAAAAGACATGCAAGAACTATTCAAGTAGTAAAGCCGGCTTTGAACCCACAACAATTAAAAACTCTGATATTAATTCCTAATGAAAAAGACATCCAAGAACTATTCAAGCAGTGAAGCAGTTTTAAACCCACAACAATTGAAAACTCTGATATTAATTCCTAATGAAAGAGACATGCAATAACTATTCAAGTAGTTAAGCCGGTTTTGAACCCACAACAATTCAAAACTCTGATATTAATTTCTAATGAAAAAGACATGCAATAACTATTCAAGTAGTGAAGCAGGTTTTAAATCCACAACAATTGAAAACTCTGATATTAATTCCTAATGAAAAAGACATGCAAGAACTATTCAAATAGTGAAGCAGGTTTTAAACCCACAACAATTGAAAACTCTGATATTAATTCCTGATCAAAAAGACATGCAAGAACTATTCAAGTAGTAAAGCCGGTTTTGAACCCACAACAATTAAAAACTCTGATATTAATTCCTAATGAAACAGACATCCAAGAACTATTCAAGTAGTGAAGCAGGTTTTAAATCCACAACAATTGAAAACTCTGATATTAATTCCTGATGAAAAAGACATGCAAGAACTATTCAAGTAGTGAAGCAGGTTTTAAACCCACAACAATTGAAAACTCTGATATTAATTCCTGATGAAAAAGACATGCAAGAACTATTCAAGTAGTAAAGCAGGGTTTAAACCCAAAACAATTGAAAACTCTGATATTAATTCCTAATGAAAAAGACATGCAATAACTATTCAAGTAGTGAAGCCGGTTTTGAACCCACAACAATTAAAAACTCTGATATTAATTCCTAATGAAAAAGACATCCAAGAACTATTCAAGTAGTGAAGCAGTTTTAAACCCACAACAATTGAAAACTCTGATATTAATTCCTAATGAAAGAGACATGCAATAACTATTCAAGTAGTGAAGCCAGTTTTAAACCCACAACAATTGAAAACTCTGATATTAATTCCTGATGAAAAAGACATGCAAGAACTATTCAAGTAGTAAAGCCGGGTTTAAACCCAAAACAATTGAAAACTCTGATATTAATTCCTAATGAAAAAGACATGCAATAACTATTCAAGTAGTGAAGCCGGTTTTGAACCCACAACAATTAAAAACTCTGATATTAATTCCTAATGAAAAAGACATCCAAGAACTATTCAAGTAGTGAAGCAGTTTTAAACCCACAACAATTGAAAACTCTGATATTAATTCCTAATGAAAAAGACATGCAATAACTATTCAAGTAGTGAAGCCGGTTTTAAACCCACAACAATTGAAAACTCTGATATTAATTTCTAATAAAAAAGACATGCAATAACTATTCAAGTAGTGAAGCAGGTTTTAAATCCACAACAATTGAAAACTCTGATATTAATTCCTAATGAAAGAGACATGCAATAACTATTCAAGTATTGAAGCCGGTTTTGAACCCACAACAATTGAAAACTCTCATATTAATTCCTAATGAAAAAGACATGCAATAACTATTCAAGTAGTGAAGCCGGTTTTGAACCCACAACAATTAAAAACTCTGATATTAATTCCTAATGAAAAAGACATCCAAGAACTATTCAAGTAGTGAAGCAGTTTTAAAACCACAACAATTGAAAACTCTGATATTAATTCCTAATGAAAAAGACATGCAATAACTATTCAAGAAGTGAAGCCGGTTTTGAACCCACAACAATTGAAAACTCTGATATTAATTCCTAATGAAAAAGACAGGCAATAACTATTCAAGTAGTGAAGCAGGTTTTAAACCCACAACAATTGAAAACTCTGATATTAATTCCTAATGAAAAAGACATGCAATAACTATTCAAGTAGTGAAGCCGGTTTTGAACCCACAACAATTGAAAACTCTGATATTAATTCCTAATGAAAAAGACATGCAATAACTATTCAAGTAGTGAAGCAGGTTTTGAACCCACAACAATTGAAAACTCTGATATTAATTCCTAATGAAAAAGACATGCAATAACTATTCAAGTAGTGAAGCCGGTTTCGAACCCACAACAATTGAAAACTCTGATATTAATTCCTAATGAAAGAGAGATGCAATAACTATTCAAGTAGTGAAGCCGGTTTTGAACCCACAACAATTTAAAACTCTCATATTAATTCCTAATGAAAAAGACATGCAATAACTATTCAAGTAGTGAAGCCGGTTTTGAACCCACAATAATTAAAAATTCTGATATTAATTCCTAATGAACAAGACATCCAAGAACTATTCAAGTAGTGAAGCAGTTTTAAACCCACAACAATTGAAAACTCTGATATTAATTCCTAATGAAAAAGACATGCAAGAACTATTTTAAGTAGTGAATCAGGTTTTTAACTCACAACAATTGAAAACTCTGATATTAATTCCTAATGAAAAAGACATCCAAGAACTATTCAAGTAGTGAAGCCGGTTTTGAACCCACAACAATTGAAAACTCTGATATTAATTCCTAATGAAAAGGACATGCAATAACTATTCAAGTAATGAAGCCGGTTTTGAAGTACAACAATTGAAAACTCTGATATTAATTTCTAATGAAAAAGTCATGCAAGAACTATTCAAGTAGTAAAGCAGGGTTTAAACCCAAAACAATTGAAAACTCTGATATTAATTCCTAATGAACAAAACATGCAAGAACTATTCAAGTAGTGAAGCCGGTTTTGAACCCACAACAATTAAAATCTCTGATATTAATTTCTAATGAAAAAGACATGCAATAACTATTCAAGTAGTGAAGCAGGTTTTAAATCCACAACAATTGAAAACTCTGATATTAATTCCAAATGAAAAAGACATGCAAGAACTATTCAAGTAGTAAAGCAGGTTTTAAACCCACAACAATTGAAAACTCTGATATTAATTCCTGATGAAAAAGACATGCAAGAACTATTCAAGTAGTAGAGCAGGGTTTAAACCCAAAACAATTGAAAACTCTGATATTAATTCCTAATGAAAAAGACATGCAATAACTATTCAAGTAGTGAAGCCGGTTTTGAACCCACAACAATTAAAAACTCTGATATTAATTCCTAATGAAAAAGACATCCAAGAACTATTCAAGTAGTGAAGCAGTTTTAAATCCACAACAATTGAAAACTCTGATATTAATTCCTAATGAAAAAGACATGCAATAACTATTCAAGTAGTGAAGCCGGTTTTGAACCCACAATAATTAAAAATTCTGATATTAATTCCTAATGAAAAAGACATCCAAGAACTATTCAAGTAGTGAAGCAGTTTTAAATCCACAACAATTGAAAACTCTGATATTAATTCCTAATGAAAAAGACATGCAATAACTATTCAAGTAGTGAAGCCGGTTTTAAACCCACAACAATTGAAAACTCTGATATTAATTTCTAATGAAAAAGACATGCAATAACTATTCAAGTAGTGAAGCAGGTTTTAAATCCACAACAATTGAAAACTCTGATATTAATTCCTAATAAAAAAGACATGCAAGAACTATTCAAGTAGTGAAGCAGGTTTTAAACCCACAACAATTGAAAACTCTGATATTAATTGCTGATGAAAAAGACATGCAAGAACTATTCAAGTAGTAAAGCCGGCTTTGAACCCACAACAATTAAAAACTCTGATATTAATTCCTAATGAAAAAGACATCCAAGAACTATTCAAGCAGTGAAGCAGTTTTAAACCCACAACAATTGAAAACTCTGATATTAATTCCTAATGAAAGAGACATGCAATAACTATTCAAGTAGTTAAGCCGGTTTTGAACCCACAACAATTCAAAACTCTGATATTAATTTCTAATGAAAAAGACATGCAATAACTATTCAAGTAGTGAAGCAGGTTTTAAATCCACAACAATTGAAAACTCTGATATTAATTCCTAATGAAAAAGACATGCAAGAACTATTCAAATAGTGAAGCAGGTTTTAAACCCACAACAATTGAAAACTCTGATATTAATTCCTGATCAAAAAGACATGCAAGAACTATTCAAGTAGTAAAGCCGGTTTTGAACCCACAACAATTAAAAACTCTGATATTAATTCCTAATGAAACAGACATCCAAGAACTATTCAAGTAGTGAAGCAGGTTTTAAATCCACAACAATTGAAAACTCTGATATTAATTCCTGATGAAAAAGACATGCAAGAACTATTCAAGTAGTGAAGCAGGTTTTAAACCCACAACAATTGAAAACTCTGATATTAATTCCTGATGAAAAAGACATGCAAGAACTATTCAAGTAGTAAAGCAGGGTTTAAACCCAAAACAATTGAAAACTCTGATATTAATTCCTAATGAAAAAGACATGCAATAACTATTCAAGTAGTGAAGCCGGTTTTGAACCCACAACAATTAAAAACTCTGATATTAATTCCTAATGAAAAAGACATCCAAGAACTATTCAAGTAGTGAAGCAGTTTTAAACCCACAACAATTGAAAACTCTGATATTAATTCCTAATGAAAGAGACATGCAATAACTATTCAAGTAGTGAAGCCAGTTTTAAACCCACAACAATTGAAAACTCTGATATTAATTCCTGATGAAAAAGACATGCAAGAACTATTCAAGTAGTAAAGCCGGGTTTAAACCCAAAACAATTGAAAACTCTGATATTAATTCCTAATGAAAAAGACATGCAATAACTATTCAAGTAGTGAAGCCGGTTTTGAACCCACAACAATTAAAAACTCTGATATTAATTCCTAATGAAAAAGACATCCAAGAACTATTCAAGTAGTGAAGCAGTTTTAAACCCACAACAATTGAAAACTCTGATATTAATTCCTAATGAAAAAGACATGCAATAACTATTCAAGTAGTGAAGCCGGTTTTAAACCCACAACAATTGAAAACTCTGATATTAATTTCTAATGAAAAAGACATGCAATAACTATTCAAGTAGTGAAGCAGGTTTTAAATCCACAACAATTGAAAACTCTGATATTAATTCCTAATGAAAGAGACATGCAATAACTATTCAAGTATTGAAGCCGGTTTTGAACCCACAACAATTGAAAACTCTCATATTAATTCCTAATGAAAAAGACATGCAATAACTATTCAAGTAGTGAAGCCGGTTTTGAACCCACAACAATTAAAAACTCTGATATTAATTCCTAATGAAAAAGACATCCAAGAACTATTCAAGTAGTGAAGCAGTTTTAAAACCACAACAATTGAAAACTCTGATATTAATTCCTAATGAAAAAGACATGCAATAACTATTCAAGAAGTGAAGCCGGTTTTGAACCCACAACAATTGAAAACTCTGATATTAATTCCTAATGAAAAAGACAGGCAATAACTATTCAAGTAGTGAAGCAGGTTTTAAACCCACAACAATTGAAAACTCTGATATTAATTCCTAATGAAAAAGACATGCAATAACTATTCAAGTAGTGAAGCCGGTTTTGAACCCACAACAATTGAAAACTCTGATATTAATTCCTAATGAAAAAGACATGCAATAACTATTCAAGTAGTGAAGCAGGTTTTGAACCCACAACAATTGAAAACTCTGATATTAATTCCTAATGAAAAAGACATGCAATAACTATTCAAGTAGTGAAGCCGGTTTCGAACCCACAACAATTGAAAACTCTGATATTAATTCCTAATGAAAGAGAGATGCAATAACTATTCAAGTAGTGAAGCCGGTTTTGAACCCACAACAATTTAAAACTCTCATATTAATTCCTAATGAAAAAGACATGCAATAACTATTCAAGTAGTGAAGCCGGTTTTGAACCCACAATAATTAAAAATTCTGATATTAATTCCTAATGAAAAAGACATCCAAGAACTATTCAAGTAGTGAAGCAGTTTTAAACCCACAACAATTGAAAACTCTGATATTAATTCCTAATGAAAAAGACATGCAAGAACTATTTTAAGTAGTGAATCAGGTTTTTAACTCACAACAATTGAAAACTCTGATATTAATTCCTAATGAAAAAGACATCCAAGAACTATTCAAGTAGTGAAGCCGGTTTTGAACCCACAACAATTGAAAACTCTGATATTAATTCCTAATGAAAAGGACATGCAATAACTATTCAAGTAATGAAGCCGGTTTTGAAGTACAACAATTGAAAACTCTGATATTAATTTCTAATGAAAAAGTCATGCAAGAACTATTCAAGTAGTGAAGCAGGTTTTAATCCAACAATAATTGAAAACTCTGATATTAATTCCTAATGAACAAAACATGCAAGAACTATTCAAGTAGTGAAGCAGTTTTAAACCCACAACAATTGAAAACTCTGATATTAATTCCTAATGAAAAAGACATGCAATAACTATTCAAGTAGTGAAGCAGGTTTTAAACCCACAACAATTGAAAACTCTGATATTAATTCCTAATGAAAAAGACATGCAATAACTATTCAAGTAGTGAAGCCGGTTTTGAACCCACAACAATTGAAAACTCTGATATTAATTCGTGATGAAAAAGACATGCAAGAACTATTCAAGTAGTGAAGCAGGTTTTATACCCACAACAATTAAAAACTCTAATATTTTTTCCTAATGAAAAAGAAATGCAAGAACTATTCAAGTAGTGAAGCAGGTTTTAAACCCACAACAATTGAAAACTCTGATATTAATTCCTAATGAAAAGGACATGCAAGAACTATTCAAGTAGTAAAGCAGGTTTTAAACCCAAAACAATTGAAAACTCTGATATTAATTCCTGATGAAAAAGACATGCAATAACTATTCAAGTAGTGAAGCCGGTTTTAAACCCACAACAATTAAAAACTCTGATATTAATTCCTGATGAAAAAGACATGCAAGAACTATTCAAGTAGTAAAGCAGGGTTTAAACCCAAAACAATTGAAAACTCTGATATTAATTCCTGATGAAAAAGACATGCAATAACTATTCAAGTAGTGAATCAGGTTTTAAACCCACAACAATTACAAACTCTGATATTAATTCCTAATGAAAAAGACATGCAATAACTATTCAAGTAGTGAAGCAGGTTTTAAACCCACAACAATTAAAAACTCTGATATTAATTCCTAATGAAAAAGACATGCAAGAACTATTCAAGTAGTGAAGCAGGTTTTAAATCCACAACAAATGAAAACTCTGATATTAATTCCTGATGAAAAAGAAATGCAATAACTATTCAAGTAGTGAATCAGGTTTTAAACCCACAACAATTGAAAACTCTGATATTAATTCCTAATGGAAAAGACATGCAATAACTATTCAAGTAGTGAAGCAGGTTTTAAACCCACAACAATTGAAAACTCTGATATTAATTCCTAATGAAAAAGACATGCAAAAACTATTCAAGTAGTGAAGCAGGTTTTAAATCCACAACAATTGAAAACTCTGATATTAATTCCTAATGAAAAAGACATGCAAGAACTATTCAAGTAGTGAAGCAGGTTTTAAACCCACAACAATTGAAACCTCTGATATTAATTCCTAATGAGAAAGACATGCAATAACTATTCAAGTAGTGAAGCAGGTTTTAAACCCACAACAATTGGAAACTCTGAAATTAATTCCTAATGAAAAAGACATGCAATAAAAATTCAAGTAGTGCAGCCGGTTTGGAACCCACAACAATTAAAAACTCTGATATTAATTCCTAATGAAAAAGACATGCAAAAACTATTCAAGTAGTGAAGCAGGTTTTAAACCCACAACAATTGAAAACTCTGATATTTATTCCTAATGAAAAGGACATGCAATAACTATTCAAGTAGTTAAGCCGGTTTTGAACCCACAACAATTAAAAACTCTGATATTTATTCCTAATGAAAAAGACATGCAAAAACTATTCAAGTAGTGAAGCAGGTTTTAAACCCACAACAATTGAAAACTCTGATATTAATTCCTAATGAAAAAGACATGCAATAACTATTCAAGTAGTGAAGCCGGTTTTGAACGCACAACAATTGAAAACTCTGATATTAATTCCTAATGAAAAAGACATGCAAGAACTATTTAAGTAGTGAAGCAGGTTTTAAACCCACAACAATTGAAAACTCTGATATTAATTCCTGATGAAAAAGACATGCAATAACTATTAAGGTAGTGAATCAGGTTTTAAACCCACAACAATTGAAAACTCTGATATTAATTCCTAATGAAAAAGACATGCAATAACTATTCAAGTGGTGAAGCAGGTTTTGAACCCACAACATTTGAAAACTCTGATATTAATTTCTAATGAAAAAGACATGCAAGAACTATTTAAGTAGTGAAGCAGGTTTTAACCCCACAACAATTGAAAACTCTGATATTAATTCCTGATGAAAAAGACATGCAATAACTATTCAAGTAGTGAATCAGGTTTTGAACCCACAACAATTGAAAACTCTGATATTAATTCCTAATGAAAAACACATGCAATAACTATTCAAGTAGTGAAGCAGGTTTTAAACCCACAACAATTGAAAACTCTGATATTAATTCCTAATGAAAAAGACATGCAATAACTATTCAAGTAGTAAAGCAGGTTTTAAACCCACAACAATTGAACACCCTGATATTAATTTCTAATGAAAAAGACATGCAATAACTATTCAAGTAGTAAAGCAGGTTTTAAACCCAAAACAATTGAAAACTCTCATATTAATTTCTAATGAAAACGACATGCAAGAACTATTCAAGTAGTGAATCAGGTTTTAAACCCACAACAATTAACAACTCTGATATTAATTCCTAATGAAAAAGACATGCAATAACTATTCAAGTAGTGAAGCAGGTTTTGAACCCACAACATTTGAAAACTCTGATATTAATTCCTAATGAAAAAGACATGCAAGAACTATTCAAGTAGTGAAGCCGGTTTTAAACCCACAACAATTAAAAACTCTGATATTAATTCCTGATGAAAAAGACATGCAAGAACTATTCAAGTAGTAAAGCAGGGTTTAAACCCAAAACAATTGAAAACTCTGATATTAATTCCTGATGAAAAAGACATGCAATAACTATTCAAGTAGTGAATCAGGTTTTAAACCCACAACAATTACAAACTCTGATATTAATTCCTAATGAAAAAGACATGCAATAACTATTCAAGTAGTGAAGCAGGTTTTAAACCCACAACAATTAAAAACTCTGATATTAATTCCTAATGAAAAAGACATGCAAGAACTATTCAAGTAGTGAAGCAGGTTTTAAATCCACAACAAATGAAAACTCTGATATTAATTCCTGATGAAAAAGAAATGCAATAACTATTCAAGTAGTGAATCAGGTTTTAAACCCACAACAATTGAAAACTCTGATATTAATTCCTAATGGAAAAGACATGCAATAACTATTCAAGTAGTGAAGCAGGTTTTAAACCCACAACAATTGAAAACTCTGATATTAATTCCTAATGAAAAAGACATGCAAAAACTATTCAAGTAGTGAAGCAGGTTTTAAATCCACAACAATTGAAAACTCTGATATTAATTCCTAATGAAAAAGACATGCAAGAACTATTCAAGTAGTGAAGCAGGTTTTAAACCCACAACAATTGAAACCTCTGATATTAATTCCTAATGAGAAAGACATGCAATAACTATTCAAGTAGTGAAGCAGGTTTTAAACCCACAACAATTGGAAACTCTGAAATTAATTCCTAATGAAAAAGACATGCAATAAAAATTCAAGTAGTGCAGCCGGTTTGGAACCCACAACAATTAAAAACTCTGATATTAATTCCTAATGAAAAAGACATGCAAAAACTATTCAAGTAGTGAAGCAGGTTTTAAACCCACAACAATTGAAAACTCTGATATTTATTCCTAATGAAAAGGACATGCAATAACTATTCAAGTAGTTAAGCCGGTTTTGAACCCACAACAATTAAAAACTCTGATATTTATTCCTAATGAAAAAGACATGCAAAAACTATTCAAGTAGTGAAGCAGGTTTTAAACCCACAACAATTGAAAACTCTGATATTAATTCCTAATGAAAAAGACATGCAATAACTATTCAAGTAGTGAAGCCGGTTTTGAACGCACAACAATTGAAAACTCTGATATTAATTCCTAATGAAAAAGACATGCAAGAACTATTTAAGTAGTGAAGCAGGTTTTAAACCCACAACAATTGAAAACTCTGATATTAATTCCTGATGAAAAAGACATGCAATAACTATTAAGGTAGTGAATCAGGTTTTAAACCCACAACAATTGAAAACTCTGATATTAATTCCTAATGAAAAAGACATGCAATAACTATTCAAGTGGTGAAGCAGGTTTTGAACCCACAACATTTGAAAACTCTGATATTAATTTCTAATGAAAAAGACATGCAAGAACTATTTAAGTAGTGAAGCAGGTTTTAACCCCACAACAATTGAAAACTCTGATATTAATTCCTGATGAAAAAGACATGCAATAACTATTCAAGTAGTGAATCAGGTTTTGAACCCACAACAATTGAAAACTCTGATATTAATTCCTAATGAAAAACACATGCAATAACTATTCAAGTAGTGAAGCAGGTTTTAAACCCACAACAATTGAAAACTCTGATATTAATTCCTAATGAAAAAGACATGCAATAACTATTCAAGTAGTAAAGCAGGTTTTAAACCCACAACAATTGAACACCCTGATATTAATTTCTAATGAAAAAGACATGCAATAACTATTCAAGTAGTAAAGCAGGTTTTAAACCCAAAACAATTGAAAACTCTCATATTAATTTCTAATGAAAACGACATGCAAGAACTATTCAAGTAGTGAATCAGGTTTTAAACCCACAACAATTAACAACTCTGATATTAATTCCTAATGAAAAAGACATGCAATAACTATTCAAGTAGTGAAGCAGGTTTTGAACCCACAACATTTGAAAACTCTGATATTAATTCCTAATGAAAAAGACATGCAAGAACTATTCAAGTAGTGAAGCCGGTTTTAAACCCACAACAATTAAAAACTCTGATATTAATTCCTAATGAAAAAGACATGCAAGAAATATTTAAGTAGTGAAGCAGGTTTTAAACCCACAACAATTGAAAACTCTGATATTAATTCCTAATGAAAAAGACATGCAATAACTATTCAAGTAGTGAAGCCGGTTTTAAACCCACAACAATTAAAAACTCTGATATTAATTCCTGATGAAAAAGACATGCAAGAACTATTCAAGTAGTAAAGCAGAGTTTAAACCCAAAACAATTGAAAACTCTGATATTAATTCCTGATGAAAAAGACAGGCAATAACTATTCAAGTAGTGAATCAGGTTTTAAACCCACAACAATTACAAACTCTGATATTAATTCCTAATGAAAAAGACATGCAATAACTATTCAAGTAGTGAATCAGGTTTTAAACCCACAACAATTAAAAACTCTGATATTAATTCCTAATGAAAAAGACATGCAAGAACTATTCAAGTAGTGAAGCAGGTTTTAAATCCACAACAAATGAAAACTCTGATATTAATTTCTAATGAAAAAGACATGCAAGAACTATTCAAGTAGTGAATCAGGTTTTAAACCCACAACAATTGAAAACTCTGATATTAATTCCTAATGAAAAAGACATCCAAGAACTATTCAAGTAGTGAAGCAGGTTTTAAACCCACAACAATTGAAAACTCTGATATTAATTCCTAATGAAAAAGACATGCAATAACTATTCAAGTGGTGAAGCGGGTTTTGAACCCACAACAATTAAAAACTCTGATATTAATTCCTAATGAAAAAGACATGCAAGAACTATTCAAGTAGTAAAGCAGGTTTTAAACCCAAAACAATTAAAAACTCTGATCTTAATTCCTGATGAAAAAGACATGCAATAACGATTCAAGTAGTGAATCAGGTTTTAAACCCACAACAATTGAAAACTCTGATATTAATTCCTAATGGAAAAGACATGCAATAACTATTCAAGTAGTGAAGCAGGTTTTAAACCCACAACAATTGAAAACTCTGATATTAATTCCTAATGAAAAAGACATGCAAGAACTATTCAAGTAGTGAAGCAGGTTTTAAATCCACAACAATTGAAAACTCTGATATTAATTCCTAATGAAAAAGACATGCAAGAACTATTCAAGTAGTGAAGCAGGTTTTAAACCCACAACAATTGAAAGCTCTGATATTAATTCCTAATGAGAAAGACATGCAATAACCTTTCAAGTAGTTAAGCCGGTTTTGAACCCACAACAATTAAAAACTCTGATATTAATTCCTAATGAAAAAGACATGCAAAAACTATTCAAGTAGTGAAGCAGGTTTTAAACCCACAACAATTGAAAACTCTGATATTAATTCCTAATGAAAAAGACATGCAATAACTATTCAAGTAGTGAAGCCGGTTTTGAACCCACAACAATTGAAAACTCTGATATTAATTCCTAATGAAAAAGACATGCAAGAACTATTCAAGTAGTGAAGCAGGTTTTAACCCCACAACAATTGAAAACTCTGATATTAATTCCTGATCAAAAAGACATGCAATAACTATTCAAGTAGTGAATCAGGTTTTGAACCCACAACAATTGAAAACTCTGATATTAATTCCTAATGAAAAAGACATGCAAAAACTATTCAAGTAGTGAAGCAGGTTTTAAACCCACAACAATTGAAAACTCTGATATTAATTCCTAATGAAAAAGACATGCAATAACTATTCAAGTAGTGAAGCAGGTTTTAAACCCACAACAATTGAACACTCTGATATTAATTCCTAATGAAAAAGACATGCAATAACTATTCAAGTAGTAAAGCAGGTTTTAAACCCAAAACAATTGAAAACTCTCATATTAATTTCTAATGAAAAAGACATGCAAGAACTATTCAAGTAGTGAATCAGGTTTTAAACCAACAACAATTGAAAACTCTGATATTAATTCCTAATGAAAAAGACATGCAATAACTATTCAAGTAGTGAAGCAGGTTTTGAACCCACAACATTTGAAAACTCTGATATTAATTCCTAATGAAAAAGACATGCAAGAACTATTCAAGTAGTGAAGCCGGTTTTGAACCCACAACAATTAAAAACTCTGATATTAATTCCTAATGAAAAAGACATGCAATAACTATTCAAGTAGTGAAGCAGGTTTTGAACCCACAACATTTGAAAACTCTGATATTAATTCCTAATGAAAAAGACATGCAAGAACTATTTAAGTAGTGAAGCAGGTTTTAACCCCACAACAATTGAAAACTGTGATATTAATTCCTGATGAAAAAGACATGCAATAACTATTCAAGTAGTGAATCAGGTTTTGAACCCACAACAATTGAAAACTCTGATATTAGTTCCTAATGGAAAAGACATGCAATAACTATTCAAGTAGTGAAGCAGGTTTTAAACCCAAAACAATTGAAAACTCTGTTATTAATTCCTGATGAAAAATACATGCAATAACTATTCAAGTAGTGAATCAGGTTTTAAACCCACAACAATTTAAAACTCTGATATTAATTCCTAATGAAAAAGACATGCAATAACTATTCAAGTAGTGAAGCCGGTTTTGAACCCACAACAATTAAAAACTCTGATATTAATTCCTAATGAAAAAGACATTCAAGAACTATTTAAGTAGTGAAGCAGGATTTAAACCCAAAACAATTGAAACTTCTGATATTAATTCCTGATGAAAAAGACATGCAATAACTATTTAAGTAGTGAATTAGGTTTTAAACCCACAACAATTGAAAACTCTGATATTAATTCCTAATGAAAAAGACATGCAATAACTATTCAAGTAGTGAAGCCGGTTTTGAACCAACAACAATTAAAAACTCTGATATTAATTCCTAATGAGAAAGACATGCAATAACTATTTAAGTAGTGAATCAGGTTTTAAACCCACAACAATTGAAAACTCTGATATTAATTCCTAATGAAAAAGACATGCAATAACTATTCAAGTAGTGCAGCCGGTTTTGAACCCACAACAATTAAAAACTCTGATATTAATTCCTAATGAAAAAGACATGCAAAAACTATTCAAGTAGTAAAGCAGGTTTTAAACCCACAACAATTGAAAACTCTGATATTAATTCCTAATGAAAAAGACATGCAATAACCTTTCAAGTAGTTAAGCCGGTTTTGAACCCACAACAATTAAAAACTCTGATATTAATTCCTAATGAAAAAGACATGCAAAAACTATTCAAGTAGTGAAGCAGGTTTTAAACCCACAACAATTGAAAACTCTGATATTAATTCCTAATGAAAAAGACATGCAATAACTATTCAAGTAGTGAAGCCGGTTTTGAACCCACAACAATTGAAAACTCTGATATTAATTCCTAATGAAAAAGACATGCAAGAACTATTTAAGTAGTGAAGCAGGTTTTAAACCCACAACAATTGAAAACTCTGATATTAATTCCTGATGAAAAAGACATGCAATAACTATTAAGGTAGTGAATCAGGTTTTAAACCCACAACAATTGAAAACTCTGATATTAATTCCTAATGAAAAAGACATGCAATAACTATTCAAGTAGTGAAGCAGATTTTGAACCCACAACATTTGAAAACTCTGATATTAATTCCTAATAAAAAAGACATGCAAGAACTATTTAAGTAGTGAAGCAGGTTTTAACCCCACAACAATTGAAAACTCTGATATTAATTCCTAATGAAAAAGACATGCAATAACTATTCAAGTAGTGAATCAGGTTTTGAACCCACAACAATTGAAAACTCTGATATTAATTCCTAATGAAAAAGACATGCAATAACTATTCAAGTAGTGAAGCAGGTTTTAAACCCACAACAATTGAAAACTCTGATATTAATTCCTAATGAAAAAGACATGCAATAACTATTCAAGTAGTGAAGCAGGTTTTAAACCCACAACAATTGAACACTCTGATATTAATTCCTAATGAAAAAGACATGCAATAACTATTCAAGTAGTAAAGCAGGTTTTAAACCCAAAACAATTGAAAACTCTCATATTAATTTCTAATGAAAAAGACATGCAAGAACTATTCAAGTAGTGAATCAGGTTTTAAACCAACAACAATTGAAAACTCTGATATTAATTCCTAATGAAAAAGACATGCAATAACTATTCAAGTAGTGAAGCAGGTTTTGAACCCACAACATTTGAAAACTCTGATATTAATTCCTAATGAAAAAGACATGCAAGAACTATTCAAGTAGTGAAGCCGGTTTGGAACCCACAACAATTAAAAACTCTGATATTAATTCCTAATGAAAAAGACATGCAATAACTATTCAAGTAGTGAAGCAGGTTTTGAACCCACAACATTTGAAAACTCTGATATTAATTCCTAATGAAAAAGACATGCAAGAACTATTTAAGTAGTGAAGCAGGTTTTAACCCCACAACAATTGAAAACTGTGATATTAATTCCTGATGAAAAAGACATGCAATAACTATTCAAGTAGTGAATCAGGTTTTGAACCCACAACAATTGAAAACTCTGATATTAGTTCCTAATGAAAAAGACATGCAATAACTATTCAAGTAGTGAAGCAGGTTTTAAACCCAAAACAATTGAAAACTCTGATATTAATTCCTGATGAAAAAGACATGCAATAACTATTCAAGTAGTGAATCAGGTTTTAAACCCACAACAATTTAAAACTCTGATATTAATTCCTAATGAAAAAGACATGCAATAACTATTCAAGTAGTGAAGCCGGTTTTGAACCCACAACAATTAAAAACTCTGATATTAATTCCTAATGAAAAAGACATTCAAGAACTATTTAAGTAGTGAAGCAGGATTTAAACCCAAAACAATTGAAACTTCTAATATTAATTCCTGATTGAAAAGACATGCAATAACTATTTAAGTAGTGAATCAGGTTTTAAACCCACAACAATTGAAAACTCTGATATTAATTCCTAATGAAAAAGACATGCAATAACTATTCAAGTAGTGAAGCCGGTTTTGAACCCACAACAATTAAAAACTCTGATATTAATTCCTAATGAGAAAGACATGCAATAACTATTTAAGTAGTGAATCAGGTTTTAAACCCACAACAATTGAAAACTCTGATATTAATTCCTAATGAAAAAGACATGCAATAACTATTCAAGTAGTGCAGCCGGTTTTGAACCCACAACAATTAAAAACTCTGATTTTAATTCCTAATGAAAAAGACATGCAAAAACTATTCAAGTAGTAAAGCAGGTTTTAAACCCACAACAATTGAAAACTCTGATATTAATTCCTAATGAAAAAGACATGCAATAACCTTTCAAGTAGTTAAGCCGGTTTTGAACCCACAACAATTAAAAACTCTGATATTAATTCCTAATGAAAAAGACATGCAAAAACTATTCAAGTAGTGAAGCAGGTTTTAAACCCACAACAATTGAAAACTCTGATATTAATTCCTAATGAAAAAGACATGCAATAACTATTCAAGTAGTGAAGCCGGTTTTGAACCCACAACAATTGAAAACTCTGATATTAATTCCTAATGAAAAAGACATGCAAGAACTATTTAAGTAGTGAAGCAGGTTTTAAACCCACAACAATTGAAAACTCTGATATTAATTCCTGATGAAAAAGACATGCAATAACTATTAAGGTAGTGAATCAGGTTTTAAACCCACAACAATTGAAAACTCTGATATTAATTCCTAATGAAAAAGACATGCAATAACTATTCAAGTAGTGAAGCAGATTTTGAACCCACAACATTTGAAAACTCTGATATTAATTCCTAATAAAAAAGACATGCAAGAAATATTTAAGTAGTGAAGCAGGTTTTAACCCCACAACAATTGAAAACTCTGATATTAATTCCTGATGAAAAAGACATGCAATAACTATTCAAGTAGTGAATCAGGTTTTGAACCCACAACAATTGAAAACTCTGATATTAATTCCTAATGAAAAAGACATGCAATAACTATTCAAGTAGTGAAGCAGGTTTTAAACCCACAACAATTGAAAACTCTGATATTAATTCCTAATGAAAAAGACATGCAATAACTATTCAAGTAGTGAAGCAGGTTTTAAACCCACAACAATTGAACACTCTGATATTAATTCCTAATGAAAAAGACATGCAATAACTATTCAAGTAGTAAAGCAGGTTTTAAACCCAAAACAATTGAAAACTCTCATATTAATTTCTAATGAAAAAGACATGCAAGAACTATTCAAGTAGTGAATCAGGTTTTAAACCAACAACAATTGAAAACTCTGATATTAATTCCTAATGAAAAAGACATGCAATAACTATTCAAGTAGTGAAGCAGGTTTTGAACCCACAACATTTGAAAACTCTGATATTAATTCCTAATGAAAAAGACATGCAAGAACTATTCAAGTAGTGAAGCCGGTTTGGAACCCACAACAATTAAAAACTCTGATATTAATTCCTAATGAAAAAGACATGCAATAACTATTCAAGTAGTGAAGCAGGTTTTGAACCCACAACATTTGAAAACTCTGATATTAATTCCTAATGAAAAAGACATGCAAGAACTATTTAAGTAGTGAAGCAGGTTTTAACCCCACAACAATTGAAAACTGTGATATTAATTCCTGATGAAAAAGACATGCAATAACTATTCAAGTAGTGAATCAGGTTTTGAACCCACAACAATTGAAAACTCTGATATTAGTTCCTAATGAAAAAGACATGCAATAACTATTCAAGTAGTGAAGCAGGTTTTAAACCCAAAACAATTGAAAACTCTGATATTAATTCCTGATGAAAAAGACATGCAATAACTATTCAAGTAGTGAATCAGGTTTTAAACCCACAACAATTTAAAACTCTGATATTAATTCCTAATGAAAAAGACATGCAATAACTATTCAAGTAGTGAAGCCGGTTTTGAACCCACAACAATTAAAAACTCTGATATTAATTCCTAATGAAAAAGACATTCAAGAACTATTTAAGTAGTGAAGCAGGATTTAAACCCAAAACAATTGAAACTTCTGATATTAATTCCTGATTGAAAAGACATGCAATAACTATTTAAGTAGTGAATCAGGTTTTAAACCCACAACAATTGAAAACTCTGATATTAATTCCTAATGAAAAAGACATGCAATAACTATTCAAGTAGTGAAGCCGGTTTTGAACCCACAACAATTAAAAACTCTGATATTAATTCCTAATGAGAAAGACATGCAATAACTATTTAAGTAGTGAATCAGGTTTTAAACCCACAACAATTGAAAACTCTGATATTAATTCCTAATGAAAAAGACATGCAATAACTATTCAAGTAGTGCAGCCGGTTTTGAACCCACAACAATTAAAAACTCTGATTTTAATTCCTAATGAAAAAGACCTGCAAAAACTATTCAAGTAGTAAAGCAGGTTTTAAACCCACAACAATTGAAAACTCTGATATTAATTCCTAATGAAAAAGACATGCAATAACCTTTCAAGTAGTTAAGCCGGTTTTGAACCCACAACAATTAAAAACTCTGATATTAATTCCTAATGAAAAAGACATGCAAAAACTATTCAAGTAGTGAAGCAGGTTTTAAACCCACAACAATTGAAAACTCTGATATTAATTCCTAATGAAAAAGACATGCAATAACTATTTAAGTAGTGAAGCCGGTTTTGAACCCACAACAATTGAAAACTCTGATATTAATTCCTAATGAAAAAGACATGCAAGAACTATTTAAGTAGTGAAGCAGGTTTTAAACCCACAACAATTGAAAACTCTGATATTAATTCCTGATGAAAAAGACATGCAATAACTATTAAGGTAGTGAATCAGGTTTTAAACCCACAACAATTGAAAACTCTGATATTAATTCCTAATGAAAAAGACATGCAATAACTATTCAAGTAGTGAAGCAGGTTTTGAACCCACAACATTTGAAAACTCTGATATTAATTCCTAATGAAAAAGACATGCAAGAACTATTTAAGTAGTGAAGCAGGTTTTAACCCCACAACAATTGAAAACTCTGATATTAATTCCTGATGAAAAAGACATGCAATAACTATTCAAGTAGTGAATCAGGTTTTGAACCCACAACAATTGAAAACTCTGATATTAATTCCTAATGAAAAAGACATGCAATAACTATTCAAGTAGTGAAGCAGGTTTTAAACCCACAACAATTGAAAACTCTGATATTAATTCCTAATGAAAAAGACATGCAATAACTATTCAAGTAGTGAAGCAGGTTTTAAACCCACAACAATTGAACACTCTGATATTAATTCCTAATGAAAAAGACATGCAATAACTATTCAAGTAGTAAAGCAGGTTTTAAACCCAAAACAATTGAAAACTCTCATATTAATTTCTAATGAAAAAGACATGCAAGAACTATTCAAGTAGTGAATCAGGTTTTAAACCAACAACAATTGAAAACTCTGATATTAATTCCTAATGAAAAAGACATGCAATAACTATTCAAGTAGTGAAGCAGGTTTTGAACCCACAACATTTGAAAACTCTGATATTAATTCCTAATGAAAAAGACATGCAAGAACTATTCAAGTAGTGAAGCCGGTTTTGAACCCACAACAATTAAAAACTCTGATATTAATTCCTAATGAAAAAGACATGCAATAACTATTCAAGTAGTGAAGCAGGTTTTGAACCCACAACATTTGAAAACTCTGATATTAATTCCTAATGAAAAAGACATGCAAGAACTATTTAAGTAGTGAAGCAGGTTTTAACCCCACAACAATTGAAAACTGTGATATTAATTCCTGATGAAAAAGACATGCAATAACTATTCAAGTAGTGAATCAGGTTTTGAACCCACAACAATTGAAAACTCTGATATTAGTTCCTAATGAAAAAGACATGCAATAACTATTCAAGTAGTGAAGCAGGTTTTAAACCCAAAACAATTGAAAACTCTGATATTAATTCCTGATGAAAAAGACATGCAATAACTATTCAAGTAGTGAATCAGGTTTTAAACCCACAACAATTTAAAACTCTGATATTAATTCCTAATGAAAAAGACATGCAATAACTATTCAAGTAGTGAAGCCGGTTTTAAACCCACAACAATTAAAAACTCTGATATTAATTCCTAATGAAAAAGACATTCAAGAACTATTTAAGTAGTGAAGCAGGATTTAAACCCAAAACAATTGAAACTTCTGATATTAATTCCTGATGAAAAAGACATGCAATAACTATTTAAGTAGTGAATCAGGTTTTAAACCCACAACAATTGAAAACTCTGATATTAATTCCTAATGAAAAAGACATGCAATAACTATTCAAGTAGTGAAGCCGGTTTTGAACCCACAACAATTAAAAACTCTGATATTAATTCCTAATGAAAAAGACATGCAAGAACTATTTAAGTAGTGAAGCAGGATTTAAACCCAAAACAATTGAAAACTCTGATATTAATTCCTGATGAAAAAGACATGCAATAACTATTCAAGTAGTGAATCAGGTTTTAAACCCACAACAAATGAAAACTCTGATATTAATTCCTAATGAAAAAGACATGCAATAACTATTCAAGTAGTGAAGCCGGTTTTGAACCCACAACAATTGAAAAGTCTGATATTAATTCCTGATGAAAAAGACATGCAATAACTATTCAAGTAGTGAAGCAGGTTTTGAACCGACAACATTTGAAAACTCTGATATTAATTTCTAATGAAAAAGACATGCAAGAACTATTCAAGTAGTAAAGCAGGTTTTAAACCCAAAACAATTGAAAACTCTGATATTAATTCCTAATGAAAAAGACATGCAAGAACTATTCAAGTAGTGAAGCAGGTTTTAAACCCACAACTTTCGAAAACTCTGATATTAATTCCTAATGGACAAGACATGCAATAACTATTCAAGTAGTGAAGCCGGTTTTGAACCCACAACAATTAAAAACTCTGATATTAATTCCTAATGAAAAAGACATGCAAGAACTATTTAAGTAGTGAAGCAGGTTTTAAACCCAAAACAATTGAAAACTCTGATATTAATTCCTGATGAAAAAGACATGCAATACCTATTCAAGTAGTGAAGCAGGTTTTGAACCCACAACATTTGAAAACTTTGATATTAATTTCTAATGAAAAAGACATGCAATAACTATTCAAGTAGTGAAGCCAGTTTTGAACCCACAACAATTGAAAACTCTGATATTAATTTTTAATGAAAAAGACATGCAAGAACTATTCAAGTAGTGAAGCAGGTTTTAAACCCACAACAATTGAAAACTCTGATATTAATTCCTAATGAGAAAGACATGCAATAACTATTCAAGTAGTGAAGCAGGTTTTAAACCCACAACAATTGAAAACTCTGATATTAATTCCTAATGAAAAAGACATGCAATAACTATTCAAGTAGTAAAGCAGGTTTAAACCCACAACAATTGAAAACTCTGATATTAATTCCTAATGAAAAAGACATGCAATAACTATTCAAGTAGTGAAGCAGGTTTTAAACCCACAACAATTGAAAACTTCGATATTAATTCCTAATGAAAAAGACATGCAATAACTATTTAAGTAGTGAAGCAGGTTTTAAACCCACAACAATTGAAAACTCTGATATTAATTCCTGATGAAAAAGACATGCAAGAACTATTCAAGTAGTAAAGCAGAGTTTAAACCCAAAACAATTGAAAACTCTGATATTAATTCCTGATGAAAAAGACAGGCAATAACTATTCAAGTAGTGAATCAGGTTTTAAACCCACAACAATTACAAACTCTGATATTAATTCCTAATGAAAAAGACATGCAATAACTATTCAAGTAGTGAATCAGGTTTTAAACCCACAACAATTAAAAACTCTGATATTAATTCCTAATGAAAAAGACATGCAAGAACTATTCAAGTAGTGAAGCAGGTTTTAAATCCACAACAAATGAAAACTCTGATATTAATTTCTAATGAAAAAGACATGCAAGAACTATTCAAGTAGTGAATCAGGTTTTAAACCCACAACAATTGAAAAGTCTGATATTAATTCCTAATGAAAAAGACATGCAATAACTATTCAAGTAGTGAAGCAGGTTTTAAACCCACAACAATTGAAAACTCTGATATTAATTCCTAATGAAAAAGACATGCAATAACTATTCAAGTAGTGAAGCGGGTTTTGAACCCACAACAATTAAAAACTCTGATATTAATTCCTAATGAAAAAGACATGCAAGAACTATTCAAGTAGTAAAGCAGGTTTTAAACCCAAAACAATTGAAAACTCTGATATTAATTCCTGATGAAAAAGACATGCAATAACGATTCAAGTAGTGAATCAGGTTTTAAACCCACAACAATTGAAAACTCTGATATTAATTCCTAATGGAAAAGACATGCAATAACTATTCAAGTAGTGAAGCAGGTTTTAAACCCACAACAATTGAAAACTCTGATATTAATTCCTAATGAAAAAGACATGCAAGAACTATTCAAGTAGTGAAGCAGGTTTTAAATCCACAACAATTGAAAACTCTGATATTAATTCCTAATGAAAAAGACATGCAAGAACTATTCAAGTAGTGAAGCAGGTTTTAAACCCACAACAATTGAAACCTCTGATATTAATTCCTAATGAGAAAGACATGCAATAACTATTCAAGTAGTGAAGCAGGTTTTAAACCCACAACAATTGAAAACTTGGAAATTAATTCCTAATGAAAAAGACATGCAATAACTATTCAAGTAGTGCAGCCGGTTTTGAACCCACAACAATTAAAAACTCTGATATTAATTCCTAATGAAAAAGACATGCAAAAACTATTCAAGTAGTAAAGCAGGTTTTAAACCCACAACAATTGAAAACTCTGATATTAATTCCTAATGAAAAAGACATGCAATAACCTTTCAAGTAGTTAAGCCGGTTTTGAACCCACAACAATTAAAAACTCTGATATTAATTCCTAATGAAAAAGACATGCAAAAACTATTCAAGTAGTGAAGCAGGTTTTAAACCCACAACAATTGAAAACTCTGATATTAATTCCTAATGAAAAAGACATGCAATAACTATTCAAGTAGTGAAGCCGGTTTTGAACCCACAACAATTGAAAACTCTGATATTAATTCCTAATGAAAAAGACATGCAAGAACTATTTAAGTAGTGAAGCAGGTTTTAAACCCACAACAATTGAAAACTCTGATATTAATTCCTGATGAAAAAGACATGCAATAACTATTAAGGTAGTGAATCAGGTTTTAAACCCACAACAATTGAAAACTCTGATATTAATTCCTAATGAAAAAGACATGCAATAACTATTCAAGTAGTGAAGCAGGTTTTGAACCCACAACATTTGAAAACTCTGATATTAATTCCTAATGAAAAAGACATGCAAGAACTATTTAAGTAGTGAAGCAGGTTTTAACCCCACAACAATTGAAAACTCTGATATTAATTCCTGATGAAAAAGACATGCAAAAACTATTCAAGTAGTGAATCAGGTTTTGAACCCACAACAATTGAAAACTCTGATATTAATTCCTAATGAAAAAGACATGCAATAACTATTCAAGTAGTGAAGCAGGTTTTAAACCCACAACAATTGAAAACTCTGATATTAATTCCTAATGAAATAGACATGCAATAACTATTCAAGTAGTGAAGCAGGTTTTAAACCCACAACAATTGAACACTCTGATATTAATTCCTAATGAAAAAGACATGCAATAACTATTCAAGTAGTAAAGCAGGTTTTAAACCCAAAACAATTGAAAACTCTCATATTAATTTCTAATGAAAAAGACATGCGAGAACTATTCAAGTAGTGAATCAGGTTTTAAACCAACAACAATTGAAAACTCTGATATTAATTCCTAATGAAAAAGACATGCAATAACTATTCAAGTAGTGAAGCAGGTTTTGAACCCACAACATTTGAAAACTCTGATATTAATTCCTAATGAAAAAGACATGCAAGAACTATTCAAGTAGTGAAGCCGGTTTTGAACCCACAACAATTAAAAACTCTGATATTAATTCCTAATGAAAAAGACATGCAATAACTATTCAAGTAGTGAAGCAGGTTTTGAACCCACAACATTTGAAAACTCTGATATTAATTCCTAATGAAAAAGACATGCAAGAACTATTTAAGTAGTGAAGCAGGTTTTAACCCCCACAACAATTGAAAACTGTGATATTAATTCCTGATGAAAAAGACATGCAATAACTATTCAAGTAGTGAAGCAGGTTTTGAACCGACAACATTTGAAAACTCTGATATTAATTTCTAATGAAAAAGACATGCAAGAACTATTCAAGTAGTAAAGCAGGTTTTAAACCCAAAACATTCGAAAACTCTGATATTAATTCCTAATGAAAAAGACATGCAAGAACTATTCAAGTAGTGAAGCAGGTTTTAAACCCACAACTTTCGAAAACTCTGATATTAATTCCTAATGAACAAGACATGCAATAACTATTCAAGTAGTGAAGCCGGTTTTGAACCCACAACAATTAAAAACTCTGATATTAATTCCTAATGAAAAAGACATGCAAGAACTATTTAAGTAGTGAAGCAGGTTTTAAACCCAAAACAATTGAAAACTCTGATATTAATTCCTGATGAAAAAGACATGCAATACCTATTCAAGTAGTGAAGCAGGTTTTGAACCCACAACATTTGAAAACTTTGATATTAATTTCTAATGAAAAAGACATGCAATAACTATTCAAGTAGTGAAGCCAGTTTTGAACCCACAACAATTGAAAACTCTGATATTAATTTTTAATGAAAAAGACATGCAAGAACTATTCAAGTAGTGAAGCAGGTTTTAAACCCACAACAATTGAAAACTCTGATATTAATTCCTAATGAGAAAGACATGCAATAACTATTCAAGTAGTGAAGCAGGTTTTAAACCCACAACAATTGAAAACTCTGATATTAATTCCTAATGAAAAAGACATGCAATAACTATTCAAGTAGTAAAGCAGGTTTAAACCCACAACAATTGAAAACTCTGATATTAATTCCTAATGAAAAAGACATGCAATAACTATTCAAGTAGTGAAGCAGGTTTTAAACCCACAACAATTGAAAACTTCGATATTAATTCCTAATGAAAAAGACATGCAATAACTATTTAAGTAGTGAAGCAGGTTTTAAACCCACAACAATTGAAAACTCTGATATTAATTCCTAATGAAAAAGACATGCAATAACTATTCAAGTAGTGAAGCAGGTTTTAAACCCACAACAATTGAAAACTCTGATATTAATTCCTAATGAAAAAGACATGCAATAACTATTCAAGTAGTGAAGCAGGTTTTGAACCCACAACATTTGAAAACTCTGATTTTAATTTCTAATGAAAAAGACATGCAAGAACTATTCAAGTAGTGAAGCCGATTTTAAAGCCACAACATTTGAAAACTCTGATATTAATTCCTAATGAAAAAGACATTCAAGAACTATTCAAGTTTTCGAAAAATTGTTTCTAGAGTCGCAGAAATATATTTAATTTTAAGCCAATAATTCAGCTAGTAGGAGTCGGGTCACACGGATTATATATGAGAGGGCATTCCACAGCTTTGAAGTCTCAATTAATGTGCGGTCCAGTTGAAGGCAAGAGACGCAATGCACTGTAAAGGTGGATCTAGGAGTGAGGAAAAATAAAATTTATTAGAGATAAAGGAAAATAACATAAAACAATGTATCGAAGTAGGAATAAGGCTCGAGCAAACCACCTTTACAAATACTGAAGCCAAGCACTGATACATAAAAGCACGAATTGAACCTTCCTGCGGGTGGGGTGAGAAGGAAGGGTCACTTATTCAGGGACTCGAGAAAAGGTTTAGAATGATAGAAAGTGAACCATCGAGGTGCAAGAGAGCACATAACTTCTTACAGATAAGATAATTTGAACTTCAATTAAACTTAAATTGTCCTGGAAGCCAATAGAGCAACTATAATAATGTATTTTCAAGTATAGGACCAAATAAAAGCATAGGGGAGATGGAAACCTTCTTACTTTGAGGAAATTCAGTTGGTTGACTGCGATCATACAGTTTGTTTATTTTCCACATTAATTCAAGAGATAATTACAAGTTCTCCTTTTGACAGTGACCTTGGATGGCCTTATTAAATATTGTTCCATAATACTGGACTTTTATGGCACTTTTCAAGATGCTTTATTAAATTACATGCAGTTTTCATTCATTCCTAATATGCCAATTGGCATCATTATGTACCCTGTTAAACTTTTGGGGGAATCGGAGGAACCCACGATCGGCAGATCGGTTAAACTGATGGAATAATTATAGGAAGGGTCAAGAAGTGTTTGGTTTACAGCCTTCCCCACCCTTTTAGGAAATGGGAGTGAAAGTAGGTAATTTATGACGTGAGTGTAGTCAAGCGCTTCATTTTATTGCCCATATTTCCTTGTCTCCTGATACGACTTCCTGTATTTCAAACCTCTTTATTCGGAATATGCAAGGTAAAGAAGAAGAATTTTTTTTCTTTTAAATTATTTTGTTTAGGGAATGAGGGAAAGGTTAGTTTAAAAATGTATTCTTTGAGTGGTACACATGGATGCATCTTGGTACATATATACACCATTAAGGGGTTTTTCCAGTAACGGCCAAATTGAGTCAAGGGGTCAAGGGAGGCTAATTCCTCGTCTCATTATGGTATTCTTATGACAATTGCCTTGAAGAAAGCATGTATGACTTTTGAGGCATCTCCAGGGTTTGGCTCTGAATTATTATTGTTATTATTAGAAACAGTATTAATAATAATAACTTAAAACTAGAAAATGAGGGTGAGCAACGTAGCTTTACCAGAAAGTTTTGAAGAGGTATATAAAGAAAGTGGCAATGTTAGGTTAAGTAAAATTCTGTGGAAGATAGCCAGAACGAATAGCGTACACTGTTGACTTCTATAGGAAGCAGGGATTTTAGTGTTGTGGAGACAGTAAACAGCCTTGAATCAATCTCTGGTTTAAATTGAAGCTAATAAGAATTCTACTTTTTAGAATTCCAGGTTAAAAAGTTTATCATATTACGTAATTTTCTATGTAAATAATTTATAATGAGCATATTCATAGTTTTGGATATACAGTTTACCACTAAAAATGTGTGATTTTGAACCGTCATATGTCATTAATCATTAGAGCTAGAAGGATGAAATAAAAAGTACCCAACCAATTAGAGTGAGTGTTAATTAAATATAATTTTTATAGTCTTCAATATATTACACTCTTGAAAGTAATTCCTAAATATTAACGCTTCATATTAATAAAGGCAATGGATGCACTGTTTATTTATTTCAGTTTTTTCCTGAGTCATTAGTTACCACTTGAACAAATCTCTACCAATAGATTAGCTCTAATCCCAATTGAATTTCTAGCACATTTTAATCCAAATCATCAAAGATCACTAGAGTAACCCTTACAAATGTAGAAAGTAACCCGTCGCCCCTGGGGTAACCCGGCTCTGATGAGTGATCCAGGAAGAATGTTCCCACCGCCTAGATTGCTTCGAAATGCAAAGAATGTTTCAATTTTAGTTATTTTTGTGACTAAACTTATAAGAATGTTAATCCCTAGGATGGTCTTATCCTTCAGTTCGTGAATTATGCGATGACCTTGTGACCAAGGTAGTTTCCTTTTTCTTGAAATTACAGCAAATTAGTAGAATTTGAAAGAAATCAATAGATAGAAAGATTATATCATAAAGGTTAAATTGAAGCTAATAAGAATTCTACTTTTTAGAATTCAAGCTTAAAAAGTTTATCATATTACGTAATTTTATATGTAAATAATTTATAATGAAGGGCATATTCATAATTTTGGATATACAGTTTACCACTAAAAATGTGTGATTTTGAACCGTCATATGTCATTAACCATTATAGCTAGAAGGATGAAATAAAATGTACCCAGCCAATTAGAGTGATTGTTAATTAAATGTTAACTAACGAATCCTGGATAAAGTGATTCTTATCAATTAGCATGCATTCCTTACTTAGTTCTTATGCACAAATTTGAGCGCAATAACAATCCGAATGACTTAGAAAATGACAATGAACAATTAAGAACAAAAATACACGCAACTCCAGATGAAAGGGGAACATAACTACTGAATGACTCATTGAAGTAGAGAGAGTACCTATAAGTGATCAGTAGAATCTGACTGGTGAGAGATATATGAACGGAACTGAAAGAAAATGTTGAAAATTCGAACTCAAGCTTGGAATTTAAATCAATTTTGGCCGCGCCTTCCTTGGATTTTTTTTTTTTTTACAAAACTCAAATCTTTGGAGACGATCATCTTTTAAAGTTATTGAATCATCTTCATAACCGATCATCTTCTAAGAGTTCTTGGAATTATTGATGTTTGTACTGCTTAGGCTTAGTTTAAACATGAGACATTTACTTAGGTGCTTTTTTGATACTTGTCTCAATAGCCAGAATTTACTGATCGCTGTTCTGTAGTTTCATTATTTTGATAATCGATCTTAGATAAAGTTAATCCAGACTGTGAACGACTACCATATGTTTAGTTCTTATTTGAAGAATTTCTCTTTCATATACTTTTCATTTCATCCTTATTGCTGAATAGGGAGCCATTTGTGTAAAAGAAACATTGCGAAAAAGCAACGATTCTTTTACCACCTACGAAGTTTCAAATATCGCCACAAAATGTCGATAACTCTTTTTATTTCTTTTCAAAAGTGAATTGAGAATAAATAATCATATATAATTTATGTATATTGGAACATGAGTAAATGCCCCTAAATCTTGTTTATGTATTTATTTATTCACAAGTATAATATTGTTCCCTGAAGGGGTAACTTTTACATATGACCTTAGATGCCAATGGTTCTTTTTTTATTACTACCACTCACCATTATTTTAGATTTGTGTCAGTCAACCTCTAATTTAGATTATTTAGATTTAGTGCCTTTTTATCATCCATGAGCGTGTACGGACTCTCCCATTGGTAAATTACAACCAACGTGCCACACTAAAATGAAATTCCAGAATATACATCTCTAAGTCCATTATCTCTTAATGCCTTCCTCGTCTATACTAAATGTCTAAGGTAAAAATAACTTTATTGGGGTTAATTAGCAACCCATTATAAAATATCTATTAAGTTCCAGTTGTCTGTTTTTTGTCTCAATAATTCTTTTTAGTGGGTGCAAAGAATGCAGTAGGTAGGACGCCGGAAGTGGAAGGTATGTGTGATCGTTGGAGCGAATAATGGGTGATTTGGTACATTCTCAGGTCAACTTTATGGTTAGTTAATTGATAACCAATTCAGTTATTGGAGTGTTTATATTTATTTACAGAAATATTAGATAGAAGAATTATTTTTTCTGAATTCAGTGCGAATTAAAAACAAATAAATTATCCAAATAATCTAAAAATTGTCATTGATTGGGGAAAAGAGGGAAAATTTTGAATAGGAGAGTATAAAAATAAACAATAAAATTGAACTCTTTGTCCATATCTTGAGTGCCTGGAATTCCCCGCGCTCGAAAATTATAAAAAAACGCGCGTAAAAATGGCGGGAAATTCAATTGAAAATGAATACGAAGAAATCTAACCTAATGTTACCATTTCACGATATTTGGACACAGACAATATACACACGAACAACATCAATCTTCACTGCATTCGTACACAATTCTACCACCTAATCATTATATTGATGGATGTAATAACTTGCGCGTGACGGTGAAATGGAATGCAACGTGGTTCCGGTCTGCTATCGCTTCAATTTATCCGTGGATCTTCAGATCGTTGAAAGCGCTGGGAAGATTTCCTGCTGGATCTGAAAAGCCTTGATTGGGGGGGTCCTTCCGTACCATTTCAGGTTAGGTGAGATGTTCATCAGGCCTGAGCCGGACGAATTTAAGTGGCTGAAACGAGAAATTTCTGGTACTTTAATTGATACGGAAAAGGGTTTGCCATTAAACACTCGCAGTCGAAAATGAGAATATAACAAAAAAGTGTAAAAACTGCTTTCCTTAAATCCAGTAAGCGTTATGTCATATTTGTATTGCAGCTCTTTGGGTGTTATTGGTTTTTAAACATATTTTGTTACACTTTTTTAAAGATATGAAGATTATCATTACTTATTTTTGTTATTATTTGCTCGTTTCTGCTTTTGTGTTTCTCATTCGTGATCATTTTTATTATTGAACAAGCTTCTAATTCCTTCTCCATAGTTAACAGTTTAATAGTTCTCTTTAAAAATGCTCAAATTTCAGTTAGTTAAAATAACAGTTTTTACATTTAATAGTTAAATTAGGAATGAAAGAGCCATGCATTATGTAACAAAATATGAAATAATAATGAATTATGAAAACATAAAACTTGTTTTTTACACTTTTGTACATTTATCAGAGAAATAAATAAAGGTTTGGTCTTTTGAAGTTTTGAATAATGTTGCTGTTAGTGTATTATATTTTGTAGGAATACAAGGAAATTTGGGGTTATCTAATTCGGAAATTTTTGCTTATCGAGAAGAGAATGAAAGAGGGAAGATGGAGAAGAAAGGTGAATTATTAGAAGAGGGGAACAACAAAAAAATGTGATACTCCTAATGGACAGTTGGAGGGTAAATGGAGCTCAGTAAGGTTGGTCTGTTCTCTTATAGTAAAAATACAATTCTTCCTCACTTCTTTAGCCTTAGCCAATCGTTTTTATCTTATTTACGCCAATGACTTTGTAGTCCCCGACTTGAAAAGACCTTAAGTTTTTACTCATCCACCCATACTTTTTTTTATTTCGAGTTCTACGTTCCTTTTGGAACGGCTAATTTTTCTTTCCAAAATTCCCAAATCATTTAATCGTAATAGTGAATAAAATTCGAATTTTTTATTGGCACTCTCCTATACTCAGAAGGAAGACGTCTTCGTTCGTTCCATATGTTTTGGTAAGGGCAAATTTGCCATTCTCAAAGCACATAATTTTGGGGGGAGTGATTTCTCCTCCCATAAGTTAGCAGAATAGTCTTGTCCACGAGAGACCATATTTTTGACTGTCTTAAAGCCGCACCTTTGCGGATCTTGTGCATTGAGAAGAATGCGTGAGAGATCAACTCTTGAACCTCAATACGGAGTTTCGATAGAACTAAGTATCGCATGAAGGTTCAAGCGTACAACGATTTAAGTCAAACTATCGCTCCTATTATTGGTGAAGTCTTCCTGACGGGAAGCGAAATGGGTAGGAGAATTTTGGCTCTAGGAAAGATAGGAAATTGACTGTTTTATTTATTCTCTAAACTGATTTCAAGGATAAATTTCAAGGTGAACTAGAATGCTTCCTACATTTTAGGTTCAATACTATCGTTAATGCCATTAGTGAAATACAGTTTGGTCTAGTGGGCTATTTTTTGAACATTAGAAATATGCATCATTGCAATAAATGTTGAACAAGGTTCGATTTTACTGTTCAATTGCCATTCTATATGTATGTAGTTAATATTTTCATTAATAAGCTATGTTTAGCTTTTTATTGCATTAAATTCACCAAAATTAATCCAAATCTTGAAAGACCTATAAATTAGGATTTATAATTTGTATTTATGGTCAAAGATTTTTATTACAGAGACATCCTCCATTTTGCTGATTTGAACCAGCTTTTGAGAAGTATCTAATTTCCGGTATTTTCTTATCCCCGTAACCGTTTAAAGAAGGGGCCCATAATGTGTGTATGGAGAGACTTATCTTGACATATCAACCATTGTGTGAAGGCGTCTAAGATATTTGAACAGTCCTCTGGCTCCAGACTTCCCGGGGGGTGTTGGGGGGAGAGCTTTTAATGAAACTGCGGGTCTTCAAAAGAGTCGTTTGCTGAATAGAAAGAAAAATGAGATGACTTGATCGGTTTAGGCGCCCCATAGAAGGAAGGTCCTGATTGGTCCATTTAACCACCAAAGTAACATTTTTAAGTCCTCCCATTGGCCAATAAAAGTATTGTGGGCAGCCAATGACGAGTATCTTTTCAAATGTCCGGGGACATTTTTGCTGGGAGTCAATTCAACTGGAGGCCCCAAATAAGAGACGGATAATTCTATAGCAACTTGGGTGATCTCGTCCATGGTTTTGAACTTACCGAAAATTGTATTGATTGTCGTTCATATTTAGAAAATTCAAATATTTTAGAATAGAAAAATCATTTCTATTCAAAATTAACGAATTTTACGATGCCGAAATTTAGTCGTTTTAATACTTTTAAGATCTGTTAATAAAAAAAAATTGTAGTGTTCATTGATATTCAATCCCGTCAATCATCTGATAATTAAAACACTGGTAATGACTTCTCTTCTCACGAAGATGTTTGGTCATCAAGTTGATTTGGTAGAAGGGTGTGAATAAAATAGAATAAAATGCATTTAAAGGCCACCTTGCGCTCTTTAATGGTAATTATTCTTTATTTTTCTAAGAGTGTAGGACAAATTCAGTTATTTTATGAAGGTTTACATATTTATAAAGCTACACAAAGCCCATAAGAGCTCACAGTCTGTATGTTTACAGTCAGTTATAGCGACTCCAAAATGCTTTCAAGGCTAGAAAATGCTCTCATCTAAGGCGCATAATTCTGATCAGTGATTCTTTCACTCTATAATTTACTTATTAAAATCTATTTTAATTGAATTTTTAAATGTAAACAAGCTACACCTTCATTCGAGAAGCATCATAATAGTCTAATAGGGTAAATACTTCTCATTTAATAGATTTGAGCCGGAGTACAAGTACGCATCAGAAAGTATTAACAAATGACATTCCTCGATTAACTAAGCCCAATGTAACTTAACTTCATTCAGTCATAATTTTTCCGCTCATGAATGCGGAAAGGGAGGATAATTCTTATACCAATTTATCTTTGGGGGTGTTTTTTTGAGACATTAAATATTTGATCGGTTTTTGTTAACGATGCTTCAGCCATTCAACCTTCTACTATATTCCTTCTTTAAAAGTCTTAAGGGGCTTTTATATCATAATAAGGTATCATTAATTTATGAAAAAAATGACAGTAGGCTTATAATAAATAATAATCGTTTGTTAAATGCTTTTTTGTTCATTTGCTCATTGAAACAAAGATTACAAACTTTCAGAGCCTCGTTTTCACTGTAGCTTGGCATAAATCCTCCCCTTTTCTCTTCCTCTTTAGTTTTTATTTATTTTGCAAATGTTTAAAAACAAGTTACGGTAAGATATTGCTAAGGCACTCCGAGCAATGTACGTTAGGAGTTCTGTTTCCAATATAAACTTATTTACGAGAGCACTGTTTCTAAGTATATCTGATTCAAACGCCAAACCCAATTCAAACATCTACATACAAACAAACGCTTTCACTCTCTTCAAACCCTTATTTTGCTCTATTTTTCAATTTAAATCAAATATAAACTAAAAAGTTCATTTGCTGACCTAAATATCGCTTTGGAGAAGCGATTTACAGGCAAAATCACGTTATCATCTAGAGCTTAATAAACCAATACCTTCCCCCATTTTTTTTTATTCCTTAATATTTAAACAATTTACAATTAAATCGATCATTACCTTTGTTCGGCCCTTCTATCAAAGGCATAAGAACTATCAAACTCGAAAAATGTGATTTGTGTATCAACTTGAAAGTGTTTAGTATCAAAATTGAAAACGATTCTCTCTCATTAATCGGTAATTTCATTTGGTTTAGGAGGACCTATCCTTCGGGTGAAATTCCTCCGTTAAGTTTTATTTTGATTTCTTTTAAATATTAAGGTCTCTCAAATTACTTGTTGATAATTTAACTAATTTCCTATTTAATTTCAATTTAAAACCTTTTTTTCGAGATCGCGTGTGAGAATAATTCAACCATCGTCACACAATGCGAACAGGCAGTTAAAGAATTTGTTAAAGGACTAGCTATACTCAAAAGAAAGATAAGACTAATTAAAAAAGTTCGAGGAGAAGTCCAGTCCAATCCCATCTTTAAAGATATGTAAGAGAATTTTAACTTCATCAAACATATTACTCTTACGATATGGAGAATGAGACTGAAATCCATACTAGAGGGAGAGATGCCTTCTCAAATCGATTATGAATTTAAAGTGAGATATCATTTTAACTCTCTCTAGGAAGAAAAAACCCTTCCCCCATCTCTTTCGAATATTTTTGCGACTAACTCCATCCTAAAGAAATGCTAAATTTTCTATCTATAATTAACCAAGAATTCTCAAAATTCTGACTGCCCGTTCGATTAGAAGTTTAATTTGCATAAAAGAGATATTTGGTTAAATCTGATTCGCTCCATCATATACAAACTTAAAGATTTTGAAATAGATTTCTTTGAGAACGAAATCTGCGGTAATTTTTAGCAAATAACCTGCAAATTTCAAATAACAGGTTAACAACAAAAACTGACTCCTTTACCATAACAAATATTTTTAATAACTATTCAGCCATCCTTTGAAGCTTATAGAAACTATAGCTTGTTAAAACTCTTCCCCTTTTCTTTAATTTTTACTCCCTATTTTTAAAATCTCTTGAGCTCTTAGGTGACGCTCAAATTGTTTTATCCTGTCTCTTCATCAATATAAGCAAAGTAAAGCTAAAATTAATATTTTTAAAAATTGTATTCAAGATATTAAGCTAATTAAGTCGGAACTTTTTGTCTACAGGGCCCCACTCTGACCCAAAACTGAACCGAAGTGTCTAAACGAGTTTTCCAATAACTTAATTTCCACTCATGTAACCATACGAAACGATGTTGAACCTATTTTAATCAATCAGAATTATTTAGACTTAAATAAACTCATGCTAAAATTAATTTCCAAATTAAGAGGCCTGATGTGAATATTGCGTTTGCAACTCAATTATATAGTCTCTGCTGAATGATGTAATTTCACTCCTTTCCTAATGAGAACGAATTTCTTGAATACGAATGAAAACAAAGTGAACGAAGTAACTGCACTCTTTAAGGATCTTGATTTATTTCTTGATCAGCATGGTTCAAAATGAGCGAGGCAAGGGTTTCTAAATCCAACTTTGACTATAAAGATTTTAATCCAGTTGTGTTGGGTAAGAATCATTATTTAACTCTCTTAATTTTCAATTTTCATATGAAATCCAAACATTTTGGAATCGAGTCTAGTCTAATTATGTTCAGAAGAATAACCTTCTGTGTAACTTTTCCCTAGCAAACTACCCTACCTCCTCGAGCTCTCCATTATCCAGTGTTGTAGGTCAGGTTAAATATCCTGACCTCCGTTTGCTTTTCGTGTCCCAGAAAGGATAGCGTGTAGCACGTGGGGCAATCCTGTAATTTGGCCTTGCCCTAAATGATGCAATTTAACTCTGAGTTGCAATAAATCTCGTAAGAGGGACTAGTTTCCTTATGACAACAGCTACACTTGGCAGAATTAAATCAACTATCTAGGAGATTCTGGATATCAAACTGGGGGAAACAAAATAATCTTTACTACTGTACAAACCAAAATAAAATAATGGACATAAAAGATAAACGCGAAGGAATAACTGGGCGAATAGGTTTAGAATGTTGGCTCTAGTTGGGAACCGTGAGTATACACAAGTGGCCGCACGCGACCGACAGGGGAGACTCCAATTCCAGGTTTATCTGCAATTCAAATATTTTGCTGTTTGAAAGGAGCAGGGGTATGAGCGTCGAGCTAAATTACTTTCCAAAAGCACGGGGTGGGTTTTCATTTAGGACTGATTAATACTGGGCCTGTTCGAAGTTATGACGGAGGATACAACCTAGCTTCCAGTAACCACTGCCAGCCTTGAAAGTAGGGATCGAGGGGGTATTTTGCCAGGGAAAGCTTAAAATCGAGAAAAAAATCTTTTTTTCTTGTCTTCTGGCTCTTGAGGTGTGGGAGGCCGATGGAAAGAAGCTATCAGGAAAGATAAAAATAGACACTCGTAAGGACAATGAAAGTAATCAAGACACTGGGTCGTATTTCAATAGTTATATCGGGGTATAATTTAAGTCCGGAATTATTCGGAGGACAATCAATGTTTTAGTCAATATTTAACATTTATCTCAGCTTAATTCCCGCCTACACTCAGCCAGCAATAAGAGTCTGCTTAGACTGATGCTTTACTATTTATACAGAGCCGCCGGAAGTGACTTTTAGACAGTTCACGACATGTCGTGGAACCTCCCATTGTTACAATTAGACTCGCTATATGGGACATCTTATTCGAACGGAATTAAATGTCTTCGAAAGAAGCCGATCTCATTAGCATATTTTTGACTCGAATTTGCTCCACTGCTGTAACTAACTTAGCTAATGTGCTATAAATGATGCGTATCATTCCAGTCCTACGTCTCTCTGTATCTCTCTCTCTCTCTCTCTCTCTCTCTCTTACTCTGACATCCAGTATGGGTCAAGATTTCGAGTCTCAACCCTCGTTGCAAAAAACAAACAAAACACAAACAACATGAATAAGATCCCACAGACAGCTATGTCGAACTCGTCGGTTCTATCTCTTCTATGGACGCCGATGTTGCCACCTACCGGCCTAAAAGAAAAGGTTGCTTTGCAAGCGAAAATGAGACTGCGCACAAATTCAGATGAATAATTTTAAGGATAAATTTAAGTTAACCGATGTTAAAACTATTTAAAAAAGGAATAATTTAGTGTAACCACATAATTAAAACAAAACAGTTGCTCATTTTTAAGCTTTCTCCAGGTGGCAGGCTAGTAAAACTGCCACATAATCATAGTTTTTACTTTCTTCATCTCGTCTTGGGCCATGTGCACATATTCAAAGACAGTTCAACCTAGGTCGCTCTATCTTATATTAATCTTTCTCGTATGCATTTTGAGGACTGTCATCTCGGAGAGCTTTGTGGGGACGCCTCCCCCTACATTCAAACTCTTTTACGGTCGACCAAAAAATAGCTAGTTACGACTCGCAAAGAAATCGTGAATTTAACTCGAATTGAAGCAGATCATTAAAACTATTGGAGCCCATGTTTTTTCTCTTTGTTCGAGCATAAATCTTTCATTTTCTCTTTTTTTTAAGATAAATTTACTTGCGCTAATGATGCCAAACAAGGCCATGTAAAGTATTACTAAAGCATCACAGTCCGGATATGTTTTTCAGTTACCATTTCAAACTTATTTACGAAAGTACTGTTTGTAAGCATCTTTGATTCAAACATCAAAACACCCGAACTAATTCAAACACTTTTAAACAAACAAACCCTTTCATTCTCTTCAATCCTCTATTTTACTCTCTCTTGATTTTAGCAAATTATTGAAACTAACAAGTGTTGAATTTACCAGCTAAAAATCGCTTTAGAGAAGATCTGAGGAAACAAAACCCCCCGTCTTAATCCAGTAGCTAATTAACCAATTATTTTTCCCGTTTCTTGTTCAACATTTTACACAATTTACTATTAATTAAACCACGACGTTGGTTCTTCTTTTCAATCAAAGAAGTTACACGGTAACATTAAAAGGGTTTTCAGTTATTCAAATTTTTGTAATGTCTTTCAGAAAAAGAAACAAAATTAGCTGGTCTTTCCATTAATTAGTCGAGCCCCTCTCTGTACTCTTCCCATTCCAAGGTTTAAACTAACGCCCAATAAAAGCAACCGACTCAAGGTGGTATAGATGATGAGGCTTAAGTTTTAGTGAATAATTAGTACTAAGTAGTGAAGAATGGTAAACACTAAGTGGTGATGAACAACGGGTACTATGTGGGGATGAATAACGAGTGCAAAATGCGATGAATAACGAGCACAAAATGGTGATGAATAACGAGTACAAAATGATCATGAATGATTAATACAAAGTGGTGATGAATTACGAGTACAAAATGGCAATGAATGATGATTACAAAGTGGTGATGAATTATAAGTATAAAATGGGGATGAATGAGGAGTACAAAGTTGTGACGTATAACGAGTACAAAGCGGTGATGAATGACGAGTACTATGTGGTGATTAATGAAGGAATAGTACAAGGGGGGAATTACGAGTACTATGTGCTGATGAATGACGAGTACAAAACAGTGATGAATGAAGAGTAAAAAAGTGATAAATGAAGATCACAAACTGGTGATGAATGATGAGTACAAAATAATGATGAATGATAAGTATTTACTGATTCCATCTTCCGTTTTTTTTCCTAAATTTAATTTATTCATTCTTTCCTTCTTCTAACCCCCCCTCCCTTGTTTTTATTGCGCTTGCCTTTTTTTCCTTCTTAAAGGCCCCAGACCCACAATGGTGACCCTTTTTGTTGCGGAACAGGATCATATTCAGAAGAGTTGCGCGCCCATATGATCTCTATTATGCCAAGTGGTTTATTTGGATTAGGTACCTTCCATATATTTCACTTTCACTAACTTCCTCACTTCTTTACAAGCTTTGTCATTAGAAAAAAATTATGGCGAATATAATCTCGTTTTGTAATCTTGTTAATTAAGATATAAAAAAGAAAAAATTTAAAAGTTTCTTGAATAGTTTCTTATTGGGGAGGGGTCAAGGACAAGCTTAACCCCTCTCCTGTGACGTAACACCTTTGGAAATACAACACTGCCGCCATGGCCGGGCATAGATACGCTCTTAACCTGAGCCTGTTCTTGTGGAGCCTATAACAACCAATTATCAATTAACGTCAGTACTAGAATATAGAACGCTATGAGAAACAGGGGGTAGAAAGATGGAGGGGGAGGGAGTAAAATAGCTAAAGAGAAAGAGGGAGGGAAAGATAGAGAAAAAAAAGAGAGAGAAAGCTACAAGGAGCTACAATGAGCTACAAAGATAAGAAGTACCCTAGAAGACCTTACAGTTCATTCAGAGAGGGTACCTTTAGACTAGCAGTTGAGCAGGCACAGTTCTGCTTAACGGCTTACGTGCCCAAACGGCCAATTTTCGAGACTTTGCACAGTCTTGACTTAAACTAATCAACAGAATTGCTGTTGACAACTTCCACTGGAAGTGCGTTCCAACTACCGCAGATACTGTAGGTGAAAAATTTCCAAACATATCGCGGTTGTAAGGCTTCAGTTCAAGTTTTAAGCCATGATTTCTTGTTCTGCTCTCAACAAGTGTGAAAATATCTCTGTAGTCAACATTGTCGAACCTTCGAAGTATTTTGAAAACTTCGATAAGCTGACCACGCAGTCTACGGGTTTCCAACGAGAACAGATCTAATTCCCTCAATTTATCTTCATAACTTTTATGTCTGATAGAAGGAATCAGTTTGGTTGCCATGGCTTGCCCGCGTTCCAATCTCGCGATGTCCTTTCTAAATGAAGGACTCCAAAATTGTACGGCATACTCCAGGTGTGGTCGGACAAGTGAGTTGTACAAACACAGTACAATCTCCTTGTTCTGATATCCAAACTGGCGCTTTATGTAGCCTAGCATCCTTTGGGGTTTTTTTCTTCGCCTCAATGCACTGTTTCGAGAACTTGAGGGCACTAGTGATTGTTACACCCAAGTCCTTCTCAGTGTCGGTGGATTCAATAGCAGTGCTCTTAAGGATATACTAAGATTGGAGGTTTCGGTGGCCCATATGCATCATTTTGCATTTGTTCACGTTAAAAGGCATTTGCCACGTGTCTGACCACTCCCCAATCTTCCGAAGATCTTGCTGCAGGCCGGCAGTATTTCCATCCTTTGCAACGTTCATACCAAGCTTGGTATCGTCGGCAAATTTAGAAATCTTGGCAACCATGTAACCGTCCATCTGGTTGACGTAGATGATGAATAGTAGTGGTCTCAGGACAGAACCTTGAGGCGCCCCGCTAGTAACGGGCACCTACTCAGAAGCCTGTCTGTCCATTCAGCTCACCCGTTGCCGTCTGCCATTTAGCCAGTTCTCTATCCAGCGAGCTATTTTTCCATCAATGCCCAGCGCTCTTACTTTTCAGGGAAGGCGGCGGTGTGGTACCTTATCAAAGGCTTTTCTGAGAGTCTAAGTCGATAACATCCACCACCTTTTCCCGATCGTGCTTACTGAAGACGAAGTGGAAGAATTCCACAAGGTTCGTCAGGCATGACCGTTGCCTTAGGAAGCCGTGCTGGGAACTCTCCAGTAGCAGGTTCCACTCTAAATATAACGTAATCTTGTCCACCATGATGCTTTCCATGAGTTTACTGACTATTGAGGTTAAGCTAATATGTCGGTCGTTCGAAGGCAGGCTAGGGTCTCCTTTCTTGAAGATAGGAGTCACCTCCGCTTTATGCCAGTCTCTAGGAACGCATTCGGTCCGAATTGACATGTTGAGGATTGCGCTTAGGTGTTGTGACACTGGATCGCGCACTTTTTTCAACACTTTAAGGAAGAAACCCGTCCGGGCAAAGGTGATTTATTCGTCATTAGGTCAGTGAGATCCTTTTCTATTTCTTTTTCGGTGAAGTTCATATCCTCCAGCTTTTCCCCCGAGTAGGAATCCGTTGGCTGGGGGATGGGACCACGTTTCAGTAAACACTGAAGAGAAGTAGTCGTTGAGGAGGTTAGCATTTTCTGTAGCTGAGTGCTTTAATGTCCCCTCCTCATTCCTCAAAGGGCCAATAGTTCGACGGATTGGTTTACGGCTGTTTACATATCCAAAGAACTCCTTGGGATTCTCTTTACAAAGTTTCGTCACTCGGAGTTCCTTAGGCCACTTAGCCGCCCTTATGTTGGACTTCACTCTCCTGAATAGCCTCAGGTATTCGTCAAAGTCACCCGAGATCTTCGATTGCCGGTAAACATTTCTCTTCTCCCTAAGAAGTTGGCCGATTTCTCAAGTAAACCACTTTGGTTGAACAGAAGACCGACGGGTCCATTTCACAGGGATGAAACGCGATTGAAGACTCATGACTGTGGTTTTGGAACTGTTCCACGAGTCTTCAACAGCCTCGCACACTTCTAGCCTCGCGTCAGTCAGTCCAGCACGTAGACCTGCAAAGTCTGCTCTTCTCAAGCAAGTTTCCTCGATTTACTAGTTGCTGGCTCTGCCTTTGGGACTTTGACTACAAATCTAATTAGTCGGTGGTCACTGCCACCGAGCTCTTCGCCAACAGAGAGGTCCTCAACGATGTCATCCTCAGAGGTGAAAACCAAGTCGATGATATTTTCTCCACTCGTTGGTTCTCTCAGCCATTGAGTCAGGAACTCGTTGTTTGCGAACTCCAGGAGTAGTGCGTTCTCGGCACAGGGTTCTCTCGTTTCCCAATCAACTTGTATGTTGAAATCACTTATGACGATACGCACTATGTATTTTACAAGTTCGCCCAACATCTGGTACAGACTCCTGTCCTGTTCTAAGAGTTGGGCAGGAGGTCTGTAAAGCACTAGGCTCCTGTATCTGGCAGGACCTATCTCTAGGTCAACACCTAGTAGTAAATTGTCGGATACGATGTTGCAATCCGTCGAGTTTAGAGTATCCTTGACATACAACATCACACCGCCACCCTCTCTGTCTGGCCGATCTTTCAGGAAGAGTTGGTAACCGGGAATCAAGAATTCACCTTCAAAATCTCGGCTTGAGTTTTTTATCCACGACGCCCTTATGGCCCCATCTTAGGTTCTTCTGTTGCTACGAGGCCACGAAGTTCAAGAAACTTGTTTCTGATAGAACTTGCATTAAACAGAAGAACCTTGAGGGAGTCCCCGACTGTAGGACTCCCTACGCTCTTCCGTTTCCCGCTTTTTTTCTGTGACGGGGTCACTCCCCTCTTTGTGACCTCATAAAAAGGCTTCCTGAAGTAACACGAGTATACTGGCTTACGTCCTCCTTTACTCGCGACCTGACACTTCTCTGGGTACGCTCCACAACATCTTGGATCATGTTTGCGAGTACAGCTTTCCCTTTAAAAGAAAGATGCACTCCGTCCCTTTTGTACAGGTAGTTTTTCCCGTAAAAGGTGCGGTAGTGGTCTACAAAAAAGACTCCTTTCATAGTACAAAGATCTCCCAGGCGTTGGTTTATGGCGACGTTCCTCGCGTGAGCATTGCGGGATAGACCCCGTCTTGGGAGTATCCCGACCACGACACGTCTGCGGTTTTTCAGCCCACAGTCGTCAACTGCTCCCATAACCGTCGTCAGAATCTTCCCTCTGGCGCTGAATTTACCTCCTCATAGGTAAAGATCGTTGCCACTTGCCATCAGAGCAACTGCTGAGCTCTCAGAGATCTGAGATTTCTCAGCCTCCACCCTTATTTCTCTGTTCCCCCTTCCTGGAAGGCAGCTTACCTTCACACTGGTGCGAAGGCGGGCCGCTAGCAAAGGTTGTAGATCCCGCGCTTGGGAGTCTCCGATCACGATGACCCTAGCGCATTTGGGTTCAGAGGACATAGGCTTCCCTTTCAGTTGAGGCTCTTTCGATTCATCTTTCTTCCCCACTTTTTTTTCTTCTTCTTTTTCTTCGTTTTTTCTTCCGTTTCTACTTTCTTTTTTTTTTATCTACTGTTTCTGCTATCTTTACTTTCTTACTCTTCCTTTTCTTCTTTTTGTCGCCATGAGTAACCCCAGCAGCAGCTGGCTCTGAGAGGTCGGATGGGTGGCCTCTCTCTGTCGACGCGGTGCTTGAGGGCTCAATAAAGGAGCCGCCTGCGTCGTTGGGAGTTTCCTGTTGCTCTATTTTGGTGGCTGTCATATCTGCAATGCTGGCTTCGAGACGACGGATTTGACTTGCATGCTCAGATCCAAGGATCTTCGCTTTTTCTTTTAGCCGTCGTGATTTTTCCTCAGAAGATTTAAACACTTCTTTAAGCTCCTGCAATTCTGCCCTTGGGCCGCAGTCCGTGCAAATACTTCCAGGGTGGCATTTTGAGAAACACCCCTCCGGGAAATCTACACAACACTTGTCCTTTTGGCATGTGGAGCATGTATATTTTAGCGCACCAGGTCCTTTCTTTCCTGACATGCTGAACACTTTATATCTCGGAATACTTTGTGACCACTCAATGAAAAAGAAGGGGGGTGGTGAGTTCGCCCCGCGTGAGTCGCTCCCTCCTATCCATCGGAGACGTTTCGGATCTTTCAAAAGGCATGCTCCATGTGCTGCTGTTCTTCCGACAGAGTCGTCAAACCTCGGCGTGCCGTGCTCCCAACTAAGCAGCACTGACGATCCAGGAAGGGGCCATCGATTTCTCACGAGGTGAACAACGAAGCACACCCCATACTAAACTCCTACTAGTTCCCTTCACGACGGCCAAGATCTCGGAGCAGCGTTCAATGGATATCCCGCCACACCAAGAGACTCGATTCAAGGCTTTTAATTGGCCTGGCAACCAACCTGGGAACAAAGGGCCGTCACCTCGGACCGATGCTACCAGAGGCGCCCGTAAAAGGTCACTGGGAATGGTCAATAATTACGCGGCAAGGAAGGGGTTAACGGGGCACTACCCTCATCCCATTCCTCGTGCCCCAACTCCTAGGACAACTCTAGTCCTAGTCTCTCGCAACCAGTGAGCGTCGATTGGCGTTGTTTATAGAGGTTTCAAAGCCTCTCTTCTGACGCATGAGGTAGCTGCCAGGTCCTTGTAAGTAGATAGAGGGGAAAAATGGGTAAGAGTGACATGATAGTAGTAGGTTTTTTTATAGTTTTCTTTTTCCTTTTTGTATAAGAAGTGGAAGAGATAGGATAAAAGTGAAAAAGGAGGAGGATAGAATAGAAAAAAAGGAAGGAAGGACGCACTTAGTCTGGAACATCGTTTCCGACCAAATCGAAAAGGGAATTCCTACCAGGGGTACCCAAAAAAGAGGTACCCCCGCCGACATAGCTCGAAAAGTCAAAGGTACACACAAGCTCTCTTCCCGCGACAAGGGCGCGTCACCTCTCCCTCTACTTTCTCAAAAAAAGAAAAAAGAGAGAGAGAGAAAGAGAGAGAGAGAGAGAGAAAGAGAGAAGGAGAAAGAGAGAGAGGGGAAGGAAGAGAGAAAAAGTCACAAGGAAAAGTAGAACCTCTAAGGACATTGCTGACCATACCGTAGAGGTACTATTTTGAGAGAGAGAGAGAAAGAGAGAGAGAGACTGGTGTAAATAAGTAAATAAGATAATATATCACCTGGTTACATCCAGTAGTAGCTCGAGTAGACAATAAAACACTACCTAACTACCATTTTTTTCGAATTAAGGGGGTCTTTGGGGAACTTCATTCTTCCCCCTCTCTAATTTACATACACACAACCAATACCCGCACACTTTGACACACGCACACACCATGCATGTCACAATTCAATCACGAGCGAGAAAGAAGCTGAACATGATAGAAATTAATATAGGGAAGAGGCAGCTAAAACAGTGGTAATCCAAAGGAGGAATGAAGTATCAAAAGGATAATTTAAAAAAAAACGATGAGTACTTAAGGATTGAACTCATCGTCGTGTTGGGGACAGAAGGGCAACATCAAAACTCCCCGGAACAAGTGTGCTCACACAAGTCTTTCAAATCTACGATCCTTGATTTCGAGGTGTGGAAAAAATATGACCTTTTTTATTTAACGAGAAAACCAACGAGGCATCCTCAAACTAGTTTCTTCGGAGAGATCTATTAAGTGTTAAAGTGAGGAGAGAAGTGAAATGTGTGGCGGATGTATAGCCACATATCCTCCTGTCGGTGTTGGGGCAAGTAGAGCACGGAATCTTTCAAATATCAGCCTTAAAAGACTCCCCATGCTACCGTAGATTCCTCTTTTGTGGGCCAAATTGCACCTAAGAGACCACCACCCGGAGTAATGGTCTATATTCTATATCATGAGTCATTACTTATTTAAGAGTGATTTAAAATGATTTAATAATAATTATTAATAAGAGAAAGTGAGAGGAGTAAATTTACATATTTACTTTTAATGTGAAATGATGGACGTAGCAGACCAAACGACCCAATCGTTACAGAGATATGACAGGAAAGGAAACAATGATAATAGATGTTTTCTTTATTACCGGTTTTATACCGCTATATATCGGTCTTTTATATCCTTGATTTATGTTGTGAGTGCAAAGTGTAGGGGTCTTATAAGCTCTGTTTGAATTTATTATTTTACACTCAGTAATAGACGAGTGAGTTAATCCCCCCCCCCCAACCCCACCACAACGAGGCACTGCTTCCCTCTTTTTCAACGGGCCCTCTTCCTTCCTACCTCCTTTTGCTTTAGTTGCACCATCTTTCTTTCTTCTGACTTCATTACAGTAGTGAAGCAAAATAGACAAAGACTCCTCCCCATTTCCCCATCAGTCCACGCCCCCCACCCCTCCTAAACAGGACAAGAGTTGTTTTCGAATTCCGTCCGAGCGATTGGCGGGTGGGTCGTCTTCACCTCCCGGAACTGCCGTTGGTGGGCAACGTCGCCCAGCCAGATTTTTATATACGCCTAAACGGGGCCCCTACATCTGTCCGCCTCAGTTGCCCGGGATATAAACAGCCACTTATTACCCGTCCAAAGCGCGCGCCCGACCGTTTTCTGCGGTTGGGCCCAATTATCGAATGCGAATGGATGAACACCCTGGAAGGGGCGACATTATGGCTAACCACGTTCTGGGGGTTTTCCGGGATGGAGTCAAGTGTTTTTTTTTTGCATTCCTCGCATACTTAGCAGTGACGCAGCCCTTCGTACACGCCCACGGTGTACATAGATGTCTACACGCACATATATCAGAAAATCTGTCTGTATATCTTAAAAGAGATTAAGGTTGTCTTGACCTCTCCATCAAGGACTCACCGTGGTAGATGACTTCAAAAGGCGGGATAAATGGGTTTCAAATTCGTTGAGGGAAAGAAAAGCGTATTAAAAAAAAAGAATAATAAGAGAGGAAAGTAAAAGAGAACTGTCCAAAAGAGCTGATTACGTCATCCCATCGAGCCTTGAACTCTCGAAAAATCCCTCGACTTCAAACTACCTTCCACGATCGGAGGGAACCACGCCCCTGAAGAGATGCTACCGAATTATTTCAAAGTTAATTGGAAGTGGAACTAAAAACGAATTAAGGGGGGTCTATGGGGAACTTCATTCTTCCTCCTCTTTAATTTATATACACACAACCCATAACGACACAATGACACACGCATACACCATGGCACAGTTCATTCACGAGTGAGTAGGGAGCTGAACATATAGAATTTTTTTTTTTAGGAGATGGCTCAAACAGCGGCAATCTAAAGGAGTACAGTATCAAAAGAAGGATTGGGTTGAAATAAGTATCATGAGTCCAGCTAAAATTACGCTTGTCGTGTTGAGGACAGAAGGGCATCACCAAGACCTCCTTGAACAAGTGTGTTAACTTGAGTCTGATTCAGATCTAAGACCCTTCATTAGGAGAGATAGATGATGGAGGAAGAAGTAGAAGGAAAAATAAGAAACAAAGGAATTCGGAGAGAGAGAGAGAGAGAGAGAGAGAGAGAGAGAGAGAGAGAGAGAGAACACGGGAACAAGCATAAACATTGCATTATGAATAAGCCTTTATTTTAATTTTGTACATGCTTGTTCGTAAAGACTTCCTTAATGGAGCTCACAAAATAGCGCGTTGCATTTCCCTTTGTCATCTAAATTGATTTCCGCAACAATTGGAGACGGTCCCAATTAAAACCTGGCTCGACAGTGACCCTCCTCTTTCTCTCCTCCGTGAAGATTAAATAATGACCGCGCGATTAAAAGTGATGAAGACTGATATTCTCGCTCATTCATCGTCGTCATCACCGGAAGCTCCTGGAATCGACCGCAGGACGAAAAAGTTAAAGAGTGAAAATAGGCTAAATGGACATATTAAACTGGATAGTACAAAGATTTTATATATAATTGCACTAATCACTTTTGTGAGTCATGATTATCGATAATCTTCGATTAATATCCCGTCCGCTAGGGCAGTATCCTCCTGCTTTCGGTTCTTCGTACTCGTCTCTGCTGCCTTCTCTGCAGTTGCTCTCAAGCTATGGAATGTTCTGCCTCCTGTCATACGCTCCTCTTCCTCGTCTGGCGCTTTCAAGCGCGCTATGAAAACCCACCTCTTTTGTCAGGCTTATCCTAGTCGACAGGCGCCCGCGGAAGGCTTTAGGGTATGAAGGGCGATATATAAAACCTCTATTATTACTATTATTTGGGCCAGTCGATCATTGAATCTAATTTCCGTCACAAAAACAAGAAATGACTCTTCAACTGATCCGACATCTTGTGAAATAAACTTCAGGAAAAGCTTGAGTCTTTGTAGCGAGGAAACTTTGTATAAAAACAGTGAAAGAGTGTAATGGAAAGGTCTTTGAGAATATAATTGGCTGGATTTGGAGAAAGAAAAAAAAGCCTCTAGTCGAGTCACGAGTTCGATCCCAACTTTAAGCGGTGCCACAAACTGGCTGCCCATTGGCGGATACGCTGAAACTTACCAACACGTATCATCACGCAGAGATGCAATCACAAAATCGCTATCATTCCCTTCCCCGCTTTGCACTACAACACACCCACACTCTCCTGTGTCGGAACCCTGCAGATGGAGTGCTAATATGCCATAAGAGATCACAAATCCACATACCCAGACCTTGAGTACTATTTTACCATATGGAGTACTCATTATGGACAGACTCCTACCGTGGAACCACAATTGGTTATATTAATCGATGGTTGGTCTTAAAACACAATACTAACGACACCCCTGGCGTCTCCTGGCTTACCACCAATTGTCTTTCTGATCTTGATCTCTATTTCATTGTTCACAGACATTATAATTTTTTTGTAAACAAACTATGTATTTCAGTAACTACCTTACTCTAAAGGGCTTTGGGGACGCGTATCCTAACTTGGAATTTTATGGGGACGCTTTTCTTAATCTTGAAGGTTTTAGGGACAGTCAACTGGATTTGGGTACTTTGGGGACGCTTTCCTTTACCTGCTTCCAATTTAAAACCACCCGTGTCAATCAGAAAGCCATTGCCCCTGACCTCCATCCTTCTGAAAATCCAGAAGAACCGTCATTCTATGTTTGTAAATCATAAGCTCACCGGACAAAAAAAATAGTCACCAAGGAAGAAAAAAACATAATTTAACATCTGAAGAGTGTAGGAACCTCAGGCAGCCGAGAGCTGTAGCTTAGTTTACGGCGAAACGTTAGTTAGGCTTTATTTGTGTTGCGAACGGCGTCAAGATCTGTAGATAGAAAATTAGTTCTACTGAAAATGGGCCGGAAAAGCGACGTCATGGAATGTCAAAAAGGTGTGATTGCATTTGGCCCCGCCAAAGGTCATCACGTGAAGGAGGTGGCGGAATTTGGCAGTGTTTCAACGAGTACGGTCATCCGAATTTACAAGCAATGGCAGAACTCCCAAAATGCCAAAATTCTCGCCAGAATTGCGGGCTGAAGAAGGTGTTGACAGACAGGGAGCGTCGTCGAATCTCCAGGCTGGCAACTGCAAATCGATTTGCTTCCAGGTAGGAATTGATATAAAACGTCAATTTTGGTCCTTCACCACTCATTTCAGAAAGAACATTACACAGGAAACTCCATGGCATGAAAATATAGAGCAAAGTTGCGTGCAAGAGGCCCTTACTATGGTTACAAGTGACTAACTTTTGTCTGGTGAGCTTATCTTACTCCACTAAAGTGAAATTCGGAATCTGACATGCCCTTCCACATTAGGCTTTTCGAGTAGATCAATTCTTTCTTTCGAAAGTCTCTTTTTCTCTTATATGCTATTTATCAGCCTTTTGCAGACTCCTTTATGTTTATGTTTAAATACTCGTATACTCATTCTTTGCCTTTTTAGTTTTGCTTCTTACCCAGCAGTCTTGCATTCTTCTGCGAGACGATATGCCCTTTATGCAAAACATGAAGCCTATTGTTGCCGGAAGCCTAATTTCTCCTTATATTTTCTCCCCTAACCAAATCTGACGTGATTCTGCCTTGCTTTGGAACATCTCCCCATGATCCGTGGACGGGAATGAAAACTAACAATGATTCTATTAACAGAATCCCTTGTTTGATGTAGATAGGGCTACCGACAAGCTAAGAACTTCTTGCCTTCAATAAAAAACGTTCACACTAATGAACGCAGGTACTCAAACCCCTAGTTTAGAACCCACGATATCGAAAAAAAACACGAAACCACACATAAACCTCTTAATATCCACGGTGAATCCGAAGACTGATCTACGAACGAACAAAGAGGCTTAGAGGCGAAGAAGGTAAAAAAGGCATATGCCCATACTTCGTTATCTGCCCCCATCAGCTCATTTGAGTGTTACCTGCAGGTTGAGTCATTGAAACCACAACTCTTCGCCGCTCCTACTATAACAATTGAGGTTTTGAAAGGTTTATGATAGGAACAGTAAAACTGTAGGCCTGGATGTGTCCCCCGGCCGCCTTCACCTGAGAGCGTGAGAAAATATGAAGACGTCTGCGCAAACACGCGTTCTGTCATGTCTTAACCCCGAGCACCTTGTTATAAATTGCGGTTGTGGCCGTTCGATTTTGTGCGAAGAGTTGAAGGTGTACACAAATAGGTATCTGTATACGTAAAAAAAAATGGAGGTAAGATATTTCTCGGAATGTTACCTTCTTTAATTTAAGCTACCTACTTCAAAGACCCCGCCCCCAAATCAAATTCAGCGTCGAGATTTGTCCTTGTTTTCTCTAGCTCCCGCGTTTGGAAATCATACTCTCATTTTTTTATTTCATTTGTTTCTAAGCTTTGTCTTTTATCATCTGCAATTACCATGTACTCAACCACAGACAAATGTTATCTTTAAAATACAAATACAATAAACCAAAAACAAAAGGAGCCAGAGGCAATGTGGGAGGAGACGCTACACAGTGGGCCTACCGAAATTTTATTATTTCAATGAGTAAAACAGGCAGAACGGTAGAAGAAAAAGGCTGATTTCCTTGGCTGATCACCACAAATGCAACCTTTTGTATCTGTTTAATCTGTTCAATAGGAAAGTAAAAGAAAGAAAGAGACCTTATTGTGGCCGATGGGCCATTGGATGAAGAGGCGGGTATTTACGGCGCCTAGAATCGCCCCGAGACGAAAGCGATGTCTGGATTCCTGATTCTATAAAAATTAATGACTTTTGGCGCCCACCAAGGACAAATAACACCCTTTTGGTGATTGAGGGATGCCATTAATGGAGTTGAGGGGCAAAACTCTCTACGATACCTGATAAACACTTTGACAATTATCCAGAACCGGTAGCAAATAAACTTACATTGTGTTCATTGACTTTGGCTAAAGTGTTGCATCTATTTCTACATCAAAGAGAGTTAGACAAAATAATAAAACAAAAAAGGAAGATAATCTTGTTTGAATGATTTCTCAAGAGCGTTAAAAACTTTGTTTGGGAAGAGGTAGGTCCATATTCGTAGTTATATACCATCTATTCCCTGTACCATCTAATAATTCCTGTATCATCTAATCTCTGCTCTTTTCTAGGAGTACCATCTAATCCCTGCTATTTTCTTGGAGTACCATCGAATCCTTGCTATTTTCTTGGAGTACCATCTAATCCCTGCTATTTTCTTGGAGTACCATCGAATCCCTGCTATTTTCTTGGAGTACCATCGAATCCCTGCTATTTTCTTGAAGTACCATCTAACCCCTGCTATTTTCTTGGAGTACCATCTAATCCCTGCTCTTTTCTTGGAGTACCATCTAATCCCTGCTCTTTTCTTGGAGTACCATCTAATCCCTGCTCTTTTCTTGGATTTTTCCAATGCACCGTTTGATTAACTGAAGAGATTTGTTTGTAATCCGCTCTATTTTTCAGCTCTAAATTCGGCTTCCCTTGCCATAGGGGCTGTGTCCCTATGGCAATGGTGATGTAGCATCCGAAAGAAGACTCGAATAGATGAGTCGAAGCAGTAGGAATAAAAAGGTCAACATACATAAGTCGCGTGCTCTCAATTATTCTGACATCACCTTATGACCATAGGACCTTCAAAACTGTCAATAATTCCCGGACTAACCATGGGAGGACCTTGACAATTATATAATTCATGTAAAACAACATAAAGGTTTCAAATTTCGTTAGACTCAGCCGAATAGTTACGATTTTATTTGCCAAATAACTCGTTGAAAAGTAAAATGATTACCGACCGACCGTCTGACCTACGGACCAGAATAGTAACTTATAGAGTGGCGTTGCACGAGACTTAAAACTAGTTGTTTTCCGAATCAACTCCACCTATTTTGACTCTCCAGCTACTACAATTCTATATAACTTCACGGACTATTGGGATTTATTCGCTTCAATCAACTTAATTGTATAGATTTCATAGTCGTTCCGCGTTGCTATGGAAACAACTTCCATTCTTTCAATCTCATAAAAATAAAACAAACCCACCTCTACACCAAGCCATTTATCGGGGTTAATAGTCCCACGCGTACCCATGGATGGATGAATTTGACTAAACAATGGCCTCGAGCAAAGCTGCGTCGACCTTCTATGAATAAACACCCCTACCTCGGACAATGAGAATCCTGCAATAGATACTTCGCCGACCGCAATAAAAAAGTTTATTAAGAGAAAAAAAAACAGACAAAAGACTGAGCGAGACTGCTAACCATCCAATGTGTTCACCGAGCCGGCCAGACCCTCTCATTACGATATTTATTACGTGACCTGCTAACACTTGGCGGTCTCACATACAGACAAGAGAAGGAAGAAACACGAGTATGGCTTGGTCGCCGCACAAGACGATAAGTGAACATTTCTTCAACGAAATTATGAAATATTATATAAAAATACAACCGATCTTAACAGAAATTTGTATATTTTCTGACGTCCAAATAGTGATAGATCTTTTGGGGGTGATGACGTGAATACTTTCATGTAATTTCCAGGGAATTGTTTATAAATGAACATTTCTTCAACAAAATTATGAAACATAATATAAAAATACAACCGATCTTAACAGAAATTTCTATATCTTCTGACGTCCAAATAGTGATAAGACACTTTTGGGGGGGATGGCGTGTATACTTTTATGCACAGCGATAGAAAGACACCTTTTTAAGTATTAGCAATCAAATCCTTCCTTGAATCTATTTTTCAAGATCATAGACCATGTTGCGTAGTATGCAACAGGGTGGTCGTCCTGACAGCATTTTTCGACTCATTATTTCCTTTTAGAAGTCTCATCCAAACCCAGACTTTTAATTCGGATCCAACACTCCCCCGTGACTAATTTGATGGTAACAAATTACATCAGCTTATTTAGCACTCGTCCCTAAAAACAAACGGTGGTGCAGTCGATTGAAAGGCGGCACTGATATATATAGGCTGGCGAACCCAATGTGAACTCTAATAAGAAGGATGCGCGATAAAAAAAGGTCAATTTAATGAAGCACAACGACCATTATCAGCCGATATCTTTTCTTCCCAATCCTGCCATTCTCCGCCCAAAGGAAGAATAAAAACACTTTCCCATTAAAACACATGGCAAGAAATTTTCCAGACTCCTCGAGTATCTTACATCTCATCGCTGTTTTCCATTTTTATAATTGATACAGTGATGCTGTTTTTCTTCCTTTCTTGGGAGTGGTGTGTTGATTCACCCGGCGTGTGGTCGCAGATGGGGCGGGCATGAAGGAGCTGATGGTCAGTGCGAGCGGCAAACAGGCGCTCTTGACGGCGAAGGAAGAGTGGTTCATTCCTGTCATTCAAGATGAGACGAGCTGCCCGGCGCCATCATCTCCTCATTCATGGAGTCACGTTAAACACGAGCCCAGCACGTGGCCATCTCCGCTCACGTGGGTTTGCCCTTCCGACGACTCCCTGAATTTTCGAGCGATAAATATCACTTGGTGACGGTAAGGAAGAGCGAACATGCGGAGACTGTAATTCTGAGATGATAATAATATAAATCTCATTTCTGACTGTTTCTGTTCTTTAGGAATTTGCTTTTGGACCCTTTAAATGTTGCTCTCTCTACTAGAACATTTACGCTAGACAAGACTTACTTTGCAATTCTTTTAAATTCTATCTCTAAGTTTCTGTTTCTATATTCATTTATTTTGTTGTGTTCAGTCTGGGCTTCCCCCCTCCCCTCCGTTTGATCTCTCCCACTTTATCTATCTACTCCCGGCTCTCCCTCCTTTTTTTTCTCTCTCTACCTACCCTCCCCATTGCCCTCTCGTTGTCTCTCTTCGATTAGATGTCGGGACCGGGCATGCTGACCTCGAACTCCCTAATGCCTGACACCAAGACGGATCTGCCAGTCCGGCCTGATTACTGCGCCATAAGAGGAGTTTGCAAAAGGATAATCAATAGCCTATACGAGGAAGCTCCTGTTCCCACCACCCAGTTCAGTCCCACCTAGCATTCTCATCCATAAATCTATCCTATTCCATTCATCTACCACTCGATTTGTAAACCAATTAAAACCAATCTCTTTTCTAAAATTAAATTTGTCCATTTAAACTATTCCTGCATGTCATCTCTTGTTCCCTTACTTATGTCTCCACTATTATAACCTTTTACCCACTTGAAGACTTCAATCAAGTCCCCTTCTAATTCTTCTCCTTTCTGACCTATGTAAATTTAGTCTCTTAAGCCTTTCACCATTAGGAAAGCTCCTCAACCCATGATTCATCTTAGTCATCCTTCTTTGCACAGATTCAAGCGAACCAATTTCAGTCCTATAATATGGTGACATCACCACTCCTATTTCTTACACCCTTACCAATAAACCCTAGTATCGTATTAGCTGTATTCCTCGCACGTATGCACTGTTTTCTAAGCTTGAGGTCTGAACTTACTAGAAGACCTATGTAAGTCTCTTTCGCATTCTGACCTTCCTAAAGCTCTCCCATTCAGTTTATAAATTATTCAGTGCATTACACCACAGTTGCTATGTTAAATTCCATTTGCCATTTATCTGCCTATTGGGATAATATTTTCAATTTCTTTTATAATACCTCAATATCATTGACAAATATGCTCAGGTCGCTACTTCTAAGTCAAGATCATTAATATAAATGAAGAACGACAACGGCCCCAGCACCGACTTATGAGGAACTCCACTGATAACATTTCCCCACTCAGATTGAATCCCATCTATACTAACACTTTGTTCTCTGTCAATAAGCCACGGCTGAATCCACTTAAAAATACTTCAATCGATCCCATACGATTTAACTTTATTCCAAAGGCATAAGTATGGTCTTACTAAAATCCGAATAAACAGTATCGTAATTCCCATTTCTATCGGCAGCATCGTACACCTTTCTATACAAGGTCTGCTGACCAAAGTCACGTGCTCTTCCTTATTCTGATTTATGACCTTACCACCTTCAAAACTTTCAATAATTCCCGGACTAACCTTGGGAGAACCTTGGCAATTATATCATTCGAAAGAGAAGGTAAAACAACATAAGGGTTTCAAATTTCGTTAGAATTGGCGGAATAGTTACAATGTTATTCCTCCCTCCCCCTAAAAAAAGCAAAACGGGGACCAACCGACGACATAGTGAGATATAGAGTCGCACGAGACTAAAAAGACAGTAAATTAGTCAAACACGATTTGCCCATAGCTTTCTTGCACGACATTGGTACGATGTTAGTCTCTAACGATTTTCTCTAACCTGAAGACCAAGGTCTACTTCGGTACAATTAGAATATCCTGAGGGCAAATATTGAAAGAAAATTCTTATTTAACATCCTAGCCATTGCATCACTATCACTCACTAACTCTCCATCTGTAATTTTAAGTGGGCCTTTTTTATCTTTAGTCTCAATTCTGTATAATTGAAAGAAACCTTTGGGATCTTCCGTTGCCTTATTTGCCACTTTAATCTCATAATTTCTCTTTGCTACATTGAATAACTTTTTAATGCCCAGAGTTAGCTCATTGTACATCTGGCTTAATTGACCCTCGCCTTTTTTATTTTCCTATAAGCGCCTCTTATAATGACTCACTTTATATGACATCCATTTAAGATCGACAGCCTTGATTCTAAACTCCCTGTATGAAATGTTCATATTCTGTCCGGGAATTAACTGCTTAATCATTGTCTCATATTTTCTGATCTACATTATTTCTCTTTATCTAAGGATTATCTTTCCCCTCAACTGCTCTCATTGACAGCACATTTCTTGACTTCACTCGCTAGTACCCAAATCACCGTCTTCAGCTACTTGCTTAGACTACAAAAATCTGTTTATCTAAATTCTAGTATTTTACCCTCATTTATTCTACTGTAAACCCTGTTCCATTTTAATATCAATCTAATTTCGCAATGGTCGTTCTTTTCCAAATTTCCCCCAATACCATCACTAATACCCTCTTCCTTATTTGTTAGAACTAAATCTAATATATTATCTCCCCTCGTGGGTTAGTTTATAACCTCTCTAAAAAAATTATTATGTACCATAGTAAAAAGTTCCTTAGCCTCCTGATCACCTACAAGAACTTCTCAGTCTATATTTCTCTAGTTAAAATGACCCATTATAAAGACATGTTTACTTCCACATGAACGTTCTATCTCTTGCCACAGAGGGCATGTAGCTTCCTTACTAAGATTTGCTGGTCTATATAATAATCCTATAACAAATTTATCCTTTCCTTCCTTAACATCCATCTATAATAACTGTATTAGCGTCTGTTTTAACTGTAGTGTGTTTATACACTGGAGATTATCTCATATATAAATAATCACCTCTCCTCCTTTCCTCCTGTTCCTATCTCTATAAAACATATTCTAACCATCAATCTAGACCTAAAGTGTAAAGTTCTTTCCTACTAAATCAATACATCACTCTGTTATCGCAATAACATCAAAATTCTCTACCCTGACTCGCCCTCTTAACAAATCCATCATCATCATCATCATCATCATCAGCATAAATACACTCTACCTTCCTAGTTCGTTGCTCAATTCCCCGCCTGGTGCTCTCTAAATTTATCTGAATGACATCACCCCTACTTGCCTGATCCTACTTACCTTGACAGCCTATACCTATACTCCCCTCGAAACAGTCACAACACTTTCACACCCTTGCGATCCAAGCTCATTTGGTCTGGAGTTCCAAAGATTGGCCGGGATGGCGTATTCTGCCTGTTCCAGTGGTACCGACCAAGGAACGATAGCAGCGCACCTTGGCCGATCGCTTAGTGGAGGCCAGAGTAGGGCAGTTGAGGGCAGGGGCAGGGGCAGGGGCAGTGAGCAACAAATGAGGCAAAGTGTGATTTTTTTCCCTCTCAACTTCCCACTTAAGCTTGGTTGAGGAGCTCGCAACTCCCTACCGTATAAAGTGGTTTTCCATTTACCACCTATGGAGCTACTCTCAGGTAGATGGATCACTTTTAATAAGGCACCCCCCTTCTGCTTTCCCGGGGCCCTCCCTCCAAATACCACAGACTTGACATGGTATTTTCCCTCTCCACTTGCTACTAGTTTCGGGTGTTCCCTTACATATTTAGGTAGAGTTCATGGGCGACTCTAGTTAAGGGAGATTTCCCCTCTTTACTTTATCAAGAGCCCGTCAAAAAATAAATTACCGAAGAGAACGTTTCTCCCTCTCATATCTCTCCGGGTTGCTCTTTTGTCGCTCCGAATCCCTCTTTACTTCTTCATGCGCAACCCGAGAACAGGACCTGACTAAGGACGCGGATCCTCTGTGTCCCATTTTAACCCCCTTAGAGGGATAAAGGGTAGCATCGTCCGATCAGAGGTCGTCACTTTGTTAGGAGCTCTCATGCCCGCTCCAACTCTCTTCGCTAATGGAGGCCAGGATGTCGACCCAGAAGACGTCTTTGGCTAAACATAATCCTCCTTGAGTCCCCGGGCTGAATATTTCCATATATTGTAGGGGTAAGAGTGCTTAGATGCCCTTTCTGAGTTCAAAATAGAGCCGGAAGTGCACCCAATATAGATTATAGGGTCTTCCAAGGGTGTAAACAAAAAACTTCGTGGTAGGCTCCCTCGAACCAAAGAACTTTCGGATGCAGCATGCGCATCCGAAAGCTCATGGTGAGAAGAGTGTCCTTCTCCCCGGGTTGGTGCCCCCTTGTCAGCCATGTATTTACTAATCTCGGATAAGGCTGAAGCTGATTCGTCCGGCTTGGGAATCCTTCCAGGAATGGTAACTTTCTAGCTCAATCCTCGCTCTACTATTGTAAAAAAACGACAAAGGAAAATAAGTCTATGGGTTCCTCTCCCTCCGCAGAGGCTCCGTTGATGGGAATTGACCAGGCCAAGGCTGGCACGTCCGGCCCCGGAGTGCCTTCTTGCGAGGAGACCCAGACCAACACAAGGAAGACTAACGTTAATAGTGTGGTGAGCAGAGCCTCGATGACTTCAGGACCCCTCAGTGAGAGACTTTTCGATTTCAATCCAGCTGGTTTTAAACGCTTCTTAGTTACTCGCTCCACCGAGTGGCAAAATATTGGCTAAAGTCTACGTGTTCCATCAGAGTGTAACATTATCTCAGCTGGTGGGAGAGAACCGTAAGTCACTGGTTTCTTGGACATGAGCCTTCCTTCGAATTATTAGTGCTCTTCTGACATTTAATGGGTCGCTGGTGCACATGACACCGCATTTTAGTATGAATATCGTGAACGGAATGGTTTATTTGAGGGAACTCATGAACTGATCATTGGAAGATATCACCGAAGAGCTGGTAGAATAACGAGAGGTCAAGGTCGAGTGTGAGATGAGAAAAGAGGGTGAGGGGTTCGAGCAAGACCCATCCTACACGCTTCATTACGTTCGATTGTGACATTTTCACTGAGTCTGTGTGTGCCGGTTGGCATCGCAACCGCGTCAGGGTACCGGGCTACTGGCGTGTAGGTGCTACTACTGCCAGCACTTCGGCCCCACGAAACGCTCTTGTAGGCGTGCAAATTCGGGTCTACCCGAAGTCTTTGTAAATTACTCTAACACCGTACACGAAAAACCTTTTTGTGCACGGTCAAGTCTGTTAATTGCGACGAGTCTCATCTCGCTTCCTGGAAGCAATGTGGCTCGTATCTTTTGGAGGAGGAGGTTCTTTCTAGCCAGGATACGGACCGAGTCTCTTTTCGCAAGGCTAATGACTTTGTCTTGTCTCGTCATGTACGACCTGGGACTTCTAATGCCTCTAAGGTTAAGTAGGCATCCTCTGCTCCTGGTCCATCCAAGTCTATGAGCACGGTCACTTCCCCACCTAATGAGAGCCAAAATGATGTTCTATCCTATTCGGATTTCTTATATTGACCGCGGAAAGAAAGACAGCACCAATAGATCTCCAGCACCCACACCCCACCCAATGCCGGACTAGGTTAGTTGGAGACAATGAAGAATACAAAAGAGGTAACCCGTTTCCATAGCCCCCTTGCTTGCCAAAGGTTCCGAGGCAAAGTGGGAAAAGGTCTTTCGTGGCGAGCCCAGCCTCCCTCTCTAAGTCCTCGAAAGTGACAGCGCCTTCAGCACCTTCTACAGGCAATATTTCACGGAGTTCTGCGTCTGGAAAGCGTACAGCCAGTCCCGTGAGAGTCTTGGCATCGAAGAGGGACCACGTATCTCTTCTGAGTTAGGCCTCGACGGCATATTACTTCAAAGGAATTGCCGTGGACTCCGGTCAAAATGGGAGGAGCTACAGTGTCACGTCTCTTTCCATTCTCCGTTAGCTATCTTTCTGAAGGAGATAATGGTGAGGGAATGCCGCCTGCTGGCCCTCCCTGGTTCTAAGGATTTGCCGGCCCTCCACGATTTACACTGCATTATTTCTCCGTTATTCTACTGCTATAAATACCACCTGGATAGAAGTTATACTGACTGACATTCACTATTATCCGTCTTAGATCCCGGGGAATTCAGCCGCGTCGCGCCACCGGTGCGGTGGCCCTTTCCTTCCCTTCGGGATTTTAACGATAGGCACTTCCTTTGTGAGGCTTCTACGATCAATTCCATTGGTCAGATCATTGCCGTCCTGATCGAAGATTTTGAGATAGGTGTCCTAAATGTAGATTAGTTTACGCACCACTGCCGGAGAACCACTCTATTTTCTTGTATTGTTCTGTCCCTGTATTGTCAGAATGCACAGCCTGATTTTGGAGTAGAGGTGATCGACAACCTTCATGATGGTGACTACTTCTCCATTCAGATATGGTTTTCTGGGCCACTGCCGCATGAAAAAGCAAATCGATGGTGATTGGAGTGGCCGCCATGGTCTGGATTTTTTCGAAATGACTAATATCTCTGTCTCTATCGACGAGTTTAGCTCGGTTGCTGAAGCCGTTGAGTTCTTTGGCAACCTCATTTGCATGTCTAACTCTATTCCTAGAACGTTTGATTGTATTTTGCATTCCGTGGATAGATCACTCTACCCCGATGGGTTTCACACTCTTTACTCTGAGCATCAACGATATCACCTCGGTGTTGCAGGAAGATGTTCTCGCTATGCTGACGTAGTGGACCTTTCGATCTATTTTGTTGCGACCCAAATGCAATCTCTGGAGCCTTGACTCCAAATGCAAATTAAATCGCATCTCTCGCGATGCCGAAGCGCACCGGTTTTATTTTTGGTTGGCTAAGACTAAGTCGGTGCGCTTCTGTTGCCATCACTGGCTTCACACTGACACGAGTTTATTCTCAAACAGGGTTAGCTTTAAAGTGGTCGATCGAACCTTACTTTGGTCTTGTTTTCGATTGAGGCTCCACCTAGGAGAGAAAAATTTGCAAACTTAGAGTCTCTTGTACCGGCGACATAGACATTTTTCCCTCGTTGACGTTCACACTTGATAAACTGATGTTGCTATTGTTTTGTTGTTTTATCGTTCCTTTGTTCCCTCAAAGCTTGATTAAGGATGCTAGTTTTATGTATCCACAGCCTAGCATGAATTGCTGAAGGTGGACGCGATCCACCACACCAACCTCCATCCGTTGACTAATGCCTTCCCCATGTCCTCTGGCTGTCGATGCTGGGGACATGCCACTTTCTCTAAGCCTCGAAGAGTTCATTATACGTTTGTCCGCGCGGGCCTGGTGTCTCCTTCAGTCGTAAAAGGCTCTCATCGCATCCGCGGCTAATCTAACGTTGGCTATGCAGCCGAGAGTCACCAGTTATACCCTAAGCTCTTTGTGTTTATGGCGAGGAAATTCATTCGAGAACTGTGTGTAGCCTTCCAGCCGCTGGTGCCTCTGGTTCTGCCCAGGACGTCACCCTAGAGAGAACAACGCCTGACTATTTGTTGCTGTACCTCTGTTCCCAAAGCTTCTATAGCGCCGAGAATATTGCGGATTAGTGCCAGTGTACACAGATAGATCCAAGTCAGAAGATGGGGTTGGATTCTACACCGTATACTCTCTGTTTGAAGTCAGTGACTCTCTAGAAGGCGCTGCGTCTATCTTCACGCCAAATCTAGTTGAAATACACAGCTTGATTCGCGAAATAACTCGCTGTGCCCGCTTCGGAGACTGGATCGTTATCTTATCGCGACTCACAAAGTTCCCGAACTGCTCTTGGGGCATTGATATCTTTGTATCCCCTATTTTGCTCTATTTGTGATGCCACTTTTGCTGCGAACAGGAATCAGGTCAGCCATCTGGGTGTCTTGCAAAGAATATGAGAGACGGCCGATGGGAACTTAAAGTTGCGTGATACCCCATTGGACATATAAAGTGAGGAATATAGTAAAAAAGGGTTTTAGTAGGAGAAATAGTGGGAAAAATGGGGAAAATTCTATGAAAGCGAAAATGAAAAGAAGTGTGAAAGACAGATCCCCGGCTTTCTTTGCGTTTTGTATATAATTTATGATATATATATATATATATATATATATATATATATATACACACATTATATATGATACCCTTAGATTGTTCGATACATTCTCTTCGAATGCCCTAGTCTGGGGCTTTTCACACGTTCCCTTTTTCTAGCTTTTGTAAAAGTTTTTTAGGTTAAGTTAGGTTATATAAGTTTAATATTTAAAAAGCTAAAAGCATCTCAAATTTAGCACTTTCCCCTGCCAAAATATCGTGCTCCCGTCTCCTCGAAAATTACCTGGCAAAGAAAAAATGAATGAGCTTTAAATAATTAATGCTCTACTAAAGATTTAACAAAAACTATTGAAGCTTCACTGTGGGTCTCTCTCTCTCTCTCTCTCTCTCTCTCTCTCTCTCTCTTCTCTCTCTCTCTCTCTCTCTCTCTCTCTCTCTCTCTCTCTCTCTCTCTATGGGAGAGGGCGAGGGATTTTCATACATAGTACAGGGTTCAAGTCCAAGAGCGGACACAAGGAACTTCATTGTTCGTAAGGAGCAAATTTCTAAATGTGAGAGCGCCAAGTCTGACACATGGGGAGAGACACTTCTATCCGCATATATTATCACGTAGCCAACCAAAACATTGCTGTTTCTTTGCATCACTTAACACACAAAGCATATCACTCTTCCTTGTGGACACCTGCCTAAGGGATATCCACATTTCTGTGACACGGAACGAGTGACCCTCCCTTATGCCACGAGAGATTCTGTGGTAGCTGGTTGGTAGCAAAACACTGCAGTACTACTCTTACCCCCAAACGATTCCTCCCTTCTACCTCTTCCCTCCCATAAAATACCCCTACCCTCGCCCCCTCTTCCCATATCGTTCCCTCTTCCATCTCCCGTCTGGTCATTGGGCTTGCAGCGAACGCTATTCTGATTTTAATGTTGGTTTCATGATCTGGTCGGGGACCGCAGCCATAACTGAAATGGGCGAGGGCGGCGGGCAATTAAATAATAATCCTACCAGGCAAAGGCTTCGCCACTCCCCATACGGGAGGAGCTTGCGCTTCGCTAATAAGATTAAAATTTAAAATCTAAAAAAAGCAGCTATGGTTAAATTTTTTTAAATTTTCTGAATTTCGCCAATTCTAATAATTTTTAAAAGGAACTCTAAACTAAATTTCCCCCCTTTCAAAATATCAGGTTGTGAAATATAGTTATAGAAGAAGATATATAAAAATAAATTTTCCGAACTTCACCACTTTGTTTTTTTGGTATTAGAAAAGAATTATTAGAAATAACTTTGAGAAAAGAAAAATAAGTCATGACCAAACTAAGATGAAATTATTATTCAAATACTCAAAAAAATCCTCTTCTTAAATTATAGAGTTAATGATGATGATGATGATGATGAAATAATTAGCAATTTATGAAACAAGAAAATGAGATGTTGAGTGATCTTTTTTGAAGGCGAATTAGGCCTCGTACATAGGATCAAATTGATAAGACTTGTGTGATGAAGACCTCGATTCTCATTCACCCTTCACCCTTCCTTGAATAATTTTGCACCCTTTTTTCGCTCTTTACCCTCGCTTGAATGATTTTGCACCCTAATCTCTCCTTTCACTTTACCCTGGTATGTTACACTCGAGCCTCACAATTATTTGGGTGATGTCGCACCGATTCCAACCATTCATTCACACTTACCTGGATGATGTTTCCCCAAAAGTCATCCTTCATCACTACTTCTGGACATGGCTTTCGATTCTCACCCTTAATTTAAAGTGTGATAACCCCCATTCACAACTTTGAGCCTTACTTGGTTGATGTTGCCCTAAATTCACACCTTTGAGCCTTACTTGGTTGCTGTTGCCCTAAATTCACACCTTTGAGCCTTACTTGGTTGAGGTTGCCTTCGATTCATACCTTTGAGCCTTACTGGGGCGATGTTGCCTTCGATTCATACTTTGAGCCTTACTTGTTTGATATCGCCCTAAATTCACACCCTTGAGTCTTATTTGGTTGATGTTGCCTTTGATTCACACCTTTGAGCCTTACCTGGTTGATGTTGCCCCCGATTCGCACCTTTGAGCCTTACTTGGTTGATGTTGCCTTAAATTAACACCTTTGTACCTTACTTAGTTGATGTTGCCCTAAATTCACAGCTTTGTGCCTTATTTGGTTGATGTTGCCTTTGATTCGCACCTTTGAGCCTTACTTGGTTGATGTTGCCCTAAATTCACACCTTTTTTGCCTTACTTGGTTGGTGTTGCCCTAAATTCACACCTTTGTTGCCTTACTTGGTTGATGTTGCCCTAAATTCATACCTTTGAGTCTTACTTGGTTGAGGTTGCCCTAAATTCACACCATTGTTGCCTTACTTGGTTGAGGTTGCCCTAAATTCACACCTTTATGCCTTACTTGGTTGAGGTTGCCCTAAATTCACACCTTTATGCCTTACTTGGTTGAGGTTGCCCTAAATTCATACCTTTGAGCCCTACTTGGTTGATGCTGCACTCGATTCACTCCTTAACATCACTACATCCATCAAGAATTTTTTAAAAATTCCACCTCTAGTTTTTTTTCTACTCTCTAAAACCGATGTAACTAACGAGGACTCCATTTCATGCGGAGAAATTCTACAACCAGTTTCCTTTTCAATCGAGCTACCCAACAGGGTAATGAAGTTTACATCATGATTAGAATGATAAGCGCAGAAAAGCTCATGAGGAATTGGCTCGCCACTGATCGGCGAGCCAAGGGAGAGCCATCTGGCTGTGGATTGTGGAAATGAAAACTCCTCCCGCAGGTTCCGAGACCAAAGACTGTTCAAATAGACGAGGGAGGGAAAGACAGCGCTGTTGTGATTTGTTATGTTCACGATGAAGGTATGTGGATGGAGCTAGCTTTTCCCAGGCGTCAGATCGTGGAGTAAAATAAAGAAGGACAAGAAATTGAAGGGGCAAATAAGAATAAAAGGAACACAAAAGGACTAGGAATAAAAAATATGATTAGGCAACAAAAGAATGAAATTAGAATAAAGAGAAACAAAAGGAGCAAAAGTAGAAAATAGGAATAAAGTGAGCACAAAAGGAATTAGAATAAAAATGGGAATAAAGAGAACAAAACAATGGAATAAGAATAAAGAGAAAACAAAAGGGCCGAAAATAAAGAATAAGAATAAAGTGAGCACAAAAGGACTAAGAATAAAAAAATAAGAATAAATAGCACAAAACAATAGAATAAGAATAAAGAGAAAATAAAAGAGGAGAAAAATAAAGAATAAAGAGAAAATAAAGGGACTAAGAAAAACGTGAAAACAAGTCATAGGGAATGCCGATAAAGATAAAATAAATCCAAACAAATGGAAAGAATTAAGGGCGACAAAAATGCATTACTATACCGGTGTTTAATAGTGCGACATAGCGTATTAAAACTTTTAGGAACAAGTTCGTAGAAAAATCATGAACCCAAGAGTACGAACTTGCTTTTACTACCTACATAAAGGATCAGTTCGTTTAAATTCTGCTTGAACAAGCGGATCAATTGGGACACCCAAAACATCAAATGGGATTTGTAAGCCTTTGGGTAAGACGGAACCTATGTTCACTGGGAAAAGAAGGAAGATAAAAGAGACGCAATAAAGATTAGAAATAGAAAAAGGATTATTAAATAAGAAAAAGAGGATTACCAAGCCTGGTATCGAAAAATTCCTCAAATTATGACTTATGGAATTCTTCGCGTCTGCCTGTTTTTACCTGCGGCGAAGCGCCAGGTCTAGGCGTAGCTTTTTTATTTTTCATAAGGGGTAAAGTTCAATTGTACCCATTTAGAGCCATGAAATGACTCATATGACCATGGAGCGTATGGTTATTCACCCTGGAGATTTCAAATCTGCCATTGGATTTGGCGCTGGGTGGCACCATCTAGTGGCAGAAGCCTCATTTAGCCATTCAAAGGCACTTGTAAGTGATTTGAACCATGGGAACCATCAATGCAATAACCATTTATCATCTTATCACCAAACGCCGCAGGTCAATGGAACGACTTTCCCACTTGATTTTACCTGCGGCGAAGCGCCAGGTCTAGGCGTCGCTTTTTTTCAATTGTATCCATTTAGAGCCATGAAATGACCCATATGAACATGGGACATATGGTTATTCGCCCTGGAGCTTTCAAATCTGCCATCGGATTTGGCCCTGGGTGGCGCCATCTAGTGGCAGAAGCCTCATTTAGCCATTCAAAGGCACTTGTAATTGATTTGAACCATGGGAAACCACCAATGGAATAACCATTTATCATCTTATCACAAAACACCGCAGGTTATTGAAGGGACTGTCCTTCTTGTTCCCGACTCTTACAACCAGACTCTCTTTAAAATGCAGATCTGCCATCAGCTGAGGAGACCAGAGTCTTTTTCTTGTTGTTCTCTCTTATCTTGTTTTATATATTTTTTTCCTTTTCACATTTTTCGAGCTTGATTTTGGCATCTCATTCCCGTCTTCCTGGTACTAAAACAGGGGCTGGTGTGGGGGTTTAGGGATGGAGAATTGCACAAATATCTAAATTGGACATTTCTATATGAATTTTTATGGAGAGAAATCAGTTAATTAATAAATCATTTATATTTATTTAAGCGCTTTTTCTTCGCTAGCAAACAGAAAGAACTGGAGAATTGTACATCAGGAAAATTTATTTATTTTCTTTCATTTTTAAGGTCGTGATTCAACAACGCTTGTTTTTATTTGGTGTGGAAATACTACTAAGGAAATTTTAGGCCCTCCGCGTTAGAGGGGGCTTAGAGCGCCCGGGGCGGGGACCCTTCTTTTTACTAAAATAGACGTTTCAAATATGCTTCCACTTGATATTATTGGATATAATTCCCTCACTAGAATGTTTATAATATGTCAGGGGTTTTCTACGGGGATGCTGCGGCACCGAAAGGTGCTGCGAGAGCTAACTAAGAGGGCCCCGGGGGCGACCCCCAAATCATTTTTAAATTGCTTAAATTGCCGAAAATATGTATGGTAAACATGAAGAACGGCGGCGCGCCCGAAAAAGTGTATTTTTTGGCGTGTATGTTTCGTTAACCCGCACATGAATATTCATGCGCGTTTGGTTAAATAAAAACGTCAACAAAAAGTTAGAACATTATTCTATAAACAATTATGATTATATAGTGGGGGGCTGTGCCCCTCAGACTCCCCCAATTTATTGAAACTCAGGATCATCGTAGGGAGTCCCCCGCAGTGATAAACCCTCCCACGAGCAGTCCTCTTGAATTTCCTCAAAAAAGGTGAAGCATATTGGAACAGAGACCTAACCTAACCTAACCTAACCTAACCGAACTTCATGTTTACCATATGTATTTCCAACATTTATAAAATATCTAACTACACTTAAAAGTATTTTGAAACTATCTTCTCTCCATTGTGCAACATAAAAACAACGAAAAAGAAAGATTGTAGACAGTGAAGGAAGAAATGAGAGGTTGCCTTGTCAACTCTACGTCCCAATATTAAAGAATTATGTCATCCTCATCAAGCTCAAATTTCCCACTACCTTTTTAAAGGTAAGTTTTATTTATTTTCAAATGTTTGTCTTATTTCAATTAAATTAGATTAAATGTTAATTTTGAAGTGCTTCCCACTTAATCATGTATTTATACAGTATGTAAATAGCAATTAGGGTGCCACTATAATAAACAGGTTGACAACCACTGCTGTACATATTCCAATCCGCTGAACTAATTCTGTATGTTCGCTTAATGAGAGCCCGCTTCGTCTGAGACGCGTTGTAACATTAGAAGTCGGTGGCATCCAGTGAGCGAAGAACGGCTGGCCAATCGCAGTACCGTCTATATGACCCACCCTCGCTCACGGCCAATCGTAACGTGCAACGTCACTCTGTTCGCTGACCAGAGAGGCTGAGACGGCAACGTCCTACTAATACTAGCCCGACTTACGCCGTTTTAAGGAGCCTTAACTGCGATATTGTCGTGATTTTTATTATTATTCAAAATTGTTGCATAAAAATTAATAATAATCAGTATACACCACAAAAAAATCGCTAGGGAGGGTGTAATGTTCCGATGAGTACCATAAGGCTACGGTATAGTGATGCTGAGGGGAACGAACTATGGCCAAATAGTCTTCTGATTATTATTATAAAGGAGTTCATTATTTTATTATGCAAAATAAAAATAATACTCTCATCGTAATGTCTAGGTGAGTTTCCAATAGGACTAGTGAAGCATAATAGGACAGGTAGGTGAGGCACTAGTGTCTGTGGTCTCGCAGAACATTAATAATAATGTTCTGCGAGACCACAGACACCAATGCCTCACCTACCTCTCCATAAAGCAATATTATGTCAAAATAATTATCACAGATTGGCCTCAAAAGATAGTTCAATATTTAAAAAAATACCAAATGAGCGTTTATTAAACGAGAGATTCATTAAAGAACAAAACGAATTTTTCTTCCAATTTATTTGATAGACATTAAATCTTTTATTTTAAAAGGAAATTCAAAGCTTTAGCTCAGAATACGAGGTAGTTATGGTTGTTTAAACTTTCTCAAACCTCCAAACGTCTTGTCTGCACTTTTGAAAAAAAATTGGCGCGTTACCGCTTTCGAACGCGGACTGTCTCAATTATTATTTGGGATATTTAGAACTTAATTATGTATATTTTTTAAAGAAAAATATACACACACTGCAGGACGTTATTTGGTCGTCAATGGAACGTTATTCTGCTGTCAACGGAACGTTATTCGCTTGACGTGTTTACGTAAAGTTTTCTTACCAAATAATATTCTCACTTTCTGTATTCTTACGCTTGAAGTAAGGACGCCCGAGCAAAGCGAGCCTATTTTTATCAGTCTTACGGTTGTTTTTGAAAGAGATTAATACTAGTATTTTTTCATCGGCCACGTGAAACATACATGAGCGTTTAAGCTTCCTACATCGTTCCTCGCAGGGGGCACCGTGCATTCGTGGACCTGGACTGCTCATAACCCTCGTCTAACTTTGCCAGTTGACTGTGATATGGCATAATTGGGGGAATTGACTGAAGCTGGTCTGAGAATTAGCCCACAGCAGAAATCAATTTCAGATGTTTCCCGGGGTAAGGGACGGACTCCGAACTCAGTTGATTTAGCTTTTAGCTTTATCGATGGGAGTTTACCTCCCAAGATCATAGAGGGACTTGAAACCGTCTCTATGCTATGGAGGATGCAGTCGTGAATTTAAAAACCGACAAGGGGGCGGCAGCCCCGGGTGAAGGAAGTTGATTCGGCCTTCACCCATCATCAGGTCTGCCATAATTCATCCCTTGGGAGGATCCCTTCCCCGCTCCATCTTTCATCATCCATCACCCCATCAATTGCAGTACTGGTTCGTGGGAGCACGGAGCCACAATATGACGGGGGACACTTCACACCTCATTTATTTTTCTTTAAAAAACACTCATCACACATCACTCACCTTAAATACGGGTGACAGGGTTTTTTTAACCACTTTTTACAGAAAGAAGAAATAAAAGAAATAAGGAAAATGAATAATCAAGAGGAAAGATTCCCCACCAGGGGAAATGGAGCACCAAACCAAGAGGGTCCCTTTGAGCGCCCTCCCGGTCAAAAGCCAGGTGTGCCTAGTTCTATTCGCAGACCTCAAGGTTGCATTGAAACGCCTGATTGACGTCAGCAACGGAGACATAGCGCTATGATCCGAGAACAAGGACATGGACGAGGTACCGAGGTACCGAAGCGCTAAAGAAGATGGGGTTAGAAGCATGGACCCCTCCACTTATGGCGGCATACAGAAGCGTCATCTGTAGAAAAATAGAAAGCTGGATAGGAGAAGGGAGCACAGAAGAACAAAAGCCAGAAATCGAGGAGCAAAATTCGTGGGCGAAGATAAAAGAGATTATTAAGTTTAATAATTATCAAACCCACGTTTTTAAAATAACTTTCCATACCTCCTAAATGGCCTCCAAAACAAAAAGATATGCAATACTCGCCTTCAACATGCGAATTCAGTCAGAAAACATCGAACAAGAAAAATTCCAGAATGTGCTTTTCTTGTTATAAACTTGAAAACCACACAAGCTACCCCTGTCCTAACAAGGACAAGGAACTCTGTTTTGAGTCCGGGCAAGAGGGTCACCGATTTAAAGAATGTAATGCAACAACCACGAAATGCCTGAACTGCGGTGGAGAACACAGGACTCTGGCGTTCAACTGCCCAAAGCGGAAGGAAGTACTAAAACCTAAAGTAGAAGAAGCACGGAACCGTAGCGGCCAGAGCTACGCGGAGTCTGCTGTTAAGAAAAATCAAACAGCTTCAGTCAACCAACCTACGATGAATTTGAATAACGAGGTCAGCTCGAAAATCCTCACTTGCTTTATACACACATTACACAAACTTGGAAAATCATGGATGCTATGAGAAAGATCTCAACATTCTCCCAACAATAAAAGTGCCCAAAACACCTGACCTATTGAATATAGTCAATATGAGTACAGCCTCACCTCACCCTCCAGAATAAGTGATACAGGTAGTATCTGAGGATAATTCAAGTGACACCCAAGATAAGTCTTCAAACGACTCGCACTCGGAAGAAGAGGGCAAAGAAGAAGATGATCAAAAACCTAGAACAAGATCCCATAGGGCCTCGAAGAGTAGATCAAAGACTCCCAGCACCCCTAAGAAAGAGAAACAAAAAAAAACCTAGTATATGGATCCAATTCAGGAGGAAAATACGGAAAGTCCATCTCCAGCTACCAAAACGTCCCCCAACAGGGAGCCCAGATTAAAGAAGCGGTAGTTAAATTCTTAAAACGCAAAGAGACAGCATAGAAATTTGAGCATTAGCACCGACGGATGGATCACGAAAGGAGTGCAGTACGGTAACATTTTTAAAAACATCGATGCGGATATAATACTCAATTCGAAACACGGGGTTAGCACGGATAGTGACATAAGCAAGATATGGAACTATGGAGTGCTGACAGTGAAACATTCTCAGGAACGATGCGACGGTGCAGCCATTGCGGTCAAGAAGGGAATAAAATTCAAGTAGCTCAGGAATTTAGAAGAGTCCTACCTCGCCATTGAGGTAGAGATGAGCCTGGGAAGATGGTCGTTGCCACAGGATACCAACCTCCGAGGCGCTACTATTTGCCTAACCAAACCATCACGAGTGTATTCGGGCGAAGAGTCCCTACAATATTTATGGGAGACTTGAACGCAGGATATGCCGAGTCCGGGTACACTCGCACTAATGGTATAGGCAGATACCAGAACACTAGACTGGACAGGAACATCGTCCAGAGACTGGGTCCATACTTCCCGACAGTCATCACGGAAAGGAATGACACCAAGTCAGACATTTGCTTTGCCAACTTCCTCGTACCATACAATTATCACATGACCATATAGGAATTAACCTCATTATCAACGTTAACCTTATATTGGTAGCAGCACATACAAGGAAGAATTACAGCAGGGTGAATTAGGATAATTACGAGAGATTGTTCGAAACTACATCCCGTCGAACCTCGACGAAGCAACGCTCGAAGAACTAGACGAGGAATTGGAACGGCTTGAGACCCAGATGATCGAGGCTGACACAGTGTCAATTCCCCGAACCGCATACAGAACAATTTCTGTTTTCAAATCAACTGATCGTATGAAATGTTTACACCGTGAGTTAAATGAATTGTATCAATTGAGCATCGCCATGGGAACATATCATAAGACAATGTACCGCACTAGAGAAGTAAAGGAAGAACTAAAAATCTAATATATGAACAACAACAAGAAAAATGGATCAAAGCTATCGAAGAACTTGATAGGGCAACAAGACCAAATGAATTCTGGGCGAAGATTAAGAGGATGAAAAGTAAGCCCTAGAAAAGGAAAATGGAATTAGAAGACGCCTACGATGAAATAAAGGCAAAGAGAACAAAATAGAGAAAATCTTAAGTGAACACTGGGAAAAGATCTTCAAAATCACTGAAGAAGAAAATGAAGACTTCGACATTGATTTTAAAAACCAAATTATAGACGAGCTCAACGAAATCATCGAAGGACGCACCTGAACCACCAAGTGAGCAGGAGAGAGAGAGAGAGAGAGAAGTAGAAAGAGTGATGCTGAAAGAACTGGAAAGTGCGCTCTATTCTTTTAAACAAAAAGCAACATGCCGGTCAGGTTTGAGGAAGCTAAACTTCGTCAAAGGGCTGAGATGACTGGAGGAAGGTTGATTCAACATCTTCAACGCCTAGCTACTTTCCCGACAGATAAAAAACGGCAAAAATGACTTTCATTACCAAACCTAGAAAACCCCCGACGAGGAAGGAGAGTTATCGCCCAATATCCCTTCTGGAAATTGGGGGTAAACTCTTCGAGAAAATCCTGAATAGAAGACTCGTCGTTCACTCAGAGGAAAATTGGATATACGACAACAGGCAATACGGCTTCAGAAAGAACAGAAGCACTGAGATGGCAAATAATGCATTACGGAGAAGATTGCTCCAGCGAAGAAAAATCGGAGATATATCGATATCGTATGCAAGGACGTATCACAGGCATTCGACAAAGTATGGATAAGGGGATGCAATACAAGGTCTTCCAGCTGGGCTTAAGCGCTAAGCTTGAAAAAATTCTCCCTGACTATGTCATGGAGAGGTCGGCTTACCTCATTATAGGGCGTACAGATGGCCCTTCCTTTCAACTACAGGTAGGATTGCCTTAAGGCGGGTGTCTCAGTCCTACCCTGTACGCGATCTATACAGCCAACATCCCAGAACCAAGCAGTCCCACTAGCCTAAATATCCAGTTCGCCAATGATATAAGCCAATTCATCGTTTGTGGATTTAGGAATGCGAGATGCAAGTTCGAATGACCACCGAAGAAATAAAAAAACTTAATGAATATGAGTCAAAATGGAAGATCCGAACTAATGGCGAGATTTTCCCATTAGGAAGAGTAAACCTTTCCGATGTGAGAGTGAGGGATACGCGCTATCCCTACACGAACGAGTGCAATGTACTCGGGATGAAGATCACTTCAACTGGGTACTTGAAGCACGTCAAATAACAGATCTAAAAAGCATCTTGGGCAGTCAGAACCCTCTATACCTTCAGAAGCCTCAACCAAAGAAACAAAAGCAAAATATATCTGGCGCTGCTCAGGTCTACCCTCACCTATCCCTCGGCATCCCTTTTTAGCGTTTCGGAAAGCGCTAAGAAGGAGATGCAGAAAAAATACAAAACAGGTGCATGCATATAATCACCAATACATTCAGAAGGGATAGAAGGCAAGAGGATCTGCACAGAGCAACGAACAGCAGGCCGCTCAACACAGTCTTAAAGGAAAAAGCATCAGATATGAAAGAAATACTAACGTTAAGTAACACCGAGGACATTAGAACACTCATCAAAGAAAACCAACCAGATCCATGCCATTCAAGATTCCCAAGCAGCGTCAACATTCTTGGAAACGCAGTTTTCCCGTATTTTGTATAAAAAGAAACTACCAAGAAGACCGATAAAAAAGCACAACCAACTATAACGAACGAACCCGAATTTGACCAATAACCCGATGAAGATCTCAATTAACCCAACGATGACTAAGAAGAAACAGGAAGAGTACAAAACATAAGTATGATACACAAAACACACACGAATACAACCAACCAATAAAGAAACTTACATAAACCTATTCTAATGGAAATATTATAAACGTAAGAATCAGTTATGAGACAAAAACTCAAAGGAACCAAACAACAGGTTAAGGAAACAAGAACGCTAAATTTGAACGTGAATACTAAGGCTTGAACGACAAATCATTTATATATATATATATATATATATATATATATATATATATATATATATATATAGTACAAGAGAAAATAAGAATTGGACGCGAATGAGCAAATGAGACAAGAAACTGGTTTTTTAAAGGCAAGAGAGAGGGAAATTAGAAAAATCCAGAATCAAAGGGAGCAGAGGGCGGCACACTGAAGGCGATCCTTTACCGAGAAGACAGAAATAATGCCAGGGAAAAAAGTTTTGAATTCCTGGCCGGGACTCTAACCCGGGTCTGCTGATTGCGGTCAGATGCTTTACCGCTAAGCTACCAGGCATAGTGAATATATTTCGCCCAAAGCGTTACCCCATCAAACCCAGTATCTCCCTAAGCTAGGAACTTCCAAGGAATTTTTATACCACATAGATTCTTCTAATGTCCCTCTCTCTTGCCTTTAAAAAGCTCCGATTTCTTGTCTCCTTTGCCCATTCGCGTCCAATTCTTATTTTCTCTTGTACTATATGTATTTATAGTCAGCTACACCAGGTTTCTGCATCTTTCTTTCTGTCTTCAAATTTTATTTGAAAGACAGAACATAAAAATGGCATAGCCCTGTGGTAGTTGTATTATCACTTGCAGATCGTGTAGTTGCTTTCTTTGTATATATATATATATATATATATATATATATATATATATATATATATATATATATATATATATATATATATATATATATATATATATATACATATATATATATATATATATATATATATATATATATATATATATATATATATATATATATATATATATATATATATATATATATATATATATATATATATATATATATATATATATATATATATATATATATATATATATATATATATATATATATATATATATATATACATATATATATATATATATATATATATATATATATATATATATATATATATATATATATATATATATATATATATATATATATATATATATATATATATATATATATATATATATATATATATATATATATATATATATATATATATATATATATATATATATATATATATACCAGAAACAACATTAACGAAATAAAAACATTAAAGACAAAGAAAGATATTAGCCTGATCTCCAGGCCACTTTGCAATCACTGTAACTCTTATACTTTTTTCATCTTCACCACTATTATCCGCCCCATCATCATTCTTGTACACAACTATCTCTAACACACACCTACCTCACCACTTCCCTAAGATAAGATTTTGTCACCATCATCTCCGGTTCTCCTCCGCGCTTCGAGTAGTCAGTTCTCGGTAAAGGCGGCAAGGCCAAGTAAAAATTACCTCGCCAAACGTGAAATCTTTTTAGGCAAAATTTAGTAAAATCCCATGGTGTAATAGTGAAGAGTTTTAAGAATATATCAAAGTGGAAGAGTAACAGCGAACCAAAAGTATATATAGTGAAGTGCCAAGGACCAGCAGGATTCAAAGGAAGCACCAAATTAAAATAGTGTGAAGGTGCGAACATTTTTCCCACTTTATCTACTTCACTCATCACTTTAAACATGTTCATTTGAGGTGGACAGGATAGATAGGAAAAGGTGGAAAAGGCTGCCCTTACAGGTAGTAAGTAAGGGGTGGGACAAAGCCCGCAAGGGAGAGAGTGACGGAGACAATAAATCGAAAATTAAATGAAGCCCTGATCAGACTGATATACTCGTACACCGATTAGGTGGCAATGTGTACTCAAGACGAGGTTAGAGAAAGACTAACAGGGGAAGAAGCGAGGAAGGTGCTGGGAAAGATTGCCACCACCGAGAAAGCTAATGTTTAAGAGAGGCTATGGGTACATGACGAAGGTAAAGGAAATAGAGGCTATGGGTACATGACGAAGGTAAAGGAAATAGAGGAGCTGTTCAGGGACATCTGGAGTTAAGTATTCAACATCACGGGTGGAGATAATGAGAATTTTGTCGCAGAACACGAAACAAGGATTATGGATGAACTGAACCTCCATCTGAGCAAGACGTACCTGCTCGACAGGATCCCTCGTAATAACGGGGAGGAGGATGACATTAGAGAAGATGGAAACATAAAGATGGAGGAATTACGGTCGGTAGTCTAAGCCTTCAAATTTAAAGCATCAGGCCCATCGGGGCTAACGAAAGCGAGCATAACTCAGTTCTCGGAGAACGTACTGTAGTGGATGTTGGAAATTTTCAGTGCATGCTAGAACATCGGATACTTCGCGGACAGACTGAAAGTGGACAAAAAGTTTTTAGTGCAAAATTCGGGCATGTCAACAACGGTAGTCAACGGGTACATACCTATTACACTGTTCAGTTTTATAGCCAAAGTATTGGAAATAATTGTATGCAGCAGATTGATTAATCACCTAGGGAGCAACCGTAAGTTCGACTCCCAACAGTACAGCTTCATGAGAAAGAAAGAAACGGATATGCCCCTAGTCCTGAATACAGAGAAGCTGGCCAAAGCAAAGAGTGAGGGAAAGATAGTTAACCTAGTGGCGCGTGACGTGCAGCAGGCGTTTGACAAGGTGTAGAGGGATGGTCTCAAATATAAACTGGCAAAAATGGAGCTTGGGGAGAAAATGACCAGACTGTTGGCAGTTTCATTAGCGACAGAAGGGCTGCATCTCTACAGTCATCTAAGCCATTTATACAAACGATCAACCGTTTTCCCTTAGCCGAGAAACAACATATGTACAGTTTGCAGGTGACGTCACACAGATTATTGCGACCTCAACTAGAACAGGAAGGAATGCGGCTAATAATGCAGCAAAAGAGATCCTGAACTTAAATACATACGGGAAGAAATGGAAGATAAAGACTAATATTGATAAATTCGCAGTGATACCCATCAACAGGAGAAAGGTAGAGAGCATTAGAGTTAAGGGAAAATGATATGAATATAAGGATGAAGCTAAAGTATTGGTTCTGAAAATAAGTAAAACCGGGTACAGAACACATGTGGCAGATAGGATAAGAATAGCTAAGGTAAAGTTGGCGCAACTAGGGAGGTTTTCACGGCTGTCGCCCAGTCACAAGAGGAAACTCTACATGGCAATAGTCAGAGCCACCCTACTGTACCAAGCTGTTCCGCTACATATTACTCGAAAGAGTGTCATAATCAATATCGAGAGGGTACAAAACCAGGGTACCCGATGGATTACAAGCACCATGTGGATGGACATGAAAAGGCAAGAAGAATTACATAGAGAAGTAAGAATGAAACTGGTCAATATAGTCTTACATGAGAGGGCAGTGGAAATCTGGAGATAGAATGAGGAAGAGCTGGAAAATCGCTGGGATGACAGATTGAGACTAAGAGAAGGAATCGAAATGAAAATTCTATTTCCTAATACCAGGAATTAGATAAGAAAATCCAGTCCCATGGTTTGTGTAAGCCTGAGACTAGTAAGAGAGCGAAAATCGGTTTATAGAGAAAGGATGAAATCCAATTTAATATCGATTATTTAGTCGAGAGAAAAAGAATCAGAAAGTGATAGGAAATGAGAAGAAATGAAGGGATAGGACTATCCAGTCACTTGGAAACTCAACACACACTTCGTCACTAACACAGCCTTACACCTACTTCTAATTTCAACACTATACTGTCATATCTACCGCTAAATTCTACTTCATACACCTTAAGAACCTTAAGGAAAAAGAGGGAAAATGGTGAGCATCAGAGGTAACAAGGAGTAACAAGGAAAGGAAGTACCCTAGGAGACCTTATGGTCCATTCAAAGAGGGTACCTTCGGCCTAGCAATCGAGCAGGCTGCTCAATTGTTTTGCGTCCCTAAACGGCCACTTTTCAAGACTTTGTCTATTCTTGACTTGAACTGGTCAACAGATTCACTGTTGACAACTTCCACTGGAAGTGCGTTCCACTTACCGCAGATACTGTAAGTGAAAATATTTCCTCACATATTGTGGTTGTAACGCTTCAGTTCAATTTTGAAACCGTGATTGCGCGTTCTGTTCTCACTTAGTGTGAAAATATCCCGGTAGTCAACATTGTCGAACCCTCGAAGTATTTTGAAAACTTCGATGAGCTGACCACGCAGTCTACGGGTTTCCAGCGAGAACAGATTTAATTCCCTTAGTCTATCCTCATAGCTTTTATGTCGGATGGAGGAGATCAGCTTGGTTGCCCTGGCTTGTACGCGTTCCAACCTTGCGATATCCTTTCGAAACGAAGGACTCCAAAATTGTACGGCATACTCCAGGGGCGGCCGAGCGATGGAGTTGTACATACAAAGTACTATCTCCTTGTTACGGTATCCAAACTGGCGCTTTATGTAGCCTAACATCCTTTGGGCTTTCTTCTCTGCCTTGATGCACTGTTTCGAGAACTTGAGGTCGCTAGTGATAGTTACACCCAAGTCCTTCTCAGTGTCACTCGATTCAAGAGCAGTGCCCTTAAGGATATACTGAGATTGGGGGTTTTGGTGGCCGATATGCATCACTTTGCATTTGTTCACGTCAAAAGGCATTTGCCACTTGTACGAATACTCCCCAATCTTCCCAAGATCTTCCTGCAGGCGAGCAGTATTTCCATCCTTTGCAACGTTCATACCAAGCTTGGTATCGTCGACAAATTTGGAAATCTTGGCAACCATGTCAACTTCCATGTCGTTGACGTAGATGATGAATAGTAGTGTTCCCAGGACAGAACCTTGAGGCACCCCGCTAGTAACGGGCACCTACTCAGAAGCCTGTACATTCACCACCACCCATTGCCGTCTGCCACTTAGCCAGCCGGCTACTTTTCCGTCTATGCCCAGCGCTCGCACTTTCCGGAGAAGGCGGCGGTGTGGTACCTTATCAAAGGCTTTCTAAAAGTCTAAGTACACCACATCCACCGCCTTGTCCCGATCGTGCTCACTGAACACGAAGTGGAAGAATTCCACAAGGTTCGTCAGGCATGACCGTTGCCTTCGGAAGCCGTGCTGGGAACTCCTCAGTAGCAGGTTTGACTCTAAATACGACGTCATTTTGTCCACCATCATTCTTTCCATTAGTTTACTGACTATTCAAGTCAGACTGATAGGTCGGTAGTTTGACGGTTGGCTTCGGTCTTTCTTGAAGATAGGAGTCACCTCCGCTTCACGCCAGTCTCAAGGAACGCATTCGGTCCGGATTGACATGTTAAATAATGCGCTCAGGTGTCGTGACACTTGATCGCGCACTTTTTTCAACACTTTAGGTAGAAACCCATCCGGGCCAGGTGACTTATTCGTCATTAGGTCACTGATCTTCTTTTTTATTTTCCCTTCGGTGAAATCCATATCCTCCTCCTTTTCTCTCGAGTGGGAATCCATTGGCTGGGGGATGGGACCACACTCTTCAGTGGACACTGAAGAGAAGTAGTCGTTGAGGAGGTTCGCATTTTTTGCATCTAAGTGCTTTAATGCCTCCTCCTCATTTCTCAAAGGGCCAATCGTTCGACGGATTGGTTCACGGCTGTTCACATATCCAAAAAACTCCTTGGGATTCTCTTTACAGAGTCTCGCCACTCGGAGTTCCTCAGACCGCTTAGCCACCCTTATGCTGTACTTCATTCTCCTGGCTAGCCTCGTGTATTCGTAAAAGTCACGTGAGATCTTCGATTGCCGGTACACATTCCTCTTCTTCCTAAGTAGTTGGCCGATTTCTCGATTAAACCACTTTGGTTGAACAGAAGACCGACGAAAAAATTTCAGAGGGATGAAACGCGATTGAAGACTCATGAATGTGGTTTTGAAACTGTTCCACGAGTCTTCAACAACATCGCACACTTCTAGCCTCGCGTCAGTCAGTCCAGCATGAAGACCTGCAAAGTCTGCTCTTTTCAAATCGAGTTTCCTCGATTTACTAGTTGCAGGCCCTGCCTTCGGGACATTGACTACAAATCTAATTAGTCGGTGGTCACTGCCACCGAGCTCTTCGCCAACAGAGAGGTCCTCAATGATGTCATCCTCAGAGGTAAAAACCAAGTCGAGGATATTGTCTCCTCTCGTTGGCTCTCTCACCCATTGAGTCAGGAATTCGTTGTTCGCGAACTCCAGGAGTAGTGCGTTCTCGCCACAAGGTTCTCTGGTTTCCCAATCAACTTGTGTTTTGAAATCACCCATGACGATACACACTCTGTCTTTGACAAGTTCTTCTAGTACCTGGTACAGATCTCTGTGCTTTTCAACGAGTTGGGCAGGAGGTCTATAAAGCACCAGGGTCCTATATTTGGCAGGATCTATCTATAAGTCAACACCTAGTAGTTCATGGTCGGATACGATGTTGCAATCAGTCGAGTTGAGAGTATCCTTGACATACAACATCACACCGCCACCCTCTCTGTCTGGCCTTTCTTTCAGGAAGAGCTGTTAACCTAGAATCGTGAATTCACCTTGAAAATCTCGGCTTGGGGTTTTTACCCACGACTCAGTTATGGCCACCATCTCCGGTTCTTCAGTTGCTACGAGGACACAAAGTTCTAGAAACTTGTTTCTGATAGACCTCGCATTAAACAGAAGAACTTTGAGGGAGTCCCCGACTGTAGAACTCCCTATGCTCTTCCGTTTCCCGCTTTCTTTCTCTGTGGCGGGGTTACTCCCCTCTTTGTGACCTCATAAAAGGTCGTTCCTGGAGTAACACGGGTGTACTTGCGTACGTCCTCATTTACTCGTGGTCTGACACTTCTTTGGGTCCGCTCCACAACATCCTGGATCATGTTCGCGAGTGCAGCTTTCCCTTTAAAGAAAAGATGCACTCCGTCCCTTTTGTACAGGTCATTTCTCCCGTAAAAGGTGCGGTATGGGTCTACAAAGAAGACTCCTTCCACCGTACAAAGATATCTTAGGCGTTGGTTTATGGAGACGTTCCTTGCGTGAGCATTGCGGGATGGGCCTCGTCTTGGGAGTATCCCGACCACGACACGTCTGCGGGTTTTCAGCCCACAGTCGTCAACTCCTCCCATAATCGTGGTCAGGATCTTCCAGCTTCCGCCGAATTTACCTCCTTGTAGGTAGAGATCGTTGCCATTTGCCATGAGGGCAACTACTGAGTTCTCAGAGATCTGAGATTTCTCAGCCTCCACCCTTATATCTCCGTTCTCCTTTCCTGGAAGGCAGCTTACCTTCACACTGGTGCGAATGCGGGCCTCTAGAAAGGGCTGTAGATCCCGCGCTTGGGAGTCACCGATCACGATGACCGTCGCCATTTGGGTTCAGAGGACAGAGGCTTCCTTTTCAGTATGGGCTCTTTCAATTCCTCTTTCTTCCCCACTTTTTTTTCTTCTTTTTCTTCTTCGTTTTTTCTTTCATTTCTACTTTATCTTCTGTTTTATCTACTGTTTTTCCTTTCTTACTCTTCCTTTTCTTCTTTTTGACGCCCTGAGTAACCCCAGCAGCAGCTGGCTCCAGGACGTCGTATACATGGCCCATCTCTATCGACGCGGTGCTTGAGGGCTCAACAGAGGAGCCATCGTCGTCGTTTGGAGTTTCTTGTTGCTCTTGCTCTACCTTGGTGGCTGTCATCTCTGCAATGATGGCTTCGAGACGACGGATTTGAGTCACATGCTCAGATTCGAGGATTTTCACCTTTTCTTCCAGCCGTCGTGTTTTTTCCGCAGAAGATTTAAAAACTTCCTTAAGCTCCTGGAGTTCTGCCCTTAGGACGCAGTCCGTGCAGATACTTCCAGGGTGGCATTTTGAGTCACACCATTCCGGAAAATCTACGCACCACTTGTCCTTTTGGCATGTCGAGCATGTATATTTTAACGCACCAGGTCCTTTCTTTCAAGTCATGCTGAACACTTTATATCTCCGAATATTTTGTGACCACTCAATAAAAAAGAAAGGGATGGTGAGTTCGCCCCACGTGAACCGCTCTCGCCTATCTATCGGAGAGATTTCGGATCTTTCAGAAGGCACGCTCCTTGTGCTGCTGTTTGTCCGACCGAGTCGTCAAACCTCGGCGTGCCGTGGCTCCCAACCAAGCAGCACTGACGGTCCCCAAAGAGGCCATCGATTTCTCACAAAGTGAACAACGGAGCACACCCCGTACTTAACTCTTACAAGTTCCCTTCACGACGGCCAAGATCTCGGAGCAGCGTTCAATGGATATCCTGCCACACCAAGAGACTCAACCCAAGGCTTTTAATTGGCATGGTAACCACCTGGGATCAAATGGCCGTCACCTCGGACCGATGCTACCAGAGGCACCCGTAAACGGTCACTGGGAATGGTCAATAATTACGCGCCAGGGAATGGGTTAACGGGGCACCACCCTCATCCCATTCATCGTGCCCCAACGCCTAGGACACCTCTAGTCCTAGTCTCTCGCAACCAGTGAGCGTCGATTGGCGTTGTTTATAGAGGTTCCAAAGCCTCTCTTCTGACGCATGAGGTAGCTGCCAGGTCTTTATATGTAGATAGAGGGGAAAAAAGGGTAAGAGTGACATGATAGGAATAGGGTTTTTTGTTGCTTTTATCTTTTGTTATAAGTAGCAGAAATAGGATTAATGTAAAAAAAAGAGGGAGGATAGAGTAGGATAAAGAAAGACGCACTTAGTCTGGAACCTAATTTCCGACCAAATCGACAAGGGAAACCCTGCCAGGGGTACCAGAAGATAGGTACCCCCGCTGACATAGCTCGAAAAGTCAAGGGTACGCACAAGCTCTCTTCCCGCAACAAGGGGGCGTCACCTCTCTCTCTACTTTCTTTGAGAAAGAAAGAGAGAGAGAGAGAGAGGACAGGTAAAGCAGGTTTAAAATTAAAAGTAAAGATTACTTTTACAACCTTTGTTTTTTCAAGGTCATACTCTAAAGTAATTGTTATCGCTTCTATTCTTAAATATATTGAATGTAGTTTTAAACCACATTCCTAGGCAAGCCATTCCAAGTCTGTGGTATTTAATAGGAATATAAATTTATGCTATTGCATTTAAATCTTTAGTTTACTAGTTTGAAACATTTAATTCTACTCTTAATGTATATTAATAACACTTTTAAATAATTTAAATAATTCAATATGCCCATATTTCCCAGAAAGTTAATTGAGGTGTTTCAGCCTTTCTTCGTACGATCAATTTCTAAGTTCAAATCAATTTCGTCGCCTGAGCTGGACGTATCACAATGTTCTTTTCATTGAATTGTACAGCATCGGGCTAATGATTTCTTACAAGCTCCTTATGAGGAAATAATAATATCTTTCGATTTGTAAAAATGTCCTGCTATGTATCCTTGAACCTTATTCACCGTTTGTGACCAGAGTGTGCATTGTCCTAAAAGAATTTAGACCATTCGAGATTAAAACACTTAAATTCTTTTAAATGTTCGCAGTGTTCAATATATGACCACGTAAATTGTACTCTCTTCGGATATTACTATATGTTTATGTGTATATTCCCGGAAGGGGCGCGGCGATTTGCCTTCCTAGCCGCCGTGCTGACTGGACTCAGTGCCCCATCCGGCCCCAGCTTAGGCCTCTTCGACATCTTTCTCTTAGCACACTGAGCCTAAATAAGGACTGTGCGTAAAAACTATTAAAAAAATCTTATTTGTATTACTTTAACTTGTCTACGCTGTGCTGCATCAGCTATCTTCCGACCATTTGACTACTGTAAGTTACCACCGTCATTATGATATTGTGCCCTGGTTCCTAACTTAGTCCCCTCGCCAAATTTTGAATTTTTTTTATATTTTAGTTTACATAATAAATTGTCTTTATGATCAATCATTTCTTAAGCATCTTTTTTTTCGTATTCAACTAAGTCTTTTTAAATGGTTAGTATCGCAACACTATCATCTTTTGTAGTCTTAAAGTGTCCAGCAAGAGTTTATTGCATTACTTCTTCTACTTTCTTTGCATCTTAATTAGCAAGCAATTAATTAAAATCTAAATATATTATATCGTCCCATTAAATTGTACAGCTAACTTTGGATTTACCTTTTACAATAAAAAATATGCCTATGGAAAAAGCTACTGTCTAAAAAGTAGCAAAGCTCGAGACTGTATGAAAGTGGCCAGCCTACCATGTTTGTCCTACACAGGTTTAAACCTAGATAACTGCGGTGAAACTGTCCGTTGTGTCCCTAGAAACCTCACTCCCCATGATCGACTTCAATGTCGTCAAAGTTCGGAGGAGCTTCTGCTCCTGTACAACAAAGACCTGGCGGGATTCTAGTCACGCATAGTGACAGGTGATGAAACGTGGGTCCATCACTGGGATCCCGAGACCAAGCACGAAAGCATGGCCTGAAAGCACAGGGGCTCTCCGACCCCCATCAAGTTCCGGACCCAACCCTCAGCCGAGAAAATCATGGCCACCATCTTTTGGGATTCTGAGGAAGTGTTGATGGTGGACTATGCGCCTCGTGGAATCACCATCACAGAACAATATTACGCCGAGGAACTGGCTGGGTTGAAGAAGTGCATCCGTCAGAACAGGCGCGGCAAGTTGAGACGCGGTGTCCTGCTCCTCCACAACAATACCCCTGTCCACTATGCCAAAGTTGCACAAGCTGCCCTGTGCGAGTGCGGATTCGAGGAGCTCAACCATATCCCCTACAGTCCAGATCTGGCCCCTAGCTACTACCTTTTATTTCGCCAGCTTAAGGCTGCACTGCGTGGATGCCGGTTTGGGGACGATGAAGATGTCTAGCTCACCGTTGAGGAGTGGATTGAAAAGCAGTCGGGAAATTTCTGGTTGTCGGAAATTCGAAGACTCAGGGACAAGTGGCGCAAGTGCATTAAAGTTGAGGGTAGTTATATTAAAAAATAATAAAACACTTTTCCTCATATGTCGTTTCCTTATATCCGAATTGCAAAACTTATTGACCGCCCCTAGTATGTAATATAAATTTGGACGAGCTTTTAAATGAAGGAAAAACATGAAAGTGATTTATAGGGTCATTAAAAATTTTGATCTATTCACCTACTTCAAGGTGATAGTATTATAACATCTTTTTTGTCCTTATTTTATTCATTGGTTTTACAAGTGGTTAATTTTTTGTAGCTATATAAGTGAATTTTCGTTGGCATCTGAGATTCAGTACGAGAAACATTAAGTGTTTGGGTAAATAAGTAGAACTAAAGGAGTACAGAATTATTTGTAATTAAAATTAGAACTTTCACCTAATTTCTGTAGTGCTGAATTTAGTATCCTCATATCGTGTTTCCATTGAAAACTCAAAGGATATTTGAACAATCAAACCGGGATATTTTTTTGCGCTTTGAAATATATTAGATCATCCCATAAATGATGCATCATTTTTTTCATGTTTATCATTACTTTATAGATAGAAATCCAGCAACTTTTTAAATTTATCTATATTAAAATAAGTATTGATTTTTTGTATTTACTAAGTAATATAAGTTTTACCAGTTTCTACCACAAATTTCATCTTTCTACTAACTTTTTGAAACTATGTTTGTAAAAATCGTTTAACTTTAATTTAAGAAAGTTCTTTATAAGATTTTTGGTCTCCTTTTGTTGTCGACATCTTCATTCTCTTCAGGTGATTCGCTAAAATCCTAAACATATATTAATCTAATTGGGCTAAAACGGGTGAGTAATCAAAGTTATTGTTTTGTTTGGTATCTCTTGCGATATGAGGTCGTTCGTCGTCTTGATGAAAGAGCACTCTTATTTTCTTGAGTAATCCTCGCTTCTTTTTTATTTTACTTCAAGTGATGCATTTAAAAGGTCCAAAAAGTTACAAATGGATTATGTCATTTATATCTCACCAAACGCACAAGAAAATCTTCCTTGAATGAGGCCCCTGTTTCGTCTGGGGTATTGTCCCCCCGCCCCCTGCATTACTTATAGTATAACCGTATAGAAGACGTGCGAAAAACCCTCTAGTTAATCTTAGTAACTCCAAATGCTATGATTGGAAGAGAATAGTCCTATCTACTAATGCAACTCAACCACTACAGGTACTGAAAAATATGAACATGAACTCGGTCGAAATGTGAAAAATACCCGCAGAAAACCACGCCAAAGTCCGATCGTTTTTGCCTTTATTAACAAAGTGTTATTTACGGAATTCTTTTAAAGGGGAAATCGCTCAGAATCACAGTTTCACATAAATCTGGTGAGCTTTGCCATTTTTAAAATATATATTTCCATAAGATCGATATAATTCTTCCTAGTTTATGTCTAATTCACTCTTACCTCACAAATCGTAGTTATCAATTACTCTCTCCACCCGATTTGCCTGGCCAGAAGTTATTTTGGGAAAGGCCGGTCAAATTTGTTGGTCCAGAAAGAATTCGGTCAAATATCTTCCGCTTAGCATCTTTAGAACAATCACCGAAATTTGGCCCTCTGAAGTAATTAATACAATCTCCCCCAACGGCCTTATCTTCACAACGACACCTGAGGTGGTAAAATTGACTGCTTAGTGGAGACTATTTTTATCTACTGACTCAAGAACTACAGAAATAGTCTTATCACAGTATTAGGTAAATACAGGTAAATATCCATATTCGTCGCTGCTTCGTGGCCAAGATCTCCCGACCGGATAGTAAAATGCACATAAAAGTCAGAAGGACAATTACTGGTGAGCCCGAATGCACCCTGTGTTGCTTCTCCTTGGTGGTTTTACACAAACTCACGATGATGGAACCCCGAGCACATTGGATGGGTTGACCCTTTCCGTGTTAGCGCTATGTAGATATAAGTGCCACTGAAAGGATACTAGCACTCTACCAGCAGATTCTAGGAATAGAGGTGGGTATGGCTATATTGTTGTATGAAAGAAGGAAGGGAAATGATAAAGGTGTTATTGGTTATGCCCATGATTATGCTTGTACACCTACTTACCTCCGTAGGCATAAAAATCACGCTAAAGATCTCTCGACAGATAATCAATTGTACATAAAGATCAGAAGGACAAACGTAACGAGAGCTAATATCTATTGTGGTTGGAAACAACTCTGCGTTTAGGAATAATGTTGATGCTTTTTTTTTCAAAAAGGTGTAACAGAAACTAAGTAGAGAACCCCACAGCTTTTGTCAGACCCAAATAACAAGATCAATGATATAGCCCCGACTTCCCGATGCAATAAGAATACTCACTTCACCGCCCTTAGCTACAAAGTTAAGACCCTTAAACTGCATTTTGTGTGGAATGTTATTCATAAGGGTTGACATACATAAGACAGGGAAGAGATTCTTCTTAATTTTAATAATAATTATTATTAAATTTATTAGTATTACTATTATTACTATTGATAATATTATTATTTTAATTAATTTGATTATTATTATGCTTGCTATTATTATCGATGCAAACCAATTGTTGCAATCGTGCGCGATTTAATATTATGCCCCTAATCTACCAGACAATGTGAGACATACAATCAAGAGCAATAGCGTAAAACGCCGGATTCAGGTGCCAAATTCTAGGGGGTCTCTTGACGCAAGAGGAGCTCTCCGGCAGAGATCGATCGAGTTCCTACGAGCAAAGAGGTCCCTCGCTAACTTTGGGAATGTTTCCATCAGCGAAGATTTCCTCCCGGAGCTTTTTTCACCTCCCCTTAAAACCAGGTAGCAAAAAATAGCCGACAGCCTCCTCAGATTGTCTACCCTGGTGTTAGCTGAAGAAAACCCCAAACCTCAAGGCAAGATCGACCTTTTGGGGAAAAATTCAAGTATTTCTTGGGATCTATGTCTGAGTCAGCCGGACGCGTCCCTAGGTCATACTCACGTCCCGCTTCTCCAGCCATTGTCGATCATTTTCCCTCTCAGGCTGCTTGAAGATCACTGCTGGTACCATCACAAATTTAAAACGTAGGTTCACGAAGTGCTTTTTTCTCTGTTCTTACTTATCACAGGAGTAACGAGCGTGGGTAGCGAATATAGAGAATGCCGGCATTTACTCAGCCACCTAGATCCAGATTACTGTAGATTCTGGGGCAGCCGCCAACGTGGTACCAGTAAGTTATTCTGAAAAAATCATAGGCTAGTTCAGTTTCTTCAATTTCAGGCTGCAAACGGCGCCCCGATTCCAATCTACGCAGAAAAATGACTCATGCTTCAACGAGTGACGTCGCTCCTTCCCCCGGAGTTTTAGTGTGGGAAAGGTCTTAGCCGATTTCTTAACCCATTTTGAGCTGTCGCGTGTTCCATAGACTCCATGAACAAGGATTTCACACTGTCTCAAAATACAGACAGAGAAAGCACACATACACAAGCAAATGCTACCTGATATATAAACCGTCCCATTCGAAATAAACTGGTTGTCTCTAGTCAACCAAAATTCCAGAATGAGACACTGATTAAACAATTATGAGCGAAAATCAGGTATCTAATCATCATCATCATCATCACTAACTCTATAATTTAAGAATGGGATTTTTTGAGTATTTGTATAATAATTTCATCTTAGTTTGGTTATGACTTAAGGTTTTTTTATAAAAGTTATTTCTAATAATTCTTTTATAATATCAATAAACAAAATGGTGAAGTTCAGAAATAAATATAAGTATCGAATTTTGGTGAGCTTTTTTAAAACCCAAAGAATTAAAAATGGTGAAGTTCAGAAAATTTATTTTTATATATCTTCTTTAACTATAGTTTAGCAACGTGATACTTTGAAAGGAGGTAAATTTAGTTTAGAGTTCCTTTTTAAAATTATTATAATTGGCGAATTTCAGAAAATTTATAAAAATTTAACCATGGTTGCATTTTTTTAGATTTTAAATTTTAATCTTAGTAGCGAAGCGCAAGCTCCCCACGTAGGGGAGGGTGGCGAAGCCATTTCTTGGTCTTTATATAATTTCAATCCTCGTTACTCCTGATATGCCTTTATGCTATGGAAAATAAAAAGGAACATCAAATCGTCCAACCAAGGTTTTACTGTCTACTAGAATTAACGCTCATGTTTCATGCTAGTACCAACTTCGTCAACTTGTAACCACAAATTTACCTTTTAGGTAACTTTTGCTACTTTTACCGACTTGCGAATCACTATAATCCAGCAATCTAGTGCCAGTACGTGCCTCACCATAGAGGATAGGTAAGCAATCCATCATAGAGGATAGGTAAGCAATCTATCATAGAGGATAGGTAAGCAATCCATTATAGAGGATAGGCAAGCTCACTCTATTCACTCATTTTATTATTTTCTACTCAATTCTAGACCATAAATCATAGTCTAAGATTTTTGTTTTATTTAAACAAATGCATATACTAGTTCAGTACTGTCCAAAACTAGAGAACGAAATACAAAGATCCACTTTTTATTGCACTTGTTTAATTTCCACAAAAATTGCACTGGATATTCGGTAAAATTTATTTCTAATAGTAAGCCAGATTCACTTTGATAGAAGAGCGGACACAAAAATTGAGATTAATGAGTATTTGAAGAAAATATGCATCCAAAACTATTTAAGGATAATTATAAATGCAGCGGATTAAAGTATGGAGGCTCTCGTTACAAAATATATGCAGGGCCTCGTTCTGAATGAATTGAACACATCTTCAACCTCAGAAAATCACCAATTTCTGCATTGTTTGAGCGTAGTTTTATGTCACGTTTCTTGCAATCTTCGCCTAGGCCTTAAACATTCGTCGGTTTCTGTGTGGATTAAATCAAGGCTTTGTACAGGCCAGTTATCGTCCATATTTTCAGCATCCTGAACTGCTTCACCTCTTTTGCTGTGTGGCATGGAGCATTGTACTTCATGGAAAGAGGTTCCTTTACTCACAATTTTCGGAGAGAATGCATTACATGTTGTTGAGAAAGAATCTTTTATACCGCAGGGTTTACTTTACCGCGTAAACAGAGAGAGGGACAGAATCCAGTGCTTGAAAAAATGCTCCATATCATAACGATGCTACCTCCAAATTTAATAGTTTTTTTTCCTGCATGTGGGATTCACTTTTTTACCTATACAACCTCATAAATGCTGCTTCCCATCCAATCCCACTTTTCAACACTCCATAGGACATGCTTAGTAGCGAAGATCAACCTAGTCACTCTATTCTCTTTACTTATGAGTGGTTTCTTAGCAAGGGAGCTTGCTATTAGTCCCACATTTCTCAAGCGAAGTGAGACAGTCTGGCGAAACACATACATATTCATGTTCATGGTCTATTAACGTGAAATACTGGCTGTTGTCTCAAATTGGCCCTTCAGTGTTATTCGTTGCATTGTGCGATCTTCCTTCAGGGTAATTTTCGAGGGCGACCCATTATTTTCGTCAACTGGCAGAATTCGGTATACTTATGGAGGATTATTATTTATGGAATCTAACTTTTTAACTCATTCCAATTCCTGAAAATGCCAAACCATGTCATTCCTTCAATCTCCAACTGGCAACTTGCTTTCTGAAGGATTTGTTCACCTTAAATCGTCTCGCCGTAGTAACCTAAAATACAAATGATATATTATTATCATCGAAATCTACATAAAGGTCAGTATGACAATCGCTGGTCGGCCCGAAGGCCCCAGGAGCCGGTCCTCTTTGGGGGAGAGGTGCCAGGAAATGTTATGTTTTGACACCAAACAACGTTCAGGTGGAAACCTTCGTCACCTCGGGGAAGAGGGACCTGTTCCGCGTCAGAGGTACGTGGATATAGACCCCCTGCGCAGGATTCCTTGGCACAGAGAGAGTGTGTGGATGTGTGTGTTGTGCTGTGAAGACGGGAGCGGAAAGACAGCAGTGTTGTGAGAAGTGTAAGATCTACCCACCCGAATACAGAGGTGAGCACAGCGCATCCACCCATTTGGTAACCAGATCTCTACGTGCGCTAACGTTTGAGTCTGCTCATGGCGGGAAACAGGATTGAACCCGGTACGGTGACGTTGGGAGACCAACGCCTTATCCACTCGGCTAGCCTGAGCTCTCATTTATCAGTGCTATCACGTTACGGATTTCTCCGTGTAAACTGAAAGTTATATAAGATATCGTTCTTTAGTTTTTGACTCGATTTTTCTTCAAATACACAATACTTTCCTCATAACTATTTTTATCCGCTGTTCTATGAAATGAAACTAGGACACCATCAGAAGCCAACTTCAGAGAATATTCTGCGCAATTTTCATTGAAATTAAACGAGTATTTTCAAGAAATCCAGATTTTATTTATTTTTCCTCTAGTTTGGGACCGTAAATATATATATATATATATATATATATATATATATATATATATATATATATATATATATATATATATATATATATATATATATATATATATATATATATATATATATATATATATATATATATATATATATATATATATATATATATATATATATATATATATATATATATATATATATATATATATATATATATATATATATATATATATATATTTATAGGGATAAAACCACAGCGATTGACAATGACGGATGTCTCCGTCGAAACCTGGCTTCGCATATAAAACTAGTCCTATTACTGTAGTTTTATCCCTATAGTTACACGTAAGTTACTGTACTTTTTTGGATATATATATATATATATATATATATATATATATATATATATATATATATATATATGAAATGAAAGGCTTACAATGTATTACATAAGGTTTGCAATGAATGCAATATCTCGTAGAGTAGAAAAAAGGAAAAGGTGTTTCCGAGTACTTTCGAACTTTATTCTGTTCCTTATCAAGGAGCTCTACAAGAGAAATTAATATAACAAAGTTATACATAAGAAAGGAGCAGGTAGAAAGGTTAAATGAAGTGGTAAAAGTAAAGAACAAACAAAGCTAGTGGCAATATAAGGATTAACCAAAAAGGAGCCTAAAGAGGATGATTGGAAGAAACACGAGAAGCAGCTAAATGGAGGGGTAAGTTGAGCGAGGGAGAGATGGAAAGTAATAAAACAGTATTTAAATACAAAATCATCGAAATAATTCAAATACCAAACTGGTTACTCATAACTATGAATATTTGACACAGAACTACATAAGAATATAAGTACACATGGAATTCTTAACAATAAGTTTTTGATAACAGCGTCAATTTTGAAAAGACCATAGGAAATGTTAAAATTATCGGAATGGCAGATAAAAGAGCATTCAACAATAATTCTTTTTATAACGTCATTGGCGTGATGAATAAATTTAGATGAATTGTAATTAATTAAATGGTCAATCTAGGATATATGAACGAAAAACAGCACTATTATTTTCACCTCTCCTGATTGATACGGACCGATAATTGCTCGTCAGTTTATCCAAATTATTTTCTCAGACAGCCAGAACATTCAACTGAACAAACAAGCATAATATTATTGATACTCGACTCATACTTGAAAGCAACAGAATGTTAAGGTTTTTTATAAAACGACCAAGGTCAGTACAACAATCAGAGAAGGGCAAAACCAGTGTTTTACTGTTAAAGGAAATAGTAAGAACTGTAGTATAAATCATTTCTTTAGCAGAGGAAAGACGATTTAAGAGAAAAAGATAAGGCCAGCACAACTTGCGGCATATCTCTAAGATATTAAAGAATTCCAGATCCATGTATTCAGGGCTCACAATACGTAAAGCCCGTAGAAATATAGATGAAAAATCAGAGCGTTTAACTTTGGGACTATGGGCCAAGTAAAAATAAAAATGAGTTTAAATTAGGTTTGCGAAAGATAGAATATTTAAAACCAATCTGGGTTCTGTGAATAAGAGGATCGAGAAAGGAAAGTGTTCTATTATTTTCAACCTTATGAGTAAATTTATGGGAAGGGATGAAGGAATTAAGTTTAGTAAGAAACTGTTTATATCTTTAGAATTGGGCCACGAACAATGTACTGTACCCAACAATATGGAAGTCAAGGAGACTAGGGAGGAGTCTTGTTTCAAAGAACTCCATATATAGGCTTTGAAGAAGAGGTAAAATGGCTTAACTAAAACTTTTGAAGAAAATATTTACCGTCGAGCCAAAAGTTATGATCTTTAGTTGAAAGTGAAAGGAGGTTCATGAAAGTACTAGCAAGTAAAGAACGGTCAATATTGTGCAATTTATCATAAAGAAAATTAAAAAAGATTTTCAATTGGTACTTTGGTAAATAAAGAACAGACATCGAAACTAAAAAGGGCGAAATTATTAGAATATTGAATAGCATTGACATTAGAAATAAAGTCATAGCTATTAGTAACATATGAATGAGAAATAGTCCTAACTAGTGGTGTAAAAAATGAAGTAAGCCATGTTGACAGAACATATGAAACAGATTCAACAGAACTTATAATCGGGCGTAATTTAAAATTTGGTTTTTGTGTTTTGACTACTCCATACAAGTAAAGGAAGGGTGGCGTTACTCGACGTGAATTTTGCAACTAATTCAGGGAAGTTTTTAAGTACATTTCTATCGAAGTCACAATTTACATGTAGAATGGGGTCTTTGAATACTAGCATTTAGTAGCTTTGGCACTTAATAATAAATTGCTTTTAGTAATATATATATATATATATATATATATATATATATATATATATATATATATATATATATATATATATATATATATATATATATATATATATATATATATGAAAAAATATCCAAGACTTTGAAACCAGTTTTTTGCTGACTGGATGATGAGCCATCCTGTAAATGTAGTCTTCCATTTCGAGGAAGGATAGGATCTCCTGCTGGACCTGAAGCAGAGCAGTTGTCTAATAATGCCATTACCTTAACCGCATATATATTTATATATATATATATATATATATATATATATATATATATATATATCGCACTGGACAAGGAATTAGTCAACTAAGGAGAAAAAAAATTAACATCTTAAGCGTGTAGTAAACTAAGGCAGCCGAGAGCTGTAGCTTAGTTTACGGAGAAACGTTAGTTAGGCTTTATTTGTGTTAAATAATTGCTAACTTTACAAGTTCATTCCAATAATAACTTTTGTCTATATTAATTGTTCGTACAACTCTTGCTGCAACGAATTGTTACCCTTGATAACTATAATGAATTTCAAGTTTAATTGACTCGTACACGTCTTATAACTCAATATTCTTTATTGTACTCAGTACTTAATACTCTTTATTGTGTAGTAATAATAAAACAAACTCTTTTCTTTCATTCTCCAGAGAATACAGTTTACGATTCCCATCTCATTCACTCTTTACTCATTCAATGCCCTCGACGGTCTTAGTTAGAGTTTAATTAAACTCACAAAAAATTCATATCTATTCGAAAATATGTCAGCTGCCCTTAACAACTGATACCACAACCCGCAATTGGCGTTAGTTCTATCGTTCAAAGCTATCCTACTACGCTTGCCGAACCTCATTTGCCCCCATAAATAGCAAGAGCGACCCACCTGCAAATGGAATAATTCTGCCACTCCTTTTCTCTTTAGGATAAGCATCTTCCTAATTCCATCCCAATACTCATTCCGCGCCTTAACTCGATGATTTATTTATTGATCTCTTCTTTTGTTCTTCAATAAATATCTATTTTTCTGAAGAGTATATATACCTCATACAAGCTTATCGATCATCCATCGCAATAAATTTGATGAAGAACATGTATCTAGATGGAGAAACTACATTTTATCACTGGTTTACACTAAAAAGAAAGCAGAGATTTTACTTATAAAATGGTGAGGTAATAATATTCTAATTTTGAGAGCGGAATGGATAAATTTACAAAAACTCCTTTAAATGGTGGCCGTATATTGACGGGTTTTGTTTATCACTTATTTTGCTTTTTCTCCTGTCTGTCGGATTTTTCCGTAAATCATCATGATTTACTTTAAGTAAGTTTAGGTGCAGAATTCCTGATTTTAATGCAGACACCAAATCGTTTTTTTCTTCTTTTTTTCTTCGTATTTGTCAAAATGTGTGACTGTTCTGACTTCCAAAGAGGGCAAATTGGTGGAGTGCGAAAGGATGTAGACTCGGTAAAATAACTACTGAGTTGTTTTAGGTTTCAAAAAGAACTGTTTCTAAAGTCATGCTACAATAACAAAAACAAGGAAAAACTAGCTTTAGGAAGCGTAACTCAGACCAAAGACAAAACTCAGTGGCAGAGAGTGTAGAATAATAAATCGCATTGTTTCAATAAATCAAAGAATTACAGCTGCTTAAACCTACATGTTACCAACTTACTATTATAAAAAAAACAGTTCGTCAAGAGCTCAATCCACCTGGATACCATGGAATGGTTGTCATTGCGAATCGTTTTCTTCCTACATTAGTGTTAAAAACAATCCTAAAATGGATCAGTGGAAAGATGTAATCTCTGGCGAATCATTCTTTGCGTGTTTTCGTTGTTAAGGTTGAATTTACGAGTATGTGCAGGAGTCTCAAAGAACTCTGGAATCTTAGTTTCCTAACCCTTCAAACCGTAAAGCACGGAGGCGGTTCTGTGATAGTTTGGGCGGGAGCAATCTCGTGACATCTTTTGTTCCTGTGATAGCACTGAATGGTAGAGTTACTTCTAATGAGTATTTTTCAATTTCCGGTGGTTAAATTAACACAATGATATAAACTCGGTTTCCAAATGGTGGCGTCATCTTTTAGGACAATAATACGCCTATTCACACACCTAGATTTGCTAAAAAACTGGCAGGAGTAGCATAGCAGGGATATAGAACATTTGAATTGGCCCCCAAATGACCAAATATTATAATACAAGAACATCTTTGATATGTTTGGAGAATCAGGTAAGAAACCAGCTTACCCCTCCATCATCTCTGACAGAGCTGTAACAGGTTCTATTTCAGGAATAGATTAAACTCCCATAGCCGGTGTCCAAACTTTGTATGACTCTATCCCTCAACCTATTGGATCAGTTATTGCTGTCAAAAGATAAACACCAAATCGTTTTTGTCTTCTTTTTTTCTTCGTATTTATCAAAATGTGTGACTGTTCTGACTTCCAAAGAGGGCAAATTGGTGGAGCGCGAAAGGATGTAGACTCGGTAAAATAACTACTGAGTAAAATAACTACAAAGATGTTCTTGTATTATAATATCTAGTCATTTGGGGGCCAATCCAAATGTTCTATATCCCTGCTATGCTACTCCTGCAAGTTCTTTGGTATGATTGGAGAATCAGGTAAGAAACCAGCTTACTCCTCCATCATCTCTGCAGAGCTGTAACAGGTTCTATTTCAGGAATAGATTAAACTCCCATAGCCGGTGTCCAAACTTTGTATGACTCTATCCCTCAACCTATTGAATCAGTTATTGCTGCCAAAAGATAAACTCGATCTTAAATAATAAAATTGTAATTTAACATAGTGTTTCCATTATTTTGCCCAAACTCTGTATGTATATATATTCACAGGAACGAACTCAACCTCTTTGCTTTATTTTTTACCTAGTAGTTGATATATAAACTGTCTCCAGAGTTTTTAACTTTTGGCCGATTTAACTCCCCGGTCGTGTTCTTTACTGTCTCTTTGTTTTTTTGCTTTCTCTATTTTATAATTGTCTCATCCTGTAGCGAATTTCCTTTAGTATAATAAACTGAAGGATTTTTGTACTTTGGGTTGAGTTATTTGAAAATAGATATGTATTGTTATCCCAAAGACATTATAAGGAAGTTCATATATCTGTAATTTTTCATTAATCGCTGGAGTGATAGATAAAATTTAATAAAATTGTTCATTAATCGCTTTGTGATAGATATAATTTAATATAATTGTTCATTCATCGTTTGCGTGATATACCCAATTTAATAAAATTGTTAATTAATCGACTACATGATAGAGACAATTTAACAAAATTGTTCATTAATTGCTTGCGTGATAGACCCAATTTAATAAAATTGTTAATTAATCGTTTGCGTGATAGATACAGATCAATAAAATTGTTCATTGATGGCTTGCGTGATAGAGATAATTTAATAAAATTGTTCATTAATCGCTTGCGTGATAGAGACAATTTAATAAAATTGTTAATTAATTGCATGCATGATAGACAGATTAATATAATTGTTCATTAATCGCTTGCGTGATAGAGACAATTTAATAAAATTGTTCTTCAATCGCTTCCGTGATAGAGTCAATTTAATAAAATTGTTCATTATCGTTTGCATGATGGAAACAATATAATAAAAATCCAATCATCCGCAATAAATCATGTGTTTGCAAGGTAAATAGAAGTTCATTTTACTCCTAATTATATTCCAGCATTCAGAATTACTCCACTTAGGAACCCGAAAGAACGGTAAGGTAAATTCCTCTATTCTCTCCTTAATCGTGTGAGGTCTAGCTATACGCCTGTGCTTGAAACTGTCTGGTGGATAATTCTTCTATGTAGGCGTTTGCATTATGTGTGAATTTACGTCTGTGCGTAATTTTAAGTACCAAATTCGGTTCGTCGTTTGGCGGAAGTTTTTCTTTGTGACCCTGGGTGCGTGAGGTCTAAGTTGGGAGGTGGTCTGAAAGGCACGTGTGAGGTCTGAAATGCGTGCAAATAAATGGGCTTGTTGGTTGGTTTGTGACACGTCGCTTCATGCATTCATTTTGGGAAGAATACTTGACATGCATTCCTTGCAGCAGCTAAGCTCACTTCAAAAGGGTAGAAGTAATTTAGAAATATATTCAATTAAAATGCGTAGATGCAATTTAGAAATATATTCACTTCTAAAGCGTCGAGACAATTTAGAAATATATTTACTTCAAAAGCGTTGAGGCAATTCGGAAATATATTCAATTCAAAAGCATAGAAGCAATTTAGAAATATATTCACTTCTAAAGCGTCGAGACAATTTAGAAATAGATTTACTTCAAAAGCGTTGAGGCAATTCGGAAATATATTCAATTCAAATGCCTAGATGACATTTGGAAATATATTCACTTCTAAAGCGTTGAGACAATTTAGAAATATATTTACTTCAAAAGCATAGAATCAATTTGGAAATATATTCACTTCAAAAGCATAGAAACAATTTAGAAATATATTCACCTCAAAAGCATTGAGGCAATTTGGAAATATATTTACTTCAAAAGCATATAAGCAATTTAGAAATATATTCAATTCAAACGCGTAGATGCAATTTGGAAATATATTCATTTCAAACGCGTATATGTAATTTGGAAGTATATTCACTTCAAAAGCGTTGAGGCAATTTAGAAATATATTTACTTCAAAAGCATAGAGGCAATTTGGAAATAAATTTTCTTCAAAAGCGTAAATGCAATTCGGGAATATATTTATTTTAAAAGCTTAGATGCAATTTAGAAATATATTCACTTCAAAAGCATACAGGCAATTTAGAAATATATTCACTTAAAAAGCAATTTGGAAATATATTCACTTCAAAAGAATAGAAGCAATTTGGAAATAAGTTCACTTAAAAAAACGTTGAGGCATCTTAGAAATTTTTTCAATTCAAATACGTGGACGCAATTTGTAATAATCTTCACTTAAATGCGTAATGGCAATTTTAAAAAATATTCAGTTCAAAGGCATAGATACAATTTGGAAATATATTCAGTTCAAAAGAGAGAGGCAATTTTGACAATTGAAAAGTGGTGAATATATTCGGAGGAAGGAAGAGAGACAATCAGAGACGACCGAATTTTGAAGCAACCGTGCAATTAAATAATCCATTGCCTATGACGAATATTAGAATTTAGCAATTATAAAAGAGCGCAGAGAAAAAATATAACAACCCTGAAGTTTTGGTAAACCCAAGGGAAATAAATATCTCACGAGAATGGCTGTTCATTATAATTCCCTCTACTTTTTTCATTGTCTACTCCATTAGAATAAAATTTAATAAATTTAATACCAAATTTGCTAAAAATTTCTAGAAAATTTGGTATGAAAAGAAAAGTATTCCAAGTAAATCTCCCCAAATATGTATATAGATTTACTATTACTATATTTTTAAATTAAAAAAAAAATTGAGCATTTATTTAGTTTAGATTACAAACTATTTAATATATCTTTAGTTAAATTTAGTCTCTAATATGACTTTTGAGAGGAAGAAACAAGAGGCAATTAGTAGTTCAATATGTTTGTTCTTTCTAACGGTTCATCAATGACTATTAACTCCTTCAAAGAAAATAAAGTATTATAATTACTCAATTATGATATTCCTAAGCAAAAGAATAGTTAAAAAAGGTTAACTCATCCCCCAAAACTATGACTATGTTTATACATGGCGCTTAAAGTGATATTAAAAATACTAAAACTTAATGTGGAAAAGATATTTCACAAAATAGAAGCTGAATATATGAAGCATACTAGCATTTCTGTTATATTTTTATATTTTTTTCATAACTAACTACCTAAAGAACTATCGCAAATTTTCTCAATGGAAGTAGATGTAAATTTCCTTGTAACAAGTGACACACTATATTCCGACGAATCCAATCATTCTCTTAAGATCAACAAGAAAAATAAGGGATTGGTAAGTCAACACTTCTCTTAAGACTAAATGTAAATTATACTCCTTTAGGGAAATGTTAGAGTTTGCGACATCAATACGTTGTACAAGGTTTCCTCCTTAAAAATAGGAAATCATAATTCCTAGTCTATATTTGATCAAACCCCAAATTCCCTCATAAATTTTCGAGCAAGTAAACATTTTGTGAAACCCAAAACAGCAGATTAAAGTTTGGCCGCAAAGCATCTAATCTCAACTTATCTTTCCCGTTGGCATGAGCAAACTTCTGGTAAATGACCACTCCTTCATCTAGCTATGTATACTCATTAATCTGTGTTAGCGCCAGTGTGCAATAGAGAAAAAACAACCCTCTGATGAGAATTTCTTTTGAACTCACTTTTCCTCTTACCAAATCTATTGTCAACAATCACATTATAACGACTATTTGCGACATTTATTGACTTTTGCTCTGTCCTCTGTCCGAGTGGTCTTAGTTTGGTAATGTAGAGGAAATGTACAAATACCTGATGATAATCCTTAAACAGCATTCAATTGATCGATTGTTTAGTGATTCATTAAGGTGCATAGGGTAGATTTAAAAAATATCGGCTTAAACTTTAATATAACGACCAGGCAATGGCTTCGCCACTTCCTCCTACGGGGGGAGCTTGCGCTTCGCTACTAAGATTAACATTTAAAATCTAAAATAACAACCATTTTTAAATTTTCTGAACTTCGCCAATTCTAATAATTTTAAAAAGGAACTCTAAACTAAATTTCCCCCCTTTCAAAATATCACGATGCTAAAATATAGTTATAGAAGAAGATATATAAAAATAAATTTTCTAAACTTCCCCATTTGTAATTCTTTGGGTTTTAAAAAATTCACAAAATTTCGATACTTATATTTATTTCTGAACTTAACCATTTTGTTTTTTGATATTATAAAAGAATTATTAAAAATAACTTTGATAAAAAAACAAGTCATAACCAAACTAAGATGAAATGATTATTCAAATACTCAAAAAAATCCCCTTCTTAAATTATAGAGTTAGTGATGATGATGATGATGAGGAAGTGATGAAATCGCTCAGCTTAAAATGGACGAGTAAATATTTTTAACATACCCTTCGAGGCTATGTTTTTGGCAAATTATTTAATTGATTACTTGATAAAAATGGGAAATGGTAGGATAACATTAGATTTTGTTTACTCAAAAGAGGAAAAGCAAGAAAAGGAATAAATAGAAGATAACAGCACAAAGCTCTAAACCAGGGAGTGTTATAGCAAACTCTAAAATCTGTAAATCGTAGGTGATGAATTTAAAGACTTCAGTTACCGATTCCGACGGAGCAAAGACAATCACGAATCTCAATTCCCTCATGCCCTAAGGATATTTGAATGGTTAACAAGGTATACCCACTGGACTGCCTCCTTCATGGACTGGTCACTGAGGCTTTAATGAAATAAATAATCAATAATATGACATATACGAACCAGCTCAAAGCGAAGCTCTCTATGGAAAACTTGATGAAAAAGTGCATATTACCCATCGGAAATTCCACTCTTCGTACCCTTTAGATCGCTAGATAAGTAGTATCATCAAAGGAAGCGTGAATTAATTGCGCCTAGTGCAACAAAGATGATAACGGAGCAAATAAGCAAATATCAATACAACATTTCCCAGAATCCACCTGAAATCTAATCACAGTGAACTGGGAACACATTTTTAAAATGACCATTCTGTTTGTTATTTGAAGATTCCACAAGTAATAAATAAAATTGACTTAAACAAGAAATAACCAATGTAAACGAACTAGGTATAAGAATATTTTTAACAAATATGTTACATAGTGACATGGAAAAATATAAACCAAGATTTTCTCCATAACTGAAGTAGTGTTCTTGTTTGTTATACTTTATTGACTGAATCTGAAAATAAGATCTCCCTTCACTTTTGATCATACAACTCACTCTTTCATGAAAAAGACCTGAAAAACTAAAATAAAAAATACACAAATGAATTTTAATAAAAATAGAAAAGATTCTTACAGTCTATTTTATTATATCAATATTAGTAGAAGTAGTGATGAAAAAAAGGTAATTGAACGGAAACATTTTCTCTCATTGGGGTAACAAAAGAAATATGAATGACAGAAGAATAAAACAAATCCAAGTGAAAATAATAGGGTGAGAGAGTAAAACAAAATGAGAAACAGGCTCTAAGAGGAAAGTCCCACCCACCCCGGCTGTTCAAATTCCTTGCTAATTTAACTAGTCTCTTTACAGATCATTCTTTACAAAGTTTGTGTGGGAGCTCTCGTTGGTAATTTCCTTTAAATCCGAAGAAAAATATCACCAGTGGTCAAAAAATATTAACATCCACTACAGGTTCTATACTTATCCAATGACATTATTCTGCTTTGGTGAAAGATTGAAGGCGCCTTCGTATGGCCAAAAGGTAGACTATATAAGAATCAATTGATACTTTTCTTTTTATTAATGTAAGAAAGATTCATTAAAAACACCTACATGGTGAGGCACGTCGCCTGGCTCCCAGGGCGCTTGAAGCAGTGACTCTTTTCAAACCTCTATGCCTACGAATAAGCGCACCTAGGTTGCCTAAATTGGCTGAAATTAAAAACTACGTTTCCAGTCAGCTAACACGTAGCTAGTTAAAAAAAAATACTAAGGTTTTCGATCTGATGTTGCCGTTTAAACAGTAGGCAAAATGCCAGGTCCTTCTCATGAATACTGACGGCATACTGAAAGGTTGTATTCCAAAGCGCTCTTCCACGATCACATTTGTTTGTCCGAAACTTCTTTTGTTTCGAGTGTTTTATAGCTTGATATTATACATCGTTTTGAAGGGTTAGTGGGCAAATTAATTTATTTATATAAAAGAGTTTTGAATGGGCGTGATTGGACAGGCAGAAAAAGTTAGGTGTATTATGTTTGTATTGTTTATCCATAGTGTCTAGTGTGGTTTATTCAATAGTTTTTACTATGAAATGGTGTGTGTAGTGAAGCAACTTTGTTTCTTTTAGTTTGTTTGCTTGAAAGGTGACTCGTGATTTTCGTCAGTGAATTTGTGTAATAGTTGTATAGTGTTTCGAATGTTTTGTAAATAAGTTTAGAAATTATACTGCGGTCGCATACTCGTAAGTTTAACAAATATATTTCGTGACTGTGTGTGGTGATCACACAAAGAGTACTGTGATAACTAAATTTTATACAACCTGGATTATATTATTATGAATTTTCTCTCTATTTTCTGTTTACCTTTTCTATTATCCTATTTTTATTGTCTTTAATATTTATTTTTTTCAGCGGCTAATTAACTCCTTCTCTAGATGTTTAATTGGTTTATTTTCTTTAGCTTTTAAGTTATTTTTCTACTTTCCTCCCTTGCCAAATTCCATGCCTTATTAAAACACACTGTCGAAATTATTATCTTAAATTCGACTCTTAGACCCTGAACCACGTTAATAGCTTGGGAAGGAGAGTTAGGAATTCTCGGCGCTCTCTGAATCAATTATGATGAAACATCTCCCAGCTGCTTTCCACAATATGGCAACACTAAAGTTATGTTTTCATTATGCTGTGTTACGTCTTTTAATTTCAATTCAGATTCGTCGTTTGTAGATGAACACGCTAATAGTACCTATCCTCTTAATGAACAAGGGGACGTCGCAGAGGACTCAACGATAAATAAAATTCTTTAATCATGAATGAAAGTGCTGAATAAACTTCGGTTCATGTTGTTGGCAGAAGTTTATTTAAACATGTGGAAATTGTTAGACGACTTTTGAAGAACCCTTTCCTAAGGAAAAGCAATGGAATTGTGTGACCTCCAATACTGTGAGGACTATGAATTGGAAGAAAATTGATTGCGAGTAACGTGGGAAACCAGTTACTCGCAGTTGGTCGTCTGCAAGAAGCGAAGAATACCAGCAACCGTATTATATGAATCATGGCTTCCGTCCGATCTCCTAGAAAACTGCCTCCTTTAAGGCTCTGTCACAAGACTTTGAGGCTTCAATAGACCCGGAAGTAAATGACGTTGCACATGAGTTGCGCTCTCTGCACTGACGAAGCCATGGCGACCTTTGACGGAACTGACGGTTAGGCAAATGGTTGGGTCTATTTTATAGATGATCGTCACCAATTTATTTGACGTTAACAGCAAGAAGGAGTCTTGTTGAGGGCAGGTATAAATGGACATAGACTTGTTGGCCTAGTCAGGGTGCCTAACTCGCCCATAGCTGCCTACTGCAATCTTTTGAATGAAGTGTTAGATCCTTGGCTAGATGACATACTGTTTTCACTTCTAAGGACTCTCGTTTTCAATCAGGACAGTGCTCTACCCCACTCTGCCAAAGCCACCCAAGCGTTCCAGTGCTCTTACGGCATACAAGTTGATGGTGTGGCCGCCCGCGTCTCCGAATCTCAACTCAATCCAAAATTTGTGGTCCACCATTAACCATGAGATTTATGCCGATGGATATTAATTTTCGTCTGAAGAAATCTTATATGCGACCATCAAAGCTGCAACAGAGGCAGTCCAACACTCTAATATTCCATGCATGATAAAGTCTTTGAAGACATCCGTCGAAATGGCGTTCATATGGGCAAATAATTCATTATATCCATCAATCGTGTATTATAATTATGGTTTTCTGTTAAATACATAGGCAACGTATACTTATGTAATGTGTATAATTATCCTTTGTTTTCTCCAAAATATGTTTTAACAACTACTAAGATTTCCAATGACATGATCCTGTTATATTTCTCTTTGACTTGTTGAAGGACGACTGAGGAGGGAATTTGAAGCAAAATTTGGAGCATTGATCCTTCATAAGCCGAAAGTTAAATATTGCATTTTTTCAAGTTAACTTAATTTTCTTTATGCGGGATTTTAGCTTAGCTTAGAAACAACTGAGCCTAAGATACCTGCAAAGTGTGCTATATATTTAAATATTTATCTATACAGTTTTTTGAGAAAGATTTCATGCATACATTAACTTAATCGCGATTTAATCTAACAAAACTTGACTGAGTTTTTGTAGGCCACTTCCATACCTGCTCTTTAGCTGAACTTAAAAGCGTCTTAACAATTTACTAATCATCCTTTCTAAAATAAACGGCTCATATTATAATATCTTAATCTGCCCAATAATTTCCTCAAGCCTCAAGACCCATGCAGCTGGGTACATTCTGTATACTGCTGCACCTGGTACCTAAATGAGCAGCAAGTCCTTGAGGCCTGAGTTCACGCAGTAAGATACCCACTGGGAGAGCATCCCTGTTCCATTACACGCAGTTGTGCACCCCTTTTATTACTGGAAACCCTTCAGCTTTGTTTAACTAAAAGGAGAATAAACTAATCCTTTTCTTCTCCATTAAAAATCCTATTCTTCCTTAGAGATATTTGGCATATACCTATTCCACCCAGACATAAATATAATCTCTCTTTTTTTTTCGTATCTCTTTAATTAGGGTTTACTTTTCTGTAAGAATGGTACACCAGGATCGAACTTGTTTTGTCTATAGTGAATGTTTCATACTAGCCTATTCAATGGATCTGCTGATAGCTGCATCGAAGCGTGATGCGAAGAGATTTAGAGGTTAGAATTCTTTTCATCTAATAGGAGTTCCAGGTGCTGTTTTTAAAGTTGGGGCTTGAGGGAGCAGTTCACAAAACAGATGTCAATGGGCGCATTTGTGAGAGCACGCAAGGAAGACCGAAGACTTCAACTATTGCTGGCCTGGCCTTGCAAGGAGCCCCACCGAGACAGCCAAATCCGAAATTATCAATAATATTAATTAGTAAGTTTTTAATTTTCTACTCCGATCAGGTCAAGGGTGATTTAGAGTTTCGTCTTATGTATGATTCTATTACTATGATCCAAAGGAAAGAATTCTGCGGAAGAAACCAACGCGATAGATGAGATACTGCTACCCAGGTGGCCGAGTTAAGGATTTGGTCGATTCAGTGGACAATTTCACAGACAGATCTACTTAATAAACAATTTATATTATGCATGTAGCTACTAAAAGTCTTTTATCCATAAGGTCCGAGGAACTCCTTGCTAGATACCGCGTACTGATGAGAAAGCTGAATGAAATCAGTTGGGAGGTAGTAATTACAGCTATTATTACGAGAATAAGTGCGACGAATTTTTTTATAGGAGAATTTCATAGTTTACCAACTCTCTTAGTGTTCTCTGCTAGTAAGAACTAGATTCATTTTATGAATCTATGGTATGAGTTTTAAGAATAAAGTGAGCTATTCGGAAGAGACTTTCTTCATCTGAACGCGGACGGCTCATCCAGTCTGACAAGACTTTCAAATATGGATTTTTAGCAACATGACTGCTTTAGAGACTGGAAAACACAAAAAAAGTGCCCTTGGCAACAATGTAATACTCGGCACAGAACCAAAGTTCTAGAAATCAAAGGTCAATTTCTTCTTTTTGTACACAAACACGCGCATTTTGAGAAAAAAGATCAATGAAATAAAGGGCCTAATTTGCAACAGAAGATTTGGATATTATCGCAGTTACAAATGAAGGGAAAGAAAGTTTAGAAACTAACCTTACTGGAGAACTAAACTTATATACCTGGTTCTGAAATTCTTAACGAGGATAATTCAAGAGAAAAAGGTAGAGCCCTTAATTATTCATAAAATTAAACTAGTCATACTAATGAAAGACACCAATCTGCATATTGCGTCTGGAATTTTATCCATCAATAATGTGATAAATAGGAATAGGAAAGAAAAGCCCTCGCCATAGTATATAAGATTCCAATGAAAATAGAAGACTCTGATAGTATTATTTTTAAATAGCCTTCGGCATTAATTAGACAAAAAATTAACGGTTATATGCAGTGAGTTTACTGTTTAGAACGTAGATTTCGAAATGAAACGATGAACAATGCAAGTTAAAGAATTAAAACATCAAAGTGTCAAAACCCGTATGTATCATTATCACAAATCTATTAACGAGGGAATAGTTCCTAAGGAGTTCGAAGACGCACACGGAACACCAATTTTAACAAAATCGAATAAAAAACTGATCCTGGAAATCGTCCCATTTCTCTTACTTCGGTCGTAATCATGGAGCATCTTGAAGTAAATAGCTAAATAAATCATACATGGCATTCGATGCTGTTGCTCATGATTTTTCAAGAAATAATCACAACTTATGACTAAGGTAAAGTTTTAGATTTAATTTTGCCGCTTTCATAGAGGATTTTGGCACCGGCTTAGATAAAAGACTTAATGAAGCTAAAATCACCTCAATTCGGAACAGCTTATTAAAACGAAATGAATATGGCTAGAAACCATAAACAAAGAGTTGCTGCCAATGGGAATAATTTATCATGACATTTGTTACTACACGTAGCTGCCTTCCTCAAAGATATTTTCTCGGAGGATTGCTTCTTTTTAATATATGAGATCACTTCATAACTAATGCGGCATTTAACATGTTTATCATTATTTAGTGGATAAAAATAACAGAAAGCAGTTTTGTTTTAGACTAGCCTAGTCTATTAAACTCGAAGCCTAGGTAGCTGTCTGACTTAGCCTAGCACAGGGCTAAGATCAACATACCTTAGTCGTCATTTTCCTGGCTATTAAACTTGCATTATTATTGATATTTAAATTTGTATTATCGTAAATAATGAATATTATAGATATGTTAAAAGATCACCTCCGCAAAAATATGCTTTAGGAGTATGGAAAAGGCAACACTGCTAAGTTAATTGCAGAAGGTTAGTGCGAAGTAAATGGTGAAGGAACAATTAGTGTGAACCATTGCCAAACATGGTTTTATGTTTTTCTTTCTGGAAACGTTAGTTTTAAAGATGAACCCCGTTCTTGAGAACTTTTGGAATTTGATCAAGAGCTTTTTACAAATAACAGTGGAAGAAAGTCTGGTAGTGACTTAAACAATTGGCAGAAAACAACTAATTTGGCCCTACATCGCCATTTAGGTAAGTTTGGAACAGTGGATACAGCAGTCGATATCAGAGGTTTCTCGACTTAAGCTGAGCCATTATGGAGGATGATTGTTACATAAGACGGAGTCGAGTAATGTACAATACTATTAAACGTTCTAGATAATAGATTAGTCATGGGAGGAAACCGATATTCCAGCCAAAACAATGGACTCATCCACGGAAGATTCCTTTGTGCGTTTGATGAGATATGAATGGCATAATTCATTTTGAACTTCTTAACAAAAATCAGAATATCACCAAAGAGATATACTGTATTCAATTTGATCTTTTACCTGCAGCACTTGAATAGAAAATTCAGCTTTAATAAATATAAGAAATGTGCCCTTTCATCAATACCCTGCGCAACTTAGTGTTGCAAGAGATACCATGCAAAAGCTTAACGGCTTTGATTGTAAACTGGGTCATCCTCAACCGACTTAGCTCTATAAGATTACTATCTTTTTAGGAGTTTAGCGACTCACCTGAAGAGAATAACGATGTAAACATCAGAAAATGCCGAAAAAGCATTAATAGTATTAAAAATTCGTAGAACAAAGAAGACTAAAAGGAGAAACTGGAGAAAATTATATTAATTATCACATTAACAAATAAATACTCATTTAAATATAGATATCTTTAAAGAGTTGTTCGATTTCTATCCATACAATACAAATAACCATGAAAAAATGACCACATTACCTATCCCATGACCTTATTTATAAACGATCTTGGCACGTATTTATTGAGAAAAAATTCAAAATTTGTTGATGGTACGAAACTTCATACAGGCCGAAATATCATAGTGACTGAAAACTTGCAAAGAGAATTGGATAAAGTAGCAAAATTGTCGGAAAGATGGCAGATGCAATTTATCCTTGAAAAGTACATTTAATGGAGTTCACATTGGTCATGATAAGCTCGGATAAGATTAAAATTTGGGTAGTCAAATTTTAAAGACAGTTAACATCGAAAAGTATTTACATGTGTTAAGCTTTAGTGATTTAAAATTTTCTAAACAATAAATTGATTATAATTGTTCTCTCTATGTATGGCTTCTTCTGGCAGTTATACTTTATTTATATTTAAGATTAGAGCTTTCATAAAAGCTTGGGATAATATCATAATATCCCATCTTACTCAAAAAGGTACGATTTATTCATAGCTCAGAGTGATGAAACTTGGAACTATTCAAATTAATTTAATTAAACTCAGATTGGTGGCAAATGATAGTTCCACCATTCTGTCTTCACCTTACCGTCTAATAAACACTGGCTTCTGGTGAAAACTTGCTTGCGGCGTTTGTCATTCTGATCTTTATGTAAAATTTATTATTCAACCGGAGATCTATCCTACTAAAAAGGAAAGAGTGGTGTAATTACCTTAATTAACTAACTCTTTTTTTATTTTTAATTATAAAGAATTCACGTATATTTTTTTTTACCTTATATCCTCATTTTTATTTATTAATTTATTGGTCGTAAGTTTCATTTATCGGCAAATGCTGGTCTCTTGGGACTATCATTTTGGAGGGTAAATTTAAATGCTAAATTCACTCTAAAATCCTTGCCACTTCGAGTTTATTTGTTTTCCAATAATAATAAGATACTTGATATAACTAACGAGGGAAATTATAGTCATTAGAAAAAAAAATGAGATGCGACGGAACTTTCATAGTATTATTATTCAAGAATTGAATTAATCCAAGTTTTACAAACCCAGACGGATTTTATTTCTAGTACGCAGGAATTATTTTGAAATGATAACCATTTGACCATTAATTGAGTCATTTATGGTCCCCTGTGAATTTCAAATAAGTTACACCCGATGTGTTGTGAGATATCGCTCTTTAGAGTTAAATGTGAGAGGGGGAGGTTTCCATTTAGGTGAATAAGACTTTTACTATTATCCCTTTGTCACAATTATTACACTCCAGGAGATAAGGTAATAAACAGATTTTTTTTTTTTCAAAATATCGTAAAAGACTTTGTAAACAATCACGTTCTCTGAAGGAGATTCTACTGTAACACCTTCTCCATAACAAATGACATGTATCAATGTGAAAGTGCATTTGTATGTGTTCTCTATATGAACTCCTTTATTCGAAGGACAGTGCTCCCATTCTCCTACTTGTAATTCAATCCATTATCTCTTCTTTATATCGTAAGATAAAAATTCTAAATTAAAAGTTTGTTTTTACAAAATTACAAAGACCGATGGAGGAGACTAAAAATAGCTAAGTATATCGAGAGATAGAGTGTAGCAATGAATAATAAAACTTACTTGATATAAACTTATAACCTCGGTGATAAGGAATGGAGAATGTAATTAGAACTTAATAATAATATGTCCTTAAAAAATGGTGATACTTTATTCTTGCAGTTAAGAACGTGGGAAATCTTAAGTTGCTTTCGCTATGACGTTATAAATTCCAAATTTCAAGTCTAATCACAGCACAAATGGGCGCACACTTAAATTACTCTCTGAGTGATGAAGCATATTCAGAAATGGGTCGAATCTGATAAAAGATTAATTTTATTTGTCACTCATCTCTGTATTTCATCTCATTTGTGGGAGTAAAATGAAATTGCCGATCGAATCATCTCAACACTTTCCATTTAAAATTCAAGTCAATATTTAATGGGTTAGTGGTGTTGTTTAATGCTTCCTCCGACGGTAAGGAAGAAAGTTTGATCGTACAGCATGTGGTATAGGACCCTATCAACGTTACGACAATTAAGTGCGGCTGTCCTGAGTGACTAGAGTGGGGAGAGGCTGTTGCATGCTGAAGGAATTTTATAACACCAACCTGTGAGGGCAGTCCATGGAACAGATAGGAAGTGAGAGTCCAACTGCAACTTAATTTTACGTAGAATACATCTACATAGGGTGGTTGCACCACAGGTTTGCATCCAAGTGAGGTGGTCATGCCATGCCCACTTGGGAATGAGATAGTTAATTTTAGTTCCATTTAACCAAGGATTATTAAAAACCCAGAACAAACATGCAGAAACGACCACAAAGAATGGCAAGCAATGCACATGTACGACTGATCTCGACGTCCCGCGAGGAATGTAAATCGCTGAATCAATCCCATTATCGGTCTGCATTAGGAATAAATAATTATTCATCTTAACCTATAGCTATCTGATAACAGAGATAAAAATAAACTCGGTTACAAAATATATCGTAATCAACACACACAGCCACATGACGTATGTAAAACTCCAAAATTCTATGAATTTAAGCATTTTATCAGATAAGTTCATTAAAGTATGCATTGGGAGGCAGAGTATACAGAGAGGGAAATGAAATTTACAGAGAACCTCCAAAATAGATTACTATTATTGAGATAATAAAAAAAAGGTGCATAAATATATATAATTTTAATATGTGAGGAGATTGAACGCCAACTGACGTAAATGTGTCCCACTCAGTGAAGCTGATTTTATTCAAGAAGTGCTGTAAGAAAAATAGGGGAGTTGGAATGAGATAAAAACAAGTGCAATTACATAAAACAAGGTCTACTGACCAAAGTCGCGTGCTCTCACTTACTCAGATTTATGAACTTACGACGTTCGAAACTTCGAATAGTTCCTGAACTAACCTTGGGAGGACCTTGACAATTATATCATTCGAAAGAAAATGTAAAACAACATATGGGTTTCAAATTTCGTTAGGATCGGTCGAATAGTTATGTTATTGCCCAAACAAAATAATTCCTAGGCTAACCTTGGGAGGACCTTGGCAATTATGTCATTTCAAAGAGAATGTACTACAACTTTAGGGTTTCAAATCTCGTTAGAATCGGCTGAATAGTTACAATGTTATTACAAAAACAAAAAAAGCAAAACGAGAACCGACATAGTGAAATATAGAGTCGCTCGCGACTAAAAAGAGACGACAAATGGGAGAGGGAAAGGAGAAAAGATTGTTTAGAGAGAGACAGGGGCCTTCGGACAAGATTAGACGCAGGTGTTGTAAATCAGGAGAATAAAGAATAGAGAAGAAGCACTGATGTTTAATGTAATGCAGGGAACACAACGAGTGCGTGATACACGGTGGGTTAATTAGGGCCGAGGTAGCTGTGGAAAGAAAATTTTGGTACATAACGTGTTCTAGACTTAGCAAAGAATGACCCAGATGGAGGCGGGCCGGTGGAGAACGGTGGGAAATTGAGACCCAGTAGCCGAAGAAGGGTTTAATGCGGTGTTTTTAAGAAAGACTGTGATACGAAGACAGTGGTTCATTGCCTGATTGAAGGTATTCTACAAGTTTGAAGGAAGCTCAGTGAAAAGAAAGAAGACTGGTCGGGCTGGTCGAGATGGTGGAGGCTAGCCAACCACCTTGGTCGGCCAATTCGTTACCAGGCCCCCAGACATGAGAGGGCACTTGGAAGGAGACTAGTTTGGCAATTGAGATCGAAGGCTCATTCAAAAGCAATCAGATCAAAGAGATCAAATTTTAATCTAAATTTGAGCAAAATAGAGAAAGAGAAAATATCTCGAAAATTAGAGCCCCAAAATCTGTGGGTATTATAGCTGAGGGGCACGTCATCCTCCATATGTCAACTATGACCTACTGGTTCATGCTACACCTGAAAAAAAGGCAGGAAGCGCCTGACAACTCCTTCAGTTTTCAGGCGTATCAGGATTCTTTAACTCTGCTTCACCATTTGACCTATAGTATGCTATCCAAATCAAATTGTCGGTGCAAAAAAGATGAGATAATGCAGAGATCGCTTGAGGAATCCATGAACATCACGATTTAGGTAGAAGGGAATAGCCAGAGAGTACAGAAAAACTACCAAGTCGCATAACACCCTACCGAGAAGAAGGAGCTCCCAGAGGAAATGCGGAAGAGAGAGAGGAGCACCTGGCACACCGTTTTCACCAAGATGACAGCCTAAGAGCTGTGAACGATGCGAGATCTATCGTTAAAGTTGGCCGTGGTCTGAGAGTAAGGGGCACAAGCATGAGAAATTCTGGCATGAGAACACTAGTTATTTTCGAGGTTTTGTCGATTTATAAGAGATCATTGCAAATTCGTGCCTGAGTTGCCAATGATGGAATGACACCAATGAAAGAGGTCTGATAGAAGCCGGGCATCCGAAACTTTAGGGCAGGGAAGAGTGGTGTCACCATAACTAAAAGGTCTTAGCAGTCTTCACTGGAAGGTAAAATTGACATTAGCAGAAGAAGAATCGTAGTTGTCGTAGAATGGACTCTCGACGATATACCATATATAACTATTCGTTGAGGGAACTTCTTTAATTATCCTTAGAGTGCGTGATTGTCTGGCGGGCTGATATTATGTATCTTCGATATGCTTAAGAAGTGGAACTGAGCTCAAGGATAATAATATTGCTATCATTAATAAAATCGAGTTTTATTAATAATAACTATCAACAAACACAAAACGGAAAATATTGACATAAACAGAGAATGGAAAGGGTCGTGGGGGCTCGGGCTAATCCGAGGATTAAAGGATTTAAAAAGGTAAAACCATTTAAAGCACAGGATAGAATTGACAAAAGGGTTAAGTACTCAAAGGTGACGTTTGGCTTACGTAACTTTATACTAGTGGTGCAGTGAAAGTCGACGTGAAGGAATTTTCGGTCCGCTGGCGAGTTCCAGCCGAAGGGGGGAATAAAAGGATCCTGACGTGGCGTCTGGGGAATGAGAACCGTTTCTCGACGAATGGCTTGAAGAACAATGGCTGTTCTACGTTGTTCTCTTCTGAACAACAGGGAGGGTGAGAACCGTCTCTTGTCTACGGGCTCAAGAACAATGGCTGTTCTAATGTTGTTCTCCTCTGAACAACAAGGGGGAAGGGTAAGAACCGTTTCTTGGCGAACGGGCTCAAAAGAACAATAGCTGTTCTACGTTGTTCTCTTCTGAACAACAGGGGAAGGGGTGAGAAACGTTTCTGGTCAACGGGCTCGAACGAACAATGTCTGTTCTAACGTTGTTCTTTTTCTCAACAACAAGGGTGAAGCCTTGAGGACTTGGCGTCACGAAAGGCTCCAACCTTGGCACTCAAGGGATATTGTCCTCCTTCTGGACAAGTGATGGTGAATCGCGAGGTCGAGGTCCCATGGCGCACAAAGTGAGAGAGGGTCGTGGTGATGTTTCGCGACGAAAATCTGGATCTCCAATCTGATCTTAGTGGTAAAGTTTCCATCTAAATAGTCGAGACACTCCCTTGGCGTGGGTGACAATGGAGTGGGAGCTTCGAGGGAATGCACAGCCGAGCCTGGGAACAATGCCTTATCTGCCCATAAGCCTAACTCAATCTGGCGAGGTCGGCGTATGGGGGAGAACGGGGGGACGATAACCTCCTTGTTTAAACATTGACATCCGGTGGCTGCGATAAGGCGCCAAGCTTCGAAGAGAAGATGCACGTGGGAGCATCGTGGTTTTAAATAATATGTGATAGGGGTTGAAACTAACGCTGCCTCAACCCGTTCTATCACAGTAGTAATATTTTTGCTGTCAGAAAATCACGTTTATCGGATAAACAAGGGTCGTTACAATCTGCTCGAAGTGTGGCCACATGAGAAGAGCGGTGAGGACCTGTAACCAAACGAAAACACAGGTTCAGAATTGGCTCAATTTGACAGAGAGGGGAAATAACACGGAGGTTTATACCACGGAAACAAAGTTTAGTTTGATGACTGTTTGGATACAATTTTCTCCATGACCGTGCATGAACAGTAGGCCAGCCATGGCTATGTGGCAGTCGGATGAAATGTCACATCGAGGTGACACTATCATAATGTTAGATCCGCTTATAAAAATCTAGTAGAAAGTCATGCATTGATAGTTGGGGATGTTGCAGGAGGCATTAGTGAATTTAATTAGGGCCAGGAGCGGTGGGTGAAATCTAAGAGATTGTTTGTGAAAGCTCTCTTATAGGGAAGAATCGGCTTAGCTCTATGGGGGTAAGAAAAAGAAAAACCGTTTTTATAAAGAAGTCTTTAATTTTATAGCGAAGTGGAGAGATAGAATATCAGCAAATAGTACTCATTCAGACATAAAATTTACACCCTAGAGTAGTAGCTTTCCCAACGGAGCGTGTGGACGATAAAATGAAAATTGATGACACATACACACCCTTCACGGAGAGGTGGCAGAACGTATTATTGTCAGTAAAATGCCCAGCTTTGCCATGGCTCATTTTGGCCTTACGTTTGTTAAGAAGGCTGTGGTTCAATTGGAGTGTCATGCATTTTATGGTGAGTTACTTCACTAAACTTGCCGTATGAGGGTAGACTATTCCGAAAGAATTAAGAATAGAAGAGTAAGCTGATAGGAATATCCGAAAATTGAGGAAGACTGATATATCATCTACCTTGTGAGGATAATACAAACTCTGAGAGCAGGCCGTGATGGTAGAGTAATTGGAGCAGTCTGCCCTTTAGAAGAGCCATCACTGTCTTTGACAGAGTGGCTAGGCTGTAGGAGCGACTTTCGAATTGATAAGTGGTCGCTAATCTAATCCTGAAGGGATACACTACGAAAGATATCTGGTGTAGCTTATCAGAAATCAAGAAAACTTCAAGACAGGACTGTGTGCCAGAGGAAGAAATGCAATGTTATGCGAGCCGGTGTTCATATAATAGAAAAAAAGTTCATCAATGATGGATAGAGGAGGGGGCGCGAAGAAATTCAAGCAAGATTCACTCAAATTTCAAATTGGACCCCCTGCGGTTAAATGTACTAAAAAAACAATTTTTTGTTGAGCTAGATGACAACTTTGCAAATAGAATCAGAGTAAGGACGACCAGGAGCTAGGATATAGATCTAACATTCAATGTACTGTGGTTCCAGGAAAATTGACATTAGGCCGTGGCCAGATCTGTCCTGAAAGGAAGATGAATTGAAAATAACCGATGAACTTACGATATTCCAAATGTTTACTGAGTAAGAGAGGAAAAGTAAAGCAGAAGAATTGAGAGTTAAGTTTACACTTTGAACGCGATGGTATGGATAGGGTGCCCTAAAGGAGCGCAAGATGAGCTAGAAGCTTTGGCTATTCTAATGACAAAGTGTGAAGGGTTTGGAAACGCTAGGCCTTGTATTCTATTTTGAGGATGTATGAGTGATATGAAATGGAGATACCTTTTATGCTGAGGGAAAATGTAAGAGAGTTGACCTGAAGCTAGCTCATGCAAAACACTCTTTTTACCCTAGCGAGTAGGAGAGGCTTTCCTCCACCCCTGTCCTAAATAAACTGCACCAAGATGCTGCGAGCAAAAAGAGACGCAAATAGCAATATACAACTGGACCAAGTCATCTTTTGTAGAGTGAAACTTATAGAAGCATCACTGGGAAGGAGATATATTATCTCTGTTTTCTAGACAGCAAAATAACCAAACATTTATCCATTTCTTGATCAATTTGGACAGCTAGAAGCTTAAAAATATTAGGCGTAAATCAGCTAGGGTAAAAAAAGGTCTCTCACTTGCTTGCAAAACACAATAATGTAAACCATCCGATAGGACTATGGGAAGATACCTTCCTAACATATGGTAAACAATGGTCTGAGAAAGGCCAAGCATCGTTCACCTAGGTATTTAATTATGGCTTTTGGGGTAACGTCGCTATTGGTTCAGTAACCGCACACAAAGAGAGAGAAAAACGCAACTAAGTGTAATTAGATGACTAAAAGTAATCCGTTTCTACAGGGGTAGTCCAGTCGGTGGCCTTCGGCAACCATACGGTGTGCTTATAATTTTGTAGAAGCAGCTTACCGGCTAGCGAAGGAAGAAAAAGCGATCGCGAAGAATTTAATCACTAGCTTAGAGTCCTATATGACGTTCTTGTTTTTGTGGGTAAAAATACTCCGAATACGTTTAAACTGTTACCACACCTATTAAGTAAGAACACGTATGCCAATCTGAAAGAGCGCTGAACGTGTTTTGAAAGGTAACAATGGAATTATGTCCTAGCTTGACGAAATTTACACACACAACGCCTATAGGCATATTGCTTCTCTTTTAGGGCCGTCTCACAAATAACCGACCATCAAGAAATCGGTTGAACCTCCAAAATATCCAGATGGTTCTAAAAATAGAATACAGACCCACGGTAATGAGAGTATTGATAAACAAATAATCCGCCTCATGTAGCAACCTAAACTCTTCGAATAAAATCGAGATGTCCGTCATTTTCACGAATGCCGCCCACTGTGCTCACTCCAACATCCATCGTTGTGACACGTAGAGGGGTAACTTTCTGGCAAAAACGATTTGAATTCAAAATGATAGATTCTTTGGAGATCTTCATTCATCTTTTTTCAAGCCCTGTTAGGCGTTAAGAGAGTACAAGTAAAAATTAATGCACAAAAATGAAGCTTTTCTAATAGAGAAGCGAGCCAATTCCTCCACATTTAGAACACCAATCTCCTGTTGTTGATTATTTATGGTAGCACCCGCCGCTGGAAAGCCTGTATAGTGCCCGAAGAGATGAAGACCATTTAGGTACCCAATAGGAAGAAAGGATGTAGGTACAAAAATTTAGAGACGGTGAAACACTCCACCTCATCAAAGCTGGTTGACGATCAAAGGTACTTAAATTAGAGAAAATACCTCTATTTAAGTCTTCCGCTGCGGTCCAATGTTTTCGGACACCTGGAATTTTTCTTATTCCTTGGGTTTGTCTATGAATATGTTAGTGAAGGTTTGCATGCAGGTGTCCACTAAATTTGGAAAGCGAAACTTAATTACAAGCTTCGTTGTAACCTTTTTGCTGAAAGATCTAAGGTGGTGATGCTATTCAAATGTATGAACTCATGGCATCAATATACAGTATGTTACAGTCATAATGTCTTCATATAAGAAATCATATTTGTTGATTAACTTTATATTTCATGTCGACAGAATCTGATATTGATAGGAAAATATCAGACAACTATACAATGGGGGAAAGAAATATCTTACTCGCGCTGCACGAGGAGGCTCTCAACTGTCACCGAATAGCCCGGAGAAAGTGGAAAAATCCGAGGCCGACCTCGTTCTAGATTTTCCCGGGCCATTATACAACGTAAAGATAGGTGTTTGCGGCGCATTAGATTTCGGGATCAAAATAAAACGCAGTCCAGGTGCAACATAAATGTACAAAGTGTGGCCAAGTTAGTGCATCCTTCAGAATAGTCCGTTGCAGACTGCTTTTATATTGCCTCAAGTCATGTACAGCCAATCAGAAGCTTCTGATCAACGTTCAGCAGAAGCGACGTCCACTGGTTTCGCCACATGCTCACTGTAACTGGATCATACATCAGTGAAGACATATCTTATGTCCAGACAAGTCCATGTTCTAGTTGTTTTTGATCCCAGGCAACTTTAGAGTCTGCAGGAGAAGAGTATCAATAGAATCGAGAGATCATTGTGCAAACAGTTTTTGTTGTTTTAGATCCTCAAGCTTCCTGACCACAAAGCCTCAAGCCCCGGAGAAGAATGGTGGTGGCCTAGCCTAGGCTTTCCGACAAGGCCCTCGTGAAGTGCATATTATGTTGTTAGTGCATGAGGTTGTATGCAATGCAGTTTTCCAGTATAGTGTTATAAGATGTCAGAGACGGCAAAGACCGTGTGGTCCACTTCTGGGCCTCCTCTCCTTCCAACCACGCCGATGCACTTAAAGTGTGCATCTAAGCGGTTCTTCTACATGTTTATGGTTGTTGATTTAAAAACGATCTCTAGCAACTCGTTCCACGAGGAAACCACCTTGTTTGAGAAAAAAATTATTTGCTATATTTATTTCAAATCTTCGTTTCTTAATTTTGTATCCCTGGCTTCGGGTTTGTGAGGAAGCGTCCAACCTTGAAAAGGGTTTCAACTTTTACTCTATCAAAATTTTTTAGGATCTTAAAGACTTGTATGGGTTCTCCGCTTAACCTTCTCGTCTCAAGTGATTGCCGATTAAATGCTGTAAGTCTGTCTTAGTAGGACTTTTGACGTAGTCTGTCTATCATTTTTCAAGCACGATGTTACCCTCTCTCCAAAATTTATATATCTTTCTGCAATTATGGATTCCAAAACTGAACTACGTACTCAAAGTGAGGTCGATCCAAATATTTGTAAAGAGGAATTACTATATTTTCCGATTAGTAGACAAAATTTCTATATATGAAACCGAGCACTCTGTTTGCTTTCTTACATGCCTCCGCGCACTGTCTTCCAACTTTCAAATCGTTGCAGAATATAACACCAAGATCTTTTTCTTCTGATACCTTTTTCAGTGGCAGGCCTTTTATTGTATAGTTAAATTATTCGTTTCTTGATCTAATGTGTAGATCCTTGCATTTATCAATGTTGAAGTTCATCTGCCAATTTTCTGACCATTACACAATGTTGTTTAAGTCTCTCTGGATTTTATGTTGATTGGCAAGTGTTGTTGATTTAGCACCCAGCTTTGTATCGTCAGCAAATTTTGAGAATAGGCTCGCTATGCCTTCATCTAAGTCGTTTAAATATATTAGAAAAAGCAATGGACCCAGCCCGGACACCTGGGGGACTCCACTTGTTACGTCTCACCATCTTGATTGGTGATCATTTACGACTGTACGTTGTTTTCTTCCGTTGAGCCAGTCTTTGATCCACTTCAATACGTTTTCACCGATTCCATGAGTGGCAATCTTCTTAAGTAGATGCTTGTGGGGGACCCGATCGAAAGCTTTTTGATTACATCTGCTTTTCTATTCGTATCATACTCTTTGGTGATGGTTTGAAAAAATTCAGGCAGATTTGTTAAACATGATTTGTTTTTCGTAAAACCGTGCTGTGATTCGCGGATGATGCCAAATTTATCTAAATGTTCTACTATTTTCTCTTTTCTAATATGTCGATTCGAGAAATTTTCCGATTAGTGATGTCAGGTTTATTGGCCTATAGCTGCTTGAGATTTGCCGGTCACCCCTTTAAAAGATTGGAGTAATGCTTGCACTTTTAAAGTCTTCTGGAACGACACCTTCTTCGAGTGATTTGTTAAATATTGTAGGAAGTGGCTTGATTATCGTTTCTTTCAACTCTTTCAGGTGGCGAGGATGGATCATATCTGGACCTGGCGATTTGCTTAGCTTTAAATTTTCGATACGTTTGATTACGTCTTCTTCTGTTACTTGGATACTAGTCACAAATGATTCTTCTCCGGTAACTATAGGTGCATCAATGTCTGGAATGGTGTCGATGTTTTCCGTTGTAAAACCTGGCGCCTAAAAATCGTTTAAAATCTTTGCAATGGCACCTCCGTGAGATATTCAGTCTCCCAATTGAGTTTTTTTCCGTGTTTCTGTTGTCTACATACTGGTAAAACATCTTTGGATTTTCTTTTCCATTTCTAGCTAGCTCGATTTCGTAATTCTTCGTTAATTTCCTAACTAACTTTTTGACACCGCTTCTTAGTTCTATGTATTCGTCTGGACGTGCTCCGCAGGATCTCTCCTTTTGATTAGAGCCTTGATCTCGTTGTTCTACCACTTTGGCTTTACGGAAGACTTTTGCTTATGACACCTTGGGACGTATATTTGGTCAGCGTTTCTGAATTTTGTTATGAAATCATTCCATATTGTAGTGACGGTGTTGTTATTATTAGTCCTAGAACTAAGGGCGTTCTTCAACACCCGCTCAAAATCTTTAAAATTTGCTTCGTTGAAGTTAGGTACCAGCATATGATTTAAGTCTGTGTTTGAACTTGTAGCAATTTTAAATCTGAGAGAACTGTGATCGATGTCTCCAAGCGGTTCGTTGACTTTATAATTTTTCACGAAGTTATCGTTTGTCGTTTAAATAATGTCCAGAATATTGTTTCCTTGCGTAGGTTGATCAAAAAATTGCATAAGGAAGTTATCATCTAGGAAGTGAAGTAGTTGCGATCCAACTCTTTCAGCAGTAGCATCCGCAAAGTTTACATTTCGAAAGTTAAGGTCGCCGATTATTATTGTTGCTGCGGATACAATAAGTTCATGGAGCGAGCGGAACATAAGCTGATCTGACATTTCCGTCTGGGATGGAGCTCTTCAGGCAACGATAGTGTTGAATACTATGTTTCCAGCTAATGACTTCGTTTATACAATATCCGCATCGCTATGATTCTCCACGGACACCTCGATAGGATTTAAATTTTCTTTGCAGTACAACATTACGCCGCCCCATCTTCTGCCAATCATCTCCAGTAAAAAGAGATTGTAACCCGAGATTTGAAATTCACCGACAAAGGCTCTATTAAAAATATCCGTCCAACTCTCGGAAATTGCCATTAGATCGAGGTTTTCATTTTCTGCCAGAAGCTTAAATTCGTCGATTTTATTTCTAATATTACGTGCGTTGGCATAATAAACGTTTAAGGAGGGCGGCGTTTTATTATGTGTTTGATGGTGTGGGGTTCTGTGTTGGGTGTGTATGTGTGGATTGAGGTATCTTGTTTATGATGAGATTAGATATATAGTTATGTTTTTAGCCAGGTGGTTGAGAATGGTTGCTGTAGATTTGGCTAGAGCTATCTTAAGTTTGTTTGAGGTGAACCATGGTAAAGTGTGTTTAGGTAGGGTTGAAGAAGATTTTGGCTATGTCTACATTTTGGTGTGTATATGTAATTTTATGTCATCTGCATATGAAGATATGGGAGCCTGGAGGTGCGGAAATGTCGTGCAGGTACAGGTTGAATAGAGTTGGAGAAAGTATCGAACCCTGTAGTATACCGTTTAGGAAATTTCTAATGCATAATGACTGTTTGCATATGACACGTAGGCATGTCTACCCGCCAGGTACTGGCCACCTATCATTTTGTGTTGTTGTGCATGTTCGTGTTTTTTATTTTGTTTGTGAGGTTGTAGCGGGAAATGGCATCAAAGTCTTTGCCCATATGTCTAGATTAGTGAGGATTGTTCTGTGAGGGGGTCCTGTTGAGTTAATGCCTTTAAAAAATCTCCGTGTGCGCTCTGTGAGAAGAGTGTTTGTTAAGTGTAGTGGTCAGAAACCGTGTTGTGAGGGTGCTAAAAGGAAGGGGGGTGTGAGTAAGTTTCGTAGGAAGCGTTCAACAACTTTTTAGGGAGTGCAAAAGAGAGAGATGAGTTGGTGTGAAGAAGGAAATGTTGCTTCTTTGTTAGGTTTGGGGATTGTGATGATTTTACCATACTTTCAGATTTGGGGTATTGCAATGTGTTAGTAGCTGTAGTCTTCTATGTTGGCGAGTGCTTAGTTGCTTTGTGGTATAAGGTGTATATTGCTGATGTTGTTTCGATCACATGCGGAGGGTGTTTGATGTTATGGATGTTATGGTTCGTCTGGTAGTTTGTGATGGTTGCATAGTGTGGGTCACTGTGAAAGAATTGCCAGCATCGAATAACTGAACCATCGTCAATATAGGTGGCTGCCGTACGTGAAGTGATTGATGATGGTGCCTGGTCGTAGTGATGGTTGTATGTGATTGTGTAATGTTACTGTCTAGTGTTTTGTAGAGTTAGTGCAAACAGTAAAGCATAGTGGGCGCCATACAATGGTCTGAGGCTACATGTCAAGTTCAGGGGTGGGTTCATCTTACCGTTTGGAATGGCACCATGAATTCTGAACAGTATTAAGCTGTCCTGAGAGATTAAATGCTGTCGTCTTCTCGAGACATCTTCAGAAATGTCTGGAATATAATTTGCCAGCATGAAAATTCCCCATGTCATAAGTCTGCCTCCACCCTACAGTGGTTTTGTGGCAACACTGCCCTTTTGATGGACTGGCGACCACAGTCTCTGGGTATAAATCGTCTCGCAGGACTTGATCGAGGCTGGATGAAGTCGTCAGCCAGCTTCTAGTGAGAAACTGAAGACAGTCATCACCGAGGAATAGGTCAGCATCGCAGTCCTTAGGTGTCGCGCCCTCGGAGAAAGTAATCTTCGATGAATAAATGCTTCCATCATTGCTTAAGCACTCTCGACATCCTACTGAGGTTAATGAATCAGTTTGCTTCTCTGTTACATGTTTTGCCAAATTTTTCATTTTGTTAATTCCTCTTGGTTGTTTAGGGTATATATAACTTATTATTATTTATTCCTCTTATTTTACAGTTATATTTATATTGACACAAAAATAAAAACTTCCTAACTCTGCATTTATCTAATTTCCTAAAAAGATATTCGAGGTTTCCAAAAACCTTTGGCCGCTACTGTAGCTGTACTATTTGTAAATGAATGGATATACATATGTAAGTGAATCACATCGGATGTAGTTTGCGCACTTGCCTGGTTGACTCCCAACCTTTGGTGGATGAATATCGAAATTTTGCAACAAGTGTAACTGAACAGTGAGAATATCCCCAACATCTTTTTCTGTAGGCAGTAAGCTAGAAAGAACTAAAGGAAACTACATGCGCATCTATTAGCCGAGAGTCTATGGCAATTCCTTTTTGGAATATATACCCCATACAAACCTGGGAGGACCTTTCGGCGACCTCTTTGAAGAGAAGACCCTAACTGGCATGGTTGTAGGCTGCAAGACTTAGTAAGTTTGCTTTCAACGCACTCCACTCGAAGAGCTGAACAGAGGTTAAAGGAGATAAGAGAAGCAAAAATGTTAACTTTCCCACAACCTAAGAGAGAGAAAATTACAAAAAGAAGAAAGATATACGTCCATTGGACTGATTCGAGACTTCTCCTGTTTTCATTTGACGGCGTAGAGACCCGAAACTAGGAACAATTCTTATTTTTTACCTACTTTCTTTGTAATTTTCTACACATATTTTAAACGCTATAAGTAACAACTCGACCATCACAGCGCTCAGAACCTCTTTAAATTAGCGCATTGTAAACTCCGGTAGGAAGGCCTGCTAGGAGGTGAGAACAAGTGGTATCCTTACGATCACGAGCCCAAAATTTAGTGGAAGCGTGTAATAGTAGTAGGCCTTTTTAAGTAGAGTGGTCCAGGAGTGCTTCTAGAATAAAGAGGTAGTTAAGGATACAGAGGTGGTGCGAAAGAAATAAAAAACTGCCCTTAAGCACTCTCTTATCAGATTGCACTAAAGGAAGAATATCAAATATATATTGAGGAGAGAGCTTAAAAAACACCAAGCGCCTGGGCGGTGGGTAAAAATAATGGAAAGGGAAAGGTAGCAAGCAGACTCGAATCCCTGAAAGACCTTCGAGAACAAGAACAAACCAGAAAAAGGACAGCTTGTAGAAACTGTATGAAAACTCAAAGTGCTCTTATCCTAATTCTAGATGGGTCGAATGAATACATCGTAATCTGCCACTCAGGGTGCGATGTATAAAGTTAGTCTCAACGGACGGAATATAGACATTGAAGAAAAACGGTTTCGACCAAGAATTTCTCCTCAAATTATGGCCAACAGGAACCTCATGTGAAGGAAGATAGAAATATGGATAGGCTCACACACTTAAGGACACATCAAAAGTAAAATCGAATATAATCACCTAAGAGTGGAATAAAAAAAATTATTACATTTGCAAACCACACGCATATTTATTAAGATAGTATGCATTAAACGGAAATGGTCAACAAAATCCGCCAAAGTGGATTATTATTGTTCAGCATGAGAATACTACTGTAAAATATGGAATGAGAGAAACACATTAACATACAAATATTCTTCAACTGTTACAGGATGGAGGACCATACAACCAAAAACTGCACGGCCACTGAACAAAGCAGCTTTGAATGCGGTCAACAAGGGCCCTTTTGGAAAAACTGCGCCCAATCGATGGAGAAAAAATGACGACTGTGGTAGGCCATACCGGAAAATGGTATTGTCTTGCCCAAAGAGGAAGGAACTACTATTAAGGAAAGGAAATGAAGAAAAGAACATCACTGAAAACAAGAAGAACGCAACTTACACAGTAGTGGCAAAGGCCACCTTACAATATATGAAGGAGTCAAAAAGTTATATCACTCTACCAAATGAGTCATCGAACTTCTGACGTGCATACTGTACGAGCACGAATGAACATAGTCATGTCAGTAACCTTTGAAGACTCCCTCAATATAATGTTGGTAAATTATAGAATGAAGAAGATGTGGTTGGCTGAGAGTCCACCTTCCTCCGAAATCTTAAACTTTAGTGTGGCTAAGCCAACAGAGGCAGAACAACCTACACCTAAAAAAGAAGAAAAGGAAAAAGAAACAGATTCACGAGGAGAAACTACAATTGCCGAAAATGAAGGAAGGAAAACGGCTGTGCAAAGCAGCATACAAAGATTGAGGTAGCAGACTTTAATCTCTAAATTACGTCAGCGAAGACCCCCATCCCTCCCATACCGAGGGAGAAAAAGCAAAAGAACTTAGTCTTAATCTTGTTACTAAGCTAGTTTCTCCTGAGAACTTCGAGGTAATCGCCGAATGCCAGACTTACTCCGAAGCCCTAAAAAATGTCTTTTTCTGAAACGCTAACGGGGTTGTGCCCCGCACCGACTGGGCAAAAGACTCCAATCCGAGTCTATTGATGAATTTTTGCGCTCCCTTCAAAAGTTCAGCCTGGAGTGCAATTTCCGTACAGTTTCCGCAGGCACCTAACCCAGGGGAACGAGCGTTTCTGTGACGCATTTATAACTGGCCTGGCTTCTAACCCAATCTGTACACGGCAGTTAGAAAATCGAACGGTCACTCTAACAGACGCTGTTGACCAGACCCAATCCGCTTCAAATGCAAAGCGAGATTCTCATTGTATGCTACACCATATACATCTGAGCAGTCAGCCATAAGGGACTGACTTAGAGAAGAATACCGTTGCCGTAATCCGCAATACTTGCTACTTGTACCAAAGAGCTCTGCATGAGAGCCGTACTAGATACCTCCGCAAACTGGGCAGTTTGCGGAGGTATGTCAATAAAACACGTAAAAGGCTAAACTTCCAGGTAACCCTGAAACAAGTTGTAGTTCAAACAGGAACCTTGACTTTTATGCCCTCCTAACTCCTGGAATCGTCTATGAACTTGTAGATCTTGGTCTCTATCAGACTCGTCCGCAGTCTTAATCTTGGTTGAGAAATTTTACCTACATCTTAATAAGTGCGTAATGGAAATAAGACCTTTCTACAAAGATGGTGATAATGTTATCCAAAAAAATGTTGGTCGTTAATTTCTCTCAAACTATCATTAGGTTTACCTATCTCAATACCTATCCACTACCAAACTTTGACAGTCTTGTCGACAAGATATCGGCCTATAAGTTCTTTAGCACAATCGATTTTGCGTAGTGTGTAACATTTCATTCCCTTACAACCGGAGGACAAAATCTAAACTTCCTTCGAGGTTGACGGAAAACTTTTCCAGTTCAGGCGCCTAAGTTCGGACTAAAAAATTGTGTAACTTATTTCCAAAGAATCATGGACGACTTCATCGCATTCAAACCGCTTAAAGCCACCTTTGCTTACTTGAATAATTTCACAATTTTAGGGCGCACTTTAGAAGAACATGACTCTAATCTATCCTGTTTTCTTGAAGCCGCGCGTACCTAGAAAAAAAAAATTAAAATAAGATAAATTTACCTTCTCCTCTAACGCTGTCAACCTAATGAGGTACAAGGTTCACTACAAGGAGTTCCGATCGGACCCTACGCTCTTGTTCCCTCTTCATGACATTTCAGTCCTATTTGATAGAAAGTCTTGTTCACGGTTTCTCGCCCTTTTTTACGAATTACGCCTAATTGGTCCGACGGTTCTCCCAATGAATCTGACCTTTAGTTTAGGCCTCATTCCTCTTGTCAGCTGAAGCCAATCTGCGATTGTGGACTCAAAGATTATGATTATCTAAACAGCCAGAGCGTAGGCCGGTGAAAATGAATCGTTCACTGTTGAAACTGATGCCTCCAATTCTGCGATCGGAGATATTCTAAACCAGAGTGGAGAGCCTGTCGCATTATTTTCTCGAATCCTGACTTTGTCTGAGAGAAGGCTCTACGCAGCAGAAACAGAAGCTTATGCAATCATTTAAACGATGGCATCACTTCCTTTTCGGAAGCGAGCTTACCCTACTCACAGATCAGCGTTTGGACATTTACGTGTTAGACATCCAGCACAGAGCAAAATCAAGAACAAGAAAATCGCTCGATAGCTTTTGGAACTTATTCCCTTCAAATACGAGGTCGTGTATATGCCTCGAACCCAGAAATAGGACTATGTCGCTCCTTTACATGAATTTTTCTCTTCTCTCATTCACACTACCACACGTAATATCAATGATTTACATCGGTCTCTCTGCTATCCAGATTTTGAATGACTAACGTATTTTGTGCAGACAAGAAATTTGCCTTACTTTCCAAAATAAGTTAGGAGCATTGCATCTGCGTGCGACACACGTCGCAGACTTAAGCTTCAGCACCATCGCCAGAGAGGCAAGAGCTCGTTCGAGCTCTCGGTCCATTCGCTCGGTACGTCATGGATTTCAAGGGACACCTTCCTTCATCTTCTCGGAACAAGGATCTTCTGAGCATCGTCGACGAGGAAATGATAAACGAATTTATATGATTGGTAAAATGAAACATACTAAATGAAATAGGGGGCATGAAACACAATATAAATTATTCTTGGTGCATGTTATGAAAGACACGAAGCAAAATATTAACCAAGAATAAAAGTATGGATCACATGGTAAATGAGTCCTGAAGGTGTGTCCAATTATTAATGACAATTCAATGTGGTTCTTCTTAAATTTTATCGTAGCGTCTGTTTTGGTTATATGGGAGTAGTTGGTATTTTGGATTCCAAGTGTTTTAATTTTGAGAATCAGTTTGTGTCTCTATGCATGCTGGTTTTAAATTACGTAGGTGAATGCAAATTTCTTCTTTTGCACCCTGAATAGTGTAAGGATGTATTCTCTTACATTTGAATAGTTGATATAGATCCTTGTAAAGTGTAGAGAATGTACAGTGTACTTGTATTTCTCTAACGAAGACAGGCGTGCATTTATCTATATCTTCAAGAACGAATGATTCTTGTAGAACCAAAGGTCTGGATAGGAGAGGTGCAAGAGAGTTCATAATCTCCTAATGTTTCTATATGACCCATTTTGTAGAGAATTGCTCTCCCTGGTGATAAATAAATCACCAGGAATGAGTAAGGAAGTGGCATTTATATAGTTGCATGTGATAATCGCGTTTTTTGGCTTGCCGGTTTGCATCTCGAGTAAAGTAGGGAAATTTTGTAACCAGCCCCTCAATAGTCCTTTCTCCAGGAGAGATCTTCGTATTTTCCTGTGTCTTTTTCTACAGCGACGTTGACAGTTGGAGTGTCAGGAGATATAACAATGTGTCATGTGTCAATTATTTTAAGCAATTCTTTGAAAAGAGTTAATTGGAATTGCAATCCATTATCATAGATTATCTGAACAGGCGCGCCAAAGTTGAGGCATAGTGATTGAAGAGTGTTTCAACAACAGACTCAGATGTGATAACTTTGACCAGGTCTGCTTCTAGCCATTTAGAGTCGCGGCAATTGATGGTTAGAAGGTATTTGTGTCTCACTTTCGGAGTCGGAAAGCCATTTAAGATGTTCACATGAATAGTGGGGAAATCATTTCCCCAGGAGCAGGAAATTATGTAAAGGGTATCTTCGTGTGTTGGTGTACTTTGGATTTTTGGAAGTTTAGACAATTCTTGGTGAGTTTTGATTCTTCCCCGATGAAACCTGAAACGTCAATAAGAACTTTTTGCACAACAAAGTATCGCGACTTGAGTCTGATATAATAATAATAAATTTGACTATTTATATTAATACACATAGGTGTGGCTTTGAATTCGCTCAGTGTTCAGGTGATCTAAGCTGATCTGAGTTGGCTCAAGCGAGGGGTCTCAGGTTCTCGCAGCCAGATCAGTTTTTTTTCCTGAGAGAGGGAGATGTCTGAAAGTGTATGCCTGTAATAATGATGTCTTTAGTTAATTTGTTTGATGCAACTGAGAACGTGAGAAAGGTAATCAAAAGTTGTGCTGCCGAACCTCAGCTGGAAGGAAGCTGGATGCTTTTCAGAGATAGTTTATGGCTTCGGATGCTCTAAGGTTTTAAAATGTTGATTTTCCAAGCGAAATAACGGTCCATGAGTCTCTGGTTTTGAAGGGACAAAATTAGATATGTTTGGCTTCTAATTACATTGAAATCCGAGCATATGATGATGGATTTTATAATTGGATATTAAAATAATAATCGCGGAAGCAATATTCTGTGGTCTGTATTATGGAAGTGAGACATTCCAGAAAAGTCGAATAGACTAGAAGTGCGTGGAATGTTGAGTACTAGTTGGTGTCTTCCATCGAATTCATGAGGGGATCTCTCTCTCTCTCTCTCTCTCTCTCTCTCTCTCTCTCTCTCTCTCTCTCTCTCTCTCTCTCTCTATATATATATATATATATATATATATATATATATATATATATATATATATATATATATATCTCTCTTCCTCTGCTTTTTATATACACTTGCACTCATATATATTTCTTTCTTCAATACTGTTATTTTGAATAAATGTTTTAACACTTTCTCAATCTATTTGATGATCTAAGAAAGACAGAGGTAGAAATAGGTCAATGCTATAAAGTCGTACTCTGACATTACTCCTAAGCCATTTAGCTTTAACCTAAGATCTTTACAATCTTCTCCAATGTGACGTTTATTTAAGTATTGACAATTAATTTAACATACATCTCCCCTTTTGATAACACTATTGTTAATTAATAATATACATAAATAGTTCTGATATGTGAAAACATTATTTGGATCGAATAGTTTTAATACGTGTGGTAAATTGCAGAAAGCCTGTGAAAACGACAAACATAAGTTATTTTTAGCTTCTATTTTTTTGTTATAACTTTTATTAATTAACCTCTAACATGGTAAACAGACTCATCCAAAAAATAGTTTGCCTCATAAAAGTTGAAACGTGCCAGACAAAAAAGCAATGAATTAATCATTACAAGTAGGTTTTTTATATACGCGGCATCTGAATCATTTAGCGCTTTCTACTAATTAACACCAAGAAAAAGAAGCCCACTGTTTTGTTCACCTTCATTGGTAATTTAATGGATTGAACTTAATTATTAAACCTTAACAAGAAATTGTTAAGGGCTTCATCTAATGGTCAGAGAAAGATCACTTCATCAATGTATCTAAACCAAGTTAGGCTAATTTGTGTGTTAGTGGATAAAAGATAAGCCTAATTACATACTATGTAAGGATTATAGCTAAAACTGAAGATAGAGTTTTGCATATAGCCATACCGAGTTTTTACGCGGTGATATCTATCTATTTTTTAAAGAAAATCGATGATCACATGTAATATAGACGAAGGGAATTGTATGAATATGATCTCTAAGTAAATTCAATATAGTGTCACTGGGAACCTTCGTAAAAATGAACTTACATCAACCTAACTAGAATAAGATGTTATGAGAGTGAATACTATTAAGTTTTTCTACACGAAAAACCTTATTAACTACTTATATGTGATAGTTTGAGATCGTATCCGCAATTGGAAATAAATTTAGTCAATTATTTCGACAGATTCTAGAGAACACACCTAACTGAACTGATCATGAGACAAATTGGATTAAACTGTCCATAGGTTTTTATTAACCAGTTAAAGTAACGCAGAGATGCATTAACCGACTTAAATTTGGAAATGAGATCAGAGAAGCCTTTAAGCAATTACGCGCTGGAAATTCTCTGTTAGTCTGCTAGACTGGATTCGTACTTAGCGGTTCACAAGTGAGGAGTCATTAAAAAGGATATGCATTTTATTTAGATAAGCATCTGCCTAAAATAACAATAATGCCATATTTGTTTGTCTTCAGAATATGTAGAGACTATTTTAATTTAAGGAGCTCTACTGCTATGAGGTCTCAGGTGGGGCAGTTATAATATAATAAATAATAATAAGTATTTATAATGCGACCTTCAGGGCTGTTAGCCCTCACAGAGCGCAGGTTGTGTAGCGAGTGGAAATAAAGTTTACAGGGGAGAGAAGTTAATTATGAAGAGATGAGTCTTCAGGAGACGTTTAAAAGTAGCAAGGGCGGGAGAGGATCGGACTTAGGCAGGAGGGGCATTCCAGAGTCTAGGAGCACAAACTGAGAAGGAACGGTCACGTATCGAGCAGAGGACAGAACGAGGAGTCTTCAGGATGGGAGTGAGGTTAGACCAGAGTGCCCGAGGAGTTTGACGACGGGAGAGGGCAGACGAGATATAAGGTGGAGGCTCGAGGTTTAGGGCCTTGTAGGTGATGAGAAAAATTTTATAGTGGGTACGAAAGCGAAGAGGTAACCAGTGTAGCTCCTGTGACAGAGGCATCAAAGAAGAGAACCGGGGGCGGCAAAGCAGGGGCCAGGCAGCATAGTTTAGAACTAGTTGTAGGGGGCGAAGTGAGGAAGAAGGAAGATTCACTAGAAGAGAATTGCAGTAGTCTAAGCGTTAGGTGACGAAGGCATGAATAGCAGTCTCAAGGCTTCGTCGATCAAAATGGGATCGAACACGTGAAAAGTTGTGGAGGAAACCGAGGAAGACTTACAGATACGATGAATGTGCGGTTTAAACGAGAGTTGCTCTTCGAAAATAACACCAAGATTACTGACGGAATCAGAGAAGGCAAATTGGTTTCCCCAAGGTTGAGGGAGTGAAAGAGAGCTTTAGATTTCTCCACTATCGAAGCGGTACTAACAAGGACAACTTTAGTTTTATCGTGTTTAAGTTTGAGAAGGTTGGCAGGCAGCCATTCGCTTATAGAGGTGTAGGCTGAAAGAGGCTTGGTAATTGATTGATTGAGAGAAGGACACAGGGGATGAGGAAAGGTATATCTGAATGTTATCAGCATAGAAGTGGAAGGCCAGGCCCAAATCGCGAAGAAGGGAGCCAAGAGGAATTAAGTAGATGCGAAAGAGGAGGATACCAAAGATTGAGCCCTAAGGCACCTCAAAATGAATGGGCGCGGGCTCGGAGGAGTGGTTATCGAGCACGACCGACTGATTGCGGGAGGATAGGTATGAGCGGAACGAAGCAAGTGCGGTGCCCGAGAGACCAAGGAAAGTTTAAAGACGATCAAGGAGGACAGTGTGGTCGATTGTGTCGAAAGCAGAGGTGAGGTCTAGGAGGACTAAAATGGACGTACAACTCATATCGGCAGCTCTATGTAAACCCCCTGAAACATTAAGAAGAGCGGTTTTAGCAGAGTGCTTTGCTTTGAACCCCGATTGGTACATTTCGTCAATATTGCAGTTAAAAATATGGTCATTAAAGCGAGAGAAAACCACTCTCAAGGATCTTAGAAGGGAATGGAAGCTGTGAGATAAGGCAATAGCTAGATGGTTCAGAGGGGTCAAGGTGTGTTTTTTTTAGGATAGAACGAATTGAAGCATGTTTGAAGAAAGAGGGAACCACCCCTGTGGCAAGAGAAGTGTTAAAGAGATGAAGAATCAGTAGGATGACAGCAAGGAAAATTTGGTGGAGGAGTTTGGTTGTAAAGACGTCCTTAAGGGATCCATATTTGTTAGAGCGTGAGTTTAAGGTAGTTACTTCCTCAGAGGACGCACGAGTGAGGACGTTAAGCGGCAATGGACTACGGTCGGGGAGAACAGCAAGAGCTTGTTCAGACGACTGGGGTAGTACGGCGCGAAGGTTATTTTAATTTTAAAAAATAAGTCTAAGTAGCAAAGCAATAGGCAAGTGAGAGGAAGGTCGTGTCCTGTCCACGGGAGCGTGCTTTACGAAGGGCACGTTGATGGGCACGTAAGAACCTCCTTGAACGAAGGAATTCCATGGTGAACCAAGGGGCGCGGTGATGGCGGTTTGTTGAAGAAGGAGTGATAAGTGGGGCGTGCACGTCAAGGCAGGCGAGTAATGACTGGTGCAGTGAGTTTAGGGTTTGTTCAGGTGAAGCAGTAGTATCAATAGGAGGTAGGGCAGAAACAACATCGTTAAAGAGAGAAGTATCAATTGACGATAGTCACCGGAAAGGAGTAGGATATCGGGACGAGTATGTAGGTAGGTGGTAGGGAATATAAAATTTAAAATTGACCAAGAAGTGGTCGAAAATCGTATAAAAAGGTCAGTTACTGTTAGATTAGATATATGGAGGTTCGAGATGACACATGTTGTGTAAGAGAGAAAAGGTCGATTATGTCAATTAATGCGCAAAAAGTCTCATTGTGGCTAGGAAGATTGAAGTCACCAAGAATAAGTAGAGAACCAGTAGAGGATAGGTCAGAGAGTAAGTTACTGAACTCCTCAAGAAATAAGGCCGGAAACGAGCTGGGAGGGTGGTAAATGACCACAATAGTCAGAGCGGGGGGGGAGAAGATTCAGGGAGAAGGATGAGTTGGAAATCAGTGCAACTCCCCCTCCACGGTGGTTCCGAGGAACATGCAGGAAAGAATGACCCGGAAGGGTTGCAAGGGCAGTGCAAGAACCAGAGTCAGACTCGAGCCAGGTTTCTGTGGGGCCAAGGAAGGAAACCCCAGTGCAAATAACGAAGTCATGGACATACTCCGACTTATTGGTCAGGCTCCTAATGTTCAGAAGAGATGCCGACAGTGCCTGGTGATGAGCACAGGACGAAGGGGAGATTTGGAGGTGTTGGGTAAAGGAAAAATGGTAGGGCGAAGAGGTTCCTAAGGGACGCTGATAGTCTCGGCTCCCTCCTAGTTGGGCGAGTTCCAGGGATACCAGCCCCCTTTATTTTCGCGTATGTGGCTGGAGAAAGACGATAATTTAAAGAGTTGAGTGAGAGGATTGAGTCCCTATCATACATAGTGGGTGAGGAAGGAGAGAGCAAAGGCGAGAATTTGGAAGAGCACAGAAGACGAGAAAGCTTAACCCTAACTTGACTCTTAGAAAGGAGGGGAGGGCTCGCCCAGGCGAGGCGTGTGAGTGGGGGAGGGTTATCCAGGAAGTAGGACACAAAGCAGCATGTGACAACAAATGAATCAATTGAGTGAGAAGGAAGTTAATATTGAAACCGAAATGAACAATGAGTTACAAGTAAAATTTGGTACTTGCAAGCGAGACTACCAGTGAATGCGGAGCACAGCACTAACTAGTTGAAAAGAATTAAACACAATACGGTAATTATAGTTCACAGAATTAAATAAAAAAAACACTAAGATCACAACGCGACAACACTGATTAAAAAGCACTAAATAACAGAAGAACGATGAATCAGGAGACGGATGATAAGAATGCCGATCAAGAGCTTTGGTAATGGAATTGATCGTCGGGGTAATCAAATACGCTCACATAACAACCTCATGGGAATAGCAATTCTATTTCTGGCAATGGATAAAGAATCATAAGGAACGTCGCAATATTTTTCCAAACTTGCGAATGGTTTTTCAATCGTTACACCTTTCGGAGAAGGAGTATTCCAAATCTTAATCCATATCTTAAAGGTGATATGATAATCAAATTTAAGTTTTTACTAGATTATTTAATTACGTTTGTAGCGTCACATTTTATAATTCATTCACTTTATGAGTGTTCACTCGATATCAAAAACCGAGGCAAATATCAACTATTAGGGATTAATTAGGATTAAGGTGAACGTAGATGTCACTCTATGACCCTTTGATACCTGACGTCACCAGTTTGGCGATAAGGAAGCAGGAGGAAAGCTTACTATTTACATATATTTGTGTATATCATTGATAAAATCTTGAGATATACGTAATTTACATATTATATATTATGAGTGGTAGATAAAAAAATAGCGTGTTTTTACATCTTCTAAAGTAAGACAGACCAGTTGTATATGAATTCGGATATATAACCTCATATTACATAGACTAATATTGTATGAATCTAGATTACACGAACCGTAATTACAAAATTTTAATCAATGGTAAATGATGCGGTAAAGCTTAAATTACTGCTCAAGGTGCTTCTTGGCAAGAGTTTCGGTGACAGTTGACCCGTCTCTCTTTCTAAAGGAGCGATCCAATTATTTGCCCTTTTACCTTTTCGGGACGTGAATTTTGCTATTCACTTTTAATTATAAAACGAGAGAGAATTTGGGGCGTTTTTTTGTTTCCTTCGTAATTTTCTAAATAAATAGTAAATACATTTTTAAAAGTTAATATTTCCCTCCACTAATCATTTCAACTAAGAATAAAGGAGCTGTTCTAGGAATTAGCTACGAATATATCTGCTAAAACAACAGCAGATTAATTTATTATGATGAATTTGACCGAAATTAAATAAAAATGGATGAAACTGAAGTCTCCGGACCAATATTTATTAATATTTTGGTACTATCGTTAGATAAGGTTCAGAAAACATATTTATGATGGCAAGAAACTGTAAATATGGTAGTTTATTCACAATTAATTATCCACACTATTGATTAAATAATTATTAACCAGACAATTGCTTCGCTATTAAGATTAAAATTTAAAATCTAAAAAAATGCAGCCATGGTTAAATTTTTATAAATTTTCTGAACTTCGCCAATTATAATAATTTAAAAAAGGAACTCTAAACTAAATTTTCTGAACTTCACCATTTGTAATTCTTTGGGTTTTCAAAAATTCACAAAATTTCGATACTTATATTTATTTCTGAACTTCATCATTTAGTTTTTGATATTATAAAAGAATTATTAGAAATAACTTTGATAAAAAAACATGTCATAACCAAACTAAGATGAAATTATTATTCAAATAATCAAAAAAAGCCCATTCTAAAATTATAGAGTTAGTGAAAAATTGGAAATTCCAAGTGAGAATTTTTTGCCTACTTTTTAATAATTGCGTAATAGAAATAAAGCTTTCTAATGTCTTACAAGGAGCTTGAAGTAGGGTGTGTTGATGAATAAAGGTCAAAATACCAATTGACGGGCGTTCCAAAAATCCTTTAACACTAGTTAGGACGATTTTAACAAAAAACACTGATAGTTTCGATGCAGTTAAACACATTTTATTGTTTTTAAACAAAAATATATATTTATATTGTAATTTTAATTGATGGAGCCGCCATCAGCAGCGAGGACGTGCTCCTGGCGACAAGAGGTACCTGAAGGCCACGTACACGTTGCGGATGAAGTCCTTCCTCATGCTGGCCCACACGCGGTACACAGATGACTTCAGTTCGTCGATGCTGCTGTAGCGGACCTTGCAGGCCTTGCTCTCGACACGCGCTCACATGATGTAGTTGAGGGGATTGAGGTAAAGGCAACTACGCTTGCCAAAAGTCCTTCGACCAGAAGTTTATATTCGACCCCAACCACTATTGAACGGTCTTTGCCGGTTGGACCGGGACACTCGTTTTCTGCCTTCTACCTGATCTTTCAAACCCTAGGCAGGACTTTCGTAGGCATGATGTCCCTGGAATCGGCGCTAGTGAGCCTGTAACCGGCCCCGAACCACAGCGGCAGCATCTTCTCGCCTTTGAAAGTCACGAAACCGAATCATCGTGGATGCGGGTGCTTGGACCTGGTCACGTAGCGGAACTCGGAGGCGTCGTTGCCGAAGCTTGTTGCTGAGAAGATCCACCATGTATGTTTTCTCATCAGAAAAAATGAAAAATCGATTGCCATGACTCTTCAAGTCCTTGAGAAGGCGACAACGGCACTCACGACGTTGTTCTCGTAAGCGCTTGGTGAGTAGAGGCCTTTCTATGCACCTCAAGTTCTTGCCGCCTTCCTCTTTGATGGCCTTGGTCACCATGACCGCCAAGATGTTCTTCTTTTCGCGAGCGCAGTCATTTTGAGCTTCGGGGCACTTTCGAAGGCATTTCTCACAGCCAGACGATTGACAACTTGATGTCTGCCTGAACGAGGTCAAACATTGAGGTCATCCCCGTTCTTGAGCCTCTCCACAACTCTGTGGACGGTTACCCGGCTAACGTTTAGCGGATTGGCGATTTCGGATTTGTTGTGGCCAGCGTTCAGGAGAGGTCTCGATTCTTTTTACTTCCATGTCGAAACAACTGCATATGATGGAAAAGACTTCTCAATGATACGTGCTGGAAAAGTAGAACTTTAAGTTTGTTTGACGCAACTTTTTTTATCACACACGTAAACCTCTCAAAAGATAACAACCTCCGATTGTAATAGAACTTTCTCAGTACACGGTTGACTTTTAAGCTCGTTATAATTGTACAAATTCTGTTTTTGCCTTATGTATGTACTGTATTTTCCTTCATCTTTACATATGTTTTAATAAATCGTTGTATCTAATTTACATTTGTTTTCTAGCAAAATATATAAAAAAGGCTCCGGGGCTCAAGACTTTGCACAGTAATATATGTATATATATATATATATTTGGAAAAATATCCAAGATAAATTGGTACGGTTAATGTAATGGTATAATTAGATAATTAGAAAACTGCTCTGCTTCAGGTCTAGCTGGTGAATGGGCCATCCTTAAGTGTAGTCTTCCAGTTCGAGGAGGATAGGATCACCCGCTGGACCTGAAGCAGAGCAGTTGTCTAATTATGCCATTACCTTAACCGCATATATATATAAAGAGAGAGAGAGAGAGAAGGAAGCAGAGAGATACAGACAAGCAGATATATGTGTGTGTGTGTGTTTCACAATAAAAATAATCTGGTATATGTAAATTAAATCAACTACATTTATTCTAATCTTCACTCCTCATTAACCATCTGAACACCGGAAAAGATACAGAACCAAAATTAGTATTGACGTAATGGGAAATCTTTAGCGATAAGAAATATTTCAAGATTGATTGCGATGTTTATCTTCATTATCTTATCATTTTAAGCAACACTAAGATGCCAGAATTTCTTCTTTAATAATATTCGCTTACGTATGCTAAGAATGAATTATGTCATTGGTTAAAATAATGTCTTATATTTTGATGTCTTATATCCTTAGACGAACAATGATACTTTGATGAGAGAATTTAACCGCTATAAATTTCCATTACTAATAAACTTTTCATCTAATTCCTAATCAGTCATGTCCTATTTTGATCTGATATTTGATATATTCATGTACAGGGTATCCCTTTGCTATTCAGGTTAAATTTAAAAGTGATAGATTAAGTATCTTAAACTGCTTTATTTTGAGAGTTAATTTGGACTGGTGTTTCGTGTCCGACAAATTACGGTAGTTTAAGATAAGTTACAGTCATGGGCCAGAGTTATGTTAGTACTATATTATTTCATATAAGAAAATTAATATAACTAATCAAACGTTGCATTTTCTTTAGTATGTTTGTATCATAATTTGAATGAGAAATTAAAAAAATATTGAGAGCCTAAACCTATTTTATTAATAAATCCAGTCAATTGATCCGCGCAGTCAATATTTCCAATCATATCAATTTTTCTTCAGGACTGCTTCAATTAGTTTTGGGCAGGTTGGAGACCACATTGGGATGATTTCTTGGCTGAAATTGCTACATTTCTGTATATTAAGCACCATCATTCGCTTACAATTAGATGGATTTTGTTTTTAAACCGCCAGTTTAATTATCGCCCACAAATTCTCTATTGAGTTCAAATCTTGGCGAATTCCTGGACCAAGGTAAAAAATGTTCCATTTTAGTATCAACCAAGAACTTTGTTATTGCTTTTGCTTTGAGACAAGGGAGGCATCATGCTAAAAAATTCAGTTATAATCCCTAAATTAGTCCTAAATATTTGTGAAAAGGTGCAGAAGATGCACGTTTTATTACCATTTTGAGTTCATAGCACTGTTTTCGGGTAAATCTATTAATTTTCAAATTCCATTAGATGAGATGCAGCCTTTTACATGAAGAATGCCCAAATGTCTCAACGTGGCCATGACACAGGACTAAGGACATGTCTCCCCTTTTCAAAGGATCAGCCAGAAGCTCAAAATAAGCGGAAGGGAACTTCATCAGAGAATATCACTTTGACCCAGTCTTCATTAGTTCATTCTTTACATTTCCCATAGGTAAAATAGGAGCTACCCATACAGTTATTTTTGGTCAGATGAGGCTTCTTCGCAGCTCTTCTTAACTTGCATTCTTTGTCAAAAAGTCTCTGCCTTACCGTGCTCGCTGAAGCGTTCGCACTTGCTTCTTTGCAATCGTAAGCATGCTTTAACTGGAGATAACACAATCCTTGAGCTGGGATCTTATCAAGGTATGATATTAGCGTTTATTTCAAGTATTTGGCGTCCAGAAGATATCTTTACTCAACTGTAATCAGTGTTTTTAAAGTCATTAATGACCCTAAAGATTGTGTTCTTTGATACAATGCTCTTAGAAAGTTTCTCCTACCAATTCAGGCCACTCTGAAGAAGAATAACAATAGTGGTACGCTTTTCTTTGGAAATAACTATTTCTGGAATTGAAAAAGATTCAATCTTTTATTTTTACGAGAACTATTACTAAATCGATTTTAATTACAAAACATGATTCACTTAACCAATATTGGTCATCATTTTGCCACTTTGTTTCAATAGAAAAGCCACCTCGTACAGGAATACGATCAGAGAATGATTTGGGATTCAACAAAGGAATGCATTTTTTAAAATTATTTTGGAAATTCTGACATTTTATTAAACCTGAAAAAATTTAAATATTAATAAATGGAGAATAACAATAGCTACTATATGAACTTAGAGGTCCGTCTCCCAGGAGGCTTAAAGCAGTATCAGTTGTCCATTTTTGCCTAATACTAACCGCACTACTTATCTCAGATTTATCCAAACTCCAAACCACACAAAACAATGCAATACAAACAATCATAGGATGTCTGCACTCCGAATACACAACTACATGCTGAAACAAAGCACTTCCAATCGAGTGATTGAAACCCACCACCAATGAGCAAAGCCCCCCACCCCACCACGCTGACACAATAATGAAGCTTTATCATACAACTCCAAACACTTCTACAATAACCCTATCCCCACCACCAAACCCTAACTTAATCAAACACATCCACACTGCCTTCAACCAAAGACACTTAAACATACTACCACCAAACACCATCCTGAAAGAGCCCTACCCTAATAAACCAATCCAATTACATAAAACACAGTAATAAAATCTCAAATCAAGTTATCCCACCCCACTATACTCGAACCGCCACTTTACTAGACTCCAACACTACAAACATAGACTAAACTTTGCCCCAACACCAACGAGCTTCAGATGTAACCAAAGCCTAGACAATATCGAGCACTTAACCTCATACAAACTCGCACTAGACACAACATCTCTTTTCTTAAGGAGGTGTGGACCCACTCAAGGTAAGTGGTGGCCTTACTAGGTGGCGTCCAGCTTGCAGAAGAGGGGTAGTGGGGCCGCTCAATATTTCTAGTGTGGTTTTAGAAATTTCCATTTAGTCTTATTCTGCCCTATAAAGGGCATTCCATGTTGATATTTTGCAGTATTTCTGTTTGCCAATTAAAAGCGTTTTACACAGGTGACTATTTTACTACAAATAGTGCAGTAAAATTCCTTTTGTTGACTTCATCGTAGTCACTACTGTACTCCGTTATTAAAGAACGAACCTTGGATATACATAACATTTTTCTTTGCTTTTGGCATATTTATATCTTGTACCAAAACTGTAATATTCTTAACCAAACGTTGAAGGGAAAGTGCTGTTGCAAATCATCAGTTAATTTTATTATAAGCTGCAATCAGCAAAGCACAATGCCAACTAAAGGGACATGATCTATTAGACCTGCGGCGAAAATCAATCAGATTTGGACTCAGGAGCCTCCATTCCTCCTTGTGAAATTGGTTTAACCTTCATATCTCTAAAAATGGACGATTTAGCACCTTTAGTCACTAGGTGGCGCAACCTGGTGGTCAACTTATATCCTATTTGAACTCAGTGACGTCAATTACCTTTGGTAGCATTGGTTTTAGCTGGCTCCATTGAGCCAGCGACTCGCTGCGGACAGAAGATAAACACAACACGAAATTTGCATGACTCATAGCTCTGCTTGCTTCGCCGCAGGTAATAAAATTGAGTTTGTCAGTTGTAATTAACCTATTTACTTTTTAAACTTAATAAATTTGATTGGTAATTTCCCTAGTAAAATATTAGGAATTGATACTTAATTATATGAACTTTGCCAACAATGTTGACATAATAATTGCCATAACAAACTGCTCACCTCAAAAGTGACTTAAGTCGCATGCTCTGAATTATTTCACCAATTTTGAGGAAAAAACAATAATTAACAAACTTCTTATCAATTAACAAATATATCATTTGACTTTACTATCTTCAAAACTTTCTCAAAACTTATTGGAAAGTAAAATGTTTACCATCCAATCGACGACCGACGGACCGACCTAGTTACATATATAGGCGTGCACGCGACTAAAAATTTATTTTTAGATGATCTAAATACCTTTTAGTATACTCCTTACTCTCAATCCAAGGCCAGTTTTTGAACAAGCAGACAAAAGTAACCCGTAGATAGTTATTAAAGTACTTTTATTGAAATTTTCCAAAATATTATGTTGTTTAGAAATTAAGGAGGTTTTTAATAAAAAGGAAAGCAAAACCATATTTAATATACCCCTAAATACACTTATTCAGTGGCTCCCATCAATATTGACAATGTTCTTCCATCGTTTACATAAACAATGATATTTTTCTTGAAGAGTCATTCTGTTTTAATGTACTATTATTTGATATAGTTTTACACTTCATATCAAAATAAACTCTACCACCTAGGTGGTTTTGTAATGAAAAAAATAAATTGTAATCACCTAGTAAAAGATTGGGGAAATATAGATGAAGTTTAATACTTTACTGACGCGTGAAGGATGTTTTTGTTTAAGAGTTTCATTTTACGATTGCAATTATTGAAAATAAAGGTCTGATGTAAGTGTTTGTCTAATATGCAGAAACTCAAAATGAATATACTCTTTTATATATTTCTTGAAGAGTTCATCCTGTTTTAATGTATCTATTATTTGGTATAGTTTTACACTTCATATAAAAATAAACTCTACTACCTAAGTGATTTTGTAATGAACAAAATAAATTGTAATCACCTAGTAAAAGATTGGGGAAATATAGATGAAGTTTAATACTTTACTGACCTATGAAGGATGTTTTTTTCAAGAGCTTCTTCTAACGATTGCAATTATTGAAAATAAAGGTCTGAAGTAAGTGTTTGTATAATGTACAGAAACTTAAAATGAATAAAATCTTTTATACCCAACGAAATATAGAGCCTAAAGCTTTCTGGTATTGCGACAAAATCTAGACATATGAATGAGTTTTCGTTTGAGTTTAAGCCAGAATGTTTCGCTAATATTGCAGTAGAGCAATCAATTTTCATCTTGTGCAACAATTCTGTCCAGAAATGTAAACAAAAATGTTATCTTTCGCACAGTTCTTTTGGCACCCAAACACCAATTTACTGTTTGTTTACACAGTAGCCAAAAAGTATAAAGCAACCCCCTCCTAGATTTATATATTAAAAATATTTAATTCATATGTATGATAAAAAAATGTGTATTTTGCTAAAATGTTTAAATATTTTGTTAATATGTTTGAATTTCTTATTATTTCACTAAATGGTGTGTAATTAATACAATGGTATATTTTCTAAAATCAAATTTAAACCAATATTTCTTGTTTTAACTTAAATTAAAAACTATTTTGTATTCAATATCGTTCTAAATAATCAATATGACAAAGACTAAAGCACTTGCACAAGCATAGAGAGCACAATTCTAAATTCGCCAGAGCAAAGTGCTATCGAAAATAGAAATTGAGCAAACCATAAAATGTTCAGGATATTTTGTCTAAACCTCTAAGAAAAACATCAAGAGAAAAAAAACTATGTATAGAAAAAAGAATAGAATGGCAGAAAACGTTTTGAAAATCGTAGAGAAGACATCTATGATTTGTGATTCACCACATAATCGCCAAAACAAATCTTCTGAACATGCTTGGAAGTTTAATGAAACTTCAAGTTCAAAACTATCACTCAAAACAGTAAGAAAGAGACTTAAAGATCAAGTAGAGAGAGAAAGAAGGGGTTGGTATCTGAGGTCAACAGAAAATAACAATGGTTTAATTTATCCGGTCAGGAAAGCAATTATAAGGTATGTAGGAAAAACTAACTTATTTATTTACATGTAATTTATGTAATTCCATTTAAATATATCATGTAACATAATTAGTTACAAAATAAATTATTTGGTAACAATTTTGCAGCACTTCTGGAACTACCGTTTTGAGAGGCTGCATTGGAGAGACATCTCACCTTTCTATGTGGTACCAACTATGAAACATGGAGGTGGTTTTAGTATGCTTTCAGGCTGTATCTCTTCCTTAGGGCCAGGGGAAATGTGTTTATGCCCTCGAAGAATGAACTCAAGAACCTATATCACTATGATGGCAAAAGATTTAGAGCCTTCTATCTTCTTTGGAGAAGCTAGCACAGAAGTCAGACTTAAATATAGTAGAGCACTTGTGGGAGATTGCTTGAAAATGCAAACAAAGTAGTAAAAGGACAAAGAAAATAGAACTGTTTGGAAAATTACACGTTGGGAAGGCAAAGATAGCTTGAGAAATTTGTGAAAATAAGGTAAAATCCATGTAACGAAGAATTATGTATGTATTAAAGCAAAGGGGCTCCAATTAGGTATTAAAACTATTAAAGATAAATATATCCTTAATTCATTCACTACAAATGTTAAGTTACATTATATGAAAAATTCCATAGATAGGTTTCTACTTTTAGCCAACCCTGTATGTTTATAAGATTTTTATCCACTGGTTTATGAACTGAACTTAAATATTGTTGCCATTTTACGATATTCCCTCATGGTAGTAGATTCCACAAAAGCCTTAAGAGCATCAAGATCAATTGCAGTATGTCGTCTTTTACCGTCGTTATAATTTAGTTCAAAATCACCTGAACAGAATTATTTGTACCAACGCTAAATTCTTTTTCATATTCAACACACTTCCATACACTTCTGTAATGAATGTGGTACTATTCGGCTTATTATATTTATAAAACAAATGCTTTATGTATGTTTGACTTGTCATTACTAATGAATGGTTCTAATAAATTGAAGCTTCGAAAATCATATATGTTACTAGCTTAAAACAAGGTTAACAAAATTAAGTCTCGTGCTCTCAATTATTTAAATTATTTTGAAAAAACTGTTAAAATCGCATTGAAAAGTAAAAGTAGAATTTTTCTAAAAATGTCACTAGTTTCTTCACGTCCTATTTTCCTTTCTACATGTCATTTTCTATTTTCGCTTTACTGGTAGTATAAAATTTTTAGCTACTTTATAAATGAGGTTTTCGGTTCTCACATTTTTCATACTAATAATTGTCAAAAATTCGTTTCAGAAATGTTCTCTTTTCGTTTTTCGAATTACCCTTAATGAAATTAGTCGGAATTCCTTTTTATAAATGCATTGGTAGACATGGAACGTTTTTGGTTCTAGCAGTTATCTTACTAAAATTTAACAATTGTTTTATAAATGTGACGTTTTTGTCTTCGCATTTTTCTTACTAAAATTTCTAGAATTCTTTACACAATTGTGCGTTTTTTGTGTTTTTTCGAAGTACAATTTCTAGAATTTTTGTAAAATTTGTTTTAGAAATTTGATTTTTCGGTCCTCTCATTTGTCAAATTTCCAAAAATTGATTATGTATTTGCGATATTTTCAGTTTTAGATTGCCTTAACATCGATAAAATTTTTGAAAAATGTTTTATTAATGGAAGCTTTTTGATCTAGAATTTTCTCTTATTAAAATTCCCATCCCCCCTCCAAAAAAAAGTTTCAGAAATGTACAATTTTCAGTTTTCGCATTTGCTAACAAATGTTGTTAAAAATTAGGAATTAATTTTAGAAATGTTAAATTTTGGTTCTTAGAATTCTTGTTATTAAAATATTTGAACTTACGCTTTAGAACTGTGACAAGTTTGCTTACCGATCTAGCAATACTAAAGTTTGTCGAAAAGTTATTATGTTAATGAAAATTTGGGGGGGGCCTATCCTTATCCATACTATCCTTTTACTAAAATTTGTCGAATTATTTTGAAATGTGACATTTTCCAGATCTATTATTTAAGTGCATAAATGAGACCTAAGATAGTTGCATACAGGAGTAGGTTGATACATTGTCAATATCTTCATCATATGGCAACAGTTGGCGCCGAGGTTATTGAGACGTTTAGCCAGCAGGAACAGCCTTGGCCTCGTTGAGTGCTAATCAAGTTGATCACCCGTCAGCGAAACTACAAGCAAAAAAACTGTTTGGGGATACCCTGAGTAAGTATTCTGACCTTTTGTATTATTTTTATTGACCTTAATGAAACTCATATTCAGGAAAAATAATGTAATTTTATGAAATAACTGTCTTATGCTAAATGTGTGATTAGACTTCATTTTCTCATATTTTAAGTGAATAGCAATATTTATGAGGAGAAGGGAAATAATTCCTTCGGGGCTAGTTGTTACAATCAGTAACAACTTGCTCCCCAAATGGTAAAAGCCCATTACAGCCTACTAAAGTTCGCATTGGTTACAAGACCTGTGAACCTCCTAAAGACCATCCAACTCCTCAGCACAAAACAAGCCTTGAGAATATGATTCCAGACCCAGTTCTAAGTACAAGCAAGAATGGTTTAGATAGGCCTTACATACGAGTATAGTAATTACCTTCTTCTATAAAGACAACAAATCCCTACAGGAGAAATCAGAACCCCAGAGGAGCTGCGACCATTTAAAAAAGCTAGCCCAAGAAAGACTCAAAGATGCAACAAAAGAAACATAACACAGCAGTGACTGGGTAATCCCAGTGTCACTTCCTTGACATATATTTTATTACCGTACCGAGGGGAAGCGGAGGTGAAGTGTATCCAATACACCTACCTTAGCCACTTCCGGGGAATAAGAATAACCTCGGTGCGTACCTTTTGGTCATAAATAAAATGATGATCCCCTAAATGTGCCCCCAATCAGTAAAAGCCAATCATGGATGGATCGGTGTAATATTGAGATTTAAGCCGAGTGGATTGCTTAATAATTGCCAAAGGATCGTCCAAAATAGTAAAACACTCAAAAAAATAAACAATCTTTAATGAACATGAATTTGAAATAATAAACAGCGTATATAAGTATAAATAGAATTAATATTTGCAGTGAATAAGTAAGTCTACCTAAATGTCTTGGGGATTACTTGAAAATTACTCACTAGGATGCTTGCGTCTTAATGGCACCCGACAGAATGAATGTAATATTATTATTGAGTTAAACATTGAATTAAACACTTCTAATACTTGAGGTTATAGGCTCGGGATGGGAATTCTAGTTCACAAATAAACTGGTGAAGTTAGGGGAGGAGATAATTCAATTTACGATACCTTTGAGTTCGTAAGTATTTTTTGAGAATGACGTTGAAGTTCTTCTTCTGGTGACGATGATCGCACTTAGTCCGGCCGTCCAAGGTTCACGAATGGGAAGGTAATTCTAGACCGGTGATATACTGATCCTATGCCGGATCACGAAGGTGAGCCAAACTGTGGCTTAAATCGGACTTATTCTTCCTCGAAGTGACTGTCCGATTATTCGGCTCCTGGAGTGGGTAGCCAAAACTGATTACCTAGCTACGTCTAGGGTAATCCGCAGAAGGAGGTCCTGTTTAACCTCAGACTATGAATGGGGGGCATGCGAGAAGTTTGGCACCTACAAGTACCGTGACGGCAACAACCAATATCCCGATATGTTCCTTTCTTGCAACGGGCGAACTGTTGCTTATGTGCATCGAGCTCCACCTCACAACGTAGGTCCAAGGTCTTCTGCCTGACTCCAGGAAGAAGTTTTCCTTTTATTTCCCTCGCGAGCAGAAATCAAGAGAGAGCACCAAATTCCCATAAAATCCGTATCACCGCGCGAAAGTCCTTTTTCATCTGTGAGCAGACAGTATGTCTTTCATGCCTTCGAGCCACGGCGGAGTTTACGATGGCGCGAAAAAGGGGCGATAGGGAATTTGAGGATGGTGCATTTGGAAATATGGGAGGGACACGTAGCCTGTGTCGGAGTATTTCTGCGTACACTTATGTACGCGGTGTTTAGACTTCTACACAGATGCACCTGTGAAGATGAAACTAAAGGAACAAAATGAGGATTCACAGTGAAAAAGGCTCAAGAGTAAAACCTGCAAAAGGAATCTGGACCATAAAGGGTTTCTGAAGTCTGGTGGAGATAATGACAGAAAGAACATTGAAGATTATTGGTGTCTTGCATGTGGTGGTGAATGGTCAAATCCAGCCTCAGGGGAGAAATGGGTGAAATGTATCAAATGCAAAGATTGGGCCCATGAAAGTTGCACAAATGAAACTGCTCCTTATGTATGTGACTTATGTGAAATGAAGTGATAACTGATATCTTTTGGTTATTAAAGGATATGATTCTTTTCATATTTTGTAACAATATGCCCCATGGTCTGTAACAATTTGCCTGCATATGGGGCAAGTTGTATACAAAAGGTTTTTCTGCTATTTTCAATTATATCACAGGAATTAAAAAGTATATAACCTTGTTGTTACATGATTATGATAATACACATAATATCAGAGCTCATGCTAGCCAAGTAAATACGGCGTTGAGCTTCCAATGTCACAGTACCGGGTTCGATTCCGAATCCCGCATGAGCGGACACAAACGTCAGCGCACGGAGAGATCTGGCTACCGATTGGTGGACGCGCTGTGCTCAACCCTGTATTTGGGTGGGTAGATCTTACACCTCTCACCTCACACATAGCCAATCACAACACTGCTTTCTTTCCTCTCTCGTTTTCGCAGCACATAAAACACACTCTTTGTTCCAAGGAATCCTTCCGATGGGTATCTATATCCATGTACCTCTGACGCGGAACAGATCCCTCTTCCCCGAGGTGACGAAGGCTTCCACCTGAACGCTGGTTGGGGTCACATCATAATACTTCCTGGCACCACTCTCCAAAGGAGGACCGGCTCCTGTGGCCATGGGGCTAACCAGAGATTGTCATACTGACCTTTATGTAGGTTTCATTATCCGGTCAGAGATCTTCTTAATATCATGAAAGGATTGGCGCTGACTAACTAACTAACTAACTAACACACATAATAAACTTTTCACAGCGTAAATTTATTTAACTTTCCTTCATTGGCTAATTGAAACTTTGTCGAAAATTGATTTTGTAAATTCGACATTTACGGATTTTACATTACTTTTAGTAAAATTGGTCGAAAATATTTTTTAGAAATTAGAAATTTCCAGATTTGTGCATGTCAAGCTTTCGAAATAGGAAATTTTTGGCTCACAAATGTTTCTAACTAAAATTTGTCGGAATTTTGTTCCAGAATTTGATATTTTGGTGCTCGTATTTCTCTTACTATTTAATATGGCAAAAATGTATTTTAGAAATGTGATATTTTCTGTTCTCGCATTTTTCATACTAAAACTTGTCGAAAAAGTGTTTAAGTATGTAATATAACTTTTTCGTTTAACGCATATCTCTTACCCAAATTTGTTTTTAAAAATTAGCGATTTTCGGTTGTCGTATTACCTTTAGTAAAAAAATTTAAACTGTTTAATAAATATGAATTTTTTTCTCAATATTTCTTTACTCATTTTGTGGCCAATTTGTAAGCTAAACGTCATATTTTCGGTTCTTTTAATAAAAATACTAAAATTAGTCAATAACTTGTTCGATAAATGTGATATTTTCAGTTCTCATATTTCTATTGATATATTCGAAAATTGTTTTAAACAAATTGTCATTTCTCGTCTCACATTTCACTTATTATATTTTTTTTTAAATTTGTTTCAGAAATGGACATTCTGTGTCCTCGCAATTTTTTTACTAAAATTCGTCGTAATTTTACAAATATGACTTTTCCATTCTCGCATGTCTTACAAAATTTGTCTAAACTTTATTTTTAGAGTTAGATTTCACCCCATGCATATGATTTACTAAATGATGTCGAAATTTTGTTTCAAAATTATAATATGTTTGGTTATCCCAGATATGTTTTGCTAAAATTTTGGTTCCCTCATTTTCTTACTAAAAGTTTTAAAAAATTGGCTCTATGATTATGAAATTTTCATTTATTTTTTCTTTCATAAAGGTTTGTCAAAATTTTAGTTTACAAATGTGTTATTTGCTTTTCTTGCATTTTTTCGATCCCCCAAACCTTTACGGTGTTTAGTTTAAAATGAGAAATTTTCGATTCACGCGTTTCTCTCGTTAACATTTTTTTTTATTTAATTTAGTGATTATTGGTGACATTTTTTTTAACATTGTTTATAAATATTAACTTTTTAGCTTTTATTTCTAGTACTATAATTAGTCGATAATTTGTTCTGGAAATATGGCATTATCGGTTCTTTGATTTTTTTTCACTACATTTTTCGGTTACCAAATTTCTCTTAGTAAAATTCCCCGAAATTTTCCTCGATAAATGCGATCTTTTGTTTTTTTAGTAGGTTTATTTTTAATTTGGTCTAGGAACGCGACATTATCTTTTCCCAAATTTCATTTATTTAAATTGACAAAAGATTTTATCGAAAGGTGAGACATTATTGCTTTTTGCATTCTTTAGGAATATTTACTAAAATTAACTAAAATCGGTCGAAATTTTAGCCTAAGTACGTGGAATTTTTGATTCTCGCATTTCTCATAATAAAATTGTTCAAATAATTGGTCTAGAAATAAAAAATCTTTGGTTCTCTTCTTTCAATTAGTAAACTTTATCGAAAATTTAATTCCAAAGTCTAACATGCCTTGTTCTTATATTTTTCTCAATTTAAATTTACCAAAAACGTTTAGTCTTGTGATATCGTAATTACTTGCATTTGTTTAACTAAAATTTGGCAGATAAATTTTACAATTTTTTATTCTTGTCCTTCTATTACCAAGATTTTTCGAAAATATGCGATTATGGGTTTTAGGATATGACATTTTTGGTTATCACATTTTTATTGCTGAAATCTATAGAAATTTGGCCTGATAATATGTATTTTTGGTTCTCGAGTTTGTTCACCACAATTTGTAGTTGACTAGGTCCAGATGTGACATATTATCATATATCATATCTTTGACTAAAATTGGTTGCAAGTGTGGTCGAGAAATATGATATTGCATCTTGTATTTTTCTTCATTTCTTCTACTAAAATTGTTCGAAAATTTTATCTAGGTATGGCACTTTTCCTTTTCACATTTTGATTACAGAATTTTGTCAAATTTTAGGTCCATAAACATGGTGAAGAAACGTAGTTTTCACATTTCTGTTACTAGATTTGGTAAAATGATTTGATTTTAAAATGGGATTTTTCGAACTCTCTTTTTTATGACTGAAATCTGTCGTTAATCTAATCTAGAGATATGATATTTTTGGTTCTCGTAATTCTATAACTAAAATTTAGCGAAAATTTTGTCGAGAAATATGTCATTATAGGTTTTTGAATTTCTCATTAAAATTGCTGTAGAAATGTGACGTTTCGGGCATCGCATTTCCGTAAATGCGAAAGAAAGAAAGATGAGTAAAATCGGCATTGAAATGATATAAAATACCAGGGCACCGCATAAGAATGCCAGGAAGAAGAATCTAGATATCGCACAGAAAAGGAACAAGAACCGAGTTTAGGGAACACCGAAATTTATCTCTAACAGATTGGGTGCGGGATTACGGTAGTAGCGAAACTTGCCAAGGGTGGTTACATAATCTCTCATGGTTTTAAGAGGATGATGAAGAAGAACAGCATGTTTAACACTATCAAGGGTTGCCAATATATTAATAAGTACTAGAATGCAAGATTGGCCATTATCTGGCACTCGGCGGAGGTGGAAAGTCACAATAAGGAGAGTTGATTTAACGTTTGCACAAACTTTAAGCCAGGCAGGAACATCTCATCCATGTTGGAGAAAGATATATGATCAATAATCATGGTGATATTATCCATGCAATTATTTTGGAAAGGTAGTTGGGAGATTATGTGGTAGCTTAATTGCTCATTTGCGTCTAACCTCACTTTTTTAGAATCGGAGGAACAGGAGCGTGCTGGAAATCGAGTGGTACCACGCCGGATGAGAGGTAAGTTTTTAAGATACTTAGGAGGTTAGGGAGAATAGCAAGGAAGAACTGACGTTATTATACACTTGCAGTTAAGAAGAGAAAATATATTTTTTTGAGGGAAAAAGGAGATATTACATCTTCAGATGAGACGGGGGTGGAAGGTAAGAACCAGTGTCATTTGTTCTGGTCGATAGATGAAAGGAAACGATGACAAATGGCGAGGCAGCTGGTAAGTAAACATTTGGATGCAAGGCTTAAATAGAAAGAAAAAAAGGTAAAAGGAATATCTAGAAATTGAGTTTACTAGTCCTTTATAGTTTGATTACAAATTGTAGCTGAGCAAACGATAAGATTATCTATATTTCTATATATTTTGGTGGTAAAAGAGACAAGCTCAGAGAGAAACAAAGTTTGAATGTGTCCAAAAGTCGGAGTATGGAGAAGTATGATGATGGCTGTTAAAGTCACCAAGTTCCGTAAATAACCGCAGATGCTTCTGAGGAAAGGATTCAAGGAAAACTTCAAAGATGTAAAGAGATTTGATCAGAATGAGAGCGGTAGGAAACAGCGATAAAATCAACCACACCACCTTGCCTGCCAGCTCTCGAGATAGGTGGATGCTGGAAAAGCATTAGATCGATCAAAATCTCGAGTTTCCAAAACACGAAAATATTTATTTGTTTATAAATTTAAAGCAACAAATAAATCAGCCTTATTTAAAAGAAAAAACAACAGTAGCTAAAAAGGGAAGAAGATATATGACAAAGGTAAGAGTGGGTTGAAGTCGGTAAGGGTGAACCTCTTCATATGAATGAGGCCTTCCGTACACAATCATATGGTATAGCTTAAAGGAAGAACCAGGCGTTGCAGACAGAAAGTATTAGTACGTAAGTGGACTTAATTTTTCTGAAAGAAGCAAGAATAAGTTTCACACATTATTTGTGAGAGGAAGAGGTTGCTTTAAACACCACAAATTGGTATAAAATAGGCATAAAAGCCAAGTCCCCTCAGCAAACAGGGTAAACCAGAGAGTATAGAGCTCACGGAACCGAAAAGGTTTACGAACTAATAAGCAAGCAGAACGAAAAATACTATGAACAAGACAATTGATCAGAAAATACGAAATTAGTAAATAAAACTGAAAATCTCAAGGCAATGAAACGTAGTTAGTGGTGAGGAAGGAATTCGAATATGTAAGGAAGTAAGCAGTAGGTTCGGTTCGGATACGCTTTTTACTCCAACTAAAGCATCGGATAAATAGATAAACTATGAAACTAGGAACTAAGAATTGTAATAACCAAAAAAGTTAACAATCAATACTCATTTGTGGGGACGAGAGGAGATGTAGGACGGGACGAGATCAGCGAGATACAGACGCGAACCACATCACTAATGAAAATAAGCGAACAAGTTACTAAAACCAAGCAGTAAATATATCACTATATAAACTAAAACTATTCAGGGAATAGGCAAGATGCACAAACCCACTACAATTGGTTTTGACAGCAAGAGATTGGCAATAAAGTATAAGAAATTCGAAGTTCTTGGACAAGAAAACTAATGAAATTTTTAAATAAAATTAAACAATCAGATCACTAAATTGATTTAAGTTTGAGGAGAAAATGAATGTGTTAATAAGGATAATTTCGTTGTTTATACATCATGTATATGTAAACAAAGGACTGGGTTTTTTTCTCATTCTCACATAACTAGTCTCAAATTGGATCTAGGAGGTTTTGTTATATTGAAATGATAATATACCTTTTCAAAAACCCACAGCGGGAATAAAAAACCCGCCTAAAATAAAGGCTTGAATACCTAAAGATCATTAGGATCGAAAATAATAATTATAATTAAATTAACTATGTTAATTTAATTAAATAAACTATAAATTTATAGTTTATTAAATATAAAAAACCCAAAACAAAACAAAAACTAACATAAATCAACCGAGCTACCCTTTCACCAGGGACCTTTTTATTCTGTCTCCCACACATCTTTTTTTTAAATTCGCCCTTTAACCACTTTACTCTCTTACTATTTTCTCTTTAACTCTACCTAAATTTCACCACTTTTTATGTCCAATGTCCAATGTCCAGAAGGTTTTGTTAGTACTTAACTCTGGATATCATTTATTTTTACTCATTTACTTAACGCATTATACATAGCTCAATGTCCTAAATATAATGAACGTGTAGAATTTTATCAACATCGTCCATTGTATTATTTAAAGAAGACGTGAATTTTCTATATTAATCCGCAGGAGCTTTTCTCAAGTTCTCATATTAAATAATATTTTTTATTACTCTTAATATTTGCCATAATTTTTAAAGAATATTAATAAAATATGGAGTCTTTATTAGATTAATTAGTCATGGCGAATCTGCTTCTATAGTCGTTTGTTTTACAATTGGCAGTAAATAAAAATCCTCTGCTTTTTCGTGCTACTTCGTCTAAAATTTTCCCCAATTAAGCCAATCTTGAAAAGAAAAGACCATTACACCTCTAATCTGTGATCCAAATAAATCTCTTTAGAATAAAAACGTTAAAAATTTAGTGACTATAACAATGATTAAAAGACGTTAAGAGGCCACTTTTGGCTAAAAAGATTAAACTCCCAAAATAATTTCCTATGAACAAATCTACTAAAGGAAATCTACAAGCATTTGAATGACTAGTTTTTATGGCTATTGGCTATTTCCTATTGAGAACTTGCTATTTATATGACACTTAAATTTTTAATATTATTCGTGTATTTTTCTAAAAAAAATCCTATTAAGTCATTTTTTATGCAATTTTAACTAAAAAATGGGCTATAATCTACCAAAAATATTTAAAAATTGAGTATTAAATGGTTAAAAAACTAAAAACTAAAAATAATTGTCAATTTGATTGAGTTTATTGCAAATTCAATTGCTTCCATTTCAAATTCAATTGAAAATTGCAAGGACAATATAAAAATAAAAATATAATGCCGTTAATAGTTAGGATTCATTTTCCCTAATGAAATTTCAGATTAATAGTGTAAAATTTAATCAGTTTGATTTTTCCATTTAGCATTCAATTATTCATGGTGAAGACTGCATACACTTGTGAAACCATATAAGGCGCTTAAATTTAAATTCCTGTTGAACTGGAGTAAGACTTGAAGGGGGAGAAGTCAGAAAATAATAATCTATACGTCTTTATCAAAAGTTTTATATATGTTCAATATGTCCAGCGCAATTACCGAGTTTTCACTCAGAGTCTGAATCAAGAGGATCAAGAACTATTGCAGGACAAAAATTCCATTTTATAACAGATTAGTGAAGATAAGGGCTCGTAGAACACATTATGGCAGATAATATGCCATACCGACCTTTATCTGCAAGCTCCTTTTTTGAGCTTTCGCTCTCGCGACCACCCACTCCGTTGCCATGGTAATTACTCAAACGCGAACAGATACGAAGAATGACATTGGCTCATTTGTATGATATTGAAACTCTGTTGTACCCGATTACCCGAACTAAATTTAGAGATTTCTACGCGTTCAACTGGTTGGCAATCACCAACCGTCTCTCTTTTTCAGGATGCATCGCTCTCTGATTTGATTATTTGTTTATTTTTCGTTTTTTTAGAGACCCAAAATGTGTCTTTGTTTTCGAATGTTTCGGTTTATTAGCTGTAAGCAATTATTGAAAGTAAACATCACTTCGCGAAGGTTGTTTATTAAAAATTTACCATTTATTCTTTTCATTTAAATTATTTTGACGCAGAATGGGAAAAATAGATACAAATAGTTCTACTTGATTTCGGAAATGTCAAGATTAATAAATCAAAGAGAACTGAGCAAATTCAAGCAGAAATAATTGTTAGATCACGTATATAAACTAAGACTATTTTGCCTTCATTTCGCAGACGTGCTTACATTTATGAAGTCAAGTGATACTTTTTTAGTTATTGCTTTATTTAGCATCATTTTTATTTTCACAATTTTATTGACATCATACCTAAAATGCAAAGATTAATGTACTCCTGAACAAGATTAGTTTTCGAGAGATAGAGAAGATCAATCTTGCTTTCTCTCTCTCTCTATTTATATATATATATATATATATATATATATATATATATATATATATATATATATATAGAGAGAGAGAGAGAGAGAGAGAGAGAGAGAGAGAGAAAGAGAGAGAGAAATAGATAGAGAACGTATTTATATTCAGTGTAAAATAATTCACAAGTGACTTTAAAAAAAACATTCCTAAATTCTTTTTCTTCTCTGACCTTTGCTCTGTACCGGGCGTCTTGGGTATCCTTTCAATTGTTACAACCTACTATCATATACAGGGTGGTCAAGTCCTTCAATCTGTGAGGGATTTACTAATGCGGTGCACTTTGAAACCCACAAATCCATTATAAATTGAATGGCAAAATATGAATATATTGTCCGAGCTTAGGTGTGCAGCAGGCTCATACGGTAGTAGCCTTCTGCAGACTCTTCTTATGTTATGTACCCGATTCTCTTTGCAATATTTATTTTTCCTTACTACGGCAGTGTCAACCACGCACTTATTTACATACTTTGTACTTCATCACCTCCCCTTCCCTACGTTCCCTTAAGTTAAACCCGTGAGTACTCAGGAATTCCGCCACAGCAAGTAGTCTCTCCTGCAGGTCTCCTAGAGATGTTATATTGGACGAAATTTGAGAAGTAGGAAGGGAGGGAGGGAGGGAGAGAGGGAGGGAGGAAGGGAGTGGTAAGTTAAGGTGAGAGGAGTAATGTTTTCGGATCGCTGGAATTTGGATCAGGGGCATCAAGGGGCGGAAAGGGGAAAGGGTATTATATTTTTCTATTAGTGAAGGGGGATTCGGTGCTCTGATATTTTGCAGGCCAAACTCTGAGTCGGACATATGGGGTCATTTTGAATTGGTAAATATAAAAGAGAGGGGTTTTGGAGTACAAAATTTTGAAACTGGTTTGGTAGTGATGTATGAAGGTTAATAATTAGGTATAGTAGTAGCTAGGGAGCTTTATTCGTCCCCTACATCATTGATAATAACCCCAGCGACGATAGAACTTTTCGAAGCTCCGCCTCGACGTCAGAAATCCAACGCCGTATTAGCTAGGTTAGCGAGCGCTCCGAGTGTAGTTTTTGTCGTTAAAGGGGTGTAGGTGGAAGAGTGGTGTCTATAGGGTGGAATGGTTATCTTAGCTTACTGAAGAAACATAAAGATGATGATGATGACGAAGTAAATTCCCCAAACGAAATAATGGGATCAGAATTTATGAGGGAAACCGGCCCGTGTGTGCACATTGCTCATCCTCAGAATAAAGTGCCCTTATGGGAGAACATAGCGCAAGGGTGATCCCCGTGTAGACGATTATACCTGTAAACATGGAAGGGCAGCAGGTTTTCTTACTCAAATCACGCCCTCTCCCAGTCTGGAAATAGATTGAGACTACCAGAACATAATAAAATAAGAAAATTTTACTTTTATCCTTTTTAAGCTACTTTCTTTACAAGATTCTTAAATATTTGTGTAGGCTAATCGCCAACCAACTGCTTCCTTCCCTTCATCACTGGACCTTATTGAGACTACCAGAGCTTTATAAAATCATGAAATTTCCATTTTATCATTTTCAAGCCACTTTCTTTACAAGAATCTCAAATATTTGTGTAGGCTAATCGCTAACTAGATGCTTCCGTCCATTCATTACTCGACCGGACTGAGAGAGGAGTGGGGGCTGGTTCATCCTTACCTCTTGGCTCTAGTTAGGTGGTGGGTTTTAATTTGCCTGTATCCTTGCCCCCTTCTTCTCCTCTTGCTCCTCTACCGTCCCCAATCGCTGTAGGTGGATCTTCGCATATGTATGTTCAAAACAATTTCCCTTCCCTTAATTGCCATTTTCTTTGTAGATCTCGCCTTGCAAACTTCTATTGCACTTTAAATTCCAGGAACAAATGTGGGAGGACAAAGGTCTTGAAGGAAAAATAGGGAAATCTGCAGGAATCGAGAGGAAAGAGGATAAAAACTATTAAGGACTAACGGAAGAGATGGGAACAAACCCTGTTTACTATGAACGTAGGGTGAGAAGGGTACGTAGAAAAATGTCTGGGAAAAGTTAATTGTCCGGAGTGGTAATTTTCCTACCTTGAACAAACGGGTTTATTTCTTCGAGTTTTTTCCTGTGGGTCTATATTGTTGCTTTAGCAGTTTTTATCTCTATTTTTTTCTTTTCATTTTGATTAGTTATTTTCTTGTCTGTCTCACCTTATCAAAATGCCGCCGTTGGATTATACTATTGTCTTTTATCATCAATGAGGTATCCTCCCCTATTAAGGTCTTTTAGGACAATTTATCGTTATTCAATAGGACCTGTAAGTTCCGGACATTTATGACAATTGCCACTCGTTTCGTGTTTGTTTGTTCAAACTTGTTTCTGCAGGACTATACTGTGGCCTACTGGCTCCAGGATTCATGGTTGCTTTAGCAGCGTTTGTCTATTTTTTTTTTATTTCTGCCATTTCTATTAGTTCGTTTGGTCTTCTGTCTTTCCTACCCTAATTCACAATCCATTTATAAACAATTACCATCCTCTCATTTTTTTTTTCTTATGAGGACAATGGAGATGGAAAATCAATGAAGATACGTAAATATATAATGACCCCATATGACCTCTGTGATGAGAGGTTAAAATGTTTCAGGAGAACTACTTTTCCAAATAGCCCAAACCAAAAGGATTATCAATCCACTAACATAGTGTTGGATGGGTGCCCGTTTTTATTTTTCACAATTGGGTAGTTAATCTTCGCTGTCAAGACTCCTGTTGCTTCAAAAGTTTTAAATGGTCAATTTTCTTCAGTAAATATTATGCTTCATCGTCGCCCTGGTGATCATTGACCCTGGGATGTGAGGTCTTTGTCCGTCAGACTGATTTAGTGTCGGCAAATAGGAAGCTTTCAGCGAATCACAATCGGGCTGAAATAAGAAGTGGAGACTCTGGCCAGAAAAAAAACATGAGAATGAAAAGATACGAATACTTATTTGTTTCTTTGACTTTCTTGGCATTGAAGTTTAACCGTATTGAAATGTTTGAATGTAAAAATTTCGAATAATCAAGGATACAAAATTGCGATGGTCAACGTATCGATGAGATCGCCTTCTTTTCCCATCTTTCTCCCAGTTGTGGTGTAACTGACATTGTCTTTTGCTCTTTGGTTCCAAATAAATTCTTTTCTTCTCTCGTTTTCTCTATCGTTATTTAATTACTTTCTTCACCATCCTCGTTTGAAGATGTTTTATAGAGAGAGTATTGTAGTGTGCCAGCAAAAACATACGAGAATGAAGAGGGTACGAAGGCTTATTTGTGCCTTTGATTTTCTTGTTGTTGATCTTCAAACGTATTGAAATGTTCGGCTGTAAACATTTCGAACAATCTAGGATACGCAGATGCTATTTTCAACATAGAAAAGATTCTAGTTGATTTTATTTTTTAATAAAACCTATTTTCTTTTCCTAATTGCATAAATTCGTGTTTCATGTTACCTCCCCCCCCCCTCTCAACTCCTTTTCCCGAAATCAAATAAAAAGTACAATATAAAATTCATTTTGTTTTATTGGTACAAAAGGTGCAATAATAAATGAAATGCTCAATAACACTTATAAATACAAATATAAATTTATTATATCTAGCTTTAATATCACAGGTCAAGAATTATAATTAATAAGAGGTAATATATAAGGTGTGGCTTTATTGTCATTTTAAATTCAATAATAATGACTTAGTAGCCATTGACGTACATTTCGGTATTTAATCAATATTAAACGAAAATTACACTGACGAGGCTCAGATTAATTAAGAATTAATTATTTTGTCGAAGATTAATATATATGGATCGTTAATTCTCTGGAATTTCTGTAATCAAGTGCCTAAAAATAGCAATTTTGTATTTGAGTATTAATTCAATGATTCTGTTTTTAAAATTTTTTATTTCTTTATTTTAGCATTTTTTAAAAAAATTAAATTAGTCTCAAATTTACAACCAACATTTAAAAGGCAATTTTGTCATTGTTCTTACAGTAGCTCTATAAAAACCAACAAAATGTAAGGTATAATAAATGTATACTAACACTTTGTAAAAGTAATCTATGTACTGATATAAAAGTAGCAAAGTTTGCATTTAAATAACATTAAATAAACCTCTAATATTAAAAAAACTAAGTTCACTATGAGATCAGCGTATTTTTTAAAACTAATTATCCCCTTTGGTTTGTATTACCATCCAAAATGTTTTCCAAAACCTTAATTTTTTTAAAAATAATCTCAAAGTTACGATTATATTTTATATAAAATTTTCAAATATTAATGAGATTCTAAATGAAAGTAAAGCGTAATATTTAATATGGATATACAATATATCTGTATAAAAATTTTCAGATTTGTGTACATGAATATATTTCACTTCATTTTTATACATACATATCTGGATTAAATTTCTTTGTAACCTAATAGAGAATTTAAAATTCTAAAAATTAAAATTTTCCAATTATATAACTTGGTCAATAACATAATGTAAAAATTATTTACAATACCTGAATAATTATATTCGGTACATAAAGCTAAAATGCCTATTGGAAATGAGAATGACATAAATATAACTAAAAAATAACTTGTTTTATGTGTTTTTGTAACAGATCTGGAAATAGTTAAAAAAAAATCAAATTCACTTTATTTAAATGAGAATGATCCATTCCATTATGTTAAGGCGTAAATTTGTAATAGGTAACTTGTTGAAGAACTTGTGTGAGATATGATAATAAATAAAAGCACAACTAACTACCAGGGCCTAATAAGTGTAGTTTCTGATTCAGTGACCCAAGAAGACTGAGATGTGGAAGATTGCATGTAGGTTGAGTTTAAAGCAGCTGTAATAAGTGCCATATCGGGATGTTGTTTAGAGCTATCACCTCCTTTAGGACTATTATGAAGCTCTTCCAATTGCCTAAAGTCAAATTTATACGCGTACCTTTTACCAGAAACTTTAGTCATCAGATTGCGGTCGTAGTAATATCTAAGAGCTCTTGAGAGTTTGTCATAATTCATATTTGGTTTGGACTTCCTGATTCCCCACCGGTGCGCAACTTCATCAGGGTCCAGTATTTTGAACTCTCCCGATGTGCCTTCCCACGTGATAACACTGGCATTTGCGGAGTCAGAAAGAAGCTCTAGAAGGTATTGCCAAAGCTGAATTTGCCCTGACCCATGATGAACCAATCTACCACACACTGGTTTAAGGACTTCGTAAGGATCAACTGTAAAGAACAAAAGGGTTGGAATTTGAGGCAAAATATGCATTAAATATATATCAATTAAATATGTACTCCTAACTATAAGAAAACCGAGTTTAAAGACAATATTTGGCTAGCAAAATATACTAAATTTCACTTTGAATGATTTAGTAATTGCTCCTATATACTTACTATGACAACATGGATTATCAGAGTTAAGATACGATGTCTTCATATCTTCTGTTGGTAAGGATTTCCCCCAAGTATTCAAAAGAATATTCAAATGGTCAGATAGTAGTTTTCCATCTTTCCAGCCAACTTTTCTCTCTATATCTTCTGCACTCATGCTGATGAGTTCAATACCTAAAGATGAGAAAAAAAAACATTATTTAGTAAAATGATACTCGGAGCTTAAATAAAACCTGTCATTTAAAATTCATGGCGAATCTTTGTTTTTTTTACCTACAATAATTCGATATTACTAAATAAGAGAAAAAATAAAAGGAAAAACAGAGACTTTGAATACTTACCATTAGTGGGTAAACTAGTGGCTGATACTGAAGCTGATACACCGCATTCTTTCTTCGCCCATTTAACCCAATTCTTTATATCATCTCGCGTCCACATCGAAGGATCTGAAGCAAAAGAGAATAATATTACTAAAATAATGACTCAAGAATGATTTTCTATTAAAAAGGCGACTAAATAGGGATCATTTAATTTGGAATGAAGGAAAAAAAGCAACACAAGATGATAATGAGTGAGTACTGATATAATTAATGACACAGCTATTTTCAAGCACTAGTATGATTAATCATTCTTATTACGATGTAATAAGGAATTTTTATAAGCAATTTATAGAGTGCTCAGTGGGGAAAGAGGGATAGGACTCATTTTATTTTTAAAGCGAAAACCAACGAAGGAATCTCTCTCCTAGGTGTCAGGAAAGATGTTAAAGTGTGAAGATAGAGCAAATGAAAATGAGTGTAAAATATAATGTATAAATACATTTCTGTCTACAGGAGTTGTGAACGGGAGACTACGCAATCCTACAGATGTCAGCTACAGCTGATATCCCCTAGCGGGTGTTAAAAAGAAAATATAATGACTAGGAAAATGAGATGAAAGAAGAGGAATGATGGGCAAAGATCGGTGACGTAAGGACTGCATCTATTACCAAGTACGATTTTGTTTATTCTGTCTTATCGAAGGAAAAGTAAACTTCTGATTAGGGTCCCCCATACCCCCATTGTATACCCGCTCAGCAATTCTTTCCTTCTCACTTAACAATTTCACACCCTGCATCATCCCGTCCATCTCGAAAAACTCATCCAAGTCAGGTAAGATGGAAGCATCACGTTGAACGGCATTTACCCTCCCCCTCAGCCATGTCACCTGAAACTACCGATCCAGGAAAGTCGATTATGCAAAACCTTTGATCCTGGCGCAAAAATCCCCTAAATAAAATTTTCGCCGGGTATTTTTTTTGTTAAGAAAAATCCCGACAAAAATCAGTGGAGTTCTTTGTTCTTTAATAGACATGACGTATCGTCTCGAGCGATACTTGGCACTATGCCTATATTATCCTATACTTTCTCAACAGACAAACGGAGGGTTTACATGTGTGTATATTCATGATGACAAGATACGCGCTGTTACGTAAGTATTTTTTTAGGTAAGTTACGAATTATCTTATGCCATCGTCCTATTCGTTAATTTGCCGTTATAGGAAAGAAAATAAATAAAAGCGAGATTTCGTTGAAAACACGTGCGACTTTTCGCCGAAAGGAAATCTGCGGTTTTAAAAAAGTTTTAGTAAGTTTGTATCACTCAAATTAATGGCGAGAGAAAATTCTAATAACAATTTGTAAAACAATGTCTGTATTTGAGGAGCTAGTGTGTGTGTTTGTGTGTAAGAGAGAGATAGAGAGAGAGAGAGAGAGAGAGAGAGAGAGAGAGAGAGAGAATATAATAATAAATGTGGTAGCATTAAAAACTTACCATTTGGAACTGTTGTCTCTGTTTCCGTTTCCTCAGAGGTGGTGTAAGGCGGCTGAAAAGAGTCCTCTGAACTGGTCATTTCCTCCTTGAAGGATGTCATTGGTGAAGATGTGTGGGTGGAGTACTGGGAATCAAAAGTCGAGTCAATAAAGGGAGATGGACACGCTGGGGTTGAACAATTCCACCTATATGACTCGTTCCCTCCTCTATGGGTGCTCTCGTAAGTAGAGTTCAGATCGGATACGTAAGTGTTGTACTCCCCGATTGTACTCGCCGGACTGCTGAAATTGCTGTCGAGAGTGTAAGCACCGTAGTTGTTGAGTGTATTCGTTGCACTGATTAGGAGAGAATTTTCCATCGAAGGATCCAAGAGACATGCGCCCGAAAGGTCATCGGAGGCTGAGTGTGCATCCAGTCTCTGATTCAGCTGGACTGGAGACCTACTCGGAGGTCTTGGAGTGCGGGAGGGAGTGAAGCAGGCTTGGCTGATGGAGCTGCCTGTGCTGTACACGGACTCGCCTCCGGGAGAAAGGGCATCTAAATCCACGAAGTTGAGATCGAGAAAGTTGTTCCCTTGAGCTTTGTTGTTGTTGTATCCGTTTAGCTGCTGATAACCACCCGGATGAGGAAGGGTTTCAGGATTGAGTTTGTTCTCTTGCTGATGGGGCTGAGGAGGGTACCAACTGTCTACTCTTAACCCTTGCGGACTGAAAGGCGAGTCGAGAGTAAGTGGCTCTAAGTCCAGTAACGAAGCTGCAAAATTCCACGACATGATAACATTCACAACACGAAGTTATGTCCGGTTTATTCAAAACAAATGACAACCGAAACGATAATATTCTTTTCCTCTGCGAAACCGCGCAATGATACTCAATTCACAGCCGTGCGAGGGAAGCACTTTCGCGGGACGTGCGTTCAGTTCGACTGCAAAGCGGGATGTGCTCTGAAACAGACCAGCTCTGTCAATTTGAGGGTTGCTTACTTCACTTGACTGAGTCACGCGAGAGAGACTGATTAACGAAATTTTCCGAGAAGGGTTTTCCTTGTAGTTTTATTATTAATACTTTAGTTAGGTGCAACTGTAAAATGTTACAAGTCAACAATGCCTAAGACTCACTTAAGTGTTACTTTGAAGACTGTTGTTGCAATATTAAAGAAGTAGTTGGCCTCGGAGGTTTATATAGAGGCAAGTCATTACGCTTCATGACGTCACTATATCACTGACGTCATAGTCAGACGTACGAACAAACTAAATGGAAGTGCTCGTATCAACATGAATTTTAGCTGGGCAGTGCACGAACGCACAAACAAATTCATAGTAAATAGGCGTATTTTGAACGGACGAACACACGTTAATAACGATTTAGTTTGCCGTAAAAAAAACAATAATTAACAACGTCCTTACTAAGCCCTGCTCTAGATTATTATTTCAAGATTGCTTTTCAAAGACGACTTATATAAGCGCCACTTTGCGCTCAAATAAACAACTACCTCCTTCTCTTGGGTTTAACTAGTCCATTAGTGGTTTCAAATATCTACGTAGTTGTTCCTGGCTCTATACTGCATTCTACCGTCCCCATGTAGAGTAAAATAGGATTATTTGCAATTGTGACCCCTTCCTTAATTTCATTCTTCATCCTTTATATTCTCCCTATATTTTTATACTAGCTAATGCTTATAGCTACCGACCTGGATTTCACGTTTTCTTTTATTTTTCATTAATTAATTAAGAAATACTCGGATTTATCTCCCGTAGGACAGGGATGAGCGTAAGAATGGTCAATTTCATTATTTTCACACGGAAAAAGAAGTATTTTTATCTCTGCTTTAGAAAAGATATGCTAGATAAAGATAAAGTTAATCGTTGTGGAATCTAAACCAGTGAGAATAAAATCAGTATAAGATCTCACTTTTCTCTCTCTCTCTTCTCTAGGTCTGTCTCTTTGTCTCTCTATTTCTCCCTCTTCTCTATGTCTGTCTGTCTCTCTCTATCTCCCTTTGTATCTTTTTATTTATCTCTCCGTTTCTGTGTTTGTCTATCTTTCTCTCTTTGTCTCTCTCTGTCTCTGTGTCTGTCACTCTTTCTCTGCCTCTCTCTCTCTGCCTCTCTCTCTCTGTCTTTTCGTTGATACAATACCAAGGATATAAGGAAACATCAGGGATAAAGGTGCAACAAAACACTAAGAGACGTAGGAAAAGACAAAAAAGGCAAAGAGGAGGATAAATTAAAAATTAAGACAAAATGTGAAGAAAAAACAAGGATGAGGAAAAAGCATGAGAAAAGACAAATTTAGGAAGAAACAAACATAATCCTAAAGATCAAAAGGTGAAGAAAAGACAAAAACTAAAGAAAAGACGAAAAGGCGTAATAACAAGGGGAAATTAAATACAACTTTAAATAAAAGTAATTCCAAAAAGTTGAAAGAAAGGTTCAAAATAGTGACTAGAAACTACAAGCTCTGATATTATTGGTACGACAGGGAAATCCTGCATCTCTCGGTGCTCCGGCCTGATGCGATTAAAATCTCGGCAACGGTAAAGACCCCAATGAACAAAATCGCATCGATAGTACTCATTTACGCGTCTCTTAAACAGTACTCGAAAATATAGAGTCCAAATGAGGCGAACTACCTAAGGTGGTGATGAAGGAAAAGGTTAGTAACAGAAACAAAGAGAAAAAGCACAAGAAATGAAGAGAATATGATAATGACAGGAACTATTACTATAAAACAATCCGAACCCCAAATAATCATGGTATTAAATTAAAAAAGAACAAATTGCTTAAACTGGAACTCAAAAGCACGAATTTCCCTTTTAGAATTAAAGTTAGCGAGTACTTGCAAAAATTCAATGTCGTAGAAATTTATCCTCTTTATTAGCGTATTTATGATACTTATTTTAATAGTTTTTCTCTATTATTTTGATTATAATTTATACATCAACATTTCCCCTCTAATCATACTCAAAATATGGAGAAGAAGAAAGTTCGTACTACTGGATGTATATTAACATACATCTCGCTCCCTGCAATCATCGTAGATGTTTTCTAAAACAGCCCTTGTCACTTGAGTGATTTCCACTTACTGCCATATCTAGCCATCTTTCACTGATTGCTCCACTACTTCATTAACAACTAACGGAATAGGTCTTGTTGGATTACACTAAATTCTGAATTTTCTCAATTAGAAGAATTTGTAAAATATTCATGATCCTCTCCATATTAGCAAACAGCGTTCCATAAGAACTCGCCTTAATTAGCTTTAAAAAAAAACATGGGAAAAAAACGAGTCATCGAACTTACACTGCGATCTTTTATAAAAACGGAAGAATGGTTTGAAATATAGGATAAAAACTAAGCGAATCATCGACAACGAAGATCGAATTGTTTACTTCTGCAATCGATCCTCAAAGCACCGATAATCATGAGTTCCTTATTTGGACTGAGCTACTCTCCCTCTTCATCCAAAACGCTGCCGTTTACAAGATAAAGGAAACTCTAATTATCTTATCTGATATGGTTAATGAAATAACATCATCGAGAATAAACTTTAGCTGTGCCTATCGGAAGGAGTTATGAAGAGTGGGAATGCGACCAATACAAGCAGGAAAGAGAAAAGGAATCGAAAGGTGATGAAGAAAATGCTAAAGCCCCACATGGAACAAAAAGCTACCTTTGTTGTTTCCCTTTTGAGGACACCTCTTCCCTTCGTACCGAAAGCATGTTTATAAGTGAGACTGTCTCAGTTTCAAGCGCCTCTCTTTACTTACCCCGGCCTCACCACTTACGAACCCGTCTCCGAAAGAAGATAATCGTCGAATCAAGGTACAAATGATGTACATTAAAAAGCATGACCAAAATAACATTCGATCGAATGTAACCACCTTTCATTAAGCCACACCGCCCAACCTGTGCTATGCCACACATGGCCGTGCTTGGGCAGACACAAACACGTTCTCATCCGTCAAAATGGGTCTGATGGAGCACCAGGTCAGGTCTCACCTTGTTCCTGAGATCTCGGACGACCGGAAAAGTTGCTTTACATTTGTTCCCTGGTAGAAGATTTCTTCTCTCTGGTAGCTCGCATTTGATCTGGTGATTTTACCGACGGTACTGACTTCATTCGCATATATATATATATATATATATATATATATATATATATATATATATATATATATATATATATATATATATATATATATATATATATGTATATATATATATATATATATATATATATATATATATATATATATATATATATATAAATTACATGACTCATGATCCTAACGTTGGAAGGACCGACTTCCGCCAATGAGCCAATCACAGATGCGAACGAAAGGGAAGGGCGTAACGCGTCAAAAACAAGTTACCAGTGACATAATAATGCAGGCTGAATGCCGGGATATTCCACTGTCTCTACCTTACTCAAAATGCCCTCATGGGAAAACAAACCTTTCATTTCACCTTGGCCTACTTTGCGTATCCTTCTCCGTAAATGAGAGTAGATATGATTAATGGGAATTCTTTACTAATATTCCGCTTTTCTGCCCCGTTCTTGCGAGAAGTAGCATGTAGGTGTGATCGGCAATGCAAACAGTAGTTGCCCTGATTTAACGCGTTGGCCGGATATTGCATCATTCTACAGGCAAGATGCATGATCAGAAGCAGGTCTCTTTCTTATTTCTCCTGAGCAATCTTGGTCCTCTTCGTGGTAGGACTTTTGACTCAAAATCCATGAAACAACCATCTCCTTTACTGTTTGCTGCAGTGTAATTACAAATTGATAGTTGTAGCCTCAGACTAAATGCCGGACCAAATGCCTGACTGAATCATTGATGAAACCTTTAATTTTTTACCTTTGTTTATTCGACAAACAATGGTGAAGAGTGCTGCATCTCTTATCGTATTATCTTTATAGCAAGGGCTTCTCCCGCTGTTTACGCGTATGACATAATTGGATTCTCTAATAACGATGAAAAAAATGGCTCTTTTAAACTGATACGGGGAATATCTGTATGTATGTCTATCTTTCGCTTGCTACTTGGCACTCGTGACGCTTTACCAACATATATTTTATATCCTTTTTCTTTCTAGTTCGCCAATGCTCTCGTCATCGACGATTTGTGAACCAACTAATGGGCGCTGTTCTCTGAAACAGTGTAAAAATTCTCGTTATTCTCTAGGTTATTTGGAAGATAAAGACATTACTACTGATATCTTGAGACCAGCCGCATTGTGTATATGAAAGAGAGGGTCTTTAACTTTCGAGGCGTTCTGAATTTAGTGAGACGCATAAGACTGGAGACTTATGCCAAACTTAATTTAGGTCTTTATTCCTCAGCTGAGTGGTGTTTCCTCTTTCTTCTGCCTCTTCATACCTCTTTCTACTCATTTATTACATACTTATAATATTTTTGCTCAAAAAAGATATAATTTGTCAAATTAAACCACACATGGGCAACCGTAAGATTGCGGGCCAGACCTCGCTCGAGGACACTCGACTTAATTTATTTATAAAGTCATATAATTTTTGTTGGGAAGCGATTATATAATTTATGTAGTAAAATTATAATTCTTTCAGTTTCATAAATCAATAATATGATAATTTTAACTCGTGTGTTTCGAATAACGTTTAAATATATTCTATATAACTATCGAGACCAAAGATATTACCCATGCTTTAAATTAGACCAATCGATCATTTTGTAACAATTATACACCATTGCTTGGCGACAATTGTATTCATACAATGTTTTTCACTAATCCCCGTAAAATCCTACCAATTTCTAAAAGACAGTAATGTTTATATCTCTTATTCATTCCATAACTACTCTACAACTTCGCAAGTACCCTACTACTCCGTGGCAATTCCACTATTTTTACACTCTCTTCAAATTTATGCAGAGAGAGAAACATTTCAGGAGATATTGCAGCAAGTGACAGTTGTCTAATTTCCGCTTTAATCCGTTTCAAATCAGAAATTGGTCAAGGAGTGTAAAAATACAGATATTTCAGGAAAATTGCTGAATTAATGATCATATCTTAAGTTCAGTTTAAATGTTACAAAACATGCATTCATAAACTTAAAATAAACTTGGAAATTATTAAAATGCTAAGTAGTCAATTATAATATATCCATTCGTGTTTTAGTCATGGGTGTTAAGTCATAATTATTAATACTTTAGATATGAATTTATCGAAAATGTCATTAAGCATAAAGAAAGGTTTTACGCGTCCAGTCCTATAAAATGGATTTATTATTGACAATGTGTTTGGGAGAGTTTCGCACGTCCTTGCTATTTTCTGCTGTGTACTATCTTCTCTAATACAATAAAATTGACCATACTAGTATATTATAAGTCTTTAACATCTCTTTTTATGGGTTTGGGCTCTTCTGTTCATATAATATTTTAAATTTAGGTTATTTAATCAATATTCCTGGACACCTTCTTTCCCTAACAAATAAATCCTAGTACTCAATACTGATGATTTTATTAATTCATGACTATTGTATCTTTTAAATTTGAATATTTTCTCCACATTTTAATAATACAGATGCTATTATAAATTAAGGCAATTTTCTCCTAAATTCAACCCAAAATGAAATGCAAATGTGAATACATTCTGATTTTGGAAAATATAAAAACAACAGTAGTGAAACACTATACGGAAAATACACTCCACTCCCTGGATGTTGACACCCGCCTAAAATTTCACCTCTTAAAAGCGTTCTTCAAGAAAACGCAAACACTATCATGAAAGAATGACTGAACTTGACATAGTCCCGAATAATATATTATTTAATATTTGTAATTCAAATACCCATAAATTTATAATTTGAAGAGAATAAATAATGCTGGAAACAATAACATCACAAAACTATTAATGTGTAGCTCTATTACTTTTGCGGTTTCAGGGAACAAATTATGAAATCCATCAGCTTAGGTATCTAAGAAAGCTCCCAAACGCTGTGATTTAAATGTAGTTTCATGTAGTTCATACAGTGTACAGGAAAACCTTTTGCTCTAGGTGAAACCATTATATATCACAATAAGAAAGTACAGACGTCCCCTATAAAAAGAAAAATACCACATTTTTAGTAGCTAAAGGGTCCTTCTAAACTTCTGAAACTAATTAATAGTGAATTATCATTGAACCACATTTTAAATGCCCGAATTTTTTAAATAATCTTCGTCTTATATACAAAGGCCTCTAGTATCGAATGGTAGGAATTACGGAATAAATTGTAGCAGAGGGTTAACAAAAAGTATAAGGGGGTATATATTCATATTGTTATAAAGAAAAATAACATGAAGGTTGAAAAGAGAGTTAAATTAGAGTGGGTGATAATGCGTGAGACCGGAACGACGTACAACTCTACTTCAATCCTTCTTCAATCCGCAATTAAATCAGCTCCGCATTTCGGAGATATATGCAATATTCATCAACACTTTGAATTATTCGCACAGAGTTATTTGTTCAATCCATTCCTAAAGTTGCTATTGATGCTTATTTTAGGACAGACCAATCTAATATAATTTTTTTAAAAAAATCGCAATTGGTTTCAAATTTGGCGAACGGCACTTTCTATCCATTACTGCCATACTCAATAAAACCCCTTGGTTCGGAACTCAGGTTAAGCTGTAGCCCCACTGTGGCCTCACCTGAAATAAGTTTCCTATCCAATTTCGGCAAGGCTTTTTACGGTTTTAAAAGTTTATACTCGTTGCTTGTTAATTTAAATGGATTCAATGCTTTAAATCCATTTAAATTCTATCCTAAGCATAGTTTTCAAAAATTGAGTTTTGTGGATAGAGTGAAAGGGGAATGAAACAGGAATAAATCACGGAGTTAAGACTGACAAAGGCTGCATTACCAAACCTTATCATCCTTAACAGCTTGACCACCCGTAGGGTCATATATGGTACACTGGTAGTCTCAAATAATTTATCCCTACTAGCTTTTTTATATTGCTCATCAATCATTAATACGTAAGGGCGTTCTTCCTAACATGTAATACCTGTATAACTTAATCTTAGCTTTTTCGAAGCCTTCGCAGTCAACGTGTTAAACCTTTGTGTCGGAGGGCCAAAAATAAACCAGGAGCAAGTTCGTCAGGGCAATCAAAGAGGGGAACTTGTACGACATATGCGAGAACATGAAATAAAACAAACAAAAATTGGAACAAGAAGGCGAATGAATAATAATAATAAAGGAACAAATCAACGGATGTCACTCCAACTGCATTACAAGACAGATGATACAGGTCTGGACTCCCATGTCTAAATATACCTATAAGTTTGTTTAAAATCAGAGGAGAGAAGCGTTTTTGAACTTTCAAAAGAAGTCAAGAGGTAAATTTTCAAGATGGTTGTCAATGAATTAGTAGACTGGATAAAAGGGTAAAAAACATCGATTTGAGGGATTGAAAGTGGGAAGAAGTAAAGAAGATTGAGGTCAATGTTTCATATGTATTAGTCATATTCTTCAGCCTTCAGCCAAACTAATTTAGACATATAGTTACTTATATATTAGCTTTTCTCTAAGCAAATCTCTATTCTTAGCGAATGTTTGGACGAGTCATTATTCGATTGAAAAGGGAAGTTCTTTGGTCTTGAACATAATCCATGAATAAGTCCAGGGGTTATAGTCAGGCAAATGAACACGCTAATTTTACTTGAAATAAGATTTTATTTTAGTCAGGCAAATGAACACGTTAATTTTACTTGCAATAAAATTATATTTTAGTCAGGCAAATGAACACGTTAATTTTACTTGCAATAAATTATATTTTAGTCAGGCAATGAACACGTTAATTTTACTTGAAATAAGATTTTATTTTAGTCAGGCAAATGAACACGTTAAGTTTACTTGCAATAAAATTATATTTTAGTCAGTCAAATGAACATGTTAATTTTACTTGCAATAAAATTATATTTTAGTCAGGCAAATGAACACGTTAATTTTACTTGCAATAAAATTATATTTTAGTCAGGCAAATGAACACGTTAATTTTACTTGCAATAAAATTATATTTTAGTCAGGCAAATGAACACGTTAATTTTACTTGCAATAAAATTATATTTTAGTCAGGCAAATGAACACATTAATTTTACTTGAAATAAAATTATATTTTAGTCAGGCAAATGAACACGTTAATTTTACTCGAAATAAAATTATATTTTAGTCAGGCAAATGAACACGTTAATTTTACTTGAAATAAGATTTTATTTTAGTCAGGCAAATGAACACGTTAATTTTACTTGCAATAAAATTATATTTTATTAAGGCAAATGAACACGTTAATTTTACTTGAAATAAAATTATATTTTAGTCAGGCAAATAAACACGTTAATTTTACTTGAAATAAGATTTCATTTTAGTCAGGCAAATGAACACGTTAATTTTACTTGCAATAAAATTATATTTTAGTCAGGCAAATGAACACGTTAATTTTACTTGAAATAAAATTATATTTTAGTCAGGCAAATGAACACGTTAATTTTACTTGCAAAAAAATTATATTTTAGTCAGGCAAATGAACACGATAATTTTACTTGCACTAAAATTATATTTTAGTCAGGCAAATGAACACGTTAATTTTACTTGCAATAAAATTATATTTTAGTCAGGCAAATAAACACGTAAATTTTACTTGAAATAAAATTATATTTTAGTCAGGCAAATGAACACGTTAATTTCACTTGAAATAAAATTATATTTTAGTCAGGCAAATGAACACGTTAATTCTACTTGAGACAAAATTATTAGTTTTTAGTCAGGAAAATGAACACGTTAAGTTTACTTGCAATAAAATTATATTTTAGTCAGGCAAATGAACACGTTAATTTTACTTGAAATAAAATTATATTTTAGTCAGGCAAATAAACACGTTAATTTTACTTGCAATAAAATTATATTTTAGTCAGACAAATGACTTCGTTAATTTTACTTGCAATAAAATTATATTTTAGTCAGACAAATGACTTCGTTAATTTTACTTGCAATAAAATTATATTTTAGTCAGGCAAATGAACACGTTAATTTTACTTGCAATAAAATTATATTTTAGTGAGGCAAATGACCCCGTTAATTTTACTTGCAATAAAATTATATTTTAGTCAGGCAAATGAACACGTTAATTTTAATTGAAATAAGATTTTATTTTTTTAGGAGAAAAAACAAATATGTAAGTAATAATATGTCCACGCCACCTTAACTCAAGGTTGGAAAATAAGACGAATACGAATCATTGACCGGATTCAAAAGAGAGGTGAATGTAAAGATGAATGCAAGCAAATCCTTCCTACTTTCCTGTTGGGAGTCCACAAACCAACATTCACTGAGTCATGGTGATCACTTGGCGTCTTTTCCTATCAATTTTTTTTTTATTTCAAAACTGCAGTTCCGGTTCCTTTCCTTCCGCCGGAAACTAAAGTGAGCGGTTTCGCTCGACTATGAGTTAATTTCTCTGCGAATTAGAACACTGGAAACCAAGAATGAAATTAGTCCGTATGTTCTCATACTAATTAAAGGTATATAAGCAAATACATAAAAAATAGAAATAAGTGATTAAAGGATATAACGAAAACAAAAAGATAAAAGTAATTATTATATTTGTACACGTGTATAACAATGGCCTGCGTTTCAAAACATTTTTCAAAGGTCATAGGTTTTCCAACTGATTTAGAATGCTGAATTTAAGAATATAATTAGTTTTCTTTGGTCAAGTCTGGTTTCTTATATATGGTCGATTTATATTAGAACGTATATTCCAAAGTAGCGCTATCATCCAACCGTTTATTACTTCTGTTTTGTCACATCTAGTGATAAGTGACCATACATAAACCATTTTATTCATCTTTTCAGGTCTAGATTTGCGTTACAATGGATCGTACGAGTAAGAAGCATCCGAATAGGTTTTGGTACATCTGCGAACGTCGCTCTTCCAGACCGCCAGGCAAAAATCACGGATTTTGTGAAAATCATATCATGCTTACCCTTGGAGTAAAACTAGGGGACCAGGATAAACATTTGCTCCCCATATTTGCCGTACAAAATGTGTGGAAAATTTACGGGATTGGAATAATAAGGAAATGAAGAGTAAGTCATTTGGTTTCCCAATGGTGCGGAGCGAAAGCAAAGTTCACGTCATTGACTGCTACTTCTGCATGACAAATTTGAAGGGCATCAATTGCAAGAACACGCACCATGTTCAATAACCCAATGTTACTTCTGTTATAAAACCAGTCCCATATGGCCCCGATCTTCATGTTCCTGAATATGATTTTACCATGGGTTCTAGCACTGATTCCGAGGCTAGTGTCACTACCGATACAGCTGAGTTTGATGCATACAAGCCAAAAGAGAGCGACCAACTGGTGCTATTTACCCAAGCCGAACTCAACGAACTAACACGAACATAAACCTTCCCAAAGAATCTGCTCAGCTCTTCAGTTCTCGTCTTCGAGAGAAATGTATGCTCGTACCAGAGACAATATTTTATTCCTTTAGGGACCGCGAGAAAGAATTTAAGAAATTTTTCACGTTTGATGAAGTGGTCTACTGTAACATCATTGCTGATCTGCTTAACTTAATGGGCTTGGAGTATGATACTATGGAATGGAGATCTTTCTTTGACTCAACTAATTTTTAAGGCAGTTCTTCTTAATAACGGCAATAAGTTTTCATCGATCTCTGTTGGACACTTAGTTGCAATTAAAGAAACCTGAACCTGAAACAGCATGGACTGTCTGTCGTTTGCTTTCAACTACCAGGAACACAAATAGCTGATCTGTGGAGTTTTTAAAGTTGTTTGACTCATCCTAGGCTTTCAAGGTGGGTACACAAAGTATCCATGATTTATGTGCTTGTGGGAGAGTCGGGCTGGCGACCAGCATTATGTCAGACAATAATGGCCGTCAAGATAAGGATTAGAGCCGAGTTCACCCATTGTTCTGCCCCACGTTCTTGTTGAACCGAGCAAGATATTGCTTCCATCCCTGCACATCAATCTCGGTTTGATGAAGAATTTTGTCAAGGCATTTGACAGGAAAAGTAGAGGATTTGTTTGCCTCCGTTAGAGGTTTCCATGACTCGGTATGGTTAACTGAAGGCAGATGAATTTGATGGTCCTCAAATAAGGGAACTCATCAATGACACCCGTTTTGATGAAGCACTGAATCCTGCTGAACTCTCTGTCTGGTTGTCCCTTGAATCAGTCATTGCAAACTTCATTGGCAACCACAGAAGTCCTCAGTATGAGAAGGCGGTTGATGAGTTAATGAAGAATTTCCGCAAACTTAGTGCGCGCATGTCAGTGAAAATGCATTTCCTTCGTTCCCACTTGGAGTATTTTGCCGAGGAACGCTACCAAAGGCGTTGGGATGTCAACTTTCTGTCTGACTACTGCTGGTGCCTGAAAAGATATTTGGTGTCTTCTAAGCACAATCGGAAATCCCTGAAGAGACCATTCATCCATGAGTAGCTTTTTTGTATGTTGTACTCTTCTTAGTACCAATTAGAATATTCTGTAAATCCTATGTGCATAAATCAGTTCAAAATTTACTATTGTGTGTACATTCGCCTACAAACAGATCGGAATATATAAATTTTTGGCATATGCTTCTATCTCAAAAACTTTATCTGTTTAGATAAAATGAGAATGATTTTAAAATTCAGGGCGAAAACTGTCTAAAAATCAAGTTTAATGTATTAGATCTTGAAAACAGCGCAGAACAATTATGCGTAACTAAGCATTCGGATAGAACACGGCTTTATTCAGAGATAATATATATATATATATATATATGTATATATATATATATATATATATATATATATACATAAGTAAAATAACTGAATGGCGAGTTATGGTATATGATAGTGAAACCACTGTATAGGAGCCAAAAGTTTAATTTACGAGACTAGTTTATCCTAAATTACATACGGAAACTAGTCTCGTAAATTTAACTTTTGGTTCCTATACAGTGGTTTCACTATCATATGTATATATATATATATAAATATATATATATATATATATATATATATATATATATATATATATATATATATATATATATATATATATATATGTGTGTGTGTGTGTGTGTGTGTATGTGTGTATGTGTGTGATTAATTCAGTCTTCAGTTAATTTAATTTTTTGAAGTCGAAAACCAACATAGGCATTGCTAGAAAAGTTTTAAAAAAAGTTAGGATCGAAATAGGTGAAGTTAGGGGAATTGAATTTCTAACAACACTCAGTATTTGTTTTTTTACATATGCTTTCCATTTATCTATCTTTTGAATTCGTGCATTTGTACATAGAACTATTTATTTTCGAAGGAGTAAAAATGTTCTTGTTTGTACCACCATTTTTCTTACCCTCGTTCAAAGGCAGTCATTTATCCTTTAATCTTCACACATGCAGGAACACTATACAAGAGCAGGTTGGTTTGTTTGTTACTAATCAATTAATCATCTATGGGGATAATTAAGGCTTTATAAATTTCTGTCCAGAATTTTAATAGAAAAATTGCCAAAGTATTGTCCAGGGCTACCAGACTTCATCGTGTGGTCAACTACGTCATCTACTGTCAGCACCAAAATCAATAGACATTAATCTTAAAGTACCACGTTAAGTGCAATATGGTTTAACTAGGATTTAGGAAGTCTCACAACACGTTATAACATCCCACCAACCACGGTCCTTTCCAAAGCCAGCACTTCTTTACCCAAACGTATCTCTCCCCCGTTCCCAAACATGGCTTCAGTAACCCTGAACCCTAATTCAACCGCAATAATTTGAGGCCTCATCACTGCAAATCACCACGCGGGTCTCGTCAAAGTATAGAATGATCAACCAGCACAATTTCATGTTTTGCCCTGTGGTCCAAAAGGTATATAGAATAATGCACCTTTTTCTTGCTCTTCTAACGACCTTTCCCATATTTTTAACATATATAATATTAATTCCAAGATTAGAGGAAGAACGGTATTAAAACAAGCAAATAAAAGGTAATGGGTAGTAAGAAACAAGGGTAATTATCTTAACAAACGAGAAGGAAGAATTACGCACAAAAATGGTCACATGCTCTAGGCGTAACAATTTCAAACTTCCTCGTCTTACGTTGCCTGAATTGAGACACGCAAAATTATATTCACAATTTTTAACTAAAAAATGAGAACCTTCATCAAAACTTCGAATGAGGGCCAAAACCTAAGGTCGGATACCAGCTCGTTTGCCAAAATTTGCTTTTGAGGATAATAAATAGAACCACACAGACACGGGTGTTTTAGGTTGGGTAATATAATAGTTTTAATACCTTTGTGTCCCATAATTTTTTATTGCGTCTTTGTTCGTCCTCATTATTTACTATCGATATTAATAATAAAGACACTTTAAAGAAGCTGTCCATCATTTGTTTTAACGTCCACACTTGCTTCAGCAAGTTCTTTGGTAATATTATTTACGATGTAACTTTCGGCACTGTTGAAGTACAAAATAATAAAACTAATGATCTCTCACCCACTCCAAGAAACTATAAGTTGAATAAGAGATGGAAAATTGTTAAAGTAATGACGTGTGCGGAAGATATAAGCCGAAGTATTTTGATTATATTTTTGGAACAGTGATGGAGATGTTCTCTTAGTGGTAGAATGAAGCATTGCACATCCAACCTTATTCTCGACCATGAAGCTAATTAAATAAACAATTGCAGGTTATTTTGTAATTATAACTTGAAATAACGCAATAAGTATATAAATCGTTGAGCTAAACAAAACTAGGTGTGTTTATTCCATGACGTTGTATGCAAGAGAAAATTCCAACACCTAATTTGTTTATCAATGACTTCCTGAAAACAACGTTGCCTAAAATGACTTGAACGAATTTTAAGAATGTAACAAATTTTATTCAAAAAGATTTCCTGATGGGAGATTTTCAATTCTTGATAACCATATCTTACATGAAATTTTTTTTCTGTATTATTTACCTGATGCTCGGATTTGATATTAATATTGATAAGACTAGTAGATGTCCATCATTTCCCCTTACTTAGGTACTTTATTTACCAGGTTCTTTGGAAATGTTTTTCGAGCTGTAATATTTAGGTTTTGTTTTATCCTTTGATGAAGGGAAATTTAGAACATTCAGAATTTTTCAGTTTGGTTGTAAACGATTCAATTACGAAGTTAAAAATTTTGAAAAAATCTCCTTTAAAACATCAATCCAAGAAAGTCATTTTGAAGAATCAGCTTCCTCGTAATATTAGCCCTAAACAAAAAGGATAATAATTTCCCTTATTTTATTCTAGTGGTCTCGAAAACCATAAATATTACTGCCAAACACTCCTGTATTTTCAGTGACTCTTTTATAAAATCTATGAATGCTGTTTAATGTGGAAAAATTTAAAAGACTCTAAAATCATAAAGATTTGATGCTTCAGAATATCGGTATATACATTTGCTCCAAAAACTATTAATACCCCTAGCTAATACCCAATTATTTCGACATAATTCATTCATTGTTTATTGCAGAGTAACGTAATTTGGTGACATTTAAAAGAAAGTATACATAAATACACCAACAAAATTGCAACAAGTTTGATCGAGAAATAAAGGAAAAGATATTTTACAAAGATTTGCAATAAAAATATTCATACCCACTTCATTTTTTGCTTAATGACACTCATAAAACTAATATTCTATTTTTTGAAAAGAATCATCGATGATTCAGGGAGTCTTACATAGACGCGAACCTTCAGTTCATGCTATAGATTTTCTATCGGGTTAAGGTTGGCCATTCCACAATTCGCAAACGCTTATGTTAGCTTTTTATAACCAGGAAAACACCAATTTCGATTTGTGTTTGGAGTCGTTGTCGTATGGAAGGACTTATCTTCTCATCAGGTCAAGCTTGTGACCAATTACTCTTCAGATATTCTACAAGAATCTATAGTAATCTTTATTCAACGGTCCCATATTATAACATATCTACCTCCATGCTTTATTGATGATACAGTTTTTTGGGGAAATATCAGCCTCTCCACCTTTGCTTTAAACATACCTAACATCATTTGTACCAAAAAAACTAAGTCTGCATTTAACCATACCAGAGAACATGGCTTCACAAAATGAGATTTATCTCTAAATCATTGTGTACCACGATTTTTGTCTTTGGGTAGCAAATGTTAATTTCTATTTGCTTGTGTCTAGAATACATGAAAAAAACAATGTTATTTATTTCAAACTTTGCTTTAATGCCCAGAATAATGATATTTATATGGAATTTACCTATTCACTCTGAAAGGAAGTGGCAAATTCGATCTTTCATTTGCATAAAGTAGAAACAAAACGACATGATACAAATATAGCATTTATTCATTTTAGAATTACATAAGTGAGACAATTAAAGTATTATAAATGAATAGTTTTCCGTGATTTACGCTTATACCGTAAAATATTTTCACGAATCAGCCCCCAAATATATTCTCCCAGCATATTTTCATTATGCGATCCTTGATAGCGGCGTTCAAATTCCAGTAGATCCGGATGAAAGCGCTCGCCATGCTCCAAGGAGTACGCTCCCATGTTTTCTTTAAATCTATCAAGATAAGCATCAAGAATATGGACTTTTAGGGACACCCTGCAACCCATTTTGCCGTAATTTCTCACTAATTTCTCAACAAGCTATTTTGACGCTGTTTCTCCCAAGACTAAACTCGGTCCATTGTATCCAATCCCGCTGGTGGTAGTGTGCCACGGTGTTCCTGCTGTCCCAAAAGCAAATATAAATAGGAAACTTGGTAAAGCCGCTCTGGAGGCCATTCAATTAGGCCACCATTTTAAGGGCTCTGATAACCTCTTAACCCTACTCTTCAAATTTCAATGCATCTAGCAAGATCTTGACAGGGCTGTATTCGTCTTTGAGGTGGACCGAGTGAGCAAGGGGAAGAGATGGATACATGTTCCTGTTATGAAGCACCACTTCTTTGAGGCTCCTGGACGAGCTGTCAATGAAGAGGCGCCACTCGTTTGGGTTACAGGTGATTCCGATTGCCTCAAATAGACCGGGCACATTGTGATAAAAGCAAAGCTCATCTTGGTGTGCAAAAAAGCTTAAAAAACACTGGTGACGCTTTCTCTGACCTGATATTTGCACACTGCCATCTAACAAATCCCACGGCTTGAGTCTCGAAGTTAAAAGCTGGCAATGGACTTTGTGAGACCAAGATCTCTGACCAGGTCGTTGAGATCTTTATGGTTGGGGTAGTATTGGTTTATCCGCTCAGTTGCACCTCTGTAATCTGGATCAATGATTTCATCCTCTTCTGAACTGCTTTTCTTTTCTAAAAATTGCTGCTCTCTTTTTGGCAGAGTGGGGAAAGGGATCTCAGAACTGCGTGGCACTGGCGCAATAGATGACTGAAGGTCTGGATACATGATTACAGGCGCATTTTTGCCTGTTCGACGTTTGGAAGGGTTCACCATACAGAAGAAACAATTGCTTGAGTGGTCAGTTGGTTCCCTCCAAATTCGTGGCATTGCGAAATTCATAGCTCTCTTTTCTCCTCCGCACTATCCAGTAAAAAAACAAAATTAAAACATAAGTATAAATATACAATTACTTTTCACTAAATGTTATTAGAAATGTTAAAAAAATTAAAAAATAGGATTTTTAGACCAATAGTAACCAAGCACTATAGGCAAGTCCATTTAAGGTGTAATTACATATTTATCTATGTGTTACCATTCCTACAGGGTCGCCAGGAATCTTTGACTACAGAGAGGCAGGGTTGTTACGCGGGGCATTCTAGTCGTGTCTAATCGCAGTCCTCGTCGAGGACTAATCTTGGCTGGGGTGAAGATTTTTACTGTTGCTTGAATGTTGCCTGCATTTTGAATGATAATAAGTGACTCAATTGTTTTTGAGGGCCAAATGACAAGGGTTAAATGGTCGATCGAATGCTGTTTCATCTTGAATCATATTAGAGGTTTCTCCTTGCTTGACACAAAGGAAGCGCGATTAATATGCGGGAATCAACAAGAGCAATAATGCGAACGCGGAAGGGAAGCGTGAGTTGGCTCTCCTAGATTCCATAAAGAAGGTGAATTTCTGTGTGGATATTTAAAAGCAAATGGGTTTCGTGTGTCTCTGGTGGAGAGGACTCCAGGTAAATTTTGAAACAACATTTATCAATCGATGTTGAAATTCCGACCTCTCTATGTAAGGTATGGGTTAGGTTGTTTTCCAGTATATGGGGGTTTTAAACAAAAAATGTAAAAAAAAGTTAAAAAATGCTAAAGGAGTTATTTTTCCATATGAATTTTAAGCTATTTTCATAAATAGACACCAAATAGGACAATATTTCAATTGTAAGGAAAAATATCCGCAATATGTGAAGTGCTCCGTCATATATAGATTTAATTGTTCCAGATGTAATCTCGGGAAATATATTGGCAGTACGGTGCACTCACTGAAGTCAAGGTTCTGTTCCCATATGGGAATTTGACACTTGACTGGGAAAGTTCTTTCTAAGAAATAGTTCTCGCCTGTTCGAGTACATTCTATACAAAACTGAAGATACCTTAGAACATTTTAAAATTAGGAATAATATCCCAGATACTGTCTATTTGTGGATTCCAGAGTCCATGTGCATCAAATACCCTTCTCCTTCTCTAATTTCAAATTCCTCTTCCCATCCAGTACTTCTGCTATAAAATATTAACCAGACTCCTAATCCTCTCTTTATTCTTATGCTCCTCGTGCTTTCCCCACAGTTTTCCGCTAAACAAGTGATTGGACAATGGTCATTGTTTTCTTTACATGTATATAATGTTTCCTCCAAAGGGTTATATAGCCAATTTTCCTATTTAAAATTTTCAATATGAATTCTAACGAAATAAACTTTAAGTTCTGCATTACTTCCTATAATAACGGCAAAATTCTCCTTATGCCCATTTTCCTTATTTGAATGATTCTCTTGTCTTTTAAATTCCAGTATCAAAAGATTTGGTCAAATTATCACATGAGACGTTGTATTAAAGAAATTTATTTCTCTTTCTACGTCCTTTCGTTCATCTCTCTCTCTCTCTCTCTCTCTCTCTCTCTCTCTCTATATATATATATATATATATATATATATATATATATATATATATATATATATATATATATATATATATATATGATTTTCAATTATTTATATATATATATATATATATATATTTTTTTTTTAAAGGCCCAAAGAAATGAAAATTGGTAGCTCTGGCGATGAGCGTCGTGGTCGTTTTAGCGAAGAGCGCTTAATGGGGCAGGTTCGAATCCAACTCCTTTATTCATTTTCTTATAACGATTAAAATAATTTGCCCCTATTTTTATGTTACTATATCTCCCATTTTCCTTCCTAAGCTTTAATGGTAAACTTAATAATAACTTCCTTAGCATTTTTCGGGGTTGTGTTACCAGTTTTCCTTTCTTTTGGCCTTTAAAATACATCTATTATATATATCATGTGTCATGTGATTTTCAATTATATATATATATATATATATATATATATATATAGTCATATGAGTTGCTGCTGACCAGTCTAATCTTGAATTTCACGGTGAAGGTAAGGACACATAGGAAGCTGAGGTACATGTGATTTATTTATGGAACAACGTTTCAGGCGTATCACCCATCTTCAGGTTCTAAAATCATAAATTAATCTTAAATTCAGTTAAAGAATATTAAAAATATTAAAAATAATCAGGTTAAGAGTAAGTAGGTAAATCAAAAATTTAAAAATAACTCAGGAATTTAAAAGGCAAGAGAATCAAATTATCAATCTAATGTAATCACTATTGACATGAAAAAAAAAGAAGCAAAAACACAAAAGTTAAAAATTACAGTATAATATTGCTTACCGATGAAGTTCAGGAAAAATCACAAAGTGAAGAAATTATAAAGGATGTGGCTTAAAGAAGGATAGGAATTTAAATACGAGAAGGTTGGCTGGTTGTTGAATGAGGTAATTAAAATTAAGAAATAAGAAGGGGAACAGCGGCATTATCTATGTTGAGTGTAGGGGTTTTGTACGTATTAGTAGGGATTACAAAATTCTTAGACTATATTCATTGTTATTGTGACCAATTATTTTGAAGTTATCTATGGAACATTTTGTCTTGCATTGTATAATAAGATTTCTAATTACAGAAGCTTCCTTATTAGACAAATTTTTTCCAGTGCGATGGCTTATTCCCATGTGAGAACAAAACCTCTCTTTCAATGAGTGAACCTTACTACCAATATAGGTTCCTTGCAAACAACAAGGACAAGTAAAAGCGTAAACAACATCCTTTATAATTTCTCCACTTTGTGATTTCTCTTGAACTTCATCGGTAAGCAATATTATACTGTAATTTTTTACTTTTGTGTTTTTGCTTCTTTTTTTTCATGTCAATAGTGATTACATTAGATTGATAATTTGATTCTCTTGCCTTTTAAATTCCTGGGGTATTTTTAAATTTTTGATTTACCTATATAGTCTTAACCTGATTATTTTTAACATTCTTAATATTCTTTAACTGTACTCGTATTTTAGATTAATTTATGATTTTAGAACCAGAAGATAGGTGATACGCCCGAAACGTTGTTCCATAAATAAATCACATGTACCTCAGCCTCCTATGTGTCCTTACCTTTACCGTGAAATTATATATATATATATATATATATATATATATATATATATATATATATATATATATATATATATATATATATATATATATATATACACATATATATGCCTCTTCATTTATCTCTGGACCTCCCATCTCTATCTCTCATTTTGATCTTATCTTTCTTAATTGTTTTGCGCCCTTTTCAATCCTTTGGTCAGTCTTTAGATATTTGGACCTACCTGGTATTAATGAGATTATTTTGTATTTATCTTTCTTCTTTGTCACTTCCGCTCCTTCACTGTTTAGTCCATATAAAGATAATTCATTTAATGTTGGTTTAATTTCTTGTTTTGGGCGTTCTCTCTCCTCACCCACTTGCTTATAGATATTACAGTTTTGTGTTATTTTCCGTCCTTTCTTAATAATAAACTTAGGATAGAGTTCGAAAGTACTTGGGATCTTCGTTTCATTTTCCTTGTGGGCTTTGTTATATTTATTGCTTATTTACCTGATACTTTATGAGTTTTACACACACACACACACACACACATATATATATATATATATATATATATATATATATATATATATATATATATATATATATATATATATTCCTTTAATAATTAGCAACTAATGGCAATTGGGAAATCAGCGGACCGAGAAAGGGGTTGTAAAATGATGCCATCGGCCTATTGTTTTTTTTAAATGACGAATGTAAAGGATTTCAGGGAATAAAAGCCAAATCGTTAACTATTTCCCACATTTATAGTAAAATTTGTTGACAGCTTTTTATCTTATCCATTATTACGGACTTGCCTCAATTAACTGTAATGGGCCTAGGAACGACTTTAGAGCCTACCAACTGAATGTTAATGGACATTATGAGCGTATAGCAATGAAACCTTAATTGAGCAATTTCCTGTGCATTAAATAACTTCATCGATAAGAAGCATATTTTCTTCTATCTCCGAAAAATTCATTTTATTTACATGATAAGCGAATCAGGCGGTTCTTTCGTCAAATGCTTTGAAAAGTAGTTCATATGGATAGTGTTGAAGTACGAAGGTAAATGCATGGAAGGTATATATTCCAAGTAGCCAAAAGAGAAGACTTCTGAGACAGTTGCAGCTAGCGATGCAGGGAACTTCTGCAACTTTCCCTGTCATTAAACATCAGGTCCCCTTATAGAGGTGTCATGACTAACTTTGTCTTTTTTATGAGATCCTCTTATGAGTTTCTATTCCAGGTAAATGCACATATGCGCATGTAATCTTCCTGCTCTTTCTATTGGTTTAAAATGTGCATAACAAACATAGGAAAAAGCTTTTTCAGTGGCAAATTTTGTTGACTCTAAGCTTTACTGGTTATATTATAATAAAATGAAACTATTCACAGGCCCCTGGAAAGTCTTCAAAGAGAATAAAAATTATATCTATCAATTTCATAAGCTTTTGTACCTCCCATGCAATGAGGATAAAAGTGAGTGACTTCTGGGATTCGTTCACGTTAAATATCATCTTCAGGACCAAACTCTGAGAGACGTCTCTTCCTTCTAGGCTCAATAAAGGTCGGAAGTTCTCATAATTTGGGCGTTTCAGCTTCTTACACTATCGTTATTAGGGCCAAAAGCAGTTTGCAGGTCATGAACCCATATATGTGGTGGTCCAAGACATTTCATTAATTGTGTCCGATGACATCTGAGTATCATGCTGACTAACGTAGGGATCAATCTTAACTCCTTATGAATTATTCTTCAGAGATTTGATCATGACTAGATATTAAAAACAATTGAGGGTGCAGGTACTATTTCACTAAGGAAGGAAAGGACGAGAATGACGTAAAGAATTCACTGAAATTAAAACCGAAATTCCAATTTGTAATCGGAATTGCATAGTAACTTTGCATTGGACATTTACGGTTTAATGACGCAAACGAATGATTAATAAAGTAATCCAAATCAACGTTTAATATATGTGTATCACTGATTTTTCAAAAATTCATTCCTCGCATTTCTTTCCTTGGCTAAGTTCAAATTCAGGCCTGTGGAAGTTTACAGCTAACTTACAAATTATAATTATTGCTTCTTAGGCCAAGCGTTCCTGATTTATGGTCTTAAAACATTTAGAAATCACCCAAGTTTATGATATTTTTAAGAATAGATTATGTTTCTATTGATTGTTGTTTCTTATTTCTCTTTCTTCCCTAGGGTTGTTTCCTTTGACAGCTGCTTGTCATCGGTTTTGTTGATCGAAATTAAAGTAAATAAAAATAGAAATCTTGCTATATTTTACACCCAACTCAACCCAATTGTAATAAAAAAAATGTCAAAAAATCCAAATCTAATCATTATGAAGAAATACATGAAATTGGTTATCTCTAATTGCTGAGAAATTAGCCTGAATTATACGCTTGTGGTCATTTTCAGGAAATGAGCTCAGAAGGTAAAAATATACCTTCAGTAGGTAAGTAATTGATAAGGGTTTAAATTAAACACACATTAGATCACTTCTTTGGCTGAAAAATAAACACAAATAAAAGAAAATTAAAGAAATTATCGATATAGTAAATACCTACTAAAAAAATATACCTGGTATATATTCTTTGAATAAAATATTTATTAAAATCAAAACCGTTTGAAAACTTAACATTATAAATATTATATTATAAATTAAATTGGATAAAGTAATTAAAAAATATAACCATACTAGTGATGAAACTTAATTTGAATTTTCACAACATTAGGTGATCAACTCTTAGAACCAAACAGTACAGAGTTATTGGAAAAAACTTCTTCTCGGCTTTTTCCTCACCGAGTTTGCCATTCTTGACGAGTCGTTTCTCGGTAAAAGACTCATCCATGCGAGGGAACTCGTGGACTACTCCATAGATGACATCACCTTATAGCTGGCAGACCATTTCGCTGTCAATGTCAAGAGTGTGATAAGAAAACAGGGAGGGACCTTGAGACCCACCCTAACACTCTTCGTCACGTTTGACCGTGACAAGCTCCCTGAGTCGGTGCTTGCCGGTTGATATCATTACTGCGTGAAGGCATTCATGCCACTCCCGTGGAAGTGCTATTGGTGTCAACGCTTCCGCCATACTAATCACTCCTGTCGACGTGCAAAGTCTTAAGGTTTTGGCAGAGACTTTACAGATGGATGTCCTTCCCGTCTCCAACCATCTCTATTTATCCGGGCTTGGGACCACAAGTGAGTTGGGCTGGTTTGCCTCCACAGTGGCTACGAAAATGTTCAAAATACATAAATATTGGAAAAAAACGTTTGGGCAGTTTTATCTTTCAACTTGCATTCACTGCCAAGAAGTGACTCCAGTTTAGAACATTTTAGACAATTTCATCCACACCAGGTTATATCTAATCACCTACCGATAAATTCTGCTTAGAAAACTTGTTTCGTCTATGATCAACCATTTACCCAAAGAGATTTTCTGACCCTGATGAGGGGCAAATCAATTAGTACCTTCTAAATGGATACATTCTGTCTTAGAAATAAGAGACAAAAATATAAAAAAAGTTGTGAACAGAAAAGACATAAATAGGAATATATGAAGAGAATTAGTTCATTAGATCGCCGCACGATGAATTCTAAACTCAAAATGCCACCAGCCTTCTAAGGAACCGAGGTTTCATTGAAAGCTGAGGCAAAGCTACCTAAAATTAACCGCGTTAGAGAAATCAATATATTGGTATTTATTATGAATACAGATATAAATTTTCGTTTTCAAAAGATGAAGATCTTTCGAAACTTTCAGAATTTATCTTCCTCTTCAGACTTCTTTCTGTCACCCAAATTTTTCAAGAAACTTAGAGTACGTCATTTATTCCGACTGTTGGTGAATATTCTGCTGTCACGTCATTTTGAGACAATATAAGAGTTCTGAGGGAGTTGATTATATATGTTTTTATTTTACCCTATATTAAAAAAAAAATTAATACATGTAATTAAACATGCTTGGCTCAGACGAAATTAAATCTCTACTTATCACCTTTATCAACTCTTTAGCAATTCATAATACCCACCATCCTTTTTAAATAGAACCACTTTAATGCTTTTAACAACCAACTAATGACATGTAGTTAAATCATAACAGTGAGTATTCCTCTTATCTCTATCACATGTTATCCCTGCATCCATAAAACAATCAATATCCTACAATAAGCTTCCGAAAAGAGAGACACTCCTTGGTTTGTTAAATGAATACTTATATAGTCGTGTTTCTAGACACTTATAAAGGGTCCATTGGAAAGCAGGCTTTGCATATTACCTACAAAGATTACTGGGGAAGGATTACTTATTCTCTCTCCAAGGTAATTTAAAACAAAAATCCATATCAGCCTGGTCAATCCCTTCGCATTTCGACAAAGTCGTCCCTGGTAATTGTTAAGTGAACCCCAGCCTTAGGAATTGGCCACACTTTCCATAACAATGTCTGTAGCCCTCAATAAATTGACCTCACTACGAGACTTCCCTACATTTTGGACTAAAATGACGGCAAAATAAGAGAGAATGGTACTCCCTCATATCACTCCCCACCCGAATCTATTCGGGCTTTGTTTCTTTCCCACATTGTCACTTACCTAAACTTCAGCACTTTCTTTATGTCTCCCATGAAACTTTCCTGGCGCAATGCTTTCATCGGGTATAAATTCTCTTCTTTAGTATACAAATATGTAACACATTCTCCGAGGATGCTCTTTAGGGCCAATATACTCGGAGTAAGAACTATTGGAAGCAAACCCCTGACCCCTTCGGTGGACCCGTGGTGGGGAGCCAAGATAGGATGTGTATACAAATACAAAAATATTTTTGCATTTTTTCTTCGTTTTAGATGTCCGTTTAATTTTGTCTTTCTTCATTCCCTCAATCAGTAAAATATTCTTACTCGATTTTATCATTTTCAATCTTCACTAGTATTTCTTTGATTATGTTTGGGCATTATTCTGGTACAGTATTCGACTCATGTTGCTTATTCTGTGAAATGAAAAACTACTACATATCGCAAGAATCAAGGAAAAGAATGGATCTTCATCTTCTCTTGAGCTATAACCGAGGATACGGCGCAAATTTCTTATGGAAATAATAATAAACATAACTTTATAGACGTTATCTTTTAATCTAACCGGATCAAACGCATGATTGAAAATTAGAAGTGATGAAATTCTTTCAATTGTGCTCTCTACGAGAAAAATTTAGTGCCAGATTCAGTAATATTTGCAGTGAAGGGGAATCATGGTCCTCTTAGTAAGTCTTCATAAAAGTTAACTCAATCATCCTTTCTTAATAGTTCCAATTCTTCAGTCATCGTATCTTTCACTAATAGGTAAAGAAACAAGTCAGTTCCCTAATCGAGCGCGTCTGGCTTTCCTAAGGAGTGGTAAGGATGTGTTGACTCCATCGCTGAACAAAAGTCGAAAAAGCACACACCCAGATTCCTGTCAAACATCAATAAAACCGCTTTCAAACTAATTTATATAATCGTTTGTCTTTAACTTTATTTTATTCTCTCCTTTCACAGTTGACTCTCCTAAAAAAACAAATCTTCAGCCCGGTCTCGTTCTCAGAAAGTTGGCTTAAGGGATTATCTCTTTCAACGTTTAGAAACATCTATATAAATATGCAGAAAAATATATATAAACTATAAATATATGAATATATAAGGTACTATAACAATACCTAGGCAAATTTCTAATGATTTGACATTCCTGCTGAGAATATTGCTTCATCGACACCAAGGAACTGCCTACATCCATCAGACTATTTCGATTGTCTCTGTTTAGCTATACTATTGCTTTCACTACACACTAGGGCTTTTTTACGCACTGCTATCATCTAACTTTCCATACTATTCTGAATTTTCTTGCTTTTCTGTCTATTCTTTACTCATTGTTTAAGTTTCTTACTTGTATTACTCAGATTACGAGACGTTTATCTAAAACTACAAAAAATCAGATTTTAACTCGAACAGAATCGCTAAATCCACCCGAGTACCAACCATATTCAATGTGGCTTAACTTTGCCAAATGTGAGAACTTGTGTTTTTAAATGACTTGGTCATGGAGCAGTCATCCCAAATACCAATCAGTCACAGAACAGAAATTTCTCTCCTTTTCAGGGCCGATATGAAGACGATCCAAGTTATGGCCAGAACCGACTTCTGGTGCACACGATTTCGAGGTCAATTAAGTCGGCTTTTTCTCCTCGGGAATTTGCTAAAAGCTTCCTTCAGTCATTTAGATACTTCTTTTTGCTGTTTATTTGCTTCTTAACATTGCAATGTTTCCTGCACTGTTTGTCAGGTCAATTCTCCTTTAAATATTTATCAGTGCAATGCTCCTTATGATGTTTTTAATATGTTTATCTTTATAATGCTTCTTATGATATTTATCATTGCAATGTTCCTTCTACTCTTTATCAATTCAATGCTCCGTATGATATTTATTACTGCAATGCTTCTTATGCTGTTTTAAATTTGTTTATCCTTTCTTTATAATGCTCATTATGCTGTTTGTCATTGATTGAATCTTCTTTATGCTTGTATTGTTTGTTGTTTATCATTACAATGCTCCTTGTACTTGTTATCACGTCTATGTTCCTATGATATTTATTACTGCAATGCTCCTTATATTGTTCTTGAGTTGTTTATCATTGAAATGCTCCTTATGTTGTTTATCGTTGAATGAATGTCCCTTATGCTGTTTGTATGATGTTTATTATGACAATGCCTCTCTTTCTGTTTATCAGTACAAAGCTTTATCTACTCTTTATATGTTTTTGACTTCAATGATCAGTATGGTGCATAAAAGCGCAATGCTACGCATGGTGCTTATCTCTGTATTGCTCATTTTGCTCTTCTATGCTTATTATGCTCTTTTATGCGGTTTATCTTTAAAAAGCTCAGAATGTTGTTTATGATGTTTATCATTACATTTATCTTTGTGTTGTTTATCATTTGAATAATCCTGCTATTTATATCATGTTTATTATTGCAGCTGAAAAACATCACGCCTGTCGGGCAGTAGTGCCCCCGGCTGTTTCAAATGAGATTGGGGCGACCTGGGGCTTAATCTACTATTTTCGCCACTTTTCAGTCTTGTCATCAACCAGCTTTCGAACATTCATCTCTGGTCGATTCGAGCAGCGAAGGGGAGGAGTCACCGCACAACTCCTTTGTCTCCTGTTTAAGGGGTTAACTTGCTTGCCCTCTGACCCCTATTAACCTCTTCTATTGCCCCCGTCTATCTTTTCTTATGTCTATACCTATACTAATAACTCCCTTTGGCGCGCTGCGCCACATAGCGTTTGGACCACGGGCTGGAAAAGTGTTCTCTACTGGTGCCAAGCCGATCTAACCAGTAAAATATGCGTCCACACTAGAGTCTGATTTCAAGGCAAGCGATAAGCATTTAACACCTAATCTATCCTAAATTAACTTAACCTAACCTAACCTAGCCTAACCTAACCTAACTTAAACTCCATCTCTTCCAAATGGTGGCCAGAGCCAATGGGGAATATTTTAAGAGGGCTTTGCAGTTGCAGATCACTCTCTGGCTTTTTCTATCTTTTTGATTATTGAGTGGTCACTTTCCTTGGAGTAGTTACGCCTGTTTCGTGAGTTTTGACCTTCAGAACCCATGCTTTGACGCACGTAATGTTACCAATTAGTGGAACACAGGCCTAAATTACACGTCACACGCATCGTCCGTTATGGGAAGTGCCAGACGGGATACGAGAAACCTGATTAAGGTGATCCCCTCATTGAGACAAATGCCTCCCCACGGCAGGATCTTGGTACTGCGGGTCAAAACCGAGGTGGAAGCTCTCCTTCCTCTGTCGGTTCTCTAAAGGTGGCCAGGTCCTTCGTCATTTCCGCGAAGGGTCAGGCCGTGTTGGATCGAACCGGCCTCCAGCCACCTTTGGGGAAAGGGAAGAAATGGATAAAACGCCGACCTCAAACCTTAAATATCAAAGTAGGCAGGAATTGGCAAAAATAAGCGGAATTTCGAATACTTCAGGAGAGCTCATATAGAAGTTAGCACGCTTTTTAGAGGCGGCTTCAATCGCTTACAAATCGTCCATGCCACGAAGTGAAGGAATCTAAACAAAAGTTATTTTAGTGTCATTTTATAGCTTAAGTTTCATATTACTCAAAAGAATCTCTCTCATTGTTTGGGCGGGTCTTTAGACTCACCCAATGCTCTTCTTCACGTTCACCAAGATAGGTTTCCTGAATCTGTATGTACCAGCTAGTCTCGCAACTGCGTTGAAGCATTCGTTTCATTATATCAATTGTTTTATCACTGCAATGGTTTCGGCTAATCACATTTTTTTTTAGAAACTGTTCTAATGTCGTGTATGATAAAGCTGTTTTATGAAAGGTCAATTGTGTACATTGTGAGGATCGTATCCAGCATGTTCTAAGTATTAGGATTTATATTTTTAGGGGAAAAGAAGAGGTCCTCTTCTTTCATGCTACGCAAGTAGCTTCGTTTCAGGAAGCTAAGAAAATAGCCATGTGTTCTGCGGGTCAAGACACCTTCTATGCTTTCAGGAGACAAGATTGAGTGCGACTCTCACACCTACTCTACTCTGGTACAATGGTTTCACGCCACTATTATAGGAAAATGGACCATGTGCATAATTTGTATCCCATTTGATGTCTATATTTTTCGTTTGCCTAACAATACCTGCCTCCAAGCTTTGTCATTTCTCCCTTGCCTGGATCTGTTATTCTCTTGTGACTACGTACCTTACAACTAACGTCAGCAGACTTCGATGCAGCGAAGTTTCACAGTCTCGTAATAGAGATACCGAGGCCTTTTCTTATTCATCGGGGACTTGAAGAGAGACAACCCTTCTTGGGAAAATACACTCAGTCACAGTAGGCAGGTTATAATGTAACTACCCGAAGAGCTGGAGATCGCATTCATTATTAGGGAGGTTTCATACATATATGCTTCATAACCACTTTTGGGAGGACGGTGCTCAAAAAAACACCTAGGTGTTGGCCGAAAAGAGAGAATTAGTGCGTATTCGAAGAAAGAAGACGACACGTCAAAGAAAAGATATATGCATATAATCATTATATGGGCCGTTCAAACGATTTCACTGTTAAATTCGTCGTATATGGAACTACTTCGTTTCGTTTCTATGCATGCTCACCGCTCTCGCAGAGATGTGAAAAAAAGTTAAAATGATTCAGAATAAGAACATCCCAGGACACACTCAGGTCCTCCAGGATGGCAATGCCACCATCCCCAAACCCATGTCCGTTGCAGCGTCTTTTGTGGGCAAAACTCTCTAAATTCGTTTGACTGGTTCCTATCTCGTCAACATTCCAATTGCGTCTTCTGGTCGATAAAAGCCACCGAATGGATACTAAATCGACTTGTTTTTGTTGAGAGTGTTGCATTCCACTCTCCCTTCTTGCATGGATACCCCCTAATCCAGAAGATATCCCGTACGGCATGCATCTACACCTAATTAGCGAGGCTTGGCCTCTCTCTTCGCTCTGTTTAACATAATCTGCCCAGAAGTTATCTTCCCTGATTTCTTTCAAATGGTTATCTTGCTTACTTATCACAAGCCTGGGAGATATCACTCAAACTTCACTGTTTCCTCTAAATCTATCTAACCGTTTGTGTGCAAGAGACATTGGAGATATTAGTAAATATGAAGTTATATTCGTTTGGGGACAGTCCATCTCACCTATCTTCTGCACAGAGTAAATTCAATAAATTACATTCCACGTTGGATACTCTTCTCCGGGAGAAGAGTGCGATCTAGGATGCCTTCTTTCAAGGCAACATGTTGCTACGGTATTTTGGGGAGATTTGGAGAGGGCTGTAGTATCGCCCCGACACGTAGTTGCTACGAAATGGGGGTTGGTTTGGTGTGGTGGTCTCGCACCCATTCTTTGGTTTTGTATTTGACCGACGCGCCATCTGGGAGGAGTAAATTTGCAACCTTATACCCTCTTTCACACGCGTCGTATACATTCTACGCCCTGCGGCGTTTAACACCCTTAGTGCTAATAAGGCTGTATTACTTTTGTTTTAGCGTTTCTTTGGTTGTTTAAAACTGGACTATGGATGTGAAATTTTTTCCCTAGCATCCCCTAATCTTTTGCTGTCTCCAATTTGGCTACTGGTGTCTTCCGCACGTCAACTAAAGATGTCCCTTTTGTAAACACAGGGAAAGGTAGCACTCATTATATTTAAAGCACACAGCATTGTGCCCTTTACATGCGGAATCGCCTGCTCTCCAATCTCTATCAGCGCTTATTTTGACCTTATCACGAGGGTTTTTAGGAGCCAAGAGAAGCAACTCATTCCGTGAAACTTTCAGGTTCAGAGCAAGTAAACTCCTTTAGGAGTTTGATGTAGCCTTCTAACTGGTACCACCGATGATTGTACTCAAGACACCATAAAGTTTTCACAGCACTGAATCCATGCCGCTGCACATATTTGTCTCCATGTCCGAAGAAGATGATTGCTTCCATGCTACTTTTCCATTGTTCGCAGCCGTCGGGACTCTTCCAGGCACAGCTTCAGTCTTCGCAACAGAGCTGGTTGTAATATATCCCTCGAAATAAAAGATTACTTGCCCTGTAACTCATTATTTGTGACGCTATGGATGCAGTAAGTGACGATAACGTCGAAATTGTCTTCTATTCTGTACTTGGAAAAGTTCTGGTCTTTGAGAACGAGCGCTATGATGAGGGGTTGAGGCTGTCTGGAGTGACTGATCAACTGGGCCGGCGTTAATTGTTGGTTACTGTTACATTTTTTATCCTTAATTGTTGTTAGTAATATTCTAACTTGTTTAGCCTTTTTTGAGCTGTTTCTTCTTCACTGGCGTCCGCCAAATGACCTAAATACAACAAAAACGTTTATCGTGGCATTTTTACACCTGCTGTTTATATGCAGTCACTTTCTAGCCTCATTGATACTCCAATTTCTTTTCGCGCCTCCGGGAATGTGTGCCAAGCCTTGTTTGCACTTTTTGTCCCCACAACTGAGCTTTTTCTCCTTCACATTTTTCTTTGGAAACCAGTTTTACATTTTCCGATAACGATGCCATCTTTGGTTTTAGGTTTGTGTTTTAATCAATAAAATACTACTTAGTTTTTCTCTGTTTAATAAATACCTGAACGCCGAGTAGCACCTATTGGTACGGTGTTTAAACCTCCAAATATATTTTATTTTATTTTTGTTGGGGATCTAGTGTTGCGTGGTTACTTTTCTATTTACCTTGACTGAACGAGACATGCAACCCCTAGCGTCCCATTGCCATGAAGGGATAATTTTGGCATAAGATGCTTTGGGTAGGTTTGGGCTCAATAAATCGTTAAGGGGTTCGGAAGGGTAGGTTGATTTTCGGGCATAGATAGCTGACACCCCTTTCTGTATAAAAGGTTACAGATGATGTCTTCCCATCAATAATTGTGTGTATAGTATTAATCTACTTATATATTTTTACTTAGGGTTCTTTATTAAAATTTGTTCTGCCACCATTTTAATACTGCATAAGGAATAGGAATACTTTCAGAAGAGCTATGTTCTCTCAGGTCTGTTCTGAAAGAATATATTTATCTCTCATTTCGGACTATTTTTCTTTTACACACTGTCCTTGTGTTGCAAGTTGTGGGTTTCTTTTTTTCAAATAAACTCAAGAAATCTTATATACTTGTAATAATTCTTTTGTTTGTTTGTTTTTGGAAGATAAATAAAGTATCGTCCGAGGATCTCCCCTTAATATCCATCCACCTTAACATACATTATTTTCACTGATTAACTGACGTTGGTCAAATTATTAAAAGAGAATAGCAAAGAACTAATTTAATTCAGTTATTTGGAAGTCATTTAATTTTATTTATTCCATAGGTTGCTTCGAGGTTAGACTGACAACTTCATTAGGGGAGAGGTAGCATAAGGAAATAGGGGGGTTAAACAGGTTTTTTGTAAGGTCCATTTCGCGAATCCAGTTAATTCTGTTGATAGGTGCTTATTCAAACCTCAGTCCATTCGAGTAGTTTTGCCTTGCAGAACCAAGCAAAAGCGGAGATTATTGATGAGATTGATTTATTAATGATTGCTAATTACATTATTTACTCTTTGGTTCGCCTTTTTCCCCTGATACTTTATTTCCGAAAATTCAATCTATCGCATGACATCGTTTGGTTCTATACAGTATCGAGACGCCATTATCTACGAGAAGTCCTGAATTTTGAATCCAATAAGGTCAACAGACCTAAATGCGTGCTTTCAATTATTCTGACTTTGACCTTATGACCAAATGACCTTACGACCTTTAAAACTTCCCTTGACGCATTAAAAAGTAAAATGGTTAGCGACCGACCGACCGACCGACCTACATATCGACATAAAGTCACATTCGCGCGAATGCAAAAACAATTAATATTCCGGGAATGCAGCCAACCTGAGTAAAAATAGTATCACCTGAGAGATCAAAGTTGAGTTACATCATGTGTGGTTAAGTGCAGGATGGACTCCCACCTTTGGTCGATTTTTGGCCTTTGTAAATTTTGCGATTCTTACATCAATTCTTACGTTAAACTGTACATCCCCACAGCCAATAAAACCCTTTAAATATAGTGAAAATTTGTGATAAATCTCTTAGTAAAAACAAGCAAATTTAAGATTCTGGGGATAATTTTACATCAATTTCTTTCTTCTATTAAAGTTAACCCAGCGAGCCCGGATTACCTCCGAGTGTGAGCATGAGAAGTGATTGGGCTACTCCAACTAATCAGAGGTTGGCCATTCCATTTGTGGGAGTGTATCACAGGGGAGTGGCAATAACATACAATTAGGAGGTCCTCCCTTTTCCTACGAGAAAAAAATAGGAATAAAATTCATTTATAGAAGGAATTCCTATTTATTAATATCGAATGATATAAAAAATAGAGACCCCAAATTAAAAGTTCTGGCTCTCTGTGTGAGTCTATCTTTTTAGCTCTCTCTTTTTTTTCTCTCTCTCCTTCCTTAAGTGAGCCCCACAAAGGGGCAGTACAAGATGGATAAGGATTCTAAAGACTTCTATACACCGTATGAGTTTCTGGCTGTCTCTCTCATTCCTTCTCTCTCTCTCTCTCTCTCTCTGAGAAAGCTCCTTGAAAGCTCCCTTTCCCTAATCCCTAGCAGCCAAATTAGTTTCGTTTTCGTCCTCTCCAAACTATATATCTTTTGCCCATCCTCACTCCATCCAACTTCACTTCATTTCTAAGCGCCTCTTTTCCAAAACGTTTTTTGTCAGCGTTCTTCCCTAAAATTTCCGCCTTTTCCTCGAAATTCAACAAAGTTTGCAAGCAATGTGACAAAGACTATGTCTGAGAGATGCATTTGCCTAAGTGTATCTAGTTTAGAACATTACAGACAGTACTATTATGAAAATTAATACCATAGTATTAGTATGCAAATGAAAGCCGTTTGTTAAAACATGTAAATGTGAATCTTAGTATGAAAAATGCTCTCCTGAGTGAGGATACTCCGAAGTGTCACTTCTCACGACCTCCGCTCGGCACTCCTGCAGAAAGTTCAGAGGCAGCCAGAGGGCGCGCCCACATCGCCGCAAGCCCTGTCAGGGGAAGAGATTCGTGAAGGAACTTTAATTACCGGGTGATTTCCGAGGACAGGACCGAACTTCTCCACCTCGGACAAACTCGACCAGCGCGTTTTTTTCTCGATTTTCTGCCCGTTCAAATCATCGTTTGAATTTTACGATCTTTGCATACTTGCGACGTCAATGGGTGTCGCCACGAGAGTTCAGAATCAAAGGTAAATTTAACATAAAAGAGAAGTTGAGTTTTATAATGAGTTTAATAATGAAGGGATTTTAAGTCCTTAGGATTGTTATATTTACCATATAAAACCAGTTGACTCTGAATATCCATTAATTGTTTCGTTCTTGAGTCATTTGACTTAATATTCTTTTTTTATTTCATTTATTCAGTTATTTTCTTATACTTATTCTCTTATTTTCCATCATTCATTTGTGTTTCTTTTAGCAAGTTTTTCCTTCTTATTCATCTTTTTCTTAAGCCCATTCTTCTCATTTCTTCATAAATTATTTTTTCTATTTATGCATTCAATTATAATAATCTTCCCTTTTTCAGATTAAAATTCGTTTTCTTCTTTGCTCTTCCAACTCTCTTGAGGATACGGCTTAGCAGAGTGCAAACACAACGTCGAGCGATGTTAACCAACATTGGTTGTGGTCAGCTGCCGGATGGGGTAGTGATTCGGATCGGCTTTGTGAATATTTTTATACTTTAAACTGGGGTCCCTATTTAAATAGGCACTAGTGAATGTGAATTCATTTTAAATCCTTTGATAAAAAGCAAAAACGATCAGGGTAGTATTACTAATTTACGCCATCCGTTTCTCTTATCGTGGACGAGAACACCGCAGCAAATAATGAAATGCACATAAAGATCAGTATACAATCGCTGGCAAGCCAGAAAACAATAAGGAAGGTCCTAGTTTGGGGAAGGGAGTTAGGTGTCAGGTGGTATTGTTGTTTGACCGCAATCAGAAAGTGGATGTGAGTACCCTCAAAGGGGATACAAATACTCCATGGTTCGGGAACAGAGTAGGGTGGGTATATTCGTTGTGAAGACTGGAATGTAAAGTTAGCGGTGCTGCGATGGCTCTGCGCGTGATGATAAGGGCGTAGCTCCTTAACCTCGCTGAGGTAAAATCAGCGTTCCCCCAATGGGTACCGAGCTCGCGACGCCGCACAAAGTTTTGCGTCTGTGCTCGCTGGCTTCAAACAAGTGCCTAGACGTAAGAAATCCAACGCCGTATCATTAGGCTACCGAGAACTTCCCATCCCCAAACTATCTTCTTTTCCTCTCTAATTTCGTGACATGAGGCATCGTTGGACAAGACGGCTTCTCTGTCTGATCCGAAGGATGAATTCGGACTGATGTAGAAGGAAGAACATAAGATCACTGTCACCCGACAGATAAAAAATTACCACCTAGACTAACTAAACAGCAAAAACCACAAGATCCACTCGTCTCTTTCAATGGAAAGGAAAAGGTAAAAATCAGAGGTGAAAGATTGATAAAAAGGAATAGAAGACAATGAAAAGGAATTAGTTTAACAGTTTTTTAAGTTATAATTTAATGTGATATATTTTTTATTTTATTCCTGAACATACTTACTAAATTACTTAAATTATATGGCTTGGCAAACTGTTAAATGTTACTTATTTTATGTGAAAAGAAATTTTGTGCTATAGCATTGTTAAATCTTTCGTTCGCTAACTTGAAATTAATATTCTTAGTGGCCGGTTGTTTATCTATATAACTCAAATATTGATTTATAATTTATATTAGTCCAACTTTTTAGTATTTTAAAAACGTCAATATGTTAGCAGATTTTCGAGTGAAAGAAAATTTAGATGCCTCTCTTCATACGATTTATTTCTAAGCTCAGGAATTAATTTGGTCGCTCGAGGATGGACTCGTTCGAACTTTACAAGAACCTTTTGTATATATGGAGACCAGAATTATTCAACAAACTCCAAATGAGGTCTTACAAGGGTTTTATATAAAGGAAGAATAATATCTCTTGATTTTAACAGAAAATGCCTGGATATGTATCCTATGACCCCATTTGCCTTTTGGGAGGCTACAGTGCATTGCTTTGAAATTTTTAGATCATTGGAGTTTAGGACACCTAAATCCCTTTCCATTTAGACTGCATTTAAAGTTTGATGACCCAGATTCTAATCTATTCGGGGTTTCTCAAGAACTATCTTCATTACCTTACACTTATCCACGTTGAATTACATCTGCCATCTATTCGACCACTCGACTACTCTATCCAAATCTCTATGCAATTTTTGACAATTTCTATTGTATTTTTCCCTTGAACCTAATATCGGGCTATCAGAAAATTTTTAAAATTGTAGATAATATATTCTTTAAAATGTTGTATATATATATATATATATATATATATATATATATATATATATATATATCAAAAGGCAAGGAACCGATAACAGATCCCTGAAGAACGCTGCTAGTGAATAAAGCTCCCCAAATCCCAAATAATGCTAGACATGACTGTGGGAATGGACAGCCTTAAGGTTTGAAGGTTTTTTATAGAACCTACCATTAAATGAGTTTAAAGACCACTTACTTATCTTTGGGTGAGGCTGTACAATTGGAGCAGAGGCTTGTGGCCTCTGAACTAAATGCCTCTATTTTAAAAATATGTATCTCTCTCTAGAGCATAATTATAGCTATATAAAGCACATTAAAGCGTTTTTAAAGAATATTTTGTGTTTTCAAAAGAGTAGAAATGGCGATAATAATGACGAAGACAATGACGCGATAGAAGAGATTTCTTCAACCAACACAAAATGGCCTCGCCACTTCATGCGGGAGATATACGAGTCAAATAATGCAAGCCATTCACTCTGAGTAAAGGTCTGCCGATTTATATGGTATTTTATATTTCCTTCCCATGCTCTCTCATTCTCTCTCTCTCTGTCTCTATTTCTTAGTCTAAACATATATGTGTCTATTAATACATTTTTTTATTGATTTAAAAAAAACCCGAAAGCATCATGTGGGCATTTCTGCCAGAAAATTCGAGACAATACAGATTGAAATAAAATGGTGAAGCTATGGGTAAATAAAACGTTCAGTAGAAAAATAAAAAAAGAAAAGAGAGAGACAGTGTATGTATGTGTGTGTGTGAGAGAGAGAGGGAGAGAGAAACAAACCTGATTCAGTTTTAGTAGTTTTAAATGATTATTTACGAAGAGCTGAGATCCTGCATTCCTCTCCTATTCAATGGAGCAACACTGCAGCAATCTAGCCATGTCTGTATCGATGCGCCCGGAGCCGTCCTCTCATTTTTCTTCTAAAAAAAACTTCTCATAACTAAAGAATAGCGAAATTAGAGGTGGAAAAACAGGTGGTCAAATAGCGGATAATCGCCATCGGTGCGTTGAAGCAAAACCACGCCGGAAGCAGAGGTCGTGAGAATGGGAGGTAGAGAAGCGTGGGAAAATCGTGCTCACCGTGGGAACTAAGTCACGTGAGCAGCACAAGCCAAAAAGTCATGCCTTGGGGGCGAACTGGAGTGGCAGGAGGAGATTGGCGCCTTAGGAGAGGCGAAGCTCGAGAGATTTACCACATCCGCTGAAGGGACGTCGCCGTTGGAAGGCGACCAAGAGGAAAGGTGGCAGAGGCCTGTTTGCGCTTCCTTCGTCGTAATTACTCCTCGCAATTACCTGGGAAATGAGGGGTTTTTCCTTTTCCTTCATCCCCGATTTCTCCCTCTCTTGCCACACTCCTATCAACTCAAAACTACTTCGATCGTGTTTAAAATGATTCACTGTAAGCGAGAGACCAGTTGATTCTCGGGTCCATGTGAGACTAATAACAAAGAGAAACAAATGACACGAGAAGTACGAAAAAAATATGAAAATAGAAGAAAGGATTAAAATGGAATAATATTGGCAAGAATTGTGATTAAGGGAATCACGAAAGAAATATTAAAATAAAAGAAGGGGATTAAAATGGAATGATATTGGCAAGAATTGTGATTAAGGGATTTCAACTTAGACTAGCAATAACCAAAAAGATTCATCATGAGCTAGACCAGTGAATCCCAACGTGGGCACTAGTGGCCGCTTCTGGGCGTTGTTGTGTTAAAAAAGGTGATGTAAATTTATATTACGCCTAAGAGCGGTGAATATACATAGGGGGGTGGTGGGCATTTAACTATTTTTATTTCAAGTTTTCAAAAATTTATTAAATATTAGTATTTTTACAAACACTTCAAATTATCAACATCAGCCATGGACCCATGCATTTAACAGATCAAGTAAGGTTAAAAGATAATTACGTCATGCTAAGTCTTAGCCAAATGTAACCCGTCAATCCTCCACTCAAAGTAGAACCGCTCTATCTCATAACCTAAATTTTGTTAAATTATGTCTACATAGATTAGAATGTTCCCTTTTTTACTCAATAAACCGGCCTTTTTTTTAGGAATAACTATCACATTCGATTTTTCTAAACAAACAATTTCGTCACACTCCTTGACTATTATTTTATAAAATAATAAAGTGCCACTCTTGTACCTCAGTCAGTAGTTGTTAAAGAGTTGGCAGTTCTAGTTGAGGTTATTCGTGAAATTTCCTAGTGTCGTATTTTTAATTACTTTTCTTTATTTTCAGTGGCTGAATTTAACCCTAATCATGTCGGAAAACTCATTAAAGCGAAAATACAGACCGAATAGTGTTAAATAAGTGAAGTTTGAATTTATTACTTCTCCTAATAATGAACAACAGCCAATGTGTCTTCTTTGCAAGAAAGTATTTTCGAACGATACCGTGAAGCGTTTCGATCAGTTAAAGATCCTCCCTTATAAAAATAAAAGAAAATTTGTCTAATTTGAAAACTCTAAGATATAAATTTCACAACAGAAAATCTATTCACTCCCTCATGACAAATTAATCACATGAATGCGATAATAGACTTGCTTGTTCATACAATATCTCCAAGAATTTTGCGAGATCAGGGAAACCTCATACAATTGGAGAAAAACTCATTTTGCTAGGTATAGAGGAAGTCCTTCGTACAGTAGTACACCATCCTTCATCAAGTAGAATTATCAAAGCGATCCCACTTAGTAATAATCCTCTTCAAAGAATGATTGATGAAATGACCGAAGGACATTTAATAGATTTTACTTAACATACTTAAAAATCAACAATTTGGTTTGCAGTTGGACGAATCTACTCTCCCAGGCAATGAAGGACTTCTTTTAGCATATGTTAATTTTATTAAAGATAAGAAAATTGTGCAAGAATTACCACATTTAAGCGTCTCCTGAAAACGCATCTTTTCAGTATTGCCTTCTCCCCCCTCTTGAATTTCCATTGAATTTCCATTCTCATCTCAGCACAACGTGCGCTCTGGGAAGGCCTCAGGCCTTCCCATTTATTTATTTATTTATAACTTGAAACAGATACGAGTACTAGAGGTGAATCTTTGTTTACACTAATTGAGCAGTTTTTCGAAGAAAGAAAAATCCATGTAAACAATAAATTGCTTGTGCAAGGGACGATGTTCCAGCATTAATAGGGCGGTATAGAGGCTTTCTTGCATTTTTAAAGAAAGCTATTCCATATGTCTTCACAATACATTGCGTATTTCATCGCCAACATCTAACTGCTAGGAACTTGAGTGATCGGCTTCTTAAATACCTTCGTTTGTTATCACAGCAGTAAATAAAATAAAATGCTTTTAATTCCGAATTTTTCGACAACTTCGCTACAACAAGGATGAAGGATTGGATTGTCTCCTTTCACATGCTGAAGTGAGATGGTTATCCAAAGGAAACTACTTGAAGCGATTTTATTCTCTTTTTAAAATTATCAAACAGTTTTTTCAAGAAAATAAAAGTGGTTATTTGAGTGACAAACTTTTAGTTTGTGAATGTGACTTTGACTATTTTACAGATTTCTTCAATATATTCGATGATCTGATTTTGCATGGATCTGATAAAAATCTTATCAAAATTAAATCTGTTATCTGCACATTCATGGACAAGTTTTCACCCCCTAGATATAATATTGGTCGTCGGGAGCTATCTCAATTTTAAAAATCTTGATCAATTATAAAATGATAAATATGAGGCTGATAGCTTCATATTAGATGACGACCTCTTGATTTATTGCGACCATTTAAACTGTTTGTACGAGGACATGAAATGTGCATATCAGGATCTAAGTGATTTGAAAATACTTGACTGATTGATAAAGCCAGTTATTAATGCCTGTACTAAGAAAACAACTTTACAATGCAATAGAAGTTAATTGGATTTAAAAACTTAAAATTAAAGCCCCTCTGCTCAATATATGCCTCCTAAATATTCAAGACGTGGCTCCCACAATACCTCTTTGAAGTAACTTAATTGATCATCTTTTCCTTACACATCGAGGAACAAGTTAAGCTCTACATGAAGTTCAAACACTATATTAATACTGTTGACCTTAGAAAGCCAAAGCACTTAGCTGTAAAAGAGGACTTCATTCTGTGAATTAACGTTCCACAAAGGCGCTTGACGAGCGAGAGTTCAGAGCTTCAGTTTAGACAAAATTCACCAGGAAAGGTTTCCAACTCTAGTGCATTCAGATTTACTACCTTGACATCCTTCTGGAACCTCACTTTTGACCCCGGCATCACCTGATCCCCATCCTACAAAATCTACAACAATTTACATCTGATCTTGTTAACTGTAACAAAAGAAAAAAGCTTTTGCATCACATCTGCACCAGTTTTGGTGAGTTCAATCTGCATATAGAACAGATATTATAATTGATATCACACAAAAAATATACCTAACAAACATTGGTAGCTCTACCCAACGACATATGTCCTGTTGACTCATCAAATTACTGTATTGCGAACATACCAGATGAAGACGATTTGATCTCCTGCATCACTTCTTACTTTGTATCATCTGATGTTTTATTAATTCTCTTTCTTACTCTGTCATTTGACAAGGAAATCTGTTAACTTATACGTTTACCTGCGTCTCCAAGAACCCGCTTGACCATTTTAAAGCACATGGTTAATTAAAGTTCGCCAAATTTTTGGAGGGTTAACTAGCTTTACTATTTTGAGGTAATCTTTATATAATGCATCAACTTCATTTAAGTTCTGTAATTGGAAAGCACCACTTGTCGAGTTTCTGGTTTCCATAACTTCATTCATGGCTCCTAAAAAAATCGACGTCTCTCTCTGCATAAATTTGAGGTATTGTCTTCAGTTTTCTAGGAATTTGAATAATAGCACACAATGAAGCCTCTGAATTCCATTAGCAGGGATTGAAGTAGATTAATAATTAATATAAAAATCGACTTATTTCCTCTTCTTAGCAACACTAGTAGCCATCTCAAATCCACAGAAAATAAAGAAGACCGAGCAGCAGAACCGTCGAACAGAGAAGTGACAAAGTTTAAAGAGTGATAAAGAAGAATAGATAGGTCAGGATTTAGAATATCAAACACACATTAAATACATAACATGTCTATGCACTCACACATAAAGCACAAATACAGTCATATGCAAACATAAACATTCACACTCAAGATAACAAGCTGTTGTGTATTTTTTGTAAGCAAGAACACACCTCTTTTGACATCACTGCCCAACTTGGAAGAATGAGAGGAATAGTGAATCGCAAATTTAGCACGAAAAACGGCAAGATTATGTAAGTAAAGCATGAAAAGGATCAACAATGGCACTAATAAATAAGAAAATCATTAATAAAGAAGTTTACAATTATTTCACTAAATAAATTATAAAACATAATGAGAAACACCAATAATGGAGTATATGTGCTTGATACAAGCTCAAGCAAAATACATAATGTTTTAGAGACAATAAACTTACATGTTTGTGTGAGGATATCACACGTCATACAGATCATTTGTTACTATCACCACTTGCAAACAATAAGTGACAGTACATTCGGACACGTATTAAACACCTCATTTCAGCAGCTGGGTCTAGTGCGTGTTACACAAAAATAGTAGTGGGAAATGTTAAATAATCCGGAAAAAATAGCACCATAGTATGTAAATATTAAAATTATATTGTCCTTTTGAATAAAGATAATGACAGATAAAGTAAAAATTATCTTCTTACAAGTCGAAATAAGTAATACAAGTATTATTTACTTCAGAATCTCAACATTGTTTGGTTACGGTGCAATATTTAGAAACCATCCCTGGCCACCCCTAGTACTTGACTTTGTATCGAGGTTAAGAAACAGTTGATTAGACCAATTTAAATGATCTTTTAGATAGTTCCTGACCGATTTACAGGATTGCTTTAAATAATCCATTTGGGAAAACATTCCAATAATTTAGAAATTTACGCATATGAGAGAAATCTCTTGTAATCACTTCCATTCTTCGAGTAGGCAGTCAGTTTCCAAGAATAAGGTTACTCAAAAGTAACAACTTAAAGCCATTTAGTAATTAATTCTGTATAAATCCAAAAGCATCCTATGGTGTGTACCTATCCTTGACTTTAAGATCCCCCACAACAAATAAAAATAAAAATAAATAAATGCACGTTCTGCTATTGCTGCTTGGAAGAGATCCCTGATCTTAATTGTCTGTCTGTCTATTATTTGAGATGAATGAAGTATACTCTGAAGTTTCTTTCTTCAGGACGTAAATCTCTATTATGACCTATCAAGAAGTTTGTGGTTACTATTCCATTTTATAGGTAACAAGGGAAATTGAACACTCATTCCTGTAATCGAACTAGTTCTGCGAGTCTCCCATTATACCTGTGAACCAGAATAGATAACAATGATAACTTAATTGAATTATTGTTTATTTAATGAACTCTTGTCATAGATTTGCTTTGTGTTCTCCCTGAAGCCAAATAGAAGAACAGAAGCTTCCACTTTGTCAACTTTATATAAGAGGAGACAATTAAATGAAACCTCTAATGTGCGCTAACAAGGTGAAGACGCTGGGACATGAAGCTTTCCTCAAGTTAGTAAAGATTAATATCTTGGAAGTTAGCAAAGTTACAAAATATTTGCGAGTTTTCAAACTTTCAGTTAAATATTTTATGTTCCACGTGAAAAAATAACAAATACAGACTCAGCAATTAAAGATTAGTAGCTTTAGAATATTCCTAGTTAAAAACACTCGTGGGCCCTGATTCTTTAAACTAAAGATTAGTGAATCCTGGATATAACAATGGACGGTTAATTCTATGAGCCCATCTAGAGACCCCGCAGAAGTTATATAAGCCCTTCTATAGGGTATCTTAAAAACGACACCAGACAAAAGAAAACAACAAGTACAAAGAAATAAACAAATCTAAAGGTAAAAAAGCAAGGGACTTAAAGTGACCATTATCCGCAAACTAAATATTATGGAGGAGACATCCATCCCTCCTTGAAAATTCTATAATGCTACAGTCTAATGTGCAAGAACTGGTCTCGAAGACAAGGGGCAGGCGGTAGAAAGCAACAGAGCTCGTCCCGGTACCAAAACTGGTAGTGCTAGCAAAGTTTCATCACAAAAGGACAAAATTCGGTCTGGGGATAGATAAGTCGTTAAGTTAATGTTCAGGAAGCAGTTAATCAATTGGCGATATTTTACTCTACTCTGCCCGATTTGGAGGCGACAAAAAGCAACCAGAAGACTTCAAGGCAAAAGAGATAGGCCAGTAAACCAAGCACACCGCATAATCTTCCTTACTGAGCGGGGTATTGCAACCAGCTCAGCAATGTAGACAGATGCATCAGCCTATAAGTGCCTAACCGCTAAAACAGCGGGAAGAAGACATGAAAACCGAACACCTCTTCATATTTGGAGCCATCCGTTTACATTGACACGGCTCCAACGTGAGAGGGAGTGTGCTTCAAGAAATACGAAGACAATATTTCCTGCGTTGTAGAAGCTTGGGGGGGGGGGCAGATACGTGAAGACAAACATTCAGAAGAAGTATCTTCCAGCCTGCCGTCCTGGACAGAGCCAGAGGCGTCACAGACCACAGAGCTGCGTCATTCTATCAAAGGAATTTACTTTCTCTAAACCTAAAAGGCTTATGTATGTTTGCCGTTTTACGTGGGTTATATACACAGTCGAGATCGGCCGCATACGATAAAAGAGCCGCTTGAGATCGAGGGAGTCGCTGGACTTGCGCATGATGCACCGTGTAATCCATAAAACTAGCAGCATCTCCCCAACATCGACAATGATTTTATCACAGGGGACGTCCGGAAACCATCGGTAGCCAAACGGACGCCAGTGTTGTCTTTGAATCTACCTTCCACAATTTACGCTCTACATATCCGTAGAGTTCGCATTTCTAGTCTAGCTATGGACAAAAAACCCTTAAAAGAATTGGAGACTATACCTGCAAGAAAATCAAGTGGTGAATGCCCCAGAGTGATGAATGACTACGAGACGAGTACAAGTGACCACATGGTTGCAAATATGCGCATTCTAGGTCAGATGGCAATGTAAAGCAATACCAAAAATAATGGTGCGCCTCAACCACATCCAGGCGAGCCCCAGTTAGGAACAGGTTCGTGCCGGGTTGAATACGCCGATGGTGGTAGAAATGTATCACATTTATATTATAAAAATAAACCCGAAACCCAGGATGATACTGTTGATGCTCGAGACACAAAGATTGATACTGATGACACTTTCCTGAATGACGCCCTCTTACTCCCCTCTCAGACCTGAGATAGGTTGCCCCTATCCGTACGCGAAATCGAGCCTGTTGTTGAAAATAAGAAAATAAAATTGAGAAGCCTCCCTTTGTTCCTATAGTATGAATGATACCTATGGTAGTGTATCAGGGTGGCTGACTGTTGTCCACGAAGTAAAGCATCGAAGATACCATTTTCGAGGAGAAGCAGAGCTTCCGACGTGCAATAAAACTCGATAAAACCAAACATTGCATTAAAAGGGTAACCTCCGCTCTCCCGAAAATAAGCTAGCCTAAGGATAACCATTTTTCTCCATCATCTTGCTCACGCAAGAGATTAGAGAATTTGAGCGGATACCGGCTGAGGTAGAGTGATCTCTGCTGTGCCCCCGAAATGCAAGAACGGTCAATATTCACCAGGAATCTGGAAAGATACCCTCCGTCCAGATTCTGGTGAGCAATGCGAACATAAATCCATGCCTCACTCAACCAGGTGTCGAAGCATGGCGTATGAGATATCATGTGTAACAAGGGTGGTATCCGCTTAGGAAGCGTGGGGGAAGCGCAGCTCATATAAGATAATCACATCTGTCGTGGTACAACTACTCTATACCATACACTCCTCCTGTATTATGTGGGGGGTGACTTAATCACCTACTCCAACGCAAACTGTTGAAGGACTATTCGCAGGGATTAAGAACCGACTAGGAGGTCACACTTGAGGCGTTGCATAAATGGTTGGCGAGATTTACTTGAATGGGCTTAGTTAAAGGTTAGTTAAAGATGAAACAGCAAAATATAATTTTATTTACAAAGATCAAAATAAGAATAATAATAAGCAGAAGGGAATTATTTAAATTGAAATATTCTCTTGATAATTATTATGAGGAGGGATTCGCAAATGGAATTAATTGATTAATGTTACTAGGCTCAGATCAAAAGGGAAAACTTGACAATAATAATAATGGAGGGGGTTTCAGTCTTACGGGTCGATGACTTCGATGAAGGTCCTTCTTGCGATGAGACGAGTGGGGCACGATCCGATCAGATAAGTGGGGCACGATCCGAATGAGGCAAGTGGTGTACGGTCCGAATGAGGCAGGTGGTGCAAGATCCGAACCAACCTTCCGATGAAGATAGACAATCTTCAAAGATGACGTTCGACGAGGAATGTGGGATTACTTGTAATTCAACTGGAAGAGGAATCTTCTCTTTCTTAAAGGTAATCGAGGGAGATTTTCTTCGGTTCGATTAAACGCAAGGAGACTGCTGCGCAAATTCAAAGGCTTGCCGTTCACAGAAGCTACCAATTGACTAAGATAGAATCACGGCTGAGAAAGTCTGCTGTATCATGAACGCTCACGGGAAGAAACGATAAGGATGGCCTTAAGGTGCGGGCTGGACTCCTCGAACTACAGAATAACCCGATTATTTATATGCCCGATTCTGAGGGGGAAGGAGGAATTTGGAGAAAGGAGTCACAAACTCCATACATCTTAATCCGGAGGTGGAGTTGATCCATCATTTAGCAGCGAGGTGTGAGACAGAGCGGCTCTTTCTCGCCTCATCACCTGGGGGGGAGGGAGGCTTGAGACGATTTCGTAGGATTGAGAAATATTTTCCCAATGCGCTCAGGAGTTGAAAATTCTTGAATGTTCGAACAGGAAATGAAGTCGTCCACGGTGGGATACCATCTCGCGTGGTCTCCAATAAATTAGGGGGGGAGGGGGTCAGAGGTTGTTCTTTTACAACGTCCTTAAAAGATTCACCAACCCTAGAGGTGACGTACAGTCAGCGTCATTCAGCGAACACATGACGTGCTTTAAATGCTGTTGGAGATAGCTGTCGCAATAGACTCAACCACAGACATTTCCAGACATCTACAAAATGTGAATTCCAGTTGATTAAAGATCCATATACACGCCAAGAAGAGCGGCGAGGCTGCTTCTAAACGTATCAAAACCTGGCCTTCACTCGACTAAATTCAGACAAATTTAAATTGTTCGGGGAGCGTTGGAGGATGATTGCTTCTCTCTGAATGCTGTCTCACACCCAACCGACCGCCAAGGAAAGGGACAATGGTCAAAACGGTCAGACTTTCGAGCAATGTTACTTAGGCCACCGGTGATGAGAGTGCCAGCAATGAATTCAACAACCTCTTCAATCTTGGAAAACTCCTTCAATGAGATAAGAAAGTCTGCTATTTCTTCGAATATGGAATACCGTGACTGATTCACGCACCGCTGAGGTTGTTTTTGAGGCGGCAGCAATATGGTAAATTCGTGTGGTAAAGCCAGGCACAAGTCTCTCTTATAATAAGTAACAAACTACTGGGAATATACACAATATGCCTATTGCTGTTATCCCATTGGTGGTTATCCTTTCCCTATCCTTCCTATCTTTAGTCAGGGAAAACTTCAAAGCAAGACATCTGACTCTCTGGGGATGATTCTATGTAACTGGCATCATCATAATTAAATCAGGGTCAATGATACGAACAGTCTAAATAGAGGCCACAAAAGTTATCTCTCATCTCTTTCCTTAAATGCAATTTTCACACACACAAAAAGGTTGTTTTTAGTTTCCAAAACTCATGGAAAAAATATAATTAAATGGAGACCAAGATTTTCGATGGCTTATAAGATTTCTTTTAACGATCTAGATCTCATCTCATAGCAGAGAAAGATCAAGTTGTTATTTAGACGGCAGCCTTATTCAAATAATGTTTAATCTTTGGAAGTTGTCATATAGATTACACAGGGGAACAATTTTAATCCCATTTTCTGGTGACTTAGATTTATCTGCCAATTTTAATTCTTTTTTCATTCTGATTTCAAATATATAATCCATTTTTACCTACATGCTATAGTTATTCTGTAATTTCTATTTTCTCGTTTCCCCGAAAACTGCTCTCCGGAGGGACAGAGAGGGTGCTTGTAGAAAGCAAATGATTCACAATACATAGTAGTAAGTGTTATTGTGCAAAGTATTGACATTATTGTTTCTTTTTTCAGGTCTCATGTTAGAGTGATGGCTTCGTCAAGAGGAAATTGCGTTAATGATCCAGACACCTTCTGCTACATATATTGCTGTTACATGCTAGTTTGTCAAAAGCGCAATATATCAAACTTTGTGATCCGCACTTATAAGGCATATTTTGATGTTCCTCGGGGCGATCAAGATAAGAAGTGGGCCCCACATGCTGTTTGACATAGTTATGTGGAACATCTTCTTGAGTGGACTAAAGAAAAGAAAAATGGTCTTTCTTTTGGAATCCCCATGGTGTAGCGAGAGCCAAAGGATCATGTATCGGACTGTTATTTATGTCTGGTGAATACTAAAGGGATTGGCAAGAAAAATTGGCACAAGATCGACTACCCCAACATTCCCTCGGCAATCCGACCAGTAACTCATTCTGAGTCTTAACTAGTTCTGATTTTCAGTGGATATGCTTCTTCTGAGGATAAAAAAGATGTAACTGATATGGACGTCCACGGAATTGATTCAGAGTTTGCAGATTCATCACCAGATGCTGAACAGTCATTAGCTGCTCACTGTTTCAAGCAAGAGGACTTAAAATGACTTGATACGTGATTTGGCGCTTTCCAAGAAAACTGCAGAACTTTTAGCCTCCAGGTTGAGTGAAAGACATATGTTTGACATCGATACGGGTATCATATTACCGAACAAGGGAGAGTACATTTGTTAAGTATTTCTCTGAGGACAAACAATTTGTATACTGCGACGATGTTCCTGGTCTGTTTACCGAGTTGGGACTTGGCACCTATAGCCCTGCTGAGTGGAGACTGTTTTTGGATAGCTCCAAGCGTAGCCTCAAGTGTGTCCTTTTGCATAATGGCATTGACTTTGGTGCAGTTCCTCTCGGTCACTCTGTCCATCTGCGAAAAACTCACGAGGACATAAGAATGGTCATGGATTTACTTAAGTACCATAAATACAATTAGATCATATGTGTAGACCTTAAGATGGTCAACTTCTTCATTGGCCAACAGAAGGGATATACAAAGTTCCCATGCTATATATGTATGTGGGACAGTCGAGTTCGTGTAAAACACTGGTGCCTAAAAGATTGGCCAGTTCGGGAAACTTTGAAAGCAGTGATGCCAAACATTGTTAATGAGCTAATCGTAAGTCTAGAGAAGATCGTTTTCCTTCAACTTCATCTCAAACTGGAGTTGATGAAGCAGTATGTCAAGGCGTTGAGCACTGACAATGATTGTTTTCAGTACATAGTATCGGCATTTTCTGCCCTGTCATACGAAAAAATAAAATCAGGAGTATTTGATGGTCCTCAAATCCGAAGACTTCTGAGTGATTCTAAATTCGTGAACACCATGAATGAAAAAGAGAAGGCAGCCTGGCTCTCATTTTCTGCCGTTGTTCGTAACTTCTTGGGAAACAAAAAAGCGCATAACTACCAGGATCTGGTTACTAATATGCTTTCAGCATATCGTGATCTGGGATGCAACATGAGTGTGAAGCTGCATTTCCTAAATAGTCACTTAGACCGATTCCCAGAGAATCTGGGAGCCGTGAGCGATGAACAAGGGGAACGCTTCCATTAGGATATGATGAAGATGGAAGAGCGCTACCAAGGTCATTGGAATAGACACATGATGGCAGACTACTGCTGGACGATTAGAAGAGATCAGCTGGAGAAGACTTACAAGAGAAAGAGTTACAAACGCAAATTTTTGCTCCATTGAAATCAAGAAGAGGTCCTCCAGCCTGATGTACGGTCATTAATAAATTAGCATCTATTTGATTGCGGTATTTGTAATCCTAATGTGTAATTCAAGTTTCTTCTCATATGCAATAAAATGTTTGTGCAAAAAAACCTGATTTACTATAAATAACGCAAAAGGATGATTCAAAATTACTTCAGAGCATGATGATAGGCGTGGTAAGATGAAAGTTATTGTATAATATTAGTTATTGATATTACGAAAAATCTGTAGCATTTAGAGAGAATCTGATTTCAGATTTAAATTCAGTATGCTCGAATTAGGTAGGAAAATGTACTTTTGTCAATTCACCAAATACATTGTTCCTAAGTGTTATACTTAAACTACGTATATATTTGTTATTAATAATCCTTTTTCGTGAATCTTTAAGAAATACTAATTATTAGGAAAAAATCAGAAAATGTTGCATTCGCTAGTCCAAATACCTCGGTATGATAGAGGTTTGGTACAAAGCTCCTGAAATAAGTTGTCATGCGAGCTCTGGCAACCCATACCAGAACTAGGTTGTTTCCTCTTTTTTCCTTGGGAAGAAACTAAGGAGGTAGATTGGTCTATTCCTTAACTATGTTTTCACTGTCCATCTCTCAGTTCACGGTGTTCATGCGTTTCTCCTTGTTTACTAATGGATTGAGTCTCTTATTGCTGTTACCATTCTCTTTAATAAATATACACAGAAGAACACTGTCCATCTTAACTATCATGCTTCCAAGTTTGTTTTTTAGTTTTTCTCATCTCTTTGTACATAATAAATATCAGAATCTGTTTCAAAGATTAGTGTGCACATATTACCTCGTACCTCTATATTAAATATGTTTCTTTCTTACAATGTGAACTCTTATTAAAGATTTTTTAAACTAAAATTATTCCTTCTCTCAAATGTCTCACTTGTATGATTGTATGTTTCATCTCTCTACTTAATCTATAAAAATAATTAAGGCTCAGTTGGCTTACTTCTTGATTACCTGACGTAGAACACTTTGTAAACTTTGAACATCCTCTCAAAATTCCTTTTACATTCTCTCAGAAAGCGTATTATTTTATGATGGAATCAATTTTTGTGAATAAATCCTACATAAAACTTTGTTAGGCTTTTTCCTGCATTGCTAAATTAGGTATATTTGAAGGATTTTCTTATCCTGACGCTAAAATGTTCCACTTTCTATCATTTCCTACCATTAACCGAACGTAGCAGAGTTGAATTATTTTGATTGATTTAATTTTGATGGCATATAATGTTACAATGAGTTGCTTTAAAATAATTGGTGAATGAAGTGCATTAATGAACCCTATTTTGTAAGAACCCTATAAACTGCACACGGGAGATAATTATGTTTCTTTATCCTTGTGATAGAACGAGTTGACTGCGTTAATTTCAACTCCTATCCCATATTATTTAAAAACCACGATGCTGCCCACGTGCATCTTCGACTGGAGGCTTGGAGTCTTATCACAGCTACCGGATGTCAATGTTTAATCAAGGAGGTTATCGTCCCCCCGTTCGCCCCCATACGCCGACCTCGCCAGATCGAGTTAGGCTTATGAACAGATAAGGCATTGTTCTCCGGCCCGGCTGTGCGTTCCCTCCAAGCTTTCACTCCATTTTCCCCCACGCCAAGGAGATGTCCTGGCTATTTATATGGAAACTTTACCACTAAGATCAGATTGGAGATCCAGATTTTCGTCGCGAAACATCACCACGACCCTCTCTCCCTTTGTGCGCCAAGGGACCTCGACCTCGAGATTCACCATCACTTGTCCAGAAGGAGGACAATATTCCTTGAGTGCCAAAGGTCCGAGCCTTTCCGACGCCAAGTCCCCAAGGCTTCCCCTCCTGTTGTTCAAAGGAGAACAGCATTAGAACAGCCATTGTTCGTTTTGAGCCCTTCGCCAAGAAACGGTTCTCATCCCCCCCTGTTGTTCAAGGAGAACAGCATTAGAACAGCCATTGTTCGTTTTGAGCCCTTCGCCAAGAAACGGTTCTCACCCCCCCCCCCCCTGTTGTTCAGAGGAGAACAACATTAGAACAGCCATTGTTCTTGAGCCCGTAGACAAGAGAAGGTTCTCATCCCCCCCCTTTGTTCAGAAGAGAACAACCTAGAACAGCCATTGTTCGTTTTGAGCCCTTCGCCAAGAAACGGTTCTCACCCCCCCTGTTGTTCAAAGGAGAACAACATTAGAACAGCCATTGTTCTTGAGCCCGTAGACAAGAGACGGTTCTCATCCCCCCTTTGTTCAGGAGAGAACAACCTAGAACAGCCATTGTTCTTCAAGCCGTTCGTCGAGAAACGGTTCTCCTTCCCAAGACGCCTCGTCAGGATCCTTTTATCCCTCCCCTTCGGCTGGAACTCGCCAGCGGACCGAAACTCCTTTGCGCCACCTTCCACTGCACCACTAGTGCCAAAGTTACGTAAGCCAAACTTCACCTTTGAGTATTGATCCCTTTTGTCAATTCTATCCTGTGCTTTAAATTGTTTATCGAACCATCCCATCTCTTTAACTCTTTATTTGTTTTACCTTTTTTTAATCCCTTAAATCCTTGGATTAGCCCGAGTCTCCACGACCCTTTCCATTCTGTTTATGTCAATATTTTCCGTTTTTGTGTATTGTTTATAGTTATTATTAATAAAACTCTATTTTATTAATGATAGCAATATTATTATCCTTGAGCTCAGTTCCACTTCTTAAGCATATCGAAGATACATAATATCGGCCGCCAGACAGTAACGCACTCTAAAGATAATTAAGGAAGTTCCCTCAACGAATAGTGATATATGGTATATCGTCGGGAGTCATTCTACGACATATATATATATATATATATACTATTTAAATTTGGTATCAGGTGTGTAAGGTTTAACGCTATATCTTTGCAAACACTGGTCTCAGTCGAGTAAAGCATAGTGTTATTCGTTATAATAATAGAATATAGTAGTTCCCTTTTGTTTTAACGATTGCTATCTCCTTTTTTTTTAAACTTAAGAAGCTGGAGTAGCTCAAGGAACGGTTATAATAATTTGTTTGTGTTTTTTTTGTGATTTTAGTCAGTGGTTATTTAGAGTAAGAAACCAAGTACGAATAGGTCAGTGCCCATATTTAGGTAGGCTAATTCTATAGAGGCATAATTCTTGTTGCAAGGAATTTTAGTTGGTTGACTAGTGCGCCCCCAAGTGCAAAGATGACTCAGTTTGAAATCTTTAAAGCGCAAGGAGAATCCTTGGGACTTTCCGGAAAAGAACTAATTGAGTACATTCAAGAGGAGCAAAGAAAAGAGGAAGAAAAAGAAAGAGTAATCCGACAAGAGGAACGAGAAAGAGAAATACAACGAGAGGAACGAGAAAGAAAAATACAACGAGAAGAACGAGAAAGAGAAAAACAACGAGAGGAACGAGAAAAAGAAATCCAACCAGAAGAAAGAAGGAAGGATTCGCGCCCCTTCCCAGGAAAGCAGACAAAGTTTCCGAGCCCCGTAAAACCCCCAAACTTCTTTCCCCAAAACCAACAACGGGAGTCCAAACCTCCCGTTAAGACTTCTCCTCCATCACTCTTCCCGAAGCGACCAACAATATGCTTTACCTGTGGTGTAGAAAACCACATGAGCTGGAATTGCCCCCAAAATTCTAGGCTTAAAAGCGGACCAGCCCACCAAGTTCACCAGATTAATGCAACCCCGGCTCCCCCGGTGGTGCAGACCCAAGCAGAAACTTCTCCCTATCCGTCAGGCCACCAGGTAAATTTTGTTTTTGATAAAAGTTCAGCGGGAACTTTGAAATATGAGGAGGGCAGCGTGGACAGCTGCCGAGTATTGACTCTCGTCAGGGACACAGGATGTACGTGTTTCATCGTGTCAGACGAACTCCTCCCAGTGGCCTCTAACCACGAAAAATTTGCGGTGGTACATGACTACCTTGGGCGGGCGAACAGATTCCCCGTCGCTAGATGTTACCTGCAGTGTCAATATTATAATGGCTGGGCTGAAGTCATTGTAGCACCCATAAAATTCTGTTCCGTACTTATAGGACAGAGCCCCCAAGTAAGTTTCGACCCTGTATTTCAGGCCGCCCTTCCTCGAGGCCGAGATAAGAAAGAAGCCCAGGAGCCCGTCCCCATCAGAACCCCGATACCGTCCGATTTCTCGGAGACCCCTAACCAGGACTTTAGGACGGCAAAAGAGGAGTGTGAATCACTAACACCCTTAGGTGATAAGGCCCAAGACAAGGACACGGAGACTGTCCGTGGACCCCAAGAAAAAAAGAACCCCCAACGCGCCCATGGAGATACCTTCGTAGAACTGGACGAAACATCGGCGCTTGAAGAGAATTGCCCCGCGGAGTCCCTTAATGTAATCCAGACAGTGTGCATCCAACCTGATGCCGATTACCCTCCTCGTTCCCTACCAGGCAAGTCTTTAGAACCCTCTGACCTGGATAGTGACGCGCAGCTGACACCACGTCAGAAGAGTCAGCTACAAGAACTAATTAAATGGAGTCACCATTTACCCGCCCTATTAGCTCTTTTCGAGCAACTGCGTGAAAATGGCCTCACCATTGGCCCCAGCAAATGCCATTTTGCTCACGAAACCATCAAATATTTGGGTTTCAAAATAGGACAAAGCAAGTTAGGTCCCCACGAGAACAAGATTAAGGCAATCGCCCACATGCCCCTCCCGATTACAAAGAAGCCATTAAGATCGTTCCTAGGATCAGCATCTCCCTATCAGCGATTTGTTCCGAATTTCGCTGCAATTTTGGCCCCCCTATGCCCCCTTCAGGAAAAGAATTTCCCCGATCGTTTACGTTGGAATGATGTCGCTGTTTCCCATTTTAATCAGCTCAAGAGTAAGTTCATTTCTGCCTCCATTTTAAAGTTGCCCAGCCCGGAAAAATCTTTTGGGGTTAAGACCGACGTGATCAACGAGGGCATTGGAGGTGTACTCCTTCAATACGTGGATGACGGAACGAGTCATCCAGTTGCATATGCTAGTCGTCAACTATTACCACGCGAAGAGAGATATGCCACTAGAGAAAAGATAGCTCTATCAATTATCTGGGTCATAGACAAATTCAAGCTGTACTTGATATGTAAAGAATTTCAAATAGGAACCGACCACCGTCCGTTAGCCTATATTAGGAATGTGAGACACTCAAACGGCCGCATCATGCGCTGGAGTTTACTCTTGCAAGAGTATCAGTTTAAAATAAATTAGATAAAAGGTTCCGATAACCAGGTCGCTGACGCACTCAGTAGGAATGCGTTACCGAATAGCGTAGAATAATTGTATTCATAGGATTAGTATCTCCATGTAGGTATATACCGTCTTGTACGACTTAATTTAAGATTCTTTTGTAATATAATTAATTAATGTATATGTCTGAATTTTGTAACGCTCAATGTCTAATTTTTGTATGTATATATATTTGTTCTTATTAATTTACGTATAAATTATTTTGTCCCGTATGTACTAAGTTTATATCATTTCATTGTTCCATGCCCTTTTTTTTTCTTTGATTAAGTTGTATTAAAGGTTATTTTCCCCTGTAATCTAAAGATCAAAATAATCATATGTATTGAGGTAATACTAGTTAGGTGCAGGAAGGTACGGTTGGTACAAGAAAACGAGTTTCCCACAACGGAGCTCTATCGTTGTCCCTTCTCTCTTTTTTTCGAAGTGACAACTTCCCCGGGAATGGAGGGGTGTGATAGAACGAGTTGACTGCGTTAATTTCAACTCCTATCCCATATTATTTAAAAACCACGATGCTGCCCACGTGCATCTTTGACTGGAGGCTTGGAGTCTTATCACAGCTACCGGATGTCAATGTTTAATCAAGGAGGTTATCGTCCCCCCGTTCGCCCCCATACGCCGACCTCGCCAGATCGAGTTAGGCTTATGAACAGATAAGGCATTGTTCTCCGGCCCGGCTGTGCGTTCCCTCCAAGCTTTCACTCCATTTTCCCCCACGCCAAGGAGATGTCCTGGCTATTTATATGGAAACTTTACCACTAAGATCAGATTGGAGATCCAGATTTTCGTCGCGAAACATCACCACGACCCTCTCTCCCTTTGTGCGCCAAGGGACCTCGACCTCGAGATTCACCATCACTTGTCCAGAAGGAGGACAATATTCCTTGAGTGCCAAAGGTCCGAGCCTTTCCGACGCCAAGTCCCCAAGGCTTCCCCTCCTGTTGTTCAAAGGAGAACAGCATTAGAACAGCCATTGTTCGTTTTAAGCCCTTCGCCAAGAAACAGTTCTCATCCCCCCCTGTTGTTCAAGGAGAACAGCATTAGAACAGCCATTGTTCGTTTTGAGCCCTTCGCCAAGAAACAGTTCTCACCCCCCCCCTGTTGTTCAGAGGAGAACAACATTAGAACAGCCATTGTTCTTGAGCCCGTAGACAAGAGACGGTTCTCATCCCCCCCCTTGTTCAGAAGAGAACAACCTAGAACAGCCATTGTTCGTTTTGAGCCCTTCGCCAAGAAACGGTTCTCACCCCCCCTGTTGTTCAAAGGAGAACAACATTAGAACAGCCATTGTTCTTGAGCCCGTAGACAAGAGACGGTTCTCATCCCCCCTTTGTTCAGGAGAGAACAACCTAGAACAGCCATTGTTCTTCAAGCCGTTCGTCGAGAAACGGTTCTCCTTCCCAAGACGCCTCGTCAGGATCCTTTTATCCCTCCCCTTCAGCTGGAACTCGCCAGCGGACCGAAACTCCTTTGCGCCACCTTCCACTGCACCACTAGTGCCAAAGTTACGTAAGCCAAACTTCACCTTTGAGTATTGATCCCTTTTGTCAATTCTATCCTGTGCTTTAAATTGTTTATCGAACCATCCCATCTCTTTAACTCTATATTTGTTTTACCTTTTTTTAATCCCTTAAATTCTTGGATTAGCCCGAGTCTCCACGACCCTTTCCATTCTGTTTATGTCAATATTTTCCGTTTTTGTGTATTGTTTATAGTTATTATTAATAAAACTCTATTTTATTAATGATAGCAATATTATTATCCTTGAGCTCAGTTCCACTTCTTAAGCATATCGAAGATACATAATATCGGCCGCCAGACAGTAACGCACTCTAAAGATAATTAAGGAAGTTCCCTCAACGAATAGTGATATATGGTATATCGTCGGGAGTCATTCTACGACAATCCTTATGCAAGTATTGGATAAATACATATAATTTAGAAATAAATATAATTGGGAAATAACATTAATATTATAAAAAAGATGAAGAAACATCATGGTAGCATTCACATATATTTAGTTAATCATAAAAAAGAAAATGTTTAACCTGAATCATCACACCCATGATCTTATCTAATTATTCGCTGGCATTTATATTTTTGTTCCGCAGTGGGTTGTTGATTCTCTCAATTTTCTTCTACTAAAGAGGGGAGGGGGGTCATATTTAGCCTTCGCCACCATGCTTTAGCTGAACTAGTGAGTATTTGTTTCCCAGTCCAAGCATCTATGAGTGAATCTGCAGCTATATATTAAACAATGTCACTCTCTCTATCTTCAACACTTTCTTTACAGATGATTCCTTATAAATTTTATATGGAAGATGATCACATCCGTTTTCGCTTTAAATATAAATAATAACCCCAAACTCTATAAATCGGTGATACTTCCTCTACCAGATGTAGCTCATTTTAAACAATTTGACCATGTCCACATTCTCCCAATTCCAGGCGAATGCACAGTAAAAGAACGCTAACCCGATTCTATGTCTGCGTGTGTGGGGTAATGGTGCTTCTTTACGAGCCAATAAAATAGCCGGGGCGAATCACAGGTTAATCTGGATCTTCCACGACGAATTCCATTTGCTCATTTCTCAGCTCCATTGAATGAATGGGTGGCTTAGACACTCCTGAGTAGCTTTGGCAAACGTGCAGGAAGCAGGCAAATGCCCGTCTCCTAAATCAACCGTTTATGGTGGCTGGCATATTTTCCGGTGTGTGGACGACTGTAGGTGGACAGATATAAGAAAATAACAAGCCCTTTTAATGACGAGAAGGCCAGAGATAATTGTGGCTGGGCTGCGGCAGGCTTTGCTCTGTTGCCAAGATAGCGCTAATGTTCATATGAGTGACAAAGGTTATTTTCTATTAAGGTTATCAAGGTGATTCAAATTCATACTTCCGAGACATGAGTTTTCAGGGAACGAATTTGTTCCTGGAGGGTTTGAATGAACCTTACTGACCTAAACATTTGTGATTATGGGTAGGGAAGGTAGAATTATATTCAGGTTTGGTTTTATTTTAGCCAATTCTCTGTTTTATCTCTTTATTTACCTTTTGTCACTGTCATTGATTCTTTCCTCGATGGTTAAGAAACTACTTATTATTTATTTTCAATGATGAGGCGTTCAGTCATATAATAGACAGTTTGCGGTGGAGAGAGAAGAAAGATACCACATAGACTGTACAGTAATTGGGAAGCTAACAACAATAGAGAGAATCGAAAGAAGATAGCGTGAAGGAGTGAGAGAGAGGGAGAGAGAAAGAACCCTTTTTTAAAGAAAATATCTTAATTTCTCCTTGATTTCACCAAATTATCTTGCCACTACGATTTAGGTTTGAATTGTTATTTTTAAGTGTTTCACCTCCTCCTTTTGACAAGGTCCCCAGACCCGATAGGGTAATTCACATAAAAAGCAGTAGGATGATCAATAGCAAACTGTGAGCACTCGGGATTAGTACTCTTTGGGGTAAAAGGTAGCATAGAAGGAGCAGAGTTCACCTTATGAGGTGTCCATATCATTACAGGTTAATATGCATCATTTGGTGTTTACATACATGCCTCAGACCCTATATCTAATGCAAATGGTCATTCTGGACCATAATACGATCTTCCATCAATTAAGTTCAAAGATTCTTGATTTAGGCACCCTCATTTTCACATTATAACAACGGTGTAATTGATTAATGGTCTAGGCATTTTGAATCATGCATTAATTTTGCCTTTATCAAGCCCTTTGTGAACTATTTTGGCAGAAAGTGGGCCTTTTGGGCAATCTTAAGTTTTGGTATCACTTTTCTGGAAGCTTTTTAACGTTACCTTGTTTCAATATTTTTTTATGCTCGAAGGCCACTGTTATATGCTGCCAATCTTCGCTATTATTAACTTTACGCATATAAAATAAAATTTAACTCTGTGTATGCATCAGTACTGTGAAGTCCATTTCTTTTGAAACATTAAAGAGTTTGGCTATTAACGTAACAGATCATGTTAAGCAGGCGCCAACTAAGCGTTCTCTATGGGGTTCGTCAGGTGGATTATAATATTACGACCCAAAATATTTCAAACAAAAGCTATTGTCAACTTTTCTTCCCAATGTAGGCAACCCATTTATTATGCATGTTAACATTATTGTATACACCTTAAAATATAAAAATATACAATGAAAGGAAATAAAGAGATTTTTGAGGTTTTATTCTATACGTTGAAAGGCATCCTTCTTTATTTCTCACGGCTTAATATCAATAAAGAATTCTCACAGATCGTGTGTCCAATTAAGTTCAATTACTGAAGATAGAATCGTAGATTCTTTGCTGCACGATTGGAGGAGAAATACTGATAAGGCTGCGTGCCATTGATTCCGACTTGTTTGGACTCATTTACAACGCCTTTTGGTTGCCTTGATTACAGGAAAAGAATTCACTATTGGCAAAGGAGAATGTTACACCTTGTTCGAATCCTGATCAAGAGACCAGGGGTGATAGTGTAATTTGATGTTTAGTAATGTAGGGGAAATTGAGAGTATATTACACGCTCTAATATGAGTGAAAGAAAGGAACGCTATAAAAGGCGTTTGGTGTTTTCAGTTGTGATAAGATTGAGAGCAAAAAGAGAACATTGTAGGCACATTTAAGGAACCACGGAGATAATCGTGACCAATAATGCAATCCAGACCGCCATTGTGAAAGTAGGAATTTATTGTAGTAAATAAACAGCTAAATTCTACCCTGGAAACCTTTCTACTAGAGGAATATTCATGTCCTGACATTCATTATAAAATATAAAAGAACTCTAGAAATATAAACTGAATAGAAATTGTATTTTTATATCTTTTCCTATATTTATTTGGGCACCGTTGTTTTATATTTTAGCCGTTGTTTCGAGCTTTCTTCTTCCGTTTGCTATTCCCTTATTCGTTACTCACTTATTGTACCATCGTCTGGTGTCAGTATTTTATTGTTTCTCCTCAATAATAAGTCATTTAATTCATCAATGGTAAGTTATGGGAGAAATTAGAGACAACTGAAATGAATCAACGAGGGAAAATTCGTCTAGCGGAGAAAGAACCAAAGAGAAAGACGAAACAAGAAAGTAAAAGAGGCCGAGAAAAAAAAGAATATACCTTTGCAAAGAAAATACAACCTACACATTGATAAATATGCCTAAATATAATATAATATTTAGGTATATTGGTTTATAAAGCTTGTTTTTAATGGTATTTCATTCAAGATTTATTTTCTTAATCCCTTGGACATAGGGATCCTCATTTCGTTCAGGAGCAGCAGCAAGTTGAAGAGGTAGGCTCACATCCCTAGGGCCTAATGCAGCAAACTGGCCCCCTTTTCATATCAAAAATTATTATTATTATTCATATTTTTCCTTTTCCTTTTTTTCTTCCTTTTTCCGTATATTTTTTCGTGTCCTTTCTTTTTTATTTTCCTTTTTCTTTTCTTTTCCCTTTACTTTTACTTTTTCTTTCTTTTTATTTTCATTTTTCTTTTTCTTTTCCTTTTCTTTTCCTTTTTCTTTTTCTTTTCCTTTTTTTTCCTTTTCCCTTTACTTTTTTTCTTCTTCTTCTTCTTATTATTATTATTTACATTATTATTATATTATTATTACTATTAGTAGTAGTAGTAATATACACATTTTCACTTCTGGTAACTTTACCACTCTTTTAGTCTTAAATAGTGATGGGAGTTCATTGTGACCCTCTGTGACATACTTTTTGCAAGTTAAACCGTTAAACCACGCCCACAGGAACGGAATTATTAACAGTATTATTCATAATCCAGTGTTCATGATGTAAATTTCAGAACAGGTCTGTTAGTTTACTTGTAGTTTCTGACCCCACGAGCCTAGTTGTGTGTTAAAACTTCACGAGCCTAGTTGTGTGTTGAAACTTTACGAGCCTAGTTGTGTGTTAAAACTTCACAAGCCTAGTCGTGTTAAAACTTCACGAGCCTAGTTGTGTGTTAAAACTTCACGAGCCTAGTTGTGCGTTAAAACTTCACTAGCCTATTTGCGTGATAAAACTTCACGAGCCTAGTTGTGCGTTAAAACTTCACGAGCCTATTTGCGTGATAAAACTTCACGAGCCTAGTTGTGTGTTGAAACTTCACGAGCCTAGTTGTGCGTTAGAACTTCACTAGCCTATTTGTATGATAAAACTTCATGAGCCTAGTTTTTTCTTAAAACTTCACGAGGCTAGTTGTGCGTTGAAACTTTACGAGCCTAGTTGTGTGTTAAAACTTCACAAGCCTAGTTGTGTGTTAAAACTTCACGAGCCTAGTTGTGCGTTAAAACTTCATGAGCCTATTTGTGTGTTAAAACTTCACGAGCCTATTTGTGCGTTAAAACTTCACAAGCCTAGTTGTGTGTTAAAACTTCACGAGCCTAGTTGTGCGTTAAAATTTCACGAGCCTATTTGCGTGATAAAACTTCATGAGCCTAGTTGTGTGTTAAAACTTCACGAGCCTAGTTGTGCGTTAAAACTTCACGAGCCTATTTGCGTGATAAAGCTTCACGAGCCTAGTTGTGTGTTAAAACTTCACGAGCCTATTTGTGCGTTAAAACTTCATGAGCCTATTTGTGTGTTAAAACTTCACGAGCCTAGTTGTGTGTTAAAACTTCACGAGCCTAGTTGTGTGTTAAAACTTCACGAGCCTAGTTGTGTGTTAAAACTTCACGAGCCTAGTTGTGTGTTAAAACTTCACGAGCCTAGTTGTGTATTAAAACTTCACGAGCCTAGTTGTGCGTTAAAATTTCACGAGCCTATTTGCGTGATAAAACTTCATGAGCCTAGTTGTGTGTTAAAACTTCACGAGCCTAGTTGTGCGTTAAAACTTCACGAGCCTATTTGCGTGATAAAGCTTCACGAGCCTAGTTGTGTGTTAAAACTTCACGAGCCTATTTGTGCGTTAAAACTTCATGAGCCTATTTGTGTGTTAAAACTTCACGAGCCTAGTTGTGTGTTAAAACTTCACGAGCCTAGTTGTGTGTTAAAACTTCACGAGCCTAGTTGTGTGTTAAAACTTCACGAGCCTAGTTGTGTGTTAAAACTTCACGAGCCTAGTTGTGTGTTAAAACTTCACGAGCCTAGTTAAACGTTAACGGTTCTTTTTCTCAAAAGTATTCTGGCGGAAATGCCGTCCGCTCTTCTTACTGTTTCATTTTCTAAATAAATCAAAGGTTAGACTGAAGTAATTTGATATTAATAGTTTTTAGATTTTCAAGGGTTATTTAGAGGGTGGGTATAATTTACTCTCATTGATGCTCGCCGATCTCAACCTGTAGGAAAGTGGTTACAATCTAAGTTTCTTGTTTGGTTTTTGGAGGTTTTTGATACTCAAACGAACATGTTGCTGGTACTTCTGTGGGATATTTCCTCATACTTGTCACTCTAGTTTATACATTCCATTAAACTCATTGCGATCCCAATTAATACGACAAATGGATATTATCATAATATGCGATGTGTAGGTAATCCAATTACGCTCACTCTAAACCCAAAGATCAAAGGACAAATTTTCCTACTCATTTGTTGTTTTTTGTCAATCTTCTTTCTCCCTCCTCCTACATCCTACACCACGTAATTGGCCAGAAGGTGATATGTATTCAGCTATGTGTAAGTTATACCTCACCTGGTTGAGCTCATTACATATCTCGGCCGTGCGGTAGGTTTGTTGTACCACCCAGAACCAAACCGTGTGGTGGGCAGTGGTGGACGGTAGATATCCGCTTTGGTGTCGGAAAGACCAAAGGAGAAGAGAACAGGGAAAAAAGAGATCTTTTCCAAAGATTATGTATTATATTTCCAATTTATGCGATGCTGTTGAGTAACCTGGAAGAAAAGTAGGGAGCATCTGATAAAAAGAGAGATGTATTGGATAATTTGTGAAGATTGTTATAAAAGCGAATGGATCGTTAAAGTATCTTAGGAGATAACACTGACTTACCGAGAATAATAATTGAATAGGGTAGGAAAGTATCAATGCTAAAGGAATGGAGGATGAAAAGCTGAAAATGTTTGCACACAATATATAAAAATAGAAGAAGATTCCACTGCATATATGTAATCATGGAAATTTAGTGAAGGTTGGTTTAAAATTATTTAAAACAGAAAAGTTTATCATTAAAATGAAAGTATCAAACTTGCCGTCATTAAAGTTTATCATTAAAATAAATAACTGTAAATGTGAAGTCTCAAACTTGCCGTCATTAATTTTGTCTCTAAACAGAATGTCTACTCCACTGCCACATTTCAAAGTGTGATAAGAATAAGACAGTTAAAAGTAAAAATAAAATTACGAAGTAAAACTAAAAATAGGAGGAAAAGATAATAATAAAATTTATTAAGTTTCTGGAATAGCAAGACTATTACATCATTATCGATTAGATTTGAAACTTTAAGCGATAATAAAAGGAATCGTAAGAGTTTTTTGTGTTAATGATTGAAGGATGTATCACCACTAATCGGACTGCATATATGTAATCATGGAAATTTAGTGAAACCTGGTTTAAAATCATTTTAAAACAGAAAAGTTTATCATTACAATGAAAGTCTCAAACTTGCCGTCATTAAAGTTTATCATTAAAATAAATAACTGTAAATATGAAGTCTCAAACTTGCCGTCATTAATTTTGTCTCTAAACAGAATGTCTACTCCACTGCCACATTTCAAAGTGTGATAAGAATAAGACAGTTAAAAGTAAAAATAAAATTACGAAGTAAAACTAAAAAAAGGAGGATAAGATAATAAAAAATCTATTAAGTTTCTGGAATAGCAAGACCATTACATCATTATCCGATTAGATTTGAAACCTTAGGCGATAATAAAAGGAATCGTAAGAGTTTTTTGTGTTAATAATTGAAGGATGTATCACCACTAATCAGACTGAAGAAAAATAGTATGACAGGATGATTAGGGAGCACCATCGTAGAATAAAAGCAAATACTAATTTGCTATTTTGCTTCTCCACTCGAGGTAAAAAAAATAAACCCAAATTCTCTCTCCATAAGCCCCCTCCTTGGGAACAAGAGAAGAAGCCCAGCGTGGGAGGTGCAAACGCCAAATAGGAGGTTATTGGAGGAAAGAGATCTGACCACTGTTAAGCAGTTCGGGAACGAAAAGATAAAGACGTGTTAAACTAGTTAAACTAACAATTAACCGGGCAGCTCGGAGTTAGCAGAAGACGTTCTCCAGCTTTTGTTTGACAACAGACCGCCTATGAAGCCACGCACGTGAGATTTTAAAGTTCGACATCACACATCGTTTTCTTTACGTCCATTTTGAGGGGGGTCTTTGACAGAGAGGACGTATCATAATTTACGGGTTGGGAAAAACCTCTAACCTTGTGCGGTCGAAAGGGCCATTAATAGTTTAGAAATATTTAAAAATCTGGAACACACAATATATGAATATCTGTTTAACAGGTGCTAAAAACATTTAAATTGTTATGGTATTGTGCGTTTTAATTTGTTTTCAAATCATGTGTAGGAAACATATCCAAGAGGAAGATATTCTTCGTGAAAGCATGAATGTGATTCTTATTTTATGTGATTGTAGTTCAGTTCCAAAATACTTCCAAGGTAATATTTTTTACGGAGTTTTCTATCAAATCTTATGTATATTTAGATATAAATATTTAGAAATTATTGTTTACTTGTTATTCCTGCTACGACTTTAGAGAGAGGTAACTAGGACTGCCACTTATAAGAATGAATCTTTCCCCTTTTTTCAGGAAATGATAAAGAATTCCTCATTATTTTTTGATCTTAGAAATTGTACAAAATATCCTTTTTGCAACCACATTCCCCATTTCTTTCTCTTTTTAAATTCCGTTTCCATTTTCAATGTCCAAGTTCTCATATTTTAATGTTAACGTTGTGTAATCGCTCGTATCTTACACGTATAAGTCGGCAGCTCACTTTGTACTGGTTTGAGCAGGTATGCCTATCTTATAGTGTTTTGATTAATTATTAAATGTCAGAGGAACAAAAACGACATATGGAGAAGTTTTCTCCTTGAGAATGGCAATTAATATCGAATGGCATGTATCCTTGATTCTACCTGCCACAACACCCTAAAAATATTATGAACTGTCCTCGAATCAGTATTAGCATTTTAATTTTTCTCTTTCCTTACTCAGGTTACCAGACATATCTTTACTATAACTTAAATTCGTTTGTTTTTATGGAATTTTTTAGGTTCGCACTATTTCTGTCAATATTGGATTACCTAAACTTCTATTTTTCTTTAGTTATGTAGTAATAGAGACTAAGCACTTTTTTAATTTTTTTCAGACGCAATCGAGAAAATGAACCACATTATTGAATAGAGTTTTATATAATAGGGTAAGGATTCAATTATCTTAATTAGTTTACCATTTACTTAGGATAAATATACTTGCCGAGCAACATTAATCGAAATGCAATGCGATAAGCACAGGTAAATTACCAAACAAAAACCGGCACTAAAGGCGTATCCCTCAGAAGTACAATAACTAAACTATGAATGAAATGAAATAATGAAAGGAGTACATCGCAGGGCAATTAAAGTCATGAAAGAACATATTAAGTAAATATAAAAAGATATAAAGCGAAAGAGAGAAGATGGACTAAACGGAAGATAAATTTATCGTGGGGACAAAGGTGAGTTTCACACCATTAACTCCGCGTGTTTCTGAATACAACGGACGGGCGTTATCTCCATTCGGCCATCCTCGAGTTAAAAAAATAACTCAATTCAAATCGAGCTTTGAGACGCCACATTTTCATCCCCGCCGACAAAGGCACAAAATTCTAAGCATAGGTGGACTAGCAGAATGTTAAATGATGGCCTAAAAAAGCACTAAAAACGCAAAACACCAGGAAAAGTTAAAAAAATATAGAATGAAAGGAAAACCTCGTTTTGAATAAGAATTGTTAAAAGAGAGATACAAAAACCCTAAACATCTCTTGATGCATGTTCTTTATAAAGAAAAATTGACTAAGATCTACAGAAGAAATGATTAAAAACAGTCAAGGAAACAAAAAAGGGCTTTTTAGTCAGTGTTTTTCACTATTACTATATCTTATGCCATCCATGGAGGCCAGAAGCTTGTATATTACAGTGGTAATTGAGTGAGAGGTCACATCTGAAAGGTAAACACGAAGAAAGATATGGGAGCAGGTGGAATATATCAAGAGTTTCTTAAAAAGAAGTCCATTGAAATGGGGTGTCAAGAACTATGTATCTTGGAGATTCATCGAGATTTAGTCAAACAATGGATGCTAGGTACCCCATGTTTGTCCTATATAGGAGAATAGAGTGAAAAATAAATAAAAAAACTACAAGTGAGTACCACTGACAAGTTTTTAGGCAAAATTAGTGAATAACATTATACTTCAATGGTATTTGTGTAATTTTAGAAAGAAATAAGAAGTTTTGTGAACATCAACATTGTTTCAGAACGAAAAATAATTGCACTGGGTAGCATCCTAATAGGGATGAAGATTTTTTCTATGAGACATATCACGTTTGGCCACTCGATCTAAGATATTTCCAAATACACCATGTGTACTGCACAGGTCAGTGCTAGAGCATTTACTATTTCTACTTTTTTAGATTATTTGATTGAACATTTGAAGTAACTGGCTATATCTTTTCCTATACTTACAAGTTGTCTGTAAGCATAAGATCCTATAAGGAAGTTTAGACCATGTAAAGGCCATAAATATGATAGTAGGATAGTGTAGAAAGTAGCTTCTAGAATTTTTTGCTCAGAGAAGTATGACAAACAAAAGCATCATTTAAACCTTGGATTTCATTACCCCATAAATATTTTATTGTTGTAAATTTATAAAGGAAAATGTTATAGCTGTTTATATGCCAGATGATTTAAAACTATCTTTTCGTCATTAGGAAAGTGACGCATAAATTGCATAAAAACCAAAATGTGTTTACTCAGTGACTAAATTTATAGCATCCAGGCCAGGTATTGTCCCTTTATTAGAGAAGGCTACAAATGAACTAGAGTTAGACGAGAGTCCAAAAAACCCAAGATTTCCTCAGTTTTTAAAAACCTAGTGCATAAATAAGTATAGATGGCGCCAGTAGCTTAACTTGGAAGATTGGAAAAAGATAAGGATTATGGGTGACCTAATGGTACAAATAGAATACTTAATAGAAAGGAGTGTATAAACTACATAAATATTTTGATATGGGAACTGACTAGTCAAGGTAAAATGTAAAAATTATGCAAGGACAACTTCTATAGTCTAAGATTATAATATATGGGACTCCCTTAATTTTTAAACGTGGATATTCTCCTACCTATGACTGCCTTCAGCTCAAATTTAGATATCTTTGAATGTAAAGGATAGAGTTTAGGACAGTAAAGCCGTGTTCTCGAAAGCACTGCAACTTGAAGTGTATGTAAATATAATAACCTATCCTTAAGTGGAACAAATTTCATTTCTTTTTTGATTAAGAATCAGAAAATTGCCTAAAATTATTATAATTTTTTCTATCTTAAAAGTCATGGCGGATATATGTGATATTATAAAAAACCTAGTGTTTATACCTATCATATATGTAAACCATATAACGTTGAAGTGGAGGTGTAGCAGAATTTGTTTATTGTAACTCTCTCATGAAGAATGATGGTTCGTGGATCGTAGATGCTTCAAAACAAACTAAAAATTCTTTAGGTCTGGGGAGAGAGTTGTCAAATAAACAACTGACAGTAATTCTTTTCCATTTTAGAAATAATGGCAGATATATGTGATATTATAGAAAAACCTAGTGTTTATATGTATCATACACGAAAACTGATATGTATTTAAGGATATTGATGCGATTTGAAAAATTTCCGTTTGTCAAATGATTTCCGTGTCGTCTCCCAATTGAAGAGGTGAGGCTTTTTCTCCTTGGCGAAAGAAATCTTTTTCGGGAGTCTCGGAAAACCTCAGTGGACCATCATGAGAAACCTGACAAAAGTTTCTTCATTGAATATATAAACCTCTTTCCCAGTTTTAGAAAAAAGGATAACTTTAAAGTCTTCCATGCAGTTATGCAAAGGGTAAGTTTAGTTCCTATAATAAGTTCGGTGGTAATTTTCTATAAAGATCCTGAGTAAATAATCAATTTTATACATTCTCTTTGGTTAAGAGCAGAGGCAATTTCAATATAGGGGTCACCAAAGAATTAAGATAAATAAATTAGAGAAATTACAAATCGAGGTAACGCTCTGCTTAGTTTTGCTTACAATAGTTTTCAACAAATAAAATAAAGGGGAAAGGAATCTAGTCTCTTAACATATGCAAGCGGTAATTTTGTTTCTATAATTTATTTGGTAGTAATTTTCTATAAAGATCCAGAGTAAATAATCAATCTTATACATTCGTTTTGGTTAAGAGCAGAGGCAATTTCAATATAGAGCCACCAAAGAATTAAGATACATAAATTAGAGAAATTGCAAATCAAGGTAACGCTATGCTTAGTTTTGCTTACAATAGTTTTTCAACAAATGAAATAAAGGGGAAAGGAATCTAGTCTCTTAACTTATGCAAGCGGTAATTTTGTTTCTATAATTTATTTGGTAGTAATTTTCTATAAAGATCCAGAGTAAATAATCAATCTTATACATTTGTTTTGGTTAAGAGCAGAGGCAATTTCAATATAGAGCCACCAAAGAATTAAGATACATAAATTAGAGAAATTGCAAATCAAGGTAACGCTATGCTTAGTTTTGCTTACAATAGTTTTTCAACAAATGAACTAGAAGGGAAAGGAATCTAGTCTCTTAACTTATGCAAGCGGTAATTTTGTTTCTATAATTTATTTGGTAGTAATTTTCTATAAAGATCCAGAGTAAATAATCAATCTTATACATTCCCTTTGGTTAAGAGCAGAGGCAATTTCAATATAGAGCCACCAAAGAATTAAGATACATAAATTAGAGAAATTGCAAATCAAGGTAACGCTATGCTTAGTTTTGCTTACAATAGTTTTTCAACAAATGAACTAGAAGGGAAAGGAATCTAGTCTCTTAACTTATGCAAGCGGTAATTTTGTTTCTATAATTTATTTGGTAGTAATTTTCTATAAAGATCCAGAGTAAATAATCAATCTTATACATTCCCTTTGGTTAAGAGCAGAGGCAATTTCAATATAGAGCCACCAAAGAATTAAGATACATAAATTAGAGAAATTGCAAATCAAGGTAACGCTCTGCTTAGTTTTGCTTACAATAGTTTTTCAACAAATGAACTAGAGGGGAAAGGAATCTAGTCTCTTAAGTTATACAAGCGGTAATTTTGTTTCTATAATTAATTTGGTAGTAATTTTCTATAAAGATCCAGAGTAAATAATCAATTTTATATATTCTCTTTCATTAATATCAAATGCAATTTGAATATATAGCCACCCAACTATTAAGTAAAATTACTTTGAATAATTGTAAATAGAGTTAATGATATGCTTAATTTCCTTATAATCTTTTATAAAACGAATGAAATAGAGGTGTAGGAAATCTACTTAGGAAGCTTGATTTGAAGAAGGTTGGGCTGGTTTGCAGTTTTTCTCTTTAGAGAGTAGTATCGCTTCTTGGTCTCAGGATGAAGGAAGTTAGGGATGTACTTTAGGGTGATTCACCTTTATAAAGGTTGAATTTTATATTTTTTAAGCACTCAGACTCTTAAAATATTTTATTAGTTACGCAAACTAATGCTATGAAATTTTGTAAAGTTTAATGAATATCTTTATATGCTTTCTGATTTGTACATGTTGGCTTTTTGTGTAAAATCTATTAATAACTATATTCATAACAAGACGATTATTATAAAATCTTCTACAACACTTTGCAATCGTCGAATAGTATATATATATAAACAGTAAAAGACGGAAATCGCACTAAGATAACAGATATTACGTGTCATAAAACAATTGTCAACGGAATATTGTCTTTAAACTAGAAGTTGTCCTAAAAAAAACACGAACACAGAAGATTTTTATTATCACTACCGAACTTATTTGATAGAGTTCACGTTGATTCAGCAAAACTGATCCAGAACCCCCTAGGATAATCACTTTTGAAAGCTCAACGAAATCCTGAACAATAGTGGATTAGCGCTGGAGAAGGAAACGCGAATTTTGAAACACTAGCAAATGAAGAAAAGCAAAAACAACGATACAAGAAACAAATAAGCACATAAAAACTTTGGATTTGACTAAAACAAGCGATTATACTAAATCAGTTACAGAGAGTTCGTCCTTTTCTCATGATATTGAGTACTTGCCAGTTACTAGAGGAACAATTGAAGGAACCTCAATGGCAAAAAATCTCCCAAGAAAATTTAATCGTCACTCTATACCACCGGCCACTCTAAACAAAACTTCATGAGTGATAAGGAGGCTGTTCATCTCCTACCTCACTAATAAGGAGTCAAGTGATTCAGCACTCTGAGATTTTCGTCAGCCATTTCAAAGGTATACAAAGTAAGAAAGAAGCACCAATAAGAAGTAGAAATACCGCATGGAAACAAAATTAAAGAATCATCCAGATTTAGTCAAATAATGGGTGGTAGGTGCCCCATGTTTGTTCATTATAGGAGAATAAAGTAAAAACTAAATATAGAAACTACAAGTGAGTACCATTGACAAGTTTTTATGCAAAATTAGTGAACACATTATACTTCAATGGTCTTTGTATAATTTTAGAAATAAATAAACTGTTTTGTTAAAATCATAATTGTTTCAGAACGAAAAATAGTTGTCAACTTTACTCTTTATATGGATCAGTTGACATTAGCTATTTGTCAACAATTTTCTTTACGTATTACCTATCTTAAGTGTAGAAAGTACAGAACATGATGCACTGGGTAAAATCCCAAAATGGATGAAGATTTTTTTTTAGGAGACGTATCACGTTTGGCCACTCGATATAAGATATTTCCACATACATCATGTGTACTGCACAGGTCAGCGCTAAAGCATTTATTATTTCCACTTTTATAGATTATTTGATTAAAAATTTGAAATGACTGGCTATATCCTACCTCATCTTCTACCTCACTAATAAGAAGTCAAGCGATTCGCACCCTGAGATTTTCGTCAGCCATTCAAAGGTATTCAGAGCAAGAAAGAGTACAATTTAGAAGTAGAAATACAACATAGAAACAAATTTATAGAATCCTTGGTCATTGTCGTAAAATTGCTCACAGTCTGGTCCAATAATTATTCTAGTCCTTGATCTGGACACAGCGCTTTTGTTTAAGTCGATGGTATTGACCCTATGACTCAATCTACGATTATATATATATATATATATATATATATATATATATATAGCTAGGCTTTAATTCCTACTGAACGTGCGAAAGCTGGTTAGAGGTGAGTTGTGCCGCGGTCAGTATTCTCACTATAAAACTCTGACTTGTTACTGGGGGGAGGTTTGTGTTTGTTAAATTCTAAGAGTGCATAATACAGGTTGAATAAATTAGCCGAAGGGATTCTTAATTAAAGTATTGGCAAGGGTACGTCAAAAAGGAGGAGCCACAAATAAACACACGTACAAAAATAAACATTACTTTACACAAAAATATTAATTAGTAGCAAAGGTTAAACGGGCATTTAGGTAAATAAGGATTAAATATGAAACACTGACGTTAAGCGTCGAGATTTATAATGACTCAATGAGAGTATCAATCACTGTTAATTAAATAGGTAATTTAAGAATAGAGGGACACTAGGTTTACAGATTACCATTAATTATGATGGATTGGAGAGACGACTACTCAGGTCCAGATGGGGTGGTTCGGGTAGAGTTAACACGAGTTTTCGGGGAGAGGGGGGATAAGACGACGGGTTCGGGGCTGCTGACTGCAGTTCCGGTTAGTTCACTCCTAACTGTATGTGACACTAACAAATAGTAACTTCCAGTAACTATTTGGATGTTCCCTTCCCTTACTCAAGTTACGTTGAGCAACAGCGCGTATTCTTCTAGTCACAGACTCTGCGGGGTTGGATTTGCCTCAGGAACACTTTGAGACAGCGACCAAGTTAACTCAGCGGCGCGTTGGCAATCAATACGTTACGGGAACGACTCTCGTTCAACGTGAGGGTTACGCGAGTAGGTTTGGGACACTGCTCTAGAGGGATGATCGGCGTTGTCATTTATATCGCGGACTGTGTGAAATCGAGAGAGAGATTCCATTCACGACAATTCGCTCATCGCAGCGCCTTCTGGACAATCTCCATGGTATCATAAAGAAGGCAAATAGAATTTAGGCTTCTCTGTGAGATAGTCCTTCTTTCGTCAGACTTCCTGTCGCCTGTTGGGAAAGGGTAGGGGGGTGGGGAGAGACGAGACGAAGGTCAACTCAAACGACAAATTTCTTTCGTTCCCACGATTCTGGCGGCATGCGAGTATGTACGTTCCATACCCTCACAGTCATTAAGATGCTTGATATTCAGTGGGCTGCAAAATTATGCCTGATTTGACTGGTAGAGATATCTTGTGATGATATCGAAGGAATACTAGTCATTCCAAGACTTTCATCTGGAACTGGTGTTGCTTAAGCTGATGCAGTAGTTTCTAAGTTACGAAATTTCAATCTTCAAGACTTGGTGAATGCTATTAGTTTGATACAACGCCGTCAAATAGGTGGTGCGAACGTGCTGATTAATGTATCTTTATTGGAAATCAACTTAGTAGTTGTTGAATCGTGCATGTCATCATCATACGTATATTCAAACTTCAAGTTGAAAAGGCTTCTTAATAGTATTTTCTACGGGTCTATAAATCTGGTTGTTTAGGAGATTTAAGGAAAGTGGACGTCTCCTGATCTTTCATCTTTCACACTCCTTCACGGGGAGCTGTAAGATGCAAATGTTACTCAGTTGATTGTTTTGCTACATCAATTCTTAAAACGGATCAAACAGGATAAAGTTTCCGGGACCTGACGAAACTGCGAATAATAGTTCTAGATGAAGCTCCGCCAAAAGGTATTAAATTAAAATAAACTGCTACCATACGTAGACCAAGTTGGATGGCTATCAATACTTAATTATGCCACCAAAGTAGTTCTTCTCAGATATTGAATAAATATAACTGCCAGAAAATAAGAAGAATCACGAGGGTTGTGATTTTTGTTATCCAAATGTATCTTTTAGCTTGGTTCGCTGTTTCATTGGGAATCTCCTCTCTTTGTCTCGATTTAGGATATATGGCAAAGCTCAATGAATTCCATGATCGTGAACTTACTGAAACATTACTCAATGTTTTCAAAGTAACTTGTGGTACTTAAGATAAATGTGGTTGCTTTAGGCTTCTTTGACGATGAGGTAGACATAGGCAAATAAAGAAAAGGGCAATAGCATATGAAATTCGTGAAAAATTTAGGCGTCTTTAGGCATCTAAGGATGGAACATAGAAACCCGTACATCATTCCGTCACAAAAACAAAGAAGTTCTTCAGCAAACTAAAACTTGATCTAAACTTTTTGAACAAAGATACAGCTTTGTGAGAAGACGATGAAGCTAAATAGGTAGCCACAAATGCTGGCTCGTTAAAAGTTGTGTGCGATACAGCTCAAAGAGCTGTAGTTCTCGAAGAGATCTCCTCAGGGAAATTGACAAAAGACGAGACTCAGTACCAAACATGTCATCGAATGTGTCAAGCAACCAGAAAGAATTGTTTCCTAAAGTCAAGAACTCAACTGCACTGTGATACGCTATCTGAAATAACTTAATTAATGACTGCCTGGAATTCTTGGAAAAAATAATCTCGCAAATTTACTTCACGTCACCTGGAACGGAGGTAACGGGTTCGGATAGTACGAAAAACGCCTTCAAAATCTGGTTTCTATTTTTTTTAAATCAGTTTATAAGAAAGAGACAAATACTGTGTGTACTCATCATCATCACTAATCTTCATCTTTCATTTTAAGCGGCACCACTTAGGCAGATGACTGCTTAAGTCCCCGGCCCTGCCCCCCTCGCAAACTGCTGCTCGATGTGAGAGGATGGCCATTCATGTTTGTTCCAAATATGCCGCGCAGTTTCAATGGCATAATTGGGGACATTGGAGGAAGCTGGTTTGAGGAGTAGCCCATAGCCGATAACAATGTCAGAAACTATTCCGGACAAGGAACGGACTGCAACCTTCGCTGCTCATCCCAGCGGGGGCCCCTTCCAGGAACATAGGGGAACATACAACCGTCTCTATTGCATGTTGGGATGCGGTTGCGATTAAAACACCCTTGGGGTGTCGGCGTTGTTAATAAGTTCGCCATACACCTCCCCCACCTCAAGAATATTCCTCCCTGATTCATCTAGGCAGCAGGCAAGCGAGGGGAGCCCTCTTCCCCCAAGGCAAATTATTTAAAACTTTTAAAGTAAAACCGAATATTTAAAGAAATTCAGAGTAGTGAGTCCCCATATACAGCTAGAGTGCGAAAACAAAGTGAGCTCCTCTTCTAAAGGAGCTGCTCACCGCCAGAATGGCGGAGCACAGTGCCGCGAGGGTCCCACAGAACATTCTAATGGCCTGACAGAACCGGAAAAATGGAAGGTGTTCAAAACCCTATTCGGCAAATTGAGCGTTGCGATCTTGCAACTAATAGACTCGCTGACAGGATATGTTGCAATATGCGAAAAGGAACAGGACATTAAGACACTCACAAAGGAGGATGCGGTGAAGGACCTGCGGGAAATAAACCTACAGCCAAGTATCCCTCCCCCAGGTCCAGACACACAGAAGTGTGGTATACAGAAGGGTAGACTCGTGGATTGGCCAGCATACAAAAGAGGAGATGAAAGAAGAATCTGAAAGAAATAGTCATATTCAAAAATAGATGGGACCACACAGAATACTAACACGTGTTCAAAATAAACTTCACTGACACGCAGATGGCAACAAAGGCGAAAGAGATGGGATTACTGCTCTTCAATGCCAAAATAAGCTGTGAGAAGATTGAAAGGGAAGAATTTACTCCTGTACAAACATGCTTCAGATGCTTCAGGTTAAAGCACCACATGATGAGTTACTGCAAGGAACAAGAACTGACCAGTTCTAGATACAACCAGAAAGGATAGGATGGCGCAAATGCCCAGCAGAGGAAGAAAAGTGCCCGAGCTGTGGACAAAAGCACAGAGCAATGACGATGTCCTTCCCCAAAAGAAAGAGATACTTAAGAGAAAGGCAGAGGAGAAAAAACAGAGGGAATCAGGAGGGCGAGCACCTCCTACGCCTAATCGGCAAAAACCACCACCGCTGGAAATGTCGAAAACATCTTACAAAAAACATACCTGAAGATCTGTAACGAGAACTCGACAAAATTCCTCACGTGTATTCTATATGCCGTGCAGAACCTGACCAACCCGAGCTGATTTGCAAAAGAGCTGAACACCATGCTTAAAAATAATGGCCTTGCGAAAATCTTGTTCCGGGACAACCCTCTATCAGGGAAGATCCTACAGCTACAATTCCAGCCCGAAGAAGAGGCTCCAGCGAAGGATTACCAGCTGAAAAAAACAACTGAAAAGAGTGCGATCCTGAAACCCACCCCAACTCCTTAAAGGTCCACAAACAGGGATCCCAGAATTGAGGCCAAAAGAGTCCGAGAATTGAAAGAGAAAAAGAAAGAAAAGAGAACAGCCAGAAGGATCAAACAAGCTGAGGGTAACCTCTCAAGCTCTGCATCCTCCTCCTCCTCTGAATAAGAGTACACTCAGCCCCTAATGGCTCTTGAGAGATCATCCAACTTAATAGGGCGACCAGAACGTTCTTCGTCATTAAGATTGAAATGACGGTTTTTGAAACGTGAAAACCACCATTGAGCTGTCCTTTCTGATAAAGCATTTTCTCCGTACACAGCACAAATATCGCAACGAGCTTTGACTGCCTCTGAATTGTTCGCGTCTCGATTGAAAATGAATAACAACAAGTGTCGAAAATGCGCCTTTTTTTCAACTTGACATTCCATTTTGAGGGTACAGAACAAAAATTAAATTAACACAACTTTTAAATAAACCGCAATGACTTATTACTCAACTTCAAGACGTAGCCTAAGCCAAAGCCTAATAGTCTACGCTGTTAAGAGACGTAGCCTTACCTTTGCAAATTTTGCTCTCATTATTTATTATTGTTTCTTAATATGTGCACAAATCACGTCAACAAAATTTAAACCAACACAACATTAAAAAAACGCAAGAACTTATTCCTCAACCTAATACATAACTGAAACACTAAACACTGAAAACTAACACAGTACAACCCAAAACACACGCGAAAGAATAAATAACAGTACACTAAGACGATAACACTAGGTAAATTGTTGAACTGAGAGCTAACAAAGTCTTGAAAGCTCAACAATTACAACAAAAATTAGTAACCAAGGTATACGAACACAAACGATAAGAAGAACACGCTAACAGAACAGTATGAGACAATTAAACAAAGAACAACACCAGAAAAGGCAAATGAAAGGACAAAACATAAAGCAATGTCCTCCCTATTAGGGCAAAATATCCCTGCCTCTTTTAATTTTCACCTACTATCATTAACACTATCCAAACCATCTTCTGATATTGAGTACACCATATTATCTTAATTAATAAAACAAAAAGAGTAATTTTAATATTGGTTAATAAGCATAATTTGTGTTATAAATGAGATATTACAATAAAACTTTAGTTACATTGACCATATTGACGGGAGGAGGGGTTATAACCATGTTGGCTTATTTTCCTACACATCTTAGTTATTGTTGGCTCATGGATGAGACCAGCGTTTCACTCTTCCTCACACCGAATACATGGCAGGAATACAGGCTGCCCTCCGGGCGGCTTGTTCGAAGAAGATGGGAGACGGTACTGCCCCTTGATGGGGTGCTCGCTTGCACCTATTGTGACTAATGTCGTGTCCCAGACAGTTAGGCACATTCTTGTTGAATGTCCCAGTCTGGGGGATTTTCGCACGCATTACCTCCACTGGTACTGGGAAAAACGGTGTCGCTACGAATTGTCCCTTGTACTAGGGGAGGATTTGTGCACACAGACCTTGGATTGTATTTCATTTTGAAGGAGGCTTGCCTCCTCCACCTTATTTGACCAGTTTTAAGGTTGCATGTACTCGTGCCGGTGGAGGCGCAAGAACACGCCGGAGCGCGGTTCCTTCTTGTCTTTTTCTTTATTTTGTTATTAGTTTTATTTGTTTTTTGCTATGTTTTTTTTAATATAGTCAAGTACAGGGAATTATGCCCAAGTAGGCAGTCATCGGATGGGCTCTTAAAATAAAAAAAAATAAAACCCTTTGCTATTTTTTATTCACCTAGTAGTATCAACAATTCAAAAGCCTAGTATTAGGTTAGAATGCAAAGACATATAAACAAAGCTTACTATTTAATGGCAGGGAGATCTTTATTTTTAAAAGTAGTTTACAACCAACCACACTCTTGCCATTTTTCGTTCTCTCGCAAAATATCTGTCAAATCTTCACCTTTTAGCAATATAATGGAACTACGCCTTATTCCCACATCTGTTTCAATTCTTCACTTCTAAAATGAGGCCATGAGCTATAGAAAAGTTAATTAAATTGTCCCAGGACGCCAAAAGGTATATTAAAGTTCAACCAACTAAACATACAAGAATCACAATCCACCATCATTCACTAACGGTTGTCAATAAGTTTTGGTCTTAATTTTCAAATCAGATCGAAATCAGTGTCGCCAATGCTTGAAATCAGGGTTTCTTTACACATCAAGAGAAGGCAAAGAGCACTTAGTTTAATTTCATTTTGACCCCATCAAGATGGAGTATCTTAAAAATGTGTACTTTCTGTACCAAACTGAAACCATATATGACAACTACACTGCCTAAAACACCATTAGTATTGTTTTTAATACTAGAAACATGACATAGGTCTTGTAAAGTTTCGCCATAAAATCAATAACAAATCTAATAGTGATAAAATATGTCCTATTAAATGTAAAGGGGCTTTGAAAGAATCTAATGAAGACATAGTAGAGGTTCTTATTCATCATTTTTCTTTAGGATTTATAAAGGAGAATCCAGATGGATTAATTGGTGATAATTCTAGGTCAAGGAAAGTGTTGTTGAATATTATTAATCTGGATAAGAAAATAATTAAATGGCTTATATTTTAGAGTTAAATACTAGTTAGGCATCTGGCCGAGACAACATTCATTCTAGGTTACCCAAAGAAGGTGTAGAGAGTACTGCAGTAGCTCTAGATAAGCTATATACTAGATCACTAGAGTTTAGAGAAATACCTGATGATTGGAAATGAGTGAATGTAATGCCCATTTTTAAGAAGGGAAGTAAAGAAGACCCGAATAACTATAGACCAGTAAGATTAACTTCTATAGGTTGTAAAATTCTTGAGAATATAGTTAAGAAGGGATTTTCTGGTAGGTTAATAAATGAGGCTTAATATGGGTTTAGAAGAGGTAGATCATGTTTAACAAATTTACTGGATTTTTATGTATTATGTAACTAAGCACTTATATAAGGGAGAGGATGTTGATGTAATTTTTTTAGATTTTAGCAAAGCTTTTGATAAGGTTCCAAATAGGAGACTACTTCACAAATTAAAAATGCATGGGATATGCGGGAAAGTTTTGAATTGGATAGCTGAATGGCTGAAAGACAAGAAACAGAGTGGTACTGAATGGGGTAAGGTCACAGTGGAGGGACGTTGTCAATGCCATATCTCAGCGATCCGTTCTAGGCCCATTATTATTCAGAGTTTATTTAAGTAAATGATCTTGGGGAGGCTGTAAATAGTGTGGATGGGTTTTGAAGGATGTGGATGATCTTTGATAAGCCCTTGTGGCTTTTGTCATTCGTGAAATTGTTATGAGAAAACTCTCATAAAATTTCTTTTTATTCTGAAATTTGAAGATGAGAGGGAATATTTTAAAACAAATATTGTTTAAACAATGTTTCACTCTAGGGCATATATATTGATATGCAAGCTATTTTCTTTGACCGAGTTTAATAAAGAAAAAATCTAGAATAACTCAGTTCTTATCTTATTTTCGAATATGAAGAATTAGAAACTATAAATGTAAATAATTTATCTTCCTGAGTACATATTGAGGTAACGCTAGAAAATATGCTAGACTCCCATAAACTTTTTAAAAGAAAACCTTTAAGCAATAACAAATTTATTTATATATTCACATAAAATATTTACGATTACCATTTTATTCACCCCTTGACAACCTGAAAATACCTACAAGAAATATTAAGGGGCTAGCTTGTACATTTAATATCATTGGCGTAAATCTTTTACTCCCGGAAACGAAAGTGGGAATTGTAAATAGACATTCCTTTTAATTTAGTTTCCTTGTTATATTAAGTAAGTTGAGAGTAGTAGTAATAATGATTTGGGTTAATTAAGTTTTAATAAGTGGTCGTCGTTACGTTTTGCGAAATTGTATTGTTTCGAGTTGCCACCTAGCACAGCTCCAGGTGTACCGAGAAGCAGTTTTTTCCTTTTCTGTTACTACGACTCAGTGTCAAGACGTAAATACAGACCCCGTTAAAATCTACTAAAAATTCTGCCAGTTGTCAATTTTTGGTTCATACGGCGTGTAAAGCCGTATGATAAATAAATTAGCTATTTTGATTTAAGTCTCATAAATATTAATGGATAAATAAGCCATTATCTCGCTCCAAGATCAAGATTAATCACCGTTTATTAATAATAATAGCTACCTATTAGGATCCTTTAAGCATATTATACTTAGCCACTATGAATGGGATATTTAATAACCACCTTATATTAGAGCAAGTAAGTGGAGATTTTTGTTCTTATACTAAGTTTATATTACAGCCATTATTTTTCATTTAAAATTTAATTTAATCATTCTTCTCGCAGTTTCTTGTTCAAATTGTTTTACTGACCAAGTTCATAATTGAAAATTAAACAGGAAAGTCGCGACAATCGTTTTTTGTATAAAAAGTATTTATTAATTAAAATATCGATCTGGACATAAAATTTCGATCTTGACATCTGGCGAGTTAAACGATAGGAGAGCATTGCCAATGATGCTAAAAACTACTTTGATGAATTGTATTTTTATGTATATTAAAATTGATTTTACTTTCATTTTAATAAAAAACATTGATTTCATTGCAACCTAATAGTTCTTTTGAATATTTTATTGATATTTTAGAAAGTAAAGTAGATCTTAAGACGGGGTATTATGGTTTCAAATAGCTTAAACTCTATTTTGTTATAAATTGAATCACAGCCTGGAACAGTTGAATATTGATACCGCCGTCAAGTGTTCCGCTATTTGAGTAAACCCAGTCAAGTGGTCCGCTATTTGAGGAAGCACGGTCACGTCGGCCGGCAGAACATTTTATCATTCACAATTTTCCCGATCTTTGCTACTTTTTAAAATCCTGTGCTACTTTTTTATACCTCTGCTACTTTGCAAAGTTGGTGCTAATCCCTTTGGTAATTTTACATTTTAATGTATAGTTTTTGACAAATTTGAAGGCAAACTTAACCAAAAACGCATATGAAATATGAATATTTCATAAGTGATAATTTTATAAATTTGAGACCTGAGGGAATTCTGTCAGTGGTTTCTGAATTAGAGTTGAAAAGGTTTTCCCGTACAGACAAAAATTATTTTGGGGCTAACGGGATAGTTGATATTTGGAATCATTTACCAATTGATATTGTCAATTGTAGGTTTGTGGATAATTTCAAAAGTAAAATTTTAAAACCAGTTGATTTTAAATTGTTTCGTAACGCATTCTGCTTATCATAATACTTTGAACCTAACGTAATTCTACTGGGTGATTCAGGAAAAAAGGATCCAAGGAAAAAAAACATTCTTAATATTTTATTTCTTTCATAAAAAAATATATCATTCAGAAAAGTAGTTACTGGTTGATAATCAATTATTTATTTTTATTGTTATAATAGCAATCTCTCGCACCATTTTGCATCGGAAATAGCGTAAAGTAGGCGTTGCTATCGTGGTCTCAATTTACCCTATAACATTCGATATACCTTGAATATTTGAGGCCTACTTTAAAACTGAATTTGCTTTATAATTTTAAAACCGAGAATACCCCCTGATAGAGTAGCTACCTGCTACAAGGATAGACAACCAAACAAACGAAATTAATTGGAAACAAAATTTACTGGTCAGATTGTACTTAGTTTTCTCAGGGGTTTTATTTCAGAAAGTTTAAACACTTTCTTTCACCATTTGGTGGATGACTACAGGAGTGGGAAAGATAGTAGAATATTAAAAAGCTGTGCAAAAGATGACCCGACGACACCAGTTAATGAAGTACGTGAGGAACACCTTTACCATGAATGTACAGTAATGAGTGTCCACTTTATCTTTATCTAAATAACATCAGGTATCATGAGGACACTATTAACCATCAGCAAAACTACACAAATTCAGGTTCAGGTTGTACATACCTAACTGAGTGAGCGTTCATGTTTTAGTGTCAAGATTTATATTTGGAGAAAAAAATCAAAGAGGAGTTCTGGTTCTCAGAACAAGTGAAGATATGTTCATTTATGTGGTATTAGAACTGTCAGCAGAACTTAAGTTTTTCGTTCCTTTTGAAACATATTTAATCTTTGTTAAATCAATTTTGGTTTTATTTAATGTTTAACCACATAATATAAAATTGATGGTAGATCGAATATTATAATGGCACCATTCTTATTTTAACGGTCTAATGTATAAACTTGAAACTATTTTCCTTCGATGTTTAGAATTTTATAGAAGAACTTGTAATTTAAGAGATATAGGGTTATTATTTGGTTCCATTGCCCTGGATCCAAAATGAGTAATTTCAATTGTTGCAATAGTAAATAAACATCAAAATTTAGCTCACTATCTATAGAGCTACATCACTATTTAAGATTACATCAGTTCTTTTTCTTCTAGAGAAAAGTTTTTACTTGTAATTTATTAGGTGTATACTTTACTTTTTGCACTTATCCCATAGGTGTAAAAAGGTATTTTTTCTTATTTTCTAGAATCAAGTGGGGAGTGTTAATGGTATTAATCCTTTATGATGCCTAATAGTGCATTGTTTAAAGTAGGAGGCATTTAGGAACAATATTTTTCTACTTGCATGTATGATATGGTTAAATTTCTTGAATTATTATTATTATTAAATGTTAGGAGTGCTGGATCTTTGGGGGAATCACTAGAGCCTCGTAGAGTGATGGATCTCCGGAAGAAGAAGCTTTTCTGTTTTGACATCACTGTAGACGTCTAAATACCACGTACATTAGTGTACGCAGAAATACTCCGACACAAGCTGTGTGTCCCTCCAGTATTCCAAATTTAACTTTAGCCTCGAATTCCCTCCCTCCTTTTCGCGCCTTCGAGACAACCAAATTCGAGACGGCCGTTCAGGAAAATGTCTGCCGCTAAAAGACACCTGCTAGCCTATGAAGGTCCGAGTTTTCGCGCAATCGTAAACTGCGACGTGGCTCGAAGGTGTGAAAGATTTACTCTGTCTGGCAGGAGATGAAAAGGTCTTTCACGCAGCGATACGGATTCGATGAGAATTCGGTGCTCTCTCTCAATTTCTGTTCGTGAGAGAAACAAAAGGAAAACTTCTCCCTGGAGTCAGGCAGAAGACCTTGGACCTACGTTGAGTGTGTTGGAGCTCGTTCCACAAATGAAACAGTTCGCCCATTGCAAGGAAGGAATTTCTCGTGGAATTGGTTGCTGCCGTCACAGTACTTGTAGATGCCAAACTTCTCGCAGGCTTCCCCTATTCAGAGTCTGAGGTTACACAGGACCTCCCTCTGGGGATTACCCTAGACGTAACTAGGTAATTGGTTTTGGCTATCCACTCCAGGAGCCGAATAATCGGACAGTCACTTCGAGGAAGAAGAAGTCCGATTTGAGCCACAGTTTGGCTCACCTTCGTGATCCGGCATAAGATCATTATATTATCGGTCTAGGATTACCTTCTCATTTGGTAACCTCTGACGGCCGGACTAAGTGCGATCATCGTCACCAGAAGAGGATCTTCACCGTCATTCTCAGAAATACTTACGAACTCAAAGGTATTATTAAATTGAATTATCCCTTTCCCTAACTTCACCATTTTATTTGTGAACTAGAATTCCCATCCCGAGCTCATAACCTCGAGTATTAGAAGTGCTTAATTCAGTGTTTTATTCAATAATACTATTCTATTCATTCTGTCGGGTGCCATTAAGACGCAAACATCCTAGTGAGTAATTTTCAAATATAATCCCCACGACATTTTTGTAGACTTACTTATTCACTGAAAGATTAATTCTATTTATACCTATATACGCTGTCGCTTATTTCAAATTCATGTTCATTAAAGATTATTTTGTTTCTGTGTGTTTAACTATTTTGGACGATCCTTTGGCAATTATTAAGCAACCCACTCCGCTTAAATCTCAATATTACACCGGTCCATCCATGACTGGCTTTTACTGAGTGGGGACACACTCAGGGGATCATCATCTTAATTTTGATCAAAAGGGAAGCACCGGGGTTATTCTTATTCACCGGAAGTGGCTAAGGTAGGTGTATTGGATACACTTCACCTTCGCTTTACTTTGGTGCGGTAATAAAATATATGTCCAGGAAGAGGGACTGGGATTACCTACTCACTAAACCTCGACAATCACATTTTCGCGGAGCCATGGGATGTAAGTCAGACACTTCCGAAAACTATCTACTAATAAATTATATTTATACTTTCTGAAAATCTTTCGGTAAAAATACGTTTTTCTCTTGAACTATAGCAGATTTCTGTTCCATAGGCTACGGAAGCGTAGCGTAACCTATGGAGCTGAATGTAGGAATTGTGTGAATTCGTCAGTAATACAGTTGCTACGGTTCATTTTAGACCTTTGTCTGCATTTTCATCCCATTTAAGATGTCAATTTATCAATTAACGAGAGAGGTAAATCGCAAGGAAGCTGCTGGGCTAAATTTAAAAGAGAAGAAAGTTTCACATGTAAATAGAAATTGTAAAAATGTACATCGAATGAAAATGACAGTTTATTCAATTAATGACTGTTGGTATTATAATTAGGTTAGTCGCAGAACGTTCATTTGTTTACGTAGTAGGAGGGGTGGTCAATAAGTTTTGCAATTTGCATATAAGGAAACGAGATATGAGGAAAAGTGTTTTATTATTTTTCAATATAACTACCCTCGACTTCAATGCACGTGCGCCACTTGTCCCTGAGGCTTCAAATTCCCGACAACCAGAAATCTCCCAACTGTTGTTCAATCCACTCCTGGACGGCGAGCTGGACATCTTTATCGTCCCCAAACCGGCATCCACGCAGTGCAGCCTTGAGCTGGCGGAATAAAACGTAGTCACTAAGAGCCAGATCTGGACTGTAGGGGGCATGGTTGAGCTCCTCGAATCCACACTCGCGCAGGACAGCTTCTGCAACTCTGGCCTTGTGAACAGGGGCATTGTCGTGGAGGAGCAAGACACCACGTGTCAACTTGCCGCGCCGCTTCTAACGGATGCACTTCTGACACCCAACCAGTTCCTCGGCATAATATTGGCCTGTGATGGTCCTTCCACGAGACGCATAGTCCACCATCAACACTCCCTCAGAATCCCAGAAGATGGTGGCCATGATCTTCCCGGCTAAGGGTTGGGCCTGGAACATGATGGGTGTCGGAGACCATGCTTTCGAGCTTGGTCTCGGGATTCCAGTGATGGGCCCACGTTTCATTACCTGTCACTATGCATAACTCAAATCCCGCTGGTCTTATTTGTACAGGAGCAGCAGCTCCTCCGAACTTTGACGACGTTAAAGTCGATCATGGGGTGAGTTTTCGTGAGGTTTCTAGGGACTCAACCGGCAGAGACCTTGGTCATGGCTAAATTGTCGTGGATGATGTTCATAACACTTCCATCTGATATTCCAAGTTCTTGTTCGATTTCTTCGACCTTCACCCGTCGATTTTCGAGGATCATCCTCTTCACACGGGCCGCACTGTCCTCATTGGTCATCTTTGACGGCGTCCTGGACGGGGCTCCTCTTCAAGGAATTCACAACCATGGTGGAACTCCCTATTCCAGCGAGCAATAGTTGTATAGGAAGGGGCAGTGTCGGTGTACACTGCAACCATGCGTTCATGGATCTCTTTTGCATTTTTACCTTCCTTAGTCGAAGATTTGATCACTGCGCGGTGCTCAACCTTCTCCATTGTTGAAATATTTGTGACTGACGATCTGCAATCAGCTACTGCTTATTAAATAGACGAGGCAGGAGCGTGCAGCTGCAGGTCCTGACTTTTCATAACTTGTCCTAACACCCCCACAAACAGCCATCCCCCTTCCTCTGTTTTGCCCTACCGATTTGCAAAACTTATTGACCGCCCCTCGTAGCTTGCTCAAATTAAGAAAAAGTTCTTTTGAATTTTTGCACCACAAAAATTGGTCGCTATTTCTTGGTAGAAGAGGGGGTGTAAATTTAAATATTCTTCTAATACTCCATTGAAACATTTGGTTTTTCTTTTTTTTCTTTCTTCTCTTGGATAACATGCTCCTCTTCATTCTTTCATTTGACAGCAACTAATTAATCACATAAACTGGAATAATTTAGAGTTTCCTCTATCTTGTTCATTAACAGAGGTAGAAAAATCAGAAACTAATTCCTTTTGAGATTTGACTCGTCAACATTTTCTAAACAATCTATTGCCAATCTTTTTCTATTTCCTCTAACATATATTTTCTTTGAGATTTCATTTTGAATATTGCCTCTAGTAAAGATGACAAGCACAAAGACTCGTGTTCTCTATATGCTGAAAATCTTTTTTCCATTCAAGGTGTAGTTCTTTTACTGTGGTATAAAATTCCACTAAAGGAACTGCTGCTCTTTTCTTTTTACAAGAAAAATTTCATAGTGTCTATAATGGGAATAATTAGAGATGATATGGATTCTCGTTTGCTGGCTTCCACAGTAATTACTTGAAATGGTTTTAAAAGTAAAATAATTTTTCCAACAAAGACGACCTGTAAGGAGTTAATGTAAGAATCTTATTATCTATAACATATGTAACAAGGGCTTTTTGCTGATCTAAGTTTCTTTCCTACGTGTAATACGTTGAATTCCAGCGAGTATGCACATCCCGAATTAATAAGTGTTTATTTAAACCTAAATCATCTTGCAATTCTTCCAGTTTTCTTACAACTAAAGCACACTTATTAAAATGTGTCACAATATTTTTTTTAGTTGTGATCATAGTTTTCACAATTTGCTGAGAAAATATGGATTCATTAAGTATGAGCTGGTGTGTATATATGAAATATGATAATCCTTCTAAGATGTAGTTCATGAGTCCAGCTACCATATTTGCACCAGAATTGCTTAGTACATAGAATATCTTATCCGTTTTCAACTTACACTGCTCAAGGGCATTGCATATCTTTGCACTGAATCGTTATGCAGTATGTGAACCTTCAAAAAGAACAATGCGCAAAGCAGACCTTTCTTATTGAAACTGATCTGTAAACCAGTAGCTTATTACACTCAAAAATGGATTGTTTTTTTTACTATCAAAATATCAGTTGTTAAAGAAATATAGTTTCCATCATCAATAGATTTTTGGAATTTTTAATTAAGCATTCTGAAATATATCAAGAATGATATTTTCAGAAAAATATTTTCTGCTGGGATCATTGTAATTAGGCGCTTTGTATTTTAATAATCTTTGAAATCATAATTCGATAGCAATCATTTCTCCAATTGAATAATAAACTTTAGATCATTGATAATTAATGTCCCACAATTTTTTCTTCAAAATTAGATGAGTTAAAGTACTTGTCGTTGGATAGAAGAGTCGGTTATTACTGATGAACATCCAGCTTCTGTTGTTTCATTTATCTTTTTTTCCAGTTTCTTTTAAAAAGTATTCATGATGACATTTCTTGAGACGATTTAGCATGTTTTTGTTGCTGAAAATATTTGTACTATTTCCTCCTCTTGATAGATAATGAAGCATTGCATAAATTACACTTGGCAAACTTATCATTTGTATCTACTTTAAAAAAAATTCCATGCAATTCTAGAAGCCATGAGCGGCTTGGTTAGGAAAAAATTACAAATTTACAATTAAAATGTTTTGGGGAATTCTAAATGAAACTGAAAAAGAAATAGCTTATATTAAAAAATAATTTTATTGCATTAATATATAATTTTATTCACATATTAACAGAGTAGAAATAATTGAGTATGTTCAGAACCTCTAAATCAGGGATCTCTCTTGATAATATTACAACGAAAATAATTATAAGTTACCAGATGTAAAATAATTATTTACAACTCGAAGTTTAATTGAATTTTAAGGGCAAATAAAGTTGTTGTGCTGTTTTAAACGTTCATGTAAATATTATTAACATGTGCGATTAATACCTTTATAGAATAGAAAGTAATACTATATAGAAAATTTTAGACTATTTATTTGGTAAGTTTTTCCAATGCCAAATAAAGAGGCAGACATGATATGAAGCAAATGTTATAAAGCTTGCCTGATATTGCTAGGATTTTTGTTTTACTATAAAATTACCTACGAGGGGCGGTCAATAAGTTTTGCAATTCGGATATAAGGAAAAGTGTTTTATTATTATTCATTTTAACTACTTTCGACTTCAATGCACTTGCGCTACTTGTCCCTGAGGCTTCGAATTCCCGACAACCAGAAATCTCCCGACTGCTGTTCAATCCACTCCAGGACGGCAAGCTGGACATCTTCATCGTCCCCAAACCGGCGTCCACGCAGTGCAGCCTTGAGCTGGCGAAATAAAAAGTAGTCGCTAGGGGCCAGATCTGGACTGTAAGGGGGGTGGTTTAGCTCCTTGAATCCGCACTCGCGCAGGGTAGCTTGTACAACTCTGGCCTTGTGAACTTTGACGACGTTGAAGTTGATCATAGGACGTAAGGTTTCTAGGGACCTTGGTCATGGACAAATTGTCGTGGATGATGTTGATAACACTTCCATGTGATATTCCAAGTTCTCGCTCGATTTCTTCGACTTTCACCCGTCGACTTTCGACGATCATCCTCTCCACACGGGCCACATTGTCCTCTTTGGTCACGTCTGACGAGGGCCCTGGACGGGGGTCATCTTCAAGGGACTACCGACCATGGTGAAACTCCGTATTCCAGCGAGTAATGGTTGCATAAGAAAGGGGGATGGTGTCGGTGTACACTGCAACCATGCGTTCATAGATCTCTTTTGCATTCTTGCCTTCCTTAGTCAAAGATTTGATCACTGCGCGGTGCTTAACCTTCTCCATTGCTGAGAAATTTGTGACTGACGATCTGCAATCAGCTACTGCTTCTTAAATAGACGATGCAGGAGCATGCAGCTGCAGGTCATGACTTGTCATAACTTGTCCTAACACCCCCACAAACAGCCATCCCCCTTCCTCTGTTTTGCCCTACCGATTCGCAAAACTTATTGACCGCCCCTCGTACTCATGGGTCTGCCGATGACAACTGCACACGACTTTTAATAATTCATCCTCTATACCTTATTGATAAGGGGGATTTAAGTCCAATACATACATATTAGGATATTTCATGCAATAGTAATTAATAATTGGCCGATTAATCCGTATCTGCCGATAATGCAGAACCGATTAATCGGTAATCGGCCAATTTGCTTATCAGTGAACCCCTACTTCATATCCTAAAACACGCTGGAGGAACTGCGACCGAATGCCCTCTATACATTTTCACTTGTTTTAGCTTCTGCACTTTCTTTTGGATGTAAGGGGGTGGGGGAGCTCGTTTGACCGTGCTGGGAACTTCATTTTATGCGCGTTGGTGTAGAAAAAGGGGTAAAGAAAAATGAAGAACGAAAGTAGAGTAGGCGAGTTGCGAACAGCTTCCTACGTCACCTGACCATTGTTATCGGGCAGCGAATCTACTGCGCCATCCTGAGTCTCAAAAAAAGACTCATTCAATCGAAGCTTTTAAACTGCTAGCTTGCCATTCCCGGCCCGCTACACAACCCACTCCTAGAAAAGGAGCGTTTTTTGAAAAAAATGAAGACATCTGTTGGAAATGTTAAACAAGGGTAACGCTTTCCCTTCTGAGTCTGGGCATCATTGTAGATAGAGGAGTGTAAGTAAAAGCTCCCCCTCCCCCTAAAAAATAAAGAACGAAAGTAGAGTAAGTGCGAGTTGCGAACAGCTTCCTGCATCGCCGGACCACTGTTAGCGAGCGACCCATACACTACGCCATCTTGACTCTCTCTCAAAAAAGTTGGACTTGGACTTGGATATAAAAAGTGTGTTGAAAAAGAAAAAAACACACACACATATGAGAATGCAACTGCACTCACGTATGCATCTATGCATATGATAGTGGAAGACAAATAGGTAGGGAGAGATTTCCCTGATGAAAAGGATAGAGAGTGGGAGGGGGGGGGAAGAAAATCCCTGGTGATAGGGAATCGCAGGCGAATTTGAGTTTGGTGTTATTACTCAGTGCTTTTATTTAATATTCTTGGTGTTTTTCGTATTCTTCTTGATTTTGATGTTTGCTTTGAAAATGTTACTGTCTTCGTGTTGTTTCTGTTTTATGTTCTTTATTTTGTTGTTTGTGATCATTGGATTGTTTTTTTTTGTTGTGTGTGTTTTTTCTTCTTCGTGTAGCGTTCAAGCCTTTGTAGGCGTTTTCTTGTCTCTCATTCAAGCGAAGCTTTTAAACCGCTCGCTTGCACTAATCAGCAGGATACGGATTTATCCAGCTCCTAATCCTGGTAAATAGGGCCCATTCAAGGCATTATTTCCTTTGGAACGTAGTCTTTCTCTGGCATACCCATATTACTGTTGACTAGGAATTCAAGAAAGTCTCTCTAAAGGCGACTAAGAAAAATACCTTGAATATAGTGACAACCGTGGGTCGTAGAAGACTACGAATCTGTACTCTATCATGCGTGAATTGGCGTTGAGTTCTATGCTAATTTCTACGAATAATAATCTTATGAAAATGTTTCATGGCTTTGAACAGTGTCAAGGGGATTGCCGGCCCTGCCTTGGTTTAGGAGGGACCATTATATTTTTCCCCTAGTTTTATGCCCTTCTCTTTCTTCTCATATCCAAGGCCTTATCAGGGTCCATGCCAAGTCATTGTCCTCTGATGAGTAAAACACGTAATAAATTAAAAATCTTTAAATGGCAAGAAATTACAGGTTCATGGGATTATTAATTTTGATTATTTTGAAGGAACCCGCTCAGAGAGATGGGACCTCCAGAGGATAAAGATGTTTTGCTTCAGATTTATTATCAATTCCCACCGTCGTTACAAACTTTGACTATAAAGATTATTGTTATTAACAAATTAAAGGCGAAAACCAACGAAGGCATCTCCAGCAGACGGATGGTAAGAAGGAATTTATAAAGAAAGTAGAAAAAAGAGAAAGAGAAAAAGGGGATAAAATCATCCAACAGACATTGGTGCCGGGAAGACAAACTAATGATGTTGGGGCCGGCAGGGCAATTTGAGAGTGTTAGAACTAGTAGAGAAAACGGGGTGTTGGGGACGGGAGGACAAATTAGAGTGTTGGAACTAGGTGGGTAACTGGAGGGTGTTGGAGTTGAGGACACATTGGGAGTTTTGGAACTAGGAGGGAAACCCAAGGGAGTTGGAACTGGTAGGGAAAACTGGGGGTGTTGTGGCTGGCAGGGCAATTTGGGAATATTAAAACTGGTAGAGAAAACCGGCTGTTGGGGACGGAAGGCGAAATTGGGTTGTTGGAACTGGGAGGGAAACCCAAGCGAGTTGGAACTGGTAGGGAAAACCAGGGGTATTGGGGCCAGATGGGCAAGTTGAGCCTTGCGGGTCTGAATATGATGAAGGAAGAATTTCGTGGTTTGAGGAAAATTGTGATGATATTTGAGTTCATCCAAACAGATCAGATAATTCATCCTTATAAAAAAAAGAAATGATGTAGTGGAGCCAACGATGGCATTTGGATTTAGTGGAAGAAGAGTGAGAAGAAGAATAGAAGGATGAAAAAGAGGTGAATATATATAATGAACTGGTACAGTGAAAATGATTTGGAAGAACGAAGACTGAATTACCAAACACGCCATCCTTAAATATGATACTCGAATCAGAATGGCGTATAGGTACCGAATGGTACAGATGGGTACAAGGGTACATAGGTAGTAAGGAGTTTGAACTTGATGTATCTTGAGGGGCCAAGGCAAAAAAATATTAGCTGTTTTACCACCAATCTGAATGTATTTAAGAACCTTTATTTGACAGTTAAGACCTACTGACTAACGTGGATTCTGAACCGCAAGTATCTATAGCATATGACAGCCGCCTTGAAGGCAACTGGAATTTTGACTCCATTTGAAAATTAACCACAACCGATGTGGCTTAACTTCACTATAATCAGAAGCGATGGATCCAATGGGCTAAGCCGAGATAGAGGTGGCATAGTAATGGATAAAGCTCTACGTTCCGAGTTCGATTTAAGACAATTATTTACTACTGTTTTTTCTGAATGAAACAATTACACTCGAAACAAAGCTCTCAGCAGAGGATACATTGATATTTATGATGGAATTAGATGTTTTTTTTATTATTTTAAAGTATGTGTTTAAATTATAATATTAATCAATGTGGCCATCCACGGCTCTATTACGCGCTACAAGCGAGATCTGAAGGCCGCGCACATGTTGCGGACGAACTTCTTCCTTATGATTGCCCACACGCATTTGATGGAGGACTTCAGCTCGTCGATGTTGCTGAGGTGGACATTGCAGGCCTTGACCTCGACATGCGCCCAAATGTTGTAGTCAACGGGATTGATGTCGGGAGACTGCTTCAGTCAAAGGTCCTTCGATCATAAGTTCATGTTCCATCCCAACCACTCTTGCAAGGTCTGCGCCGCGTGTGTTAGGGCACCGTCCTGCTGAAAGACTTAGTCCTCCTTCTTCGTGATCTTTCTCACCCAGAGCAAGACTTTAGTGGCCGATTTGTCCCTGTAATCAGCAGGGGCAAGCCTGTAACCGGCCGTGAACCAGACCAGCTACATCCCTCGCCATTCGAAACCATGACGCCGAGCATCATCAAGGAGGCTGGCTGCTTAGTCGTGAAAACGTAGCGTAAATATATACGTCCTAGCCGAAACTTACCACACGGTCGTTCTACTTTTTGATGACCAGATCAACCGTGAAGGTTTTTTCATAAAAAAGTGAAAATTCGATTCCCATAAATCTTCAAGTCAATGAAAAAGCGACGATACTCCTCCTGTTGTTGTTCTCGCATACAGCCTGTGAGTAGTGGATTTTTCCTGCACCTCAAGCTCTTTCGACCTTTATCCTTCATGGTTCTGGATACTGTGGCCCCTGAGATACTCTTATTTGCGAGCACAGTCATTTTGAGTTTCGGAACACTTTCAAAGGCCTTTTTTACAGCCAAATGGTTGACAACTTGAGGCTTGCCTAAATGATGTCGAACTTTAAGCTTTTCCCCGTATTTGAGCCTCTACCCGAATCTGTGGACGGTTATCTGGTTGACGTTGAGTCGCTTAGCGATGTTGGACTTGTCGTAGCGCGTACGTAAGAGAGCAGAGATCTCGATTCTTTGACTTCCATCTCGATACATTTGCACATAATAGAAAAGACGTTTTATCGAAATATGCTAAAAAAGTATAACTTTAAGTTTGCTTAACATACGTAAACCTCTCGAAGGATTAAAAAAAAAAGTGTAGCAACTTTTTCAAAAGCCGGTATTGCTCTGGCAGAAAATATCAGCTGTATGAAGATAAATCTGTAGGAAACCTTAAAGAACAGAACGAAGGAATAATTTTTGTAGACATTTAAAAAATAATTAAAACCTAAAGAAAGGAGATTATATCAGAACACCCCGCAACTTTCTTGCTAATTGCCATAATAGTTATATATTTTGAAATCTATAAGGCTTTTTTCTTCATCTTGGCCCATGTACATAAAATACTTGTTGTTAGTAATTGGTGAAAATTATATTTTATAGAACTTATTAGTGCCATTATTCAATTCCATATTTTTTCTACAAAAAGGAAAAAATAAATAATGAGATCGATAATAATATTTAGTATTCATTTTTGCTCTTTTAGGTTTTAAAACTTTTTAAATTTAATTTTCGACTAAAAGGAGGTCTGTTCCAAACCTCAACCCATCTATACAGTTGACTTATATCTTTAAGCGGATGCCAATATGTTGTTGCTAAGAAAAAAAGGGAGGTAATTTATTGATGCAGAGAGCATCAATAAATGGACAGGAATATACTCAAAAGAGTAGGCTCTGACTTCCCGACCTATATAACTTGGCGAGCCTCCCCCCGCCCGAACATAGTAATGACGCCACTAAACGTTCCATATAACATCTATATGAAACTAGTCGCCATCTCTTGTAGTGACCACATTGGAATTCTGGTAACCATTAACCTTTATCCAATAATGGTCCCTCTAAGTTCATGGAAGTCGTATGAGAGAGTGGAAGCATCTCCCAGTTAACCGCTAGTAGTGTTGCTTTCAATCAATTCGCAGTCTGTATCTTACAGTGTTATTATCACCAAATTCATCCTATGTTGTCGACATGCCATATTTATAACACTTTAATTAGATTTGTTGGGGATAAAACAGAATATAATGGGTGTGCTGTTTTTGTGTAGCTAGTTTGTTAGGTCGCTTAATTAAAATTCAGGGTACATTCATCGACTTTGGCCAAAATTTCAAGTGTGATGCAAGACAAAACAGAACTAATCATAATCATATTCACAATTTTGTCACAGTTCAACTGAATGAGGAGTTTTTGATGCATTGGTGATATATGTAAATGATCACTTCGAGCGTGACCTATCACTCAAATAATTTTCTTATATTGGGTTAGTGATAACCCTTCTCTTTGGTTGTTCCTTTATCACAAAAACATTCCTGATGATTGCCTCATTGTTAAGGAATTCGCGGCTCGGACAGCTAACAGACCGCTCTTATTAAGCATGGCAAAGCAAACGACCAATACGTATTCTAAGTTTACTCGACGAAGATATTTCGTATCCTGGAACGCAGAAGGAATAGTTATTCACGTACAATCTTCATCCCTTCAATTTGGAAGAAATTAAACAGTTCGCCCGCTCAAGATAATCTGAAGAAAGAAGACTCCTTCCACCTCAATTTTATCATTTCTTTTCATTTTCATTTATAGTCTCCTCCATCTCATCCTCTTCCCCACTTAAAATTCTTCCTTTCATCAGCCCCCGCTGATGGAAGCTGTCACCACAACCTATATAATTGGGGGTACGGGAGGAGGGTGGTTTGAGGACTAGCCCACTGCAAGATACCCGTAAAAGAGGAGCCCCCGGATAATGGGCCGGGTTGCAACCTCTGAAGGGGAGTCTAACCAATCCACCTGTGGGGACCCGCAAAGACCACTAAGGGACATACAACCGTCTCAGTATTTGGTAGGAATCAACAGCGGTTTTTAATTCCCTCGAGGAGGCGGCACTCCCGGCTAGCCACGGTTGATTCCGCGCTAGCCAGCAACAAGTCCGTCACTTTTCACCTCTCGAGAGGAGCCCACCAGGGTCCATCCACTAATTGATTCTCATCCTTGACCACCAAATCAGCGGGGACTGGGCCCGGGGGGGGGGAGTGTCCAGACAACGTACATGCATATTGACCATGGAATATAGATGACTTCCGTTGAGAACCGAACCTGGGAAGCCAAAACCCGAGAGAGGGACTTTGATAAGAGCCTTGTACACGGAGCTATAAATAGCCATTACAAAGTTAATTGATGTACCAAACGGGTACATAGCATTATGCCATAAACAAGAAGATGTAGAACGGCTAGTAGCACCGGAAGGCACTAAAATTCTAGTGATCATCGGACTAGCACCAAAACTACCACCACAACTCGCCAATCGATCATTCGTATGCAGTAAAGTATACTTGTACGTGGGCTCTCACACAAAACAGGAACTCAAAACGGAACTGGAAAGAGAAAATCCGCACTTAAACATGACGGAAGTAATAAAATTCGGCCACCACACTCATGTCTTCAAAGTAGTGTGCTCATTAACAGATATGGCCAACAGGGTATTGCAGAACGGCCTTTTGGCATTTGGAATGAGAATCCCACCGGAGAACATAACAATAGAAAAATTCACAAACTTAAAGACGTGTTTCCAGTGCTACGCACTAGAACAACATGTTACCAAAACCTGTCCCCACAAAGACAGAAAAATGTCTTTCAGAGGCGGGAAGGATGTCCACTACTTCCGAGAATGCACAGAAACAACCAAAAAAATGCCTAAACTACCAGGATCCACACAGGACTATGACCGTCAATTTCCCCAAGAGAAGAGAATTAATAATAAGAAAGGCACATGAGGAGAGGCAAGAACATGAAAAGAAGACAAATCAAACATAAGCAAGTGTTGCTAAAGCAGCAGTAAAGGAACTCAAACAAACGGAAGAACAAAAAATAAATATAAATATTAATGAAGGAACCGGCCTGGACATCTTGGCGTGTATAATGTTTGCACATGTAAACAACATAGCACAGCCAGGAACATTCGCAGACACCCTGAACCTGCTCCTCGAAAAGAACGGGATGAGGAAAATGTGGTTTCCACCCAACCCCCAATCGGCACTGATATACGGAGTCACGGCCATGCTGAAAGTAGGTGCCACATTAGAAGAAAAAGAAGAAGGGGCCGAAGAAACAACAGAAGAAGAAAAAGAAACACACAGCTCCGACAAATAAACAGAAAAAATAAAGAAAAGGAAGACCCCCTAAAGGCAAATAAAAGACAAAACGAGGAAGAAATTACTGATTCAGAAGCAGAAAATGAAGAAGGTTGCAGATACGAAGCTAAAGATTTCAAATTACGTATCTTTGTACATAAAGCCTACCCCCTGCAAAAAGGGGCCAGACCAGCCAAAATAAGGAAAGGACTGGAAAAGGGCACATGTAAATGAACCTACATAACCGAACACGAAGATATGTCAATTAACAAACTGATATGGGAAGACCGCATCAGGTTCTATCCCAATTATATCAAATTAATCAAAAAAGAAACTTTCGACAAACTCGTAAACGCAGATTTAAAAACAGAAAGGAAAAGGTTAAGAAACAAAACTAATACAATGGATAACACAAACATCAAACTTAAAATCTTAGACCGTACCACCAACGGGTGGAGGAATAAAGCCATCCAATATGGCAATATATTCAGGAATCTGGACGCAGATATAATTTTCATCTCAGAACACGGTATTATGGACACCAAACACATACGACGTCAAAATAAGAACCGTACTGGAGAAAGATATGATGGCACAGCCATCGCAATAAAGAAGAACATTCGATACACTTAAAAACGAGAAGTGGCCGAGGCCTACATTGCCGTGACTTTGGAGATGGCATTTACTCCAATCACGGTTGCAGTGGCCTACCAACCTCCCCGCCGCTCGTACATTCCGTTCCACTCAGTGATGGAGATATTTAACAAAAATAATCCTACCAACCTACTGGGAGACCCGAATGCACGTCTGCGAGAATCAGGCTACCTCTCCAAAAACAACGCCAACCGTAACCGGGAACTCTTAATGGACAGGAATATACTAAAAAAAGTAGGCCCTGACTTCCTGACCTATATAACTGGGCGAGCCTCCACCTGCCCGGACATAGTAATGACGTTACTAAATTTTCCAGATAATATGTATATGGAACCAGTCGCATCTCTTGTAGTGACCGCATTGGAATTCTGGTAACCATTAACCAGAATCCAATAATGGTCCCTATAAGTCCATGGAAGCCGTATAAGAGAGCGGACTGGCCAAAATACGCATCAATACTGGAGAAATACTCTCAACCGAACCCGCATGGAAAAACCAGGAAGAACTAGATGATATGGCAGACAGTCTGATCAGAAAATTAATAAAGGCCGACGAACAGGCCGTACCGAAAACCAAATTCAAAACCTTGCCACACCCAAAGTGAACAACGGAAATGAAAAGGAAGGCAAAGAAAATCAGAGAGAAATGCCAAGAAATAAGAGACTATGGCACGAATCGGCTGAGAAGTAAAGAACTCAGACAAATGAAAGGAGAAATGGTTTTTCTAATGGAAGAACAGGAAGAAGAAATGTGGAAAGAAATGGTAAGGAAAACAGAAACAACAGAAGATGCAAATAATGCATCGAGGCTAATAAAGATAATCAAAAGCAAACCACCAAGAAAACCAATTAAAATCACCGATAATAATAACGAATATCTGAGGAGTAATAAAGAAATAGAAAGAAAATTCAGAGACCAGTGGAGCAAATTTACTCAATAGAAGAGGCAGATAATGAAAGATTCGATAGGGAGATAGAGGAAGAGTCGTCGAATTTATAAGAACCAATATTGACAGAATTGCCCTAGAAGAAGGAGTAGATAACAGAGTAGAATAATATCTAGGACTAGGAGCTACCATAACGACGGATGAAATTAAAAGAGCCATTAACACGTTCAAACAAAAGGCAGCCGGGTCAACAGGCCTAACCAAGTATAGCTACCAGAAGGCCCCTACATACATACCTAATTGCATAAAAGACATATTTAATGCCTATCTAAATATAGGAGCCTTCCCGGAGAAGTTCAAAGTAGCGAAGATAGTTTTTCTGCCAAAACCAGGGAAGTCATCAAATCTGGTCTCGAGCTATAGGCCAATTTTGTTGCTGAACTTCCTAGGGAAGGTTTTCGAAAGATCTTGAACGGGAGACTGAACACTTTCCTCGAAGAAACAGATAAATATAATAAATATCAGTATAGATTCATGAAAGAAAGAGACTCTACCATGGCCCTAGCAGTAATTACAGAAAAGTTGGCACAAGCCACTGCCAAAAAGGGTTACGTGAACGTGCTCTTACACGATGTCGAGAAGACGTTTGGCAAGGTATGAGTCGAAGGACTAAAATATAAACTCGTTCAGCTCAATCTTGGCATCAGGATGGAACGACTTCTGGCTGATTATCTAACTAACAAAAAGGCATATATAAGTATCGAGGGACTGGAAGGACCCATCTTTCATCTCCAAACGGGGTCCCACAAGGAGGGGGGCTGAGCCCTACCCTATACTCCATCTTTACAGCAGACCTTCGCCTTCGATTTCACCAGAATGTATGAATATTCAGTACGCAGACGATATCAGCTAGGTGATTTCATCCCTCTCTACGAACCCAAGATGGCAAGGAAGAACTACCGAACGTGAAATAACAAATATAAACGACTTTGAAAAAGGTTGGAAGCTTAAGACTAATGTTACAAAGTTCAAGATTATCCTAGTCCTGAGAAGGAAAAAAGATTAATTATCTTCGACAGAATCGTGTACCAATACTCAACTGAAGGGAATGTGTTAGGCCTACACATAGTTACAAGAGGATACCATAACCCTATAAAAACCAGGAGAGCCAAGGCAAAATCCGGCCTAAGATTGATTTACATCCTTAAGAATTTAAGTCGTAAAAGAAAAAGGACGCTATACAAAGCGTTTGTTGGATCCGTCCTGGTATATCCACCGATACCATTGCGCACGACCTCGAAATCTTGCAAAAAGAAGCTACAACGAATTCAAAATGAGGCGGCTTATTTGATCACGGGTACAAGAAGAAGATATCGAAAAAGAATCTAAGAAATAATAGAAACAGCCAATATCGACTCAATACATAAAACCCTTGAAAAGCGGGCAAAGAATATATATGGACATAAATCGAGAAAAAGCTTGCAGATACGAGCGAAGAACTAACGATACCACAAAGAAACCGATTCCGGTAAAAAATTCCCGAGTAGCAGGCACTGCCTACTAGGGGAGGAAAACCCGATCCTAACGTGAACAATAAAAACCCCCCCAAGAGGAATAAATAACAACCCAAGCATACCTAAAAGCCAAATAAATAAATATATATATATATATATATATAAGAAAAAAACTCAATAATAATTAATTAGAAGAAACGCTACCCGAAAGGGTACTCTACTGAAAACCACAAACTAAATTAGAATGTTCAAAAATAAGGAATAGAAGTTACAACAAATAAAACTTAGAAAGAATAATCAAACAAAGAAATTCAACGAAGAGAAGAGATCAGCCAGTATCCTGGCAATTTACGCTCTCACACATAATTACTCTTCACCCCCCACCCCCGCCCAAATTATCATTATAAAAAAACAAAAACAAAAACAAACTCTCATGCTATCCATCTATCACCCCTTCTTCTCTCTTCAAAAGCTTTGGATCGTCAAACAACCAAAGATTGAATGCTGATAATCGGTTAGGCTTTTAAATATTATTTAGAACCTATTTGTTCTTGAGGCAGATAAGCCAGCCAGCCTCCGGAAGCCTTATTGTGCTCTCTTATGAATTTTATTAATGTAGTTTTTCTGCTTTAGTTTTCTTCTATACTATTACTGATTCTACTTAGCTAATTTTTCCTTCTTTTCCTTAACTAAATAACATTTGAAATCCCATAAGAAGCTGATCGACCAATTTCTCAATTTCTTCACATTTGAATCATTTCTAAGCTTAATATAAACCTATCCCTTCTTGTAACAAAAATATCTCAATAGAAGATAAATTACAACACCGTTAAGGAATTCTACTAAAAGGGTGAAGATATGCATCAATTGTTTTTTGATAAAGAGTTTATTTACTCTGGTTCTGAAAAGTTCCAAATGTGATTCGCAGTTGTCTTTCAAGCAATTAATCTCAAAGTACGGTGAAATATACGAACAAAGAAATCTTGAAAATGATAAGCAAATTGCTCCTTGGGTTCTTCAGTCTTACACCACCAAAAAATGCTAACCAATGACCAACTAGGGCCAGTCGTCCCCGAAGTCTCAATTAAGCAATTGAAAGTTTATAGCCAAATTAATCAAACTTTGTCGTCAGAAAGAAAAGTTCGTCAGAACAAATTACCTTACGCCAGGCCAATCCTCGTCGTTAAAATCAGACATCAAAAACGGGGAACCTGAGCTTACCGTTTCTTAATTTCTATTATAGTTAGAGATCAAAATCCCTTCCTTTTTTCATTACTTTTACAGCAAATTTACAAGTCTATTCTTGAGGTTAATTTGAAGGACACATTTCTCCAGATTTTTATTGAACAAAGCTCAAAAGAAAAGAAATATGGTCTCAGTCCTGGAGTTATTTGAAGGGATCATGATGTTACAAGGCTTATTTTACAACTCTCAATCTTTTAGACGTTACACAAACCTTATCTCGTGTGATCTGGATTTCTTCTTAGCATACGTAGATAACTTGCTCATTACAAGCAAAGATAAAAAAGAGCATATGTTACACCTAGAATAGTTCTTTGAAAGTATAAAGTTGCACGGATTGTAGATCAATCTTGAAAAGTGCACCTTCGTTGCAGAGTTAATTAATTTAGGTACACATAAAGTATATTCTCGCTGCATTACCTCATTTGACTTTAAAGTTACTGCGATTAGGCAATTTCCTTCCTCAAAACACTGCAGGAGCTACAAAGATTCTTTGGTTTGGGGAACTTCCTCAGGAGCTTCTTATAAAATGCGGCCAACCCCTTCGTTACTGTCCCCAACTTCATTAAAAACTCAAATACACGCCGTTTCATTTATCTATTAACACGGGACGAAGAGGTATAATAACTTCCGTTAACATTTAACCTAATATACTAGCCGCATCTTTTCTCATACATCCCCAAAATGACTGCATGCTATTTTGATCACATATGCATGGATCATAAGGCTAAATACAATCATTTAACAAATTCAAATGAGGAAGGGGAGAAGCTAGGGTATTTTAGTCAAGCTTTTAAACGCCTTGACCTTATTTACTCTACCTTTAGCATGGAATTGCTGGGCATACTTCTTTCTATACAATTTATACATATGATCAAAGAGAGACACTTGTTGCTTTTCGTTCTCACCAATAAGGCAATTACGGAGAGAAGCCAAACTCGCCACAATTTAAAATCGACATTAGGTGGATTTCTATTACAGAGGATCCCTGCAATTTTTTCTTGCGATCGAGTGATGTTTCGGTGAAGGATGCACAGTTTTTCCCTTAAGAACCTTTTCCAGCCTCCATGGTTCGAAAAGACCACCTTGTGATTCAATCGATGATACAATAACTTTATATCTCACTACGAAATAGGAAAGGTTAGAAATTTAACAATCAGTATATTTTGAGCTGATATCACTGCTTGCCGAGCCTCCTAATCTATCTCAAATTTTACAAGATCACTCTATTTTCCTTCAGTACCCTGATTACCTGAGCTCTCTCTAAAAGGTCTTATTTGATCTTACCTCACTATTAGTTTTAGATAGGTTTCATAGGATCTGTTCCCTAATTTCGTACATTGAAGGCTTCATCCCACTCTAAAGTTATTTCAAGTTGATTCTAGTGGCAAAACATGCGAAAAAATATCCCAGAATGGCTTACGAATTGTAGAATTTGTCAGAAGTCGAAAGTGCAAAGGCATACAAAACTAGCCTACACACAATTCTCAGAAGAAAACAGTCGTTTTCACACAAAACACATTGATATACTGAAGGGGACTTTTCCTTACGACTTTTAATAGCAAATGATACCCCTTGAGGATAATCTGTTACTAGAGAAAGTGAATGGAAGCTTTTCCAGCTTAAGAGATATCACGTCGGACTTCATAGCAGATTATCTCGTTCGCAACTACATTTCCTAAGTTGGAGCTCCAGTCTTTAATATGTCGGATAATGCACTGAAATTTGCATCATAACTATTTACAAGGCTTTTAAAATCAGGAGCCATAAACATGTATTTACCAGTCTATTCACTTCAGTAGACAATGCAATATTTGAAGTTACCCATCGCGTAATAAAGTCTACAATAGATTCACCCCTCCTACATCGTAGATAGAAAGGATTGTCAAAAGGAATATGAGGTCAAACACAATCAAGTACAATCGCAATACAACACATTCATGCGTGAATACACTGCAAGAAAGTAGCATCAGCGCAATATCATGATACCCCATTTTCACCCCCTTCTTAGCACTCCAGACATGGTAAAATGCCATCCAACATACTTTATTTTTTTAATTATTTTTATGATCTCATCGTGCAAAATATGAAGCGAAATTATGCTCATAATATTTCACAAAAGAAATATATTATGTACTTTTTCGTTTTCAAAATTGCATTGTACTCATTATTAACATTTTTCTCTCTCATTTTCCTAATGCATTATCATGCATACTATCTATTTTGTGAAACCTTTTTCATTATCCCCTACTTGGTTTCGGGGCGTTATATGTAAATAACAGCCCATTCATTTGCATATTCCACATCTCAATCTTCTTAATATATCAGTTTTGCACATTTTATTTATCCAATGCATGTAAAGTGAGATTAATGTCTTCGACAAAAATGTTTTATTTTTAATCCAAAATGTAACGAATATTTTGTAATATTATCGCATTAAATTCTTATTCTCAGAGTTATGTGTCATATAGCGAACTTTCCCTTCATAAGCTGAGTAACATCCATTGAACCTAACTTTTATAATTTAATCATCATTCTCTTTCTAAAAATACCGTTCCAATACCGGCGATGTTTCCTTATCATCCCACACAATTCCTCCGACATATATCGCATAAGAGGAGACTATACCCATAAACATGAATAAAAAAAATCATTCTCTCTCTCTCTCTAACCGATGACACATTAACGAACATAGCGATGTGCACACATGTACATACATTTCAAATACAAAAACAAGACTCCCCTTTTTAAAAGCCACCTCCGAGACTCCGGCCACATCAATTCTAATTGGCTAATACGTACCCTAGAATAACTCTATTTCTCTTCAATTAAAATGAGAGTCGATGACAGCAAATTTTCCCCAATATAAAAACAAGGGACATCCTTATGTGAGCATTCATTCATTTACCATTGATAATGAATTGTTAATGGTCTAAATGAAATATTTTCATTGTTTCTGAAAAATATATCTAAGCAACTGGCTCCTAAACTTGCCAGGATATTCAGAAGTCTTCTGGTCTCTGACAGTTTTACAGTGTCCTGAAAAACTGCCAATGTTTCTCCAATTCCTAAGAGAGCTTCTACACAATTTCCCTTGGAATATAGACTAATTGTTATTACTTCAATTCTTTCAAAAGTTTATAAAAAGTTATTAGCAAGAAGACTATAGAATCATAAGGCATTATTGTATAAGTTGAAATTGATGGGTATTGGTGGTCTAATTATTAATGTATTCAGAGAATTTTTGTCTGGCCGTCAGCATTGTGTTTTAGTTGATGGAAGTTCTAGCTCTCTTAAACCGCATTTATCTGGCGTTCCGCAAGGTAGTATTTGTGGTCCCCTATTTTTTTTATCTTGTACACTGCCGACATGTGGTCAAATTTCAAAAAATAAATTAATTGCTTATGCTGATGATAGTACATTGTATGACTCAGTTAACTCTCCATGTAATCGTGCTTCTGTGTCTGATTCCTTGAATAGAGACCTCTCTAGAATACAGTTGTGGTGTCTTAAATGGGGCATGTAGCTAAACCCATGCAAGACACAATCGATAATTGTTATTTGATTGAGGCCTCTTACTCCTTTACCCTCTTGGGTGTTTTGATAGATGATAAGCTTACTTTTGAGAAACATCTAAGATCTATGGCTTCCTCTATTGCCGCTAAAACTGGACTTCTTCGTAAGTGCTTCAGGGCACTAGGTAATAAAGACGCTGTTTTAAAATCTTTTTACACATTCATCCTACCATATTTTGAGTATTGCATGCCTATATGGCTTTCTATAGCTAAGTATCATCTTAAATTATTAGACCGAGCGTTAAATTGTGCTAGTTTTATTCTACCAGATTTAACAATCGATTTGGAGAAACGTAGAAGAATTGGTGCTTTGTCGTACTTGTACAAGATTTTCCATAATGTTAACCCTCCCTTGTAGTCGAGACTATCCGTTCCTTTTATCCACAATAGATCTACTAGCCGTATCTTAGCTCTGAATTACTATGCATAATCATCACTAACTATAATTTAAGAAGGAGATTTTTTTGAGTATTTGAATAATAATTTCATCTTAGTTTGGTTATGACTTATGTTTTTTATCAAAGTTATTTCTAATAATTCTTTTATAATATCAAAAAACAAAATGGTGAAGTTCAGAAATAAATATAAGTATCGAAATTTTGTGAATTTTTTATTACCCAAAGAATTGCAAATGGTGAAGTTCAGAAAATTTATTTTTATATATCTTCTTCTATAACTATATTTTAGCAATGATATATTTTGAAAGGGAGGAAATTTATTTTAGAGTTCCTTTTAAAAATTATTATAATTGGCGAAGTTCAGGAAATTTACAAAAAATTAACCATGGCTGCTTTTTTTTAGATTTTAATTTTAATCTTAGTAGCGAAGCGCAAGCTCCCCCCATAGGAGAAAGTGGCGAAACCATTGCCTGGTTTTCTAATATTAAATTCAGAACTAATCAGTTTTCCAAATGTTTTGTTTCATATTAAAGCAAATTATGGAACGATCTTCCAAATTAAATTTTTATTATACTCACTTGAATGCTTTTAAATCTGGTGTTAATTCTTTTATCAGGATTTATATGCCTGTCTCAGAGATTAACTCAAACTCGCAGACACATTGTTATTTATACTTTTAGTTTAATTTTAAATAATTGTTTTTATTATATTTTAATGAATTCTTGTGGCCTAACTTTGTGTATTCTAGTGACTTCTTGTGTCTTAACTTTGTGTATTCTAGTCATTTCTTATGCTACTTATACTCCTCTATAGTGCCTTTGGGTGTTTTGTGTAGTTGCCATGTGTGACCTTCATCCTGTTTGGGGGCCTAAGTGGTTTCTATAATAATAATAATAAGTCGATCATCGCTGTTCAACCCTCCATTATTTTCATCCTTATTGCCTTGTTTATGTTTTCTGAATTCAATAGTTCTATCATACCTTTACTTTATCATGGTCATCCCTTCAATTCGGCTACTATAGCAAATTCTATATCGAGTCCTATTATTCAACCTCAATTGAAGAAGAGATACTCAACGATAAATAGATTTAGAAGTTATCAGGTTGTTGGGAAAATAAGAACTCATTTCAGAAACATTTATTCTTGAAGAATTAACGCTATGTATTTAAAATTAGTCAAAGTACTCGTATGATCCTTGAACATCTCTGCATCTCTGACAACGATGAACAAGATAAATTATGCCTCGTCAATAAAAATCCACTGGATTTGGTATTAAGAAATCCTTGAATCTAGGTTCAACTTCAGTTTTAGACTTTAAAGTTGTTTCAGCGTAAAAAAAGTATTGATGTCGATGCTTGAAAAAATGTTAGTCATTGGGTAAAAGTTCTGGAGAATATGGCGAATGTGGTAAAGTCCAGTGTCCCAAGTCACCGTGTTTCTGCAGCGTCTTGATGGCAACATGTGATCGTGCGTTGTCATGAAACAGAATTGAGCCACGTTGATTCAAATTCTCATTTTTCCAAGTGAAGATACATTCTTTCAGTTGCTTGCAGTAAACTTCTGTTGTGATGTTCTGATTAGTCTCGAGATAGCTATAATGGACAACACTAATAGCAGCCCACCAGATTGTCACCATGATCTGTTGATGCAAGCTTATTTGCTTAAAAATTATATTCTAAAAGAAATTATTGGAAATTTATTAAAGAGTACACATCAATTATTAAGCAGGTAAATCTTTTATAATTAGAGCAAATATAGCAACCCAAATCACCTTTTCAAAGTTAGTCCAAAAATCGGCTAGTATTTTCTGAACAACCTAGCAATAGGTTAGGAAATAACCCCCGTATTTACATGTGATATTGCAAAGTTACCGCGGAAATTAAAATTGCAGGTCGAGCAGATAAATAAATGACGAATTTTAATTGCGCAAATACAAAGTCCTGACCTTGTGATGTCCAAATTAAAGAACTTAATGTTTCGAAGCAATGCGTCTAAGCTAGGGAGAAAGTTAACAAGATGCGGGACTATTTTCCCTAAAAGTTTACCTTCAAATCTACAGATATTATTTTGCTTCTGTCTAAATCCCTTATCCATTGTCATCGATAATATGCAATTCAATTTAATTATCCCTTCCTGAATAAAGACGTAACTATCGAACGGGTGTTAACGTACGGCAACTATTTATAAAATTTAAATATTCAAAAGCTTAGGAATAAATTGTACCAAACAAGACTTCGAATCTTAATCTTATTGGCACACGCAAATTGGTGATTATGAACAACTTATTTAAATGTTAAAATAATAAAAAAACGTCATCAGTATTAAGTTAAAAACAACTGTTATAGATGGAGAATAGAATAAAGATTCGGCAAATGGATATAATTGGTAAATAAGCGGCCATAATTCAAATTTAATTTAGATATGTATATAATTACACAAACTTGGCATACGCTACCTTGACTAATTGTAGAAAGTACTCCAGTTTATATGTTTCAAAATAGCATTGAATATTTTTCAATTGTAAATATTGCTTAAAAGAAACGCAGATGAGAAAGTGTAATGAACGAGCGAGAAAGGTAGGGAGGCAATTGGTAAAAAACGAAGCCAGCGAGTATTCCCTCGAAAAACATGTGTTGTCGTAGAATGACCATTGCTTTGATCACTTTACGCTTTGACACCCTTTTAGTAACGGTATACTTTAAGGGGCGTGAGTTACTTCTATGATGAAGTAGGCTTTGTTCTAAGAGTGCTATTTTTGTGGTTTAGTCCTTAAGGAAGAGCTATTTTTAAACACATAAGGATAAGAGGAAACACCAGAATCTACCAAAAAATAAACATGTATTTTAAATTAAATATTACAAACCAACAGTAAAAGCATTTCTATATTTGGCCTCAAAGAATTTTGAATGACAAAACATAAACAAGTAGGCTTTCAATAAACAAACTAATTGCCAATTAGTATTTTTATCACGACCCTATTTGTTTAGCATAAAACATTAAATTAATGTACTGTCATCTACAAACACATATGACCTAGGTTCAAGAATAATGGTTTCTACGCTCCTTTAAAACGTGGGACGTACTAAACTTCTACTATCGCAATAGAGATATAAACGGTATTGTTAACTTACAGGTAGGTATTAGGGATTGCCGGATGTCGCTGGAGGACTTATCTCTCGCCTTGAAGTGTGGTGGCCGAAGGTTGAAATTTCGTCGAGGAGGGGGGTGATTCTTCAACGTGATTAAAGAACGGGAGCTCGTTGGGGCTGGGTTCTTCTCCTCTCACTCTTACGGTGCTTGCGATGTAAGAATCACTCGAGTGTGAGCGGCTTTGCTTTTCTTCAGTCGGACTTCTTTGCAGACGGAAAAGGCTTCTTCGGTATGGCACCGATATAAAACTTGACTATTTAGGTTAATACGGCCCTGAAAGGGGGGGATCGATTTTCTCAATCTGATCCTATCGTTTCTCACGGAAATAGTCTTGTAGGGCTGAAGGGTCGATCTTTACGAATTAATCTTTCTTCTGGCGAATCGACTTCTAATAATCTTCTTGTCTAGCCGATGGATCGATCTTCACGACCTAATCCTACTCTGGCGTATCGACTTCAGATAATCTTCTTCTCTTTCTTTGCGGGGCTTATTTATAGGCGGATTGCCGCCCCATCTAAAGGGGGAAGTGACCAGGCCACAGATGCAAAAGGGGGGGAGCGAATGGTGGGTTAGCATCTGGGAAGAGCGAGAATTCCTGAGGTGGCACTGGGATGCCCAAGTCAGCTCGCAAATTATAGGCTCGTAACCACACCGCTCCTTAGCGTGCCTTCTGACTCGCACCGTTTTTTTTTCCTAACCACGGGTTTATGGGTCTCGTAGGTCATACGATCGTTAGAGCGTCGTTTAAGGACCTTAGGTGGTCGCCTTCAAACATATGTTAGCTCCAACTGCCCACAGCGGCGAGGCGATCACACATGGAAAGCATTTTCGCCGGCTACCTTTCCCACGCTTCTCCTCATGAAGGGAGGGGGGGCTTGAATGTGTCTATACTCCTCCAGGAGGCTTAATGTAGCCATTTCTCCACATCTACCTCCATTCTTAAGAAAATAACGGTAGGGATGGGGGTTCCAATCCGACGCTTACAATAATATACATGGGTAACTTACGGAACATTATATTATACAATAAATTCTAGTTCACTCGGGAATGCCTCGATAACATTTCACCTGACCTTACATTAATTCCTATATTACTGTGCCATCTTAGGATTTTCTTACCTACCACTTGGGTTACTCGCCCCTACTTACTTACAATTCTACTGATTTACACTTAACTTTGCTATAATACAATAGTTGGGCTGCTCCTTAATCGTCGACAGGGTTCCGACTTAACGAGTCGGCCATACAATTGTTGGACCCTTTTATGTAGTGAATGGAGTACTGGTACTCCATCAAGAGTAAACTCCATCTCAGGAGTCTTCCATTCTTACACTTATTTTTACCTAAGTATGACAACGGTTTATGGTCGCATTCCAACTTGAACTCGCGCCCTATTAGATAATATTTGAATTTACCTATGGACCATATTATGGCCAAAGCTTCGATTTCGATAGTAGCGTAGGCTTTTTCTCTACTCAACAGTTTCCTACTGACATAAGCTATGGGATAGGCTGTTTCGTCATCTTCGTACTGAAGCAATACTCCGCCTAGCCCGTCCCGACTAGCGTCCGTGCGAAGACCGAAGATCTTGTTGGGATTTGGTAAGCGAAGAATGGGCGCAGTTACGAGTTTTCCTTTTAGAATCTCCAACTGAGTTATTGCATGGGGGTTCCACGTGACAGGGTCTGACGCTGTCTTTTTTAACAAATCATTCAGTGGGGCCGCAATGGAAGCGAAGTGTGGTACAAAACGCCTATAGAACGAGGCCGCTCCCATAAACGATCGGAGTTGTTTCTTTGTTTTCGGCCGGGGCATCTTGACTATGGCGTCCACTTTTTCTTGCTGGGTAGTCAAGTGTTTTTGTCCTATTTTGAATCCCAGGTAGTCAATGGATTCGTAGGCAAAATAACACTTGGCCGGCCCGGCGGTTAGACCTTGTTCCTTCAATTTCTCCAGCAATGAGCGTAGGGCGTGTAAGTGTGACTCCCATGTACGGGTAGCTACGTACACGTTGTCGAAGTAAAACGACACGTCGCTTAGTCCAGCGATAATTCGCCTCATCATCCTATTATAATTGCTACCGGCTGTAAGTAGTCCGAAGGGTAGCCTGGTAAACTGTAACAGACCTCTCTCGGTCGCAAAAGCCGTCAGTTTTTTGGACTCCTTAGCGAGAGGTATTTGATAGTACGCTTTACATAAATCCAATTCGGTGATGAATTTAGCGTCTTCAAATAAATGGAGATTTTGATCTATTAGTGGGATGGGCTCGGCGTCGAAAACGGTCACTGAATTCAATTTTCGGAAGTCCACGCACATCCGAAATGATTGATCAGGTTTCTTAACCATTACTATGGGGGAGCAATAATCGGACTCCGATGGCTCTAAAATTCCCAATTTTAGTAAATTCCGGACTTCCTTATTGAAGGCTTCTCGTAGGTGGATTGGTAAAGGATATGGTTTGCTCCGAACCACTGAATTAGTTTTTAGTTTTATTTCATGGATAAAATCCTTGGCACATCCAGGGTTTTCAGAAATGACTTCTGGGAATTCCATGAGCAAGTTCAACATTTCCGCTTTTTGTTGAATTTCTAAGTGGGGATTTATCTTTAAATCCACCCGAGGGTCTTCCGGGGTAGGTGAGAGCGAGGGAAGTTCGTATTCCTCGTCTTGTTCCACACACACGGTGTGTATGACTTGCAGGGGCGTACCCGGGTAAACGGCATCCATCGGTTCTTCTTCGTCTAGAAGGGTAATATTCTTTATGCACGCGCGGCGGTGATATTTTTTTAGCATGTTTATGTGATAGGTTCTTCGCCCTGTTGGGGTATCTATCAAGTAATCGACTGGACCCCGTGCCTCGATTACTTCAAACGGTCCCTTCCACTGGGCCCATAACTTATTATTTTCGGTCGGGAGTAATAATAAGACTTCATCTCCTGCCTTTAATTTTCGAGCCTTTGCTTTCATATCGAAATAGTCCCGGTATTTGGTTAAATTTTTCTCGGCGTTCTCTCGAGCTAAGCCAGAGCAGTATTCTAGGCGCTCGCGCATATCCATTACGTAGGCGTAAGACGATTTGATTTCTTGCTCGAGCTTCGCGTTGGAAAATAATTCCTTAAGAATACTCATAGGACCTCGCACATTTCTCCCGTATAATAGCTCAAAGGGCGAGAATCCCAACGTCCGATGAGGTATTTCTCGGCAGGCGAAAAGGGCAGCAGGCAGGAATCTGTGCCACTGTGTAGGGTTGTTTTGACACAACTTCTTCAATATATTTTTGAGAGTCCCGTTTAATTTCTCGCAGATTCCGTTAGCGGCTGGATGAAATGGACTCGTAAAAATTGGCTTGACTAACAGAAGTTTGTTAAAATATTCCATCAATTCTGAGGTGAATTGGCGCCCTCTATCAGATAGAATTTCTTTAGGCAGGCCTACTCGTGCAAAAATTGAAATTAATGCTTCCGCGCAGGAAATAGTGTCAATCTTCCGTAGGGCCACGGCATCTGGGAACCGGGTGGCACAATCCACTAGAGTGAGGATGTAGGAGTGTCCTCCACTTGAAGGGGGGTGAATTGGTCCCACCAAATCAATTGCCACTCGAAAGAATGGTTCGGTTATAACGGGCACCTTTTGTAAGGGAGCGGGAGGTACCCGTCCTCTGGAGGGATCCTTCTGACACACGTCGCATGATCGGCAATAGGCCACAATTTCCTTTGCGGCCTGGGGCCAATAAAAGTGTCGGAATATCTGCTGCGCCGTTTTGTTGTGCCCAAAGTGTCCGGCTAATATTCCATCATGCGCGGTATTCAAAATTCTTTGCGTGTATTCTTGAGGTACACACAGTGCTTTCTTGTTCTCCTTATCCTCCTCGCTGATAGTACGGTAGAGAAGTGAGTCTTCTACGATATACTGGATCGGCTTCTTTCCTTTCACTTGGAGAATTTCACCTTTAATAGCTTTCTCCCATAGAGGTTTAAGAGTGGGGCATTCCTTCTGAGCACTGGCGAAGGAAGTCAATTTGAACCCATTGTCTTCGAGGGTAATCCTCGGGGTCAACTTAGCAGGTTGCTCTTTCCTCTGGGCTTCTTGTGCCCGGGTGACTACTTGTTGGGCCACGTCTTGCTGGGGAATTAGGGGGTTTTGTCCGATTAGTACTGCGCAGAACTTAATCGGGGCTACTACCACGTCCGTCCAACCGGTGAAATATCTGCATTGTATATGACATCTCACGACGGGGAATCGATTGTCGCGTCCTAAAAAGTCGTGGACGATTGCGAATTTCTTATGGGCAGGGTTTACTGGGGGCAGCAACTTGTCGGATACCACTATGCACGTGCACCCGGTGTCTCTGACTAAAGTGGATACTCGGCACCCATTAACAGTGCCCTCTTCAAATTGTAGGCCGCCTGGCGAACTTTTGTTGAATAGAAAGTTTACCTGTTGCTGGGGCCCTTCGGATGTTGGCGCGGGGACGTAGGACGAATCAGCTTGTCCTGCTGGGATCGCGGCAGTCAGGTTTTGCACCTGTTGTCTCGAGGTCTCCCTCAGTCGGGAGTTCTGTGGGCACTGGAAACTCAGGTGACCTATTATCCCGCAGGTATAACAAGTGACGGGCTTCCTGGGATACGTGCCGGTATTAGGGTATGATCCTTGTGGAATCCTAACTTCTTTTTGATTTTTTTCTCCTCCAAAATTTGGTTTATAAGTTCCTTTTGCTGCTGCGAACTTAAGGGGCTTCTTCTGTAAATGCCTGGGTGGCGGCCCATTTTTCTTTGGGGAGGGAGCCTTCTCTTTCTTGTACTCCCTAGGATATAACCGATGATTTACCGCGTGGAGGTCAGCCTCGTCCAGACACTCGTTGAAGGTAGAAGCTTTTCGGTCCTTAACGAATGCACGGATTTCCTGGGGTAGGGTACTTAGTAACTGATCTCTAAGCATGAAGTCGACGACCGCAGCGACTTCGTTCTCTACCCCTTCTGACTCCATCCAAAACTGTAGGCTTCGACGAAGCTCAAAGCCAAAATGTTTGTACGTTTGTCCAGGTCTTATACGAGACTGCCTGAACTTCATCCTATATTCTTCCGGGTTAAGGTTTGTAGCTGAGAGAAGTTCGGCTTTGAGAGTGGAATAGTCCACAGTCGCTTCTGAGGGTAAAGATACGAATATCTCTCTCATCCTACGATTGAGTAGCGGTAACAGTCTGGCGACCCCATCTTCTTCTAGGTCCCAATTATTGACTTCAAATATTTTCTCAAAATGGGAGAGATATGAGCATAAATCTTCTTCGTCCTTGTACTCCGGGAGTTTCATGCTGGCCGCTGGTGATACTCCTGTTTTAGATGACACTGACTGCACCTCTAACTGGTCTTTACTAAGAGCTCTTTCGTGGGCCCTTATCTTCTCTCTTTCATCAGCTTCCATTTTCGTCTTTTCTCTTCTTTCTTCTCTTTCGTTTCTCTCTTTCTCCTGAATAAACTCTCTTTCGTTTCTCTCTTTCTCCTGAATAAACGAACTCAGCTCGGTTCCTTGTAGTCCGAGGCTTTGACCTTGCTTCCGATAAAGGTCAAACAATGCCATCGCGCTTATGTCAGTCATCTACCTTGTTTTTAATCAAGCCTGACCTACTCCACCACCGAAACTTACCACTTGGCCTAACAATTACCTTTAGATGGTATCCACCTCTAACTTTACCAATTTCCCATTCGTCAAATATTCTATTATTCCTGGTGTTCCTTTTATGTGTTAGCTCTTCCTTAAATAGCCACTGCTGGGTTCTTTCTAATATAAAACCTCTAGACCTGACACCACTTTTATAATATGTCGTAGAATGACCATTGCTTTGATCACTTTACGCTTTGACACCCTTTTAGTAACGGTATACTTTAAGGGGCGTGAGTTACTTCTATGATGAAGTAGGCTTTGTTCTAAGAGTGCTATTTTTGTGGTTTAGTCCTTAAGGAAGAGCTATTTTTAAACACATAAGGATAAGAGGAAACACCAGAATCTACCAAAAAATAAACATGTATTTTAAATTAAATATTACAAACCAACAGTAAAAGCATTTCTATATTTGGCCTCAAAGAATTTTGAATGACAAAACATAAACAAGTAGGCTTTCAATAAACAAACTAATTGCCAATTAGTATTTTTATCACGACCCTATTTGTTTAGCATAAAACATTAAATTAATGTACTGTCATCTACAAACACATATGACCTAGGTTCAAGAATAATGGTTTCTACGCTCCTTTAAAACGTGGGACGTACTAAACTTCTACTATCGCAATAGAGATATAAACGGTATTGTTAACTTACAGGTAGGTATTAGGGATTGCCGGATGTCGCTGGAGGACTTATCTCTCGCCTTGAAGTGTGGTGGCCGAAGGTTGAAATTTCGTCGAGGAGGGGGGTGATTCTTCAACGTGATTAAAGAACGGGAGCTCGTTGGGGCTGGGTTCTTCTCCTCTCACTCTTACGGTGCTTGCGATGTAAGAATCACTCGAGTGTGAGCGGCTTTGATTTTCTTCAGTCGGACTTCTTTGCAGACGGAAAAGGCTTCTTCGGTATGGCACCGATATAAAACTTGACTATTTAGGTTAATACGGCCCTGAAAGGGGGGGATCGATTTTCTCAATCTGATCCTATCGTTTCTCACGGAAATAGTCTTGTAGGGCTGAAGGGTCGATCTTTACGAATTAATCTTTCTTCTGGCGAATCGACTTCTAATAATCTTCTTGTCTAGCCGATGGATCGATCTTCACGACCTAATCCTACTCTGGCGTATCGACTTCAGATAATCTTCTTCTCTTTCTTTGCGGGGCTTATTTATAGCCGGATTGCCGCCCCATCTAAAGGGGGAAGTGACCAGGCCACAGATGCAAAAGGGGGGGAGCGAATGGTGGGTTAGCATCTGGGAAGAGCGAGAATTCCTGAGGTGGCACTGGGATGCCCAAGTCAGCTCGCAAATTATAGGCTCGTAACCACACCGCTCCTTAGCGTGCCTTCTGACTCGCACCGTTTTTTTTTCCTAACCACGGGTTTATGGGTCTCGTAGGTCATACGATAGTTAGAGCGTCGTTTAAGGACCTTAGGTGGTCGCCTTCAAACATATGTTAGCTCCAACTGCCCACAGCGGCGAGGCGATCACACATGGAAAGCATTTTCGCCGGCTACCTTTCCCACGCTTCTCCTCATGAAGGGAGGGGGGGCTTGAATGTGTCTATACTCCTCCAGGAGGCTTAATGTAGCCATTTCTCCACATGTGTAGAAATGCATTTTTCAAATTCCTTTTTGCACTTTCTGTTATTGAGTTTCCTTTCCTTTATTAAGAAGTGATGATCTGTCAGATAAATATCATTCCTGTGATAGAAATCTGCCCTCGAGGGATGCAACTGCCTTTCAATTCCATTAGATTAAATCTGCATGAATCATAGGTGAGCACGGAGATTAAGCGTGGTATTCGTCGTCCTATATATATATATATATATATATATATATATATATATATATATATATATATATATATATATATATATATATATATCATAAAAATCAAACAAAAAAAGGAACTATTATGTTACTTTTAATACACATATCGATTAGTGTCCATCATCAGTTCTTGACTAACATTGGAGTTAACTAGATGTAATTTGGCACTCTTAAACTGAGTAGATGCTTTGATATTTGTTGGTCTTTATTCTGTAGTTATTTTACATTAAATCTTTCTTCTTATTGTTAATATTGCTATTAATATGCAACTGGATTTGTCGCTCTCATTCTTTATGTATTTTCAAATAATAAACCTATGGAAACGCATTGAGAAAGGTGGAGATAAATGTTTAGATAAGTGCTATCGTTACTCATCTTGAAATGTTGGAACCATGTTAATTATATGCAAACTGATAATTCAATTAAAAATAATCGACATATATATTGTTCATAAAAGATACAAATCACTATTCATCACTTTTCGCCCATTGGATACGTAGCTAAAATTAGTCGATATTCAAACTCCATTTTTACTCCAGGTTACGTTCATTGGATTGAGCAAATATAGAATAAAGTATGGATACTGCGATAAAGTAATATCAGGACTGTCAGAACAAACTCATTATATTCAAGTTCTTAATTTGTGTTTGGGCAGTAAAAAAAATTTAAAGGATCAAATTGGGGTATATAAGGATGCAATCTAAACTAGGAATGATTATTACTTTTGTAGGATACGACCAGTTATAAAAACAGGTGGTGATAAACTAGAAAATGAACGATTAGTCATTATAATCAATTCAGCTGTTGTGTTGTTTGTTGTTATTCTTATAATTCTTCTTCAATTTACTATAAGGATTATAAAATGTTCAATAGAGACTGAAGTCGGGATAAATGTGGTGTTCGCTGATTTACTTCTAATCAGATTTAAACTCAGTAATGTTAGATGTGGAAAAAATATGGAAGCTGAAGTAATAGGGGTGGAGTTGGAATTTGCCAACATTAAAATTATTATAGTACATATTTGTTTTAGGACAAGGGTTCAATTATCAAGCGAGGGTAAGAGGTTTTAGGATTCTCTCCTCTGTTAGTGAAATCAAGCTACGATACCATATGTCCAGATTTTAATTATCCGAACGTTGGCGTTATAGCGAATGCATTAGATAAATAAAGTGAAAATGACGGCTAAACTGTATACAGGAGAAATTTTCTTCTATAAAGGCCGAGGAATTTACTTGTGGCAAAAATATATCAAAGAATTCTTACTATGGCCGAATACTTTGTGAAAAGTATCCAAACGTTGGCGTTATAGCGAATGCATTAGATAAATAAAGAAAAAATGACTGCTAAACTGTATACAGGAGAAATTTGCTTCTATAAAGGCCAAGGAATTTACTTGTGGCAAAAATATATCAAAGAATTCTTACTATGGCCGAATACTTTGTGAAAAGTGTCCGAACGTTGGCGTTATAGCGAATTCATTGGATAAATAAAGAGAAAAGGACTGCTAAACTGTATACAGGAGAAATTTGCTTCTATAAAGGCCAAGAAATTTACTTGTGGCAAAAATATATCAAAGAATTCTTACTATGGCCGAATACTTTGTGAAAAGTGTACGAACGTTGGCGTTATAGCGAATGCATTAGATAAATAAAGAAAAAATGACTGCTAAACTGTATACAGGAGAAATTTCCTTCTATAAAGGCCAAGGAATTTACTTGTGGCAAAAATATATCAAAGAATTCTTACTATGGCCGAATACTTTGTGCAAAGTATCCGAACGTTAGCGTTATAGCGAATTCATTGGATAAATAAAGAGAAAATGACTGCTAAACTGTATACAGGAGAAATTTCCTTCTATAAAGGCCGAGGAATTTACTTGTAGCAAAAATATATCAAAGAATTCTTACTATGGCCGAATACTTTGTGAAAAGTATCCAAACGTTGGCGTTATAGCGAATGCATTAGATAAATAAAGAAAAAATGACTGCTAAACTGTATACAGGAGAAATTTCCTTCTATAAAGGCCGACGAATTTACTTGTGGCAAAAATATATCAAAGAATTCTTACTATGGCCGAATACTTTGTGCAAAGTATCCAAACGTTGGCGTTATAGCGAATGCATTAGATAAATAAAGAAAAAATGACTGCTAAACTGTATACAGGAGAAATTTCCTTCTATAAAGGCCGAGGAATTTACTTGTGGCAAAAATATATCAAAGAATTCTTACTATGGCCGAATACTTTGTGAAAAATATCCAAACGTTGGCGTTATAGCGAATGCATTAGATAAATAAAGAAAAAATGACTGCTAAACTGTATACAGGAGAAATTTCCTTCTATAAAGGCCGAGGAATTTACTTGTGGCAAAAATATATCAAAGAATACTTACTATGGCCGAATACTTTGTAAAAAACTTCAAGTAGGTGAGCCGCTGCAGACAAGTGATTATTATTTCGCCAGATTTCAAAAAATCCAAGTAACACAGAAAATTAGAGCATTGATTTAATCCAGCGCTTGGGCCACATGAGTTTCTTTGTTTTTGAACACTTGATTAAGGGCAATTAATGAGTATTTTATATCAAAACATGGATGTTTAAGCTGAGTACATAACGTTACCGTGAATATCACTGTAGAGTTTATTAATTAAGTGCGAAGAAAACCATAAGAATTGAGAGTATAATCAAAAAACATACTAATAAATTATAAGAAAAAAAGGACTAGGAATTAATAGTGAAGATATTTTAACGAGCATTTCGTGTGTGTTTTTACTGATGAGTTCATTGTACGGCTAATGAACTAAGGAAGTTATCCATTGGGGTTTCAAATTATTATCACTGATACACGAGTATAAAAGGGGGAAATAATAAAGCTATCGAAAGTTCAGGGGCCTGATTTCCTTTATCCAACTCAGCTAAAGGAGTTTATGAACCAATTAGCAAATCGGATGTTCATGACCTTTAACCGATCATTTAAGGATGGGAACTACATTCTGAAAAGAAAAGAGCTAATGGGATCCTATTCACTATCGTTCTATTAGTTTGTTTATTTCTAAGTATACTCTTAGAATCGATAATTTAAGAGTAATCATAGAGAGCCACCTAATCTAATAAAAGGTGCAGCTTGGGATCTAGTGAATGTGTTGGTGCCGAAAAAAAATCGTTGGAATTTTTTTCCTAAAAAGATTTCTACCTGGGATGAAAACAATAAATGAGATAATTTTTACTTAGCCTTTGAAATTGTCTTTTATACTGGTCCTCAAACTAGGCTCATTGATATTTAAAACACCTGGAGGGATAATTCTTAATTGGTTAAAATAATGGCTTTCAGTTCCCAGCTGAAGATGTATACGGAGAAAATTGGGGCCAAGTAACTATCAAAGTTCCTCAAAGATCAATAGTTAATTGCTCCAATTTTGTCCTTAATCAACATAAATGACCTTGTGACGAAGTACTTTGTAAAATGTCTAAATTCTTGGATAACACGAAGAAAATTGAGTTATTTTTTACATATGTGACGAACTCAAGAGATATCAATAACTCGGTTGGGATGAATAGCAGATAAATTTTAACATACACCAATTGAAGGCAATAATTTTATCATATAAAAATTTTAAAATGCAAATTGCAAAATGAAGGAGGAAATTCTAGAGTAGTTTAACTTAGAAATCAACCTGCGGGACCTAATTTCGGCAAACATCAAGCTGTCCATAAACGCATCAAGGATTCCAAGAATGCTACAAGAAAATTGAGATGCCCGGAATTTCAGATTTAAGTCAAAATATATGTTTGTTTTTTTTCTAAATAAATCCCTTATCCTTCATCATCTTGACTAAAGAGTTAAATTTCATTCTTCTTAATTTAATAAATTCGTGGCGCTGTTAAAACTACTACATGGTAAGGTCACTAAAATTATTCCCATACCAAGGAATAAATCCTACCCAGAAAAAATGTAATCTTTAGACCTGTATTATCAGAAGCAAGTATGTGATTACGTGGCCAACTGATATTTAATACAATATTTCTGGGAACGATGAGCAAAGTGCATTAAATCTTTACTTATACTTTCCCAAATCCTTTGATACTGTTTCACATTTAAGGCTGTTACTCAAGACCGGGAATAAGAGGAGAAAATTTTATTTTAAAGAACATTATTGTCTCTCACATCATTCACAGCTGGTTTTACTAAACGATCAAATTCGGCCTGGGCCTCAGTTATGTTTAAAAATCACTCTAATGAACTTATCGCAACTCTTCAATGTACCAACAATCTTAGTTTGCTTTTCATTAGAAAAATCATATAAAAGATTTATTTTACCCATATGATGAATTCAGGGCCTAAAGGGTTAAGAGATGTATTGTCCACTACAGGTAACGTAGAATATTCCACAATTGTAGGATTTTATAACAAAGGTAATTGAGTACAATGCATGTTTTAAAGCGCTTGTAAATTAGTAAATAAGCGCTTTAAAACATACATTGCACTAAATTACTTTTGTTATAAAATCCCACTATTTTGGAATATTCTACGTTACCTGTAGTAGATAGTACATATATTAATAGCTTTATAAATAGAAGAGCGAGTATTATTTAATTTTAAATAGTACTTAATAGAAAGCCCGAATCAAATCATCTACAAAACGAGTAATAATTGCTTCGAGGAAAGTAAAAAGAAACTAAATGAGACCTGCGTTTAGCACCCTAACAACCAAATGTAGAAATCCGTTTCCCCTATCTATTTGGTTTCTTCCTACATTTGTTTTCTCCTTTCACAACCAGCAAGCGAGAAGCTCTTACTAGTCCATTAGATACGGGGTTGGATTTCTGACGTTGAGGCGGGGGACCAATCTCAGAGAGCAGACACCAAATTTTTAGAAGCGTCAAGAGCTTACCACCCATTGGGCGAATACACTGATATTCGCCCCCGCATAGATAATTACCTCCACACGCATTATCATGTTATTAGCCTATTTCAACAAAGTTATCATTTCAATTCTCGTCTTCACAGCACAACTTACACACTCTCCTTTGTTCTGAAATCTTGCCAATGGAGTACTAATGTCCCCTCTGGGGCACTCATACCCACATAACTTTGATACACAACACATGTCCAAACTTTTGCCTTCAAGAAGGGTTCAACCATAGCAAGGTGGTGTCAAAAATACACAAACCCTCCCCGCCCCAAAAGAAGACAACCCCTGGCTTAGTATCGATCAGTGATTGTCCCTAGGATCTTTATGTACATTTCATTATCTCATCTAGGATGCGAGGGACGAATTGTATTACTTAGCAACTAGCAGACGATGGCCTGCATGAAGAAGAAGATCTTTTTTTCCATTTTTTTTGTAGCGTGAAATGTGTATTTCGAAGAGTGCAACCAGTTTTGAGTACCAGTAAACATGCATGAAACATAGACACATGATAAAAACATGGATAAGATTGTATTCCTATTCTTAGACTCAGTATAAAAATTTAATGAAAGTTTTTCTTTACTTTTGGTACACATGTATGTACTCTTACTTGTATCACTAGTAATTTACTTAACAAAAAAAGGTTAAAAACATGTAATACAGGTTCATTTAAATATAAATTGAATAATCTACATAGTACTCTGAAGTAGTTTGTTTTTGCTAGCTTTCCATTCACTTTATTTTTCTTCTTGTTGGGTTTTGAGTGAATCTTGGATCATATGCTGGCATTTCTAATATAGGTGTACTTCTCTATCTTCTTTGGCTGCAGTCACTGTGGGTATTTAGGCACATTCCTCTTTACCAAGGGATCACCAGCTATCTAGGTTCTTATGACCAGTTCATAGGCTCCGTTGAGTTTCGAGATTTCTGTCATTTTCTTTTTCTTTTCAAGTTTATTAAAAATAACTGATAACGGCCTGAAACTTCTTTTCTCAATGTTTCCACCTGAATTCCGCGAGTTTATCAAATTAACGATGAAAAACTTTGCCAAAGAGGAAAGTGCGTTCATGTTTTTTTAGCCCTCTGATGTTATTTATGTGACTAATTTGAGAGGAAAATCATGTACTGAAGATAAAAGGTTGCCTACCGCGGACTAGAAGTTAAGAAATCTAGAACTAGGAATGATTTTGGCTACTTTTTAACACTCAGCAACATAAAGTGGTTTATTTCGGTTTCGCCGTAGCCTTAGGTGGATTACTAGAAGCTATCTACCTTATGCAAATCAGCAGTGAGGAAAGTCTACCGGATCTTCACGTGCTTTTCTATAATGATTTTTTTTAATGATACTTTGTAAAACTTCCTCAACAATTGATCAAAGAGCTTGATCTATTTTCAGATGAAACTTTGACATCAGTTTCATTTAATATTGGAGGATCCTTTAGAAGAATTCCTACACTTGGGTCTGTTTTTTCAATATATGAATGCAAAACCATAAATCATAGTGATAACTTAAGGTAGGTATCTTATATGTTTATTATTTACTTAAAGAACATGGTATGCATTAATTTCCCATTTTAATTCGCAAATTTCCCGCAAATTTGTGGTTTTAAGCTAGTTACTTTGAATATATAGCTCGGTTGGATTACAACCATTTATTTTCCCTTATCCATACACCTTTACTTGTTCTCCGTGAGCATTTTCTTGGCAGATCTCTCCTTACAAACTTTGTTAGTGGCAAGCCCTCGTTGGTTTCGCTCATTAAATTCTAGGAAAAACCCTTCTTATTTTCATTCAAGTTTCGCTCCTAACTTTATCACTTTCTTTGAGTTTCTTTCTTCCACCTCTTCGTAAATATTGAAAAAGAACTGATATGTAAAGATAGGACTAAAATTCTCGGTGTTCGATAAATTACTGTGCACTAAATGTACTAATTGTAGTTCTAAAATAATACAGGAATTATGAAGTGAATTCGAACAAAATGGAACTGATGAATTACGTGGAAGTGTTTGTATGTCTGGTGATCGCCGTGTTTCCCTCTCCCTCTCTCTGCGTTGCCACCTAAGCCGTTATCAGGAGCGGCGTTCATTTCCGAGCGTTTACTCAAAGGGGACACGCGTGAGATTAATTACACGTCTTGGCATAAGGAGTATGTTGTTGACGCGTGAACGATGTGTTTTGGGGTGAAACATATCTTTTCGCCATAAGGAAAAGTACATTGAAGAAGTGAAAGGATATTTCATGAAGCAGAAGTCTCCCATCGTAATGCGGTAGGCCATCACATAGCGATGCTTTGATGCTCAACGACTCGGTAGGCCCTCCACGACAGACAGGATGGTCGATGATATCAATACAGGATACTTATGATTTCCCAAAAGTCTATGAGACGGCTGTTACAAGAAGTTAAATGGACAAAGAGTACAGCGTATAATATTGGGAAAAACGAAGTTTTATACCTATCACTACAAAGTGTCTGGCGTGTATCACCTGAAAGATACAGACCGCGTGTTCGATATTGCAGGTGGTTTCAGGAGTTATTATCTGGAAAAAGTGAGGGAATTATGGATATGGCTTTCTTTACCGATAAAGCAAGTCTCCATCTGCCCCGGTAATCAACAGCGAACCACTCGTCTGTGGAGTAATGAAAACTCCACGAATTAAAGCAATTACCTCTAACAGCCAAACGGTCGGTGTTTGAACATTAATTGTACGCGCATTATTTGGCCCATTTTCTTTCATGAAACCTTTAAATCAGAATTTCACTTTGCTATAATTATCTAGCTTTATCTCGTTTACGAAGGGTGGTCCAAACTAAAAGGAGCAACTGCTCACACCACTCAAGCATCACTACAGCTTTTTGATGAGTTCATCGGAAGTCTCATTATCTCCCAGGAAATGTGGCCAGACCGGTCATCGGATCTGACATCACCTGACCTTTTCCTGCATGGGAGAACTGAAGGTGAAAGTTCCACAGAGGTAATCTGCATACATTTTGTGGACCTACAGGCTGCAATAACGACCAACATCTAACAATTCATACCACATACAGTGGGAAGGTCTTTGCCATAATATAAAGGTGCGTGCAAGCATGTATCACCTTCGGTGGAGGCTATCTTAAACATATTTTGTAATCAAACTTTTAATAAATTTTTAAAAGATATTTGAATGAAATAACAGTTTAAGGTGAATTTTCAACTTACCTAGATTTTACGCAGAGTGAATTAGAAAATACATTAGTTAATGTGATGAAATACGTTTTTTATGATCTTGAAATTTTATTGGTAAACTATAATTTATTTTGTTTATCGTGCTATAGATAATTGAAGAAATCTGAACTTTATACATTTATAAACTAAATTTTTCTCTCAGTAAAACATGAAAAGTTTCTTAAATACAAGAAATCTAATTTAAGTAAAAACATAATTTGATCACTATGAATTTTTATGTAGTATCATATAGACAGTTTGTTATGAAGAGATTCTATCCTATTGACTTTTATTATAACCCCTTGGTAAATATTACCATAAATGTATCAATGGTTATAAAATTTGGTTAAACTTCAGAAAACCTACGCCGTAGTTTTAGTATTATAAAAGTACTAATGCTCTTTTTAGGCATTCCAGTCGTCATAGAAGGTTGCCTTTTGGCGCGGAAAGTACATATTTTTTAGTTACTACACATTGATGGGGTTAATATTGAAATTCAAATAAGTCCGCCTTACTTTCTACTGATGTGGCTAGAAACCATGATTTTTACACATTGGCAACATTTGATTCGAACTTAATTCACATATTGGCAATCCTGGAGGCAAGCACTTATAGGAGCGCGGCCTTCGATTGTAACATCAAAACCCCGTGTGTCTAATATTCACGCAGGAGGCGTGTGGCTTTTTGGTATTTAGGTTTTCAAGCTTTAATAAGACTTGATAATTCCTCGGTCAATTTTATAGGCTTTTAATAATTCCTCGGTTAATTTTATAGACTTTTGTAGAGCTTATGGCCTCATTTTGAAAGCGAAGCGTTGCAACATGTGTGGAAATGAGGTGCGGCTTGATTATAATGTCCCCACCACTAAATAGTAAGTTTGGTTTGTCTTTGGATTTGAACCTAATGCTAGGCTTTGAAATCGGAAAGTAACGTACATATACAGACATATAATCCGAAATGCTTGACTAATCCAAATTTAAATTAATTAAATAAATATTTAGGGTCAGATTTGCCTGAAAAATCTAAAAAAATTCTACAAGTGGCCATCAGTGCTACAATTTTTAGTTTTTGAGTCTAAAAGGAATTTGAGTGAATTATCTCACTACAGCCTTTCTTTAGCCAAGATATTTTGTGATATTTTTCTTTATAATTGATTAGGGCAGAGCTGCAAACAAACCAAAAACACCTTGGTCACACATAATAAGATTGATTCGTTTAGTTGTGCCATTCTGAATTCTTTAAATGTTGCAACCGGTGAAACCACAAACAAACAATCGTAATAGATTAAAAATATTAGTTTCTCCATACTTAATAAATGGAGATGATTACTATCAAGAATGTGATTATTGCTTCTGTATTCAACAGATGGGAATCAATAGTTTTCTATTGCTACCTGTTGTGGAATGGCCAGGCTCTATATGAATATATATATATATATATATATATATATATATATATATATATATATATATATATATATATATATATATATATATATATATAGGGTCTTTCAATAAGGTTGTTTGATTTTTAAATGTAAATAAAACAAGTTGTGTGTGATATATGCACTCAACTTATTTAAAATTTGAAAGTACATTTTATGACATTAAGTGTGGAATATGACGTCGTTCAAATGTCCGCCGCGGCTTTGCTTGGTGGAGCGTATTCGAGAGGCCCAATTTTCGATGACTTTGTCGCATAAATCTGGCTGAATTTGCTGGATGTTCTTCGTTATGTTGACTTTAAGGACATCAACTGTTTGCAGATTATTCATATAGACCTGCGATTTAAGGTAGCCCCCCAAGAAAGTAGTTTAATGGCGTTAAATCACATGATCTCGGTGGCCAATTGACGTCACCGCCGCGCGAGATGACCCTGTCCTGAAATCGCTGGTGCAAAATGTCTATCGTTGCGTGCGCAGTGTGGCACGTAGCGCCGTCCTGTTGGAATCCCATGTCGTCAGTATACATATCAGGCATGTAATCCAGTTGAGGCCATAAGAAGTTGCTTATCATCAATCTGTAGGTCTCGCCGTTGACGGTTATTGCAATCCCATCTTCGTTCTCAAAAAAATACGGACCGATGATTCCGTTAGACGAAAATCTGCACCAAACAGTGACTTTGTTGGGATGCAATTGGTTCTGGTGTATCTCATGTGGATTGTTTTCGTCCCAAATCCGACCTTTTGCTTGTTAACAAATCCATTCATCCAAAAATGGGCCTCGTCACGCAAGATGATTTTTTTGGGGAAATTTGGGGCAACATCCAACTGCTCTAAAGCCAATCAGCGAACACACAACGGAGGGGAGAAGAGGGTTCATTCCCCGCCATCCTCTTCTAAAAATAAAAAAAATAACAAAGAAAAGAATAAAAGGACTCGGAGCTCCTCTTCATCCGCGGGGGATGCAGGGACGGAGCCCTTGACTATGTCCAAAACTGCTAAACCGCAGAGTGGAGCATCGATTACATCAGGTCCCCTCTTTCAGAGATTACCAAGCGTTTTCGATACCGCTGGCTTCAAACGCTTCCTCGTTGTTCGCTCCAATGATGGCAGAATGTTGGCCAAGGGCAACATGATCCATCACAGTAAGGGATTAGCTAGTGCAATTGGTAGAGAGCCGAAGGTGATCCGTTTCTCGGAAGGTAGCCTTCTGGCAAATGCATCGGATCCCTCCGAGGCAACCAAGATAAGTGCTCTTCGGACACTTCATGGCACCCCGGTAAGTGTGACGCTGCACTCTACCATGAACTTTGTGAAAGGAGTAATTTATGCGAGGGAACTCGTGAACTACTCCATAGAAGATATCACTCTAGAGCTGGTCGACCACGGGGTGGTCAAGGTCGAGCGTGTGATGAGAAAACAGGGAGGGCCCCCGAGACCCATCCCTACACTCTTCGTCCCGTTCGACTGTGACAAGCTCTTTGAGTCGGTGCGTGCCGGTTTGTACCGCTACCGCGTTCAGGCATTCGTGTCATTGCCGTAAAGGTGCTAGTACTGTCACCAGTTCGACCATACGAATCGCTCATGTTGACGTGCAAAGTCGGGGTCACCAGAAGTCTGTGTAAGTTGCTCCAAGGCCACATCGTGTGTGGCCAAGTGTGTCAATTGTGAAGAGCCACACCCCGCTTCTTTGAAACAATGTACGGCATATCTCCTTGAGAAAGAAATCTTGCTCGTTCATGCCCAGGATCGTCTCTCATTCTGCCCGTCAGACGTGACCAACGAGGACAATGTGGCCCGTGTGGAGAGGATGATCCTCGAAAATCGACGGATGAAGGTCGAAGAAATCGAGCGAGAACTTGGAATATCACATGGAAGTGTTATCAACATCATCCATGACAATTTGGCCATGACCAAGGTCTCTGCCCGGGCAGTAAAATAGTTTACCTTTGTATAATGGTTATAGAATCCTACCTATTGATGTATATTAACTTTAGTGAATAGTTCTTAACATTTTATTTTATACGGATCTTCAAATTATAAATTATTGCATCTAAGAAGATTTATTAAATCATTTTTAGTGAAGATCCTCTGCTAAATATAAATTATAGGAAGTGATTTAGCCAATTATAAAGCACACATCAAACCTACGAATGATGAAAAAGGGAAGTTTTTCATTCGCATCTTCAGAAATTTTTGTCAAAGGAAATAATTAGGGATGACACCTATAATGATTTCTCCGGAAAACTCTATATCTCCCTATTTCGGTCGGTTGGACGGTCGGTCGGTCCCCGTTTTGCTTCTTTTTTGTTTTAGTAATAACATTGTAACTTTTCGGCTGATTCTTACTAAATTTAAACCCTTATGATCCTCCTTATACCAAAAACTAGGACACTTAACAAGAATGTGCCGAACAGAGGAGAAGACCAAGCAGTCATCACAGGTAGGTTCAGTGAAGCACTCCATCAAATAGGGTACAGTCTCACGACTGTACCCTATTTAGAAAGGTTGCGGCGCAATGGTGCGCAACGCTAGGTTCATTTGGTTGTCCCCTATCTTGTAGCGGTCAGTTCACAGGGCTGAGAAGATTTGTACCTAGATCATTGTGGAGAGGAGTAAAACTCTTGTATGGTCCCCCATCTCCAGGCAGACTTTAAAGTGCCCACACTAGCGCGATTGTTTTCCCCGATTCCCACCTGTCCAAGAGAAGATAATGTCGATATTCATCCGACTCCCGGCTAGTGAGAGTGAAGTCCAACGAGTTTTGAAAATATGGATTAAAAGTGCTATAAAGATGAAGGTGTTTGTTAGGAAATAGTTGAAATTATATTAATAAATAATATACTCATTAAAATATAAATTACTTTAAAGAGTTTTTGATTTGTCTATAAAATGATATTGATAAAATGCCATATTTATTATGGAATGACTTAATAATCGATTATTTAACACGTGACAGCTAATGCAGCACTATGGATATGAAAAATCAATTTATATATACTGTAAATGTATGAAATGATAATATGAATGTTTATTAATATCATTAAAGTATTGTCAAGATTTCGCGTAACACATCGGATTCAGTTTTCAAAATTGTCTTTTTTTCGTTAATTATGATGGCTTTGTCTTACCTAAGGTCTTGTACATCACTAGATTTCTAAAGAGTTTTGAAGTTTACAAATAGATTTCTTATTTTAGACAATCAATATATTATTAATAGTTCCTCGTTAAATCTCCATTATTCTGCAATCTGTATCTAATAATGCCTTAGTTGTCATTTGCTCTTTAAGAAAAAAGGCAAAATATTCTTGATCCTAAACCAAATATGATTTTTAAATAAAGGTTATAAATATAATAGTAGTGAAAAGTATTTATTCTATTAGTTTATATGTTATTTCGATGACATTTTTTATGGTTTTATTGAGTGTGGCCCTCGACCTTTCGCCAAAGTCAGAGTGGCCCTTTAGTTCATAAAATTTGCCTACCCCTGCCTCAAACCTTTTCCATCTCATCATTCAATGTGCTTTAAAAACAGAATCTATAAAAGAATCTAAACAATCCAATCTATCGAGATAAGTGGGTATAAACGAAGAGATTGATAACTATAAAGGGAGCCACAGGATGATATTAGTAATTAATTAATATGAAACGAAGGATACTCACGTGAATAAACTCTGCGGCTTTGCGGTCCACCCCTTTCGTTAGTAAAAGCGTACCTTAAGAACTAAAAGCTTCTTTTGTAAACATCTGAAAACCAAATGATTGATGATAAATAAGCATCGAGGTTTTTGGCAGCAGCGCTCGTGTTGGGGAAAGCGTTTTATACTGTTCCATAAGATAGGTTTGATAGATCGAAGACTAGTTACCGACCACAGGCAGAGAGTGAAGGTAAATGGCATAAGTGGTGTCTCAGGAATTAGTTTTTGGTTCGTTTTTATTTATTCTATTAATTAACGATCCTGACAGTAATTTATTATAAAAAATGTTATAATTTGCGGGTGATAAAATATTAAGAAAGAGACCAACATTTTGCTGATATAGTAAATTTGCAAAGTGATTTCGAAAAATGACGTGAATTTCAATCTAGAAAAATGTAAGTAATATAAATATATAATTTCTAGCAACATGTTTTCATCATAATAATTTATGATTAAAAGCGATCGCTAATTTTGTAAGGTAAATTTTCTTCGGTAGTCCTGATTGTTCGTATTTTCCTCTTTTACCTCTATGTAAACTTGTTGTCTAGCCAACACAATCTTAATTTAATTGACAATAATTAAAGAGTTATTAAAATAACATGCGCAAATTAAGATGGGATTGATGTATGTAATATTCTATGCTTGTTTGAAGAAATGGCTAGCGACTTAAAGTTGACCTATCTACGTCGAGCTAGAGCCCGAACGGTAACAACACGAACACAACCCCCCCTAAAAGAAAAATAAACATGTGACTGGAAGCAGATATTTGTTTATGTTTTAACTCTGAAAGCTTCTAGAATAGAAAATGTAAATATATTGCTTATATTAATTTAAAGATTCAAAATATAGTGCTCAGAGATACACCTGGAAGTGAGAAAAAGACTGCTTCCGGTATGCAATATTCATCTTGAACAATCTTAGACCACATTGACGACTAAAATTGAGGTAAGGGGCTTTGGTCGTTTTTATTATTGACCTAATTAAAAAAGTAATAATCGAGATTTGGCTGTGTGTAGCAAACTTAGACCGCAGGCTCATCTAATGCTAAACCAAACTTGACATTAAAGTTGGATGAAGGTTAGAGTTGTTACTGGCGTAGCTATTGACCGCTAACAACTCAATGATGGTGACAGCTAGCAACCTCACGCTGTTCGAGGCCTATTTAGGCGGCAGGCAAGGGGGAGAAGAATCAGTTAACAAGTGTCATAAACACAACACCATTACTGCCATCCTCGCTCTACACCAAGTGCCAGCTTTCACTCAACTTCCAAGAAGCTTCAATCCGCGTAAGTTACAAGCCATCTGATTTGGGGAAACCAAGAAAAATTCCAATCTGACCTTGTTTTCAATAAAAATATATATATATATATATATATTAATTGTGAGTGTGTTTGCATAACCAACTGCTTCACTGGTAACCCCGTCGACAAGCTACAATCTTTAAAGTCTGCATCAAACAACCTCATCGCTGAACAAAATTCTCCACGCATTCATATCTGCTGTCCTCTAAGAGACACACGAAATCTTTTGGAGATTCAAGTGACTCTATATTTGTCAGGTAGGCCAAAATATTGGCTCTGTCTTTGCGAGCTGGCATTTGAGACACAAAAGCGCTCGTACACAAAACAAAATTCTGACTAGCTTTTTCGGATCTACCAGCAAAGGACGGACGATGCTCTTAAGCCCATAGTTTTGCAGCCTCACCCGTCTCCACATTCATGTAACATAATCTGGATGAGCTGGAGAAGGTTCAACCACTCGACTGGTTGACAGAAACTGACGATCGCTTCTTAGTTCAAGATGCCAGAAGCTAGTCGCCGCTGCTGCCTACAATGTTTCGACATACTGTGCTTCACACAGCTCCGCACAGGATCGCCCTTTGCTTGAACACTAGATGTAAAGACTCATCGAGGCGGTCTAGAATTTGGCCAAAGAGTAAGAGAGTAAAAGGTTTATTCCGAGGTAATATCAGGGTTTTAGCTCACGCTCTCGGTTCTTGGGTTGATCTGACCCTTCTCCAAAGGGAGATCTCGGGAGTGAGTCAGCTAGCTGGTGCTGATATTATCAGAAGTTCAAAGGTGAGCTCCATCGCTGTCCGTCACTCTGTAGTTACCAAGTAGAAGGAAACCAGTGACTATCTTCTCCTGCTTCGGCAGCCGTGCTGACGGGATCCAGCGCTCCGTCCGGCCCCAGCTTAGCCTCGTTTCCTTCCTTCAGATAGCCTGTATTTCTCTCCTACCCTGCCGCTTTTCATACAACCTCTCCCACAACTTTCTCTGGTCAGCCTCTAATTTCACAGGGTAGAAACTGACCTTCTTCTCAGCCAATCATCCCGAATCAGGGCTGAGGGGGAAGATGACAATGTCCCCTAACCCCTGAGCTTCGGTCTGGGGTGGTTGGCTTTTAACAACCTGCTTTATCCCCACCTATACCTTCCTCACATCCCTTTTCCTCTCGTCCTTAAAATCTATCTTTTTTACGCCGTGTTCAAGGTGGAGCCGCCATGCCGAAGGACTGCCAGGCCACCAGGCGGAAGGGGTGGTCCCAAATGGCGGCGCCTGGCTCTGCTGGGCCTGTAAGCACCTCTTGCAGTGCTGGCTACTGCCAGAGGTGGTGAGCGATTGCGTCCCGTAAAACAAAGAGGGTCACCATGCCCAATGATGCAAAAAAACCCCTCTCCCCTTAAGTCCCCTGAAAACAACGGAGCCGCCCTCATGCAGCTCCACAAAAAAGATAGAGGTCGCCCCCCCTGTGCTTGCACAGGGGACCCTCCATACCTCTTCAACCGAAGAAGAGGCTTACTCCTCTCCTAAGCCTACAGGTGTAGGGAACTCCCCCTCACCCCCTTCTCTGGAGGTGCTTTCGGGCAAATCCCTCTTTCCAGCCGCATTCCCTCCTTTGCTTTCTAAGGGGACTGCCAAGATAGCCAGCAGGCAGCCCATTGCTGACCGCCCCTCCTGCAAGCGGCTTGGTAGGGCAAACCTCCTTAAAGGGGGGGGGAGAGGGAAGCCAGGCCCCTTCAGGCGCTTCCCTCAAAAGACCTGCTGGCAAGAATATTAAACCTTGCAGGGGTCAAGGCCTGTCCCTCCCCACTAAAGACTTATGACGCTGCCAAGGGGACCTGCGATGTCCTGGGAGGGGATCGCCAACTGGAGGCTCTTCCTGTGATAGACATGGTCCTTATGGAAAACCAGCCTTAGACGGTAGGGCTTTCCATGGGGGGGGGAATCCAGGCTCGGCGCCAAGCACAAAACCCGAATCCGCCCCTATGCAAGGTCCTCCTCAAACGGCTGGGGATTCTCAGGCAGTACAAGGAGGGGAGGGATCTCCTCCGGATTATGCCCCTGCGACCACAAGAACCTTCTCCATTTCGGAAAAGGACCTGACTGAGGCCGGTCCATCTGGCCTGGGGGCTTCTACCGGCGGGGGTGAGAAGCGGGTTCATTCCCCGCCCTCCTCTCCAAAAAAGAAAAGGACAAAAAAGACCAAAAAGACGAAGAAGACTCGGGGCTCCTCTCCATCCACGGGGGCTACGGAGACGGATGGGTCTGCTGCCACTTTAGCAAGTGACCAAGCCAAGATCGGCACATCTGGCCCCTTTCACCCCCGGGTACGTAGCTCCTGACCATGACAAATACCAAAAGTGCACAGAGCGGAGCCTCGATGACATTGGGGCCCCTCATTCAGAGGTTACCTGGCGTTTTCGAGCCCGCTGGCTTCAAATGCTTCCTCGTCATTCGCTCCACTGATGGCACCATGTTGTCCAAGAGCAACATGATCCATCAGAGGAGAGGATTAGCTAGTGTAATTGGTAGAAAGCCGAAGGTAACCCGTTTCTCGGACGGGAGCTTTCTGGCGAATGCGGCAAATCCCGCCGAGGCGGCCAAGATAAGTGCTCTTCGGACACTTCATGGCACCCCGGTGAGTGTGACGCTGCACTCTACCATGAACTTTGTTAAAAGAGTTGTTTATGCGAGGGAACTCATTGACTACTCGATTGAGGACATCACCTTAGAGCTGCCTGACCATGGGGCGGTCAAGGTCGAACGTGTGATGAGAAAACAGGGAGGGGCCTCGAGACCCACCCCTACACTCTTCGTCACGTTCGACTGTGACAAGCTCCCTGAGTCGGTGCGTGCCGGTTGGTACCGCTACCGCGTGTAGGCATTCGTGCCACTGCCGCGGTGGTGCTATTACTGTCGCCGCTTTGGCCATACGAATCGCTCATGTAGACGTGCAAAGTCGGGGTCACCCCAAGTCTGTGTAAATTGCTCCAAGCTCGCACACGATAAGTCCAAATCATGTGTGGCCAAGTGTGTCAATTGCGGAGAGCCGCACCCTGCTTCTTCGAAGCAATGTGGTGCATATCTCCTCGAGAAAGAAATCCTGGCTGTTCAGGCCCAGGATCGACTCTCATTCCGCGAGGCAAAGGACTTGGTCCTGGCGCGCCCGGCTCTGCCTGGGACGTCATATGCCTCAATAGTTAGACTGCACCCTCTGCTCCTGGCCCATCCAGGCCAACGAGCACGGTTGCTTCCGCGCCAATTCGGAGCCCTTCTGCTGGCTCTACCCAACCCAGGCGCTCTCCTGGTAAAGCTAGTGGCAAAAAGGGTTCATACCCTGCCCCGGCTAAACCAGGGCTCCCCCCTCTTCCCCTAGCCTGACCGTTTCCCGTAAGGCGAAACAGCCACGCGCCTCCACCGAGTCGTTAGACTCACAGGAGGCAACACCCCTGAAGATGGTCGCTAGGCCATCTTCCAGGGTTCCTAAAGTTGTTCCCCGAAAGGAGGACAGCAACAAAGGAGCTTCGGCCCCTTCGCCCACGCCTAATGGTAGGCTGAGTGGCTTGAATACGGTGGATCCTCGAAAAAAGGGCCCCCCGCCTCTGAAGCCGCAACGCTCGCCTAAGGTTTCGAGGCGGAGGAACGAAAAGACTCGCATGGCGAGCCAAACCTCCCCGAATAAGTCTTCGAAGGCGACAGCGCCTTGAGCGCTTTGTTCCTCCAACAGCGCCCGGGGTTCTTTCCCCGGGAAGCGTACGGCCATTCCTGTGAGGGTCTTCAGTTCAAGGAGGGACCCCGCGTCTTCTCCGAGCTAGGCCTGGAGGGCTTATTCCTTCAATGGAATTGCCGTGGACTCCGGGCCAACTGGGAGAAGCTGCGGAGGCTCGTCTCGTTCCGTTTCCCGTTAGCTATCATTTTGCAGGAGACCATGCTAGGCGAGTGCCCCCTGCCCGCCCTTCCGGGGTATAAGGGTCTTGTGACCCCACTACCGCAGGATGGCCGGGCTGGGGGATGCGTGGTTTACACCGAGCATGATGTCTCCGTTCTTCCTTTCTCTTTAGATACCTCCTTTCAGGAAGTGGCTGTGCAGCTGCACCTGGATAGGAGGTATACTCTGATTTCTGCGTACATTCCATCGTCAGCTGACTTCGACGCGGGGGACTTTCGCCGCGTCGTGGCACGGTTGCCGAGGCCCTATCTCTTGCTTGGAAATCTCAACGGCAGGCATTCTCTCTGGGGAGATTACTCCATAAATGCCAGGGGACAAGTCCTTGCTGATCTGATCGAAGAGCTTGAGATGGGTGTCTTAAACGTGGATGAGTTTATGCATCACTGTCCGAGAACCGCTTCATTTTCTTGCCTCGACCTATCTTTGTGCTTTGTTGGATGCACAGCCTGATTTTGATTGGGAGGTGGTCGATGACCTCCATGGTAGTGATCCCTTCCCATTCAAATTTCCTTTTCAGGGCAACTGCCACCTGAGAGACCACCTCAGTGGTGCTTGGCGCCGGCGCGGTGGCCTGCATTTCAGGAAATGACTGAACTCTCTATCTCAGTCGAAGAGTTTAGGTCGGAAGATGAGGCCGTTGAGTTCTTCTTCGGCAACCTCATCGCCGTGGGCATGACTACTATTCCTAGGACTTCTGGCAGTTTTGCACGCCGACCACTCCCATGGTGGTCGGCCGAGTGTGAGACGGCCCTTAAACAGAAGCGTTATGCCTACATGCGCTATAAGAGCCGCCCGAACGATTTCACTGTCACTGAATTTCGTCGGGCTAGGGCTAGGTTCCAGTATATTTCGAAGCACGCCCACCGCTCTTCTTGGCGGGCATACGTGTCTTCACTTAACGGGAAGACCCCTTTAGTTGAGGTGTGGAAGCGAGTCAAAAGGATTCGGGGCAAGTTCTTGCAGGACCCCCCTCCCGTTTTCCAGGAGAATGGGCCTGCAATCTCGGACCCCACGTCCGTGGCGGAATCCTTAGCAACCGCTTTTTCCGCATTCTCTAGCCGTGATGCTGCTCCGCCAGCATTCAATGCACGTCGTGATGTCACGGAAGACCGCCGGCTGGACTTTACATCCAGAAGCGGAGAACCCTTTAACGACAAGTTTACTGTGAGTGAGTTGCGTCCCGCTCTCGCTTCGTGGGTGGACACAGCCCATGGTACGGACGATGTCCCGTACGCCATGCTTCAACACATGGGTGAGCGAGGCATGGCCTTTCTGTTAGATTTGTTCAACAGGATCTGGGTGGAAGGTCTTCTTCCAGACTCCTGGCGAATCACTACTGTGCTCGCCTTTCGCAAGCCGGGGAGAGATCACTCTACTCCGACCGGTTACCGCCCAATCTCTCTAACCTCTTGCGTGTGCAAGTTGATGGAGAAATTGGTAAATGTTATATTAGCTTATTTCCTGGACAGCGGAGGCCATCTGTCTTCTGCACAGTGCAGCTTCCGCAAGTTCCACTCCACGTCGGATGCTCTGCTCCGACTGGAAAATGCCGTCTGCGAAGCTTTCCTTCGTAGACAGCACTACGCACGGTGTTTTTTGATCTGGAGAAGGCCTATGATACCGCATGGCGATACGGTATCATGGAGACTCTCCACACGATAGGGGGCGAGAGGACGCCTCCAAGTGTTTATATCTGAATTTTTGCGAGATTGTCGATTCCACGTACGGGTGGGGGGAGCCCTCTCCGGCCCAAAGGAGCAGGAAGAGGATGTCCCGCAGGGAAGTGTCCTAAGTGTCACACTCTTTGCCCTGAGCATCAACGGCATCATCTCGGTGCTGCCGGAAGATGTTCTCGCTACGCTCTACGTGGACAACCTTTCGATCTCTTTTGGCGCGGCTCAGATGCCAACTCTGAAGCGTCGACTCCAACAGGCATTGAACCGCGTCTCTCGCTATGCCAAAGCGCACAGGTTTCGGTTTTCTTTGGCCAAGACTAAGGTGGTGCACTTCTTCCGCCATCCACGGCTTTACCCCGACCCAGATTTGTTTTTTAATGGGGTGCGCCTGGATGTGGTTGAGTCGCACCGTTTCCTTGGTCTTGTATTTGACCGACGCCTCACCTGGGAGGCTCATATTCGCAGCCTTAGGGTCTCTTGTACCTGCACCCTGGAAATTCTCCGTTTTGTGACGTTCAGCGCTTGGGGCGCTGATAGGGCTACTGCCTTACTTTTTTATCGATCCTTTGTTTGCTCTAAGATCGACTACGGATGCGAGTTTTATGCATCCGCAGCCGAGCGTTTATTGCGGAAGGTGGATTCGATCCACCACACCGGCCTTCGCCTTGCGACCGGTGCCTTCCGCACTTTCCCCATTAAGAACCTGTTGGTCGATGCTGAGGAGATGCCACTCGCTCTGCGCTGCGCGCAGTGCATCACTCACCTGTTTGAAGTCAGGGGGGCTCTACCAGGCGCTGCGTCTGTCTTCACGGCCGAGCTGGTGGCAATACACCACTCTGTACGGGAGATTACGCCACGTGCCCGGTTCGGAGACCGGATTGTGATCTATAGCGACTCACAAAGCACCCTAAGTGCTCTCGGGGCATTGGAATCTCCGCATCCCCTGGTTTGCGAAATCCGTGACGCCACGGTTTTGGCGGGCCGGGCAGATGTCGAGATTATCTTCTGCTGGGTTCCTGGACATGTAGGAATTGTGGGGAATGAGCGCGCCGATGAGGGCGCCAAAGACTCCGCGAGGACTCTGCGACCGGACCAGCGTTTCGCTCTTCCTCACACTGACTACATGGCAGGAATACGGGCAGCTCTTCGGACTGCTTGGCAAAGAAGATGGGAGACGGTTGAAGGGAACTTAAAGTTGCGTGCCATTGCGCCGCGACTGTTCCCATGGATCTATCCCTCAATGCTGCAGCGGCTTCAGGTTGCTTTCTGTCGTCTCCGAATCGGGCACACTGGTGTGACGCATCGCTATTTGATGGAGCGCTCGCCTGCGCCCTATTGCGACGACTGCGTCGTCCCCCAGACTGTTCGGCACATTCTTGTCGAATGTCTCAGTTTGGGTGATCTTCGTTCACGACACCTGTCCCGGTACCGGGATGGGCGGGGTGGCTACCGCCTGTCCCTTGTACTCGGGACGAGAGCGTGCATCCTGACTGGTGGACTTGTTGACTTTTGGGGGGAGGCCGGCCTTCTCCCTTTCATTTAACCAGGTTTAATTGTTGTTGTTGTTGTTTTTTTTGTTATTGTTTTTGTTATTGCTTTGTTATTGTTATTGTTATTTCTTTTTATTGTTGTTTCCTGTTCAATCTTTTAAAGTAGCCTAGAACTAGGCTGTTTACTTACGGCGACTTATGCCTAAGTCGGCAGTCGCCAGATAGCCCCTTAAATAATAATAATAAAAAAATCTTCTCCTGCTTCCTCCAAGGAGTACCCTTCGCCCAAACCCATGGATTAAATTTTCTTCTAGCTCTCAGGGAAACATATACCAAATGGGTTAAGATTCTACCTTTGCGTGATTAATCTGTTGCTGAGTCTATTTAAGCAAGAGTATATGGAGGGGTTGCGAGGTACGGAGTGCCCTAAACTCTCATATCCGACAATGGGACTAATTTTCGTTCTTAGTTATTTTCTGACTTCACTAGAGCTTTAGATATTCAACATGTTTTCACTCATCCTTAGAATCCGAACGGAACTATGTCGTAGAGTCGTTTCGTGCTAGTCTCAAACGTTCCATGTTGCCGGTTCTCCATTTAATCAATGCTATAATAAATTACCATTGGTACTCTCAAACTACGAAGGGCTCTTGTACATCACTATCACAGGCAATTTACGGGCGTTCTATTCATCTTCCGTCCACTCTTTCAAATCTATTATAAACCTCCATTCCTCTCAGTGACTTCGCGCAAGACCTAAAACCTCACCCGAGAGAATCGCGCCCCACGTCATTGCGCAAGCTCCCTCCTGATCAGAAGGTGCATTTTCCTAATGATCTAATATCTTACACACATGTGTTTGTTAGAAACAAGTGAAACTTACCGAAATTCTTCAACGAATTTAATGGTCCTTTTTCCATTGAAGTCCGCAAACGGCACTCATTTCTGGTTCAAGTAGGCTAAAAGGATCTAAGGACCATGACTTTACGCAATATATAGCCGGTCAAGCTTCCACCAAATCATCAAATCACGCAAATTCTATTCTAAGGTGTTACTTGATGTTAATGAACTTACCATATGCGACTAGATGACTAGGAAACATATAAAAAGATTTCTTTTAAAAACCATTCCCTCATGCCGCTGGTAAATTTATCGAGAGGAGTCTATAAAAACAAGATAAACAGACCTAAGTCGCGTACTGTAATTTTTCTGACTTATGACCATATGACATTACGACCTTCAAAACTTTCAATAATTCCAGGACTAACCTAAGGAAAACTTTGGAAATTATATGATTCGAAAGAAAATGTAAAACAACATAAGGGTTTAAAATATCATTAGAATCGTCCGAATAGTTAAGATGTTATTAACAAAACTTGTTAGGAAGTAAAACGGTAACTACCCGATCGACGACCTACGAACCGATATGGTCACTTATAGATCTAAAAGATTCATTTATTGCCTTACCAACCTTGCACATTTGACATCTGGGAAAATGTAATATTCCTGGTTGAGCCGTTTATGCCCTGCGCTATTCGAAACTTGTTCGGGAAAATACATATTTGTAAAATATTCTAATTTTCACTTTAAGTTGAAATTTAACTGCATCCAACCCCATCCATAGCTGGGTGTCCTGACACACTGGAATACTTATTTGCTTTCAAAACTTTTAAAATTATATGGTTTATTTAAAGACATATGGTAATTCTGGAAAAATACATATTATAAACGTTATCTTAAAAGAAAATGTTTGCGCATTTCTTTCAAACATAGAAAATGTTATAGCGTAGAAATGCCTGAAGTTATGTATCTTTATACTAGATTCCCCTGCTCTCAAGACATTCTTTTCTAACAACTTTTAATTAATTAAAAGAATCTGGGATCGACTTTTTTGATACCACTCAAAGGCCAAAAATTCCACTGAATTGAATGCAAATGAATACGGGTGTACTGTCAGATGTAACTGTTAGAGTGAATTAAAAATAAAATGCGACAAGGACATGGTCTTGCACGATATTTGCAACTAATTCTTTGCTACCATATAAAAACTACTCTTCAGGAGATCTAATATGAACAGTTCATTAGGTCCTATCCTAACCGTTTGTATGCAGTACTTGAGTCAGATGGTGGGCATACCAATTCTTAAATATAGTTAAATTTGTGTGTTTTTATTGTTCAACGTGAGAGACACTTTGATTTCATTTACATAAGCTTTGATCTGAAATCTGTCTTAATACATTCTACAGCCCCAGCAAAGGTTTCTGCTCAACTCAGAACAGTATGAGAACTCTTGGCAATGGAGGAGTATAATAAAACTCCATATCATCCAAATAAACGTAGGAGAGCACATTGTATGATTATAAAATTTCAGTTCGCAGTTAGCACTTCATTTTTTCCATTAGATATTATTTTTTATATGATTTAATGTCCTTTTCACCCTTCCTCTGGTGTAAGTGGGCTTGTTGTTTAGAAAAACCGATTCAGTTTTCACATTCTTATTCAGAAATTTCTTATACTAGTTTTCCCGTAAACAGGAAGTGTCAATTGGTCCAGGAAGTTTGAATCATAAATGCTAAAGGTATCTATTACTGGAATTTTCAAAAGAATGCTCCAATCTCTTGCAATCACGCGAGTAGATAGAAACATCCGTAAAATATTAAGGTCAAAATAGAAACTATAAGAAATCGGATTACGTTCTTTGATTTATAACTTCTCATCATGTATATCGGAAACAGTATACTAGTTTTATTGTACACGCATACTATAATATTCATAAATATCTTCCAGTACACTCAGAAGGTAAAATAACGAGAAGTGTTGGTTATTATGACTTTAAAAACGAGGCAAACTCAACCGTTAGTGTTTTGGGGGGAAAATAAAAGTGAGGGAGACAAAGTGAATAAAGAGAAGAATAGGGATGGAGAGAATAGGTTACTTTAAGAGCAGTTTCGAGCCGAAAAGTAACCAACTTTATTCGAGAGTATTTAAGCATCCTAAGGATATTTATTCAGCATCTTTGCCCTTTGGACTCACCATAGGGTAGTTGTGAAGATAGACTGAAATTGCAAATGATTGTAATATAACAGATGCAATGAGACAGACAAGGAAAAGTAATCAAATATTCCGAGACTGCTTTCAAGGAAGATAGTATGTGACGCCATACTTTAATAAAAACAAACTAGGAAATAATCTCGCAATTCGTGTCATCATAGCCGATAAATCGGGTGCAATATTTACTTTGGATAAAAATTCCTATATTGAAAAAATGAACGAATTAACAAATGATAATTCTACTTACGAACATTTGGGAAAAGATGCGTTATAAAAAGTAAATAGTGATTTTCATATAAAGGTTCGGTCCATTGTTAATCAGTTTCCAATTTAATTTAAAAATTTCTACACAAACTATATAATCATATCTCTTAGTATTGATGGTTTTGTTTCATATTTTTCTTTATAATGGTTAACAGCTTACTTTGTCTGTATTATAGGCTCCATCCCGAGGCCCACATTGCCAATAGTTATTGCCTCATAAATAAACTTAATGTCATTCTTTATCCATTACATTTCTTTCTTGTTTCCTTTTTGCATCTTCAATCTTTCCTAAAGTTCTCGTCGATGATCTCTTTCACTTTTTAAAGATAAATTAAATAATGTTGTGTCTGTGCTTCCTATAACATATTTTGAACTTATTTAATTGGCCACTAAAGATTGTATATTTCTATTCATGGTAATTACTTTTGCCATAAATTTGGTCTCGCTATGGAGAAGTTTTATCTACAATTTTGTTCAATTTATAGCTAGAATTTTAAGAAATTCTATCTTCCATCAATTGTTGATTTTTTTCTTATCTGGCTTTGCTATATTGATAGTGTTTTATGACTTTAATCGAAACCTAAATACGTACACTATTTCCTGTCTAAACCCAACTCCCTTGTACCGCCAATTAAACTTAAAAAAATGAAACACTTCCTTTCCTATATTTGTTGATACTTTAAGGAGTTTTTTCTCTCTTTCATTGCTCGACTAATTCTACTTTTTTTAATTATTTTTCTTTTTCTCATCACTTTGAAGTGAAAGGGTTTTTCTGTATTTTCATTTATCATTTTGCGCTTCGTGGGTCAATCAGGAATAATTTGACAAAGAAAATTCTTCAATTTTTGACATCAGTAACAAACTCTATTATCCAGTTTAGTTCTTTAATAGATTTATTAAATAAGCGAAAAAAACCTTCTGTCGTTTCGTACCTCTTCCATTTAATACCCAGAATACTCTATTACTACAGTTTCTCCAACCTTTGTTGATCTTCCTCGCTTTTTAAAGTAATTCGATATTTCTATTGTATTTAACTATGAAAATACAATGGATAAACTTTTAGTTACGAATATATTTCATCAATTGACATTGTATATTGTGTTAAATTTTTAGTTTATTCATCATTAATAGATTATTCAAAGTTGACTTTGGTCAATACTGCAAATCTTTGTCCAAACGCATCTCCTCCAGTCCGCCCAAAATACGAGGCATTACGAGATGAAGAAAGCAGCGCACGCAATAAAACATCGATTTGTCAAAGTTTGATCATTAGGGCGTAGTGGCGCTAATAATTTTAAGGCAGATTTCATATTTTGTAGAGCAGCCCATCCAAAACTTGGAAATGAAGACGAAAAATATCTAAAAAAATTCTAACACCCCCTTTTTAGGGGCCAAACTTTGCTTAAAAATGATCTTTTCAGTTATTATAGTTATTATAGTTCTCGTCTCTGAAGCTAGAAATGGGTAATTTCCGTACAGGAAGAAGATTCACACTTTACTTCTTATGTATGTAAGGTTTAGAGAATTTTAATTTGAGGAATTCCTTTGTTTGTAAACTACTCGGAGGGCGCTATAAATTAATCGATGTATGACGAGACCACGAGAATTTTACAGAGTATTTCCTATGGAGGGATGTGGCTTCACCTCTTTGAATGTATGTTATAGATTCACTTATTTCATGTATTATTTCTGTTTTATAGTAATAGGTCTTTCTATTATTCATTTTTATGGCTAAGATGTGTAAAAGAACTAGAACATCAACAAGTCACAGTGTCTTTGTCTCCCCACTTCCAGAACTTTCTCATTATGAGCTGCCAGCAAAACAACAGATTGGAAGATATATTCAGTATGTAGAAGACAATAAATATAAGAGAAACAAGGATGTTATTCCTGAAGTATCCAAGGCCCTTACTGAGATTTGGAAAAATTCAGTATTCCAGTTCAGCCGATCAAGAATGTTAAAACCACATTGCTCCGATGGGTAGAAGAAGCGTCTGTGATATCAAAACAAGGAATGATTGTCACTAAGAGTAAGAAGTTTATCTCATCATTGGGTCACCTCTTTGATATAGCAGGTTGCCAGTGTGCTGATCTCTTGGATTGCAAGTGTGAAAAGATCATGAAAGTGCCACTTAGAGAGCATGAATTTCTTATTGATCAAAGAACTGGACGTCGCATTAAAATTGGAGTGGGTGTAAAAACAAATCAAATGATTAAAAAAGGAAAATAAGCGAAGATCGAATTCCGAAAAGGAGAGATCAAGAAGAGTCAAAAAAAGAGAAGAGGAAAGAGAAAACTACAATTTCAGACGAAGTCTTGGATGGAGAAACCTCATCTTCTGACATTTCTGATGATGAATGGAGGAAACTCTTTGCGAGAACAGAAAACAATGTCATAGCAATACCAAGAATTATCATAGAAGCAGATCGGTTTCTGTGTCAAATAGAGCTGCTGCTGCTGTTATTAGTAGTGCATCCCTATTCGACTATGGTATTATAAATTCAGAAGACCACTCACATGTAATTGACCATCACAAAGTCTGGAGTGCACGACAGAAGTTAAGGAGGAATTTCACCCAATCTGAATGTTTGGGAGATTAAAAATTACTGCTTTGTTTTTTTTATGGGAGGAGAGACACAACACCAACTAAAAAGAAGAAAAGGAACAAATGGTATGGAGCAAAAGAAATTCAAGATCTGATTCAGATCATCTAACTATTGAACGAGGAACAGGTACAAGTATTGTAGATTGATGAAATAGCTTGTTGAAAATTATATTTAAGATGAGAATAAGGCAGTGGGATCTGGCAGCACAAATAATACTAGCTACAAAAATGGAGCCATAAGAGGATTGGAATCTCAATTACATCGTCCTTTACAGTGGATCATCTGCAGCTTGCATCTAAATGAGCTTCCTTTGAAGCACCTGTGTAGGAAATATATTGTTCCAACAGAAAGTGGAACTCAATGGATAGGACCACTTGGTCAAGCCTTAACCATCTGTGAAACTCTTCAAATTGCTTTCAATGTATTGCTAAAGGAGCTCTACTTCCAGATGTAGATGTGAATGAGCTTAATCGGGACCAAGCTTACATGTACAAAATTATCAGTGCCATTAGAAGTGATGTAATTGACGATGATCTCCTACATATGAAACCAGGGTCAATGTCTCATGAAAGATGGCTCATTACTGCTAGAAAAATATATCGAATTTATGTGGCAACAGAAAAACCTAATAATGACTTGTATGTTATCACAAAGTTTATCGTTTGTCATTATGGGCCCATCTGGTTTCACATAAAATTCTCTCCGAAATGTCCTGGAACATATCAATCTAATAAAAATAATCCAACCTGCCAGTGAAGCCATAGCATGGCAGAGAATTCCTGCTGGGCCCATCCTGAGAATGTCTTTTGGCAGTGCTGGCAGACGTTCATCAGAAGAATAAGAATTTAGCAATTGACAAAATAAGGAAGATCCAAGAAGTTACTGTGTATGAAGAAGAGATATGTGATTTCAGGCCAACAAAAATAGATGACTGCTAAGAACCTAACATATCTACTTCCTCATAATGAGGAGTGTAGGTTTAAGGCTCCACTTATAATGCATCTTTCTAATGCGTACCTGCAAAATATTGTCAACAAGCCACTCTCTATTGGCATTTCATGCCATTCTCAAGGTGTGGAGTGGTGTGTATGAATGGTGACGAAAGTTTATGGAAAAGAAGGAAGAGATGGCACATTCGGGTGGTATTAAAATCCTGTGACTTCATTCCATCGTTTGCGACAAAACATGATTTTAATGTATCGGTTGACAAATAGTATGTATCAGTTAGATAATAACTGTTGAACTCATCACTTGGTTTTCATTATCGTTTAGTTTAAACTCAACTCTAATGTATTTAAAGGCAGTTATAACAACAAACCAACAACTTTAACTCTGATGCTGTAAATCTCTCTGGCTCAAAAATATGAAATTTTGAGCTCAAAAAAGGGGGTGTTCATAATATTTATCAAAAAACCTATTCCACCTTTGAAATACGTGTACTCAAGTGTACAAAATCTGAAATGTGCATGTTGATTTGCTGAAATTTGTTTATCGATGCTATGACCTATTGATCATAGAATTAACTGTAATTATTAAAACATCATCTGGCACACTATAGATTCTCCTGTGCGGAAAAAATAAGCCTTCTTTCATTATTAAATCACTAATCATCATCATCACTAATTCTATTATTTAAGAACAGGATTTGGGGGGGGGGTATTTGAATAATAATTTCATCTTAGTTTGGTTATGACTTATCTATATTTTAAATTTTTATCAAGGTAATTTCTAAGAATTTCTTTAGAGTTTGAAAAAATAAAATAGTTTAGTTCAGAAAAAATAAATATGATTATCCAATGCTTTATAATGTTTTAAAAGAAAATGAATTAAAATTGGTGAAGTTCAGACAATTTATTAAAATTTAAGTAAGGCTGCTTTTTTATTTTATCTATAACTATATTTTATCAACGTGATATTTTTCATAATTGGCAAAGTTCAGAAAATTTAAAAAAAAATAACCATGGCTGCTTTTTTTAGATTTTAAATTTTAATCTTAGTAGCGAAGCCATTGCCTGGTTTTTTAATTTTAATATTAGTCGTGATTTATATAAACTTACTGATTATATTCTAAATTGAATGCAAAGAAGTATATATAAACTTTTATTTTTGTTTAATATTTTAAATGATATTATCCTACTCCTTGGCACGAATTTTTTCTCTCATTCTCTCTCACCTTTACTTTATTTTTATTTATTACTTATATTCTTTCGTATGTATTTTGTGGTCATTTCCCTCAAGGCCTTTTAAGAAATCTAATACAATGATCCAAGGAATGACACAGTAAATCTAAATTTAGCGCAACACTTTTTATTTCAGGTATTACGTATTTTATATTAAATTTTCTAAAATTCGATTACAACCACCGATAAAACATCTTTTGCAAAAGGCAACTTCTGATAAAATAGCTAAGAAAAAATAATTCTCCTCAAAAGAGAAGACATATCGTGAAAGAATAAGCTAAAAGAAAGTCTTCTATGTAATTTAAAAATAAATTGAAACCAGTTCATTGCCCTGTGAAAAAAACTTTCGAGAATGGCATTCAGCCAAGAAAAAAATGATTTAACCAGAATTTTGAAGTCTCACCCCTAGAGATCTTTCGCAAATCAAATAACTGGCTATCCCCTCCTTCTAGCAGCAAAGCCATTTTTCAAGCTGTTGTGTCTTTCTTAGTCTCGAGAGGAAAAGGCATAATGGTTTCAGCAAATTTTCTCCCTTCAAGAATAAGATTGTTGGGAAAGGGGTTAAGTTGTCAATTGGCGTTAGATTAAGAAGTCCCCCAACGGATAAGAAGGAGAAAGTGGCTGCATGATTTAAACTTATCTTGTTGAAAACAAGCTAGTCGAACCTTTGAAGGTTGATGATGTGTCTTGAGAGTTCCTAAAAAAACTCCTACCCGTGGGTCAAAAGGCAACCGATGAAGATGATGAAGTCACTTGTCTTTATGCAGGGTATTGCTTCTAGTAATGCTTACAAGTTCTCTACAATCTTGTTGGTGGCGAAAGGATTTGTAGGAACTTCAATCATGGACTGTCTACCCTAGGTATAGGTTGAACTAAATCCAATAAAAATCTTGTGGAGCTCGAGAAGAGGAAAGATCACTCAGATGACATGCAAATTAATATTACAAAGGACCTTTCGTAAGCCATCCGAGATGCTGAAATTGTTTGTTCTGATTGCATCTAATCTTTGACTTCATCAGTAGACAAGTTCCTTTGCTGATTAGCTCTTGAAGATTTGATACATATTTAAAATTTTGTTTCATCTAATTTCCCTTCATTAAATTTCTTACAATTACCTCATATAAGTTGTTTAAACTTATTATACCTTGTTATTATATGATTTGTTTATATATTTAAATTAAAAAATCTATGTATTACTGCTAAATTAAAAAGTGTAAATAGGGAAATTTCCGTGATCTCTCTTTATAACCTGTTTCCCCATCAAAAGTTATTTTGAAGTTTCATTGGTGATCTTATCGAAATGGTATAGCACCTCGCTAAAATTCAGTAGATCTACAATCATGAGCCCAATCAATACATCTATAAAATGCCTATATTGATTTTTAGTAGTAGTAATAAAAAAAATAAGAGGAATTTTTGTATGGCTATTTTCAAGGAAACGGGACTTCACAAAGTACCTGTCTATCACCTAGGGAAAATTTTGATGGAAGAGGTGGGTTTTCAAGGCAGTTTGTGAAGCAGGAAGGTGCTCGAGAGACCTCGCCCCCCCCTCCTCCGGAGAAGAATTTGTGTTGCCAAGTTTCGAACCATTTTGAAACGTTTTCAGCCGAAAAAAGAGGTTGCTGGTGTCAAGGCGTGAGGTGAGTAAAGCATGAATGCCAATCTCAAAGCAGTTGCGGTCAAAATGAGAGCGGATGCGGCTGAGATTACTGTGAAAGCAGAGAGAGAATTTACAGACTCCTGCAACGTACGTTTATAGAGATAGACAATTATTAGAGGTAACATCCAAAGTTTTAACTTTATTGGAAACCGAACGCATTGAAGGCGCAAAAGTTAAAATAAAGATGAAAACTTTTTTCAGCGAGAAATACCCCAATACCCAGAGTGCCTACAAATATAAACTCTCTTTTGTTATGGTTGAGTTCAGAAAGTTGTCCGAGAGCAATTAATTTATAATGTAATAATCGGATATTAAGTTTCTAAAGTTCTCAAAAGCGAGGATAGGATAAAAAAAGAAAGATTTGCGTGTCATCACTATAGAAATAAAATGATAGAAAAAGACAGATGCGAAAGACAAAGGGAGCAAGAACCAACCCTTGCAGAAAAAAACGCCCTTCCGCCTCCAGATATAGCATTCTCAAAATGAATAAATTGAGTACGCGATTGAAAATACGAGGGGAACAAGTTAAGGACAGTTCCAAAATCACCCAGTAATTCACGTAACTTTTGAAGAAGTGTGAGATTGAGCGGAGGTGTTTTCAATTCTGCAAATTAAATTGGATGCATTTAGGAAACAATTGTCATTTCAAAGGAGGCGACATTTTTGTTCCTATACTTGTAAAAGAAATAAGCATTTTTACTGCACAAGTTCCTCCTACAATTCAAATCATGAATAAACTACATATAAAGGGTCTTTCAATAAGGTCGCTCGGTTTTTAAATGTAAATAAAACAAGTTGTATGTAATATATGCACTCAATTTATTTTAAATTTAAAAGTACATTTTATGCTTTTATGGAATTAAATGTGGAATATGACGTCGTTCAAATGTCCGCCGCGGCTTTGCTTGGTGGAACGTATTCGGGAGGCCCAATTTTCGATGACTTTGTCGGATAAATCTGGCTGAATTTGCTAGATGGTGTTCGTTATGCTGACTTTGAGGACATCAACTGTTTGAGAATTATTCGCATAGACCTGCGATTTAAGGTAGCCCCCCCCCCCAAAAAAAAGTAGTCTAATGGCGTTAAATCGCATGATCTCGGTGGCCAGTTCACGTCGCCGCCGCGCGAGATGACCCTGCCCTGAAATCACTCGTGCAAAATGTCTATCGTGGCGTGCGCAGTGTGTCACGTAGCGCCTTCCTGTTGGAAGCACATGTCGTCAGTATCCGTATCAGACCTATAATCCAGTTAAGGCCATAAGAAGTTGCTTATCATCGATCTGTAGGTCTCGCCGTTGACTGTTATGGCAATCCCATCTTCGTTCTCAAAAAAATACGGACCGATGATTCCGTTATACAAAAATCTGCACCAAACAGTGACTTTGATGGGATGCAATTGGTGCTGGTGTATCTCATGTGGATTGTTTTCGTCCCAAATCCGACAATTCTGCTTGTTCACAAATCGATTCATCCAAAAATGAGTCTCATCGCTGTGGCGATGATAGAAATCACGTAATGCGCAGAACGTTTGTTGTTCAACAAGATAACCTTTGATCGTAACTTGCCAAGTACTACTCAACAGTTTACAGTGGGGGTGCCAGATGTCACTTTGACAACATGGCCACTATCGCCTGACAAAGCTCGAGCGTCCTTGTTGAAAGACCCTTTATATAAACTCATCAGAATCTCTTTAATTTTTTTTTTTTGGGGGGGGGGGCATTTTAGCGTGAGGGTGTGAAAGTCGTGTGAACAAAGACGAAATCCAGCGTCCGAGATAGACTCATCACTTTCAATTGCATTGGAATCAAGTCGCCTAGAAGATGCTAAGAAAAAGGGAATATAACTTGTTTCTAGCTTAAATAAGTGAAATTAGAAGCTATAATTAAGATTAAAACTTTATTTTAGTTATTTGTAACTTAAAAATAAATGTTTGTTTTAGTTTTATCCAACGAAGCGTAGTCTGCAGAAGATTAGACCCCTGGGTAGGGGAACACACTAAAGAATAAATTCAAGATGAAATAACAAGAAATCATACTTGGGCCACAGGCTCCGAGATCATCAAATTAAAAAAAACAAGGGAGACAACCTCGAATACACAAACGTATTCAAAACTGTCTTCTCGTGGCATAAAAGGTCGAGGAAGGAGGCAAGTTCCGAAAAGATAGAAGCTGAGTTAAAGACTTCAGCCAGCTTGATCACCAAGGCAGACAAAGAGACCATTCCAATGACATCCCCCAGCCCAGATGGACTAAGGAGATGAGAGAGAAAGCGCGAAGAAACATAGAAAAGTATACGACGATCAAATAAGGAGAACGGGAACTAGCAGAGAGATAGTCACCAGGAGGCGTCACCTCGAAGCAGAGCTGACCCAAAAGATTCGAGATAAACTGACCAAAATATGAGAACAGTTGATAAATAAGATTTAAGTCGACTAGGCAATGGCTTCGTCAATCCCCCCCAATTCTAATAATTTTAAAAAGGAACTCTAAAGTAAATTTCCCCCCTTTTAAAATATCACGTTACTAAAATATAGTTATAGAAGAAGATATATAAAAATAAATTCTCTAAACTTCAACATTTGCAATGCTTTAGGTTTTAAAAATTCACAAAATTTCGTTACTTATATTTATTTCTGAACTTTACCATTTTGTTTTTTGATATTATGAAGTAATTATTAGAAATAACTTTGATAAAACCAGGCAATGGCACGATCCGAATGACGAAGGTGGTGCAATATCAGAACCAACTTTCCAATGAAGATAGCCAAACTTCAAAGATGACGTTCAACGGGGAATTTGGAATTACTCGTAATTCCACTGGAAGAAGAAACTTCTTTTCCTCAAAGGTAATCGATGGAGATTTTCTTCGGTTCGATTAAACGAATGGAGACTGTTGCGCAAATTCAAGGGCTTGCCGATCAGACAAGCTACCAATTGACTGGGGTAGGCTCACAGCGAAGAAAGTCTGCTGTCTGATGAACGCTCACGGGATGAGACCATAAGGACGGCCTTGAGGTTCGGAGTGGACTCCTTGAACTACAGAATAAATAACCCTAGTATTTGTATGCCAGATTCTAAGGGGGAAGGGGGAGTTTGGAGAAAGGAGTCACCAGCTCCAGACATCTTAATCCGGAGGCGGAGTCGATTCATCATTTAGCAGCGAGGTGCGATAAAGAGAGGCTCTTCCTCGCCTCGTCTTCGGGAGGGGGGGGGGGCTTGGGACCAGTTCCCGGCATTGGAGATTATTTCGCCAATACGCTCAGGAGTAGAAAATTCTTGAATGTTCGAACTGGAAGTGATGTTCCTCAGGGTGGGATACACTCACACGTGGTTTTCGATAAAGGGTGGGGGGGTCAGAGATTGTTCGTTTACAAAGTACTATTAATGATGCACTGGACAAAAGTCTTCTTCATAACACTAGAAGACAACGAAGACTTCAACCTAGAGTTTAAAGGTGATGTTATGATGAGCTGAATGCAATTATTAAACAGACCTACCCATGCCTGTACGTCTACGAGCAAAGGGAGTTCACGCGACACGGCAAGCCAATAACTAAGCTGGAACTCGCCCATACCTTCAAAACCTCCAAGCAAAAGGGTCCAGGTTGGCCGGAAATAACCAAGATCAATATACCCATAACCAATGCACCATCTCAAGTGATTCGGGGAATAGCGAACATAATGAACGTTGCCTTAAACACCGGTGACTTACCCGATGCATTCAAACTTGCCTAGGTTATATTCATTGCTAAGGGAAACAAAATTCACGACCATCTCCTCAATCACATTTCTATATCATCCATTTATTTCATTGGCAAGAGCTTTGAAAATATCAGAGCCAACAAGATGAAAAGCCAGATAACAGAGAGCGAAGTGCAAGACTACTAGCAAACATGGTTTCAGGAAAGAAAGAGGAACCGATACCGCACTTGCTCTCCTTAACGAAAAGTTAGCTAAATCCAGAGCAGAAGGCAAGTCCGTCGACGTGGTCCACATAGACGTACAAAAGGCCTTTGACAAAGTTTAGTTTAGGGGTCTGCAATACAAGAATGTAAACTTTAAGCTGAACCCAGTCATCGAAAGGATCCTCTGTGACTAGGTGATGTAGAGGAGAGCTTATATACAGATAGAGGGACACATAGAACCACAATTCAACATTGAGGCAGGAGGGTCACAAGGCTGCTGTCTCAGTTCTCCTCTACTATATAATATCTTCACCATTGACCTACCATCGCCAGTCAAGGGTAGCATGCTATATCGGTAGTCCGTAGATAACATCACGCAGATTGTGCCGAGTACATACAATAACGACAGGGTGCTGGCTAGAGAGATGCAAGCGGTGATCGAAACAATAAAGTCATTCTAGCGGACATTAAAGGTAAAGATAAATGTCTAAAGGTTCTCCCTTATACCCCCAAATCGTTGAAAATTGGCCGATATTTACGTTGGAGATAAACTCTACCTTTACTCTAGGGAAGGCACAGCACTTGAGTTCGATCTGTCCATTAATGTGTATAAAAAAACATATCGAGAACCAGATCATCGCAGCAAAAAAAGAGCTTGTTAAATTGGTCCGCATTTGCAAACTGAAGAGCGGTAACCTAAGAAAGCTTTACTTTTATGCAGTAGATTCATGTTGATATACACGGCGGTGGTCAAAGAGACCGCATGACTTATGAAGTTGAGGGCAATGCAGAGGATCCAAAACAAAGCCTCCTTCATAATAAACCACACAAGAAAACGAGAACACATCGCACAAAGAGCATTAAACAACCTAAGAAAGATACAACCGATAAACACACTAATAGAATGACACGCCATATTGAATCACGAAAAAAAAGAAGAAATATTACCAAGAATTGACCAAAACTTGACATAGACCTAACTAAACTAAAGCACCAAATCTCACGATGAAGTTCCCGAGAGACTGTTATGGCCGGCGATGATATGGCATAAAAAGCCACTATATTTAATAATAGTTCATCACTTGAAAAGCAAGAATTATGACTATATAAAAAAGTATACATTTGCTGAAAAAAAGGCTAGCAAGAGATCCCTTGAACACGAGGACAAAATATATTTAGTTTTCACACCTCTTTTTTTTCTTCCACTATCCTCTCTTTCAACACTACATTTTCATCCGTCAGTCAGAGACGTAAAAATATGCTTTCTGTCTGAAGTGAAGAGGGAAGAGAAGACAGATGTGTTTTAATGTCGCTAAAACTGTATGCGCGTATGCCAAGACTCTACGCAGTGTCTCATTGGCGGCTGACCCCAGCGGGGACCATTAATTTGGGTATAACTATCGCTGCGAATTGAACTCAGTACCTATGCGTTGGAACCCAACACCTTATTTACTAGATGAGCGAGAGCTTTAGCAGGCTTCCATAGCGCTAAATACTGAAAGTTGGGAGGGTTCACTTATATTACATTAGGAACCAGAATAATAAAGAGAACAATCAAAAATCTAAATTAAAAAAATCTCCTGGCAAAATTTTCATTTGAATTTTTTTATGGAACAACTGTTAGACGCCTTTCGTTAAACTTTGTATTTTTCGTATGTAAATTATTTTTCTACGCCTCTGAATTTGTCGTTTAATCTGGGTTACTAACCGCTTTTTTCAACTCTCACCCATTTATCAAAGTCTGTCCTTCAGGAAGGTTTTATCAAAAATAAACGCAAGGGTAGCCAAATCTTATTCTATTCATTGTTTCTTTTAGTTTTCTTAGCTTGGTTTTACTTTTCGCTCTTTCTGAAAATATGGATTAACTTGTATATAGAAGGTTTTATGAGGTTATGTATATTTTCGCAACTTTTTTCTCTCGTGGACGTTGAACGGATTGTGTTTTACAAAGATATATACCTTCCAAAGAAATCAGAAAACCTGAATCTCTCTCACCATAATTTCTCTCTTTCGTAACTTTTGCCGGAGAAAATCCCAAGTTTTCAAATTCGGTGTACAATAATCTAAAGGTATAAAGTACGTAGGAATAGAGGTTATTAAAATTTGGATGACTAAAATGAAAGTTATCAGCAGATAAGCCATTTACGAGAAACTTTAGTGGCCAAAATGATACAAACGACAGTGGAAACAAATCTATATCTGAATGTAAAAATTAAATTATTAGTGGAAAACATTTGTACAAGTTATAAGTAATTAGTTTTTTAGTGTGTTGGCTTTATTCTAGATGATAGGTTGACATCTCTTGCCACAGGAACAATCCAAATTTGACACTGTTGTGCACTAATTTTACGAAAGGGAGCTTTATAATTACGAGTTAAATGCCTGCTAAAGGATTTAAATTTTTTACTTCTGTGTGTTTCCTTTGTGGAATTATACCTCTAGATGCTCCACAGCTTCACTACCGCCAGAACATTTAAGTTTAAATAACCTTGCTACAACAGTGTTTTTACCTACAGCGAAGCGCCAGGTCTAGGCGTCGCTTTTTTTACCTGCAGCGAAGCACCCGGTCTAGGCATCGCTTTTTTACATACGGCGAAACGCCAGGTCTAGGCGTCGCTCTTTTTCAAGAGGATTAAAGTTCAATTGTACCTATTTAGAGGCATGAAATGACCCATATGATCATGGGACATATGTTTTTTTACCCTCGAGATTTCAAATCTGCCATCATATTCGGCGCTGAGTGGCGCCATCTATTGGCAGAAGCCTCATTTAACCATTCAAAGGCACTTGTAAGTGATTTGAACCATGGAAGCCATCAATGCAATAAGCATTTATCATCTTATCACAAAACGCCGCAGGTCATTGGAAGAACTTTCCCTCTTAATTCCTGACTTTTATATCACTTTTGCAATTTCTCCTCGGTTAATTCTTTTATTTATTACCATTCTGTCTTTCTTTGCTAAGTACATTTCCTTTCATTGGATTTCGCATATTTTTTTTTAACAGTCCCTTAAGGAGTAACGAAATGTGGAAATTGTATAATAGGAAAAAACTCCCACATGATATCGTAGTAGAAAAAATAATAAAGGCATCCAAGGTCGACCGATACTGACTATTTCCGCATTCTTTTTCACACCTAACTTAAACATATTCAAGGATACATTCAAATAAATCTTAACAAATGGGAAGGAAAACAATAGAGTCTTATGTTAGAACTCCCGTCACGAATCCTCCCAAATGAAGGCAAGGTGCAGGCTTTCACCGAACCGTGCAGCTGCTTTTCTGTCTCTTTTGGGTTAAACATTCAATTGATCTTGACTTAGGTACTTCTTGCATCAAAGGCTTCTGTGTTCATTTAATGGCGTTAAGACAAATAAATCTCATCTTGCCTTGAATTTGTCTGTTTTTTGTTCTCTAACTTTACTTTCGAAATGCCCTTGAACACCAAAAAGATATTTTTAGTCGCGTACACGCAACCTCTAGTTACTATGTCGGTGCCCAGGTCGGTCTCTCTGATGGTGACCATTTTACATTTCAATGAGTTTTTGAAAGTTTTAGAAGGTCGTAAGGTCATATGGTCATAAGTCAGAATATTTGAGAGCACGCAACTTAGGTCTGTTAACCTTGTTATGTGCCGTGCTGACGGGACTAAGTACCCCATTCGACCCCAGCTTAGCCTCTTCTCTTTCTTTCAGACAGCCTGTATTTCTTCCCTACTTCGTCGCTTTTCATACAACCTCTCCCACAACTTTCTCTGGTCGGCCTCTAATTTCACAGGGTAGATGCTGACCTTCTTCTCAGCCAACCGTCCCGGATCGGGGCTGAGGGGGGAGGGGGCAACGTTCCCTAACCCCTGAGCTCCGGTTTGGGACGGTGGATTTTAACAACTTGCTTTATCCTCACCCATACCTTCCTCACATCCCCCTGCCTTCTCACTTCACCATCTTTTGATTCGCTGTGTCCAAGGTAGAGCCGCAATGCCGAGAGACTGCCAGGCCACCAGGCGAGAGGAGTGGTCCTGAATGGCGGCACCTGTCTCTGCCAGGCCTGTAAGCACCCCTTGTAGGGCGGGCTACTGCAAGGGGTGATGAGCGTATGCATCCCGTAAAAAATTTAGGGTCACCAGACCCAATGATGAATAAATCAAAAATCTCCCATTAAATTCCCCTGTTCCATCGTCAGAGCCGCCCGCGGGCAGCTCCACAGAAAAAATGGAGGTCCCCCTCCTGTGCTTGCGCAGGGGACCTTTCAAATTTCTCTAACTGGAGAGAAGGCTTACTCCTCTCCTTCGGGTGTAGGGGACTCCCCTCACCCCCTTCTCTGGAGTTGCTTTCGGGCAAATCCCTCTTCCCAGCCGCAGTCCCCCCTTTTCATTCCAAGGGGACTGCCGAGAAAGCCAGCAGGCAGCCTACAGATGACCGCTGCCCATTGAATCGGCTCGGTGGGGCAAACACCCTTAGGTGAAAGAGGGAAGCCAGGCACCTTCGGTCGCTTCCCTTAAAATATCTGCTGGCAAGAATATTGAACCTTGCCGTGGTCAAGGCGTGTGCCTCCCCAGACGTGACTTGTGACATCGCTCCCAACGGAACCTGTGATGTCCTGAGGGGGGGTGGGGGTGGATGGCCAACTGGACGCAACCCTGAGATAGACATGGTCCTTGAGGCAACCCAGCCTCAGACGGTAGGGCTTTCCATGGGAGCGAATCCGGGCTCGCCGCAAAGCACCGAGCTCAGGTCCGCCCCTATGCAAGGTCCTCCTCAAACGGCTAGGGTTACCGAGGCAGTACAAGGAGGGGGGGGGGATTTTCTCCTCCGACAGATGGCCCTGTGAATGCCAGGGCCTTCTCCATCTCAGGGAAGGACCTAGCTGAGGCCGGTCCATCTGGCCTGGTGGCTCCTGCCGGCGGAGGGGAGAAGCGGGTTCATTACCCGCCCTCCTCTCCTAAAAAGAAAAAGTAGGAAAAAGACTAAAAAGACTCGGGGCTCCTCTCTATCCGCGGGGCCTGCGGGGACGGATGGGTCTGCTGCTTCGGTAAGCGATCTAGCCAAGATCAGCACATCCGGCCCTTCTGCCCCCATGGGTGCGGAGCCCCTGACTAAGACCAAAATGGCGCAGAGCGGAGCCTCGATGACATCGGGGCCCCTCATTCAGAGGCTACCTAGTGTTTTCGAGCCCGCTGGCTTCAAAGGCTTTCTCGTTATTCGCTCCACTGATGGCAGCATGTTGGCCAAGGGAAACATGAGAGCCGAAGGTGACCCGTTTCTCGGAGGGAAGCATTCTGGCGAATGCGGCGGATCCCTCCAAGGTGGCCAAGATAAGTGCTCTTGGGACACTTGATGGAACACCGGTAATTGTGATGCCACACTCTACGATGAACTTTGTGAAAGGAGTAGTTTATGCGAGGGAACTTGTTGATTACTCCATAGAGGACATCACCTTAGAGCTGGCTGACCATATGGCGGACAAGGTCGAACGTGTGATGAGAAAACAGGGAGGGGTCTCGAGACCAACCCCTGCACTCTTCGTCACGTTCGACTGTAACAAGCTCCCTGAGTCGGTGCGTGCCGGTTGGTACCGCTACCGCGTGAAGGCATTCGTACCACTGCCGCGACGGTGCTATTACTGTCACCGCCTCGTCCATACGAATCATGCATGTAAACTTGCAAAGTCGGGGTCACCCTAAGTATGTGTAAATTGCTCCAAGGCCGCACACGATAAGTCAAAATCGTGTGTGCTCAATTGTGTCAATTGCTGAGAGCTGAACCCCGCTCGTTCGAAGCAATGTGGTGTATATCTCTTTGAGAAAGAAATCCTGGCCGTTCAGGCCCAGGATCGACTCTCATTCCGATAGCCTAAGAACATGGTCCTGGCGCGCCCGGCTCTGACTGGAACGTCTTACGCCTCATTGGTTAGAAAGACACCCTCTGCTCCTGGCTCATCCAGGCCAATGAGCACGGTTGTTTCCAGGCCCATTCGGAGCCATTCTGCGTATTATCCTCAATCCGGGCGCTCCCCTGGTAAAGCTTGCGGCACAATAGGTTCACACCCAGCCCCGGCTAAAACCAGAGCTACCCCTCTTACGCCAGTGTGACCATTTCCCGTAAGGCGAAACGGCCACGCGCCTCCACCTACTCGTTAGATTCACAGGAGGCAACACCCCTGAAGTTGGTCGCCAAGCCATGTTTTGGGGTTCCGAAAGCTGTCCCACCAAAGGCGGACAGCAACAAAGGAGCTTCGGCTCCTTCGCCCACGCCTAATGGTATGCTGAGTGGCTCGGATACGGTGGATCCTCGAAAAGAGGGTCCCCCACCTCCGAAGCCCCAACGCTCGCCAAAGGTTTCGAGGTGGAGGAAGGAAAAGACTCGCATGGCAAGCTCAACCTCGTCCAATAAGTCTTCGAGAGCGCCAGCGCCTTCAGCGCATTGTCCGGCAAACAACGGCTAGAGTTCTGCCTCTGGGAAGCGTACGGCCATCCCCGTCAGGGTCTTCTTTTCAAAGAGGGCCCCCGCGTCTCCTCGGAGCTAGGCCTGGAGGGCATATTGCTTCAATGCAGTTGCCGTGGACTCTAGGACAACTGGAAGGAGCTGCTAAGGCTTGTCTCCTCCCGTTCCCTGTTAGCTATTTTTCTGCAGGAGACCATGCTAGGCGTGTGCCCCCTGCCCGCCCTCCCGGAGTATAAGGATTTTTCGCCTCACCACAACAAGATGGAGGCCGGGCTGGGGGATGCGCGATTTACACCGGGCATGATGTCTCCATTTTTCTTTTCACTTTAGATACCTTCTTTCAGGCAGTAGCTGTGCAGCTTTACCTGGATAGGAGGTATACTATTATTTCTGCGTACCTTCCACCGTGAGCTGACTTCAATGCGGGGGACTTCCGCCGCGTCTGGCTTGGTTGCCGAGGCCCTTTCTCTTGCTTGAAGATCTGAATGGCAGACATCCTCTCTGGGAAGATTACTCAATAAATACCAGGGAACAAGTACTTGCCGATCTAAATGAAGAGCTTGAAATAGGTGTCCTAAATGTGGATGAGTTTACGCATCACTGTCCGGGAACCGCTTCATTTTCTTGCCTTAATCTATCTTTGCGCTCTTCGGATACACAGCCTGATTTTGATTGGGTGGTGGTCGATGACCTTCATGGTAGTGATCACTTTCCAATTCAAATGTCATTTTTAGGGCAACTGCCGCTTGAGAGCCCACCTCGCTGGTGCTTGGCGCAGGCGCGGTGGCTTGCATTTCACGAAATGACTGAATAGCTCGGTAGATGAGGTCATTGAGTTCTTCTCCGGTAACCTCATCGCCGCGAGCCTGACTACTATTCGCAAAACGTCTGGCCATTTTGCACGCCGATCACTCCCGTGGTAGTCGGCCGAGTGTGAGACGGCCCTCAAACAGAAGCGTTATGCTTACATGCGTTATAAGCGCCGCTAGAACGATTTCACTGTCGCTGAATTTCGTCAGGCTAGGGCTAGGTTCCGGTATATTTCGAAGCACGCCCGCCGCTCTTCTTGGCGGGCATACGTGTCTTCACTTAACGGGAAGACCCCTCTAGCAGAGGTGTGGAAGCAAGTCAAAAGGATTCGGGGACCGCAATCTCGGATCCTGCGTCCATGGCGGAATCCTTTGCGACAGCTTTGTCTGCATTCTCTAGCCGGGATGCTGCTCCGCCAGCATTCAATGCACGTCTTGATGTCGCAGAATGCCGCCGACTGAACTTTCCCTCCAGAGGCGGAGAACCCTTCAACGACAGGTTTACTCTGAGTGAGTTGCGTTCCGCTTTTGGTTCGTGCGCGGACACCGCCCATGGTCCGGACGATGTCCCGTACGCCATGCTTCAACACCTGCGTGAGCGAGGCATGGCCTTTCTGTTAGATTTGTTTAACAGGATCTAGGTGGAGGGTTTTTTCCCAAATTCCTGGCGAATCGCTACTGTGCTCGCCTTTCGCAAACCGGGGAGAGATCACTCTACCCTGAACAGTTCCTGCCCAATCTCTCTAACCTCTTTTGTGTACAAGTTGATGGAGATATTGGTAAATGTTAGATTAGCCTTTTTCCTGGACAGCGGAGGCCATCTGTTTTCTGCACAGTGCGGCTTCTGTAAGTTCCATTCCACGTCGCATGCTCTGCTCCGACTGGAAAATGCCATCTGCGAGGCCTTCCTTCTTAGACAGCACTACGCCACAGTGTTTTTCGATCTGGAGAAGGTCTATGATACCGCATGGCGATACGGTATCATGGAGACTCTCCACACGATAAGGGCGTGGGGATGCCTCCAAATGTTTATATCTGAATTTTTGAGAGATCGTCGATTCCGCTTACGGGTGGGGGGAGCCCTCTCCGGCCCAATGGAGCAGGAAGAGAGTGTCCCGCAGGGAAGTCTCCTCAGTGTCACACTCTTTGCCCTGAGCATCAACTGCATCACTTCGGTGCTGCCGGAAGATGTTCTCGCTATGCTCTACGTGGACGACCTTTCGATCTCTTTTGGCGCGGCCCAGATGCCAACTGTGGAGCGTTGACTCTAACAAGCATTGAATCGCGTCTTTCGCTATGCCGAAGCGCACAGGTTTCAGTTTTCCTTGGCAAAGACTAAGGTGTTGCACTTTTGCCGCCATCCACGACTCCACCCAGATCCAGACTAATTTCTTAATTAGGTACGCCTGGAAGTGGTTAAATCGCACCGTATTCTTGGTCTTGTATTTAACCGACGCCTGTCCGTCCTGGGAGGCTCATATTCGCAGCCTTAGGATATCTTGTACCTACGCTATTGATATTCTCCGTTCCGTGATGTTCAGCGCTTGGGCTGCTGATAGGGCTACTACAATACTTTTTTATCGTTCTTTTGTTCGTTCGAAGCTCGAGTACGGATGCGAGTTTTATGCATCCGCAGCCGAGTTTTTATTGCGGAAAAGGACTCGATCCACCACAACGGCATTCGCCTTGCGACCGGTGCATTCCGCACTTCCTCCATTGAGAGCCTACTAGTTGATGCTAGGGAGACGCCACTCGCTCTACGCCGTGTATAGTGCATCATTCGCCTGTACGCGCGAGCCCAGCGCCTCCTTCAGTCGGAAACAGTTCTCACTGCATTCGCAGCTGATTTCGACGGTGCCTATGCCGCCAAGAGACGCCAGTCATACCCTAAGACCCGGTGTCGCCCCTGGTTCTGCGCCAGACGCTACCCTGGAGGGTACCACATTTAGCTATTTGTCGCCACGCCCCTGCTCCCAAAGCTTCTACAGCACCGGGAGTATTGCGTTAGACCTTTTTGGAGCACACCTCGTGTCACGCTGGAACCGTGCCAGTGTATACGGATGGCTCCAAGTCTGAAGAGGGGGTTGGCTTCCACGCTGTATCCCCTCTTTTTGAAGTCAGCGAGGCTCTGCCAGGCGCTGCGTCTGTCTTTACGGCCGAGCTGGTGGCAATACATCACTCGGTACGAGAGATTACGCGATGTGCAAGTTTCAGAGACCGGATTGTGATATATAGCGCCTCACAAATTGCTCTGAGTGTTCTCGAGGCATTGGAATCTTCGCATCCCTGGTTCACGCTATCCGTGACGCCACGGTTTTGGCGAGCCGGGCGAATGTCGAGATTTTCTTCTACTAGGTTCCTGGACATGAAAGAATTGTGGGTAATGAGCGCACGGATGAGGGCCCCTCAAAGAGTCCGCGAGGACTCTGTGACCGGACCATCGTTTCGCTCTTTCACACACCGACTACATCGGGCTGCTTGGCAAAAAAATGGAAGACGGTCGAAGGGATCTTAAAGTTGCGGGCCATTGCGCCGCGACTGTTACCATGGACCTACCCCCCAATGCCACGAAGGCTTTAGGTTTATTTCTGTCATCTCCGAATTAGGCACACTTGCGGGACGCACCGCTATTTGATGGAGAGCTCGCCAGCGCCCTACTGTAAAGACTGCGTTGTCCGCAAGACTGTTCGGCACATTCTTGTTGAATGTCATAGTCTGGGCGATCTTCGATCACGTTACCTGTCCCGGTACCAAGATATGCGGGGTCGCAACCGCTTGTCCCTTTTACTCGAAACGAGTCCGTGCACATTGACTGGTGGACTTGTAGTCTTTTGGGGAGAGGCCGGCCTTCTCCCTTTTATTCAACCATTTTTTTTGTTTTGTTTGTTGTTTTTTTTCCCTTATCGGTCACACGTTCATGCGCCGGGGGGACCTTCCCCCGGCGCAAGAGCTTGCTTTCTGCTCGTTGCCTTTTCCCTTTTTTGAAAAAAAATTTAGTGGTGTTTTTTTTGTTGTTTTGTGTATTTTAATCTGATTTTAAAGTAGCTTAGTACCAGGCAGGTTTTTAATAGGGCGACTAATGCCCAAGTAGGCAGTCGCCAGATTAGCTCTTAAAAAAATCACCTTGTGCTGGTTTACAAGCGTCTCTCCGGGCGTTTCGCAATTACTTACAATTTTGTACGTATTTTACAATCGTTCTATATTTAATCTGAGGCCTTTACTCCTCAGTGCGGTTCCCAGAGTTTAAGGTCGAATCCAAGCGCCGATTTTCTTTGGCGCTTGGCATCCTCCGTGAAGTGGACTCGAATGGCACTCCATCTGTCAACTAACCACACACGATGTGGATTACCATCGTTATAATTATCAAGTGTAGGAAAAAGAACCAGATTGATTGGTAATATTGTTGTTGTTCCATTGATTCCCAGGAGCAAATGACCTCTGCTCCCACCTGCTACTTGGGAGATTAAAAAAGAAAACCTTTGATCCTACAGCTCCGCCTTCTGTGACACTGTTAGATAAGGGGGGGGGGTATTAGAGAGGAGGGCGATGTTAAATGCAATGAGAATTTTATAGCCCCCCCCCCATATGCTAGAGGTCCATACAAAGGTTAGGAAGTAGGAATTTAATGAAAGCTTAATCACACCCAGATTGCATTGACAGCTATCCTATGTATACTTTTGGTAAATACATTTTATATGATTTTACTGAAACCAGGATTCAAACCTACGACCTCAAGAGTGCGAAGCGAGGGCGTTAACCAGTGAGCCACGATGGACTAAAAGGAAACTCAACCTGAAATCTCTTAAGAGCTCCTAGGGTAGACATGCCCAATTAATGGCCAAAGGTCTTTTCCATAAATCAACGTCAAGACTCGATATGTAGGTAACGAGGCCCGCTACCATGACTTACCAAACTTAATCGAGAGCTTCAGTTTTACACTGGATTATAGCTTATTGGATAGCGCAGCAACCTGGAAATCGAAGAGCGCTCGATGGCATAGGTTCGAACCACAAACTATTGTTCAATTTCTTGAACGAGTATTAGATTTGACTTTGGGAGCGAAATACAACTATGGTATCGTGGAAATCGGTATCATTATATAATTATTAAATCGGCTATTTACAATAAAATGTTACGTGATGGGAATTTTCTTTTAGCAAATCCGAATTCAGCACATTTAACTTCATAATAATAGGCACATGAGATCTATGTTTTTTTATTGACACTAAAATTTGTTGTATTGTGTTATTTTCATATTTGATAATAATTGAAGTTGATTTTTCTGTACATTACAATAATATGTACTTAAATTATCCGTATCGCTTTTGGTGTAGTGGATTATTATCAATCGATAACTTTGTGCAGCCTCTGTTTTATTTATTGTTTTAAGTGTTATAGCTCTTGCATAATTAATCAACAAATACTATTCAGAATTTAATAATAATAAATTTCCCAAATTAATCTTTTATTTGCATCATCTAGAGAGTTAAGCATACACTCAACGTCATTTCACTTTGAGAGTTAATGCCCTTGTTTATTTCGTAATCGAACTAAGCTAAATAATCTAAGCTTAAAATCAATAAATTGGTGTTATGTGTATGGGACCTATAGACACATGTGTATCAACTACATTGTTCTTTGCATTGGCACTTTGATTCAGATAAACCGTTACATTCGCTATTGTAATTCCAGCTTAATATTACCATTTTTCTCCGAATTCATAACTTGGTTGCTAAGAGCTTAAAGGCAAAGGAATACGTGCCAGGCGGTGAGGTTTCGGTAGATCATTCTGAAAGAACGTCAATCCAATGTTTTCAATTGGTATCATCCGATATGATATTTGACGTCTTTTCTCCAATGAATTGAATTGCTTTGGTCATTGGCTGACCTTCTGATTTATAATGTTTTCAATGAGTTGTTACATTTAAAGAGATTTATTAGAATCGAACGTCTATTTTTTCATAACCTTTTAACACGGCTCTCTTTTGAACTCTTATATTTCAAATATTCATAAACAACAATCTCTTTCCACAACTTAGGATAGAAGGTGAAAAGAAAGAAAGTTTTAGAAGAATTTCAATTTACATTTTGTCTCTCTTATTATATACAGATATGCAGAAACTAAATAGATGCCCAGTTAATTACTGAAATAGTTTTAGGTGTAAATGTAAAAAATAGAATACATTTTAAACAATAAAATTACATTATTAATACTTTGTAAAGTTCACTTTATTTTCTGTTAGAGCCACCACTCCCATAGATGTATAATTAAGGTTCTAAGATTACAGCTTATGATATTTTCGATAAGTTTAATCTAATGAGTTAAGCAATTCTGACCTGTGTTCGTACTAAGAGGGTCTTTTTCCATTTTGTAAATGTTTCCCGTACATGTTCTATTGTGCGAAAATCAGGGAAATGACTCGGCCAATGAAGCCATTTGATAAGGCTTTGTTCGAAACCTGATTTTGTCCATTTTGAAGTATAAAAGGGAGACGCTTCTTTCATGAATAAACAACTTTAATTTTTAAGGTGACCATTTCAAAGCAATGGTAGAAGTTCCTCTTTAAGAATGGAAATGTATTTTTCCGATATGATATTACCCACACATTCATTTAAAATTGCTTCCTATACTATAACAGAAGACCCACCATATTTCACCGTAGGTTTTAACCTACTTATGGAAAATCTCTTCGGAGGTATTCTCCAAAGCCATATCCGTCGAATGTCTAAAAATTGAGTAAACTTTGATTACTCAAAAATAATTATGCTATGCCTAAATTTCAAAGGCTTATCACTCATTCTCCCCGCCTCATCCCTCTTCTTTCTATTGGTACTAGTTAACAAGGGGCTTCCTCCTTGCCGCACGTTCATAATTTCAAAATGAGCGCATGAAATTTTTTGATTTTCTTGGGTTGATTTAGAAGCTTTCTGCCATTTCATAAGGTTTAACGAAGGATTGTTCTCATTGGAACTTAGAACAGCAAGAAGATATCCATCAGAAGGCTCAGGAAAACCAGGTCGTGTCTTTGGTAGTGTTTTATTATTTTATTTAAATTTAATTATTATTCTGTTCCAAATAGAAATAGGTATGTTAAGATTCCTAGCAATTTATTTTTCGGTCACTCCACACTCAGATGGACCGACACTCCTTCTTCTTTCAAAATCCAAAATGTGCTTTAGCGTTTAATTTTTAATTTCAATATTAAACTCTAAAAAGATGAAAACAAATACTGGTGTTGACAATGAGGAAAAACACAAAAAATACAATTTATCATTAAATTTTGGGTCTCTGTTTACTTCTTGACTCCCCTTATTTTTTCACGAGCAAAATCATTAGTGAAAAAATGGGATGAATTTGGTTATCGGACAGCGAGGCATGGCCTTTCTGTTAGATTTTTTCAACAGGATCTGGGTGGAAGGTCTTCTCCCAGACTCCTGGCGAATGGCTACTGTGCTCGCCTTTCGCAAACCGGGAAGAGATCACTCTACTCCGACCGGTTTCCGCCCAGTCTCTCTAACCTCTTGCGTGTGCAAGTTGATGGAGAAATTGGTAAATGTTATATTAGCTTATTTCCTGGACAGCGGAGGCCATCTGTCTTCTGCACAGTGCAGCTTCCGCAAGTTCCACTCCACGTCGGATGCTCTGCTTCGACTGGAAAATGTCGTCTGCGAAGCTTTCGTTCGTAGACAGAACTACGCCACGGTGTTTTTCGATCTGGAGAAGGCCTATGATACCGCATGGCGATACGGTATCATGGAGACTCTCCACACGATGGGGGCGAGGGGACGCCTCCCAATGTTTATATCTGAATTTTTGCGAGATCGTCGATTCCGCGTACGGGTGGGGGGAGCTCTCTCCGGCCCAAAGGAGCAGGAAGAGGGTGTCCCGCAGGGAAGTGTCCTCAGTGTCACACTCTTTGCCCTGAGCATCAACGGCGTAACCTCGGTGCTGCCGGAAGATGTTCTCGCTACGTTCTTCGTGGACGACCTTTCGATCTCTTTTGGCGCGGCCCAGATGCCAACTTTGGAGCGTCGACTCCAACAGGCATTGAGCCGCGTCTCTCGTTATGCCGAAGCGCACAGGTTTCGGTTTTCTTTGGCCAAGACTAAGGTGGTGCACTTCTGCCGCCATCCACGGCTTCACCCCGACCCAGATTTGTTTTTTAATGGGGTGCGCCTGGATGTGGTGGAGTCGCACCGTTTCCTTGGTCTTGTATTCGACCGACGCCTCACCTGGGAGGCTCATATTCGCAGCCTTAGAGTCTCTTGTACCCGCTATGGACATTCTCCGTTGCGTGACGTTCAGCGCTTAAGGCGCTGATAGGGCTACTGCCTTACTTTTTTATCGATCCTTTGTTCGTTCGAAGCTCGACTATGGATGCGAGTTTTATGCATCCGCAGCCGAGCGTTTATTGCGGAAGGTGGATTCGATCCACCACACTGGCCTTCGCCTTGCGACCTGTGCCTTCCGCACTTCCCCCATTAAGAGCCTGTTGGTCGATGCTGGGGAGATGCCACTCGCTCTGCCCCGCGTGCAGTGCATCACTCGCCTGTACGCACAAGCCCGGCGCCTCCCTCAGTCGCCAACAGCTCTCACTGCATCTGCAGCTGATCTCGATGGTGCCTATGCCACCGAGAGACGCCAGTCATACCCTAAGCCCTTTGGGTTTAGGGCCAGGAATCTCCTTCGAGAGCTAGATATAGCTCTCGGGCCGGTGGCGCCCCTGGTTCTGCCCAGGACGCCACCCTGGAGGGTACCAGATTTGGCTATTTGTCGCCACGCCTCTGCTCCCAAAGCTTGTACTGCGCTGGGAGTATTGCGTTTGACCTTTTTGGAGCACACATCGTGTCACGCTGGAACCGTGCCAGTGTATACGGATGGCTCCAAGTCCCAAGAGGGGGTCGGCTTCCGCGCCGTATCCCCTCTGTTTGAAGTCAGCAGGGCTCTACCAGGCGCTGCGTCTGTCTTCACGGCCGAGCTGGTGGCAATACACCACTCGGTACGGGAGATTACGCGACGTGCCCGGTTCGGAGACCGGATTGTGATCTATAGCGACTCACAAAGTGCCCTGAGTGCTCTCGGGGCATTGGAATCTCCGCATCCCCTGGTTCGCGATATCCGTGACGCCACGGTTTTGGCGAGCCGGGCAGATGTCGAGATTATCTTCTGCTGGGTTCCTGGACATGTAGGAATTGCGGGGAATGAGCGCGCCGATGAGGGCGCCCAGAGTCCGCGAGGACTCTGCGACCGGACCAGCGTTTCGCTCTTCCTCACACCGACTACATGGGGAGGCCGGCCTCCTCCCTATTATTTAAGCAAGGTTTTTTTTTTTTTTGTTTTGTTTTTTTGCATTTGTTTTTTTTTGTTTGTTTTTTCCCTTTAGTTGCACGCTCCTGCGCCGGGGGGACCTCTTCTCGACGCACCAGCTTGCTTCCTTTCCCCCTTTTGGGGTGTTGTTTTTTTTTCTCTTTAATTTTATTTTAAAGTAGCCTAGAACTAGGCCAGTTTTAATACGGCAACTAATGCTTAAGTAGGCAGTCGCCAGATGAGCTCTTAAAAAAAAAAAAATTTGGTTATCGGACAAAATTAATTGTAGGGCTATCGTTTTATAAGGTTTTCTTCATCTGTAAACTTCTTCGCCAATTTTTATTTTCACCACAGACCTCCACTTTAAACTGAGGCAGAATTGGGAAGCATCATTACTTTATCTCTTTGAATTATTTTATTGTGTATTGTTGTATTCTTTATTTATTTGGCCTCTGAATATTATGATGGTTGAAAATGGTATTTTTAATATAATGCGGTTGTCCACTTTTGAAGACCAATTATTGTGCCTGAGGAGACATGGGAACCTCTTTATACTCGTAAGGTTATGGGCGATCTTTTATTTTATAGAGGACTTTTCTTTCTTGGACGCAATTCTCTTGTTAATTTCGAGTTCATATCTTGATTATCTGTTAGTAAGGAACTATAAATTTCTCTTGAATGTAAAAAACTATAAGAAAATGTGGCAATATTAAGGGTAAGATGTTTGTTATGGATTTTAGCATTGTCTGCACTCATTTAAGGTCTTTTATTTTTAATTTAGGACCTACTGATTAACGTGGATTCCGAATCACGTGTATCGAAAGCGAAGGACAGCCGTCGCGAAGACGATCTAAATCAAATGTCTATCAGGTAACTAACGACATCTGATTTCGCATCAATTAACTAAAAGTGAGAAGTGTATTGACTGGCAAAAATGGTCCAAGCAAAATAAGCACAAATATTTTGGTAATTTTTATTTTTCTACCATCGCAAAAAGACTTGTCTCCATTGTCTAATCAAGGAGAAGGGGGTTAGGGGAGTTAAGCATACCTCCAGTCTTTAGGAGCCCAAGAGGATCGAAAATTCTGCGAACCAAATTTTAATTTATCTTTCCTACAATAAAAAAAAATGACGGTTCAGATTTGAAATAAATTTCTTTGGTTATTCATTTTGAATTACCCCGTTAATATTTTTATAGTTTTTAGGATACATTAAAGCAATATATTTTGACCAAAAATATATTTAAAAAATTATTTTAAATGGGTTAGCGAAAACCAATGAGACATAGCGCACAAACTAAAACTCATATAACGTGAAAATATAAAGGAATATTTCTGACGAGGACTATATACATAATTAAGCCCATTGTTTTTTTTTTCATATTTTGATTAACGTATTCAAACGATATGGTCTCTCATTTTATGAACACTTAATTAGTGTTAATCGTAAAATATTGTAATTTAAATTTTCTATTTTGGTTATTTATAATTTATTCCTAGTGATAAAACTGTCTTAAATAATTCCTTTTAGCTCTAGAAATGAATCTGTCACTTGTGTGTATCAACCATATTTATCGTGTGATCAGTGAAGCGTGCTGGGAGGAATATAAACCAAAAGGATAGAAAGAACAATACAGGAAAAAGACTTATTTTGATTCACTTGAAATATCCTTACAGTTTTTTACAATCATTCTTTCAAAAAAGCGAGATAAGGTTGAAGAGATAATACTAAGAAGAAAAGATGATTCCGTTACATGGGCCGATTGGAGAGAAGTATTTTCAGGAACGAATTAATACCTCAAAGCGGGATTACTTTCTTCCTTCACATGTTTCCGTCGGAACTCTTGTCTTCCAAGTTGCTTTTCAACAAATAGCACACCATCACTCGATCCCCAGCAGAGTCTTGGATACTATTGGAAAGTAAGGTGCAGTGAACCACTGCAGGGGACCATGTTAGGGGGCCAGAAAAGGGTTGTCGGTTATCGACCACGAGCCTGAAACCAACTCTGGACTGCTGTTATGGCTAGAAATATTTCGGTAAGGTACTCGAGGAGTGTTCGTTTACTAATTAAGGACGAGAGAATGAAATAGGCCGAAATAGTGAAAGTTTCCCACTAGAGGAAAAAGTAATAATAATCGGGGACACGGATTTTTTCAGAGAGAAAAAACTAAAAAAGAGAAGAAGAGAAATTTAATATGAGCGCCTTAGCGCTCCAGGATAAAAATGGAAATGGAGTGGAAAAGAGTAGTACTCCGGGTAACGGGAGAAATCTTGAAGCCGTATAGGTGCAAAGTGGTACAAACTTTCTATAATATAATGAAGGTGGCGTGGGTAAAACTGCTAGAAAACGCAACATGATACATAGCAATATGCGATCTATAAAAGGACGCTGAAAGATTGGTTTCAAAAGAAAAAATCGAAATCCTTACGAAAATAAGGTTAAACCGAGCTATTCCTCCGCAAATTATCGCAAACAGAAGCGTAATTTGGAGGAAAGTTAACTTATGGGTTGGGTCACATTTAACGGAAGACCTGAAGCAAGAGATTAAAAATAGCAATAAGAATATAAAATCACATAATGAAATTCGAGCAAAAAAACCCATGTTTTTAAGGTGATGTGTAGTAATAGTGACATGGCGAACGGGATAGGCATAAATGGTGTACTGGCATTTAATATGAGGAACCCAGCTGAAAATATCAAAGAAATGCTTATAAATATACAAATGTGCTACAACTGTTACGCACTCGAAAACCACACTACGAAGAACAACACGGAGAAGGAAAAAAAATGCTTAGAATCCTCTGGCAAACCTAGATAGAGGAAAATTGCCTAAATTGTAAAGGTAACCACCGCACTCTGATGATAAGCTGCCCCAAGAGAAAAAATATATAGAAAGGAAAGAAAGAGAGACAATGCAAGCAAAACAAAGGTTACAAAATGCAACTTATGCAGGAGTGTCCAAAGAAGCAATAAATGAAATGAAGGAAGAGAAAACAAAGATAACAATACCGCAAGGAAAAGGGGCGGACCTCCTTGGGTGCATGTTATATGAACACTTGCCCAGCAAAGGTAAATCTGGAACATTCGCTAATACGCTAAACCAATAATTATTGGTTAAAAACGGAATCAAGGAATTGTGGTTCCTAGAAAATCTAGAGTCGTCCGATATCTTACGTAGGTATGGACATACTAAAAAAAAAAGGAAGAAAACGAAGTACAAATTGAACCCCAACATAAAGCAAAAAGAATCTGAAAATACTAATAATCAAGAAAACTCGACAACCTTAAACTAATCAGATGAAGAGCATAAACATTCCAATTTAAACCGTAGAATAAAAAAAGGAATTGTTTGCGAAACGAGAGAACTCCAATTCGAGAACTCCGCGAGCAAAACGATGTCCCTACCATGGAAAGTAAAGCACAACGATATAGTACTAGTACTTAACGAAATAAGTGCAAATAGTCTCATAACGCAGAAGAAGATGGAAAAAAATAGTTGAAAAATTATTGAAGGAAAGAAGAATTAGAGTTTACCGTAGCAATGTGGTAATTCGCTCAAATGGCGCATACGAACATATAATGGAGAAAGAAAACCCCTAGGCATATTCCACAATACAATTATGATCTAATAAAGCAAATCTCACTTAAATTAAATACGGAAAAAATGGGAGGCGAAAGATATAGAAAAATAAATATTCTGCAAATAAATACGGACAGATGGATCGTCAAAGGAAAATCAATTGGAAATAACATCAGAAAGATCGATCCAGATATTGTGCTCATCCCAGACCATGGAATAAGTAACAAATAAAAATAATCTAAAATATTTACCTATACTGTCATATCAAACAATCAATCAGGAAATAGAAATGAAGGAGCAGCTAGAGCCATCAAAAGAGGCCTCAAATATACAGGAATTCCAATTATATATGAGGCATACATAAACGTGAAAATAGAACAAGAAATTACTCCATTTATATTATTGACATGCTGCCAACCAACAAGGAGATTTTTTCTACGATATTTGGACAAGTTCCCCCCATCAATATTCATGGGAGACCTAAATGCAAGAGGCCATGCAAATGAATAGAGATCGACAAATAATGCTAGCAAAATCTGGAGATGATGTTAGAAGCATTTTAATTAGAGTGGCCTAGACCACCCTACCTATATTACGGAAAACACCGCTACTAATCCATAAAAAACTAAGAAGCTGTGATATGCCATTAAATTTTTATATGGAACCGGTATCAATTGCGAGCAGTAACCATGTAAGAACACTGCTCCAAATGAACAAAAATCTGATACATGTACCTGCAATTAAAAGAAAACAATACCACATAGCAAATTGGAGGATGTATAAGGAAAAATTAAATCGATATATTTCAAGTGACCTGACAGACGCTTCACTTGAGGAGATAGACGAAGAGATGAAGCACTTAACTGATGTCTTGGTAGCCGTAGACACAAAATAGGTTCCAAAAACAAGTAACCAAATTAAATGACAGCATCAGTGGATCAGTGAGATGATAAATAAAAATAAACACATTAAAAGGGCATAAATTCAATCTGCCTAAGGGGACCGAGCCCTAAAAAATATAAAGATTTGAAAGATTTCAAAGCAGAAATTATCTACTTAATAGAGGAAAAGCAGGGGAAAAAAAAGCTGGGATAAACTCATTAGGCAGATAAACTTGAACAAAACAAGAAAATTAGAGCTCAATCAACAGAACAAAAGGGTCAAAACCAAGAATAAAAAAACTAAAATTAAACTTAAAGACGAGAACGGTAATTTAATCCAAGATGATCAGGAAATAGAAGAAAATTCATACGTCACTGGGAGTCAAATTTCTCAATTTCACCTGAAGAAAACGAAGACTCCTCTGCCGAAACGGAAGGAATGATGCAAGAGTACCTACGTAATAACATCAACAGAATTACTCTAACCCATTCAGTAGACTCTAACAGGGAAGAGCAAGTGAGTCCGTGAGCTATAGCACGGATGAAGAAATAATGAGCGCAATTCACTTATTCAAGCAGAAAGCACCAGAACCATCAGTGCTTACCACGATGAACGTCACCAATACCCCGAATACCATAATATCAACATTACAAACATCTTTACTGTAAGTCTAAGCACTGGCTACTTCACTGACGCATTAAAAACAGGAAAAATATTGCTCTTTCCCAAACCAGGCAAACTTACAAATCTCCTGAATAGTTACAGACCTATATCTTTACTGAATTCTGCCGGTAAAGTATTTGAAAAAAATAATAAAAGAAGATTAATAGAATATATAAAAGAAACTATTATATATAATAATTTATAGTTTGGTTTCCGGAAGAACAGAGATACAACCATGGCTTTCGGACTAATAACAGAAAAAATAGGACAAGCTGAAGCGAACAAAAAGTGTATAGACTTAATGTTCAGAGACATAGTGAAATCCGCTGATAAACTCTATATCAGAGGTTTACATTATAAGATCCTAAATTTCCAAGTGAACAACATTTTGGAAAGAATTCTCTTCGACAATATCACGGAAAGAAAAGCAAGAAACGTGATGAATGAATAAGAGGGACCAAAATTTGAAATGAAAGCATGATTGCCGCAAGGCGATTGTTTATCTCCTGCACTATTTCAAGTTTATACAGCTGATATGCCGCTAGTAATTAGACTAGAGACCATGAATATCTATTTCGCGGATGATACCAGTTAATGTCTAATATCCCTAAGTCGAAATGAAAGAAGCTAAGCGCACTTAACAGCAATGGAAAATTGTAACATCAACAGATATGAAAAAAAATGGAAAATACGGACGAACATCCCCCAATTTTCCATTATTCCTATTTGGAAGAACGAAAACAGCCGATATCATATATGGAGGAGAATTGTACAATTAGTGATTCGAAGGTAAAGCTTCGGAGCTAAAAATAACATCAAAAGGTTACATAAGTCACGAACGAGAAAGGATTCAAAGAATAATCCCAACCTTATGCTTATTATACGAAAGAAAACTCTTTATGCAATTGGGCAGGGCAACACTAACCTATCTCCCCATACCACTGCATAAGATGACTCAATCTAGGAAAAGAGATATGTAACGAGTAAGGAATCAGGCCCAAGATTTATAACGAACACCAAGAAGACAGAAATGCGAAAAATGAGCGACATAAGCGCAAGGCCCAATTTACCAACAAATAAAGTCCACAGAAAATGGGTAAGAGATATATGGGAGAAAATAATTAATTGCCCACAAGTTTTTGCTGAACATATCTATCTCTCCAACGATAAGCGCATTCAACTTCATTTCCAAAGTTCAGCACATCAGCTGAGGAGAGAAAAGAACCCATATACTCATGTACCTGATGTAGTCAGAAGGAGAACCAAACGGTACGACAAAAAATACCGGATAGAGACGAATAATCTTACGGAAAAATTAATGACTGATTAGAACCGAAATTAAGACAACTAAACTATGATAATCGAAATAAGATACACAAATAAGACAACCGAAACATAAAATGACAAACAAAAATATGCAATATGAAGGGATAAATATGAAAGAAGTATAAATGTAGGAGAATAGCATAATGCTCCCAAGTTATGCCCAACTCCCTTCCGGGCGGGCCGCTTATCAACCCTTACCCTTCCGGCCCAATATCTGGTGGTCTTCAGCCGGAAGAAACCGCCGGCCATTTCAGCTAACCACCGAGTTTCTTCCCGGACTGTTTATCGATAAATGAGAGCCCATCTTCGCTTCTGATAGTTGCCGGAATTTTATAAAGGACGAAATGGAGTAGCTTGACATCTAATCTACTTCCGGCACCCTGAGAACCTCTTCCGAGTTTCGAGTATAAAAGACGAATTCTTTTAACCCTCAGTAGTAGAGCTTGCACAGCGTCTGGCGAGGCAAGAATTGCCATCTATCGGTGTAGTGGTAATTCGTCGAAGCATCAAGTCTTCAGAGAGGAGATCGGTCTGAGTTGCAGAGGTTCCTTACCCCGTTTGTCTCCAATGTAGTACGGACCCAAGCTTGTACTCACGTGTAAGATCCGAAGCTACAAACAGCCTCACTCTGGTTCCCTAAGCGAGAAAACTACATCTTGGCTTTTCTCTGTGACCCTACGCGTCAATAGGTCACTCGCCCCCCCTCACAGAGGCACCCAAGCTTCCTCGGAGTTCACGAGCGTGGGGCCCTTTATAACAAGAAGCTCCCGTCACCGCCTTCTTCCAGAAAGAATCGTGACGGAATTGTGGGATCAGGTCAGTCCCTGGAGAACCTACCTCATCGTCTCCACCCCTTATCTCACCACATTCACTCACCAGCGCCACCCGAAAAACAAGTTCCAAGGTAAGTAACCCGTCTCTTTCACATTCCCCGACTTCAACGCGAAGCTTACCAGCATTACAAGGGTATAGGGGTTTGTATGGTGAATAGTAATTTACAAGCTAAGTGAGATATCCGAGATTCACCTATTAATTGATCTCTCAAAGCACATTATTTGTATATATATATATATATATATAAATATATATATATATATGTATATATATATATATATATATATATATATATATATATATATATATATATATATATATATTCTCTTGTTTAGTGTTCATTAAAACCTTATTTCAAATTGTTGTGTATCTAGCTTAGTTTGGGTCGCTTGCTGGCAAAGTTCATTCCAATCCCTCCGTAGCCAACCTCTAAGCACTCTGAGTCAATAAACCTATTCAGGCCCCGGCCGAACGAAGTATTATGAGTACTACGACGACTCCTTCGCATTTGAGATAATAGGATATATATATATATATATATATATATATATATATATATATATATATATATATATATATATGAGTCGGGGAAATCTCCAACCACCCCTCGGCCCATTCCTCGACAAAAAATAAAAACATGATATACAAAGGATATAAAATGCATACAAAGCCATGAATGCCATTATACACACAATATAAAAATATAAAGACAAAAAGGTACAATAGAATAGTCTGATCTCCCGATAGTTTTAACCAGAGTAACGTTAGTGAATCTGAGTTTGGAAAATGTAGAATGAATGATGACTAAATGCAGTATGGTGATTCGGAATCCACATTATTCAGCAGGTCACACTTATCCCCTGAGCATGGGTATTTTATTTTTCACCTTGTGACCACCAAGGTTACTCATTCTGCCTGCTCACTAAACTTTATTTTATTTTTCATTTTTCCATCTTCTACTATAAACCCTCGATGAAGCTATGCTTTGGACTTCCAACCAAGCAATCCCCATCGGTTGACTTTAGCTGAGAATCAGAAGTGTGGGAATTTCTCCAGGAGCAAGTCAGCCGCAGCCCTCCTTCTCTTCTTTCCTCTCCCAATCGTGTGTGGGGGATAGAGGAGAGCAGGACCTGCGAGCCTTTTCCCCCTTAAAAATAAACAATACATAAAGCAGTTACCGGTGAACTCGTGCGGTTGCAAACTCAGAGAGAGAAATTCCCTTTTTGGTGGCAATGCTGTTGACATGGAATTTGGTATAGTGAAGAGACTTCAAGGGTAGCATGGCTGCTTCGACTCGTCGTTCAATAATTTATAAGAATCATGACTGGCCAATAATGAATGCAACTCTATATACTCCTGTCCGCAGTGTCAGCTATCCTTTATGGTAGGAAAGTAAAGGTGATTGCACGCATGCGTCAAATAGGCAGAGACGCTGACTGGCCACTTGCTATTTATCTAATAATAGCAAAAATAAAATCTTACTATTGGATCGCGGAGGAGAATTTTCAGCGTTTATCTTATATTTACATAATTCTATCTTCCTCATTTCTTTTTATTTTCGTCCTATGGGCTAACACAAAGCAAATCATTGGATTTGAACATGACAGACAGGATTTTAATAATTCATGAAATTTGTATTGGGAGATTATCCTTCTTTTTCAATCAAGCTTTCTATCGCCATACGATTTAAATCAATTTTCCTGTCGGTATTTATGGCAATATTAAGGACAAAAGCATTGCGTCAAACCTACCGAGAGGTTCCATTGAGTCTTTTAAATTAATAAGTATACTTAAACTGCATGTGGGAGTAGACTAAAAATTCTTTAATATAATAACTAATTAATTTTTACACAATGGTGCTTCGTGATGGTGGAGTAAGTAAGAGGCAGAAACAATGCTCTAGATTGTGTGTCAGAACTAAAGACGAGCCTCGGGCGAAGATCAAAGAGGAAGTGTATTTGATCTCTTCTCCAGTGTGTCTATGACCCTATCTGTTCACGCAAATTAAACAGAGTAAACATAAAAGCAATCTTTTCTTCGACCTTGGCGACTCTTCTCATCTAAACAATTTGGCGATATAAGGTAAGCTGAATAAAGCATAGCAAAAATAAGGCACATCACACGCTATGGGTCTCTGGGTGTGTCTTGAGGCACGGAACCTGGATAGATCCTGGCTTTTAGATGAGAGCTTGGTCACTCATACATTAGAATATCAATGCAGATAGATGGGGATAATTACTATCGATTTGCCTTAATCATAAAGGTAGATGAAACATTGCGAACTACTATTATTGTGCTAAATATTTCGTATTCGGCTTTTTTGTGAACAAAGAGAGCGAATATTTTCCGATCTCTTTACGATCCGGATTATAAGAAGCCAGTATGACGTAGACCAGCAGGATTACTTAAGGTTAATCCGACTCGTGTAAGTATTCGTGCACTAGATTTTTTAATGAGGGCGACCTATACTAAAACTTGCAAGAAGATATCGATAAATACCTGAAGGCTTTTGGCCCTCCCGGCTTCAAATCCTTCAGTTTGCTCTTTAGGCGTCTATGCCTGCAGGTATTTTCACCTCCAATGGTTTGGCTACTTTCTTTACAAATCTTTACTTACAAACTTTTGCGTGATACGACTTCGTCACTATTGCGTTTTAAATTCGAGAAAAAACACCGCATACTGCATGGGTTTTTACCAAATTTTGATCATACATTCCCCACACTCCTCAAGAAAAACTAGCTGATTTACTCTCCTAATATTAGCAGACAATATGAAGTTGATGGAGGCAAACTAAAATATTAAATACTAGTTTATACAAAAAACTTAATACAACTAAAATAGTTGGTTGCACAGTTATTGGTTGCAATAACCCCTTAAAGGGCGACAAGGTCAGGAAACAATGAGGTTCTTGAAGCAGTGAGATGAAAACCAAGTTTTTCTGATAGACGATTTTTATGAGGTTCTTTTGTATGGGTAAAGGCAGGATTGAATTGGGTTCAAAGTTATTAATTTTAGTTCTTTTCCACCAATTCTTTAGGACGATTTGTTTTTTATTTAGATATTCTGTTCTCTTGGAACTAGAACCAGAAATATCACTTCATCAGCAGTTGCTGAGCAAATTCAAAAGGGTGACTGTCCATTTTCTTTATCTATTCATTCAATTATTTTAAATAATTTTCCTATCCATGTCCACTCATGCTTGACTGTAGGAATTGTTTTTTTATGGTGGCAACTATTTCAGGCTTTTGGTATGCGTAAAACTACTGTAAAAATGTGAAAAAATATTTTGGTTTCGTCTGTACACATAATATTTGCCCCAATAACATAATGTATTTGCAAAGTTTATATCCTTTATGTACATTTATATCAATAAAAGGGTTTACGAAGGAGGGACGATATTAAAACCGCTGAAGTTCTTTACAGTCTGGATGCAAACGCCTGCAAATTACAGATTATATTTAATATCTTTCGGTTCTCTTCTTAACTTTCTTTCACACATTTTTCGTCCAATATCTACAGCATTATGAGCTCTTTTCGAATTTTCTGGTAGACATCAATTCTGTTTTTCCATTTTACTTCATCAAATAAATTCCCCACAAAAACAAAATATTGCGTGGAGCGCCAGACCGGAGTGCTGTTTTTTTTAGAGGGTGGTGATTATGTGAGTGTTCTGAGGCTATTGTAGCAGGAATCTTTGGAAGAAACGGTTGCTTATGATATTATTCATCGAACTGACCTGCAGGAGTTAAGTTGCCGTGACTCTGCTGGTTGGGGCTCAATTGAAATCTGGTAACTAATAATTATTAACTGGTAACTAATAATTATTTATTGGTTCTTTATGTGCTTTAAGCTCTCCGGGGTATTGATAAAATCTGGCGACGGAATGGCTGATGGTTCTATTCGAACACATTAGTACTGGATTCTCGAGTTTTCTTTTAATTTCTATTTAATTTTTTATGCTATTAAGTATTTCCTTTATTGCTTAGTTTTCTTGTTCAAAATTGATAAATTTATAAACAAACCTAACCCTAGGATCTATTTTTTTCCCCTAGGTGGTTTACCATAGAAATCATCTCACTGTTTATTACATCCTGAAAGCAAAGGATGAATCAGACTACAATTTGGCAGAGAAATATGGCTAAGAATAATTGTGTTTCCTTACTTTACATACACGCATTTATCTCGTTATTGTACAGTTGCTGAAAGTTTAAAAGCTAAAAGTTTGTGTATTCTATGGGCGAGGGAGAACAAACTTATAATGGTCCCCGATGGGGGTGGGATCAAACATTTGTTTTGGTCCAACGCCAAGCAGCCATCGGCCAAAGCCTTACTCCTTATTAATTGGAAATAGCCTCTGTGAGTTTCGAGCACAATCGCCTCTCTGAGTGTTGAAAGTATATCATAAAAATTACATTTAATGAAGTTTATGGTGCTACTGCAGGGCATGAAAGAATTTCCGCTTGTCAAAGCTAATAAAAAGGAAAGAACTGCTTCTCTGAAGGCAGAAGGAAATTTGATGGGACCAAATTGCATACTTTGTCATCCTTATATACTTACATCAGAATTGCATAGTATAAATCTCTATTTACAAATTCTTAAGACAAATAGAGACACTTAAGACTACGAACGGTAATCTTTAGGGTATTAAAAGGGAAAGAAAATTTACCATAGTGTCAAGAATACATAAGCCAATCTAAAAATATAAGGCTATACAATATTTTATAAATATTCGCATTATATCAAAGGAATTTTCTATTTTCATTCACCACTAACAATTGAGCAAACTCTGATTGATGTCATTTCTCAAGGTTTGCTCCGAAGAACAAATCACAGCATCCGATTTGAATGACGTCACGAGTGAAGCGACGACGGGTTGAGGAACGAAAGACGGGGGTTTTGCGTCAGATATATGAATTCTCAGAAAGGCAGCTTTATAATAAAAATAGTATATGCATAAACAAATATTTAAAATGGCATAATGAAGATGAAAGAGAAAGAGAGGCAAAATCACGCCACGCCCACTTTTTCCCCCCAGAAGTGAAGTCCCAGACAATCATTGATCGCCACTCACTTATGCCCTGTTCACGACACTTACAGCTCGCATGGTAATAAAATAGACGTATAAAGAATCAATTTAATACTAATACACTGATCCAATCTAATTCTAGTTGAAATTTTACAAATGACAAAAAGCAAAAAATATTTGTATAGTTATGTAATTTAAATGACTAGAAAAAAATAAATTATGCGGAAACTCTTCTATTCACTCGTTGCTAAATAACTCACTTCACTTAGGTAAATCTCAACGTGATGCTCCGAAACTAGTCATGTATTAGTGAATAAAAAGTCGTTCTCTCTCAAAGCTTATGATTATCATTAATAATTATCAGCGCATACACTACGCTAATCCATTAATATTTCCACTTATCGAAACAAAGAAGTTAAATTCAATTAAAATTTTAGCCATTATTATATTAGAAAACGAATTGAATCAGAACTTATTTTTTAATCTCACTAAATTACATACTAAATCGAACTTAGTAACGTAAAATATCAAACGTGTGGCATAAAGATTCGCTAGAACAAACTTCTCCTCAGGGGATTTCGTAGTTTGTATTTTCTTTAGTTGTAAATCTTGTGTAAATAGCAATTACAGAAAGAATGAAGCGAAGGCTATCACATAAAGAAAAAAGAGGTATAAATAAAAAGAACAGTTAAAAGAAAATGGATAATGATAACAAAGATTCCCAAAGCAAACTTTCCTTCCCGAATATTGTGACAAGAGGGATGTAATTTAAGTCACCACCAACGAGGTCGTTCAAAGATCACAGGTAGAGTAATCTTCTAGCTAAGAAAACGAAGCCTCTATTTTGAAAAAAGAAAGAAAACTAAACCAATAAACCTATTTTTAGCAATTGCAGAAATAATGAAGCGAGGACTGTCAGATAAAGTAAATAGAGGGATATATACAAAGAATAGTAATGAGAAAATGGGTAATGATAACAAAGATTTCCAAAGCAAACTTTCCTTCCCGAATATTGTGACAAGGAGGATGTAATTTAAGTCACCACCAACGAGGTCGTTCAAAGATTACAGGTAGAGTAATCTTCTATATAAGAAAATGAGGGCTCTATTTTGAAGAAAGAAAGAAAACTTAACCAATGAAAGAATTTTTAGCAATTACAGAAAAAAATGAAGCGAGGACTGTCAGGTAAAGTAAATAGAGGAATAAATACAGAGAAACAGTAATGAGAAACTGTGTAATGATAACAAAGATTCCCAAAGCAAACTTTCCTTCCCGAATATTGTGACAAGGGGAATGTAATATAGGTCACCACCAACGAGGTCGTTCAAAAATCACAGGTGTTCAATGCTCAAAAATGACTACCATTATGCGGCATGAATAGAGCCTCATCATACATGTATCCTCTATAATAATCCTGGAACAGGTACATAAACTCTTTGTTTAAGTGAACTCTATGAATCAATCGGTATATTTATTTAAAAAGGAATCTCCTTCATAAATGTTTGAAGGTCTTATTAAAGAAAGCGACGTAGATCAGGACAATGAAACTGTCGTAGATAGATAAATCCATTAAGAACTGGAGGCCAAGCAACTCTATTGAACCAACTTCTTCTATGGGAAGGATGCTGATAATCTTACTCTGTGCCAGACAACCATCTGGGATTAATAATCTCTTTGGGGCAAAAAAGCTAGTGAACGAACCAGGCAAAATTCCAATATATGTACAATTGCTCAATCTTTTATGCCATAGATTATGAATCGTTTATTGCAGTGTAACGAAATTGTGAGATATTGAGGGGAATAGTCAATAATATAATAATTTATTTTGTTTAATGACACTCCAAAATTGCTATTACGTTTTGTTTAAGTTCAAAGAAACCGGAAACAACTTTGTTTGTCCACTCGTCTTTGCAAAGTTACTTCAATTCTTTTATGTTCTGGGCATGACTTGTGTCGCATTTATAATTACTGAGAGACAATTTATATATATTTTAAAATTATATATATATATATATATATATATATATATATATATATATATATATATATATATATATATATATTGGTGTAAATGGGTAGCAAATCTTCTTGTATGCAGATTTTGTTTATGACCATAATATATTACACCTTTATTAATTTTCTTGGGAAACTTTTCTTTTCTGTTATTATCTCTTTTAGTTCATCTTGTAGATGATAAACAACTACTCCTACGTCCATCTCTTTCATAAATGAAATGTGTTTAGTAAAACTAAATTTGATTTTAATTGCTGAGCTTTCGATCAATTTTGGTTTTACCAAACACATTTCATTTAAAATAGGGATGAACGTAGGAGTAGTTGTTTATCATCTACAAGATAAACTAAAAAGGATAATAAGAATAATGAAAAGTTTCCAAATGTTTGTAACGATAGGTTTTTTTATTAATTACTATGCATGGGCCCATGTCTGTTCGTATGTTTGTAACTCTCATTAGTATACCCTTTCTCCACAAAGCTGCTTCCATTCACTCTTTGTATGGGCTAGCATTCCCTAATACTAGCTTCGAAGTGAATAATTGCTTATATATATATATATATATATATATATATATATATATATATATATATATATATATATATAGTGATTCCTGTTTTTTGACGGTCTAGTAGGTTGATTTCGTTGCTTATCTAACTTAATAATAATATCTGACTGCTTTATAACATATTACTTATTAATCTACCGGTTAACATTTGTTTCCTTTGGCAAACCATTAATTCCTACTATTTTAACGTCTTGTATATCGCCTGGCACCCCTAAAATGACGCATTTTTAAAAATTAATATCTCAGTAACTTCCTTCCTATTTAGGACAATTTTCTTAATCAAGATACTTCCATTCTTCCTTTTTTGAATGCATAAACGGAATTTAGATATCTTTTAAATTTTCTCTCACTTTACAAAAATAACAGTATGGGTAAAAAAGAATGAATATTGAGGGAAAATGTTCTTTTATTATGTAATATCCTACAAGAATTATCACGTTTCTACAATGAACATCTCATATTATGGATATCTTTATTTACAGTTCCTCAGTACCCATAATGACGTTGTCAGAAGAAGATCGCATTCTCATTAAGGCTTGTTAATGTGAAAAGGGATGGAAGCCTGGAAAAGTGGAAGAGTATTGCAAAACATTCCTGGAAAGATGGGGAAAAGGCGTGCTATGGAAAGATTCTTTAAAAAGATTCGCGAAACGGGAAGCGATAATAGAAATCCAGGAACCGGTATACCTAAAACAGCTTCAGAACCGAAAAATGTGAATTAAATTATTGATAGCATCTGCTCTCAAGAAGATAAACCAGGAAGTTATTTATCGCAAAGAGCAATTGCTAAAAGCTTGAATATTGAAGTAGTTCTGTACACCGAATAATTAAGACACAAAATCTATAAGCTTTTAAAAGAATAGTATCTTGTAGAAAAAGTGGTACTGTTAAGAATAAAACAAAATAAAATGCGAACATTTACTTGATAACTTCTCTGTCGCTGATGTTAAATATTGTCTTCAAAAATGAAAAAGATTTCATCCATGGTAAAAAGTGTGTGACATTCCGATAAACAGATTGTATCATGAAACTCAAAGATTTTCTAAAACGGTTATGATATCTGCAGGAATCTCTTGGAATGGCAAAATCGATGTTCATTTTATTGATACTGAAAAGACAAAGGTGAATTCTGCTAATTACATTGAACTCCTGAAAACAAAGTTGTTGCCTGATTGTCGTCACCTGTATCGAGAAAATGACGTTATTTTTTTTTAATTAGCAATACGTTATTTTTTTTAATTAGCAATACGCCGAGATTAATAACGAAAAAAGAGTGTTCACCGCAAAGTTCAGATTGTAACCCCTTGGATTATTCAATTTTGGAGTTACCAAAAGAAAATGTTTACCGAGGTCGGAGAGAACAATTCACTGAACCCGAATTGACAAGAAAATGACTTAAAACTTGGCAAGTAATTCATTTTTTTACCCATATTGTTATTTTGGTAAATTGCAAGAAAACTATAAAAGGTATCTAAATTCAGTTTTATGCATTCGAAAATTATCATGAATAAGAAGGAGGTTACTGAGATAGTAATCTTTTAAAAATGCGTCATTTATTTTTGGCCACTCGATATAATTTTATAGCAAATACAACCTTGGTGATGGGTATAGTATTAAAGCTCTTTTAATACTGACTTAGGAACCAACCCTGGATTATATGATTGCTAACGCTTATTTAGGGAAAGTTTTGTGTCATATTTTCATTAATTGGGTTCTATCTCATCTGTCAGCATTTTCTCTACATCTTGCATGGGGGTGTATCTGAATTTAATGCAATACATTTTCTATCTGGTTGAAGTTTTGCTGGTGCAGTGACCATTAAAAACCCTTCTATTTGCTTCCTTAAACCAGGAAAAAACAAATTATGTCTATTTGTGGTCACTGATGCGTTGAAAGACTCATTTTCTTGCTAGTCCAAGCTTGCGAGCATCTACCTTCAGATAATCTTCAAAAATCTTTCTGCCAGTTTTCTTTATTCATCATTCCATCGAATATATGATGTTTAACAACGCCTGTACGCAAAAAATATGGGTGCAGTGTTTTTTGTAGGAAGAGCCTCACCACCTTTATACCGAAGATACCTAACATCATTTGTGCAGAACAGCGCTCAATCTTCATTTTATCTCACCATAACACACGACTCACAAAATCGAAATAATTTTCCAACTGATCGTTGGTGTACTTCGGTCAGTCTTTCAAATGAATTTTTTCCAATAAAAAGGTCTTCCTCTGACGACGTCCTTCGGTTTTCGATTTATGCAACATATTAGATACTGTGTTCAAACTGATTATCGTTACCTTCATCTTTTAACTGATCATTCATCTCCTTTATAGTCACCCTTTGTATATTTTACAGATTAAGGAACCCATGAGCTTTGCGGAGTAGAAATTTCCAATGACGACCTGAACGAGGATTGAGTGGCGCAACTAACCCGAATGAGGAAGATTTCTAGTTTACAATTATTTAAACTTTCTTATTACACATTTTGTTCTTCAGAAGTCTTTTTGTAGCTTATATTAGATTTAAATTTCGTAATTAATTTTAATTTAATGTCGGAAAACAGTTTACTGTCGAGGTTGCAATGCAAAAAATAGTTATGGGAACGTACTATGATTGACAAGTACAATTCTAAATAGAAGGTTAGATAAACTAAATCTGTGACTTCGAAACAAATAACTTCAACCAACTAATTTAAGCCTATGGATGTGAATATGATATCTTATGGCCTTTTTTTGGTTGCAAATTTGACTAAAAAGTGTTATTACTTCTTTATTTTCTTATCAAACCTGTTGAGGTATTTAAAGTGGCTTGGAATAGATTCATCTCAATGCTTTTAAATTTCGGTATACTGAAATTTAAAAAAACCTTAGTATTTCGTAGGGGTATGAATATTTTCTAATGCAAGTTTATGATTACGAAATAAATAAATTTGTGAAATAGGATGGATTGGGTGTTGAGGAATTGTACGTAAATAAGGAAGATAAATCAAGTAAGAGATCAATATAGTTACATACCAGGAAGAGAAAGAGAGTGCCCTTCGTTTTGGTGATCTCTATAGTCTGTACTTCGATAACAAGGCAATTTTCTAAGAGGAAAAGCGTGTAATTAGAAATATGAAAACAAAATTTCATTTATTTAAGCAGCTAATTTAATATATGCTGTGTTAAAGATGAAATGAAGACAGGAAAAATAAATTACAGATTTGATTATAAATTGAGAATTACATTTGGAGTTTATGGCAGGTTTTTCCTTCCTACTCTAACATGACAACGAACTGAAGCAGCTGTTTTTAGATTTGTTGCTTGTCTGGTTAGCTCAATTTCATAGCAATATCAGTAGCAACGAAAAAAGGGTTCTTTCTAGCAACATTTTCCTAATATACACCTCATAAAGACTGTTAACTGTGTAGTTTTGGATAATTATAATTTCATTGTTATTTCGGAATCGTCGGAATGAAAGTTGTTCTTACAATATCATCAAACATTAGGAAGGTCTTTGTTAGAAGAGCCGAGATGAAATATATCGTAAATTAACGGATATTTCATCCCTTTTATAAATGGATTATCATTCTATTACCATCCGAATGATGGTTGAAGAACTATATGGTTATTTGTCTCCAGAAGAGTCCCTCTTCTTCTTGATTAACATTTTGTTAAACTAAGTTCGTGCGTTTAGGTTAACCTCAGTGGATAAATGAAAACCCAGATTAAACAAAGGAACGTATTCTATATAATATTTTCCATCATTTTCAAACATCTTTCCTTCCTTCGCCCTGATGATAATTATCGATACCCCTTGAATTAAACTTCCTAAGCTTTGAAATACAAAGGTCAACAGACCTAAGTAGCGTGATCTTAATTATTCTGACTTACGACCTTATGATCTTACGACCTTCCATAATTCCCAGAGTAACCTTGGGATTACCTTGATATTTATATCACTTGAAAGAGAATGTAAAACAACATTATGGTTTTATACTTCGTTAGAATCGGCGAAATAGTTACGATTTCATTGCCAAAAAACTCATTGAGAAGAAAAACCGTGGGTAATCTTTTACAAAGGCGGTTCAGGATTTTTTTCCTGTTATCGCATAATGATTCGTCCTTTATTCCAAAATATTTCGTTTAAATGCTTGTTCCTGAGGGCGAGTAAAGCGAGCGGGAGGGGGAAGGGGGCAAAGCTCCCTATAAAGTAACTCATAGTACGGCTCGAAACCGGCTTCCAGTAACCAAACACATATACGAATACCCAAATACATATATCGGCTTCCAGTAACCAAACACATATATGCATAACCAAATATATTTAACGAACGATGAAACGCACCGATATTGTTCAATTTGGTGCGAAAAACAACAACTAAAACCTCCGAGTCGCTAATGTAAAAGATTACCAAGCCGTTACCAACCGGCCGACCGAATTACGGACGACATAGTAACTATAGAGTCGCATGCACGCGACTGAAATCGCTGGTGCAAAATGTCTATCGTGGCGTGCGAAGTGTGGCACGTAGCGTCATCCTGTTCTAACCACATGTCGTCAGTATCCATATCAGGCATATAATCCAGTTGAGGCCACAAGAAGTTGCTTATCATCGATCTGTAGGTCTCGCCGTTGACGGTTATGGCAATCCCATCTTCGTTCTCCAAAAATACGGACCGATGATTCTGTTATACAAAAATCTGCACCAAACAGTGACTTTGTTGCAATGCAATTGGTGCTAATGTATCTCATGTGGATTGTTTTCGTCCCAAATCCAAAAATTTTGCTTTTTCACAAATCCATTCATCCAAAAATTGGCCTCGTCGCTGAAGATGATTTTTTGGGGGAAATTTGGGGCAACTTCCCACTGCTCTAAAGCCAAATCAGTGAACACACGGCGTTGTTTATGGTCGTTTACCTTAGATTCCTGGGTAAGTTGGATTTTGTACGGGTGCAGACCCAAGTCCTTAGGCATAATTCGACAAACTCAAGTCGCAGAAAGGCCAAGTTCTTGTGAACGACGAGAAATTGACTGCCTCTGATTTTCCCGCACACTCTCATTTACGGCAGCGACGTTTTCAGCAGAGCTTGCGTTTTTGCAACGTACGGGTGTGGACTAATTGTTGATTGACCCTTTTGCCTCGAATTTGGCCACCAAGCGTCGAACAGTAGACTCAGCAGGACGATTTTGGCGAGGAAAGAAATCACGTAATGCGCGGAACGTTTGTCGAACTGAGCACTGATTTTGATAATAACATTTGATGATTTACAGACGTTGTTTAACGCTATAACCTTTCATCGTGTTTTGCCAAGTACTACCAAACAGTACACAGTGAGGTTGCTAGATGTTGCTTTGACAACATGGCCACTATCGCCTGACAAAGCTCGAGCGTCCTTGTTGAAAGACCCTTTATATATATATATATATATATATATATATATATATATATATATATATATATATATATATATATATATATATACAGCCTTGGCCAAAAGTATTAGGCCACTTCAGTGCTTCTGGGTTCTGATATATATATGACTGCAATGTCCCGCAGGAAAAAATGAAATGGTGTTTCCGAGTTCTTTCGAATTTTATTAAGTTCCTTATCAAAGATAACTACAAGAAATAATATTATATTAGAGGTATATATAAGCAAGAAAAGTATAAAAAAACGCCTCTAATATAATATTATTTCTTGTAGTTATCATTGATAAGGAACTTAATAAAATTTGAAAATACTCGGAAACTCCATTCCATTTTTTCCTGTTATCGCATAATGGTTCGTCCTTTGTTCCAAAATATTTCGTTTAAATGCTTGTTCTTGAGGGCGAGCGAAGCGAGCGGGGGGGTATGGGGGCAAAGCCCCCTATATAGTAACTCATAGTACGGCTCGAAACCGGCTTCCAGTAACCAAACACATATACGAATACCCGAAGACATATATCGGCTTCCAGTAACCAAACACATACATGCATAACCAAATATATAATGAACGATGAAACGCACCGATATTGTTTAATTTGGTACGAAAAACAACAACTAAAAACCCCCGAGTCACTAATGTAAAAGATTACTAAGTCATTACCATCCGGCCGACCGACTTACGGATCGACATAGTAACTATAGAGTCGCATGCACGCGACTAAAAAAATATTGAAATCTCTCTTATAGTGATTTCTATTCAACGAATCCTTCAATTGTGAATCAAAATATTTAAAGCCAAAAAAGATGTTAATCCGAAGGAGTCATGCCAAGAGAGAATGTGATTGAGGCAGTAGCCCCCAACCGAGAGTATTCTGTGTATCTCGCACTTCGTGTGCCATATTTGGTCGTACATAGCCTTCCATGTGTGGTCGTGCATAGACTTGTAGAAACACAACTATTCTGCAATTGAACAACGCTGGATGCTGTCTTATAAGTTCACGTTAAACTCAACGAAGTTGTGTAGCGTATACTTCACTATTTTTTCCTTTTTGTTTTGAAACAATCAGCTACGCAATGAAAGATCCTTTGTTAGGACTAGAATAGAAACCAATATTTTTTGTTTTAAGACCTCTTTGGAGAGGAGGGTGGCAATATCTCTTAAAAGATGGAAACCTTTTTGTAGACTAAATTATTAGGTAACCATAAAGGGTTGTGCAGTTTATAAGCAGACAGAAGAAGAAGGAAAATGTCTCGAAATTTATTGGATACCTGATACAAATTAGTTCTATCCATTTCAGAGTTCTTTTCTTAGCAAAATAAATATCCATATATGCTAATTAAATAAACTCTTTAGCCTAAGTCTCACAGGAAGACAAAAACTGTTGCAGTCTCTCATCAATCCCTTCTTATCGAAAAATATGTCATTGATAATTCGATTGTGTAAAGACAAAATAAAGTGAAGTATACGACGCACAACTAGAAAAAGTTCAAGGTAAACTTATTTAAAAGTATCCAGTTCTGGTCAAACACTTAGGATTTATTTATATAGAAGATAGTGCATGACTTCACATCCCAAACTAATTGTGTATGAAGTCCAACTGACTAGCGACAAGTGGATGATGGTTTAGTATGAGAGAATGACACACGAGATCAATTGTCTTGTGGTCAGTAACTAGGATATAGAAAGCTAACGACGCTTATTTCTACTCTTGGGACTGCGCAAGACTGCGCACTCCCTCAAAATTGCGCACACCATCTCAGTGCTTGCATCTGTTAAAATCCTGATGCAAGTGTCAGCTAATAATTGGCATAACTCAACTGCGTTTGTGAATGCGTTTCTTTGTCGCGATTAAGACGTTGTTCCTACTTCAGGACAAATAGAAAGGAAATTTGTTAAGATTGCGTGCACTTTTGAAGAGGTCGTCAAGGTGGCCTAAGATATTAGCAATATCTTTGATATGTCTGGCAAACATCATACTGAAACTAGTCTCGAAAATAAATAATATGCTCATAAAAGTGGTTTTTATATTTACATATACTATATATAAATAAAGGTTCTTTCAATTAGGTCGCTCAATTTTTAAATGTAAATAAAACAAATTGTGTGTGATATATGCACTCAATTTATTTTAAATTTAAAAGTACATTTATGGCATTAAGTGTGAAATATAAAGTCTTTCAAATGTCCACCGCGGCTTCACTTGCTGGAACGTATTCGGGAGGCCCAATTTTCGATGACTTTGTGACATAAATCTGGCTGAATTTGCTGGATGGTGTTCGTTAGGTTGACTTTAAAGTCATCAACTGTTTGCGGATTATTAGCATTAAACTGCGATTTAAGGCAGCCTCAAAGAAAGTAGTCTAATGGCGTTAAATCGCATGATCTAGGTGGATAGTTGATGTCGCTGCCGCACGAGATGATCCTGCCCTGAAATCGCTCGTGCAAAATGTCTTTTGTGGCGTACGCAGTGTGGCACGTAGCGCCACCCTGTTCGAACCACATGTCGTCAGTATTCATATCAGGCATATAATCCAGTTGAGGCCACAAGAAGTTGCTTATCATCGATCTGTAGGTCTCGCCGTTGACGGTTATGGCAATCCCATCTTCGTTCTCGAAAAAATACGGACCGATGATTCCGTTATACGAAAATCCGCACCAAACAGTGACTTTGTTGCGATGCAATTAATGCTGGTGTATCTCATGTGGATTGTTTTCGTCCCAAATCCAAAAATTTTGCTTGTTCACAAATCCATTCCTTTAAAAATGGGCCTCGTCGCTGAAGATGATTTTTTTGGGGGGAAATTTGGGGCAACTTCCGATTGCTCTAAAGCCAAATCAGCCAACACACGGCGTTGTCTATGGTCGTTTACCTTAGGTTCCTGGGTAAGTTGGATTTTGTACGGGTGCAGACCCAAGTCCTTAGGCATAATTCGACAAACTCAAGTCGCAGAAAGGCCAAGTTCTTGTGAACGACGAGAAATTGACTGCCTCTGATTTTCCCGCACACTCTCATTTACGGCAGCGACGTTTTCAGCAGAGCTTGCGTTTCTGCAACGTACGGGTGTGGACTGATTGTTGATCGAACCTTTTGCCTCGAATTTGGCCACCAAGCGTCAAACAGTAGACTCAGCAGGACGATTTTGGCGAGGATAGAAATCACGTAATGCGCGGAACGTTTTTCGAACGGAGCACTGATTTTGATAATAACATTTGATGATTTGCACACGTTTTTCAACACTATAACCTTCCATCTTGACTTGCCAAGTACTAATAAACAGTTCACAGTGAGGTTGCCTAGATGTCGCTTTGACAACATGGCCACTATCGCCTGACAAAGCTCGAGCGTCCTTATTGGAATACCCTTTATATATATATATATATATATATATATATATATATATATATATATATGTATATATATATATATATATATATATATATATATATATATATATATATATATATATATATATATATATATATATATATATATGAATCCAATGTCCCGCAGCAATAAATGAAATGGTGTTTCCGAGTACTTTCGAATTTTCTTAAGTTCCTTTTCCCGGATAACTACAAGAAATAATATTGTATTAGAGGTATATATAAGCAAGAAAAGTCTAAAAAACCGCCTCTAATATAATATTATTTTTTGTAGTTATCATTGATAAGGAACTTAATAAAGTTCGAAAGTACTCGGAAACTCCATTCCATTTTTTCCTGCGGGACATTGCATTCATTTGCTACCCTCACGTGATACTTTGTGAGTTTTTCATATATATATATATATATATATATTAGGGATTTTTTTTAATACATTTGAGTGGGAAGATACTCTAAAACAAGACATGTCTTCCATTTCACGGAAGGTTGCCATTTTGAATAAATATAGCGCTTTAAAGTTTCCACTCCTGTGTGTCTTAAATAAATAATAAATAAACTAAGAGAGTTTTTGTGTGACGCTCTTTTAGGCCATGGGCAAGGAGAGAGCAACTCTCACCGGCTAAGGAGAGGCTTGAGAGAAGGAGCGCGACTTTAAGGTATTTTTAATGACACAAGAGGGGGAGAAAGGGAGTGTGTAGGAGCAGCAACATATTTTTCATATTCAACAAATAGAGAGAAAGCCCGATCACCCATGCTCCAGCTATGATTATGTAGAATAGCATGAATTTGGGTAGATTGTAAACAATTCGTTCTCATGAGCAGGTTAGGCTCGATTGAGAAGACATGAGGAGAGTTCTGCGGGATTTAAAATCGTATAAGAAGGACCTTGAAGGGTATTCATTATCGAATAGACAGCCAAGACAGATCATTGATCAGGGAAATTGCACGAAACAAACATCCCTGGTGGATAAGAACTCGGACAGAACAGTTTTGAATAAGTTAGGAGGTGTCTAAGATTAGTCTCCCACACATCGCATGGAATTCTTATCGTTCCATCAAATTTTATACGCTACGGTGAGTCTGATGTTTTATGACCTGATTGCTGGAGCATTGGGGGCACGAAAATTGTGTGGCAAGTATATAAACCTGAGTAGTAAGAAGAGTAGGTTGTGCCTCTACTTAACCTTACCGGTTCCCTTGTGCATGCCAAGCCCTTCGTTATTGAGAATTAGGTGATACTGCATGTGTTCATGAAGGATGAATTTGTAAGACGTAGTTAAACATCTGATGATATTAACAATGCTGAATCAAGCCTTTGAATCTTAAAGACAAGAGCGATTCAACTTACAAAAGAAGAATCAAGTTGCTCTATCCTCAATGCGCCACGTTCATTACCATATTTTGCCTACATCATAAAACCCACGGGAAAATAATTAATGTCTTCCAAGAAAATGTTTCACTCATATTTGTCGCGTGTTTTTTTACGGGTTGAGACGTTGATTTACGAAGCGCAACGGCTGTTCGTGTCCTTTTGTCCATTCACACTGGGAGCCGGAAATGGCAGGAAAAGGACGAAGGGGAAACGGAGCAGAATAAATTCGAATAAATTTGGAAGGAAACTTGTAATAAAAGTTGTTTCATTGCTGAAAATGAAGTAGAAGGTGTATCACCATATTTAAAAGTATATCTTGAACTAAATTGACTTTTGTTTTAGGTTTTAATATTTAGCAATATTTATAATTAACTATTTTACATTGAAATCAATTTTTATCTGAATATACATGTTAAATCTAGGATAAAAGGATACGAACATCCGTTGTGCTTCGTAAATCAACGTCTTAACCAGTAAAAAAGACACGCGACAAATATGAGTGAAACCTGTGTTTAAAAGATCTCCCAAATTAATCAACAACAGAACAAAAATTATTCTCACTCATGACAAGAAATTAGGAAATTCGAGCGGAATAACTTCACTGCAACTAGACAGCTTCTGGTTATTAATAACTCCCAAAATAGCCAGCCAGTGTGATGAAGCTGAACACCAAGCAAGAAAAACGGATAAGAATTCCGAGCGCTTTAGTCTTTATGACAAAGTCCTCTTCAGAGAATGAGAAATATAATGAGGTAGATCGGATTAAATAATAAATAGGGGAACCCTCATTTCCTCCAAACTCTAAATGAAAGGGAACAAAAAAGATAAGCTGAATGGTTCTAAAGAAAGTAACCAGGGCTTCATAATGATACAAGGGAACGATGCAATGCCAACGCATTCTAACCTGGTCTTCTACATTTAAATACTGCATTTTATGATTGATTTAACACTAATCCTTTTGATATCATGAATAAAATTGAGTATATGAATGGAATTAATAAATTAGATAAATAAATGAGAATAAATTATTTTAATTTTGTTGCATCAGGATGACGATCCATTTACAAAGGATTTCACATGGGTCTTTTTAGACAATACTCCTCTTTATTATTTATAAAAATCATATTAGACATTGAAATGTTAAGTTCGATATCGAAGTTTATTAGAAAATTAAATAATGATGAGATTACTAAGAAATCTATATTGATACATAGAATCGAGTCTGCTATCTAGTAAAAAGACAAAATTAATTCCCTGAAGAAAAATCTTAAAGTTCTTTCAATAGCATCGTTAAATTTTGACTTCGATTACGGTCGGATAGCTTAAGTAAAAGAAAGAGTTAGATATAATAAGGAAAACTTTGAATCCTATCAAATAATTCTATATAACGTTATAGAATGTGAAACAAATGTTCGGCTTTATTTAGAAAACATCTATATCTATAAGAAACTCGATCTGTCCCTGCGGCCATAACGTTGTTCGTTCATAACTACGTTTATTCACGCGTGGGCGTAAACTGCCGTGCGCGAGCGGTGAAACATTTACTCATTGTAAGTAACTATATTATACGATATTATATAATATTATATGATAGGGAGAGTGCGCAACTCTTCTGAATCTGCCTCAAACCCACAAATAATAATAATGATAATAATAATAATGATTATAAGTAAAGTTATTATTTTGCCACAATATAAGAATTTCAAACAAAATTTATCTGTATTTATTTGCGACAGGACTTTTTATCCAGGTCAACGCTAGTTATCTAAAAATTCATGTAAAGAAACTGTTCTGGTTTAATTAGACAACATTTCTTATAATTTTAATGCGACATATTGAGTTTCTCTTCATTTATAGTGTGAAATAAGATTTTCAAAAGAAAGTATAATTTAAAATAAATTCAGCTTCGTATTATTACTTTGATACTCATCCTGAAACAAAAATTCTTCTAAAGATAGTGTGAAGAATTAAGCTTAGATTCATAAAAAATTAATGAACTAAGGTTTACTTAATTAAAATTAAAATGATATAAACTAAAATAATTGTAAAATATAGGAAAATTTCATTTAGTGTGTTGTTTCAAATGCAAATTGGGTTGTCGAGAATGAAATTTCAGAGGGAGATATAGTTATCTTGAATTGTCCCGTTTAACTATTTCTCTGAGTTACCTATTTGGGGAATTTGTTATTTTAGGATATTGTTTCGTGGGTGGTTGTTTCAGTCTATGTCGGTTAAGGTAGAGTGTGTTTGTTTTATTATTCTTTATTTGGAAGCCAAGGGGAGGTGGAGTTATTGTACCTGAGTTGGTAGTAATATGTTGGTGTAGGCTTTTGAGTCTGGATGGAGGTAGTTTTGTCCTAAGACTTGGGTACGGCTGAGATTGGTTTAGTGCTTTTCTGAAATTGGGGGGAAATATCATATGTAGAATTAGTCCAATTGGTAGGAATTTTGTTTTGGTGTATACGTATGGTATATAGGTAGATTTTGTGCTTTCTTTGATAAGTTGAAGTGTTTTGGTTAACTTTTTGGAATTATCTATATTGTTTATGGATACTCTCTATTAAAGTTAAAACTTTATTCACTGTAATTTTTGGGTGCTCTGTTGGTTTGTGAAGATCTGATGTAAATAGTTTTACTAAAGAATTGAGAGCGAAGGCTTTCATTTTGTTTAGTTTGAGTCATTGTTCCACTGTGTTTTTTTCATTGTTCTGGTTGTTGTTTTCATATTGGGGTGTTGTGCTGTTATCGAGATCTCACTTGGGTAAGTGATTGTTTCTAAAATTGTGGATTGTGGTTCAAGCACACTGGGAGTAGCCATTCTAAACTAGTATGAGTGATTTATTTCTGCGTAAAATGAAATTTGTTTTCTATTTTTACATTGTGAGGTTGGTGTTTTTGATATTTCGGGTCAGGATATTTGTTGGTAATGTTTCAAAGGCTGTTTATATCGATATATGGTGCTATTTTAAGTGAAGTGAATGGTTTTCATTGAAAAATCCTAGAATATGCTGCTTAGGGATGATTTTTAGAGTTGTAGTCGATGGACCTTTTCTGAAACGCTGATGTGTTTGTGATAAGTGTATGTCTGGATTGATCATTCTGCTTATTGTTTTTTCAATTGTTTTGGATAAAGTACACTGCATTGTTATCGGTCAGTATGAGTTTGTTTGTGCTGAAAGCTTGACTAGTTTGAAAAATGGTATAAAGGATGCTGGTTTTCAGATTAAGAGAAAGGTAACATGTTAAAAATGATGTTTAATTGAACATTGAAACTTTGTATTTACTTTGGCGTTTTTTTTTTGTCTCTATGGATTTATATATTTTTTTTCTTTGTTTATTAGGAAGCTAGTAATTGAGAAATGTTTCATAAGTATGTTGTAGTGATGTTCTAGTGAGATTATTTTGTTATTGTGAAAATTAGGTGATTCGTGTGGGGGCACTGGGGGGCTGAGGGGGCTGGGGAGCTGGAGGGAATTATTTATTTTCTGTAGGGTTCATCAGAGTTGCGTCGAGTTCATTTTGTAATGTATTGTGTTCGAGTATTCGTGACAGATTTCAGCTTAGTTAATGAGATCTATTGATGAAGGGGTAATCTAAGAATTAAAATGTTGAATTTGTTGTAATCCGTGTTGTGTAGGTGTTATCGTTCGCCCCTAGTTGGTTTCTCTCTTTTGGTGGGGACGGGGGGAAGCTAAAAGTAACTAAATACAGGAAAGTATATTTCCGGCAATTGTACGAGGGTTGTTCAGAAAATAATACTTCCTAATTTTTTATTCTGCCCCAATGAGTTTAACTGGATTGCTTATAGCAGTGCTATGATGACTGAACCTTCGCGCTAATAAACTGAAATCCTGAATTTTCTGTTGCAAAGAGTGACTGTTTGACAGTCTAGGAAAGCAACCCTTGTCATGAACGTGGTCAGATGTAGAGATGCATCATTGAATTACTCCATGCAGAAAAAGTTGAACCACTTGACATTCACCAACGCTTGGTGAACGTTTACGGAGCTAAGGGAGTTGATGTAAGCAAGGTTAGAAGATGTGTTCATCGATTCAAGAGTAGAGACAAACCCTGCTCCGGATGCCCATGCACAGCCGCCACTACGGAAAATAAAGAGCGCATCGATCAGCTTATCCGCGCTAATCGGTGGATAACGGTGAATGAAATGCGTGCAGAGTTGGAAGTGGGTTTCGGTGAACTGGAAACGTTCTAATCCCTGAGGTACAGAATAGTGTGTGCCAGATGGGTTCCTCGGATGCTCACGCAAGAGCAAAAGGACCACCGGCTGGCTGTCAGTCAGGAGTTGATGAAGCGATGCGAGGCAGAAGTTGAGTTATTTTTGGACCGCATCGTCACTGGTGACGAGACGTGGTGGCACCACTAATAGCCGGAGTTCAAACGTCAGTCGATGGAGTGAAACCACTCAGGCTCCCAAGCGAAGAAGTAATTCAAGATTCAGACATAACCAGGCAAAGTGATGTGCACCGTCTTCTTGGATTTCTTGGAACTATGGCACCAAGGGCAACTGTAAACTCTGACCGTTACGTTTATCAAGCTGAAGGTCCGTATTTTTTGCAAAAGGCCAGAGAAAAAACAAACATTTTGTTTGCAGTACGATAACGCCAGACCACACACGAGTTTAAAGACCACAGAATGTGTGAAAAGGTTCGGGTGCTTGGTACTGCGGCCCACCGTATAGCCCCGATTTGGCTCGACTGACTTTCCCTTGTTAGACCTCTGAAGAACGAATTACGCGGGCACCGTTTTCCAGACAAAGACGCCGTGAATAAATGGATCACCTTAGCAGGCGCGGACTTTTACCAGCGTGGTATTCAGGCCCTTACTCATCGCTGGGGAAAATGTATTGACATAGGTGGTGACTCGTTTCAATGGTGCTACTCCTGTCTTTGTAACTCTTCAATTTTTTGAGTTAAAAAATAGGAAGTATTACTTTCGGAACAACCCTCGTTTGTTACGTTTGTTACCTTTAAATTATGACTATAAATTGGATTGCAGGTATACGATTCTAATCTAGAAACGAGATTAGTCTTCCAAAGATAGGATGCGACTCAATTTAATTTGCATTTTGAGCTTCTAGTTGAGATAATTAGATTGTCTAAAAGGTAATTAAATGTTGAAACTTAGGCATCAGTATGTGGGCGTTTGTTGCTGACTTTTTGTAAATTTATTTTTATGCTAAAAGTAACGAGCAAATTTGGTCTTGCACTTAAAAAATTATAATGCCAATCCAAGATGCGGAATATTTTAATATTTACATGTGGGATCATAAAGTTAAGGGGCTAAGCAGAATGATTAAATTGAGTAAATCATCATCATCATCACTAATTCTATAATTTAAGAAGAGGATTTTTTTGAGTATTTGAATAATAATTTCATCTTAGTTTGGTTATGACTTATGTTTTTTTATCAAGGTTATTTCTAATAATTCTTTTATAATATCAAAAAAACAAATGATGAAGTTCAGAAATAAATATAAGTATCGAAATTTTGTGAATTTTTTAAAACCCAAAGAATTACAAATGGTGAAGTTCAGAAAATTTATTTTTATATATCTTCTTTAACTCTATATTTTAGCAACGAGATATTTTGAAAGGGGGGGGGAAATTTAGTTCCTTTTTAAAATTATTATAATTGGCGAAGTTCAGAAAATTTATAAAAATTTAACCATGGCTGTTTTTTTTCATTTTAAATTTTAATCTTAGTAGCGAAGCCCAACCTCCCTCCGTAGGGGGGGGGGGAGATTGGTGAATCCAATGCCCCGCAATTTTAAAAAGGAAGTCTAAACTAAATTTCTCCCCTTTCAAAATATCACCTTGCTAAAATATAGTTATAGAATATATATAAAAATATTATTTTCTGAACTTCACCATTTTGTTTTTTGATGTTATAAAATAATTATTAGAAATAACTTTGATAAAAAAACATAAGTCATAACCAAACTAAGATGAAATTATTATTCAAATACTCAAAAAAATCCCCTTCTTAAATTATAGAGGTAGTGAAGTGATGATTATAATTGGCGAAGTTCAGAAAATTTATAAAAATTTAACCATGGCTGCTTTTGTTTAGATCCTAAATTTTAATCTTAGTAGCGAAGCGCAAGCTCCCCGCCCCATACGGGGGGAGTGGCGAAGCCATTGCCTGCTATATTTATTATAAATTTTGTGAATTATACGAAGACTTATTTACTAGATCACTGAGATTAATCTGTTGATTTGAAGAATTAAAATAAAAGGGCAAAATAGCTATCACGCCCCGAGTCCTGAATGTGTTCCTCAATCTCTTTCCTATCATACAGTCTGTCAAGCAGCTTGAAATACATCAACCTACGCAATTTAAGAAGTGTGAGTGAAGGGGGTGAAACAAAAGAAGTTTAAATGTGTAACGACGAAGCATTCTTTTTTTTAGCACCGTTTCTCGTTTACCATTTTGTATCAAATGCCCCCAAAATGAGGGGGAGAAGATGCAGATAACAAATAAAGCTTCTAGAGAATTAAAAAAAACTTTGTGAAATATTGACCTGTCAAGAAATTAATGTCGTTTTGATTAAAACTATACTCGTAAAAGAGCTGTTCATATAGCAAGATAAACTAATTCAGATATTAAAAACAAAAACCTATATAGCCATTCTGGCACCCACCGATGATGGTACAGAGAAAAAAAAGAAAAGTCCTGATTTAATAATGTTCATTTAAATTATAACAAATATCCTAGATAGATAATAACAATAGAAAAATTCTACAGCAGAGGGAAATTTCAGGTACGCTCTAGTGACACAAACAAGGACCGCTCCCCATGACCCTAGGATTGCAATCAACAATTTTACCATTAAATGCTACGGAAGAGCCCGACCCTCCTCCGAGATCTCTGACACCCCAACCTGGCGCGCAATCCCCAGCCCACTGCGTGCCCAGAGCATCACTGATAGTGTTCCCAGCCATCCTGGTTTTGCTCCCGACTGGGGCAAAACCAAAATTTGACGCCGAATCTTGGTTACGAAACAATTGTGCAAAGAGTTAGGTGTCCGCTCTATCAGATGGCGCTACTTGTCGCGAGTGTGTCCGATTCGGAGACGACAAAAATACCTTGATACCATCGGAGCGCAATAGGCGATAGGTCTAAAACGATCAGTTGATTCTTAGTGTCACGTTACAACAATTCCCTGGCATCGTCTACCATTTTCTTTGCCATGAGACCGGAAAAGCTATATTGATTGTTGTCTCTGAAAAAATAAAGCGAAAACCATTGAAACTGTTTCACGCATGAAGCTTGTAAGGAAAGATTTGTAAAGGAAGTGCAAAATATAGAGGACGTGTGAATATGTGGTAGATATTTAACCACACACCCTCCTAAGGACATTTGAGCCGACACGTGCTCATAACCATCCTGGTGCCAGCACCATCATAGCTTGCAGGATAAAAGTGAGGGGGTAGAAAGGGAAAAAAGGGTCGATGAAAGTAGGCATGTTAATAAACATCAACTCCAATGGTACCCTGAGGGCGGGAGTGACCTTACATCATTCCAAGCCCTGATCACGGATGACGGGATAAAGGATGGTTGACGACTAGCCTGCCATATTAGCTGCTGGGCAAGAAAAATAGGTAAAACGGGGCTTGAAAATAAAATGCAAAGAAAGAGTAAAAATGAAGGATTTCTAGAAGGAAAAAAGATCAGGGGGGATGGAGTATGTACCGCTCATTTAGGGGTTCCGTGAAACAGACTACACTATCTCCCCCTTAGAGGTGGGCTGTCTCGATCCCACCAGGTAGCATGTAATCATTTCTGAGAACAGCGAACACAACACTGATCCCCTAACTCAATCTGCATTTATTCACAACACTACCTACTTATACAAGTTCTCAACAGAAGACATTGTTGAAATTAACGCAATGTCCAGTAGCTGTGGCGTCGCGGATAATCCTTTAAAGGCACTTAAACGCCCTCTATGAGGTGCTATGATATACCAAACGGTCTCTGAACTGGGCATTTCATCTAATCTCCCGGATCGAGTGGTATATTGCAGCCAGTTTGGTCGGAATGGCAGTTGTAGTGCCTAGAAGATCTTCGAAGTTTTAAACAAAGGGAAAATAGCATAGAAGACAATTCCTCCTTTTGGACTTTGAACCATTGTGTAAAAAGGCACTGCTTATATTTGGCAGGATGTATGCTACAAGAAATACGATTGCAATACTCTCGGTGAACTGGAAGCTTTAAGATAGAGGCACCGCGAAAAAAACAATGGTCATATCTTTCATTGTGAAGTATTGTGATTACCCATTTGCTGCATCTTTCCTAAAATTACACCTAACTTAAATAAACTTCTTAGCCACGAAACTGAATAGTGTAGTACATATTTGGAGTCTCTCGTCGTTATAGGCACCATCAAGAACAGATGCCATTAAATGGGAGCTATTTTTGAGCGTGAGTGATGCAAAATGCATTGCACACGATGTAAAGTGCACGTCCCCGAGATAATAACAGTTTCAATGAATCTTTCTACAACTTGAATTCGTTACAGTCATCGATAAAATTCAAAGTAGAATGGGAACAGAACAATTCCTTACCGTTTTTGAGCGTAAAAATCCAGACTTTAAATAATCGAATACAGTATATTTTTTCTCATTACATTACAAATCTGTTCAGATATCCGTTCTTTCTTCCCTTTTTCTCCGAGCCTACAGAACATACAACCTAATTTTTCTACAGGATGAAATCAACCATCAATCAGCAATTTCATAGAACTTAAATCCCAAATTTATTTCATTAACAGATGCCATTTGATGGCCTAAAAAAAATTTCTATTCCATCTCCACACCCCAAAAGGAGAAATTTAAAAAATGTATTAGTTTCCCATATGCTCCAGCACTGCCTCCCCCCTTTAAAATCGTATGCGAACAGAAATGACAAAAATATTACATTTAAATATTCAAATAACATGCAAAAATCTTGACCAAACTGCGTCCCACCAACAAATACGCAGGCGTATATCTAATCCCCTGCCAAAATTGTAATTTTTCCTACATCGATCACTTTAGTAAGTGGGTAAAAAAACACCGAGCAGATATAAGAAGGGGGGCAATTTCCTCAAGTCTGTTTGCGCACATGCAAAATTAGCACCATAGAATTGATATCAACCAAGTAATAATTATTTATAAATCAAACATTTATATTGAAAGGAGAATTGCAAAATCAATCATCATTAACAAAATCAATAATTTTTGTTTATCTGAAGGGCAATATAAATTCAACAAATATGTCTCGAATAATGTTGTTAAACCTACCTATAAACCACTGGAACCAGTCTTTCACTTCACGAGAATTATAAATATGCCTCCGGATCAACGCAAATATTTATCTTTTCCAGTTTGTTGCCTCTGTTTTAATTTTGTTTATTCCTTTTTTCCCCTTTATATACCGTAGTCGCTCGCTTTGCATTTAATTATATAGTTAACAATGGCTTCATGCCGAAACTAGTTTTGTTTTTTTAAATAAATCAGATTCAAATATTGTGGTTTATTATTATATTATGTATATTATTATATTACTATATATATATATATATATATATATTTTCTATCTGTTTGTAAATCTCTATGAGAATATAATTCTTCGTTTGGTAGATACACAACTTGTTTACTTTCCTTGTGTACAATTTGTATAGATTTACCTAAAACCCCCTGTATAGATTATATCCCCAGAGAGGTTTATTGCCGATCGCCAAAGATGTAAGGGACTTAAATTAATTTAAAGTCCTGTAGAAGGAACCCTACTCCATTAGAATTTATTAATAATAAATAAAATATACCGCAATGGTTCTCGAAAAGTTTTCGAATTTACGGGAAGTGATCGCTTAACGCTCTATTCTCTTCCCCGAAAGTCCGATCCGTTTGGACCGGCTATTGATACTAGGGGCCTAGGGGCCAAATCTTCCTTTCGATGACCAAAATATTCCACTCCAATCGCAGCTAAGAGGGAATAGATTAATTTAGTTCTCTTCTTCCGAAAACGAACATGTCTGATTATAGGAAAGTTTGACATCGACTATCCTGCAAGGTTGATGGCAGGTAAGAAATTAGATGTGAAGGTATTGCAATGAAATAAACGAAAAGCGTAAAAGTAAGATATTTATCAAGGAAAAAGCTGAAGGGATTTGAGACTAAGTCGAAGGTCGAGTCAGCAATGGGGCTTGAAAGATTTGCCACTCCTTCAATCTGAAGGTATTGCAGGAACTTTAGCCTAGCTAAAATGCTCATCTATTTTCGGAGTGAATTATTCCAAAGAAACCCTTGAAATAATGGGTCGTCTCTTAAGTAATTCAGCATTTTTCGCTCTAGGGATATTGGTCTAAATGAGGAACTCCATTCCGGACGACAACTGGAATCTGATCAAAATTTTAAAAAATGACAACGGAAGAATATCGGAGTATAACTGTTGAGTAATTGGTTGAAATACTACTTTTAGCTCATCCTACTGGGCATCGTCCCTTACAGGAGATGACAAGGTTTCACGATTGGGGAAATGGATTCCTCGCAACCTGTTTCAGGTACCCTTGTACAAACTAACGAAATTTGTTCCTCCTACCTTTCTTAGGGAAAACAGATTTAGTTCTTATGGATGAAAGCTAACAATATGTAATTATGAAAGTGAGAACCCGAGTGATCTTGGATAGTACTATATGAAAAATAAAATAAATTTAAACAAAATCAAAAGTGAGTCTTGCTAAAGAATTAACAACGGATAGATGAGAGGGATAGGCTGAAATAGGATGCAAGATGCACAAACATATCCTGATTCATCATATTTTAAGGGAAAAGTTTCAGAAAATGTACTGAATTGAACCTCTTTTGAATATCCATCGCAATAGATCAAATCATCTCATTCCAATGCAGAATTCCATCTTCATCTCACAACAATTTCTAGAGAAATTTCGAATTCTTACCAAAAGAAAATAACATCCATGCTGTGTTTTTTAAAATTTAATTTAAAGCGGAAATTATCTAGTGTATCTCGCAGAAATTTTGTAATGAGAGATATGTAAAGATAGTGGTGAAGATAAAGTGAAAATGTATGAAAGATATATCGTTGTAATCCCTCCTACAGGTATTGGGATCGCAAGAGCAGGTAAGCTTTCCTATATAAGCTACAATATGGTTAATTTGTCGCATGGTGTCACAAAAAATATTTCCTTCATTTCTGTTGCCTTTGATTTGGCCGCTCTTAAAATTTAGGGAACAGAATGTAATTGATTTATCAAATCGGATCAAACTACGAACATTTAAAATTCGAGGACTGATTTTAATATGATAAAACAATGAAGCTTCGTATAATAATTGCTTGTAGTGTGTAGGCGTTTGTCGAGTATTTGCTTTTTGTAAACGTGACGAATATCGTTATTTTGCACATTTACTTAGCTGAAAATAATTAAAGGTATTTAAGAAAACCACGTCAATAGATGCCCCATTTTTCATTAAGCAAGCGGAATTTCGAAATCATCTAAAGCTGTCTATTGAGTTTCTGTTAATAAAATTATATATGTAGCATTTCAATTAATGTATTTTATAACTTTTGTGCCAAATTTAGCTTCAGTATCACTTAAATAGGTATGTAAATGATACTGAAACTATCTAGATATGAAAGAAGCAAACCTTTTGTTCTATATCAGTCCTATTGTTGTTAATTATTGAAACGTTAGTATATTTAATTCATCTTTTCTCTCCCAAATAAAGGCAACAACTTTTCAAAGGGAACTATAAATAATAAAACACCGGAGGTGCATATATGATAAGTTTTTGCTACAAAGTGGTGCTTTAACTGATGTTTATAATAAATGCACGATATGAAAATTTCAATGTGATGGAAGGGAGTCGTTTTAAATATAACAACGCAGGGGTATGTAAGTGCAGCATATGCGATGGTGGTATATCGACTTTAATCTCCCTCATGGTGTTCCAAACCTTTCCAGAAGACGCTCTGAACTAAAGATGAAATATAGAAGAAAATCTTAGTAAATGGATTAAATATAATTATAATTAGGATTTAGATATATATATATATATTTTGATAACATACCCTTTGATATACAAAGATGTTTGACAACCTTAGAATAAAATCAATATCCCAAATCTGAATGCATTAAATTGGGTATAGTTTTATAATTGTGTAGATAATTATTTTTATAATGATAGATGATAGGATTTTTCATAATGACAAATTAATTATAAGAAAGTTGTTCCTTCCATCAAATCCATGCTGATAACCAATATTTTATACACTCACTTATTGATATATTTATTAACGTATATGAAATATTTATAATTAGTAACAGTTTGTGTTATGAGTTGAAACACGTAGGTAGTTTTTGGCAATGGAAGGAAATAAAAAGTCTCATAACAAACTCTTTGAGGAAAAAAGAATTGCATTTTAAATATTCTTTTTCTTCGTTTACCTTATAATTCTTGCAAAAATTATAGAAGCCTTAATGACGTCTGGCCATTTTTAAAAGTCTCCCCAAGGGCCTAATCTTGACCCTAAAGAAGCTTGAAAGGATCAATTTCTTCCTTACTCACGAATTCTTTTTTTTTCCTTTTGAATCTATTCTTGCTCTATTCCTATTTTGCTGCCCCTTATAATTATTTTACTATTTATTACTACTACTTCCCTTTCTATAGGTAAAAAGTTGGAGGCTTGTCTCTAGAATCGTATGCCTGTTACTATACGCTGCTTACCGCTATATATCCTTCTCTATAGTAATATGAACCCCTTCTTCTTCCAAGTCTTATCTAAGTCCAGAGAAAGGCGTTCAGTGATGGCATATTGCCTTCAACAGCGCTATACAATAATGATTATTATTATGTAAAGGCTGAAATGGGCTGCTTGAGAAAGCCTATGAAAACAAGTATTTCGTTATTTATATTTTGTTATTATTTATTTTCTATAAATGACACTTCTTAGATAAAAGATGTTAGTCCATTGAGTTCATAAGAAGAGGGAAAAGATTGATTTGATAGAAAGCACTGATAGGTGAGTTAATGCAAAAATGGCGATGTCAAAGTACATTAAAAACTAAAAAAAATGCATAAAACGAGTAGAAAATAATAGGTGATGTTTAATAAAAGGAAATAAAGAGTTTACTTTGCATGGCACACACTTATGCAGTTTTTCAAGTCTTTTGCAAACATTAGTTGAGGAAAAGTAGAAAAATTATTTTGTACAAAAAATACGCCTCCTAAAACTATGATTAATGAAATATGAGCATCATATTACGTATGAAAATTTGCCTAATTCCCTTAAAGTGAATCACATTCTACAAGAGAAATAATGTAGAACAGAAAGAAATTGACTCAAAGGGGTATTATACTACTACAAGGCATAAAGAGTAAGGATAAAATATGTCGCATATTCAGCAACTCTGGATCATGATCATGCGAAAGAATATTACAAAATAATAGAGTGAACATTGCTCAGAATCCGTCTTGCCACAATTCCGTCTATTTTAAGATTGAAAACATTTGAAGTTATATTGAATTACTGTATTGTATTTGACTCTCTTTCAGGGTATAAGGATGTAAATTTTACCTTGCTATTATTTAGGCTTCACTTTGTTCATATTGGTCATTTATTTGACCATGCTCTTCTAAGAATTTTATCCAGCTCCCTTCAAAATGAAATCATTAATTTGAAAACAAATATGCAATATATCATACCGGCAGAGTAAAAAATAGTATTTTAAGCAATTTTGTAAACATAAAAAATAATGTTGACATAATAACATACAATAATTTTAATAAAATCAATAAGTGTAGACTGTAGATTGATTTAATTTTGCATCAATGATTTTAATAAAACAACTTGGCAAACAAGGTGGCTTAATTTTGTTGGATAGCTAAGGTATATGAGTAGACGTCAATACCATGTAAACCAACCATTAAAATTGACTGAGGAAAAGAAAACCCAGAAAACGTGATAAAATCATTTTCGTTTCGAAAACCACTGATCGCATTAGATCAAATGAAATGGAGACATTTGGAAATTAATTGCTCACGAAGAGAAACGAAACTTCGAAATTTAGATTTGATGTTCTATTTTCAGCCATTTTATGCATATCATGGGTCGATCTTGTGAGGATAAGAGGATGTGAGACATCAAAATGCATGGTTTATGGAACGATGATTGAAGTTACGAGATTAAAGCCACGTTTTGGGTAATTTAGGGGGGCTATTAAATAAAGATGAGGACTGATTAAAAAAAAAAAAATGATTTATTCCTCTTAAATAGGCTTTGAAATAACGTTCATAACGTTTAATGACATTTAATTTTTGTATGCTACAAGATCTGCTTAAATTGTAAAAAAACATATTTCATAAGTTGTATTATTTACCCTTTTAGAGATTGTCTATCCCTTATATCTACTAATATTTCTGTATCTCGGAACAATCCTTTAATGGAAGAATTAATCATGATTTATAAGCATTCATTTAATTGCTCGTAATTCTCTGAACAGTCTTGCTTCAATATGCAACTAATTTTGGTTCTCATTAGGACTAGTAGTTTCTATAAGTTTGCACTTAACTTCGAATTTGTGGTTTGATTCTCCTCATATTGTTATCTCTTCAATAAAAAAAATTCGAATACTAAATTTAAGAATGTCAATGACTCAATAATAATTTGCGAAAACTGAAGTAATTTTTAATTTAGAATTTAGAAAAATGACAGCATTTTAGAGGATAAGCATTAAACACATGCTGATACTAAGATAAAAAGGGAGCACTTTTGTTATAGCGACAACACCTTTGCTCTCACCCCTTTTTTTTAAGTAGGTATTGTGAGAAAAGAAAAGATATCTAACCTAACCTAACGAGAAGTCAGTGAGTATATATAATATCAAGTTTTTTCTTCAGATTAGTTGTGTGAATCAAAATAAAAATAACGGTGTAACTTACTTAATTTTAGCTCGATTCTAGTGTTTGAGAAGTTTCTTAGTAGTTCTTAAATCTAATGGTTCTCTATTTAATCTTATCTTCATTCACCATTTACTTCTCATATCTCTAAATCTCTTTGATAAGAGATGTTTTAAATGAGCTATAACCTAATAAAACTGTTAGCATGAGCCTGGAAATCAAGATGGAGTCAGAAATGCTCATCTATTGATAAAGGAGGAGACCTATAGAGATAATGAAGTAAAGAAAGAAAGAAAAAATAAATAGAGGTAGTAGTTGAAATGAGAAAAAAGAGATTGTGTAGAATCAATAGAGTCCTGGGTTCCAACATGGAACTAAATGTAGTGTACAAAAAAGTTAAAATGAGTTAGCATTGATCAAATGTTGCCTGTAAAACAGTGAAGAAAGGATATAGGCGCGTTAGTTTTTAATTAAGCTTCTTTAAAAGTATGTTGAATAGGGCGACGATGTTCCGTAGATAAAATAAAACATTAGAAAACGCAAAGCTCTGGATGGATTAAGATGTTTGGGGATCACTAGACCTAAGGATAAGGTCTCTCTCTTTCTCCCTCTCCCTCTCTCCCACTCTATGGCAAAGGAGTGAAAAATAGCATTAATTCGAATTTTACCAAAATAAATGGTTTTAAAGATTGTAGTTTTGTAGCAAATCGCATCTTTCACTTAACTCACTGCATTTATGCTGGGCGTGAGAAAGGACATCCAACACGAATATTTTCTAAAAATAAGAAATAGTTTCCATAGACATGTCCGTAAGGGGAATATATGGTTTGCTATTCTATCCACTCTAATCTCCTCTATGCTGGACCAAGTCTTTCAAGAAGTAGCCTCAAACTAAGAAATTATCTATGGAATAAAATATTAGTAAATTACAGAAAAATAAATAGTAGTTATAAATGGGCCTATTTTTAAAAACTACACTTCTTGGGCATAAGAAAATAATAACACTTTTAACTTTAGAATTTAAAAAGAATTGTTATTCCAATGGTATTAAATTGTTTACATAATTTTAGTATACTTTGCCTCACAATGACAAATCTCTGATAAAACATTTATTCTATTTTTAGTTAAAGTACATTGTAAACAACGTTGAAATGGTGTTACCATAGCAACATTTAGCTACCATATATTGATATATGTATTTACTAACGTACGTATTCAATTAATAAGCAGTATCAGTTTGTTAGCAGTCGAAAGTAGTAGATAATTTAGGGCAATGGAAAAAAAGCTCTGGTCACTAAAAGTCATTGAATCGATTTTAAAATATCGCATTTACTTTTGTAGCTTTTAATTCTTTTAAAAATTGTAAGAATGTAAATGACTTCTAGTCATAATTTGGCAAATGGTCAGTTTAACCTGAGAGTTGTGTCCTTGAATCGTGGTAGATGAGGAATCTACCGGTGTTTGAGTGTATTGCCAAAGAAAATATATTAGTGATCACAAAACTTATATAGGACTTAAATTCTTTCTAAGTCCCGTCGAAGAAACTGCAATCCTAAAGAGGTATTTAAAAATAAATTAAAAGGGACCTCTCTGCTAGTTTTTGAAAAGGTGTTCATAAGGAGAATGAGGTTATAAGATAAACTATATGAATGGTACCTACTAGTAGTATCGAGTTTGAGCAGCAGTTCGGTCAGAATTGCTCGCCTGTTGGTCCATGCTACCCTTGTCCTTATTCATATCGGGTTGATTTTTTCCAGTGTAAGTAGATACCCTCAGTTCTTTCATTAGACTCATCTAAAGTTATTACTACAGCTAATAATATTTATGTACCTAACATTCACCAATTAACGGTTAATGTCCAATTAGTGATATTTTTTCCAAATATGAGTAATAATAGATTGATTTTCTGCTTTTTATTGTTATATATTTCATAGTAAGGAAAATATAAAAGTATACTACTAAAAAAAGCATATACAAGTTTAATAATTATAAAACTAAATGTCATTAAAGTTGAAGTATTTTTGCTGGACTCATGACAAAAAACATGGTTTGTTTTAGAAACACCTTGGAATTCAAAGTGATACTTTTTTGTATCTCTCAAAACTGTTCAGTGATGATATAAGAAGTACCTGATATAAGAACTACCTGATATAAGAACTATAGATTATATCTATAATGTAAGTATTGTATTACTTTATTTTTTTCACATTTTGTGGACATTGCCCAACTTTCACAAAAAAAGAGCATAAATAAAAAAACTGTTAATTATCGTAAGTTATTTTTCACATCCGATAAGGTAGAAAAAGCCCTTCAGGAATTGAGTGATTAAGATCAAGCGATAAAAGATGTTGAAGTTTTTGTATTTCCTCCAACAATTAATGAAATGACATATGAAGAGGAGTCCCCAAGAGTCCCAAGAAAAAGTAGTACCTCCAAAGGACATTGTTCTTATACCGTTGAGTTACTTGTAAATGATTTAGAGTTTCTCAAGGAAGACAGTGTTTGAGATGTTTCAGGCGGTCTAGAACTTATTATTCATAAGAACAAAGAATAATACACTGCAGAAACCTCAACATCTATACCTAATAATATGTAAAGTTGACACCATATCTTCCTGAATTAACAAAATTGCTACCAAGTTATAAAGAGAGAGAGAGAGAAGAAGGGAAATACAGTGTGTGTGTCTCTGTGGTAGACTAATATACAGAGAAAGATAGAGAGAGAGTGACTGAGAGATATAGAGAGAAAACCATCCGTCATTTGCCACCTTCTCCTTCTCACCTATGATTCCCTATTTTTACATTTCCTCGCTAATTCTCTGCGTCGGCTCCATAGTTCGGCATCGCTCAGATTCTCTACAAATCGTCTAGAATTTCCTGTAAATCTCCTACGTGTCGAACTCAAGTTCCCGTAAGGAAATTACCGTTTGCAATATTAAAGAATCATATTATCCTAACCGGTGGTAATCATCTTATATTACAAATCTACATCTTCTCATGATCGCACCTCGAAACTAATATTACATTTGCGAAATTTTTTTATATTCCATAATATTGCGTTCTAAATTCCACCCAATTAGTTTATCGTATTGTTGTTCTCCATAATGAATTAATTCACTTCCTTCATTCTGTAGTAATAAAGAAGTGAAAGTAACCTTTTTCTTTCCATCCCTCTGGGAGAGTCAAGATGCCATTTTTCGGGGGGATTGAAAACCAACTCCGTATAACCAATACTAAGTTTGGCGCTAGTAGGTAATGCCATACATAATTCTTCTCCATAGGACCTTTACGTGTAGCAATTAATGACCAACACTAATGCTGTGAGTTGTGCGGACTAATATGATCATTGGCCTTCGCCTTCTTTCTCATTAATCCTACTGTTAATCAATTAATCCGTCAAACAGTCAATTTCCTATACCTAATTAATATACAGATCATTTCAGTTGAAAAATGATAAAGATAAAATATTTCTCTTTTTAGAAGCACTGGTTTATTTTTGTTGTCCTTCAATTAAATCAATTATTCAAGACTAACGGCAATAATTTTGCCTTCGAAAAATTATTAAGAAGAGGAATTTGCATTTTTGAAAGAACCTCTAAAACTTGGAACTTTATTGACCATTTATTTAATCCTATCAAATATTTAAACAGTATAGATCGCATTCCCTAAGTTAGAAGATTATGAAAATAAAATTTAACCCCCGGGTGTCAAACCCGTAAAAGAAGATATTCGTACCTTCCCTGAAAATAAATTTATTCGATAACAGCTATTTATTTTGAGAATAAAATGCGAATAAGAAAGTCGTAATAATTTTTTTAATTTCTTTCCATTTAAGAGTTATGATGATGTAAGTATTATATTTATTACATCATACACCATCTCTTTATACTGTAGTGACTTCAGAAGAATGTTTAAGCTCCATTGCATCCCTCCCCCGCAATTTTTGATAATTTTAATCTTAACACATTTAAAGCTAATTTATGAGATAGTATATCGTCTAAGAGTCGACAGAGCTTACCATTTACCGCAGCTACCTTTCACACCTCACTCTCCTATCGTAACCAGGATAGGTTTGTCAACAAATTAAACCATTATTGACTGCTCATATTATGTTTATGTATTTGGAAAATTTAACATTCCTCTCCATTTCGTACATCTGATTAGGAATAATTAACATGACATAAATTTAAAGTTTATCTCATCCAACTGTATTCAATTACACATCTTCTATAACTTTTGTCAGAGAATATAGGTAAAACACATATTTGAAGGTTATTTAAGATTCGAACTAATAAAACGAGATTAAGCATATATGCAATTCATTAAAAACATTGAAGTCCTCAAAGTGATCCAAACAGTAAGCATTCTTAGAGAAAGAACCGGCAATCTTTGTCAGAGCAAATAATTTAATTTCAACCTCATGAACGTTAGGTCCTCATTCTTTTGCCAGCTTTCAACCAAATAACCTTCCTAAGAAATCTGTCATGCATCTCTTTGCCTCCAAGTTGATCGTGATGCTGCGTCACCAAGATAGAATATCGATTGGAGCTATCGCAGAGACTGATAAGCTCTTCAAAATGTAGTTAATAATATTATGTCAATCTATGATGAAACTGGTTTAATTAAGGCTGATAAATCATTTTTTTCGCAAGAAAGACCGTTTCAAGATAGTTGCAATAGTTTTAGGAAGATTAGTGATATTTTTGCTAGCAATGTCTCAATACAGACTGCATTACTTTGTCTGAATGAAGAAAATCTTGATACCCACCCAACCTCTGTTAAGCCATTGATTAGCCCGAAGAACATGAACGTCCATTTTACATTTGGCAATGTACAATTTACAGGGACGGATTACGAATGAAACCAAGTCTACTTCAGCGGCAAATCCAAGTTTAATTTATTAGGATCCGCTAGGTAGGCCGTTCATACATCTCAGAGCAGGCGAACGATTGTTTTTCACCTACACAAAAAACATGAAATATGCCGTAGGGATAATTCGGTAGCAGGAACTGGGCCATTTGCGCGTTTACTGGGCACAGTGAATGCACAACTGTACAAAAGATTACTGCGACAGCATGCTTTGCCTTATAGATAGGTGAACGTCGGAAGCCCAACCTGAAATTTTGATGGGAGATAACACCTCCTGCCAAAAGGAAAATTCGGCGAATACCTTCCTTAAAGACGAGCACATTCGTAGTGGCATATCCTCAAGGTCAAGGATAAGAGTCTTCATTATCATAAGACAGACATTTATGAAGACGCATTTGAGTGAGTTTGTTTAAAGTGCATTTACTGTTGTACCTTCAGTAAGCACAGAAACTTTACAAGCCTTCAGCTGGTTCCAATGGCAGGGTGAAACCGAGACGATTGGAGCTAACAGACATGTTGCAGCCTTCTTTCGCCTATACAGCCCTTGAACTTTTTGATGAAAGATTCGTCCGCCTGTTCTTCCGTTGATGACTTGGCAGGGTTTGGTTTGATATCGTAGTTTCCTTTCTCCTAACCTTTTCCTAAAGAGGCTCGCCCTGCAAGGCACCAGGGACCTTAGGCAGGTGCTATCACTCTGAGTCAGAGTGGACATGGGAGAAATGGCAGGTTAAATGGTAACTCCACTATCCCTCAAACTCTGAAAGTCCCCAGTCAGAGAGCCTCGCCACCACATGCAGTTTTAAGTGATACCCAGGACATCCAGAGGTTTTAAATCAGAGTTATCCTTCTCTTAGGTGGACTGCCTGTCATGGCTACGAGCTCCACCTACCGAGCACATTACTGTTAGGAACTATCTGGCAGTGAGTCTATACCGGAATCCCATTGAGACTTTGGAAGACACTTGAAGAGAGGTCTAAAGTAAGAAATTCTAACAAAAGGGTGCCAAAAGTTTTTTTTTCCTGTGGAAGCTGTCAAAGCATCATTGAGAATAAAGGCCTCCATATAAATAAGTATTACGCAGAACCCGTTAATAGTTTTTCACTGATAATTTAATCGTAATATTCGAATATAATCTTTTTAGAATCGTTCCGATCATATGGAACCCTTAAATTTTTCTAGTAAATTGCTATACTATTCGTAACTATTTTTTTTCATAAAAATATACATAACTTTTAATTATACGTCGCTTATACATGTCGGTTATTGTGCACCTTTTTTGGAAAAAATTTAATTTTCCCTGGCAAAAGTTATTGAAAATGTGGCGAGAGAAAGACAGGTGTACTGATTTTTTGGGCGAAATTGTAAGTTGAAAATCGGTACCTATAATCTTTAGAATCGTTATGACATGGCTATTTAATGAATTGATCATTAGCCTCAATGAATGCTTAAATTCGGGGTCTAAAACGTCGACATTCCTGATTCAGGTGATCTTTATCAATTTCGAACATAGTATTTCTTATAACGGACTTGGAAGATTGAGCTAGGAAATTCCCACCTAACCAAGCTTGGATTACGAGATGTTGCAAAGTCTTGTTGGAAGATGTAAGGTCTTCCTTTGTGTACTCTGTCTTTGCATGGCCTCACAACTTTTTCGAAACCTCTGTGTTGGCAGCAGCATTGACTTCTAAGTCCCATAAAAAAGTGAAGGGTATAACATTTCCCTCACTGTTAATAACTCCCAGAACGATCACAATTACTCCGAAATTTGGCATATATTACAGTTGGAAGTTGGCTTCGAACTGTATAACCATCTGTCATTCCTTAAGTTTACCTTTTAGTCCTGGTTGAATCTATTTCGTCCCACCTGATACGAGCTAACCACTCCCCATCACATAGGAGTTGTATATGAATGGATAGTGTTACTTCTATGAATAAACATTTTAATTCGTACTTGTGTCTTTCCTCTCAGTCTATCCTCCCAGCCCAACATTTTCCCATTACTTCCCTCCTCTTAATCTATCTTTTCTTGTTTCATCTCTCTTACTCTCGTTCTATTCGGCACTGGGTTAAAATATACATGTTGAATTACAGGTTTTCTCTTTGCATATCGACAATTTATGATTTACGTGAATGTGTAATTAAATGAGATAGAAAAATTATTTGTTTCTTAAACCTGGGTCTCTAAAACAAGGCAGTGGGCCTTTAACCATTCAATCTCAAGCATTTTATTCAAAGCTGAGTGGTGTAAGTTGAGGAAATCACAATTAGGTCTTTTGAAGAGCATTCATTCTTTCATCCTTCTCCGCCAACTGAAGGCCTGTTATTATAGGCGTCGGCTGAGACCTCATTTTGTTTCATTGATTCTAAGCTAAACGAGGAAGGTTACAAATTCTTTCTGTTGTGTCCCCATCGTCCGGAGCGGGCGAACATAAAGAACTGCTATGGTAGTCGCATAAATGGCTTTTCTGATGGGTCACTTTGCGTCAAAATGCAATTATAATTGTATTCCCTTCCATTCCAAGCCTTTTTGGATTCGTAATAAAAGAAGGGCGAATACTTTTAATGAATAAATGAGGCTTATGAACAGGAGAGTATGCATTACTTTCCTAAAATAGATACATAGACTAAAAGGCATGTTATTTTTATAGATAATTAGAGATATATAGAGCTATATTATTTTGAAAGAGGAAATGCACACTTAGAAGGAGTATATAAAGTTAATCGTAGCATTTATTTAGCGTATTTTATTCCGTAGATTATGACGTTTCAGGGTTAAACCACTTTAGCACAATTTCCTACCATCAACTAATACGAATGGATTTCCGCCTCAGTCTGAACACAGACTCTTGTATTAAAGTTCTTTCTATCCAGACACACCTCTGGACCTGCGTGCGCAGGCTCAAACTCCTACGGCCATAGTTACCGGATCATTTACATAATTCAGTGTCATACGTATTAAAGTATCTTAACATATCTTTCTATAAATTGTTAATAAAATAATCGATCTTTGTCGCAAGGTTGTTGCCAATAACAAAAAGATCATAGAGTCAATATGTTGTGGCTATATATGTGGCAACATGTGGCAACTCCACCTGGAAAGCCGGTCAAAGCTGAGGGGAGAAATCAGACGGCGCTTGGCATTCGGAGCGGAGTGGTTAAAAGTCTGTAACTCATTTGACTGATTTGACCCAATTAAGGCTGTCTCTTTACTTCCTATTTGGTAAAAGTGACGATAGTGGTGAAAGGATGACCTTCGTGTACCAGCCAAGAGGGCGAAACTAATTTTTCAGGCCACCTTACACTTCTTGTGACCCAGGGTGAAGAGTGATGAAAAAAAGCTGCTTCAGCAGTCAAAAGTACCCCGAATCAAAATGTAAATAACACAAACAGGCCATAAGCATTTTTCGTCGAAGCCTGCTTGTTTAATTATTTTGGGCTGGATTGAAACAAAGTTATTACCTCCAATTAACCAATAGAATTGTTAGTTCGTTGTTCTTCTTTGGTGCTTAAAAGCTATTATTATACTTGGCAATTTACCCGTTGTGCATAGCAGCAGTGTTTAGTTAAGTCGCTTCCGTATTTCTACTGGCCAAATTACAGTGCTTATTAATATAGTTCAAATTATTATAAAGAATTTTTAAACTGCTTTATTAATTTTTTCTGAGTATCTAAGTTCGGCTGTAGATCTTTGCGAGCTGTCGTATAATAGTTTCGGCAAATTTTTATCATTTGGCAATAAAACGATTGACTACGGAAAGTTTTTTTATTTCTTTAACAAGAGTGTGGTTAGAGGAAGATACTCTGGTCAATAAAGGTAAGTTCCATATGTTTGTAACTGTTTATATTCAACAAGAATAATTGCTTCCATACTCTCCTAAGCTGTCTATTCCAAATCATGGCGGAACGAACGAATTCCAAACTAAAATATTCCCTATTCAACTCTTCTTTCGACATTTCTTTTTTTAATCTACTCAACTACTACTAGGTATACAAATTTTAATCCCTAGGTCATTTTCATTCTAGCAGTAGGGCCTATGTTACCAACACGTAAAGTTGGAATCTTCATTTGAAATGATAAAAACAGCATTTTGGTTTTTCGAAATGGTCACATAAAAAGTAATATTTTGTAAAGCAAAAAATTTAATTTAGTTCTGGGAAATCATTGAAGAGGGTAGTAAAATTCATCTTTAATGTGAAGATTGATGGAGAGAAACAAGAGCTTATGCAACTTCTGGGGATAATGAATTCCTTTGAGCCTCCTCAAATATAATGTTACTGGTAGCTGTCATTTGAGGTAATACTTTTCCCTGAATGATCGACTCTTCTCTATTCAAAAGGCTTTGGGGCATCAAGAAGTCTATTTGTTGTATAGTTATGCTTAAATTAAGAAGAAAATCAAAATTAGGTGATAAAATATGTAAAATAAGAGCAAAATTAGCCAAAAGAAACAAACTAGACCTCAATATACCTGCTTTAAGCCAAAAGACGCTTACAGCGTGTGTATGTTGTCCACATTGGTTGAACTGACACTGATTTACATTTAAAAATATAGATATTTCTGATAATAAAATAAAATTTTATTCATTGAACCATGACCATATCAGAAGATTATCTGTGCTTACAGAACTTCGTTTTTACTCCCATAATGTCTTGGGTCATCCATTTTTTTCGGCGTTGTTTTAGTTCTGACTCTTTAGCTCATAATTCTGTTAGATTATCTAATCATAACTTACATTCACTGTCCTTTATGTTTATTGTAACACATTTTTATTGGTCCTTTTCTTTTTTAAATGAATGGACTGTAAAATTGGATTACCGCTTCATTCAAACTTCAAATGGATAGCGTTTTTTACTCATCCGAAGCGCTTCAATATGATTACTATCAGAACAAAATTACAATATAGGCGGAATCTTGCGGTTTCTTTGTGCCAGATTTATGCTTTCATTATAAATTAGTTATGAAATATTTTACAATAAATATACTGAGACATATTAGCTCACAAAGTTGTAAAAGATAACTCACATAGATCTATCTTAATGGAAATTACACAATAAGATATAATAGTGTTAGAATTCGTCTCATCGCTTCTCTTTCCCTTAGTCTTTTATCAATTATTATTTCTTCGTCGTTTTAATCTAAGTCAAAATAAATCTTCCAATAATTCCTAAGTGAGAAACTTCTAATTAATGTATAGCTTAACACTGAATAATTCGCAAGAAGTTAATTAATATATTGAAGCTTATCGTATTTACACACTTATGCTTAATATAATAATAAAATTTTCAGTGAGAGAAAGAATTTTAAAGGCTATTATCTATCGATAGACGATTTTTGATGAAACAATATCTTCATGAAGATGTCATTGTGCCCCAAATTTAAAACTCATCGTCACGATTTGGTTGAAACTTAGATCACTATATTGGAGCAAATCTTATTTGCTCTCAAAGCACTTTTTAAGACATTTTTCCTATGTTGATTCCCTGAAGTATTTCGTATATTGTATATGGTGGCTTTTTACGTTATTATCTTGTGCTTGTTTGTTATATTTAATTAAATTAATACAATACCATAGAGAACATCTCTGCCCAAAAGAAAGTGGTTTCGTTAGAGGAAGTATAAATGTATAAGAAGTAGAGTTGCCACGATTTGTCATGTCACAATTCACGCTGAATTTCGTATAGAGTGATAATTTAATATATTATTATTCGGCGATATGGAGTGTTTGGGACATATTTATTTATAAATATAAAAGATAAGACATTTAAAAAAATATTACATTTATTTTTTACTTTATTGCCGAATTTTAAGCATTAACTGTCGAAACATTTTGAAACGGTTATGTTTCAAAGCAAGGTTGCCAGATTTTTCACAAATATTTTCCTTCTCAAGCTTATTTAACTTTATATATTTATTTAATTTTAAATCATGGATATTACAAAAATACTCGCATTAACATTTAGCTATTTTTTTAATTTTTATCCCGATAATTAATTTAGCAAACACTAATGTGTTATGAAAAATATTATTACTGATCCACGATACACAACACATCATAGCGGCATTAAATTCAAAAACTATACGAGGATGTTTAGAACATATAAATAATTATATCATAGTGAACTTACCTTTGTCCCAAACATTTTGAAATATGTGACAAAACTAATTTGGGCAACTGCACATATATATTTAGACGACAGTAATCACTCGTTATATATAGATACCCACAGCCTAACCTAACCTAACCTAACCTAACCAAATATGCTCACGTTCCGCCTGGAAGGCAGGTAACTTAGGGGCTTAGGTAATATAGGTTTAATGATGGTATATCATTTAATATCCCTTGATTTTGGAAGCAACAGAAAATTAAAAATAAGACAAAGATACATAAATTAAAATTTAGACACCATTACAAATGGAAGATACGAACAAAGAAGAAACTATACTCCTCAAAAAGAGCTAAATTCCTCTTTATTTCCTATAGAAACTTCTTTAATACACTTTAATTCTAACCAACTAGTTCTCCAATTCAATTTGAAAACGTGATCGACAAAATGAAAGGTGAAGTTCATTAAAAAATTCGAGGAATTTATTAGAGTATTCAATCCAAGGAAGGACCTACTAAGAATTTAGGTCCTTTCTTAAATTGAAAACCCACCATATAACAATTTAGAACTAAAATATAATTGGCGAAATAGGAGAAAAAATGATGTGTAGTTTTAATAGCTCAACATATCCCACATAAAGCATGACATTGGTATCCATGCAAGCATAGTGCATTCTAGTTCTCTAATTCAAGTTGAAACGTGATTGACAAGATGAAAGGTGAAGTTTATTGATAAATTCGAGAAATTTATTAGAGTATTCAATCGAAGGAAGGACCTACTAAGAATTTAGGTCCTTTCTTAAATTGAAAACCCATCATATAACAATTTAGAACTGATATAATTGGCGGAATAGGAGAAAAGATGATGTGTAGTTGTAATAGCTCAACATATCCCGCATAAAGCATGACGTTGGTATCCATGCGGCATAGTGCATTTTAGTTCTCTAATTCAAGTTGAAACGTGATTGACAAGATGAAAGGTGAAGTTTATTGATAAATTCGAGGAATTATTTAGAGTATTGAATCGAAGGAAGGACCTACTAAGAAATTAGGTCCTTTCTTAAATTGAAAACCCACCATATAACAATTTAGAACTGATATAATTGGCGAAATAGGAGAAAAGATGATGTGTAGTTTTAATAGCTCAACATATCCCACATAAAGCATGACGTTGGTATCCATGCGGCATAGTGCATTCTAGTTCTCTAATTCAAGTTGAAACGTGATTGACAAGATGAAAGGTGAAGTTTATTGATAAATTCGAGGAATTTATTAGAGTATTCAATCGAAGGAAGGACCTACTAAGAATTTAGGTCCTTTCTTAAATTGAAAACCCTCTATATAACAATTTAGAACTGATATAATTGGCGGAATAGGAGAAAAGATGATGTGTAGTTGTAATAGCTCAACATATCCCGCATAAAGCATGACGTTGGTATCCATGCGGCATAGTGCATTTTAGTTCTCTAATTCAAGTTGAAACGTGATTGACAAGATGAAAGGTGAAGTTTATTGATAAATTCAAGGAAGTTTTAGAGTATTGAATCGAAGGAAGGACCTACTAACAATTTAGGTCCTTTCTTAAATTGAAAACCCACCATATAACAATTTAGAACTGATATAATTGGCGAAATAGGAGAAAAGATGATGTGTAGTTTTAATAGCTCAACATATCCCACATAAAGCATGACGTTGGTATCCATGCGGCATAGTGCATTCTAGTTCTCTAATTCAAGTTGAAACGTGATTGACAAGATGAAAGGTGAAGTTTATTGATAAATTCGAGGAATTTATTAGAGTATTCAATCGAAGGAAGGACCTACTAAGAATCTAGGTCCTTCTTAAATTGAAAACCCACCATATAACAATTTAGAACTGATATAATTGGCGGAATAGGAGAAAAAATGATGTGTAGTTGTAATAGCTTAACATATCCCGCATAAAGCATGACGTTGGTATCCATGCGGCATAGTGCATTTTAGTTCTCTAATTCAAGTTGAAACGTGATTGACAAGATGAAAGGTGAAGTTTATTGATAAATTCGAGGAATTTTTTAGAGTATTCAATCGAAGGAAGGACCTACTAAGAATTTAGGTCCTTTCTTAAATTGAAAACCCACCATATAACAATTTAGAACTAAAATATAATTGGCGAAATAGGAGAAAAGATAATGTCTAGTTGCAATAACTCAACATATCCCACATAAAGCATGACGTTGGTATCCATGCGGCATAGTGCATTCTAGTTCTCTAATTCAAGTTGAAACGTGATTGACAAGATGAAAGGTGAAGTTTATTAATAAATTCGAGGAATTTATTAGAGTATTCAATCGAAGGAAGGACCTACTAAGAATTTAGGTCCTTTCTTAAATTGAAAAGCCACCATATAACAATTTAGAACTGATATAATTAGCGAAATAGGAGAAAAGATGATGTGTAGTTGTAATAGCTCAACATATCCCACATAAAGCATGACGTTGGTATCCATGCGGCATAAAATATACTTCACGTTTCCCAAACAAACATATATCAGATTGGAGCTCTTAAAATTCCTAAGGAAAGTCTTCCGCATTGCGCCAGGATATGCGTAAGTTAAATGCGTACAATATGTGTGTAAATTAAATGCGTATTGTATGTGCGTCAAATTAGAATGGAAGAAAGAATTCAAAGTCTAAAAGTGAAGGTTAGGGTTTGAGTAGGTTTCTTGCCATTTTAATGGAATAAAATTAACATAATAGACCCGTTTCTCATTGTTTATCCCGTATAATAATTAAAGCTCTGATGAAATATATGCAATGTTACGCCATTGACTTGCCAACATCCAATATGTTGCGGGGCAAAAATAAAATTAACAAAAGTTAGAGCATCATAAATCTTAATTACGGCCTAATAGCAGAATTAAAATCTACAGCCAATTAGTCTATATTTAATAGCAGAATTAAAATTTACAGCCCATTAGTCTTTATTTAAGTAGTCTTTATTTAATAGCAGAATTAAAATCTACAGCCAATTAGTCTTTATTTAATAGCAGAATTAAAATTTACAGCCCATTAGTCTTTATTTAAATGGTCTTTATTTAATAGCAGAATTAAAATCTACTGCCAATTAGTCTTTATTTAATAGCAGAATTAAAATTTACAGGCCATTAGTCTTTATTTAAGTGGTCTTTATTTGATAGCAGAATTAAAATCTACAGCTCATTAGTCTGTATTTAAGTGGTCTTTATTTAATAGGAGAATTAAAATCTACAGCCCATTAGTCTTTATTTAAGTAGTCTTTATTTAATAGCAGAATTAAAATTTACAGCCCATTAGTCTTTATTTAAGTAGTCTTTATTTAATAGCAGAATTAAAATCTACAGACCATTAGTCTTTATTTAAGTAGTCATATGGTTTATCGATTAAGCGATGAATTAAAAGTTGTGGTCACAAAGAATCCAAGCATTATATCGATTACCTACTATATCGTGTACCTCACTGTCTCTCACCTCGCAACTTTCATTTTATTTCATTTCATTTCAGTGCTTCACGGAATTCCCCTGCGTGAAGGTGAGATTTCATTTTAGGATGAAACTTTGAAAGAACTTTGATTTTGTTGTTCTTTGAAGAATAATGGGAATTCATCTCTGGCAGGAATTCACTATATATCAATCTGAAAGTAATTCCCAAATAAAGGTCTCTGTATCGGCCCCCTGAAATGAAGTATTTATTGCTAAGACTTTTTAGTTATAATTGTTCTGAAAAACTGAACATATATTTTATATAGATCATTATCCTTGAAAAATATGGAATTTGACCCGCATATATACGTCCTACACATAAAAACTGCCGTATTCCCATAGAAAACATTTAAAAATAAAAAAAGCCGAGAATTGAAAATTGATGGGAGATCATCTCTAGCAGAAATTCCCGATATATCAATTTGGAAGTCACCTTCCCAAATATAGTTTTGTCTATTAGTCCACTGAGATTTTTTGCTAAAGATGAAATAGCAAATTAGTTTTCCTATACATCTGCTCTCCATTGCAATGAGAGTTTATTAAACAGAAGTAATGGTAGCTTTAAAAAACTGAAAATATTTTTTATATACTTCATCATGCTTGAAAGAAATGGCATCTGACATGCATATGTATATCGTATATATAAAATACTAACGTTTTCTTATAGATAAGATCATAAAACTACCAATTGAAATTGGTTCTGATAAATTAGGTCACTCCTGGTAAGCAACCATGCCTTAGTTAGATGAGTAACCTAGTTATCAAATGACTAAACTATATCTTTTAACGGCGTGACAGAGTCATTAAAAATACAGGTACAACTTTCTAACTTTATTTTTTCCTGGATTAAAATTATTATTTGAGATAATGAACACCAAATTCTTGTGGAAAAAGCCTAGTGTCCATGAACTTGAAAACAAGCTCCTACAGAACACAGAAAGGTATATTAGATAAAATTGCACACTTGAATTAATATTTCATTATAATCCTAGGTAATTTGAGGAGAGGATTTTTATCAAGCCATAAGACTAGGCTGGACTGGAAGTGATAATTTTAAAGATGATTATATAGATTTGCTGATTAAATTAATTGATTTTTAGGGTTTTCGACTAAGTAATGCGCTCGTTATTTTTCGTAGTAAAGTTCAAGTAGCAAACGAAGAGATTTTAATTCAGTAGACATATATTTAGTGGTAATTAAGATATGAAAATAAATAGAGGATAAATGAAAAAAAAACAGAAAAAACCTACTACAAAAAGTTTAATGAAGAAACTGCTGTGGCAAATGATTTCCAGTCTGCAAAACTGGAGTATAGAGATTGTATAATAAAACCTCCATGAAAAAGTTCTTACAAAAGAAACTACCACTCAAAGTTACGAAATAGAACTATCTCAAAATTTATTAAGAAAAATCCCACTGGATTTTGCTATCACAAAACAAACTCACAGACAGCTACATCAGAACCGGTTCTACTACATATAATTGGGCTAGTCGAGAAAACTTGAAATAGAAGGTAGATAAATCGAGGGAACTACTGTACTAGGAGAATTGTTTCGGAAATAGAATTGACCAGTTTTAACCCGATTATTTAGAACCAATCGGTCGACTGCCTAAAAAGCAACAAGTCGCTGTTTCTGATCAAATAAACATGCAAAGATTCTACTGGTTTTCCATAAGGTGTGTTCACTTGGTAGCCTTTTTGGCCGAGGACAGGCGAATGAGGGTGGAGAAGCTCTTGTCGCTCTTCAGAAATCATACTTATATTATTCACTTTAGACCATTTTTGCCTTTACCTACGTTTCAATGGCGTCCCTCTTATCCTATTATTCATTTGTAATAATTTTATCCTCTCATTTTTAAAAACTCAAGTATTTATTAATTTTTTCCATAAATAATAAGAATCATGTTTTAAAAGAGACTTGCTATGACAATGAGAGGTAGAGAATGGCTTCTCTTCTTCATATGACGTCGATATCTAATATAATCATTTTAATTACATTAATCTCATAGTTCCAGTCTTATTTTTTCCTCTGCGTTGTTATATCGATTTTTTCAAATTAATGTTTTGTATTAATGTTTAGAGAATGACGAATTGCGTTACGACCTAACTTGTATTTGTGTGGATGATTTATAATATTTGAGAGGGTTAAACTTGAAGGAATATCTCTGATTCCTATCTATAAAAAATGGAAAGTACACTAGAAATCCATTCTTTGGATTGTTTCCATCTTATTTGGCCTTTTCTTATATAATCCTCGACTGATATCGTAGAAAATTTCCTAGCCGTCCGAACCAAAGAAAATACAGTTAGGTAAACTTAAATGCATCTAAACAAAATTTTAAAAAAGTCCTAGCTAAATATATAAAAAATTCTTAGCAGTCCCAACTTAAATGCATTTAAACGAAATTTAAAAAACATCTAGCCAATTATAGAAAATTTCCTAACGGTCAGAACCCAAACCTGGGTCGAAGTATGATATCTTAAAGTTTCTATTTACCTGTTCTGTGCTCTTTCGCGTTCCAAGGTATCGACGACCAAGAACAGCACGCGAAATTACAAAATCTCTATAAATGCCAAAATTTGACAGAATATTCATAATAATGCCTAAACTACTTAATTTAGAGTGTTTTATATAAAAAAATGTATTAGTTTCAATCCTGTAAATGAAGAAAATTTAATAAGGAATCCCTGACCTAGTTTGTTTTAATGAATCATCCTAAGCCTTTCCTCCAACAATCAAATTCTCAACTTTGACAACTAAATAACTTATTGCTATGAACAGTGTCCATGTGTAGACAAAGCAATATTTTAATAATTGGAGGGAACATATCTTAATTTGAATGTAATTTTCTTTTAACTTCACGAAAGAAGTAACAAAATATGCCTATTTAAATTTAAGATTTAAAAGAATAAAGTGAAATTTATGATTTAATTATTAAAATCTTACTAAGTAATAGATCAATAGCAAAGTTAGGCTGAGGACCTATAAAACTAATATTTCAAGGCTTGAACTGAATCGAATGTAGTTTCGATATAAACTCCTAACACCTAATATTGAGCAAAGCTTTACAGCAAATGAGCAAAATATTTGCCTGAATACAGATTCAAGGTAACCAGATAATCCCTAGCCGCAATCGGTGGTAACTAAAGCAAGAATTAAATCGGATTCGCTCACATTTTTCCTGTAGAAAATAAAGAGATCAAACAAATTTAAAAATATTAACTAATGTTTAGAATTCCTTTCGATTGGAAATTTTTTTTTGGACTTAAGGAGAATTATTAAATAATATCCGACTCTAATCTAAAATCTGATACCAGTAATCAGTAAATAAAACGTTTGAGTGAGAAGTATGCAGAAAATTACTAAAAAAATAAATATAGGATTTTAGATTAGACAATAGATTCATTGTTAACCAATATGATAGTCTTAATATCTTAGATAATCACTATAGATTAAATAAAAAAAATAATACTTGATTCAAATGCATGATCTAGTCTTTAGATGAAGTTTCAAATACCGAAGGTGATGGTTGGGTAGCATGCAAATTAACAACCTTTTACAACTCACACTACACTCAAGAATATGTTAAAATCGTCAGGCTTCACAATGATAATTAAGTAAAATTTGTATTACAAAGAACTGTAACGTTCTTAAAAGTTCGCTTACTCTCATTATCATCTGACAGGAATGTTGAATTCCCTCTTAATATTTACATTACGATAAGGATTAAACTACAAACGAAAATTTATCCACATATATAACACTGGAAAACGCAATTTTCGTTGAGTTAGATCTGAAACTTGTTTTTGACTAAGTTTTGGACTGAATCCAAAAATAATCCGTTTTTCTGTATTATATCAACTTTTTGAGTTAAAAGATATTGTCTCTTTCCAGAAACCTCCCATAAAAATACCACATCTAACAAGTTTATAGGTATTTTATAGAATGATTTAACAAATTTCATACCCTTGAAAGTAATATAACATTGGTGGGTGTAATGTTTGTACAAATTCACTTTGTTCATACAAATAATATTATTACTGTAAGTTAAATTTTTGTGTAAGTAATTCAGGCAAATATATACGCTTATAGCTTTTCCTGGAGTGTTTAATTTGGGATAATTTCGCTTTATACAGAAACACTAGTCTGCCAACATCCCATCTACCCTAATAACATTCCTCCATGATTTTTAAATCTTGGTGGAATCGTTCATCTTGCTCATCGCCAACTTTACTAAGGGTTTCCGGAAATTTATCAAGATGGCTATGCAGAAACTGCAACTTGATGCTAATATTAAAACCGAGCATTTTGTAACTCTCCGATAGTTTTTGTACAATTTCGGTGTAATCATTTGATCGTAAATTTCTAAAAAGGTTCTGAATAAGGTCTTTGAATGATAACCAATTATTCTTTTCGAGTTCTGACATTATCCCAATAAAATATTTATATTTGATGAGATGCCGAATCTGATGACCATCAAACACACGGGCCTTGATTTTCTTTGAATTAACAGACCAGAAAATACCCAAAGGTTTTACTTCAAACAATCGACTTCAGAGGTGGGAATATAATTTTATTTCTGTCAAAAAGCGGCTCATGTAGAAAGTTTGGATCACCAGGATTGAGGTCTTGGAATTTCTCTCTAGCCAAAGCTTCTCTCAAGCCTTGCTGTCCCTTATGCAGAGAAAGCAGGGATACTTTGTATACCCGCGTTGGTGATCAAGAAGGAAGCATACCATTTTAAATTCAACACAGATGATTCAATTGTGTTTGTGACATTAAAGTAACGCAATGACTCTCTTTATGTCTCTATGTTCTTCACGAAGACTAACTTATCACCAAACTAGGACTAAACCATATATATTGCTATTGTGGAGGAAGACACACTTTAAGCTATCGAAGATCAATCGCTATTCAGTTGAATTGTAGATCGGAATTCCCAATTTCTCCCTTAAACCCTGTATGTTATGGCAATACGCAAAGCTGTTCTCACTTCGAAACTACTGCAGAAATGCACTTCCTTTAAATATAAATTGGGATACCTTCGTTCCTTTTTCAAGCAGGTTTTTCTCTCATTCAATCTTGATGCTACAAGTCTGGAAGTCTTTTCCCAAATCTCGTGCCAAATAATTGAACTCATGCAGATTAAATCCATTACGAGCTGAGTAATTTTTAATTTCAAAGTCTGCATCATTGTCGTCAATGATATCTTAATCATGATCGAGATCTTGAAGAGAGGGTAGTTGAATAAAACGTTCCCAGTGATTTAATCTGAATGAGGCTCTGGACCTAAAGCTGATAGTAGACTAGGATACTCGATTTTTCATTATTTTTTTATGTTATACCCATAAATTTCCATTTGAAATGTAACAGTTGTGCAATGATCTTTTGGCTCTCGCCAAATAAGGTAAGCCAAATGCCAATTTATCACGTGTTCCCTTGGTCCACATGCATAAGCTTTCAACATATTACGTGTTTGCACCACTTGTTAAGGGCCTTAAATTTGTCTTGATCTCCAATTTTTACTTTAAAATATACAAAATAGGCTTGCTTGACATCTGCGGCGATGTTTGCCCTTTCAATGGGAATTATGAAAATGCCAAGAATATAACAAAAGGGGTTCGGTCTGTTTAAGCACTTAAGGCAAGAAGTAGCAGAGTGAGACATGATCTAAAAGAAATGAAATAATTATATGAATAAAAATAAGTTAAATAGTGAGAAGCTTAAAAAAAAAAAAAAAGCTTACATAAGGTCTTCTACCCCCCTTGTAGGACTTTTTATGTATTGTTTGCAGAATACGCGAGTAATCTCACACGCACGCACACACCACACACACACATATATATATGTATATATAAATATATATATATATATATATATATATATATATATATATATATATATATATATATATATATATATATATATATATATATATTTATTCGTATAGTTGGGCAGTAGATTTTCTTCGTACTCGTAACATATTTTATCGAAGGCGACTGCTGACTTATTGTTAATTGTTTTCCTTTCAAGTCTCTCGATTTGTCTTATATTCCGTTTTTGGTCTTGGCTTAACCCGTGGATTATTTCCCCAAAATGCATTCGAAAGTCGTGACGCACGAGGGCAGAAAACTAGCGAATAAGATGCATAACTTTTTTATATATGAGTTGTTTTGTTAGTATATATATATAATTTCTTTAAATGGCTAAGACTTTATAATTCTCACAGGTTTAAGATGGGGAAGGATTATTATTAGGGGCTGGCGCAGGGGAGGAAGACAAGATGAATTGCGAATTTGTTTGAATATTTAATTTCGGCTGCTTTTCATTGATGTATATGGCCTCTAATATAAGCAATTTTCGTCGGTTTGTGGTGTGTGCTAAGGTTTCAGTATTCTCTTCAAGATACTTCCGGTCTAATTGTTTTGCATACTTTTCCAATATATGTGTCCTGGGAGCACCGTTGCTAAAGTGATAGGTCATCATTCTTCGTGTTAGCTTTGTTTCGGTCATTCTGATATATGAATGAGTTTTGAGTTTAGTCTCCTATTTTACAAGTGTATTCATATATCAGGTAAATTCTTTACCCAGTGTTAGTTTAGGTCCTGGGTTGTTTCTCATTATGAGATTGGAGGTGCATTTGTTGTTGTAGTAAATTATCAGAGATACATTATTCTCATATCGTGTTGCTTTGACTCCTCTGTTTATGATTTCCTTTATAACTCTTTCATCTGTTTTGTAGGCTGTGCTCATGACGTTCCTTTAGTTGAGTTTAATGATGTTCATTTCTGTTTGTTGGTTGGTACTATCATTAGGTGACATATACCATTTTTAGATTTTTTGGCTGATAGCGGCGTGTGTGTCTCCGTTTGTGAAACTATTCTTTACGAGTACTTGTAGAGCACGCTCGAGTTCTTCGTGTAAATCTTTCTATACTGAGCAATGGGTGAACCTACGGTTGATGTATGCATTTATTTCGCTTTTTTGTAACGCGCATGACATTTGCTTTTTGCATTCATGCACAGACCTGGATTTGTATTTTTGACGTAAACACTGGTAGTTATTTTGTAGTTATGTTCAGTGGTAAAAGTATCTAGAAATCGAAGTTGGTTATTTGGGCTTTTTTTGATTGTATAGTTAAGAGAAGAGAAGTTTTAAATGTTTCTAGTAGTTCCTGCTTCTCTTCCTTTGATTCTATGTTTATGTACATATATATCGTCTATATATCTGCAGTAAATATGTGGTTTTGTTAACCTTGAAAAAACTCGTTCTTCCACTGTTCTTATGTAAAAGTTTGCAAACAGCACTCTAAGGGGAGAACCCATTGCAACGCCATCGATTTAAATGTACAGGTACATCAGTATAACTGGGTAGAAATGAGGTAGAAATTGCTATATTTTGGCATTAAATGACGTAGTCTTCAGTTTTGTATGAGATTGATAGTTTATCTGGTTGATTTATTATGTGTATAAATGGGACTTGTTAATGGAGTCAAAAGTGCTGAGTTTAAAATAAAAGGATGACAATGTCTAAAAGAAGAGACATATAGTTAAGGTATTGGGTTGGATTTGGGGGAACTAGATTTTCACTACTTAGATATCAGAATTGCCATAGGAGTTAAATAAAAAGGGGCCATCGACACTTGAAACGGGCGTTAATTAGCTCAATTATATATAATATTATAAATGCCTTGAACTCTCTTGGATTCGCTGGCAAACCTACCTAACAGAGACATTTAACATTAATTCTATACTCTTTTATCCAATTCCATTTATTGTACCATTTATTCATCCCTCCCCCCCGGGAAATTCATAAAAAATCCCCATTTTAAATGTGCCAGATCTCCTAAAAAGTCAAACATTGAAATATGAAAATACCTACCTATTTCTTAAATTATATCTTGAGGGCGGGGCGAAGATCTACATGCAGAAGCGACCTCACAAATTCATACGAGTATCTTTCATTTCTTCTTGTTGTACTTTCCTGGGGATTTTAAAATGCCCACGCTGCTTGCTGAAATTTATGATGAAAATGGGTATACAAAGGTTATCCCAAATATTTGAAGAAAATTCGACATTTGTAATATATCTATATTTTTCAACATGACTTTGCTTTTTATGTATACACATATCTGGCGGTCGTTTCAATAACTATAATCGACTTTTATAAAAGTATTAGTCTTTTGATTGTAACCATCGTTATGCTGGTCCTCTGCTTTTCAATTACTGAGTAATCACCGATCTTACCTGAGGGCTTTTCTCAATTTTGGAAATCGGAACAACTCTGAGATTGAAAATCAAATCTATAGTTGGAGGATACACGATTTTCCTTCGAAATTCAGGTAAAACAGCTCTTATAGCTATTGAAGAATGAATAAGTGGATTTATCTCGTTAGGCAAAGACTCGCCTTATACTTGACAACTCAATTGATTCGGTAGGAACACATTTCGTTGATCACATTTACATATTAGGATCGTATTAATGGATCCGGGTTTTGTTACTTGTCACACATCTTGGCATATATACAAGAAGCGCATCAAAGTTTGAAAATAGTCTTATATCATTTAAGTAGCTCAAAATCGTTTTGATTTAATGATAATTATTTACAAGTTTAAAATATCAGATAACAGACCTAGAGCAGTTTATGTTAATGTCAGTTCCCCCATCTTGCTTATAGGTAATCGTACAGGTACATTTTGTTTCCTAATTTGCTCTATGGCTCAAGCAAATTTCCAGATGTAAGAATTATATGGCATCCCATGGAGTAGTTATCTCATAACACCTTTTAATTCATACCCAGGAAACACAAGAGGACAAATAATATAGCCAAGAATGGTCTTTAAAAAGTCGATCTAAAATTAAAATACTGCTGGATTGGACGTAGTGGGCATTTTTCACATCATATACTTTTAATTTTAAGTCTTTCCTAGATTGAAAAAGATTTGTTACAGTGAAAAGTACTAAAAAGAAGTCATCAGAGAGCCAGGAAGTGTGGTCGACATTTAGAATCATATTTTAGATTTCCTTCTTTCTGAAATTCCTATTAACTTTGCTTAATTAATTATCATATTCGCTCAAATTGTAAGGAATTAGTAGTTTCTGGGGTTATTTTGAGATACATCTTTTGTTTTTAGTCAACCAACGAAATCCTTGCTGTAGTTAAGAAGAAATTACCAAAGATATATCACTGAAATATTAGTTAAACCAAACAATTAGTTGGTTAAGACCATAAAAAATATCAATTGAAACATTTAGTGCTGCTGTTCGACAATGTGTTATGAAGTTTAGATTTTTGCTATTCTTCTTTTGGACAATAGTGTAATTATTTTGTCTCTAGCGTGTTATGGTTTGATAAGGTACTTGAAACGTGAATGTTCCGCGATGGTTGATGGGATTGTAGTAGAAATTCCCAAAAATAAATTTCTGTCCATTTACTTTCCTCACAAACTGGCAAAAGGATAAAGGGGAGGAAAATATTGATATAAGTCAAGGTCCTGTACATAAGCATACTGTCTGTATATTATCTGTAAATACTATCATTACGCTACCCTTGTAAATACTCTTCCCAGTCGCTGTATAACACCTTTTAAGTATTGTATTCTGTCAGTCAAAATGACTGTTTGTATCCTAAATAAACCATTTTATTATAATTATTATGTGTGAGCTTCCTACCACAAAGTCATAGAACAAATCTGAGCAGTTTTACTTTAAGAAAACAATTGCGACACCAGTATACTATCACACTAGTGTTTCATCTCTTAAGTCAAAGATGTTAGAACTTTAAATTTTATCTATCGATTAAATTACCTAGAAAGTCAAGATATTTTTCGTCATAAAATTGTTCGTAAACAAGTCATTGAATATTACATCTTTATCCATTTTTAAGAATAAACAGGTGAGCTTGAGTCTTTTTCTTTGCATAAAAACCCATTTGGGGACGGAGGTCATTTTTAATTTAAAAATTGCTGAAAATTTCAAGTAGCAACGAGACGTAAATTGACGGCAACATTACTTAAATGGACAGGTTTTATCGACTTTAGATTCAGTAAAGCTGGATAAGGTCGGTTATCGATCATTTATGCATATTATTACTTTTAGTTAATTTATCTGTTGTTTATAGAAGAGAGGAAATATGAAAATAACTATAACGTTTGAAGCTCACTAAACTTTGATGCAAAAGACTGAACAATAGAGCATCTAGTATTTACACTTGTGTGGTCGACTCTTCAAATTATCTTTCTCTTTTCTCCCTTACTTCAGTCGTATCTGGTCACACTTTCACTGAAATTGTTTCAAAATTGACATCCTTCCCTTGATTACTGTAACCTGATTCAAAGTCGAGCCTACAACACTACAATTCATCTCCTTCGAATTGTTCAGAACTTTGCGTTTCGAGTTCTTCGTCAAGGACGGTTCTCTCGTGCCACACCCCTACTCCGCGAACTCCACTGGTTTCACTTTAAATTTTGAATTAAATTTAAATTCCTCCTTCACACATTTAAAATCATAAGCATCGCAACTTCTCATTATCTGTGCTCACGCTGACTGAGTCCAGACGACAAAAAGCCCTTTGCTCATGAAGTGCCCTCCTGCTTTCGATCCTCACTCTCGTCCGTGCTGTATGGGCGGTCGTGCATTCACTTTAGTTGCCCCTAAGTTGTGGAACGGTCTCCGTCTGGCATACGTTCCTCTTCCTCACCTGGAACTTTTCAAGCAGGCTTTGAAAACCCACCTCTTCTCTTAGGCATTTTTCTAGTGGATGGAGGGGCACCGTGCGAAGTCTTCAAGGTCTTGAAGAGCGACATAGAAAACCTCAATTATGATTATTCTAATTATTATTACTTAGTCAGAATAGCTTTAAGGCTCGGGAAGGCACGCAACTCTTCTTAACATACTTTCATTCTTCAAGAAAGCATATGACCGTCCTTTATTTTTGCGTGTTTTCATTTGAAACTCTGAAAGTTTTCCCTTGGCCAAAAAAGGGACCTGTTAGAGAAATATGCGCATGCTATGTAGAGAGTGTAGGTATGCATCTCTAGTATTCGTGAGATTTTTTCCCTTAAGTCACTGATATAATTTTGTTTCATCCTCTGCCATGGGTCTTCTTTATCAAAGCAGCTAAGGAGTCTTTTGTTTTTACATAGCCAAAGCGCATCGCTCAAATTTTCGATTGTCTCTTCTAATATTGTAGGTTCACAACCTATTTCGTGAAGGCTGAAAACTTTACATTAAATTGGATCACGTTACAAATTGGCGAAATTAATTTGAAGACGTCTAAGAATTAAAATGAGATTTCATCTAAAAAAATATTATTCTTGATTATTCAAATGAATATACAGGCGTTGTAAGATACAAAGAAACACCTACTAATTTACGACATTAATATTTCATAAAATTTCGAATAAATGAAATGCATTTTTGTTTGCCATGGATTATATATATATATATATATATATATATATATATATATATATATATATATATATATATATATATATATATGAGAAACTCACAAAGTAGCGCGTGGGTAGAGAAATAGATGCCGAAAATTCCCACAGGAAAATGAAAGGCGGATTCCAAGTACTTTCGAACTTGTTCAGTTCATTATCAAGGAATAACGAATGTTTTTTACAATGGTGGTTTATATATGTGAAAGAGAAGAGCAATGCCCCGCCCATTTACACCAAAAGGACCCATACAATTTTAAGAACTCCCTTGTTTTACCGTTTTATGAGTCCTTTTCCTTGTTTCCCCGCCTTTTGAATAAGTTGAATATTTCTGTTATATAGAAATATCAGTCTACCATGTGTAAAATGTTGATTCATAACAATAACAATAGTATAGGGGAGGGGTGTGATAGAACGGTTTGAGGCCGCTTAATTTCAACCGCTCTCACATGTTATTTAGAAACACGTTGCTACCCACGTGCATCCTCGCCTTGAAGCCGGGCACGTTATCGCGCAACTAGAGTCAATATTTAACCAATGAGGCTCATCCTCCCCCCTGTTTCGTCCAATGCGCCGATCACGCCAGATTAAGTTAGGCTTATGGGCAGATGAGGTATTGTTCTCAGGCGCGACTGGAAATTCCCTCGAAGCCCCCACTCCATTGTCTCCTACGCCAAGGAAATGGCTCGATTATTTATATGGAAACTTTACCAATAAGAGCAGATTCGAGATCCAGATTATCTTCGCGAGACATCCCGCCGATCCGGTCTCACCTTGTGCACCAGGGCGCTCTACCTCAAGATCCACTATTTTGTCCAAAAGAGGACAATATTCCTTGAGTGCCAAGGTTCGAGCCTTCAAGGCGCCAAGTCCACAAGGCCTCTCCTGTTGTTCAGAAAGAGAACAACGTTAGAACAGCCATTTTTCTTTGAGCCCGTTGACAAGAGACGGTTCTCACCCTCCCCCCCTGTTGTTCAGAAAGAGAATAGCATTAGAACAGCGATTGTTCTTTGAGCCCGTTGACAAGAAACGGTTCTCACCCTCCCCTCCTGTTGTTCAGAAAGAGAACAACGTTAGAACAGCCATTGTTCTTCGAGCCCGTAGACAAGAGACGGTTCTCACCCCCCTGTTGTTCAGAAGAGAACAACGTAGAACAGCCATTGTTCTTCAAGCCCGTTTGTCAAGAAACGGTTCTCATTCCCAAGACGTCACGTCAGGATCATTTAATCCCCCCTCCCCTTTGCTGGAACTCGCCAGCGGACCGAAGATTCCTTCGCGTCGCCTTCTTCTGCACAACAACTTTTAATTACGTGAGCTGAACATTACCTTTGAGTATTTAACTTTTTTTTCAACCCTATCCTGTGCTTTAAATGGTTTAGCGAACCATCCCATCCCTTTAATTTTTATTTGTTTTACCTTTTTAAATCTCTCCCAAATCTTAATCCTCGGATTAGCCAAATTTCCCACGACCCTTTCCATTCTCTGTTTATGTCAATATTTTCCGTTTTGTGTGTTGTTGATAGTTTTATTAATAAAACTCTATTTTATTAATGATAGCCATATTATTATCCTTGAGCTCAGTTCCACTTCTTAAGCATTTTGAAGATAAATAACTTCGGTCAACCACATAACCACGCACTCTAAATATGATTGAATAGTTCCCTCAACGAATAGTTATATATGGTATATCGTCGAGAGTCCATTCTTCGACAGGGGGGTTATTCTGTTTATTGTTCAGTTTGCCCTAAGAAATACGAGTACTTTGGGCAAACCCGTAAATCTTTAAGTGTTCGTTTGACGCAACCTAAATACAATATTAGGAGGGGAGAATGCAGCAGCGCTTTCTTTGTCCATTTATCGGAAAACAATCACCCTATCAATTGGAATTCGGCTAAATCTATTTAAAAATCTAATGACTTTATTCAAAGAAATATTGTTGAATGCTCATTCATTAATTTCTCGCCTAATTTTAATATATCCCATGGTCTTTTTAACTAGACCCTGTTATTAGAAGCTTATTTATAAGAAAATTGTCCATTTTAAATCTTAGCCCTTTTATTTATTAATTTAGTTATGTCTCTCTTGTCTATTTTATGTATTCACAATCGGGTATGTATAGACTTAGTTTAGTCACATAAATGTCTACATTATTTGCGCACAGGTTGGAATTTTTCGGAAGTAGACCTTATCTATTTGGTTTTATACTTCACATCCATCTTTGATATTATTTTTTTATTTTGGGTCCTTTCGTTGTACATGGGCGGGGCATTCCTCTTCTGTTTCACATATACGTATGTACATATATGTCACCTTTGTAAACTTTTTTCGTTATTCCTTGATAATGAACTAAACTAGTTCGAAAGTACTTGGAGTCCACCTTTGATTTTCCTGTGGGATTTTTTGCATATATATATATATATATATATATATATATATATATATATATATATATATATATATATATATATATATATATATATATATATATATATATATATATATATATATATATACATAGAGAGAGAGAGAGAGAGAGAGAGAGAGAGAGAGAGAGAGAGAGAGAGGGAGAGGAAGAGAGAGAGAGGGGGAGCCTTGGGCAAAATTCTGTGGCAGGTAGAAAAAGTGAAGAATATGTTTGAAACTCATTTATTTCATACTTGAAATAATACAAATAAACATTTTTGCGCACATTCTATGAATAATTAATATTTGGTGTGTCCTCCTTTTACTTTTATAACCACTTTTATGCGTTTTTTCATAATTGAGACTAAGTTGTCACACCTGGTTGGCTCAATTATCTGCCTCTCTTCACGAATTTTAGCTGTTAATTCACTTTTTGAGGAACATCTCATTTAAACGAGGTATGCATGCGAGAGTATGCAGGTTAGGGGATAGACAGGGTGTGTGAATAGACAGCGGAAAGTAGACCAGTGGTGAAAAGAGAAAGAAGTGTGGTAGGGTGCAAAGTGATGTTAGAGCCTGGTGATCAGGCTTATCGCTTTCAAATTTTTATGTTTTGTAGTTCCGTTGTTGTTTATTGTTTGCTTATACATATATATATATATATATATATATATATATATATATATATATATATATATATATATATACATGTATATATAATATATATAATTTGGCGTTCAAGCCATTTGTCTTCATTCATATTGCTAATGTATTTGGTTATGCTGTGCGTGTTTGCTGTTGCTTTGGTAAGTCGTTAATAATAACTTACTGTGTTTGGTTTAGTATCTTTGTTTTTTCGTAATTTTGTAGTGTGTGTATCTCGTGTACAATTTTTCTTCCTGTAGTCTTGTTCGGTGATTTTTGTCTTCTTGTGTGGGTTTCCTTCTTCGGTAGTTTGTCTTAGTTGGTTGATTTTGTCGATATCGGTGAGTAAATTTAACTCATCTTGCGTAGAACGGTACTTCTGCTCCGCCATCTAAAATCCCAGCGGAGCTTGGAAATCTGGCGCGAAATACTGCTCTTCTGCTTTGGTCAATCATTTGTACGATATCCTCGTCCAACACACGATTGACCTTTTCCCGGATATTCCTTGTCCGTTCTTCGATGACAACGTTAATCGGGGTTAACCCCGCCTCCCGGTGCAGCTCTTCTTGGGTTCTTCTTTCCATTCTGCGTGATTGGTCAAAGGGGGTTATTTTGCTATGTGATTTGACAGTTCCGTAGATGTATCCAGGGCTATGTTCACCTTTAATAAGAAAGAGTTGGATTTGATTGGGAAGACTGTTGTTTTCGGATATTAGTTTGTTGGCTTTTTCTTCAGTTGGTCCGTTTGGTCTTTGGTAATTCTTTGGAATTTTGAGGTGTCACTTAATATGTTCTTTAGTTTTTGCATATATTCTTCTTAATTAAGTAGAGCGAAAATGTTAGACTTGTCTGCTCTTCCAATTATGGTGTCGTTGTTATCTCGAAATCCTTTGAGAGGCTCTTTCATTTTTTACGTTAATAGAGAGCTTTTGTTCTGTGTACGTTGTTTCCTTCCTTCTGCGATGAGCTGGGGTGTAATTTTATGCTTTATTTTTAGAACTTTCTGTTTCTCAAGTTTTTGTAGATCCTGGTAGAGCAGTTCTACTTCTACTTTTTTTTCTTTGTTTTGTCGTATTTTAGTTGAAGGTGGCAATTTAGGCCGAGGTTGAGGACATTTTTAGTCCTTCATTAGGTAAGTGGCTAGAGATGTTCAAGAATCCTTCGTTTACAGATTGAGGGAGGAAAGTATAAACTCCATAAAGTTTGTTGAGTTTTTTGTTTTTAAATTTCGTTCGGTGGATATCAAAACTCATGACCCAGCAGCTCGACATGAAGACGTTACACATATGTACTGCAAGGAACTTGTGAAACAGCAAACTCTACTAATTCGTGAAAGAAAAACCGAATTGGAGAATTATATCAAAAGACTCGAAGAAGAATTCTTAGCACACAGCATAAACTACCTAACTCACCGAACCAAATTTAAAAAACAAAAACCAACAAACTTTATGTTTGAATTAAATTATTACGCTATTTGCAAGCTCATATGGCAAACTTTACCGTCAAATAGATAGGGTAGGGATAGGGTCCCCATTGGGCCTTTCGTTTGCAAACTTCTACATTGGAAACCTAGAAGAAACGCTATTAACAAAAATGCCGAACGCATCCAAAATTTACACCAGATTTGTTGATGACATATTTCTTAGAACTAAAGACGAACATCAATTACTACAACTCAAAAGAACATTAGAATCCAATTGTATTTTAAAATTCACATACGAGTTACAGGCCTTTTTCCTTCCTGTATGTAGATAGATGTAAAACAGTACAACGATAGAGTAAAATATTTGAATATTTTAAATAAGAACAAATAAAATGGATCTTTCTCAATTGATTTTTAATCTTCAGTCTCATATAAAAAACTGCATTCGACAGTTAGAACGTGCTTAAATAAAATTGTAAAGTCGAAATACAACCTGTTCTTTAACAAAACATATATAGAAGAGAAACTATTCCCATCATACACTGGCAGATATATATATATATATATATATATATATATATATATATATATATATATATATATATAATATATATATATATATATATATATATATATATATATATATATATATATATATATATATATATATATATATATATATATATATTTATGTCGTAGTATAGCAAGGACCGAGTGATGGTGTTCGTACGTATAGGTTTGTTACGTACTTCAAAACTCCGTGATTAAGTTTTCTCTCTAAGAGTGTTATATTTGATTATAATTATTATCATTACGTGTTTTTTTATCTTTGAGGGTTTCTAGTGCCGTGCTCAGCGTTTTGAGGATTGAATTAAAAAATTTTCTAAGAAAACTAGACATTTAATTAAACACATGAACAAAAATTGAAATTTACCAAACAAACTACACAGTAATGAATTAAACAAATTTCAGTGAGGCTTACTAAATTACACAATTGAATATACAGTAATGGTTGACCCGAGGCTCACTTTAATATTGAACGTAAATTGTCCTTCAACGAAACAGCTACTGGGATTTTAAATACCTTTCAAGATTCGCACGAGAATCGGGTTTGAGCCTGACCTTGGCCTCAACTTTTATCTCGCCTCACGAATGTTGTTTCTGGGCCGGCGCGTGGACAGGCCATTCCAGAGGTGGTTTGAAGGGGGAATGCTTTAAAGCCACAGAGGAATTCGGGGCGTGGGGCAGATGGAGTTAAGCACGTATACTGGATGAAATGATTTCACCACGGGACAGGGAAAGTATAATTCTTCCAATCTTCTGGTTGCTCTGGGAATAATTCGCACTGACGAGCGATGAGCCAAAAAGTGAATCCTTTTACGAAGGAGAATGCTTGAAGGAGTTCACTTTGGGGTATTCCTCAATGGTAAGGACTTTCTCTAGGTTTTTGGAGTGCACCAGGATACGGGGCTTCTATGGCAAGAGTGAGTTAAACGTGCTTCTCAATCCAAGTTAACTAAAAGTTTGGTGTGACCACCATGACCTGGCTCGAAGGTGAGCTTCTTTTAAGTTCCTTTTGTAGGGTTATCGGGCACTCGCCGGACTTCGCTGTCTCGATGACTCTAACGATCTACCCTTGCCATGATAAGAACATAAAAACATAAGAAAAGAAGGAGACTGCAAAAGACCACCAGGAACTGGCTCCGGATGAGCTTCTTCTGTGTCCCTTTCGTTGTTGCCGGGCCTCTAGCCGTCTAAGTTTCCTCGAGGACTAACACGATCTACCACGTTTTCCCAAAGTTATTGGAGTATATACTTCGCCACCCCACTAGGATTTATGGAAATAAGTAGGGTGTAAGGACGGCGGTATTAAATCCCCTTCTCTAATGGTTTTTCTCAGAGCGTCTTTCAGCTAGCCCTAAAGGAGACCTTCTGGCTTTATGCCGACGCTCCTCAAATTTCGCACATGAGGTGAAATTGAATATCAACTCTTAGGGGAAAATCTTGCTGTTTTAGCCAATGTCAGGATCACTAGGGCCGACATGTGATGATTAGAGCATTATGTGGTTTGGGGGGCCTTTTTTCTTCTCCTCGAGAGGAGGGAAGAGAGGGGGGGAGGTTAAGTGATCGGGCTACGCCGCCACAAAATTCCAGGACGTTGTTGTTAAGGAACAATGCCTCAGTTGTGAAGGTGGGGTATTGATTCCTCTACAATATCAATATATATATATATATATATATATATATATATATATATATAATTTTATGCTCTAAACCTCATATCGTTGGTTTTCAGAATTTAATAATGCGTTATGATATATTAAAGACCTTTCCAACTTCCAAAGAAAACAGATTATGGGAGATGGAATGGTTCAAATGTTTGATGTTTCCAAAGTAACTTTTTCTAAGACCATAAACCCTTATAGAGATCGGAGAATAACAAACTCCGACAAAAGTAATAACGAACGAAAAAAAATGCTCATGGATAGTTATCGTAGACAAACGTATATTGTCGAAGAATCATAAAATCACAGCTTTAAGGGGAATACAAAGATTTGTCATCATCTAACAAGCATGTCTTGACCAAAATCGATCGTCTCATTTCGACAACTAAAGCATTAAGGTAGAATTATGTATTAAGCAGCAATATTATGGAATTCACATTGTGAAGTAGTAGTAGTACCTCAGGGAGGGGAATGAACTCCCAATATTTTCAATTTTAGCTTCCTAGGTGCATCACATAGTGCGAATTCCCATTAGATGCACTATCTTTCAGAATCAAATGCTCCCATTCACAGCACTAAAGCTGAGAATACCTTCTTTAAAATGCATGGAACGAACATTGTACCAGTGGATTGGTCCCCCAAATCCTTTGATCTTAATAAAATATGTAAATCATTTGTGATGTCAATTGGGGCAGCAACTAAGGATCGGATTCCCTCTATCAGCCTCTTTGTAAAGGTTTTGGTCGAAGAATGGGTTGAAATTCATCTAAATCTATTCGAAAGCTTTAATAATCAATTCTCCAACGGGTTGAAGTTGCTATACAGTTAAAGGAGGACCAAATACATATTAAATAAAGTAATTAAAATAGTCTTTTATTTATTTTGTTCAACCACGTATGGCTTTTATTATATATTGATTGTTAATGAATAATTTTGGTTATCAATTTATTCATGATATGAATAACCAAAGCATATGCAAGCCGTGTATCAGTTGGTAAAGTTATTTTTTCACATCTGTTGGCCCAGAGAGAATAAATTTCATATATATTTTCTATGATAGTAACACCCATCTTTCTCGCATTTCTTTTTTTGTCTTTGTTTCTCTCTGTAGTCGGAAATTCTGAGTTTTCCTTTTAGAAATTGAAAAATTTTTGTATAGTAAAATTGTTATAAACTCCTACGTCTTCATTGACGTGTCTCTGATTGACTGAATTGGAATTACTGAAGTTACTGGTTACAAATAATATAAACTGGTTACCCTGTTCAGAATAAAGGGGCATTTTGAAATGTCGATCAGCCTTACTAGTGAAAATCAAGTCAGTTTTAATGTTAATAATTATGTCTCCCCCAAATTCTTTAGATAGTATTGAGGCTAATAGAACAAGTATTGGGTTACTTATGAGTTGAATTAATGTTTTAAAAGTTATGGGCTCTGATAATATTCATTCTAGGATTCTTAATAAGGGAGAAGGAAATGGTTTCACTGACTCTTGAAAATATATTTTAGATCTAAATTTCTGGGAGAAAACAGATCACTGGACAAAAGGTAATATACGAGTATTTCATTTTTTAAAATTAGAAGTAAGGATGAACCTAGTAACTATAGGCTAATAAGTATAACCTCATTATTGGGAAAACTACTTGAAAGGGAGATAAAAATCATAGAAGACTATTAAGAAAGTAGTGGGTAGGGATGTTAGGTATATTATGTCTGAACAGATTTGCTGGATTTTCTAGTTTATGTCACAGGGCAATTGGATAAAGGAAATGAGGTCATGTGGAGATATAGTTTACTTGGATATTTCTAAGAACTTTGATAAGGTGCCTCAAAGGTGAATATGGTGCAAAGTAGGAAACTGTTAAGATTCTGGGAATGTTTTATATTGTGTGGCACAGTGGCTGAAGAAGGGAAAGAAATGGATAGTACTAAATGGAAAGAACTCAGATAGAAGGCGAGTTTTTAGCAGAGTACTTCAGGGATCTGATTTTGGCACATTATTATGCTAAGTTTACTTTAACAACCTAAAAGTGGGGGTTGATTACGAAATGTAAATATTTGCTGAGGATAATAAGTTACCAGCAAGTGTAGGGAAATACGAGGAAATTTCACAGTTCAAATTGATTTAAATACATTCGTTGCGTGGGTACAAAATTGTCAGATGGCAATCAATCTCCCAAAATGCAAAGTTATTTATTTCCGTGGACAATCACACTAAAAAATTAGTTTTGAAAGGTAAGGTTTTTAGTTAGAGAAGGTTAAAGATAAGATGAACTCGGGACCAGTATTGGAAAAGTCACTGAGGTTGCTTAAGTAGTGTCTAGATGATTGATAAAAGGCAATTAGGGTATTAGGCTTAATCCATAGAAATGTTTGAATTTGAAAATTTGAGAGGTGACATGATAGAGTTTTATGAAATAATTAGTGTGTTTAAAAATTAGAATTAGGAAGTTTTTTTGTTGGATACTGATGATAAGACAAGGGTTGACTGCATGAAGATTAAAAATAAACAAGATGCAGTCTGGATTGCGAGAAATATTATTTCAATAATGGAGATTTTTATTCTTGTATTTCATTGCCTGGAGATGTTCTAAATAGTTCTAGTTTGGTATCATTCAGAGGGAGACTAGACCAGTATATGGGGGCATACCATATAAACAAGGAAACTGATTTTCCATTTTTTCATGTATATATGTAATCTAAGTAATTATTACTTGTATTTCTTAATATTAAGAGTCTACTGGCTTTATGGGTGTTAAAGAAATCATTTCGATGGACATTATACGATGACAGTGACTTCTTAGGATGTGAATACTCTGACTGGGAAGACTTTAATAGTTCCTAGCAACTCTTACGTTATGGTTTTTGTTAAGTTTCTTTTGATTAGCATTGCCAATGAAAAGGTTAACAAGTCACCTTGGCTCATTAGGACAAAATAAACTAAAAATTAAACTAAAAAAAAAATTTAATAAAACCGGAGAATTTGGCTCTCCTGTCAAAAACACATAGTTTTGAAAGCAATTTTTAATATTTTTGAGAAATAAGCTGGTAAAAATTAAAAGAAAAATAGCGTGATAATGGACTATGAAAGATTTTGCATTGGTAAAACTTTGGACCTTTTCTAACAAACTCGGTAAAACGAGGTTGGTTTTCAACCCTTTTTAAATAGCAAAGTTTACAAACTCTTTGCATTACTGAAGCCAACAGAAATACGTTGCTATTTAAAGGATAAAAATTGGCGAATCTGTAAGTATAAACAAGTTTTTACATATGCGAGTATTATGCAATTAAATAAATTTCTTTTCTATTATTTCCTTTGCAAAAGTACCTTAATTTAAATTAAAATACTCATATTTTTCTTTGAGATTTAATTATTTTTCCTCTGATTTAGGAGACTTTAGGGTATAAAACGTTTTTTTTTTTCGGCCGCGAAAATTTCTTGAAAACTAGGATTTAGTAACATAATACCATTATTTATCCCCCTAAAAATACGTTTACTGCATTGACCTAAGTTGTGGCGATAATTATTTTGTCAGTCTTAACCTTAAGTTTTTGATACCATGCAAAACGTATCTCTCATTCATTAATTTGTATACTCTTTTCAACAGACATTGCCTCGGAGCCAAAATTTGTTATTTTCTCAGCATTTTTTAATTAAGACCCAAGAATTTAAATTGCTTTTAATAACAGTGATGTGCCTGAGTTAATAAAGGCGAACTAATTCAAAAATACTTCATACAATTTTCGGAAGTCTAAGATGCGCTCATATAGGCTGGATCGTTATCAAATATTTGAATTGGCCCGAATTTCAGAATAGGATTTGTTGCTTAAACATAAAAGGTCCTGTATTTGGAATGTAAGGAACTGTATAAAACTAGAGAACACCATATTAAAATCTACAATTTCTTGAAAATACCTGTTTTATTTTCCAAACTATTGCGCAGAAAAATTCCTTTCAATGTATTTCTGATAGTGTCCATATTTCATTACATAAAAAAGCGAATAAAAAATAAAGTAAGAAATATGTAATTAAACAAAGGATGCATCCAAAACTAGAGATGGATAGGTATAAATGCAGCAATAACCAGAAAACACAATTATCTGATACAAGGTTGAAAATAATATCAATAAAATTATGCAAGTCTTAGTTTCAAATGAGTTGCGTGCATCTTCGGCTGCAGAACTTCAACTATATGTTGCATTGTTCGAGCGTGATTTTATTCCATTCTGCTTCTAATATTTGGCAGAGATAGATAAGATTCGTCAGTTTCCAAGCTTCTCACAAACTATCTTCCATAGGTTTTCTCTCAATTACATCAGGGGTCTGGTCAGGACAGTTCACCATGAAAATATTTTCAGCATCCAAGCACTGCTTCACCGCCTTTTTGTGTGCCACATAGCATTCACCCGCCTGAAAACAGGCTAACATTTTCGCAATGTTTGGACAGAGGGGATACTATGTTCTTGAAGCAGCGTATTGTATACTCGAGCGTTTACTTTATCAACGTTTGAAAACATGCACTCACCAAAATGACGCCATCTAACAAATTTAACCTTTTTTCTTGAAAGTAGATTCGATCTTCTACCTCTATTACGCTTTAAATAATGTTTCTATCTAATCCAATCAAATATATTTGCTTCCAGCGATAACAAACTTTTCCTACTTCCCAGCATTGTGCAGAACATGCTCAGTAGCAAAGGCAAACATGGCCGATCTAGTCTTATTACTTATAAGTATTTCTTTAGCTCGAAGGCGTGCTAAGAGTCGAACCTCTTTTATAGGGCGACCTGTTATGCTTCGTCTACTTGTAGAACTCGTTAAACTCATAGAGTTTTATTATTATATGTGTGAAACCATAACTTTTTTACTAATTACAATGCTTCCAAATATAAGTGTCTTCACTCTTCCATGTAAAAACTGTTTTCAGAAGAATTTATTGACCTTAACTCCTCAGGTAATCTTGATAAATGATTAATGCTATCATTAGCAGTTTATATTGCGCATGGAACAGATTCGCGGAGAGATTCAAGAACAGACAAAACCTTAGATATCGACATCCTTCAGGCAGACCTTAAGTTATCAACCGTTTTTCTGTGGGCAGGTCCTTTGAAATTACTCCGAACCACAAAATGATTGCGCTCGCGAAGAAGAAGAACATCTCGATAGCCACTGTGTTAAAGGCATCAAGGAAACTGGCGGTAGGAACTTGAGTTGCGTGGAAAGACCTCTGTTTAGCGACCGTCAGTGAGAACAACGTCGAGAGCGCTGTCCTCGCCTTCTCAACGACTTGAATGTCCTAGGCAATCGAGTTTTCATTTTTTTCGGATTTGGAAACTTCACGTTCGATCCGGTCATCAAAAATCAAATGGACCGCGTAGTAGTAGTCTTTTTCGGACGTCTCCAAGCTCCGCTACGTGTCTACGATCAAGTATCTGACTTCCGTAATGATATTCATCGTCGTGGCTTTAAATGACGTGAAGATGTTGCTTCTGTGTTTCGCCGCCGGTTACAGGCTCACTGCGGTCGTTTACAGGGACATAATTTGTACGAAAGTCCTGCCCTGGTTGAGAAAGATCACGAAATAGCATATTACGTCTTTCAGCAGACAATGCTCTAACACGCACAGCCAAGACTGTGCAAGCGTGGTTGGGTTCGAACATGAATATCTGGCAAAGGACTTTTGGCCACCGTAGTCTCTGACATCAATTCTTTCGACTACAGCGCGGGAGCCGCATGTGGAGGGCAAAGCATGTTGGGACAGCCACAGCAACATAGAAGAGCTGAAGACCTTCGTCAACCACGTGTGAGTCAGCATAAGGAAGGACTTCGTCAACAACGTGTGCACGGCCTTGATGGCTTCCATGAAGAGCGTGCTCACCGCCAATAGCGACAACGGAGAAACTGAGGTGAACACACGGCAAATCTACAATGTATATCTTTCATCAGCACGAAAGAATGATGAAATAAATCCAATATAGCGCAATAAACAGAAAAACAGGATAACTTTTTCTTCGGAAAAAGTGATTTACTAATTCGAAAAATTCCGTACTAAGATGGATTCGAACCAAGCACAATGATGCAGCGATCAACCGCTTTAATCTCAATTACACCGTGTCTACCACCAGCATGGGTCTCTCCTTGTTTCTTATGACCCATAAATACTTTAGGCAGAAATTTGGTTTGATTTGTCAATATTTACTGGTCGCACAGATTGACAAGTATCCACATTTCAAGTGAAACTACGAAAAAATCAATTGGAGGAGAAGACAAAACATTGCAACGAGCGGTATTCAACTGAAAATTACCAAACAAAGTTGAAAAGAATTTCAAGGGGGCACCATCAATGCAGAACAATTTTGTAAGTAAAGCAGGGCAATCAAGTCGTTGGTGGATGGGGATTGGAGTCTTTTGATCAGTGCCACTCCTCTCTCTCCTGAATCATTAGCGACATGTAGGCCTCAGATAGTGGCTCGAGTTCTTGGATCTTGCAGAACATGTGCCACGTTCTGGGTAGTAACTATCCTCCCAGTGAAGACCCCAATGGCCTCTAAATTTCGCCATGTTACCAATTCGGGAAGACCGTCAGGAAAAGGGAAGTTCTTCTTTTCAAGTCTCTTGACTGCTTTCGAGGTTGCTGGACGGCTTAGGTTCTTGACCATGTCAGCTGGTCATCGGAAGACACTAGTTTGTCGAAGAACGCTAGGGCCGCTCCTTTCTCCGAGAGGTACCAGAGGTGCCTTCGGAGGGCCTTCTCTGCCTTTTACATGAGTACTCTATCCATAAACACCTTGAGAGTCACCAAGAACTCCAGGTCATTCTTCGGGGCACAGTTTGGGTGGGCTGCCTCCTGCCAGAATCTGACGTAAATGAGACTGACGAAACAGCCCAGTCGTCGAACTCTGTATTTTTCTGATCTCGTCAGCTCCAGTTTTTGCGAAAACATGGCAAGCTTGAAAATGTAAATAGCCTTTAACATCCGTCTCGCCTGATGGCAGGTTACAGGGGCCCTGAATCGAGGCAGATCCCAGCTCTATCCTCCTAGGTAGACAAGAGAGAGTTAAAGGAGTTTGAGATAGTCCTCCCTTAGGTGGGATCTGTCACGGATAACTTCCCTGAGAAAATCTATCATCCTGAGCCTATGTGATTCGCTGGACTCATCCAGGGGTTTCCAGGGGCAGGCTGGTTCCCAAGAAACCTGGATTCGTCGACTTTTCCAGGAGCCAGAGAAGGTTCTTGCTTCGTGTGGAAGACATAATCTGAAAAAAACGTTAACATGTCATTCAGAAGGGAAAGCTAATACCCTCACCATGAACCTCCCATCGCTTCCATCGGACAGCACATAAAAGACAAATGTGTGCAACCTGTTAACATGGTTCGATTTTGCTAAGATTTTGCTTGAAGCACTTTATATAGGAAAGGTCCAAATGCAAACCTGTGCTAATAAAATTATTCCGCTTCACAAAATAGGAAACACCCTAATATATATATGTCGTAGAATGACTCCCGACGATACTATATATAACACTATTCGTTGAGGGAACTTCCTTAATAATCTTTAGAGTGCGTTTTACTGTCTGGCGGCCGATATTATGTATCTTCAAAATGCTTAAGAAGTGGAACTGAGCTCAAGGATAATAATATTGCTATCATTATTAAAATAGAGTTTTATTAATAATAACTATAAACAAAACACAAAAACGGAAAATATTGACAAACAGAATGGAAAGGGTCGTGGAGACTCGGGCTAATCCAAGGATTTAAGGGATCAAAAAAAGGTAAAACAAATATGGAGTTAAAGAGATGGGATGGTTCGATAAACCATTTAAAGCACAGGATAGAATTGACAAATAAGGGATCAATACTCAAAAGGTGACGCTTGGCTTACGTAACTTCATTAGGGTGCAGTGGAAGGTACTTGAAGGAATATTCGGTCCGCTGGCGAGTTCCAGCCGAAGGGGGGGAATAAAAGGATCCTGACGAGGCGTCTTGGAAAGGAGAACCGTTACTCGACGAACGGCTCGACGAACAATGGCTGTTCTACTTTGTTCTCTTCTGAACAAAGGGGGGATGAGAACCGTCTCTTGTCTACGGGCTCAAGAACAATGGCTGTTCTAATGTTGTTCTCCTTTGAACTACAGGGGGGGGGGTGAGAACCGTTTCTTGGCGAAGGGCTCAAAACGAACAATGGCTGTTCTAATGTTGTTCTCCTTGAACAACAGGGGGGGATGAGAACCGTTTCTTGGCGAAGGGCTCAAAACGAACAATGGCTGTTCTAGGTTGTTCTCTTCTGAACAAAGGGGGGGATGAGAACCGTCTCTTGTCTACGGGCTCAAGAACAATGGCTGTTCTAATGTTGTTCTCCTTGAACAACAGGGGGGGTGAGAACCGTTTCTTGGCGAAGGGCTCAAAACGAACAATGGCTGTTCTAATGTTGTTCTCCTTGAACAACAGGGGGGGGATGCCTTGGGGACTTGGCGTCACTAAAGGCTCGAACCTTTGGCACTCAAGGAATATTGTCCTCCTTCTGGACAAGTGATGGTGAATCTCGAGGTCGAGGTCCCTTGGCGCACAAAGGGAGAGAGGGTCGTGGTGATGTTTCGCGACGAAAATCTGGATCTCCAATCTGATCTTAGTGGTAAAGAGTCCATATAAATAGCCAGGACATCTCCTTGGCGTGGGGGAGAATGGAGTGAAAGCTTGGAGGGAACGCACAGCTGGGCCGGAGAAAAATGCCTTATCTGTTCATAAGCCTAACTCGATCTGGCGAGGTCGGCGTATGGGGGCGAACGGGGGGACGATAACCTCCTTGTTTAAACATTGGCGTCCGGTAGCTGTTGATAAGACTCCAAGCCTCGAATCGAAGATGCACGTGGGCCTCCTCGAGGTTTTAACTAATATGGGATAGGAGTTGAATTTAACACAGATTCAACTCGTTATATCACACCCCTCCATTCCAGGGGAAGTTGTCACTTCGAAAAAAAAAGAGAGAAGGAACAACGATAGAGCTCCGTTGTAGGGAACTCGTTTTCTTGTACCAACCGTATCTTCCTGCACCTAACTAGTATTAACTCAATACATGATTATTTTGATCTTTAGATTACAGGGGAAAATAACCTTTAATACAACTTAATAAAAAAAGGGCATGGAACAATGAAATGTTATAAACTTAGTACATACGGGACAAAATAATTTATACGTAAATTAATAAGAACAAATATATATACATCAAAAAAAAATTAGACATTGAGTGTTACAAAATTCAGACATACATTAAATAACTATATTACAAAAGAATCTTAAATTAAGTCGTACAAGACGGTATATACCTACATGGAGATACTAATCCTATGAATACAATTATTCTACGCTATTCGGTAACGCATTCCTACTGAGTGCGTCAGCGACCTGGTTATCGGAACCTTTGATATAATTTATTTTAAATTGATACTCTTGCAAGAGTAAACTCCAGCGCATGATGCGGCCGTTTGAGTGTCTCAAATTCCTAATATAGGCTAACGGACGGTGGTCGGTTCCTATTTGAAAATCTTTACATATCAAGTACATCTTGAATTTGTCTATGACCCAGATAATTGATAGAGCTATCTTTTCTCTAGTGACATATCTCTTTCCGCGTGGTAATAATTGACGACTAGCATATGCAACTGGATGACTCGTTCTGTCATCCACGTATTGAAGGAGTACACCTCTAATGCCCTCGTTGATCACGTCGGTCTTAACCCCAAAGGATTTTTCCGGGTTGGGCAACTTAAAAATGAGGGCAGAAATGAACTTATTTTTGAGCTGATTAAAATGGGAAACAGCGACATCATTCCAACGTAAACGATCGGGGAAATTCTTTTCCTGAAGGGGGCATAGGGGGGCCGAAATTGCAGCGAAATTCGGAACAAATCGCTGATAGGGAGAAGCTGATCCTAGGATCGATCTCAATGGCTTCTTTGTAATCGGGAGGGGCATGTCGGCGATTGCCTTAATCTTGTTCTCGTGGGGACCTGACTTGCTTTGTCCTATTTTGAAACCCAAATATTTGATGGTTTCGTGGGCAAACTGGCATTTGCTGGGGCCAATGGTGAGGCCATTTTCACGCAGTTGCTCGAAAAGAGCTAATAGGGTGGATAAATGGTGATTCCATTTAATTAGTTCTTGGAGCTGACTCTTCTGACGTGGTGTCAGCTGCGCGTCACTATCCAGGTCAGAGGGTTCCAAAGACTCGCCTGGTAGAAAAGGAGGAGGGTACTCGGCATCAGGTTGGATGCACACTGTCTGGATTACCTTAAGGGACTCCGCGGGGCAGTCCTCTTCAAGCGCCGATGCTTCGTCCAGTTCTACGAAGGTATCTCCATGGGCGCGTTGGGGGTTCTTTTTTTCTTGGGGTCCAGGGACAGTCTCCGTGTCCTTGTCTGGGGCCTTATCACCTAAGGGTTTTAGTGATTCACACTCCTCTTTTGCCGTCCTAAAGTCCTGGTTAGGGGTCTCCGAGAAATCGGACGGTATCGGGGTTCTGATGGGGACGGGCTCCTGGGCTTCTTTCTTATCTCGGCCTTGAGGAAGGGCGGCCTGAAACACAGGGTCGAAACTTACTTGGGGGCTCTTTCCTATAAGTACGGAACAGAATTTTATTGGTGCTACAATGACTTCAGCCCAGCCATTATAATATTGACACTGCAGGTAACATCTAGCGACGGGGAATCTGTTCGCCCGCCCAAGGTAGTCACGTACCACCGCAAATTTTTCGTGGTTAGAGGCCACTGGGAGGAGTTCGTCGGACACGATGAAGCATGTACATCCTGTGTCCCTGACGAGAGTCAATACTCGACAGCTGTCCACGCTGCCCTCCTCATATTTCAAAGTTCCCGCTGAACTTTTATCAAAAAAAATATTTACCTGGTGGCCTGACGGATGGGGAGAAGTTTCTGCTTGGGTCTGCACCCCCGGGGGAGCCGGGGTTGCATTAATCTGGTGAACTTGGTGGGCTGGTCCGCTTTTAAGCCTAGAATCTTGGGGGCAATTCCAGCTCATGTGGTTTTCTACACCACAGGTGAAGCATATGGTTGGTCGCTTCGGGAAGAGAGATGGAGGAGAAGTCTTAACGGGATGTTTGGAGTCCCGTTGTTGGTTTTGGGGAAAGAAGTTTTGGGGTTTTACGGGGCTCGGAAACTTTGTCAGCTTCCCTGGGAAGGAGCGCGAGTCCGTCCTTCTTTCTTCTCGTTGGATTTTTTTTTCTCGTTCTTCTCGTCGGATTACTCTTTCCCTTTCTATTACTTCCATTTTTCTTTGAAATTCTGCTTCAATCCGAGCTAATTCAATCTGATGGTCAGCTTGTCTTATCCGTTCCTCTCTTTTTCTTTCTTCTCGTTGTATTTCTCTTCTTTGCTCCTCTTGTCGGATTACTCTTTCCCTTTCTCTTTCTTCCTCTTTTCTTTGCTCCTCTCGAATGTACTTAATTAGTTCTTTTCCGGAAAGTCCACAGGACTCTCCTTGCGCTTTAAAGATTTCGAACGGAGTCATCTTTGCACTTGGGGGCGCACTAGTCAACCAACTAAAATTCCTCGCAACAAGAATTATGCCTCTATAGAATTAGCCTACCTAAATATGGGCACTGACCTATTCGTACTTGGTTTCTCAATCTAAATAACCACTGACTAAAATCACGAAAAAACACAAACAAATTATTATAACCGTTCCTTGAGCTACTCCAGCTTCTTAAGTTTCAAAAAAAAGGGGATAGCAATCGTTAAAACAAAAGGGAACTACTATATTCTATTATTATAACGAATAACACTATGCTTTACTCGACTGAGACCAGTGTTTGCAAAGATATAGCGTTAAACCTTACACACCTGATACCAAATTAAATAGTATATATATATATATGTCGTAGAATGACTCCCGACGATACTATATATAACACTATTCGTTGAGGGAACTTCCTTAATTATCTTTAGAGTGCGTTTTACTGTCTGGCGGCCGATATTATGTATCTTCAAAATGCTTAAGAAGTGGAACTGAGCTCAAGGATAATAATATTGCTATCATTAATAAAATAGAGTTTTATTAATAATAACTATAAACAAAACACAAAAACGGAAAATATTGACAAACAGAATGGAAAGGGTCGTGGAGACTCGGGCTAATCCAAGGATTTAAGGGATCAAAAAAAGGTAAAACAAATATGGAGTTAAAGAGATGGGATGGTTCGATAAACCATTTAAAGCACAGGATAGAATTGACAAATAAGGGATCAATACTCAAAAGGTGACGCTTGGCTTACGTAACTTCATTAGGGTGCAGTGGAAGGTACTTGAAGGAATATTCGGTCCGCTGGCGAGTTCCAGCCGAAGGGGGGGGATAAAAGGATCCTGACGAGGCATCTTGGAAAGGAGAACCGTTACTCGACGAACGGCTCGACGAACAATGGCTGTTCTACTTTGTTCTCTTCTGAACAAAGGGGGGATGAGAACCGTCTCTTGTCTACGGGCTCAAGAACAATGGCTGTTCTAATGTTGTTCTCCTTTGAACAACAGGGGGGGGGGGGGTGAGAACCGTTTCTTGGCGAAGGGCTCAAAACGAACAATGTCTGTTCTAGGTTGTTCTCTTCTGAACAAAGGGGGGGGATGAGAACCGTCTCTTGTCTACGGGCTCAAGAACAATGGCTGTTCTAATGTTGTTCTCCTTGAACAACAGGGGGGGTGAGAACCGTTTCTTGGCGAAGGGCTCAAAACGAACAATGGCTGTTCTAATGTTGTTCTCCTTGAACAACAGGGGGGGGATGCCTTGGGGACTTGGCGTCACTAAAGGCTCGAACCTTTGGCACTCAAGGAATATTGTCCTCCTTCTGGACAAGTGATGGTGAATCTCGAGGTCGAGGTCCCTTGGCGCACAAAGGGAGAGAGGGTCGTGGTGATGTTTCGCGACGAAAATCTGGATCTCCAATCTGATCTTAGTGGTAAAGAGTCCATATAAATAGCCAGGACATCTCCTTGGCGTGGGGGAGAATGGAGTGAAAGCTTGGAGGGAACGCACAGCTGGGCCGGAGAAAAATGCCTTATCTGTTCATAAGCCTAACTCGATCTGGCGAGGTCGGCGTATGGGGGCGAACGGGGGGACGATAACCTCCTTGTTTAAACATTGGCGTCCGGTAGCTGTTGATAAGACTCCAAGTCTCGAATCGAAGATGCACGTGGGCCTCCTCGAGGTTTTAACTAATATGGGATAGGAGTTGAATTTAACACAGATTCAACTCGTTCTATCACAATCTATCTATCTATATATATATATATATATATATATATATATATATATATATATATATAAATATGGACAAAGTTCTTTCTTTCTAAGCAACATATACATAGTTTGCCCCTTCTTTTTATGTGGAATATGATAAGTGTATAGGGTCTAGGCCCCTCCCCCTCGTCCCCTGCTAGGATTGGACAGGAGAGTATCCCTGATCAACCCCTTTCATGCTCCCCCACCCCTACTCCCCTCAGTTCCACCACGTTCTGTGGGACCAGAGGAAGAACGAACGGCGAGGGCCTTGGAAAGAAGAAGGAAAAGATGAAAATAATGGGGAAAAGGAAAGTTTAGTAGGAAAACAGAAGTTGATCTCAGGTGACCGACAACTTATAGCTAGGGATTAAGGGAGAGAAGGGAGTAACTCCATATTGTTTGGACCTATTAATTAACGTGGAATCTGAATCTCATATTGATTAACTTAAGATAAATGTGCGATAGGTAAACTATAACCAATTAAAATATTATTGCATGCTTAAGTTGGGTAGGCAAATTGACATAAGTATTATCTAAGTATTGAGAGAAATATTTACTAGGCTAAATCGACACTTTGCTTAATTTCCAAATCCTTTCTTTACCTTCGGTCTGCTTTTGGTATTCTATCCTGGCTTCCGAATACCAATGAAGCTATTTTGCCTGTGCTTTTCATTTTATGACTTACATAACTCTTTGTTTTCCAATGCTAAGTAATTATTCAATTTCTAAACGTATATCCTGATGAATATACTTTTCATTTTTAATTTATTTGGATTCTTTTTACTTTAAATCCTAAAACCAATTTTTGCTTTATAGGATATTAATTTAGCCAGTAATTAAACTAACTCTAATATTTCGGTTTTGGTGTCTAAAGGCTTCTAATGCGCTATCAATGTCCATTTGTAGTTCTTACTTGGGTTGGAAAAATTTAATTATCTCCCATTTACTTCCAAACTGTGTCTATTTAAGCAAAACATATTAGGGTAAGAATAGGTAATTTTCGAGTCTTTAATTAGTTTGGTGATATTTTAAAAATCCGTTAAAAATGCCATAAAGAAAATTATTAAAATATTTATCCTGAAATTGCAGCTCACAACACGAAAAAATGAAGTTTTTCTCAGCAGGACAATGACCCATACCATACATTCAGCCACACCAAGAATTGATTTGTGTAATAACATCACCTCTATGGAGTGGCCACCACAGCACTCAGACTTAAATCCAATAGAACAATTATTAAAATATTTATCCTGAAATTGCATCTCACAACACGAAAAAATGAAGTTTTTCTCAGCAGGACAATGACCCATACCATACATTCAGCCATACCAAGAATTGATTTGGAGTAATAACATCACCTCTATGGAGTGGCCATCACAGCGCTCAGACTTAAATCCAATAGAACAATTATTAAAATATTTATCCTGAAATTGCAGCTCACAACACGAAAAAATGAAGTTTTTCTCAGCAGGACAATGACCCATACCATACATTCAGCCATACCAAGAATTGATTTGGAGTAATAACATCACCTCTATGGAGTGGCCACCACAGCGCTCAGACTTAAATCCAATAGAACAATTATTAAAATATTTATCCTGAAATTGCATCTCACAACACGAAAAAATGAAGTTTTTCTCAGCAGGACAATGACCCATACCATACATTCAGCCACACCAAGAATTGATTTGGAGTAATAACATCACCTCTATGGAGTGGCCACCACAGCGCTCAGACTTAAATCCAATAGAACAATTATTAAAATATTTATCCTGAAATTGCATCTCACAACACGAAAAAATGAAGTTTTTCTCAGCAGGACAATGACCCATACCATACATTCAGCCATACCAAGAATTGATTTGGAGTAATAACATCACCTCTATGGAGTGGCCACCACAGCGCTCAGACTTAAATCCAATAGAACAATTATTAAAATATTTATCCTGAAATTGCATCTCACAACACGAAAAAATGAAGCTTTTCTCAGCAGGACAATGACCCATACCATACATTCAGCCACACCAAGAATTGATTTGGAGTAATAACATCACCTCTATGGAGTGGCCACCACAGCGCTCAGACTTAAATCCAATAGAACAATTATTAAAATATTTATCCTGAAATTGCATCTCACAACACGAAAAAATGAAGTTTTTCTCAGCAGGACAATGACCCATACCATACATTCAGCCACACCAAGAATTGATTTGGAGTAATAACATCACCTCTATGGAGTGGCCACCACAGCGCTCAGACTTAAATCCAATAGAACAATTATTAAAATATTTATCCTGAAATTGCAGCTCACAACACGAAAAAATGAAGTTTTTCTCAGCAGGACAATGACCCATACCATACATTCAGCCACACCAAGAATTGATTTGGAGTAATAACATCACCTCTATGGAGTGACCACCACAGTGCTCAGACTTAAATCCAATAGAACAATTATGGTGGAGTGCTTAGAAAAGCAGTAAGTAACACAATAACAAATAAAACAGAACTGTATAAAAAATTACAAGTTGAGCGAAATTTGGTAAAATCCACGCGACGAAGAATTATAAATGTAATTAGAGCAGAAAGGATCCAACTAAGTACTAAAATAATTAAATTTAAATAAATATATAATATATTTACTGAATTAATTTACCACAAATGTATGATTACATCAGATGAATGATTCCAAAGGGCTGTTATACTTTTAAACAAGGGTGTAGTCATTTAGCTTTTAAGATTACTTTTCTCAAAATCCATAGAATTAAACAAAGCCATCTTAATTAAAGAAAATCAGTCATATTTAAAGATTAAAGTTGATGAGATACGAAAAATCTTAAGCATATTTGGTGGACATAAAATTATTATTTAAAGTATCTAAGGTAGAGATATGAAAATAGCCACTTTGAAAATGTTCTCATTATAATAATGAAACGTTACTGCACAGATGATCAAAATACCTTAGTTAAATCATGCTTTTTATTACTGTAAAAAATCATATTTAAGAATTAAACTTAAAGAAAACCACTAGTAGAAGTCTTGCGGCGAAAATGGCCGATTTAGTAACGTTAGCCACTAGGTAGCGCCACATGGTGGTCAACTTTATATGATATTTGAACTCATTGGCCTCAATTACCTTTGGTAGCATTGGTTTTGACTGGCTACATTGAGTCAGCGACTCGTTTCGGACAGAAGATGAACACAACACGAGATTTGCATGACCCATACACATGCTTCGCCACAGGTAATAAAACATTATCAGTGACTGTATAAAAATGTTAAAAATGAGTCATGGGAACTTTAAAGATGGTACTTTATAAACCTACAATTCACACGGAACGATGCCTATCTCAACTGAGAGTTTCATTTTACAGTTTAACCTGAAATCCGAACCACTGATGGTTATACCTATGTCAATAGCAGATAAATCGACCAGAATCTGGTCTTTTATCCGACAACTAGACACATCCAATGGGACTTAAATTCGCTTATTGTGTGACGGTATCATTAGACTCTGCTAGGCTGAAGTGTAAATGAGAACTGGTGAAAGTGGTTAGGAGGAGGGGATAAGGAAATGTAATAAGTTTGGTTTAGATACAATTAAGTCGTAACGTATTATAAAACAAAATATTTTTCTTTTTAATCTTTAATGAAGACTAGAGAAGCGGCGCACCCTCCCGACCCCAGTGGCTATAAAAAACTGGTACTATCTCTTAGGTCGTCTTTTCCCACTCTTTTAAATCTCTCACTATCCTTATATGAGGTTAGATAGACCCACCAAAGAGAGAAAAATGGCGTTAAATGTTGTAAAAAATCTTGTTTCAGGTTATTTTATACCATACACATATATTTATGGCAGTAAATTGGTAATCGAAATGACTCTCTACCTTGGTCCCCCCTTTTGAGGATCATCCAAAGGGTCTCTAGATCAGGGGATCTGACCATTGCACTAATAGTTCAACAAGGGATCTCGTCTTGTTTGTTGGTGAGGAGAATGTTAACAAATTTATGGCTCATCCTCTAAGTTTCGCTTTTTAATATTTAACATTGAATTTTACAATTAATGTATTATTGTTTGACTACATTTTTACTAGTTGTATCCATGACAAATGGCTCCATTGCCTTTAGTTAGTACAAGTTTCCCCTAAAAGAGCTTTCGATATCACTCGTTGTTCATGTGAGATTTTAGGGATGAGAATCATCGACATACATGAATAATCTCAAGGTTTTTCACAGCTAGCAAAGTGGACCTTCCATATGTCCTCGACAGAGAGGAAAATGAGGCAGGGTGGGAGAAAATTACTCTATACCAGGTTCCCCGACAACCACTTCTTGTACATATCTGTTCAAATTATGAGCCTCTTCTTTGTCTTTATGTCGGTGAATAGGAGTTTATTTGCACTCCTCCTTGACACAACTCAATTGTTCTAATGTATCGTTTCATGCAGTTGCACTTACAGGGATCCAATTTTGAGAAAGTTTATACTACTGACTCAATGAAGCAGAATATATCTCTCTAGTAGAAAATGATTGTGGTGCTTGCACCTGTCTCAAAGCTTATACTGAACCAATAGAAGTCTTTCAGATTGAATTTATTAGAAGCAATTCCTGCAGATAACAGAATATCATATAGGATAGAGTTATAAGGGCCGAAAAGGTTTCTTTTGATGTGAACATTAGTAATATAAGAGGTCGATATTTTCAAATTTAGCTTGAAGTTTATAGCATTCTGGGCGTAAATTTACGTGGAAGTGATAGTATTATATGCCCTCACTCATATCATTGCGTTATATAGTAGCTGAACGTTAATTGGCAGATAACTTTGAAGCAAAGGTTAAAATAGTCAGAGATTTAGGATAGAAACTAAATGTTTATAGATCATAGTTTATATGAAAATAATAAAGGTTTTTGGAATTCCAATAGACAATAAAAAACATTGCATGTAGCACTACAACAGGTTATTGTGTCACATTGTATAATTATATTGTATTAAATTTATGTTGGCGATGATTTTACAATTGGAGTGCGTTAAAGAACTTTGTTGAATAATGATAACCAAACATTGGAAAATATAGTATGCAAGTAAATCTTGCAAGGGAGAGATAAAGAGGGTAATTAAAAAAGACAGAATGAACTGTGAAACATTTTCTTCTAGTAAGGGTACCATCGATTGCAGATAAAGATGTGTGAGTAGAGCGAAAGTTCCCGATGGCAAAGATGAAAGCGGTGGATGTGTATTGAGCAAAAAGATTTCGAATAAGTTTTGCTAAAAAAAAATAGGAAAGAAAGGGAAATGGAGAGATTTTTCACACGAAGATATGGATGATAAGCAAATATTGGAGTGAGGAGAATTGTGGTTTAATCCTTAGGATATTTCCAAAGTTCGTTCAAAAAGGTAAAATGATAAAAATATGGGTTAAATGAATGATGTTGCTTAATTATTATCTATTTAGTAATATTTTTTTTTTAAATATATATTTGAATCTGTTTCAATTCTAGAAATAATAATTCACAAAGAAAAAATTACAACCATTGAAATTTCTGAAATACAAGGTGATAATTACTAAGGTTATTGCATCACAGAGCACCAATTTAAAGATAATTATTGACTTCTAAAATACTGGTTACACTCCTATGAAGAAGTCTTCTTGACGCTCAAGAATTTAAAATGAACGTCAAGATCATCTCCTGGTAAGGTCCTACTTTAAGGGTCATGTTGCCTAGAGTGTTAAGTTTACTCAAGTTAGGAAAGAAGCAAGTGTAAACAATTCAGCACACACAGTAAGGCGGAGAGTTGTCGACAAAGGTCTCAAGTCCAGGAAGGATTGTGAAGTAGAATCATACAGCAAGAAGAAGCTTATCGATAGGCTCCAATTTTTGTCGGTAATATGAAAATTGGACTGTTGAATACTGGAGGAAAGTGACATTCTTTGATGAATTTTCTTTTCCGCTTGTTAGAATATTCATGAAGATCTCTCGTTGGGAGGAGAAAGGGGAGCGCTTTAACGAGACCTGATTGGTACCCACGATGAAGCATCCGGAAAGTCTTCATCTCTGGGGTGTCTTTCACCTCAATGAACGGGAACATTAACACTTTTACCCAGGATCACTATCATAAACTAAAAATGGTAACGAAACGTATTTCATCAGCACATTTTTCCAACAGTTCAGTAACAATTTAGGGATTCTAGCTGTATTTTTTAGCATTAAGGCGCCCTTATCACAAAGCAAAATCAATAACAAAGTTCTTGAATGAAAATAACATCGAATTTTAGCACTTTGTTCCTGGAATTAATTTGATCTGACTCAATCACAAATTTGTACGCGATAATAAACCAGGTGGTAATTTCCAGAAGCCGTCCAATTTGTGGAAGTTCTGGGTATTTATTGAACTAAAACAGAGCAATATCAGTTATGGTATAACCATAAATTTGGTCTCAAACATGGAAAAACGAATTGAAGCAGTCCTGGTGAAAAAGGATCATCATAGTAAGTATTGAGTGCGCGCATCAATTGATTGTATTGATTAATAAAATGGGTTTTGGCTCTAATTTTTGATATATTTCACCTTCAAATTATGATAAAAACATACTAAACCAAAATGCAATGTTTGATTAGTTCTTTTATTTTTCTAGGGAAAAATATAGTAGTTTCAAACTTTTAGCTATAACTATACATGGTTCCTTTCGAATGAAAATCCATAAAGACAGTAACTTACAGTTAATCCATCTCGTTACAATTTATCCTTTCTATTAATGTGCCCTGAAAGTATACTAATTTATTAATATTTTATTCTCCCTGTTACCACTCGTAAAATTTTCTTGGCTAATGAACCTCGTGTTGATATACGCCAGTTCTGTTCAAATACTTTTAACTTCGTTTTAGTGTTAGTTTCTATGATGTTATTCCCGCTTAGAGACAAGTGGTTTGGTAGTATGATTTGGTGATTGAACGAGAGAAAACCCCTCAAACTCTATTCATGAATTGCTTTTTATATGGATTCAATTAATTTCGCTTCACGCCAATGGCTGTTTTCATATTTCCGTTAATAAAAAAAAAATCCCCGTAAGGGGCGCGGCGATTTGCCATCCTGGCCGCCGTGCTGACGGGACTCAGCACCCCGTCCAGCCCCAGCTTAGCCTCTTTACCTTCCTTCAAAACACTTGTTTCCTTTCTTTTCATACAACCTCTCCCACAACTTTCTCTGGTCAGCCTCTAATTTCACAGGGTAGATGCTGACCTCCTTCTCAGCCAACCATCCCGGATCGGGGCTGAGGGGAGAGATGACAATATTCCCTAACCCCTGAGCTCCGGTCTTGGGTGGCTGGCTTTTAACAACCTGCTTCATCCCCACCCATACCTTCCTCACATCTCTTTTCCTCTCCTCTTCAAAATCTATTAATTTTTACGCCGTGTTCAAGGTTGAGCCGCCATGCCGATGGACTGCCAGGCCACCAGGCGGGAGGGGTGGCCCCAAATGGCGGCGCCTGGCTCTGCCAGGCCTGTAAGCACCTCTTGCAGTGCGGGCAACTGCAAGAGGTGATGAGCTATTGCGTCCCGTATTAAAAAAAGGGTCACCATGCCCATGTATGAAAAAAACAAAAACCCCAACCCCCAACTTCCCCCAAAACATCTACGGAGCCGCCCTCGGGCAGCTCCACCGAGAAAATGGAGGTCCCATCCCTTGTGCTTGTGCAGGGGACCCTGTATACTTCTTTAACCGGAGAGGCTTACTCCTCTCCTACGCCTACGGGTGTAGGGGACTCCCCCTCACCCCCTTCTCTGGAGGTGCTTTCGGGCACCTCCCTATCTCCAGCGGCAGTCCCTCCTTTGATTTCTAAGGAGACTGCCAAGAAAGCCAGAGGGCAGCCCATTGCCGACCACCCCACGTGCGTGCAAGTGGCTCAGTAGGGCAAACCCCCTTAGGGGGGAGAGGGAAGCCAGGCCCCTTCGGTCGCTTCCCTCAAAAGACCTGCTGGCAAGAATTTTAAACCTTGCCGGGGTCAAGGCCTGTGCCTCCCCACACAAGACTGGCGACACTACCAAGGGGACCTGCTATGTCCTGGGAGGGGATGGCCAACTGGAGGCCCCTCCTGTGATAGACATGGTCCTTGAGGAGACCCAGCCTCAGACGGTAGGACCTTCCATGGGGGGAAATCCGGGCTCGGCGCCAAGCACCGAACCCGAATCAGCCCCTATGCAAGGTCCCCCTCAAATGGCCGAGGGCTCCGAGGCAGTAAAAGGAGGGGAGGGATCTCCTCCGACAGGTGCCCCTGCGACTACCAGGACCTTCTTCATTTCAGGAAGGGACCTGGCTGAGGCCGGCCCATCTGGCATGGGGGTTCTGCCAGCGGAGGTGAGAAGCGGGTTCATTCCCCGCCCTCCTTTCCTAAAAAGAAAAAGACTAAAAAGACTAAAAAGACGAAGAAGACTCGGGGCTCCTCTCCATCCGCGGGGGCTGCGGGGACGGATGGGTCTGCTGCCACTTTGGTAGGCGACCAAGCCAAGATCGGCACATCCGGCCTCTCTACCTCCTCGTGTGCGGAGCCCCTGACTAAGACTAACACCAAGAATGCACAGGGCGGAGCCTCGATGACATCGGGGCCCCTGATTCAGAGGTTACCTGGCGTTTTCGAGCCCGCTGGCTTCAAACGCTTCCTCGTTATTCGCTCCACTGATGGCACCATGTTGTCCAATGGCAACATGATCCATCAGAGGAGAGGATTAGCTAGTGCAATTGGTAGATAGCTGAAAGTGACCCGTTTCTCGGACGGGAGCCTTCTGGCTAATGCGGTGAATCCCGCCGAGGCGGCCAAGATAAGTGATCTTCGGACACTTCATGGCACCCCGGTGAATGTGACGCCGCACTCTACCATGAACTTTGTGAAAGGAGTAGTTTATGCGAGGGAACTCGTTGACTACTCCATTGAGGACATCACCCTAGAGCTGGCCGACCATGGGGCGGTCAAGGTCGAACGTGTGATGAGAAAACAGGGAGGGGCCTCGAGACCCACCCCTACACTCTTCGTCACGTTCGACTGTGACAAGCTCCCTGAGTCGGTGCGTGCCGGTTGGTACCGCTACCGCGTGAAGGCATTCGTGTCACTGCCGCGGCGGTGCTATTACTGTCACCGCTTCGGCCATACGAATCGATCATGTAGACGTGCAAAATCGGGGTCACCCGAAGTCTGTGTAAATTGCTCCAAGCTCGCTCACGATAAGTCCAAATCGTGTGTGGCCAAGTGTGACAATTGCGGAGAGCCGCATCCTGCTTCTTCGAAGCAATGTGTTGCATATCTCATTGAGAAAGAAATCCTGGCCGTTCAGGCCCAGGATCGACTCTCATTCCGCGAGGCTAAGGACTTGGTCCTGGCGCGCCCGGCTCTGCCTGGGACGTCATATGCCTCAATAGTTAGGAAAGCACCCTCTGCTCCTGGCCCATCCAGGCCAACGAGCACGGTTGTTTCCGCGCCCATTCGGAGCCCTTCTGCGGGCTCTACTACACCCGGGCGCTCCCTGTGGTAAAGCTGGCGGCAAAAAGGGTTCACACCCAGCCCCGGCTAAAACCAGGGCTCCCCCCTCTTCCCCCAGCGTGACCGTTTCCCGTAAGGCGAAACGGCCACGCGCCTCCACAGAGTCGTTAGACTCACAGGAGGCAACACCCCTGAAGATGGTCGCTAGGCCATCTTCCGGGGTTCCTAAAGCTGTTCCCCGAAAGGAGGACAGCAACAAAGGAGCTTCGGCCCCTTCGCCCACGCCCCGAGGGGGAGCGAGTGGCTTGGACACGGTGGTTCCTCTAAAAGAGGGCCCCCCGCCTCCGAAGCCGCAACGCCCGCCTAAGGTTTCGAGGCGGAGGGAGGAAAAGACTCGCATGGCGAGCCCAACCTCCCCCAATAAGTCCTCGAAGGCGACAGCGCCTTCAGCGCTTTGTCCGGCCAACAGCGCCCGGGGTTCTGCCTCCTGGAAGCGTACGGCCATTCCCGTGAGGGTCTTCAATTCGAGGAGGGCCCACGCGTCTTCTCCAAGCTAGGTCTGGAGGGCATATTCCTTCAATGGAATTGCCGTGGACTCCGGGCCAACTGGCGGGAGCTGCGGAGGCTTGTCTCGTCCCGTTCCCCGTTAGCTATTTTTTTGCAGGAGACCATGCTAGGCGCGTGCCCGCTGCCTGCCCTCCCGGGGTATAAGGGTCTTGCGACCCCACCACCGCGGGATGGCCGGGCTGCGGGATGCGCGGCATGATGTCTCCGTTCTTCCTTTCTCTTTAGATACCTCCTTTCAGGCAGTGGCTGTGCAGCTGCACCTGGATAGGAGGTATACTATCATTTCTGCGTACATTCCACCGTCAGCTGACTTCGACGCGGGGGACTTCCGCCGCGTCGTGGCACGGTTGCCGAGGCCCTATCTCTTGCTTGGAGATCTGAACGGCAGGCATCCTCTCTGGGGAGATTACTCCATAAATCCCAGGGGACAAGTCCTTGCCGATCTGATCGAAGACGTGAGATGGGTGTCCTAAACGTGGATGAGTTTACGCATCACCTTCCGAGAACCGCTTCATTTTCTTGCCTTGACCTATCTTTGTGCTCTTCGGATGCACAGCCTGATTTTGATTGGGGGGTGGTCGATGACCTCCATGGTAGTGATCATTCAAATACCATTTCAAATATAATTTTCAGGGCAACTGCCGCCTGAGAGACCACCTCGGTGGTGCTTGGCGCGGACGCGGTGGCCTGCATTTCAGGAAATGACTGAATTCCCTATCTCAGTCGAGGAGTTTAGGTCGGTAGCTGAGGCCGTTGAGTTCTTCTCCGGCAACCTCATCGCCGTGGGCCTGACTACTATTCCTAAGGCGTCTGGCCGTTTTGCACGCTGACCACTCCCATGGTGGTCGGCCGAGTGTGAGACGGCCCTCAAACAGAAGCGTTATGCCTACATGCGCTATAAGCGCCGCCCGAACGATTTCACTGTCGCTGAATTTCGTCGACCTTGGGCTAGGTTCCAGGATATTTCAAAGCACGCCCACCGCTCTTCTTGGCGGGCATACGTGTTATCACTTAACGGGAAGCGAGTCAAAAGGATTCGGGGCAAGTTCTCGCAGGACCCCCCCTCCCGTTCTCCAGGAGAACGGGACCGCAATCTCGGACCTCGCGTCCGTGGCGGAATCCTTAGCGACCGCTTTTTCTGCATTCTCTAGCCGTGATGCTGCTCCGCCAGCATTCAATGCACGTCGTGATGTCGCGGAAGGCCGCCGACTGAACTTTACCTCCAGAGGCGGAGAACCCTTCAACGACAAGTTTACATACTGTGAGTGAGTTGCGTTATGCTCTCGCTTTGTGCGCGGACACCGCCCATGGTCCGGACGATGTCCCGTACGCCATGCTTCGACACCTGGGTGAGCGAGGCATGGCCTTTCTGTTAGATTTGTTCAACAGGATCTGGGTGGAAGGTCTTCTCCCAGACTCCTGGCAAATCGCTACTGTGCTCGCCTTTCGCAAGCCGGGAAGAGATCACTCTACTCCGACCGGTTTCCGCCAATCTCTCTAACCTCTTGCGTGTGCAAGTTGATGGAGAAATTGGTAAATGTTAGATTAGCCTTTTTCCTGGACAGCGGAGGCCATCTGTATTCTGCACAGTGCGGCTTCCGTAAGTTCCACTCCACGTCGGATGCTCTGCTCCGACTGGAAAATGCCATCTGCGAGGCTTTCCTTTGTAGACAGCACTACGCCAAGGTGTTTTTTGATCTGGAGAAGGCCTATGATACTGCATAGCGATACGGTATCATGGAGACTCTCCACACGATGGGGGCGAGGGGATGCCTCCCAATGTTTATATCTGAATTTTTGCGAGATCGTCGATTCCGCGTACGGGTGGGGGAGCTCTCTCCTGCCCAAAGGAGCAGGAAGAGGGTGTCCCGCAGGGAAGTGTCCTCAGTGTCACACTCTTTGCCCTGAGCATCAACGGGATCACCTCGCTGCTGCCGGAAGATGTTCTCGCTACGCTCTACGTGGACGACCTTTCGATCTCTTTTGGCGCGGCCCAGATGCCAACTCTGGAGCGTCGACTCCAACAGGCATTGAACCGCGTCTCTCGCTATGCCGAAGCGCACAGGTTTCAGGTTTCTTTGGCCAAGACCAAGGTGGTGCACTTCTGCCGCCATCCACGGCTTTACCCCGACCCAGATTTGTTTCTTAATGGGGTGCGCCTGGATGTGGTTGAGTCGCACCGTTTCCTTGGTCTTGTATTCGACCGACGCCTCACCTGGGAGGCTCATATTCGCAGCCTTAGGGTCTCTTGTACCCACGCCATGGACATTCTCCGTTCCGTGACGTTCAGCGCTTGGGGCGCTGATAAGGCTACTGCCTTACTTTTTTATCGATCCTTTGTTCGCTCGAAGCTCGACTACGGATGCGAGTTTTATGCATCCGCAGCCGAGCGTTTATTGCGGAAGGTGGATTCGATCCACCACACTGGCCTTCGCCTTGTGACCGGTGCCTTCCGCACTCCCCCCATTGAGAGCCTGTTGGTCGATGCTGGGGAGATGCCACTCGCTCTGCGCTGCGTGCAGTGCATCACTTGCCTTTACGCGCGAGCCAGGCGCCTCCCTCAGTCGCCAACAGCTCTCACTGCATCCGCAGCTGATCTCGATGGTGCCTATGACGCCGAGAGACGCCAGTCATACCCTAAGCCCTTTGGATTTAGGGTTAGGAAACTTCTTCGAGAGGTAGATATAGCTCTCGGGCCGGTGGCGCCCCTGGTTCTGCCCAGGAAGCCACCCTGGAGGGTACCACATTTGGCTATTTGTCGCCACGCCTCTGCTCCCAAAGCTTGTACTGCGCCGGGAGTATTGCGTTCGACCTTTTTGGAGCACACATCATGTCACGCTGGTACCGTGCCAGTGTATATGGATGGCTCCAAGTCCCAAGAGGGGGTCGGCTTCCACGCCGTATCCCCTCTGTTTGAATTCAGCGGGGCTCCACCAGGCGCTGCGTCTGTCTTCACGACCGAGCTGGTGGCAATACACCACTCGGTACGGGAGATTACGCGACGTGCCCGGTTCGGAGACCGGATTGTGATCTATAGCGACTCACAAAGCGCCCTGAGTGCTCTCGGGGCATTGGAATCTCCGCATCCCCTGGTTTGCGAAATCCGTGACGCCACGGTTTTGGCGAGCCGGGCAGATGTCGAGATTATCTTCTGCTGGGTTCCTGGACATGTAGGAATTGCGGGGAATGAGCGCGCCGATGAGGGCGCCAAAGAGTCCGCGAGGACTCTGCGACCGGACCAGCGTTTCGCTCTTTCTCACACTGACTACATGGCAGGAATACGGGCAGCTCTTCGGACTGCTTGGCAAAGAAGATGGAAGATGGTCGAAGGGAACTTAAAGTTGCGTGCCATTGCGCAGCGACTGTTCCCATGGACCTATCCCCCAATGCCGCGACGGCTTCAGGTTGCTTTCTGTCGTCTCCGAATCGGGCACACTCGTGTGACGCATCGCTATTTGATGGAGCGCTCGCCTGCGCCCTATTGCAACGACTGCGTCGTCCCCCAGACTGTTCGGCACATTCTTATCGAATGTCCCAGTCTGGGTGATCTTCGCGCACGACACCTATCCCGGTACCGGGATGGGCGGGCTCGCTACCGCCTGTCCCTTGTACTCGGGACGAGTGCGTGTACTTTGACTGGTGGACTTATTGACTTTTGGGGGGAGGCCGGCCTTCTCCCTTTCATTTAACCCGGTTTAATTGTTGTTGTTTTTGTTATTGTTTTTGTTATTGCCTTGTTACTGTTTCTTTTTATTGTTTCCTGTTCAATTTTTTAAAGTAGCCTAGAACTAGGCTGTTTGTTTACGGCAACTTATGCCTTAGTCGGCAGTCGCCAGATAGCCCCTTAATTAAAAAAAAAAAAAAAATCCGTTAATAACTAATGAAGTTGGAGGATTTTAGACTTAATTCTTTATGGCGATTCCTAAAAATTCTCAATACGTGTCCTAGGATAAATATTTTGCTCTTTAGTTGTGCACTTTTGTTCCGGGAGTTTTACTTTTCACCTGGCCTTCTCTTAGTTTTAGTTCTTGGAACTGTTGTTTACGCTTTAAATTTCGTTCCTATTCCTTCTCTCCGTAAAATTCTTAGTCACGTGCATGGATGGTAACCATTTTACTTTTCAATGAGTTTTTGAAAGTTTTGAAAGTCGTAAAGTCAGATTATGTTTGTCAATTAAATCTCTTTTTTTAATTATTGAAATAATTGAAAGCACGTGACTTAGGTCCGTTGACCTTGTTTCATCACTTTTAGCAATTATGCTAATCCTGCAGTTGATGACCGAGTGTTTTTCAACACATTCCTATACATGGAAAATATAGTACCTAGAACCTTATATTCGTCGGGTTCTACCAGCTCTTTGGGAATATTTTCTCAATAATTCTTAAGAGAAATCAATCAAACTAACAAGGGGAAACCTGATACATTGAGAGAAGTTTCAAATATCATATTTTTAAACGAGAATAAATACGATTCTTCCAAAACTTCAAATTTCAATTTCGGGTACAATTTACAATCGAATTTAAGAGTAAAATCATTTGGGTAAATCGCGCATGAAAGAAACATCCCGCAATGTATTTAGTTGCAATACAATGCTGAAAGGGTTTGATGTACCGGTCAGGTGATTTTTAGTGATATAGAGTGGCTTTTATCACGGATATTTTAATAAATTCATAGATCATAAATACTGTACCTTTACTGTAGGGTCGACATCCACATTTACATATTTATGTGCTGTCTGAAGCAAAACCTAACCGGATAAAGTAAAAGCCATCTTTCCTCTTCAACACCAATAAAGACCATTCCCAAAACTGACCAAGTAGTAGAGAAATGCCCTAAAGTAAAGCTAAAAATCAAACGCATTTTAAATTTCAATGAATTTTTGAAAATTTTGAAGATCATAAGGGCAGATGATGTTTGTTAATTGATATTACGTTTGTTAATTAAATATTTTTTCCCAAATTATTGAAATAATTGAGAAAAAGCGATTTAGTTCTGTTGGCCTTGTTCGTTTCATGATTGATTTGAAAATAAACAGATTTATTAAATTTTTAAATGTAAATTGAAATGTAATGAATTAAAATAAATAAAGGATCGGTGAACTACTTTATTTAAAAGGGTATTTGCTAGCGATTGTTTTACAAAAATGATTCAAAACGTATTTGTATGAAGGGTTTTAGGCATACTCGTATTCTTTTACATCTAAGAATCTGCTTAATTCTTAGGTTAGGTTAACTAACCCACCTTCACCTACTTAAAAACACGTCCTATTTTCGTAACTTATTTAAATTAACAATACTATTAATGACTTTAGTTACCCTCTGCCATGTCTTTACAATTATATGCAATCCTAGCCTCTAGTCCAAAAGTCAAGCATGAACAGACTGCACCAGTTGGCTCTTGCGTGTGAATTAGACAACTCAAGAACTCCTTCAATACTTTTACAATTGCCATTTTTTATATATAATTACCATTATTTTATTTGTGTTAATCCTAACATTTAAACATTTCATCTTTCATATATTATCTAACCAAGTTCCATTACTTATTTAAATTCTATATTCTATTACCAAAATTTTAACTTACATCAGCCATTTATCCGTTCATTCCATAAGCTTATCAAGTTCTTCTTGCAATTCATAACCCAAAGTTTCATGATTGTTAATAGTGGCTATTTATTATCACCAGCAAACTTTCAAATATTACCTTTAATTCCAAAATCTAGTTTATTTATATGTACATAGAGATAAAATGGACTAAGCACAAACTCCTGTGGAACACCACTTTTAACCTCGATCAATTTAGATATGTTCATTTAATATTTAATCGCTGTTTTCTTTCACTAAAACAATTTTATATACCTATATTCCATTTTTTTTATGTTTATAAATAACATTGGAGAGATAATTGTTGTTTATTAAATTTGTAAGCATTATTCCTACTAGTAGGAAAGGAAAGATACAATGTTATTATATCTTGCATAAATGATCATCTTTTCTGGCATAGTAACTGGTAGAACAATGGCTTCACAAGCGGTTGGACTTGATATTGTTATATAAATGTTCTAAGAGTCAATCCATGCAAATAAAAAACAAGAATTGAATCCAGTTTATAAACCATTATGAGTCCATTCTTAATATTTTATTATAAAATAAATTTGTGAATGTAGCAATCGATTTCACAATACTGATCATTAATCTTATCCGGAAAACATTTTATTCGGGATCATCTATTTTTAGGTCGCGTCACCTAACAAACTTAGGAAATGAAAATTTTACTCTTAGTGTCTAGGTTTAATAACAAGAGATTCTTTTTCTTCTAAACTCAGTCTTTCAGTGAAATTTAAACTCGACTCAGGAAATAATATTATAACATACTCGTATTATTTAAGGATGTCAAGGTGAATAAAACAACCCATTTAATGGGTTGCAATAAGTACTTAGGACATTGACATTGTGGATCTGATGAATCCTTATAGCGTCTCTAGCACCATCTTTGGCAGCGTAAGGTTGAAGGCGACTAAAACAGAGAAAAAAAGATATGGCGGGAAATCACCTGTGAAAAACCTTACCCGCGAACGCATCAGCTTGTTTCGGAAATAAGCTGCGTCTATTTTCACGGGTGAGCTGATTGCACGGGTGGAGGAGATTACCTTCCGTGCCCGATTCAAAAAACTATTTTGTAATCAAGAGCAACTCACAGAGAGCCCTATTTTCCTTTGATGCATCGCGCAATTTCCTCCTCTTCTCTTTCGTTATATCCGTGACACCACGGTTCCTGCAAATCGAGATGATTTCCCGATTGTCTTCTGCTAGGTAACTGTGCCTGCAGTGGTTGTTGGGAACCAGTAAGTTATGAGTGACCCAGACTATCTGCACAGACTACATGGAAGGGATCAGGTCAGCCTTTTAAGCTGCATGTCAAAAGAGATTGGAGAGGGCGTTTTTTTAGCATATGTAGCAGATGTATGAGTCTTTGACGTTTTTGCAGTATTGCTACGAGTAACTTCAAGCGATCTAACTCTTGACAGTAACTATCAGCATTCATTGTTTGTTAAAGTGGCAATACTTCGAAAGGTAATTTACGGAGGCATACCTTTCATAATTAAAAGAATAGCTGCGTTTATTCACCTGTAAATAGTTTGTAAACAATGTTTTATAATATTCAAAGTATAGATTCTTTACCTTTTTAGCTCCAGACACTATTTTAATCATATCTCAGAATTTCATTCTTGATGTTTACAGAGGTTTGGATGAAAAATTGAATTCTCAAAATATGATAACTAAAGATAGAATATTTTACAGATATAAAGTAAACTAATTATGTTAATTTTAAACAGCGACATTCAATAAATTTGAAATGCCTGTGATTATCTACAATTTGTAAAATCTTATTGGTAAAAAGATAAATATTCCAATAGTTTCAGTGTTCTTATCTGTGATGTTCAATTTCTTCCATTGAAACCCTGAAAGTTTCTTCCTGTGAGGACAATCTTTGGTTTAAAGCGATTAATAGAGAATTGTGTGGTTCAAATATGGGAAGTAAATCAAGGCAAAATTCTTCGAATTTCTCTGAATGAGCTGATTTATAACTGTGCCAGGAAATCAGATATCTTTGTGATTTAATTTTTTTGTGAAAATATAGGTAGATATGGTGGAAAAACCGATGGTTAAGAGAAATATATAGTTATAGAATCAAAAACAGCAAAACCCTATGATCCGCTATAGAGTGAGAAAAGTTGTACATATGTTGTAAACAAGAATGTTCCAAGGTGGTAGTTGCATGTAAAAAAATGGGGGCAACTTGATTAGTCACGACAATATATGAGGTTGAGTGAGATGAAGTGCGGAGGCTTGGTAGTCTGTCTGAAAGATTGATCATAAGAAGGAATATTTAAGAGAGAGGGAGACTGAGAGACAGAGAAGTGAATAATGTTTTGCCAGAATGGTGTACATCGCCTAAGCTTGATAGAGGAGTGCTTAGGATCTACCGGGGATGAACCTTGCCTGGAAAAGATGCTACATTAGATAGCATCAAATCCCGTAAGGATCGATGTCGTGGAAAGAAAGGATAGATTACTTCGTCCTTAAGAAAGCTAAAGGAGATGACAAGGGAATCGTTTATCTTTGATGCTCACCAACCAAACTTATTTATGGGAAAGTTTCGATGCTATAGGAAAATGTAAAAGGATATTAACCTTCACTTTCAATCTTAACCATGCAATTTAATTTCCAGATTTACTAAAGCATTCTAAAGTACAACTTATTTGATTATAGATTATAAGAAGTATGAAACTTAACAATTATCTGGTCCATTTGTCCTCCTCACTAATCAATGAATATTTATCGATTCTAATTTCGGTTCATCAACAAAAGAAATTGAAAGCGATGACAGCCTTTCCGATTGAAGGCTGCTCGAAATTAGGGACGTACCTGCCTGTTTTTATGTTGGTTTTACCCACGATACTCATCTTATGATGAAGGCAACTGAAACATTCTAAGAATGAACGTTCACCATTTTGTGGGTTTCCAGTTCCAACGCTCATAGTTGCGTTCACTTCTGATGGCAACTCTAACAGTTTCTTTCTGTTCCGGTTCCATAAGTCACAGTTTCCTCCTCTTCCGGTTCCAAAAGTCACAGTTTACTCCTCTTCGGGTTCCAACGCTCACAGTTGCGTTCACTTCTGATGGCAACTCTAACAGTTTCTTTCTGTTCCGGTTCAAAAAGTCACAGTTTCCTCCTCTTCCGGTTCCAAAAGTCACAGTTTCCTCCTCTTCCGGTTCCAACGCTCACAGTTGCGTTCACTTCTGATGGCAACTCTAACAGTTCCTTTCTGTTCCGGTTACAAAAGTCACAGTTTCCTCCTCTTCCGGTTCCAAAAGTCACAGTTTCCTCATCTTCCTGTTCCGAAAGTCACAGTTTCCTCCTCTTCCGGTTCCAAAAATCACAGTTTCCTCCTCTTCCGGTTCCAAAAGTCACAGTTTACTCCTCTTCGGGTTCCAACGCTCACAGTTGCGTTCACTTCTGATGGCAACTCTAACAGTTTCTTTCTGTTCCGGTTCAAAAAGTCACAGTTTCCTCCTCTTCCGGTTCCAAAAGTCACAGTTTCCTCCTCTTTCGGTTCCAAAAGTCACAGTTTCCTCCTCTTCGGGTTCCAACGCTCACAGTTGCGTTCACTTCTGATGGCAACTCTAACAGTTTCTTTCTGTTCCGGTTCCATAAGTCACAGTTTCCTCCTCTTCCGGTTCCAAAAGTCACAGTTTCCTCCTCTTCGGGTTCTAACGCTCACAGTTGCGTTCTTTTCTGAGGGCAACTCTAACAGTTTCTTTCTGTTCCGGTTCCAAAAGTCACAGTTTCCTCATCTTCCGGTTCCAACGCTCACAATTGTCTTCACTTCCAGTTCGAATGCTCAAAGTTGTGTTCTCTTCTGGTTTACCAGTTCGCAGTTGCGTTTTCTTCTGATTGCACCGCTGACATTTTCTTTTTCATCCGGTTCCAACGCTCACAGTTGCGTTATCTTCCGATTTCAATGCTCACCCTTGTGTTCTCTTCCAGTTCTAATGCTCAAAAGTGTGTTTTTTTCCGGTTCCAACGCTCACAGTTGCATTCTTTTCCGGTTCCAACGCTCACCGTTACGTTTTCTTCCGGTTCCAATGCTCACAGTTGTGTTCTCTTCTGGTTCCAATGCTCATACTTGTGTTATCTTCCGGTTACAATACTCACAGTTTCCTTCTCTTCCGTTTTCAACACTCACAGTTTCTTTCTTTTCCGGTTCCAACGTTCACAGTTTCGGTCTCTTTCTGTTCCAATGTTAACAATCTCTTTCTCTTCGGCTCAAACGCTCAAAATTTCGTTTTCTTCCGGTTCCAACAGTTGTGTAATCTTCTGATTGCAACGCTAACATTTTCTTTCTCTTCCGGTTCCAAAACTCACAGTTTCCTCCTCTTCGGGTTGCAAAGCTCATAGTTTCGTTTTCTTCTGATGCCAACGCTACCACTTGTGTTATCTTCCGGTTACAATAATTACATTTTCTTTCTCTCCCGGTTCCAATGCTCACAATTTTTTTCTCCTCCGGTTACAACGCTCATAGTTGTGTTATCATCCGGTTCCAACGGTCACAGTTTCGTACTCTTTCGGTTTCAATGTTCACAGATGTGTTATCTTCCTGTTACAACGCTCACAGTTGCGTCTTCTTCTGATTACACCGCTCACAGTTTCGTTATCTTCCAGTTCCAACATTCACAGTTATTTACTCCTCCGGTTTTAACAATCACAGTTGTGTTTTCTTCCGGTTGCAATGCTCACAGTTGTGTTCTCTTCTGTTTGCGACGCTAACGGCTTCTTTTTCTTCCGGTTCCAAGGATCATAGTTTCGTTCTTTTCCTGTTCCAACGCCAACAGTTGTTTTTCTTCTGGTTCCATGGTCACATTTACATTCTCTTCCGGTTCTAACGCTCACAGTTATGTTCTCTTCCGGTTCCAACGCTCACAGTTTATTTCTCTTCCAGTTCCAACGGTAATAGTTTCATTCTCTTCCTGTTTCATTGCTCACGGTTGCGTTATCTTTCAGTTTCAACACTCATCGTTGCGTTCTCTTCCGGTTCCAACGCTTACAGTTGCCTTCTCTTCCGATTGCGACGCTCACAGTTTCTTTCTCTTCCAGTTCCAACGCCCATAGTTTCTTCTTCTTCCAATTTCAACGCTCAGAGTTGTGTTCTCGTCCTTTTTTTAATCCTTACAGTTGTGTTTTCTTGCGGTTCTTAGGCTTAAAGTTGCATTCCTTCTCAGATCCATTGCTTTAAGGAGGATCTGCAGCTAAATATTCTGTACAGATTTTCATTTCCTATATCTCAGCCACTTTCCTTACAGATCTCTCTTTATAAACATCCTGGCAAACATGCCATTATAGTTTTTCCGATAAATTTGGAGAAAATATAGGTATCATGAATACTCCTATGGCATCACATTTATGTTTGCTGTGATATAGATGGGGGACCGTAAAATAAACGTTACCTTAATCCTCTGTTCATCTAACAAATAATTACATCCTATGGCTTTATTTGGCTTACAATGAGAAAATGAGTTCAACCTTGTCTAGGTCGTAGGTCAGTAGTATGCAATGACTACACATACACAATGAAAGAGAGAGAGAGAGAGATAGAGAAGGACAAATATACATTTTGTTAGGCCGAACTGTCAAAGATGGAATGGTAAAAGCAATAAAATAAGGTCAAGGTGATCTGGAGACAGTTTGTGAATCAGCGGAATCTGATTAGAACATCTGGTTTGAAATCCAACCACAATGTGAGAGCAAATAGGCAAACAGAGTAATTGGAGCTGTCTGGAATGGGGACAAAATCGGCGACAAAAGATGTTTTGCCTTAATGTAAAATTTTATGAGAGCAATCTTAGCTTTAAGCAAACGGAATCTCTGTGATGCCTGAGCAAGGAGGAAACCACGAAATTAAGATTCTGAGTCTGGAACTGCGGCCAATCGCAGCCTGGACTCCAACCAATCACAGGCTTTGCTGAAAGCATTGGGTCGGCAGGCTCCGCCTCAGCAACTCAGGGAAAGCGGAGCTACAATTCGCCTTCAGGATGCTCTTTGGTATAAATATGAAAGGATTAATCATTAATCAACATTATAATAACTAGACTAACATTAAATACTCTTAATTCGCCGCTCTGCGGTTCTCCATTATTCTTGCTCTTGCCATGATAACCCGATTTAGAATATTCCGTTACGCAAATTAAATCTTTACCGTAAATGTAGACATTTCAAAGTGGTATCAAAATACAAGTGTTCAATTCCTTCACAAAGGAGCCTTTTACTTACAAACGTTGAGTGGTTAATACCCCTCGGACCGTATGTCAAGAAACCTGTAAGCAAGCCACTTTATCAAACCCTTATAGGATCGCCTTGCAATTAAAACAAGGCCTACTTACGCCAAACCTATAACTGGAGACCCTATTGTCGTAGAATAGACTCTCGACGATATACCATATATAACTATTCGTTGAGGGAACTTCTTTAATTATCTTTAGAGTGCGTGGATGTCTGGCTGGCCGATATTATGTATCTTCGATATGCTTAAGAAGTGGAACTGAGCTCAAGGATAATAATATTGCTATCATAAATAAAATAGAGTTTTATTAATAATAACTATCAAGAACACACAAAACGGAAAATATTGACATAAACAGAGAATGGAAAGGGTCGTGGGGACTTGAGCTAATCCGAGGATTAAAAGATTTAAAAAGGTAAAACAAATATAAAGTTAAAGAGATGGGATGGTTCGCTAAACCATTTAAAGCACAGGATAGAGTTGACAAAAGGGTTAAATACTCAAAGGTAACGTTTGGCTTACGTAATTTATACTTGTTGTGCAGAGGTAGGCGACGTGAAGAAATTTCGGTCCGCTGGCGAGTTCCAGCCAAAGTGGGAGGGGGGAATAAAATGATCCTGACGTGGCGTCTTGGAAATAAGAACCGTCTCTTGACGAGCGGCTTGAAGAACAATAGCTGTTCTAACGTTGTTCTATTTCTGAACAACGGGGGAAGGGGTGGGAACCGTTTCTTGTCAACGGGCTTGAACGAACAATGGCTGTTCTAACGTTGTTCTCTTTCTGAACAACAAGGGGGAAGCCTTGTGGACTCGGCGTCACGAAGGCTCAAACCTTGGCACTCAAGGGATATTGCCCTTCTTCTGAACAAGTGATGGTGAATCTCGAGGTTGAGGTCCCTGGGCGCACAAGGTGAGAGAGGGTCGTAGTGATGTTTCGCGACAAAAATCTGGATCTCCAATCTGATCTTAGTGGTAAAGTTTCCATCTAAATAGTCGAGACACTCCCTTCGCGTGGGGGACAATTGAGTGGGAGCTTCGAGGGAATGCACAGCCGAGCCTGAGAACAAGCCTTATCTGCCCATAAGCCTAACTCAATCTGGCGTGATCGACGGATGGGGCGAACGAGGAAGGGGATGATAAACCTCCTTCTTTAAACATTGACTCAGGTGGCTGCGATAAAGCGCACAGCTTCAAAGCGAAGATGCACGTGGGGAGCATCGTGGTTTTAAATAACATGTGATAGTGGTTGAAATTAACGCGGCCTCAACCCGTTCTATCACACCCATATTTGGCGACCTATAGGTCTACGTGATAACTTGACCCAGCCTAAGTAGTACTCAAGAAAATGCACTCGTTCGCTTCGGAGCTTTTGTCCCATATTGTTACGTCCTTTTCCCCATATGTTTCGTTAATTATGGGCACTTTGTTATATCTGGCAATTAACTTTGATTTTGAATATAATGCTAGGATTTCGAATTATGAATAGTTTCGTAGAGTCGAACGTCGATGCTAACCGAAGATTGACTCTGCGTTGAAGCAAAAATGGAGCACGCCCGAAATTGAGATATATATCCTAGTGTGATGGTTATATAATCAAAATTGAGTGCGGTTGGCCTAAATAATCAGTTCTTAGATGTTGTGGGTTTAAAGAAACTGATTGGAGAAAAAACACTTTACTTTATACAAAGAAAATATTATTCGCAAAAGTAAATAACTGACAATAAATAAGATGAGACCCGGGGTACCAAACGGGGGAGGGGGGATACAAATGATTCGATGGGGACGAGCGTGCGTAAGACGATGTGCGGTGATTAGTTACAGGGAAAGGGGGAGATTGCAAATAACGGAGAGACTCATGTGAAGCCTAATTGACTGAAGGCTTTGTATACGACAAGTAAGTGGAGCAATGCAAAGTTCCACTTGCAAAATTCCTTGTTGTTTAACCTCGCTTAGAAATGAACGAGGGACTACTCCAGACAAGATCGAAGTCGATATACAAGTGATAGATGTCTGTCCGTGTCTATCGTCTGTCGGGCGGGAACTCTGGCCTTAGGTACGAGTGAGGCCGGGAAGAGAGGTGACGCGTCGCGTTCGTAGCTGGAAACCGTTGGGAGGCGGGGCAGGGCATACGAGACTGTACCTGCCTGCGAACCAAGACGGGGCTGTATGGTACTTATTTTTCAAAGCTTTTCCCGAAGTAGTTATACTGCCTCGGTGGAAGCGGGTCGTCAGAGGCCCCCAAAAGGGGGACGGGATCTCATTAGACTTGGCGAGCTAGGAGGGGGAGATATTCTCGGCAAACATCACGGGCTCACGCGAATGTCCTCGACGCCGTAGGTCTGTGGCCGATCAAGCGATGTGACGAGGGAGGTGGGGGAACACAAACGAATCACGCGGTCGCGCGAAATCCTCGATGCTCCCTTGGGGCTGTCTTCCCGTGCAGGTGTATCTTTCTCAGGCGCCACGGGGTAGACGTTGGGTTCTAGGAGGGGTGGTAAACTTCTCTTTCTGACCAATAGTAATAGATTTATTTAAAAATAGTGGGGGTGGAGGTGGAGGTGGAGATCCAACAGCCCACAAATAAATGGAGGTATGGAGCAAAATGGAGCAAAGCCCTATATTTCGAAATTCCATTTATAATGCTATATATTACACCCTTAAACTCGATCATTTTAACTAGATATATTGCGAAAGGAAACGAATCTAAATGGGCCAAAGAACAAAAGCGACCGAGTGCGCTTTCTGGAGTATTACCGAAAAATCTACATCAGTGTAGAAGTAATGAATTTTGAAAGTCAAACGGACACAAATAATTATAGATATCTGCAAAGACCTACTCAGATATCTTAAGTTTAATAATAAGTCACTCGGAATGTTATTGTTGTTGTTTATAGCTCCCTGGGAGCAGATATGTAGCATCGCTTCTCCCTTTGACTCGTTGCAAGATAAAAGGAAATAACTATGGTCCTACAGCCGGATTTGTAGACCCTGTCAACATTGCCACAATTAAGTGGGGTCGACTTTTCTGTGAGGCTGTCTTGATGGACCAGGGTAAAGTATTGGAGAGGCTGTTGCATGCTGTGGGATTTTTATAGCACCGCTTGTGCTAGCGGTCCATGCAACAGCTTGGGAGTAGGAGTTCTTTTGCATCACACCTGTTTGTGCCTGTTTAGGTATTTTTGGTAATAGGCTAACCTAGTAATAGTTAATAGATTAACTAAAATATTTCATTAAAAAAATATTTTTTTAATGTTTCCAAAGAGGGACGAACTTACTGGATGACATAATATAGGTATTTGGGCTAGATTTGACGGTTTGCATAAAAGAACCACCGAAATATCTCAACTTCATATAAATATATTTCAAGAATAAAAAATAACAACAACTATATTATGGTTGTGAAATAACAGTTTACTCAAAGTACTTGCCCTCAGCTTTTACCACGGCCTCAAGACGGCTCTGATTCTTGGCGCAGACGTTTCTCACTGTGTCCCTGGAAAAACCTTCGAACACCTACTTGATCTTCGCCACCAGGTCTGCCTTGGGCTGCAGGCAGAACCGCTGGAGTCTTTCTCAACCATATCCGACGCTTAGTAATCCATGGTATTAAAATATGAGGGTCTAGGAGGCTAGGAAGTGGGGCTGGTAAAGTCGTAGAAATTCTCCGACAACACGTCTGACTCTTCCTGTAGGTATGACTTTTTAGAGCCAGAGTTTTCCCGCAATCTACAGCAGCTCTACCTTGCCGTCTGAATTGAGCATAAAACCCTGCTCAAACATGTGGGCAGGTGCGACACCCACCGTCACTGGAGACACACGATACACCATTATGGTTTGGGGGGATCTTAGTCTTCATAATACATTGAATGTCGCATGGGCTATAGGCAAGCCATCTGTTGTTCTATGTGATTTGCAACTGGTCCTAACAGAAGTTCTTTTTATCTGAGAAGAACCAGAACACCCCTCCCTCCAGCTCAGCACTATGCTTCATCTTGTTCAGGAGCTTCTTTGACTTCATCAAGCGATTTTCCTTTACCTTAGCTGTCAGCATTTTTTTATTTGCGCCTCTTGTAAGAGTGATAGCGAAGGTCCTTTTACAGAACCCGTTCGTAGTAAAGACTAAAACACTTATCTCTTTCGCCAAAGCAGGTATTCCCTTGCTCGGGTATTCCATCACCTTGTCCTGCAGTTAAAAAAATTCCGGCGTGCGGATGCAGTCAGAATGTTTGATGTGTTTCATATCACGTCTTACAGCCTCTACATTGTAAATAGATGATTAAAAACTACTCGGAATGTCGGTATTTTGATACCCAGTGAGAATCATCATGATGTAGGCAACTCTTTTAAAATATTAAGATGACTTTCAGTTCTACAAGTCAGTTAGCTTTTCTAGACTAAAACTATACTTTGTATGTTATCTAACGCGCCGTTGACTGTTTACCGGTATATCAACATTTTCCTAATTATTAATTCTTAATTATTAAAGTTAGCCCAAACTTTCTATAGTTGTATTTTTATACTGAAAGCTTTATTGGAACTTGCTTTTCGTGCTCTTATAAAGACTACTTTCGTCAGAGTTCCTTTGAAACTCGATCATATTCTTAAGGAAATGATGGTTATTTCTTCAATCCATGAGCCTAATATTTTGCAATATAATCCGGATAAGAGCCTTCTTGTTCGGCTCACTTTAAGCGATCTCTGAAAGTGTTCTATGCTGCCACATTTTCCATTCAAATTTGCTCATTATTTCGCCCATACCACTTTTGATCAATAAATTAAAATGTACGAGGAAATTTCGATTTTTATTAAGAATGGATCACTTTGCTGACACGGGCTAAGAATATTAATGAACTTCTAAGGGATTAGGAATTGTCAATAATGCTGAATGTCTTATTATATTTAGTGTTCAGTTATATTAGAATTATTGTTATTCAAATAAACGAAGTCATATGTCACGTTTAATTGCTTGAATGCAGCATAACATTTAATGAAAATTAAATACCATGGAGATATTGTACCTGAATATTACTAGTGCTGATCAGAAGATAAATTTTCTTGAAGTTAAGGGGAGTGGCATCGATAGGTGGGATTCATTTGAGTGGGGACAAATGAAAATAATGATTGAATGAACATAAAATGTCGGATTGTGTATATACAATGGGCCATAAAAGTTTACAACACAGTTAAAAATGAAAATTTACAGACTTTTAACGCCAGGTTAATGAAATTTCCAACGCACGCGGAACTTTATATAATAAATACAATGTAACGATCAGACATGCTAAATGATGAAATGAAACACACATATAAATAGGTTACGTCTGAAAAATGTCTCCTTGAAAACTACTAATCCCGATTTGTTCACGAATACTCGTATCAAGAAAATTAACTTAATGCGATGTTTCTTTTCACAGCGTTTGAAGCTACTGCGGCATTTCTTCAAGATAGTCGTACTGTCAACATTTTAATTATGAGAAAAAACATACAAATGAGTCAAGAATTTCGTGAATGCATTGTAGCCGTTCCTAACAGTGGCCTAAGGTACGCATCTCTGTACAGTTTAAGGTACCTATAAATTCAGTTGGTACTATAATACGCAACTGTAAGTCTCGTAATTCGATTCATTCTTTGGGTCGTTCAGGTCACCCTCAGATGTTAATGGAACAGGCAGCTCGAAATCTTGCTAGAACAATATGTGTTAAATCACAGACTACGCTTAGAAAGCTGCGGAAAGATCTTGAAACAAGTGGATTTGAAGTTAGCAAGAATACAATAAGTTGAGCGCTGCGTAGTTATTATCTCTTTTCTGATGCTCTAAGAAAGACCCTAATCCTTTAGAAAACTCACTGTAAAGCTTGTTTGGCGTTTGGAAACGAAGCTTTAAATAAACTAGTACCATCTTCGGAACAAATTATTTGGGCAGATGAAACGAAATTAGAACTTTTCTGTCAACGTTCAATGGGAAATCAAATTTTGTGATCGATCGATCATGATATGGTACTCTGACCTTGAAACCAGGATGGGCATTTCAAAGAGACAAGGTCCCACAGTATACAGCAAAAACAGACTAAGAATTGGCTACATTCAGATAGAATTAATGCTATGGAATACATAATAAACCAAGAAAAGAAGGAATATGCAAAGGACTAATCAATAGCCTTTACGAGCCAGCTCCCGTTCCCATGAAGAGTTCAGTCCCCTCTAGCATCTTCTTTCATAAATCTATACAATCTAGTCTAAAAATTCCGCAGGGAAGACGTTTCTATTATATGACTAGTGAACCAATTTCATTCATATACCACCTGATTTGTAAAGAAATTTCTACCAATCGCTTTCTTAAGCCTAAACGTGTCCTATCTTCTATCAAACCCCCTTTAACTCTTCTCCTTTCTAACCATAAGCTAACTTCCTCAACCCATGAATCATCTTAGTCATCCTTTTTATTTTTTTGTTTATTTATAATACAAAATTTCGCTGTGAATTTTTAAATTTTGTTTCTTGGTTAATTCTTATTTATTAATCGCTTTGAATCACCTTTACCCCCTGTATTCAATTGTTTTTTGACTTTATATATATTTCGAAGTAGGTAAAAACTTTTTCCGAAGAAACAAATATCCTGTTTTCTGTTTATTGCGGCATGCTGCATTTATATATATATATATATATATATATATATATATATATATAGCGCGTGCTTAAAAACCAAAAAACCAAGCATGTTATTGTTAAAAATCCTAGATTCATAAAATACCAAAATTGAATGGTGCAATTTAAGATGAGTTTGATTTATATTTAAATTAGGTTTAAGTTTTAGGAAGAAAAGTGATTCTAATATTCCTAGTTCGTTTTGTTTGGGGATTTTTTCTACCAAGAAGGAAATCTCTGATCACAAACCATCGAGTTCATAGTCCTCAACGACCAATAAAGCATTTGATGCTCAACATCTTAAATGGCTGTGAAAGCAGACGAGGGTGCAACGGCCTGATGATACCGGTTGTCTTTGCTTGCTCTGCCACTGGATCAATAACATTAGACCGCTAAGACTTTAAGAAAAACGATCCTGCCGCGTGTATTTTCCACCTTAAAAGATGACTCGAATACGCACAAGCTCTTCTGGAGTCTGGAGCGACCAAAAGTCATGTGGCGATGGGGACAGGGCAGGGTAGCTTGTAAGTCCCTCGTCCCGACCCTGCACACAGGAGGCGAGTGCAAGATGATCGTTGGAACTGACCATTTTGATGGGGTTTTCTTTCGGCAGCTGTACTCGTTACTGAGCAGTCCTATCAAGGATCCCTCTGCTCACCCCGGTCTGAGGAGAGAACTAGTAAAGGCGTTCCAAACATAGGCTGTCTCAAAACCGCACCTGGCTGGGCAACCGCATCCAGCAGGTTCTCCTAATGCGGTAAAAACACACAAATTACAAAACAATTACTCAAATTCGGATCCCGGAATGTAAGAACACGAAAAAACGACATCAACAGCCAGAGACCAGAAAGAAGAACAGCGAGCATGGCGAAATAGCTGTCGAGATAAGACATCAATATTGTCGACTTGAATGAGACAAGGCAGGCTGATGAGGGACAACTAAAGAACGACAAGAGTGTTTGCACTTTCTATTGGAAGGGGAAACAAAGAGAAGATCGACGGATCCATGGCGTTGGCTTTGCTGTCAACAACAGGATCATGGACTTCCTTACTGGTGCACCAATTGGACAATTGGACTCTTTGACTCAAACTTTCGAAAAATCGCCATGCTAGCATCATTAATGCATATGCTCCGACCTTAGACGCTGGCGCTGAAGTCAAGGACACTTCCTATGGTGATCTTGATTGTATCCTGACAAGAATCCCGAGGGATGAGAAGCTGATTCTGCTTGGGGAATTTAATGCCAGGGTCGAGAGTCTAGTAATGGTCGATCGTAAGACATGGTGTTGGGAACTCAAATGAAAATGGACTGCTGTTCTTAACCAAATGCTCAGAGGACCAATTCATGATCGGGCATACTTGATTTCATCAAAAAGACAGCCAAAAGACAACCTGGCAGCATCGCCGATCTAAACACTGGCACCTGCTGGCTACATCATCATCAGAGCGCGTGATCAGTGTGATGTCAACATTAACCGTGCCATAATCGGCACACATACACACAGGAGCCCTGGACAGACCACCGGCTTCTTCTATCGATAATGAGGCACTCACTACCGCACATACAGATCAGAGGCCTCAAGACTGCCAACAAAAGAATCAACATTGGGGCACTCAAATATCCGGAGAGCCAAAATGCTTTCCAGATATTAATCACCACCTCACTCCTGCGATGGGGAAACATCAAGAACGGTGTTCAAGAAGCTGTTTCAAAAACGATTGGTTTCTCGAAAAGGAAAAATGAAGACTGGTTTGATGAAAACGATGCTGAAATAACGAACATTCGTGATCAGAAGCGGAATACTTTTAATGCATGGCAAAGTGAAAAACACGACCAGCAGAAGCAGCAGAGATACCAACAGCTTAAGGCTGATGCTCAGAGCAAGATCCGCGTGATAAAGAACAATTGGTGGGAGGAAAATGCTCGCGAAATTCATGGTTTCGCTAACAAAATTGACATACGCAGCTTTTACAATGCGACAAAAACAATCCTAGAATAAAACAGCAAAAATAGACTACAATATGATCAGCTGATGGGAAGAGACTTCTCCAGGATGATGGAGCCATCCTAGAACGCTAAAAGGAGCACTTTGAGCAACTTCTCAATAGGGATGCTGATATCGATGACGCCATTTATGCAGGTATGCCTCAACATCGTGTAAGAGATGAGCATGAGAGAATACCTACGCGCGTGGAGATGGAAACCACGATTCAGAAAACCAAATCAAACAAAGTTTGCGGTCCCGATGGCATACTAGCCGAGGTATTCAAGTACGGTGGTTCACTAATAATTACGAGACTCCATCAACTGATCACTCAGATCTGGGTGGATAAACAAATAACACTCGACCTTATAGACGCTTCCATTGTCACCATCTTTAAGAAAGGAGACAGGTCGGTATGTGGAAATTACTGCAGAATCTCACTCCTGTCGACTGCTGGGAAGATTCTGGTACGCATTTTAGCAGACCGTTTATCCCCATTTGCCGAAAAACACCTCTCTGAGTCACAATGTTGCTTTAGAGCGGCCCGTTGAACAACAGACGATATTTACCCCCGTCAGATCCAAGAGAAATTCCGCGAGCAAAACCGAGACCTATTTATAACGTTTATAGGACTTACAAACGCTTATGATTTGCTAAACCATGAGGTTCTAAAAAAAATCTTCCAGAAATATTGGTGCCCCTCCAAATACGTTAGTATCTTGAGACTCCTCCATGAGGACATGGCACCGTCAGTAGCATACAACGGCAGTCAGACTCAACCTTTTAACATCGGGACAGGGCTGTGTGATCGCACCAAGCCTTTTTAACATCTATGTGGCTGTGGCTGTCCACCTAGCTCCAAGAGACGTACCACCTGCGGTGGAGCTATGTTACTGACTGGAAGGAGGACTATTCAACCTGCAGTAACTGGAGGCTAGAACAAAGGTCGGAGAACTAGCCGTATCTGAACTCCAGTATTCAGACGACTGCGCAATCATCGCTAACTCTGCCAACTAGATGTAAACAGTCGTGAGTGCATTTAACAACGCTAACAGAAAGCTCAGTCTAAAGATGAATACGCAGAAGACCAAAACCGTATTCCAGCCGAGACCATCAGAACCGTAGAACCCTTCTCCAATTTCCTTGGAAGGAGAGCAACTTGAATATTTAGAATACTTACAGTACCTTAGCAGTCACCTCTCAGAGAAGGCAACCATCGACAAGGAAGTAGAACATCGCCTCCATAACACTGGAGCAGCTTTTCAGAAAATAAATTCAAGAGTCTTTGGCAATTTCGGCCTGAGAACAAAGACTAAGCTCATGGTATACAATGTCGTGGTCCTCACGGTTCTACTATACAGTGGTGAAACATGAACCACATACTGGCGTCATGTAAAGTCACTCGAACAGTTCCACCAAAGATGTCCCTAAAAATCCTACACATTTCCTGGGACGAACGAAGAACAAACATCAGCGTTCTAAAAGAGGCAAAGTCCACCAGTATCTAGGATCTCTTAATGAAACATCAACTTAGATGAGCAGGGCATTGCGCTCGGACGCCAGAGACAAAACTGCCTCGGCGTTCTTAGTCTCCGAACTTCGAACTGGCGTCCGCGTGAGAGGAGGTCAGAAAAAGCGATAGAAAGATACGTCGAATTCATACATGAAGAAACGCGAAATTTACGTCAATTAATGGGACACCTCCGCGGAGAAGTGCCCTGGTTGACGATGGGGAGCCCACCTGGCAGTACAGAGGTTTAAAACCACCCGACGTGACAACGAACAGAAGCGACGAGAGTGTAGGTATGCAAAAGCTGTCAATCTAGCGATGCGGCAACAACTTTCCTCCGGCACAATCTGCGTGAAGTGCGAGAAACAGTGCCAGTCGCGACTTAGCCTCTTCAGTCACCTGAGGAACCACGAGTTCGATGGCGACACAGAGGACGTCATCCTCGCTCGCGAGTGACAGCCAACTATTACTAAGTATTTTAAAGTTATCCAGAGTAATTTCACAATTACATATTTTGATGTGATCTCGTATGGACGAATGGTCTGGTTTAAAAAAAATATCAGACATCAAAATTTATTATGTAATATATATATATATATATATATATATATATATATATATATATATATATATATATATATATATATATATATATATGTATATATTACAAGAAAGATAAAATAATATTGGATGTGAATGATCACGTGATAAGGCAAACCGGAGTTTAAGGCAAGAGTTGGGGGCATCGGAAGAAAACCCAAAACAAGAAGAGCGAAGAGAAAAAGATAGATAGATAAATAGAGAGAGAGAGAGGAATAAAGCTTCGAGCTGTCGCTTTCAATGCTTTGACGAGAGCTCTAACACTAAGCTGCCGAGGGTGACATTCTAAACTTATCGATTTGTTTTTTGCGTCACCTAATTAATCTCATCCTCAGGATTAAAGGTACTTCCATGTGATTTTCATTCTTTCTAAGACTCACAATACATGTGAAAGACAAGAAGATGTAACGACATGGATGTAGGGTTAACGACTGCTATAAGTCATTCACCATTTTTCCTGTTTTACAAAACATTTTTATAAGCAGATCGAAAGTGCAGACCACGTCGTTTCAGACTATGACAACGTGAATTGCAAGAAATATATATATATATATATATATATATATATATATATATATATATATATATATCTCCAACTTCAACGCAGGAAAGAGAAAACGGAATAATGTTTCTTTGAAAATAGTTATTTCTTACTTCGAAAAAATCTGAGCTAGGGTGGGACGCATAGCCAAGTGGTCTAAAGGGCGTTTTAATTGAGATCAAGGCGGTTGCTCGTTGCCTCAAAGTGCACGGTTCGAATCCCACTCCAGCTCGGATTTTTTCGAAGTATGAAATTATTTCCGAAGAAAAATTATTCCGTTTTCTCTTGCCTGCGGTGAAGTTGGATTTATTTCATCATTCTCTCGCGCTCATGAGATATATATATATATATATATATATATATATATATATATATATATATATATATATATATATATATATATATATATATATTGGATGTGAATCAGCACCTAGGACTGGAAACTAGAATTAAAGTTAAAATAAAATGATATTTAGTATCAGTTGGCTTAATTGCTGCTCCATGTTTTGGATGTTTCGTTGGGAGTCTAAATCCTTCCAAGTCAATTTTCGAGCTCTCTGGTTTTGATAAGATGATTTGTGGTCGGTAAAGTGGGGCCATTGGCGAAAACTCTGGGCCGAGGAAAACCAGGAACTATGATACTAGAGAAGGCGGCTGAGAAATGGCAACTGAGGAAGCAACAAATACAAAAAGGTGAATAAATTAAAAAACTAAAATATCAATATAAAGAAAATAAGACAACTCTATGTTAATAATAATAAATAATTATTAAGACAAAGATAAAGACAAGATAGAATAGGTGCAAATGCAAAGAACGCAAACTATGCTTGAGATGTCTATTCTCCTGAGCTTTAGGACTTTAACATACGTCATAATTTATAGATGTTCACATGATAAGTAAACAAATAAGACTAACCCGATTGTGATGATTTAAGGGGTGAAAAAGAATATATGTAGGTGAAGTAAGAGAAATATTTGGAAATATTGTGTAAGAGAATATATATATATATATATATATACGGTAAAAAATGAAATGTTGTAGCTAACTAAGCTCTTCATCCAGCCCTTGGAAGGTGCTCTTCTCACCGTTTCGAGAGGAAATCGCTAAGCCAGTGTTGTTTCTATCACAAAAGAAAAAAAATGCGTATTAATCAGCTATTTTAATTGTTATCTCTGCTTTCGAAGATAAGTAAAAATTTACTCTATCCTTTCTAGCTGGGCCTTATAAATCGAGAAATATTTTCAATGGAGCAATTATAAATATGCGATTAAAAAGGCATCATTGTAGCAAATTTTTTTGTTTGCGTTAGAAAGGCTGGTTTATGAGATATCCCCTCAAGATTGAAAAGATTTCCTTCCAAGAGTTTTATGAAAAGCTTAATAGCAACAACATTGCCATTTTAACCGTATATTTATAATTGAATCGTTGTAAATAATTCTCTTCGATTATCTCACCGATATAAGAGCTTAGAAAAGAATACAAAGGAATCGAATTCGTACGGTAAGTAAGATTCCACCAGGCGGGAGGGATGGCTCAGCCATATACTCTACTCTATATACAGAGAGAACAACCAGTCGTCAGTCAGTACAAGAGCGAATAAGTTCAGGTGGTAAGGAGAATATAAACTAATAAAAAAGGGGAATACAAAATCAAAACAAAGAGGCAAGAATTTACCATACTCCCAACTTCAACTAAAAAGGTAGTGAATATCGAAGTAGAAGGGCACCTCTACCGATATAATCTCGAAGGCAAATTACTGGACTAAATCTAACCTTGACCGGCTACAATCAGCATAAAGCGGAAAAAGTAAACAGAACAGTAAGAATGCTAACTAAACTTCCTATCTCACTTAAGATGCCTAAGTCTTAAACGAAAACAAAATCTATTTGGAATTATGAAGGAAAGCAATTATTTCCCTTCATATCCCGACGAAGGATAGAGCGAGCAAGCTACCGAGCCTTATATTAACAAAAAATTGACCTGACCAACATAACAAGCAGGAAAAAATCCGGAAAATATTTGGAGAATGAATGACTCCCTTTTACCAGTTTTTACAGAAAAAAATCACCAGAGTTGACGCAACCTTCAACTCCGGATTCTCCAGAGGAAGAATTCAACTGGGAATAGAGGATGAGCTACGTTATACTCGAAAAAAGCCAGTAGTTAACAATTCAAAGGTATAGATCACAAAAAAGACTAATAAAATGAACGTGAATTTACTCCCAAGCTATAATTTACTTACCCCAATAAATAATCTCAACGAATTAGACTCAATCTACAGACCTCGATTATGAGTACCTCACAAGACACCATAAGTGATGTTCTTACCGAAGTAAAATTATAAAGGGAAAATTGTCAGGCACTAATCTAACAACGTGGATAATAATACTAACAAAGGAGTGGTACTTGAAGCGTTAAAATATGAACCAATGAGGTATAAAGTTTGCTAAGGAAAATATACAAAGTTTTATGAATTTGACAAAAAAAAACAAACAAATATGAACCTCTAAAACAATATATTCATAACAAACATCCCAAAACAGAGCTAGCTAATAGGTCAAAACATTTATTCACACAACGGCATTCAGGCTACAATAGACACATTAATTAATGGGTAATTACAGGGTAAACAAACATTAGACGGTTATCCCGTTACCTATCATATAAAGAAGTTGGGCCAAAATAGAATTAAGGCAACGAATAGAATATACGTAGAAAGAAGAACTAGTGGTTTGTAGATGAAGTTAATTAGTAGGTCTAATTAATACGTGTTCGATTATATTCTTCAATAACTCTAAAGAAGGAACAAAATAAACTTAGATCATTTTTTACCTCTTACTATTATTTCTCATTTTAATCTACTTTCACTCTCTCCCTTCTGTTCTCCTCCTTTCTAGGTTTCCGGCAACTCCTCTCTACCATACCGTAATAAGAGAGGCGCGATGGGACCCTGAGGGACCGTCAATGGGGAAGTTTGCTTCCCTACCTACCTTTCCGGGGGGAAAATTTTGGTCGATAACTCTAGCCCTCGCGCTATCAATCTTACAGTGATATCAGTGAAGAAGGAGACTTAAGAAAGTATGATAAATGTAGAAGTTGGTTGAGCCAAAGACTGAGAAAGGAAAGAGAAAGGGAACTAGACACTTCTTCTATATAAGGAAGAAACTGATTGATCAAATAAATGAGTACAACTAATATAAAAAATAAATAATAAAGTGTATAACGTAGAAGATCATAATAGGAATTGACCCCAATGTTCATGTTTATGCCGTCATAAATACATACATGCTTCTTGGACCCAGTGTACGAGGATCAAACACATTCATGAGTGAATTATTAATAGCTTTTGCTGGTTTCAACTTTTCTAGTTAGCTTCTAGTAGTAGAAGGAATTTTTTAATTTTAACATTGTAGAGGCGCTCAAGATTTTAAAACAACATAAAATGGGAGGAAGCTTTACAAAGTTATGTCCAATAAATGACATTTATCCAAGAAGAAACAATATACATAATTATTTTTCATTCATAGTTAGTCCATATATGCAGTGCCTATCATAGTGGTAAATAAATCAAATAAATTCCTGGAGCAAATAAAAACCGCATTATTTTAACTATTGAACGAATCTAGCGAAAGTCTGTAACCAGAGAGACCTCATAATTACAGGAATAAATGCACAATTAACATTGTATAAATCCTGTGTCCGTGATATGAAGTGTAATTTGATAACAAAACCCAAATTAGATGAATAAACACTTTACGTAACGATGCTGTAGTGGGAATCTGCTGATTTAGGATCACAAAATCATTGAAGGTTTCGAGACCTATTATTTGCTGAAACCTAAATTCTACAGTGATTTTTAAAAGATTTCAAAAGTAGAGTAGTAAACGGTTTTGAGACCAAAGTAAATAGAGTCTTGATTTATTATCAAATGTGCTGATTTTTTAAGACCTGAATATAAATGACCGACTTAAGATTAAGAAGAACACGATTAACCCTTGACTATTTTATCCATTAATTACTCATGAATCTTCCTTCTAAACGAAATGTAGTTGATAAATATCTCTGATTCCAATCCAATGTAGTTGAACATTCATTGATGAAACTTGCGTCTGGAGAAATTTGGGTCTTTTCATCTTCGATTAATTTTCCAACTTTTTCTTATCATCTATAAACCCTTAGTCATGGCAGGAGACGATTTGTTGAAAATCGTTTCTGTATAAAAATCATCATGATAACCCAATCTCACCCACTGTTTGGAAAAGGGACCTACCTCAACTATTTATATATATCCCAGGACAATTCGACTTATACGAAGCAACAATACTTACTAGAAGCTACACATGACTTAGGAAGTTTACAGCTGTCGAATGCACAGAATCTTAGCTCGTTTAATCGGAAAAATAGCCCGAAAACTAATAACTTATTAGCTGACTTCAAGATATCCTTTATAATAATGCTAAAATCTGTACCTAGTTCAAATATTCATGTTTAGAATCCTTAATAGTAGGTTTAGTAGGGAAACTGAAATTTTCGACAACTCATATCAGAGTAAACCTTTTGGAAGATCTTATTTTATACCATTTTGCTGATATACTGCTAGTTACCTAATATAGGAAAAATGCAAACAAATAAAGAGGTATATATCCCATAATATACCTAAAGGGTGTAAGTAAGTTCGGACCATGCACTAGTGTTTACACTGTAGGGTTTCTTATCATGATGTGTTATCGGACGTTGGTAATTAGATTCTTAAAAAAAATTCCCAGGGGCATTAATTACAAAAAAAACTTATTAACAGGGATAATAAACTAGATAAATAAGGGTTTATGAAAATAAAAACTATATAAGCGCAAGTAGCTAAAAAAAGAAAACTGAATGGATCAATAATTCGCAATTGAGCGCGCAACTCTGAAGATATATTAAGGTGACTTAAACTGAATAATTATAAACTCAAATTTGCATTTAAAAATAATCCTATCCATAAAACCTTTTGGATCCTGCACCCAAAAAGTTTGATTAAAAGTATTATAATTAGGATGGAAACTATTTATTTCTTATGGAAATTGACGTCAGCTTTCTGGAATATGAGATGACTGCTGGAAATTCTTCACGAGGTATTTCAATCGGATTCAATTTTTAAGAGAGTCGATCTTAATTAAGAAGCTAGGAGAGGATGTTATCAGAAAGGAGAGGAAAAAACTATCATTTTCCTTTCAAAAAGTCTCGTTAGTTTTATGCGCTGCCAGATGACGGAGAAGGCAGCGGTCGAAATCCATTTTCATTTCACTTTAATTGTCTATCGACCAAAGAAATACTTAGAATTAGAGATATGATTTGAAAGAATAATTAGTTTTTTTTTCTATCATCCCCAAGAAATAGTTAGAATTAGAGTTCAGATTTGGAAAGAATACTTCTTTCTTTTATTTTCTATCGCCCCAAGAAATACTTGGAATTGGAGTTCAGATTTGGAAAGACTAATTCGTTTTTTTATTTTCTTTCTCTCCAAGAAATTTGTGTTGGACCGACCTATGATCCACCCAAACACCATCAAACTATGTCTAGTAGACTGAAGATTGAGATCTCGTTAGCTGAGTGAATAAAACGTAGAGTTTTTATGGCAAGGTTTGAATCCAGGCAAGAGAAGACACACATAAAATCTTAGTCTTCCTAAAGAGCTAGTTGCATATCGCAGCGCTCTGAGTCTGACGCATGAGCTCAGCCAGTTTCTGCTGCGCACGTTATCATATACATAGCAAATCACAATATCCTTATCTCCTCCATCATTACATTGAATCCTGTGGAAATAGGAGCTCGACTTTTGCCTCTGGTTCAATCGAAAGAAGACCTAATTTTAATGATATGGATGAGAATCATTTGCTAGGGTATCACTTAGAATTGATGCTGCTCTTTTCTTGCCGCTAATTTCAATTTATAGAGCAGCATTTTAATTATAAGATCTTATTCTCTCTTCAGTGTTTTCAAAAGTGTGAAATTGCAATGGAACGGGTAGATTTTAGAAGGAAAATCAATATTTTCACCCTGGAGTTCACTGGAAAGTGGATAAGTTTGTCTGAGAAAATAATTATATATGATCAACAAACCAGTAAATGTTATAGTCTCAAGAGAAATAATTAGAGAGCTATAGTGATAATTACCAGCACACTGATGTCCTAAGCCGTCATTTATGGTTTCTATTTCTCGTAACAAGAGACTAGAATGATACTTCAATATATATGGTTCTTAAGCGAACTGGTTATTGAAATTTTAATATGTTAGTTAAGGTTGGCACAAAGGCAAATGGTAGGAGGAAATTTAAATAGGTATATGTATTAAAAGAGTCCGCTGAAGTTCAAAATTTCAACAAAAGTACCCTCGGCGTCTATCATTACTCTCATCCGGGATGAAAGCATCTATAATATTCATTGTGATCAATTTATCATTATCTTATTCTTAAAACTTAAATCAGACTCTTTTTAGTTACAATTCATTAAATTACACTGTTACACCTTCTGTTTAATATCTTAAGTTATACACACGGTCCCCTCGGGTGATTTCAAAGCTAACTTTTCTTTTCATAAATTTGAAAAATTAGTTGAGCAAGTTAGATTCAAGTAATATATATATATATATATATATATATATATATATATATATATATATATATATATATATATATATAATATATATATATAAAAGCTATGGCTTCGCCACTCTCCCACTATGAGGAAAGCTTGCGCTTCGCTACGCTCGCTACCAACCTTTCGGGCTGTTAAACCGAATCTCGCAGAAAGTTTTTAAAGAGGGAAGAGGAAGAATTTATATCTTAAGCACGGCATAAATGATACTACTATATTTATGATACCTTAGAAAGTGGATGTATTTTTGAGGAAAGAGATAGCAAATTATTAGGTCGACAAATAGAGATTAAATTCATGCCAATCTTTCAACATTACATTACCGCCCCCCTTATCCTTCTGCCCGTACCCTCACGCCTCATGCCCTCCTGCTCTTACTCTCTTTCCAACTAAGAGGAAAAAAAGATTAAAAAATCCCGCGTTCTTAATATATATATGTATATATATATATATATATATATATATATATATATATATATATATATATATATATATATATATGGTGTCCCTAAATTCTGGACAGAAGAAATATTACAATAGGCTCCTCGCTCACCAAACTTACCCCCCTCGACTTGTTTTCTGGGGTAAGATAATGGAGAAGGTGAATTCAATGAAAATTAAAGATACTCGTACAAGACACCTGAAGGAACGCATTAGAAATGAATGTGTTCATATTCACTGAAATCTTGGATTAATTTCCACAACTGATTCATTTCACATTTAAGATTTTAACTTTACAAAAGAGAAAATCTCCCTTTCGTCCGTTTCTTCAGTGAATTTTCCTCTGTTAGGAAATCTTCCATGACATTCTTTTTGGTCTTTTCTTTAGTAGTTTCCCTAATGAGAATTCTTTTACGTTGTTCTTTTAGCAAAATTCAGAGCATTTCTTCTCTTCTTTACTATTTCAATTTTAATTCCTTCCCGGAGGTCGGTTGGGCAAAAAAATGCATTTCTTTTCATTCGTTCTTTCAGTAGAGTTTCCCCAATGGGAATTCCTTTCATTTTTATTCTTCCAGGTTCTAATTTTAATTTCTCTTTTCTTTCTTATGTTGCCTCTTTCTCGAATCTTCTGATTAAGAAAAGATGATTGCTCTAATTTGTTGGATTAAGTGAATATAAGCCATCTTAAAAATAAAATGATGGATCTTCTCTACTTGGTGTACTTTGAGATATCTTATCTTTGCTAGAGTTTAAACGAGCTAGGTTGTTTAAGCCAATGACTGTATTTTAGTGACCATTGGATTAATAAAGATAAGCTATCTTTAAGTTAAGACTGCAAAGATATGCAATATCTAAACTAGCATAACGTAACCTTTCTTTATGGATAATTTGTTTTCTTTTTCCTAGTTCACACACAAATCTTTACTTGGTCAATTTAGAGTTTGTTTATCTTTGCTTATCATAAAATGTCTTATCTTCATTAATTCAAATTAGATATAACTTATCTTAACTATTCAATATAAGATCTTCAATTAATTCCATTAGTTCAGTTAAGTATTACTCTTTATCTCTTATCCAATTACCTGATAGAAATGTCTTTTAATTCAAATTTGTCCTCATTTAGCGATTTTCGTTTACTTTGACTCTCGCACTCGAAAGTCAGTGCAAATCGTGAACTTAGGATTACTTTGCTTTAGTCTGCCACACCCTGTGCCAATAATCCTTATAGGGTTTCAGCACCCATAAAACAGATTTAACCAACCAACCTGCCACACCCTAGTTTTCTTTTTAGAAACAAACGTTTTCACGCAACAGTAGAGAGATACAAGTTTAGGGTGAAGTGAGCTCCTTTTTAAACCCACACATAACGCAGAAATTGTGTTCTTTGAAAACTGTGTTCAAGTTCAAATCACCTTAAATTTAACTCAAAATTTGTTATTCATTCTTAATACTCGTTACATATAGGAAATTAATGAGTTTGTGGCCCACGAAGCTTATTATTCTATGCCAATTTTAAATTAAATTACTCCTTTTTAGTTTGCGGGGATCTCTCTTAAAAATCAGATGTGTTTTTAGAAAAGAGTTGCCGCTTTATCTTTTAAGGAATTTAAGAAATACAATTTAACCAAAACTCTAGGAAGAGGTTTTTAAGGAAGAGTTGAAATTAGGAAAAGTGAAAATATGTTGAACTTATATAATCAGAGTCCCCAAGAGACTAGAGACAGTAGCCCTTGAACTAAACCCCATTATATAATAAAGTCAGGTTCCTTTGTGGATTTAACCTCCTGGGTCCAGGAAAACATCAACTGTTCCAGGCATTTGGTAATTTCCTCCGGGAAGATAAACTGGCCCTCGTTACTGACCATCACAAAAAAAGTTATGTGAACTAGCAACTTGGTCTTCATAGCTCTTGGTACAACTTTTGGGGACAAAGAAAGCTAGTGGTTGTTATGTGAGTTCACAATCAGGTCCTGGCAGAAATTCTTCGAGCATGAGAAGAACCAAATAATGCCAGACTTGAGGGGATGCTTGAGTTTGTTCACAAGATTCGCTGCAAGTTCCTTCCGCTCGTTCTTCTTCTTGTGCGATAAATACTGGCCATTTCTAATATTGTATGAGTAGTAGCGTAGGTTCTCATTATCAAGGTATGTCTGTGTAAACTAGCTCGGCGCTCAGAGTCGTACACAAGCACAGGCAAACAGCTAACCAAAAGCCGCTTGAGATATGTCTGGAGCGATTAATAAAGAGTGCGATTTGCGGTTGACCGGATTGAGACTGATGGCTTGCCAAGTTGTAGTTCAAAGGATATATAAAGACAATACTCCAAAATATAATTTTAATATATATAATGAAAGGAGGAAGCATAAGCCTTCCTTTCTGGCTTTTACAATTCCTTAAGCAAGCCAATGGGCGATGATCTGTTTCGATCACGAACTCCTTACCTAACAAATATGTTTGGAATTTCTGTACACTTCATACGATCGCTAGAGCTTCAAGTTCTATGGCCTTATAGTTCCTTTTGCGTGACGAGAGCTTCAAGCTAGCGTATGCAATGGGGCAACTGTTGCCGTCTTCTTCATACTGGAGCAAGACGCAACCGATGGCTTCATTACAAGCATCCGTTTGTATCCCAAACGGTTTGTTTGTGTTGGGGAGTCTTAGTATGGGAGTTGATATTATTCTTTCCATCAGCTGATGGAAGTGGGTGGTTGCTTTGGGATTCCACGCGATTGGGTCCGGGGAACGTTTTTTTAGTAGGGAGCTAAGGGGGACGCTAAGGCGGCAAAATTCGGGACAAATGTCGGTAAAAGCATGTCAACCTGAGAAAAGAGCGTAATTGCCTTTTAATACGCGGAAGGGGCATGTTGGCGATGGCCTTTACTTTTTATTTCTGGGGCGCCTTTTGATTTTTACTAATGTAGAAACCGGGGTATTTAATAGTGCTATAGGCGAAATTGCACTTGCTAGGGTCTATAGTGAGGCCGTTTTCACGAAGCCTATTGAGGAGCGATTGTAGGGAGATATGATGCTGGTCTCATGTACGCCAGGCCACGTAAACGTCATCAAAGTAAAAGAAAATGTTACTCAGCCCATCCAGTATCATGCGCATCATTCGATTATAGTTACTACAGGCAGTAACTAAACCAAAAGGTAGGAGCTAAAACTGCGTAAGGCCTTTTTCTGTGGGAAATGCGGTGTATTTCCGGGCACTATCCTTAAAGGGAATTCGATAGTAGGCTTTACACAAGTCTATCTCTGAAATAAACTTGGCATCTTCTAATAGATGTAGGCTCTGGTCTATCAAAGGGATAGGCTCAGCGTTGAAAACTGTTACGGCGTTCAGCTTTCTAAAGTCTACGCACATGCGAAAAGACTGATCCAGCTTTATGACCATAACAATGAGAGAGCAATAATTCAACGTGAAAGGTTCAATTATTCCTAGTTTCAGCAAGTTTTCCACTTCGGCGTTGAAAATAGGGCGCAAGTGAACGGGTATGGAGTAGGGCTTAGATCTACTAGACTTATGGGTAGTTAGGGCTATATCATGCTTAAAATACAAAGAGCAACCATGCTTCTTAGAAATTACATCGGTGAATTCAGTTAACAATAAAGCCAATTGCGTCTTCTGAGAGGGTTCCAACTGGGGGTTTAAATCGAGCTCTGGGGTGGAGTTTACACGGGGACTTGGGAGCCAAGAGAGTGGGTAGTTTTCATCCGCTTCGACATACGGTTTGGACTAAATTAAGAGGCTCAGATGGATAAGAGGCTTCCATTACTGCCTCTTCGTCAAGGGTAATTATATCATTGATGCAGGCGCGGCGGTGATAGCGCTTAAGAATATTTACATGAAACAATTTGTTCTATGAGGAAGTCTGTATTACGTAATCTACGGGACCGCGGGCTTCTAAAATTGGGAAGGGGCCTTTCCATTGAGAAAAGAACTTGCTTGTCTCCGTGGGTAAAAGGAACAGCACATCTTCACCGGACTTAAATCGCCTTTCTTTGGACATAACCCTCCATTCTGGCGACGAATGATACTTGAGTTTAAAGCGAGCAGGTACCTTCACAAACTTGGGTGAATTCTTCGGGGGAAATTTGGAGAGGTTATTTTACATTTGGGGGATGAAGGATGAGACTTCTTGGGGTCTTTCGGATATAAATGGTGCCTTGATGCGTGCACATCAGCTTCTTCTATACATTCTTTGAAAGTAGATACGCGTCTGTCCTTCAAAAATGCGCGGAGTTTAGAGGGTAGTGCAGCCATCAACTGATCCCTTAAAACGAAATCAATTAGGGACTCGTAGTCGCGGTTGACTTGGGTTGAGTCCAACCAGAACTGAAAAGTTCTCTGGAGGGTGAATCCAAATAAAAGTAGGGCTGGCCGGGAAGTATTCTCGCTTGGGTGAACTTTGACCTATAGTAATCGGGATTCAAATTGACAGCCGATAATACCGAATTGAGGGAGGAGTAGTCGAGAGTAGCCTCGGCCGGGAGCAAAATGAAAATTTCTCGAAGGTTATTATTGAGGAGAGGAAGTAGTCGAGCGAATCCATCGGCTTCAATATCCTAGTGGTTCACTTTGAAAATTTCCTCAAAGTGAGTTAAGTAGGGGCTGAAATCCTAGACTTCTTTAAACACTGGCAACTTTACCGAAGGAGTTTGGGGGCATTCATTTCTCGAGCTAACAGGAAGGATTTCCAAATGATTCCTGTTAAGCTCACGCTCATGCTGACGAATTCTTTCTCTTTATTCACCTTCTCTTTGTTCTTTTCCAGCTCCTCTTTGTTCTTTTTCAGCTTCTCTTTGTTCCTTTTCAGCATCTCTTTGTTCTTTTTCTCTCCTCTCTTCAGCTTCTCTTTGTTCTTTTTCTCTTCTCTCTTCAGCTTCTCTTTGTTCTGGTTTTACTGACCTTTCATATCTTTTTTCCTCCTCAGCATATGCAACTAGATCCTTGCCTGACAACCCAAGGATCTCTCCTTGTTCACGGAAACGCTCAAATGAGAGGACATCTTGCTGTTGTAAATGCATGTCTGGCCGCTCAGCGCGTCCGAGGAACACAGGTAAAAGATTATGAAGCTCTGACGATCGTATCAAAATCCGAACGGAGATTTTGTTACCCAAAGATTGTACGCAATAAAGAAGATGAAATAAAAAATAATTCAAAACTTGATCTCTATGTGACCAATGTTATAAGCGCTTAATCCTGCACGGGGATTAGTAGAGGGTTTTAGGAGAGATCGGCGGCTTCTAAAGAACACACACCGAAAATAAAATTGGGAAAAAACGGTCACTACAAAGAAACGATCAATCAACAAAAGAAATTAAAAAAATATTAAGAATTTGTTCCACTTTCTTTGGATATCCTTCAACGACTTGGCAAACTAGTTACTGAACAACTTAACTTGGGGGAGGGGGTAATTTGAAAAGAAAAAGGGTTCTTTCAAACAAATATAACCAACTTTACTTGCCACCAGATAAAGATAAGGATGATGATTAAAAATCTGGGTGTTTTTTTTCACTACAAAAAGTACCCAACTATATCTGATACCAGATAAAGATAATGATATATATATATATAGTTATATATACATATATGTCGAGGTATGCCTATGTATACTAGCTCAGCACTCAGAGTCGTACACAAGCACGGGCAGAGAGCTGATCAAAAGCCGCTTGAGAAATGTCTGGGGCGATTAATAAAGAGTGCGATTTACGGTTAACCGGGTTTAGACCAAAGGCTTGCCAAGTTGCAGTTCAAAGGATATATAAAGACAATACCCCCAAATATAATTTTAATATATATATATATATATATATATATATATATATATATATATATATATATATATAATAAAACGGGGGCAATTTATATATATATATATATATATATATATATATATATATATATATATACAAAAATAGGGAACAAATTACTTATGGTAGTTAAATGAGTTAAGTGAAGATTAACGAGGTAATCTGGGGATGACCATACATGATCGCTTTACCTTCAAGCGCGGGAGAATTAGAGGGGTGGGAGAGAAGACAACGGCGCAGGTCTCCAAGAAGATACTTCGGGATTCCTGACTAGGAGGACTCGAAGATGGGGTCGGATTACTTCGTGATGAAGAATGAAATTTTCTTTGCTCCAGAGAGACGTAATCTCAACTCGAGATGATTCTGAAGATCGGCAGGGATTCTCAGTCTTGAAAGAACGGAAATTTTGAAGGGGTGGTGAAGATAAGAGGGCTGCACAACTCTCCGGGAAGAAGGGGGCTCAATAGCTTTCCCTTGAACAGGGGCCAAAGCTTAACGAACGTACATCTGCTGGCGAGATCTTTGACGAAGTACGACGACGAGTTACAGGGGTTCACGGGAAACAGACGGCAGACTGAACAGAGTGGATGGCGGGCTTTCAGTCTCCTCGAGAGATGGTGAGCTTTGGGTTAAATACCCAGGTGGCTGATCCGATAGACGCCTCAGGGCCTTACGGTCCCTAGGAGATTCTTGGCGCGAGTCTAAGCAAACACATTTCATGATAACGCGTCGTTCCACACGATGAAACCTGCCTTGCAATATTAGGTTAAGGTTAATGTGGCTGCGCACGGTGTTATCGCAGGGAAGGGAGTGGGGGATGAGTGACGTGTGGCGTCCGAAAGCAAACACAGCTGTGACTGGTGATTAAGCTAGGGACCGATTCTTTCTCGAACTTTCTAAAATTCTCACGCTGACGCACGTGGTTTTGAAAGAATAGAGGGGTATTTCCGAGCGGGCTTCCTCTCACGGTGGTTCTTTGAGGGCATTTCCCCACACTCATACTCAAACTGCCTGATGAGAGATTCTGATGCTCCTATGTCTATGGCTAGGAACTTCATTGAATTGTTTTGATCGTTTTCAATGATGGCTAGGATCTCCGCGACAAATTTAGGGTTTCTTTTCGTATCACAACGTATAAAGTAAGGTTTACCAGCCGCCATACCCTAGTAATCACAACAAGACTCATCGAACTCTTTCTTGATTATCTGTACCCTACTCAATTTGACATGCAAACGCTCGGAGATCTTCGTATTGCAGCTCTCGACTTGAATCCCAAGAGGCACCACTTTCTTTTCCTAAATATTTGGTGGATTGTGTTCAGCAATAGTATTTTTTTTACAAATGATGAAAATATTAGTCTACTACCCTCTATTTACCATATATTAGATCCTTTATTTCGTACTTCTCTATCTTTTAATGGAATTTTGTGTGCTAGTATTCGTCGCTCTTTGTGTGCAGTTGCAAACACCGAAGGAGAAATCCGCATTTAGGGGTAGATTCCTATCTCGGTGGGTTCATCGAGACTTAAACTTTATATTAATTATTGATGGAAATCATGCGATTTGTTTTGTATTGTAAGTAAAAGATTAAAAGGGTTTATTTTCTGTTTTACTTTGATCAGAGTTACAAAAACCTTCAGTGATTGTCTCTACATATGAGTAAAAAGGCTGGCCCTTAGTGTATCAATTGTTCTTTTTCTCTAGTTAATTTTTAATAACATATAATCTTTCATAAACCTACACTTTTAGCAATATTTTTATCGAAGCTTATCAAAAACATTTTCTTTAACGCCAATAATAGTTGAATCTAGATCTTTTGTATGCCCCTAAATATATTCCGTTCCTCTGTTTTGTCCAGTAACGTAGTAACCTACCATTAGTCAAGGAATATATTTTGCCCAAAGTTTCTTCTTTAAAATTACTTCAGTAATCATATTAGACACTTTTCGGACACTTAATTTAACACAAGTTATTTTTTTGTGTTGTTTGATGGCAGAAAACCTCCAAAGCAGTGGAAAGTCTTCCTTTGCCACCAATCGCATATTAGAGTAATGCGATGCATCTAAATTTTCCTCTAGAACTAATCTGTACTGTCGTGCTTAAATAAATGTTAGAAGCTTTAGAAAAATAATTAAAACAGATACTTCTTTAAATTAGACCTTACAAATCTCTCGGAAAATATTGATGGTATCAATGTATACTATGTTTTAAGGCAAGCGATTCCAATGATTATTTACCATTTAAGTGAACTTGAATCCAGTGTTTCTTGTCCTACTTTAGTCATTAACTCAAAGAACTGATTAAATTTAACATTTTCAAAACTATCTGATATATTTAAATCTTGTGTATCAGTTTACTCCTTAATCTACGTTCCTATAATGACTGCAAAAGTGAATAGTTTAAACATGTCCTGATATAAAAGTTATGAGGATAGACTAAGGGAATTAGATCTGTTCTCGCTGGAAACCCGTAGACTGCGTGGTCAGCTCATCGAAGTTTTCAAAATACTTCGAGGGTTCGACAATGTTGACTACCGGGATATTTTCACACTGAGTGAGAACAGAACGCGCAATCACGGCTTCAAACCTGAACTGAAGCGTTACAACCGCAATCTGTGTGGAAATTTTTTCACGTACAGTATCTGCGGTAAGTGGAACGCACTTCCAGTGAAAGTTGTCAACAGTGAATCTGTTGTCCAGTTCAAGTCAAGACTAGACAAGGTCTTGAAAAGTGGCCGTTTAGGAACGCAAAACAATTGAGCAGCCATGTGCCCGCTCGATTGCAAGTCCAATGGTACCCTCTTTCAATGGACCGTAAGGTCTCCTAGGGTACCTTTTTTCCTTGTTGTTACTCCTTGTTATATGATCTCTGTCGAAATCCACAAGCCATCTTAGTTTAACGACGCTAAATCGTTTTGATCATTTGTACATATTTTTGGATAGAGGCACCCGAGAATTGGCTTGCATATTGTAAAGGAAGCCTAATGAAACAATTTTTCAATGGAAGACTTAAATTTTGGAAATTTAAGTCATTGTTAATGGACACTTCTGGTGTGGTACTAGTAAATATTTCGGTGTTTTTTGCCTGTATTTAGACTAATCTGCCATTTAATTGCTGTTTAAATTTTTTCTCGGTCCAAAATTGTAGCAAACTTTCCTTCCAGCTCTGTCTTCAGCGAATTTCGAGATTGTACACATAACTTCATCGTTTATAACATTAGCATACTTTATAAATATGTGGTCCCAGTATAGATCCTTGTGGAACTCTACTAGTTCTCCACTCTGATTAATTCTTGAAGAATTTTCCATGAAAACCAAGAATTTTAAAATTTTTAATCAGTTATGATAGGCTGTTAAAAAAGCCAAATAGAGAAGTTCACGACGAGGTTTGTATTACATTCGTGAACTTTTTATGAAAAAGCTCATGGAGCTTAGTAATGGATCATTTGTTTCTTTGAAGAGTGATGTGTCTCGAATTTCTCCATGGTTGTCAAGATGTTCAATATTATTCTATGACGATTGATTCATGTACATAGTTAAATAATCAAGGATGTTGGGCTAATTGGCCTGTATTTTGTAAAGCATTTACTATCCCTTCGTTTCCAGTTAAAATTGATATTAAGAAAGTTTTGTAATTTTAACGTTGATTACAGAATCATTATTCTTAAAGAAAAATTTTTGCTCATTTGCATAATCTAAGAGCTTGCAATTTATTTAGATATGAATGGATATTGAACTAATCTTTCCTTTATTCCAACCTCTTGTAGTTACCGAGTCTTAAAGCCTTGATCTTCATAACATAATCCATGAGGTGCTTTTTCTGTGAGTTGTGCTCGTATGGTTGTTTTCTCTGCACTCTCGTACAAAGCACTTAGGAATTTATTAGATATGTGTTTTTATCTCATAAAATTTAAAAATTAGTAATATTAATATTCTTCGTCATTATTTCCTCTATCGTTCTCGCTATTCATGCATTATTATTCTTTCTCTTGTTTCTCTATGGATTTCTTATACTCCATATCGTCTGGGGTTAGTAATTATTTTTTTATATTTACAAAGATGAAGGTAACATTAATTATGTGGTATATCTGAAGAGGAAACGTTTGAAGAGAAGCCAGATTCTAGAATCTACGTGAAACTACAATTACCAATGATTCTTAAAAGTAATTCTCTGCCACAAGCTTTCCTGCGCGATCACACACCTACAAATCTGGTGGCGCTACCACATATTTACATGAAAACTAACAAATCTATTATCACGAGAAGCGACTTTCAGAGTAGCCAAGCTGGTGGCGTCACCACATATTTACAAGGAAACTAACAGACCTATTCTCACTAGACGCGATTTTCAGAGCGGCCAATTTAGTCCGCTACCATTCATTTGCATGAAAATTAACAGAACTATTCTCACAAGACGCGATCTTCAGAGCGGCCAAGCTGGTGGTACCACCACTTATTTACATGGAAATTAACAGAGCTATTCTCACAAGACGTGACCTTCAGAGCGGCCAATTTAGTGGCACCAACACTTATTTATATAAAAAGTAACATAGCTCTTCCCACGAGAAGCGACTTTTCGTGCGACCTTTATAAAACATCTCTATTGCTGGCGTGAGTGATGACCATAAACAAATGGTGACACACCTCGGTGGCTTTGTGTGAAGGACACCGAGATTCTTAGTTTTTTACTTGTTTGTAAAATTTAACTAGTGAAAAAGAGTATAAGAGGTCAAACGAGAGCAATGAACGCACTCATTAGTCCATACTTTTCTTTATAAACCTTTATAAATATTTTAAAAATTTCGACATCTTTCAAGCAACATGTGTAAAGCAAGAAGATATTGGCTTTGTTCACAACCACTTCTCTGAAAGTATTTATAACCTTGGTTGGTATCAGATTTAATATGTAAATGAGATTTATGTGGAGTGAGAGAAACATATGAAGAGCGGTATTGTATTTGTTAATAAATTTTAGTCAGCTTCATTAACAGATTGAAAGGACGTTTTTATTTTTAATGTAAATTTTCATTAAAATAGTAATAAATATTAAGTAAAATCACGCAATATTTTAATTAAGATTATTTGGGCAAGTGAGGTGAAATTATCGTTTGTATTTGACTTACTACACATGATTTTTGTGGTAATATTATTTGGAACTAAACAATATTAAAGAAAATTTGTCATATATTAATTCTTCAGTTTATTTATAGACCTACTACTAATTTTTTGCATAGAACATCCAATATTATTAAATTCTTTGCTGTATGCTTCAAAACTCAGTACTTGGCAACTCTTTTTGTGTTGATGGTGCAAAAGTCATGTACCATATTTACAGTGGTAATATTATTTAGAACTAGGCAATATTAAAGAAAATTTGTCATATATTAATTCTTCAGTTTATTTATAGACCTACTACTAATTTTTTGCATAGAACATCCAATATTATCAAATTCTTTGTTGTATGCTTCAAAACTCAGTACTTGGCAACTCTTTTTGTGTTTATGGTGCAAAAGTCACGTACCATATTTACAGTGATTTAAACCTCCCTGGACATAAATCTGCGTTAGGTCCTTTCTTATTCGAATGGTTTTCAATAAATTACCATTCATTACTTCACTCCATCTACGTAGGATTCGTATCTAAACCTTCGGAATAAGTTGATGATACGTCCTTGAACTCAAGTATTATTGCATCCTTTCACAAATACTGTTGCCTAATCTTTAGTAGATATTCTACTTAAGTATTTAATATGTGGGATTTTATGATATTACAATCTAAATATAATATTTAAATTATGTTATTGTAATGTTAATAATTTTTAATCAAATCGATGTATAAAACGGGGAATTTATTAGTGGCATTAAGTTAAATATTCACTGAAGTATTAGTTCTTTGAAGCAATAGTTCCTATAGTAGTAGAGTTAAGCGAATGTAATAATTAAAGAATATACTGGTGGAAACACCTTCACCTACAGATTTATGGTGCTTCATTTTGAGTGACTGCCACACATACTTGGATTATAAAAGCAATAAAGCAATTTCACAGTACGGAATCTCAAAATATATCTCCTCTCCATTAATTAATTAGGATTGAACTCTCTGAAATAAAGAAGTAACCTAAACAGTTTCGTCTGCTACCAACTTGTGCTCGTACTTGCAGGTGAATAAATTGGCAGGATGTAATGCAAAGATGAGTGAAAGAATGAGGAGATACTAATGGAAATTCCTGCCGTCATGAAGGAGAATTTATTTTCTATTGTCAACTGGTTTAGTGGTAATCCCTTTTAATTCTGCTTTGCGGATGATTCTTTTTTGGTGTAACTACAATAACCTCTTTAAATACCCACTGAGAGATAAAACGAGTACAGGACCCTCATGCAGCTTGTCAGTGATTGGTCAATTAGTTCAATGAATGGGCGTTGGGGAAATGGGTTTATGCTTGCCAAATAACCTCTTCAAATAACCAGTGGGAGATAAATACGACTACAGGACCCTCAAGCAGCTTGTCAATGATGCGTTAAATCACTTTAATCATTGGGCGTTGGGGAAACGGGTTTCATTCTTGCCATTTGTCGTACCAATGGTTTAGAAAAAACCAAAGGACAAGAGAAATGACCGTTAATTCTGCCATTGTAACATCAGGAATATTCGGCAAAAATGCAAGGTAGATTCAAGTATCCTAAGCAGGCATCCATTTTCGACCAGTACAATACAATGATAACCTACTTGTTCCTAGGGAACCAGTTGCACAAGGTCAAAAATGAAAAAAGAATGGATGGTCTGGGGATAATCACTACCTGTAACAGATTCCAGGAACTGCCTTCATTCTACAAAATGGATGGTGTGAAGATAATCACTACCCGCCACAGATACAAGGAACTCTCTTCATTTTACAAAATGGATGGTGTGGGAATAATCACTACCCGTCACAGATACAAGGAACTCTCTTCATTTTACAAAATGGATTTTGTGGAGATGATCACTACCCATTACAGATACAAGGAAGTCTCTTCATTCTACAAAATTGATGATGTGGGGATAATCACTACCCGTCACAGATACAAGGAACTGTCTTCATTCTACAAAATGGATGGTTTGGGAATAATCTCTACCTCTCACAGATGCAAAGAACTCTTTTCATTCTACAAAATAGATGGTGTGGGGATAATCACTCCCCGTACCAAATTCCACGAACTGTCTGCATTCTACAAAATGGCTGGTGTGAAGATAATCACTACCCGTTACATTTACAAGGAACCTTCTTCATTCTACAAAATGGATGGTGTAGGGATAATCACTACCCATCACAGATACAAGAAGCTTGTTTTCATTCTACAAAATGGATGGCTTGGGGATAATCACTACCCGTCTCAGATACAAGGAACTGTCTTTATTCTACCAAATGGATAAGAAACTTTGTTACTGTGACAATGTTCATGCTATGCTGATAGACCTCCGCGAGACTTTCCCACTCAGACCAGAGGATTGTCTTTGAAATCGATCTTTTGCAGAATGGAACTCAGTTCCTCTCAGTTCCTATTTCACTTCCTTACGGATTGACTGAAAGCTACGAGATGTTGAAAACTCTCTTTGCGGCTATCAACTATGAAGCCCACCAGTAAGGGACATGCGTAGACCTTAAACTCATTAATTAACTTAGTCCTCGGTCTTTGCAGTTTTCATACAATTCCTAAGCGCTTTTTTTTGTCCATAGAATAGTGGAGCCGTTAAAACTACTACATGCAAATTAAATTGCCAAGACATAACGATACCCCATGAAGAATCGACAGCATTCACAAGCAGTCAGTTAAAACACAGGTCTTTCTACCACCACAACATCTGAAATTAGTCATTGTAAAAAAATTTAATAAGGAAATTAACCCGACCAATTCGGGTTTTAAATACCTGAGAACGAAGTTAAAATGTGTGGTAACTGAAGCAAAATTGAAATCTGTTGTATCGAGTGGTCGTGAATTTCGTTCACTCATTGACGACGGTGATTTCTTAGAATCCCTAAATCAGATTGAAGAGAATTATTAGCTTGCATTGGTTGATGTCTTACGTAACTTCCTGGGAAATCACCGTGCATACAACTACCCAGACATCGTGCACCGCATGCTGCAGAGTCACTAAGCTTTAGGAGCAAGGATGTCCCTTAAGTTAGACTTCAGTCACATCTGGACTTTTTTCAACCAAAACTTCGGAGATGTTTGCGAAGAACACGGAAAAAGATTCAATCTGGACATTGCAAAGATGAAGTAACTTTCTCCATGCCGATTCTGCCCCAACTTGATAAGATAAATATTGCTAAACGCTGACGCATGAAATCTAGGATAATCACATCTCTAAAAGCAAAATGATGGACTACTTTTGATTGAAATATCATTAAATTAGATTGATATAGATGTAAATTATAGTAAATTGCTTTATTTTTCGAGGTGTTCATGTTAGTAAAACTTTAATAAACACAACGTTAACAATGATAAGTAAATCTATAAAACTTAGGTGATGGAGAAAAACTGATGTTAGATTCAAAATCAGCGCTATTGAATCCGGCAATAAAATTTTCAATCACCTCAGAACCAAAATCACTGCTGACAGAGCAATCTTCCCAACCCACATAGAATCCAATCTACTTAAATAAGAAATAGAAGTTAAAAGGAAAATAGGAATAAACCATCATTATACATACTACAAAGATAAAATTTACTGGTAATTTGGAAGCTGTTTCCTCCCCCTGGCACTAATTACTAACAATTTACAGGTAGTAAATTAAGTAGATTCACGAAGAAAACAAATTTTCACGACTATATACTAGGAATTTAACTAAAGGCGAAAGAGTGTCCTTTTTAAATATTATCACTGCTGGGAAAAATGAATTAGAATTTGTGCCAGACAAGATGACGCCGAGTTCATTCAAAGTTACGTGGGAGCAAAGATGGTTAAGCATAATTAAATGAAGAACGCTACTGTGCTCTCAGATGGAAGACGAGGGAGTGAGCAAAATATAAAAAAACCTCTGGAAGTTTGTTATTTTAAGAAGACTTGCGAAGAAATTTGTATCCGAAAAGTTGGAAATATCTTTTATAACACAAGGAAAGTTTTTTTTAAAGTGACGATAACTTCTTCCAAAATATGATAAGTTACAAAAAGTACACTGTAACAGTTCGGGAAAAGCTTTCTTTGACTACTTTTTTACCTCCATCGCAAAGTGGAAACTGAAAACGTTATATCACATTTTACAGTATTTTTTTAAAAATACTAAAAGCTAGACGTAACTAAAGGCGTAGTTTGGAAAGAATTAATTACTTTTCCTTTCTGTTCTCCAACATTATTTATATACCGGCGTTTATGAGAAACTACACTTAAAATTTATACTGTTTTAAGAGAAATTTCTAAGAAATTTTGTCTATTTTATGGAGACTTTAACCCATTTTACGACGCCTTAGAGCTTTCGCTAAAAGATTAAGTAATTTCTTAATATTGTATTAACAATTTTGCTTCTTAAGATGAGCAGTCTGGCGCATAATGAACATTCTCTGTGAAGACTCCGGCTGGGATTTTCAGGTCTATCATAAGAAACGATCCTACAGCTTATGTTATATATCTTTCGAACATTTTTCCATTCCTGTATCTTCACTACTTTGCAAATCTTTCTTTACAAACCTTATGCTGGAGATGCCCTCGTTATATTTTATTTTAAATGTAACTCAATAAAGAATGTCTTTAATGCAATACCTACAGACGGAAATGAACCTAAGTTCCAATCGAGGTCAGTTCAAGATAAGAAAATAGAGGAGGGAATATCTGACGGAACGAATAAAAGGGAGATAAATTATATATCAGTTACACGTAGCCTTGTCTTTTTTACTTATTTTATATAGTAAATTAATAATTAGTAATTATATTCTTCTAAATATTGCATGAGGGGCTTTAAGTAAGTTTCCAGGGTATTCTATTCAGGGATAATTTTGAAGGAGAAAATGGTGTGCGATCTCGCAGCGTTAAAACCTTTGTTACAATTTCGCTATATCTAGCGAACGCTCGGGAATCTAACTAAAAAAACAACTCAAATTTTATATTGAGGAAAGCGTTGGGTCTTTTAAGTAATAGGCTAGGCAGCGTATTAGGCGTTCGAGGCTATCGCGAGGTTACGATTAGGCTAAGGTTAGGCTATCACGTTCGAGGCTCGTAGTGTGAGTGCAGTCTATAAGTTAGGCTAGGTTTGTTTTTTTGCGCAAGAACAGGCGGTATCTTGTAGCAGAAAGTTTTTTGTTTGAATCAGTTATGGATTCTGTTTACATTTTAAGCTCTTTAACACTTTGAAACAAAAAAAAAAACAGTACTTGTCAACTATTTATACCATTCATGAAAGAAATAAACGATTGTTTCTAAAGATAATTTTGCTATTCTGACCAAGTGTCTTTTCGCAATTTAACAATGAAATTGCATTTGCGCTTATTATAGCGCCAATGGAAACGGAAAGATGCTAATAAAGTATCATATGTCCATTATATTCAAAGTCGATGTCCTAATCTAACCTAACCTAGCTTTCTCCTAACTTTATCAACTCGATAGCCTCGAATGCCTAATTCCCTGACAATCCTCTTTCGAAAATGCCCCAAAACATTTAGTATTTTAAAGAAATAGTTAACATTTCTATTCTTATAATTATTTCTGAGGGCTTTTAAATGATTTGCTATGGTAAATTATTCCTTATAGGGGTATATGCACCAGGAGACGATAACTTGCGTGCGCAAACGTCGATTTTTTACCAAAAGAAGATTAAGATCTCTCAGTCAGAATTCATAGGATTAATTCCTAAGCTATTTGCCCGAAGGATTTTACCAGAATTAAACTCCAGTTTTTAATTGAGGTCTTACAAGTGAACTATATTTATATAATTAAAGAATTTTTTAATTTTGATAAAACCCTCATGGCGATATAACCTGGAAGTACAGTATTTTCGACTTGAAAGATAAAAACAACATATTGATTTAAACTTTTAGCTTGCTCGAAATTAATGCTCCAAAATCTTATCAAAACGTAGCAGTGTTTAGATTAAGAATGTCCATGCTATACAATAATTCCAAAAGATTTAAGATTTTTACCAATGGCTTGTAACTTTACTACAAGTCTCATTTATGGAACAGCATCAAACTTTTTCGGAAATTGAGATAAACAATATTAAAAGCTTTTGTCCGTTGAAAGTGGAAGTAATTTTGTGAAAAAATTCTAACAATTAAATAAAAGCTTTATCTCCCAAACTTCCCCTACTATCAGTAATTAAATTTTTGGACTTCAAATGACTCACAATTGTCTTCAATAATATAATATTTTTTATAACTTTTTGAAAATCTAAGTGATATTTGTATATGTAAACCCGCTTAACAGTATTTCTTCATTAAATGATCTGTTAAAAATGTTCAAATGGCTTGTTAGTTTACCTCTGTTTTTAGGTAATTTGGATAGACTTTTATCGGGATTTGAGGCTTTGAATATTTTTCAGAGATACAAACATTTCATTTCCAGTTTTATTAATATTAGAAAGCGTGTTCTCATCATCAAAATTACGTCGGGGATTGTAAGCAATTTTATGGCACCTTTACCGGTAGAGACGCATGAAAAATGATCATTTAATGCTTTCACTACATGGGTCTGGTCGTCAGCATGCACTTAAAATCCAGTGCTGATTAAGTTTATTAACTTATCTATAAAATATCTTAGGATCACGTTATGATGCGAGGCTAGTTACATTTCATGGTTCTTCTTCGCTCTCCTTATCCATCATTTTACGAGAAAAAGATAAAAAGATATCGGTTTTAGATCTCAACTAAAATTTGATAGCATTCGTTACGTTTGCGGATGTGTTCTTAAGTCAGTACGTGGTATTGCACAAGTCATGTTACACCCGTTACGACGCAATCATAGTTTTGATGCAGTTAGGCACGTTTTTATTATTTTTACATTTTAACATATGTTTAAATTGTAATAATTATCAACGTGGCTGCCCTACGCGTCGAACTCGCGCTGCCCTCTAGGCTAGACCTGAAGTCCGCAATTACGTTGCAGACAGACTCCTTCCTTATGTTGGCGCACACGCGTTTGAAGGAGAACTTCAGCTCGTTAACATTGCTGTGGTGGACCTTGCAGACTTTGCCCTCCACTTATACTCATACGATGTAGTCGAATTGATTGATGTCTTTCGACCAGTGGTTCATGTTCGACCCCAAACACACTTGCACGGTCTTGGCCGTGTTGGCCAAGACACCGTACTGCTGAAAGACGTACTCTGCCTTCTTCGTGATCTTACTCACCGAGCACGAAACATTTGTGGCCAAGATGTTCCTTTAATCGGCTGCGGTGAGCCCTTAACCAGCCGCGAATCACGCTGACGGAATCTTCTTGCCATTCAAAGCGGCTGAACATCATTACAGAACAGGTGCTTGATCGTATACACGCAACGGAACTCGCCAACGTCCTGGCCGAAGTTTACCACGCAGTCATTTTGCTTGTTGATGACCGGATAGACCGAGAATGTTTTTTCACCAGAAAAAAAAGAGAAATCGATTGCCATGATTCTTTAATTGGTCGCTGGGGACGACAGCACCCCCGACGTTATTTTCCCATGCAGTCGGTAAGCACATACCTTTCTACGCACCTAAAGCTCTTGCCGCCCTCCTCCTTGGCAGCTCTAGGCATCAGGGCAACCGAGATGTTCTTCTTCTAGAGCCAGTCATTATAAGCTTCGGAGCACTTTCGAATGCCTTTCTCACAACTTGAGGTTGGCCTGAACGAGATCAATCTGTGCTTGAGCCTCTCTACAAGTCTATGGACGTACATCAAACTAGCGTTGAGATGCTTGGAGATGTCAGAAATGTTGTGGTCTGCGCGAAGGAGAAAAGATATCTTTATTTTTTGACCTCTATCTCACCACACTTGCCCAAATTTGAAAAGACGTTTTACTTTTTGTATCATACTCGTAAACACCTTGAATGATAAAAAACTAGTGTACTAAAATATGGCAAAATCAGGTATTTATAGTCGGGACTCAAGGTTTGCAATAGATAAGCTGATTATTTATAGTAAAAATTATTTGCTGAACTGTTGCATTCACAATGTGTTGATTATTAGTCTTCACAATCTATCCGAATTCTTGTGCCTTAAGCGATCAAGGAAGAAAGCAAAAATATAAGATTTAACGTTTGAAATTAAATGAGAGCTCGTAATATTTCTAGAAATATTTATCTTGAAATGAATTATATGATTATTACAATTTACCATAATTATTGGGCAACATGTACAGTTTGTATTAACTTTTTATCAATAGTCCAAATCAAATCAAAAGATTTATGGCCGCGTGCCAAATCATCAAATCTTTGATGAAGAAAGTTTAAGTATAAGTTTAATGAGGTTTTATTCACTGGCTGTTATTTTACTATAATATTTATATTCTGGAAATTACAGTCACTGCATATAACTGCTATTTTTTGTATAACTAATTTCGAAAGTGTGTGAAAGAGAAGACTATAATTATTTTCTTCTTTTATTGGAGCCTATATATTACAATGATAAACTCCCTACTAGAACATTCGATCGATTGGTCAAGGACTCAGAAACCTTTTTCTATTTTTACTAGTTTGTGTTTACATCTGAGAGTAGAAAGTGGTTGCTTCTTACAGTCCAGCATAATTATCCTGGAGCAAGGAAAATAAAGCATGATAATACAATAGAAAAAAGAGGGGTATGTGTTTAAATGTGGCTCCTACATGATTATTTCAAAGAACAAATATAGTAAAAAAAATCGAGAGAGACCAATATATGTGAATGTATAAATTAAGAAATTTTTGTACTAAGAAAAACAATTAATAAGTTTAATGAAACACCAAATATTTCGCTTAAATCAATTGTCAAATAGCGTTAAAATTTCAGTGATATAAAGAATTAATTGATTAAAGAACTAATAATAGTAACTTGTTTAATATATCCGAAGCAAGTTGCATTCTTAGATAAAACAATATAATAACCTTTAAAACAAATGAATATAAAATATAAAGAAAGGATTAATCGCATTACAATAAAATCCATAGATTCTTGGTCAAACCAGAATACTATCGACGAGAAGAGGTATCATAAATCTTCAAGACCATAATCGCCTAAAAAAGCAGACAATCACCAGATGGTAATGAGATAAATTAGATTCCTGCCGAAGTTTTTTATAACTTATATAATTGGAATCAAAGTTCTGAGAATATTTTAGAATTTAGACGAAAATATAAAATACAAGAAATGTGATTACTATGCACAAAAGACTATTGGTCCAATTTCTCGTAATTTTTCTATAAATTCTCGAAAACGTTATGCCATCAGGTTTATCTGAATTTAAATATAGAACCGGAAAACGCAATATATCTTCATCTCCTAAATTTGACTCCAGCGTATAAGGCTATCTAAAAAGTAATGGAAGAGTGAGATATTAGCAAAAGAATAACCGACGACGTTGTAATTTACCTTAAGAAATAGAGCTATATATATAATTGAGTAAATGTTCTTTAAGCGGTAGGGCACAACATTCATCTCAATATGGAGTTCTGGAAGTTATTTATTTGCATTAAAAAACTTTAAAAAATTATGATGTAAACTCACAAGACCTGTAAAAATTCCTCCAATTCATGTGGATGGGAGAAACTGAATCCGCATTCGAAATAACATGATATTGAGAAAAATAAGGTAAATTAAAATTAAGTTTGAAGGCCCTTTTTGTCCTAAAGATGGATAGTAAAATCAGAACTCCATAAACAAAGCCCTACTTTCAAGCATATGACTTCTCAGAATAAAGCTGTAGTGTCGGATGCTACATTGAAACCTAAGACCCCTTGTTCTGGCTCTGGTAAATTACATTAGAAGCGGGAGTGCCCGTTGAAGAATGCTACTTGATTTGGTGTTAATCAGAAAGGGTATTAAACACACGTGAAGAAATGTGCCAAGTGTTACTATGGGTAAAACTAAACCAAAATCTATATGGAATAATTTAGTCCATAAACTGGACAAAGCTAAAGTCAATGAGGTAGATTCTTGCTATGGCTAATTTTTAAGGTTACTCGAATAAGACTACTCCTTTTAATCTTACATTATTTCTAAATAATGTCATGATAACTATGGAATTAGATACAGATGCTACATATTCCCCTATTTCCCCGAATACTTACTCTAATCTATAGCCTAGTTTGTGTTATAGGCCTGTTCTTAATCATTATTCTATAAACTTTAAAACTAATGGTGAGGTTTCAGTCTGTGCTAGACTTGATTCTACTAATTCTTTGTCAAGCAACTATTGCTGTTTTAGAAAAATCAGTCTCCTGTCTTTTAGGAAGAGATTTAATTAATTATCGTCATCTAAATAATATGAAAATCTCTGAATCAGGTCGTGTATCCAATCACTGAAGTTGATTTAGTAAAGGGATTGCAAAATTTATTTTTTAGTGGTCTGGGTTGGCTTAAAGGTAAAATTTCACTATTGAGGGAGATCCAAATATCCCTCCAAAATGGAAAGAGAATTCGAAAGTTTGTCATAAGAAGGTATAATTTCTCCTATACCGCATTCTAGAAGCCTGGGCTGATCCACTGGTACCCGTATTGAAGGCAAATGGATCAGTCGGGATTTGTGGGGACTATCGGATGGCAATAAATAGGGCTGCTATTTACTGTAAGATCAAAGATATGCTTAACACTCTCTAAGGTGGTAAACTATTTACTACTCTAGATATGTCTCAGGAATATGCCCAATTATGTATTTATGATGCACCGCAAGGGTATAAAGTGATTAACACACATCGTGGGTTATTTAAATATCGTAGGTTGTGTTGTGGAGTTTCCCCTGCACCTGGAATTTTTCTCGAACTATGGAAGGTTTATTAAGGGAACTTCTAGGTTTTGTTTGCTACTTGGATGATGTGGTCATATGTGGTTCTTCTGAATGTGAGCATGATCAGTGACTTAGATCCGTACTAAAGATACTAGACAATACTGGATTGAAACTTTGTTTAAAGAAGTGTGCTATTGGTATCTCTACTGTGGCTTATCAGGGTTATTCTATTCATGTTCAGTGCTTATGGCATTGGAGTTGTTCTATGCCATCTGCTAGATGGTAAAGAGCGTCCTGTTTACTTTGTTTCTCGTACTCTAACAGATACAGAGTTTAATTATTCTCAGTTAGAGAATGGAGACTTAGTGATGAATTTTGCTCTAAGGAAATTCCATTTCTATTTGCGGTGTCAGCACAATTTTACATTGGTGACATTGGTTTATTTTCTTCTATTAAATGTATCCCTCCTATGGCTTCTAGTAGGATACAATGGTAGGCTATTCTTCTTCAGGCTCATAATCTCACTCTTATTCATCGTTCTGGAAAATTTTTGACATAAATGACAATAGTCCAGTTCCAGCTGACTGGACTATGCTGATGAATTTTATACACCTTTTACCAGTCACTAGTGTTGCTGTCAGGGACTGCACACATGCAGATTGTGATTTTTTTATAGTACAGAAGTTTTGTGAGATTGTATTGCCAGCCTCAACTATGGGAAACTTTGGCCTTTCTTCTTATGTACAAAGGAAGGATGAGTTATCCATTCAGTCAGGTACAGTTTTGTGAAGCAGTAGAGTAGTATTTCCTCCTTAATTATTGAATGCTGTATTGCATGAACTACATGCTAATCATGTGGGTGCTTCTCGCAAGAAGGAATTGGTGAAAGGTTACATTTGGTAGCCTAACTTGGACAGTAACCTCGAAGAACTATGTAGTTCATGTTCCCAGTGCTTATCTCTGCACTCTACACCTTATAAGGCGGAATTAAATCCTTGGAAGTGGCCACAGTCACCATGCTACAGTTTGCATGTCGAATATGCTAGGCCAGTAGATAGGAAGCATTTTATCATCATAGTAGATGTTTACTATAGCTTGATGTTTACTATACATCAGGTCAAACTGCTAAAGAAACTATTAAAGTTTCTTGGACATTTTTTCGCTCAGTATGGGTTGCCATTTTCAATTGTTTATGACAATGGTCCTTGTTTTACTTTTGCTGAGTTTATGGATTTTTTGTAAAGTTGTAGTATTCATCGCATTACTACTGTAGTATATAAACCTTCTACTAATGGTTTAGCTTGGAAGTTGGTTTAGACCTTCAAGAAAGCTCTCCGAACCCCTTCGGACAATTATAGATAGGAGGACCTTGTTTAATAATCGACTGACACCACACTCTAATACTGGATTTTCCCCGGCTGAGTTAATGCTTAGTAGACGTTTGAGGTCTAGATTAGATTTGTTGTGGTCTAAAGACTAACTGTTTGCTAGAGCAGCCCATTAGCAGGACTGGCAGAAAGCTAACCACTCAAAGTCTGTTAGAAACTTATCCTTGCCACCATTATCTCCAGTGATGATCAGAAACTATACTCCTGGTATTTCTAGGTGTATAAATCCTGAAATACATGAGTAGACTGGTCTTTTATCTTATAGGTGTAGTGTACTCACAGGGGATGTTGTCAAAAGACACGAAGATCAGGCAATTTAAATATCCGCAAAGACTCCTGCTAGAGAAGCCCTTGTTTACAACCTGTTTCTCCAACTTCTTCTCTAATTCGTCGTATTTTACCTCCTACTCCTGTCCCTCCTGTGGTAGAATTTTCTATTGCTTCTCCTTCAACTAATGAACACAGGTCTTCTAGAGCGAAGAAACCTGTAAATAATCTTAATCTATTTTTCTTCTCTGTTCTAACTAAGGATAGATGAATGTAATGACGAGAACTATGGTTGCAGGTGACTATAGGCTTGTTGTCGGTACTTTGATACTAGGTTGTAGAAATCCTCGGTCAGTCTATACCCGTCACCCACTTTATGAAGATAAACAACGACCTACTAAAGACAAAACTACAGGCCCAACAACTGTACGCTACCTGTTCGTATCATAACCTAAATGATACGAGGGGTGGTCAATTAGTTTTGCGAATCGGTAGGGCAAAACAGGGGAAGGGGGATGGCTGTTTGTGGGGGTGTTAGTACAAGTTATGACAAGTCTGGCCCTGCAGCCGCATGCTCCTGCCTCGTCTATTTAAGAAACAGTAGCTGATCTCAGATCGTCAGTGACAAATTTTTTAACAATGGAGAAGGTTGAGCACCGCGCAGTGATAAAAGTTTTGACCAAGGAAGGTAAGAAAGCAAAAGAGATCCATGAATGCATGGTTGTAGTGTACACCAACACCACTCCTTTCTATGCAACCATTGCTCGTTGGAATAGGGAGTTCCGCCATGGTCGTGAGTCCGTTGAAGATGACCCTCATCCAGGACGCCCATCAGACGTGACCAACGAGGACAATGTGGCCCGTGTGGAGAGAATGATCCTCGAAAATCGACGGGTAAAGGTCAAGGAAATCGAGCGAGAACTTGGAATATCGCATGAAAGTGTTATCAACATCATCCACGTAATTTGTCCATGACCGAGGTCTCTGCCCGTTGGGTCCCTAGAAACCTCACGAAACCTCACGCCATATGATCGACTTCAACGTCGTCAAAGTTCAGGGGAGTTGCTGCTCCTGTACAACCAAGACCTGGCTGGATTCGAGTCACGCATAGTGACAGGTGATGAAACGTGGGTCCATCACTGGGATCCCCTAGCGACTATTCCATCAGCTCAATGCTGCACTGCGTGGACGCCAATTTGGGGACGATAAAGATGTCCAGCTCGTCGTCCAGAAGTGGATTGAACAGCAGTCGGGAGATTTCTGGTTGTCGGGAATTTGAAGCCTCGGGGACAAGTGGCGCAAGTGCATTGTAGTCGGGGGTAGTTACATTGAGAAAAAATAAAACACTTTTCCTCATATCTCGTTTCCTTATATCCGAATTGCAAAATTTATTGACCGCCCCTCGTATATAATACTCTATTTACTAACCCTAATAGCACTTTTATTGCGATACTTATTGCCACATCACATTATCTATGGTGAGTGTTATTAATTGATGTTTACGATATAATTATAATTGATAATATATAAAATAGCTATATTGCAAGTACATTATTTATGAGTGATATTCCAACTACCTATAACACTTGGCTTAAAAATGCTGAAAATTGAACAGGAGTACATTAGTTAATAAGTAATTTTTCAAATACCTATACCACTTGGCTTTAACAGGCATGAAATAAACTAAGGTAAATTATTTCAGGAGTAAATACAATCAATGCGGTGACAGGAGCGTAACAGGAAACAGAACATATGCATTCGTAAGAGAAATTCTTTGCTCTATTTTTCCCCAAAAGGCGTGAGTTGGAACCTTTTTGAATAAAGTAAATGAAATGTCCACCCCATTTAGGGTTCCTGGATCTTAACTTAACTATAATTTTGTGCTCAATGATTGGAATGAGAATGAGAACAGCGCTAAGAAAATAGGAATCAAATGAAAAATAAATAAGTACGATATACAGGGGTTGAACAAAATGATTGGAAGAGTAGAAATTTAACACTAATATTTCAATGAGCTATGTTATTACGAATATCCATCTAAATTTCATGGTGAGTGTTTCATTTTTATTATAGATACTCGTACATAGTTTCATTTATCAACTTTAATGATTATTTGCATTTCTTTTTCAGACCGTAGAATTGATGCTGAGATACGTGACATCACTAAGTTCGAAAACGGGCAAATTGTTGGAGCTCGAATTGCAGGAGCTTTCGTCACCAGAACAGCTAAACTCCTTGGTTTTTCGAGAAGTACCATATTAGATATGGTACTTCTCGAAAAAACAAGGAGTTTAGCTGTTCTGGTGACGAAAGCTCCTGCAATTTGAGCTCCAACAATTTGCCCGTTTTCGAGAGAATTCAATAAGCAGGGCAAAACATCCAGCAAGAGGAATAATTCCGGCAGGACTTCGAAGCTAACTGAAAGAGACCGGCGAGTGTTGAAACGCATTGTGGTGAAAAATCCCCTCACAACTGTCCCTAAAGTGATTGAATTTACGTCTCACAAGCCCAGTTTCGACCAAAATACTTCACCGTGAGCTCAATAAAGTTGGATATCATGGAAGACCCGCCATCAAGAAACCTCTGCTTTCTCATCAAAACATTCAGAAAATGTTGAACTCGTGTACAGATTACAAGGGCTGGTCGACAGACCAATGGAAGCAAGTAATATTCTCCGACGAGTCCGGTTTTTCTCTTTTCCGCAGCACGAAAAAGGGTCAGTGATGGGTTGAGCAGCAATATCTTGGAATTCTCCTAGTATAAACGTTGCCCTGCATGGTAGGATCAACAGCAACGAATATCTGAACATTTTGAAACATCAAGTCCATCCCTTGGTCTAGACATTATTCCCTGATGGTGAGTGCTTTTTCCAAGAGGAGGACAATGCCCCAATAAACAACGCTCATGTGGTTAAAAATGGTATGAAGAACATAGGAGTGAGCTACAACACATAGAGTGGCCCACACAATCTCCAGATCTTAATATTATTTAACATTTGTGGTGCGTCTTGGAGAGACAAGTTAGAAGTCGTTACTCTCACCGTCGTGTCTGAAACAGCTGGAGCATATATTACCAGAAGAATGGCTCATGATTCCTCTCAATGAAGTTAGAAAGCTGTATGAATCAATTCCAAGACGCATCGACGCTATTCAAAAAGCAAAAGGAGGACCAACCCCGTATTAAATAAATATTCATTGAACTAACACGTGTTCTAATTATTTCTTCCAACCCCTATATATACAACAAAACTTACTTTTATAGTAAAGACATTAAACTGTATATAAAAGTATATGTAAAATTCGAAGCGCTTAAAAGCTAATTGACCATCTTTTAATATTTTGATTAAATTTCTTACTTTTAATGCATAAAGGGCTCGTTGACTATTTTTCTCTATATAATTCCTTTTTGTCACGTGTAACATCAGGTACAGCTTTGGCTTATGTAGGCGCAAAAGCTTTACCGAGGATTGTCAATTGCTGCATACTAGCAGATGCACAACTGCTCAAATTCACTTACATACATCTGTAAAGAAAAACTAATATTGTAAATAAAATCTTAAGAACAGATTGCTCTATACACATATCCGAATTAATATATTCTTTTGTATATTAATTTTATATATTAATATCATTTTAATAATGTATTTTAGTACAAAAAGTAATTCGACAGCAGCGAAACCTCGAAATTTTACCCGTGTAAAAATGATACGGAAGATTCGGAAAATGTTTCACGCATTGATTTCCAATGAAAGACTTTTTTTAGGAAGAGAAGATTTGCTGATATATCTGTTAATATTTATTTTTGAAATATGGTATTTTAATTTAGAAATTACACTAACTAACCAGTGTTAATATTTTATTCAAGTTTACTTTAACACTCATTTAAGCAGATAATAAAAATTGCATAGCTGACGCATTTATTTATTTAATATGTTAAAATGTACTTTAAATGCTAATTAAAGGGCGGAATAAACGTAATATATCATTTATTCATTAATATTTCCAGTACATTATCCATTTTTAGATTTCTCGGTGTACTTAAAATATAATTGGGATCCTACGAGTAAAGTTCCACTAATTGCAACATTTATTTGTGTCGTAGGTTAGCCGGGGCTGGCGGGACTATAACCTTGGCTGGAGGTTAACCACCAGACGAGAAGGGGGAAGGTAAATAATGGGGGAATGTAGATTCTTAAACGAGTGCGTGGAAATTAATTCAACAAACAGAGTGCAGTTGGCCGTTAGGATTGCTTATGGCTCGCCTACTGGTTCTGGGTAGAGAAAGGTGTAGAACAAAAATATCTTTAATATTTACATACAAATACAATATTCCTATAAATAAGATTTATCGGAAAAATGACATGGATACTCGTGATGACAATTATGGAGTTAAGGAATTCGGGGCCCCGGTTGACTCACGAGAGCCTGCAAGCTGCGGCTGGCTAGCCGACGTACACACGTACAAAGATTGGGATGCCTAGATACAAATCCACAAATGTCGTAGGCTTCGCTTTAGGATTTGAGGCCTTGGAAGTCGACGAGGAGGGAGGGGAGATTGATTGCACGGGTGGGTTACAATCGTAAGTTTAACCTCGACAATGACGTCTGAGGGAGTATTCGCACCAAAACGAGATCGTAGACAAACCGAAGAATAGCCAATGGAGTGGGTCTAACTTCCTTCGGGGAGAGGGGGTTGCTTTTTTCTTTCGCACTCGCGAGTGAACGGAACAGAGTCGAATTGAGAAGTTAAAGTGTCTCGTACTATGCGGAGGGCCTATACTAAATTTGGCACGGCAGGAGACTAGGTTTATATGTGGCCCAAACGGAAGCGCTTTGCCTCAGGCGACGGAAGGGTTTCTCCATATCAGAGACAGCCGTGGGAAGGAAGACTCCAAGAGGGGTTTATGATATCGCTCTAGGGGATGGCGGCAACTTCTCCTCGCTCTCGGTGGTTCAAGCGTCTGCTTTATCGCCGAAAGTAGATGAATTCTCTCACGATCAGACTTGGCCTTCTTCAACCTCGCGGAGCTCCTCGTTCCTCGTGGCGAAATATTCCCTTATTCCGACAACTTGTAAAGTTTGCCTTAATAATTATCGATTATTCAACTTATTGTAATTGATAGATCTCATTAATTTCTCAATTTACAACAAATACCTTCTCCTCATTAAGATTCAACGACCTAGAAGTATTAGCTCTCTCTGGTACTGGAAATATTAGATTTACGTCATATACGACCTCAAATAAAGGTAGTAATTTTGTTTTAAATGAAAAATAGGATGGATATATAAATGAACAATTAGAGACAATAGAATACCTGTAAATAATAATTTAATTCAAAGGAATAGATGATATATGAATGAAAAGGTATTTTTATAGGAATGGTAAATAATAAAATAAAATCGTAATACGAAATAGATATTTAATCAATATTTTTTTAACTTATAACTATCTAAAAGTTGTGGTATCTGCAATTTCAAGTTTATTAATTACATATTAAAGTTAACTTGTTTATAAAAATGGGTTTTTGCTCGCAAATTCACCTGGTACTACTCAGAACTTATTAATTTATTAAATCCAGTTCTTACAGCTCAGCCAGTTTCGTTATCGTATTTGCGTAAGCTTATAACATTCACGTTACACCTTATTAAGATATTTATTTCACTTTATTTTGCTATTTTTTTCTTATTTAAGGTCTGCTGTTTCAAAATATATAGAATTTAAATTCCGTTTGAGTCCTTTATATAAGCTTTGATCTTGTTTGTTTGGAGAAGACCATTAGTTTACTTTCTGAGGTCACCTTCATGAGATCTTTACATAAATAGATACCGTCAACCTAAATCAATAATCATTTAGCTCATTTATTTTTTCTTTTGAAAATGAAATTATCCTTATAAAAAATAGTAATAAAGAAATTTGAATTCTAAGCATGCGTTAACAAAGTTGCAGCTATTATCTTTTATGATAATTTTAAATATGCAGTTTTTGGTTATTGTAAAAATATACGTTTAATTAATATATACTCGTATATATTCAAGAGAGGATTAAAAGCCTATGGTATCTTAAATTACTACTAATGCGAATATAGGCAAAAAAATTACAACGGTACTTGTCTATCTATCGTTCGAAACGAGAACTGGGGGGTTGTAGTTGTACTCCTACCACACTCGATTGTTACGGAAAATATTTTTTCCCACATTTTTAGTAACATTACCTATGTTAGTTGTTAATTTTTAAAATGGAGAAATATAAATTTGTTAGATTTCTGCCACCCTAAAAATAAATTTCACAGAAATGAAGAGAATAAAAAAGAGACAGATATTAATTTATGATAAAAATTTGACATCCCTTTTTTGGTTATTATTCTAAATATATTATTTCCATTTTGTGAAATATATGGTCATTGAAATCTTAAGAGCACAAAGTTAATACTTTATAAATTTCCATAAGAGATTATTTAAACAAAATATTAAAAAAGTTTGTTAGCTCAAGAAAATCTTCACTCCGTACAAAATGCAGTATGGAAGATAAAGAAAAAAATGGGGTGTTAATATAAATAAGAACAGAAATAGCAAAAATAAAGAGTAACGATGACAGTATAGTAGCAAATTCAAATCTGAGAATATAATCAACCTCTAAGAATTTTGTATAAGAAGATGGCTGGCTCGAAAGAACGAGCTACTTTCCAGATGAAATATTGAGATACGGTAGATCGATAACTCGAAGAACGTAATTTTGCCAAAGACATGAGTTCAAAGCATCATTATGAGATATGAGTGCAACATATGTAGGAGTATATTTTAAAATTCCCTTTGGGAGATTTTATTAATTTGATTTTGAGTCTCGTTTTGTGCTGAAAGAACAATGATAGAATCAGGAAGTGAAATCTATGATAATCTTTTGTTGAATTTAAGATTACGTTGCAATCACGGAACTATAAGTCAAGGGGGAACACAAAACCCTTAGCCAGTATCCTTTATTATGTAGGATCACCACACTTCTATGGATGTATTTCACCTGAAGTTAAGTTGCTATAACATTCTTATAGCATGCAAAAGACCCCGTTCTCTCTAACCTAGTTACCTAGTACAACGTTACAGAAAGCGTGGCCCCACTTAATTATGGTAACATTGGTGGGGCCTAAATCACACAGTGTAGGCTCGAAGGCTTTCTCTCTTAATCTCCCTAGTGGTGGTGGTGGGGGGGGGGGGTCAGGGATGCCATCCGTTCCCGGGAAGATATATGAACCATAACAACAGATAGACCACTGTGTGCTCATTGGAACGCATAGAGTACAAAGAGCGTTAACACTCTCAAGTGTCAAACTTCGCAGAATTTGGTAACATAATCGGGATTTCTTTATCGCAGATGAGACATTACTCCCAAATCAGAGATGAGTCGTCCTGGAAAGGTACCGGTGCGGTTACCACCCCAAATTAACTACATCCTAACACTGCACTGGCGGTTTAACATATATACACACATGCTAGAGAAAAGCTCATTTGTAACAAAACCTGAAATACAGGGAGTTGTAAGAAGCTCTAACTAATCGCTTGAAACTCTGAATGTAAAATACCTGTCGGAAAAGAAAGTAAGATTCCAAGACCTAGACCATATTATTATTAACCATTACAAATCTCCAAATAGTAAAATATTAGAGTAATGGAGTCTGTATCCCCCTCTTTTTTCTTAACATAAGATCTTTCCTCCTGAATGAGGATTATTTAATGAAGTCGAAAGCGCTTGTAATCTTCTTTTCTTTTTCCGGCGGGTATATTACTTACACGGAGTACTTAGCGATCTTGAAGAGAAACTAGACCTGTGTTGGAGTAAATTGAGACTGCCAGCATAAGCAAGTGAAGGTGTTAATACGTCTTATATACTGTGTTTAGGTTAAATTTGATGGTTTGCATAAAAGAAAAACCCGTAATATTTCAGCCAAAAAATAAATGTATTTAATTTTTTTAAAAAAACAACTAAATTATGGCTAGGAGATAACAGCTTACTCAGAGTAGCCACCCTTAACTTCTACGAGATCAAGACCTCTCCAGAACCTGGCGTATGAATTATTCAGTATTCCTGGAAAGATCTTCGAATACATGGCTGATCTTGGTCACCAACTTGGCATTGATATCTTTCTCAACCGTAACCGACACATACTATTCCATGGGATTACAATTGGGGGGATTTAGGAGGCCAGAAAGTGGTGGTGGTGAGGTTGTAGTCATTTTCCGACAACCACTTCTCTCTCCTGAGGTATGACCTTCCAGAAGGAACCCTCTCCAGCCAGGGATTTATCACAGTATGAATGATCCTAAGACCCTGCAAAAGGTTGTGATGTGACGTCACCCTCATTGGAGAAACACGCACGGACCATCACAGTTTAGGGAAACTTGCTCTTAATGATAGGTGGAGCATCGCATGGATTTTAGCCAAGGCATCTGTTGTTCTAGATATTGTGCAACTATTCCTGGAAGAAGTTCTTTTCATCTATGAAGAGCCAGATCGTCTCCTACTCAACGGGATGCTCCAGGTTGTTCAGCAGCTTCTTTCCCTTCGTTAAGTGGTTGTCCTTGGCATTGACTGTCATATCCTATCTTCGCGTCCCTTTCAAGAGTGAAAGCAAAGGTTCCTAGTCAGAGCAAGTCTCATGGTAGCGAATCTAACACCCATCTCTCTCGCCAAAACCAGGATTCCCTTGCCTAGCTCTTTCATCACCTTCTCTTGCAGTTTTTGGTTGAATTCTGGCATGCGGACGCAGTCAGGACATTTGATGTGGTTTTTTTTTCTTCTGGTCATGACTTCCTAGTCTCAGTTGCAGCTGTGTGTGTCGCGGTTTACAACATTTTCAGCGTTAACGGACAATTGAGCACCGGTCATGATGTAGGCATTTTGATACTCGGGGTGATTTATCATGATGCAGATAACTCTTTTCCTATATTCAGATAGCTTACATTCTTCCATATTAGCTAACTTTTTCTCAACTGTAACCTTAATCTCTATTCTCTCTAACGCCATTGACTTCTTGCCGATACATCATATTTTCTTTCTGAAAAAAGGTGACATTAAAAATCGTCAAATCTAGTCAGAACATCTTATATATATAAAGAGGTTTTCTTGATTAAACCCAATTAAATGTGTATGAGTTGTTAGTCCTATGTGCGTATGCTCTTTTTTCTAATTTGTTACCGGGGGTTTTAAATGCCCTCTTTCTTACCCTTTCTCTCTATTCGTTTTTCTTCACCTCTGTGATTAAATATACCCAAAAGATTACATCAGTTTCCGTTTCTTTATTACAGCTTTAGCAAATCCCCTTTAAGCAACCGATAAGCTTACAAAAGTTAATGGGAAATAAAACCTAATTAAATCCAGTAATTACACTAAACATCAAATTTAAATCGAGGAAGGATGAAATTAGAATAAATTCAGAAGACTGAAATTATTTAATTTCCAAATTTCCCTTCCTATCTGGAGGGCCTTTAATGATATGGAGGTGGTTTCTTTTATTTTAAGACTCAGTTCTATTTGCTTTTAAATTCTTTTCACCCAGTCTTTTTTAGATAATTCTTTTTTTTAACATTTCTACATTTTTATCATTATCAATCCTTATTATAATTATGAAATTATAATTTAAATGTACACAATCAATTATTATTGAAACCTCAATGCAAGGATTTTTTTAGTCATCTGGTGAGAGAAGGACAAAAGGTCATGATAGGAAATTGTGAAGGAAAGAATCTAGGATATAAATCCGAAAATTTTTTTAATCGCGTGCGACTCTATAAGTTATGATGGCGGTCCGTAGGTCGGCGGGCGGATGGTGCCTATTTTACTTTTCAATCAGTTTATTTGGCAATAGCATCGTAACTATTCGGTCGATTCTGACGAAATTTGAAACAAACCCTTATGTTGTTTTACATTCTCTTTCGAAATATATAATTAGCAAGGTCTCCCCAAGGATAGTCCGGGAATTATTAAAAGAAAACTAACTATGGGTTGAATTGCCTCACTTCTGGAAAGTTTGATGGTCATAAATATTGTAAACCGCGACATATGCCGCGACTTGGGTCTGTTGACATTGTTTTAGTCAAAAAACGGTGGAGAGTTTTAGAATCCTCCTTTCGGTGTAGATTTAAACTCACCCTTGGTGTGTATAAATCTAAGTTATACCTCTATATGTATAGTTCTTGTATGGTGTGACATGGACCACTTCGTCCGCTTTATTGTTTACATAAAAGTTTATTTCTATTTATGGAGGAAAATCACCTCTAGATTCATTGTTCATACTTCCTATTATAATTGACTGAATCCTTAGGATGATGATGCAAAGAAGATTTTGGTGTACCCTGTTTTTTCATTGTTCACTAGTAATGAAAATGGTAATAGATTTAATTGCTAAAATATTACTAATAATAAGAGCAGTTAGAGCATAAGTTAACAGTATGAATATAACTCCCCAAAATTCGCTCCCACGCCCGCATCATATTTGATGGCAGTGTATTTCAAGTCATTAAAAGGAGCTAGAAAGATCAAGAGAGCAAATGGGCGTAAAAGATGAAAAGAATTAAACCGAATCTAGTAGCTAATGAAGTTTAAAATGGAGGAAGAATTCAGAATTAGATGAAACACTAATAAGGGCTGAAATTATAATGTAAATAAAGAGACAATTCATAATTAAAATACTAATGATTTAAATGGTTTTAACATTTTTCAATCTCAATACGTCGGTTTATACGGACGATGTCTTAGAACCACGCTTAACAAAGCTTTTTTTCCCTTTTTTTGGTGATTTGTCTTCCGACAACTCTAACGACTTGCCACTTTATCTCATGACTATGTTGATAACTCAACCATTTATTTCTCCTGATCAGCCTCATTTTCCGAGACTTAGAATACCCGTAAGCCCATACAATATCCTGACTGAATGGCTTGTCGGGTAAAATTCTGAAAAAGAAACATGTCAAAATTGAGGTGGTACTCGTTGGTTTCCTCGTCGGGCGTGACACAGTTCAAAACGTTTGTTTATTTTCATAACCTTGTCGCCTCTCCTCTCCATTTTCCCGACAATGTTATAAAAGCTGGCATCACAACTAATAGTCAGCCATCAATTAAAGCCCATGTTAGTAACACCTGTAAATTCTTTCTCTGGTTTATTTGTACGAGTAATCATAGCCACATCCCCTACCAATATGGATGCAATATTTTTGAGATTGTCATTCCTCTCTTGAGTAGTATAACTACCTTCTCGTTGCATTACTGCCTTCCACTCTTTCATATAACTATCCCGAACTGTGGTCTGCACTAGTTGTTCATTCGATACAGTCTCACCTTCAAGGTCCTTGCATAAAAGACGTAAAATATCACTTTACTCTTCTCCCGGCATTTTTCGCTTACCTTATCTTAGCTTCTGGGAGTCCTACCTTTATGTTCTAGTGTTTCAAAGTCACGTGTAGAGCATGGTTTATTTGGCTCTCGGAAACTCCTCCTAGAATTCCAAGTGATTTACTAGTCCAGACAGGCTAATCTCATTAATTCTGTTCCTTTCAACTTGCCCTGGGCGCATTAGCATTGTAAAGCGCGATAAATAAATTGGTTTTATTGTAATTAAGATAAAAATAAGAACATGAAGGCATAAAAGAAGATGGTAACAAAGAGAACTACATCAAAAAGATTTAGAAGTGTTAATATAAAGTAATTTTGATGCCATTATCAATTTATTTTCTATCACCAGACGCTTTAACTAAGATAATAGCTTTCTCTAATACTTTATGCGATGATCTTGCTGATATACATTGCTTTAGATGTTAGTTATAGTTGAAAATAATAATATCTTATTTGCATATTGTTTGTTGTATCACTTCTCTGTTTCTAAATATCAGGTAGCGATTAATCAAAAATCGCGTTGGCAAATAATCTTGCATTGTATTGGTAGTAAAGGATTAGTTTAATTTTTTTAATGTTTTGTTTAATTATCTATCTGCACTTGCTCCTAAAATACCACTTCTTAGGAGGGGAGTCGATATTAGCTAATTCTTTCTGATATTAAGGTCGAAAATGTGTAACAAATATTTTATTTTACAGTTTGTACGTTTACAGCCAACGAAATTTTTCGAATCTTTGTTTTTCTTATTTTAGAAAATAGAATATTTGTACAAAATATAATTTCAAACTATTTTTAGAAAGGTTCTTTTTCATTAATAAATAAATCTTATTTAGATATCATAAACTTCCGGAGTTATTTCTCCTTATCAGATTATTACGATATTTCTTGCTTTGAGTATGAGATTTACCACTGTTTTGTGGTACCGGCTGAAAAATTTACCTGAATGAGACTCTATACCAGGATTGACCACAACCGATGTGATGAATCTATGTTGCCACATGGCTAGGCCGTATACCATTCATAACAATATGCCGGTCAATGTAAGAGATATGGTCTTTCATTGGTACTTATAATGAGTAGTATAACCAACCATAAGGAAAATAGCTAAAAATTTATGATTTCATACAAAACTTGTTGACATAAGTAAAATTTAGTCAAGAAAGTAAAACATAATCATTCTTGAGTGATAGAAAGTGGTAGGCAGTGTTCAACGCTGAACTTAGAGTTATACAGGGTGATATTAAAAGGGTTATTGCTGTAGTACCGCAAACAAATGGACATACCAGTACATGAATACATGTGTTGTTGATTTTTTTTGTGTTTTTGCTTAGTTCTATGCGATCTGATCGAATAGCCCCGTGTTCTTGAAGAAGGCCACGGCCGGCACCGGGCGCACTACAAAATTTCCAGGGAGTATATGTTATGTTAGCTGTGTAGGATGTTGTGATTGCATACTATTGTTTTTTTATATAGATTTAACTTTTTTGTAATGTTTTACCGTCAGTTATAAGCTTCTACGTTATTTTCACCATTTTTATTAGTAAAACTATTCGTACAATGTATATTCAAACAGTTTTTATTCGCATTTCGAATGTAATCCCATAAAAAATGGCTTGATTTCTCCTCTATAATTGATAAATGTAAGTTGGTTTTATCACGTAGACTTTCAGCTCATGAAACCATAAGTAAAATAGTAAGGATGGGATTGGTAGATTGCAGAGTTCTGGACATAGTGCATGACTCTTGACCCATCCATCATTCAAACAGTGCCATAGGAGCTATTGGCGAATAAAAAATCATTAACACTTAGTCCTCAAGTTTACGCATTTAGTCGGAATTGTGCCCTTCAAATAAAATATATTGGCCGAAATAAAAAACTTGCACACAATTGTAATTATCTTGTTTATAATTTTTTTTTCTGCTCATTACCATTTTTAATACGGTAAGGATGTTGAAATTTGCAGAGCGTTGTCAAAATGGTACATGAGTATCATATTTTTTTCCGCTCAACTACTTCGTTTTCTTTTCCTCTGCACATTTTACACACTACCAGCTTTCCTAAAAAATCTCTGCTAATTAATAATGTCATTTGCAAGAAGGTTTTTGCGGAATATGTTGGAAACTTCTATGACGCAGTTTTTCTACTTAACCCCACGATGCTACATTTGGTTCTGTCATTTACAAAAACTCCATAAAACTTATTAAAACGATGTTGTTATGCGAAAAATAAGAACTGCTGGCTAAAACACTGACGTAAGCGCACGTAACTGACATAGACATTTGGGAAAATAGATACAATATTATGTCTCGCTAAAAATAGGAACAATGCAATTATTTTGGCTAATTTTATATGCTATTTGTTATAGAGCCAATACTTTGGCATGGATTCACTGTTATTCTTCGCGACCTCTTCGATTTACACAGATAAAAACAGTTTAACGCAAATAAACTATATGTACGTACCTATGTTTTGTTAAAATTGTATGTTGTGTCTAATTTCTATTTGATTTTATTAAAAGCCCACCACCACCATTACACCCAACCACTGTATATCGAAGCAATCGACAGAAATTTCGTAGTCCTAGAAAATGGTTACTTAGAAACTTTTGTTCTTTTAAGCTCTGCAGTACTACTGTATATTTTGAGAAATGGGTGAGATTAGCAATTTTTCTAAATTACGCAAAACTTCATATATCAAAACTTGAAAATATTTGGTGCCGATGGGGTATTTAAAATAGGTGAGGGAAGAACCAAAAGGAAGAATGTAAAGTGAGGATAAACATAAGTGCAAAAGTAAAATAATGTAAATATTGATGTAATGTGTACAAAGACTGCTGGAAAAGCATTTTTTTCGAATATCACTGAAAAAAGAAACTCTCATAAAACACGGATATTCATATAGAAGAACGTATGAATTATTTAGGGGGTTTAAAACTATAGCCAGAAAAACAAGTGTAATCGTTTGGATCCAACTGTAGCTAAATAATCCATATTTTATCTATGCGCCTAGTCAGTGAAGTGGTCTTGTGATTCAATGGTTGGTTGTAGCTCGGACGAAACCAATCCCACGTTTTATCCTTAATGAAAGCCGGTAAAAGAGTACTAGATTCTGATGGAGTAGGACAGAACCCGTTTAAAACTTAAGATTTTCCCTTATTTTAGATCAAAATTATTCTAATTTGTGGTAAAAAAAACACACAACATAAACCAAACTACCAAATGATCACTTGTTTCATTACATCGTTGAGTTCAGATATTATTTGTATAGCCAAACTTAGTTGCAGCGAATCTTTGAACAGAAATTCCTAAAGAAAACGAAAGCTCCGCTTTTTATTTGCTTAGACATGACGAGTAACTTTAAATTCGATAAAATTAAAGGGAATAGTACGGTTGAGATACCGAGTTGGCAAGATTGGGTTGAAAGTGAACATTCTAACTGTCAGAGTTTCAAGACGATTTCTGGATGTTCTCCTTATACGAAGCTTATTCCGATCATAATTTATGTAAATTAAAAGTTACTTAATATAGTTCAAGAATTTATTTTCATTTTAAACATGAGTTTCGCGGCGTTTTGTGAAAAAATAATTGCCTGATAAATCAAACGAATTACACTTCATCAAATTTCTTTTACCACGGAGTACGTTTAATTTAACATATTTGGGTAACTTTGCGTTTTTAATGAAGGTTGTTCTTGAAGTTTGGATCATTTAGGATCAGTAAGCCTTGCTGTCCCGCATTCTTTCTCTGATGGATCTTTTTCAGTTCACTAGCGTCTTTACTTCTCATTATTCCATTAATAAGTACCATTAGCATAATTGCTTGAATGAACCCATCATATTTAACCAGTTCCATCGATTATATCCATAATTAAAAAAGGTTTGATTGAGGTATAAAGCAATTCTCGCACTCAAACCACCCTCAAAGTGAGGATGCTTTTATTATAGAAGTAGGTATATAAGATTCCCTCCCCCTATGATCAGAAGCGTAAGTCACCTTTTATATCCGTCTAACTTTCTCAAAAACATTGTGATAATAGGCCTTGGTTAATTTTCGTTTTTTTAATAATTTTATTTAGTTATTTCATTTGGAAGGTCAATCATACATTAATTAGCCTTTAGACATTAACTACACTGTAGAACAAAGATAAAAAGAAATAAAAATAACCTTTTCTAGGGGTATTTTGGGGGGTAAATCACGAATATAACATCCGTTTCTTTCTGCGACCCTCCAGTTTCTCGTAAATTACCATCTTACTTGTGCTAAATACACTGATGGTTCCTTAGGGATTGAATGCAAACAGGATTGGGCCGTAGCATACAACTATAAATGTTATAAAAGTATTTGATATAATTTTAATGGGGCATTGCTAAGGTATTTGTCAACTTAACCTATGAAATTTATGAAAGTATACTCAATATGTTTTTAGTTATATGGGTCCAAATCCGTGGTAACTCTTACATAACGTTTGATAATTCTGTAACTTACTATAAATGCTTCCTATTTTTACTTTTTTATTTAATATTTGTTGGTGTTACTATTCATATTATTTTTCACATAATACGGTGTTTTTTCTTCACAAGAGACAGAGCTAAAATGTCTAGAGAAGTAAAAAAGTCGCCAGACAGTTTCGGTTATATATGTGGATCATTTACATTAAGACAATACAAGAAACAGTTAACTAAACATGTGAAGGAACTTTGTGAGCTGTACTTTAGATGCAAATTAGGTGACAAGGACAGAGGCTAGGCACCGTATATACATATGTTGTGTCAGGTGTACAAGTTTCATTTCTGCCTGGGTGAAAGGCAAAGAGCCTGGCCTTATTTTAGGCGTACCAATGGTCTGGAGGGAGCCAAAGGACCATTCAGCGGTTTGCTACTTCTGCTTAACTAAAATTAAAGGTGGGTATTCAATGTGATTCTTTCCTTGTTTTTAATATATTTTCAAGAGGTGTATTAATTCAAAAGATCAAAATACATACTATGTTGTACTTCCACTATTTCTGCAAGTGGTCACATCCACTAATATCCATTTTTAGTCTGATTTTATTTTATTTCACTGCAGGTCACAACATAAAAGACAAGAAATTTATCTTGTATCCAGATCTTCAGTCTGCTATTTGCCCAGTCTGACATTCAAGTGCTATCTGTACCACAACCGCCCTCTGAACTACCAAGCGATGACACGAGCAGCTCAGACAATTCAGAATCTAAAGATAAACCATATCTGGCACAGCTTGAATCTGACAAGAAACCACACTTGATCACACAACCGGTAATCAATGATCTAGTTCGTGATGTAACAATTACTAATCAACAAAGTGAACTCATGGCCTCCCGTGTGCAAAAATAGAAACTGTTAGAATAACGTGCTCTAATTACAGTATTTATTAAGCGTTCTGCAGATCTACAGCAATTCTTCACTTTTAGAAATAACTTGACTTATTGTAATGATATAAGAGGCCTATTCAATGCGCTTGAGCTAACTTATGAAGCAAATGAGTGGGGGTTATTCATAGATGCATCCCTCTACAGCATCAAAGTGGTTCTGTTTTACATTGGGAACAACAATTGCTCACTCAGTCATTTTAAGAGAGATATATGAGAAACGTGCTTTTATTCTAGACTGCATAAGTTATAAGAAGAATGAGGAGCTAATTTTTAGGGATTTAAAGATAGTTGCCCTACTTATTGGGCTACAAAGTGGATATACTAAGTTTATGTGCTCCCTTTGTAAGTGGGACAGTAGGGCCAGATCAGAACATTATGTACGCTCAGAATGGTCACCTAGGGAAACTATGACGCCTGGATGCCAGAAAGTAATTCATGAGACACTAGTTAAGAAGGAGAAAATCATTTTGCCACTACTGCATATAAAACTAGCCCTAATGAAGCAATTTACTAAAGCACTGCAACATAACTAGCCATTTTTCCAATATCTCAAAGCAATCTTCCTTAAAATAAGTGATGCCAAGATTAAAGAAAGCAAATTCGTAGGCCATCAGATTCGTCAACTTATAGCTGGTGAGGAATTTGAGGTAACAATAGATGAACCTGAGCTAGCAGCCTTGCATGCATTTAAAGATGTATGCAAAAGGCTTCTGTGAAAGCACCAATAGACTCAGCGAGAGCGGTTAATGGAGAGCTTAATCAAGTGCTACCAAGATCTCGGATGCAATATGTCACTGAATATACACTTTCTTCATTGTCATCTCTCCTTCTTCTACGAGAATGTAGGAGATGTGAGTGATGAACATGAAGAGAGGTTCAATCAAAATATAGCGTCAATGGAAAAAGATATAAGAGAAAATGGAGCCCTGCTATGCTAGCTGACTTCTGCTAGCACCTGAAGTAGGACACACCTGAAGTGTTTTACAAACGAGGAAGTCCATACTCAAATTTAGATTAATATATTATATAATGCTAACAAACATTCTAATTCATTATATATTCATGAATTAATTACAATGGACATATTTAATCTGACTTTGAGAGCGAAATTCATTTATGGTATCGTGGAAATCGGTATCAATTGCATAATTATTAAATCGGCAATTTACAAGAAAATGTTATGCGAGGGGAAATCTTTGTTATCAAATTCGAATTTAACATACTGACCTAATAAAATGCACATGACATGTAAGTTTTTTATTGACACTGAAATTTGTTGTACATTGTTATTTATTTTTCATTGAGATTCAAATATTGTAAAGATTATTTAAAAAATCAAGGAGAACCAAATCAAGATAAACTCGGATAAGGAAGTTATTGTAAAAAAATGGGGAAAAACAAAGAAATTAATAAACCAGCAGATAGGACAAGAAAAATGAAAGTAATCTAGGAAAATATTCACACAAAGAAAACAACGTGATAAATCTTTATCTTACTCGGTTGGCCTCATTCCCAAAATTCTAAGAAAGCATTGCCCAGAAACTCATTAAAAGAATAAAGCTTCACGAGGAGGTTAGTCAAATCGTATATAAAGCTTAAATACTGATGAAATGCAACCTTTTTTTACTATCTCTGCTCTTGATTGAGTGGATGTGAAAGATTTTGGACCTTCTCTTGCTGTCGGTGATAGCTGAACTTGTATTAAAATGGACAGAGACTTGTTTCGCCTCACAATTGCCCTGTGGAATCGTACTGACACTTCTTCATTATCTCTTTACTGCATTCCTTAGTGGGATTAATTTATGATAGTCGAGTATGTTCAATAAAGATATGCTTTCTCTTGTTCCTGAGCAAAACAATTTGTCGCCTCTTTTTTGCTATTTGAGCTATTCCCACCGCCACAGTTTCTGAAATTTTACCACACTCATCATGAACTTTCTTAGAAACTTTAGCTTTAATGGTTTGCATTACGTTGCGTCATTCTCGTTTATTCTATCGGTTTTGCCCCTGTTGGTTTCTTTTCTGTTTACCTTCTCCACCTTTCATTTTCAGCTGTACTATTGGTTCCTTTCATATTCTATTCAAGTCAAGGAGAGTATTTAAATATACAAAGGAATTTACAAGTTGAGATTACAGCTACCGCATCTCTGAAAACTATATTCCCAGAAGTTTCTACTGCAGCAACTTTTAAGACATTGGTTATCATGTAGTCATAAAATTCTAGGTAGCGTCAGAGTTGTCCATGCTAAGTGTATATGGTCATATTAAAAATAACATGCAGCCATTCTTTTAGATAAATAACAATACATAGATTGTTTATTGTCCATCTTTTTTCCAACCCGATTAACAGGAGAAAGATTTGTGATATATAAACCCAGAGCGTTTCCTTCCATCTCAGTAGGTCTTAACTGATCCAATAATAAAGTTTTACAATTAAGTTATTTTTCTTTCGTATAGGTAGATTCAATCTTCTTTTGATCAAAGTTGCTTTGTTTGTTGAGGCAAACCCTAAGTTATATTAAAAGATATTTGCCATATTCAATACAAGTAATAGTTTCTAATTTTAAAAGAAATAATTCGATCTAATAGGCAAAATTTTAGTGGCTTAAACATAAAATCCTTTGGGTTTAAAGTGGTTTTAACCACTTCGCTATCAGTGTCCTGTTTATCAATCCAATTTCATCTCAAAGATTTTAATACTCTGACCGAGCTAGGTTGGCAAGTAGGAAGGATGTGCCTAAACTCCTTATTTAAAGCCAAAATCCTTCAAGGGAGGAATCTTGCAACATCTGCTATTGCGTTATCAACATGTGTAACACACCTTTCCGATTACCAATAAAGTTCACTCATTTTACAGTGACTTATTCATGGCTTCCATTTGATCACAATATCTATCAGCACGGAATGTTTCTTTAGAATATAATTTTTATAAGGGACGACACCATTCATAGCTCACTAAATAGAGAGCATTACCTTCGCGTCTTGAATGGCTCGCTTTTCATCATTGGCAAACATCCTTTCCAGAAATGCTTCGGTAGCATATCTTTCCCTTACGGATAAACCGATATAGCTTTCCTCTCGTTCAAAAATCAACCAGATAATATAGAACACGGTGACCCTTTACTAAGCACATGTAATTGTTTTATTGTCGTTGTACGAGTTGTATTGTAAGGTTTTACCATTCATCCTAGATGAACTTCATATATTTGCCAACTACACTTAAAAGTTTTTTTCATCGATGGAAAATGGTTTCCTAAAGCGATGGTAAATCTGGCAGGAAATTTCCTCCATACTAATTGAATATTCCATTTCTAGGGTGTCTTCACACTTAAGATTTTATTTTTCACAGATAATTAAGATATTTTTTGCCGCTACTGATGCAAATATTTCATTTTTTAATTATTAAAATTTGCTATATCTTATCTATACTCAATTTTAGGGGGCCAAGGAAATTTAAAATCAATTCACCAGAACAGTAAAATTTCTAAAAGAAAAGATAAAGACCAGAATACTTAAATTTAAGTTTATTTTCACCTTTCACAGTAAATAATAATCTAAAATTCATTATACCATAAAAGAGATAAGACTTACTTTACAACTTAATATACATTTCATTTTTTCATTTGTATCTATTTTTCTTTAAGTTTCTTTCGAATGTATTTGGTACAAATGGCTTCAAATTAACATTCAAAGGAGAACAAACGCCTAACCTTAATTTTAATTATTTTGTTGTGGTATACAAAAGATGTTATTGGGGTAATATGTGCAGAAAAAATATTAAGTATTCATATATTTTATTTTATTAATATAATAAACAACCAGTAGTATTTAAATCTTGATTCCGTTCAGATAGTCACATGAAGCCAATTCAAGTTGCATGTACTCGAAAAGAGACAATTGTTCCCACAACATTAAGTCTTCCATATCAATTTATTTCAAACATTTACAAGAACTGGTCATGCATTGATGTTCATTTTATTACTTAAATATTCTATGATTGTTAGAAAATTGTTGCCCTACGCTATTACATACAGACACACATATATATATATATATATATATATATATATATATATATATAATAATAAAAGGTGTTTTGCCAAAAGACTATATCCTCTTCATAGCATCATATATTTTATAAATAAAATACAATATATATTTATAGCAATTGTCAATCAAAAGTAAACTAGTAATTTAGGCAATAATAATATTTTAGCGAGGTGTTTTTCATAAAATGTAATTAAATTTGCCAAGTGTTTAAAATGTTTTTCTGCTGCGGTGATAATATGCTTCAGAAGTCGTCAGTTTTTAATTCCTGAGCTATTTAAAGGATGTTTTTTTGACACTAGACCCGCAAAAGACTAAGGAAAGACTTAGAGATGAGTGAGGGACCATCGTAGGACCCACTTTAGTAAATGCCTGCGAATCAGTACGTCGACTCAATCAGAAGTGAATTAATGATGCAGGAGAACGTTCCAAGTAGTTGGCGTAGGTTATTTTTATATGCAAACAACTTAACGCAATATTTTGATCGCTAATATTAATAATTTACCTTTAATAAACAATCACTATAGTAATATATTTTTTTAGCGTTTGATCTAAAATATATGATGTCATAAAGTGTATAAAGTAATTTGGTGGAATAACTCTCTGATGTTGAATATTTATTTTTAATAGCATTCTGATTACTCAGTGGGAAAAAATAGGTTGTAATTAACTGCTTCACAACATACTAAATACATATAAAAAATAAGAGTATGTTATCATGAGATGTTACTAAGGCATATAATATCTTTTCCTACAATACAATGTATGAAAACTATATCGTAGCTGTGAGCTACGAGATTGAGTTGATGATGTGGGAATAACCAAACCACAAAAAAGGCATCTCCAACAGACTTTTGGTAGACAAATGATGAATTTTGAGGAAGACTCACTATTCTTCTGAATCTGACACCATTAAGACAACATAAAAATGCCTCCTAAAGTGTTTTAAATAGTGATAAATCCTTTAATAAACATAGTAAAAGTCCACAAGAATTGTGTTCTACCCCATGAATTCTTTGAAATACAACGTATACAACGTGCGAATATTGCCTCAACTATAAGCCATTTCTAGACAAAATTGTTAGTGATGAAAATTAGCTTGATTAATGCAATTTCAAGAGCAAAGAAACAACGGCTCGACCATTAACAAAAACTATATCTTGGCTGTGAGATTAATTTAATGATGAGGAAATAAACAAACCACAAGAAAGGCATCTCCACCATACCTTTGGTAGAGAAGTGATGAATTATGAGAAAGGCTCGCTACTCTTCTGAGAATGAAATATTAATATTTTTGACTTGTCCTTAAAGAATTTATGTCACTGTTTGGTTTGTTATGTTTCTGTTGCTCTTTAAATGCATTGCATCCAATAAAAAAAATAATGCGTTTCACGAATGATAAAAATTTCAGCCTCCATTGGGATTCGATCCAGGAACCTCTCGTATTATATGTAGCTGGGTTGCATTCGCTGCTCCCACGCGAAAAGTCGCGGTACCGATTCCCCATAAAGTCTGATTTCATTTTGTTCATTGCTTCATAATGTTCACATAAGTGCTCTACTCTGTCTAGACTATTTCAGTATCGCTAGATAGAGCTAGACGACAAACAGGCCCATTTTACTAGTAAGTGGTTAAATTAGACAACGCTTTGTTCTCTGTCAAGACCATCCTGCAATAACAAGTTAATCCAATCGTACGTCGATACCCCTGAATCTCGATTTTACATTCTGTCACACCTCTTATTATTCTACGTTTCTTTCTAAACCTTTGATTTTCAGTAACCCATTAGAAGGGGATTTTTATGAATTAATAAATATAAATTAGAAGCTTCCATTTATAGATCATTAGTTTTACCGAATAGGTGGAGATGAGCGACCATTATAGGATTTCCGTCAATTAAAGTCAAAAAGGATTTTTGAATATGCAGTATGAAGGAAAAAAATTCATTATATTTTAAATGCCTTAATTTATTAAATAATTTTTACGTTTTAGACAAGGAAGAATGAATAAAAAAGTAGATAAGGGCAAAATGAATGGTTATTAACTACTGAATACAGAGTAGGAAAATATGTAAGAAAATAAGTATCAAGATAGGTATCTTTCATCACTTCACAACTTAATAAGTTTCTCTCTAGAAATAATGGGGTGATATTGAAATATGTTACTAAGACCGTTAGGTAATTAAATAGGTGAGGTTGGAATAAATTAAAATAAAACCGGTAATTAAATATCTAAAATATGATATCCAATATTAAGGAGAACACAGTATTTGATAGGCTATTAATCTGCTAGGGGATATATAGCTTTTGCTTTGAATGCTGTCCAGCTTTCTTTTATTGCCCTCATAAATTTTTCTATTGGGGCAAATTAAAAAATAAGATGTCGAGAGAACAGAGTAATTACATAGGGAAGTCGTTTTTAGAAGACATAAAATATGCCTCCTAGAGTTTTTAAATAGCGATAAATTATTCGCCAGCTGTTTAAGGATAATTGTAGTAATACCTAAGCCTTTAATAAACATAGTAAAAGTCCACAAAAATTGTGTTCTACTACCACATGAATTCTTTAAAATACAACGTATACAACGTGCAAATATTGCCTCAACTATATTGGCTCGAGATGACAGTAAGTCATTTCTAGACAGAATCGTTAGTAATAAAAAAATAGCTTGTTTAATGCAATTTCATGAGCAAAAAAACAATGGCTCGACCATAAACAAAAACTTATTTGTATCTCTAGACGTGGTCTACAAAACATTTACTGTAGACATAAATATTTAATAATTTTAACATGTAAATTTTCAACAATTGCAACAAGTAACTGAAGCTCATGACCTAAACGACATTCACTGGTTAAGTGAAGGTTTCTTCCTGCTCTATGACAATCCACGCTCATTATTCCCTATTCATTGAACCTTGTGCCTTGTGAGCACAATATACTTTAGTAATTACGACAACACCTAAATCAGAAAGATTACTCTGATGTGAAGGAGAAAATGATATCAAATCATATATTTTGTCAAAACCGAATGAATTCTTTAAGGTATCCACTGCTATTTAAATAATACGAAATCATTCTAAATAATGATGAAAACTATTTTGCTGAACTAAAGTATTTTTTTTGTTTATTAAAAAAACCTTTTATTTTTCTTCTAAATAAAACCATCAACTTCCTTGACAACTTAATATAGAAATTGAGCTATCAAATTAGACTTCCATGCTAGGTTCGCGTTCTCTTCCTTTGTACTAAATGCCCAAGAACAACCAGAGGTAATGTTCGTATTAAGGGTTTATGCTACTAGTTTTTCTGGTACTACTTTCCTCGTATATACATATGGTATTAATATTTATTAAACTACAGCAATTCACTTCTACAAAATAGAGCATTTAGCCATAAAAGCGTAATGAAACTGCCAACTTCTATGCCTTGCCCTTAAATTTACAGTTTTTTAAATGCTCATAAAAGGTGATATATTTATATTTAAAGCGAAAACCAACGAGGGAATCTCCCATAAAAGTAAGGAGAGATCTATAAAGAAAGTGGTGAAGAGAGAAATCGAAAAGTATGGAAAATATATAACCGCACATCTTTTTTCGTGCGTTAGGGCTTGGAAGGCACATATCCCTCCAGATGTCAGCTACAGCATGCTGGGACAAGCTACATTTGACAATTTCGTCTGGGTATAAAATTCTTTAAGTGATTCTTAACTAAAGTAATACCGTTCTCGATTTAATCGAAGTTAAGCCAGCTTGGAAGGAGTTAGCTTCAGGATGATGACCTAATTCGGATCAAGTTCACGGCGGTTGCAATACGCTGTTGATAGGCTTGGTTCGGATCCGACGTTAATCAGTAGGTCTACTTTGAAAATCAAAGACCCTATACTAGATGGGCATCGGTAGTAAATAAAATTAAATTATTTAATTCCTTCTCTAGGAACAAAAAAATCATATAATTACACGTTTTTTTACTACAACTCTACATTTTAGTGTCCGGCGAGAAAATTAGTCACAACTCATTGTGGAGTCATTTTCTTAAGAAAAAGAATCAGAACTAATTTTGCATTAATTTTCTTAAGAAAAATAATCAGAACTAATTTTGGACTAATTTTCTTAAGAAAAAGAATCAGAACTAATTGTGGACTAATTTTCTTAAGAAAAAGAATCAGAACTAATTGTGGATTAATTTTCTTAAGAAAAATAATCATAACTAATTTTGGACTAATTTTCTTAAGAAAAAGAATCAGAACTAATTGTGGACTAATTTTCTTAAGAAAAAGAATCAGAACTAATTGTGGACTAATTTTCTTAAGAAAAAGAATCATAACTAATTGTGGACTAATTTTCTTAAGAAAAAGAATCATAACTAATTGTGGACTAATTTTCTTAAGAAAAAGAATCAGAACTAATTGTGGACTAATTTTCTTAAGAAAAAGAATCATAACTAATTGTGGACTAATTTTCTTACGAAAAACAATCAGAACTATTTGTGGACTATTTTCTTAAGAAGTAGAATGAGTAATCAACCCCTACCATAGCATTTCAGTAGTATCACCTTCGTCCTATCGCAAGCCGTTATGTTATTATAAGTGCCTTACTCAAGGAATGCATCGCCTTTATTATGAATGTCTTCTTTCGTTGAATCAACGCTTGGTCAAACTGCGTATATAAATGAAACAATTATCATCATTCTGACTCATAATAATTTTCTTTCACTCATTCACTCAGTGCTCAAAAAATTTGAAAGAAAAATACTTCAAAATTTTATTTTGAAAACTTTTAGGAAATTGGTTAAGTTATGTTAATTTTTATTATGATTATTTCTAAAAATATTGACCAAATAATATCAAAACTGCATTTTATCTTATAATAAATGTAGTTTTCACAAAATTTTTAATTTATAATTTAATAAAAATTTTCCTTCAGATTTAATATATTAAGACTTTTCTGTAAATTTTCACAAAAAATTCTAAATTTCAGTGTTTTCAGCTGATTACATTTTCTGAACCAGCAACGTTTCCTCAATATATAGTTAAACTCTCATATGTGGTTGCCAATTATTTATTAACTTATTTGTACAACAAAAGTCGCTGAACTTTGTGTGCGATTTTTATCAAAAAGGCAGTGTGTGTGTGCACCTTTCATTTTTTTTTTATGGTGGGGGGGTACAATATATGTTATATACACACTCATATGTATATATAAAGGTATATAGCCTCTGTACATAAAGTATCTATGCCATTACACGCTTCCTACGATCTGTTTAAAAAAATTAAATCCTCGCCGAACTTTGGAGCCCATTTTCTTGAAAAAACAAAAACATGAACAAAAATCACAATAACTCCGTTATTTATTAGTCGATATTTACTAAATAGAGGTTAAAATATTACTTAAATAATTTAGCATAGCATTATGATGAGTTATTTGCAAATTTGCTTGTAAATAACTAAATTAGTTGGGTGGGGGTAGCCAAATTTGAAGAATTTGAGAAAATATTTGACTCCTCGAAGTTACCTCTTTTTTTAAAGAAACATTTACTTACATCTTTGAAAAGCCTTATCATAATCATGTAAACAAATGTTTAACTTTACCTACGACGTTTATTTCATAAAGATCAGTTCATAAATAGGGGACTTATTATGTTCATGAAATGCCTTAAAATTTGAGGATTTCCCTCCCCCATCGATTTAGAATTAGGGGAGTGTCATATAGTTTAAAAATTAAACCAGATAGTACTTGATAAAGTTATAATAAATAGACCAGGCAATGGCTTCGTTACTAAGATTAAAATTTAACATCTAAAAAAAAGTAGCTATGGTTAAATTTTTATAAATTTTCTAAACTTCGCCAATTATAATAATTTTAAAAAGAACTCCAAACTAAATTTCCCCCCTTTCAAAATAACACCTTGCCAAAATATAGATATAGAAGATATATAAAAATACATTTTCTGAACTTCACCATTTGTAATTCTTTGGGTTTTAAAAAATTCACAAAATTTCGATACTTATTTCTATTTCTGAACTTCACCACTTTGTTTTTTGATATAAAAGAATTATTAGAAATAACTTTGATAAATAACATAAATCATAAGCAAACTAAAATGAAATTATAATTCAAATATTCAAAAAAATCCCCTTCTTAAATTATAGAGTTAGTGATGATGATAATGATGATGATGGTGATGATGATGATGATGAATATCCAACTTTTAAAAAATTTGACCCGCACAAGAGTAAGCCTGAAATGGTCCCCTTAATGAAGCGATTTAGGGCTTTTGTCGTTCGAACTATTTGTCTTTCCAAGTTATTGGATATTGACGTTAAAGAATTCGAATAAATTTCCAAAGAACCTTAAACACACAGTCTTTGTAATTTTTTCACCCTTTTTGTCTTTATCTCTAAATTTTTCTCTACATTTTTCCTTTCTTTAAAAATCTTATTATTTTTCTTTGGCACTATTAATTGTCTTCATCCTTGTATAAAAACAACCCGGCAATGCTTTAAAACAGTAGTGAATTCTAACGCAAATAACTTAAAATCTACTTCTATATATTAATATTATTCTATAAACAACTTCCCCTCGCATAGTTTTCTCCCTCAAGAAAGACTCTCCAAAATATTTCCAAGTTAGTGTACCAAATAAATCTGCCTTATGTGTAATTCCTCTGCAAAATATATGTTTAGTGAATTTCCTGCTATTTTTATAACCATAGAAATTCACAAAATATTTCAGAAATAGTGAAATTTAAGTGAGCAAATAATTGCATCGCCTCAATGTATCTGATTTAATAAATACGTGCTATATTTCTTCCTGTTAATGATTAGGAAATCTCTTCTTACTGAAAAATACGAGTAACTAGCCGGTATTAATCAAATCTAACGAAATTTCAGATTTATTAGCACCACCCGTTTTGATCTCTATTTTAAGAGAAATTTGATATTGATACTATTCCTTTATATTATCACTTTCACACATTGTCATTCTATTCTTCCTTCTTATTTCAAGTATTGTATGGTTCACATTGCCATCGGATAAAGACTTAAATTCTTAATTACTACCTGCTTTACAAATAGAAATACTATTTCTTATGAAGGTGGAAATTTTCACTCTCCATAATATTTCCTAAATCACTTTTGCATTTTTGACGTATCCGCAGTGTATATAATCACGAAATATGTCCATTGAGATAATCCGAATTTCAAGTTCTAAGTATATTTAGTTTAAATGATTTAAAAAGAGTTTTATGTGGTGTTCCAACGTTGATAATTGTCCTTAATAATAATAATGATAAATTTAGTTTTAACATATGCAGGAGAATGATAAAGAAACTGAAATTTCTAAACGCTAATTTTGAGTTTCTTTTTAATTTGAGCTTCATTATTGACATTCACTTAACTCTTTAATCTATCTTCCCAATAACATCTATGTCACCAGATCATAGAGAAAAAGGCAGATAGTCCTAGCTGGATCATTTTCTTCCCTTTTTTATTGGTTTATTTTTTTAATTTTTTTAGTTTTAACATATGCTTGAGAATGATAAAAAAATTTAAATTTCTAAACGCTAATTCTGAGTGTCTTTTTAATTTTAATTTCATTATTGTGATTCATTTAACTCTTTAATCTAGCTTCGCAATAACATCTATGTGACCAGATCATTGAGGTAACCGCAGTTAGCCCAAGCTGTGTCGTTTGCCTGCCATTTTTATTTGGTTTGGTTTTTTTTCAGTTTTTTTGTTTTAACATATGCTCGAGAATAATAAAAAAATTAAAATTTTCAAACACTAATTTTGAGTGTCTTTTTAATTTGAATTTTCAGTTTTTTTGTTTTACCATATGCTTGAGAATGATAAAAAAATTGAAATTTACAAACACTAATTCTGAGTTTCATTTTAATTTGTATTCCATTATTGCGATTCACTTAACTCTTTAATCTATCTTCGCAATAACATCTATGTGACCCAATCATTGAGGTAAGCGCAGGTAGTCCAAGCTGTGTCGTTTGCCTGCCTTTTTTATTTGTTTTATTTTTTATTTTATTTTTTTACATATGCCCGAGAATAATAAAAAAATTAAAATATCCAAACACTAATAATAATAATAATAAATTTAATTTTAACATATGCTCGAGAATGATAAAAAAAATAAAATTTCCAAACGCTAATTCTGAGTTTCATTTTAATTTGTATTCCATTACTACGATTCACTTAACTCTTTAATCTATCTTCGCAATAACATCCACGTGACCAGATCATTGAGGTAACCGCAGATAGTCCAAACTGTGTCGTTTGCCAGCCTTTATCCACTTCTTCGCCCGAGACTAAACTGGTTTGCTTTCCTCGGTCTTCGAGACTTGCATGGAAATCAATAATTTTTCTTCCTTTAACTTTTTCAAATTACTGAATTAGACACAGAAAATGCGAGTACATGTGTATGTTTGGTTAGAAGTGAAGTAAGAAATTTGTTTACAGAAAAAAGTGTGGTTATTGTGCTATTACACTTTGGATCTTTATCGTCTGCTCTTTTCTTCTTTCCTTCCATGTCCATTTATTCTTCGCATTTCTTCTTCCATTGTAGAACCGGAAAGAGAAGTCTGTTTTATATTGTGATGGGAGCAAGTTGTTCAAGGCGTTCATTTATTTTCGTTCTTTTCAACATTTGTCTTAACACAATTTCACAGCTTGCCGACCTGGAAATAGACATATAGACATCCGGACACCCATACGTACATGCGGATATAGATAGATGTACATCCACATAAGTATGTAAAGATAAAGTTGACAGGAGGAACTCCCACGACCCCTCCCAATATATCTTTCCCCTGTTTTACTAACCCCTCTGCTACCCCATTTCTCCCTGAAATCATCATTCCCACTCTCTTCTTCACCGCTTTGCCTCCATTTCAGTCGGCTGGGTTCCCCTCTTTTCCACACCCGCCTCCCCTCATACTCCGTTCTGGATGCTGCAAAATCAATACAGTGCTCTCTCTCTCTCTCTCTCTCTCTCTCTCTCTCTCTCTCTCTCTCTCTCTCTCTCTCTCTCTCTCTCTCTCTCTCTCTCTCTCTCGTTCCTGTTCCTCCTTTCCCTTCCCTCTTCCGTTTTCTTTTCTCCTTTTCTTTAATCATCTCTCTCTATTTTTCCATTTCTCATTCTTTCTATCATTATCTCTATCACAGTCTCTGTCTGTCTCTCTCTCAAAATTTCTTAATTTCTCAGTCATTCTCTCTTTCTGTCTATGTCTCTCTATCTCTCTCACTCTCTGTCTCTCCCTCTCTCTCTAACTTTCTTTTTCTTTCTTTTTCTCTCCACCTTTCTCTCACTCTCTCACTGTGCTCTTGTGTATGATGCGTGCTCAGGGTAGTTTTGAGGGTAGAGACTTGAATTTTCTTCCTTTGCTATTTCTCTGAGTGTTTTTCTTCACATTTGAATTTCTCTATCATTTCACATTATTTGCGTATTTTGTTGGGTTTTTTCAATTACTTTTCCCATTCAGAGTGGTAGACCATAACTCTTAATATCTAAATTTTAATTATGTTTCCGTACTCAGCCTACGGATGGCCGATTCTTTTACTTTACTATGCATGTTCTCTGTGACACGTTCGGTGCGGAAACCTATCTTGGTTAACTGCTCGGAGCGTTTCAGGGTGAACAAGTTTGGCACTCCGGTCCGCTGGCTTGACAAAGTGATGTGTCGAAGCGGCTCCAAGTCTAGCAACAGCATCGCCGGACGTTGTAAACGGCCTCCTTCCGCACCGCTCGTCAGTTTTCGTTGTCGTGTTATTAATCTGATTGGCCTTATGATTCACTTCCATTATCAGTATTGATAAGTGATTGTGGATATATATATATATATATGATGCTTAAAACCATAAGTGATGTGAAAACAACCATAATTAGTTCTCATTCTAAGTTTTGAGATGATAACATATAACATAAACAACGCCCTCACATACTCTATATATGCATTTATATTTATTGCTTAAATCATAATGTACTAAGATAGGCTATGGAAGATGAATGTTAATTGAGAAAAGGCTTAATTTATCAATGGGAAGGGATTTTACATGTTGGCTGCCATTTGTATCTCTCTGAATTTAAAATATAAGCTATATCCTGACATAAACTGCTCAACTCGGTATACCAAAAGATTCACATATAAATAAATATTCCAGATCTTTTATTTTCATGTAAACAAAAACCCAGTTTTATTGCCATTGGTAGGAAGAATCTCAAAGTCCAAGTATGGAAAATCTTTCTTTAAAACGCCGGTAAATTCTTGAATAAACTCAGAGGCGTAGAGTTCAAAAGATGTGATGGCCAAATATTTATTAGCAACTGAGGCTGGGTTTGACACGGTATATATAGATAAGGATTAAGATGCTTTTTAATATGCCGATTAAGTAGTTTCATAGGGAAAAGATTATTAGTGGACAACTGCATAATGGCGGTAAATTCGTTACACTGGGCAAGATAGGATGAACAGGCCAAACTGCCTCTAGATGTATAAATTGGATTACCCTTAAAAGAAAAAGAATTGAACTAAATAAAAATCTTCATTAATATAAGATGGAATTTAGAAACATGAAGCAATCGTCTACATAACGCTGGTAATACACGGGATGGGAAGAAAGTGTGGATGCTAATTTTAAAGCCAAGATGATTCATGGCAGGCAATAAATATATTAACAAAGGTAGGTCCGACTCGGAATCCCATCCTTACCACTTTTTTGGAAGTGCAAGTCATTATTAAAGAGGAAATATAAGTTCGGGACAAACTGTTTAAAGAAGAATCGAAGAGAATATAATTTGGATGTATATTCTAAATTTCTTGTAACTAAATATTAGTGAACAGGATATCTTTCTTTTTTTCTTCCCTATGAGATACATTGGAATTCCACCTTCTCGAATATTTTTTATTCATAAATTAAAACATTCACTCAAAGATCCTCAAACTGCCACAATCATATCCATACAGCATTATAATTTGAACTAAAAATTGGTATGGATGGACATATATACGAGTGTTTCCTAGTCAAGGAATACATATGTAACCGATTTAATTATCGGTTTAAATTAAATGATCGTATGAAATAATTAAACATAGAAATGTCAATTGAAACATATGTATGGATGTTTTCATATCAGTCTATTCTTAACCTTTTTGGGTAAACTCAGAGGTACACAAAACCCATCTAATATATATATATATATATATATATATATATATATATATATATATATATATATATATATATACCATGACGTATTTCGCTTTAATTAATTTCCTTTCACAACTTTCTCTTCTTCTAACTATCTTTTTATTCCATCTTGTCGATGGTGCATCACTTTTCCTCTATTCATCTCTCTTTTAAATGAATGAGTTTGGTAAAAACTGAACTAAATGGCTAAGCTTTCGATCTTATTCGAATAAGATCGAAAGCTTAGCCATTTAGTTCAGTTTTTACCAAACTCATTCATTTAAAAGAGAGATGAATAGAGGAAAAGTGATGCACCATCGACAAGATGGAATAAAAAGATAGTTAGAAGAAGAAAAAGTTGCCAAAGGAAATTAATGAAGGCGAAATACATCATGGTCTTCAAAGAAATTTGCATTCAAGAAAAACTGCTACCCAGCTACACTAATATATATATATATATATATATATATATATATATATATATATTATATCTGGTTATATAAATATTCAAGATTGTATGTAAAAGTAAGTTTGCTAATTGCCAATAGGGTTCAAACAAAGAGAAAGTCTAAAAAATGAAATATCGAAGTACTCCATTTTTAAAAGTTCTTGGCTTCTCTCCAGAAAATGACTCGACGAGAAAAAGGCTGCTTCAAGTATTTTTATAGTTCAAGAAAACAAATATAATTTTTTTTTCTAATTAAAATAAACTAACCAATATTGAAACAATATCCAGGGTGGTGCTCATAAAAGAATATTCTTTGTAAAATTCGAGTCTTTAAGTCTTGTGAAGCGATCATGCCAAGTATGTATGCATGTATATATATATATATATATATATATATATATATATATATATATATATATATATATATATATATATATATATATATATATATATATATATATATATATATTACGTTATTGGATTGCTCATTTATCTCGTGGTTATGTTCAAAATATTTTGTCTATATATTTATTACCTTTTATATCATGTTCACCATTCTGTCCCAAAGATGACATCAGGTCGAAAGGCGTCTTGGCAAATAGTCATGCCCTTTCCGACTAATTTTCCTCGCTTAGAGTCATCCATCGAAATTATAGTGAAAGCTATAATTAAAATAAAATTATACAATTCTGCCGTTGCTGCGGACTTCAATGAATCCTGCCTAAAAATGGCCCCTTTCAATATATATATATATATATATATATATATATATATATATATATATATATACACGAGGGGCGGTCAATAGGTTTTGCGAATCGGTAGGGCAAAACAGAGGAAGGGGGATGGCTGTTTGTTAGGGTGTTAGGACAAGTTAGGACAAGTCAGGACCTGCAGCCAGCCGCACGCTCCTGCCTCGTCTATTTAAGAAGCAGTAGCTGATCGCAGATCGTCAGTCACAAATTTTTCAACAATGGAGAAGGTTGAGCACCGCGGAGTGATCAAATTTTTGACTAAGGAAGGCAAGAATGCAAAAGAGATCCATGAATGCACGGTTGTAGTGTACACCGACACCGCCCCTTCCTATGCAACCATTGCTCGCTGGAATAGGGAGTTCCGCCATGGTCGTAAGTCCCTTGAAGATTACCGCCGTCCACGACGCCCGTCAGACGTGACCAACGAGGACAATGGGGCCCGTGTGGAGAGGATGATCCTTGAAAATCAACGAGTGAAGGTCGAAGAAATCGAGGGAGAACTTGGAATATCACATGAAAGTGTTATCAACATCATCCACGACAATTTGGCAATGACTAAGGTCTCTGACCGTTGGGTCTCTAGAAACCTCACGAAACCTCACGCCCCATGATCGACTTCAACGTCGTCAAAGTTTGGAGGAGCTGCTGCTCCTGTACAACCAATACTCAGCGGGATTCGAGTCACGCATAGTGACAGGTGATGAAACGTGGGTTCATCACTGGGATCCCGAGACCAAGCTCGAAAGCATGGCCTGGAAGCACAGGGGCTCTTCAGCCCCCATCAAGTTCCAGGCCCAATTATCGGCCGGGAAGATCATGGCCACCATCTTCTGGGGTTATGTGGGAGTGTTGATAGTGGACTATGCGCCTCGTGGAAGGACTATCACAGGCCAATATTACGCCAAAGAACTGGCTAGGTTGAAGAAGTGCATCCTTCAGAAGCGGCGTGGCAAGTTGAAACGCGGTGTCCTGCTCCTCCATGACATTGCCGCTGTCCAAAAAGGCCAGAGTTGCACAAGCTGCCTTGCGCGAGTGCGGATTCAAGGAGCTCAACCAGATCTGGCCCCTATCGACTACTTTTTATTCCGCCAGCTCAAGGCTGCACTGCGTGGACGCCAGTTTGGGGACTATGAAGATGTCCACCTCGCCGTCCAGGAGTGGATTGAACGGCAGTGGTGAGTTTTCTGGTTGTCGAGAATTCAAAGCCTCAGGGACAAGTTGCACAGGTGAATTGAAGTCGAGGGTAGTTATATTGAAAAATAATAAAACACTTTTCCTCATATTTCGTTTCCTTTTATCTGAATTGCAAAACTTATTGATCGCCCCTCGTATATATATATATGTATATATATATATATATATATATATATATATATATATATATATATATATATATATATATCTCAAAGTAGCACGAGAGAATGATGGAAATGAATCCATTAAACCACATTGAAAGAGAAAACGGAATAATTTTTCCTTGCAGTAATATTTTTATTACCTTTTTTAAAAAATCCGTGCAGGGAAGCGATTTACCTATTCCTCATTTATTCTTTGAATTCCCAATTAATTTTCTATTTCTTTCATAGTCTCAGTTCCAGCTGGCGAAAGTGTTCTTTAAAAGCTATTCTATTCAGAGAATTTTTTGGTTCTCTGCGTAGCGTAGTGTACTAACGGCATACTTTTAACTGTGATCAAAGCGGTGCTCGCTGCCTCAGTGTGCCTGGTTCGAATCGCTTCCTTGCACAGATTTTTCGAAAAAGGTATTAAAAATATTACTGCAAGGAAAAATGATTCCGTTTTCTCTTTCAATGTGTGTCGTAGAATGGACTCTCGACGATATACTATATATAACTATTCAATTATATTTAGAGTGCGTGGTTATCTGGTTGACCGATTTTATTTATCTTCAATATGCTTAAGAAGTGGAACTGAGCTCAAGGATAATAATATGGCTATCATTAATAAAATACAGTTTTATTAATAAAACTATCAACAACACACAAAACGGAAAATGTTGACATAAACAGAGAATGGAAAGGGTCGGGGGAAATATCTGGCTAATCCGAGGATTAAGATTTGGGAGAGATTTAAAAAGGTAAAACAAATAAAAAATTAAAGGGATGGGATGGTTCGCAAAACCATTTAAAGCACAGGATAGGGCTGACAAAAAGGTTAAATACTCAAAGGTAACGTTCAGCTTACGTAATTAAAAGTTGTTGTGCAGAGGAAGGCGACGTGAAGGAATCTTCGGTCCGTTGGCGAGTTCCAGCCGAAGGAGAAGAATTAAATGATCCTGACGTGACGTCTTGGGAATGAGAACCATTTCTTGACGAACTGGCTTGAAGAACAATGGCTGTTCTACGTTGTTCTCTTCTGAACAACAGGGGGGGGAGAACTGTCTTTTGTCTACGGGCTCAGAGAACAATGGCTGTTCCAACGTTGTTCTCTTTCTGAACAACAGGGGGGAGGGTGAGAACCGTCTCTTGTCTACGGGCTCAAAGAACAATGGCTGTTCTAATGTTATTCTCTTTCTGAACAACAGGGGGGGAGGTGAGAACCGTCTCTTGTCAATGGGCTCAAAGAACAATGGCCGTTCTAACGTTGTTCTCTTTCTGAACAACAGGGGAGGCCTTGTGGACTTAGCGTCTTGAAGGCTCGAACCTTGGCACTCAAGAGATATTGTGTTCTTCTGGACAATGATGGTGGATCTCGAGGTAGAGGGCCCTGGTGCACAAGGTGAGACCGGATCGGCGGGATGTCTCTCGAAGATAATCTGGATCTCGAATCTGCTCTTATTGGTAAAGTTTCCATATAAATAGTCTAGCCATCCCGTTGGCGTAGGGGACAATGGAGTGGGGGCCCTTGAGGGAATGCCCAGCCGCGCCTGAGAACAATACCTTATCTGCCCATTAGCCTTACTCAATCTGGCGAGGTCGGCGCATGGGGCGAAACGAAGGGAAGATGAACCTCCTTGGTTAAATATTGATTCAGGTGGGGCGATAACGCGGCCGGCTTCAAGGCGAAGATGCACGTGGGTAGCAACGTGTTTTTTAAATAACATGTGATAGCGTTTGAAATTAAGCGGCCTCAACAAACCGTTCTATCACAATGTGGTTTAATGGATTCATATATATATATATATATATATATATATATATATATATATATATATTAGTGTAAATGGGTAGCAGTCTTTCTTGAATGCAAATTTTGTTGAAGACCATGGTGTATTTCGCCTTAGTTAATTTTCTTTGGCGACTTTCTATTCTTCTAACTGTCTTTTTATTCCATCTTGTAGATGGTGGATCACTTGTTCTGTATTCATCTCTCTTTAAATGAATGGGTTTGGTACAAAGCAAACTAAATTTCTATGCTTTTGATCTTATTGAAATGAAATGAAAGAGAAAGGGGGATAAAAAGTTTTAGATCCCCGTGCCCCTTCCCCACCCCCGTCTATTCCGTCCCAAAAGAGGGACCCGGTCGGTGGAGGGGGGGGGAGGCGACGCTTGGCTGCCCTGAGTTTCCCCTGTGCCCTCCTCCCTCTGGGCCTGAAGGCACCGAGGGAAGAAGAAAGAAGTAAGGATAGGACAGACTGAAATAACGTCAAAGGATTGAAAGTTGACCATGTTGGCCTATGGACCTGCTTAACTTTGGACCCGGAACACGGTGTTTTTAAGTTCTCCTAGCTTTTAATTCTTACGATTTGCTGTACCTTTCCCTGGTGTTGGTGTTTGGCCCATCTTTGGATAGTGGTAAAGAGGGAAGATGATTGAAGTGGAAGGAAGTTGGAGGTTTGCAGGGAGAGGTGCAAGTTGCGTGATGGTCACGCTAATCTCTGTACTATAAACTAATTTTAGAGTTAAGGTCGAAATTAGTTTGCTTCTAAAAACTGTGTCTGTTTGTTTATTTATTTGGTTGTTTTGTTATTATCTTATGTGTGTATGAGATAGTTATTCGATCATCTTCGGAGCGTCTTGATATATTCTTTCCTCCTTTACCAATGAAATGGGAGTTAGAATCGGACTGAATAAAAGAAAACAGCTTTTAAGGAATATTTATTCCGCCTGGATGATCGTAAAGTTTTAGGGAACGAGCCAATCCGGTGAGTTGAACTTTAAAACAACTTCAATGTTCGATTTCAGATTAACACTTGACTATTTATGGCTGGCTTTTCTTGGTTTATTAAAATGGCTTCTAAGATGCTCAGCATAGCTTTATTTCACTATTTTATTTTAATTACGGTATAATCAACTAGAATATCTCTCGTTAGGTTGATGTTATGCGCGCTCTCCATATGATTCTTAGGTTCTCTGCTTTGCAGATGAATCGTTAAACGTCTCGATTTGCCATGCCCATATATTTAGAGTTATTATATAGCTTGCAGTCTTTATTGGGGTAGATGAATTCGTAAACTATGTTGGTTGACTTGAGATTCGAGGGATTTTAGCAGCTGTTGTTTTTCATAAGAAGATTGTTGGCTTTTGTTGTTTTATAGTAAATAATAAGTTGATTTTTATCCATTTGATTCTTAACCTTGATATTACGGTTAATAATCTCCTTGATGTTTTTTTTTCAAACCGTACTACAGAAATCAAAGATGTTCATGGCCTATAATATATTTATATATATATATATATATATATATATATATATATATATATATATATATATATATATATATATATATATGCAGATACACCCACGAAGGAAAACTGAAAAACGATTCCGAGCGCTTTCGTCTTTATTCTTAAAGGCCTATGCAAGGAATGAACAGCAGGCAGGACATACATTGCCTTAAATAGTGAAAGGGAGGATTAGACTATCCACCTATGAACCCTAATTATAATTTTGTACCCCCTAATTAGGGTTCATAGGTAGGTAGTCTAATCCTTCCTTCCACTATTTAAGGCAATGTATGTCCAGCCTGCTGTTCATTCCTTGCATAGGCCTTTAAGAATTAAAACGAAAGCGCTCGGAATCGTTTTACACTTTTTCTTTGTGGGTGTATCTGCATAACTTTGACTCACGTGCACTATGTGAGCTTCTTTCATATATATATATATATATATATATATATATATATATATATATATATAAAACGCCTCTTCCTCTCCATCCCTCTCACCAACAAGAGACGACTCATGATGTGCCCGCTGGCTAGCCAGCCATTGTCATTCTGATCTTTAATTGAATTTCATTATTCCGTCGGGAGATCTCTTCTATGGTTGGGAAGGGCCGGGTGATGTACTTAGCTTTCTAACCATCTAAACTCTATTTCACTAGAAATATCAATTTTCTAGTCAGTTTAAATTCCATCATAAAAAAATAATTAAAAAAGTGCGGTCGTTTTTAAACTTATTTTAAATTTGTTCCTGTTTCCTCCAATCAAAAGGGAATACAGCCAATTCATTCGTCGAATTTAGTGTATTTTTTAATTTGTTCTTTCACTTAATTGTTTTGTTTCAATTGCCAAGTCAAAAACAGGTGCCTTAAATCTAAAGTTCCCTAGTGTTATAAATACTCTGAGAAATGAAGATTTGTTTAATGTAATTTTTGTAACTTTAATTCTAGTTGATAGTAAACGTCTTCTTTCCATCATTGAAATAATTCTTATTCAATTGTTCCTACTATTTTATGCTGGCCTAAATTTAATGGCCAATCAAACACGTGGCTTTTATATTGTTAATAAGTTTATAAGTATCATTTCCACCGAAATCATTGCCTAAAAATATAGGGGATGTGAAACAGAACGTTTGTTACCATTTCTTTTTGTAAACTATGTTCACCACCAACAAAACTCGTGAGGTCAAAATTGCTTTTCAAAAATGTCACCTGTCTTGTAAAATGTATTGCTATGACTAATACCCCTTGGAAGAACCCTGCCCAAAGAAAGGCTTAAGGAGATTGCCTTGTAATCTGGCAACTTTGGAACCTCCGGCTATCAGTGTTGAAGTTGTTCAAGAGCAGCTTAAAGTAAGTGTACTTGAAACTGCACGCACAGTAAAACAGACTCCTAGATAACAGCGAATTTTTAAGGAAGATACTTAAGAAGCTACTACAAACTATGAAAACATGGACGAGCAGCTGATAGTCTGAAAAAAGATACAAGGATTTGAAAGTGAAAAACCGAAACAAAGTTTTCTCTAATGAGTCAACTTTCATGTTTGGGATTTAATGCAGATCGACTGTTTTTGAAGAAAAATGAAATGCTACTATGAACCATGTAGTTCTCAACAGTGAATCATTCTGCGAAAATCAACATATGGGGCTCCCTCTCATCAAAACATATCAACTCTCATATATTTCTTACATGTAACACCGATTTGAACAAAGAATTGTGCGCAACTCATATCAGCAATTCAAAGAGCATATCAGCAATTCAAAAAGCTTTGAATTTTTAGGACCCTAACCTGTAAGCTTGCTTAGTTAGCTTCGATATAATAGGAAATCTATTGATGATGCTAAAAAAACAGGTGAAAAAGCAGAAATCGACACATGAGAAAGCCATTAAGCACTGCTAAGTCAAGAATTTAAAAAAAAATCGTTCAGAATTCGCTACGCTACGAGGTTGATATCTATCATGTTAGAGAGAGCTACTGAAGGGGCAACACCTTAAATACATTATTATAAATAAAAATATTTTCTATATAATAAACTTTAGAAACATGTCCATGTCATTTCGATTGTCATGTATTGGATATATATTATAAATCTGAAACATTAACCCTTTGCAACCACAATATTTGTCTCACTCAAATGTTTTGGCCATATACTTATGTATTCGTATATATCATTCAAGATGGAGAATGTCTGTTTTACACACATATAAGGAAAAAATAGATTTATCCTGAGGTGTAAGGAAATTATGATTTTCTCCCCAAGTAGTAAATAATTCCACTTATTGCAGTTAAAGGCGTGTAACGAATGATTGCTGACTCAAAAGGCAGGTACAGTATACGTCCAGACATCATTGAGGTTTAGTTACTTATTTTTATTATGAAAACTATAAAAAATAAATGCGGGTGTGTTAACCAGAAAAAATTCAATTAAGAAGTTAAGGAAAGTAAGATGTTGAAAATGCATAATCCCAGTGACGAAATAACAAGATTTCTTCTAGAGCATGTAGAAAGAATAACTTTGTTGAGTGTGCGACCGTTCCGCATCGAAGGTGGCTTCTTTGCTGAAATGTGCATCTAAGGAGAATAGCTGTGGCCCAAAAGATCGAATTGATCATATTTGCATACTTGACCTCTGAAGCGGGGAAGGCTTATACAATGAATGTCTTAATGTCAGAAGTAGTCCATTTCCGAGTGCGGCAAAGCTAGGATGAATGGACACTTCACAGAATTAAGATGACGTCATATTTCTTTTCGCGACGCGGTAAGATTTCTCAAGCAACGATCGATCGGCTGTTATAAACGAGTTCACGTTTGCGCGTATCATTGACCATCTTGAAAATGGTCTTATCACTTACAATGATCGTTTATCTTTACTATAACGCATCTACTTTCATTCCTAGGCCTGTAATCTGGTCATTGTTTATGCACTTAGAGCTTACTTTACCATATGTCAGCAATGTGGGGGTCATATTTCTTTCATATAAAGCATACCATCCCATTTAACATATCTCTTGTTTAGTTGGGAAATGAAACTGGATTTCTTAAGCACTCATCAAATTTAGACCTTTCGCAGTGTGAAATATAAATATCCATTGAAGTTTCTGTTTCTAAGTTCGCATTTTTTCTTTCATTTTCTTCCCTTTTCCGCTTGTTTTTAGTAGAATTTGTATAATTTCGGACTTTAATTAAAGCAGTCTCTTGCCGGCTTTAAATTTGTAGAAAAGTGGCGTCCACGTTTTTTTATTGAAGTCGATTTTCATTTCATTCAACATGCAAATTAATTTAACATATAGATTTTTATGCGGTTAGAATCTTGTTTGTTTGGAATCTTTCGTCACCGTTTGGATAGAGGAAGTTATGTACGCTATTTTTTTTTTACCCATCGCGGGGCAAATTACAGTACTGTACACATGTAAAGAGGTACGGCAGTTGGGGACCCAAATTTGTTTATTCAGTATTTTCAGTATCATTTCTAATCTGCCAGCACTCTTTTCTATAAATGCGTGCATATTATGTGCAATTGCGTGTGAGTGCGTGTTTTTTAGTATGTATACAGCATATTTCCTTTAAAACTTTAGACCTTAAGCTAGGTTTTTATTGTATATTCTTCAGAATAAACAATAAAGTGACGTTTCTCCCCCAATTCCAGTCAGAGTTGGCAACAATTAGAGATAAACTTTATTGTCATTTTACAGATTCGGGTTCATGAGTCAAAAGCTTCAGAATTGGAACATATTCTACCTTTGTCTCATTTTATTTTCTTCCTTTTATTTCTTCGAGCGACTTTGCACTTTATTTTGCCTCCTTTTGAATGGCTCCAGCGAAGTGTTCCACTTTTCACAAAGAGAAAACGGATTACAACGAACGGTGGTGACACTCTTTCTCTAATTCTTTTCACATTTTCGACGTTACCAACTATCTTTTGAAGCCCTTTTATCGTTAACTCCATTTTAACTTCTCTCTTCATCGAGATTTCCATCTTGGATAATAATAAAGAACGAGAATAGAAGTTTGGCGGTAAAAGGCGTTTATTCATGTCTAAAAATTTGAACTTGGAATTCATTTGTTACCGAGGCGGAAGCAAACAAAAATGCTAAAGAATTTGAGATTGAAAACTGCAATAGAATCGTAGGTTAGCCACAGATTTGAATCAATTTATGCGACGAAAGGAATCAAACTGAATTTCGTTGGAAATACAAAAAAGGAGGATAAGATAGTAAAAAAAAGACAAAAAGATAGATTTTATTCAAGGTTATATGCTGAGGTTAAGTTTACCTATTTTCTTATCCTCTCTTTCATACACTTGTTCTTTATCTCTCGTTTTCACCCTTTTCCCTCTCTTTTAAACAAGATGCATATATATCTTAGAGTCTATGTTGTTTCGTAATTATGTAAACGCCAACCAACTAACACACATTCAGGTTTACTGAGGATTACACCAAATTATATGATAGAATAATCCATGTAACAATGGTTTACTTTACTCCCACTGTCATCACTCTCACAATAAGGGGGGTTATAATCATAGACCACAGGAAGAGTGCCTTCTCGATCCCACTCGTTTATATGTATACCAGTAAAACGGCTCTCGACGTGTGAAAAATCAGTATAAAACTGAAACCGTTTGTTTTCTTGCATTCTTATTTTGTGTTTGCTCTGTTTCTTTTATCTCTCTCTCTAGTTCTTTCTCTAGCTCTTTCTTTCTCTCTCTTTTTCTCGCACATGCCTGCATGTTTTCATTCTCTCATTTTTTCTTGCTTTTCTGGTTTATTATTTTTGAGGACCGTGAAACTGTGAGTTAACTAAGTCTTCGTTTACTATTATCTAGTTAACTAACTTTTGAGTACTTCTGATCAATGTTGATATGAAAGGAATTTGATGCACGCTGTATGCTTATTCTTGGTCTCTTGGTTGAAAACTTTATCTGGGTGCAAAACAAGCTCACGAAAAATAAAAAAAACGATTGATAATTCATAGAATTCCATCTTAACAGATTCAATTGAAACACAATGTTTTTATGACTTAAACAGGTTTAGTGTTCATACAACGAAATACTTTTTGCATCATATGTTATAGAAAACTCCCTAACAATGCAATTAATACAAAAATTAATTTGAAGGACACTTGGAGGGAATTCGCTTTTGTGAACCTTACTTGAATTTTTTATTTGCTTTGGGATATTCAAGAAATTTGGAACTTCACAAACTGCGTCCTCCAATGTCAGTTTGTGGGTGTAATAAATGCATTCATTGACATATTTGAAGACTATGTTATATCGATTTGTCTTAAGAAAGTATTTGAAAGTTCAAAAGGCTTAAGTTTCTTATACCCAAATGGTTTAATGATAACTGACAATTCAATATAAACTGAGTATATAGACTTCATCTTTTCGACCCTAACTTCCTTTAAACTTTGCTTTGACTTTAAGTATTAAAAAGTAGGAAGTTCACAAACTGGATCATCCAAGTTCAATTTGAGAGCATGATAAAGTCAGTCATCAATCCTTTTCAGCACCATGATATAAACTTTACGTTTTGTTCTTGGATCATTTAGCCCTAAAGAAGTAGTTATTAGGTCATTACATTCAACCCAGCTACTATTAGACTTTATAAAAGATACATAGTAGCCTAAGTTTAATTAGGCAACAATATGCTCAATGATGGCAATATCTCATATGTTTGATGTCATTTTGCATTCTTAATTGTACATTAGAAAATGGTGTTGATTCGGCATCAATCTTTTAGAAAACCACCCATCTTCGTTCCAAATTCCGGAATTCAAATCTTTTAAACTGAATGATGATGAAATTTAGGGCCCTAACCAAAGTTGTGTACTTGGAATAGTGTGGATTAGCAGGTGTAGCAGTTTCTATCAATTCCCCTTTTAGTAGAATTGAAATACTTTTTTATAGCATTTTTTGCATTGAACCTGGTATTGGCCATCTACCTTTCTTCCCATTTGTGATTTGAATTGGAGCAATAGACATTGGGGTGGGGGTAATAGGTCCTCCTTAACATCTATGCATGAGATTTTTTCTTCAACTTCGTGCCACAAGTAAGATACTCGTAATGACGGAATGTTTCGGAGAAGACTAGACATAGATTGTGCTGTGTCTTGGTGCATCTCAAGTTCATTGGTTAATGTTATTCCAATCGGTCTTAACATAAGGTGTTTTAAAGGAATTTTCCTGTTTACATTTGACTGTTTACATTGGATCTACAACCAGCTTGCTCACATTTCTTGTTGAAGGTAATGCAAATGTTGTAATATTATTAAACAGAAGAGTTGATATGCGTGGATTACTTGGAGGTTGTACATCTACCAAAATCATGGAATTCCCTTTTAATTTCAAACAGTGTAACACCAGTTGTAACACATAATTAAACCAGCGGTGAGATCCAGAGTTGTAAAACTTTGGAACTTGTACTCTCTGTACTCTTGTTACTACAGGGAACCTGTCTTCTTCTTGAAGTGGTGGTATGTTTTGATTTGGCCTAGAATTATTTGAGTTTAAAGGAGCTTGTATGTTTCTATTGGTTAGGAAATTTGGTCTGATATTTTTTAAGTTGGTGAGTACAGTGTCTGGATTTTCATTCACCTCAGGACATTCCTCGAATAGGGCATGAAAATTAATTTGCTGAGTTCAATTGCTGCAAATTTATTTTACCGGCAGAGAAGAGAAATTTACTTTCGTAAACTTCAATTCTGATTTTTTTGTATTATTATTACCAGCCAGCTTATGCAATATGTTGGCATCTGTGAACATGCTATTTTATTAGTAGAGACTAGCTTTGTTCTATAAGCAACAAATTGCATTTGATCTTCTAATGGAAGAGTATGAAAATGTCTACTTTGCAACAGCTGATGATCTTAAATTAAAAATGTTACATCTCGAAATTTAAGACAAAACTTGCTATAGTCACTACCAGCTTCTCTGTTTTGTTTTGATAAGATAATTGTTATTCTAAATTGCTCGAAGGAAAATTTACCTTTATTTGTCAGTCTATCATCTTGTTTTGACTCATCCTGTATGGGTAATGGGGTTGCATGCATTAATAAATGTTGCATAATTGGGACTAGTTGACCAAAGTCACCACACACCACTATTCCCATACCTCCAAACAAGGGCCTAAGTAATGTGAAGTCTTTTTGAGCAATGGCAAATCTATGATTGTCATTCAACTTTGCTTGGATCGGTCGATCATTCATTTTTGCAAAGTTCTTACAACCTATCATCGAAATCTCATGAAAGATCACTAACCAGACATTTTCAAAATCCTTTTCCAATTGTTTTTGAGCTTCTTCAGTTGGGTCCTTGAAGTTACCTCTAACAGGTATGTTAAATGTTTGATGGAGTGAAGCTGCTCCACAGTCTATGTTGAATACTGCCACTTTTGTGGAAGAACACATGATAATTCTTCCACGTTCATTGATTGAAAGATCAAATTTTTCATATTTCTTTCCCACTCTTGAATTACTGTCTTGATAGTTTGACTTTTTCTCACTCGCAACTCTAAGAAGCTTTAATCTAAAAGGTGGAAAGGGGTTGTTCTCTCTTTTGTTGCGTAAACAATGCCTCTCCTAATCTAAAATTGCATCACATAAGATTGTCTGAGTTGGATCCAAATCTTTAGGATCTAAAGCTTCAGTTGATGACCTTAAACCTTGCTTCATTCTGAGAGTTTCCTCAGTTTTCTTAGACATTGGTATGTATTCTGGATATAAAGGGTACCAACAATGTTTTAAGTGATCAAGAATTAAGTCCTGGTGATCACTGAGGACTCTAATTGCTTCAAAAACATTGTCATCATCATATGCGCAAATATGTGGACCTTCATAAACAAGACATATGGGAGCCATGTGACCATATTCTTGGTATGCTTCATTGAATTTTCTTATCGGTGGTCTGGTAGGCTTATTGTCTGGTGTGATAGACTCATTATTGCCATTGCTTTGTATGTAAGGTTTATTTATTGATTTTCTTCTTATTCGGAATCACTGTTTGAATTGCTGTCTTCATCTGAAGCAGCTTTGCTGTTTTCTCCTGCATTTGTAGTTTTCTTTTTCTTGTGTTCATTTTCCTTTTCATAATTCTCTTCAACAAAGTATGGAAAGATGGGGCTTGATTTGAATGCGTCAAACTGTTCCTCAAGTTCTATACTATTTAACTCTATTATTTCAGTTCTAACTGAAAATGGTTTCTCCATTTAGGAGAAAGGTATGGAAGAAGGATTATTATTGGAGGCTTGGATTTTCTGCAAATGTTTTTTTGTCCTCTGCCATTTTTTCTCACAAATAATATCTTGTGAAATAGGAAAAAGCTCATTTCCTTTACTATTTGCTCATTTATGCCAACAGATCTGCTGATTGCTGCAATCTCATATTTTGCTCGTTTCTCATAGATGAACATTTCACTCTCGTTCAGTATTTCTTGTTCTTTTTCACTTTCTCCATGGTGTGATAATTCATTTGGTGCAACAAATTTATTCAGTTCTGTTTGAAGGTTTATTTTCGAAAAAGGTGCTTGTAGTGGTAGTGTAGTAGAAGTGGTAGGGAATGGTGGTATAGTAGAAGTGATGGTGTAGTAGTAGTTATAGTAGGAGTGGTGTTGATTTAGTAGTAGGGCAATCATATATTTTCATTAAATCCTTTAATGAGGGGTGCTTAAATAATAGATTTTCCGATGTAGAATTTGAAAAAGAACTTTATTTTGTTATACGATTGTTCCTACCTACATAAATTTCCCTTTAGATAAAAGTAAATTTTCCTTTTCGTCACTAGCTTATGTAACCTATTTTTATTTAATCCAAGTACACACAAACACAAATTAACCCTAAATTTACATGTTTATTGAGTGAGAAAAGTGTATGAAAGATCCACATATACCTGCATGGGTCACTTTGGGTCATATTCAAAAGTTAAACTTCACCAGAGCACACAAATCTTGCTTTGACTTATTCCTGGACATCAGACGTCTACTTGTTTCTTGTGCCCTGATTCCTTTATCCCTCTTTTTTATGTGAGAAATACTTGAAAGAAGCCTCAGTCACCATTCTTACAACTCTCTTAATGCTCTGTGTGTGTGACAAGGCCAGTCAGGTACTTCCATAGGAGGGTCAATGAAGTTTTTCAATTAAGAAGTACTTAAAGAGGAGGTGAGAGGTGGCTCAGAGACATCCTCTGACCAATTGATCAGATCTCCAATCCTGATAGCATCACAATTGATGTCTGGTGTCTTTCTAAGCCTTACACAGGAGTCTCCCAGTTGAGTATCTTGATCCACTTCTCTCTTGATTGTCTGGATTCTTTTCAGCTCTTCAGTTTTCTCCGCCTGGTCTTCAGAGCATAGGAGGGTTTTGAGGATGGCATCACTGTATGCATACCAAGCTAATCTCTTAACAGTTGGCAAAACAATATCCAATACCTCCTTCCTCTGAGACTTAAGGCAGTGAAGTTGATAAAGAATGTGCTTAGGTCCCTTGGTCCAAGAGTGATTAATCTTAACGTCAAACCAGCATGGGTAATATACACCAATGATGAACTCAATAATCAGTCGTAGATTCTCAAAGGCTTTTTATTTGAGCTCATGCTTTGACACCCACATTCGATGAGTCTGTTATTTCCAATAGAGGATGCCCTGTAGGAAGCACTCTATCTCTGATTTTTGATACAATTCTATAGCCATAGTGTTAATCAGTGGAAAGATCTTGCACCACTTCCTGAGGTACCTTGGTAAGAGGAGGACCTAAAGATATTTGAGTAACATTTGGGTTGATATCCAAGTCTGTAACAGAGTCAAGGAGCTTTTCTCTTGGTCTGGAATATTTGTTGTCAGATAGTGTTGGGCCATCCAGGTTGATAATTAAATGACGGAGAGGGAGTTTTCTAGTGTGCAGGTTACAGACCAACCAAACAAGTTTTCTGTCCAAATGGAGCTCCATTTTTCAAATTTCCATAGCATTTACACCTGTATTTACATTCATAGAGTCTCCTGTAATGGCCATTAAGCTTCTATCTAAACTCCTTTCCCTCAGCCATCCAAATATAACCTTAGCGATCTTCTCTGCATGTTATTCTTCTTTTGTAGCCTTTTCTGGGACAAAGTGGAAGAGGTAATTGCTCCCGAGCTCACTGATAACAGTGTAACGCTCCTCTTTTGTTTTTGCTGGAGACAAATTTTCACTTCTTTCTAGCTTCATCATAAAATTTGTCACCTAAATTCGTCCATCAAAGAGAACACAAGAAATTTCCCCATCCTTCCTTAAGTTTTCCTCAAACTCATGTTCAATAACTGTAATTAGCTTTCCCTGTGTGCTCTTAACTTTCTTCTTATCAATTACTTTACTTGTATCTTCTTCAGTAATGAATCCAGCCTATATTAAAGCTGCTGTTGCTATAGCTGCAGTTGGTCTCAATCCGACACCATTCCTTATACTAGCAATGTGAAAGGAACCTTTACTTCCAACCTTTTCTTTTTGTCCTTTAATAAAGGCCAGTTCCCTAGTAGGTATTTTTTTCTCTTTAATTTAACGGCAGTTAATGTGGGCTTCAGTCTCACAGCCATTACAACCTACTTCCCTACAACTGGAATTTTGACATTTGCATGTCAATATATCAAATAACTTATCTAGTTTTGCAATGAACCTCTCTTTTATTTCCATTTTTCCTTTACCAAGGGAAACTTTTATTGCCTCCTTCCAAACCTCCTTAAGCTTTAATATTATTGTGATCTTTTGATTTACAACAGGTGGTTTGAAGAAAGCATTAGCTATTGTCCGTCCACTGATTAATCAAGCCCTGATACGTCTTTTACAAGCTGGTCCACCTTATAATTTCTCCTGTCATATTCAATTTGCTCCCTCAGGTAGATGCCGTATCTAAAAATATCTCCTATTGTTGGTAACTCAGACACCATCAGCTCTCGCACAGTCCCAACAAATTTAGTCAGATGAGAACATGATTTGGACCTTGCCTTGATTTTCGCCATTGTCACACTAATTGCAGGTATATCTGCAAATAAAAAGATGGCACTTAGATTAAGAAATAATCTCTATCAAATAATTATATGTTATTCTAAAATGATCCATAGCCTTTACTAGCATTCAAATAAAACGCAAATGCTCTATAAAGTTACCAGTTACAATAGTTGTCAGAACTGGCAATACTACTGGAATATCGCCTTCCACTGAGTAATGAGTACTGGATACTTGCAATTTTAGAGTTAGACCAAACTAAATTTAGGGTCATTTTTAACAGGTTTCCTACTTCTCATGTCTCTCTAATACATTTTTACATTTGTTTAGAAAAATTTCTTTCAGATTACATAAATGGATTGATGATAGAAAACGATAAATTTGATCTTTCATGGGTAACTAAAATAATGGTAAAATATAATAAATGACCCAGAACTAACAATATTTCAACTTCAAATTGATGTAGGAGGGATCAATCAAAATTTAACTTTTCTGCCAAAAGTTTGTTCTTTTTACCAATATTTATCATTTGAATACCCCTCATCACCAGTTTCAAAAAACTTTAGAGTATGACCCGCCCTAATGTAATAGTAATGGTGGTAATTGTGTAGTAGTAGTGGCCTTGATGGTGGGATAGTAATAGAGGTGGTGACGTAGTTGTAGTGATAGTGGTGGTGGAGGTATTGTAGTAGTAGTGATGGTTGTGGTGGGGGTGGTAGTCTCAAACTCAAAACAAGAACCCAAAAACCCATATAGCAGTTAATCTCAAACAAGAATCAAATTAGCAAATCTGGAATAAAAAAAAAAAAAATTAAATCCTCACGGCTAAACTAGACCTATGGATAGGTGGGGCCATTAGAATGCGTGGATTTCCCAAGATTTCTGAAATGCCGCAAATGAAAAAGGAAAACTTGGTTTTTCCACCGGGATAAAAATCGGCAAAAGAAAGGTTATCACTTTTCTGCCAATTTTTAGGATGATTAAAAAAAGAGCTACCCATCCTGTAGCCCAGATCTACCTATGCCCCTTCATAGGCGAGGGCTCTAAGTGATGAACCCTCTTTGTGGTCAGTTTCCATCGCAATAAAGAAGGTCCATCAAAGCCTTTCAGAAAATTACTCCCCAAAACTTCCATACACAATATCAACCAATTATCACATAGTTAACTTTACTCTATATGTTAAACAAAAATTCACATAATAAATACATCTTACTCTCGCTTTCTATTGCACTCACCTTCAGAAATTCTCTCTAAAAGCCCTTTCAATTTCATTCTTCTTACAAGATATTACGTCCTTGAAATAATTCTGTTACAACCACATTTTTATGCATACATACAAATAACCCATTCACTCCTCACCTTAATTAATATTTTTTCATTAAATATCCTTCTCAGCTTTTTAATCTTTCCCCTTCTACCACACTGTAATGCTAGTACCAGTATAATATAATACAACTTTCCTGAACATTTCCAAATCAAATTTTGGCATTTATTATTGGGGTGATTCTAAGACTCCCGCTATTCATAAATATTTCATATCATTTGACTTCCTCCATACCATTACATTGCCTATACAGCATTAATACCTAAAATTGCCTTTCTATACTAGCAACCCACGTATTCTAATACCATACCCTACCATTTCTTTATTCTTTTTAGGCAATTAATTTGGGACAATATAAATCACATATTCAATCAAACCTTTCAATTAACACTTTCATTTTTACCATTCACTGTCACAATAACATCAGAAGCTTAGCCAACACCAGCAAAGACAAGCACCCATCCCTCGACATTCTTCCTCATTCTTAGATCCATTTCCAACATTTCCACTCATACTTTCCTTACCAACCAATCCCTAAGTATACTAAGCATCCATGGGGAGATCCAACTCTCTTGCTTCGCACTTCATGTTTAACAAATTATTCACTCCGGTCAATTTCTACGCTAGCCTATGTCTTACTAAATAAATGAACAATTTTACATTACTCTCCACTTAACTACTCAGTTTCTGGCTTCTTCAACATGTGATCTAACCTATCTTTCGACAGGATTAAGTACTTGATCCAGTTCTATCATCCTAGTATACAATTAAGTGCTATTATACCATGTTTTCTCCTCCATCTGCATCAACACAAACCCATCTGCCCTATCTCCTGACGTTCCCGGTGATTTCATTTTTACACGATTAATCACACCATTTCTTTACACCTTGAGAACACACGCGAGAGGCTTATTCCCTTATTATTCGCGTGCACGCCACTCTTTAAGTTACTAGGCCGATCCGTCGGTCGGGCGGGCGGGTGGTAACCATTTTACTTATCAATGAGTTCTCTGGCATTAACATTATAATTATTCGGCCGATTTTAACGAAACTTGAAACACTTATTTTATAACTTGCAAGAAATTAAATCGTTTTATCTTACTGCAAGTGTGTTTGAATGCAATTAAGGTTGGGTATGTAGTGGAAAATATTTGCTGTATTCAATTTTTATATAAATATGTCAACTTTTTAATTATTTCATAAAATATCCTCAACCCCACTAAAATAAATTGCTATCTCCGACTAAAATTAATAGCAAATAGGCTACACTTTATTAATTGAAGTGAAACCAAACTGCGATTGTTTTGATCTCAACTTTATGTAGGAGCACCCTGTCAAACTCTTTCTCTCCACTTGCGCCGAGAGGGAGAAAATGGAAGAAAAGCTCAGGAAAAAAATTATCCTCCTGCCATTAGCTTCTCGCATCGTTTTTTTTATGAGACAATGGTACTAAATACTATAAATGCCTATTTTATCAACAGTGAATTTGCCAAAATGTACTCGATAAATAAATACCGTAGTAAGAAAATACCCGAATATATACAGACACCTAAAAAAATCACCTAATTTTAAAAGTTCCGAGCTATTTATTACGTTCCTTGAGTTACCCTCTTATCAACAGGATGAGTATCACTAATATATCATGAAAAAAGGTAATAATATTTTGTCAATATTTTTGACAATATAAATGTTGGTTCACTGGTTAAAGGAAATCCAACTTGATCTCAAGTTTTAATATCAGTTCTTGATTCCTCACTTTGTAAGAAGGGTCTTCAAGCTTAACATTTGGTATTCTATGGAAAACAAGAAAAACTAGACATATGTTACTCTTAGTGGCTTAGACCCGATAGTGAGTTGAAATAATTACCTGTTCGAGGAGTTAGCGTGGTTTGTCTCGCGGAGATAACAAGTCAATGTGATGGTTAGTGGAACTTTTAAATTAAGATTTCCTCTTTCGCATCTTCGAGATCATTATTAGAGGTGAGATATGTTGTTGAAGGTTTTATCAACGATTTTCACTGTTATATTTATTATTTTGTTGTCTCTTTTTAATATTTTCTCATGGGTGATTTTTTCGGGTAGATCACCCCAGTTTTAGTTCGTGCCGTTGTTTTCAAAACTTTACCAAGATTATGTCTCTTTCTTATATATTTATTAATCTTACTTTCTCTCTGGCTCTAATTTTCAGCAGTGTAAACCAATTGGGTCATTATTCTCTTACAAAATCAACGAGATGGGAATTTTGAAGGCGATAATTCTTAAGTGAGCGGCATTTACTCGTTGGAAATAAAATCCGCAAATAAAAACTAATGGTAGGAAAAGATGTACAACGATTGTTTTCCTATAACCTTTCGACCGGTATCGGGCAAGCCACTTTAATGCTCTTTATTTTTTCTAATAGTTAGTTTATCCATAACGATTTCTTTTATCTTACCTGTATACATTTTTCCTTAGCGCTGTCCATTTTTCTATAATGATTTCTTTTTCCTGCCGTTGTCATTTTTCCTTTACGATTTCTTTTTCCTGACTGTCCGTTTTTCCATAACGATTTCTTTTTCCTGTTGATGTCCGTTTTTCTATAACGATTTCTTTTTCCTGTCGCTGTCCGTTTTTCCATAACAATTTCTTTATCTACCGCTGGTCGTTTTTCCATAACGATTTCTTTATCTGCCGCTGGTCGTTTTTCCATAACGATTTCTTTTTCCTGCCGCTGTCCATTTTACATTAACGATTTCTTTTCCCTACCACTGTCCATTTCTATATAAATATTTTTTTCGGCTGCTGTCCGCCTTTCGATCATGATTCATTTTTTCGACCGCTTTGCTTTTTTCCATTACGATTACTTTTCGTATGATAAAACCAGGACTTTTTCCGTGGCCAAACTGAAAGATTACGGAAGGCTTTGACACGATTTATGACTGCCAAGTCTTGCTTTTTAAAAATCTCTCATCTTTTTCTTTTAGTCCCCAAATCCCTTTGCGAACATTTCTTCCTATATATTAAATATTAAGGGATGGGCTCGATGCAGTGTTGAGGGTGAAAATATATTTAAAATTATTATGGTATTTCTCATATAAGAGCTAGTTGGTTTTCACTATAATATCTTATATCAACATGTATTTAATGTCAGGTATGAAATAAATGAAATAAAATGCGTATATAGTATACATTAAATCATAAAAAAGTTTAAATGTCACTCAAAAATAACCAAAAGAATTTACAAAAGTCAAATGAATTATTTCCTGAAATTTGGAACTTCTAATTTGTCAAAACATTGAAATTTCTAGAACAATTCCCTAATTTCCCAATTTAGAAATGTATTCACAAGATTATCTAAAAATAAAATTGATAATTTCCTTCAGAGGCTGACGAGTACGATACTACACCACCAACACATCACATATCATTTATCCCCGAAATCAAATAATCACATACTCCACAGCTATTCTAAAGAAATCCCCATTAAACCTTAACAATAGAAGTACATCCAATTCTTAGCCACTGAATTACCACGCTGGCTGTAACAGAACGTAGTGACGCCTCACCTTCAAAATCCTCATTACCATCTTCAACTTTGGTCAAATAAACATCCTTTATTTTTTACCTACAATGCTTGTAGTCAAACTAGATACCGGACTAAATTTACGCAATGCATAAGAAATACAGCAAACAAAGCTCACAGAAAACACTTTCGAGTAATAAAAGAAATAAAAGATCTGCGTTTAGTATATCAGTCTGTCACTTGGCGATGCCTTGGTTTCGGTAACGATTCTTGCAACACCTCACCATTTACACTAAGGGGTTTCAAATTTAGTTAGAAGAATAAAATAAAAGAATTTTAAGTAAATGTGCATACATATAATAGTAACATATTAAACGTGTCAAAAAAGCCCTAATATCTTTCTTTAAAGGCGCTAAATAACGCGCCAGCGATAATTGGAATAGTTTGAGCGTTAAATTAGACAGAAAAGCGCCATATTTAGCGGTTTACTAGCCAAGTTGGCAACACTGCTCATACGATATCGTTATTTAGGATGCACTAGCTAAGAACTAACATGTAAATAACAAAGGAGTAGAACAGAGAGATGCTGTTTCACTCAAACTGTTTACACCTCTTCTTGATGAGATTTTTAGGAATTTGAGATGGGAATAAAAAAGAATCAGAATTAAGGGGTGATATTTAAAGTATCTCTGCTATGATAGCGACAGGGTATCATTTACCTAAAATCCAGAAGAATTTCCTTGTATGATAACATAATTATCATAAGCTAGGCTAAATTTAAATCTTAGAGTAAATAGCTAAAAGTGGAATTCTGCCAAGATTAGAGTAGAAGAAAACATTGCCATAAATTAGACTTTAAGAAATTTAGGCCTAGATTTTTAATAAAACGGTCATTGAATTTTGGTATGAAATAATGACTACAAAAAATATCGTTCAACAATTGGGAAAATTGGTAGTCGTTTTACTCTTACAGTTCGCTTTAACTTGAATCTTTTTCCTTATTGCATTTTGTTTAGTGGAAACACCGTTTCAATTACAACGAAGCTAAGCCACGTCGGGTATGGTTATTCATCTGGTTGACTCTGTTTCAGGTCGACATAATGGCGGCTGCCACAACCTTTAAAGATCCCAGGTTCGGATACCACCATTAACTCTAGGTCCTATAATGAAAGGGAAATCCTCACAAATGAGTTAAGGTCGGTGTTAAAATCCCTAATCCTCGAAATAACACTTTCTTAGTGTCAATATACTATTTTTTTCTTCTCTGATTTATTTCCCATGTTTTCTTTATTGAAGGATCAGGCACTTTTGGGATTAAATAGGTTGTTCGCCTCCTATTATTTAAACCTAATTTATGCCTTCTGTAGGATTTAAGCTGTAATCATTCAGTTAGGAGTTGTTTTGCCTCGCGTCATCGAAAGCAGTTCTAAAATGTGGCCATCGTCGATCTAGTATTTCCACCTCGCCTCAGTTTTCTCCTCTGCAGGTCTCATCTCATTTCGCCCTGCTATTTACTCTGAGTATGAAGCTTCCTCACGATTTCACTACTCCAATTTCGCTAATTTCCCAAAATAATAATAAATTAAAAATAATAGCTATCTTTAAGTAAATTCGTCAAGATTTTTAAGAGCAATCTTATAATAGCGTGTCTGTAAAAATCTAGATATTGCATAATTTCCTGATCATTTAAAAAAAAGGGTGAGAAATAAATCAGATAGTAACAATCATACAGATATGGGTCAACTATGTGTATGTTTGTGTGTAAATATACATGTGTACGAAAAGGAAAAAAATAAAGACATAAACAGTCTGATAATATGAATGACTGTATCTACGACGGTTTGCATGAGAAAGCGAGAGAGAAAGGGAGAATTAGAATCGCTACTAATATACACACCTCGTTTCATAGTATTGAAAGATTTTTTTAGGAATCCTTGAAAAGCGGTAAAATTTCATTATTAGTTCAGTCTGGAAGCCAATTTGCGTATTCTCTCCTTATCGTTCATATGAAATCCCACCTTGATCTGGGACAGAGCAACGATTAGCCATTCAATGCCTGGTTTTTAATAACTTTGGAACAGCTAATATTCTACCCTAAATATTCAGCGCCCACTGTGTTCACGCTCCTATAGTTTAGAACCAGTTCTCCTTCTACGAAATTCTTTCTCGAGTGTTAAATTACACATTATTGGGTGGTGTATTTAGATGTGAGGAAGTGCTAATACATTCCTTGATATTTCTTATATTTATCATACATTGGTCTCCTTATTAAACTTCCTTTCTTTATATCTCTCTCCCATTTTTATTTCATAATTGGCCTTTTACTTTGCTGTGTTCCTTTTTCTTCCAGCGATCTAGTATTTTTCTTCTATTTATCAGGGATTTTTATTTCACCCATGTGTCCTTTTTTCGTTAATTTTATACCCCTTTTCTCTCACCTTTTTGCCCTTTTCTTTCATCTATCTGCCCCTTTTTCTCATATCTATTTTTGATTTTTAGTCACGTCCGAGTCAAGTCGCGGGCGACACTACATCTAACTATGTCTGTCGGTCGGTCGGTCGGTCGGTCCCCGATTAGTTTGTCCCCATTTTGCTTATTTTTGTAATAACATTTTAACTATTTGGCTGATTATAACAAAATTTGAAACCTTCATGTTGTTTTACAATCTCTTTCGAATAATATAATTGCCAAAGTCCTACAAAGGTTAGCCCAGTAATGAAGTTATTTTTAAAATAACATCATAACTAGTTGGCTGATTTCAAAGAAATATGAAACCCTTATGTTGTTTTACATTCTATTTCAAATGATATAATTCTGAAAGTGCCGCCAAGGTTATTCCGGGAATTATTGAAAGTATTAAATGTCGTAAGGTCATAAATTAGACTAAGTGAAAGCACGCGACCTTTTGGTCAGCAGACCTCGTTTTAACTTGTCTTTTATCTTCCCTTTTATGTTTTTATCGTTCACCTCTTTGTTGGTTCACAGGTTTATTTAACTCAATTCAAATAGATAGAATATATTCAGAAAAAAAATCAAAGAAATCTATAGAAATACTTTGAAATAATTTCCTTTTGAATCTCTGATAGTTTATAAAATTTGACTGTTATTAAATTAACATTTGATAGGCAAATAAAAAAATTAGAGTTAAAATAAATGAAACAAAAAATATTTTTAGTCAAATCTCTCGACTTGCGAGTCACAATGCTCGCAAATCTTTATATTATAGTCTATGTATAAAATAACCTTAAAAAGAAATTGAGAAATGTTTTTCATTAGAAATTGTGAGCATCATTAAGTACAAAATAATGTTATACTCAGTAAAGCTTCACGCTATGTATAAACACTGTAAATCAAGTTTGTCATGGAATTTTACTTACCATTTAATAATAAAATATCGAGGGAAAGTACTAAGAGACTGACTTCAATAACAAGATAGAAAAATGAAGATTAATGGGAATAAATGAATCAATCTATGATTCAAAGAATGAATGAAATTCAAAGGAAACCTATTGACGAACATAAATCTTAATGACATCTCTCACTTTCATTACAAAATATCGTAAATTTAATCTGTTTCTTTTATATTTATAAATTATTGATTTCTATTGAGAAAATAAAGGCATTTAGCATTTAATGGGATATTAACTAAAGGTTGAAAAATAATGGGAGATGCAGATAAATGAAAAATATGAAATAATAGGTAACAGGAATAATGAGGGTACTAAAACTACAACAACAAGAATCATCCAAGCAAAATAGTAGGGTTTAGACACAACGAAGTAGTAACACTCTTGTATATTAGAGGGAGGGGGAAATAAGTCTCAATTAAGCAAAAAATAATAATGACTAAGGCTTTGGTTGAATTTCTGTAAGAAATTTTTGACCTATGAGAGGTATGTGAGATAGATACCTAGATAGAAGACATATAGATACAGACAGACAAATAGATATATAGAGATAGACTGATATATAGAGACAGATAGACAATGAAACACCGCAATTTCTCCGGAGTTTTTACTAATTCATCAATAAATTTCTGCCATACACATAAAAATATCATATTTTCTGAAGTTCTGAGAGAAAAATGATATTGTCAGAGGAAGTTCCACGGAGAACAGAGTGGATGAAAGCCGAAACCCATGAAGAAGGGTAGACTGAAGTAGGTAAAAGAATACGGAGTAAGATAAGAACGGGACTAAACCGAGCTTACTATCAAAGGGCACCGGTTGAGTGGAGAGTGTTTTCCTGGAAAACTTGTGGAATAGTGATCTCAACTTAGCAAACGATTGGCCTCGAAGTGCAAATAACAGCGGCTTGTCTTCCAAACTTGTTGGGTTCTTGTTTCCTAGGTAGGACGAGTTCCGAGATTGCGGGCTCTACCATGTCGTATTGCCCGAAATTTGTTTCCAATTTGGAATATTCCCCCTTTTTACCTCCACTAATTTCACTTTCATCCTCTTGAACCTCTTCAAAACATTCTGGCCCCGTTAGTATGCGCGGTGTTGCCAGACCAGCTGATAACTCAGGGAATCCCTATCAGAATTCTTAAGAGTACAGATTCTGTGGTTCTTATTTAAATCATGAAAAAACACTGGGTTTCAGATGCACCGCGTAGCATACAATACACATAATTACTTTATTAATACATTTCTCTATAGAACAACCTATTTTTGAATTATCACCTCAAAACTACGAATATTAACAATGGTTTTCGAAAGTTCCAGGTACCAAGCTCTGTTCATTTTAATTTAGAGTCATATTTAATAGATAACCCCTCGATGCATTATCTTGCCTCTTTATTCATATGTAATTAAGAGATATAGAGGCTTTGGATTTCAACCCGTGGAAAAGAATCCCCTCAGCACTTCTAAATTTTCGGATATCTAACCTCTTATTTAGAACAAAATTATAGTACATTATTTTTCCTTTTAAGAACTCTCCTAGGGTCCTCCTTTCTTGCGATATTTCGAGGAAGACCTGCATTCTTTTGGCTCCGAGATTGGCTTCTGAGAAACGGAACATTTTTCTTATTAGATTCTGCTTCCCTTTCAAGAAAATTATGTAAAGTGGATGAAAGCATCTTACTTCTCCACCCAAATTTACTCTTTCAAAGATATTTTTTCATTTAAACAATTATTTCCAACCCTCTTACACATCAAAATTATTAGAATTTGATTCTAGATTTTGCCTTTATATTATCACTCACGAGGGATTAATTTTAACCTTTTTTGGTATAAAGAGTGATATTAATACAAGAAGGAGTAACAACGAGGAAAGAGAGTACCCTAGAAGACCTTACGGTCCATTCAAAGAGGGTACCTTTGGACTAGCAATCGAGCAGGCACATGGCTGCTCAATTGTTTTGCGTCCCTATCAACGGAGTGGGTTAGCGGAGTGACGGAATAAAGAACCGTAGCAAAGGATTACAAACATTAGGAGTATATATATAAAGCTAAAATCATTAAATTGTTAAAATAATTTAGATTTGCCGAAACTGACATGCAAATTGTAAGCAATCTTTGTGTTATTCGAGATGGATGATTCTATGTCTCTTGACAACAGCTCCAAGCTTCTTTTTCTGTTTAAGGTGTATAAACCTATCGGGTCAGAGGAAAACGCAGGACATAACTAAAAGCCAGCAATTTATTAATATTATCACTTCATTACGATAATATTTGCATCATTAATTGATTACGTCACGTTTTCGTTATTCCACTTGTTTGATAATAACCCTTTTTAACTCCTTCTTTTACCAATTTCTATCTGTCATTTCCTTTCCATCCTCCAAACTATCTTTAATCTATATTTTATCATATAAATAATTTATATATTAAAATCTTTGATATTTCGATATTGTGTTGTTATATAAAAGTGAGCGAATATGGCGTCTTCTTTAAACGTTATTGTGGCATAAAACCTGCGAAGGAAGAGGTTGGGCCTATTGATACTTCACCATTATATTACTCGTCGGAGATCGTTTTATACCGCACGAAGTGTTTCAAATGGATTTTGTGGGGGGATGGGGGGGTTATCCGCTAGAATAGGGTAACTGTAACTTGATTTTCCCTAATGGCGAATAAGGCGTCCCTCAGGGTGCATTAAAAAGCGGGCGGTCTCATTTATTGTATTACACTAACCGCAGCATCTATTATATTTCATCATAGATACCTAGAGAAATTATTAATAATTTCTCATTTTCTGTTAAAACACCGAATGAATTTTTGGGGTGATCCGCTAGAAACTGAAATTTGATCTTCCCTGTTGGTGATTAGGACTTTCTCCATGATGCTTCAGGAAGGGAACGATTTCACTTATTGCTTTACACTAACCGGAGTGTTAGGTAGGGCATGTTAGGTATATTTCAATGCCCGCGAAAACCTAAATCCTAATTGTACACCCTCCCTTTCCACAATGACTATGTAATATATTATTTAAAGTACCCGGGTTGTATAACGCAGGTTTTCGCAATCGCGAATTTTACCATTCTATGAACACCCCAAACTTTATAGAAGAGATGACTGCATTTGTCTCTGCAATAGGGTGCATGTTGGAGCAGGGCAGTAAAGATCCTGATTTCAAGTGAAGACTGACTGAATAATATGACCAAAAGGTTCCAGTGCCCCTTGCGGTGTTTCAACAACTTTGGATTTATTCTTTATTCTCATCTCCATTTAACTTTTTTTAATACTTTCTTTACGATCTACATCTTACCTATTTTCTTGGCTAGCGGCTAATTTTTCAGTCTAGCGGACAACCAGTTACCATCCACTCATCTTTTCTCGTGAGTGAGGAGTTGATAGGCTCTATGCTTTCCTTCTTGGCTGATGCAGTTCTAAACAAACCCTTATCCTCCTTGTTACGCTTACAGTGCCCTATTTTTCTTTCCCTTGCTCTATTATTTTACCCCCAGACATGGTAACGTGCCATGCCAGAGAGGTTTGGCCACCGAGCAGTAATCATGAGGGGTACATTGTGGTCCAACCAATCGAGCACTAGGAATGAACGTTGTCCAACCAATCTAGCAGTATGGATGAGCGTTTAGCCATTGTTACTAGGGATTTCCCAGGTCTTGGAGCTCAATCACTCAAAGGACGTTCTAGAAACGGGCTGGTCTCTATTCATTTTAGCTATAGGCCAGGTGGGGGCGACTCCGTCCAGTCTCAGTACCATAACTAGATCTGTTCGGAGAGTATCTTCCGAAGACTTTTAGTAAATGGCTACTGCATTTTATTTTCGTAGGCTTCGCTGAAGAGAGATCATTGCGCACAGGCCTACTTCCGCCAAAATTCTCTAAACAGCTGCATGTACACATCTATGGAGAAATTGGGAATTGTTATGTTGTTTTTTTTATCTGCACTTTGCGTAATTCTTACTCTACTTCGGATGCTCTCTTTTGGTTAAAAAGGGCTATTTGTAAGGTTTGCCTTTGCAGGGGGCATTTCGTCAAGTTTATTATTTAATTTAAACAAGGTTTAGGATATCACGTGTCGATACGCCATCATACCATTCAGAGAAGTGTAAGGTGACCTTTTCAGTGATTATCAACGGCATATCTTGAGTGTTACCGGAAGATTTTCTTGCAATTCTCCCCGTAAACGGCATTTTTTTTTGTCTTATGGTCGCTAACTTGGGACATTGTCTCCATAGAGCACTAAACTGTATATGCTGAAACAGAAGGGTTTAAGGTTTCTTTGGTGAAGCCTAAAGTTGTCTATTTCTGCCGCCATCGTAAGTATCTTTTCGACTTAACAGTTCCCTAAATCGGACTGAGCTAGATATAGCAGAGTCATACCGATTCTTTGACCTTGTTTCCGATCAAAATCTTACCTGAAAGGGGAACATTAGCATCCATAGTTTATATTCTACCCGAGATATTTAAATTATTCTCCTCTTTGGTTTTCAGCACGTGCCATTCTAATATGGTTCCAGTATTGCATTTTTTAACGCTTAATTGGTAGTTCATACCTTGACTAGAGGTTGGGATTTACTCGTCCATAACCAAATGCAATCGGGTTTTATATTCAATTCTCCCCTCTGGTTCCCGATTGTTGACGGATGTATTTAACGAGTCCCCTATAAAAAGGGTTTATTAGATGCTGGGGAGATACTACTAGCTTTAGATTGTGAAAGTGCATGATGACCTTGTACACGCAGGCATAATGTTTGTCTCCGTCATCAATGGTTCTTATTTCTTCCTAAGTCGACCTTTATGGTGGTTATGTCGATAGGAGACGCCAATTAGCATGCCCTACACCATTTAGATTCAAGACTTATAAATACCTTAAAGAGTTTCACGTAATTTAGTGAACGATAGTTGCCATGGTTTTGCCTAGGTTACCACCTTAAAGACTACCTCCATTGAATATATGTTGCCATGCATCTGCTACACAATATTTTGCAGCACTGGGCTTATTGTGACCAAAAAATTGGGAGCGTACTTAGTGTCATAAGAGAACCGTGTTGGTGTACACAAATGGCTCTGATTACAAAATGGTAGATGTCTCCTACGATATTTCCTCCTGATTTGGAGCTGGTGGGACGCTTTGTGTCCTGTTTTAACCGTTTATTTTATTCTATAGCAACTAAGCGCGTTAAGTACCCTTGATACATTGAAATATCTGCGTATCCTTGTTCCTGGTGTCTGTAATGCACGGGTACTGTAGGTGATAATGATTTCAAGATTATCTCCTGTTGAGCTCTGGAAATGTAGGGAGTTTCTGAAACCATAACGCTTTCGAATGTGTCGTGCTGTCTGTGAAGACTGAGCTATAGGACTTTCATTTTGCTCTTCGCTGCCTTCAATACCTGTTAGGTATGAGTAGAGTCCTTTTGAGTTAATGGAAAAGAAAATAGAAGATGGCGCCCTGGAATTCAAAATTAAGTTCCTTTGCGCTTAGACTATTTCCGTTGATCTATCCTACAAATTCTCCAGGCGGTCATCATACTTGTTATCCTGGCGAATAGGAGCAACTCGCGACACGCAGCGCAGTACCTTTTGGTTGAATGTCCCAGTTGGGATCTTTCGCAGGATACTTGCATGAGCGCCGAGAATATGCTTGCGGAGTACTCTTGCCCGCCAAGTTGTAGTTTCATGGAGTTGTATGTGGTAGCTGAGCCCGCGCTTCCTCTTTTCCTGCATTCTTTAAGCAAATTATAATCGTGTTAATATTTTCTCTTATAGTACTGTTGTTGTATTTGTGCAGTATTTAGATGGGTCTTTTGTTTAGTTTTCATTTTTCTTTATAATGCATCCATGCCGCCATTGAAAGCTACTAAAAATGTCAAAAAATAGAAGAGTTCGAAAAAGACTTAAAGAACATTTAAAATCAAAGTCATATTATTTTTTTAAGTATGGTATTGAAAAATTAGTAGAAAGAAATAGATTATAGAACTGAACTATTTAAAATTATACTACTTATTTAATTAATAAATAAATAGCTTCATAGTTGGTTACATTCTATCCATAAAATAGTGATATGCATAAAAATGATGCATTAATTATGGAATGACCTAATAATACCTTAATTATTTTCAAAAGATTTTTTTCCTTTGATAAATTCCTAATTTCTAATTCTCAATAATTTATTTTGCGGATTGTAGAATTTTTAAACAGTTTAAAAGCATATATTTCACAATAGAGATCAAATAGGTTCTCTATACACTTTCTTTACTTTGGGAATCTATGTTTCTTGTTCAAACATTTGTAGCATAATTTTTAAAGATTTTGGTGCCATTTCGTAGATGCATACGTTTCAAAGGTACGCTGAAAAAATTCTTATTCCTTCATTCAAAATTGGTCACACACAAAACTAACGAAATTAGATAATGGACCTTTAATTAGAGTGTGTAATGGAAAAGTAAGTGATAGCTAAAAACGAGGCATTTTTGATAGGTAGATACGTTTTGACCTTATATTTAGCAACATTTCATTACTTGTAAGCATAAATAAGAAGAGTTGAGTTTTTATACTCGTCTTAATCACTATAAATTTATTTCTTCTGCTAGTTTATTCTCTTCCATCCTAGTTTTATTTTTCTTCAATGAAGAGGAAACCAAAGATAAGAATGAGCAAAGGAGAAGTTTTTGCTGTCTTAGCAAAAGAGCTGATTTATTTCGTACTTTCTTAATATAGCAAAAACTGGAAGCCAGCCAATATCTTGGACCTATAATTTCTAACAGGGAATAAAAACCAAGATATTTTTATGCGCGAATTTATCGGAAATGAGACTCATAATAAAGTTTCATTCCACTTTCCTTTGATTCAAATGAATAATCTTTTGATTTTAAAGATGATAATTTTCTTCGCCTCTTTTAGGAACTTAATCGACACAACACCCTCCTAAGATGATATAACTATGTAAAATAAAATTATTCACGCACATGAATGTTAAATTTCATCTTAAATGTGGTATTAAAAAAACGAATTGTTATCACTTGAACTTTCCTGACCCATGAGAGCCTTAAATTCCATCTCTTCCCCTCTATTGTATATACATACCACGTAGTCGGTTGTGTTATATCGCTAAAGATGCTTTTTTAATTTGTGCTCCTAATCTGCGGAGCTAACTGCCACCCACTATACGCTTATCTTTCTCTCTCGGTGTGTACAAGGACTCTTTGAAGACCCAGTCTTCCCTCATCTTTTCCTTCTTGCTAGTCAGACGTTCTTTAAGAGCTCACGGTTTTGAACAGCGCTATACAAATATATTGTTATTAGAAACTAACCAGAAACCAGAAAAATATGTTAGTATAAACTAACCAGAGACCCCCCCCCCAAAAAAAAAAAATCGGATTTGCTATTTTTCTTCTTTGGACTAGATTTTGCCTTGGTATTGTGTTTTTTGTTTACTACGAACCAATCTCAAATTTGTCACCAAATCTGAACGAAGAAAATGGTGTTCTGAAACTTCCAAATCCGCTTTCAATGTTTTTTTTAAACGCATTTATATATTTTACGTTATAGCAGCAATCTTTATAATTCCTCATACATGACAGTCTTTCTCGTTTTATGGAATTGCTCCGAAGAGTCAGAATTTTAATGTTGTTTGAGCTAAACGTTTTGCTGTCGCCTCTATTTTACACGTTACTTCGTGAAAACATATGAAAACATCTGAAAACGAGAATCTCACGTTTTTCGATAACAAAATTGTGGTATGTCTACTATTTTTATTTTATAGTTCTTCCTGATAGTTTTGATTTGAATTTTCAATTTCCTTTTGGATAGGTTTAACAAAAGTAAATTTTTTTCCGTTTTGGAAGAAAAAAATATATGATTTCTTGTAAAGCTATACAGATAAATATTTATGTCGTGTGCACAGCCATCTAGTTAATTCGATTGATTATAACAGAGATAATTTGTCAGAAAAAGAAAGAACACGGTTATAGAAAAGAGAACGCGACAAGAAATGAGAAAAAAAAAAACTTGAATAAAAAGGAAAGAAGAAACGATGAAAATAACGAGAAACAACGACAAGAAGATTGAGATAGAAACCCAAACTTAAATCATTCATAGAAACAACAGAAACTCGAAATTGAGAGCAAAGTATGGATACAAAAACATTTTTATTGCATAAGAAATATTATATCAATGTTAAAATGGTATACAAAAATTATTTAGTAGTGGTAATTACAATAAAATTAGCATAAAATACGTAACGAAGGGTATCTACCCATATTTGTTCAAAATCGGTAAAAAGGGAGATCAATTTCCTTAGATTAGTCTCGCTCTATCTTATAATATTTGCATGCCTATATCCCGGAATCTTATACAGCCTCTTAGTGATCTATAAGATAGCTTTTAATTCGATATAATCGTAGGTGTTTGGGGAATTTTCATTATGAAGAAGAAAACTAAGCTGTATTGTTTAATGAAAACCAGAAGTTTAAAAAAATCATCGAAAGAATAAATATAATTTTACTTTATTTTAAATCTAACTCCTAACATTGATTTCCTAATAATGAGAAGTTGAAAGAAGTACTTTATAAATTACTCCAAGGGAAAGTTTAGAATAAACAGGCAATGGCTTTGCCACTTCATCCTACGGGTGGAGCTTGCGCTTTGCTGATAAGATTAAAATTTAAAATCTAAAAAAAAGCAGCCATGGTTAAATTTTTAGAAATTTTCTGAACTTCTTAAATTATAATAATTTTAAAAAGGAACTTTAAACTAAATTTCTCCCCTTTCAAAATATCACGTTGCTAAAATATAGAGTTATAAAAGATAGAAAAAAATAATTTTTCTGAACCTAAGCATTTGTAATTCTTTGTGTTTTAAAAAAATTCACGAAATTTCGATACTTATATTTATTTGTGAACTTTGATAAAAAAAAAAATCTAAGTCATAACCAAACAAAGATGAAATTATTATTCAAATACTCAAAAAATCCCCTTCTTAAATTAAGGGGATAGTGATGATGATTATAATGGGCGAAGCTCATAAAATGTATAAAATTTTTACCATAGCTGCTTTTTTAAAATTTTGATCTTAGTAGCGAAGCCATTGCTTGGTATTATATAAAATAAGAGAAAAAATACTTGGTATTTTATTTGTCCAATTAGCTAGTGTTTCAATATTACTCTAAAAAATTGCAGTTACAACGGTTATATATATGTATTTTTTGTAGAGCATGGGAGGATTAAGTAGGAAGCAAAGTTTCATCAACATAAGCAAGGATATTTATAGTAGTAGATGCCCAAACGCTAGGCTAGTCCGGATAATATGACTGTCCTCAGATTTCCATTGAGTTAAAAGTTGAAGAGGGGATGGGAGATCACCATTCCTTCCACTGTCTACATTGATTAGCTTGCAGAAAAAGAGAAACAATCATTAATTGTCAGAATATCTAATTCATTCTTCTAATAAATTACTGTGGGACTGCTTTTAATGATATTTTCAATCAAAAAATACTAGTTTTCAGGATAAAAAAAATGCATAAATCTTTCAATGATATAGATTATAATTATATGTAACTCGTCATATACTTTCTTGTTGTTGAAGTAATTCGTGCCCATTAATTAATTTTTATTATTATTTTTTATTTGTTGTTATGTTTGCTAATTTTTAGCTTCTTAATACTAGATTTTATTATCAATTAGTGTAGTATTAAGTTGTTTTTTGTTTAATTACGAGTCTACCCTCATCGGCAGCAGCAAGCTGAGACTATTTATAGAATCAAAATAAAAATTGACTGTTTTTTTAAACCAAAATGGTTCGCAGTATAAATAATGCTAAGTGCAGAAGAAATTAATATCTTTTTGTTAAGGGAAAGTTACCATTTTTAATACCTAATAAATACACTTCTTCATCAAACTAGTTTCCATCATTATTCCCAAGTACCTCTGATGGTTTAATTTAGCAGTGGATACATTTCTTGAAGAATTCATTCGAATTTGATCAAATATATGATTTGATATACCATTCCGCCTTCATATCGAGGTAAACTTTGCCCATTTAGATGAAGTCTTAAAAACTTACATAAATTTAAATTACATGCTTCAAAGTCTGGGGAATATGCTGGATGAGAAAGAACCCCCCTACCTGAAGAATTACTTTTGCCTGAAAGAATTACTTCCTTGTAAGAATTACTTTTCCTTTCCTAGCCGAAACTTGCCACGCGCGATGTTGCATTACTATAACGGACACTCATACGGTTTAGCAGTAAATAACGTTTTTGTAAAGGAATTTTATTTAAACTTTGCAATTTTTTAATATATAGGTCATAATTAATTGATTAATATTGCAGTAAAGAAGCAAATTTTTCTCTCCTACGTTTATGACCCTAGAAAATCTCACGGGCATTTCGAATGGGCAAGAGATGAAGCAATATTCAAACCGTTCATATTGCAGCTAAACGCAACTTTGGAGCATAAAAATGTGCGAGAAATTACTCCATATTATAAAACCGAGGGATTACAACAGATAAAACCTATGCATTATATTAAAGCTATCTTTAAGCAGTTTACAGCGAATTTGGAGTAATTTAAACAACTCTAAGAAGCATTCTTGTGTTTACTAAAAAGGGCATTAATTTCTTGACAATCTAATAATTAACTGGTATTGATAAAATCAATATCCATACAATTTTGATATGATGGAAGAAATAAGTACATGAACTTAGTTATAAGTTGAGTTCAAGTGAAGTCTTTTCTTAATAACCAGCTCAATTTCATCAAGAGATAAATAAAACTCATTGATAAGGGAAAGAAATTAACATTGGCGAAATTAACGTAACTAAAAAATAATTAGAGAGGCCAGTCTGATGATGGAATATGTAATGACTATAGAGAAATAACAAATATGTTTTTGTTATAAATAACTCTAGTGTGTCTTAGCACTGGCTATATTTTAGTGTTTCCCTTTATTTCAATCTCTTTATTTCTTCAAAAATGTTCTTACATCGAAGCCTACCTAATGAGCAAAAATAACCTGTTAAGCTGGCGATGCAACATGCTTCAATTAGAATAGGGATAATATCTACGCTATTGCTTGGAAGAAGACGAAAGTAAACAGATTTTAGTGGATATTTATTCTTCCTCGTTCAAACGGTATGTGTAAGATGAATTTTAAAACAACTTTAAAGTTCAATTCCATCCCAGATTACGGGCTGGATGGAATCGAACTATAAAGTTGTTTTAAAATTCCGCTTAAACAGGAGTGTGCCGTTTCCTTGACATAACGTTTAAGCAAGGAGGAATAAATATCCTTCAAAATCCGTTTTCTTTTCACTCTGACTCAACCATTTTTTTAACGTTAAAGGAGGAAGTACATTTCATTTAAAAAAATGATGAACGTAGAAGTTGTTTACCATCTACAAGATAAACTATAAAAGAGAGAATAAAAAAAATAGAAAGTTTCCAAAGAAAATTAATAGAGGCGAAATATACTATGGTCGAGTGTTCATTAATTGGCATCTTACCTAATATAAATATTTCCCCTGGCTTATGTAAACTCGACCCTGTTTTAGAAAAACTTATACTAAATGAGATAACTTTATAATGCAGCCTGTTGTCGCTCTTTATTAGTGTAATATTATTTGCATTGCCTCCCCCACCACGTGCCTCTGCTATGATCAGAGATTAACTCTTCCCTTATAATGTTTTCGTTCTAATGATAATCCTGTAAAATGTTATTTGTTTTTCTCCCACCACATTCCATTTATATACACAGCGTTGTTATGTGTATATCGTTTTATGGATGCTTATGTTTGTTATTAGTTGCCTATTGTTCTTTTTATTGGTATTTTTCTGTCTTGTTTTTGTGTTTTTCCATTGGTTTGTACGATGTGATGGGCGTTCCTTTCGTATCTTTGTACCCTATATAAGGTTGTCTTCTCCATTTTCATGATTTTCCTTGAAAATGAACTTGCAAATATAGTTCGAAAGTGCTTGGATTCATCTTTCCCTTTTCCTGTGGGTTAATTTTCATATATATATATATATTGTGACAATACCTTTAGTTCTCCATTAGAGTTTATAAGTAGCTCACATTGAACTCACCCAAAACCACTTTGATAACCGATTAATCCAAGGTTATTGATGACACGCCCCAATCAAAAGGTCTCGGTTGGCTTACCTTATTTCTTTAATATTACTTTGCGGCTGGTTGCACGAGAGAGAAGAAAGGGGGACTGAAAGACTGGCTATAAAATATAATTTATTAGCACAATTACCGTAAAGAATTGCACAGCACCATATAAACATGAAATTCAAACACTGACTTAGACAATGAGTCAAAGGGGGGAAACGACCAAAGTGATTATCACTCTAATCACATTAACAACACATCACGGGTTTACGCATTACGAGACACCTTGTCCTGCCAGCAGCTTGAGTTCAGAAATGCTTCAAAGCCCAGTTTGAAAATAACTCTAAGCACTGACTCGGGAAGACCGAAGAGATGAAGAGTCTAAGTGTGAGATACTAACCAGGGGGATTTTCCCTCTGAAGATATTTAATAAACAACTTAACGCTGCCCAGTGGCACGTCAGCTTCTACTCCCCCCTCGGGAGGGATTCTAAGTCTTCAAATGTGCCCACGCTTCACCGCTAGGTGATGTAGCAAATACTTTTGGTCCGCTTTTTATCAACGCCTAAGTTAGGCATAATCCCTGCTGGCTCTTACAAAAAATCAGCCTCCTTCCATTCCATCAATCTTCAAATCACCTCGCTGAAAGTAGTTGGTTAAAAATAGATATCGAGAACGGTTATTAATCTCTCCACTCACAAACTGATTATACAACTTCTGCCATTGTTTAAGAACTGAATTTTCCTATTACCTCTCATCATTCAAGTGTTGCTAACGCTTTTGATGATCTGTTAAAATATAGTGATCCATTGTAAATATATTTTCATAGCTGAAGGTTGTATTTACTAGTGTTTAATAATGGGATCATGCAATTCATGATCTCATTAAATAAACTCTTAAGAGTTTTGATGTGTGCACTTTCTTCCCCTAAGTTACATTGACGATCTTATTAATTTCCTTCGAGAAAAACTTTAGCAATTAATCTTCCCCTTACGTATAGAAACGTTCATGGATCTTATTTTTGCCTTCATTACGAGTTGCAAATTTTCTTTCAACAGTATATATTATATTAATATTTTTGTTTTATCTGTGGAATATAAACAATAGATTGTGGCGGCTCTAACTTACCGGTAGTTCTGTCGATCCACAACGTCCGTCTTATGCACTACAGAATTACAGGTCAAAAAAAGAAACAGTTAAATAGAACAAGGACAAAAGCAACAACTACAAACACCACAAGCAGCACAGCAGGAAACAGCAGCTTTTTATCAACGCCTAAGTTAGGCATAATCCCTGCTGGCTCTTACAAAAAATCAGCCTCCTTCCATTCCATCAATCTTCAAATCACCTCGCTGAAAGTAGTTGGTTAAAAATAGATATCGAGAACGGTTATTAATCTCTCCACTCACAAACTGATTATACAACTTCTGCCATTGTTTAAGAACTGAATTTTCCTATTACCTCTCATCATTCAAGTGTTGCTAACGCTTTTGATGATCTGTTAAAATATAGTGATCCATTGTAAATATATTTTCATAGCTGAAGGTTGTATTTACTAGTGTTTAATAATGGGATCATGCAATTCATGATCTCATTAAATAAACTCTTAAGAGTTTTGATGTGTGCACTTTCTTCCCCTAAGTTACATTGACGATCTTATTAATTTCCTTCGAGAAAAACTTTAGCAATTAATCTTCCCCTTACGTATAGAAACGTTCATGGATCTTATTTTTGCCTTCATTACGAGTTGCAAATTTTCTTTCAACAGTATATATTATATTAATATTTTTGTTTTATCTGTGGAATATAAACAATAGATTGTGGCGGCTCTAACTTACCGGTAGTTCTGTCGATCCACAACGTCCGTCTTATGCACTACAGAATTACAGGTCAAAAAAAGAAACAGTTAAATAGAACAAGGACAAAAGCAACAACTACAAACACCACAAGCAGCACAGCAGGAAACAGCAACGAAGATAACGCTAGTAACACAAATGCGTAGTAAACAACCATACATCGGCGCTGCCACCCACGAACTGAACTTGCCTCTAACCACTCGCCCACCAAACATATTCACAAATACGCACACATATTCCTATTTACTCCGCGTAAAACCAGATTGCTCCTACATCTTTTCCTCCTAGAGCACGGCTACCCCCCCTTCCCCTTTGATCTCACCATTGCAGCTCGTAATCGCGAAGCCAGACTGGGGGTCGCCTGACTCGCCACGACCGCCTCGAAACCCGTTCTATCTGACTCACACCTCTCGTATCATAAGAGCTATCATCCTCATCAGTGAGGCCATCCTCCCCATCAGATGGTCCTTCATTGAGAAATAATTGTCGGATGTCAAGTACATGACGCGGAACGCCATCAACTTCTACCGTCTTCTTTGATGTCACATCAGTCACCACACCATCGGTCCACCGAGAGATATACAGGCCACCCATCTGATTTACCACCCCGCGTCCCGCACTGTGAACTCAGTCTCAAACTGTTCTCGATGCAACCTCTCAAATTAATGCTGGATGTCTTCACTGATATCTGAAAAGCATAGAAGCAGGTGCAGTATCTTCATTCACACCCTCTTTTACGGCCAGGTTGTACCAAAACACTATTTGCAGCGGACTCTTCCGTGACCTTGCCGCCATGCTCTTTATGGTTCAATGCATCTGCTCAGCAATCCCATTTCTCTATAGCTGGTCGGCTGCTTGAAACCTCTGGATCACATTCCATTCCTTGCAGACATCAACAAGCTGGACAGATCTAAAGGTTCTGCTATTGTCGGCTAAAACCTCATCACGAGGTTCTTATTCCCGGAATATCTGCTCCAACTGTTGGCAGATTTCTCCAGCATTTTCAGACCGCACCTCCAGCTATATTGCAAACTTACTCAGTCCACATCCACCAGAGTAAAAATTGCTTTGCCCTGGTAATGTGTTACATCCAGCGCAAGCCTACTCCATGAGCCATTAACCTATAACTCCACAGATACATGTCTCATGGTGTAAGATCTATAATTCGCATTGCCTGCATGCTCTCACAACACATTGCACCCTTTTAATCTATCGTGGATTGGGCAGCCTGGTTAAGTACAAAGTTCCTTCCCTGCCAAAAGTGTTGTGAGCGTAGATCTTCGATGTCAACATCAAGTGTCACTGCAGCTCTTGCTTCCCCCTGCCAAACCTTGAGTACTCTGTTAAGGAAATCTGCCTTGTTTGTGTCTGAGGGGACAAAGGGTACAGACAAGTCCACATCCATCTCCAGCATCATATCTCTCCGAATAGATAACCTACGTCTGACCAACATCTCTGATATACAGGTTAGCTTCACCATACCCTCATCATGGAGTGCACTCTTCAACTACCGAAAGACAGTAATAGAGTCAGTCATGATTTCAACATGTCTCAAATCCCGCTTGGGAGCTAGGTTCAGCCATTTGACAACCGCATCCAACTTAGCAATGTTGATATAAGCAAAATCATCACTTTTTCGTAACCAAGCATCAACTACAATCTTCCTTCCGATTTCCAGCGCAACCCCAAGAGTAAGACTGCTGGCATCACACCAAATGCGCACCCGCTTGCAAGGCGCTACATAAAACAACCCTCTCACTGGATCCTCGGAGATTATCTGCGAGCAGATCTCTGATCCATCCCGTAGCTTGGTCTCCCACATCATAATCCCATCTCTATCCCTCACTTACCCTCTTTATGTAGCTAGGCAACCCTTAACCACCCACAAACAGGGTAGTGGCCATAACCTGCTCACACACAGGGTAGTATCTTACAATCCGCCCAAACACAGAGGAAGAGCGCCACCCAACATGACCTTGCCTTGCAACAAATTACCCCTACCAAAGGTTTGCTCTCTGTTTCGGGTTTTCTGCAGAGCCGAGCCAAGCACTCGACCATCCTCCAAACTATCAGGGTCTCTGGTAACAAGTCCATAACGTGCAAGATGTTCAACCACCTCCCCTACTGTTATTATCTCCTCATTTACAATCACATCATCTATATAATTGTCAGTCCCCCCCCCATCCCTCTGCACTCGTTCATCCTGCTCTAACACTAGGTTAAGAATCTTCATCATAATCTTGGGAGCACAGTTCAGACCAAAGCCAATCCAAGTCAGATGGTACAAAACCCCATTGTACCTTACCCTCTGATAAGGCCACATACTACGGTGTGCTCTAATTTGAAAATATGCAGATTTAAGGTCCACTAACCGTAGGAGCTGTGAAAGCTGCCTCCACCTGCGCAAGATCTCGCTGAAAACTGCAGCATCGATCCAGGGTGACTCTCGACATGCTTATTCCGTTACCGGAATCGAGCACGGGCCTAACCTTATTTTTATTGGCCTGCGCCACTGCTATGAGAGGAAACAGCCCTATATCTGCACTCTGATCCTCGCATTTCCTCAGTCATCACTTCTCAATCCAGGTTTCCACCTCTCCTTCAAGTATCTCCCTGGAAGACTCCAATTTGGAACTCTCGTAACAATACACTTCATTCATCAGCTCCGGTGGCTGACCATTCTTCCAGCACCACTGCACTTTCCATGACTCACCATCAAATCTAGATGTAAAGTTTCTCTTCTTGAACAATAGCACGGGATAAGACTTGTAATAACCAACAACCTGGTGCTCATCACCTGGATCATGGGCTAAGAACCGTACTCCATCCTGTTTCTACTCTACACCACCTACAAGGTTGATGAAGCCATCCCAATAATAGCATCATTATCCCTAATTAAGTCACTTATAACCACGCAGTCAATGGTAAAGACAGCTCACCTATATATATATATATATATATATATATATATATATATATATATATATATATGGGCACAACAGTGCTGACAGCACTGGACATCTTCCGCCCGTTGACTCCAATCACGGTCTCTCCCCGACCACACAAGTCCCCTGATCATATACGACCGAACTACAGACCTCGTACACCCTGTGTCTACCAACACATATGCGGCTCTTCCGCCCACAACACCGTCAACCACAGGAAGCGCCATTATGTCTTGTCTGAAGGAGCTTCCGGCGTAGAAACTCCTCCCCGCCAGTTTCCTTTCTTACCGGGACAAACCCTTGAAATATGCCCAACACCCCCACATTTTTAACATTTTACTTCTCTCCCTGCCCCCTCTTTCTTTGGGCAATTACGAACCAAATAGGACACACCGCACCCAAAACACTTACGCTCCTCTCGAGCACCGTTTGACCTGTCCAATGCAACCCGCCTGGTAATGCTAGCGACTAGTTTTGTGGCCAGGGCGGCACAGGGTGTCTCCATTAGCTCCGACATCAATGCTCTAGCCCTCTCGACCGCGACAGACAACTTCATATCTTCTATGCCTGACGTCGCTCGAAGCTCTCTTGACACCACTGATGCCAACCCAGTCACAAACACCCGCAGGAGTAGCTTGTATGAGCTAATAACGGACAGTCGTGATAATTTCTGCAATTCCACCATGTATACCTCCACTGGCTCCTCCCTCCAAACCCACTTAGCAAACTGCTCATATGCTCAGAATGGGTCACGGAAAATGCTTTCGAAAGTGTATCCTCGATATTCTGTGCCCTCTTCTTTTGACCCTCATCCAGTTCAGTTTACACAGACAACGCAGTGCCCTCGAGAAACATGGATAAAATAGTCTCCACATCCTTTAACTCCCCTAGCTTCTCAAGCAGGTCGAACTTCTTCAACCATTTCACAACACTGCCAAACCCATTAAACTGCTTCATAATATCTGCCAATTTCATGGTCGCTATAACAGCCTTGCGAAGCGAAGTCCTAGATAGCTTGTGGAATATAAACAGAACTACTTGCCGGTAGTTCTGTCGATCCACCACGTCCGTCTGATGCACTACACAATCACACGTCGAAAAAAAGAACAAATAAATTAAACAAAGACCAAAACAACAACTACAAACAACACAGCAGGAAACAGCAACTAAGACAATACTAGTAACACAAATACGTAGTAAAACATCTGTGCATCGCCCGCGTCACCCACGAACTGAACTTGCCGCTAACAACCTGCCCACCAAACCTATAGACACACACACATACCGTATTCCTCCGCACAACCGCGTTGCGCCTCCCCCTTTCCATCCTACAGCACGGCTCCACATTATCTATGAGCAATTTTTTATATATAGGTCTGTCAAATCTTTATATGAAAATTTTTGAGAGATGATTCCTTCCTACCTTCTTAGACTCCTTCGCACCATTATGATCATTTCTTTTTAAGATGTATTGATCCATAAATCTATTTCAGGCTTTAAATATACCAAGTATTTTAACCATACTGAATCTTCCTCAACTAATCACTTTTATTCCTCCCACAATAATAAAGTAAACCTGTTTTTTCTTGTTTTTCCGTGTTTTTCAAGCTGTAGCTACCGAATTTTGATGTAAAGAATTCTCTAAAATCTTCGAAATTGGCCTCTAACTATATTGCCCTTACTTTAAGAACTCCAAAAGAAAGAATACATTGGTTTTACGCTATTCCGAAGCATTATCTTGGATACCTCGACTCCTTAAAAGTTGAAATATTTCTAGGGTTTTCAAATATGCTTCCACAATTCATAAATCTTAGTTAAAAGCATTGGCAATAAAGCAGGTTAGGTATATATAGTTGTTTGTAATGTTAAAAAAATTATTATGGACAAATTGGTAAATTTTTCGTAGTGCATTTAAATCTACATGAATACATATAATGTTAAAGGAGAAGACGACAAGAGTGCTTTGTACATGCACATGGTCAAAGATAATCGATATCAATTTGAACTCCCCTAGATTAATTTTTTGTCACAATATTATATTAAAATAGGTATCATTGTATATATCTTTATAGGTATTTCTCCCAATTTTAACATTAGCCCTTGATTGAATAAAAAGAAAGCAGTAAGTTAAGAAACGAATTTTTTAATGTTTAACAAAAGTATACTGGCAAGTTATGACACATTATGCTCCCTCCTATAACTGTACAAACACTGACAAAGATTTAAGTGAGAAATTTCTTATTTAGGAAATGATATATATATATATATATATATATATATATATAACGCCCTCGAGAGTGCGAGAGATACAAGAACTTGATGCTCTATTAGAAAATTAACTACATATCTCACTTTAGTTTGTAATATGAAGGGTGGGGGAAGAACGGGGGATTTTTCTCTTTCTTTTTTATATTATCCATTCCTTCTCACCCTTTTTCCTCTCTTCCGTCAGTCGGCTCCGGCCTGAAAATCTCTATTCTTAATTTTTCCTACCATATATTTAAGCTTTATTTTCTGTTAAACTGATTTTCTGATACGTCTTAGTGCCTTTGACCTGCATTAAGCCTTTGGCTTAGTTCTCTAAGAAATTGTAACCATTACTAACTTAAATTGGTAATGGTTATTTATATATTTCAATGTTTTCTAATATTTCTTTTATTATTTAAGACAGCTTAAAGTTGCAAAGTAGTCAGAATCCTCTGATTAAAATTGCAGTTTTCAGAAATAAAAGCTGACCACTGGAGATGTTTGGTCGTGATAACCCTGGGCCTGGTACAACGCAGAATTTAGGTACTGGTTCCACCCTTATTTCATCTGTCAATTCCCAACAAACCGAGGCAGTGAAGGCAAGTTTCTTCTGTTGTAGCTTTTACATCGGATTTTGAACTCCCAGTAAGATGGCTTTACAGGACAAACCGACTCCATCTGCTGCAATTTGGACTCAGAATTTCCTCTTAGATTGGCTGTCAGCCAAAGCTAACGAGCACAGTCTCCCTTTCCAAAATGTCTCATAAAACACCGGCTATACCATATTTCGAAATACTTGGTTGGAGCAATCCAACCAGTAATGAGACATAAAGAAGTGCCTAGGGTTGCGGTACATTGTGTGAAATAATTTTCAGCCAAACTACAATATAAATAGCCATAATATGCGGTCCTTATAGCAATAGTGGGTGAAAATAGACCATGTCATGGGACGGCAAATGTGAATGACATAAATAACGGAGAAAAATAGTTCTTTTTAAGGCTGTTAAATTAATTTATTAATTTACTGGATAAAGTCACTCGCTGCAGATGAGGATCGTCCCTGTAGTATGTTTTATACTATGAATACATACATTAATTATTAAGTTAAAGATATTTATATATATATATATATATATATATATATATATATATATATTTATATATATAAATATATATATATATATATATATTTATATATATAAATATATATATATATATATATATATATATATATATATATATATATATATATATATAAATATATATATATATATATATATATATATATATATATATATATATATATATATATATATATATACATATATATATATATATATATATATATATATATATATATATATATATATATATATATATATATATATATATATATGAAAAATATCACGAAAGTTAGCAAGTGATAAATATAAATATGAATATGTACCACGGAAGGAAACTGAATAAAAAGCAGATTGGAGTTAGTTCTTTCGTCTATTCGACATTTTCAAACTCATTGAGTAGTCGAATAGACGAAAGTACTAACTACAATCTGCTTTTTATTCAGTTTCCTTCCGTAGTAGATATTCACATATATATATGTATATATATATATATATATATATATATATATATATATATATATATATATATATATATATATATACCAATAACCACCTTACACCAGATGGCCAATTCTCTTTATGCAAATCCTCTATATATTTTACCGCTCCTTAACCTCTGACTTCCATCATTTCCTTTAGTTATCAAACGAGACAGAGGGGATCTTAAAGACTTTGCTGGTTCGTAATTTTGCGATTATGAATACGTTACGAGAAAATGTTAAGGGCTAAGAATGACGTAATTGGGCATACATTTATGGGCAGGAAAAGTGTAAAGCACCTGGGATATTAGTGTTAGTCATTGTCTAAAATATGTTAAAAAGTAAGTTTACATTTGCTGAGTCAAATGTTTATGTGTTTATATATATATATATATATATATATATATATATATATATATATATATATATATATATATATATATATATTATTAAAGACCTGGTCCAGATGAGAATAAATTATTTTTTTTCTTTGCTTTTAGAATTTTCTTATTACCCATTTTTTTGGCTTGAGAAAGGTTATGAATAAGGGTTCCAATATTCATATTTTGTTTATTATTGGCCCCAGGTACCTTTCGACCATTTCGGTCATCTTCTGGAGCTATACTGATAAATATAAAGAAATTAAATAATATAAAAAGTAAATATGTGTAGGGGGCAACATTCAATGTATTGTTTAATATAAAATATATAAATAAAAAATATATTCGAAATTTCAATGAAAAATGTTTTGAGTTTAAAATGGAAATTATTACGGCAAATTTAGGAAATGAGAATTTTAATAGTATTAACTATTTAATCCGTTAAGAGTTTTTAGGTCCTTTGTGTAGCCATTTGTTGGCCATTAAGCCTCGGTCTCTCTTCTTGCATTAAGATAGCTTCCATGAGGTGAAAGGGAGTGCGGTCAGTTTTCCGTTTGAATTTGGTGTTTTCCACTAAAATTTCCCTTGAGGGATGGGTCCTGTGTTCTCTTAAATAATGATTTTTGATAGCGCCGTTTTGCAACTGCATGGTGAGTCTACGAGATAAGGATGTGGTTATCATTCCAAAAAGAATGAAGCTTACAGTCTTCATGAGGGCAAATAAATTCATAAACCAATTACATTTATTTTGTAGTATATGATCACATTTAATTTTTCTTCTGGATTCGTATATTTTGTATTTTGGTGTATAATATTTTTGATTATTCTCTCGTCCGTTTTATATGAATCACTCATTTGGTTTTTATAGAAGATATTTATTGAGTGGTTTTTTCTATCGTCTTTTTTATTCATATGTATTGGAATAACCATTGTTAATTTTTTCTTGTTTTATTCGATCAAAAAGGTCGAAAGATAACTCGGCCCAATAATAAATAAATTATGAATATTGGAACCATTATCCATAACCTTTCTCAAGACAAAAAAAAACTGTAATAATGAAATTAGTAAAGAAAAGACAAAAGTTAGTTAAAGCTCAGCTGGACTTGGTTTTTAATAAACATGCATAAAAGAGAAACTCCTACCTAAATTTTCAAATATATATATATATATATATATATATATATATATAGCATGGGCGTAGGAGAGGGCCCCCTCCCCCCTCCTCATAGATTCGGAAATCTGCTAAAATTCAGGTAAATGGGTTGGGATGTTCACCATTCGTAGGAAGAAAAAAAACTCTATAATTTAAAAAATGACAAGAATAAGAACAAAAATAATGATAAAATTGTATTTGTAACCAGGTAATAAATAATCGCATATGAACAATTATGATTATCATTTAGAGTATCCTCATTCGATTACAAAAAATCATCCTACCTAATTCATTTTCTATGAATACAAGACTCCCTTTTCTCATACCTACTGGCGTACTCCTGGCGATGGTGGAGGGAAACTCCAACTATAATTAAAATCTCCCACAATCTCTGCTTCTACACAGGTAGTGTTTGGACCTTCGCATTCAGGGACTATTTATGTAAGTTTCTAACATTTCAACAAATTGATTAGCATAATGAATAATCATTTATGTGTTTGGTATGTAGAAATAGGAAGATAATTTATAAAAAATTGTTATTGTAGCTGTATTATTTATGATGCACGTGTCAAGGTCAATCTTCTTTACGATCGAGGAAAAAAAGTTAAAGGAACCGAGCCGCTTTCGTTTATCGTCTTTTGCATGTCAGGAAACTTTTCTCGTGCTTTTTTTAGGGGTTTCATGATGTAATAATGTATTTATACGAAAGATAATAGAACATAGGCCTTGATTTAGACATCATGGGAAACAAGTTAGGTAATTTTCTGCAAGTTGCCAATGTATGGTTAAACCTGACATTCATTGATTACTGTTCTTTTTTATTATTTACTTATATAGTAGGAAGTTACTACTGGACATATAAGTAATTTTTTTTCTAGTTTCTGCACATTTTTCACTATTGCTAATTTGTTTTTTGCATAATTAATTATCCATTAATTATGTTTTAGCTCTTAGATGAATATTTGTAATTTACTGGTACAAATGCTCTGGCTAGCTACCAGCAGAATCATGAGGTTGATTTGATGGCTGCAAAGGTCACTTGCAATATTACAATGGAAACCTTCATTAAGTGCAAGGATGAAGATATGTTTTCTCTTATCTGGGAAAAAGCAAAAGAAAATGCTAGAAACATCATTGAAGTTGTACCAGACATTGAGGAGGTGGAAACTACAAAACGTCAAGAGAAACCATCCAAGAGGCTGCAAGCACTCTCAGGAAAGACTCCTGATGAACTTATCTCCTTTACAGACCATCAGAGAGCCAGGATTGTATGCTATGATGCTCTCAACAGAGTTCTCACTGGAATGAGAGAAAGATTTGCAAGTAGGGATACACATATCCTGACATCCCTGGAAGATGTAGTAGTAGGCTAAGCATCAGAGGGTAGTTTCAAGGCAGTGTCTGAATTCTAAAATGTGGATCAAGACATCCTAATGGCTAAAACTGCCGTTCTTCACAATCTGGAAGGCGTGGAGTTAAAAACTGCAAATAAAGTGGTAAACTATCTCCAGTCAAATTCTCTATGTGAAACTTTGCCACACTTCGGTGAGGTGGCAAAAACCCTAGCAACTATACCTTTAACATCTTGTTCAGCAGAGAGGTCATTCTCGTGCTTGAGAAGACTCAAAACCTACCTTAGATCTACTATGGGCCAGGATAGGCTCTTAGCATTAAGCCTTCTCTGTATTTAAAGAGGTTATGCCAACAGGATAGACATTAACACTACTGTGGCGGTATTTGGAAGACGAAAGGGAAGGGACAAAATGTTCTTCTAATTTATCACCAAATACGCTATAACATGTACCAGTATAATACAGATGTGCCTCTGTATTTGTATAGCCTTTTTACATGTAGTTGGTGATCTAGTATTCATGCCATATATCATGAAAAATAATGTAAAAATAATCTATGTTGATACTATGTTCCGTTATAAGTTGTGTAACATTTTAAAAGTTGCCCCTGCATTTTATTGTATTTGAGAGAGTTTTGGTACTTTTAAAACACACATAAGATGATGTATGCATGAATATTCTGGATGAAGAATAGAATAGTAGCTACGTAGTTTTGCTAAACTTCTTTAAATTCGTATCTACTGTACATAATTTAACAGCTGTTTGTTGTTTATTACATAAATATATGGCAATTTGAAAAAAACTGGGGGTTTCTGAAATTCGGGCAAATATGGTGTTGCCTCCTCAAATAAACTCCACCTCCTACACCTATGATATAACGAGTGTTCTGGCTAAATAATTTGACGGTTTGCATAACAGAAAAACATCAGCTTCCACGGCGGCCTCAAGGCGGCTCCGAAGCCTGGCGCATGCGTTTCTCACTGTGTCCCTTGGAAGATCTTCGAAGACCATGATCTTGGCCACCATCTCGTTCCTGGAGGTTTAAGGAAGAGCGGTTTGTGTCTTTTCCAACCGCCTCGCAAACATAGTAATCTATATGGTCACTTTCGAGAGATCTAGTAGGCCATAATCTGGATAAACTGGTAGAAATTCTGCGACAAATACTTCTGACTATCTCCAGAAGTATGACCTTACAGTAGCAACACTCTCCAGCCTATGTTTGACCACAATCTCCAGTAACTCCACATAACCGTCTGAATTAAGCTTAAAACCGTGATCAAACATTTCGGGTGGCTTGGCGTAAGGTTCACAGGAGACACATCAACAGATTGGGGGAAACTGGTCTTCATGATACGTGGAACGTCTCATGGATTATAGGCAAGTCACCTGTTGTTTTGGTTGTTGTGCAGCTGATGCTGACAGATGTTCCTTTCATCTAGGAAGACCAGATTTTCCCCGGTTCAAAAATATGCTTATTTGACTTCGTCAAGTGGTTCTCCTATAACTTGGCTGTTAGAATGTGTTCAGGGTGCCTCTTGAACGAGTTTTAGCGAAGGTTCTCTTTTAGGGAAAGCTTTATGGTGATGACTCGAACACTTATATCTATCTCGACAAAGCCCGGATTACCTTACTCTGGCCTTTTATTAAATTTTCCTGCAGTTGTTGGATGAATTCCGGCGTACGGACGCAGTCAGAACGCCTGCTTTGCTTCTTTCTGCTGGCTACGACTTCGTATTATCTGCTGCAACTGCCAATGTCACGTCATACAGCCTTTACAATGTTAACAGAACATTTAACACCAGTCATGATGTTGGCATTTTGATCACCGGCGTGAATCATCTTGATACAGGTAACTCTTTTCTTATATTGAGATGACTTCCAGTCCTCCATTTGAGCTATCCAACACTGTTGACGGTTTATTTATACATCAACATGTTTATGAAAAGATAATCGTAATATTTAGGTCAAACGCCATCAATATATACCTATATATAATGAGGTAATATGATATATTGGAAATTAAAATGAACCGCTGTAATTATACATAATTACCAAGCTCCTTTGATAAAAGCAATACATTAAATTCAAAATTTCATGTAATTTTACGGTGTTACTTTTATCTTCTTACTCTACCGATGAGAAATCACCCACTAAATTGATAATTTTCTAAAGTTTATTCTCTTTACCAAACTGGTAATTATGAAATTATATTTATCATCTTAAATTTATAGCAATTTCTCATAATTAATATATATCTATATCTATATATATATATATATATATATATATATGGATATGTGAAACTCACAAAGTAGCGCGTGAGTACAGCAATTCCAAAGAATCCCATATGAAAGATGGAAAGCGAAATGTACTTTCGAACTTTATTCAGTTCATTGTCAAGGAAATACAGAAATAGTTACTTTATAAGAATGATTATATATATATATATATATATATATATATATATATTTGTATATATATATGAGAAAAACTAAGCAACGCTCCGCCTACATACAACGAAAGGATACAAAACAGAGTGGGCGTGAAAAAAGAAATAAATCATCAAAAAAGGGGAACTAAATGCAAATAAAAAAGGGTAAGGACATATAGATGAAATCCCTACCAAAATATCCACGTGTGAGAGAGTGTGTGTGAAATGTAGAAATATAAGTTACATACTATGAATACATACATATGCAAATATAAATACATTCTTTACTAAAAAAAAAGAAATATAACAAATTTAATAAATCAAATGGCTACGATTTAAAGTGGACAATTTAGTTTAAAATACGATAGGGATACATTTAGTAATAAATCCATTTTTACTGGTGGGCGACTCTATATCTCACTATGTTGTCGGTCGGTCGGTCCGTCTGTCCGTCAGTCCCCGTTTTGCTTTTTGGAGGGGGGTTTTGGCAATAACATTATAACTATTTTGCTAATTCTAACGATATTTGACATCCTATTGTTGTTTGACATTCTCTTTCGAATGATATAATTGCCAAAGTCATCCTAAGGTTAGCAGCGGAATTATTTGGCAATAACATCATAACTATTCGGCCGATTCTAACGAAATTTGAAACCCTTATGTTGTTTTACATTTCCCTTTGAATGATAAAATTTATAAGGTCTTCTCAAGGTTATTACTAGAATTATTGAATGTTTTGAAGGTCGTAAGATCATAAATCAGAATAGGTGAGAGCAAGCGACTTTGGTCAGCAGACCTTGTTTTAATATAAGACAATTTATCTATAATAACAACTGCACCAGATTTATCTGCAAAATTGGAACGTAGGTTGGATCTTAACCTACAACACCTGATCTCTAATAATAATTGGGCAAAGAACAGCTGACCAGAAACTGTTGTTAACCTTTCTTCTCAAGAACTTGATGAAACCACAACTCCTCCTCGCGGATTTGACTTTAACTTCTCCATCCGTCCAGACCATTTAATGTGTCAATCTTTCAAGGTTTTGCAAATTTAGAAAAATCTAGTGACATTCCTAGGGAATTTCTTTCTATTGCAAAAGGTTGTGTTTACCAATGTTTAGGTATTCGTACCCATTTTAATTTCCCCTTGAGTTTCCATTATGCTTTAGTTTTCATTCGAATTAATGTTTCAATACCTATTACTAAAACAGATAAATCTGGTACAGTTGTTAGTGTGGATCAATTGTCATATTGAAAAAAAATGGCTTTATTACTAAATTACCAATCGACTTATGTACTCGTAGTAAAAGAGCCTAAGATTGAAGTTAATAGTGATTTATATAAAAAAGTTTGTTCCCGACGTAATTACTAAGTTTAAATCCAGTAACGCCTTTCTGACATACAGGGTGGGGCAGAGACGACGGACGTTTTTAAAAAATTCACAAAATCATTGACAAATAATATTGACATCAATATGTTCGTATTGAATTAGCATTTGACAAAATCAAGTGTGGAAAACAACATCCATCTTGTAGTGTCCACTTTCATTGATGCATTTCTGAAGGCGTTTTTAGAAGTTGGCCTCCACTCTATCCAGCATTGTTCTGTTGATTTTAGGGACGTTCACGCAAATAGCTTTCTTCAAATCGTCCAATGTACGGGGCTGATGTTCATACACAAGTGTTTTGAGGTTTAACCACAAGAAATAATCACACATGGACAAATCAAGGGACTAAGGGGGCCAAGGAGTGTTAGCAAACCTGCAAATGAGGTGGTCAACGAAGAGAGGGCAAAGAACGTCCATTGATTGTTTGGCTGTGTGGACTGTCGTCCCATCCTGCTGAAACCACACACGTCCGATAGGCATACGTTTTCATTGTAATTCAGGCACAAAGAAGTTGTTTATGATTTCGATGTAACGCTTTGAGTTCACAGTAACAGCATTTCTATTATTGTCTTCAAAAAAGTAAGGACCAATGACGGCAGCTTTTCCAACAGCACACCAGACTGTCACTTTTGGGCTGTGCAGTGGTCTTTCATGCAGTTCTCTTAGATTTTGAAGAACCCAATAACGACACTTCTGTTCATTCACCATGCCATTGAGATGAAAATGAGCTTCATCACTCATTAACAAAATGAGGTTGTCAGTCGCCTCAAAAATTGTTTCCATCTCAAGTGCGAACTTAAGCTGCTGTTCATAGTCCCCTGGTTGCAACTGTTGCCCAATGACCAATCTATAGCGGTGGAAATGCAGGTCTTCATGCAAAATATGCTTTACCGATCGATAAACGATGCCTAGTTCAGTGGAATGCCTACGAGCAGAGCGATTCGGACTCCGCAGCAAAGCTTGTCTAACATGTTCCACATTTTGGGGGGTCCGTACCCTTCGTAAGCCCCCCACTGGTCTCCTATTTATTAGTGTACCTCGTGCACGAAGTGCATTTACCCAGCGTAAGATTGTTTAATGGGTGGGAACAGCCTCATTTCGGTGAATGTTTAAGTGGCGCTGAAATTCACGCTGAGCTGCTGTAACAGACTCGTTATTCTTCACGTAACTATCGTAGGCAAACACTAGATGCTCTATCGTCCACAGAGCCATGGATTCACCTGAAAAGGAAAGAAAAAATGCTAAGACACCTGAAAAGAAAAGAAAAAAAATGTTTAGACACCACACGCAGAATGGTACCTGTCAGACATATGTCCCTTCCCTTGGGGCTGAGTAATAGACATTTCAAAAACGTCCGCCCTGTCTGCCCCATTCTGTACTTATATGGTGTTGTTAAAACTCACAAGCACAATTATCCCATACGTCCTATTATTAGCTCTGTAGACTCAGTTTCTTATTTATATAAATAGATTACCTCATACCTCACTCCCCTCGTTGGTACCATTTCTCAATCTCATATTAAAAATAGTTACGACTTTATTGATAAACTAACTTACTCTAGTAATTTCTCTCTTGTTAGTTTTATTTTTTTCTCTTTTTACTAAAGTGCCAGTTCACGATCTTTTCCCCTTCCTTATTGATAAATTCCATAACTCTGATATTCCTTTGCTTGTTAATACTTCTTTTGATCTCATCTCCATTTGCACTAAAAATTGTAAGTTTTTTTTAATGGAAAATTTTACCTTCACAGCTTTAGTTTAGCTATGGGAACTTGTTTATCTCCTGTCCTCGCTAATTTATATATGGAGTTTTTGGAAACTACTTTATTCCCCACGACTATCGATTTTCGCATCATTGGGTTTAGATACATAGACGATATCATATGTTTGTGGCCTACTTCTAAGGATCTCAATGAGTTTCTCACTGAAGTTAATTGTTTGATTCCCTCAATTAAATTTACATTAGAACTTGAGCGAAATATTATCCCCCCGTTTTTAGATACACAAAATCACAGGACTCCATCTTGCTTTAAATTTTATGTCTATCCTAAGCCTACCAACGCTCGTTCCTACAATCATTTTTTTTTTCTGGTCATAGTGATATAGTCAAACGTTTGGTGTTTACTTCAATGTTTCTCCTAAGATTGCGGGTCGCTAGTACCGAATTATTGGCTATTGAGATTTCAAAGATCTTTGAAATAGGTAAGGACCTCTGTTACCATCACAACTTTCTTGCCAGATGCTTAGATTCGGCAAAAAAAGACGTTTTACAGATGTGAGGGAATCCCCACGTGGAAGATCTTTAGCAGAAAAGAACTCCCATGTGCAGCAGAAGGCCCGGCTAGGCATAAAGTGGTAAGCCTCGAATTGAGTCTCCCACGATTCACCTTTGTGCGGGCTAAAATAGCTCTGCAAGAAGATTCGAGGCCCTTCGAGAGTAGAGCTGTTTCCCGCTAACCCCCAACTCCGCGGAGAGCCTCGGACATAAATAACGCTTGACTCCCCGGAAGAGACACAGAGTTGAGGAGTCTCGCCACAACCCAGAAGATTTCCCCATGGTTCCAAGTCAAGTGCTAGCAACAAAGCTAAGTGACAGCTGGATTATTTTGTCTATTTGGAATTAGTCCCAGCCAGGAGGTTTTTCCACTGAACAATCGTCCCGAGTGATTTTTCCGACTTCTTTCAGCAACTCCTGTCGAAGCCCTCCTTATTTCGGGTAGCCAAAATACTGTCCCCTGGACCGGAAGTTACCGCCCCCCCCCCTTGATTTTGGAGAACCGTCATCACTACAACCTCCCTCTCTGAAGTCTGAGCGGTCTCACCTCACGTACAGAAGACATCCGTAAGCCAACGCCCCTCCCCCCTTCATTAACCCAATTGAGTTAATCTTCCCCCCTTCGTTATTGATGTGATTTTTTCCCGTTAATTCTCTGAGGTAATTTTACCCTTCAATTCTCTTATTAATTTATTGTGTAAATAAAATTATATTTTTGTTCAAGTGTCTTTAAATAACCTTGAAATTTGGCATTGTCCATAATTTCCCTGACCTCGTTGCACTCTCTCGTTACTCAGCCCGTCTGAACGCGTGGTTTTCCTTCCCTTTTGTCCGTTCGCTTTCAAGTTATTGGTCCTCTCCCATAGATATAATATGATATTGATATAATGTAATGTCATTCCACGACAACAGAATTGAAATCCCTCCTGCATTCAATTTTAAGAACTCCCTTGTTTTACCGTTTTCTGAGGCCTTTTCCTTTCTCTTCCGTCTCCCGAAAGGTTTAAACATTTCAATCATATTTAAGTATGAGTCCACTAGGTAAAAAATGTTAATTAAAAATAATAGCAAGAATATAAGGGGGGGGTTATTGTGTTGATTGTGCAGTTCGCCTTAAGCGCTAATTTAGGCAAACGGCAAAATCATTAAATGATTGTTTGTCCTGATACATATAGAATAATAGAAGAGGTGAAAGCAATATTGCTTTCTTTGTTCACTTATCTAAACAGGGTCATCCTATCAATTGGAATTAGGCAAAGTCTATTTTCAACTCAGATGACTTTGTTAAATAAATATAGTTGAATACTTCTTCATTAATTTCTCTCCGAACCTCAACAAAATTGGCCATTTTAAATCTTAGCCCTTTTGATCTATTAAATTTGTTATAATTCCTTTTATATTTATTTAACAAAATATTTATATTCGCCTATATATATATATATATATATATATATATATATATATATATATATATTCATAATTGTGTGACTTATATTTCTATATCTTATACTTCTATATCTTTACCTTCTTGTACCTGCCTTTAATCCCCATTTTATGATATTTTTTTACACGGCCACTCTATTTTGTCTACTTTCCATGTATGTAGGCAGAGGGTCGCATAGTTTTTCTTATACATATATATATATATATATATATATATATATATATATTATTGATGGGACGATTAATCGGAATCGAGAATCGGACGAATCGTTGATTTTATAGGAATCAGCATCGGCATTGGCATCGGAATCGGGAGATTTTCTCTGAGATTTACAATTCTTGAAAACGATTCTACTAATTTGAGTATTTTTAACAATATATAAGTAAAACAGCTTATGGAAAGTTATTTTCCTTTTCTGAACAATATATTATTGGTCTAAGGTTCTTAGCATTGCCTTTATATCATCAAATCAAGATTATTAAATATTTCGACACTATACGTTTCTAATTAATATCTGTATTATAATGAAAACCCGTGATAATTTGAGGTTATTAATTAATTAATACTTTGAATAACGTAAAAATTATTTTTAGCAATAAATTTGTATATTATTATCTTATCTATTAATTCTGATATTATTATTGATGTACAAATTCATCAGATAAAATATTTTATTAAATACTCTATTACTTTTATTCCTTTCAGCCTACCCTCATTATAGCATCCAATCAATTTACAAGCAAAGCCACTGATCCATATCTCTCGGTTTTCAAACCCAAGAGTTTAGCTTGAAAACTATTTAATAGATGATAAAGATGATATAACTATCTAAAATTGATGATAAAGATGATTAAACTATTTAAAATTGTTAATAAAGATGATCAAACTATTTAAAATTGATGATAAAGATGATTAAACTATTTAAAATAGATGATAAAGAGGATTAAACTATCTAAAATTGATGATAAAGATGATTAAACTATTTAAAATAGATGATAAAGATGATTAAACTATCTAAAATTGATGATAAAGATGATTAAACTATTTAAAATTGTTGATAAAGATGATCAAACTATTTAAAATTGATGATAAAGATGATTAAACTATAAAATTGATGATAAAGATGATTCAAAGACGATTTGTCAAATATGTAACAGTTCGTTATCTAGAGGCTCTAAAAACCTGGTGTTTACAAGGCAACCAGTATGCTTAAGCATTTAAGAACAAAGCATATCAAAGAATTAGAAGAAGAAAGCGAAAAAAATGAACAAAGAAGAAGAAAAGATTTAATATGTGAAAGTAGTGCATCATCAATAAACATGGTCTACTGACCAAAGGTGGCGTGCACTCACTGATACTGATTTATGACCTTACGACCTTCAAAACTTTTAATAATTCACCGACTAACCTTGGAAGGACCTTGGCAATTATATCATTCGAAAGAGAATTTAAAACAACATAAGAATTTAAAATTTCATTAGTATCGGTAGAATAGTCATGAAGTTGTTGCCAAATAGTTTCCAGGCTAAGCTTGGAAGGACTTTGGCAAATATAACATTAGAAAGAGAATAAAAAACAAAATATGTGTTTGAACTTTGTTAAAATTGGCAAATAGTTATGATGTTATTACCAAAACAAAATAATTCCCGGGATAACCTTGGGTGGTGTTGCTGTAAGTGTAGTTGGCGGTGTTGTAGGGGGTGGTGGTGTAGGTGGCGGTGGTGTAGGTAGTATTGCAGTTTGTGATGGTGTAGGTGTTGGTGTTGGTGTTGGTAGTGTAGGTTGTGGTGGTGTAGATGGTGGTGGTGTAGTTGGTGTAAATGTTGATGGTGTAGGTGATGGTGGTGTAGGTGGTGGTGGTGTATTTGGTTGTGGTGTAGATGTTGGTGGTGTAGGTCCTGTTTGTCGTGGTGGTGTTGATGTTTGCAGTGTAGGTACTGTTTTTCGTGGTGGTGTAGGTAATGTAGGTGGTGATGGTGTGGGGGGGTGTAGATGTTGGCGGTGTAGGTGCTGTTTGCCGTGGTGGTATAGGTGGTAGTGGTGTAGGTAGTGATGTAGTAGGTGGTGGTATAGGTGGTAGTGGTGTAGGTGGTGGTATAGGCGTAGACGGTCTAGGTAGTGTAGGTGGTGCTAATCGGCCGAATAGATACAATGTCATTACAAAAAGATTTGAAAAGCAAAGCGGGGACCGACCCACATAGTAGGATGCAGACTCGCCAGGACTAGACTCGCACGTAACTAAAAAGGCAAAAAAACTTTGAATCTTCAAGGCAAACAACATTACATGAATCTCTGATTAAAACTAAAAGATGGGATATAAATGATCAAAAAGCAAAAATAATTCATAAATCTATAGGAGAGATGATAGCAGTTGATCTTCAACCCATTGCGATAGTAGAAAATATTGGTTTTAATAGGTTTTTGAATCATCTCTGTCCAAATTATAAAACCATTTCTCTGAAATATGTTAAAGCAAAACTACAAGATGCAATCAACTTTGCTGAATATATATTTCTTATACATCTGGTGGATTGACAGCAGATACGTTATCATTTTTCAGCTTAAAAGCCCAATGGATTAATGATAATTATGATAAAAAAAGTGCCATTATTAGAGTTTTAGCTTTTAATGAATCACACACTGCATCCAATACAGTTTTACTTTACAAAATGCAATGAATCAATTTGAAAATGCAGCAAACATGACTGCAGGAGTTAAGCAAGCATGTTTTCAGTCTATTTCCTGCTTGCTTCATACTTCGCAATTAGTTCTGAATGATGATTACTTAGAACAAAGGTATTTGAAGGACATAATAGTAATCATTCACCTTTAGCATTTGCAAATACAGGGAATTTCTGAAGAAATTAAATGTTCCACAGCACAAATTTATACAAGATATCACAACTAGATGGAATGGTCAGTACTACATGCTTTCTAGAATGCATGAACAAAACACGGTCCGCTGACCCAAAAAGTCGCGTGCCCTCACTTATTCTGATTTATGACCTTATGACCTTCAATACTTTCAATAATTCCCAGAATAACCTCGAGAATTTAATTGAAAGAGAATTTAAACACCTTAAGGGATTCAGATTCAATTTCGTTAGAATCGGCCGAATAGTTATGATGTTATTGCCAAAGCAAAATAATTCCCGGGTTAACCCTGGGAAAACTTTGGCAATTGTATCGTTCGAAATAGAATGTAAAACAACATAAGATTTTCAACTTTCGTTAGAATCGGCCAAATAGTTATGATTTTATTACAAAAAGAAAGCAAAACGGGCAACGACCAACCGACATAGTGAGTCACTCGCGACTATACTCACACGCAACTAAAAATGTTCTTATTTCATTTAGTAGTGAATATTCAAAACCAGCCTGTCTTGAAACAAGTCGATGGAAAATCTCTGAAAGACTCCGTAAGATACTTCAACATTTCGAGTATTGTACAAAGTTCTTAAGTAGCTGTAGCCATAATTCCAAACCTGAAAGTAATTTGTCATTATTTTGAAAAAGGAGACGAAAAGGACTCTTTGCAGGACTTAGATTAACATTTCAACAAGGCAAGCTTTTATCAAATGCAGATTTGGCTTGTACTTAAATGAAAAATACTAATAATTGCAACATATCTTAATCCCCGGCAGTAAGACTACATTTCTTGAACAAAAATATACGGGTCAAAAGATTGAAGAAATTCTTAAAAAGTGGATGGTGAGGATATTTATTCAACAAGAAATAGGCAAGCAGTTTCAATCCCCCTATCACAAGATTCAGAATCATCTCAATCAGTTGATAACAATAGTGAACTTGAAACCGAATATGACTTTAACTTCAATTTTGCAATTTCTTTTAGGAACTAAAAGAAAAAAAGAAAGACGACCATAATACTCAAGCTAAGAAATATGATCCAAATGACGAAACCATTAACAATACCATAGAATTAGAAAGGATTCGATACCAAAACTTAGGCCTTATTAAGAATACTGCTGTGGAAAGTGAAAGGATATTTAGTATTGGAAGAACACTCTATTCTCCCAAAAATAATAGAACGCATGCTGATACTGGAAAAATGCTGATGTTTCTGTATTATAATCACATGAAGATCAATTTTGATTATGAGTAATTTCTTAGGTATCATTTTAAGTGATAAACTTTTATTTTAGTGTCAATATTACTAGTTTACTTTCATTTCTCATAATAATCTGAGGTATTTTTTATTTTAAGAAAAAATTGCTCCTTTATAAAGTATCAGCATGCTGATACTGGAGAAATGCTGATGTTTCTGTATTATAATCCCATGAAGATCGATTTTGATTATGAGTAATTTCTTAGGTATCATTTTAAGTGATAAACTTTTATTTTAGTGTCAATATTACTAGTTTACTTTCATTTCTCATAATAATCTGAGGTATTTTTTATTTTAAGAAAAAATTGCTTCTTTATAAAGTATCAGCATGCTGATACTGGAGAAATGCTGATGTTTCTGTATTATAATCCCATGAAGATCGATTTTGATTATGAGTAATTTCTTAGGTATCATTTTAAGTGATAAACTTTTATTTTAGTGTCAATATTACTAGTTTACTTTCATTTCTCATAATAATCTGAGGTATTTTTTATTTTAAGAAAAAATTGCTCCTTTATAAAGTATCAGCATGCTGATACTGGAAAAATGCTGATGTTTCTGTATTATAATCCCATGAAGATCGATTTTGATTATGAGTAATTTCTTAGGTATCATTTTAAGTGATAAACTTTTATTTTAGTGTCAATATTACTAGTTTACTTTCATTTCTCATAATAATCTGAGGTATTTTTTATTTTAAGAAAAAATTGCTCCTTTATAAAGTATCAGCATGCTGATACTGGAGAAATGCTGATGTTTCTGTATTATAATCCCATGAAGATCGATTTTGATTATGAGTAATTTCTTAGGTATCATTTTAAGTGATAAACTTTTATTTTAGTGTCAATATTACTAGTTTACTTTCATTTCTCATAATAATCTAAGGTATTTTTTATTTTAAGAAAAAATTGCTCCTTTATAAAGTATCAGCATGCTGATACTGGAGAAATGCTGATGTTTCTGTATTATAATCCCATGAAGATCGATTTTGATTATGAGTAATTTCTTAGGTATCATTTTAAGTGATAAACTTTTATTTTAGTGTCAATATTACTAGTTTACTTTCATTTCTCATAATAATCTGAGGTATTAATTTTAAGAAAAAAATGCTCCTTTATAAAGTATCAGCATGCTGATACTGGAGAAATACTGATGTTTCTGTATTATAATCCCATGAAGATCGATTTTGATTATGAGTAATTTCTTAGGTATCATTTTAAGTGATAAACTTTTATTTTAGTGTCAATATTACTAGTTTACTTTCATTTCTCATAATAATCTGAGGTATTAATTTTAAGAAAAAAATGCTCCTTTATAAAGTATCAGCATGCTGATACTGGAGAAATGCTGATGTTTCGGTATTATAATCCCATGAAGATCGATTTTGATTATGAGTAATTTCTTAGGTATCATTTTAAGTGATAAACTTTTATTTTAGTGGCAATATTACTAGTTTACTTTCATTTCTCATAATAATCTGAGGTATTTTTTATTTTAAGAAAAAATTGCTCCTTTATAAAGTATCAGCATGCTGATACTGGAAAAATGCTGATGTTTCTGTATTATAATCCCATGAAGATCGATTTTGATTATGAGTAATTTCTTAGGTATCATTTTAAGTGATAAACTTTTATTTTAGTGTCAATATTACTAGTTTACTTTCATTTCTCATAATAATCTGAGGTATTTTTATATTTTAAGAAAAAATTGCTCCTTTATAAAGTATCAGCATGCTGATACTGGAGAAATGCTGATGTTTCTGTATTATAATCCCATGAAGATCGATTTTGATTATGAGTAATTTCTTAGGTATCATTTTAAGTGATAAACTTTTATTTTAGTGTCAATATTACTAGTTTACTTTCATTTCTCATAATAATCTGAGGTATTTTTCATTTTAAGAAATAATTGCTCCTTTATAAAGTATCAGCATGCTGATACTGGAGAAATGCTGATGTTTCTGTATTATAATCCCATGAAGATCAATTTTGATTATGAGTAATTTCTTAGGTATCATTTTAAGTGATAAACTTTTATTTTAGTGGCAATATTACTAGTTTACTTTCATTTCTCATAATAATCTGAGGTATTAATTTTAAGAAAAAAATGCTCCTTTATAAAGTATCAGCATGCTGATACTGGAGAAATGCTGATGTTTCTGTATTATAATCCCATGAAGATCAATTTTGATTATGAGTAATTTCTTAGGTATCATTTTAAGTGATAAACTTTTATTTTAGTGTCAATATTACTAGTTTACTTTCATTTCTCATAATAATCTGAGGTATTAATTTTAAGAAAAAAATGCTCCTTTATAAAGTATCAGCATGCTGATACTGGAGAAATGCTGATGTTTCTGTATTATAATCCCATGAAGATCGATTTTGATTATGAGTAATTTCTTAGGTATCATTTTAAGTGATAAACTTTTATTTTAGTGTCAATATTACTAGTTTACTTTCATTTCTCATAATAATCTAAGGTATTTTTTATTTTAAGAAAAAAATGCTCCTTTATAAAGTATCAGCATGCTGATACTGGAGAAATGCTGATGTTTCTGTATTATAATCCCATGAAGATCGATTTTGATTATGAGTAATTTCTTAGGTATCATTTTAAGTGATAAACTTTTATTTTAGTGTCAATATTACTAGTTTAATTTCATTTCTCATAATAATCTAAGGTATTTTTTATTTTAAGAAAAAATTGCTCCTTTATAAAGTATCAGCATGCTGATACTGGAGAAATGCTGATGTTTCTGTATTATAATCCCATGAAGATCGATTTTGATTATGAGTAATTTCTTAGGTATCATTTTAAGTGATAAACTTTTATTTTAGTGGCAATATTACTAGTTTACTTTCATTTCTCATAATAATCTGAGGTATTAATTTTAAGAAAAAAATGCTCCTTTATAAAGTATCAGCATGCTGATACTGGAGAAATGCTGATGTTTCTGTATTATAATCCCATGAAGATCGATTTTGATTATGAGTAATTTCTTAGGTATCATTTTAAGTGATAAACTTTTATTTTAGTGGCAATATTACTAGTTTACTTTCATTTCTCATAATAATCTGAGGTATTTTTTATTTTAAGAAAAAATTGCTCCTTTATAAAGTATCAGCATGCTGATACTGGAAAAATGCTGATGTTTCTGTATTATAATCCCATGAAGATCGATTTTGATTATGAGTAATTTCTTAGGTATCATTTTAAGTGATAAACTTTTATTTTAGTGTCAATATTACTAGTTTACTTTCATTTCTCATAATAATCTGAGGTATTTTTATATTTTAAGAAAAGATTGCTCCTTTATAAAGTATCAGCATGCTGATACTGGAGAAATGCTGATGTTTCTGTATTATAATCCCATGAAGATCGATTTTGATTATGAGTAATTTCTTAGGTATCATTTTAAGTGATAAACTTTTATTTTAGTGTCAATATTACTAGTTTACTTTCATTTCTCATAATAATCTGAGGTATTTTTCATTTTAAGAAATAATTGCTCCTTTATAAAGTATCAGCATGCTGATACTGGAGAAATGCTGATGTTTCTGTATTATAATCCCATGAAGATCAATTTTGATTATGAGTAATTTCTTAGGTATCATTTTAAGTGATAAACTTTTATTTTAGTGGCAATATTACTAGTTTACTTTCATTTCTCATAATAATCTGAGGTATTTTTTATTTTAAGAAAAAATTGCTCCTTTATAAAGTATCAGCATGCTGATACTGGAAAAATGCTGATGTTTCTGTATTATAATCCCATGAAGATCGATTTTGATTATGAGTAATTTCTTAGGTATCATTTTAAGTGATAAACTTTTATTTCAGTGTCAATATTACTAGTTTACTCTCATTTCTCATAATAATCTGAAGGTATTTTTTTATTTTAAGAGAGGGTTGCTCCTTTTTAAAGTAAAACTTTTTTTGCAATTGAATCTTTTAAAGTTTTAGGTTTTAACTTCAGTTATATGATTCCTATTTATCTCTAGCGTCTTGTAATGAATGCATCACTATATGCAGATGCTGTTGAGGGGGAATTCCCTTCTAACTTACAGAGCTTAAAAGAGCTAATATCACCATAAACGCCATTTTTAATCATTATATAGAGATAAATAGAATTATTTTAAACAATATAACCTTTCTTCTTCCTTTGTGAGCACATTTCTATTTCAAATGGAAGAATCGGAAACTACATTGGAATCGAAATCGCGACTTTTGCTTGGCGTCAGAATTAGAATCGAAAAAATTTGGTATTGTCCCATCGCTAATATATATATATATATATATATATATATATATATATATATATATACATATATATATTTACATATATATACATATATCCTTCAGTTTTGAGTCAAGACCTACTGATTTAACGTGTATTCTGAAATAAACTACAGGTATCTATAGCGTATGGCAGTCGCTGGAAAGGAGACTCGAATCGGATTCCATCTGGCCAATATATATATATATATATATATATATATATATATATATATATATTGTTCCATAGAGCGCGCCGAATTTGTAATTTGAAAGGTAAATTATTAAAGCTAATTTTTATAAAAATGGTTATATTATGCATACTTTTAATGAGTTATGTCTCCCATTTAGGTTTGGAACACAACAACATTGGCCATATGTCTTCTTGCACTGAGTCTCCATACATTTATGCGCTCCTCGAATTTTCTGATAACTCTCTTACAGATGTGTGGCTCGATGCTTCCCACAAGAAAGATTCCGCCCAGGCGATTTGTTTCAAACCTTTTCATCAGTCTACAAACTGTAGACTCGTTTAGTGTTTTATTTCTCCCCCCAAATGGTAAGAAGTGTCCGAACTGTTTGCGTCGCACTTTCTTCATTTTGGTAAAATGTTTTCACGATTAGAACACGCTGCTCAGTTGTAAACTGTCCCATGGCACACTGCACAAAAGTATTCTAAAGAACAAACAAAAACTCTACATCAGAGTGAAGAGAGATAACAAACATGATAAAAGCATATCTTTACTCTTAAAAACACAAAAGTGTCGCTCAATTCAGTATAAGCGCCCCTAATGGAACACCCTTTATATAATAAGTTAACTAATCATACTATTTGGCCATATATAAATGAAACAGTAGCAAAAAATTATCTCCAAACGAATCCTGTTGTAAAAATAACACAGTTAAGTCATTTTGTTTTGCAAAAAAAAACTTGAGAAGTGAAATAAAATATTAAACATTGTTAAACAAATAAAATATATATAATTAATCTCCTCTTTTGGTTGCTCATCCGATTTACCTCAAACAATTTTTACTTCCTTATCTTTCCTAATTCTTCTTCAAAATCTTTCCGATGTTCAAATTAGTTTTCACTTTGTTTACAAAGCAAAATTAGAATTCCTCAATTTGCTATCGACTTTTTGAGTTTCTGGAAAATTTAACGCAGATTTCCTTTTGAAAGTTTTGCAGTGGAATGCCATGTAACGTTCAAAAATGATGTTTGTGCTGATTTATGATGTTTTATTTTAATTTTAGTATTCAAGAGCCGATGATGTTGTGTGATAATTGGTAATTTTGTTCAGAATAATTTTTTAGGAAAATAAACTTTACAGTACTCACTAAAATTTTTATTCAACTCAATTTATTTAATATACTATTTTCAATCTAAATAGTGCCTCTAATTAGTCATGGTTATGCATTTCCTAAAGAATAGTTATGTGGAAACAAATATTCCTCATTTATATCAATGAAATTTTGAAAAAATCTTTATTTTTTGGTTGATTTGGGGGGAGGGGATGAGAAATTCAAAATAGAAGTACTTTAGGGTTCTTTTTCCATTTTAGCTCTCAGTAATCTTTATTTTTTACAAAAACATTCTCGTTTATGTTCCTCGTTTTTCTGACTATGTGGGAATTATTGGTTCTTTAAGGGTTTTATTAGTTCATTGATTTTCCTGAGTCGTTCACCAATTCTATTTAATAGGATTTGTAGAAGAGTGGAAAAAATTTGTTATTTTTCAGTGTCCTGTTTCTTTGAGTCGCCTTCCATCGATTTTCCTTTTGGTTTTGATCTAGAGTATTTGGGAAGGTCGCTGAAGAAGAAATTTCCTCATCGCGAATTTTGTGGCGTCTTTATTTATATATGTTGCAACAACTTTCTTCCAAATTTGACGGCACTTAGTTTAAATATATATTATACTAAATACGAACAAAATTTAAAGGTTCACCAAACAATGAAAAATATATAACAATTATTATAACTTGGTAAAAAGTATTTAATTTTATTTATGATCATCAAAAGAAAAGTTGAGAGTGTAGCTGGCAATTGTAGTTCATCTTAAACGTTCCTGGAACAAGTAAATTCTAAATAAAAGGCAATGCGTTGATTTGTCACCATACATTGTTACAATACTAATTATAATACAGAAAACAACAAAAAATTGTTCAGATGTGAGATATGCCGTTTTTAATTTGTATATTAAAGTCAAAGTTTACAAAGTTATTGGTGAAGATTTAAATATTCACCCATGCACCGTTGCTTCCATAGTTCGCAATTCAAAGGAACATAGCTTGACGGTGACTTATGCTGAATAATTTCTTTCTCATTCACAAAATGCAAAGTTTGCCTTCTAATTGAAGACTACGCCTAGCAATACGATTAGTTCTTTGGTAGCGATCGACCTATTATTTTTTGCATTTAATATTGTAGGAAAGAGCACACTTTTGTCTTCCATAATAATTCTGTCCAGAATTGACTCACGGATATTTTCAAATCAATATTGAGGAAGCAGTAAAAACACGTTGTACACGTTGTCCTTCATACACTTCATGTGCCACTCAAACAATAGTTTTTGAGCTTAAAAAATACCTAAATATTACTACAGCTTAAAAATTCCTAGGCTTTACTGTAGCTTAAGAAATACCTAGGCATACTACAGCTTATAAAATGCCTAGGCATTAAAAAATCTAGCTTGCAGCCAATTAGAAACAATTTAAACTATTAAAATTACCTCCGCCAACAGAGTTTGGCGGATGTTATATGATCACACATGTATGTTGGTAGGACGGTATATCTTTTCATGTACACGATATTCCTAAAGGCTATTGATGCATTTCAATCATATTTTTTTAGGGGTGTCCATTAACCTAGATTAGATTTCTGGTCAGATCTAGATCCGGTGCGGATTCTGGCTCAGTTAATCCCTTTCATTAATATTGCAAGATCGGGCATTTTCTGAAGATTTTTCCAATATAATAATAAAAAGGAAATTGTTAATCAAAGGGAAAATACTCAGGGATTGACAACTTGGAAGTTCTATCAACTTTCTCAATTTTATCCGGTTCAATATCAGGACTTGAATCTGTGAAAACAAAATATATATAATTAGAGGCAATATTGACTAAGTCACAGTAGAATAAGGAAGAGTGGCTGAAGCATAGGAATGTCACAAATGTGTAGGAGAGATAGTGTAAATTCAGGATTCTTCAAACAGCTTTTGTCTATGTTAAAATGGTAAAATGTTTTATCTGGACTAATACATGATAGGTGGGTTTTCAGTGCGAAGGAATCATATGGTGTTACTTTAATTTGCCTTAAACTGATCCAGAGTAGAACTCAAGATTCATCCCACCATTACAAATTATAATCATAATTTAATTGATAACTCACAAACTACTAATGATTATCATATGATTCTAAATGCTATGGATATGTTTCCAGTCCAGAAATTAGCGGGTATCACAGATATTCCAGATATGAGGCACATCTAGGATATGGTTGACATAAATTAGATCACTGCAATATTAGAGACCCTTTGAGTTAAATGTAACTATTTTTAGAAGTTTCAATTTAGTGACTTTCTTTCAAAATCTTATCATACTTTTGCATTAATTTTACTCTTCCCGTGAATGTTTTTTATTTTATTAGAATAAACATTTAGCGGTATTGTAGTGGGGTTTTTTTTAAGGTCATTGACGATCTGTCTGATAAACACTATTACAAGCATTTATCATGGCTTGTTCAGAAAACTATTTCATGATAGTTCGAGTTTTAATAGCAATGGTGATAGACGAGGTTATGCTCTCTCTGATTGCTCTCTAGTTGAAAGACGTTGGGGATCTTTTCATTTTGTAAACGTGAATTTGTTTCTTAAAGCGCCATTGATGTTAATCAAGGTAGCCAACATTACATTTGCGCAAATCAATTCAATTACAGGTAACCATTGTACCAAATAATGATGAGAATTGATTTGAAGGGTGCTAAGAAACGAAAAATATTAGTTACAGAATTGTCAAGCGGACTGGTTAATTTAATTCCCTGTGAGATTCTTTGAATTATAATCGTGTTTGATTTTATAGCTGAGGTATCTGCAACCCTCAGGCAATCTCTCTCGTTGTACCTCAGTCGATTAGTTTTATTATTTTTTAACCGGGTTTTATTATATATGAATGAATTTACTAAATATTTAATTTTCAGTTTCAAATAGTAAATAGATAAGAAGTTTTAAATCTGTTACCTTACAAGAACCTTTCTATCATGAAATTTCCAAAAGAACAACCATTATTCTTTATTACAAAGTGGACGGAGAGAAAAAGAATTAAAATCGTACAAGATTTGTTGTATATCTTTTTAGACTCAGCAAAGGGGTGTTCCGTATAGAGTGCTACACCTTGTTTCGGTAAAAGCCCTACGCCCACCCTGCCCCACTGACCCCGGCAGTATTAGACTAGATTGAGACTACCTTTGCTTTACTTCGAGACATTTCAACTTAACATTTTTTGCTGGTTATTTATAATTTTTGTTACCTATTTTTCTGGCCAGCGGCTAAATTTGCAGGCTAGTCGTCGACCAGCTTTTGTCTCTTCACCCTTGCCCATGGGCAGGAATAAGGTTGCGTCACCTCTCCCGCTTATTTGCTGCTAGAGGTGTGGTTTTAACATGCGTTCTTCACACCCCATTTCTTATTCTGCTGCAACCCCTCATCCTATCCTTTACCTTCATCTATCCTGTTACGCATCCACCAGAGGATGAAAGATTTAGGAGGAGCAATTTACGGCAGCTGACATCTGGAGAATGGTGTTCCCAGCGAACTCAATTCCTCAATGAGGATATGCAATCTTAAATCTTCCACACATGTGCACTGCCTCTTATTTTACTGTCTTTTATTTCATACTCACAAACATTTTGCGTAATAAACCCTCGTTAATGTTTCGCCTAAACTAAATCCACCATTTGGAACAATGTTCAGAAGAAGGTACATATCTAAATTAACCAAATGCATCAGCCAGATAGAATGGAATACAAATGTCAAAATCACCATTTAATGGCATTTTCAAACTTGAGTTGAAATTAAAATGGAATCTCAAGATATAATTTGGGAGTTCGATCAGTGAATGGAAATGGAAATCTTATTGGTCCGAGGTTTTACGAGAATTTTATGAATGGCACTCAACTTTTGAACATGATTAACTTCTAAATATATAATTAGAGACCAACACGAATATTATCACATTATATTTAATAGAGTTTGTTAGATTCAGGATGTGGCTTCAGATTGTGATGTGAGAAAGCTTGACAGAAATTTTCAACAATCGCATAGTTGCTTTGATTCTTTCAATGGAGTGGCTGCCAAGATCAGTTGGATTAGCACACGGTGACATTTTCTTATAGAAACATTTAAACAATGAAGTGTAATCCATCAGACCTGCAAATGTAAACAAATTGAGAGAAAATATAAGTTATGAAGAACGTCCCAAAGGAAAATCTACACTTAATCAAGAATATTGTGCGAGCAGTGAGAAATAAACCTTTACTCCAGAGAAGAGAAAAGGAGGTTATCTGGACATAACCATTGGTTAGGTATATAATTTGCTACACACATAATTCATGATTCAAACTTGTTAAAATCGTCTTTTACATCATTTTATTTTGTTTTTCTCCGATAATTTATGCTTCATCAAAGCAAAATACATTTCTTTATTTTACTTGCAACTTGTGATGCAAGTATTAATTGCTTCATTTTAGGAAAAATTAGAAGTAAGAAAAGCTGAATTGCTGCAAGGGGAAAATATTTTGTTACGAGTTTTACGGCTGATTTGTCCTCATTTTAAAGATTTTATTTTTCAGTGTGGGACCCACTGTTTAACGAAGAATCCGAATCACGGTTTACTACATCAGGGTGCGTCAAATGTGAAGTCGGCCCATATCAGGACTACTTCCGGGGAATAATTAGATTCTTTGGGGGCGTAACTTCGCTAAAATTAGAGGCGCTGTTTCTTCTCGACAATGACCTAGTTTTGAGTTAAAGGGAAAATTGTTTGGGGAAGAGTACTGCAGCTAGCTCCTAAATTCAGTTGGAAGTCAAAGATAGAATAAAATATATGCCTCTAATTATGTTTTAGTATTTATTTGTTATATACCAATGAATGTTTAATGCCTAGCTTTTTTGCTGCGCTATATATAAATCGTATTTTACTATAATAAGGAAGGCATATAGAAGCATCTTCACCACCCACTTAGAAATAGCAAAATTACCAGCCAGATTCCTGGAAACAAAGTAAAATAGTTGTAGTTAGAGTTTTATTTTCGTCCTTGTGTGGTCATTTAGTAATTACTACTGAACGTTTTATTTCATTTTCGATAACTCATTTGCAAAGATATTCATCCTTGTGGCTTCAAAGATTGCACATGAGATACAGAGTGACTCTCTATAAAATCATTTTCTCTCTCCAAATTAACTTTAAACATTTGGGGTCCCTCCTAGAACTCTAATCTCATTAATGAATGAAAGGTTGGTGGAAGATTAAATAAAATAAGAGAAGAATCATTTAGAAATTTCTGTCCACTCTGTTAAAAGTCCTGAATGCGGCAGTTTTTGAGAGAAACCTGTAAACATTAAGGATGGGAAAGATTTGAAAGTATATTGTTTGTGTTTTGAAGCTTAGATTGTCTAAGTAAATTTCAGCCATAGTGATGTCCTTCAAGGTGCCATAATTTGTGTATAGAAAACACACGCGCACAAGCATTTTCTTACATATTGTAGTGTCTAATTTAGCGATATACAGATGAGATATTTGAACACTTTAGCGATTAATGACACTACAGCTTTAATTAAATGATCCAAAGTAAAAAAGGGTATTGTTTTGGAAAAGTAAAGTTTAGACAATGTTTAGTATTTAAGCATCAAATATATTTCGAAAAATGGTGAAACCAAAGCATATAATAAAAGATAGGATTCATTCTGTTAGCCAAAATAAACATACTAAGACATTAAATTGACGATAAAGGAATCTTTTCTTACTGAAATAGATAAAAAAAAATTCGTTTTTCTTCTATTATTTTTTTTCTTAACAATCATTCTTCTGGCGATTAACTCGACAAACTTTGTACTTGTCTGTCATAATGGAACGTTCGGTTATGCAAACACTTCAATTTTGTATTATATTTATTTACAAGTCAGTTAAGAATTCTTTTTGGTTACTCAAGTCAAGTTGCTGCAGCTCACGTGAATGAATAGCCAGCTGTCGCTGGCTGCGCCATTAGTATATATTCAGACCCTTCTATCCTATTTGGATTTTGTTAGAATTTTGCATAAGGTTTCCCTCAAGTTAAGGTTATGGAATCGAGGATGCAAATAGACAATTTCGAAATACTAGCAATCTATAAATTCCTTCGTAGTAGGAGTTTTGTTTTGGGGGTCACTTTCATGTTGAAAAATATAAGTTACATATCCAAACTTTTAAAAAACTCCTATAAACTCTAAAATATTGTATTCTAAAAGTTTTCGTCCGTTTTTACACTACCATCGTCTTGGTAGAAGTTTTCGAAGTCTTATACAGTCTTATACATCCATATCATTATAATTCCTTACCAAATGCTTATGGGTTCTATTCAGTTTCATTCGCAACCGTATTGAATTGAGACTCGTATTACCACAAACCAATCTACTACAGTACAAGCCAACTATTCTTTTTCAATGGTAGGATAGTTTTTGTATTTGTATGAAGTTCTGAAAGATAGCTCTACTCCTCTAAAGCTTCACAGCCTCAATCTCTTTGAGGCGTAATTTTTCAGAGCAAGATACTCGAGTTGCGAGGTTGCTTGCCTTTCCATATCTCAGGACTTTCGAATCACTTTTAAAGCAATCACTAATCGAATAAATCTTGATTCTTCCCTAAAAGGCTTGCAAATCGTCTTAGTCCGAATAAAATTAATTTTATTCGCCCCGTATCTTTATTAAGATCTTTAGAATAATCCTGTAAACAATGAGGTAATTCAAATTTACTACGCCAGCTTTATTGCAGTATACTGAATTTATCTTGGTAATTTTTATCAAAACTTAAATATTAACATCTGAATGAATAACCAACTTCCACTAAACAATGATTCAATGCCTGTAGTAACTGTAGGTTTAGAAAAACAAGTGCGGTTTTGTGTTTCAATTTGCGATGTTGAGCAAAGATGATGTGCGCGCATTTCGAAGTGTTTCTTTTCGTCATGTCAAATACAGCCATTGAAATTTCAACCACACTATATATATTAACTCCTCCCCCCAAGATGAGAATTCATGATAGGGAGTATAATGTCATTCATTGAGTCATTTATTTCCAAACTATCATTTAGTTTTTTAATCTTTTTTGATGCTCTCGTTTCTGTCGGTAACATTTTAGTATTAAATTTTACTAGTTTTAATTTTATATTATTTTGAACGAATTATTTTAAGAGTATTCGCATTAAATATATTGCTTTTAGTGTAGTCTTTTCTTTTGAAAATATCGTTGCAATAAAACCAAACTTCTGTGAATAAATGTCAGTATTCGCTTTATATTTTGAGAGGGTCTACATTGGTGTTTTATTTCTTAAAGATTTCTGCGAGGAATTATCTATCGGAAAGAATTTATAAAAAATATATATATATATATATATATATAATATATATATATTATATTTATATATATATATTATATATAATATATATATATAATATATATATATATATACATATATATACATATATATATATATATATATATATATATATATATATATATATATATATATATATATATATAATGAGGTGGGTACCGAGTTTTGAGTGCAGCAAGTCGACGTAACATTGATTCTGCAAATAGACGCAAGACCTCTCGGAAGAGGTGTTCGTATTCCTGAAAATTGGGGACGAATAGAACTAGCCACATCTTACTATTAATTCTCGATCGGTTTATGTCAGATGAATAGCCAAAAGATTTGTTGGCACTCTCCTTAATACTTCTGTAACCAATACTGAAGACCCTGGGCCCGAAGACACGGTTCATTATCCTGCGATATTTTGCCATTGTTTTAGGGCCAAATGAAGTCTATGAATAGCTGCAATTGGTTATCAAAGTGCAATGTAGGGATCATCGGTCAGTTATTTCTTTTGGTGGATCTGCGGAGCCAGCCCACCCCTCTGTGACACAATCTAGATCAGATGGAACTATTACCAAACTTGCCACTGCCTTTTTGATAACTAGGAAGCCATAATTCAAGGCCTCTTCGTCACACCCGAATGTTACCATCAACCTGAAACAACTAGGATCATGACTCATCAGGCCACATCATATATTGCCTGTCCTCTAGACCCAATTAGCAATGTCACGAGCGAAAGCTCGGCGCTGAGTTCTGTTTCTTGTTGCTAACGGCAATTCTATTGATAGTAAAAAACGCTAAATTGGGCTGATTGATATGTATGTACCTGTTACCTTCTACGTTGAATGTGAAAGCAATTTAAGACAGTGTTAATTTCCTGTCACCATGAATAATTCTAATCAGATGCCACTGGTCATGATTATTAACTCTCTTTTTAGGCCACTTGGCAGTGCACGCTGAATGGTAATGCCTCCAATGTTGTCTTGGTACATATGTAATACCGCATATATGAAGATGTCCATTCCGTCTATTACTTATTATCATGCCTTTGTTGAACTCAATTTGCCTTGCCTTTCCATGAGCAGCCCAGCTGGTGTTTACCACACTTTCCCACCAAATATCAGCTCACAACTAGTACTCATCTGGGAAGCTTCTTTACTTCACGGTGGAGTGGTGCTGCCTATAATTACATTTACATACTGTTATCCCATAATTTTGGCACTTCAGCATATATATATATATATATATCCAACTTCACCGAATGAAAGAGAAAACGGAATAATTTTTCTTCGGAAATATTTTATTTCTTACTTCGAAAAAATCCGAGCTGGGGTGGGATTTAAACCGTGTACATTAAGGCAGCGAGCAACCGCTTTGATCTCAATTAAACCGCCCTTTAGACCATTGGGGGAAGTTAGATTTATTTCACCATTCTCCGTCGCTCATGAGAGATATATGCATATATATAAATATATATATATATATATATATATATATATATATATATATATATATATATATATGCAAATTTTGTTGAAGACCATGGTGTATTTCGCAGTAGTTAATTTCCTTTGGCAACTTTCTATTCTTCTAACTGTCATTTTATTCCATCTTGTAGATGATAGATCCCTTGTCCTGTATTCATCTCTCTTTTACGTGAATGGGTTTGGTAAAAAACAAACTAAATTGCTGAACTTTTGATCTTATTCGATCATCTTAGGAGCGTCTTGATATAATCTTTCCTCCTTTACCAATGAAATGTGGAGTCGGCATCAGACTGAATCAAAGAATGATGAAGTTGAAAGTTGTCAGAAATAGCTAAGGGTAGAGTTAGTTTGGCGAAAACATACTGTTGTTATTTTGCCCTGATGATTGGGCATCTCTTCTATTTTTGTTTTCTTTGTTTTTCTCACTCTTTTGTATCTTTATGCTTTAACAATTCTTGCTTTTAAATAAACTCTTTTTATATATATTTATATATTCTAGTGTTTTTTTATATTATTTCTCTTATCATTTTTTATTATATATATATATATATATATATATATATATATATATATACATATGTATACATTTGTGCGTGTATACTTCTCTACATCAATTTTATACTTTTGTGCTAATTCATATATACACAATCTGTTTACTTTTAATTCCATATATACATTCAAACCTACCTTTACATATATGTTTGATTTACATTATATAAACTTATTTGAAACAATTATACATTTTTAAGGAATTTAACCCCCTATATTATAGTTGTAGCTGAATTAATTACATTCTCAGGTACCTCTTTAACAAATTGGCATCATAAGTAATTTCATTAATTTAAGTCAGATTAGGAATTTAAGTCATAAGTTGTTATTTTTAAGTGTTTTTGTTGGTGAGTTTGTCATAATTACGATGTTTCTATAGAAAATCAGGGTTAAACCGTACATAAAAATATAGTTCGTTTAAATCGTTCTGTCAATTCCTCAGCAACAGTTCGTCTGCCACTTGGGAAGTTAGTCCGTCGTAAGATTTTCCGTTTTAGTCTTGTCATGTCAATGTCTAAGTCCAGGTCCAGACTTAGCAGTATTTGAGTTTCTACTTTGTCCCATGTCTTCTTTGCTTGCGATTTTACTAAAGTGTTGATTGGTTCTAGTCCAGCTCTTCTGTATAGTGTTTTCTGGGGTATGCGTTCCCGTCTTCTTCTGTGGTTAAGCTTTGTTTTGTACCCTCTGCATTGATCTCATTGTTTTGATCCCAGAGGTCTGGGTGATTATCGCTGTGTATATAAGCTTGGATCCTACGTAGCAAAGGTAGAGTTTCCTTAAGGTACTCCTGATCAGTTTGCGAAAGCGAAACAGTTTCACCAATTCCAGCTTCGCTAAGTTGATCCAGTTTACAACATGATGCTTATATCCCTCAACGGTAAGCTTGAGCCTGAGCACTGTGACCTCTAGAGAGTAGTGGTGGTTTCGATCGCCAAATAAATGTGGTCTTGTATCGTGCGGTTCATGGGGACACGATGAACCTTTGGACGTTCGTCTTTATCTTCTATTTACGCTGGTACGAGTCTATGTTTTCGATATCCGCCGCCGTCTTTGCAGCTTGCACGAGGTCGTTTTTGTAAGTGCTCTGTACAATCTGCGTGATGTCATCTGCGTATTGCTGATACATCGCGTCATCCTTGATTGGTGATGGATGGTCTATCGTGAAAATTCTATACAATAGAGGGCTGCTAACTTGTGGCAATCGGTATTTATTCTGCCTGGTTGATTATAACGTTAGAGGAAACGAGCCAATTTGGGAGTGGAATTTTAAAACAACTTTAATGTTCGATTCCAGTTCAACGCTTGACTATTGATGGCCGGCCTTTCTTCATTTATTAAAATGGCTTCTGAGATGTTCAGCATAGCTTTATTTCCTTCTTTTAATTACGGTGTTTTCAACTAGAATATCTTTCGTTAGATTGATTTTATGCGCGCTCTCCATATAATTTTTAGGTCCTCCGCTTTGCAGATGCATCGTTAAACGTCTTGTAAGTGTAGTAGCTGTCATGCCAATATATTTAGATTTATTATAAAGCTTGCAGTCTTTATTGTGGCAGAGGAGTTCGTAAACTATGTTGGTTGACTTGAGATTCGACGAGTTTTGGCAGCTGTTGTTATCCATAAGGAGATTGTTGGCTTTTGTTGTTTTATACTAAATAATCAGTTGAATTTTATCCATTTCATTCTTAACCTTGATGCTACGGTTAATAATCTTCTTGATGTTTTTTTCATCTATTTTATAGGCCGTGTACATCTAATTTCTGTAGTACAGTTTGATGTTGTTTACTGCGCCCTGATTACTTCTCGCTCTCTCCGTATTTTTGAAGCGATTATTTACAAATGATTGGAGTTGTTTATCAATCATGTTGTTCAAGAAACCGTTGTTCATGAGTGTTTGTTTTACACGTGAGATCTCTTGGTGGAAAAGTTCCCACGTAGAACAGCTTTTATATGCTCGGCGGATGTATGAGCCAATTACATTTATTTTATATCTTTCATGGTATTTACTATCCGCATTAGGCATCTTCCTATGTCCAACTTTTTCTATATACTTTTGTGATATAGCTACCATGATGTTTTGAACCTTAACGTCCAAAAAAGGGAGTTTATTTCCCCTGCTCAATTCATAAGTAAATTTTAACACAGAGTTTTCCTTAACTTGCTGTTTGATGACCATCTGGTAAACATCAAACAGCAATTTGATCAACCAGGCGGAATAAATACCCCCTAAAACCGTTTTGTTTTATTCAGTCTGATCCCAACTCTACATTTCATTGGTAAAGGAGGAAATATTATATCAAGACGCTCCGAAGATAATCGAATAAGATCAGCAATTTATTTTGGTTTTTACTAAACCCATTCATTTAAAAGAGAGATGAATACAGAACAAGTGATCTACCATCTACAAGATGGAATAAAAAGGAGTTAGAAGAATAGAAAGTTAGCAAAAGAAATTAACTAAGGCGAAATACATCATGGTCTTCAACAAAATTTACATTCAAGAATGACTGCAATGTCCCGCAGGAAAAAATGAAAAGGTGTTTTCAAGTACTTTCGAACTTTATTAAGTTCCTTATCAAGGATAACTACAAGAAATAATATTATATTAGAGGTATATATACGAAAGAAAAGTATGAAAGACCGCCTCAAAAACAAGAAATCACCAATGAGGAAGGCGGAAGGGGGAAGGTAAAGAAACCCATTAAGAATTACAAGAAGCAGGTAGTAAGGTCAAACTAAGTCGACGGAAAGGGTAACAGATTCAAAGAAATCGTGTCTTATAATCTCCCTCGTTAGGCTATCTCCATTTCTTTGAATCTGTTACCCTTTCCGTGTAAGTAATTTTATGAGCTGTCTAATGTGGAAATGCAAGAAAGATTTACTGTAAAAAGAGTGAATTTAAGAGGACAGAAAAGTTAATATATAGGGATTAAGACACTATGACACTATTGTTAGTTATCGATAATGTGTTGAACCGGGATTTGCCTTGCGTGGAACAGAATCATACAACCCCTCTATGCTCTCTAACGGAATGTTGTCCCTTTTTTATCAAAATATCTTCCAATTGCCTGAGTAATGAGGGAGGTGGAAATTTTCTTCACACGTTCTGCTCCAAATCTGCCCATAAGGGTTCAATGATATTCAGATCAGGTGATTGTGGGAGATAAGGAAGATGTTGGATTACATTTTGATGCTCATCAAACCATGACTGAACCTTTTTTGGCTCTGTGTACGGGCGCATTATGATCTTGGAAAATGGCGGTGTCTGAAAACAGTATGGTAGTCATAGTAAGTACCTCGTCGCAGAAAATTTCTAGTTATTTGTTGGCAATAACTCGACCATTAAATCTAATGATGTGACCAGCTGAATATTTGGAAATAGCTATCCAAACCTTTATAGACACGCCCACATGTTTGACGGTTGAAAGCAGTCAGATCGAGATGTAGGCTTCCATTTGTAAGAAATAATGTAAATAGTTAGTGTGGAACCATATTACATTCTTCCAGGCATCAAGGGTCCATGTTTAATGATCGTGAGAGCAATTCCTGTGTAAGTTGGCGTTTGTTTCAGTTACCAGCGGTTTCGGTAATACTGCCCTTACATAAATGTTTGGTATGTGAAGTTCACGGTGCAAAATTCTTATCTAACCACTGTCGTTCAGATGGCTATTGAGTTCTGCTGTGCTGTCATCTTTGCTTCAGTAGCCATGAGTTATTTGGCCTTCTTTGGCAGGCCTCGCACTATTTCGTCCGCCAATATTGACCTTCACTGACAACAATGTTGCATACATTCAAATACAAAACACAAGGATTAAAATGTCATCTTCCAAAAAATTGTAAATCAAAGCATTCATATTTGGAGGAAAAAGAAATCCCTTTACAACATATAAGAACAAGGAGAAACTAAATACCTTTTCAAATGTTAATAAAATGTGAATCTACCTAATTGAGAAAAATCGATGTTTTATTTTTAGGCTTCTAGAAAAATGCCCTTATATTTATTGCAAAGAACAATAGTAATTATTTAATTGTTCACACAATATATATATATATATATATATATATATATATATATATATATATATATATATATATATATATATATATACATGCCAAAGAATAAGGATTTATTGATAATTTCTGATATAAATTTTTTTAAATATCACAAAGGAAATAAAAAGTATGAGGACAAGTGACCGTATGCTGCAGGCTAAGAGTTAAACACCGTTATTAAATAATTTAATTTGAATTAGACATCCCATGTCAAATGCATCTAAATACATTTAATGTACTTAGTCAGCTTTCAAATAATCGCACTAACTTCTGATATACTATAAACATCTTCATACATTCAACTTAACAAACGCCCCTGTTTAACAGAAAAAATGCGGTAACTTTACTACACTGATGTTTTCATAACAAAAGGAATGGTGTAGTAGCTTTGAAAGAGTTAAAAGTGAAGTGGAAGCCGAAATCTCAATTGAAGCAGGAAAACAAATTTAACTTTTTAGGTCTGAGATTCAAAAACATTAATTTATTAGCGTAAATCATGCCGCAGTGGTTTCTTTTGAAGGTTTGCTTGCTCTTTCCGCTGTTAATTGGACGAGGTAAAGCTGAATGTTGATCCAAAGGATTAAATGAAGCTCACCTGCTTTCATCATCACGTATACGGAAATATACACGAGAAAAAAAGCAGAATTTATTAAAAAGAGCAAACTAAAAACAAATGAATCTTTTGTGTTATGGAAGCTAAAAATGATTTAAGCGCTTATATTTATAGTTTGAAAGAAGGAGAATTATAATAAATCTTGATGAAAGTCAAGTTAGGAAAAATGATTGTCCTTTTATCGTTGATAAAATTAATGATGGAAGGAATATGTTCATACAATATACGAGTATCTCGCCGTATAATGCTCACTCGTTTGCTGTCTTATTCAAAACCCTGCAAAGGGGTTTGGACTTTATTAAAATAAACCTATACCTAAATTTTACATGTCTAGGACGACTAATTTCAGTAGGTTAGTGGCTTGCCAGCTTTAATCCTCTCATCGCTGGTCAGGCCTGGGTGGGAAGTAGTCACTTCCCTCTATCTTTGCTTTAATTGAGGTAGGGGAGGGGGGAAATTTAGCATGCCTTCTATTACTACCAATGCAAGGTGTTGCTTGGGCTCCCTTGGGCACCTGATATTTGGAGGACGCAATACCCACCCAGCCCTAACACACACAGTTACGTGCACTATCGGTGTCAATCTGTGTGGGATGAGACACAGCTAAATATCCTCCACAAATTTCGCTTTAAATCTCAACAAAAAATCTATTTCGCGAAGAAAATTTAAGGATGAATATTTTTTTTATTTTCGTGTTTAAATTTTTAAAAACTTTAACTTCCTTTGTCGTTAAAGACCCACTAAGGCTTCAGAAATTTCCTCATCGCCGACGATCAAGAGGCTTCTGGTCGTCTGCTAAAACCTTGAATTATATTAAGCCTAGAGATGGATTTTTCATTTTTCATTTTGTGTATTGTTTGTATTTTGTGCAGTTTTTGTGTTTTGATTTTTTGTATTTTATCTTTGCATACTTTGATTATTTATGTGATTTTTGCTTATTTGTGTATTTTGTGCATTTTGTGTAATTTTATTTATTTTTGTGCATTTGATTATTTGATTAATTTATTTTTGTATATTTTGTATATTTTAGTGCATTTATATTGTGTGCTTTGAGTATTTTTCTGCATTTTGTCTTTTTATATATTTTGTGTATTTCAGTCCATTATTTTGTGTTTCATATTTATTTATTTTTATTTATTTTTCTATTATATATGGAAAACGAAACTTGGCAAGACGAACTTTCTTAAAAAAAAACAACGATGGGAATTAAACTAACTAAAATAAAAACGTTTGAATACTGCGACAAGGCCTTCTTATATCATGTAAGAAAATAAGAGCCACACAACTCTCCAGAGAGAGAAAGACAGAAAGAGAGACAAAGAGAAACAAAGAGCGAAAGACAGAAAGAGAGACAGAGAGGAGCGTTACAACGAGACAAGAGTAGAGATGTGTGTTCTTGGGAAGAAATATAGAGGCTCAGATGGTACTATTTAGAATGCGAATCTATTAACATTCATAAACAAACTCTAATGATTTGACTTGGGGGGGGGGGGGTTATACAAAGATAAATACACTGATTTGGGTTCCAAAACGTCATCCTGGATTCTTTTTAAAGTAATCTGGAGAAGGTAGAAGAGTGCTTATAAGATTTATTAGGGTTAAATCTCTAATTTGCTAGATGATCACTAGATAGCTTACTAGTCATTTATATTTGTATCTGCCTATGAACCTAAGAGAACACGCTCAATAAACAAATAAAGTAACATTTGTTTTTGTATGCTCATCGATCTCGTCTCTTCCATGTTTTTTTTCTATATTCTTTATCATTACTCTTCTACCTGTAGTCAGTTGTCATCATAATCATCATCACTAACTCTATAATGTAAGAAGGGGATTTTTTTGAGTATTTGAATAATAATTTCATCTTAGTTTGGTTAGGACTTATGTATTTTTATCAAAGTTCAGAAATAAATACAAGTATCGAAATTTTGTGATTTTTTTACAACCCAAAGAATTACAAATAGTAAAGTTCAGAAAATTTATTTTTATATATCTTCTTCTGTAACTATATGTTAGTGACGGGATATTTTTAAAGAGGGAAATTTAGTCTAGAGTTTCCTTTTAAAATTATTAGAATTGGCGAAGTTCAGAGAATTAATAATAATTTAATCATGGTCGCTTTTTTTTAGAGATTAAATTTTAATCTTAGTTGCGAAGCCATTGCTTGGTATATATATATATATATATATATATATATATATATATATATATATATATATATATATATATATATATATATATATATATATATAAGTAAAAGAACTCAATGGCGAGTTATAGTATATGATAGTCAAGCCCCTGTATATAGTTTATCATACCCTTTTCAGTCGTATACTGAGATTGAAATTGTTACAAAAGTCTATTAATAGCGTACATGTCAGAAAAAAGAAAATAAAAAACACAAAGTAACACAAAACGGAGGAATAGGTCATTAATCAAGTGGTGTGAGTCTAAGATCCTTGACTAAGCTGTTTACGATGAGGTTACGGGAATGGGGACTCAGACTCTCTGATTAATGACCTCTTCCCCCTGTTTTGTGTTTTTTGTGGTTCTCTTTTGTTTTTGTTTTTTTCCTGATCTGTACGCTATTTTAAGACTCTTGTAACAATCGCATTCTCAGTATACGACTGAAGAGAGTATGATAAATAACATACTGAAACTAGTCTGTTAAATTAAACTTTAGGCTCCTATACAGTGGTTTCAATATCATGTCTATATATATATATATATATATATATATATATATATATATATATATATTGCTGTCCCTTCAGAATCAAAAGTCTCATCTCGCGTATTATTTTGCCATCTGACTTCTGCCCTCGTAAAACCCTAGTGTCCTTGTTAATAACTTCGTAGTGGTTTTTCAGACTATAATTAAGTCAATTAAAAGACAATAAACGTACTCACTATCTTAGATTGCGATAGTGTAGATGAAGAGAAGTAGTATAGATCTCGCGACAACTCAGAATTTCCGTGGATATCGTGGAATGAGACAGATTCGAAGAAAGAAATTCATCCTGCTCTGCTCATGAGATGGGAAATATGCTAGTTTTCACGATAACCCGAAGGAAATGACGAAAATCCTTGTTTATGAAGAAAATTTCGGACTATTTTTGCTTCCATCAACTTAGTCGTGTGTATAGAATTGAGCGAGAAAGGTTTAATTTATCCGAAATATCTTTCGATTATCGTTGTTTACCAAGAAATGGTCAGGAAATTAAGAAAAAAGATTGAATAGGGTATCATATGATACATGAAATGGAAAATTAAAAAAATCCATTAAAATTAAAATTGTTAGTATGAATATAACTGTTAGTTTGCTTATCGTACATTTGTATGTAATAAAGAAAATTATTAATCAATTGATTTGTTAAGTGATAAAAATAATGGAAAAATACTAAAATATTTGAATTAAAAAGAAGTAAGTTATGCTCTTTTTTAATTGGGTAAAGAATAAAGGGAAGATGAATGAAAAAATAGAGTCAACAAAAAGAAAATGTTAACCGATTACAAACACTACAGTATACAACTTCGCAAACATGTTTAGTGAGGATTGGGAAATGACACTTTTTCAAATATTTACGGAAGTGACAGAATGCGAGGTACATTGCAAACAGTTCTCGAAATAAAGTATTGTATCTCTTTTCGAGGGTCAGAAAGAGAGTGAGAGAAGAAAGTGAGAGTAGGTATTATATGTATTCGACCAAGTGATTCCTACAAGAGGTAGAGTAACTAAAACCCTCAAAGTTACATCTTTCGACAGAAAATATTACTAAAAATAATTGCTTTATCTCCCATGCATTAGCTTTACCGTTTATGAACAATATATAAATACATATAACCTTAAAATATTTATTTTATTAAATTTACTAATCGTTTTGAGCATATTATTTGCATTATTGTATAAAAATGGAAGATGTCCATATAAAAGGTGTTTCCCTAATGATCGATATATTGTCAATATTTACGTAATAAAAGATATTAAATAATAAATCACGTTAATATATTCCCAATTCTTACTTACTGAAAAATTAAAAATAATAAATCCGTCAATATATTTTTAAATGTAATTTGCAAATCCTTAACTCAGGCAGATATAGTTTCATTTCTTAAGGATCGAAATTTAGAAATCGCTAACTTAGGTGTCCAAATTTCTAATCCTTATGATTGAAATTGGATATCCTTAACTCATGTGAAAATATTTTCAATCTTTACGAATTTAAATATTGAAATCCTTATCCTAACACCATTTAAAGGCCTATATTGCATATATAATGATTTAATGGTTATTATATATATAAATATAAACACATATATATATGATATATATATATATGTATATATATATATATATATATATATATATATATGAGGACACTGTTTTCTCCAATAGCGAGTAAATTAATGTACAATCAAACCACTTTTAGAGCACAAAGTTTATTGAACCGGAACTAGTTTCGGTATAAAGTTTTATACCGAATGATGATGGTATGGAAAACTTCATACCAAAACTAGTTCCTATTGAATAAACTAAATATATATATATATATATATATATATATATATATATATATATAGTAATGATGTTACTACATTTTGGTATCGCCTAACAACGATGTGAGACTTCATTCATATCCCCTTGAAGCTCTGTCAGCGCAAGCACTGTAACCAGTATTTATTGGCCCTTGATCTCCAAAACCAATAATTATGCTTTTTTAATTCACCTCGCATCGAGAGGCTGTGTTAGCTTCACACGACCTCACTCCCTCTCTCTCTCACTCTCTCTCTCCCCTCTCTCTTTCTCCCTCACGCGCCCACTTTCTCTAAGCATATAAACAAGAGACATTCCCATGGCTGGTATCAGCATTACTAAGGCATTTAAGCACATGACCTCTCTCCAGTGTAAAGGAGATCTAGGCTCACCAGCTTCAGCCTTTTATCCTAGAAATAACTTCAACTCCATAAATAAAGTTTTCTTTTCATCAAGTTTTTTATCGAAATCCAAGTACGAATTTATTTTGTCGGACATCCACAAGAAGGAACAGACCCCTCTCGCTATATATTTATATATATATATATATATATATATATATATATATATATATATATGGTAGCTCTCGCAATCAGCGTTGTGGTCATATAGGCGATGAGCACTTGATGACACAGCATGGGTTCAAATCCACTTTCTTTATTCATTTTAATATTACGGTTAAAATACGATGGGCGTTCAATAAGTTTTGCAATTCGGATATAAGGAAACAAGATATGAGGAAAACTGTTTTATTATTTTTCAATATAACTACCCTCGACTTCAATGCATTTACGCCACTTTTCTCTGAGGCTTCGAATTCCTGACAACCAGAAATTTACCGATTGCTGCTCAATCCACTCCTGGACGGCGAGCTATACATCTCCATCGTCCCCAAACCAGCGTCCACGCAGTGCAGCCTTGAGCTGTCGGAATAAAAAGTAGTCGCTAAGGGCCAGATCTGGACTATAGAGGAGATGGTTGAGCTCCTCGAATCCGCACTCGCGCAGGGCAGCTTGTGCAACTCTGGCCTTGTGAACTTTGTCGACGTTAAAGTCGTTAATGGGGCGTGAGGTTTCGTGAAGTTTCTAGGGAAACCAATTTGGTCAGATTTTTCAGAATATAGGGCACTAAGCATACAGCCACTAAGAAATTCACCACTTATTTGCTCATTTGAGGATTTGGCTATGGATACTAAATGGTCTAGTGAGAACTCATCGCATGACTTAATTCAAAATCCTAAACCGTATCCTAACGCAAATTTTTCATCATCAGTCATTACAGGGGATGATAAATTCAGAATATTTTTAATGTTGTTTGAACCTTTAATCCAAAGACTGTTCATAAAAATTCGTTTAAGTTTCCACTTCAAATGATTGCTATGATGAAAGATTTTATTCTGAACACTTAATTCAATCACAGAAACTGCATGATGCCCTAAAAGTTCACCGCACTTATCAAACAGATTTCTTCTTGACCGTCTCACTTTGAATAGGAAAGTGTTCACTTCTCGCATGGCGTTTTCTACACGTTCTTTTAATATTCAGCTGTGTATAATGTTGAACGGAACATCACTGGACTTTCTTAAAGATGTTGCGTTAAATAAACTTAAATTTAATAACAACATTGTTATAGCCAAATCCGATAAAGCAAATTAGTTAGGGATTTTGGACAAACATAGTTATAATGATAAACTAAATGAACTTCTTAATGATGTGAACACATATGAAAAGCTACAAAGTGATCCGCTCAATAACAAAACAAGCAATTTCAACAACAAATTGAAGAGAATATTGAAAAGCGCAGATTTAATTAATCAATTCAGGAGTATGAACCCTTCACTTCCCTATATGTATGGGCTCCCAAAGACCCACAAAGAGGGATGTTCCTTCCGCCCAATCATTTCCAATATTAATTCTCCCACTTATAAGCTCTCCAAATGGCTCGCCAAGCATTTATCTCCAGCAGTAGGAAGAATGTCATCTGCACACATTATGAACACTCAAGATATCGTTGACTGCCTCAACCACTTGCAATTACCGGATGGAAAACTTTTGAGCTTTGATATAAACTCTTTGTTTACCAAAGTTCCGGTTGACCAAACCATGGGCCTTCTGCGGGAAATCATGCCTAGACTTAATTTGGATCTTCCCATTTCTACGAGTAAATTTATCGATTTAGTTGAATTATGTCTCTGACAATGTGTTTCGAGTAAATAATGAGTTTTATAGACAAAAATTTGGCCTTAGCATGGGAAATAGTTTATCTCCGATATTAGCATGTCTCTTCATGGAATATTTTGAGACTGAACTCCTTCCCACAATTTCTTCCCCTAACTTTATATGGTTAAGGTACATTGACGATGTATTTTCTGTATGGCCTAATGGCCATGTTTTTGATACCTTTTTTAATAATTTGAATAATTTGCATGTCTCCATCAAATTTAAATATGAATGAGAATATGATAATAGATTACCCTTTTTAGATGTCCTCATTAATAAAGATCACCATGAATTAAAACTTGAAGTGTATAGGAAACTAACCCACTCGAATGCCTATATACATTATTTTTCGTTTCACGATAATACTGTTAAAAGATCGGTAATTTCTAACATTTTCCTTAGAGCATACAAAATATGTCATCCTTCCTATTTAGATGAAGAAATTGTCATTATCAGGACCATTTTTTCTAATTTGTATTACCCCAATTGGTTCATATCGTCTGCCCATTTTGCAGCTAGGAAAACGTTCTATGGTAATAAGCCTTCCCGCACTAACGACTTTAACAAATGTATAACATTGCCATTTAATAATTAATTAAATAGTTTAAAGGACATATTTGGAAAAGCGGTTATTAATCTAGCCTTTAAATATAATAATTCCTTAAACCAATTGATCATAACATAGCAGTATATGCAGTACCATGCAACGATTGCCATAAAGTTTATATAGGGGAAACGGGGAGAAATCTAGACAAAAGATTGTACGAACACAAAAGAGATATTAGAGTGGGCAGCGAAAGTAGTGGAATATTTTGCCATGTTAGAGACAAGAATCATATGATCGATTTCAATGGAAGTAAAATGTTATTTAAATCGGCTAACTATGTTAAAAGAAGAATCGTAGAATCGAGCTTGATATCGTCAGTTCCTAATTTAAATCTATCTGAGGGTCAATTTTATTTTAATCCTGTAATAAGATCGCAAATAAACAAAATAGTAAAATGCCAGCCCTTCAATATGTTTAGGCCTCCCCCCCGTCCCCAGATTAGCCACAAGTAGGGGATTAGGGAAAAAGAGGGGATCTTGTGTTATGCTTATATGAATTTCTCTTATATATTTTCTGCCCAGTGTCAGTTGAAAAAGGGTGTGAGATACACCGAAACTGTTCTGAATTAAATTGTCTTCGGAGAATGTGGTTTAATTCCTTATCTTTTCTTGCGATATTGCATTAATTTTCATCATATATATATATATATATATATATATATATATATATATATATATATATATATATATATATATATATATATATATATATATATTTATATATATTATTTATTCTGGGCATCAATGAGTTAAGCTGATAGGCAATATTTTTATTCCTTTGCGGTTAAAATAAAGGTATCATTTTCATATAGTCTCGACATGCTTTATATGGTTGATACTGATGTAAGTTGGTCCAAATCTGTTTTTTCTTTTTTCATAATATCTAGCCGGTGAGGCCCAAAGTAATGGACGTTTTGGTTCTACTATTATAAAAGTTGAAAAATAAGTCAATTATGAATTTAATTAAGTATATATTCTCTATTTGAATCAATAGCCGTCTGATTTTGGTCCCAAAGCTTCATGATACGTATGGCTTTAGAAAGAAAGAAGTGACAAATGCTCAATTTTAGTGCATCTCATGAGTCATACTATTCATCACCAATCGAATCTTTCAAACTCCGTAATGAATGTAAATCTGAAGGTGTGTGATTGAAAGAATACGGTGGATATGTATCCATTTCCCAACTGAGCTCTTCCAATGGATTCTTGGACTATGTAGGCTGAATTATCATGATCAAAAACAAACACTCTCCATTGACCAAATAACACCTCTTCTCTTTAAGTTTTGGATTCAATCAGTCGAGTTGGTCACAAAAGACATGAAATGTTAGAATTTGATTAAATGATTAATTAGCAGGATTTGTAATTGAATGAACCCATCTCCATATCCGGAAAACGCTCAACAAAGCCTGATTAGGGTGAAGACCTTGCTTTGGTTGATCTTTTTGCTATTACCTTGGTGGAATTCATTGCATTTTACTCTTAAAATATTTGCAAAGCGCCCCATTTTTGTCACCAATAAAGAATAAATTAAAAACGGTGACTAAACTTCTATATAGTGAACAACGATGCAATATTTCCGTATTCCGATCTATTGAGATACCAGGTCGTGCGGAGTTCATTTGGCAAATTTACACACCCTGTCAATATTTCGCAAATGCGAAATAGATTATGATGAATTAAGCTCCCTTTCAAAAATTTAACAGTTGCATTGCTATTTTTCAAAGAGCTGTTGTAATTAGTTCATCATCAATAGCATTGTATCATCAAGCTGAATTCTCCTTCTCGCAATCTCTGAAACCATCGTTGGCATTCTCCCTCGTTCAAAACATTATCGCCATAAACTTCAATTTTACAGCAATTTCAGCAGTATTCCATTTTATAAAATTAGAAATGATGTGTCCTATATGCTCTTTAATACTATACATATTTGTGATTGGTTATTTAATCAATAAGGCAGACCTTCTTGCACAGTAGTTATCTTTGGAATGAAGCTTTCACTCCTTAGTTCTGCTGCAAAAACGTTCAAACTCCTCATTTAGGCAAAGTGGCACAAGTCTGAAAACTATGATTAAAAAAACGAGATAAGTTCTAGACTGTCTTTATGTTTATATACTATTAAAGGGTTTTACTATTTCATTCTTATTCACCTTAACCTCTTATTGCAGCTTATTTTTATTTCTCTTTTCTCAGTTTGTTCTATTGTTTTCTAATGAGCAAATATTCCTTTGCTTCTAGCAGCAGTTTCCTTTTTTTTAATTATATTAATTTAAGGCATTGTTATAAAAAAATCATTGTTGTAGTTCTGCATCTTCTCTGCATAGCACCCTCGTGCTTCTTAAAGGTTCGACGATAAGCTTCGGTAAATGATAATAAATAATACTATACTTTCCTGTGATACTTCTTTTTTAGCTATTTTTCCTAGCAAGTTTTCTAAAAATGTTTTAAGGTCATATTAGCAACATTTTGTGTTCATAGATTTTAGAATAAGGGGTAATCTTTTATAAATACTATACATTATTTACTGTGCGTGTATTTTCTGTTTTTTATCTGAATGCAACAATGGACTCATCTTCGAGGTCTGCCCCCTTTTTCAGGATGCTACGTCAAAACATGCTGAATGAATTTCCCAGGAGGAAGTGTCGCTAAAGAAGATAGAATTACGTGCACAAACAAACGCTTTGTTATCATCTCCTAGGCGTGAATAATCCATTATCGGCTATTTATATAGGAAGAAACGTTGTCTCCATAATCTATCGACCTCGGAACTCGACTTAAACTGAGGTCTTTTCATTGATCTCGAAAAAAGAGGTTAAGTTTATATGTGAGAGGTTCGTCTTGGGAGTGATGTATTGGCGAGACTTGCGTTTCTGTCTATGTGACTATTCCTTGTCCTCTTAAATTGGTTTGGGCTTTGCAAAGAGAAGATAGTACAATGAACAAACAAATAAATATACAAAAAGCTGAAAGAATGAAAAAGGCAATGATAAGAAAATGGCTTTTATTCGAAGCCTCTTCAGTTTTTTACACATGTATAAAATAACCTGTAAATTGCGACAATTTGCTATGCAGAGCTGATATTTTCAGGAAAGGGCCAAAGGGGTTAAGATATGTTTTCTTTCTCGAAGTCAGTGTTTTGTATTCACGGTATGTTTATTGGGTCTGATTTACTTCGAGTTGTTAGCTGCATTTGCTGTCATCGATAGTATTTTGTTCGTTTGTTTATAGAATTTTTTTTTTGTATATTCATAATACTCTAGACCAGTGGCGCACAACTCCAGGTCCGCGGGCCACACGCGGCCCGCGTGAAGGTTGGATGTGACCCGCGAAATCCAGATCATTCTATTTTTGTTCTTCGTTAATTTATTTTTATTGAAACGCGATTTCGGCATCACTACCAATTTGTTTGTTTACATTTTTTTGAGCGGGATTTCATTGTTGATACATTGACGTAGGCGATGCTGTCTTAAGCTAATTTCGGGATTCCTGTTAGAAATTCGAGCCAATAGCTGTTGTTAGTTCAATCATTGAATCTTTGGTCTAACTTTAGGAGGCATAGGGGTATGATGTATTATTACCTCTGCTAAGGAGGTTGTTTTCGGTAGCTTTTGTTTGTCTGTCTTTTAGCAAAATAACTCAAAGAGGTATGGACGGATTATGTCGAAATTTTCGAGACACGTCCGAAATGGGACTGGGAGTAATTGAGTATATTATGGAAATGATAGGGATTAAATCATGGATTCTGGATCGTTTTTTATTTAGTTATTGTTTTCTTTTAATTTAGTTATTCTTAAAATCTCAATTTTTTGTAATTGTGCTTTCAGAGTGCTTTATAGTTTTTTTAAAGCAAATAGTACTGAGGAAATTTAAATAGTCTCTTTTTAGCAAGTGAGAAATAGTTGAAGCAATATTTAGATCATATTCCTTCTCAGTGATGTTTGTTAGAAAATTAATTCTAATATTGTTTGACCGGTTCACTGTCAGCCTGTATAATTTTACTTTCATACTCTCATCACTTTCCTATGAGGTTATTTTTGCATATAATTTAATGATGGTTTATTTTTGTTTTATTTTTAACAGAATTTGATGTGTTTAAAGATAAATACTAAAAGAAAGCATGATGATGATCGGCTGTTCCAAGACGAGTGAACCCTAAAATAATTATTTTTTGACTTCAAGGGGAATCCATTGTGTCTCCTGTGCAAAGAGTCTCTTGTTGTATTAAAAACTTACAACTTGAAAAGGCATTATGATACGATGCACCGTGGTAAGTATTTCAATACTACGGGAAAGTTAAGAGAAGATTTAGTCAGCAAACTTCATTCAGAATTCGTTATCTGCTACGCAAATCTTCTTCAGAAAACTTGCTCACCAGAAAGATACCGTGGTTACTGCAAGCTACATTGTTGTGCAGAAGATTGCTCGATCCTTGAAACTATTTACAGATGAAGAATTCTTCAGAGATTGTATGAAAGACGTAGAGAAGCTCATCTTTCCTGAAAAAGCACACCTGTTTGACTAAATCAGTCTATAAGGAATGACCAATGTGCGAAGAATTAAAGAAATAGAAAGAACATCACCAAACAATTGTCCTTAAAATATAATGAGTTAATTTTCTTTTCCCTTGCTTTTGATAAGAGCAATGATATAATCGACACTGCCCAACTATCCCTGTTCATTCGTGGTATTTCAGAGGATTTTAATTTTCTTGGTTTTATTGGTCTTCACGATCGTACATGTGATATTGACATACAGACAGCCATACTGGAGTTGGTTCAGCTGAAGGTATCAGATTACAGTGGTCCAAGTTAGCAGGGCTCACGACAGATGGTGTTCCGTCTATGGCAGGGAGTGAGAACGGGGCTATAGCTCTCCTGAAGAACTACGTTCGCAACGAGAATCGCGAACAAGATGTTCTCACTATTCACTGCATCATACACCAGGAAGTCTTTTGTGGAAAGGCCTTGAAACTTGATCATGTGATGCGCGTCACGCCAACATGCGTCAATGAGATTCGGAAGACAGGATTAACGCATGGCCAATTCTGATCCTTTTTGAAAGAAGTTGAGGCACAATCCATGGATCTAAGTTTTCATTGTGATGTCCGATGGCTTACTAGAGAAAAGGTTCTGGAACGCTTCTTCTATCTCCGTCAACAAGTGATAGTGTTCTTGCAAGAGAAGAAACCGACATTGAAGACTAAAAATGGAGTGAAGGTGGTAGATGTTCTCTCTGGTTCTACTTGGTTGTTTGATCTTGCATTTTTAGTCGATATTAGCCAGCATCTCAATAATTTGAATCTCAAAATGCAAGGTCGTATTTAGCTCATTACAGATTTACTTCGTGATGTCCAAGCTTTCCGAAGCAAACTTGTTCTTTTCCAGAAACAGTGTCTAAAAGCAATGGATTGCAGTTTAAGACCATGAGTTCTATTCTTGATAATATGGGTTTTGTTTCAGATTTCGATAAATACACCAAACATTAAAAATTCCTTGAACATAATTTCGTGAAACGATTCCAAGAAACACCCATTCAGAGTAGATGCCGAAGAGCTCGTGGATCCAGCGACCCAACCTAAACTCCTGGATCTGCAAGCTGATTGAAATTTAAAGGCTTGCTTTGAAGATTACTCTCTCATTGAGTTCTAGCGGCGTCTCAATACAAAATTATATTTAAAGCTGCTTACAAATGCTAAGTTTTGGGCTGTGCAGTTTGGGTCCACATATACTTGTGAGCAGTCGTTTCGATTATGAATCTCAATAAATCGAAGCATCGATCCAAAATAACAGATGAACATCTTGACGCGTGTTTAGAATCGCAATATCTCAATTGGAAGCAAACGTGGGGAAATTGGTGGAACAACAATGGCTTAAAAAGAGTGTATTTGATGCAAGGGAAAATACGTTTTAAAATGCAATTCGAACAATGAATTTATAAATATAAATTAATGTGAGAATTGCTCGTTTTTATTTTCCTATTCGGCCCGCCACCCATTTTGAGTTGTATACCTCTGCTCTAGACATTTCTCATAACCCTCTTTTCTTGATGTTTTTGTGCGCTTTTCTACTTTTTATTGCCGTTTCTGATACTTTTATAGAGGCATGTTATTCCTGGAATTTTTAAACTTTGTATTTCACTTCACTCTTTAAGGAATCTTTTTGAACTTCCAATGAAAGCCCACACAAACAATAACTCCACACCTTTCGGGGACTGGGATAGGATGCTATACAGTACATTAGTATGATTTCATCCTTATACCCTTTTGTGTTAAATTCTTGGCAGGGATTCAAGCTATACTCGTTAAACTCTGATATGCTAAATGGTAATGAGATGAGCCGATAAGAGCCCCTTACTCTGTAAGAAAATAATAAGGGTGGATTAAAGGCATATATAGAACCTGAGCCACTTTTCAAAGCGAGATATAAATATCAGACAAAGATTTTGGAAGATTTTCCATCAGGTCTTTACATGAGTACTGTCCGAATTTCTGGTACCAGAAAAAAATATATTGAATTTTATGATTCATTACAATTTATTCATGCAGAAAATTCCTATAATTATCAATGATCAGTCCCAACGATTTAGAAACTTCTTAATACATACAATTTGTATAGTTTGTTTAGGTTAAGATGAAAGGAGTGTATAGTATATTCGTTTATTTCCTTCCCGAGTAGGTGGTCATCTGATGAAGCAAGGTTTGGGTAATAAGGATGGTGTGAAAGTGTATCTCAACCTAAGTCTTCAATCATTTAAGACGTATTAATTTTAATTTGAGCTGTACATTATCATTATGAGCAACCTGCGTTTGTGATTTATCAGAGGTCCTTACTTTTTTAAAAAGCGTTTAAGTGGTCCAAATGATAATAACAAATGTCACATATAATCGTTTTATTAAGGGGTAACAACTGAGTGAATCACACGAACCCAATTATGCTAAACACTTACAAAAGTATTCTTATTTTGAAGTGCCCTTCAGGATTTTGATTAAGCAAGTTCCCGTCTCACTAAACTGTTGTCTGAGTCGGTTTATTTACTATCAGTTCTTTCCCATTGGGCATTTCTATCGGTAGAAATTCATCCCCTCGATCACGTAACTTTGCTCATCTCATTATTTTCTCTGAAATATCCCTTCAGAGCAAAAATCTTACTTCGTGTAATGTCTTTCCCTGCTTAAATCCTTGTTTTGATTGTTCCTTAGCTTACAAACACCAAAATCAGAACCGAGGCCATCAACAATGGTGATTAATTTTGATCATCTAATATTTATTTCACTTCCTGTAATTTGCTTCTTGCAATGCAAAATTATACTTGATGCAATTTTAAAATTTTGCATTTCTTAAGTTATCTATTTACATCTTTTACTGTTATTTCTTGACAATTATAGTTTTATAGTAAAGCAAGAAACACGTATAAGCGTCATTGACCACGGAAAGTAATTCCAGGTTACTCCTTTGTTCTCTTCTTTTTACAAATCCTTCATTGGCGTCAGAGTTCCTTTTATTGCCAAAACCAATAAAATTATTCACATTTGTAATTGTTTATTTGATATAATTTACCATTAAATGATAAAATATTATATTAACTTGAACTTAACTTGCATTTTGTAGCAGGACATTGAATACACGTCACTGATTAATATTTTTAATTATTTACTCGGTTAAGATTTGAATAATTTCGGTGATTGCATAAATATTACATATTCTAAAAGTAATAAAAAATTACGCTACTACAAAATTACGGATCCGAAAGACAAAGAAAGTTCCCATCTACCATTTACCACAAAGTGGTATTGTGGGATTCATCACCAGTAAAACTACCTGCCCCTTCCACCCACTTTATGTTTTGTTAAATACGATACCACCCATCAATGTGTCCTTCATAGTGATGAGGTTTTATGTACTGTATCATATCGTTCCTAAGACTTTATTTCCACAAATTTTAAAAATTTACCTCCTAGATAGGTTAAATACAAATTGAAAAAATAATACCTTATATTTTGTTCTTTGGTCTTTGTTAAAATTATGGCTGTCATAGTTTTTATTAACATTCAGTATTCTTCTCAATAATTTTGTCCCATTCCTCAAGACAGTACATCAAAACTCGTCCTGAATCTTTGAGTTTCTTTAGTTGTGGGCCTGTTTTAATTCTATCCCCATATTTTCTATGGGGCTTAAGTCTTGTCTTTGTGATATGCAATTTCAAACGATTTTGAAAACTTCAAACCTGTTTTTCACTATGAATTATTATGTTTTCGAAAACCTCCTCCGGAAACTCATTTTTCTTGATGATAGTCAGTGTTCTTTGATATTGTAATATATTATAATGTCCTCATTATTTAACCATTTTTAACACTATTCCGATAATATTAGTAGCAAAGCAATACCAATAGCATTATCCTTCCTCTACCTTGAATTCTAGTTGGTATGGGTTTTATTCGGAAGAGCTTAACCAGTTAGCCGCCAAACTTATTTTCTTCATTTATATCTAAATACTTTTATTTTCCTGTGGTCACTCCATAATATTTTTTTTCAAAATTATTATCACAGGAAATTTCTTCTTTATTGCATGTTTTATTTACAAAAATAGGGTTTATTTTTAGCTGGGTAGCCGCAGAGGTGATTTTGGTATTGGAATCTCTTCAGTGTCATCTCTGAAACATTAAATTTAGCTAACGCAAAACATTGGCGTATTTGATTTTTATTGGTGTATGAGGCAACTTTAACCTTATTTACAATGTTACTAATATTAGTCACTGATAATTTTGTCCTCTTTCCAATTGTTGGCAAATTATTCACTGTTGCAGTGTCCTCCCACTTGGGTAGGATTGTCGAAACTGATGCCCGCTGACTTTCATTCTCTTGGATATTTCCTCGTCTGTGTTCCCGGCGTCTCGAAATGCAATTACATGCTCCTTTAATCTTCCATACTTCCTTTCTTTTTTACATTCGAGGAAGATGTAGCACCATTATGATAACAGTTCCATGACTAAAGGTACCTCCTTTACACCTAATTCGATTTCGTAGTTATTTAAGAAAGTTCTGGAGAAGCCTAATTTTGGTTAAAACCATTGAAAGGATTTATTGAAGATGAGACGAAATTACAATTATGCTTTTACCAAAAATTAACTGGTGTATGTATATATTGTACTTACTTATATCCAGTATATATTATATTCATTCTGATAACTATATATAAATGGGTTAAATAGACTATTTTTAGAGCAATATTATGATGGAGAAATGCATACATACTACTAAATTATGCAATACCGATAGGTATATATATTTTAAATTTTGATAGAAATTGTACTTCTTGGCCTGACATACTTGCCCTAAGATCTACCGTAATGAAATAGCTTTATGGAAGTATATATTAGCCATTGGAGCCACTTCTGGTCTCATACTTCTAGTTCCATATCATGTCGTGGACCCCGTTTTGAAAGATGATTTCAAGATGTTTACCAAAATCGTATTACTTCACGCTTACTCGTCCCCATTTCTTCCTATTCCCTCTTCTCCAAATCTATATCCGTCCTTTGTTTAAAAAATGAGCAAAGCCTGATTCGTCCAAAAAGATTATGCCTTGCCAAAATTCCAAAACCTATTCGCCTATTTCTTCAGTCTACTCATTCCTCTTCATATTATTGGTCATGGGTACAAAAAGTTTCATCCTGGTTGCACGTTCATTATAGTTCTCGGTCTGATTTGGAATCTTTCAGCCAATCTAGTCGCTTTTAACCGAGGGTTGTTCTCAATGGATATTTGAACAACAAGAAAACATCGTTCAGAAAGCACATTGCGACCAAGATTCAAATTCAAGGATGTTTTACTTTTTTACTTAAATTGAATTATGATTTTTTTGATAAATAAATTGGGTTTTGGAAAATTTCTCACAATTTGTCTGGGTGATAATCCACCTTTAGATTTAATAACAATCCATCCTCTTTGAAAATCTAAAATTCACTTAAATTTTGCTTTCTAGTCGAATATATTAATCTTTGAAAAGATAAAAAACAAATAATAATAATAATAATGAAAAATCTAAATAGAACTATTTGTTCATAAAAGTACTTGTCTATTTATTATTGCATGTCTTTGCTCATTAAAGAAACATACCATTAATATTAACCCCTATGAAATACCTAATACATATCTCGTATTTTGGGCTCTACAAGGCAACTGAATCCAATGATGAATATTATGATATTTAGAAGCGTTGTCTTCCGTTAATAAAATCACAAAATACAGGATGTGGAAGGTATTCGTTTGCATGATGTCTGTCTCAGGATAAAATAAAACTGTTTTTATTTTTTGAGATATATTCGTGAACTTTGAGTTAGTTTGGATTGATGACAAGTTATGTCTACCTCACTCAATGAACCTTCCTGTGTCCTCAATGACAGCCTCCAGAAGACCTTGGAACCGCCCACAGGCTTTCGTCACTATTCCCAGTTTTAGGCCCCTGAAGGCATTGGTTATCCTGGCCCCCAGCTTGGCCTTGGCATTGCTGTTGGATTTGGAGATTTCTCGTCCAATCGCGCCAAACACAAAGAAGTCGAAGGGAAGCCAAGTATCAGATGCTGTGTAAACAAAATATTCTCCGACAGCCAGTGTAGGGAGTCCTGGCTCGTGTGGCAGGGCACTGAGTCAGGTGGCACACGGAAGGCCACCCTGTAACTACCCGGTCTATCCAAGGCTTCACCACCTTACACAGTAAATGGATGTAGCCGTCGGTACTTAGAATGACACCCTTATGGGAGAAGTGCTGTCATGACGTCACCTCCACTGCTGACGACACCAAGACCCTGATTTTTCCTGGAAATTTCATTTGCATGAGTCTGGGTACGTCCATGGGTGCGACAACGCACCACCAGTTGTACCGAAAGTTGATCTTATGGTCTTAGCAGAGATTCTTTTCTTGGGAGAAGAACAACAACATTTATGGCTTCAACGGGTGTTTCAACTTATAGATCAGTTTTTTGGTGTGCTTGAATAATTTTTCCTGCATCACCTTGGACAAAAGATTTCCTTTCCTAATCTTGTATGAAAAGTAGCCTATGGCCTAATGCACCACCAGCTTGATTAGCTTTTCATCCATGTCTATCTCCCATACAATTGCATGCATCAAGTTTCTGGGATCTTTTACATGATATCATGGGTTTCAGTGAAGAATTCCGGCGTTCTGATAGCGTCAGATGGTCAACCATGGTTTTTCCTCTCTTTTTTCGCCTTGTAGTCGAATTCTGAATCTTTTGACTCTTCTCTGACCTTTCCCACCTGCCTCTTGCTGACGTTGAGGAAGTTTGAAATCTCCTTGTTTATTCTTCCGGCACGGGCTCTAAGGAGGGTTCAAAATTGCCCATAGTCAATTATTCACCAAAATAAAGCAATAAATGGTTATTTTCTTTAGAAAGAAAAAGACCGACAACGACGCTAAAAAAATATGCGTTGAAAATTGCAAACGAATTCTGTCCGCGCCCATTCCATCCATTTACGCACAAATAGATTTCCTTTGATCTTTCTCTCCCAATTAATAAATCACCCATACTCAGAGTCCCTCTTAACTATCCTAACTAATTCCTTGTTCTACTACTTTCTACCATTCTACATCTTATTCAAACCATATATATATATATATATATATATATATATATATATATATATATATATATATATATATATATATATATGTCAAATGAATATAGAAGACGCACATATGTAGACTCCTATCATTCTATGTTAAAATATGATCCCAATTTTCCGGACTATCTTATGAATAATATTCGTTTTCTTTATTAGTCCAAAGTCTTTAAAATATTTTTAGCCACTGCTCTAAATAAAGAGTTATTTGGAGAGTACGTCACTATAGCTCTTTTTACCTCCCTTCTTTTATACTCTTCTCTGAAGTGCATCAGTAGTAAGGGAATCATAGGGTCTTTCAAATGTCAACAAAAGAAATTAATTTTCATTAGTTGCCACAATGGTTAAATCCTTGATAAAACTGTAGCAAAATTTGACTTTTGTCTGCCTCTTGGATTAAAAGTATTTTCCAATTGTTTGTGGCCTTATTAAATAAAAAGTATCAATTCTAATCCCCAAACTTTGCTTTTGTGGGTAGGACATTAAATTAATAAATTAGACATTTTATGGTAAATAACATTATTTTGATACAAATAGTAAAAATATATCAAAAGTTTCAAGGGTTATGTTTTTTGTCAGTGTATGGTATAAACATGATATACTGTATTTAAAAAGTTATAAAAACAGTAGTACAGCAGTAATATATATTATTTCCCTTATATTTTGTTTTTTTGGCGACCTGGATAGCAATAATAATTCCCTAACATGCCATATAGATTCAGCACTAATTTGGTGAAAAATATTATGTAGATCTTTCTAGAACTTTCGAGAATTTTTTATATATTTAAAGAATTTCTAGAACATTCTGGCAACATAGATGACTGTATAAATACAAAGAATGTCTACTCAACAGATCAGTTTAACTCTAGCCGGTCACAGCGCAGACATCTTCAGTCCTCCTTGATAGAAGAATTCGTCACACATGGCATCAAGAGGTTGTAAGCATCAGGCAGACGCATTTTGCTATGTCTGCGGCGAATTTATTAAGATAAGAGACTAAACGTATTCGGTAGAGAGATCTGCTAAAATATATAAAGCCTACAAGGCATATTTCGGCATGTCAGTTGGAGATCAGGACAAATCTTGGGCACCTCATTTCACCTGCGAACTCGGCCAAAAAATTCTGCAAGGTAATATATATATATATATATATATATATATATATATATATATATATATATATATATATATATATATATATATATATATATATATATATACAGGGTGTCCTAAAAGTCCCCCTACATAGAAAAAACTATAACACCACCTTTACCTGTAATTATGTATATATATATATATATATATATATATATATATATATATATATATATATATATATATATATAAATATGGTTTTGTTTATTTGGATACTGGATTTTTTTAACATTTCTAATAACACTAAGTGAAAAGTATTTGTATATTTATACTTATGTTTTCATTTTGTTTTTTTACTGGATAGTGCGGAGGAGAAAAGAGAGCTATGAATTTCGCAATGCCATGAATTTGGAGGGAGCCAACTGACCACTCAAACAATTGTGCATGGTGAACCCTTCCAACTTCGAGGCAAAAATGTGCCTGTCATCATGTATTCAGACCTTCACTCATCTATTGCGCCAGTGCCACACAGTTTTGAGATCTCTGTCCCCACTTCGCCAAAAAGAGAACAGCAATTTTTAGAAAAGAAAAGCAGTTCAGAAGAGGATGAAATCATTAATCCAGATAGCAGAGGTGCAACTGAGGAGAGAATCCCATACTACCCCAACCAAATAGATCTCAACGACCTTGTCAGAGATCTTGGTTTCACAAAGTCCAATGCCGAGCTTATAACTTCGAGACTCAAGCCGTGGGATTTGTTAGATGACAGTGTGCAAATATCTGGTAAGATAAGATAAGCTTTGATTTTGTCACAACGTGACCGGTCTGTTTGAGGCAATCGGAATAGCCAGTAACCCCATCGAGTGGCGCCTCTTCGTTGATATTTCGTTCAGGAGCCTAAAAGCAGTGCTGCTTCATAACGGGGACATGTATCCATCTCTCCCTTTTGCTCACTCGCTTCAACTCAAAGAGGAATACAGCATTGTCAAGATATTTCTAGATGCAGTGAAATATGAGGAGTACGGTTGGGAGGTTTTTGGAGAATTCAAAATTATGGCCTTCTTGATGGATTTCCACGGCGGCTTTACCAAGCTTCCTTGTTAGTTTTGCCTTTGGGGCAGCAGGGACACTGCGGTACACTACTATTAGCGGGTTTGGCCACAACGGACCGAGTTTAGTGTGGGGAGAAACAACTACAAGTGGCAGCATTTGTTGGACACCGAAAAGTACTGTTTCCTCCTCTGCACATAAAATTAGGCCTTAAGACACAATTCTTCAGAGCTCTATATAACGAGTCTGCAGCTTTCAAGTATTTCCATGATTTCTTTCCTAAGTTATCTGTGGCACAGGTGGAAGCCGGAGTCTTCGTCGGTCCATAAATAAAAAAAAGATCATGGAGTACAAGAAGTTTCCCGAGAAGCTCACTAAGACGGAAATAAGCAGCGTAGGACAGCTTTATCACAGTGATTCTGGGCTTCCTAGGTAATCTCAAAGCCAAAAACTATGTAGAGGTTGTTGAGAACTTGGTGATAAACTACGGCAAAATGGGTCGTAGGATGTCCCTGAAAGTCTATATTCTTGACGCTCATCTTGATAAATTTAATGAAAACTTGGGAGTGTATTCCGAGGAGCATGGCGAGCGATTTCATTAGTATCTACTGGACTTTGAACGCCACTATCAAGGCTCGTATAATGAAAATCTGATTTGAGACTATATTTTGGTGTTGATTCTTGATATTAATTTACAGTATAAGCGTAATTCACGGGAAACTACTCATTTCTAATATTTTAATTGTCTCATTTATGTTATTCTAGAATAAATAAATGCTATTTTTGTATGATGTTGTTTTGTTTCTGCTTACTGTAAATGAAAGTTCAAATTCGTTACTTCTTTCTAGAGAGGATAGGTAAATTTCATATAAATATCATTATCCTGAACACAAAGGCAAAGTTTGAAATAAATAACAGTTTTTTCATGTATTCTAGATACAAGCAAATAGAAAATTACAGGTGCTACCAAAGACAAAAATCGTGTTATACAGTGTACTCATATGGACATCGTTGCAAATGTACTCTGCTTTGACACTTACCCCTTGCAAATTTTTACTCAAAGTACAAATAAAAGTACCCAAATTAAAATGCAATTAAGTAAAATTAATGAAGTATCTTCTTCGTGAAGTACTCAAGTATTGAAAGTAAAAAGTAGCGGCAAATATTAAAGTACCCATAACCTTAGACACTATTCTGTATACTGTACAGTAAACACTTTTATACCCGCTGTACTGACCCTTATATATTGGAATTCAGTTAAACTGGTCTTAACACTCGAGATGTAAATATCCTTCTTTTGATCAGAATGTCTAGTTTATATGAAAAGTAAAATTAACTCACAAAATTATCCAAGTTAACAGAATTCCAGAATACAAATTAAAAGATATACAAAGGAATTAATTACCGATATATTTTTTATTCAGCTTCACACGAAACTGATTTTCTAAGTTCTGACTATCGAACCGCGAACGCTTTGAGGCTAAAATTAGTCCTTCAGAGCTAAACATGCGCTTCTAATCAGCAGATGCAGGTAGTAAGGATATTTAACTTAAGTGAAATAAAACACAATGCAGGAAAGCATCTCAGGATTTCTATATCACTGCCTGGGCATGAGAAGTACCTGTCAACTCTACAGCCTTGGCCAAAAGTATTAGGCCACCCTAGTGTTTCTGGGTTCTGCTATATCAATGTTAATGAAACACGTGTGTATGGTGGTTTATGATATATTACACAATATACATTAGTTTAATATCTAAACGACCCTCATTTAGCTTCAATTACCGCTTTTATACTGTACTGTACGTATGTAACCAATTTTGTGTAAAACCAACGTCCACAATTAACCTATTTTCCCTTGATTATTCCAGTGTTTTATGACAAAATGCATTGTAAATACAGTTAATAAACAGTAAAATGCCTAAAACAAGGGAGTTGAGTGAGTGTGAGCGAGGTCAAATCGTAGCTCATTATAAAGATGGAATGTCTCAAAGGCAAATTGCTCAAAAGATGAAATATTCTCGATTTGCGGTGCAAACGACTCTCAAGCACTTCAGAGAGCCAAAAGATGTGAAGACAATGCAAAGAACATGTATAGAAAAGGTTACAACGCCTCGCAATGACAGATCTATCATCCGTCAGTCACTCAGAAGCAGGAGAAAAACATCGTCAGAGCTCTGTGCGGACTTCATCGAGGCAGGTACATCTCAAATATCAACCTGAACTGTTAGAAGAAGGCTTGTAGATTACGGTCTGAAAGGGTGTAAAGCCAGAAAGAGGCCATGGAGTTCTGACACGAATACGAATAAACGTCTTCAGTGGGCCAAAAAACACTCAAATTGGACTAGTGAGCAATGGTCGAAAGTCATATGGTCTGATGAAAGTAACTATGAGGTAAGATAGTACAAGTATTCAATCAACATATAAACTCAAAATATCTGTGTGTTTTTACCAAAATATATAAGAAATATCCAACATAAGGATAATATTATCGTTCATGTTTTTACTTAGGCTTTCGGCACATCTGGTGCAACTTTCGTGCGTCGCAGAGTTGGGGAAGCATTTTAGGCTGAATGTCTGGCACCAACCGTAAAACATGGGTGTGGTTCTATCATGTTGTGGGCCTGCATGTCTGCCACAGGACCCGGAGAAATGTTTTTATGTCAGGGAAGGATGAATTCAGCTACCTATGTCTCCATGTTATCGGATGTTAAAGATCCATCAATGGCTAAATTACATCCAGGAGTGTCGAAAAACTGTTATGTTTTAACAGCACAACGCTCCATGTCATGCAGCTAAGAATACTCGTAAATGGTTTGAGACGCAGGGTATTATTCCCATGGACTGGCCAGCTCAAAGCCCCGACCTAATCCGATTGAACACCTATGGGGAATTCTTGGTAAAGCTAAGCTACTAAGAACACAACAATTAAAAATGAAGAGCATTTGTACCAAAAACTTAGAGAAGAATGGAGTAAGATTTCGCCTAGCACCTGCAAAAAACTAGTTGATTCTATGCCTAACCGTATAAAAGCGGTAATTAGAGCTAAAGGAGGGTCAACCAAATATTAAAACTAATCTAATGTATATTGTGAAATATACCGTAAACTACCATGTCCACGAGTTTCATTAACATTGAGATAACAGAAACCAGAAATACTGGAGTGGCCTAATACTTTTGGCCATGCTGTATGTGGGTAATATGTGGGTATTTTTACCAAATAGCTTATACACTACATAGGTAAAATCATGAATACCCACCTCAATGTGTTTCTTTAAATTTGAAGGCGAATTGATGTATGCGGTCACCCCGGTAACTTTCTTCAAACACAACAAACATTGCAGCTTTACCGAGTTTCACACATTCTTCTTGTACTTGAAAAATGATTTCAAGTATGGCCATGGGTGGGGATCGCCACTATTTTTATTTTCAATGGTAGGAGTAGAACTCATGATGCTCCAGTAATGGTGCGGTAGCACGCTAGAGTCTAGGACAATAAGGAATAATTTAATTAATTGGCGCTCTTTCTCAGACGAGAAAGTGGGAGAGACAAACGAATTGTCTATCGGGTATTAAAGGATGCATGTGATTGGTTAAAACATGAACAAGCGCTTATGATTGGTTCAAACCAGAGTACACGCTTTTGATTGGTTATCGTCTGATTTTGCTTCTACGTCTGTGACTGGCCAAAATTAACTGATAGGGTAACAAATACTTCTATGCTTTTCAAATGTAATGAATTAAAAGTAACATAATAAAAAAACGTAAGTAGAAGTGAAAGTATTAAAATTATTAAATACTCTTTATGGAATAAAAAGTATAACAAAGTTACTTGAGTACAGTACTTAAAAAATTTTACTTCGTTACTTCACAACTCTGCATATAGACCAAAGTTTCTTATCAAATCTATTTGTACTATATTAGATATAATACCCCCAAAATGCAGTAGTTTTCAGAAGAATCTGTATGAAAAATAGTTTACTAATATTAAATGAAAATAATATATTTTATAACAAATTTGAAATATTTAATAGATATCTTGGCTTTCTACGACATACTTATTGTTTGGTAGATAGATCCTTCAGAATAACCCCAAATGGCGAACATATCCTGCATTGCAGATGTCTTGCTCTTGCTTTGCAACTCTCAAAACCAAATAAAACCACAATAAATGACAGATATGCCCTAATTCGCGCGTAGGAATAGAGTTTTCTCTCTGTAATCATCATGCTTATGTTGTCTGATCTTTCTGTTTCCTGAAAGTTGTTTATACATTAATCCTTTTCTTGGATAGAATTATCAATTCTAATAAATAGTAGATAATTATTAGAAAAAAAAACCCATACCAGAGTTAATAAAGTCTATTATATTTATTCTTTTCATTTAAAATGAGATAAAAAGATTCCTAGCAGTAACCAATGTCAGATGATGGAGGGAGGTTGATGGAATCTATTGCTAATTTACAGGTCATTTTATTCATATTTCTTACTTGCCCACTATTGTCAATCCTTGACATATATTTTTTTGTTATCATTTCCAATATAACCATTTGTTAACAATAGGATTGTTTTAACTAATATCTAGCCAATCTTATTAGTGATATCCCCACAGATAATGCAATTTCAATTTATTTTCCAATATTTCATATTTCCTTTTGTCTGCTATACTTTGATGCTATTCTTCCCCCCTTCTTATTTATCCTCGAGTAGTTATAGTATTTAGTTTCATCTCTGTTTTTTTCTTATTCAATATCATGTTTTTATCTATTCACCTCTCCTCTTCTTACCTTTTTATTGCCCCGTTGTCCTGTAACATCTTTTTCTAGAGGGAACAGATCTTTTTCCTCGTCTGTGTTTCAAATCCGGGCGCTTTATAGATACTTTAATAATCATTGTGTCATCATGTGTTTTAGTAATTACCAATGGTCACAAGAGACCGATTATTAACTTTTTTTTTGTAGACACTCCATTATTATTATTTGACTCAAAACATACCAACAGTATATATAATAACGTTAAGAAGCAATTTAGGCTCATTTCATGGCAGAGTTGATGCGTTACGACAAGAAGCAGTTTAGGCTCATTTCATGGCAGTGTTGAGGCGTTATCCTCAGTGCAATGAGAGCAGCCATTGAGATGCGTCTGCGAGACACGAGCCTGTGCCACTGTGGCAGAGATACCTCCTTTAAGCTGTGGATCAATAAGTCTCGAAAAATGCCATTCGCTTTACTTATTCTGAAGTATCTGCCACTCACTCTCCTGCCCTGCTGAAACACTCGACACGCCTTGGCCCATGATCATTGCGAAAATAATGATGGGTAGTTAAAATCTATGGAACATTTCCTATCTAAAGGAGCAAAATACTGATAGTTTACCTACCCTCTATGATTGGCATATTTCAATACTCGGTAGCAAATGTGGGCATTTGGGATACTGCCTAAGCAAATGGTAAGGGTCGTTGTGGAAAGTTAAGCCGTAGTGGGCATGAATTGTCACCGGACACGAGGCACGATTACGGTCAACTTACAGTATTCAAATCATAACTATAAATGTATATGGAGGAAGTGGAATACCAATACCATCTTTCAGTGGATCTTAAAAAGCGACTAAGGGAGATAAAGACCTCTGTCCTGGGAACCCACGAACCCGAATATTTTTTCCTAAGACCAAAATATGCAAATGGTTCGATGAGTGAATGAGACATAAAGCCTACAAAGAAATGATAGGCTTTCGAAGAAATAAAAATGAAACGTTGTGAATGTGTAGTAAAAACTTTACTTAAAGCACGCGAACAACGATTTACGTTTGTTTTCTGTGGCCTTTTATTTCGGAAATGGTCGAAACGATGTGTGCCGAGAGAAGCTTTAATGATGCACAAACCAGGAGTCTTCGGAAGCTAAATTTATTAGACATTCACGAAACTACTCTCTGGTTTGTGGTACCTAATTACTGAAGCTCTGTATTTTATATATACTTTTCATCCCCTTGAGATGTATCACTTAATTTTCGAACACTTTTCAAGACTTTCCTGGGAGAGATTTCTGTTTTGTTATTTGCTTCCTTGTATTTAGTAAATAACTCGAAAAGGTTTTGCCTATTATGTTACGTAGGAACTTTTCCTCTTTTCTGTCATGATGATTGTTCTTCTCTGTTATGCATACTCTTGGATCTTATCTATTATCACACAAATTGGCGTCCGTGAGACTTAATATAACAAATCGTAATGTTTGCCATTTAAAAGTGGCAATCTGTGGAATGTCGTTAGATTTGAAGGCTAATTAATGTCAATGCATTTCAACGATGTTTGATCCATAAGTTTCCTATCTGAACCGAACTGAAGACTTTCGTATAGGGAATTACGAGTGAAAATTACATTCTAATAAAATTAATTGCATTGGAACTTATTCAAAATGTACAAAAGTACAGTTAGCTTAGTTCCATTTTAGGGGGAAGATTTGTTTGATAAACAAATATTTCTACTTGCGTTGTGATCCATTTCATAATATTTTTTCATTAATTACTGCCAGCTCAGATATGACTAGTGAAAAATTAAACGATCTACTTCATGAACTTCTCTCTTTATGGATAAGTGCGATTGTTGATTGCAATTCCTATTACCTTAATTTCTGTATTCCCATTGCCGTGTCGCCATCCCTCTTTTATCTCGGTTCAATGAATTGGTGTAGTTGGCTACTAACGACTATTTTTAGCTATTTTTACCTGTGGCGATGCGCCAGGTCTAGACGTCTCTTTGTTTCAAAAGGAGTAAAGTTCAATTGTACCCATTTAGAGTCATGAAATGACCTATATGACCATCGGACATATGGTTATTCACCCTGGGGATTCCAAATCTGCCATCGAATTTGGCGCTGGGTGGCGCCATCAAGTGGCAGAAGCCTCATTTAGTCATTTAGCCATTCAAAGGTACTTGTATAGTGGGTCAAATAAGTATTCGTAACGCTCTAGAATAGGTATATTTGAAGAAATATTCTACAAATAGGAATATCAGAAAGCCAGAAAACTTTGAACAAATAAAGTCTGCGCTAATTTGCAACGGAAAATGCCATAAACTCAATGAACTAACACTAAACTTTCAAATAGGAAATAATAACTTTGCAAAAGTGGTATAAATAAGTATTCGTGATGACACATGAAACCTATCCTTAGTATTTAGTAGCATGTCCCTCGCTGGCCAGAACAGCTTCTAAACTCCTGTATAACGAAACGAGATTCTTGCATAACTTATCCGGGATTTTTCCCCATTCTCCGATTATCCTCTAGCTATCCAAGGTTTGCAGGCTGCCTCTCACCGACTTTAATCTATAACTCTTTCCAAAGATTTTCTATTGGATTCAAGTCGGGAGACTGGCTAGGCCACTCGAGGACAGTGGAACCGTGCCTGTTGAGCCACTCAGACGTTTGCCGTGATATGTGTTCAGGGTCGTTGTCGTGTTGAAAGACCCAACGTCTTCCCATGCTGAGTTTTCTGGCGAAGTTGCAAAGATGCTTTTATAAAATTTCGCAGTATTTCTGGGAATTCATCGTTCCTTTTATGGTGTGAAGATCTACCATGGCGGCAGATGAAAAGCAACCCCAAATCATGATACTGCTACTACAAAACTTCACCGTTGGTATGGTGTTCTCCGGCTTGTATGCGGTGTTCGATTCTCGCCAAACTATTTGATTGTAATTGTTGCCAAATAATTCAATTTTTGTCTCATCCGACCACAAAATTTGTTGAAATAATTATCTTCTTCGTTTATCATTACTGTAGTAAACTGCTTACGAGCACAAAGGTCTTCCTCCATGGCACCTGAATAGTCTTTCCCTTCGCAGTGTATTCATCACTGCTTACGTGTGACGTTGACCCCAACGGACACCATTTCTTGTACTAACTCTTTTCTAGATATTCTGGGAGCTTTTTTCACAGTTCTTTTCATATGTGTGATCCACCGATGGGTTATTTTTCTTGGAGCACTCACCTTGGTTTGTTGGTGACTGCTCCTTGTTACTTCCACTTCTTGTTTATTGAATGCACCGAACTTATATGGAGACTTAACTGCTTCGAAATCTTCCTGTATCATTTACCTGCCTCACACTCCTTCACAAGTTTGTTTCGGAGTTAAAGAGTGTGTTATTTTACCTACAATGCTCTTGCTTGTGGCGGAATGTTCGCTTGCAGCACCGGCAGCAGATGGTAAGCTCTCCTACTTGATCTAGAATAATCTAGAAGCATTTCGAATCGCAGAATTTACGAGAAGTCTCTAATGAAATTATAATAGATCGATGTAACTTACATATATGTTACAAGTACTTATTTACTCCACTTTTACGAACTTATTGTTCCAATTGGAAAGTTTAGCATTAGTTCATTAAGATTATGGTATTTTTCGTTGGAAATTAATGCAAACAATATTTTTCAAGGTTTTGCTGCACTCTGATAATCCTATAGGTAGAATAATTCTTAAACTATACTTGCTTTGGAGCGTTACAAATACTTATTTGTCTCACTGTAAGAGATTTGATCCATGGAAAACCATCAATGCAATAGCCATTTATCATATATCACAAAACGCCGCAGGTCATTCGAGAGACTGTCGCTCTTGTTTATAGAGCAATTTAAGATTCTATATGTAGCTATATAAAAGTAATTTCAGACCAATTACATTAAGCAACATCAATATTATGGTAATAAATCTAGGCTAACCAGACTCGGCCGCAACTACTCTTTCGTGAGACTTTTATTCCTAAGTGTGGGAGATATTTTGATATCCTTTACCTAACCTAAAGGCTACATGAATTCAATTGCTTATTATTTAACATTATGCCAACTAATAATAATAATATCAATAGTACTACTATTTTACTTCACATTAGTACAAATTGCTTTATATATTCTTATTGATTTTACAACTGGTATCTTTCCTAAAACATGACAAAATGTATTAAAAAGTAGATAATCATCATCATCATCATCACTTCACTATATCTATAATTTAAGAAGGGGATTTTTTTGAGAATTTTAATAATAATTTCATCTTAGTTTGGTTATGACTTGTTTTTTTTATCAAAGTTATTTCTAATAATTCTTTTATAATATCAAAAACAAAATGGTGAAGTTCAGAAATAAATATAAGTATCGAAATTTTGTGAATTTTTTAAAACCCAAAGAATTACAAATGGTGAAGTTTAAAAAATTTCTTTATATATATCTTCTTCTTTTTCTATTCTATAACTCTATATTTTAGCAACGTGATATTTTTAAAGGGGGAAATTTAGTTTAGAGTTTCTTTTTAAAATTATTATAATTGGCAAAGTTTAGAAAATTTATAAAAATTTAACCATGGCTGCTTTCTTTTAGATTTTAAATTTTAATCTTAGTAGCGAAGCGCAAGCTCCCCCCTGTAGGAGGAAGTAGAAAACCATTGCCTGGTCCTTTTTATAATTTTTTTAAAGTATTGTTTTAGGAAGCTATATGTCAAAATGATAAATAAATCTAAAATATATTTAATTTCTAATCTCCCATTTCGTTTCTTATCTGCCAAAATAACAGTGAAATAATTGATTGAAATCAGGGACATTTTTTGTGTTTCTTAACCCGTGACCACCTGAAGCTATTAACTAAGAGTAGCCACTTTTATACTAGATGGAGCACACATCTAGGGTGCTCTTTATCCAAGGTAAGCGTCCCCATTTCGTGTGAAGCCTGCTACTAATTCTTGTACTAACCACATACGATCCCTATGTACCATACCATCCCTATAACCACATACCATTCCTAGTTTACCTGCTTAAAATTATTCATTTTTATGGACTTGAATGAAACAAAGAAATATCAACAAATCTTCTTAGTGAAAATTGTTAATCAAATCTCCATATAATATTTTTCTCATATTAGTAGTCTCTTTTATGAACTATCCCGATTTAACTCGTGTTTGCAATTTCTTAATGTTTTGGAATCCAACGAGTTATTTCATTATACAAGTTATTGGAGAAAATCCATTTTCGAAATGGAATGTAAATATACCGTAAAATGTTAATGATGTAATGTGACATTAATTCCTAAAATATTACTCAATGACAAAGATTTAATGTCATTCTTTTTCCTCTCTTTTCAGGAGAAATGTCTTAAAGATGCCCAGCGCTCGTGCTTTAGAATTCTGCTCAAAGTCTGGCTGTTATTATGTGTCAGTTCGACTGAAAGTATCAGTAGTATCTAATTGCCGAAACAACAAGTGATCTTGAATAATTCCGGACACTAATTAGTCCATCATAGAATGCACACTCCGCTTTTACTCCCTATAAAGAGATGTCTACATTGTTCTTCAAGATAAATATTTGAAAGACTATTTTGATATGATAGATAGATTCTAGACAAATGCCATTAGATTAGGCAAAGTTAGTTTCATTCGACAAAGCGGCCAAAGCTGTCATAAGAAATCAGGTTTCAGCCAACTGACAAGTTGGTTTGACCCATAAGCGAGTCAACTTCTTGTATTCCTGCTTCAATTTGTGGGAAGTTTGTTTTTCTCTGAACCGTTCGCTAGAGCCCAGCTGGGCTTTATCAAAATATTTCATCCGACCTACTACATCCGCGTTCATCCTCTCCCACGTGAACGCTCAAGAGACAGCGAATCCAGTCCAAAGAGATCGAGAAAGTCTACTCGCCCAGACCACTCTCAATACTCTTCGACTGTGAGAAGTGGTGAGCTATATCAGAACATTCGAGATACTTCTTCGCATTCTACTCATCTTCATTCAGCTGCTATTAACACTGCCACTGATCTAACTAGCAAATCTTCTGCTAGCAAAAGTAGACCTATATCTCGAGCTTCCAGTGCAACAGGAGCGGGGGGCGCGGTACGGAAGACACGATCAAATAAAAAGCACCTGGAAGACATCACGTCCACTCACAACAAAACTTACCCGCCGACGCTTAATCCGGCTTCAACCGTAGACGCCGCTGGAGAAGGAACAACTCCGAAAAAGACTAAACGAGTGGCCTTCAAGACGACCAAGCGGCGATCTTCCCCGTCCTTTAGGTGTGGCACGGCCAAAATGGGAAACAAACTTTCCTGTTCTTGCGCGCCTCTTATCAAAAAGACTGGGTACCGATCTGAAGACTCACCTTGGAATCCGTCTCGCCGCAGGGATGGAGAATTATCCAGGTAAGTGGTTATCTTTGCATCAATCTTATAGTGGCTCAGATGGTTTTGGTTATATCGTATAAAGTGAGGCTAAATTTTATTATCTCTCTTCAATCAAGTAGGTTCAGGATGATTGTAAAATTCTAGATCGAATAAATTAGTTTAATGGGCGAAATTTGAAAAGCAAGGAGTAATTTAAAGCAGTGCCCCTCTGTTTTCGGAGGGGTATGATTGACCCTGTAATATATGAGTAGAAAGGATATAGCATTAGCAAAAATTTGTAGCACCATAACAGGTCAAATTATTTTTTATGTAGTAATTTACAGCTTTTAAATTATTTAACTCTTAGATTTTACCTACCATATGAGAATAATAGTAAAATTAGGCTTTGAAAAAAATTAAGAATTATTGCATTAATTTGAAATCACTTCTATAAAATGAAAGTCACTATAATTTAGTGAAGACTCCTTATCTTAATATAATTATCTATGTTATTGAAAGATTAAATATCCTTAAGGAGAATCCATTATCTTGTTCATGAAAGTAAAAATGAATATTTGACACGAATATTTTGGATTTTATTCTTTATTCGAACCACTTACTTGTTATTTTCGTTTTCAGAAGGTATAAAGATTAAAGAATAGAATGGGCTTGAATTTCTCATATTCAGTTTTTTAAACTGGTATGTATGTGAAAGTATGCAGGTGAGGGGATAGAAAGGGTGTGTGGATAGACAGTGGAAAGTAGACTAGTGGTAAAAAGAGAAAGAAGTGTGGTAGGGTGCAAAGTGATGCTAGAGCCTGGTGATCAGGCTTATCGCTTTCAAATTTTTATGTTTTGTAGTTCCGTTGTTGTTTATCATTTTGATTATACATATATATATATATATATATATATATATATATATATATATATATATATATAGACATGAATCCATTAAACCACATTAAGAGAGAAAACGTAATAATTTTTTCTTGCAGTAATATTTTTATTACTTTTTTTCGAAAAAATCCGTGCAGGGAAGCGATTCGAACCAGGCACACTGAGGCAGCGAGCACCGCTTTGATCACAGTTAAGAGTATGCCGTTAGTACACTACGCTCACTGCCTCAGTGTGCCTGGTTCGAATCGCTTCCCTGCACAGATTTTTTCGAAAAAAAGTAATAAAAATATTACTGCAAGGAAATATTATTCCGTTTTCTCTTATAATGTGGTTTAATGGATTTATTTTCATCATTCTCTCGTGCTACTTTGAGAGATATATACATATATATACATGTATATATAATACATATAATTGGCGTTCAAGCCATTTGTCTTATATTGTTAATGTATTTGGTTATGCTGTGCGCGTTTGCTGATGTTTTGGTAAGTCATTAGTTATAACTTACTATGTTTGTTTTAGTGTCTTTGTTTCTTCGTAAATTTCTAGTGTGTGTATTTTTTGTATAATGTTTCTTCTTTGTAGTCTTGTTCGGTGATTTTCATCTTCTTGTGTGGGTTTTCTTCTTCGGTAGTTCTGTCTTAGTTGATGGTTTTTGTCGATATCAGGGAATTTTTGTCAAAATCGGTTGGTTTCATGGTTGGTATTTTAGTCTTGATTTGGGGTAAATTCAACTCATCTTGCGTAAAACGGCCCTTCTGCTCCGCCAGCTAAAATCCTAGCGGAGCTTGGAAATCTGGCGCGACATAATGCTCTTCTATTCTGATCAATCATTTGTACGATTTCCTCGTCCAACACTCGATTGACCTTTTCCAGCATATTCCTTGTCCGTTCTTCGATGACAACGTTAATCGGGGTTAACCCCGCCTCCCGGTGCAGTTCTTCCTGAGTTCTTCTTTCCATTCTGCGTGTACCTGTAATTAGGTACGCGCATTTGGTCTGCACCACTTGTAGTCTCCTATTTTGTGTCTTTGAGACACAAGAGAGGGCGGAGGCGGGGTAAAGCAACGTCGATCTTACTAGTGCAGTATAGATCTTCTTTTTGTTGCTTTGACGAAGACTTCTGAACCTATACAGAGTCTTGAATGCAGCCGTGGCTTTGGTGATACGTTCTTGGATGTGCTTTGTGTACCCGGTTCAGGTGATCGTCATGACAAGAACATTGTATTCATTGGTGTAGAGATATCGTCTATCCCCCGCCTGACGTCATCAAGTAGTCTCCTGCCTATGGGGATTACTTTGAACTTATCCTGGTTGGTTTGGATTTTACACCGGGCCTCGTAGGTGTTAAGGTTTTCAATTTCTGCTGCTGTCATTTGAGCTAGCAAAGGCGCGTTCCTCCATGGACAAGTCATTATCTGGATAAAATCATCGGCGAATTGTAAGTTGAGACAAGTGGGGCTTACAGGGACTGGGACGTCCGGGGTATAAATCAAGTAGAGAGTCGGAGACAGGCACCCTTCCTGCGGGAGGCCTGCATTGAGCGAAAACTTTGGCCTGTCCGTGCACTCTAAACTGATGTACGCCGCTCTCTCTATGACATAGTCACAGAGAGTTCTCTCTAAGTTTTAACTTAGTCCCAGTCGTAAGATCTTGTACTGCATTCCCCGTTGCCACACCTTATCGAACGCCTTTGATACATCCCGACAAACAATGTCCACGTAACTCTTGACCCCGTTTTGCATGGGCTAGCTTTTACGTGATGATGTTAATCGCAATTTACTTACTTCGCTTACTCCTAAACAGGGAGTGGTGTGGGTTGTAAAGCGAGTTTTCTTCCAGGTGAGACACCAGACTTATGTTGAGGATCTTCTCGAAGAGCTTTCCACCAAATTACAGAAGTGAAATTGGCCGGTAGCTCTCCTTCAACTTGGGGTTCTTTCCGTGCTTAGGCAAGAAAATCATTTTCGCCGTTTTATAAGCGTATGGAAAGTACCCCGTATTGAGACAGGCGTTAAATATTCTTCTTATTCCTTCGATTACACAGGCTGGTGCCTTTTCAAAGTTAAGCTTTGTAAGCCACGATTGTCCTGAGGCTTTTTGTTGGAATGAGCGAAGCGCGCCGAGTAGTTCTTCCTCTGTAATCTCAGCGCTCCGTCGCGCGGTCTATCCACCTGGTGATGAGAGTGCGTCTTGTCTATTTCTTCGTTAAGCTCGTCGATGATGTTACTTTTGAACTCTAGGTCATAGTCTTCGTTTTATTCTTCAGTTATACTGAAAATCTTTTCCCAATAACCTCGGAATATCTCTTCAACTTTTTTTTCTTCTTCTTTGATGTCTCCGTTTTCTTTTCGTAGCTCGATCTTATGCTTCTTTCCAGTTGATCCTTTAAGAACTCGGATCTTCTTCCAAAATTCTTTGGGAGTTGCTTCGTGATCGAGGCTCTCTATCGCGTCCTCCCATCTTCTGTTATGTTGTTCGAGGATCAACTGGTTCAATTCTTCTTTGATTTCTTTACTTTTTTGCATCGAGTAAACTGATGCATTCACGATATTGTATTCATACATTATCTTCAGTTCACGGTATGGTTCCTTCATATATTCTGCCCACTCGTAGGTTGAGATGGTCCTATATGCGGAACGAGGGATACAAGCCCTATCTGCGTCGATGATTCTGTTATTGAGGTCATCGAGTGCCTCGTTAATCTCCTCGAGAATTGCCTCGTCCATGTTGGGCGGATCGTAGGCCTCGAGAAGGTGTGCGTACCGTGCCCACTCTGCTCGTCTGTACTTCTTCCTGACTACTGCTGGGACTTGTATAGGGTTCCTATTGATAGTGAGTAGGATCCCTATGTGATCACTACATGGCACCTGGACTGGTTCCATGTAGTAGTTGAACGGTAGCTGACGATTCACCAGAGAGATTTCTGACTTTGTGGCACATCGTTCTCTGACATAGGTGGGAAAGTCGGGGCCTATCCGCTGGGCAATATTTCTGTCCAGCAACAGGTCCAGGCTTGTTCCTATACCATTGAAGGTCCTGTAACCGGATTATCGGCATCTGGCGTTTAGATCCCCAATTAGTATGGCGGGGGCTCTTTTGTCAAATAGGCCAGTGAGAGTGTGAATAGGCAACACATCTCTCCTTGGTGGTTGATATCCGGTTGCAATGACCAACTTTCCTAAGTCAAGCTCGACCTCAATCGCGAGGTAGGATTCTTCTAAGTTCCTTATCTGCTTGTATTTGATCCCTTTCTTTATTGCAATAGCAGCGCCATCGTACCGCTATTGCGAAAAGTTGGTGATTAACACATTGTAATCCAGATTTCTTGCTTGAAATATGTCTCTCTGAAAAGTATGAATTAACATCTGACACAACTTAAATTATCTTTTATAATTTTCTATAATAAAGAGAAACGAATTAAAGAATCGCATGCTAATAATCATTTTCATATAATTACAAAATATGATCTCAAAAGTTGTAACCAACAGAATAAGTCAAAACAGCTCAAAATCAGCTACCGAAACAGAAAGGCAGCAAAGGTGATTACAAATCATATTACTTTGTTTTCATTTCAATTATTATTGAAGCAAAGTAATGAATACAAAAACGGCTCCATTTAGGTATTCTGGGAATATGAAAATACATTAGATTTGATACAATAGGTGAATACATATAAATGGATTTAATAAGCGTACACCTAAAACTTCTTTACGTAACACAATCGTGTACCATTGACATTCAGGCCATTTGTACAAATTCAATAGCAAAGTAAAAATGCAGTTTAACCTTTCATTATAATTTAATGCCAAAACTCACTGAAAATGTATCAGAATTCCCGACGTTGGTGGTTTGACGAATAATTCAGACGCTTTGTCGACGATCCCTATAAAACTTTGAGTACACCCATTTACCAGATTGGGTCACAACCAACAAGAGAATATGAATCGATTATGTGACATAAAGGAATATGGCAGATTTTAAATGACCGCAACTTTTTCATAGAGAATAGACATTTATTTTATCCGCCCCCGGCCCCCTTTTCCTTCCCCTCCATTTTCATTCTCTCCTCCAAACTGTCACAAATAGGATTTTTTTATCGTCTTTCCTCTTCATATGAAATTTGTCCTAAAGTCTCTCATTGCAGCCCCCCATCTCCTCCCAAGGTAGTTATGACTAAAGAGGTTCTCGTAAATAGATTTAAAGCTCGAATCTTTTCCACTCTTTCATCTATCTATCTTCATTCGCTGTTTCTGGTTGTCGAGCTATCTTCTCCATCGTTATTTACCCTTTCAGTAATTAACATTTATATTATCATTATTCGTCTACAGATTTTGGAGCGTTCTTCCTTACGTACGAGCCAAAACACATAAGAAAAATTCAGAAAAAAATAATCTTTCTAAACTGCTCAGTATAAACTTTATTACCTTTCAATTCTTTTATAATCTTCTATCTCTAGTCGATCTCCCAGATTTCATCTCTTCTCCAGCTGATGAACCCAATCTTAGCATATAATGCAATTCCAACTCATCCTTGGGTGTCCTTCTTGTTCAGTCTTTTTTACCTTTTTTTCCATTTCAAGAGGGGGTATGGAAATTTTAAATTCCCAAGTAGGTATTATGCTGGATTTCGAATCCAGTGGTGCGGCTTTGAATGCTTTCCTGAGTTCCTGTGTTTGTGATTGTTCGTTAGATTGTATGGTGCACAGCGTCGAAGGCAACTGCTAATCCGTTATTTGTATTCTTTTCCCACCTTTTATGGCACGTCTGTTTTGACGATAGTTTTTTTTAGTGTTTATTTTTTGTAACTGCCACGCAAAGAGAGATTACCTTGGTTGACCGCAGATTTTCTTCTGCCTAGAAGAATAACGGAGCCGAAACGAGATAAGATGAAGTCTGTTCACCCATTGGCATCATTTTAGAGTGCCATTTTGGGCGTGCTTTGTCGTTCAGCTGGTATGGAATTCTCAGCTGCATTTGGCATCAGGCTGGGTCAGAAAAGGGAAGACGCAATTTCGGGAAGTCTTAAGCCTTTAAGTGTAGTGCCCTTAGAAGAAATTGAGTACCAGAAGACCAATACAATTCATTGTAGGCATTGTTGGTAAACCCTTCCTTTTTAATTTGCGTATATAGTTATTTTATATTAGGAATTATAATTTTCCGAAAAAATCCCTATTGAAGGAGTGAAAGTTCAAATGTAATGTATGGATCACAAGTGATCTTGCTAGATCTACCCTAATCCAACATTAAACTCTATCAACTTGTTCAATTTTCATCTTATATCCCCCATCCATCACATTTTATTGCCATCTATGATAGTGGTCAAGATCCATTTCGTGATAAATCAACAAAACCCAGAATTTTAACAGTGACCCTTCTAATGAGAAACGTACGTGCCCACAGCGAATCTAAGGGAGGTAAATATTTTTGTCATTTGCGATGCACGTTATTATTACTAAATAAACAATTATCAGTGCTCAACCGGATGGTTTCGATATTAAATGGTCACCACTGCCACATTGAGAATGGAAAAAATAGTTAGAGGCCTCTAATTACTGAATGTCCATACTGTATTTTCATTTAATTCATCAAACTTCAGTGGTTAATCTGTGGTTCTTAGGCACTTCTCCGTTGCCCCAGTGATTTACCTAATATGTCCTTTGCAAGGGTTTATCAGTTTAGTGCCCTTGCACAACTAAGGTCATGGATGCAAGAGAGATAATTTAACGTAAGATCCAAATTACTGGTAGCTTCAAGTGGCAGATCAAGCATTTTCCAGCCAAACGGGAGAGTTAATGGGAAGATTAAATACACCTGATTGGCTTATTCAAATTAGTTTAAAAACTAATAACCATAGTTAGACACAAAAGTTTAATAAATTTAAATATATATATATATATATATATATATATATATATATATATATATATATATATGGGTAAAAATCACGAGAGGTAACACGTGAATAGTTATAAATATTTGGTTATACCACTCAGGTAAAAGAAAGATTGATTGGAGCTAGTACTTTCGCTATCTTAACATTTTCAAACTCGCAATGGCTTATAAAATAGAGAGACACCGCATTTATACAAAGCAATGTTTTCCCTATAATGTTAGATTTGCTTTGTATAAATGCGGTGTCTCTCTATTTTATAAGCCATTGCGAGTTTGAAAATGTTAAGATAACGAAGTACTAGCTCCAATCAATCTTTCTTTTACCCGAGTGGTATAACCAAATATATATATATATATATATATATATATATACATCTTTGGCCAAAATTATGGGGCTGGTATGAAATAGTGAAGAATATGATTGGAGATCATTTATTTCATACTTGACATTATAAAAATAAACTTTTTGCGTATATTCTATGAATAATTAATATTTGATGTGTCTTCCTTTTGCTTTTATAACCACTTCAATGCGTTTTTGCATACTTGAGACTAAGTTGGCACAGGTGGTTGGCTCAATTTTCTGCCACTCTTTATGAATTTTGGCTGTTAATTCACTTTTTGAGGAACATTTGTGCACCCTCACTCTTGTGCCCAACTGTAAGCACAAATGTTCAATGGGGTTGATTGAGGGGGCTAGTCCATCAACGTCACTCCTTTCTTTTCAAACCAACCCCTTGAGACTCTAGATGTGTGGCATGGACCATTGTCTTGTTTGGGAGATTACACCATCCGGTATGTCATCATTGAAAATTTTACCTAAGGAAGGTTGATAAATCTGGTCTAACATGCTGGTGTAAGTGAACAACAATCTTGGACCTGAAGATGACATGCAGCCCCAAACCATTCCACTACCACCTCCAAATATGACTACCAGGACAACACATCTCGGATCATAAGATTCCCCAACACTTTAACGAGTATAAACAGCTCCAGCGGTTCCAAAGATCTGGGAGGAATACAAATCTTACTGATCAATTTTGGTACTCAATAAAAATATGTACAAGCGTAATAAATTAGTGGAAACTAATGTGGAGAACGTATCTCAAAGTTGCTTTCATCAGACCAAACAACTTTAGCCCAATTATATTCGGTCCAAATTTTCTGTTCTTTTTCCCAAAACAATCGTTTTTTCTTGTTCACCTGAGACAGCCATGGTTTCTTTCTAGCCTTACACCCTTTGAACCTAGCTTTTTATAACCTTCTTCATACTGTGCGTCTTGATATCTCTTTATTTGTTGCTGCCCGAAACTCAGCAGCTACATCAGAAGAGTTTTTTCCCTTTTGGCCAGATATGTCCATTTCAGCAACCTCTCTTCCCTCGATATTGTACACCTTTTACGATCTTGACCATCATAATTTTTAAAGAATTGGTCTCGTACCTTTTAATGGTTGTTTGGACACCGTTTCTCGAAGATTTCAATTTTCTTACAATTTTGACTTGGGATAATCCCTCTCTGGACAATGCAATGATTTGATCTCTTGGAGCTTCAGGAATCTGTTTCTTCGGAGATATATTTAGCAAAAGATTACCACTTGTAAGTTAACAATAGGATAATCACTGAAAAATAGGAATAAACGTTAGTATCACAGGTTAAATGGCAGAAGGTTGCCCCAACCACTTATGCACAATATGCAAAAACGCATTAAAGCAGTTATAAAAGCAAAAGGAAGACATCAAATATTAATTATTGTTACAATATACGCAAAAATGTTAATTTTATTATGTCAAGTATGAGATATATGAGTTTAAATAATATTCTTCACTTTTTCATACCTGCCCCATAACTTTGACCAAAGCTGTATATATACAGATACGTGAATAAGTATAGGAAACACCTATGATACATATTTTAAAAATATTTTCGGGTTAGACTTTACTTTCATTATGTGTAAGTATTACATACATAAGGTTCCTACTCCAATTGTGACCACATATCAATTTAAAAAATATAAAAGGGCAAACTAAAAGCGGATATAAAAATGGCAAAGTTTTATATATCGGAAAACAGAAAAATCGTAAATAATAGCAATATGAAATTAATATCTGGTATGCCCCAATTTAGCCTCCAATAACCACCATAAAGCTTTTCTTATAAGAATGTAAAAAAATTTGTTCACGTTTAGGCAGGGATTTTACTCCACTCTTTTTCACCAAACGTATCAAATTCAACAAAGTTTCGAGGCCCTCTCTTGTGCGTACGTTTCTTGAACTCCTTCCACAGATGTTCGATGGCGTCCAAATCTGGGCTCTGAAAAAGTTACTTGATTACAGTAATGTAATGTTATGTTCGGTATTTCTGAATTGATTTTCTGGTATGTTTGAGATCGCTGTCGTGTTGAAAGGTCAAATGTCCCCCAACTCCAAGTTTCCTTCCTGATTTCCTCACGTTTTCATCAACTATATGCTGATAGTTTTTAAAATTCATGGTCTCATCTGTCATATTTAATGCACAAAGCCAGCAGCAGTGATTAACCCTAGGGGTCGGGTCCTTGCCGATCTGATCAATGAAATGGGGATTATGTCCTAAATGGGATGAGTTTACGAATCAATGCCCGAGAACAACTTCCTTTTTCTGCCTTGATATACCCTTATGCTCTTCGGATCCAGATCCTGATTTTGGATAGGTGGTAGTGATAACTTTCCATTCAAATATCCTTTTCTGGGACGTTGCTGACTAAATGACCATAAAAGTTGCCCATATTTCAGAAAAGGACTAATTTCTTTGTTCCGGTCGAGGAATTTGGTGGATAAGGCCGTTGAGTTCTTCTCCCGCAAACTCTTTTCCAAGACGGCTTTGCCAGATCTCAACTGAATATACCGTTCGTGATTTCTACCAAAGAACTCGATTTTTGTCTCATCTAAGCGTAGTACTTTTGAAGCAAGTACATCAAAGCTGCATGCTGCAAGATTTGCTTTAACTCACTTAATGAAGTCTTAGGATTGTTTCTGCCTTCATCATAGACTGATTATCTCTAGGATTTGGTTTATTTGGTCAACTCTTAAGCGGAGTATTTACTATGATACTATGAGATACATATGTATATGTATGTATATTTCATAATAATGTAACTTACATAAAGAATGGAATGTTGACCGGTTAGGAAATTATCTATATCCCTGAATTACATTCTGGAGAAATGAGTGCTCCTGGGGCATTGGAATCTCCGCACCTCCTTTTTCCTGGTATCCGTAACACCGCAGTTGCCTCGATCCTGACGATGTCTATATTTTCTTCTGCTTGTTTCCCTTCATCTTCTGTGACATAAGTTGCCCGTTTCTCATCTTGTATGACTAGTAGCGGATTTTCTCATACACTAAATGCTTAGGGAGAGAGTATCGCACTCTCTTCTGGCTCTGGAACTCATTGACTTGTGGGATCGTTCTCACTGATGGAACGGGTTTCCAGGAAAATTCATATTAGATCCCTTAGAGTGAGGTTTGTAAGCCGCTGTACCCACATGCTCACAGTCTGACTCATCTAATTATGTCCTCATCCTCTTCCTCCCCGTTAGATTCACACACAAGCTCTCGGAATACTTCGCATTGAAGGCTCTCGACATGAATCTCAAGCACTTTCCTTTTAAAAAATGTTTGAGGATTGAATGCTTCATTAATTTGATTTCTTCACAAAATCTGCTATGATAAAAAAATCAAAGATGACTGTTATTCCAGGATAATTTAAACACAATAAGTTACTTAAGAAATTCTTATACCAGCAATATGAGCCAAGGTTACCTATTAACACAACACCCCCAAAGACTTAATCGTTCTTTCCGCAAAGAATTATTTAGACTCCCACGACAAAATTTTACTCACATCCATTTTAAAATCATCTTCACCAATAATTTATCAATTGGTTCAATATTCAATGTAGAGGACACACTCCCTCAGAACTTACGTAGCTGCCTGGTTTATCAGTTTATTTGTCCTCGTTGTGATCGAGGCTCATGTATAGGCAGCACCGTTCGTTCTCTGGAGGTCAGGGTGTGTTCGCACCTGGGTATTAGGAATAGAACTGGCAAACCTTTGAACCATAAAAAAATATCAGCCATTAGATCTCACATTATACAGTGTAAAACTGATGTCACTAATGAAAATTTTAAAATCCTTGAACATTGCAATAATGAAATCTGCCTTCGTATCTTAGGGTCTATGTATATTAAAATATTAAAACCTTCCCTTAATAACGACAGAAATGCGGTTCCCCTACGTCTAGTTTAACCACTCCCCCATCCACCGTGCTTACTTCCTGTCCCCCTTTCCTTAACTTATTCAGTTTTTTCCTCATGGCTCAAACCGGTAAGTTACATGCTTCGTTCCCTTCTCTCCTTAGTATTCCCCATTTAAATGATGTTTTGTCTATTTGATTTGAATTTCACTATATACCAATAATTATTAATATGTTATAATTTAAATATTAATTCATTTCTCTTTGTCATTAAAGAATCAGTTTAATGGAGACTACTTTCTCTTTAGTCCAGGAAATTCATTATATATATATATGAATCCATTAAACCACATTGAAAGAGAAAACGGAATAATTTTTCCTTGCAGTAATATTTTTATTACCTTTTTTCGAAAAAATCCGTGCAGGGAAGCGATTCGAACCAGGCACACTGAGGTAGCGAGCACCGCTTTGATCACAGTTAAAAGTATGCCGTTAGTACACTACGCTACGCAGAGATCCAAAAAATTCTCTGTGACCAAAGCAGTGCTTGTTGCCTCAGTGGGCCTGGTTCGAATCGCTTCCCTGCACGGATTTTTTCGAAAAAAGGTAATAAAAATATTACTGCAAGGAAAAATTATTCCGTTTTCTATTTCAATGTGGTTTGATGGATTCATTTTCATCATTCTCTCGTGCTACTTTGAGAGATATATGCACATATATATATATATATATATATATATATATATATATATATATATATATATATATATATATATATATATATATATATATATATATATATATATATATATATATAAATATATATATATATATATATATATATATATATATATATATATATATATATATATATATATATATATATATATTTATATATATATATATATATATATATATATATATATATATATATATATATATATATATATATATAGAAGGTGTCCCAGAAAAAAGTTAACCGTACTTTGAATTAGTATAACTCAAAACCTATTGGAGATTTTGGGGTCCTGCAAAAGGTGCTTTGTTTACAAACTATTTATTTGTCGATTCGGTAAATTTCATTAAATTTCTTTTTATGATATTGATATACAAATGGGTTTAGTGGAGGCTATCAAAAATATGTTTGCGCAAGGAAGTAAAATAATGAAACGAAGCCTAGGAAGGCTAGGCCACCCTGCACTTTCAAGAGAAGCGTAGGGAGCCGAGGTAGCCTAGGTCACTGTGCGATTCTTCAAACAAAGCCTAGGCCTTTTTACAGAGGTTTTCCATCCACGCTGTAGTATGGTCTCGTCATTATTGCTTACTAAGCAAATCAAAGAGTTTCTGTGTAAAAGTTTACTTCCATATAACCTTTTAAATCATGCAGTTAAGAAAAGATCAACGCGTATTTGTATTGCAATCTTTATTAAGACTGGCAGTATTAAACAAGTACAAGATCTATTTGGACAACGTTGTCCATGTAGGCACCCACCAAGCAAGCCCACAATTTGGAAAAATGTTCGCAAATACCAAGATAAAGGAACATGCTCAAATCTAAATAAAGGTCGTTCGGGTCGTATGAGAACCATAAGAACAACAGAAAATATCGAAAATCTTCAGATGACACTTCTACAAAATCCACAGGTATCAGACAGAAAGAATGGGTTACAATTGTCAAAGTCATCATTTAACCACATTATTAAACATGACTTAAAACGGCATCTCTATAAGATGCATGCAAGACACCAGCTTCTTGAAACTTATTTTCCTCGTCGTAGACAATTTGTCGAATAGCTTCTCCATAAACCTGCTCCTTTCTTGGAAAACATTGTGATTGGTGATGAGGCAGCCTTTTTCATAAATGGAAAGGTAAATAGCCATAACATGCTGGCAATATGCGCCGCTTAACCCCCCTCCCCCCAGCATTCAACTTTGCCACACGTATTTGTCAGCAGAAAGTGTCTCTGTGGATCGGAATATGCGGGAATGGCTATCTTTTCGGCCTCTTGTTTTACGAGAATAACTTTAATGGTGCTTCCTAAATGAGCATGATCAACGAAAGGATCTTCCCGGAACTCTTCCAGATTTACGGTAATCAATTCAATAGACTTTGGTGGATTCAGGACGGCGCACCAGTTCATAGACAGCTTGCTGTAAGAACAAAACTAATAGAAACGTTTGACAACCACATTGTCGCGCTAAATCATGCAATTAAATGGCCTCCAAGATCCCCTAACTTAACACCGTGCGATTATTTCTTATAGTAATATCTAAAGAATAGTGTATTCTACTCCAGCACAAAGCATCAACCAGTTAAGAGATAGTATCACACGTAAAGTCAATAGAATTAAAGAAAATCACAAGTTCATTCAATGTGATCGAAGGCGCAACTGTGCATGGAAAGAAATGGAGAACATGTGGAAGGAGACGGTGCTTATAAAATTAAAAATTGAATTTGTATTACCCATATGAAGAGGTGTTTTTGTTAAAAATGGTTTTAAATATATTTGTTGATTTTAAACTTCGAAGTTTCATTATTTTACTTCCTTGCGCAAACATAATTTTGATAGCCTCCACTAAACCCATTAGTTTATAAATATCGTAAAAGGGAATTTAATGAAATTTCCAAAATCAACAGATAAATAGGATTTAAATTTGCTTTGTTTTGCAGGACTCAAAGATCTTTAGTAGGTTTTGAGTTATACTAATTCAAAGTACGGTTAACTTTTTCTGGGACACCTTGTATATATATATATGCACGGATTTTTTCGAAAAAAGGTAATAAAAATATTACTGCAAGGAAAAATTATTCCGTTTTCTCTTTCAATGTGGTTTAATGGATTCATATATATAAATATATATATTTATATATATATATATATATATATATATATATATATATATATGTGTGTGTGTGTGTGTGTGTGTATTTATGGGTTGGTGGGAGGAAAGGGATAAAGACTAAGGAAATATGTATATATATACAGTTATACATACATATATCCTGTAATGTACGTACACTTTCTTGCTACGTACAAGTACGTTCACTTCGTAAAAGTAATCCGATAGTTACAAGGTATAAGAGTGCGATTTACTACAGGTGCCGATAGCGTTTAACTGAGTTTACCAAGTTGCAGTTCAAAACTATATTTAAAGAATGAAAACCAAAAATAAAATTTTAATTGGTCACTAGTTAACATATATATAAGATATACATACAGGAAATATAGTTAAGGTAAATAAAGGACAACTCTGACAGAATACAGATTAATGGGCAATCTTGGAGAGTTAATTACTCGTTAATCAGCTTTTAAATGGAATATTACAAATCAGTTAGACAGAGGGAATATTTAAATGTCGGAAAGTGGGTCGATTATCGTGAGATTAAAACAAATGGTCGTTTTACCTTTAATGGGGTCAGCTCGAGGATGGCAAAAGGCCAGCGGACGTAGCCCTCGAGTGAATATCGTCCAACGGGTCGGCATGAGGAATGGAGAAGGCCAATTAGCGTTGCCCAAGGTCAAATATCCTGATGGTGACGAGGATGAAGGGGGAGGGGGGAAACAGAAGACGAGTTCACGATAATTCTTGAAGACGGACGATGGTACCTCTGCTCCAGAGGAGTACAACCTCCAAATTGAGACTCTGCAGAGGCTCGTGACGAAGTCTCACACGGGAAACAGGAGACCCTTGAGATGGGGTTGGGGGGGGAGGATTCCATGAGATGAGAAGAATCCCATCCACTCCTTTGGACGATTTGAGGCTTGCTCTGAATAGAGTAAGGCTTCACAAAAGAGATGGGTCTGCCTGGTGAGATCCGATCTCGAAGTATAACTGAATACCGGGTAACTTCAGGATACAGACACAATGATTTAAACCGAAGGCGACGGGCGACGGGCGACGGGCGACGGGCGACGGGTTCTTAATCTAACCAGAGACTCAAAAACCCAGGGTATTTGTATGACGGCCATTTTTGATGCTCAATCGCTGGAAGGCACAGACGTCTGGGAGAAGAATTCGGGCACCTAGAGAGATTAGCGTTTGTCGCCCGACCCAGGTCTTAATGGCCTCCAACAATGTGAGCGAGAGATTCGGCAAGCAGCCTCCAAAATACTGATATTAGCGTCTTCACGGTGGGATTAAAGCTTTTAGCGCGCTCAACTTAATTAACTGCCCCTGCGAGGCAGCTGGCAGATATTCCAATTATTTGTTTCTTTCCCCGCTTCTTTGGACCCTCACGTTACTACACGTGAGGGAAGAAATTTAAGGGGCAAATTAAGGGGATATTCCTCTTTTACTTCTATTACCTTACAGGTTAGATTCGAACCAAGCACACTGAGGCAGCGAGCAACCGCTTTGATCTCAACTCAACCGCCCCTAAGACCACTCGACTAACGAAAGACCAAAACGCTTCCGAATAAACAAGCTTTTAAGGCACGCTTTGCAAGGTTGATCGGGACTATGAAAGAGAGAGAAAGAAAAATTAGTTGTAAATTCAAAGGAAAAAGAAGAAATTGAGGTAAACACGCGGGGAATATACAATGTATAAATCTTTCAAAGGCGCGAAAGAATGATGAAATGAATCCAGCAAACCGCACGGTAGAGAAGACCAGGATCATTTTTCTTCTGAAATATTTATTGCCTAATTCGAAAAATTCCGTACAGAGGTGGGATTCAAACTAAGCACACTGAGGCAGCAAGCAACCGCTTTGGTCTCAATTAAACCGCCCCTTAGACCACTCAGCCACGCGGAAGACCAAAAATCTTCCGAATAATCAAGCTTCTAAAACCACACTTCGCAAGGTCGATCGGGACTATAAAAGAGAGAGAAATTAATTGGAAATTCTAAGGACGAAGGAGAAAATGAGGTAAACATGCGTCGAATATACAATGTCTAATTCTTTCATAAGCGCGAAAGAATGATAAAATAAATAAAACAAACCGCAAGAAACAGAAAATTAGGAGATTATAAGGAAATGTCTTGAAATGCATTTTTTTAGATGTATTAGAGAGGTCCCCTGAAAGTTACCTACTTGGCAAGGAACGATGCCCAGCCACCAGAAACCGATTAAGTGTCGTTTATCAACTTTTGCTATATACTAACCGTACCATATATATATATATATATATATATATATATATATATATATATATATATATATATATATATATATGAGATAGGCCATGTTTTATACAGGAACGATTAAATTCAACAGCAAAGAGGCATTGTTCAGATACTTGAGAACATTTTCAATTTATGATAAGTAAATACAGTCGACCCTCGGCTATTGGCGCCTTCAACTATCCGCGGAAATTTTTTGGGGGCGTTAAAATTCAAAATTTGCGATATTTCCAAACATCCACGCAAACCTACGTATATAGTCGTAAAACGTAATTGTTGCTTGGCTGAGACGGGACGATTCCAACCAATCAACGTTCAGATCTTTCTCACTCGACTACAGTATGTACAATATATGTACCGATTTCCCGCGCTCCATTCAGTACGCTTGTGTCCCACGTGTATGAGCGGTGATTTGTGTATTTGTCGTAATTTTGTGTGTTTTATTTCTCGTTTTTCAATCGTTTTACACCCTGAATAATTCTTGCTTTTTGCCTCTTAATATTAACAATGCCTAAGCGCCCTGCATCGTTTAGTATTGCTAAAGACATGCCTAAGCGTGCCAAGAAAGTGATGAGTTTGGAGGAGAAGGCGAAAGTGTTAGGTTGAAAGAAGGCAACTTCTTGAATGAATATGAAGAGCGTATTGCAATGTTTGGGAAGGGTTAGGGGTGTTTTGGGAATAGCGTCAACTATCCGCGGTTTTTCAATATTCGCGGGGGTTTCTGGTCCTTATCCCCCGCGAATATTGGGGGTTCACTCTATCCCTTTAAATTATTTATTATCTGGCCGAGGTACCTTGCGACCATACCGGTCATCTTCTGAGGTTACACTGATAAATTAATAAAGTCCAAGGACACTATAGTTACAATTACATAAAATAATTACATTTGTTTTCCGTTAATAACCTATTTATTAAAATGTTGTACGTGAAGTGTCCTACGACATATGGGTCCCCCTGTATAATGAAATTAAGCTATATAAATATAAAATAGGTGTTGATACGAGGGGCGGTCAATAAGTTTTGCAATTCGGATATAAGGAAACGAGATTTGAGGAAAAGTGTTTTATTATATTTCAATATAACTACCCTCGACGTCAATACACTTGCGCCACTTGTCCCTGAGGCTTCGAATTCCCGACAACTAGAAATCTTCCCACTGCTGTTCAATCCACTCCTGGACGGCGAGCTGGATATCTTCATCGTCCCCAAATCGGCGTCCACGCAGTGTAGCCTTGAGCTGGCGGAATAAAAAGTAGTCGTTAGAGGCCAGATCTGGACTGTAGGGAGATAGATGAGCTCCTTGAATCCGCACTCGCGCAGGGCAGCTTATGCAACTCTGGCTGTTGGACAGGGCAATTGTCGTGGAGGAGCAGGACACCGCGTGTCAACTTGCTGCGTCGCTTCTGACGGATGCACTTTTTCAACCCAGCCAGTTCCTCGACGTAATATTGGGCTGTGATTCTCCTTCCACGAGGCGCATAGTCCACCATCAACACTCCCCCTGAATCCCAGAAGATGGTGGCGAGGATCTTTCCAGCTGAGGGTTGGGTCCGGAACTTGATGGGGTCGGAGAGCCCCTGTGCTTCCAGCCCATGCTTTTGAGCTTAGTCTCGGGATCACAGTGATGGACTCAAGTTTCATCACCTGTCACTATGCGTGACTCGAATCCCGCCGGGTCTTGGTTGTACAGGAGCAGCAACTCCTCCGAACTTTGACGACGTTGATGTCGATCATGAGGCGTGAGGTTTCTAGGGACCCAACGGGCAGATACCCTGGTCATGGCCAAATTGTCGTGGATGATATTAATAACACTTCTCGCTCGATTCCTTCGACCTTCACCCGTCGATTTTCGAGGATCATCCGCTCCACACGGGCCACTTTGTCCTCGTTGGTCATGTCTGACGGGCGTCCTGGACGAGGATCATCTTCAAGGGACTCACGACCATGGCGGAACTCTCTATTCCAGCGAGCAATGGTTGCATATGAAGGGGCGGTGTCGGTGTACACTGCAACCATGCGTTCATGGATCTCTTTTGCATTCTTGCCTTCCTTGGTCAAAAGTTTGATCAGTGCGCGATGCTCAACCTTCTTCATTGTTGAAAAATTTGTGACTGACGATCTGCGATCAGCTACTGCTTCTTAAATAGACGAGGCAGGAGCGTGCGGCTGCATGTCCTGACTTGTCCTAACTTGTCCTAATACCCCCACAAACAGCCATCCCTCTTCCTCTGTTTTGCCCCACGCTTGGGGGCACTGTTTTTAGGCTACAATTTATGCCCTATGACGTCAGACGGTAACTTTGAATTCTGATAATCACTGCGTTCTATTTGTTTTGTTATTTGTTTGGGGTCTCTATTCTTTATTATTTAGTAATTGCCTGCACTTCTATTCGAATATATTAATTATTAATGTAATCAATTTTTCTATGCTTCGTAATGTTTTTTTGGTGTGTGTACCTTTTTAGTTATTTCTTTTAAAGATAAAATTGCACAGGTTCTAGCCTTTAGAACCGTGTCTAAATACAGGACCCACTCCGAAAAATTTTACATTTTTCTCATGACTTATTCGTGTAACAGTTGCGTGGCTCGATTATAATAGTGAAAGGTGGAGATGGTTTAGTTTTTGTCGTGAAGTGATTATTTATTAAAGTAATTTAAGACAATGATAGCGCCGCCGACATTTAGCAATCGCCTTTTGCATTCAAATCTGATGTTAGCCTTTCGTTTTATGAATATTACGCGCTTCTTTTTAAAGTCGGGGGGTATGTGGGATGGGGGGGGTCAACCCCCTACAATTAAGTTCACCCCGCATTTCGTAAGGAACAAAATATTTTTCATTTTTAGTGGAAATAGCCTGAAGTAAGCTATCGTCTTTATTATTTTGCTAAACGTGCAGATTCGACCGCATTAATTGTAGCCCAAAGATGTAGTGCAGAAATAGCGCCCCCTAGCGTGTGTCCATAAACTCAAGTTTTACCAAAATATTTTTTACAGACAAACGTTTGAAAAACAATAATCTTTTGGAGAGCGTAGAAAAGGTAACGCGTATATACCTAAAGTTGCGGTGCGTGCAGTCACCGACAGGATATGAATATTGGTAAACGACTTGGGGTGGTAGCTGTTTTGGATGTTTAGAATTATTGTGTGGAGTAAGGTAATGCCAATATACCTAAAGTTTCAGTGCGTGCATTCACAGGCATGATATGAATATTGGTTTACACTGGATAACACTAGTTTTTTTTCTTTAAATGTTTTTAGTGTTTCTAAGGTGGTTTTACCTCCTGATTCCAAATATAGCATTGCAAATTGCATAGCATCGATACTTTGGGAGATAATTGGAATTTTGTATATAAAACTAACCTTAAATAGCTGCGAGTGTTCGCTTTATTTAACATATTCACATTGTCCATGAATAATAACTGATAATATTTTGTCCTTGTATTCCTTTTTAACCTAATGAAAAAATGTGATTATAAGAGATAACCTAATAAAGGGCACTGAAGAACGTGCCTTTTTACTGTGATCTCCTTGATCTTTACGCAACAGTGACCATATATAGTCCCCCTTCATAGCAGTGTCCTATCTCCCTTGGTATCTTTTCTCCATTACAGCAAAGTCCTGATGGAACCGCTCACCATGCTCCTTACTCACTTCTCCCAAATTTTAACCAAAAAACCCTAAATGTGAATGCAAAATGTGAACCTTTATTAGTAACATTCTACATCCTAAATTCTTATAATTTTCTAAAAGTTTTTGTTACCAGCTGCTTGTAGTTTGGGTCTTTAATTTTACCAAGGAATCCATTAACTATACTTCGAAAAGCCCACCAAGCCTCACTTTCGACATCACTCATTGCATTCTCAAGCTGCACTGACTTCAACATTTTCCTTACTTGCGGTCCAGTAAATATACTACCCTTAACTTTGGTCTCTGATAACTTTGGAAAGAGTAGAAGAATTTCTTGAAATGATTCTACACTATTATGTAATGCTTTCACAAACTGTTTTACCAAACCAAGCTTTATATGAAGTGGAGGTAGCAAAACTTTGGCAGGCTCTACAAGAGGTTAGGTAATAAAATTTAGTTTTCCTTGCTGCAAGTCATCTCGAGGAGGCCACTCAACCTTCTGGTAATGTTCAAGAATAACCCTACTGTCCCATAGGCAAAGAAAACATGAATACTTGGTGTACCCACCCTGCAATCTGAGTAAGAAGGCAAGCATTTTAAAATCATCACAAACATCCCATTTAAACTTAGTATAGCTTACCTTTTCGAGAAGCATTTTTATATTGTCACATTCTTCTTTCATCTGTACTGAGTATGCTATAGGTAGGGATGGATACTAATTCCTAATATGTAGGAAAACAGCTTTGAGGCTTTTTGTTGAACTATCTATGAAATGTTGCCATTCTTCAGGGTTGTGATCAATTCCAATAGCTGTAAACTAGCCATTAATATCTTTGCAGAAGCAGAGATCCTCACTTATATCAAAATATACTTCCAATTCCTCATGGCGCTTCCGGTATACTGTTGATCTGCAGTCCTCCCCCAACAGATTCCATTCATTAAATCTGGATGCCAAAGGCTCAGCTACTGACTTAGTGAAACTCAAGTCCCTGATGAGATCATCCAGTTCACGTTGATTTGGAAAGTGTGGGCGGGCACTCATTCTTGGCTCAAACGTTTCATCCATTTCTTCATTGTCACAAATTTCCGACTATCCTGATGAGACCTCCATCATACCCTCTACCTGAAAAAATATATATAAAAAAAAATGTATTTAATAGCTCAAGGATAAATAAAAAAAGAAATCACATTAGAAGAAACCTTAGCAAGATGTTTGGAATATTTCAATATTAAACCTGTTACAAAGAAAACAGCTCACATTTTCTAGCGGGCGTGGAACCAATATGGTATCATCATGTGGCACAGGTGCAATAGATGTTGAAATGTTGGGATATGGAAGATATTTTCTTTCCTTAACTTTTCTGTACTTTGATATGTCAATCATGCAAAAATAGCAATCATCGAGATGATTTTTTTGCTCTCGCCAGACTCTATGCACAGCAAATGGCATTGCTTTTCTTGCACCTCTCAGCCATGTATCCAAATTTGATCGACAACTTTTACGTATTACATGAGGGGCCCATGGTTTTTATTGGTCACCCATACTCATTCCAAATTACAGTCTATGTAAAAGCAATCCAGTACTTTGCCCCTTTCACAATTTTATGTGATGCATGTTTAGTCCAACATAGAAAGCACACACAAAACAGAACAAATCCGGTGAATTTCTGCATCCTCTTGTAGCTATAATCAATGAAGTCAATATTTATCATATAAATCTGAAAAAAGAAAATAAATAAATTAGCGACAAATGTAAGTGTGCTTTACCCGTACCCCTTTCTTTCTTATATTAACATAATTTGTTATATCTTCCAAACGGTCGATGTTAGAGAAAATGTAAGGGCATATTTGGAATCAGCGCAAAATCTAATATTAAAAACACTAAGACAAATAAGAGAAACAAAAACCTTGTGAAAATTTGTTACTAGTGATTGACATTGACCTCTTTCATTATGGTTGTTTTGCAAAGGCAGGTGTTGTTTATGTTCGTCTTCAAATTTCTTATCTCCTACAAGTTCATTATTCATTTTTGAGCATCGTTATTGGGCGGCAATACGTTGGCTGTCGGCCTTGACGAGAATAAGTATATTTAGAAGAAAGGCCATGTTTTATACAGGAATGATTAAATTCAACAGCAAATCAGCATTGTTCAAATACTTGAGGCTTTTTCAATTTATGATAGGTGAATATCCCTTGAGATGAAAAAGATCGTAGAATATCATTGTAAATTATTTATTATCTGCGCGAGGTACCTTCCCACCATACTGGTCATCTGTCCTTTTTCAAACGTGCGTTCTGGCAAAAAGGTTTGACAGATGTGCGCTAAAGTTAGGGCAATGGGAGAACCCATGCCAATCTACTCTAGTTGGCAATATGTCTTTACATCAAATGTAAACTAATTGCCGTTGACCTCCAATTGTAATGAAACATGAAATCGTGAGTTAGAGAATATCTAAAACTTTGAGTTAGAAGAGGGACAAGTTTACGGGAATGAAAGTGAATAAAGAATTAACATCAAGATTCGTAAAAAAATTGGGGAGAGTCGATATATACTGAGTTCAGAAATGTCTTAAGAAAACGAATAACTATTTACTCTATCAAATTCATTGAGAGTAAAAGAGTTAAGCATAGGCAATAAATATTTTGTTAATTTAAATTAGCTATGGTATTGGTGGCAAGAATAGAATGCCAAACTACAGTATTTGTGAATTTTCTGTACTTCATATAATGGCTAAGTTTACAAGAAAAGGAAAAAAAAAAGATGATTGTATGTAGACTCAACTTTGTGAGTTAAGCTTTAAGTTTCATAGGAAATCTTTAAAATTCATTCTCGATCTAATGGCAAGTTTATCAGATTCCTCAAGGATACTCTTAGATTTTGTATACTCGGTGTGTATGTTCGTCATCTTTGTTAGATAATCTTAAGATTCAGAATGACGACTCTAGTTCCCTTTTCCGTTTTAGGAAAATGACAGAAGAAAGCTTAGGTCATTTACCTTTAAAGAAACTAATGGGTAAGATCAGCAAAAGAAACCCGCAATTCCAAGAACCTTCTAGTGGGTTGATTTCATTAAAGAATATTTTAAAGAACAGGAAAAAACAGCAAAACTAGGTTTATAAAAGTGGAGATTAAAATGCAAGCCAATGGACAAAAAGGTTTTCTCTCTGACGATAGGACAAGATCAGAAAGATTAAAGACAAACAATGTCAGAAAGAAAAATTGGTGGGCGAGAAAGATTAATTTTAAGTAGTTGTTGTTGATGTATTTATTTAATGTGTAGTGAATAACGCTCAGGATCCTGATTGATAAAGTGTGTGAAAGAAACAAAATCCGTGACTAAGCAAAGATATTAAAATTTAAAATAAAGGTTATCTAGGATATTTTGATATTTAGTTTCACTTTAAATATTTTTGACTAATTTATTTGCTAAGAAAATATAGAAAAAAACGTTTCTAGACGTCAGTTATACAAGAATTCTAGGTAAAGTTATTTGTATATGAAATTGGGTAAACACGTCACCATTGTGACAGGATTCTCAAAATATGACAAGCCGTGACTTTCTTAATCGTCAAGAGAATTGTGATAATTATCGAAATAGGCGAAGGTCTTCCTAGCAATACCTAAAAAATATTTATTGTAAAGGATTGCTCCTATAGAGGAGAATCTTTAGGTTCAGGATGAAAGAGAATCCCAATTTAAAACGATTCATTTATCGTGACGTTTCGGGTTATACACACATCATCGATATACGGGAGCGACTCACGCTGGGAGAACTCACCACCCCCCCTTTTTTATCATTGATTGGTCACGAGTTTTCAGAGAGAGAGAAAGCGCTCAAAATGACAGGCAAAAAAGGACCCGTTCGTCTCAAACACAACTGTGCAATATTCCAGTTAGAAAAGTGGTGCGTTGACTTTCCGGAGGGCTGCTACTCAAAATGCAGCCCTAAAAGTATCTGCACTACTTGCATATTGACGTGAGAGGTGGAAAAATTAAATGACCTCTATAGAGCCTCAGAGGAGAGAGCTAAGGTCCTTGAGGGAAAGTTGGAGAAGCTCGAAGCCCTTAACGTAGCTCAGGTTCGATGCCCTAGAAGAGGCGCCGCCCACTGACGTTTTGGAATCCCCTGGTAATAAAGCGGACATTCCGGCATCATCTGAGGCTAAGCAAGCTGAGGCGAGAGAAAAGGAGAAAAAGAAGAAAGGAGAAACGAAGAAAAAAAAGAAAAAGAAGATAGTTGAAACAAGAGTAGAACCCAAAATAGAAGAAAAACAGATAAAGAAGAAGAAAAAGAAAGATAAGAATGTGGAGAGTAAAGAGGAAAAGGGGAGGCCTCTTCCACAAGGGAAGACCCCGTCTTCAGAGACCAAGTGTCCGAAGGTCACCCTCATTGGTGACTCGCAAACACGGGATCTGCAGCCGCTGCTAGCGGCCCGCCTTCGCACTAGCGTGAAGGTAAGCTGCCTGTCAGGACGGGGTAACCACACCATCAGAGTAGAGGCAGAGAAAGCTCAGATTTCTGAGAATTCTGTTGTCGCTCTGATGGTGAGCGGCAACGACCTCTATCTCAGAGGGGGTAAGGTTGGCCTTAGTGGTAAGACCATCCAAACAGTGATGGGAGCCGTGGACGACATAGGGCTTAAAACCCGCAAACGTGTGGTGGTTGGGATGCTTCCGAGAAGAGGTCCATCCCGAACCACTCACGAAAGAAACGTCGCAGTCAACAAAAGGTTGGCGGATCTCTGCACGGCAGAAGGAGTCTTCTTCGTGGACCCCTATCGTACCTTTATCGGTAGAGACGACCTCTACCAAAGGGACGGGGTACATCTCTCCTTTAAAGGGAAGGCCTTTCTCGCCAATCTAATTCAAGATGTCGTGGAACGCACCCAAAGGAGCGTTCGAAACAGAGCGAAAGCGGACGTGCGCCAGCATGCCCGTGTCACTCCTGTAACGACCTTCTTGGAGGTCGTCAAAAAGGGTGTGACCACGAAAACAGAGAAGCCGGGAAACGGAAGAGCGTAGGGAGTCCTACACTAGGAAACTCCCTCAAAGTTCTTCTGTTCAATGCGAGGTCAATCAGGAATAAGTTTCTTGAGCTCCGTGGCCTCGTAGTAACAGAGGAACCTGAGATGGTGGCCATAACGGAGTCGTGGATAAAAACCTCAAGCCGAGATTTTGAAGGTGAATTCACGATTCCCGGTTACCAGCTCTTCCTGAAAGATAGGCCAGACAGAGAGGGTGGCGGTGTGATGTTGTATGTCAAGGATACTCTCAACTCGACGGATTGCAACATCATATCCGACCATGAACTACTAGGTGTTGACCTAGAAATAGGTCCTGCCAAATACAGGACCCTGGTGCTTTATAGACCTCCTGCCCAATTCGTTGAAAAGGACAGAGATCTGTATCAGCTGCTAGGAGAACTTGTCAAAGACAGAGTGTGTATCGTCATGGGTGATTTCAAGACACAAGTTGACTGGGAAACCAGAGAACCCTGTGGCGAGAACGCACTACTCCTAGAGTTCACGAACAACGAGTTCCTCACTCAGTGGGTTAGAGAGCCAACGAGAGGAGACAATATCCTCGACTTGGTTTTCACCTCTGAGGATGACATCGTTGAGGACCTCTCTGTTGGAGAAGAGCTCGGTGGCAGTGACCACCGACTAATAAGATTTGTAGTCCAAGTCCCCAAGGCAGAGCCTGCAACTAGTAAATCAAGGAAACTGGATTTGAGAAGAGCAGACTTTGCAGGTCTACGCGCGGGACTGACTGACGCGAAGCTAGAAGAGTGCGATGCTGTTGAAGACTCTTGGAACAGTTTCAAAACCACATTCATGAGTCTTCAATCGCGTTTTATCCCTCTGAAATGCCCCCGTCGGTCCTCTGTTCAACCAAAGTGGTTTAATCGAGAAATCGGGCAACTGCTTAGGGAGAAGAGAAATGTGTACCGGCAATCGAAGATCTCGGGTGACTTTGATGAATACCGGAGGCTAGCCAGGAGAGTGAAGTCCAGTATAAGGGCGGCTAAGCGGTCTGAGGAACTCCAAGTGGCGAGACTCTGTAAAGAGAATCCCAAGGAGTTTTTTGGATATGTGAACAGCCGTAAACCAATCCGTCGAACGATTGGCCCTTTGAGGAATGAGGAGGGGACATTAAAGCATTCAGATGCAGAAAATGCTAACCTCCTCAACGACTACTTCTCTTCAGTGTTTACTGAAGAGTGTGGTCCCATTCCCCAGCCGACGGATTCCTACTCGGGAGAAAAGCTGGAGGCAATGGACTTCACCGAAGGAGAAATAAAGAAAAAGATCGCTGACCTAAAGACGAATAAGTCCCCTGGACCGGACGGGTTTCTACCTAAAGTGTTGAAGGAAGTGTGCGATGAAGTATCACGACATCTGTGCGCTATCTTCAACATGTCAATCCGGACCAAATGCGTTCCTAGAGACTGGCGTGAGGCGGAGGTGACTCCTATCTTCAAGAAAGGAGACCGTAACCAACCGTCGAACTACCGACCTATCAGTCTGACTTCGATAGTCGGTAAACTCATGGAAAGCATCATGGTGGACAAAGTGACGTCGTATTTAGAGTCAAACCTGCTACTGAAGAGTTCCCAGCACGGCTTCCGAAGGCAACGGTCATGCCTGACGAACCTTGTGGAATTCTTCCACTTCGTTTTCAGTGAGCACGATCGGGACAAGGCGGTGGATGTGGTCTACCTAGACTTTCAGAAAGCCTTTGATAAGGTACCACACCGCCGCCTTCTCCGGAAAGTGCGAGCGCTTGGCATAGACGAAAAGGTAGCCGCTGGATCGAGAACTGGCTAAGTGGCAGACGGCAACGGGTGGTGGTAAATGGACAGTCTTCTGAGTGGGTGCCCGTTACTAGCGGGGTGCCTCAAGGTTCTGTCCTGGGACCACTACTATTCATTATCTACGTCAACGACATGGACGGTGACATGGTTGCCAAGATTTCCAAATTTGCCGACGATACCAAGCTTGGTATGAACGTTGCAAAGGATGAAAATACTGCCCGCCTGCAGGAAGATCTTGGGAAGATTGGGGAGTGGTCGGACACGTGGCAAATGCCTTTTAACGTGGGGAAATGCGAAGTGATGCATATCGGCCACAAAAACCCCCAGTCTCAGTATATCCGTAAGGGCATTGCTCTTGAATCGAGTGACACTGAGAAGGACTTGGATGTAACAATCACTAGTGATCTTAAGTTCTCGAAACAGTGCATTGAGGCGGAGAAAAAGCCCCAAAGGATGCTAGGCTATATTAAGCGCCAGTTTGGTTATCGGAACCAGGAGATTGTACTGTGCCTGTACAACTCACTTGTCCGACCGCACCTGGAGTATGCCGTACAATTTTGGAGTCCTTCATTGCGAAAGGACATCGCGAGATTGGAACGCGTACAAGCTAGGGCAACCAAACTGATTCCCTCTATCCGACATAAAAGTAATGAGGATAGACTAAGGGAGTTAGATTTGTTCTCGCTGGAAACCCGTAGACTGCGTGGTCAGCTCATCGAGGTCTTCAAAATACTTCGAGGGTTCGACAATGTTGACTACCGGGATATTTTCATACTGAGTGAGAACAGAACGCGCAATCACGGCTTTAAACTTGAACTGAAGCGTTACAACCGCAATCTGTGTGGAAACGTTTTCACCTACAGTATCTGCGGTAAGTGGAACGCACTTCCAGTGGAAGTTGTCAACAGTGAATCTGTTGACCAGTTCAAGTCAAGACTAGACAAAGTCTTGAAAAGTGGCCGTTTAGGGACGCAAAACAATTAAGCAGCCATGTGCCCGCTCGATTGCTAGCCTAAAGGTACCCTCTTTGAATGGACCGTAAGGTCTCCTAGGGTACTTACTTTCCTTGTTACTATAAAAACAAGGGATTAACTTAAAAGCGAAATAGGATATAACCTAAAACTGAATTGGGGTCTCAAACTGGAAACAAAGGACCAAAGGTGTATAAAAAAGAATGAATACACAAACAGGAGATAGAATCACATCACACAAAAAAAACACCTGATGGAAAGAAGAATCAAATAAGAGTGAGATAAGTTTAGTTTATGGTGCGGTGAAAATGTCGGTGGGATAAAATTATTGATTAACAGAGGGAAGGATGTTAAGTTCTAATGATAAAAGGATTATAGTTTTTGCTATAAATGGATTATAAGATCATGAGTGAGGTGGAGCTTTGAGTAGAGCAAAATATCGTAAAGTTTTAATTGACAGTTGGGTATTGAATTTATTAGAGAGTAGGCGTAAACAAAACTTGAAATTATGAAGTTATACAAAAAAATTAGATATTGCAGTGTTTGGTTTCCTTTTGCTTGGAATGAATGAAGACTATTCCTCTGGCAAATCCGATGCAGTATGAAGGTGGCAAATCATTGCCATAGTAACCGCATTTATAATATATATAAATATATATATATATATATATATATGGGGAGGAGGGCAGAAAGTCGTGATTCCCATAGAAAGTGGAAAGAAAACAACTAAAATTTTATGGAGCAACACCAATATTTATTCTTCAAAATAAAGTTCATCATTCTGTACGATCTTCTTCCAGCGATCAGCCAACAGTCCAAGATACCAGTTAGATGGCTTTGAATATGAACAAAGTCTGCTGACCAAAAGGTCGCGAGCTCTCACTTATTCTGATTTATGACCTTATGACCTTCAAAACTTTCGATAATTCCCAGACTAAACTTGGGGGGAATTTGCGAATTTATCATTCGAAAAGGAATGTAAAACAACATGACGGTTTCAAATTGAGTTAGAATCGGCTAAACAGTAATGATGTTATTGCCAATACAAAATAATTTCTGGGTTAAAGTTGGGAGGACTTTGGCAATTATACCGTTCCGAAGAGAGTTTAAAACAATATAAGGGTTTCAAATTTCGTTAGAATCGTCCGAATAGTTATGATGTCATTGATAAAACAAAATAATTCCTAGGCGAACCTTGGGAGGACTTTGACAATTATATCAATCGAAAGAGAATAGTAACCAACAAAGGGTTCTAAATTTCGTTATAATCGAACGAATAGTTATGATATTATTGCCAAAACAATATAATTCCCTGGCTAACCTTGGGACGACCTTGGCAATCATATCATTCTTTATTTGAATGTGATTTTAACTAGTTTTGTGGGATTGAGCGGGTGGTTGATTTCTTTTGAAAGATGGAGACCGCTTCTATTTGGTGGCTGTCATCTTCAAAGAGCTTTTGGATGCATTATCATATAAAGAACTCAGTGCTTTTCTGTTCAAGCCAAAACAAACTGAGTTGGACAGTTACCACTCTAGTATTTTGCCATGTTTCTCTTCATTGAATTTACTTCATGGTCCTGTAAAGCAGTGAAGTTCAATAACTTTTTGGATAATGCTTCCGACTTTGTTTTTACAGTCGGATTAATGGAGAACACTGGCTGTTTCCGTAGTAACGAGTGGCAGTCTCTCTCTGAGTCCCAGTACATAAAATAGTTAGTGATTTAACTTTTAATAATTATTTATTGTGAGAAACCGGCTAGCCCGAATATTTCTCTTAGTTAATTTAAGGTTTGTCCGTTAGTTGGTGTGTTGTTAATTGTAATTTTGATGGATTTATCTATGGCTAAAATTATTCCTTCAGTACCCATGTCCATGGTGGCTCTATTGTGACCATAAGAGAGATCGGGGCTACTACGACTTCTCCTTTGTCCCCCGCCTATTCGACTAGCACAGGTGGTAAACGCCTTCACTATAATCACACTAGAATCCCAGAACAAGTTCTACACGTGGTGTGGTAGGCAAGTCAGGTTGACGGATCTGACTTAGTGACTGGCTTTGGAGAGCTCGGGATCACTGCTTCCGACCACCAGGTGATAGAAGTAATCCAAGTCAATGTCCAAAAGGGGCTCCAGGACGTGATCAAAAGGCCCCGAAGGCTGTAAAAGATGGAGTCAATGAAAGAGAAAAGAAAGTGCGGTTGTAGTAGAAATGTAGTACAAAAGTACCGGAGGAATGTACCAGCTTCACCAATCATGGATCAAGAACGGAAATCCATTCAGTAATCCAGGCCTTCGTTTAGGCATCTGGGCTGAGAGGACGTGCAGCTCAACTACACAGGGTTGCTTTAAATAGTTGCACTGAGGATTTCTTATATGATATTTCTTCTTATTCTTTACATTTTCCGTTGTACTTTTTTATTTATATTAAATTAGAATGCGTTTTTTTTCTTTAGCTTTTGATGTGCTTTTCTGGTACTAAGTTCTGATAGTTTTTGAGAGGGTATTTTTGAAAATTCCTGGTGGGAAATTTGTTGTTAATGAGGTATTTTCTACTTTTTGGTGTATTTCTTCTTCGAAAAGTTGGCAAGTGAACCAGTTTCTGTAGGCTCAGTGCATGAGGGTTTTGATAATGGAAGGTTTGTAGTTTTAGAATGAATATAAGTCGTAATTTAACTACGAGCCGTTTTATTATTTTTCTGTAGATTCTTGTGTTTATTTTGAATATCAATGAAAGTGGACTCAGTAGATCATTCGTACGTGAATTTTGGTACACCTAAATCGGGTTTGTCATTATCCTGAAAGCCGAAAAAAGTAAAGAAATTGCCTTTATTTATGTAAAATTATAAAAATGTTAAAAAATTGAAAATCTGAAATTAGAAAAGTATAGAAATTGCCTTTATTTATGTCAAATTATAAAGTCTTAATAAATTGAAAATCACGGATCGCAAAAGGTGATTAGAGAGTGAGATTATGTGCAATTGCACGAAGATATTCTAAAACTGGCCGAGTTTCACGGTCTCTTACAACATCTTGAAGTCTTGCGTCGCGTTCCATAGAAGTTTTTTTCTTTTGAGGGGCGGTTTGCCTCGGGGATGACGTAATTTACACCTGACATTGTTCATTTTGAAATTCTTCTATCGTTTGATACATGCCAATATGTGCACTTCCAATTAAATTTTCCTATCATCGATGCCACGCCTCTATGAGGTTTTGAGTTTGGGGGACTTCATTTCGGAAGGATTCAAATACTGACCACAATTTCGGTGGAAATAATACTTCGGATCGAACGAATAAACCATTGCGTAGTCGTCTTCTGATCCTACCATGTACATAATTAGTTTCAAACCAGTCATCAAGTTCAGCTGCTACTTCGGGTAGATGTGGCTTTAATTCTTGAAAAGTTTCCGGAATCTCATTTAAAGGAAAAAATGGCAATGCTGTCAAATGACGAATTTGCAAATTAAAAAGTTCGTCATCGCCGTAGTTGTTTGCTAATCCAGTAGCTTGATTTTTTTTCTAGATACATTGTCCTAGGGGGAAAAAACATACTTTTGGGGAAAATAGGTAAATTCACTTTTCGCAGCATTTATAGTAGCCAATTCCAAATCCGTTATTATACATAGTTTGAGGATTTAGTTCGATTCGATTTTCTTGCGCAAAGTCTACCAAATCTTCAACTAAGGGTTTGTGTACCGCTTGCGATTTTTCTGTCATTAGAACATAAACTAATGGATAAGTTTTAGTTTTATTTGAGTCAACTTGCGCATGGATTGTATAAAGCTGATCAAATATTGTAGGAACTTTTTAAAATGTGCCATCCATTATTGAAAATGAAGCGTATGATAGCGTTTGCATGTTAGCTTTAGTAGTGAATAGAAGAAATCTTTGCTCTTTGACGGTAGAATCTCTAACCAAAATAATTCCCTATTTATTGTCTTTCGCAATTCTGGGGGAACTTCTATATCACTTAGCGTCCTTGGTTTATTTGGTCGTTGGGTGTATCGAATTCTGGCAATTTTCTTGCGAAGTGCGTTATTTAAAGGCAAATACGGGACGATTTCTTGAGGAGTTGACGTTGTATAGGATTGGATGAATTGACAAGGCGAATTTCTTGAAGTAGTTGCCTGCGCCTTGAGTTCGCCAATGATTTTCGAAATCTGTGACTCACATGCATTCGGGACGTGGTAATGGTAAACAATTATTTCAAGCAAATGCTGTCCAGTTGAAAATAGAGTTATTGTTCTTCCTTTGCAAGTAAGCGATTTTCGACTTTGGGAGCACCAATAGTAAAGGTAGTTCACAGATTTATCTTTCACCAATAAATAACTGTATGCGTTCAATTTATCACGTCCCTTTTGAGAAGGAACAATTTTACAAATTTCCTCCATTTTCTTGAAGGGTGCTTCACAGAATGTCATTGCAATGAAAGGTTCGACTTAATGTTTACTCAGTTTGTATTTTAAAAGTTAGTTGGGTGTTTTTTTTAATTTTAATTTGATATCCAAGCGAGCGACCTCTGGCAACGCATGAACATACAACGAGGTTATTTTGACTTTTCGGGATTTGGGAATTTCGGGATATTAAATTTTCAGGATTTTGACCTTCGGGATTTCCGCTTTCAGGATATTGGACTTTCGGGATTCTGGCCTTCGGGATTTCGGCTTTCGGGATATTGTCTAGCATCGACCTAAATCCTGGAGGCGAGTAATAAAAATGCGTAGAACTTCTAGAGCTTTAAATTTTGTTATTTTTAAATCTACAAATTTTAAATGGAGTTGTGTTGAAATTGTTGTTTGTGGTATTTTGTAACCGAAAGTTTCCATCCGTTGTGTGCAAGTTAATTAACCGTCAGATTAAATGTATATTTTGTTGCTTAAGTTAATGGTGTTTTTTTACGGCAGATGATAAGTTCTTTAAAGATTTCTTCCTGTAATTCTGAGGAAGTGAGGTTGTTATTATGGTATACTTCTTCTATTGATAGTTTTATTGAGTGTAAGGTTTGTAAATAAATATTACACATCTAATAATGTTAGTTTATTTGTTTTCTCGATTTTTCCGTTGTTTATTTTCAATAAAAAATATTCAGAGATTTGCAATATATATATATATATATATATATATATGTTTAGATTTGGTCTATAACTCGATTCAGAAATTTTTATATGTTGTGTATCTCTCTGTCCTACTCATCGATATCACTGGGCGTAATGGAGGAATAGATGCATTTTTTATGATTTTCTTAAGTAAACAAAGATGACTGTCATTAAATTGTCCAAGATTTCTTATTCTCGATGGAAATTTTACGTTTTAAGTAAGTTTTGTAGTTATACTAATATCTTTTGGTAGTTTCGCTTTTATTGTCATAATAGGGAGAAAGGTTTACTCGATTAGATAAGAATTCTTTGAATTTTTGGATGTATGGGTATTCTCAATGAAAACTGTCCCTCCGCGCTTGTCTTCATTTTTGGATACTGATATGGGGGTTTTGCCGTTATAAATTTGAATGCATTTACCCTTGTTTGGAAAGTATGGCTGATTTAGGTTCAGTTAGGTGATAGAATAGGAATATTCATAGTTTGGTTTTTAAGATTTCTACTTTTGTGATTTTTATTTAACCTTTTGTAAATACTTTTCTGATTTCCTAGAATAATTTTCCCTTCTCATTTTTCTACTAGAATTTACGGCATTTGTCAAGGACGTCGTGTTCCACTTCTGTTTGTATTTAGAAATGTCGGTGACATGATTGTTCTTACTTTGGTTTGATGTTTTCTTGAAAGAGTTTCCTTGTATAACATAATTAATATCGTTTTGACCGGCTTTAATCCTATTTGGAGGAAAAGAATGCTAGGATAGAAGTGTAGTTGGCTAGTATTTCTTCTAATTCTATAGTAAGCTTAATTTATATGTAAGATATGTTAATTCTTCTAAAGTTTTATTCTTGAAAAATATAATTCTTCAAAGGTGTTAACAGCCTGAGACCAAAAGAAGATTAATAATTGAAGAATCGCCACTACACTTACACTGGTAGAATAGCAACACTCCAATCGGCTATCTCTTACAATGGTATCAGTAATAAAATGGGATCGGTACAAGGTGATAAATAGTACAATGGGATAAGTAGTACAATCTGATCAACAAAATGAGATCAGTAACACATAGATCAGAACAACGGAATCAGTAGTACAATGAGATCAGTACAATAGAATAAGTAGTATAATGGGATATGTACAATGAGATCAGTAGAATAGAATAGGTAGTATAATGGTATAAGCACAATGCGATCAGCACAACCCGATTCGTAGTACAATGGGATCAGTATAACAGTGAGATCAGTAAAATGTGATCAGTAGTACATTGGGATCAGTACAACTGTATCAATAGTACAATGGCCTCAGTACAACGGCATCAGCAGTATAATATGATCAGTACAATGCGATTATTAGTGCAATAGAATCAGTGCAGTACAATCAGTAGTAGAATGGGATCAATAAAATGCAATCAGTAGTGCAATGGGATCAGTACAATCGGATCAGTACAAAGGTATCAGTATAATTGGGTCAGTGCAATGGGATCAGTATAAAGGGATCAGTACAATGGGATCAGTACAATACAATCAATAGTACAATTATATCAGTACAACGGGATCAGCGCAATGAGATCAGTAGTACAATGGATCAGTAGAATGGTATCAGTTCAATGGGATTACTACAATGGGATCAGTAGTGCAAGAATATGTGTACAATAGAATAAGTAGCAAAATGAGATGAGTAGTACAATAGGAAAGTGCAATGAGATCAGTACAATGAGAATAGTAGTACAATGAGATCAATACAATGGGATCAGTAAAATGGGATCAGTATAATGAGATCAATACAATGGAATCAGTACAATGTAATCAGTACAATTGGAGGAGTAGTGCAATGGGATTAGTAGTATAATGTGATCAGTACTACAATGTTGTGCAAATTACCTAAATGTTTCTGCTCACCCTCAATGCTAACAGGACGGAGAAGCCGGAACCTGATTTTGGAGGTATTTATCATATAGGAAACGGTTACCATCCTTTAATATCGGTTGAGGCAGAAGTAAACAGGCAGTCAATAAACATTAATCCTAACTCATGTTTATTGAAATGCTAGTCACAGTTTAAGAAATTACAGTGTACAATATATTAGAACTCTAGTTCTAGTGCAATTAAAATTTCCCTCTAGCAGAGATTAGCACAGAGACATGAATTTTCGTTGAGTTCTGCGCAAACGATTTCAATATTCTTAGTGAGCTGCTAGGTGGACATTGGTTTTCCAGCATAGATGAATTTCTTCAGCACACGTGAAAGAAAAGGTCAGTATAAGTAAGGTCAGGAGGTCGAAGAGGATAGTTCTTGGGGCCCAAGGTGTAATGTGGTTCTGTCTCGTCTTGTTTGAATCATATCTCACTAATCTCTGGCCAGTTTTAAGGTTGTAGGTAATCAATTGAATTAAATCGATTTATATCTTAAATACTACGATATAAAATTCCAGGTATACTCCTTCGTCTATTCGTTATGGTGGATTTCTTATGTTGTTAACGAAACGCTCTGGTTAAAGCTTAGCTGCAACTCCAAAAGTATCTGGGTATCAATGTTTTCTTTATGGTCCAACGAATGCATGCTATCTAAGTCCGTGGTGTCATTTTTGTATGTACCTTTACTATAGACTGTAGTCTAGAGAGTTTCCCCAGCATCATGCCTAACTAGAAGGTCCACGAAGGATAGGAACGAGTTCTCTTCTCCTTAACCAGTGTTCACAACAACCCTTTACCGCAGCTTTTCTTAAACGTCGCAAGATAACCAGTCGGACTATCTACCATAGGAGCAGATTTAAGAAAAATAACCAATCCTCGTGCACTTAAAGCCACCATGATCACGTCATGGCTTCTCGGCCCTCTCAGCATTGAGGTTGCGCTCAAGCTTTCAAGTAATTTTCACAAGAAACTCAATTTTTAACGACTCGATCCTTGACTAAGAGAAGTTCAACATGGTCTATGATCTACTTAAGTTGTGGTGGGTTCGCTGCCATATATATATATATATATATATATATATATATATATATATATATATATATATATATATATGTATATATATATATATGTATATATATATATTGGTCAAATGGCGAAGAAACTCTATTCGGTTTTGAAAAGTAACGTATAGCCTCTGATGAAAAGATGCCCTCTCGGCTATTTCATCTCATTGTCTAACCCACTTACACGAAATGAAGTGCGAGTAGGAGTAGCTATTGGCTCAGGCCAGCCTCAAGAAAAGCAAGAAAATATAGAAGCATGCCTGCCCAACATCCACATAAAACTGTCACATTGAAGGCAATATCTGCTACTACCCACGACATTAAATACTTATGAGATTAAATTTAATATTTCTTTCTTTCTTCCTAACTTCAGTGAATGAGGCAAGCAATTGAAGATTTGAAATTACTTGAGCAAAGCGTAACATCTATAGGGTAAATGAAGATCCCAACATGATCCTCAAGAAAACCAGCAGGGGTCCTTTTTTAATTATTAAGGAAGGTAAAAAACCAGTCAGATCAGAAGTCGCCAGGGTTATGTATTAAACACTAAACCTAGGTGTGATCGGTTCTAAGATACCTGCTTAATCTATATAAAAAATGTCAACTCCTCAGGGAAGTGAGATCTTTCTTAGCGGACAAATCGAAGAACTCTGGAAAATCGGACTATATTTGATGATCTCGCCGGAAATTGCCTTTCAGCCTAACATAACTTGCTGCTTACTAGACCTCAGTTCTAGCGACAATACATGGAATGGCTTTAAAGAACAAATCGGGAAGCAACAAAATTGATCAAAAGAATAAAACATCGACAAAATCGGCAACACCAAAACCAGGTTGAAAATAACCATCGCAAGCACTGGAATGCTGGTGAGGAAAAAAAACAAACGTATCACTTAGTGTGTGCTAAAAGTGCTATGCAGTTGAGAGACTCAACATCACGGACTGGCCCCAGACAAAATAAATATCCTCAGATTATCATTTAGTCTTTTATTCGTCAAAAGAATGTTACAACATTTCTAAAAGTTGCCTACCGAAAATATAGGCATTGGCTATTATCCACTAGATGCCATATTCGCCAAGAAGCTTTAAAAGAAAGGCAAAATAAGAAATAATAATGAAGACAAAAAAATGCGAAACAAGCTGAGACTATTGCACCAAGTAATAGTGGTCTAACACATCTGGTTGGAAAGGAAGGAAAGAAGATTATGACCTTCAACATGTACGCCTTCCTTGAAAACACCGCGAACTCAGGTGCTTTATAGAATGTTCGGAACCTCCTTATAGAGAAGAACCTTACGAAAGAAAGTGCTTGATTTCCCCCTGTTTCACAATTCATCAATATAATACAACTACAATTCAAAGAACTACTCAAAGACGAAACTGAAGAAAAAATGGACGAATATTAGTTATACAATAAGTCAAATCTCACCGACAAACGAAGAATTTCCCATTCTCCATCAGAACGGAAAATTATAGGAAGGAGAGAATAATGAACAGAATTAAATCCGTCGTACGAAATTTAGATTGGAGTGTTGCCTATATTTCACAACCAAGAAACCTTCTCCCGATCGCTACAAACATGCCAATACTTGAAGCTAAAATTTTGTACACTATCTAGGAATAAGAATAAATTTATTTGCTTACCTAACGCATAAATTTTGCTTTGACAGAATCTATCCCCAAATAATCGTCGAGTTAATTAAATAAGTTCGAATAAACATACGAGAATTAAAAGTGGGCAACCTATTCGTAATATAAAGTAAATTCGAAGTAAAACAAATAATAATATTACATATATAAGCGATATGCACCCTTGACCAAATTATAAACAACCCTATGGAATATTCAATATAATACAATTAGACATTTGTGGAAATAAATTCGGTATATATTAGTTATTTTTAATTATATTAATACTTAGCTAGATCACCTTTTGCTTTAAATGCACCTATAATTCTTCGTGGCATACATTTTACCAAATTTTCTCGTAAATCTGACCATAGCTTTCGCCACTCAGCTTGGAGTTTTTAAAATAGTTTTGTTTTATATTTTGTAGTTGCGTTATGTACTTCTTGTTTTACCAAGCACTCCCCAAAAGTGTTATTTTGGATTTTTAGGCTGGGCTCTGTACTGGCACTCCATATGGTCATTCCCATTCTCCAAACGAATTCTTGGTATCGTTGAATATATGGCATACGGCAATGTCTTTCTGAAATATAGCTTCATTTCTTGGTGGAATTGGCTTATATTTGTTGGGCAATAGCTCTAAATATTGTGACAATATGGTGGTATAAGTTGTGTTCTTTCTTCATTGGCATAAATTGATCGCCTATAGCTCTAATCAAGACCTGTATCTCCATACCATGATACAAGTACCTCCATGCTTTAGAGTTCGTACCACACAAGCAGGGTGAAATGTCTCTCCAATACCTCGTCACACAAAGGTAGCCGTAGAAGTGCTAAAAATCTCCAAAAATGTTGCAAACACTCAATGTTTGAAATATTCCTATTTTAAAATATATTTTAATGGAATTACATAAATTCCATGTAACACAACACAATAGTCTTTCTTACATACCTGATAATTACTTTTATCTGAACAGATATCTTTAGACCAATGTTTCCCAGCCTCTTTCTCCGCAGGCCTCACCATAGCTTTCCAGAAAAACGTACGAGTATCTCACCGGTAGATGAAATAAAAGTTAAAAAATCTAGCTATTTTTAATTTGTAATATTAATTATTGAGTATAAAAGAATCTTACACATTTATTGATCAAACAAGAATAAGTAAATCAGTTTAGTTGCGTGAGAACTTTGTGCCTGGCGTTTACGGCAGATATCCTTGATTCGAGGAGACAATTTTGTTAGCTTCAGCCGTAAATCACCGTTTTGTAATTTCAAGTAGAATTTTCCTTTGCCTTGGAGCAAATCATCAACAGCTCTGAGGCAACATTAAACCAAAATAAATTAAATTTTCCCTCGTTAATGTAGCAGTGTTAGGGTATTCCTTTCAACCCTGTCAGATAGCCATACAACTGTAAGTTTTCTTTTGAACAAAGTATTCAATGATACATCATGTTACACTTCTGAGAAACATTTTTGGTATTGTACTGGAACATCAAAAACATCCACAGTCAACGGTTGAGTTAACCAACAGAAAGATTTGATTGCCTTTTAATCGCCATTGAAGTTCTTTCTAGACATTTACAAATGGTCAACAATTCCGTTGATAGCAGTATAGGTTATCTCGCTTTTATTCAAAGAGAAGAAATAGCTAAAATTTTGTGCAGAAATATTTCTTTGGCATAATTTGAGAACTGTAATATATACAAAAATATTTATTTTTGCATCGACAAAAGTTATGATTATTCCTTGGTGTTGCTTGCTCAAGGTACTTAGTTCCTCAAATACGTCTGCCAAATACCTGATATGAAATTTTGTCTGTTAATGGCAGGAACTTCATTCAAGTTTGGCACTCAAAAAGTCGCTAAGCTAATCAAAATATTTCATGAACCTCTTGAAACTGTTTTCCTTTGAAAGATAATTTACTTATGTATGAAGCAATAATCGAACATTCACTGTATTTTCATACACAAAGAAGTACTAAAAAAGACGTTCAGATTTGACATTTGCTTTAGTAGTTTTGACACATTTGATCACAGATTTCAGAATCTGGTTAAGAACAGGAATTTTCTTGGTAACCAAGATTTCACGATGGAGAACGCAATGCAGAGTCATCGTGTATCGATTTTCATACATCATCAATTTTAAGCATCCCGTTTTGTTAGACATCAGAATATGGTTGTGTCGAATGATTCACAAAAGAAACATCTCTTCTTGAAACTCCTCTTGACCATATGTACCTCCATATGGTCAAGAACCTCACTGCCCCGAGAGGTGAACTTACCCATTTGTATTGAGAAATTTAGTGATTTCAGCTCTCAAATAGCTTTTCTTCAACATTTCGCCCCATGTCCTCTATTTTGTTGTAGACGGTGTTATTACTAGGTGGCGTAGCCCTTACATCTTTATAATCCTTTTGAAGTACAGTTTTTAAAAATACTGAGATAGCTGGTTTAATCGCTTCCTCTCTAATGATATGATTCTTTCCGTAATTTGCTAGAATTAGAAAGATTTCGTAGCTGGCTTCAAGGCTATAATTGTGGGTCCCATTTTGTGCCGCGAAAAACGTTTTTTGATCGATTTTAACCTTTCCTTTTATTGATTTAAAATATTTTAAATATTAATTGGTATTATTGGGATGCTTCATCCTTAAGTATGCTTCCAGTAGGCCTGCCTTCATATACTTGTTTCTCAAAGTCTGATGACACAATAAGCAAAACGGTGTTCACTCATTGTGCCCACCTTTAATAAACTCGAAAATATAAAATATTCAACTGAATATTGACGAAACTTAATCTTACTTAGTTTGATCATTTTAAACAAGCACGAGACTAATCTATGCAAAGTAAAAGAGATAACAATTATTAATAGAAGTAAAGAATCGAGAAGAAAGTGGAGAGAGAGAAGTGTATGTATACAGTAGCATGGATAGTTCTAAATGGTTTGTTGGAACTAGCCACGCTCTCCATATTTCGTGATCTTTGGCCCACAGAGGACGTTTTTACTTTTGACCTCAGATATCAATGTTATTTACGTTATATACAATGTGAATATTAATATATAAAAATGTAAAAAATATAATAGATAATAACATGCTAATGAAATTAGTCTTCGCAATAATGCTTTTAAAATATATAAATATAACGTAAGGAAAGCCTTTATATATTCAAATAGAACGTAAGAATTAATAAAGCTATATATACTAAATTGAAGACTAATAAGTAATAAAAGAAATAGTAAAATTCTATCTCCAATAATATATAAATATTTATGTATACCTAAACTTATTAAAATATGTAACTAACTGAATCTCCTGGCTCCAGGAATCTTTGCTTCCCCACCTTCTTTCATATAAAGCTATCTCTTTCCCAACTATTCAAATAAATTATTTCATAATTCTTTCAACTATTTCAGAATTCTTTCAATATTTGTATGCTTGTATCTTTTAATGACCTAAGGAAACAGTTTAGTCTGTGCATTATCATCTGCGCTTTCGTTGTTAACATCTCTGAGGAAGGACTTTTGTTCCAGTCCGAAAGCTGAGAAGAACTAACATCTTGAGTTCACTTGTGTATAATTATCACAACTGTCCCCTGAGCTAGAGGTATTTATATATATATTAAATTACCGTCCAAAACACGATAACAAAATAACAAAACCATATATTTTCTTGAAAATACCCGTTAGATTTCAATGAAAATCGTACAAAATGGTCTGATAAATTTGACTCTGATAATTTTTAAGTTACATTTCATATAATAGCAAAGAAAAATGCTTTGAGGAAAGTAATTTTGCATATTTAAAGAGATTAAGAGTCCCAAAACTAAAGAACGATAACTTGAAAATCTCAGTTTACGAGTAAAAATCCCGAAAGTATCTTTGACACCCTGTCTACTCTGTGTATTATATACTCCTACCAATGATCTTGTTTATCTATTACGATGTGAAACGAAATGAGGTTCATAAAACCTTTAGAAAGCAAGTTCTCCAGTAGATTAAAAAAGGAATGACACTGTCTGAAATTTAGAAGCACTGTAATCGGTCAAAGAGTAAGATTTCACGCATAATAAAGCTCCATCAGGCTACCGGATCTTTCGAGGCGACGAAGAAATTAGGTCGCCCTCGTAAAGACATTCCTAGGAAAGATTGCACGATACAACGGAAGACAACGAAGGACGGATTGGAGACAACTGACATTGTTTTTCCACGCAATATGCTAAAAAATATTTTCTCAAAAGTTAATTATATATTTTCTTTAAATTTTCGGCATGGCTGTAAACATTGAAACCAAAATAATGACAACCATTTTTATATACTTATTTTCATATTCCTTAAATATTAAGTGGCTCACTCACTTTGGAATTATGACAGCTTCTTTGTTTGATATCGTGTGTGGGCACGCCCTGGCGCCTATCAACTACTGCACCCCCCCAACTGCCTTGTCTGTTCTGCCTTATTAGTCAAAGGCTAGAGGTGAGAATGTCATGGACACTGAGAAACCGAAGAATTTTGAAGATCTCTGGCAAAGATTGAAACAAGAAGGAAATAAAACCACGTTGGAACAATGCGATTACAAACCTCGATCACAAACCAGAATCAGGAGTACTTATAGGCGAGCACCAAAAGACCGGTGTCTCGGCAGCTCCCTGCTTCTGTGGATGAAGCCTAGTCATCTTGAGCTTCTCCTACCATCGGGGTCCTTATCCCTTCGGTCAAGATACGGGTCTGAAGACTGCACACATTCCTTCCCGTTTAAACCTAGTGCAGGTCGATGCCCTCAAGATGGCATCCGTCATCATCCAACTCGATGGACTTCCCGAAGCAAAAAGCGAAAAAAAAGCTAAGAAATGGACCTAGATGTGTCTCACGCCGCTTGTTATAGGTGGGACTCATAACAACACCCCTTGCTAAGAACCACTTCATAAGCCAACAGAGTAAAACGGCTAAGTTGACCTCTCTGTAAGCATGTTCTGTAAAACCTCAAAAAGTGTGTTTAAGCAAGAAAACAAATTTATTTTTTTGCAAAGGAAGAAAAACAGTATGTAAGGCAACATGCATGTGAAAAAGAGAATCTTACATGCATTTCAAGCGCTGGAGTCTGTTCGCTTATCCCTTTACGCGCCAAAGTAAACGCTCTGGTATACAAGTATCTGCTTCCTGACCATGTTATTCTCTCTTTTAGAACATGGATATTAAGTGAGGCTTTATCATGTATGAAATTGCACCCTTCCACGCGACAAAGTCAGTGAAGCAGTTCATGGATGCTGAAAATATCGACATGATGAAATGGACTGTGCATTCCCTTGATTTAAACTCGATAGGAAACATATGGAAGATACTCGGTGAGAATGTCATGGCTGTTGAGAAACTAAAGAATGTTGAATATCTCTGGCAAAGATTGAAAAGTAAGAAGGTTATAATAAAATCACGCTGGAACAATGCGATAAATTTGTAGTTCTGCGTACAAAGATGTGCTCTAAATAGGTCAAATTGGATAGTTAGTTTTTAACCAAAAGTAGTTTACAGATCCTCTGCACTCAAGCGAAATGCTTAAATAAAATGGTTATGCAACATTAAATTAAGTAAAATAAAGTTCAAGTTTGCCGAAGCCCATACCTTACTACATAGGACATTTTTTCAAAAGAATTAAATAGCTTGTAGGGTTGTGCAATACCTTTGTAGTCCCTTAACTCTCACTATAAAAAATTGAGAAAAATTGAAAAATTTTATGAATCTTAGAATGGTTGTAAGCCTACCCTATTCACACTTATAAGTATAATGAACAGTGCATAAAATAATATAAATATCCTAAAACATAATAATATAAATTAAAGTATAGGAGTAGAAGGCACTCGCAGGCCTTTGTCAGTGACAGAAAAGACAATAACTCGCAAAGAGAAAAGAGAAAAGAGAAAAGGTGATCAGAATCCGGATTTGGATCCAGCGCAACTTTATTCAACTCATTCTTAGCTCAAGTCACAAACAAAAAATAGTATCACATAACCTCCGCCAAACTCTATTAACGGGGCTAATAACTGTAGAAAAAGTGCCAACTCACAATAAACACAAGTCACTGGTCAGTACGACAGAAAAAGAAAGTATCAGATCAAAACCAAATAGAGCGATTTTTCTTTTTTTTAATTAGGGTGGTCCTGGTGATTTACAAACCACGCTGGTACATTGTCATTTATAAGTAGTTATAGAAAAAAACAAAACAAAATAAAACAAAGCTGTTTGATACGGATGATAATAACACAGACGACACAAATATTTCATGGTTGAAAGTGTTGCTTCCTCTTGCCTAAATTGTCGCCCTAGCAATTATTCGGTCTATTCAATATTGTTCCTTACCCCAAGAGGCGAGGGATATGTTATGAAACAAATTGCCTACTGCATTTTTGCGTTATAGCCCAGATTTAACTTTTATTTTCCCCATTTATTTTTCTCCTCTTTTGCAATGCAACAAAAGCGAAGTTTCAATCATTCATTAGCCAGCATTATTCGATGTTCCTAAAGAAATTCTGTTTAAATTAAGTTATTATAAAATAGATATTTTTTTCCATAGGCGCTGTAAGAACAACCATTTCTTTTTATCCACATATTCCTTTAGTTAAAAGAGCCATTAACTTATCAATATTTAGGTTACCAAATGATATGTTATCCAAGTTATATTAATAAATAAATTTCGAGATATAGGAGTGTTTGATAATCTCATATGATTGATTTTTTTGGGGGGGAATTACAGAAAAATCAAGCAGGAGCAAATATCTCTGTATAAATTGTGGAAGCAAGAGAAAATATAGAAATATTTGGTTTAACGGGTGAGGGAAGGATAATACATCGCTGTAGAAATATTCATTAGCCTCAAATGTTATGGCAGAAAGAGAGAATTAAAAGCATGCCGATATCATTCATTCTATTTATCCAATTTATCCAAACTTGTTTTATTCAGAACTAGCTTGCAATATTGCAATATCGCTGTTTGTTCCTGTGTACGTTTTTATCTCTGATTTTGTCATTTTTATGTGACATGCAATTTAACGTGAGTTACAAACCCCGAAACTGTACAATAGGAGGCCTTTTAAAGTTATCCAGAAACAAAATTGGCCCCATCTGTTGAATAACCGTGTTTAGTGTGGATTAACTCATATTGGAAGGCGGTGTTTCTTCTCTGCTCTGTATTGTCCCATAGCTAACGATAGAGGTTGGATTCAGATCATTGAATCTCGTTCAGAATTGCAGAGAAGAGTAAAATATTTTAAATTCTTACTTGAATTCAGGAATCTAGTTAGGAATCAAATCAATTTGGCAAGATGAAAGAGGTAAGTCATCCATGCAATTACTCCATCCCTCGACTTATCGTCTCCTTCGGGCAATAAACTTAACGTGATTCGCACACATTCTTGAGGTTTTCTGTAGTAACCGCTTATTTCTTGTTCATTTTAATACAGAATATTGTTGGTTCTTTTCTTTTTATAGCTTCCTGCAAAGGAATCTACTTGATCTACCAATGGGATTGGGAGAAATTTGTGTGCCTTGTCTTAAGTACTTGCAGCAATCATCTTGGGTTATCTACCATTCACACAAGTTAACTTTCACAACTTCATGATTTTCTGTATCATATTTTTTTACAAGGGTTTTACTGTAGATTTACCTTTATTTTTTTAAATTATTATAATATTTAAGTCATCAGTGGCGATATTATTCAATATCTTAAAAAAAATAAAGCGAAAACAAACGACAATGGTTCATCACCGAAATAATGAAGTTGGAGAAGTAAACATATGTAGAATGGTACTCAACTTAAGTAGACTACTAAGAACCCAGGGACTGAAAGGCACGCAACCTCTCTCGAGCTTACTCCACTCCACAACAGAGGAAAATATTGCGAGCGAAAGGGTTGTTAAATGTCTCTAGAATTAGGTACAAAAACTCTCTAGATGGTAAAGCTTAAGAAGGAAATATCGAGTACAGAGAGGCTAGAATGAAGTGGATGTCCTCTCTATTGTTGACTTTTTTAATTACCTTTCACCTTTTGAGTTAAGAAGAGAATGGAGTTATAATAATAAGGTATATCAGCCTTTTATAGTGGCTTCATTAATAAATACCATGGCGTTTGCAGGCTTTGGGCTGAGGTGTTTCACGTATCATCCTCCGGGGCGGGAACTGTGAAGTGGCAGCAAGTATCCGAAGATTTGGTTCCCATTAAGATCAGCTGCATTCAAGATACGCCGGAATGGGTCTTCCACATCACTGCCTACAATTCTCAAGTGGACAAGATCTTGGACGTGAGGCTCATACAGCCAGGTAATATATACTTCACTAACAACAAATTCTCCAAATGCTAATATTTATAGCAAAATATTTTCAATAATTTTACCACTTTTCAGAGCAAATAAACCTGGGTAAAAAGAGTTAAAGGTACTTTAGACCTATTCAAAAAGATGTCGAGTTCACTGACACAACTAGAATATGATCGTGGAAAATGATGTTATGGGTATTTGAGGTGAAAGATTTGAAGAATGTGTAGCTGGGCTTAAACGAAATACAGTTGCATGACAACGACCGTGTCAGGCACAAGGTGACGAGGTACCCTGTGTAGACCTTTGGACCTAGTACCTGGTGGGGTAGTATATCGTCCTTCTCAATATCCCTGAGTTGTCCAGAAACAAGTTTTGAGAACATAGTCTTTATCTCTTCTAGATTTCACTTTGCCTTATTTTTGTCACTTTATTTTCGTCTCTTTTTAGTGACTTATTCAACACACTTTTTATTTACTCTTTTTTCTTTACTCTATTTAGTCATTTTTTGCCACTCTTTGTTATTTTTTCGTTAATCTTTTTTCTTCACTCTTTTTGGGTTGTTCTAACAATTGAATCCAACCTATCTTTGAGAAACGCAATTCACCCTTGGCACCAGTAACAACAGTTGTGTAACCCCTTCCCTTCCCTATGGATTCTACCTTCAATACTTTCTCTACATCTTACTCAAGTTCGGGAGCAATCGGCCTCGTTGCTATTGCGCTTTAAATTTGAGAAATAAAAATCGAAGTGGGAATTGAATCAGAATGGTCATGGCAGGTATCAAGGCACCTGAATGATGCTCGTGAGAGGTAGCAAGGTACCAGAATGATCATGGTAGGTATCGAGGCAGGAGAATGGTCATGGCAAGTATCAAGGCACGAGAATGGTTATGGCAGGTATCAAAGCACCAGAATGATCATGGGAAGTATCAAGTTAGCAAAATGGTAAGGCCAGATATCAAGGCATCATAATAATGGTCGTGACAGGCATCAAGGTACCAGAATGGTTATGGCAAATATTAAGGCACCCGGATGGCCATAGCAGGTAACAAGGTATCAGGATAGTAAATACATGTATCAAGGCACCAGAATACTTGTCGTGACGGGTGTCAAAGCAATAAAATGGTCAAGACAACTATCAAGGTACCAGAATGGTAATGACATGTATCAAGGCACCAGAATACTTGTCGTGACGGGTGTCAAAGCAATAAAATGGTCAAGACAAGTATCAAGGTACCAGAATGGTAATGACATGTATCAAGGCACCAGAATACTTGTCGTGACGGGTGTCAAAGCAATAAAATGGTCATGACAAATATCAAGGTACTAGAATTGTAATGACATGTATCAAAGCACCAGAATGGTCGTGACATGTATTAAAGCACAAGAATGGTAATGACATGTATAAAAGCACCAGAATGGTCGTGACATGTATCAAAGCACAAGAATGGTCATGACAGGTATCAAATAAACAGAATGGTTTATGATAGGTAGGGATCAAGGTATCAGAATGGTAATGACAGATATCAAGGCACCTGTATGATCATGGCAATTATCAAAGCAACAGAATGGTCATGACAGGTAAGGATCAAGGTAGCAGAATGGTAATGACAGGTATCAAGGCACCTGTATGGTCATCGCAAGTATCAAAGCAATAGAATGGTCATGACAGGTAGGGATCAAGGTAGCAGAATAGTAATGACAGGTATCAAGGCACCTGTATGGTCATGGCAAGTATCAAAAAAACAGAATGGTCATGACAGGTAGGGATGAAGGTAACAGAATGGTAATGACAGGTATCAAGGCATCTGTATGGTCATGGCAAGTATCAAAGCAACAGAATAGTCATGACAGGTAGGGATCAAGGTACCAGAAAAAATCGCTCATAGCGTTCGCATATTCTGATATTTCTCAAAAAGTATATTAACCAGATTTCAAAGGTCAAAGGTCAATTTTCATACTATAAATATTAATATAATTGCGATTTTAAAAGTTATACCATTCAACCATAGTTTAAGGCGAGTATATAAGTGATTCTAATTAGAATGTTTGAATGCGTTTTCTTTGATGAGTAATCTCGTTGGTTGTTCTGAATTTATCACAAAAACCAAGATTTTAAAGTTGAAATATTTTCAATTTTAGATCCAATTTATTTTCTCTTTCTCGTCATTCTTTCTTCTACTCAATGTTTTTTTTTACCATCGGCATTCACTTATTCTTGTTTTTTTTTAATATATAAATAAAAAAAAAGTTGACTTTGCCAAACACATTTTAATGTGTTAATTTATTTGTAACGCTTAAATATTTGTATTATATTTCTTTCATATTTTTCGATTTTAACTTTTTTATTTTTTGGTGCTCTAATACTGAATACTTTTTATATTTTTTACGTAATTCACTAAAGTAATCTATAGAAAACTCCTTTGGCGAATGTTTACGTAGAAGATTGTCTCATTTTTCAAAAATTTACTGGTAATCAAATATCTAAGGTTTGATTCACCTTTAAATACCCTAAATGGGGAAAGTAAATAAATATATGTATTTAATATCACAAATACAAAGAGAAAAAAGGGTAATTGCAAAGTGAAAATTGCTATTCTTAATAAAATCAATCTTGATAACGTAATATAAATCACAACTCTTGTATTTGCCCACTAGTCCATAAAGGAAAATGGAATGTTTGATGTTATATTTATCCAACGTTTCCTACATATGCTTTCCATTAAGTTCTATCAATTTGCAAGGAAGATGTCCGTAAAATATGGACACTTTATGAATACTTAAGAGAAATTGTATTAGGATGGTAAAAGTTCTCGTGAGAATATGATGGTTCTTCAGTTGTGGTATGTATGAGACTATGGTAAAAAGGGGGAAGTGTGAGAGATATAGGATTGCGGATGGGCAATTTGAGATAGCTTAATGTATGATTGAATAAAAAATTCTGCTTAAACCCCTGTTTACTTACTTTCCTCTATATGTCCCATTCCTTACAGGACATGGCAATATTATAGTGTTACACTTACATACTAGCGAAAATCCGCAACTACGGGCGTTTTGTGCTAGACCTGCGGCGCTTGTTCGCTTCGCTCACAAAATTAAGGAAATATACGCAAGAAAGGGTTTTATTTCACAGCACATTCAAAAATTGGTGTGCAAGAAAAAAAAATCATTTTACAGGTGAAGAGAGAGAACTAATGTTACTATATTAGGAACTAAAATTTTTTTATGGGTTCAAACTTCTCAGTTATAATCAAGCTTGATATTCCATCTGATTCTGCAGAAATCAGTATATTCAATGTCTAGATAATTACTAAGAAAGAAGAGGATGTATGTAATTGAATCGTTAAGTAAAGGGCGAAAGTAGAAAATAGGAGGAATAAATTCAGAAATATAAATGCATAAGACCGATAAGAAGAAATATATGATCCAGGATGTAAAGATTGCATTAAATAACATCGATCCTAAATGATAAGATTGAGAGAGTTCATTCTAGCGTCGAGCGCATACTCTTTCAAAACGCATATTACTCGAACCTTTCTTGAAGATATTTTAAAGGGAAGAGAGTTCGTTTCTAGTGTCGAGCGCATGCTCTTTCAAAACGCATATTACTCGAACCTTTCTTGAAGATACTTTAAAGGGGAGATAATTCGTTTTTAGCGTCGAGCACATACTCTTTCAAAACGCATATTACTCGAACCTTTCTTGAAGATATTTTAAAGGAGAGAGAGTTCGTTTCTAGCTTCGAGCGCATACTCTTTCAAAACGCATAATACTCGAACCTTTCTTATAGATATTTTAAAGGGGAGAGAGTTCGTTTGTAGCGTCGAGCGCATACTCTTTCAAAACGCATATTATTCGAACCTTTCTTGAAGATATTTTAAAAGGAGACGATTAATGAAGCAGCAAGGTAGACATATATACGAGAAAACAGATAATAAAAATAAATTAATGATTCCATTCACCTCGTGAGAGAATTATACTAAACTTCGAAATGGAGATCACTTATTTTCCTCTCAAGGGATTTTTACTCGTCATAAATAGAGAATTCTTATTAATATGACACGAGAGCATTAATGCCCACATCTCTATGTGGGTTTTATGCGTAAAAAACTTCTAGTGAAAGGGAAAATCTTCTTGCGTATAGGGTTTCGCATTTTCATGGCAACTTTGGTTCGTGAGTTCGAAACCTTTAAAGTCATTTATTGATGAAGGATTGATTCCTTTATGTTCCTGGATTAAAGGTTTAAAAAATTGCATATGTTCATTAGAAAGTCATTTTAAAGTCATTGTCAAACTTTGATAGGGATTATACTTCAGAGTGAGTTTGTATATAGTTTTGAAAGATTCTAAGTTCTTGCATACTTATATGTCGATTCTGCCCCATAAAGAATAATGGAGAATTAAGTTCATAGGTTTGAATATAGATTCTCTTTGTGAGAACTTTGCTTTTAGAGGACTAAAACGCCCACCTCCACAGTGAATTTCCTCTCTTCTATTTATCCCAGTTTTTTCTTTGTACTCTCCGTATGTCTCTTATTCTTTCTCTACTCAATTCAAAATGCCTGCATTGTTTACTCAAGTGGATTCATAATATATTAATAGACCAGTTTGGGTCTTAATCATTGAATACAAATTAAAATTCATTGCGAGGGAAATATTCATAATAAATTGACTAATTGCACAGATTACGTCAAAGAGACCCAAACTTCCGCTATATAATAACTCCCAATCCTAAAAGGGAAAGAATTCTTTTATGTCAAAAGAGTATCTAATATAGTACACTAGCATAGGTACCGGGCGTTGCCCGGGATAAAAAGTCCTGCCACAAATAAATACAGATGTATATTGTTTAAAATTCTTATATTGTGGCATAAAAATATCTTTACTTGCTGATTATTATTATTATTTGCGGGGTGAAGGCAGATTCAGGAGAGTTGCGCACTCTCTTTATCATATAATATCATACAATATCATATAATATACTTAAAATGAGTAAACTTTTCACTGCACGCGTTCGGTAGTTTACGCACACGCGTGAATGATCGTTAGTTATGAGCGAACAACGTTGTGGCCGCAAGAACAGATCAAGCGTGTTCTAGTTAAATATCCACTCAGAAAAGTTTAAAAGATTTACATTCCTTTACCACTTCAAACTTCTCTTTTTATTTATACAAACAGTTTGATAAGAGTTTATATAATCTTGCAATTAAATATACACTCTAGACTTTCCTGCAACAACTTTTATTCTTTAAACTTTGCTGCTGAAATAGAGTTTCTAACAACTAAGTTTTAGGCTATTAATACTTTGTTAACTTTTCATTATCCCGTCTTAAAGACGCAACACTTGCATAGAGTTTAATGAGTTTGAAAATTGTAGCTGGATATATTTAGTAGGGATTATGTTACATGAATGATTTCATAGTTCTGATCGGATTGCATTTTTAGTAACCATTTACATAACTATCACTAACTCTATAATTTAAGAAGGGAATTTTTTTGAGTATTTGAATAATAATTTCATCTTAGTTTGGTTATGACTTATGTTTTTTTTAACAAAGTTATTTCTAATAATTCTTTTATAATATCAAAAAACAAAATGGGGAAGTTTAGAAATAAATATAAATATCGAAATTTCGTGAATTTTTTTTAAACCCAAAGAATTACAAATGGTGGTGTTCAGAAAATTTATTTTTATATATCTTGTATAACTATATTTTAGAAACGTGAGATTTTGAAAGAGGGGAAATTTAGTTTAGAGTACATTTTTAAAATAATTATAATTGGCGAAGTTCAGAAAATTTATAACAATTTAACCATGGCTACTTTTTTTTAGATTTTAAATTTTAGTAGCGAAGCGCAAGCTACCCCCGTAGGGGAGGGTGGCGAAGCCATTGCCTGGTTGTTTCATAAATAAATTGTTCATTTTCTTCGATTGACCATTCGGGAATACAGGCATAAGTAATTATACGAGTATAGAAATATGTTTTCTGTTTAATGTTACTAATATTTTTAAACTATAATGATTGTTCTTTTATTTCAAATAATTTATAAAGGCGTATTAGTTACATAATTGCATATGCTGGTCTGTATTATACTATGTTTAACATACTTTTGTGCTTGTAGGATTGGAATGAAAAATTCTATGTGTCAAAAACTAGAAACATTTGGCATTCCAGTCCTATATTTAATACCAATTATAGTTAAAAAGAGTTTCCTCTTAATACTCGTAAATAGGCTGATAAAGAACTCGAGCTCATTTTAAATTTGTTATCATTTTCGAACCGCTCAGGAATTTTTTGAAAGCACCTTTTAAACGTTATGAGTTAAATGATGTTTATGCATTTTTCTTTTAATTAAATTTATTATTCTATTTACAGGGGCAATGGATTGATCTTAAATTCCTGGCAAGTTGCCATTGCAAAATTATCTGCTCGAATTATCCCAAATCTATATAGTCTTTTAAAAATGAAAAATCTCTTCACATTTTCAGTTTTGGCAATATTATTCATAACATCGCAAAGTAAATGACTGTAATTTATAATGAAATTAATAGGTCTATTCACCTCTTGCAAATCTCTGCAGAGATTAAGATTTTTTCTTATTGTTATAAAAATTAAGGTCAAGGATATTTTTCTTTATTCAAAACAATTCTATTTTTTTAGGATGATATTTATCCAACATGGATTTTGGTAGGGGGGTATAAATATAGGCTCTGGATTTTCATATATTACAACTTGTACAAAAATTATATCTATAGAAACTAGAAGATGATGGGGGTAAACACCTTTAATAGAGTGACGTAATAAATTATTAGAATTGGATTATTTTTGCATTAATTTGGATTGCAGCAACATTTTCCATCTGATACCTGACAACCAAATTTAAAATTGGCGCACCAAGAAAGGTTGCGAAACCATTTCAATAGTACTTGTGACAACTATTTAAAGCGAAAACCGTTTCACTATAATCGAATTCCCGGTTTTTAATTTGCATTTGTGTATTTTATCGGAAATATGTCCCAGAGAGGGAGGGGAGAGTATACAAGAATATCCAGAGAGGAAGGGAAGAGTATACAAGAATATTTGAGAGAATAAGAGAAAAAATAAGCGCGAGGATGGCAATACGTATTTTCCATAAGTTCTGTTACACTCGATTTTTTTTAATCTTTTAAGAGGTTTTACGTGTGTGATACAAAATGTTCTGTCAAACAAACTTAAAGTTATACTATTCCACATGTGTAATTAAAGTCCTAGCAATTTTTCTTTGTCACAATCTACCTTCAGGTTGATTAACAATCCATCCTCTTTGAAAATCTAAAGTTCAATTCAATTTTGCTTTCTAGGCATATTTATTAAGTACTATTAAAACACAAGAAGATAGAAACAAGTAATAGTAATAATAACAGGAAAAAAATCAATACCACCAATTTATCAGAAAACTGCGCGTTTCTATTAATTACCGGGTTTTGCAAAAGTTCTGTTACACTCAGGATAGGGTATCTTTCGAGTGGCTTACGCGTGTGATAGAAACAGTTCCGCCAAACAAACTTAAAGTTCTACTTTTCCAGCACGTTTCATCAAAATGTCTTTTTCATTGTATCAGATGAATGTGAAAATAATCGAGATCTCTGCTCTCCTGCGAGCGGGACACAACAAGTCGAACAGCACCAAGCGGCTCACAGTCAACCGCATTACCATCTACTGAGTCGCGGAGAGGCTCAAAAAAACAAAAGACCTCATAGACCATCCTCATTCAGACAGACCTCAAGTTATCAACCGTTTGGCTCTCAGAAAGGCATTATACATAAAGTACTCCGAAGCTCTAAATGACTCCGCTCGCGAAGAATATCTCGTTAACCACAGAATCCAGGGACGTCAAATAGGAGGTCGGCAAGAGCTTGAGGTGCGTGGAAAGGTATCTGCTCAACGACCGTATCCTCAAACAACGCCGAGAGCGCTGTCATCGCCTTCTTAACGACTTGAAGAGTCATGGCAACCGAATTCTGATGAAAGATCCTTCACGTTCGATCCGGTCATTGGCAAACAGAATGACCGGCCAGATCGTGGACCACTACATCTCCACGACCAAGCACTCGGGATCCATGATGCTCGTCGCCGTGGCTTGGAATGGCGAGAAGATGCCGCCCTTGTGGTTTTGGGCCGGTCAAAGGTTCGCCGGCACCGAGTACACGAACATCTTGGCCATTAAGGTCCTGCCCTGGGTGAGAAAGATCTCGAAGAAGGCAGACTACGTCTTTCAGTAGGACGGTGCTCGGGCCCACACGGCCAAGACCGTGCAGGTGTGGTTGGGGTTGAACATGAACTTGTGGTCGAATGAAATTTTGCTGCCGCAGTGGCCCAACCTCAATCCCATCGACTACAACGTGTGAGCCCACGTCAAAGGTAAAGCCAGCAGGGTCTGCCACAGCAACATCGACAAACTGAAGTCCCCCGTTAACCGCGTGTGGGCCAGCAGGAGGAAGGACTTCGTCCGAAACGTGTGGGCATTTTTAAGGTCTCACCTGAGCGCCCACTCGCCGCCGAGGGCGGCCAAATTGATTAATTTTACAACTTAAACACATATTTATATGTCAAAACAACAAAAACGTATATAAATGCATCAAAACCATAATTCTTTCCTTTGTTGTGAGCGTGGTATCGACTATGACACGACTTTTGCAATACCCTGCAGAGCATATGTTCAACAAATTTAAGGAACAGGTAGTTGGTATTGCAAAATCTAGAATAGTGGAATGAAGATGTGAATCGTGTAGTGGAAGGCATAAATGCTGCTTAGCTGAAAATACTCATCGGCGCAGATAATAATGCGATGAATATGTGGTTGAATGCATACAAAAAGATGAAAATAAAAGTGAGACGATGAGTATCAAGAGTTGGAAAGTAGCAAATAAAGTAGTTGAATAAATGTTGAACGTGGATCCCGGTGGGAATAGGAAGGTAAATGAAGATCCAGATGGGAACCGGAAGATGAATAAGGATCGCAATGAGAACAGTACGATAAATGAGCATCGCAATGAGAACAGGAAGATATATGAGGGTTCCGACGAGAACAGAAAGATGAAGGAGGATACCATTGTGAACAGGAAGATGAACAAGGATCCAGATGAGAAGAAGAAGATGAATAACGCACCCTATGTGAACAGAAAGATGAATGCGGATTCCGATGCAAACAAAAAGATGAATGAGGATTCCGATGAGAACAGAAAGATGAATGGGGATCCCAGTGAGAATAGGGAGATGAATGAGGATCCAGATGGGGAAAGAAAGAAGAATGAGGATCCAGATGAGAACATGAAGAAGAATGAGGATCCCGATGGGAACAGGAAGATGAATGAACATCCCGTTTCTAACAGGAAACTATCAGCAAGGAAGTGAGAAATGTGAGGAACTTGAAACATATGCAGTTGTGTGAGCATCCAGGGCAAGAATGGCAATGTAGTTGTGCGGAAGTTACAAGATCAAAACTAGAAGGCGAGACTTTTTTACTGAGCTTTATAATATGGACATTGCAGATGATGCAAATGTAAATATAATTGGCTTTGTTGGTGGCAATTGGGCACTTTATTTGTGTATAGAAAGGATAAGCATGCAAGAGGATGTTCTTGTTGTGTGATGTCCGAAAATGAGAAGGCAGCTGTTGTAGATAATATAGTCGTTCAGATGTTGAAAAGAGGTAATGATTTTATTATGGAATAGGTCTGGTAGATGTGTTGAATTCATTTACTTGTTAAAATGTGCCGGAGGACTGGAATGATGCAGTAAAAGTGCTGTTGTATAGGGAATTAAAGAAAGGAGACTGCAAAAACTAGAGAAGTTAGTACTTTTGATTGTTTTAAGAAAAGTGTATGAAAAAATTCCGATAGTGCTTATAAGAAGGATAAATGAATAAGTGAAAAACAAATGGGGCTTAGATAAGTATTAGTTTTTAGACACTAGCAGAAAAAACAAGGAAAAAAAAGGTGTAAATATTATGCTTGGCTAGGGAATTTGTAGAGAGTTTAGGAGCGTGTAGATAGAGAAGTATAATGACAGGTACTAACAATGTATGAAGAGAATGGTAAACTATTGGATGGTGTGAAGAGTATTTAAGTTGGAAGTAAGGCATGCGTAGGGTGAAAGATAGCTAGACCCAGTGGTTTAACAGAATTGTGCGTCTGAGGGTGTAAGACATTGTTGTTGTGTGGTGTTACCATTGCTGTTTGATACCCTTATGGAGAAAATACTTGAGAAAATTACGGATTGTAATGAGAGTAATGAGTATGTGATCGATGAAGAAGTGTGAGGGAGCGTTTATATCTATATTGGTATATGCTGAAGGACTGGTGGTTTTGGCTAAAATCGAGAATGATTTTGAAATTTTGAGAGTGTGTGAAAAGAGGATGCTACACGTGAATGCAAAAAAGAATAAGGTAATGGTATTTGAGAGTTTGAATGTGGTGATATGTGATGATTGAGCCATTGGCGTCACCCTTGAACACGTGAGAAGTTCTAAGTATCTAAGAGGCATGGGTAATACTAATGGTAAAGCTGAAGCAGATTTAGACTAGATAGTTTTAAATGGTAGGGGCGAGTGAATCTTTAGTGAATGTTTGAGTGTAGAATAGAACAGGAAGCTCAATGCCAGTATGTCGGTACCAACGTTATTGTATTATTTTGAGACTGGTATAGATGAAAAAGGAAAGATCTCGTGAGAGAGCAACCCAAATGGACAACTTGAAAGGAGTATTTGTGTGTGCGAAAGTTAAGAGATGTTTAATGATGTGAAGGTTGTGAATTAGGTTATGACTAAAAGTTAAATATTGGAAGAATGGATGGAAATAGATTTGCGAAGAGAATATACGAGAGTGAGGGTGCGAAAAAGAGTGAAAGATAGTGTAAAGGTGGGTTAGTGATATGAATGAATGTTTAAGAGAAAAGGGTGGACTACGGATGAATTTCATGATGTTACGAATGAAAGGTGTGGATGGATGGGGTTTGTGAAAGGGAGGGGTAGGTGCTAAGGGCTTTCTGACCGAGGATGAATTCTGGTTAGATGAAATGTTACAACACCCTTACTCTATAAAGTGTCAAGTGTGCATGGACAATATGATGGGTGCCCTTATGATTAATATTAATGTAGCATAAAGGGTGGCGTAGGTTAGTTTTTATGGTTTTTATATATATATATATATATATATATATATATATATATATATATATATATATATATATATATATATATATATATATATATCCAGCAAACAGAAGTAACAGAAAAACAGGATAATTTTTCTTCAGAAATGTTATTTCCTAATTCGCAAAAATTCCGTACAGGGGTGGGATTCGAACCGTGCACACTGAGGCAGCGCGCAACTGTGTAGCCGAGTGGTCTAAGGGACGGTTTAATTGAGATCAAAGCGGTTGCTCGCTGCTTCATTGTGCACGGTTCGAAACCCACCCCTGTACGGAACTTTGTGAATTAGGAAATAACATTTTCGAAGAAAAATTATCCTGTTTTTTACTGTTTCTTGCGGTTTGCTGGATTTATTTCATCATTCTTTCGCGTTTATGCAAGATTATATATATATATATATATATATATATATATATATATATATATATATATATATATATATATATATAATACTCATAGAAGAGAGGAAAAATAGAAAATAATACTCATAGAAGAGAGGAAAAATGGAAAATAATACTCATCGAAGAGAGGAAAAATAGAAAATAATACTCATAGAAGAGAGGAAAAATAGAAAATAAATACTCATAGAAAAGAGGAAAAATAGAAAATAATACTCATAGAGGAGAGAAAAAATAGAAAATAAATACTCATAGAGGAGAGGAAAATAATACTCATAGAAGAGAGGAAAAATAAAAAATATGAACGTGTGAAATAATTTATATTACAATCAGGCTAAAAAGTGTACAGGGGTCTTTATATAACTAATGGATTAATTGATTTAAGAGAAAAATAAATATTTCACCACCACTTTTGTGTAAGAAGAGTAGATTTGTTGGTAAAATGTGAGGAATCTTAATTCTCAATATTCAATATCGGTCCATTTACAGGCGAGAATAAATGGATTTTACCCAAAGACTGAAAAAAAGGTTTATCTTCGACGGTGAAAAATGACTTCGATACCGAAATTAAATAAATCAACCATATTTAAGTTCCTAATATCATCATGTTAGAAAGAATATAAGGGTTAGTTATTAATTTCCATACTTATCCATTTGAATAGGTGGACTAGGTCTTCAGACTAGATAAAGAAATTCACATAAAAATCAGGATGACCAAAATCAGGTTCACTTTGAGGGCGGAGAGGCCGAAAGATCGGTAGTATTATGTTTTGTCACCGACTATCCAGCATGGAATCGTTCGTGTCCCAAAGGGGTAAACGGTGGACGGGTTAGGGAGATACAGCGGTGTTCTATTTGTCTACGCATACAATGGCATACCTGGCCAGAGCTATATGAGCGTCTTTCCAGATTCGACGCACTACAAAATTGGCAGCTGCCCCCTGTGAGCTCCAAAGTATTTTGTCCCCTCATCGAGGGAATGGAATGCCTTAGCTAATCGTGGGAATCTAACGTTTCAAAAATACCTAATTTTTGTTCATATATATGTTAAAGGATTACGAGTATGTTGGCGACACCATTCGAAATATTTAGTTGAAATTCACTCATTTTCTGAGTGCAAGATGGAAATTTACTCTAGTGATCAAAATTCACTTGAGAAAAGAAGAAAAAGAATTTCACAGCCTTTTGCATTGAAAATTAAATTATTGCAGCGAAATTAAATCACATATTCCTTTTTTCTTCGTGAAAGTTCATTATTATTAAAATGAAGTAAAAAAACGAGCCACTGACTTTCTGCAAACGAGGATTCATCAGCAGACGATACAATGAAACACTAAATTTAATGCCACTCTTGAATACTGAGCCTATATAATAAAATGACAATAAAAAATGGCAGATACCCTCAAATGTTACCCTGAAAGACTGGCAGATGCCATTAAACGGTAAACCGTAAAACTGGCAGATTCCCTAAAATTAGTAACCCGAAAAAGTGCCATAAACCACTGAAAGGTAATCCTAAGAATTGGCAGATATTCCATAAAGATGACCGGAAACTGGAAGATACCCCTGAAACAGCGCTGACCCCCAGAAACTCATGAAAGGTGACCCGAAAAACTATCAGTTTCCACTGAAGGTGACCCCTAAAGGTGACAGAAACCCCTGAATTGTGCCAATAAACCTGGAAGAAACCCTTAAAAGGTGACCAGAAAAACTATCAGTTTCCACTGAAAGGTGACCCACAAAAGTGACAGAAACTCCTGAATTGTGCCCAAAACTTGGAAGAAACCCTTGAAAGGTGACCAGAAAAACTATCAGTTTCCACTGAAAGGTGACCCTAAAAGTGACAGAAACCCCTGAATTGTGCCCAAAACTTTAAAAAAAACCCTTGAAAGGTGACCAGAAAAACTACTGGATACCCGTGAAAGCTGACTCGAAAAACTAGTATATACGAGGGGCGGTCAATAAGTTTTGCAATTTGGATATAAGGAAACGAGATATGAGGAAAAGTATTTTATTATTTTTCAATATAACTACCCTCGACTTCGATGCACTTGCGCCACTTGTCCCTGAGGCTTCGAATTCCCGACAACCAAAAATCTTCCGACTGCTGTTCAATCCACTGCTGGACGGCGAGCTGGACATCTTCATCGTCTCCAAACCGGCGTCCATGCAGTGCAGCCTTGAGCTGGTGGAATAATAAGTAGTCGCTAGGGGCCAGATCTGGACTGTAGGGGGGATGGTTGAGCTCCTCGAATCCGCACTCGCGCAGGGAAGCTTGTGCATCTCTGACTTTGTGGACTTTGACGATGTTGAAATCGATCATGGCGCGTGAGGTTTCTAGGGACCCAACAGGCAGAGACCTTGGTCATGGCCAAATTGTCGTGGATCATGTTGATAACACTTCCATGTAATATTCCAAGTTCTCGCTCGATTTCTTCGACCTTCACCCGTCGATTTTAGAGGATCACCCTCTCCACACGGTCCACATTGTCCTCGTTGGTCACGTCTGACGGGCGTCCTGGACGGGGGTCATCTTCAAGGAACTCACGACCATGGCGAAACTCCCTATTCCAGTGAGCAATGGTTGCATAGGAAGGTCGGTGTCGGTGTACACTGCAACCATGCGTTCATGGATCTCTTTTGCATTCTTGCCTTCCTTGGTCAAAGATTTGATCAGTGCGCGGTGCTCAACCTTCTCCATTGTTGAAATATTTATGACTGAAGATCTGCGATCAGCTACTGCTTCTTAAATATACAAGGCAGGTCCTAACTTATCATAAGTTGTCCTAACACCCTCACAAACAGCCATCCCCCTTCCTCTGTTTTGCCCTACCGATTCGCAAAACATATTGACCGCCCCTCGTACCTCTGCAAGGTGACCCAAAACGTTGGCTGATACCCCTGAAAAATACCAAGAATTAACAACAAATATTTCTAAGACCTCTTAACTTTAATCTTCTTTAATACGACTTATTTGATCTTAAATCTATAAACTCTAGAATACAACAAATAAAACTATAAATCCTCATTAAAATCCGTGTAATATGAGTGAGTAAATAATTTACTCTTAAGAAGTAATCCGGAGAGGGATCGTACAAGAAGGTCAAAACTAACATAGCCGTGGAGTCTTTCGTGTAGCTGAAGCAATCACTAAAAGAAGGGGGGACGAAGAGAAGGAGGATAGGGACACCTGAAAACAACCTGGTTTCTGAGAGCAAAGATAAAGCAGAAGTCCTAGAGAAACGTGTTTTCTGAGAGTAAAGATAAAGCAGAAATCCTAGAGAAACGTGTTTTCTGAGAGAAAAGATAAAGCACAAATCCTACAGAAACGTGTTTTCTGAGAGAAAAGATAAAGCAGAAATCCTACAGAAACGTGTTTTCCGAGAGCAAGAATAAAACAGAAATCCTACAGAAACGTGTTTTCTGAGAGCAAGGATGAAACAGAAATCCTAGAGAAACGTGTTTTCTGAGAGAAAAGATAAAGCAGAAATCTTACAGAAACGTGTTTTCCGAGAGCAAGAATAAAACAGAAATCCTACAGAAACGTGTTTTCTGAGAGCAAGGATGAAACAGAAATCCTACAGAAACGTGTTTCTGAGAACAAAGATAAAGCAAAAATCCTAGATAAACGTTTTTTCTTAGAGCAAGGATAAAACAGAAATCCTACAGAAACGTGTCTTTTAAGAGCAAAGATAAAGTAGAAATCTTACAGAAACATGTTTTCTAAGAGCAAAGATAAAGCAAACATCCTACAGAAACGTCGTTTCCAAGAGAACGGATAATGAAATTTCGAGAAACTATTGCAAGATCTTTCCCATCCTAAGTCTATTAATCTCAATAAGGTAAAAATCTTATTTTAAAACAAGAAATTATAATGATGAGAAAATGGTAAAATAAATGGCAAAATAATGTAGCTAGGGTAGAATGGCATTAAATAGAGAGTTCAACGACGAAGTAAAATTTTTAATCGTTAGAAAAACTGAAAAAAAGCGTAAGTTTAGCCTGCAGATTTTAGTTAACCTTGAGGGGGTGAGAAATCCAATCGTTCATTTAAAGAAAGTTTAAAGCCATCTTTCATCCTTTCATGGGTCTAAACACGCGTCGATGAGAAATATCGTAAAGGTGCAAAAGCAACCGAGAGAGAGAGCACAGTTTCTCAAGAGCATTAGGGGCGTACCCCCCCCCCTTTCAAATGTTAGTTGCAACGTAGGTATTACCCCCTGCTCCAATATCCACCAGCAAGGGAGTGGATAATTTCGATTAAATGAGAGCATTGATTATTTTTTTAGATCGATATGAGATGGATTTGATACAGGTGTAAAAGTGATGATGAAGGCGTGGATTTGATGCAGGTGTAAAAGTGATGGTGAAGGCGTGGATTTGATGCAGGTGTAAAAGTGATGATGAAGGCGTGGATTTGATACAGATGTAAAAGTGATGATGAAGGCGTGGATTTGACTCAGGTGTAAAAGTGATGATGAAGGCGTGGATTTGATACAGGTGTAAAAGTGATGATGGAGGCGTGGATTTGATGCAGGTGTAAAAGTGATGATGAAGGCGTGGATTTGATACAGGTGTTAAAGTGATGATGAAGGCGTATATTTGATCCAGATGTAAAATTGATGATGAAGGCGTGGATTTGATACAGGTGTATAAGTGATGATGAAGGCGTGGATTTGATACAGGTGTAAAAGTGATGATAAAGGCGTGGATTTGATGCAGGTGTAAAAGTGATGATGAAGGCGTGGATTTGATACATATGTAAGAGTGATGATGAAGGCGTGGATTTGATGCAGGTGTAAAAGGGATGATGAAGACGTGGATTTAATACAGGTGTGAAAGTGATGATGAAGGCGTGGATTTGATACAGGTGTGAAAGTGATGATGAAGGCGTGGATTTGATACAGATGTAAAAGTGATGATGAAGGCGTGGATTTGATGCAGGTTTAAAAGTGATGATGAAGGCGTGGATTTGATGCAGGTGTAAAAGTGATGATGAAGGCGTGATTAAACTACCTCTTTATGGGAGTAGAACTACGAAATCTGACTTCTACCTGTTTCCAGTTAATCTTTTTTATACAGATGCAGATCAGCGAGGCATAATGGTAGAATAGGTCCAGTAAGGAAGACATGTAGGATAGTTTCAGTGTGGAAGACAGGTAGGACAATTTCATTGAAGAAGACAGGTAGTATAGGTTCAGTGATGAGAACATGTAGGATAGGTTCACTGAGGTAAAGAGGTGGAATAGGTTCAGAGGGGAAGCCAAATAGGATAGGTTCAGTGAGGAAGACAGTTAGAATAGGTTTAGTGAGGAAGACATGTAGGATATTTTCAGTGTAGAAGACAGGTAGGAAAATTTCATGTAGGAAGACAGGTAGTATAGGTTCAGTGAAGAAAACATGTAGGATAGGTTTGCTGAGGTAAAGAGATGGGATAGGTTCAAAGGGGAAGCCAAATAAGGTAGGTCCAGTGAGGAAGACAGGTATAATAGGTTCAGTGAGGAAGACATGTATGATATTTTCAGTGTGGAAGACAGGTAGGAAAATTTCATGTAGGAAGACAGGTAGTATAGGTTCAGTGAAGAGAACATGTTGGATAGGTTTGCTGAGGTAAAGAGGTGGGATAGGTTCAGAGGGGAAGCCAAATAAGGTAGGTCCAGTGAGGAAGACAGGTAGAATAGGTTCAGTGAGGAAGACATGTATGATATTTTCAGTGTGGAAGACAGGTAGGAAAATTTCATGTAGGAAGACAGGTAGTATAGGTTCAGTGAAGAAAACATGTAGGATAGGTTTGCTGAGGTAAAGAGATGGGATAGGTTCAAAGGGGAAGCCAAATAAGGTAGGTCCAGTGAGGAAGACAGGTATAATAGGTTCAGTGAGGAAGACATGTATGATATTTTCAGTGTGGAAGACAGGTAGGAAAATTTCATTGAGGAAGACAGGTAGTATAGGTTGAGTGAGGAGAACATGTAGGATAGGTTCGCTGAGGAAGAAAAGTGGGATAGGTTCAGGGGGAATTCAAATAGGATAGGTTCAGTTAGGAAGAGGGGTAGGATAGGTTCAGTGAGGAGGAGAATAGGATAGTTTCAGTAAGTAAGATAGGTATTATAAATTAAGAAAGACATGTATGATAGGTTCAGTGACGAAGACTTGTAGGATATGTTCAGCGAGGAAGAGAGGTAAGATAGTTTCAGTAAATAAGACAGGTAAGATAGGTTCCGTGAAGAAGACATGTATGATATGTTCAGTGGGAGAGACAGGAAGAATTGTTTCAGTGAGGAAGACTGGTAGGATATGTTCAGTGAGGAAGAGAGGTAAGATAGTTTCAGTAAAGAGATAGGTAAGATAGGTTCAGTGAAGAAGACATGAATCATATGTTCAGTAGGAGAGACAGGTAGAATTGTTTCAGTGAGGAAGACATGTATGATATGTTCAGTGAGAGAGACAGGTAAAATTGTTTCAGTAAAGAAGATAGGTTCAGTGAAGAAGACATGTGTGATATGTTCAGTGAGAGAGACAGGTAAAAGATTTTCAGTAAAGAAGATAGGTTCAGTGAAGAAGATATGTATGATATGTTCAGTGGGAGAGACAGGAAGAATTGTTTCAGTGATGAAGACTGGTAGGATATGTTCAGTGAGGAAGAGAGGTAAGATAGTTTTAGTAAAGAGATAGGTAAGATAGGTTCAGTGAGGAAGAAATGAATGATATGTTCAGTAGGAGAGACAGGTAGAATTGTTTCAGTGAGGAAGAGAGGTAAGATAGTTTCAGTAAAGAAGATAGGTTCAGTGAAGAAGACATGTGTGATATGTTCAGTGAGAGAAACAGGTAAAAGATTTTCCGTAAAGAAGATAGTTAAGATAGGTTCAGTGAAGAAGACATGTATGATATGTTCAGTGGGAGAGACAGGTAGAATTGTTTCAGTGAGGAAGACATGTATGATATGTTCATTGAGATAGAGGGGTAAAATTGTTTCAGTAAAGAAGATAGGTTCAGTAAAGAAAACATGTATGATATGTTCAGTAGGAGAGACAGGTAGAATTGTTTCAGTGAGGAAGACATGTATGATATGTTCAGTGAGAGAGACAGGTAAAATTGTTTCAGTAAAGAAGCTGGTTCAGTGAAGAAGACACGTATGATATTTTCAGTGAGAGAGACAGGTAAAATATTTTCAGTAAAGAAGATAGGTAAGATAGGTTTAGTGAAGAAGACATGTATGATATGTTCAGTGAGAGAGACAGGTAAAATTGTTTGAGTGAGGAAGACTGATATGATAGGTAAAGTGAGGAAGAGCTGGTTGGAGACGCTCAATGAACAAGGTCGGTAGTAGGAAATGACCTTTCAGGACTTGTGACACGTGGCTTCTTTTGCGACTCATCATCAAACCGGAGAATTCATTCTCTTTCTCTTTATTTCCAACATTCACTTCATTTAATAAGAAAAAAATAATAATCGATGTATTTGAATCAACAAACCATGATAACAAAGGAAGGAAGAAGAAGAAGAACGTAGCCATAAAGAATGAAAGAAATCCCAGAGAAATAAATAACAGAAAATAATATCATCATGGGTGTAAATAGTGTCTGTAAAATCGATGTGAATAAGTTAAAAAATAATAACCATGATAATAATAATCACCCCATTTGAACAATCACATGGACATGAAATCACTCATTCACACAAAACGTCCCCAATAATTACGTTCAAATTTGTAGTCGGTTTAAATTATCTTTAAATCAATTTATTCTTGTTGTTTACTATTTTGTTACTATAATTTATTTTTATTTACTATTTCTTCTCTCGCCTCGTTATTTTTACTCCTGGCTTTTATTCCCTCACTCTTTCCCCGGCCGAAGCTGTGCCCTGGCTAGAGCACGCTTCTTTTACTCGCTGCTACCAAGCAAGCTGTTGTGGGGTGTAAAATGGGACACTATGCGATAGCTGACATCTACCAAATTGCATGCCCTACTGTCCCCAACGCTCGAAAATTGATCTGGGTATTATATCTTTCGCAAATTTTTACCACCTCCAAATTTACCAGTTTCTTTACAGATCTCTCCTTGCAAACTTGTTTTCCAATGCCCTCGTTGGTTTTTTGCTTTAAATTCTATGGCTATAAGGTTTTAATTTTACCTAGTTAAAATTATAGGATGCTTGAAGCATGTTCTATGTACTTAATAATTCATTTTTATCTTCATGGATGCCAAATCTTGATAATAATAAACAAACATCACTTTACTGAGGCTCAACCCTTATATTTCTCGTTTTCACCCTTTATTAGGAGGCGATCCTCCAATGCCCCCTTTTAATGTGACCTATATTTACACATTAAAAATTGGAATCTTGTACATATGAGGTATCCAAAGTTTTTTCCATCCTAATATAACCTATCTTAACCAAATCTTATTTAACCTAACTTAAGCTAACCTAGTGTATTGTAGATTAGGTTGGTTAGGTTAGGTTAGGTTAGATTATATTAGGGTCGAAAAGGGGTTGGATACCTCATCTTTACAAGACTCCCAAATTGAATTATTTATGTTTATTTTAGTTTAATCTGCGACATTCAGTGACGTTTTCTCTCCTGTAGATTATTTACGATGACTTGATCTACATCTTGTAGAAACATTGATATTCTAACAGGTTAGGTTTGGCGAGGCCTACGCCATGCTGGTTGAGAACCACCGGTTTAATGAGGAGAGGATCAATTGTAGAATCTCCGCCCACCCCCAACATTGATCAATTGTAGAATTTCCACCCCGACTACACTCAAATGTACAATCTCCAAACGTATACTTAATGTATAAATAATAATAAGACAAATGAAACAATATAATTATAGTCAAAAGGAAATTTACTGAAAGCAGTGAATGCACGAGAAAAATCTAAATATTAAGAATATTGCAAAGCAATGAATTGACACAAATTTTCAAACCCATTTAAGGCAAAAGGTATTCTCCACAGGAATTTTTGTATGTAAGAATTCAAAAATGATCATCTTCAGCCACGCATTTTCGTAATTTGAGCCTTGTGTTTGCTTCACTGCAACTCAATATGTTGACTCTGGATTCCATTCACCTAATCGACAAAGTTCACTGAATGGTTGACGGTTCTGTGAATGAACCCAAAACCTTGCAAATTTGGGTAGCATCTCCATTCTTCGGTGTGAATGATAGACCCAGGTCGCACAACTGCTTGCACAATGGGTAAAATGGTGGCCGCATCTCTTCCATCTACGATCACCATGTAGCCAACTGCAGAAGTTACACTGGCGGTAGCTAAACCTAAAACCAACAATGACGAAAGAGACGCCCGCCCACGATGGTGGTTTGGCTTTTGAGAAAAGCAAGAACAGTTCACCTCCATAACAACAACTGGAACTCCTAAAAAAATAATAAGATTCACTCTGAAGTACTTGGTGCATATTTTACGAAAAAGGTTGAAGCAGTTCATCATGGGCTTCTTTGAAATATTTTATAACTCTCTGGATGTAGCTTTTTCTTTAGTATTTTCAGTCCATAAATAAATAGCTTAGATCCACGTCTGCAATAACAAATTTGACCTTGAACAAAAAGGATCCGGTCGGTATTGACAATGTTGACTTGTATATTGAGCAGTCTTTCCCTTGGCATTTCCATGCATAACCATCCTTTGTTTTTGCATATTTCGTCTATGTTGTTTTAACCAGTTAATCACAGGTAAAGAATATTCGTACACCAAGGGGAGGATCGCAACTTGAAAAGTAGGATTAAGAAGAGGTGACGACAGTAGTCACGAGAAGAGAAAGTATTCAGAAATTTCGATATCGTCTTTACTCTGTAACCTATTATATGCCTCCACGGAATAACTTGTTTTATACACTCACCTTCAACTATATATGTTATCAACTGGTTGTTTTAACTAAGTAATTAGTACCACAACCATGATCACTGTAGAATTTCACCTCAGCTACAATCAATTGTACCTCTCCACCCATAACACATCTTGAGGGGAAATTCTAGAATTGATCTTAGAGAAATTAAAACTCCTTGTGGCAATATTTTCATCCGTTTATTACATGGAGTGGATCACTTTAATTTATCGCTTCACTAAGAAACAAATGAACAGAATCCTTCTAGTTTTTATGATCTTTACATATTACGTTTCATTTACATCCACAATATAATTTGTAAAATTTAACCTAATTTAGGTTATATTGATGAAGGATTGCCTCATTATTAGTTGCATCCAAAACGAATAATTTAACATATTGCTTCCCATCTGAAACCACTTTAACATATTGCTCTGCATTGAACGTGGAAAGGAATAAGTTATGACCTCAAGAAATAATAAGATTACACAACCTTTGTTTTCTTTACTGTTCTGCAAAATGCTGCCATGCCTCGTCTGGATATTTTAAAATTTTACGTTTTGAGTATCTTCAGCGCCTCAAGGCTTCTAAAAATACTAACCTGCTCGAGCATGTCACAAAAGGTTGTAATTCATCTTCGCATCTCGTAATGGATTGTGCCAATTAGGAACCAAGTAATTTATATTAATTTTTATATTAAACTTGTTTCCACAAATATAAAAAAGATACTAGTCTATATTTCTACAGGCAGGTTTTAAGGTTCATTCAACAAGGAAAGCTGGTTCACAGGGCTTTGCATATCTCTTGCTACTTGAGTACTTGGTTTCTGTTTGATGAGCTCTGAAGCAAGAATCTATGAGAATGTCATTTACCATATATCATTATTGTTTATATTTAGTTATTTCCTGGCTATTGATTTTGATATTCTCTTTGAATGGGTTCAGCTTAATATTTCGAAGTATCTCTGTTTAGCCATGTAGTGCTATGGAAAATTATTTAATTTGTGGCGCTTGTATGCTTTACTATTAGATCATACCATAAGTATTGTTGCATTTTTTCACGTTTATCCTTATTTGATGGATAGAGATTATTGAAAGCAAGATTGTTTTATACATTTTTAGTATGATTGTTAAATGTGCTAGGGAGGGGATTACGCCTAGGCAAAACTAATACCAAAGGCGAACAATGGATTCATCCACGGAAGGTTTTCATGCGCATGTGGGGTAATATAAATGGCATAAGCCATTTCGAACTTCCTAGCCAAAATTAAAGATTTGATGCGTTCAGTTCGAGCGTTTATATGCAGCAATTGAAGAAAAGTAAGGGAAAAGTGGTCATTCATAAAGGTCACGCAGAACATCATATCGCAAAGATACCATATGTAAGAGGATGCCCCTCGAAGGATCAGCGTGAGAGGAAGGCCCCAGAATACCCCTTTCAGCCTCCGAGCTCCAAACCACGTGCTCCTTGGCATGGAAACTTTAGAATCATCGAAAAGGAAGCAGTCGCGCGCTGAGTCGCTCGACCCGGCTGTATTAGCTTATGCGGGACGCACCTTGCTCCCCCTCCCCCGAATTCTTTCCCCCATGCCTCACAGGCACGTCTTACCCCCACGAGTAAGGCCGGATAAACTCAACCCTATATCCCGAGGCAAACTTCTCTGTCCAATCCAACACGTTAGCATAGACTAACATCGAGAATCCTCTGTGGACGCCCATGATCTGGGGCTATCTATCGGACCAGCAACCTAACTAATTAACCCTGCGTCTGCCATTCCTCAAGGGGATTGAGAGTCTGCCAGTCCCTCCGTTAAGACCGTTTTGTCTGTTCCTCCGCGTAGTCTCGCACTCCCTGTTCGAGTCGTACCTCGTCGTTAAGATCTCACCAACAGATCGCCCTTCGTGAAGCTTTGGCCCCTGTTCAGAGGAAAGCTTATCGAGCCACCTGATTCACGGATAACTATGCGGCCCCCCGCATCTCGCACCCCCCTTCAAGACTTCCCATTCCCCGTGTTTGAGACTCCCTGCCGAGCCGTAGAACCATCTCATGTTTGAGATTCCATCTCTCTGGAACAAAGAAAATCTAGTTCAACAACGAGAAGTACTTAAAACCCCCTCCGTACACTTTAAACCTTAAAGCGATTTTGCGTTGCAATCCCCTGATTACCCACCCCCCCTCCCATTCTCCGTCAATCGTCCCCTGCATCGCCTCTTGAATTGACTTCCCACTCAAACTTAAATAATATCCATTGTTCAAATTAACGATAATTTTGCACTCCTCGCTTAGCTCTATCAGATTGTATTCTGTCACGATCCAATTAACTATCTTTATAGAAAAATCTGTTCCCCTTTATATATATATATATATATATATATATATATATATTGCCCAGTTTATAATATATATATATATATATATATATATATATATATATATATATATATATATATATTCAAATAATATTTTGGGGTCTTGATATTTATATATCTTTGAACTGCAACTTGGCAAGCCATTAGATAAATCCCGGTCAATCGCAAACGCACTCTAAAAATCAAGGAGGCGGCCTTCCATTCCTTTAATTGCTCCTAAGCATATCGCAGACGGCCTCGAGTCGGCTATCTTGGCCTATTAATTTTGTGTAGTAAGCAAATAATTAATTTTGTTTCGGCGATAAATTCGGTCTTATGCTGAAGATATCTGAACATCCTCACGTATATTGTTATAATAGCAATTATAAGTTTTCTTAGCCCTACCTCGCACGAATGGGGGTACCCAAGTGGAGGAGAAGCATCCTTTAGGCGTGCCCAATGCAATGACGAGAAAACTTCCCATTGCTAGAGTACCATCGTTCCAAAGATGCGTACTTTGCAGTTAAAATTATAATCACGATCTTTCTTTATTCAAAAATGCGGAGGTAAAATTTCAAAGCTTTCACCCAAACTGTATGATAGTGTTATCAAGCCTTTTGAAACTCTCCTTTGCCACTTCGGTATTCATTACTCATGGATATTTCTATGATACTTCCTTTGAGTTTTAATCTCTTCACGGTATTTTGTATATTCCATTTCCCCTAGTCATTCTTTTACCCAGAAAATACCTCGGTAAATAAAATTATATATATGTAGGTTTATTTCCTGCAACCCGTTCCCTTTTAATTTAGCAAAAGCTGTATTTTTTAATTACAAATTGTTTAGGCCCATTTAATTTTACCACACCCATATTTTGAATAACATTTTCTACCTCTTTATATTTAATGAGCTTGTGAGCCAAAATGATCCTTTGAAGTTTGTTTCTTGATTATATTTTCCGATTTCTGTCGAGGTTTGGTTATTTTTGTCTATTTCCACCCGCTCATCGAATCACGCTCTCTAGTAAACATACCCAGCTGTTCAATTTTTTCTCAACAAGAATGCACTATAATGAGCCTCATAGTTTACAATCGGTTGGTTTATCTCCAGTTTCCAACTATCTTATAATGAGCGTTTGCAATAAAAGAGTTTAGCAAATGTCCTTTTAAAAATAGTGTATCTTTTTGCTAAGATTTTGTTTCTCTGTTTTCTTTTTCCTCAGTCCTAAGTGGACTGATTTGACTTGTCCCAAGGTCTAAATTTTGTTCCGCCTTGTAATGACTTCAAGATATTTGAAAAGGTCCTGTATCGGTGAAATGTTTGGGTTAGAAAATATTATGTTTCTTATAGAAATTTTTTCCCAAACGCATTTTATACAAAATCTAGTATTTTTTTCGGTTGGCATTCGTATCTCAACTCTGAATCTGAAGCTTGTATATGTTTATATTTCAATAATCTTTCATTCCTTCTCCAATAATAGTAGTAGTAATATTAATTGTATATTAGAGAAGAGTACAGTAAAAATATTAGTTGGAAAAGTGATCGAAGGAGTTTTAGAGATCGCAACAAAGACACTATTTATTGAATATAATCTAATGCAAAGCTGACTTACCCGGAATTGTACAGATGAAAATTTAGATTTGAAAGGTAATTTTTTTAAATAAAATCTTAATTATTTTTTTATTCCTAATAGGTGTCATTCATTTGATACTGTATTTGCTACTAATTTGCTCTTTGATAGCTTATTTATACCATTGCTTTTTCCAAGACCAAAGGGGCCATCAAATTATGCGCGCTCTTCTATGAAAAGAAAAACAGAACTAAACTTCCTTCTTAAATTGCTGCAACTTTACTTAGAATTTGTTTTCAGGAACCAGAATCGGCCAGGCCTCGGAATGCTTTGTTTATTGGAAGGACCCAGCGACAAACGATACATGGGGACTAAATTTTACCTCGCCATATGATGCAAAAGAATTCAGAGAAGTTTGCGTAAGTTTCATTGTTTTAAGGTTACTCTAAAAGCAGGTGCAAGACGTCGAATTGCGCAAAGTTGCAAATGTTCTTTAATTTCCTTGTATTCCTAAGATCGTATCAAAATAATTGGAAAATTGACGCTAAATGTCTTTTCAATGAAAATAGAGAATTTATTGGTTTCATACTAAATGATACACCAATAATTTGATATAACTTCCAATCAGGAGCGTTAAATTGGAATAATAGGAGTAATGAGAGAAAATTAAATGTGAAACCATGATAATATAAGCCAATTAAGTATAGAATATTTTTAGTGGAAGGAAATATAAACAAATAATGGAATGTATTTCCGATTCAGCCAAAAACACAGATTACGTAATATAATATTCAATGGTTTAACGTTACCAAAACTTTTTATGGGCAACTTTTAGAATTTTGCTCCTTTGATATAATTTTTTTTTTTGAATTGCAATTGCTATGACAATGACCTGCCTCAACCTTCGGCATATCCATTCTCAATTACTACCCTATGAGGTGTCTGATTTGAAACCTAACACAGTTAAGACTTTTAGGTGTTTAATTCTTTAAAGTATGTATAAATAAAATTAGATTCCATTCTGAATTCCGATGCGTTTGAGAACTAAAAGAATTCAGGGAGGGAAAGGATTACGACAGCCAACCCTTCAACGTTGAAAGCTGGGATCAATTTAGTGAACTTGTGCATTTGTAAACAAATACAGCCTTGGCCAATAGTATAAAGCACCCTAAGGAATAATTCATATTAATGTACTAAGACATTTGTCTTAAATGAATTCAGTATATATATATATATTATATATGTTTATTAGGTTTTAATTATTTAATATTTATTGTGACTCACTTTTGCTATATTTACAGCCATAATTCTTTGTGATATGTATTTCACCAAAAGTTCATAAATTTAGGAAACTATCTTTCCTCACTCAACTTGTATGTTTTAATACAGTTCTGTTTTATTTATACTTGTGGTAATTGTTGCGGCATCTCCAATTGCCTCCCGCAAGTGTTTTATTGGATTTAAGTCTGGGCTCTGTGCTGGCCAATGCATAAGGGTGATCAACATTTCTCATGTCCAATGGACTGATGGGTGAATGACATGAAGCATTATCGCACTTAAATATAACTTCATTTCTTAGTTTTGTGAGATGCAATTTTTTGATGGACAGCTCCAAAACCTGGTTGTATATTTTAGAGTTCATTATTCCCTGGCATAAAAAAACGTTTTCCGTGGCCCTGCTGAAGACATGAGGCTCCATACCATAATAAAACCACTTCCATGCTTCACAGTCGGTGCCACACAATCAGGGTGAAATTCTTGTCCAACTGTTCGTCTCACAAATGTATTCCCAGAAGTATTCAAAATCTGGAACATTGTTACAAAAATTTAAATTTTTAAATATATTTTCCCAAATATATTTAAATGGAATTATATAAATTACATGTAAATCTACACTAGAATAATCGTGTTTACATGCCTACCTGATAATTACTTTCATAGGCCTGATAACTTTAGACTATTGCTCATGTATCCAATTTTTGTGACATTTTATCCATTTAAAAAGGTCATTTCCTTTGACCTCAGATATCTATCCCTTCTTTTTTGGAGAGTATCTTTTTAACCCTTGAATTTCAATCTTCTGCCCACTCTTTCGGGTGGTATCTTTGAACTTGAAACATCGGTGAACTGCTCAAAAAGGTCAGATGCTTTTCTGCGATTCTCTTATGAAACTCAAGTAATATATGTTTTATTTCGATTTAAGAGTCGTTTCCTGTCACTTCGCTTTCTTTAGGCAAAGCTCTTTGTATCTTGATATCGTTTTATAATGGAGTTGGCAGCATATTTTTGGCTCTTTTTTAGCAATTTTTACTTGTAATAACTGTGGCCTATGGAAAAGTTGGATTTGTGCTCTCTGTGCTTCTATAAGTTCTTTACATTAGGAAATATTACTTATTTAGAACAACATTCAATACAAAATAGTTATAAATTTAAACTGAAAAACTATAAATATTTCATTATCATTTTAGAAAAGATATAATTTTATTATTTTCTTACAATTTAGTAAAATACTAACTAATTTAAACTTATTAAAAACTAATCAAATATTTTAAGAAAATAGACAATATTTTCATACATATTTATGAATAATATGCTAAAACCTAAGAAGTTTGATTAAATATGTAAAATATATAAATGAATGAGTGGTGATTTGCACTTAGGGGCCGAAGGGGTATGTAAAAGGTACATCGGACCAACTTGCGCTGGCTTAAACCTTTCGTTCCACAAAAGCGATATCATTCGCAACATAGAACCATATGTTATTTTTATGTTAATAATTTATATTTTATTTTTGAACATTAAAAAGAATATGGCTAACTATCAGTCAGGTTTAATTAACTTCATTTACTACTCAACCACTCTAAAAGTAAAGAACACCTCCAAAATAGTATTTTTTGAGTTTTTAAAATATTTTTGAGAAGTCTTGAAGACGATCTGAATCTGATATTTAGCCATCTCTTGATCCTATTTTTTATGAGTATTTTTTTTCTAGTCTCCCTCATTCAAGTTTTTCCGCAAGGCTCCGTCTTCTTATTCTTTGAAACTGGAGAGCTCCCGCGGTCAAGCAAAACCAACGAAAGGGCGGAGGAAACCGCAGTCTACTCCTGCATCTCCCTCGAGGACAGGAAGAGAGCCCCAGTGCACTTGTATGACAGCGGAACAGTATGCCCGACTCAGAGCCCAAGATCCACGGTTTCGAGGTTTGCATCCTTTGGTTATTGTTTTTTCTTCATGATCACTCCATGTAATTACCTAACCATGCATTTAAATGAGTCGAAGGATTTATCTTGATTTCCACCTGATAGAATCCATCCTAGAATCCTTCCTATGAGGTGTTTTCTTTGAGGGTACTTATACAAATAAGCCAAGCTTAATCTAACATGAAAGCATGAATTATGTAGCTGAGATGATGGTCATAAAGTGGCATCCAAGAAAATTCTATCAATCTATCTCCAGCTATCAGTAGCCGGTTAAATGAGATCAACTTCTGTTCTCCTACTAAACTTTCGTTTTCACCCTTTTTCATCTTCTCCGTCTATCTTCCTTACACAGCCCCCACCGTTTCATCACCTCTGGCCACATCAAAAGTGGTGGCACCGAGAGGATAAGAGCCTGGAGGTGTCGACCAGGGGGCCTCTCCCTTTCTGCCCTAAGAGAGGCAGAAATGAGAGTTACCTGCGCCCAATATACTCCTACCTATCATCTTCTACAAAAGAGGGTTTAGTGGCCGCTTAAGGAGGGGTAACCGGGCATAGGAAGTAAAATACGGGTAATATGAGATCAGTGATATTTAAACTAAAAATGAAACAAAATTCAAAGAATACATGTATATATATCCTGCATCCTGTCTCAGTATAGAAATATAGTAAGGACAGGAAAAATTAAAACGAATTAAGAGTAAGGAAAACAAAAAACAAAGCTAATATGGACTTTAATTAAGGCAGATCCTAACATATTTGTTAATACAAGGTTACAGTTGGAGTTTACGATACTAAATCTCGATAAGAGTAAATGGTAGCTAAGAAACATCCATTTCAAACACCTTCTGTCCCATTCCAATGAACGGGGACCAATTAATCTCTTCTTTTCCAATTATAACATTGCTGCCCTTGTTACAACGAACATCACGGAGGGTGAGATGATATAAGGATAATGGAAGGGAAATTAAATAGATTTAAATAAAAAAGTAAAAGAAAAGCGTCTATCCGAAGAGACACTTTTCCTCGGCAAATGAAAAGAAAGATAAATCGAAAAAACAGGATTATTGAGGTTTATGAGTAACAAAGAATAAGGTCGCAAACTCCTAAGTTGGACGGGGAGAGTATTATTATCAAAGAGGAACAAATTCTTAACAAGAACAAAAATACCTGAAAGTATGGACTTGGTTTCCAGGGTGTCGGAGTGGTGGGGGGTATTCCTTGAATGTATAAAAAGGAATTACGTCCCTTCCGGTTATCTAGGAATTTTCTCGAAAATCAACCAATCTTTTAGCCTATTAACGCTCATAATTTTTTTAATCCTTTTATAAATTAGGACAGATTTTTAAGTTATAACTATAAAATGAGAATTTGGAAACACAGGAAAAATATGAAAAATAAAGTGTCCTATAAATAGGACAACTGGCAGATGTGAGTGAAAATAAATATATAAGTATACTCATTTTTGTTTAAACGATCTTATTTATTATACGTTAGGCATTACCGCGTTAAGGTTAACCACATTACAGACTTGAAGTCACGATGGTGTGCAAGATAGTAGGATCTTGCTTTTATGGCAATTAATTTCTTATCGACCAAAATTGCCATTGAAACGGATTTGGTAATACTGGAAATAATTCGTACGTAGTTCAAACCCGATCTTGAAAAAAATGAGGAAAACTATTAAAACGGAAGGCAGTGAAGTCGGACTCTTTCTTAAACAGGTTAACAAAGAAGAGAGCGAAGTTATTGTAAGTGAAAATGTTTTTGAAAAGTACAAATTCTCGAGGTAAGAAGAGGAAACCCTCGCGATCCTTCTGCCACGAGAGTAGGTCATTTTGCATCAACAGGCAAGTTATGATGTAGAAAATTTGGGCTAAATTGAGACAGTCCAACCAATGCTTTGGGAAATGAATGTCAAGCTATGTCTATTAAGTTTTACCTCGCCAATGAAGGAAAGGTCATTAAAGAGAGCTGGTTTACATACAAATCTTGATAAGGAGAGCGGTCAAAGAGCTGAAGATTAATACTTCCATTTTGGGGGCGCCGTAGGAATCTCCTAAGACGGATGAGTGAAGAGAAAATGTCACCGATGAAAAAAAGTAAAAATTAAGATTGAATAGTCAGTATTCGAGTGGAATATAATGGCTACTTCCTGGGGAATGCTAGCTTAAAAGGTGGTATTCCCGCTCAGGCAAAGTTAGGCCTTGCGACCACAGGGTAATGTGGTATTTTATTAATATTCTTTATCTTAGCTCGAAAGCGAAGTAAAGAGAACTGATTTATAGGTGTAGAACCACTTCATATCGGTGCACTGTTTCAATAGTGTCTTATTCGCAAACTATTGAATCGATGGTTGGCTTGTTTAAATTGTGGTTCGCCATATCAGAAAGATATTGTTTAAGTAGATGTGCTTTGTTAAGATGAAATTAGTGTGCCCTTTTTATTCCAAAGTATAGACGTAATTATATAAATGGTGTATCAACACTAACATACGGCAAGGACCAATTAGAGCAACTATAGAATTTACCAAGGTTTTTCTATTAAAAATATTAGCAATGGAAAATAAATGAAACTAGGGATTTAACTTTTAAAAGACTAATATTATTTGCAAATTAAAAACTTCTGTACACAAAAACTCACCAAAGAATGGTAAAGTGAAGAGTTTCAAAAAGTTAAGATACATTTTGCTGGCTCTGACACAATACTGCATTCCTCTTTAACATTAGCAAAGGAATAGTGCAACGGGAGAACGGGTAATTAATAGCATTTACCCTCTATTTGTCACGGAACCATATTTGGTAACTTCTGAAAACATCAAAATAGCCCCCTCCCCAAAGGCCTCTCTGTGAGGCTATAGAACTGTGGGGATTTCTCCCAGCAAATCAGTAAGGATGAGGCTATATCATAAAGGCAAAAAAGTCAGGCAATATCCTTTAATAACTCTTTAGGGTTGAAATTTCTAATTACCTAGTATTTCAATGAGTGTTCTATAAAGGGTTAGAGGAAATACTTCGGCAGTTTAATTATTTGATTAAAACAAAATGAAAACTTGTGTAATGGAATAAGAAAGACTAATTGTCGCAAAGAAAATTACAAAAGTTGAGTATGAAGCAAATATAACTTAAGTGTCCAAGAAGCAGAATAAATTTGAGGAATGAATTAGGGTGGAAAAACAATGAATAGAATGATTCTAGGAAGACAAGAATTACAAGTTAGCACAAACTATTTGCTTACCTAACTTCGACCATGAATCTTGTATGAAGATTTCCACGGCCAAAGCCACATTCGAAAATAGTTTAATCTCACCTGCTTTGCTTTGCTTTGGGAAGTCCATTGAGGTCGATGATGATGGATGCCCTCATATTGAGGGTATCAAACCTGCACTAAGTTTAAACGGGTAGAAATGTGTGCAGTCTTTGGAACCGTATCTTGACCCAGGGAAGAAGGACCCTGGTGACAGGAGAAACTCGAGACGAACAGGCTTTATCCTCTGCTACAGGGAGCTGCCGAGACAACGGCCTGTTGATGCTCGCCTATAATCACTCCCGATCTTGGTTTGTGATCGAGGGTCCTTCCTTAGGCCTTTGCCTAAAAGGACAAAACCCACAAGCCAGTGGCGGGTAGGGGTGCAATGGTTGGTAGGCAATTTTTCTCATAACATTGACAAAATATCTCTATTTAGACGTTAATATTAACAAGTGTTTTTGAATGGATAGAATATGTAGTTCGAGTTTACTTATATTTCAGCGAAATGCATCTCTTTTAACTTGAATATGCAGATACTGCTCTTTGGTAACCGATATTTTATTTCCCTGTACAGAGTTACCCACGGGACTTTTAATATCTTACTTAAAGTTTACAAGTTGCTCATCTTAATTGTTTCCCTGTACGAGACTTTTAATATCTTACTTAAAGTTTATTCTTACTTAAAGTTTACTAGCTACTCATTTTAATTGTAATTTAGGACGACCATTTTTTGTTTCTTACTTTACTTTTACTCAACTTACCAAGAGCTCTTATTAGCGGAGTGGATAAGGCGTTGAGTACGCTAACATTGTGGTTCCGGGTTAGATCCCAGCATGATCGGACACAAAACTCAGTGCGCGAGAGATCTGGCTCCCATTTGGTGGACGCATTGCGCTCCGCCTTGTAGTGGGATGGGTAGAACCTACACTTCTAATCACACACATAGCCAATCACACCACTCCTTTCTTTCCTCTCCCGCCTTCACAGCACAACACACACACACTCTCAGTTCCAAGGAATTCTGCCGATGGGTATCTATATCCACACACCTCTGAGGTGGAACAGGTCCCTTTGTTTAGGGGTGACGAAGATTCCACCTAAACGCTGTTTGGTGTCAAAATATAACTTTCTGGCCCTTCTTCCCCCAAAATTCTCGCCATAAAAAACCTGCCACCTCGTACCCTTTGGACTCACCACGATTGTCATACTGACCTTTATGTCTATTTCATTATCTGGACGGGATCCGGAAAAAAGTGAAAGGTTGTGATGAGGCTAAAATGTGATGGTGGGGGTGATTGATGGGCGACGAAAGGTTACGGAAAGAAAAAAAGTGAAAGGAGAAAATAGAAGAAGGCTAAGTTAGAGAATGGGATATAGTAATAATAATAGGCAACCTCTTTTTTCAAATAACTTACACCAGTAAATCTGATTTCCACTTTCATCTCTAAAGGCAATATTTTTTAATTTATTGCCTTCATTGAATATATTACAAGGAGATAAAATCCACGCTAGGACACCTTTCATTGAGCTCAGCCGAGCCACGCACCTATCAGCTTAATAGGTTGAATATAATGGAAAGAATAATAGGAGAGGAGACATAAATGAAACGTCAATGAATAAAAAAGAATAGAAACAAAATGTATAGGATCTTTTAAAGATAAGGGATCTTCAGGTATTTTCGACACTAACCTAACCTAACCTAACCTAAAATCAACGCTAGGACACCTTTAATTGAAAACAGCTGAGCCACGCACCTATCGGCTTAATAGGTTGAATATAGTGAAAAGAATAATAGGAGAGGAGACATAAATGAAAAGACAATAAATGAAAAAACTAGAAATAAAATTATAGGACCTTTTAAAGATAAGGAATCCCAAGGTATTTTCGACACTAACCTAAACTACCCTAACCTAAAATCAACGCTAGCACACCTTTAATTGAGCTCAGACAAGCCACACACACACACACAAATGAAAAGACAATGAATAAAAAAGAATAGAAACAAAAAATATAGGATCTATTAAAGATAAGGTAACCCAAGGGGTCGTTGTCTATGATTAATCCAAAGTTAATTTAAGATATATTAGGGTCGAAAAATCCTTAGGATTCTTTATCCTTACAAGATCCAAAATAGAGATTTGAAAGGTATGGTAATCCTCACCAATCTTCAAAGCTTGACGCAGTGTTGTCAGATAGTCCCGGAAACAAATGTATTCGCTATACTCACATATACTCACAGGAGATCTTCTGGAAGGGGCAATTATGCTTGTGGCTCCGGGGTTTTGAAATCAGAGCTATCCTTCTCTTAGGTAGACTGCCTGTCATGGCTACGAGCTCCACCTACCCGTTCTGGACCACCGTGGCGCCCAATCACGGAGTTAATCTCCCTATTAAATAGTGTCAGCTTAAAAGGAATCCGGACGAACTGTCGAGCCAACGATTTTATTCGTTGCCTACGAATAAAATATAATATGCACTCACATGGCCCCATCAAGTCTAAAATCTGCGTTTTATATTCGTCTCTAGAAACTTTGAACACTTTTCCATCTTATAGGCTTCATTATCCAAACCATAGCTGTAATTATGCTAAATTACACTTTGATGCACCAGAATCGACAAACTTCCTTGAATGGAGAAATCACTTGAGATTTTTGATCCGGTCTTGTTTACTTCATCCTTTTGAGACGACGTATGCCGTTCTATCACTCATCCTGATTCACAGCCATAGAATTGCAGTCCAATTTTTTTATTATGAGAACTCCCTGTAGCATTATTTGTATATATAGCAACGATGCATCTCAGCGTCCAGCCTCTTTGTCAAACACTAACGTTTACTAAGAATCTATAACTTTCATTTATTCAAATACTTATGGTAGTATTCATATATATCCCTCACTGAATTCAACCACTTTTGTACCATAATAATTTTATGTTAAATAGACTCTTATTTATAAATACAACATAATTGTGTAATCAACCAAACGCCGTTTGGTTGAACTCCCTTAATCTATGGAGTTCAAGTTTTCATAACTTTTAAATGTTTTATGTCCCATTTATTATCATTTTTACGAAGAATATAAACGCATTTTTCCATTCGTCAAACATTTCTCAAAAAACTTTTATCATCTTATCTTCCTTCTATTTTCAGCTTCTCCCAGGTCTAAAATCCAGTTCTTAATTCTATTTTGTTTGAGTATTGGATGGAATTTTGTCGCTCTCTCATACACTCATTGCACTTCGATTCAGTTTTATTTACTCCAACGATTGTCACATCTTGCTTTATTGATTTCCCTTCCTTTTGCAGATTCTTGATTTTCATTTTTCCGCACTCTTGAGTCCCACGTTCATGGCCATCACCACCTGCCTTTTAAAGGAATGAGTAAAAACTTATCCAACGCCATATTTTATTCGCATCCCTGATCATAACATAAAGAACTCTTCCTTACAGGTTCCTCGACGCTCCCAAGGACACAAGGACGAAGCGGAGAGGTTGAAGGTCGAACGGGTCAAGCCAATCAAGTGTCCCAAGCGCAGCAGCAGCAACAACAAGCACAACAAACACAGCAGCAGCAATCTCAGCAGCAACAGCAGCAACAACAGCAAGCTCAACAACAAGCACAACAACAACAAATTCAGCAGCAGCAGCAGCAACAGCAACAGCAGCAGCAGCAACAACAGCAACAAAATCAACAGCAACCAATTTCACAAATTTACGATACCTTAACTACGAGACGAGGAGTCGACACGTATGGCGTTATGAGAAGCAACAGAGGGGGTCCTCCTTCCCACCACACATCCCAGGCTTCTCTTCATCACAAACCTAACACTATGGCGAGGAAGGATGACATTCCGAATGGAAGGGCCCCCTCAGTGGCCGACAATCGAAGTCTCCGAGGCAGTCGAAGGGAACTTTCCTCCAAGAGTGTCGATTACTCCGACATAGACACCGTCAGAGAGTCGGATACTCTGAAACGCAGAGTTCGCAGTAAGAGCACGGATGATGTATCCAAAGGTGACGTAGATATTAGCCCCCTTCCTATACTCGATAGTGGCACGCTGAAGCGCATGTTAAAGCCTATTTCTTCATCCGAAAGTGAGTCGCGCAATAAGTTTTTTAACTACGGAAAGGAGCAAAGTACGATTTATCATCCGCGTTCCAAAGAGCCCCGTAGGATTATCTTGCCGATGGAAAATGAGTATAGTATGGACGAGTATGGGTTCAGTGTTCAGGAAACTCATCACAGTAAAGAGATGTTAAGGAAAGGGGATAGAGGCATCTATGGCAGGGTAGGGAGGTCGTCCTATTCCGAGGGGATGAAAATGTTAAACGAGCAGGAAGATTCGATATCCACTCTTCAGAAGATGGCTTCTTCAAGATCCTCAGTGAGCCTCAGTGAAGGTGTCCACTTAAAATACAACCAGCAGAAGTGGAACAACCACAATAACACAAGAGACGCGTCTGATTCCCCTCCTTCAGAACTTCGGCTGTATGATGTCGGTTGTTACGCCACTACGCCATCTTCAAGTAGGCGTCTTGCTGCTGCGAAAGGAGAACCTAACACCTCGTCGAAGCTCCACCTGCTTCTCTTAATGTTTCTTATTCATCTTCCTCCTTAGCCAAGCTGCCTCTGCCCTCCCTTAATATCCCCGATTTTAATACAAAAAAATGGCATTAATCCAAATTTCGTTGAAAACAAATTTAAATTACCCACTTTAAATTGACTCGAATCAACAAATCCATGCAGGCAATATTCACACCTTTAATGTTTCATATAGCACCAATTGGTTAATATAATTATATACATCGAATTATATATTTTTCATCTTTGGAAACCATTTGAAAAATAAATGCAAACAATTACTTAATTCAGACTAATTGAGTGATAAAGGTGGATTTAGTAAAATTTTCAGCTCCAAAGTTCCACACACCTTTTAGGATGAATTAAGTAATACTTAATGTTTGCTGTATACTTGTTGAAGACTCCTTATCACCAAAATAAACCCCAATCCCACTATTGGTGCAAAATTGGACATAGAAAAAGCAACGAGGAACATTCATAGTTTCTTATTGGACTACCAAATTTCAAAAGAGCGAAATATATCTTAAATAATGACTTCCATGACAATCGGAGACCTGACGAGGTGTTAGAGATTGTTTGATCCTTTTGGCCTCTTGATAATGTCTTAAATCTAAGTTAAAATTAAGGTAATTCTAAGGACTTGGCAAGTTGCAAAAGATAGAGCTTCAGGATTTGATGACTTCGAAGTGACTGTAAATGAAGGGTTTTGTTTCTTCTTTTTAGAAAAAAACTACTTTGTTACCATTGAATGTGACTCATGCATGCTAGGAGTTTTGTCTCTTGTGCTTTTTACATAATAAGAATTCGCTTTTATCGTTTATTATCCTTTATTTTTTATCCAGCAATGCATGGTGATGAAATAAAGGAAATATTTTAGTAATACAACATAGAAAAAATATTATGCGCTTCCAAAATTTGAGTCTGCAATAGTTCTTTTTCTCAGAAATATTGAGACATGATTGTGAAAATTAAAGATAAACATTACTATTAATTATTTATATATCTTTAATTTAAACGCTGGTAATGACCATAAAATTGTTTATTGTTTCACATTTTCTAGCTTTAGTGATATGCATGATAAATGTATTGCATGGAGTATTTTTAGCATACAGTGACGTTCCATAGATCAAAACGCCTGTAATTCTATTAAAAAATCTTCCATAACTTTTTCCAGAGAAAATATAAGGTTCCTAAAATAGGTGTGAGATAACTTACCGGTATAAACAACGTAAGCGCAAAAGTTACGCAAATTTGGATGAATAAAAGCAAAGTTATCACCAGATAATCAATTTTGTAGAAATATTGATATCCAAAATGATCCCAACGACAGAAAACACAAATTTCTATGTAATATAACGATTCTATTATCAGTGACAAAACATTTGTAGATGTTATGAGTAATTGGTATTTAGTGCAGATGCCTTATTCTCGATGAGGCTTTGAAATCTCTTGACACAGGAACAAACCAACTGTTGTCACTTGTGCAGTAATCTTAAAGAATTTCACAGCGTTTTTTAACTGTTTTCGAATTCCTCGCTTTAGATCTCTCTCCAAGAGTCTTCAGAAATACTTCCAATAGGATTTAGATCCGGACTATGTACAGCCATTCCTAAAAATTATGTGCTCTTCGACCAGAAGGTGCTTCACCGATTTGGCAGAGTCGTCGAGGGCGTTATTATCCATGAAATTTGCGGGTTTGGTTTCGGAGCCTCACAAATGGGTAAAGCATAATGTCGTGGCATTTGTTTGTACACTTGTGCATTTACTGTGCCCCGTAAGCGTACATATAACCTTGTGTGCCTTCTTCTGAAATCACGCCCCAGGCCATGACATCCCCCCTCCCGCAACTTTACACTCTTCTTTTGGTGCAATTGACAGAGAATCTTTCGCCTTCTCTGCGAGGGACGAATCTCTTGCCATCAGATCTGAACAAATTGAATTTAGATTTGTCAATGAAGTGGACTTAGTGCCATTGGTCATCCGTCCATATAACGTGTTCATTAGTGAATTCAAGACGAGCCTTCTTGTTTTGAGGAATAATAAATGATTTTACCGTGATTTTGCAAGCTTGTGGATTGTCTTCCTCCTGCCAACTTGACACAGGCTGCCTGAAGATAATGTTAGCCAAAATCTCACTAATCTCTCAAGAAATTGCACCAGCCCGATTGAATCGGCCTTCCGGGTAATGCCTCGGTCTTTCTTTTTTAAGGTCTTCATTGTCCTACCGGTTTATTTACTAGCCTTAGATAAACCTGTTTTGTTATAGATTGACACAATATTCACTGCACTATTTGAGAGTTTCACAGTCTCAAATGTCTCAAATTGAATGACCATCTTTGATTCCATGGCTTCACGATAAACTTGCGGACAGAGAGCGAGATATTTCTCATGCGTGTAAACTGGACGACAGCTAACAAGAGAATGACTTAACTTACACGAAATTGAACTGAAATTAGATGCTATTCAAATAATGCCGGATCTCTCAAAAAGAAACCTAACCCTTCTTATCCATTTGGACACTTCTTTTTTCTAATAAATTGCTTATCTGCTGGCAACTTTCGTTTTATTCAGCAAAATTTGCATAACCATTACTCATGTGCAATTTATACCTTTAGCTTTTTGTAGCCAATTTATGAAATATTGAACTTTTCTAGCAAAAGTTATGGGAGATGTTGTGATAGAAAAACCGGCGTTCTAATCTTTTTTTAACGATACTGTGTTTACTGTTGCGCTTTTTATTTAATACGTCACTACATCTTAGCGCATATATCTAAATATTACTCTCCTCATCCGAGGTTTCACCTGAGCTGTCTGCAGAGGGGCTCCCACCTATTCGACGGTAAGTGGGTTGGCAGGCTTGCTTGTGAACCTAACCACTTTAATTATGCCCAGCTGCTCCTCTCCATTTTCCTACCTCCCCATTTCTCCCTAATGACTCTGCTTTTCTTTTTCCCTCACATGGTCATTAAGAGCGCTTGGAGATTTCTTATGTTCTTGCCAGCTGTGTCACTGATCAGACCGCCCGCAGTTGTGACGAGTTAGATGTCCAAGCAGTGGTGTCTGTCCTACCCGGTTCTTTGCAATATCTCGCCATGCGAAATTTCTTGTCTCAAGGATTGTCCCGGCTGCTCCTGGTGAGCGCTTTACGGGGCGAGTGCAACTGTATGAGTTTTAATCCAAGCAGGATCTTTCTTCAATGAATATTTGAATAGTGTATGGAAAAGGAAAATAATTAAACCGGTTTTTTACTATAGTAAACAACTTTACTCTGAACATAGACTACTAAACAACTTCTATTACCGCTTCCCACTGTCTCTCGACTCCTTCATAGGGCAGCCAATCATATATCCTTCGCCTCTAAAATCCCTTAATGTCTCCTACTATTGCTCTTCAATAATATCTTATCTTCCTTCTTTTCCACTACCACCTTTTCTTCCATCCTTCCATTTATTATCCCCAAACCCACCAAATATCCGGTATTAAAGTTCCGTTCTCTTGGCTGCAAAAAATGTAATCTTACCTAACTAAATCTAATCGCTTACGTGGTCACCATGTTTAAGCGAGCCCCACTTCATCTGCTAACAAGGAACCATTTTCACCAAAGGCCATTCGGAGATCTCGAGAGACGATTTATGAGATATTCTTCCCTTATGATTTAAAAAAGTCCTATGTTCGAAAAGGAAAATCGGAAAGGAAAAGTAGTCTCCCCAACACTAAATATGTCCTTTAGCTCCATGATCTTACCTTTCCATATTCACTGGGGATTGTGTGACCATCCGACGCTGCAATTCTTTTAAATGCAACTTGATCAAGTTGCTTAGTTCTGCTTGCCGAAAGTTGATGGCTATGTGCCTAGCCACAGTTTGCTCTTTGTGACCGAACTACTAAACTGCTTTCCATCTTTCACCCTGTAAACCAAAAAAATAATGGAAATGCTCACAAGAATCCTCCGGTAATAAGCGTACGATTGTCCAATTTTGAAGTTCTGGGTTTTAAGTGCATAAGAGTCGCTGAAGCCGGTACGCGCCTGCTACGGCATCTCAAGTTCCTAGGCAAACCATCGATCTCGTCCTGTCCCCTTCTAGTAGGTTTCTCTTGCCGTTTTGTGATCTCATTCCTAACCCTACCCCACCTGTTTTGAAACTTTCTAACTTCTTTGAGGTTATTTCAGGCCACACAAACACAGAATGCCACTTAAGCTCACTCCTTTCCTTTCGGACATGGATACAATCATAGCAAACGCCAAGGTTTCCCTTAATAATCGTCATTCAAGGAGTAGCCCTCCCATGTCGCCTCTATACATAGTGCTCGATGATGGCCATGGAGGGTGCGAGAGTTGCAAGGGTGCATGCACCATCCATTACACCGACACAAATTGACCCATTCTTCCTTCTGGTAGAAGCAAGGAGAAAACTCTTTATACCGCCCCGACGCAGCTATCTCTCTCTCTCTTTCTCCTAGGCCCCCTTCAAATTCCCTAGCACTCAGACTCCTTAAAAATAAATAATTCTAAACACTCTCCATAAACCTTTATGCCACTGTTCCTCTCAACCTACCAACTCTCCTGCCTATCGAAAAACCTAACCTCAATTCCCACAGGCCACTCCCAAAATTTCCCCCCCCACAAGCACATCCCAAAACATCAATCTCCCAGGACGTTTGACCAACCAAAATTCCACATGCTCTACCAAAGGATCCAAAACCAATGTCGTATATTCCAAAAACTCTATACCACCAGGACTCTCTGAAAAAATCTGCATCTCTTACCCCTTTTTCACAATATTTTCCCACAGTGTTCCCCTTCAAACCACCCCCTCCAGCGGTTGCCTTTAATTATTATCTCACTATCTTCGATTTTGCCTTGATTTCTCGCCTCCTCTTTCATTCTCAGTTCTCCTAACAAATTTCCTTGGACATGCATCCACCCGCTTATAGTGCCTGAAAGTCTTCATCAATGGCCTCTATTCATACACAGATCTTCTGCTGTAATCGTAGTATAGACAAAGTTGGCTCACTGCTTATCTTCCGCCTTCCCTCCGACTGTTTATCTTACACACTTGAGCTGTACGCCTTCCTGTGACCTTCCAAACAGTAGTTTTAAACACTTTGAACAAATTTGTTCTGTTCACGGATTGCCTAAGACCGATTTCTTCACTATCGCATTATTAGAATCCTAAGCCTTTGATATGTAAGAGCCAACTGTTCTTTCGGTCTCGTCCCATAAGTTTGTCACCGAGTAGCCTCCCACGTTGTGGTACATGGCAACGAAGCAGGTGATTAAGCTTCTTGTTCATCCTATGCCCCAGCAATCTCCTTTCCATTTATTGCCCTATTTCTACACCTGTTGAGGTTCTTTAATTTACGTTAATCCACCAATACGTTATGTTCCACAATCACACTACCATCTGAACCTTTGCCACACCAGACTATAATGCAGCATGTGCTTATTAAATGCCACATATATTTAATCCTCAGTCACCACTTCTTTCCTTTTCTTTCCCCCTACCTTAATTCAGGTTAGTTGCGTTTAATCCTGCCCGAGGGCGCCTGGTCCCACCCAAATATTATTTTCTCCTTCCTTTTAGCCACTTACTCCTATCTTTTCTCCCTAATGTAATTGCGCCTTCTCGCCGCCCTCCCCTCATTTTCCGTCCACATCTCCCTATTTCTAATCCTTGATATCGATTGGTTTAACTGAATGACGCACAATTACCTTACCATAAGAATTTGTTTGGGCTATATAGTGAATCCCTTTGACTGGTTCCATAACGCCCATTGAGCTCTTCCAACAGTGAATCAGAACAGCTCTGGCTTGTTTCATCTTGAATGTAAGACCCAATGTTCCCTCCCATCACAACGATTGGCCTTTCCTGTAGCCATGTAATACCCATTTGTCTCTCCCCTAAGCCCCAATGAACCCCCCCTCCTTACTACCAATTGAGAGCTCCAATAATTCTGTAATAACTACTGAGCCCTCATGCACCACTTAACGAGCGCCCCTATTATCTTCTATTACCCAAGGAAGCCTCTCATACCATTCATTTAGCTCACTCGTACCATAGTACAGATTTAGCAGTCCAGTATTGCTAATTAAGCCCTGCAGAAGCACCAATTAATTTGGTAATACAACGTTGGTATAATTCCATAACATTCACTAATTCCTCCAAGAACATCCATTGTACTGTCCCTTACTAAACATTTAGCGCTCCCGTGATCACGTATGTCCATTGGACCTCCCTGTAACATCTATTTAAACTTAAGCGCTTCCGTCTTTCCCATTGTACACCCTCCCATAACAATCTCTATGCCCCAAGGTACTGGTTGGCTGAGAACATGCGGCCCTACCTTAACCATGTAGTGTGTTCCCTCCCTGAACACTCAAAGCACAGTTTTGGGTTGAGAAAAAGCCTCGGTGAGAGACCATTTAAAGCAGGCCCTCTTTAAATTGCCATTGAACCATCTTTGAGCCCACATGGACCCCTTTCTGAAAATCCATTGACCTACCTCTCGCTGAAGATCCCTTGAACTCACCCTGAAGCAAGCCATTTTTTTGACAGATAACATGCGGCAGTAGGCACCTATTATAGTGTAGGCCCTCTATAAATACCCATTTATTCCTTCTCGAAACCCCATTTAGCTCTCCTTCCACAATATTTGAGCTCTCCGTAAACTAAGATATTCTTCTGACAAAAAACGTACAGCGGCCGTCGGCCTATGTGCAGTGAACACGCCCTGCACATCACTTCAGCTCATCATGAATAACCATGGAGCCCTGCACAACACCCATTGATCCATAACAAACATGGTTTGCGCCTTCTTTACACCGTCTCCAGACTCTATTCAACATTGCCTTAGGTGTTACTACTCTCTCATATTCTCCATTGCCATCCCCCTGTGCCTCCAAGTTAACCTGTATGGCTGAGTAGGACGTACTAGCTAGCGTCAGTCGGCTATCCTAATCCTCTAACAATAAAAAAATACCCATGTGTAAATTTATGTGTGAAACCAGAGTTAATAAAATGAAGCGTAAATCCTTAAAATCAACATAATATAGTCTTAAATTGGACGGTAATTATTGTCTTTTAAATAAATGCATGTATACTTTAATCAAAGTAAGCAAAGCCTGAATGAAATGAACAGAAAAGAGACAATTAAAGGAAAATGAACATGTAAGAAATGAATTTATCAATCAAATTTGCGGTAAAAGTGAAAACTGGTGTAGCAGTTTTCACTGGTATAGTAAAAACTGGTATACCAATGAATCACGGAATTATACATAAAACGAATCCTACCTTTGGAGCTTAGGATCTTTACGGAGGGGGCATTTCGCGAATAGAACCACCTAAGTTAGTTCCAATTTTGTAAATCAAATAAACAAACACTTACACAATTAGGTTTTTACAACTATTCCAAGATCCTATCGTGAATATGAAATTGTTCCCAAAATCAAAATTCGCGAATATCTAAAATGATTATTGTCCTCTTTCCTCATTTTCAATGTTTTATTCGCTTTTTTATCCTCCCTTCCTACACTGTTTTAGCTTTGTATAAGAGTTATTCATTACCTCTAACAGATTAAACAAATATTAATTACCTGATTATTACTTTTGATTCACTAAAACTACATAACTAAATAAGAACTTTTATTATTCTACACCTTGGCTGCAACATATGTAATGAATAATTTCAAAATTGCTAATTCATGTGCTTGTAAGACGGCTAATATTACGGATGGTTAATTAACGAACTTTCGGCAGATTATTTCTTGTTATTTTGTAATAGATATATTAGATCATTTGGCGAAAATAGAATTTCATTGACACTTCTAATATATTTGAATGTGTTTGGCATAGTCTATATTTCTTATCACTTTCAGCTAGCGAAGAATTAATTAAAAGATTGCAGTGTCCTAATGTAAGTTTTTGTAACTTAATTTTATATGATTGATTCTTGCTCAATCCATAAACTGTGGTATATATTGGGACATTTTAATGCATCAGATTTTCTCTTTATAATTTATTCCATTTGTGTCTCTCTCATAAAACGGAATGCGAGTATTCATTGTTTCATGTTTTCGAGCATTACGCCAATGTGTTAAAAATTGTATCTTGATTGAATGCCTTTAAATAAGAGTTTGTTACATGAAATTTACTGGGAATCACCCTAGAGATGATGAGTACCATTATTTCAGCGTGTATTCATGCAAATGCCATATTTTGTGCTGCACTATGATATCCCCTATGAGATATTTCTTAAATGAGATATGCATTTGACAGTTACTCATTCTGTTCAAATGGGAAAAGGTTTCTAATGTCCGAACTCTCATTATTATTTCAGGTAATTCAGAAGTTGAAAATTTGGCCCCATCTGCAGATACCCCAACAAATCAGCTGCTTCAAGAGTACGAAATGCATTTAAGGAATACGCTAGCCCAAGGGATGGATGCTGAGAGCTATAGTTTGCACACTTTCGAGGCTCTTCTAAGTCAGAGTATGGAAAATTTAGGTAAACCAACGAGTATAGTCATTCCAAGGTATAAAATAATAAAACATTGAATGATATATTATTTCTATATTTAATGATGACAAAAAGACTACAAGTATGTTTGAAAAAAATAAGATGGAGGGTTGTAAGGTCGTCGAAAGTTTTAAAATTACTATGGGTAATTGGAAAGTTGTATTAAATTTGCGTCGTTTAGGATTCTAGCCAAGGTCTGAAGATAAGGGCAAAAGTCATTTACTCAGAAAGTGTTAAATTATCAGCCTTTTAATTGAGATATTAATCGAGAGCCTTAATTTTCAATCAACTTAGAGTTCATTTACTTCGAAGAAAATAAAGGCCAAATGTAACTTCCTTTTTAATAGCACCCTAAATCTATTGCTTCGCATATAGAAAACTCAGTTGCTTTAAAAATTATATTCTGCGCTTTTTCTAATACTTAGTACTAAAGATAATATTCACATTTGAACGAATGGATAGTTTCATACAATATGATAGGCCAAGAGGACAGATTGTAAAGGAATATCTGCCTTTTTATATATCATGTCTGGTCACTGGAAAGTCACTTCAATTTTAACGATTTGATTGTGTATAAGAAAGAAAATGCTAACCCTTTTATTATCCGTGGAGAGAGAAATGATAAATTAGGCCGTAGAGAATAATAAATATGGTTCACAAGGCTATTTCTATTACATTCTTTACATTGCCTTAATCTCAGGCTCGTATAATAGAATACCTTAAAATGGTTCTTAATTCCAGCAAAGGCATCTTGAGTCCTTGTGTCAGGTAAAATATGTTAAATTTGATACCCCGAGTATTAATTATTTAACAACCAACTTTCACCATATTAATGATTGACATGTACATACAACAAATATTCCTAACGATTTTCCTATTATGTCTATATACATAAGTGGTTACTTAAGGTTTCTTTTTAAACTTTTAGGTTCTGTATCACAATTTTATGCCACCTATATATTTTTATGGTCATTTGCACTTATTTTAATTGGTTTGTGCACCTTAATGCATGTTAAAAAAATTAATGGTCTTCATTCTTTTATATATACAAATATATATGCATATTTCTAAATGATTATGTTAGTGAGAAGTACATACTTGGTTAGGCTATATGAATATCTACATAAACCTTTATAAAATTTACCGATGATAATTAGATGAATGTCTTAATTTTGCTTGGTTTTGTAGATTTTAAAAGCTGCCAAATTGTTTACGTTTAGTTATTATTAAGTATTTTGGGTTGTTGGCATTTTTATAGTTTGTACAGGTTCTTTGATATTCTTGCTTTCCAGATAGAAAAATTGCGTTTTCTTTTATTATATTCAATATATTGTTCTAATTTAAGCATTTCGAATGTATAATTATCATTCATTTCGTGACAGTAAAGATATAAACAAAATTCGAAACAAAAACCTAGTATCGTAGAAATAAACCGATTTCTGATAAATGATTTTAATATCTACTCATTAACTAATAGAGGTAAAGAAAATAGTCTCTCTCAAAATAGTTTTATTTGGGTAAAAAATATATCTTCCTTTTCCTCAAGTCAAAATATTAAGGGATTAATCTACGACGCCAAGAACTCTTCAAGTTATCATTTTTGTTAAGATTTTCTTAAATAGAAACATGAAGTCGGTGATTTAAAGATAAACGGTACTAAATAATTAATTCACTATTTCTTGGATCACTTCAGTTGTGGCATTTCAAATTATGTTTAATATATATAACCAGATATGTAGTATATTTTAAAATTGGTAACTGGTTATATTGAACTAGATACTTGAAAGTAGTAGCGCTGATTTGGTATTATGTGTAGCTCTACTGAATATAGCATTGACTCTCTTGTGTTTTGTATTGCAGTCATTTTTTTAGATAGTTTTGTGAATAAGGATAGGTAATTGTAAAGGCATGGAAGTGTTGTGGTAGGCCATCTGAAAGAGAACTGCATGCGTGCTTATTAAATACTATGCAAAAATAGGTTAGGTAGAGTCGTTTAGGGACGAGTTTAGAACAATTGTAACGATCTAACCAAACATTCCACCGCACCTTCATGAAATTATAGAGCATCACAATTTTCCGGGAGAAAAAAAAGTTTTGCTTTAACAAATCCAACCAGAACACTTAAAAAGTCAAAATTAAAATTATTACAACTATAAATTCTTAAGAAACATGCCATTAACCAGTATTATTTATTTTTGCTTCACATTTTTTTATTTCACGCTTTACATTTTTAATTAATTAAAAATAGGTTCGGATGACCTCGTTTCTTCAAGGGGAATTTTCTTTTTAGATATTTTTTTTATATTTAAATATATAAAAAGATAATATTACAAAGGAATTATCTGTAGTATTTTTGCAGGTTATAAAAAAGTATCACTTCATTTTCAGAACGAGTGGGTGCTATGAAGTCAGGCAGCAAGCACATTCAGCAATACTACTCTTTGCAACAACAAAAACAGCAAATACAACAGTATCAAAATAAAATTCAGCAGCAGCAGCAACAACAACAACAAATAAAACAAAAAAACAAACAATTAACACAAACACAACAAACACAACAACAGCATTATCAAGCGTTCCATCAACCTCATGTAAAAATCCACCCTCCGAGTGAATCTGGAAAAAGTTAGTTTGAATTCTTAGAAAAATGGCTTTTGAGTTGTTCATTTTGACCAATTGTTAGGTAATTTGGGGTTTGGGGAATGTACGAACTATGAAAAAGTCTTTGCTAAAACCAGACAATTTTGGATCTGGTAGGTCAGTCTCATTAAATCGTTCTGTTTAATAGGTTAATAATTAAGAGACGGTTTGAAATGGACAGCTTAAAAGTATTTCAAATCATTTTTTAGAGCCTTATACGAAGGTATTAGAAACTAATAGAATTATATTTAGACTAGTAATGATTCTAAGTTCTTTCAGCAACACTGCGTGACAGTTTTTGTTCCAGAGCATGTTAGGACAATGAATACAAAATGATTTTTTTTTTCACTTTAGCCACCTTGAGAGGCCACAATTCACCTTTCATTCCCCCCAAGTGTTATAGATGAGTCGTTTTAGTGAACCCCGAATGTGAGTTTTAGTGTGTTATCCAAAACTTCCACTTTAAATCTTTCTCACCGAAATGCCCAATCACAAGTCTGAAATTTTGGAGACAAACATTCGAATTTATCTTCCTCGTTCTTCCTGAAGGATTTCCGAAACATTTCGTAATCCTCAGAGCCTTAATATTGAAAGAGGTAGTTTAAGAAGCAAAGAAACGCTTCATACGAGAAGAGTTCATAATTGTCGTGCTTGTTTAATGCTTCGCTCTTTCAAAGTTTGCATTTTGTTCAACTGTATTTATGTTTGGCTTGGCACTGATGTTTGCTGTAGCACTGATAAACGTCTCAATCAAGAAATGAACTGATTGATCGATTGATTTCTTTAAAGCGATAACGTATTGCATTAGAGATTTTTTTTAAAAGTCACTCGATTTTAAAATCTGTTAATGTTTTGATTTTCAAAAATATACGTTATTTCAGTGCCACATGCAGGACATATTATTGATTTGCATGGTATTATGAAAAAGAAGCTTTGGATTTATATTCAACTACTAGTGTATCATATGCTCGAGATTACGGCGTTTTAAATTCCTCTTTCGTTTTGTGGGGTTTCTTTGATTAGGAAAATTATCTATTATTGTATTTGAATTAGCATCAATTTTATAAAGATTAAATTCTCATTTCACACCTGAGGAGCATTCATAAACTATTTAAAAGATAAACAATCATTTGCCAACTAAGAAAAGACTTGAGAGAACTTTGTCTTCAATAGACGCTTGGAAACAGCAAGGAAGAGGCGCGAAAGTATTATATCCGGCATCTCATTCCACATTCTAGGAGCAAATGGCGGTAAAGTATGATAGCTCATGCAGCTCAGAGGACTACAAAGAACAAGGGTAAAGGGGGTTGAATCAAACGTAAGGTTCGTAGTGGCTTGAATAGGAGCAGTGTAGAAGTCAGGTCGGAGGGTACTGCGGTATTTGAGATCTTATGTGTAAGAAGAAGGATCTTGAAGTTGATACTGGATTGAATGAGCAGCTAATGCAACTTATGGAGCAGGAAGGTTGTGCGAAGTTTAGAAGCATGTGATTTAACTAGAAAGCAGTGTGAATAATTGTAATCAAGGCGAGAAGTAATGAAAGTGTGCTGGTCAAGATCGACACTATTGTGGTCAAAGTGGGGCGGATGCGGCTAAAATTACAGATGAAGCAGAATTAAGATTTACAGACGTTATTAACAAAGTATTTTTGAGACAATTAACTATTAAATGTTATTATTAACTTTTCAACAGTGTAGAAAAAACGAATCGGGTAGCTTCAATATTAAGGAGAGCATTAATAGTTCTGTGACGGGCCACATCTAAGACAGTACTTGTCGGGATCACCTAAGTTTCTTATAGGTTGAGTTTGAGAAAAGTGTTTGAGAGGCATTCAGTAATGATGGCATGAACGAAAATAAGATTTCTAAGAGTTTTACACCCAAAGAAGCTGGTGAGAATGAGAGAGTTTCGTGTCACCAGCATAAAATTTAAATGTTAGAGCAAAGCGACACATAAGAATACCAAGAAGGCTATTCTAGCGACATGCTGTGACATAGCTATTATTTAAAAATAACTGATCATTTTAACTGTTTGAAACAACTATGCTTACGTTCTTCCAGTGGAAGTTGTCCACAGCAATTCTCTTGACCAATTCAAGTCAAGACTGGACAAAGTCTTGAAAAGTGGCCGTTTGGGCACGTAAGCCGCTGAACAGAACTGTGCCTGCTTGACTGCTAGTCCAAAGGTATCCTCTCTGAATGGACCGTAAAGTCTTCTAGGGTACTTCTTATTCTTGTAGCTCCTTGTAGCTCTAATAAGTTTTATCAAATGCAAGGGAGGATCTGTAAAATACTAGAGTGTGAACGGTGCGATAGTAAGGCTGAATTAGATTTAACGAAAGGTCAATAATTTTCGGCGATGATTCACCTCAGGTAAAATATAATTATTTCCACCTTTGCTAATTGTACAGATTAAAATTAGACCTGGTTAATTAACCTACTGCCCCTAACCTTCTATAGTGTAGATAAATTAGCATCATCAAGGGGAGCGTGTATTTCTCACGAAGCTTTTGGTTTCATACCGACAGGACTAGCAGCAGCGAATAATAGCTCGATGACCAGGAAAATACCAGTTTCAAGTGTTAATATGTATCTGGTAAAATAAATTGCAACAGAGAATTCAGATAGGCCTATAGAATAAATTTAAATTAAATTCTCAGACAAAATAGAGGGGTCATTGGTTTCTAGAGATACCGCAAAACATATATCGGGTAATTGCTTTTTATTAAAGCTGTAATAAAGATTTAAAATTCAGTTTCATTTTAATTATTAATAGACTACGATCCCTTTTCAAGATCTTTACGCACTACATGGCGCTATAAAGAAATAGTAAGCTAATTTCGGATGATTCCCCTCACATACATAATATGTTTTGAGGATTCATGGGCATACTTTAACTAATATTGTGGTCTCTTCTGATATTTCATGTGTCCTTAACTTTAATGTGTCTTAAACAAACCAATTCTGAGTAAAGGTCTTAAGAGTTCATCGTCTCATACATTGAATTAGATTAATTCTTTCAGTAAATTTGCTCTCGAGTTTATGCAATTAGCAGCGGAGTGATGAAATTGCTCAATCGTTCTCGTCTTAGAAATGGGGAAAACTGGGGTGAATTTCTTCAAAATACGAGCAAAAAAACAGTGAAGATTCCTTTATGGTTTTTATTACATTGATTATATATATATTTCAAAAGCCTTATTTTTTCTTATCAACTTCATTTCTAGTATATGCGAAGAGCCGAATCCTGAGAAATTTGGTTTTCTCTCTTGTGGTGATTAATATGAACTTTGTATCACTTTATAACATTGAATTAGAAATTAATACTCTATTAGAAGTACAAATCGATTTAATTGGATATTTAAAAGGATTCTGTTTCTCAAATTATTTTTTGTTAAATTTCGGAAAATACCCGCCCTTGATTTGGGGGATAATTCATATAGAGGGGTGCCTAAAAGCAAGTGTGTTTTTTTTTCATTTAGAGACTGTTTTTCCTTGGGCAAATTTCCCCAAGGTAGGGTTTTTTTGTTTTTGTGTTAGATTATTGCAATCGCATAATATTGTATTATATATCATTTTTAAGGTAATTTCGAAATAGGGGCTTCAACCCATACCCCTCTTTAATTGTGGGGGGCACCCCCCACTATTTAAAACAAACTTGTAGTATTTATAATTCGAAAGCCTAGCATCAGATTCGAATTCAAAGGTGATTGTCGGATGTCCTTGGTCCTCTCGTTTTTATACCGTGTTGCTTGACTTCATCCATATAAGCCTCGCCCCCGAATGCTATTCAAATCAATCATATTTTCTTTAAAATTTGAATAATATAAAATGTCCATATCTTATTTTAATTCAGAAAAAAATCCCTGTGATTCTAATTAATAATGTGGCTTCCAAGATGGCGGCCAATCTATTTTTCGTCATAATTATAAATTTGCCCGCCTCTAATATATCAAAGATATACATTCTATAGCATTTGTGTATTCTTTTAAAAATAGAGATATTTATAACAAAGTGGCCAGAAATATCGAGTGCTGAGTAAATTAATATGAATTTTCTGATAAAATCAAGTCATAATTAACCTTACTCTAAAACAAAGTGCCTGATAACATCAGGCCATAATGAACCTTACTCTAAAACAAAGTGCCTGATAACATCAGGCCATAATGAACCTTACTCTAAAACAAAGTGCCTGATAACATCAGGCTATAATGAACCTTACTCTAAAACAAAGTGCCTGATAACATCAGGCGATAATGAACCTAACTCTAAAACAAAGTGCCTGATAACATCAGGCCATAATTAACCTTACTCTAAAATAAAGTGCCTGATAACATCAGGCGATAATGAACCTTACTCTAAAACAAAGTGCCTGATAACATCAGGCCATAATGAACCTTACTCTAAAACAAAGTGCCTGATAACATCAGGCCACAATGAACCTTACTCTAAAACAAAGTGCCTGATAACATCAGGCTATAATGAACCTTACTCTAAAATAATGCTGCCCTCAAGAAGATGTCAAGTGTGCCATGATCAACTGTGCTGCAATTAGCATCTCAATGGTTGCGTCCCATCCATGTCTCAGCCTTGACAGGCGACTCCTCGGAACTGTATATTTTAGACACCTTCACTTCACCTATCTTCACTATTTCTTTACAGATCTCTCCTCACAATCTTTCTAGCGGAAATGACATTTTTGAACATCCCTTGAGCCATCTATTAATTACTATTTAACCACCCTCGAGCAACTATTAAACTCCCTTTGTCCACCCGATGAGCCATCCCTTAACAACCATTGAGTCTTCTCTGTATCAAGGCACTGTTTTGGCAGAGAAGGTGGGGCGGTCGGTGCCAAATGTAGTGAGCCCTCCATGAACACCCTCTGAGCTCTCTCTGTGCACCAATTGAGCACTCTTTGAACATAAATCGAAATCTTCCGTGAATACTTTGAACCTTTCTTTGAAGAGGTACTGTTTTCCTGGAGAACGTTCATTAGTCAGCTCTCCACAGAGCGTAAGACCCCACCCCCCCCATCCGCCCTAAACGCTCGCTGATCTCTCCCTGAAGACCAAATTAACGGTCTCATACTCAATTTGGCCATCGTTGAAAATCTATTAACTCACTCAAACACCCTTTTGAGTCATCCTGAATCTCTGGTGACCCCTCTTTGGACTCTCTTTAAGCCATTTCCGACATCACATTAGACCTTTGATCACTAAAATTCATAATTGCGATCAAATTTAAGGACAAGTAAAATTAATGGTAAAAAATTATGGCTTACACTAAACGAATAAAATACAATAACAACACAATAATTATGTTATTAAAGGGATCATTTAAATTCCTTATTACTTAAACACAAACATTCCTCACCTTTTTTAAAGAGAAAAGTCGAGAACTAAAAAGAAAATATGATTTTTTAGTTTAGTCATAAAATGGCTACGTTGTAAACTTGTGAATTTATGTGATTAGGAGGGGAAGGTGGTAGAGTCAGTATTGAGACTGAGGTTTAATTTTTTATGAGTGTATATATATATATATATATATATATATATATATATATATATATATATATATATATATATATATATATATATATATATATTTATATTTATATATATATATACTGTATATACACAATACATACATACATACATATAGCCAAGTTGTTTATGAGATGGCCGTGCAAGATCATGGCGTGGATTGTGGCCTGTGCCTATAATTTTAAGCCGAATCCATTTCTCTGCATATCATGTCAACTTCTGTCAATTCCGCAGTGTTCTACATTCCCTTCTCCGCTTTAATTACGACAGTTGTGAGGTATATTTGCGCCGCAGTGACACGTTTGCTGTTTTTTATTTAAAGATGCAAAGCCTACGACAGTAAATGCCTCTCCTCTATAATAAATAGTTAGAATTCCTTTGCAGTTAGTAGATTCCAGCTCAGCTTCATTTTCCAAGTTTTGACGAACTTTGCCTCCAGTTTCGGTTTGGCTATTCCTAGGATAACCTCTTCTAAAAGGAGAAACGTGTTATCCAAAACTATCGTGAAGTTCCTTCTCTATTTTTGTGACAAACAGTATCATCTCTCTTTCCTGTTTCCTCAGCTGCAATTCCACCGTAATGTTTTTTTTTCAAGCATTCTCTTTCTCCTCCACAATTTTTCTTCAGATTCCACCGCTGCTGATATGACGGATTGCTTTGCAATCCGTCAGATTTCGAGATCTTATTTTGACAGGAATCTATCTTGCAAACCTCAAGCATCCTACCTCAGTGCCGCCACTCGATCAACTCCCGACATCTTAAGCCATCTCTCACACACTATATGGGTCGCGCGCCGATCACTGCACGTAATTCGCCTCTGCATTTCTTTATATGTTCTCTACTAGATTTTGATTGCTCGTTGTAAAATTCCCTCTCTTAGATCATCATTCGCCTTGTCCTATGGCTTCAATGGCTTTCTGCTTTTTCCCATAGGCTAGCTTTACCACGGAGTGTAATTTCATTTCACTATCAGATAGATGTACTTTATCTCCGCCAAGGCATTATTTTTCTTTCACCGGATGCTTGGAGCCCAAATGTCTCCGCTCGTGTCCATTGCCCTCTCTACAGAAGAATATTGTTACTTTTCAAGGATAATGGCACTAATTACAAGAGAGAGGTTTATTTTCTGTTGAAACAGAGAGAGAGAGAGAACGTTCAAATAAAACAGGTTTAAAAATTTCTTATTCAAGGCTTCGTATATATTGAGCAAACCAAAGATTTTAAAATTAGCCAGCGTAAGACTAGGAATCAATGTTGGAAGCTTAAACTTCCGTGTTCGAAAATAACCTCTTTTGTCCCCAGGTTTCTTAAGGTACTGCGAACGGGCGTCTAACTTGTTAACGGTGAAGGGGGTTAGCTGGATTGTGATCAGCAACCTAGCTAATTTGTGCCCTCTTTGAAAACCCATTGACTCCTCTGTGAACGCACATTAGTCCCTGCTTGCAAATCTTTCAGCTATATTTGAACACCATTAAACTCTCCTTAACTAAGGAGCTGTTTTGGCGGATAATTCGTGTTGATTGGAAGCCATCACAATGTCGGTTATTCCTGAACAGACAGTCCTTCCTACTGAAAATGTATTTAACTCTTCCGTTACAATAATGATCATTAACTGATACAAGGAAATGATATAGCGGAGAATGTGCGGTGATCGGGACCACATATAGACGATAGGCTCTCTGAACACCCATTGAGCCATCCCCGAACACCCTTTGAACCCTTTTTGAAACCCAAATAAGCCCTACTTTAACGGTATTTGAGATTTTCCAGAACCTTGATTGATCTCTCTTTTTACCACCTCCAGGCTCCTCTTGACATCGCATTCAAACTTTACCTTCAGTCTCTTGCTATCCACTTCTATCTTTTTTTCCTTTGTACATCTTAACCATTCTAGCTCGGTGAGATGCAAGACTAAGGTCCTTGGGCAGTCATGATCCTCTTGCATTAAAGAGATGTATGAGTACTACTTTACTGGGTGACTACTCCAAATAGAGTATATTTTACACTTGGATCGATTTATCTACTTGGTTCAAAATGCCTGTTTGTAATCTGTCTTTCGGCCCAACAGCTTCTCTATACATTGTCGTGTCCGCTTCAGTGATAAGGAACAGTGCGAGAGAAGAGAGCTCATATAGACTATGTAGGTTGTCTACAATGCTACTTCCACAGTATCCTCCTTCTCATCTGAGGTGTTTCTTGTGCTGGTTGCAGAAGAGAGTTCACCTATTTGACAGTAAAAATGGTTACCCAGCTTGCTTGTTCAAAAAAGAATGTATTATTCTATTATATACCATACCTCTTTTATTCTACCTCATACTATTTGTCTTATTTTATGTGTATCTTTACACTGGTCATTGTGTATGCTTGTCATTGTCTTATGAGTTCAATGGAGATTTCACCTATCAGACCACACTTTAGTGTGATGAATGTGTGGTCGGGCAGTAAAGGCTGCCGTGTCTGAGTCTTTGTAATATTTTAGGGTAAGAACTTTTTTCTCAGACGGTCAGACATTGGTGCGTAACCTTTCAAGGCGAATGCTGCTGTAGGAGAAAAACCATAGGCTTGGGAGGGTCTCATTCTATTGATTATTCCGGCAAAGTATGAAAAGACAAAATCTAAAACTGTCTGATCTACAAAGGCAAACGACGTTGCTCTAAATAAAGACTAATCAACTACTCCTACTACCTCTTTTCAATCCCATCCAGCCTCTGTAATGGTGCCACCTTCCGCTACGCAACAAATCATACTTCTTTCTGCCCGTATTTTCCACATCACGCCCATTCTCTTTGCTTTCTCTCAATTTCTCCACCTTTCCCAATCTCTATTTCATTTCCAAGATCCTTTTCACACGTTGTCAACCCACAATTATCACCATCACACACACTTTATCCTCCAAAACACATCCAAGTGTGTAGAAAATAATCGCGCGTATCTAAACATCCGCCTTGCAAACTCGCCTCTCAGCAAACATCGCCACATTAAACGCCAACTTGGATACTGAACTGCATATTTTCACCATTCCTGCCCAAAAGAAGGGGGGCTTGGCACTATCAGCCTGGGTCACACTAAGCTAACTAACAAATACTTTAGGTCTTGCGATCTGATCTATACCTATAGCAAATGACTTAGCCCCACTCGTCTTCGATTCTATCCTTTTCTCTCTTCCTATCTTGCCTGAGAAAAGTTGCACTTTATCCTAGCCAAAGGCCAATGGATCTCTGTAAGTAATCTTTTCTCTACAGCATTACTCCTTCTTTTAATAGAATCACGTATTTATCCTCAATTTTCTATACTCTTTTCCTATCCTCTAGATACTGCTAAGTGCTCGATGAGTACGACGCATAGAAGTCGATCTTCGGCCATCCTTCTCCCTCAGGAAAGAAAACTTTCACGGCATGAGCAACGGTGTTTCTTGAAGTATTTTCTTCCCTTGTGACCCTTTGTTACTCTTCCTTCCATCCTTTCCATCTGCACCCCGTCTATCAATTCTCCTTTACGGGTGTCTCTCCTGAGAAGCTGACACCGTCAGGAATCTGTAGCCACCTCTTGACACTGAACAAGTCACTGTACTGGCTATAGTTTTCCTATTAATGTTTCTTAGCCATACTTTCCCTCCTTCTCAGGGCAAGGTCATCATCAGCAATGACTCCCGCTCCTTCCATAGTTCATAGCTCGTCTTTTGAGGTTCTGGTGGAGAGGGTGCCTTTACTCTCTTCTTTTCTTTGTCCTCTTTCCGGGTGTTTCTCTTGTTTGGATGAACTTTACGCCATCCAAATGGACCGACCTGTCGTCTGTTTTCTCTCTTTTACGGAATTCGGGTTGTTCATGGAATTCAGATGCGCATTTTTGCACTCCACGAGATTTGAATGTGTTTTTGATATCTTTTAATAAGCTTGTCACATTCTGCTAGGTGCCATCTACGATAATGTGCCTGTCCTAAAGAGGCTAATATAGCTGCTAACTCAGTCTCCTCCACGGCACACCCTGTCTTCCTTCCATTTACTAATATCCTTTCAAAAGTAAGGAAAGTCCTTAATTCGGAATGGCTTACAGCCTGACAAAATGAACTCTCGCAAAACTTTACAGCATTTAGCTTCTCCAGGGCTTGAAGCAGCTTTATCATTCCATCGTTACCGCTAAAGGTTTGTGGTGCCGGCCTGTCTCACCAGGCTCATTCCGTGCTAACTCACAACCACTTTGTCTCAAGATTTCCCCCGTCCTAACACTAAACCTGCTGTCATGTATTCCAGTCCCACTGTCGTTCTTTTTATTTTATTTCTTATTATCAGGACCCACAGCTAATGCGTTTAATCTTTCTAGTTCTCCTTATATCTTCTGTTTTACTCCCTCTCTTCTACTTGTCTTTATTTTCAGATGTAGTTGCACCTGTGTTGTCTTTCCAGTTTCCAGCCACAATTTTTCATTTTCCTACTTCAAAATAATGATCAACTTTGCCGAGTGGGATACACTTACCTTAAGCGGGAGACAGTTTATCTCCAATTAGAAGTTCTTGGCTCTCAGTTGATCTGAGAAACACATTTTCTAACTAGATCAGTTTTTATTCTAACTAGCAGAACCGTACTTGCAATATCGCTTCTAGCACATATTTGAGCTTTTTATTTTAAAGATTTAAAAGAACATGTTAGGTGTTCTCCACTCATTCTATAGCTTGCAATGTGGGAGAATAAATATAGTTAGCTGCTTTGGTATCGCTGTGTTGTGATTGTGTTTGCTTGTGCTTATTGATGCTATAGCATGTTTGTTCAATGATTATTACGATTACCCGATGTAAACATATTACTTAATCATTTAATAATTCTCTTTTATTAGAATCCGATCATAGAATATATAAGCATCGCGACTATTTCTTCTTTCATGACCAATTTAGTCATGATTTTCAGTCACATCCACCAAAATTTAGCTGTACACTTTAATATTGATTTTTTCGAATAATGAAATAATGCGATAGTATTTGAGCGAATGGATTTTTATACACAGGCTCACGTGGGTCGGAGAGATCCCTGCCGGCAGCTACCATGAGGGAAGATCGAGAGCACAGCGGGTACTTTAGTGACAAAAATGAGGGTTTTGGCAGTCGTCGAGATCTCTTCGACCGTGGCTATATGAGCGATCACGAAAAACGGTAAGAAAAATAACTTTTGTATTTCTCATTTTAATTAGTTATTTTTCATCAAGATAAATAACTATTTATTGTTAGGTAAAAGGTCATCTTGCTCCTATACGAAGCTTATTCTAAAAGAGCATAGTTTCAACTAAGGAATTACTTTCTTCCCAAGTTCTAAGATCAGACATTTCAAATTATTATTATTACTGGATAGACCTAAGTTTACATCCGAAATACAATTACTACTGTCGGAGTCCTCTGTTGAGAAACATTGCTACCTAACGAACATGGTGCCTTAGCTATTTGCGGCCCTCTACTTCTTCTTGACTCCTGTATACAAGATCTTTGAGGTGAGTCTCCTTTGCAGTGTAGGTGCCCGATCTCTGAAATTATCCATGCTCTCAAGCAGGGTATTGTATCCAGTTTGGTCCTTGGAGCTGACTGTCGCAGTCAGGAACCACAATACGGCCATCTTTAGCATGACTTCTGTTCTTCCTGTAGCTTCATCTACCGCTTTCTAAGATGATCTTTGTACTCGGTAGAGCTACATGTCATGTAGTCCGTCCAATTCCACTACAGCCAGTTTCGTAATGTTTTCTTTCCTCAAATTCGGGCGAAAAACCAACAACGACCAATACCGCAGAAAGTTTGAAGGAAAGATCTACTGGCATTAGTGGCGGAAGGGCAAACAGTGTGTGTTTGGACATGGGAATTCACTCGATCTTTCTACAGTCATGGCCCAAAATTTTGACACTACTATATATTTTATTTTCTATTAATGTTCTAATAAGAAAAAAATATATATTGGTGTCAAAAAATTTGGCCATGACTGTAGATTTTATTCGCAGCTATTTTGAAATACTGTACCTGACACCCCGTTGTGGGTTATTAGTTTATACGGATTTCCAGAATTCCATCTGTGCCATGTCTCAGCATTTTTCCTCCCCCCTAGTGATCCGCCAGGTTCGCTTTTAACTCGACAAGCTTACGGCATCTTCCCCCGCGTTTGGGCTCCTGGCATTGAGATAGTTGACAACTACGTAGATGGCTTCGGATAGTTCTTGCATTATTACTGGTACCAAGCTACGTATACTTAGCTATAATCAACCAGTCACTATGCGCATGCGTCTGGCTAATATTCTCAAACATATTTTCAGCACTTATCTGGAAAAACTTGTAAGGAATTTGGATTACTATTAATTGAGAGCTCTCCTAACATTAATTATATTCATTTCTTAAAAAAACCCTGTGGATTCTGTGTCTCGGATCATCCCTCAGGTATTTTTCAGGAGGGTTTAGTTACTTCAGCTAGTCGTTATAAATCTATAACACTGGATATATAAGAGATTGCCAAACCAACTTACTATCTTTTCTCCTCAGGGCAAATTCGTTATAATTCCTAACTTCTCTTGGATTTTGTACAGTAAAAAATGCATAATCATATTCTCAAGAGGTATTTAGAGCACTTAATTTTTAAGCCTTCTCACTTCCGGATAGCTTGCCGATTGAGAGTATCCACCCTTGACCAATCCTCACACCATAGACTCGTATCCTCATGCCTAATCTTATCCTTCTACCGTTACAGCCACAAGTATTTGATTTTTGACTCGCTCTTTTCGCCAGCAACAGAAGGTTCACCGCATTCCATCTATTCTTCAAGTGTTCTAGGTATTCTTTCTCTCAGCAGAGAGTATCTGTGGCAGAAACTGGCAGAAGAACCGTGGGTTTAATGAATAGCTCTTCTCTTTCCTCCGATCTACACGACTAGATATTCTAATAGAGCCACACTCAAGTTCCAAACAGTGGCGCATCCAGGATAAAAATTTGAGAGATGGGGGACTAATAAGAATTCCTCCCTATGACGAGTCTGAGAAAATGGCATTGATGATTAATAATGATTATCTTACACAGCATCAATAATTAATATCATTATATCACACGGGAGTGAGCATTAACTCGATCATATCCGGGGGTTTTCTACACACCAGAAAATTATGAATGGTAGTTTTTGGACGCCAGCTAAGGTATAATACTGAATTTAATCATTATTTTTGGAGATTTACCTGTATTTTAGACATGTATCATATAAGAAACATTCGATCGCAACGATTAATTTATATATATATATATATATATATATATATATATTCTATATTATTACATAACTCTTTTTAAAAGGCACTATACGAGTATGGATTACAAAGAAATATACAGATAAACGGGTCGGAAAATTTGGGGGTTTCACCCCCCTCAGCTCCCTCTCCCCCTGGATTCCAAACTCACTCTCCTGCTACCCTCCTCTTTCCTATCTTCTCACATAAATCTGCCTTACCGAGGAGGACTCGCTAGATTCTATCAGCGGCTACAACACTATCCCATGAAATTATTATTATTATAATTATTATTATTATATAATGATAATAATACCACTATTTTAATAAAATAAAATTAAGTGAAGAAATCTCATCAATTAAGAATATGTTTGAATTTAAAATGATTTAGGTAGAAGTTGAAATTTACAGTATATGGAAGGTGGATAGCCCAATTATTGTACCTGTTTCTCTTTAGCCGCGAAAGCAGCAGCTTCCTTTGTGGGGTATTTGAAGGCCAATGTGTTTCCCTCAAATGACTAATGAAGAACCGCTGCTTTAGCCCAACTTCTTTCTCTGAGTATTAAATTTTTGCTAGAATTGTTTCACTTCCCTTTTAAATCTCAAAAAAGACTTGTGTTTTTTTTAAAAGACGGAGCAGATTCTAAATAGCTTGCTGCCTTTGCAGCCCCTATCGACTTAGAGGTATTCAAGCTCTGTATCAACCATACAATTTTACCTATAATACTTTTACCACTCCTTTTTTTTAGCTTCACCCCTGTACAGATTTCTTCTTATAAAACTTTCAGCAAGATAAGCTCTCGTTATTGACTTTAAAATTCAATGAAAATAAAACCATCCCTTTAACAACATCCCCTGAAAAAACTCTAGAAGAATGTCCTTATTGTTTTTGCGATTTTATTCAAAATAAACAAAAATATTACTTTTTCAGGTTATACGAGAGGCAGGACAGCATCCGATCGGGCTACATGAGCGACCGAGAGCGCGGATACGCTAGTGACCGCGATTCGCGGGGCTATCGCAGTGACAGGGATCGTGGCTACATGAGCGACCGCGAGAGAGGATATACGAGTGACAGAGAACGCGGGTACCTCAGTGATCGCGAGAGGGGCTATTACTCGAGCAGAGACCGGGGTTATATGAGTGATAGAGAACGAGGCTACGTAAGCGACCGTGAGCGTGGCTACGTCAGTGACCGGGAGCGCGGCTACATGAGCGACCGGGAGAGGGGTTATATGAGCGATCGTGAGAGAGGTTACCTAAGCGACCGAGAAAGAGGCTACTTGAGTGATAGGGAATCGCGTGGATACTCCAGTGACAGGGAAAGAGGATATTCCAGTGACCGGGAGCATAATGCTCTCGTAACACAAGCATCGATGGAGAGCGCCGATTCCAGACTTTGCTATCTCACTTCGTCAGAGGTAAGTCCTTCAAAAGTTCTGAATTATCTCCTACCCTGACAAAGAATAATCTTTTCCACTGAGCGGGAGATGATTTTCAGTGAATTGTCTGCCAAGTTTACATAGTTTCATCTACATATTCCATAGAAATCTAAAATTCCTAAGTCCTACTATAAGGTTATAGTGAGTCTATACCTTTGTTTGTCCACTTTATTAAAGTTTGAAAAATAACAACTTGAAATATTACGATGGAAAGCAATTTCAAAGGATCTAACCCAAGAATTTTTTAATTAAACTAAGTGGTTCGCCTCGTAAAACTTAGCCATATTAATTCGACAAAATTACGTATTCAACGACTTGAGTACATGTTGGCAATTATCGTTCTGTTCTAAGTATATATCTTCATGTTGAATAAAATGTAAATTTATAATCAACATATGACCTCAGCATGTAGATGCATAGTAATTTATGTGCCAAATCATTTCATTATCCTTTTGGTAAAGATGAAAAATATTTCGTATTTTGTTGCTTACTTCTTTATACTGCGAATTTGCCGAGCGGAAAATTGAAGCTAAGTCACAGGTGGTATTATATTTGTCCTGGACAGAAGTCCGGAATGTGGTAGACCTTTTGGGAGATACCATATTTAGAGAACTGTAGTTTGAATCTCACTTTAAATTCTAGGCCATCACTGAGATATGCATCAAACTGTACGAAGAATGGTAAACACATACAAAACTATATTTTTCCGGCAGCAAAAGTTACTCTAGTCTAAACCATGATTTGGATAACCAACCTTCCTCAACGGAGTCCGATGAAAGGCCGTAATAGCTATATCGGATATTTTTGGGACATATTACAGTAAAAAAAACTGGCTAAGACCCTCGGCCAGCCCATAAGTTTGGAGGGCGATTACATTATCATTACTCGTGGCATCCAGACTCCAACGGTTATGCCCATTGCTTTATGTAACGTTATTATTTGAAAAGTATCTCAGTCATATTCTTGAATATGGTTATTGAAGTACTAGATTCCACTGTAGCAAGTCCGCTAAACCAAGCGGTTAGAATCTTAAAGGAACAGAAGTTTCTTGCTATCCGTATTGACCCTAGGATGAAACAACTTAAAACCATTATTTTTATTAATGCCTTCTTTATTCGAGGTAAAAGAAGTGCTTAAAGGTAACTTTATCAAAACTTTCTACATCTTAAAAACCTGTACTAGTTCCTTTCGCAATCTACGCGTTTTTAGAGAGGGTAAACCTAAGCGTTTTAATCCGATGATTTATGACAGAGTACTGGAATCATCATAGTAGTCCTATGATGGACTGTCTCCAATCTTTCTTTCTCCTTCACAAGTAATGAGGCCATGATTGAATCGCTACTCCAGATTCGGACGGACAAGCGACTTGTCTTCATCATCATCATCACTAAATATAATTTAAGAAGGGAATTTTTGGGGAGTATTTGAATAAAAATTTCATCTTAGTTTGGTTAGGACATGTTTATTATCAAAGTTATTACTAATAATTCTTTTATACTATCAAAAAACAAAATGTTGAAGTTCAGAAATAAATATAAGTATCTAAATTTTTTGAATTTTTAAAACATAAAGAATTACAAATTGTGAAGTTCAGAAAATTTAGTTTAAAGTTCCTTTTTAAAATTATTATAGTTGGCAAAGTTCAGAAAATTTAGAAAAATTTAACCATAATTTAACCATGGCTGCTTTTATTAAATTTCAAATTTCAATCTTAGTAGGGAATCGCAAGCTTTCCCCTGTAGGTGGAGTGGCGAAGCCATTGTCTGGTTATATTTTTATTTATTTACGCGAAAGGAAATCTAATACTGCATAATTTTTCTCCAAGCAGCTAGATACTAATTTCTTGACTTGAAATCGTTGTTACCAATGACTTCAAGATTCTTTTCCTCTGACACTTTACCAAATACTTATCCTGACATTTTATAACTAGAATTATTTTTTCTTGATGCAATGTGTATAAACCTGTCTTTTTCATCGCCAATTATTTCTCTACATGAGTTTCTAATTGAGTAATAAATTCTCGTAACGAATTTCTAGTGCTAACATATCGGTAGATTGTTTTAAGATTGCTTTTTCTGTCACAAGCTATGACTAATTCTCTTTGCCTTCTTGCCCTAGAAATTCGACCTTTAATTTTTCTTTGCCCTATATATGTAATTCTATTAGCTTCCGAGATTTGCGCCTTAACTTTCTTATAAACCAAATTTCGCTTCCTTAAAGCAGTAGTAATTTCGTTGTTCCAGCATGTCGCTCTATTATCGGACAATTTTCTTGTGTATTTCATTGGAACAATCTGTCTTCCGATTTCATTTAATTCATTTAGAAGATGTGTGTGGCTAGTTGATGCCGAATGTCCCGAAAGTAGAGTATTTCATCAGTAGGTTGATAATTTATTTATGTAGTGTGTAAAATTAGCCCGTCTAAAATCAGGAACGCGCATAAAGCATTTACAATTTACCTTACAGACTTTTATTTCAAACCAAACCATATTGTGATAGCTGTTGCCTAAATGCTCCTCAACTTTGACTTCAGTCACTAATTTATCGTTATTGGTTAGGATAAGATCTAAAGTTCGTTCGCCACGCCTTAATTCGTTTAATCTCTGAACAAAGAATTCGTCCTCTATAAACTCAAAAAAGGTTTACCATCTCTGTCAATGTAACGTAAGGTTTCAAATTCTATATTTCCATTATTAATATCGCCTAGAAGCACACATTCGCTGCTATTAATTAATGTACTCAGGGTTTCATAAAATCGGCTATTTTCATCACAAAATAATGATGGGGACGGTACGCCGTCCCCATCAAATCCATACCGTTAAGTTCAACTAATAGTAGGTCGAATGTATCATTATTTTCATTATTTGATCATTTAAAAATTTACTTAAAGATTGCCGCACTTCTTTCATAAATACCATTATGCCACCATGCCTTCTGCATACTATTTTCTTGTGAAATAGGTTAAATCTCTGAACTTCCTATTCACCCAAGTAATCAAATCTATCAAAATTTGCCCATGTCTCTGTAACTGCTATAATGCTGCTATGTTACTGTAACTGCTAAGTTTTAAGCTTCCCATCGTTAAACATTATTTAGGGAACATTGGTGAAGGAGATCCTATAATTGCGAAGGCTTGCTATTGAGGAAAAGGGTTGCTTGTCCATTCCGTAGAAAATAAAACGGAAGCATCCTTTAACGCCCTTCCCAAATTCTTTTCTACTTAAAGGCACTATTATGACATAAAACTTGCCGAACTTTGTTTATTTCAATCACAGTTAAAATTGTAATCACGCATCTTTAAATTTGAACCTGTAGGTTTGAAACGTCAAGCAATTTTTAAAACTTGTCGAACTTTGTTTATTTCAATCACGGTTAAAATTGTAATCACCCATCGTTAAACTTGGACCTGTAGGTTTGAAACGTCAAACAATTTTTCGAACTTGTCGAACTTTGTTTATTTTAATCACAGTTAAAATTGTGATCACGCATTTTGTTAAACTTGGACCAGTAAGTTCGGAATGTCATACAATTATGCAATTTCTGATGCCCCTCTTGTGGCTGACCAATGAGAGAATAAATATTTTATTATTCGATCTTTGGATCAGAGAAGTTTGTATAGTAAAATGTTTCCTACTATGATAATTTAAAAGGTTGGCATGAAATTATGATTTTTTTTAAACAAACATTATTAAATGTATTAAACATTATACAATCAAATATTCGTTACAATTATAATTACTAACGCTCTTAATGCTTGTCTAGGCGGAGGATGTGTGATTTTTATAAAATCATAATACCATTATCATCTCGATGCTGCTGCACTGATCGACATGAGTGATAATAAATATCGCAAAGATATCAAGAATGAGAAGGCTCTTCTAATTCACATTTTCAAGTAATATATTAATCCTTCACTCGCTTATGCTTCTATGGCCAATTAACTCAACCTTACTATTTCTCACACCATTATATTACAGACGAGACAAAGCAAAGCATTCTGCCTAGCTTTCATATACATCCACACCTCCCATATTAACCACCTATCCCCTAAAACAATGGTTCTGCCCATAAAATATCCTCGACTTGCCCAGAACGTAATTTCTCTTTCTTAGAACCCGAGCTACTCATGCCATTCCGTGCAAGACCAAACCTATTACCCAAAGAACACAATTGAAGCTCCAATAACATACTACACATAGATACTTTATGGAATCTCGCCACATCGTAACCAGGCCCCATCACCCACAAAACAACCCACACCCAAATAATATTGCAATTTATCTAATCTCTGGGTCCTACACCCCTATACGACGATATTTCACCGGATATCAACTCGTAAGAAACATTCCTCATACGCCAAACAAGATTCACCTGGCAAAGATCCTATGCGGTCACCGCCGAAGACTAAACCCATACAAACCTCAATGGGGTATGGATTTCTCTCCATACCCCGTCTGGTCAGCGAAGTTCACCGAGGATCGACGCTTGGTTACAATTATTATTATTATAATTGGTGCCTCTCTACTACGACAGACCAGTTAGCTCGCACTTCAACCGCTAAGGGCTATATCGTGCTAAAATCGTGTCAGGAGGTATTGGAGCATGTCCATCGGGTAATTTATTAGTGAAAATGGCACATAGTTCGCAAATAAAGAATGTGGCAAGAAGGCCACACAAAACCTAAAAGCTTGGTTACAAGGTTCATCTAGTATAAACGACACTTCTATTTGTGCTGTTATCTTTTAGAGCTTAATTTTAGAAATCGACAGAGCAAGTAGCTTTCAAAAAATTGAATCTTATACTATGAATGAAACACAGAACATAAAAATTATTAGTAACCAACGAAAAACATTCGATAATAAGAATTTCAAAAGCTGAAATAATATTTAAGAGTTTAATTATGTCGGAGAATTTAAGGATCAAATGATATCATTGTTTTCATTGTGTTATATTACATAGAAAACAAATCTTTATTTCTGTTGTAATATCAGTTGGGGAAAATAAAAATATTGAGTATTTTCCCTTCATGGAAAAATGTTTTGAGAGAGATATATTTTTAATTTTATTTCATTTTTTAAATTTATGTGAGAGGGATGTTTATTATAATATTTAAATTATTGCAGGTTTATTACAAAGTCAGCATTTCAAAATTTATAAGAAAAACTACATTATTTCGGTAAAACCAAAACTGCGCTGTGGTCCTGTTCATGTAAGAGGTCAGTTCAGTACGTCGGGCTTTTATATTCTAGTAAAAGGGTAACAAGAGGATAAAATATGGGTAAAAGGGATGATATTATGTAATGATAATCGATTCCGTAATAATATTCGGTAAAAGTCATTTTTTCGATCTTTTTCAATTGCAAAAATGCTTCTTTCAAATAAAATTGTATAGCCTTTGGTGCTCTACACTAATATGGCCTGAAATGTAAGGATAGTTATTAATGGTATTGTACCAAGTACCACCATATTTACGATCATTAAATACTTTAAAAAGACTAGTTATACTCCTGCGAAAAAGTCTTCTGAACTTTCAAGAGTGTAAAATGAACGCTAAGATCTCCTCATGGCAGGGTCTCATCTCAAAGATCGGGTTGTTTTCATTGCCAAGCTTAGTCAGGATCGGAAACAAAAGGCAAGTGTGAATGCTGCGAGGTAGAGACTTTTTGATACAGGTTTCAGGTCGCAAAGTGCTGCACAGAAGCCTCTTCTCATCAAAAAGAACCTTTCGGATAGGCTCCTTATTTGTCGAAAATATAGAAAATGAACTGTTAAAGCCTGGGGCAGGGGAATATTCTCTGATGAAACTCTTTTTCACTTTTTTGGAGCTTCTGAATGATCCATCGTTATGAGGAGAAAAGGAAAGCGCTTTCAAGAGTACTGTGTTGTGCTCAAGGTGAAGCATCCCGACTTAACCACTCAAGGTTTGCCCAAAAGCACTGCCCTAACCTCAAAATGGTACCAAAACGTGTTTTATCAGGACCTTTTCCCAACAATTCCGGACCAATTTGAAGATGATAACTGTATTTTTAAACGCATTTCGTCACAAAGCAAAAGAAATAAAAACGTTCTTGGGTGAAAATAACATCGATTATTTGGGACTTTTGCGGGGAAATTCACCAGATTTTAACCTAGTAGAGAATTTGTGAGCGATAATCGGAGTGTCTGTTACTAAATAGAAGCCATCCAAATTGTGAGAAGTTACAGGTGGTTATTGAACAAAAATCGCGCAATTTAATTTAAAATATCATTACAAATTTGATCTCCAGCATGCCAAAATGAATTGAAGCAGTCCTAAAAAACAAAGGCCATTAGTATTAATATTGAGTGCGTGCATCAATTGACTGTATTTATTAATAAAATGGGTTTGGGATCTAAATTTTTGTATATTTCACCTTCATATTAGGAACAAATATAATACAGTAAAATGATAAGTTTTATTAGTTCTAGTTATTTTTTATATATTAAAAAAAAAAAAAAATACTAGTCGCAAAACTTTTGGCCACGACTGTACACACTTCACAAATCCTAACGTCACAAACTCAATCGGGGACTGTGATGAATTAATAATTTGAATACATAGCAAAGATTTATAAATAATAACGTCATGTAAAATAATTCTAAAAAAATATTCTAGACTTTATTTATGGATGATATTTTTAGAGATATAAACATAGTACGATCCATTTGAGATAGCGATAACACGCCATCTCGCAGTTATACTCATCTTTTGCATATAAGTGACCTGATGTGCTACATAAATAACATTCGAGGTCATGTAATATCTACTTGTGACTTATCAACCTGTAGATCAAAGAATTAAGATAGGAACAGCTTGAGACAGTTCGGAGATTGGTTTCTCAATTTCCTGAATTGATTTGTGGATGATATTTTTAGAGATATAAACGTAGTAGGTTCCATTTGAGATAGCGATAACATTATCTTTCAATTTAAAATATGTGTAGAATTGCCTGTAGTTTGCCATTTCTTTTATCCGTATTTCGAACTTTGAAAATGTCCAATTTTTTCTATTAAAAATAGTATCCATAAATCTATGAACGTCTAGGATTGTTTCAAGAAATAAATTTAAACATTTAAGTACTAAATAGAAGCACCATGTCTTTTCTATACAATGATATAAGAATACGATATTGAGCAATAAAATGGCTAGATTTCAATAAAGTATTTGATATGACCGTATATTCGTAGCTAAGACTGATAATTTATAGATATTGATGAAAACTCGATTGACGAAACGGAAAAGTGTAATTAATATTGAAAATCAAAATAATGGTTCTTTAATACTATAAGGGACAAAGATATTTTTTACCAGAGAATATTATTTTCATCTCGACTGATGCTTAAATTTTACTTCGGAATCATTTAAACAAAGTTTTTATGCAATATCTCCCCATGGTATTAGGATCGAGAATTGAGGTACCAATTTCGTTGTTTATTGGTTTCACTGAGTCTGTTGGAAGGTTTTGTTATAATCATATTAATAAAATATTCCATATTTTTTGTCTTTTCCTTAATCTCTATCTGAATCTCTTGTAGGTTTGTTTACAACACGAGTTAGATGAATATATTTTTGGCTAAAATCGATTTGATAGTTTATAACCAAAATAAATTCCTTCCTTTAATATTTTTTTAGAATTTTATAATTAATTGCTAGTTTGATTTCCGCAATTCGTGTTTACCAATACAATTTGTTATTAGATTGCATAAACTTTTCTGAAAAATAATCTAAAGTTTTCGCCAAGTTTTCTCACCAAGCAATTCTATTAAAAAGTTTTTCTTCTCTCGATAGCAATAATCTCCAATTGCTGGAACTTATTTTGCTCCAGCGCATCCTTGCAACAAAAATGGGTGATGAAAATAGGCTCTGATGAAGTCTGGTAAAAAGATTTCATAACCAGGCAATATTCCGATCACAAATGCATTTATGGTATTATGGTGAAATAAAGACATATCATGCAGTTTATTTTACTAGAACATTTAAACTTGTTAAATGATCTAGTCAAGCTAGTAGTGACACAAGCAGCTATATTGATGATTTAGGAAGCATTGAAATTACTATTATTAACTTACACGTCTCGTAAAGGGAGCAAGCTTGCGTAGATTTAACCATTGTTTAGACTTTCATCTTTTTTTATGGTTATTTAAGAATTGTGATTACCTTAAAAATTATTTACTGAAGTTATAATACATATAGATGAAACATTTTTAAATGAATTCAAATCAAACTGGTCCTTCTCGTATTTGTTATTAATGACTGGTTTTAAGTTTCAAATTTTAATATGTAAAATTATAAAGATTATTATACTTTTTATTTCTTTCTCAGGATATTTCAAAGTCTTATTGTACTTTACAGCATATTATCAATTTTAGGTAGATGAAACATTACAATCTATCAAATTTCACCTTTTCATTAAAATTATGTTTTATTTATTCAAATTTCAAAATTAAAAATATTTCAAAAGTTTATTAAACATAAATATTATTTCCACGATGGAATAGATTGTTTATTTTCATTTTCGTTGATTGACTACGTTCAGTTATTGAATAAAGGCTTAATTAAATTTATGAAGAAATACCAATTCTTTTCAATTTTCTATCCCTTCAAGGATGTTCTTTGGCAAAACTCTCTTGAACTCTGCGATTTCATAACAGTTTATGAGTACGAAAATCGCGTGACGCATCAAATCTCTGATTTCAAATAGCCTTTGTATAATCCTAAATGGCTGAGAGAGTAGGGTTCTATCTGCGGCATCTCGGAACCACACGTATCAGTGGTTCGAATCTCGCCTCCGATCCCAGATTTATTTTTTGTCCCTTAGACCTTTATCCATCGTCCACTTTAGATGTTTTATTTCATGTATATTTATTTGCCCCTTTCACAAATACTTAAATAGTTCTCTGCAATTGAAGTTCTTTTATAATAAAATGTGAATTTTCAAAAAAGGCGAATCTTCTCTTGCAGGGGGGGAATTTTCTTCGAGGTAATTAATCATTACATATTTCTTTCAACATTCATGGATCAAAACACTGTCTTAGATCTCATTAATGGGGATCTTCTTCGTCTTTTTAGCATTTTTTCGACTATTTTGCAACTGTTATCGATGTAAATCAGTAGTCATATCAAAAGTTTATTTTGAGTTCTACTAAATTAACTTATTACCTTGTTAAAATCTCTTAACCTATGCTTTAATATGAAAAACATTATTACAGCATTTCTTACTACAACATCGATTTTAGATAATAAACGATCCTGAAATAATGACTAATGTGATGCTTGGGGAAACAAAACCCTATAACTCATTCCCAAAGGATATGCTTTTTGATAAAACTAGTAGTCTTAAATGGATGCCAATCGCAGAACTCGGCCAATATAAATCCACAAGACAAGAAAATACTGCTTTGCGGAAGGCATTTAACAAAAGGAACGAAAATGTCCATTAGTATATACGATTTAATACGCTATCTTCCTAACTTTATTCTCTTCTACCCAACTAATAACCAATTTGTAAAAATGCCAAATACTCTAACTTTGCTCAGATAAATCTGGCCAAATGAAAAATATAAGATTTTTGTTCTTATTTCTCATACTCTAATTCCCTATCAATTTAAAGAACAGAGAATGGATTTGAAATTACCCGCGATATGCGAAAAAATTTGAATTTCCATGTAATCAAAATAATTTAAATTTGTTGTCTAGAATTATGAAGGATATGTAAAAAAATGGTAATTTCCAAGTAATAATAATAATTTGTATATTTTGTATTGAATACTAGGAATACGTGAAAAATTGGCAATTTCTACATAATAAGAAAAATTTGAATTTTAGGTATGGAATTACAGGGGATACGCGAAACAAGGTCTGCTAACCAAAGTCGCGTGCTCTCACTTATTCTGATTTATGACCTTAAGACCTTTAAAGCTTTCAATAATTCCCGCACTAACCTTTGGAGGACCTTGGTAATTAGATCATACGAAAGAGAATGTAAAACAACATAAGGGTTTCAAATTTCGTTAGAATCGACACAATAGTTATGATGGTATTGACAAATAATTCTCGGGGTAACTTGGGAGGACCTTGGCAATTATATCATTCGAAAGCAAATGTAAAACAACATAAGGCTTTCAAATGCCGTTAGAATCAGCCGAATAGTTACAATGTTATTACCAAAAAAATGAAAAGCAAAACGGGGACTGACGGACCGACCGACTTAGTGAGATATAAGAGTTACACGCGACTCAAAATGGCATTTTCCACATAATAAGAATAATTTGGATTTTGTGTATGAAATTACGAGGGATAGGTGAAAAAATGGCAATTCCTGCTTGATCAAGAGATTTTTGCCTTTGTCAAGCGGTTCTCCTTTGCCTTGTCTGGCAGAATTTGTTCCTTGCCTCTCTTGTACGAGTGGTAGTGAATTTTCAACTTCATGGTGGTGACTTCAATACTCATCTCTCTCGCCAGAGCTTGAATTCTCTTGCTAGCGTCTTCCATCACCTGATGCTGCATTTTTTTTAGATGAATTCCGACGTGCAGACGCAGTCAGAACGCCTTGTCTTGCTTTTTGATGATCACAGCTTCATAATCTCCGTTTTAGATGCCCATAGTACGTTTTACAGCCTTAGCATTGAGCACCATTTCTGTGTCGCCATTTTGATACCCGGGGTGAATCATTATGATGTAGGCAAACGTTTTTTAATATTGAGGTACCTTTTAGTCCAGCATGTCAGTTAACTATTTCTCAACTAACACTTTACTCTCTGTTTATCAACGCCGATAATTGTTCTCCATTACGATTAACATGTTCCTGAACAAAATAAAATATTAAAAACATAAAACTTTGCTTGTTCGCACTGATTCAGTAGCGTTCCTTTTTGTATCATATATCGTCGATTCCTATCCCCTACTGGCTGTACCTGTCAAAATATATCTCTATTTAAAAAGATGCTATCACAATCTTAATTCAATATACGTTCACGAATAAAATCAAAGTTGCATTTTATGAACAATTGAACAATTTGGTAGCTGCCATTTACGGTTACGCTTACTCTTTATTCAGAATCTAACTGTATTATGAACTCTATTTTCAAGCGGCTCCCCAACTTGAACGTTTTGTACTAAATTTTTATCCGTGGTTGGAAAAAATTGGGTACGAAAGGAAAGGCAGGTGAAGAATGAAAGCAAAGAAAAGAAGCAAAGGAAGGAAGAGGAAAAGAGAAGGATAGAAAAATAAATTAACGAAGGAAATAAATAGAGGGATGAAAAGGAGGAAAAATGCAAGGCAGGAAAGAAGGGAGAAAGTAAGGAAAAACAAAAGAAAGATTTTGAAAGTAAGAGGGAGAAAATGATAAGAAAGTAATATTATGGAAAGAAATATAATGTATTTATTAACGCCCTTCAAAAACCGAAGCAGCCCTGACACAGCGCTGAAAAGAATTATTATCTCTTGAACATCCACCCTAAATGTTTATGCAAATACACATTTGCTGTAAGTATCTCGGACTGTATGCTACAGAAAGGGTAAGTTCGGTTGTGATCTTTAGTATCACTTGGCACAATAAATTCAAGGAAAGAGCACTAATGGGGTTGTATAAGGAGGTTAATAAGGCTTCCGGTAGCCCATACTCGTCAATCTCTAGATATTCATTTAAATATAACTTCAACACTACCTTGATGTAGGAATTGAAGCTTGTCTCAGTTTTGCTTATTCATCCTAAATCATTCTAAGCAGTCATTTATATTTAAGTTGAATTACTAAATAGGATCAGTAAATTCTTTGGCAAGTACGAGAAAAAGAACGCCTTTGTGGAAGAGAGAAATGTTTCTTTTCCTGTCGCCATGATTTAATCCAACTCCTAAAGTGATGGAATCTCACTTTTGAAGGAAATCCACTGTAAACTTAATATTCAATTTTCTTGAGAAATGAAAACCTTATAAGAACTGTAATCAATTGCAATCCGTCAAAGATAATTTTCTTTATGATTTTATTGACCCGTATAAAAATTGAAGTCCAAGAGATTTTTATCATAAATGATTGAGATTTTATCATCAGGTTCTCACAAATCGTCGTTTTTCTAAGGGTTGTATAACATAAAATTGAATTACTAAAGATTTAAGTGATAAAGGTATGAATCAAGTTTGTGAAGCCTTAGGAAATCCTGATTTGAAGTTGGGAAGAATACTGAAGGGATAATTATGTACATAATATACATTACGCTTGGTGTAAAAAATCGAAGGGGAGAAATCAAATCCATGGTAATGTTAAATATACGTTAAACTTTTCTTCTCGAAAAATAAAATGCATTACATTTCAAAAGTAACTCGAGAAGTACTCAGCTGAAGAAAATGCAATTCTATGCATCTCCATTCCATAACAGATAGCATTTGGAGAGAGGTAAACTAATAAAAAGAGAAGCGAATGGGAGGCACAGGCAGATAACGAGAAAAGTAATCAACCCTAGCAAATTCTTTGTACTGTGATACGTCCTCTTTGGCGTTAAAGCCCTGATGACCGCATTGCTAGCTACCAACAGACAAATAAAAGAGCCGCAAAAATGGCGTTGCAGGAATCGTTCCTCGCTTAAGTCGTGCACAAGTCAGCTGCTGGAAATTTAGTTAGATAATTCTTCTACCAGTTTCATTTCAATCGAGGACGAGGTCCTCACCCAGGTACTAAAATTCATATAAAAATTAGAATGGCAATCGATGGCAAGTCAGTGGGCACCATAAGCCATCTGCTCTGGAAAGGAATGTGCAGTTTTGCCATTCAACTGAGAGGAGGAGAGGCTTCGTGGCATAAGAAAGGGCTACTCATTCTGCGTCAGGGGAGTGTGGATAAATAAACACCCTTTGCCATGTTCCTGTACAGAATAATGATATGTGAGGGCGAAGAGAGGACATTGTAAGGGAGTGGTGTTGTGATTGTTGCCAATTGGTTTTGCAGAGAAACTAATTCTGTTGTTCATATATTTATTGCTTCATACTACTCTCAAATACCGTGTGCGATTGTATGCCAGAATAGAAAAAAAAATGATATGTAGAGAAATGAAATGCTTATTACCCCCCCAAAAAGCATTCAATTCCAAAAGATAGTATTTACTTGTTGGTCCTTTCTCTTCATGACATTTGCTACTTGCTAAAACATGTTGGATATCACCTAGTGAAGAAAATGCTAATCGATTATGTTCCATTCTTTTCTTAACAATGATAGGAGGTTGTCATGGTTTATGGTCTTGCTCTTGCCCGCCCTCTTTTTAAGAATCGTTCATACATAATTTCATACGGGTTAAGATAATGGGAGTTTCCAGGCCAAACATCTAATATTTCAATGCGCTGTTTTTTCAAGCCACATTGTTTCCACTTTAGCTTAATCAGACAGTGCTCCATTATGTTGAAATAAGCATGGATCTTCACAAAATCTATCTTGAATCATTGGTTGGCGGTGTTCCTGAACATTTCTGTATCATTCTTTGTTTATTGGCATCTTTGAGGGAAATATATGAGGGGGATAGTTGCCTTGAAAGTGTATCATGTCCCTATATGAATGGTCTGAGGAGGCTTCACTGTTGGCACGTTGCTGAACGACGACCTGCCCTTGATGTTTTTCTGAGTAAGCCGTAGCTTCTTTGCTGCCCTCCATGTCATGAGACCGTTGTCCAGAATTCTTCTCCTCACCACCCATGCAGAAACATGCTCCTTATATGTTGCCACTCTTAAGCAAGTTACACACTAGTAGCCATACGATTCCGAAGTTCAGTCCACATGAGGTGGCTGTCCTGACGTTTAGTGGATATCGTTGGAGGCCTTCTCAAAAGCACTTGTTCCTGTCTATTTGAACATTTTGGTGGTTTTGAAGACTTTTTATACGGATGTATTAATCCATTTAGCAATTTATGCAAAAGAGCTCCACGTCACTGAAAAATACTGATGACTGAAGGAGTTTTCTTGGTGTTGGCAAGATGTAATGTCAAAATTTCTGTTGCAGAGTATTTTCTTTTAGAATATTTGTATACCGTCAACCTACCCATGTTTATCACTGTGGTAATAATTAGGTGGTTAAATATTGTTGTTTGGTCGATTAATATTGTGCAATCGTACACAACTCTCAATTAGTATTCAATATGAAGACCAATGACGGACACTTAATAGATACTGTTAATAAAATTCATATATACATACATAGACATTAAATGTATTTATACAATTCAGTTATATCGAAATCGATGTCTCTGTCAAAACCTTTAGCTTTGAAGCTAGGTAGCAAGAGCTATCTGCGCGTATGCGCAAAATTGACGCACCGCCTCATGGTCAGTTGCCCTCAGCGAGCGCCGAAATTTATTGTTCCCTCTCTTGGCAAGGAATCAAAGAGAGTATTCAGGCGTTAGAAATCTAACGCATTTCCCGCAGGGATAGCGAGAGTTCCTCGATATAACTATAATTGCAGTGTTAGTAGATTATTGGCACGCAAATGTCGCTAAGGGGATACAATTTTATTGTTACACTATCGAAAGTCTTTCCTCGGTTCTTGGATGAGAAAAAAGCTCTAGAAATATAGGTAAGTAACAAAGAGATGCAAGGTTTCCAAAGTTAGTGTCAACATAATGAACTGTCTGATGGGGTGGGGTGGGTAGGGTTGTCATAAATAACCAATTTTGCCAATCTAATGTACTCTTGCTATAAAAATTTTCCATAAACTTTGAACAATTAGATTTTTAATCATGATTAATAAATTAAGATGAAATAAAAACGCCTAACAAAAGTTGAAGCATACAAAGAAACTTGAAAATCCACTCTAGGAATTATTTCATATTGCAATAAGACTATGTGGCAATTCAGCCAAGTGCGTTTCCAAAGACCTATCTGAAAAAGATTGCAATTGCTTTCATTGGTAATAATGGCTAATCCTTTAAGCTCCGGAATTGCAATCCATGCAATCTCATTTGGCACATTATTAAAGAGATGGTTTATAAAGGTTGAATAAAAAAAATAATGAAAACGATTAAAAGGAAGAATATGTTGGGATAAAATAATCTTGACACTGATTAGAATGTGTTTCATGTCATCTCATGGGAAAAAGGTTGATATTTGTTTGCCAAGTTAGGATTTACAAAACATGTTTGCCACATGTTTTGTGGATCCTAACTTATTATTCATAACCTTAGAAACAATATACTTGATGAAAGTTGATAACATTTTTATTGTAAGAAAAAAATAATTTGGGAGAGGCAATAAAATTGGGTGACCGTTGAGACTCAAATCCTATAGGTTTTGATTTAAGTATTTAAATAAATTAAAACAATAAGATTAAATTGATTAAAAACTAAAAACAACATTAGTTTTGGATAGTTCAACGTGAAGCAATAAATTTCCAAATGAGTATGATTTTCACAATGAAATTCACAAAGCGAATAAAGCTCGGATATGCCTCGGTAGGTCCATGTTGTGTTCAAGCAGATTTGTCTATCTCGGAGAAATCTTGCAAACTATTCTAAAATGACGCCGGACGTTATCCTAAAATGAGAGTAGGTTTAACATAAAATGTATTGCATGGCAGTTTTATCCTATGAACAGAGGAAATAACATATTTAAATGTTAAATTAATCGACGAAACTGAGAGTAGGGGAGTGTAATTAGGTAAGAATATAAACAAGAAAATTTAATATAAGATCGATTTTGTTGTATATTTTGCATTACAATACTTGTAGTGGTTGGAAGTTTTGTGGAATATTAACAATGCAGCAAAAGCAAAAAGCATAAAGAAATGAACAATTAAAAACAATGATAACCATAAAAACTCAGAACCTGAGTATATTACAGGAAAAAAATTCTTTGAATTCTTGATGCTGTAAATGAAAAATTTTTAAAAATCGCTGAATATATACTCGCAGGTATTCAAAAATATAATTGTCTAGATAAATAAAGCTTTTTTTCAATAGAATCAAGATACTCATTCTACATCGCCTACGTTTCGTGGTGAACTTACGCTTGATCACTTTGACTTATTATTCTCCAAAGTGAACCTATGGCTTCCCATTTCTTAAACATCTTTACATATTGTTTCCTATTTTCACAAATTTTACATAAGCTGTAATATTGAAAGTTATTTGTAAAGGATATTTGGATTAATTTAAGAATGTACACTTTAAGAACACTAAGTGAATGATGAGGACTTCCATTTGACCCAATTGAAGAATGTGCTCATAATTTTTATTCTTCTTATCTAAAATCTACTTTCAGATTTACAATCGTAGTTAACCTAAGCTAACGTTACTTCACCTAACCTAACCTTGTTTTGACCGTGCACATTTTATTATTCCATATATCTAGAGTGATTCTTTAAGTTTAAAATTTTATGGCAATGACTACATGTTGAAGTATGGCCAAGTGTATGGGGATATACGCACACGGGCTTTAAGGTAGGCTAAGCAAGGCAACAAATGTTATGTTGATATTTTCAACAATATCCTTCATTTAAACAGGGGGTTTCAGATAAATCAATATCAATTATACACGGCAAAAGAAAGCAAGTTGTGTACCAAACGAAGCAATAGATTCTCAGGAGAATTTACACACAAATAGAACGATATGTATATATGTAGAGTTGCCTTTACGCCTGGTTGCAAGCGCTGGTTAAGGAGTCATTGCCAATGGTAGCCCTCAGCAATCCTGAAGTGTTGTTGACATCCAAAGCGAATGGTGCTTTCACTAAACAAAAATTCAACGATACGAAGATTTACATTTTAGGCATTTGATCTTTACCTGCAGCGAAGCACCCGGTCAAGGCGTTGCTTTTTTCAAAAGGAGTACAGTTCAATTGTACTCACTTAGAGCCATGAAATAACCCATAGGACCATGGGATATGTGGTTATTCACCCTGGAGATTTCAAATATGCTATCCAATTTGGCGCTGGGTGGTGCCATCTAGTGGTATAAACCTCCTTTAGCCATTCAAAGGCACTTCTAAGCGATTTGAACCATGGGAAACCATCAATTCAATAACCATTTATCATTTTATCCCAAAACGCCGCACGTCATTGGAAGGACCTTCCCTCTTGTTTTCTAATATTCAGATATTATTATTATTATTGTAGTAGCAATGGTAGTAGTAGATGGTACTAGCAGTGACAGTACTATAGTGTAGTTGGACCGGTAGCAATAGTAGTAGAGGGCAGTACCAGTGGTAATAATACTAGTAGAGGGTTGTAGCAGTGTTAGTAGTAGTATAGGCTAGTTAGTGGTCGTAATATATGCAGAGGGTAGTAAGAGTAGTAGTAATAGTAGTACATGGTAGTATCAGTGGTAGTAATCGTAGTAAAGGGTAGTAGAAGTGGTAGCAATAATAGTAGGGGTGATGAAATTGCAAATTCTGCCAGCCAATGAGAGAAACGATGAGACAAGGAAGAGAAAAACAACACTGATGAAAAAGATAAAGGCGGAAAAGCGCTTCAAGAGCAGCATCTCACCTCCGTGTGCCATAGCCAGGAAGTTGGCTTACAATCTTTATTGAAAGAATTCACGTTTCCACATCTCATAGTTACCAAATTTGGAGCCACCTTACTGGAAGCGAGGGACGAGGATTACTAGTCCTTACAAATATGGAGTTTTCAACATCTCTCTTCATTAGAAGCTCATTACGTATTCATTTCTACTCCACTATTTTTTTCGTTTTCAACGGAAGAAGATGAGTATTTGCATTTAAAATTCTCCCTTCCATTAAGATGGGAATAGTTTCGTTTTGGGGGCCACCCGAAAAAAAAATCCCCCCCCCCCGAAAAGAACGTAATATACATGCGTATAAAAGTTAAACGGGAGATAAGGGTTTGCCACTTTATTGTGAAATAAGTTCAACAAACAAAGGGTAAAACTATTCAGCTTAATACCATCAAACCTTGGTATGAAGGATTAGATTTGCGATAACGCGCATTTTGCAAGAACAAATTGGGCAAATATTTTGGAAGCTTCCCGTTAACTTTACCCAAATATCTGGGACCTCTTTTGCAGCTCATCGCTTTAGTCTTATTTGATGGCGATATCTGTGTACATGTTGCATGTTGCTATTAAATAAAAATTATAAGACTATAAATCAAGTTTAATGAAGAAACACAGCTTGATTTCTCATAAAACCTTGCAGGGATGTTTGAAGGGTATTTAACAATTACTTTACTCTGCAGCCAAATGTATTTGCTGCTTCCATCCACTACCAGCTATCTACTTCTTGGACAACGCCGACTAAGTGCTTAAGCGTTCATCGTTTCTTAAAATTCTGTTCCAAAGTGAGGATAAAACTTGATGTTGAGTTATTGTACTCTTTTCCGTTTATACCATATTTCTTATTCATTCTCATTCTATTCCCGTCACTTCATAGGCTTCGATGCTGAGTGCTGTGCTTTTTGTGCTGGTAATTTCTCTCAATATAAATAATTCATTTATTAACATTACTTTCGATCAATCAATAAAGGCCAGCTAATCTTTTTGATTCAATTGGTACCCGATGAATTATAAACTACCAGTTAAGACCAGTAAATTATTTGTTGCAAATGCCGTAAGCACTTTACACCTGAGATAAAATTAGAATTGGGTTCGGTTCATACTGATATCAGTGATTTCATTCCCTTGAAAGAAACATTTTTTTTAAATAATATAAACCATATTATAATAACCATTTTGCGTCTATAGCCGGGTGATATTATGGTATCTACTACAAAATAAAAATATTTGATACTCCTAAAATGACGTTCTTTTTTGTTTGCTTCAGTTAAATGTTGCCAAAAGTTTTAATTACATAAATTTTCACATCTGTGGATGAAAGAGACTGACTCGTGCTTGAAATTTAAATTAATTTATTGTGACATTCTACACGTTCATAACAACAAATTCGCTCACTGAGCTATTTTATTTTTTCAGACAGAACGAGATTTCATTTTCCTTGGATAACCGAATCGGCTGATTCAAATTTTAGCCGTTTGTGATGTAAAAAATATATCGCCATATTTGAGGTAGTATTAAACGTCGTAACTAATTGTGCCTTAGTCTCTTTACAGATTTAATGAAACTTTAACGTGGATAAATAGGATTTAATCTTACTCTTAATTAACTTCTTACTCAGGGCTCAGTAAATATTCAAGTACTAAATTACGAGAGTATTAAGAGTGATAGTTATTGTAGTCAAGTAAACATATTGGCGAGATCTTGGAAGCAGCAGCTGATAAAATTATTCACACGGTTGTTTTCATTTGCCAGGTAATCACTTTTCAGACAGGTACTCATTCATCACTTTCTTCACTTTTATCAATTATTTCATTTTAAGTAATGTAGTTGTATTTATTTGTCTCGATGGCATCACTCTTCTTTATTCTTGATATTTACGAGTACTTTTACATTGTTACATCTATTGGTATTTATTTGCATTCGCACTCTCTTAATTTTTTTTACCTTCGAAAACACTGTAGTGAGTTTCTGAAGACCAATATCAATGATCGGCCTCTGTTACGTATCGGAGCAGATATATAGGAGTATAAACCTCAAAACTTCTTTCCTATTTTTTTTATTGTGTGGTACCACACAGTCTCACTTCCCATAACTCACACTTTCCTAACAACCTCAGTGGCACTTAAGTGTGCGATTTAATAAAATGATTCTTTTTAAGTACGATATCTACAACATGATTTTTCTTAAATGTGAGATCTACACGCGCGATTCTACTTTATTTTGCCGAGCTGTTGCTCCCCAAAGACGATCTACTTCATATATTTTGGGGTATGTTTAAATTAACTAAAATTACTTTATTTTACTAATATGGTGAGGTTAAAATGTTTAGTCTTATTGATTGAAAGCTTTCGTTGGTTCCAAATTAAATTAAAATTATTTCAGTTTTTTGGAAAAGGAGTTAATTATATATTCTACATGTTCATTAATAAATTGTTTTCATATTTATATAAATGAATTTAGATGAGCAAAACTAATTACTGGTAACTCTCCAAGTTTCAATATTAGTTAAATATTAAAATTAGTTTTGATATGTGGAATTAAATATTATATATATATATATATATATATATATATATATATATATATATATATATATGAATGTGATGTCCATCAGAAAAAATAAAAAGGTGCTTCCAAGTACTTTCGAACTTTATTCAGTTCATTCTCAAGGATAACTACAAGAGAAAATAATATAATAAGGGTATATATAAGCTAGTAAAAGATAAAGGACCGCTTCTAAAACAAGAAATCACCAATGAGGAAGTAGGATAGGGATGGATAAATTCACACTAACATTTAGCTATCACAGGTAGTAAGGTCAAACTGAGAGGCAAGAAAGTGTCAAGAATAAAGCCACCAAAAGAGTTAAAACGATTAACAGATGAGGCGAAAGTCTAAGGAGGGAGATTAGGAGAGACACGAGAAGTAAATTGATACGAAGGAGAGAGGGACAAGGAGAGTGGGAAGAAAAATAAAATAATGTTAATATAAAATCAACGCAATAATTAAATTGACAATTCTGGTTCCCATAAAAATGAAAATTGCAAAAAAAATAGATCCATAAGTCAAAGCTAATTTCGTTAAGAGTAAGTTTTTTCATAATAGCATCAATTTTAAAAAGGCCATTGGAAATGTTAAGGTTATTAAATTGGAATATACATCAACATTCAACAAGGTTTCTTTTAATTGAGTCATTTGAGCGAAAAATTTATTTAGCCGAATTCCAATTAATTAAGTGGCTATTTTCGGACATATGCACAAAAAACACACTATTTTTTACAGCTCTTCTAACATTGTATTAATGCTGATTAATGCGGACAGAAAGAGAAAACGGAATATTTTTGCTTCGGAAATAGTTGTTTCCTAATTCGAAAAAATACGAGCTGAGGTGGGATTCGAACCGTGCACACTGAGGCAGTGAGCAACCGCTTTGATCTCAATTAAACCACCCCTTAGACCACTCGGCTACGAATGCCACCCTAGCTAAGGATTTTTTCGAAGTAGGAAATAACTATTTCCGAAGAAATATTATTCCGTTTAAACTTTCTTGCGGTGTGTTGGATTTATTTCATCATTGTCTCGTGCTCGTGAGAGATATACAATATATATATTATATATATATATATATATATATATATATATATATATATATATATATATATATATATATATATATATATATATATATATATATATATATATATATATATATATATTTATATATATATATATATTTATATATATATATATATATATATATATATATTAAATTTAAGAAAATTGAATGCTGATCTAGATTAAAAGGAAAAGAAATTTATTCCTACTCAGGGCAAAGTGAAATTGAAGTTTTCAGATACTTCATATTTATCGGTGACTTTTATTATAAACTTGATTTATTGTTATTTTCTAAATTTAATAAATCATAAAAAGGGCATCTTTTAAATTAAAAGGATGAGAAAAGGCGATAACTCACGAGTCTGCCCATTTTAACGCAACTTGTTTTGGTATTTCCTTTTTAAATTGAGGTAAGTTTACTGTCAAGATCTGTACAAACTCTGTAAATTTAACACCTTTATTCCTCTATTTATTTAAACACAAGTTAACAAACAAACACTTTTAGAGTTTGAACTTGTAGATGATTTACACAGCTAAATTATTTATAAAACAAATCTTACTCAATTTCAAAACGTAATCATTAAGAAGTATCTTCTCGGGTCCTAATATCGTATTTGGCGAGAAAGAAGATGGAAATAGAGGATGAGCAAATATTATTTACCCCAAAAAGGGCTAGGATAGAATGATCATGAAACCTTCTGGGAGATAAATTAAGGATAATCTGGAATACACAGTCATCTTGTCAATTGTTTTGGCATCATATTTTATTATAAATAATTTTGAAGTTTGTCTTTTCTAAATTAAAATATGATATGGACATTTTATATTACTCTATATTAAAGAAAATATGAATGATTTAATTAGCATTCAGGGGCGGGGCTTATTTAATGTCTAACGACGTGTGTCTATCGCTTCTCAATGCTCTGCTTTTTGAATTGTGTATACTAACAGTTAATTAGAACTATTGGGGACCACCATTTCGAAATAATAACAATATGGTTCGAATTCAAAGTCAATTGCCAGAAGTCGTTAGGCGCATTAATCCGATATTTTATTATGACTATTTCTAGCTCCACTTTGAATAGGCGGAGATAGAATTGGTGCCGGTAAATTTCCTCAAACTGGGGTGACTAGGTATTCCAAATTCAGCAAATAAACTAAAGACTAATGCAATCAGAATCACGCAGTTTTCAATATAAAAACCTGCCCAAAGCTTCGTGTGCTTTGATTTTTTTCGCAAATTTTGTATGAATTATCTCTGGAATTTTCTTTATTTTATTCATAATCGTTCTTACAGATGGTTTATTATTTTCTTCAATTTTCTTTGCTAGTTTTAATTTTACAGACCGATAAAAAAGAGCTTTATATATCGAGAATTGCTTTTGCTAAGAAGAGCAAAGATTAATGGACAAAACAATCTAACGAAATTTTGGCAGAAAGTCGTCAAATTTTTATACCGATTTGAATGTAATTAAGAGATTTGTGGTACTTTATATAACGCCTCTTGTAGTCTACTTGTTTGGCTACATTACTAATATTCTTATCTCCCAACTTCATTGTTTCGAACATCTGTTTAAAGATATTACCTCCATTTCCCTGTTGCTTTCGCATTTTTATGATCATATAAATATATAAGTGTATGTATCTTACCTGTTGTCCATATGATGAGTGCGATAGAATTTTTAAAAAATCAATATATAAATATATATCCACAATTTGAAAGCTACAAGTAGTATACGTATTTAGGAACATCAGCAGGAGTGACCAAAAAAACATACTTTTCCATAATCGGTAGATCCATTGCAGGCATGCTCAGCCTAATTCAAGAAAAAATAGATTAGGTTAATCTCCCCTCTCTTAATGACATAATCAGTAAAGTAAAGAAGTTAACTTCGATCACAATTTCAAATGCGAGTATGATCAGCACAATTGAAGGGAGACTAATTAGCTTTAAACGGCAGCTATAACAATAGAAGCTTAATTTTAATGTATAAACTAACTATTAAATCGATATTTTCCAATGAAAATTAGGAAATTAGGGTATATATTCTGTTGCAATTATGCCCTAAGGTTTATAAATCACCGGGGACAGTATATCTTTGTAAATGTAAAGGGGATCATGTTTTGTAATAGCCTGTGGGTGAGACGCTCGCCCCCCTCATCGGCAAAATGTAGAACGAAAACAATAGGACGCGCACAAGCGAATGGGACCATTCGAAAAGTCAAAATTCCCTATCTCCACCAGGAGTGGGGCAGTTAACGTCACAATTATAACTGAAAATAGCCATAATAGCTGAAAAAAATAGCTTGAGTTAGAATAGCTGGGAAAATCAATGAAATGTTAACCTCAGATAATATTTACTCGATAACAGAGGAAAAAGCTTTTTGCCGAAATTCTTTTTTAAAGGAATTTAAAACTTTAAAGGTTTTTCCGACAAAGAGGAAACAACTACTTTTGGATTATAAGCTCTAATATTAATACACTAATGAAGGTAAGATTTATTTGGTGATAATCATATCAAGAAAATACTTATTTTAAAATTAGTGAGTTGGCTAAAATAATTAAGATAAATTTTATCTATTACTGCATTCTGATATAAAAATAAATCTCTTATAGTTGTTTCAATAAATTTAAATTATTATAAAAAAAATAAACATAAATTTAGACAGGAGGAGGGTTTCTATATATAATACTTTCGTAATGCTGGAAATATTCCCATAAATTTCGCCGCCACAACCGGGTCTAACTCAGTAACTCTCGACCAAATTTAATAGAAATCTATTTTATTCATTTTCTCTTTTAATTTATTTGTACCAAACTATCATTAATTTTGCTCTATTGTGCGCCAATTTGGCTATTTTAAATTTTGGACAAGCAATTAACGTGTTATATTGCAGAATTTTCTAAATTCATTAATGATAAAAATTATGATATTGATACTAAATTTACCTGGATTTTATCTCTTGAATATAATTAAAAATAGAATTTCAACCCAAATAATATTCCTATTTATAATTCTCTTTTACTATATTACATATTAAATGTTTCATCCCAAGATCGTTCAATTAAGCTAATTAACTTCCTCGGCAATTATACCGTAACAATTCTGTACTTAGAGTTAATCGTACTACGGAAGTTCCTCTAGCGAGATAAATCTCCAACTTTTCTTTTAACTTTAAGCGAATCGAGAATTCATGATTACTACAAGATGTAAAAAAAGGCGCCTGTAGCAATGGGCATAAAGGATTTACCCTTTTAATTTTTCCCGGTTTTTTATTTTTGTTTCTTTTTATTGCATTTGCTCGTCTCATGTGATTAATTTCATTTTATCATGTTTTCATAACCTTTAACATCAAGAAGGGTTTAAGTTCTTACAATGGTCTCATTATGCTTTTTTTATATTTTTTCTCGCAGATTATTTCAAGTCTTCACAATTAGAATTATTATGTATGACAAGAATTTGGAAATTTTGAAACTGTTTGTCCTTTTTGGTATTTCTCCTACCTATATTTTTCTAACTTTTCATTTTATACTTTCTTAATAAAGTATATTTTAAAAGGATATTTTCTCTCATAATATTTTGTCACATAATGTTTTTTTAAAGGGTATTTTGTTACATAGGAAAAAAGGCACTTACAACATAGACCATCAAGGAATTTTTTCCTTCTTAAGTTTCCCGCTCTTTTTTATTCAATATAATCCCTCTGTCTGGAGTTAAATCTCATATGCCACGTAGGATGATGAAATGAAAGATTTATACATTGTATATTCGTTGCGTGTTTACCTCAACTCTCCTTTTTCCTTTGAATTCTCTATTAATTTCTCTCTCTTTCATAGTCCAGATCGACCCTGCAAAGCGTACCTTAAAAGCTTGTTTATTAGGAAGATTTTTGGTCTTCCTCGTAGCCGAGTGGTCTAAGGGACGTTTTAATTGAGATCAAAGCGGTTGCTCGCTGCCTTAGTGTGCACGGTTCGAATCCCTACCCTATACGGATTTTTTTTTGAATTAGGAAATAACATTTCCGAAGAAATATTATCCTGTTTTTCTGTTTCTTGCGGTTTGCTGGATTCGTTACATTGGGAGTTTATTTCAGTCTTTTTGGAGGAAGGTTTGTGATAAGGCTTTCATTTCTTCCTACATCTTTTCCCTTTAGTTTCCCAATTGGATGAAAATACCATATCTCTTTTTCATTCATTTAACCCTATTAGTTTATCCTTTATGCTTTAAAACCCGTGTGGTCGTGACTGTACATACCTAATAAGGATGAGGTAAAAAGAGTAGAAACGAAAATATGTAGAACGCTACCGTTACAGTTTTAAAAAATGTAACGCCACTAACGCTAACGATATTCGGAAAATTCACATGAGCTAAAATTTGAGTTAAATAAACATTTTTGGATAAATAAATAAAATAAAGAAAATAACGGAATTATATTAGTGTAAAAGTAATTCTGGATTATTTACATGACTCTTGCTCGCACATAAAGTTTCCTTTTAGGAAAACCTTTATTTTACTCGAATTTAAAGCGAAATAGCAAAGAGGCCTGTCACTCAGAAAGATGGATCTTGTAAAGGTGAGACATCTCAAGGTTTGTTAAAACCTAATATAACCTAACGTACTAAACCTAACCTAACCTAACCTAAACCCTCCCAAACCAAACATAACCTAGCCTTACCTAAAGCCTCTCTAACCAAACTTTAACCACCTTAACCAAACCTAACCTAACCTAATCCCCTTACCAAACCTAACCTAACCTAACTTAAACCCTTCCTAACCAAACTTAACCTAACCTAGCCCTTTTAACCAAAATTAACACCCCTAACCCCCTAATCTAACCTAAAGTAGCCTAGCCATTCTTGGTTAGGTTCATTAGGTTGTGTTAAGTTAGATTACGTCTCTAACCAAACTTTAACCACCTTAACCAAACCTAACCTAACCTAATCCCCTTACCAAACCTAACCTAACCTAACTTAAACCCTTCCTAACCAAACTTAACCTAACCTAACCCTCTTAACCAAAATTAACACCCCTAACCCCCTAATCTAACCTAAAGTAGCTTAGCCATTCTTGATTAGGTTCATTAGGTTATGTTAAGTTAGATTACGTCATATTAGGGTATAAAAAACTTTGGAAGGCCTCATCTTTACATGATCCAGAAAGTTAGTGAAGGAAAATCTATAAATTATGTTGTGGAGGGAGAGAAATTGAAAATGTGCGAAAGATATATGACCACAGATCCTCTTTCCTGTATTGGGGTGGGGAGGGCAAGTTAAAATTTAGTTTTTAAAGCATATATCCAATAAGAAAAAAGACTTTCTACTGCATGGCACTGGAGAAGTTCGAAACCACCCAACGTGACAACGAAGAGCAGCGACGAGAGCGTAGGCATGCGAGGGTTTCAAATCCAGCGCTGCGGCAACAACTTCCCTCGAGCACCATCTAAAGGACGTGCGAGAAACGGTGCAGGTCGCGACTGGGCCTCCTCAGCCACCCGAAGACCCACAGGATCGATGGCAGAAGACGTCATCCTCGCTTGCTAGTGGTAGCCGTCGTATTGGAACCTCTAAGTACTTCTTAACCAGCTTGACCCAGTACCGGCTCAAGGTACTTAACCACATGGCGTCATCAAGTATCTTCCCAAAAAGAAACACAATATTATTGTTCACTGTTTGTTAAAAAAATAAAAATCCAGGTAATAAACTCATTTTTATTATTGTATATTTTTAGTTTTTTCCTTGTAAATCTTTTTCTAATTATACTCAAAAGGGGCGTCGAACATGTGCTTGCCCAGAGCGCTAGGAACTGTAGGGTTTGACTTCACCCTTGTAGATGTTTGAAAAGCCGGGTCGGTTAAGATGGTTGAATTTCTAAGGGTGATACAAGCAAGAAACGTCCAATACTAAACTTTATCGTGGATTTAAACTGGCCATATACATATTGATCAGTAGAGGATATTTGCTTTGGTACTAGACTTAGTGAGTCCATTAACTAAATGGCAATAATTTCATGATTGGTTCGTATGGTATTCTTATCTCCGTATTCATAAAACCTGTCACACCTTTCGACATTAATTCGTTAGAATAAATTATCTTGCAATGGAATAGGCTACTTTTTTATATTTTTATCCTTTAATTTAACCCATTTATCTTATTTATCCCATTCTAGAATTCGAAATAATGACCAGCACTTACTGAAATGGAAATGCCATTAATTGCGTAACGCACTAGAGGTAGATCCGAATTTTTTGTAGCTCAGTAGGTAAGTCGGTCGGATGGTAGCCATTTTACTTTTCAATGAGTTTTTGATTGTTTTGAAGGTGGTAAGGTCAGATGATATGTTTTTTTTTAAATGACAATACATTTTTCAATTAAATCTTTATTTCATTTTTTTCTAAATTATTCAAATAATTGAGAGCACGCTGCTTAAGTCTGTTGACCTTGTTAAGTTTAGTTCGCGAGCTTATCCTTGGCTTTCCTTAAGCCAGGCATATGGATACTAGTTGTTAATTTTTCTACGCTAAACGTCTTAGTACGTATGACTCTGTGGTCAATTTTAACCTGAAATGGCTCTTCATCCTATTGTTTTAATGCTTTTTCTTCCCAAACTCAATTCTGCATTTTGCTATCGCCTACCAATGGAAAACTCAATTTTTTTTTATTATCCCCTTTTTTATAAAGGTTTCCTATGATTTCTGGTGAAATAATAATTTGTGCAACTGGTAAACCAACACCAGAATTGATATTAGATATCAAAACCTTAGTTTCATATACCATCTCATTACCTTTAGTGTTACCAAAAGAGAAACAGCTTAAAATGATCCCCTTATCTTAACATGATAAATAATTATATTCAGAAAAGTAATTTGTGGTTTTATGGTCAGAGCGAAGACAGTTGGTGCATAACCTTAAAAATTTGGTACGTTTGAAATTTGTTTATGTTTGGGATAATTGAAACCATCGTAAAACTTATGAGGTTCGTCGCGTAGCGCATATTGGGGAGAGAGAGAATTACTTATTTATGTCTTTCAGTTTCGATTATTTTTCTGTTCTATTTTTGTAATTACCACAAGGTGGAGTTGTTTTTTTTTTGAGAATGTAGAACTACCCACTTTCATACCTTTTGTTAACATTTCTCAAGATGGCTGTCAACACCCATCTGGTTCAACGATTCTATTTCCCAATTCAAGACTTCTAGAAATTCAAGATCCCAATAATGACTGTCCTCGTTCTTACATAGCTCTATAATTTAAGATGGAGATTTTTTGAAAATTATAAAGGTTTTTTTTTTGCTTAGTTGACAAATGACTTCGGGTATTTTGGAAAATCAAAGGATTGAAATAGTTAAAAAGATCATGAAAATCATATACCAAGAAGAAGAAGAAGAACAAGAAGAACAAAATGAAGATCAAGATGATGAAGATGAAGAAGATGAAGATGATGAAGATAAAGATGAAGATGATGAAGATGAAGAAAAAGGTGTTCAGGGTGTTAAAATAAAGAGTCTATAAAGGGGATTAAAAAAGCAGTTAAGATTAGCAACTAAGGCCGTAGGCCACACCCCCGCAGGGGTGCCTGTATAACCAAGCTCTTCCTGTTAAGGAAGAGAACAGCGGCTTGTTCTCTTATGTATTTGGTTTCTAATATTAGCAGTAAGTTTCCTCATAAGCGCCATAATTAAAAAAACAAACAAACAATGCATCTCCTTACCTCTAATTGGTTTAGGTTAGGAAAATGACATTTATAAGTACTTCAAAATTTACTAAGTGATTGTGCATTATTTGAGAGTTTACCTAGGTTGAGAATAGTAATAACTCGTCTGCCTCGAAAAAATGGTCACCTGAGCTTGTAAAGTCGTCCAAACGTTTAACTGCAGTAATTTTAAGTTAGCTAATAAAGTAGGCAAACTTCTGGGTACTTAAAATGTCGAGGATACGAATAGTATTATAATAGGTGTGAAAATTTGTCTATTGGAGAACATCTCCACAAAATTGGAAATTTATTTTGAGAGAGTTTACTTTCCTTAAGTGGTTATGAGGTAAATTATATTCCCCCCAAAATTGAATGCATTATTCGGTCCTAAATAGGGTATCTCTGGCAAAGAAGAAGGCTTGCCTATACACTGTATTTAGGTTATAAATATCCATAATTTCCTCTTATTTTAGGTATTCACATCAACCATTTCCTCCACTACGAGGCCATGAACATCTAAAATATTTTGTAAGTTAAATTTGAAAAAATATTTAACTCATCTTTAAGATCTCCCAAACGGAGACTATCTTTTTTGTTAATGAGTAAATTTCTTTAGACATATTCTGGCTTGGGGCACCAAATGTAAGGAAATTTTAAATACTTTTGCTTATTTTCCCTGCTAACCAAGTGAGCTAGCTTTTAGCACTAGCTTTTATCACAACTATTGTACTATCTTATATATCCAACTCGCTCACACTATAAAAGGCTCACTATCCCTATTTAGTTTATGCCATTCCCAAACCTTTTAAAAGCAAAAGGAAAGATGTAGAAATTTTTAAGTACATAATATATATCCAGATAGTAAAGGAAGTAAAGAAAATTAGACAATATATATATATATATATATATATATATATATATATATATATTCACTTTCCATCTTTCTTTCTTTCTAATACTAACTATATATAGATATTAAGTCTGCAAAACAAGGTTTCTGCATCTTTATTTCTGCCTTCAAAAAAGTTTATGAAAGGCAAAAAATAAATATGTCGAAAGCCCTGTAGTTGTGTTTACCATCCGCAGACCTTGTATTTGCTCTTTCTTTATAAGCCAAGCCATTCCCTGGTTTCTTATTAAACAAAATCGCAACGACAGACGGTAAGAAAATGCCAACGCTTCGCATTTTTATATATATATATATATATATATATATATAAATGCAAAGCGTTTGCATTTTTTTACCGTCTGTCCTTTCGATTTTGTTTAATAAGAAACCAGGGAATGGCTTTGCTAATAAGATTAAAATTGAAAATCTAAAAAAAAGCAGCCATGGTTAAATCTTTATAAATTTTCTGAACTTCGCCAATTATAATAATTTTAAGAAGGAACTCTAAATTAAATTTCCCCATTTTCAAAATATTCACGTTGCAATTCTTTGGGTTTTAAAATACTCACAAAATTTCGATACTTAGATTTATTTCTGAACTTCATCATTTTGTTTTTTGATATTATAAAAGAATTATTAGAAATAACTTTGATAAAAACATAAGTCATAACCAAACTAAGATGAAATTTTTATTCAAATACTCAAAAAAATTACCTTCTCAAATTATAGAGTTAGTGATGACGATGATGATGATGATTATATAGAAATTGCAAAATTTCATTAAGTTTGATTTATTAATGGTGAAGCTGCATTTATGTTAGTGAGCCAACCAAAATTATGTTTGCGCAAGGCAAGGCAATGAATAAATGGCATAATTTTTATATTGAACTTCTCCCCCGCCAAAAAAATAGCGGAATTCTTATTAAATACGGAAAAAAGAATCCTCACGATTAGTTTTTAGTCGCGTGTGATTCAGGTCGCCTGCGACTCTACATCTCACTATGTCAGTCGGACAGTCGGTCTGTCCCCGTTTTGCTTTTCTTTTATTTTTGTAATAACATTATAACCTTTCGGCCGATTCTAATGAAATTTGAAAACCTTATTTTGTTTTACATGTTCTTTCGAATGCTATAATTGTTAAGGTCCTCTCAAGGTTATCCCGGGAATTATTTTGTTTTGATAATAACATCATTACTATTCGTCCGATTCTTTCGGAATTTGAAACCATTATGTTATTTTACATTCTCTTTCGAATGTTATAATTGACAAAGTCCTCCCAAGTTAGCCTGAGAATTATTTTGTGTTGGCAATAACATCATAAGTATTCGGCTGATTCTAATGATATTTTAAACTATTTTGCTGTATTACATTCTCTTTCGAATGATACAATAGCTACGGTCCTCCTAAGGTTAGACAAGGAATTAGTTCTTTTCTGCAATAACATCATAACTATTCAAATGATAGAATTGCTAAGGCCCTCCCAAGGTTACTCGGGGAATTATTTAAATTTTTCAAAGTCTTAATGACATAAATCAGAATAAATGAGCTGACCTTGTTTTTTCTCCATCTAAGTTTGATCTAATAATTTAATTTTGCTTTACTCGATTTTAGATATTTCCTCTTGATAAATTTGAAAATCTATTTTAGAAATAATTTCGATAAAACTTTCGAATATACCAAAATATTAAGAAAAGTAGCCATTGCTAGGTTTTAATCATTTTTTTTTTAACCTCCCTATTTGTAATTCTTTTTGTTTAAAAAAAAAATCAAAACATTCGATAAGATTATTCATTTTGTATGAACCTCACCATTTTAATATACTAAACTCTAAACAAACTCTTAGAAAGAAGTTGAATAGAACTTAAAATATACTTAGGTCATAACGAAACTAAAAGAAAAAAATATCTATTATTATTTAATCCCCCCCCTCCCGAAAGAATACCGTTCTTAAAATAAAGTTTAATGGATAAACAAATTAAAATCCAATAATACAAAAATTCCTTTGCCCATGGCAACCCCAAATTATTCTTACTCAACAGTTCCCTCCATATGCTATCTATTTCTTTCTCAGCATAGTTGAAGTTTAGATCTGGTATGGAACGACGTTTTTTATCAAAGGTCGGATGAATCTTCTACCTATCAAGTGATTAGTGTTGAATTGCCCATCGGAAGAATTGAAGTTTGGAATTTCCTATATGAGGGCTGATTCTATTAAGCGTATATGTATATAATTGTGGGAATTATAAATTATTTTGGCAATATCAATGTCCATTGCATGGTCTTCAATTAAAATAGGTAAGAACAGGCTACAAGATAGACTTCCACGGCGCATGTAGCATTGTTTTTCCTCATTTTCTTGGAGAATCTGCTGCTTTCGCAAATATGTATATCTTTGATCGCAAATCTTTCATGGGATAAAATAAACGCCCTATTCTTTATCGATAGATCTATTTATTTACAAACTATTTCGTATCATGTTTTCGTATGGAAAAGCAACATCAATATTGTTGGCCCCTGCCAGCTTTTTAAAATTAATTAATTGGAACGAATATGGAAATATAATATAATTATTATTATTACACGCTTTTTCTTATGACTAGATGGGAAATAAAAGTTGGTTCTGACTTCATAATGACATTTTTCTCTGATAGTAGGCGATACCATAGCTCATGAATGTTTGGATGATTGTGATACTTTCATCTTGCAAGAAACAAGGATCATATAATATGGTATATCTCTCAAAAATAAGAGAGGAAACTACAGACCTTTTAAAAGATTCGTCATTGCAAGAGAAATAATGAATATTAGCTTTAGAGTTGGTTGGTTTCCAGTAAACAGAACAATCTTCTTTATTGTTTATTTTACACATTTTGGCATCAATAAATGGCAGCGCTTTGTTTAGTTCCCATTCAACTTGTTCGAAGAATAAATTAAATGTGTTATCATTAATAGGCCATGTGGCACATACATCATCAATATAGCGGAACCATACTTTGGGATTAAGTAATATAATCAAATGATTATCGAATGTTTAGTAATTTTTTAAAACAAAACGAATTACAAATGGTGAAGCTCAGAAAAATTATTAAAATAAAGGTATGGCAGTTTGTTTTTTTCTTTCGATATTCGAATATTTTAGCAAAGTTCTTTCTGAAATAGATTTTAATCTATTAATGTTAAGCAGGAAGAAATAACTACTGGCACATAAAAGAGAGTAACACAAAATGAAATTATTAAATAAAATTTAGATGCGAAACAAAAGAGCTTTGATGATTGTTTTATCAGTATTTTAAGGAATTCCGATTTTTTTTCTTGAGTTTAGGCTGAGAAAATAAGAATCAATCACAAATTAAACAGACTATGAGTAAATTTATTAGAAGACATGAGCAGAGGCTTCGCCATTTCTCCTTACATATACCAAGAGTAAATTATTACGAGACATGAGAAGAGTCTTTACCACTTCTTCTTACATCGACTAAGAGTTCCTTTAGAGTTCGACAAAACGAATATGATTATCGAATATTTTGTATTCTTTAAAGCAGATTAATTAAAAACTGGTAAAGTTCGTAAAATGTATTAAAATTAATGCATGGCTGAATTTTTATATTTTTTTGTACATAAAAGCCTAATTAGATACGTGGAAAAAGAACTCTGAGATTGTTTATTCCGTATATAAAAAGAATCACGGTAAATGTCTTTTCCTGGCTTTAGGCCTAGAAAATTACTATGGATAGAAAAAAACTAGACTAAGTAAATTATTAATAGAAATGTACTGAAGTTTTTTATTTTTTTTAGAACAAAACAATGGTTGCTAAAGACAAATAAGCCGTAAGGAGTGATGATTTTTGGTATATTTAATGGTTTTATCAAAGTTCTTTCTAAGAGTTTATTAAGAGATCGAAAAGTTATAGCGCAGCGCTGATTTTTCGTATACTAAAAGCTTTTATCGGTTATTTTTAAGAGTTTATTTAAAGTTTGCAAAAAAGGTTTATTAGGAATGGTTTTTCGTATATTTAAAGCTTTTATCCAAATAATTTAACGGGTGGCTCAAAAGTTACTTCACATTTTAAAAAATTAATAACACAAAAACTAATTAAGTTATAAAAGTGGGTGATATATAAAATGAAAGAGGAGATCTTGAAATTCTATTATTTAAATATAATATTCTTCAAATGTTCTCCATTATTGTTAAAACAAAGGCGGATTCTTTGCACCATACTTTTCATGACATTTTCCAAAACATCAGGACTGATTTTGTCGATTTCTTAGATGATGTTTTGTTTCAATTCTTGAAAATTATCAGGTTTATTTGCGTATACCTTTTTTAGGGTATTTCCCAAGGAAATAATCTGGAGGGGTAAAATCAGGTGATCGTGGTGGCCAAGAATCGTCACCTAAACGTGAAATTAATCGACCAGGGAAGGCTGCTCTTAGTGTTGCCATGGTTAACAAGTGTTCAATAACAGCCAGAAACGTCAACTAGGATACGTTCCAGTCAACTAAGAATTTTTTGAACATCATTACAACGCATCCTAACAAAAGAATTGAAACTTCATCCATACAAAATTCAAATAACTCAACAATTAAATATTGTTGCAGACCATCAAAAAAGAATAAACTTTGCACGCGCATTTATGGGACTAATAAATGATCTGACTTTTACCTCGCACCTAATAATCTCAGATAAAGCCCATTTTCACATTACTGGATACGTTAATAAACACAATTGCAGATTCTGGTGTGCTGAAAACCTCATAATAATTCACGAGCAGCCTCTTCTTGCACAGAAAGTTACGGTCTGGTGCGGCATAACCAGTTCGAGAATAATTTGTTCCTACTTCTCGGAGGATGCTGACGGAAAAACAGTGACAGTAACAGGGAACACTTACAGAGAAATGATAAAAGATTATTTATTGCTAGAACTGAAAGATTTGGATATGCACGATATGTGGTTCCAACAAGATGGGCGACACCACACACTGCGAGAGAAACCATAGGAACACTAAGAGCAGCCTTCCCTGGTCGATTAATTTCACGTTTAGGTGACGTTTCTTGGCCACCACGATCACCTGATTTTACCCCTCCAGATTATTTCCTTGGGAAATACCTTAAAGAAAAGGTATACGTAAATAAACCTAATAATCTTCAAAAATTGAAACAAATCATCATTGAAGAAGTCGACAAAATCACTTCTGATGTTTTGGAAAATGTCATGGAAAATATAGTGCAAAGAATCCGCCTTTGTTTTAACAATAATGAAAAACATTTAAAGAATATTATATTTAAATAATAAAAATTTAAGATCTTCTCTTTCATTTTATATATATCACCCACTTTTATAACTTAATTAGTTTTTGTGTTATTAATTTTTTAAAATGTGAAGTAACTTTTGGGCCCCCCGTTATAAGAGCTTCCATTTTTTTTCTAATTATGCTTTTCACTCCAGGAATATACGAATGAATATGAGAAAGGTTTCAATCAAATATATTTTAAAAATTTTGTATAGGAAGAAGAAATTAAAGACGAGATTTTTAATCAAATTTTAGAAGAAAATAAAGATTCCGATTACAAAAGAGAAGCTTTAAAATGATATTGAAAGTTTTCTAATGGAAGAAGATATAGAAAAAGAAGAAAGTACTATATATATATATATATATACATTATATATATATATATATATATATATATATATATATATATAAATGCAATGTCCCACAGGAAAAAATGAATTGGTGTTTTCGAGTACTTTTTAACTTTATTAAGTTCCTTTATCAAGGATAACTACAATAAATAATACTATATTAGAGGTATATATACGAAGGTAAAGTATAAAGACGGCCTCAAAAATAAGAAATCACCAATGAGGAAGACGGAAGGGGGAAGGCAAAGATTCACATTAAGAATACATAATAAGAAGCAGGTAGTAAGGTCAAACTGAGAAGACTAAAGGGTAACAGATTAAAAGAAATTGAGATAGTCTAACGAGGGAGATTATAAGAAACGAGGAGCGAAAAGTGAGGAAAATACAGTGTACATAACGGACCAGTGACATAATTAAAAAACAAAAAACAAAATGCGTCCACATAACTAAAGATTGTATATAAAACTAAAGACAAACGTCAGACCTAATTTCTTTAAGTATTAGTTTTTTTAATTATAGCATCTATTTTATATAAGCCAGCGGAAAGGTTAACGGAAACTATAAATAAATTTTGCCAAGTTCCAGTTAATTAGACGGTCCTTATCTGACATGAAGACAAAGAAAGCACGGGTATTTTCCCTTCTTCGAACATTATATTTATGTTGATTTATGCAAACAGAAAGTTGTTTACCTGTTTTTCCATAATATTTACTTAAGCGGACTTTTATACTTTTCTTTCTTATATATACCTCTAATATAATATTATTTCTTGTAGTTATCCTTGATAAGGAACTTAATATAGTTCGAAAGTACTCAGAAACACCATTTTATTTTTTCCCGCGGGACATTGCATTCATTTGCTACACACACGTGAGACTTTGTAAGTATTTAATTTCATATATATTTATATATATATATATATATATATGTATATAAATATATATAATATATATATATATATATATATATATATATATATATATATATATATATATATATATATATATTTCATAGAGATTTAAATTATAGGAAACATAACTGATCAATTCGATCCTCAAATGGAAACTGATACCTCTACCTTAATCACAGACAGAAGGTCTGCTAGCGAAGCGCAGAGGCCTCCTGTAAGGAGGAGTGACGAATCCGCTCCTCTTGTAAATATATTTTAAGAACGGGATTTTTTGGAGGGTTTAACTAATAATTTTTTTTCTCTTCGTTTGTATGCAAAATTTGACCATGAATAAATGAAGTTAAAAAAAAATATATGATTATCGAATTTTTCTTTTTTTTAAAAAACAAAACGAATTACAAATGCTAAAGTTGAGAAAATTGATTAAAAATATGATATAGCTGTTATTTATTTTTTAAGAATATTCGAATCTTTTATCGAACTTCTTTCTAAAATAGATTTTCCATTTTAATATTTAAAAAGAGAAAATAGTTACAAACCCCGAAAACAAGTAAAGCAATATAAAACTATTAAATAAAATATAGATGGGGAAAAATTCGGCTCTGATAATTCTTTTTTCGGTATTTGAAAAGAATTTTTTTTTCTTGCCTTAGGCCTATAAAATAAGGAAGGATCGGAAAAAAATAGACAAGAGTGAATTATTAGCAGACACGAGATTGCTTTTTGTATATCAAATGATTTTATCCGTTATTTATAGATCAAAATTTAGATGGCAGGGCTGTTTTTATTAAACTTTAAAGCTTTAATTGAAGTTATTTATAAGAGTTAATTTAGAGTTTGAAAAAAAAAACAGTCCATATGGATGTGTTTTTTGTATAATTGAATCTTTAATCAAAGTAGTTTATAAAAGTTGCTATTTTTTCTCACCTTATACTTTTTAATCACTGAAACTGAGAATGAAATAAAATAAATATAAATCGTGAAATTAATAAAAGAAATTAAAAGGAATGCATGGCGGTTGCTATTTAGTGGCATTTTTTAGTGTATAAAAGGAAATTTAGTTGAAAAAAGAGGTAAGGGTTGTTTTGACGCTATATGAACAGAATTTAGTTAAAATATTTTTCTGAAATTTAGGCTTACGAAATTAGTATAGATATCAACAATAATAATAATAGATCAAGAGTAAATTAGTTTTTAGGGAAGTCCATCCAGGTTGATGAAGACGGATGTCCTCAGGGCGGTCTTCGACCTTGGTCAGGGTCGGTTTGCTGAGGACATCAAACCTGCACTAGAGTTAAACGAGTAAGAAGGCGAGTAAGAAGGCGTGCTCACTTCAGACCCGTATCTTAACCAAGGGGAGAAGATTCCTGGTGGTAGGATAGGACTTAAGACGACCAGGCTTCATCTTCGGCTGCAGTGGGCTGCCGAGACACCGGTCTGCTGGTACTCGCATATAGTAGCCCCCAGTCCTGGTTTTATTATCGAGGTTATCCTTCATCTAGCCTTTACCTAAAGAGGTAGCCCTACAAGGCAGCAGGGAGGTCAAGATACAGAAATTAGTAAATTAGTAGGGAATATATAATGGAAATATTTCAATTTTTTTAAGTTCAAAACTAAGTTGCTAGTGCGATATCCACCGTAGGCCACAGATGGAAAGTCTGCCTGTGAAGCGCAAGATCTTCCTTCATGGAGGAGTGGCGAAGTCGCTCCTCTTCTATATTTATGCACTTAGTCGCTTTAAGTTTAAACTCTTGACTTAGGATTAAACTCTAGACAAATTTGCTATTTTTTTCTGATACCTATTGGCCTCCCAATCTGATGCAACGTTGGATACTGTCAGTTTCAATAGGTTTTTAGATAGAATCAGCCACGTTAGGTATTTTTCATATTGCGATCCTGATATTTTACCAAAATTATGCCTGAGCTAAAATAACATTACCTGTAGAGAGACATTTTGATCACTTTAATTTTGATTTACATTGATATAAATACAAGTGTGCATCCCAATAATAAACTAAACCCAGTTTCACAGAGGCAGAAGTGTTAATCTTTAACCGAGAAATTAATATTTGCCACATACCGTCATGCCAATCATAGGCACACAGCATACTTCCTTTTGAATAATAACTTTCACTTTGTGGTTAGGAAATATTACATTATTTTGATATAGGAGCCTATAGGTATATGTGTAAGCTATTTCATCATTTTCTTGTGGAAACTAAGCTTATCATAATTAGAAAGTTTACAGAAAACGAAATCCTAACTAATTCTCTCTCTTAGACAATCCATTATTACTTTGTGAATGGTGCTCCTCCAAATCATCAGCAATCATTATTTCCTAGATCATTTATGCTTAAAAACTCTTAAAGACAATGATGAAAATAAACGCTTCATATATCTGTATCCAGAAAGAAAGAAAGATAGATTAATTAGAACTTTCAAAAGGAATAACTATTGAGTTTGAAGAGTAATTTAGCCGTTTCCCTATTAAAAAATGAAATTTTATTGTTACCAGTACAAATAGATACCTGAAAATATCGGTTCAATATAAAAGTAGAGGAGCTCATTTATTTTCAAGGTCGAGAAGGCAATTTGGGTTTCATCTAAATCTATACAAATTGTACAAGAGGATAGAAAACAAATTGTGTACCAGAACAAGCAATATATTCTCATGAGAATTTACAGAAGAATTTAAAGATATATATACGAGTATTACTAAATGATTCGAAATGGCCACTATCTAGTTGCTTGCCCTGGTTAGGAAGTCCTTGTGAATGGATGACATTACATCCACGATGGCGGTGATCAGAAATTCTAAAGTGTTGTTTGCAGGCTTGTTGACACCATTATCAACAACGCCTGACACAAAATATTCTAACGGATTACATGTGAAGAAGTTGGGTAGCCACATCTGCAGACCAGTGGTGTGGGAGGCTGTTGAATAGCCACCCCTGTGTCTCCATTGCATTTTGCGCAAGAGCAGAATCCAGCTGAAAAACGTAAGGCCTTCCTGTGGTTACTGGTATACCCAAAGCTTAACAACAGCATCCAGCATTTCAATATAAACGTCCGCATTGAGCTTGAGGCACTAGGGCAAGATTTGAGGAAATATAGCGTGGCGCTCGCTTCCGACCACGCTGAGAACCATCGGAAATGTATAAAATTTGCTGTGCATGACTGTAGGTACTTTATGTTTATTCTCAGCCTCCTCATACTGCCGTATCACTTAGTAAATGAGATTCTTCAGGTATTTAACAAATTCACAATCTTCTCTACACCTCCTGTGCGGAGGACCTCGAGTATAGCGTACCGTTTTTGGACTTCAGCTGTTATTTTCCAAAGAAATCACGTATGCTGTTATACGCATTAAATCTAAACTCTTACTGAGTTTGTCCGATACCAAATAACCTACATTGGTGTTATCATCAGCCCTTAGGTAGATCTTCAAATTTGTATCGATTTATTTGCAACGCACTCTAGAACTACGAACCCTTACTAGAATAGATGTAGATAAATCGTGATTTTCACTAGCCTAGTTTCAGGTTTATCTATATCATCTATGCTACAAAATTAGGTAATTTTTTAAGTTATGATATCGGCCAAAGATTTCAAAATTCTTGAACTTAATAAAAATTGCACATTCATTTCAACTTTAAGTCGAGTTCTAAGCATTATACTGGGTGAGTTAGGGATCCTATGAAAGAGCCATATATTCTTAATATTTTATTTTAGTCATAAAATCTTTATATCATTCAAAAGGGCTTAGTCAAAAGTTTCTTAGCAATTATTATTTTTTTTTTAGAAAAGACGCCGATGTTTATAATATTGCTCATTTAAATAACAAATGTTCCTCCACAATCTATGAAGTAATTGTGATTTTTGTCTACCGATCTTCTGATTTCCTCACCCTGGACCACCTCACCCCTCTCCATACAGGAGATAACTTTAATCCCGTTGACAGAGAATTTTTGTTTGGCTGGGTCGTAGATGCCTGTCTTCAAATTCACCAAACAAATCATCCTTTCAAAGACGACTACTGAGAGCTCTCAAATCACTGCCTAACATTCTTTCCATAATTATCACCAGAGCTGATAAAACTGGACAATTTGTGCTCATGAATTCTGATTCTTATAATAACAAATTAAAATCCCTCCTCAACGATCAAAATACTTAATAAACTTTAAACTATCTTCTTTCAATTGTTCTGAAATATTTTATAAAAGAACTTATTTTCCAAAAGTTACCGGATTTTCTTTTGTATCGTATTGACCTGCATTACCCTATGCAATCTTTTATTTCTTAACCAAATATGTGGGTATTCTGGATTGGATTTTAATTATGGTCAATTTCGTTCAAGTGATTTTGATAATTTAACCAATTCATTTACAAATATTATCCATCTGTATTTGGTATTCTTTTTGTAAGTTTGAAAATTACTGGCTAGTACGATTTAAAAAAAAAGAATTAACGATATTTAGGGGCTAATTTCATAAGATGGTATTCCATTGTAAGGTTTTGAAAATCTGCTATTTTCTCCGCTCCAAAATAAATATATTTATAGTTGCGACTCGTAAGTAAAACCACTTGAATCTCCTGCATTTTGCTCGCTACATGTCTCTCCGAAAATCTTTTATTGACTTATTGTAAGGCAATAAGCAAGTTAAAGCGAAGAAACAAAGTTTATAGTGGGGAAACCAAGTTTTTATTCGCATTTTATGACCTCGCGAATTCCAGTAACAAGCAACACTAGCATAATTTCTAAAGGTTTATGTCTGATTTTTCGTTGCGAATTAAGGCCAATATTTGACCTTTAAGACCTCACCTCGACTCGAAATTCGAATATTGCCAAGCCTGTGTGATTTATGGCTCATGTAGATATAAAGGAAACAAACCAAGATTCTATTTGGCATGATAGTGTACGTAATAATCTAGTTGAGGCCTGCCACCGGAATATATGTTATTACCAAAAATTCTTATTACTTTTACAACATTTTCACTACCTTAAACAGTCGTAGTTCTCTGTAATAAATATTAACTATTTGCACTTAAAATGCGAAAATGTTGCTTTTAAGCAAAGCAACTTCTCAGCAATAAGAGCTAAATTTCCGCTTGACATCTGCTAAAGTGTCATGAAAAATTCCTATTGTGAAGCGATCATGAATGAGGAGAAAACGCATAGTGCTAAATAAATTAACCAAATTTCTGTGGTCGTGGAGACCAGATAGCGTTATATAAATCAACGGAATTTTCTTAACAATCAAGAACACATGGCAAACACATAGGGTTAAATAAAACAACCTAATTCCCGTAGCCATAGTGATTAGGTAGACTAAGCATAACATGAAATAAATCTGCAAAATTCCTGTAGCCATAAACATCACGTAGGCTACGCATAGCGTGAAAAAATAAACCGAATTCATTCCGTGGCCAGTGAAAGCACATATCTATATATATATGAATTAAGTCAACCAAACTTCTGTTGCCATAGAGACCACTTAGGCTACGCATAGCGTTATATATGAATGATATCAAATTTCCGTAAGGAGAGAGACCACATAGCCAACGCATACCGTTAAAGCAAATCAACCGATTTTCAGTAGCCATAGACCATATAGCCTACGCTTATCTTTATAGATCAATTAAAGGAGCCAAATTTATGTAGCCATAGATACCACATAAGCTACGCATAGTGTTAAACAAATCAACCGAATTTCGTGACTCATAGAGACGCTATTGCTTACGCATAGCTTTAAAGATAACAAACAAATTTTTTTTAACCATAGACACCCTATAACCTACGTATAACGTTATATTTGAATTAAATCAACCAAATATCTGGAGCCATAGAAACCACATAGCTTACGCATAGCGTTAATTAAATCAACTGAATTTTCGAAGCCATAGAGACTAAGCAGCAAACGCATAGTTTTAAATAAATCAAGAGAATTTAAATAGTCATAGAGATCAGATAGTCTACCAATAACGGTAAATAAATCAATCAATTTCTGTAGCCATTGACACCAGGTAGGTTTGGCATAGTGTTAAATAAATCAACCGAATTCCGTAGACATAGATACCACGTAGCTTATTCATGAGGTTAAATAAATAAATCTAATTTCCGTAGCGAGATAGGTGATATGGGCTACGCAGAGTGTAGTCATAGATGCAAAATTCGCGTAGCCTACGCATAGCGTTAAATAAATCAACCAAATTTTCGTAGCCCTAGAAAACTACATAGCCTACGCATAGATATTAATTCAATTAACGAAATTTTCGAATCCATAATTACCAAAATATTTGCATTTATTCGCTAGATAAAACTTAAAATACAATTATTGTATAATATTCAGGAATTAATGATAGATTTTATGTAAGATTAAAACATTGCTAATTATTTGTTTCTTCGGGGTTCTTTAATGGACACCTTCACCTTCAAGTGTCTCTGTTATGGTTCGCTTATTTTACTGCGTAGTCTGATAGGCAATGAATAGTTGAGTAGTTTTAGTGGAGTTAATGCACCCCTACTCCTACTTTATTTGAAACTGATAGTTGGTAATTTTATGATTATTATTCCTATTATTACTTCCACTCAGATACGAGCTTTCAATTCAAAATTGTAATTTCGAGAAAAATAAATTCAAGTAACATGAAAAATCGAGAAAATAAGAAAAAAATACAATCGAAACATCAAAGAGATCCAAGGAACAAACATGCGGGAAAAAAATAAAAAGAACAACGGAACAAAGAAAAACGCGCACGATCAAGTAATCAAATATAACAAGTAAACAAACAAAGGTAAACAATTCACCAATGGCTGTCGAAGGATTTCTGCGTGATTTTTATCCCTCACTCATCTTTCTCACGCACTCAAGTCTCAATTAACTCCTCTATCGAAAACCAAAAGGAAATCTTCATCAGGAAACGTGGTTCTGCATCCCTCACTCATGAACTTCTTCACTCAATCTAACATTAATTAACTTATTCCCCTAAGGCTAACATCTCCACCAGGAAGCTTTAGTCTGTATCCTTCACTCATGATCTTTCTCACGCACTCAACTCTCAATTAACTCCTCTATCGAAAACCAAAAGGAAATCTTCATCAGGAAACGTGGTTCTGCATCCCTCACTCATGAACTTTTTCACGCAATCTAACATTAGGATAATGAACCTCAACAGTTCATTATCCTAAAGCAACGCTCTTTTATGAGATCTTTGATATCATAGACAATTGATCAACGTATACACGTAAGACTGACGTGTACAGGTATAATATATATATATATATATATATATATATATATATATATAATCGTATGTCCAAGGTGTGGTTTTAAAGAGGGGTTGCCGAATAGTACTCGTAGGAGAACATCATTAACTGCTAGATTTAGAAAATAGATCTGCAGATCTATAGAGTAAGGGAGCACAAGTCAAGGTAAAGCCTTGTTATGGTGGCTTGTATAATGTGATAACTATTTAAATTTTATTGGAGTAAATGAAGTGAAATTAAGCGGAAGTTTAAATTTCTAACTTTTCTCTAACAAGGTTGTAGAAACTTTGTCAGGAAGGAAAATGAATTGAAATCTGAGCTCTTCGCTAAATTATAGAGGAACCACAAGATTATCTATATACTCGTTATTATCCTCAGTTACTTTCTACCGCAATTTTCCTTTAAGTTAACTTTCATTCTCTGTGACTCCAAGACGAACTACTTAGAAATACGAACCTTGGACTACATTTCCCATATGTCAAGATTAGCCACACTAAAAACGCATCGGCCATTTCATCATTTGATGGATTTTGAACAGTTGTTAAAGAAAGCCAATCTATTGTTTTGTCTTACAGGCACTAAGAGAGTATTGGAAAGCAATCTATAGTTCACTTAATGATTATATCGGAGAGAAAGAGGTTTTCAAGGTTCTCATAAGCAGATCTAGCATATGACAGTCAAACATACGAGGCCGGACATCGTCTCATTGAGATTCTTACTCGATTTAGTAATAAAATCATGTTCTTCTTATGCGAGAGAGCCTCAGTTTGAATTAGGGTATAGTCTATTTAACATATTTTTCCAAAGACTTTCAGGTTAATCATCATTAATTGGGTTCACAAAAGAAGATTGAGAAAGGCGTCTGCTCACATCTGCTGTAGACTTGCTGGTGTCGGACGAGACTGATCAGGTAAAGACAGATCCTGCTTCTCTTTGGCAGTTCAGTGACGTCTTTCTTTACCTATCTCCTTTTCTTCTATAGAACCTTTCTATGTGTGCGTTCTCGAAAAAAACGATTAACTGTGCATCTCAAGATTTCAGGCTCAGAAGTTAAAGCAGAGTAAATGTAATAGTCGTAGATGTGGGCCTACCCCTAGTGCTAGCACGAGGACTTTTTAGGTGGAATTTAATGTGCGTAGTATTTCTCCACCTGAAGGTTTCAACGGTCATGGCTAACCAAATTTGGAGGGTGACAACGAAGACTTCGACTTTGTAGGTATTAGTTATATCGAAGTCTCCTAATCAAAGATGAATATACTGATGTGGCTAACGAGCTCTATCTACCCGGGTTTAGAATCAGGTTACCATTTTATTATGCTGTCTTCTAACCAAGGATACCAAGCCTAACCTGCCCCTCTAGTTATGCCTCTTGAATCAAACGAGAATATAGTCGATTTTCAAGAAAAACGCTATGAATATATTAAAGAGCAATGCGCTTTCATTAAGATGTTCAATGATGGCAGCAACACTCTACTAATTTTAAACAATGTAAAGCGTCATATGAAATAAACGGTGTACCACATTGAAAGCTACATACCACTGTAACTATACAGTAGTTTTTAAACAGATTGATGAATTTCTTTCTCTTGTACTTCACAAGTAACATCTCTATTTACTTCTGAGAAATATAACTGTGCCTATTATCGAATTCTAACAACACAAGTTGCTCACTCAGTTTCTGACACTTCTCAACACAATTTCCCTTCCCCAACTTCAAAACTTCAATACTTTCTCTTCAAAAATATCCCATGCAAAGGCTCTGTCTTCTTTCCTTTAACTTCATTAATAAAATAAAAATATAAATAGTATTAACCCCCCTCTAACTGGATCAATATTAAAAAGGTAAAGCTGGGCCTACTTCACAAATCTGATCAATAATGAAGTAACTAATTTTCGATAAAAATTTAAAAGTATTAATCAATTATTTTTATCCCAGGCGAGAGGTAAAAAATCAGCTAGATCATTTGTTAGTTGGATACCCATCTATAAACCTTTTTTAATAACTTTTGGCAAGAAGTATGTTAGAGTTCCATCGCCTCTCATCCCTGCTATTGTGTATGAAGAACAAGTTGCTGAATTACTAACCACCGAGTCTACAAAATATATTTACCAAACCTACCAGTCACACCATTACGCCTAAGTTGTATATATTTCTAAAAATGGTGGTGAGGGAGAAAGTGAAGATTTGAATAAAACACAGTTCCATCAGTCTTACATCAGCAACATAAAATAGTCTCAAGATCTTAACTAGTGGATTAATTTTACCAATCGACTGCAGTGATAACAGAAATGGCCCATTTCCGAACCCATTACCAGTAGTCATTTCGACGGCTTTCGACATCTATTCCATTGAGGTAATAAATAGGAAATGCTCGAATATATGATATTTTGGACAATAAATAGTCATCGATTCACTATCTGGGAGAATAAATAGTCTTCGATGTACTTATCAATTTAGCTTAGATTGCATCTAGATGGATTGTGTATCCTCCAGGCCCTAAATAGCTAAGAAAAGACATGCGCCTTTACATATATCTTACAAACATTCTTACCTCCTTAATCAATAACATTTTCTTTCCATTTTGGGGGGAAATATTCTTTGGGAAATGCTCTCGTTTTAGCTTTAAATACAAAATAAATCACTCTAAGCTCCAATTTTTCTTGTTTTTTCCCCCTATTTTTGAGTGTTACGGATAAAAGATACTAGGAAGTGGTGAAGTCTGAGATATAGAGTGGCCGGACTAAGATACCAATGGAATCAATAAGTAGTGAAAATGTAGGTACAAATTTAGAAATAATTCAAATAGCTCACCTAATTAATACCACTGTCATGATATTATAAATGATAAATATGTTTATAGCTTATGATAAAATATCAGCGAAAGTAGGCCGAGAGAAATGGTTCTAACCTCGTTTTATTAATCAAATCTACCCCCATGCACGACTTAATTAAAATTTGCATAAACTATAGGATGATATGAAATGTACTGGTATATCACTACATGCATTGCATAAGAACATACACACACAGGCATAGAGCAATAAATCCTCGCTATGAGAATAATAAGAAGATATATCACATTCCTATTTCGTATTAAGAAAATATTAGATATCTTTTTAAATTTCTTTTCCTTTTAGACTTTTAGAACTTTTCTCAGCAAATGTCAATTTTATCCCAAGGAGAGACTGAAACTTTAAAACTTCTTAGCAAAGTCTAGTTTATTTAATGTCCAACTCATTTTATTCTGATGTGAATTCACACTGCTATCCTTCCACTAATCCAAAAAGAAAAAGAAAATAAACAGATTTTACTTGAACTTGATCACCCGTAGTAGAAAACTTTCCGCATTCGCGTCTTTTGATTTTAGGTGAATACAAACTTATAATGACCATATTTTAATACCCTTTTGGTATAAAAGTTCTAATAAATAATAGGTTGTTTTTAAAGGAAGCAACTGGACGATAATGTGCAACCAATTCTTTAAGTTTTCCTATATCTGATATAATTTATCATTTTTATGTACGTGAAAGCAAACTCGTTGACGCAAAAGTTATGCCTTTGTGATTAAAGTTATGTTGCTGCTCCAGACTTTAGAGGTTGGTTGCCTTGAAGAAAGTGTCTCTTACATCCACTATAACGGAGAATTCGCAACTTGCCAACCGAAGTAAAGCTCCGATTATCTTGACAGGAATGTAAGTTTGTCGTGTACTCCACCTAACATTGACTTATTTTCCTCGTGGAAGGAAAACGCGAACGTGCATTTTAAGTATTTCGCTTCTTAAACGTTGGAAGCTCAACAGTATTATTTTTGGAACCAATCTATTTTATTAATCCAATATGTAGTTCTAATCCTTTACTAACTCTTTTGTTTCTCTTATCTATGTTATGAAATGGAGGGAGTTTGTAAGGGTCTTTTTTCCTCCCTGCAATACCCACGCTTTCATTCATTCTTCTCTGGCCACCTACGCGAAATGCTTGTTGTAGCATTGCTACTTTAAGCCAAATCTGCGCAGGCGTCGGCAGTGAGAGAGAAAGAGAAAAAGAGAGTTTTTCTGTCTTTATCTAATTTATTCTCTATCTCTAGAACCTAAAATAGGAAATAAATTCCATTTGAACACTAGCAATTAACGATAAATATATGTATGTTGAAGGTCATGGTAATATTTCATTTTCCTATGGAAATCAATTCATCGCAGATTTAATGTGCACGAAGGAACATAAAAAGATAAAAGAAATATCTATTTTGAAACAAATTGGATTTTTCCTAATTACTTACTGATTAGAAAGGAAAAAAAGAGATAAACATGACTGAACTTCAAATAAAGTTGCAAAGCATTGATGATTACTGATCCCATACTTATATATCGCATCTCATTTACCGCTTTTAGTTAGATTTTGCAGTTTTTTTTTAAGATACGACTTCTCATATTCGGAAGCATTTTAGTGTAGCAATGGGGAGGGGGAGGGAGTTGCTGCGAGAAATCTGGTAACCTTATCTATTTTCTGGTACCATGCTGCTTAATTTCCATTTTTCCCTCGACCAGCTTCCATATCTTCAATCACTGGATCCTATGTCTTGTATTAGTCACAAATGCTCTGTGAAATTTTTAACAAATGTAAAGATTCACCATTTAGCCAAAGATATCTGTGTTCTGGCTCTATTTGTTTTTGCCTTTAATAGGTCTCAGAAGTCATGAAACAAAAAAAGATTTGGCCTTAGTTAAATGGAAATCGAGTTTTAGGATAATCACGCTCCTCGTTCTTGGAAGAGTGGTGTTTGAATAATGATGAAAGCGGCCATTCCAACATTTAAAAAAAATGCACAATGATATAAGGATGGAAATCTCACAATGTTATTAGTGGCAATCTCACATTTGAGACCAATACGGAAGCTTCATATGTGTCAACCTAGATAAAAAAATACTATATAATAATAGCTTTTCATGGTAGATAAGACGTTAAGTAGATGATCCTATTCCAGTAGACAAATGCGATTTCGGTATGATATAAACGAGAAAGATCACCCAGAAGTGTCTTTAAATGACACCACAAGTGTTGGCTAATTTTCATCTATGTTGGATTCATAATCTTTTACCCTATGCAATTGTATATATGTATTGGGCGCATATAAACGTTCCTTCCTAAAAAAACACTATATCTTCCTCGGTAGAATCTTTTCTGCATTCCTTTCACACTCGTAACAAGATCAATATGGTGGAAGGAATCTGATTCAAGTTGAGATTTCTCATACCACCTCAATTTTAATCGTTTACGATAACGGAACAAAAGAGGACACAAAGATGAAATGTAGAGAGGTAAATAAAACGACGAAATAATAAGGAATATATAAGGAAGGAAAGATTAATCATCAAAGGGTTTCGGAGATAAGTTTTAACCAAATACTCAACATTTTCGGGAAGTTTTACCAAAATCACTGAAACAAGTTTACAAATATAAATGAATTATTGGAGCTGCTTTGAACATAGGATATTAAATATTGACTGATCCATGCTACTTCTAAAGATATCGGTAGTCGAAGCGCTTATATATCTTCTGTTCAGGAGGTCCATACTTGGATGACGAGGTTTCTGAAGGTTGATTTCTCGATCTATGTCTCATATTTCCACTTCTTGAGCTTCTTATTGTGTATTTTCGTCTCTGTTGGAATTGAAAAATTAATGGAATTTTTTATATCAACTAGTTTATCGTTCCTTTGTGCATATGGCAAAAATCATTTTAAAATACAAAAGCAGAAAAGTGGCATTTCTTACCTTTGATTGATGTTCATTACTAGTTTGAACATTTTGTTGTCAGTTTAAATCGATTTGAATTTATATAATGCATCTTCCACCCGTGGCTAGGGAACATTATTATAGCAGCTGTTGTCAAAAGACTTCGTGCAGTTTTATGACTAAATGTGAAAAAATCCTAACAGGAGTAGTTTTATGACTTGATCCAGAATCTTATAAATATTTTTTCTCTACTACAATTTCCCGACACTTTTGTGTATACTCAATACAAAAACTTTAATTCATCCGCATTGCTGCCTTCCAATATCACCCAGAGGGATGCTGGGTCAAAATCATTTATTTCCATTTGAAATCATATTAATAACAAACTTCATTTCACCAGAAGTCGCATCTGTCTCTGCTGCTCGTTTGCGCTTGGAGGATTTCGCTTTTAAAATCGCGAAGACGCTCTTATACAGACAGTTGTATGGTATTTAACCTTACTCGTTCCCTTAACACCCTAGTCGGTGTCTAATAGGCAACCATCCTTGTAGATTTCAGGTGGCGTAAAATCGTTGCCATCCGTTGTCATTCCAAGACTTTAAAATGCATATTTAAATCTATATCCTAAGGGGATATTGAAAAGCGACTGAAGATTTCGTTCATCTGATATAAATAATCTGACTATTCATTACCTTCAATTTTTCACTCTCACTATTCATTCACTTTCATCTTCACTAAGAGATTTAAGACTAAGTTTGTGTATTTGAGTTCCTTACACAAACTTGGTCTTAAGGGTTTATAATCCAACCTCACAACCAAGATTAGGTGTTTATTATTATAATTTACATTAAAAAGGAAAAGAATATCCCGGTCTTCGTCAATGATAACATTGAAGAAATTCTTAATTGAATTGAAGATATGAAAAAGGAATACAAACAGAAGACCTCGAAGACGAGACTACTTTGCGCACTGGGTCGGAATCGTCCGATAGTCCTCCATCCTTAATGCGAGGATTTCAAATGTGAGATATATTACTACAGTCGTTATATTTTCCATTCTTTAAACAATTTCTCTTCTCTCTAGTCACTACCATTATCCTTCATCTACCCCCCTCCATTGCTTATCAACCCTAAACGAGTTAAATGCCTTCGTTAAGTAAACTACTTTTCCCTCCCCTCCTCAAACCGTTTCACGGCATTCTTAAAAATAGCCCCTAATACTCTGAAGCTGTGGAAAATACTTCGTTTAAATATATGACAAATGGTATTTACCTTAAAGCCTCCTTGTCTTTCAATTAATTCACTTTTTAATTAAATTAAATATCAGAGGCAAAATAATTAATAGGCTTTCGTAATCGAGGCTCAAAGCACCGCCTTGGTAAATCTAATTTGCAAGGCGAAAATCTCTGGCGGGTTTTTCTTTCTGAAATACTAATTATTATTATAACCTTGTTATCAAAACTGATGGGATTATTATAATTTTAAACTGTGATTATTAATTTTAAAAACATAAGGGGATCTGCTTTCTTTGCGGGAGATGAATGGCCTATTTACAGTTGTCACAAGTAGTTATGTCACAATTTCCACTGAATTTCGTTCAGAGAGCGACAATTTTATAGTAATATTATTATTATTTGTTGAAAGATGAAGTTTGGCGACATTTATGAATAAAATAAATTCCATTTGGTGAATGTTTTAACATTATTGCGATATTTCAAGTATGGCAGTTGAAATTTTATAACATGGATTTGTTTCAAACCAAGTTTGCCAAAATTCTGAAATATGATATTTACTTATCATATTTATATATTTATTTAATTTTTAACCATGGATATCCTAGAACTATTAACATTAACATTTTGCTATTTTAAAAAAGAATTTAATAGTTACAAACTAATGTGTGGGGAAAAAAATATTACTTGGCAACACACAAAAAAGCTTAGGGACAATCATCCACAACTATTCGTGGATGTATGTATAAAGCTTAAATAATTATATCGTAGTTAACTTACTTGTGTGCGAATTTTCATTTCGTGGATGTATGTATAAAACCTTAATAATTATATCGTAGTTAACTTACTTGTGTGCGAATTTTCATTTCGTGGATGTATGTATAAAGCTTAAATAATTATATCGTAGTTAACTTACTTTTGTGCGAATTTTCATTTGGTGGATGTATGTATAAAGCTTAAATAATTATATCGTAGTTAACTTACTTGTGTGCGAATTTTCATTTCGTGGATGTATGTATAAAGCTTAAATAATTATATCGTAGTTAACTTACTTTTGTGCGAATTTTCATTTGGTGGATGTATGTATAAAGCTTAAATAATTATATCGTAGTTAACTTACTTGTGTGCGAATTTTCATTTCGTGGATGTATGTATAAAGCTTAAATAATTATATCGTAGTTAACTTACTTGTGTGCGAATTTTCATTTCGTGGATGTATGTATAAAACTTAAATAATTATATCGTAGTTAACTTACTTGTGTGCGAATTTTCATTTCGTGGATGTATGTATAAAACCTTAATAATTATATCGTAGTTAACTTACTTGTGTGCGAATTTTCATTTCGTGGATGTATGTATAAAACTTAAATAATTATATCGTAGTTAACTTACTTGTGTGCGAATTTTCATTTCGTGGATGTATGTATAAAACTTAAATAATTATATCGTAGTTAACTTACTTGTGTGCGAATTTTCATTTCGTGGATGTATGTATAAAGCTTAAATAATTATATCGTAGTTAACTTACTTGTGTGCGAATTTTCATTTCGTGGATGTATGTATAAAACTTAAATAATTATATCGTAGTTAACTTACTTGTGTGCGAATTTTCATTTCGTGGATGTATGTATAAAACTTAAATAATTATATCGTAGTTAACTCACCTTGTCCGAAAATTCATTTCTCATAATTCCTAATAAATCCCGTTTGGAGAAATCGTTCTGGGTGAATAACACGCTAAATCATTGCTTTATTTATCTTAAATATCTTTAAAAATATCATTCATTAGAATTAAAATAGTCTTTTACTAACTCTGAAACACCGCAAATAAGTGTCAAGAATAGCATGGTAGCTGACATTTGGAAGATTGTGCTGCCTACCATGTCTGCAGGTCAATCTTCAGCTATATATCTTCCTCACATTTGCATTCGCTTTCATTTCACCACTTTACGAATCACTCCCTTACAACCTTTTTCCTGGAGATGCCCTCTTTAATTTAAGCTCTAAATTAAAGAAAATCCTAACTTAGAGCAAAGAAATAGAGCCACAGTTAGATTAAGCTAATTATGTAATTTATGAAAATATAAAATAAATCAATAAAATGGTTTCCAAAATGCAAATACGTTGTAGAAGATGTGGTGGAAACAAACTTAGTAGGAGGAAGCGTTAAGTGCGTGACCGTAAAAAAATTCTTTATCCATATCTTCGCTTCCCTTACCTGTTATTCACCTCCTACAGAAACCTTTTCCTATCTTTCTTGAACTAGCCTTGAGTGGATCTTGAGATTTCTGCTGGTTTTTAGTTCTGTAACAGCAGTGACCAATGAGAAGTGTTGTAAATGAAAAGTGAGAACGCCTTTCTTGAAGACGCACTATCAATATACATAGTGAACGAGACACATGAACGTCAGAAAGAACGCCTCCCCCTCTTCGATGGGAACCAATATTATAAAGAGATTTATTTGGGAGGCTTAATAATAAATTAGCCAATTATTAGACTATATTAAAAATAAGCTAAAGAGCAAAATAAAACAAAACCAAAAACACAACCAAAAAGACAAAACCAAACTAAAGAACAAACAAAAAATTATAGCAAAGCGATTCTCCGAAAATTCCTCGGAAAGAACTTAGATTCTGACAATTTGGCTTAATAATGAGTTAGTTAATTACTAAAGTAAATTATAAATAAGGAAAAGAGCAAAAAAAAACAAACAAAAACATACTAAACAAAGACAAAACGAAACCAAAGAACAAACAAAAATTCATAAAGAAAATATCATCTATGTTCGTAAGAACATAGATTCCGAAATTATGGCCTAATAAAAAATTAGCCTATTACTAGACTATATTAGAAATAAGCAAGAGAGCAAAAGAAAACAAACAAAAAGCACAATAAACAACAAATCAAACCAAAGAACAAACAAAAAATTACAGAGCGCAAAGTGATTCTCCTTGGAAGAACTTAGATTCAGATATTTTAGTTTACTAATAAATTAGCCTATTACTAGACTGCATCAAAATAAGCAAAAAACAAACAAAAAAACAAAATAACAACCAAAAAATCATAGACAGCAAAGCGATTCTTCGACAATGCCTCGGAAAGAGCTTAGATTCTGACATTTTGGCCTAATAATAAGTTAGCCTTTTACTAGATTATATTAAAAATGAGCAAAATAGCAAACTAAAACAAACAAAAAATACATTAAACAAAAAACAAACCAAATCAAAGAACAAGCAAAAAAACTATAGAGAGCAAAGCGATTCTCCGACTATGCCTCGGAATCAACTTAGATTCTGACATTTTGAACGACGAAGAAATTGACCTATCCCATTCAATGTTCTTTTAACTTCATATTTGAAAATGCCTTGAGTGCTGATGCACCAGGACGAAAGTTTTCATATTGACCTTAAATTAAAATCAAAACAGGTGTGTAAGATAAGGAAGAAGAAAGTTAGCATTGAAATGAAAAGGAGCCTTGGGTAGATTTCTTGCCGGATTCAGTTTGCTCGCGAAAGAGGTACAAAGTTTAATCAAAGAGGTAAAACTACTCCCTTATCTGTTATTTCATAGGATAAAAAAATGTTATATCATTACCATATACGTATAGTTCCACAGCAGTATGTTGAAGTATTCAAATTGAAAGCACAACTGCCTATTAATGGAAGATAACGGAACATGCAGAATACAAAATATCCGAATGAATGGGAGACTTTTGTAGCCTTAAAATATATTCATGGAATTGGAGTACTGCTTTGGTATTAAGTAATTTTATTTGCATTAAAATATTTCTACAGTAATAACAGAATTCGTTTGTATTCAATTTATTCGGGTAAGGCCTTTCTGTGATCTGAAATTAATTACGACTTTTTGTGCCTTGATATTGGTAAGACCTTCTTGTGCCTTAAATTTAAGGAATGCCTTTTTGTGACCGTATAATAGGTAAGGCTTTCTCGTGATCCAAAATTGAGTAAGGTTTTCTTGTGATCTGAAAATGGGTAAGGTTTTCTTATGATAAAAAATGAGGTAAGGTTTTGTTGTGACATGAAATTGGGTAAAGTTTTCTTGTGATCTAAAAATGTGTAAGGATTTATTGTGACCTGAAATTTGGTAAGGTTTACTTGTGACCTGAATTTCGGTAAGGCCCCCATGCGACCTTAAATCAACATAACAAATGTGTATTGCTATACAGTTTTAATCAGTAGCACCACAATCAGAATTAGTGAGTTATACTTATAAAATAAAGAATAGTATCGACAACATTTATGTAGTAATCTTCTTCACGAAGATTTTCCTTAAGGCGATGAAATCATACAGAATGAACATGTTTTGAAGTCGCAAAGACCTTAGATAATTACTTAGAAGTCTGAACTATATTGAATCTTCCCCGCTATTCTCGGTCATAAATACCGCACCAGCGTGTTGTAAACGTACGACTCATTAAATTTAGGCATACGCGAGTTGTTGGCTCTTAAAGCAGATGCAACAAAATTTAAAAGCATTCCTAGCACTTGGTTCCCATGGGATTATATCAATTATATTTATTCAAAATTAAAAACCAACGTGAGCATTTCTCCGAGAATTATGTCAAAAGTAGGCCGTTACGAGAGTGAAAATGATGGAAAGTAAAATGTATTCAAAGCAGACCACCTTAGACTCCAGGCGTCAGGGAGATAAACCGCTCTTCCTTCACTTGTGAGGCAGAATTCCTGTTACTCAGTTTTGCTGACCATCGATGCTCATCAAGTAAGGTTAAGGAATTCAGTCATGTTGACATTCTGTCCTACCCGCTACCGCAACGAAGTCTGGAGACCTAAACATTCAAGGTTCAAAAATATATTTTATGTTAATTTTTGAACAAATTTGCTGCGATCGAATCTCCCGTTTCCTTGTCCCGTACGTCCAATTGTCTATGCAAACTAGTGACTAAGAATGAATTAATCCATATTATTCCTTTCCTATGGGAGGTTAAATGAAGGGAGATACCTTTCCCAATAGTGACGCGTTGCTGGCTAGCAAGAATATTGCCATTCAAGTTGCTACTAACAACATTAATCAAGAAGATCCATCGTCCAAATGGAAGTTAATTTAATTTTGGCTTTGCGAAGTTATGCCATTCCTTGATCTTTCTGGAATGAGGAGGATTGTCATTATCGCCAATCAATATGGTATCGACCACGAGCTATTTGCCTGCCTAATGGATATGGGGTTAGATTTCGACGCCAGGTTCGAATCCAGCTGAAAGAGGAAGGAAAAAAATGGCGTTCAAAGGAACTAGTTGATTATGTGTGGTACGGAGGAGTCTGACGTATTTGAGAAGGGGTAACACATTTCACACACGTCCTCAAATCCATAGGTAATCGCGATACCGCTGTTTCTTTAATTTTCCGTCAGCACATGGCACATCACTCTTCTACCCTGGAATGGATTCCACTCCCTTGGGCCATTAATGGTTCATTGTTCCCTGTTTAATGGCTAAATACTATAAAATTACCCAACCACCAACGAGTACCGTACCCTCAGGCTTGCCTGCACTTCTCATTCTGATCTTTTTGTGGATTTTATTCTCTTTCAATTTAACATGCTAAATGCATTTATTAACTATTTCACATAGTAAAATAGATTTTTTGTGCCATGGATCAACCCAACTAATTCATACCCACTCTCTCTCCCACATTTTTTAGTATTGCTTATTTTTTCTCATCCGTCTTGGTTTACTCCTTCCATTGTACCCAAGATTGGCTCCCAGGGAAAAGTTACTCTGATCCATATTCTCTTTTGTGCCCGGTTGCCCTCCTTTGATTTTGTGTTTAATCCTCGGCTCTTCCCACCACAAAAGGGAGTGTAGCGTGTAGAATGTTACATCTGGTACCCGGAGAAGTGGCAACCACTACCACCTCCAGTGACCAGCACCTCAAACTAAACTAAGTCTACCGGGATTTTAATCCCTCGTGATGGTTGGTATCGCTCCTGCGTGGGGGAATTGGTACCTCTATGACCACTTTGGCCACACACAAAACTGGTCGACGTGAAAAAATAAATTAATCTCCTGATCAAAGGGCAAACACGATTTGTCAGTTTCGTCCTTGTCATCCACGATACGAACCGTATCTTGTTGAGATATTGCTGCCGCAGCGTCTACGACCAGGCACCTGCTATACTCCGCAAGTGAAAAGAGCACCCTCCGCCTTAGGCCCAAATAGTCCTACGAGTGCATTCTCCAAAGAGCCGCACTCGTTGTGATATCTCCGTTCTTCCTTTGGAGCTCCGTAACTATCTTCAGGCGGTAGCTCTACAGCTCGACCTTGCCTTGATAGGGGGTATATTCTCTCTCTTTCTCTCTCTCTCTCTCTCTCTCTCTTTCTCTCTCTCTCTCTCTCTCTCTCTCTCTATATATATATATATATATATATATATATATATATATATATATATATATATATATGTATATTCCAGCTTCTCGATGTTTCAACAGGGAGAGCAAGCTCTTTGTGCGGAGCAAATGACACTCTTTCATCTTATCTGATATGAATTGACCTCTCCGCATCACATGCGAAAAGTAACGGATATCTTTATGCAAAGATGTTCGAGTGGTGCAGTCTGAAATCATGAGGTCCTTTGCGAGGGTTCTGCTCAATTTTGGGGATATTATTGATTTTTCCCAGTACTTTGTCCACAAATTCTCGGGTTCTATTGGCATTATAACCATTTTCATGTGTTTTGCGTTTTCCTGCTAATATTAGATGCCTATCAGCAATTTCCAAAGTCTTTTCTAAAATTCGCAACGAAGGATCGGGCAACTTTCAGAAAGCAAGCAATCTCTGGATCATTATGCTGAGCTTTTATGACAACCATTACAGCATTCCTTTTCCCACTGCAAGCCTAGGCTACGTAAGCTAACTAATAAAATTTCAAATATTGCTCTTTGTAATGACATTTATTTCTTCCTTCAAACTTTAATGGCTAACAAATAACACTGTATATATATATATATATATATATATATATATATATATATATATATATATATATATATATATATATATATATATAATCAAGATTTTATTTATAACTATCGGACTAGTTTCGGCAAGATGTCATTTTCAACTAATAATGAAGAAACTAGGCAAGGAACAGAGTATATATAAGGTAAGACACATCCTAAACAAAATGAAACAGCAGGAAACAATCTCGGAAAAACTCGAGTGAATCTGGCGCGAATTAAAAATATCCGAGCTAGAGTGGGATTCGAATCGTGCACAATGAGGCAGCAAACAACCGCTTTGATCTCAATTAAACCGCTCCTTAGACCACTCAGTCTTCTGTGTAGACGAGTGGTCTAAGGGGCGGTTTAATCGATATCAAAGCGGTTGCTTGCTGCCTCAGTGTGCACGGTTCGAATCCCACCCCAGCTTGGTTCAGAAGAAAAAAATATTCCTTTTCTCTCTTTTTCTTGCCGTGTGTTTGATTTATTTCATCATTCTCTTGTGCTTATGATATATATATATATATATATATATATGTTTATATATATATATATATATATATATATATATATATCAGCCGGTTTCGATAAGGAAGATATTCGCACTTCCTAATGCGGGTGGCGAAACCCTTTCTCCTTTTCATGTATCTGAACAGGTTGAGGTGATGGTGACTATATGATCAACCCAGAACCAAAACCTTGTGGAGACCGAGTCCTTACTGTGTTAGAATATAAATATCACTTGTCAATGGTTGCTTTGTCTTCCCGCCCTGACCTCTCCCAGCGCTCTCCGGATAGAGAAAGGACTTTGGATGGGTGTTGGTCGACGACACCCATAGCAGCGATCACTTCCATATAAAATATCTTTTGTTAAACTGCTATCCCTCGAAAAGCTACTTCAGCGAGGCTTAGATTGAGTAGAGTCGTCTGCATTCGAGAAAATTTCTAAATCTTATTTCCCAGTCGAGGAGTTTAGGACGGTTGATCAAGTCGTTGATTTAATCTATGGTGCTTTTATCGTCGATAGCCAGATACAAATGATGTGACTATAAACGAAAAGGGGCCATCCGATTGAAATCAACCTGTGCGAATTATGTTAGGCGAATTCCAGAATCCGTTTGTCTTCGAAGCACGCTCACTATTCACGGTAGACTGGCCTGTTTTTATTCAATGAGATGAACCATCTTGCCGAGGAGAGGAAGTGTGCCAAACGTTTACAACCTACTGACTTACAATGCTTAATCCGACCGTTTTCAAGGAATAAATGAGGACCCTCTCAGACCTCACGTCCGTAGCAAAATACTTTGCGACTGCTCTATTCCCATCCTCAACCTTAGATCTTTTTCCGCCAGCATTTCCACATGGCACTCGGTCACTAAAAGTTGGCCAATTAGACTTCATCTACAGAGGCGGGGAGCCCTTCAATGGCGTATTTTCTTTGGGCGAGTTGCGTTTATGCCTTGATACCCTTATTAGTTCTGACGACCTCTCGCATGGTATTTTACCCCCTAGGTGAGTGAGAATTTGCCTTTCTCTTAGTTTTGTTCAACCGGAAGTGTATATGTGTATCTTTATATATTCTTGTAGAATGACTAGCTTGCGTGATATACTCAAGGTGGAGAATAAACACTCCATTCCAACAGGTTTAGCTGAATTTCTCTAACTTATTGCACAAGCAATTTGATCAAGAAAATGGTATATGTTAGGTTAGCTCATTTTCCTGGACAGTGGAGGTTATCTGTCTTCTGCAGAGTGCAGATTCAGTAAGTGCCACTCAATATTGGATACTCTCTTCCGATTGAATACAGCTATCTGCGAGGCTTTCCTTCGCAGACAGCATTTTGCTAATGTATTTTTTTTATTTGAGGAAGGCCTATGATACACCATAGAAATGCGGTACCATCGAGATTCTCCATTATAATGGGGTTTTGGAGGCGCCTCACAAATTTTATGTCTGATTTCCTACCGAAATCGCCTATTCCGAATACACGCGTATTCCTCGCTGATCTCATATAGCAATAGTTGAGTGTTTCACAATCAAATGTCCCCAGTGTCACTCTCTTTGCTTTGAGCAGCTGCTTGTTTTGGTGCGGACCAGGTGCTTACTCTAGAGCGACGGCTTCCACAGGCTTTGAACCGTCTCCTTACTTCCTCCAAAACGCACAGTTTTCGGTTTCCTTTGGCCTGGACCAAAGAGCGCACGTTTACTACTATCACGGGCATCATCCTGAACCGGACTTGGTCTTAAATGGTTATGACCTGGACGAGGTGGCCTCGCACTGATTCATTTTACCTGTATTCGACGAAGCCCTCATCGGTAAGACGCAAATTCTTGGACTTATTGGCTCTTGCTGCTACGTATGAACATTCCACTCTCTGTGGCATTCTGTACAAAGGGAAGCGATAGGCCTACACTCCTCATTGTTTTACCACTTATTTATCAGCTCAAAATTTAAATATCAATGCGAGATTTATTCATCTACATCCAAGCATCTATTGCATTCCGCGAATAGTGCCCACCGTACCTCTCCTGTAAATATTTTACATGTTGACTCAAGGGAGATGTCACGAACTTTATTTTGAACAATCATGTTCTTGTACGTGCGGCTCAGCGTATCCCCCAAACCAAATGCTATCTCATTTTTTCTGTGGTTGATTTTCATAGCGACTTCGCTGAAAATATACTCCAATTAATAAGCTCTTAAACTTTCGGGCTCGTGGCAAGCAAATTCCTACGAGAGTTTGGATTAATTCGCGAACATGTTGCGATGATGGTTCTGCCAAAGGCGCTACCCTGGAGGATAGCAGCTTTGAACATTTATCGCTATGCCTCTGCTCTAAACTTTTTTACATCACCGAGAGTATTTCTTTCGTATTTTTTGGAACTTAAAGATTGTCCCATATGATCCGTGCCGGTGTACACAAATGGTTCCAAGTTCGAAGGGAAAATATGGCTTTCATATTGCTACAACTTGTTTGAAGCTGGTGTTTCTATTACAGGGGATGCAGCCTGCTCTCACAGCCGAGTTGGTTGCAATATACTGCTCGGTGCGGAAGCTTACACGATATACCTTCTTCTGATAACGTTATTTAATCTTTACTGAGTCAGAGTGCGTCCTAAGTGCCATTGAGGCATCAAATCTACACATCCCTTGGTCTGCAGTATCTGTGACTTTATGGATGCTACGAGGCGGAAGACGTCCAGATTGTCTTCTCCTATTTTTGGACATACATGCGTTCCGATAATACTGAATGTATTGGGACGCATGGGAAAGAAAATGGGCGACGGCAAACGTAATTTCAAAGCTGCATGCTAATGCGCGCCACTCTTCCTTGTTCTATTTCCAAATGCTTAGACGGGATCAAGTCATTTTCGTCGCCAAGGATTTGCGCATGAACGCGTGGTGCAGCGTTATCTGATAGAGCATTCTCTGAACGTTGCTGCAAATAGTGCTTGGTCCCAGAGACCATATGCCTCATTTTAATTGAAAGTCTTAGTGTGGATGAGTCATGTGTGGGTCCTGCGTGTGTTCCCACACTGTGATGAGCAGGGTCACTACTATTTGTCCTTTTTGCTGAAGTTGCAGCTCCTGTACACCGAACAGATTGCAGTGTGGTAGAGATTTTGGAAGCGTGGTGGGTGGAAGGCTTCCTCATACTTGATGATATCTCGCTTAGGTCCCTGGAGTAGAGTATCTCCCCATGGCCACTAGAGCATCCTTTTGTTAATGTTGTTTTTATAGTCTATTGGTTTCTGTTATTTTTTTCTTGTTATTAGTTTTATTTTCGCTCTCGTTTAATTTTAAAAAGGCTAAAGTTAATCTTATCTTTGTGATTTCAGCGGCTGTGCCCTTAATGGCAGCTGTCAGAGGGAATCTTTGAATTTAAAAAATATCTTCTTCTTCTACTTTTATTACATCCTTTGTACGAGTTTTTGTCCACTTCTAAAAAGAATTAAAATTTCAGTTATGCGAACAGTTTCTTCTTTTAGCTAGTCGTTAATATGCTTCTTTCACACAGTTTACCTTTCACTAACTTCCCGCATTTTACGATCTAATTGCATATATATTTGTTTTCCAGCATGGATGCCCTTTTCTTCTTTAAAATTTTAGATTTTAAGAATGTATAAACTCTTATCATTCTTCTTTTGACTGAGCAAAAAATTTTTCAATGCATTTGTTTGAAAGTTACCTTCATTTATTCTTGAGTTAAACACTCGAAAACTCCTGGATGATGAAGGCGGATCTACTTTTGAATTTAGAGGAAGTTAGTTGATGACAGTCACGCCTGAAAAGTGGACTCACATAAGTTGGCTGCTACCAGTTTCACACGGAAAGTGCCCTCTCTATGTTAGCAGATGACAATCTCACATGGAAATAGGCTTCGTCCAAGTTAGTAGCTGCTAGTCTCGCACGTAAAGTGGCCTCGTCCATTTTAGCTGAAGCCAGTCTCATACGTAAAAGGAGCTCGTTCAAGTATGCTGATGCTACCCTCGCAGGTTAATTGGCCTCCGTCAGGTTAGCAGATGCCAGGACCGCTCGTAAATTGGGCTCAACTAAGTTAGTAGGTGCCAGGATCGTCCGTAAATTGGCCTTGTGCAAGTTAGTAGATGCCTTATTCGCACGAAAATTGCCTTGATCAAGTTATCTTATACCAGTTCCTCCAGTAAACTTACCACTTCCATGTTACCCCGTAATTTACGCTCATCCATGTAACAGATACCAGTTTCTTACGTAATTTGTCCTCCTTTAAGATAGAAGATGTCAGTCTTGCCCGGACAAGTATACTAGTTTAAGGTAGCTGATGCGAGACTCGCATGTAAACTGCCATCTTCCAAATTAACTGTTTACATTCTCACTTGTAAATTTACCTCGTCAAATTTAGCAGATGCCAGGTTCTTCTGTAATTTGATCTCGTACATGTTCAGATGCCATGCTCTCAGGTAAATTTCCTTGAACAAGTTAGCAAATGCCAGTCTCGCTCAAAGATTGGCCTCGTTCATGTTAGCAGATACCAACCTCGCATTTAAATTGGCCTTATCCAAGTTAGTTGATGCGAATCTTTAACTTAAAATTGCCTCGTCCAAGTTTGTTCATGCCAGGCTCACACATAAAGTGTGCTCGTCCACTTTAGCTACTGCTAGTCTCGCAAGTAAAGTGGCTTCGCGCAAGTTATCCTTGCTAGTTCCGCCCATAAAGTGCCTTTGTCCATATTTTCGAAAGCCAGTCTCTCACGTAAAGTCACATGGTCCAAATTAATAAATGCCAGTCTCGCCCTAATGTGGCGGATCCAAGTTAGCTGATGCCAGTCTCGCGCGTAAAGGGCCCTCGTCACAGTTAGCTGATGTAAGACTCTCACGTAAGCTGGCGTCCTCCAATTAGCTGAATCCTGGTTAGCACGGAAAATTTCCTAGTTTAAGTTATTAAATGTAAGTTTCTCACTTGTAGTAGCCTTCTCCAATGTATTTTCTTGCGATATCCCTCACATATTAGCCATGCGAGTGCATAGAGATAAACCTTAATTCTCTCAAGGAGGATGTCGAAGCTCTCTCTTGCAGACTTACTAACTCGAGCAAACCAGAAGACCATTCACGGAACGATCTCACTGAGGCCAAACTTCTTCCACCTTTTACAACGGGGTATACTCGCTTCACAAGTTTTTAAGCCAAGGTCGCCGATGCTACCAAGGAGTGGTTTCTCAAACAATTAATTACGCACAGTTTCCCAGTCACATGTAGGCGCAGTTGGTTGTTTTCTAAATTGCTCTCCATTACTGCTAATAATTCAGTCACTATTGGCGGATGGGTAGTTAGGCTCCATTAAATCTCTTTAAGCCTTAGTATAAAATCTAAATCAATTGGTAAATCTCACAGCCCTGAGCATTCTTCATCTTCTCTGGGAATCACCTTAATAATTCGATTTTTAAGAGATGTCATCTGGTAATGAAATCATCTCTGCTTGAAAAACTATTTCCTTACTACTTAATTCACCAAAAAGGACAGAATATTTTGTCAAAATCTAATGACCTATTGCTGTGCATTGTGAAGCCCGAGAAACCTGATGTTATCTGAAGAATGCAAGCAACTGCAGTAAAAGCTATTTCTCGACGTACAAAAAATAATGAACTCTTTCACTCTTATGATTTCATGCAAATTGGCTCATCAGAAATCTTTTATTCCAAGAAACGTGTATAACTACACACGTGTTTGTAAGAGACACAAAGTTGCATGCCAGTTTTTTTCCCATCATACACATGCCCTCCCCGCCAAATCTTTTAGATGAATAAACGTGCCTTACACTAGAGAGAATCAAGTTGAAAATGCGAACACACACACGAAATATAAAACCTACATACATTCCTACACGGATCTGATGTAACTAGAGACTAACAAGTTTCTGATCAATCATCAAAGAAGATTGTGAAGTGAGACTTGATATCCAATGCAACAAAGAAAATAAAAGTACAACACGATAACTAAACACTTCAATTATTGCATAAGCATAATCGCGCAGTGAATTTCCTCATCAAAGCTCTGGGTGTTGAAATTCCTAAAGAAACAACACAGTAAAATTCAAGGTTAGCATTAAATTGTTAAATAATGTCAAATTCTGTCGTTTGCTTTGAATTTTCTATTTTCCCTCTTCTTCAAACCTCAAATAAAATAAATGAATCCATTTATATTTCTCAGGACCTTGTTAATCTTTGTACAATAGAACATCTAAGTTACTTTCCGTAACTCAATATAATTTCAATCAGAGCCGATCATTGTATGGTGCAAAAGTCAGGGCTGAGTTACAGCCTCATTTCAAGTGTTCTAATGAATTCTAAGCGATACAATATTCATATAAATGTTTCACACATAAGACGAATTGTTTATATTGTTTATATTTTTGATTCTGTAAACAGGTATTTTTCTAAGAACAAAGTCTTGTTCAGAAGATACTCTATTTTTTCCCCCTCCGTGTGGGGTCGAAAATAGCGGAGAGCTACAGAAAGAGCGACCCAAACCTATATATATATATATATATATATATATATATATATATATATATATATATATATATATATATATATATATATATATATATTTACAAAGGTGGTATATATATGTGAAACTAAAAAGTTCGAAAGTACTTGGAATCTGCCTTTCATTTCCTTGTGAGATTTTTTGCATTTATTGTTCTACTCACGCGCTACTTTGTGAGTTTCTCATATATATATATATATATATATATATATATATATATATATATATATATATATATATGTGTGTGTGTGTGTGTGTGTGTGAATCTATTTTCATAACATTAATAAAACCTTCCCTAAATTCCAATTAAACTAAAATCCCCTTACATGTACTTTTATTATTCAACCAACCGACCTGCGCTTGTTAATAACTATCGCTAATTTAACTGCTAACCAACTTTTAAATTTAAATAACAAACCAATGTTAAATCAAAACGAAAATATAGTTACCTTTGTATTCACTTGGATAACTCAACCCATAAGTTATGTTTTAAATACGTGTGTTAGTATTTTGCATTAAATAATTCTTTGTAATTAATTGTTTTCATTAAATTTTCATGTATTTAATAAGGCTTTTAAATGGTGTTTTTCTAAGTCTTTGTGCCATTTTATTTACTCCCTCATTGCATAATTTTACCCTATTTTTTATGAATCTAAGTTTGATTTTATGGTATTTCACTAAAATTATATATATATATATATATATATATATATATATATATATATATATATATATATATAATGTATATCTCTCATGAGCGCGAGAGAATGATTAAATAAATACAACAGACCGCAAGAAAGAGGAAACGGAATCATTTTTCTTCGGAAATAGTTATTTCCTACTTCGAAAAAAATCCGGGCTGGGGTGGGATTCGAACGGTGCACACTGAGGCAGCGAGTAACCGCTTTTAATCCCGTGTAAGGCTCCAAATTGTCCCTCCTTCTATGTAGGAGAGACCAGAAGGTCATTGAATAAACGTATATATAAACATAGGGGGGATATTCGTAGAGTAAGCAATGCTTCTAGTATTTTTAACCATTTGAAAAACGCCAATCATACAATAAATTTCCATAGTGCCCAAATAATTTATCATTGTAACGAATTTAATAAAAGAAAAATTATTGAATCTGTATTAATCGAAGAAATTCCACATTTCAATCTGTCAGAAGGTCAGCATAAATGTAGTCCCTCTGTATCAAACCTCATTCTAAAGGATATTGTAAATCACCTAAAGCTAACGGCTCCAGATTACTGCCAGCTGCCTGTTATTATATATTCGAGCATTTCAGTTTTTTTTTGTCGATTTCTCTTAGTCAACGGCTGAAGATGATATGGGAAACCACTACTTATCGAAACTAGTCCCTTTTTATTAAACTTTATGCTCCAAAACAGTGTTTTTTATTATATATATATATATATATATATATATATATATATATATATATATATATAATTACCTACAGATTTTTTCTTCATACATGAGATTATGTAAAAAAAATTATCTAACAACATACCGAGGACAGTGAGTCCAATTTTACCATATAAGGCTTTACGAATCCATTATTATACCTGCCAATAATGTGACCCCAAATATCATGGAAATAAAAAGTGAGCCATACGCAATGTCCAATTTATTGATGAAAGAATAGTTTAAGTTAGATTATTTTAATATCCTTCCACCTACTGTTCAATAGTTACGTCGTCTCTCCTAAGACTTGGCCAATGAACATATTCCCAAAGCATTAGATTAGGTATTCTAACCAAAGCTAACCAAAAATCCCACCTATCGACTTGTTTGTTACCTTCCCCCATTTTTCCACTCAAGGAAATTCATAGTATGAATCAATGATTGATTAAACTTTTTATTCGGCCTCCAAAAGCTTTATTTCTTATTTTTATTTATGTTTTGAAAGTATTTAAATTTTTCTTTCGGCATTCACAAGCAAACATATCAGGACATTTTTATATATTTGTACCAGTTCATTTTTTCAGCACAACTTGGAGTGGAAGAACTGTCTGGAACCCATTTTTACGATTTAAAGAATAGCGAACCAAAAATTACTCATGTCAAACATAATGAGCTCAAAGGTATTGAATTCGCTATTCTTGGTATGATTTATAAATCAAGAAAACAAAAAAAATAAAAAAAATAGTTAGTTGTAGAAAGATAGTCAAATTCCTCGCCTTTATTTCCAGTGTCTTGCCTAAGTATACCGTTACATATTATATAAATAGGACAGATTTCCATTGCCATCGATACATCATAATTACAAGAATGTTTGTGATCATGAAATCATATCGAACCCTATACCTTTGGGTTAGCTATTCTTGAAATGAGTAATTATGGGTTCGTTATTATTTTCCTGGTAAAATTCTGTTCGCTATTCTTAACATGATCCAAACACTATATTTAGTACCATCCAAAACTACAGAATCAAATACCAAAATCTAATTTTGTTTATAGACTCGATTAATTTACTCGAAAATTGCCCAAATATTCTTCGAAGTTTTCTTCTGATAGTGACCAAGCTTCATTTTATAGAACATCCGATAAAAAAGTTATACGGTATTTGATGTTTATTTTAAGTACGAATGCATATAAAACGATAAGTACAAATGCAGACATAACCAGATTACAACATAATTATCCTAAAGATAATTCAACAAAATATTAGCAAGAAATATGTTGGTCTTTGTTGTAAATGACGTAAGGGTATCATTTACGTTTATCATTGAAAATCACTCTTTTTTCCAATATTTAGCAATCCACAGGAACAATACATCAGCTAAAACCAACTAAGCTGTCTTATTATTGTGACATATCAATGGTTTCTTAGCAACGGAAATGTACCACGAGTTTTACCTCTCTTAAACATCGTGAGACAGTCTGGCGAGATACATTCAGCTTTATGTAATCGGTAACTTGACGCGAATTACCGGTTCTGTCTCAAATCGATCCTTCATCGACATTCCTTTTATCCTACGATCTTCCATCGGAGTAGTATTTCGAGGGAGAACTATTTTCTTGGTCTACTTTCAAGACCGGGTATCTTCATGGAGCCTATTATTTCCATCAAATCACCATTTTTGACTGAGTCCAATTCCTCGAAATGTCAGTCAGTCATTCTTTCACTCTTCCATTTCCTGCTTACTAGAGAATTTGCCCGCCCAAGCTCGTTCCACCATAATGATAAATGAGTAATACATTCAGAAACAGCCTCCAATACATGTAGGGCAGCGTTACCATACATACAAATTTTTACGTGTAAACTGGATGTTATTTTATCATTCTCTAGTGTTGTAGGCATCTTTTCTCCCAATATAAATTACTTTCCTCATAAGTTGCTTTATATGTTCTTCAATGTAATGAAACTTGGACTTTATCAGACGCAGATTTCAAAAAATATTCTGTGCATTTTTATAAGAAATTAAAAGAACACATTCACAAAAATGTAGATCTTATTTTATTATCTAGTTTTGTACGCTACTGTACCTTTACCAAAAAGACTATATTCTCGTTAGAGCATCATATTATAAATTAATAAACTGAAGCAAGTTATTATTAGATGAATTGTAAATGACAGATAAATTAGTAATCTAATACGTAGGTGAGTCAAAAAGTTCTCAGACAAATGGCATAAAATTTTTATTTGTAATAATACTGTAATCATTTTTCTACATAAGCTCCATTAACATCTATACACTTTCTTAATCTATGAATCCAACGGTAAAGACCATCTTTGTAGAATTCACGGGGTTGTCTCTGGCACCAAGTAATGACCTGCTTTTTTGCTTCATCTAATGATTGAAACCGGGTTCCTTTTAGGTGTCCCTTTAAATTTGGTTAGGTTAGGTTAGGTTAGGTTAGGTTAGGTTAGGTTAGGTTAGGTTAGGTTAGGTTAAATACATAATTTATCCAGCATGAATATGCTTCTGCATACATCACCTCATCCTAACTCCTGCCTTGATCAAAGACCTAGTAAAAGTTTAGCTTGAGGCCGACCGTAGTGTACTTACTTCCTAACCTGCCAACAATTTATCATATGACCTCAATCTACGATTCCAATTTTACATTGATGAGACTAAATCCTGTTATGAATTTTTATTATCTTGAGAATCAGGTTTCGCCATTACGAACCTCCATGACAAGTTGTCAGTAGATAGATCTTTTCGAGATATGCACTGATTTGATAAAGGGAATTAAGTTTAATGGATGAAAACGCAATTTAATTTTTTCACAAAATAATCGTTCACCGCAGAATTCACCTCTAAAATTCATTATCAAATTAAACGTTAACCGGATCATAAAGCAAAGGAAATCAAAACGTTGCATCCCCCCTCCGATACTCACTAACGATTGAATTAAGTCTAATCGCATACTCAAATTTTGTGAATCCACCAATAGAAGCCGAAGTCGCTGTTTGCCAACAAATTTGTGTAATCTGATGAAACTACCTTCAAAATGTATGGTAAAATAATGAAAGAAAAGCGAGAGAAAATGCGTGGTTCGGATCCACGATAAAATCTTTCCGCTATATGGAGAAGGTCAAAATAGATCAACTTCGACTCTCTTACTCCCTTTCTCACTTCAGTGTTTTTTTTTAATCCTCTTGCTACTCTTTACTCTCACCGGCTCCCGCCCATTCTTCCCCATCTAGTTTCATTTGGACCCTTGGAAGGGAGATGGAGAGGAAATTTTATGAAAGGCGGCTGGGGACTACTCTCCACCCCATCTCTTACTTGGAAGAGGAGGGTAAAGAGAAACATGTGCCGGCAATGAATCTTGACCTCTTACTATCCAAAAAAATAAACTCAAGAATTGAGATTACCAAGATTATTTATCCTTAACTCTGGTCACGTCCACATTTAGTCTATAAATTGAGCATAAAAGACCCCTTGTCTTTCTGGTTCTTTTGATTCTAAGAAATTAGGCTGCTTCTATATTTTCGGTCTATTGCTAATCTATTACTATCTCCTTATAGATCGAGTTATTTTTTTAATTTTCTCATAGTTAGAAAGTTGACCACTTTGTCTTTCATTCTATGTTTTTTTGGCAGGAATAATGATATTAATCCTTAGGATTTGGATTGCAACTTTTCCCTCAAAAATCTCTGAAATTGTTCACAAACTGTTATTTTTGTTTTTGTTATCAGTTGTATAAATCAAACCCCTCACTAATCCATGTGTAAAAATGTTCTCGTTTTGCTCTTTATGGTTTCTGATGCGGTTTTTTTTTTCCTTCGTTGCCTAAAATACATATTCAAATATCTGTTGTATAATGTATCTACTGTAAAAAAAAGGGTTTACATCAATAGTAAAAAGCAGCGTTTTTTATTTCCATTGTTCTGTTTGCCGTAAAAATTACTAATGCAGCCCGGAAAATCATTATCAGCCCATTGACTGCATAAATATGGTGTAATATCAGGTGAATACATTAGCGTTTTGTGGTTCATTTGTCAGAAAATGATCTTCTATCAACTGGTTTTTGGCTACATTCACTTAGTAGTTGGTACGCATTTACAAGAGAAATATTGTTGAAGGGTTTATTTTTTCAGTTGCTGTTGCTTTCCTAATTTTAGCATTAATCCAGGACTATTCATCCTGTCGTAGTAGTGACTAAAAGGTAAATCCTCAAAAAATCGAGAAATAGAGACAGAGACAGAGACAGATAGAGAGAGGGAGGTAAAGAAAGACAGAGAGAGCAAATGGAGGGCGGAATTGAGCAAATGTTCTTGATGGTTTAGCGGAGTGCACCAAAATAAATGAATCCGCGGCGAGCTGGGCTTAAAAGCTCTGTGCTTCCTGAGCTCGTGAGAGACTGACTGCTTCATTATTCGCAACATGACAAATAAGCTCCGAACTTTTACACTATATTAAAAAAGTTTGAACGAAATCGTTTATTATTGTAATTCATAATGATATTTATATGAAATATTCAATGCCCTTGTGTGTATGAATCTACATTCTTATAATTATTTATCATCTCCTTAACATTTTCTTACTTTACTCATAATATCTTACTGTACTTTACTCATATATTTATTTTGGTTTTCATTAAGAAAGAATTGAATAAAGTATGAAAAGGAAAAGAAAACGACTATTTTAACCTTATATATTATTAAAATATTACTTCAAAAGATAATAAACCTACATGTATGTATTATATAACTTGTAAGAAGACCAATCTTAAGTGCAGGATTGGTTAAAGTCGAAATCACCGCCTGAAAAATTGAGTTTAAGTTGTAGGTTTATATTCTTTTCTCATCACTCTTCTCTAAAAAGAAGATAACCAGATAACAGACTGGCAAGTAATATTCTTTTATTAGCTAAGGCGTCTTTCAACCCAATTGAGGGTCATTCACAGAAAAAAATTGATCTAAAACTCAACTGAAAAGAGAAAATTATAAATACAGGAATTAAGTTTTAGCCGAAGCAGTAAATTGATAAGGAAAAGGGGAGGAGGTTATAGAAATGCTTAGATATGTACGGGTAGTCTAGATAATATCTAATTTTTGTGGTAATTTTGGGTATCAAATTTAGTGTTCAATATAATTTTGCCTTTGGGACGCACTAATCTCTCTAATTGCTTCGTTTTGTGTTAGTATTTGATTCCTTTGGCGTTCGATCCCCGTTTAGCATTACTCTTTAGTATTTCTTTTACTTTTTCTTTTTTAAAATTTAAATGATTCTTATGGTCACTTGGTTTAATCGCTGTTCTTTATTGTAGAGGCCTCGTTATATAGTTAATCCTTTCCAGGTTTTAATGCGTCCTTTGAGGGCACTAAAATAATTCTCTTTTCGTGGTCATTAAGGATTAAGGTTGCCTTTTTGGTAGTTGATTTCTTTTTCTTGATCTCCACTGGATCTCGAGTTGAATTAGCCTTATAAATTCAACTCATATATCAATTTTGTTGAAGGACTTCGATCTGCTTCGCCCCCCACCCCCAACACACAAACTCGAGTAGTACTGAGAGACATCCGTTTTAACTCGTTCGGAATCAGAGTATGTACGCCTTTAGTTGTAGAGGAAAGGCTAGTGAGTTCTATACCACTTGGCACTTATATGCTAGAAAGAGATGTTTCTTGAGCTCACTTCAGTAAACCTTAGTCACTGAGCAAGTGAGATGGAGAAAATGTGATGCGGACGGAGTCTCAGGACAGAAGGGATGAGAGAGAGAAAATGAAGTGAAAAGGAAAATCCTAGATAAAGAACACATCGTATAACACCCCTCTTTTTACCCTGACCCTCATAAGGGTGGCCAAAGTCTCAGTAGATTCCGAGTAAAGTGGGTAGAGAGGGGAAGAAAGAGGTGCTCGTTTATGGTATGGCAGCTTCAAGTAAGGTCCCTCGTGGCGATAGAAAGGATTCTACGTCAAGCTCGAGTTCCACTTAGTGATTTTTCTCAGCTGATAACATTTATGTCATCAATTCAGCACCGATGTAAATAAAATTAATGTTACGGTACAAATAAGACAATCATGGTAGACGTACAGATAACCCTATCGTGGTAGACGTACAATGTTAACTTGTTTGCAGCTCGGAAAGCAGTACCTTTCACCCCATTCTGTGACATAGAATTTCTTGGTCTGGTTAATTAAACGTGCATCCATATCTTAAATAACATCGACGGTTAACAGTGTCGGTTACCCTGGGTTAGTTTCTTTACAAACCAGGATCCGGAGTGCCTATAGGCGAGCACCAACAGACCGTTGTCTCGGCAGCTCCCTGCAGCCAGGATGAAGCCTGATCGTCTCGAGCTTCTCCTTCCACCAGGGTCCTTTTCCCCTCGGTCAAGATACGGGTCCGAAGACTGCACACGTTCCTACCCGTTTAACCCGGTTAAACTTAATGCAGGTTTGATGCCATAAATATGACCGCAACCGTCATTGTCGACCTCGATAGACTACCCAAAGCAAAGCAAGTTTCTTCCAATACTTTCCTACACTCAGAAAACTTGATCAAATAACATAATATTGTCGACTATTTTATAAATGGCATAACTGAGAGAAATGCATGAAGGTTTAAATGAAAGTAAAGTAGAACTTTATTTTTACCAACTATTTTTAGGTAACCATTTAACCTATATGTTAATTTAACCTCTTTAAAGTACCGGTTACGTCATTATACATGTGCCAGGAAGTAAAAGGACATTTGAGTGAAAGAGAACTTTATTCTCTCAGATTTTTAACCACAAGTATTAAAAGATTAGGTTTTAGTTATTTTTTGTTAAAGGATAATATGTTAAGTTTAACAAGTTACATTTATCGTGAACCTTTATAGACTTTTTCACACTGTAAGTTTAGAAGGTTGTAGTAAAGGTATTAGTAGTAGTAAATAGCCTATATTAATGAGCTAACACACGCGTAAATTTGAAAGTAAAATTGACTGTAGGATCATAGGCATGTTAAACAAGGTCAATAGACCTAAATCGCGTAATCTCAATTATTTCAATAATTTAGACAAAAAATTAATTAACAAACGTATTTTCAATTAACAAACATCTAACCTTACTACTTTTAAAAAGTCATTTAAAAGTAAAATTGTTAACATCCGACCGACCGACCGACTGACCGACGGACCGACACAGTAACTTATAGAGTCGCGTACACGCGCCTCAAATTCCCAGTATTTAGGTCTTTGTATAACCTAATAACATCATCTTTCTTCACTTCAATAACAGTATATTGTTCTGTATTTCCATGATTATATATGGAGTTCGTATATCGAAACGGCTGTCTAATTCTAGCACAAATGCTCTTCTTTATCCTTCAGGTTGCTTACATTTTACCTTTGCTATTTACCAGAGCTCGATGTTTCTCATGAAGTTTCATGAACAGGATCACTGCTTTGTACTTGATCATTCTGTTGATCCTAGCCTTCTGCCAAAAGGGGAGGATTTATTCAATTGCTTTATATACAAGGTTTTAACCTCACCCCGCCCATGAGTGTCTCTTGGTAGGAAGCTGAGAGCCAGTGAAGATAGCTGAAGGGTATCCAACCAGTAATGTTTCAGTGAGAGATTGGTAAGGTGAGAACCACTGAAAATAGCTAAAGGGTATCCAACCAGGAATGTTTCAGTGAGAGATTGGGAAGTTGAGAACGACCTAAAATAGCTAAAGGGTATCCAACCAGGATTGTTTCAATGAGAGATTGGAAAGCTGAGAACGACCTAAAATAGCTGAAGGGTATCCAATTAGGATTGTTTCGATGAGAGATTGGGAAGCTAAGAAACACTGAAAATAGCTTAAGGGTATCCAACCAGGAATGTTTCAGTGAGAGATTGGTAAGGTGAGAACGACCTAAAATAGCTGAAGGGTATCCAACCAGGAATATTTCAGTGAGAGATTGGGAAGCTGTGAACCACTAAAAAATAGATGAAGGGTATCCATCCAGAAATGTTTCAGTGAGATATTTGAAAGCTGAGAACCACTGAAAATAGCTGAAGGCTATCCAACCAGGAATGTTTTAGTGAGAGATTGGGAAGCTGAGAACCACTGAAAATAGCTGACTGGTATCCAACCAGGAATGTTTCAGTGAGGGATTGGGAAGTTGAGAACGACCTAAAATAGCTGAAGGGTATCCAACCAGGATTGTTTCGATGAGAGATTGGGAAGCTGAGAAACACTGAAAATAGCTTAAGGGTATCCAACCAGGAATGTTTCAGTGAGAGATTGGGAAGTTAAGAACGACCTAAAATAGCTGAAGGGTATCCAACCAGGATTGTTTCAATGAGAGATTGGGAAGCTGAGAACCACTGAAAATATCTGAAGGGTATCTAACCAGGAATGTTTTAGTGACAGATTGGGAAGCTGAAAACCAATAAAAAATAGATGAAGGGTATCCAACCGGGAATGTTTCAGTGAGATATTTGGAAACTGAGAACCACTGAAAATAGCTGAAGGGTATCTAACCAGGAATGTTTCAGTGACAGATTGGGAAGCTAAGAACCACTGAAAATAGCTGAAGGGTATCCAACCAGGAATATTTTAGTGAGAGATCTGCTAGATGGTTCAGTGTACACCTGTCCTTGTACAGTACGGGGAGGTTCTAAGATATCAACAGTGTCCCACCTAGCTACCTCAGCTCCTTGTTTTATACCATTGCAAAATTGTAACTTGTATACGGTTTTCTAGATTCTGATTGAGTTTAGTTATTTTACTGAAAAATGATAGATAATTATTACTATTAATTATTTATTTATAATTATTGTTATTAAGTTTTTAAGTTTATGGTCTTTCTGATACCTAATATATTGCTCGATCTTTTTATAGATCGAAAATATTTTGTGCAAAGCATGATTCAATGGCTCCTGTAACTGGTGCTTTTCGCCGATTTCATGGCAGTAAATTTGAATCGGCAAAATCATAGATCAAAAAGTTGTGATTTTCGGTTTTTGCTGGTGAAAAATCATTGGAAAAATGTAAAAAAACTTATAAAAATAATAAAAAGTTTATTTTTGAACAGGGTTACTGCCGAGATCAATGAATACACTAACCTATTATCTCCAAGAGTTTTATTCGCAAATATACAAGATTAAGAATTTGTGATTAACGGGAATACTCAGCTTAATAATATGAAGTACATTAAGATTAATCTAATAAACGAAGGTTAAAAGAAAGAGAAAGCAAGAAAAAAACAACTAAGTTTCGGTATGTGAGTGTGTCAGCACAAATCGAACCGCTACTCGCCGAAGTCAATGAAAACCTTTAAGTTTTTCATTGTGGATTAAAGTCTTCTATCTGGAGTCAGTAATGAATCCTGTACTTTGGATATCCCAAGAAAATTTATAAGACTAATTTACCATACTGTTAAAATTACACGAACTATAAATAATAATAAGAATCTTAAAAGCCTCACTCAACCTTACCAAAGGATAACAATCATCAAATTGATCTTACAACAAGGTCTACAGCAACAATTCTCCTAATTCAAATTGTCACCAAAGAGATTAACGCTTAGTTCATAGTTGACGTAACAAGAACGTAGTACGGGTAGTAAGTACGCCCATATGGCTATCAATCGTAAATGGTTTTTCCAAACCAAATTTTATTTATATAAATGATATTCTTAAATTATTTAAATTCAATCCTTAACAATAAAAAGGGAGGAAAACTCGATTTCAAGAAAGCAGTTATCTAATCCATCTTTACGTTCATTGTTGTGGCCTTTTCAAAGCCGTACTTTGGACTGCTTTTTCTCAGTTTTCGATTGCGAGATTTTATTGGATGTTTTGCCTTTACTGCAAGCATAAAAGGAGTCTAGGGAAAGGACAATCTCTGAGGTGTTGAATATCAAGCGTTACTCGCCAATTGTTTGCTCTTTCCTGACTATTTAATTTATTATTTATTGTCTATTCTTTGAATTGGGACTAAAAATTAGAACCTTTAAATCATAGGAAATGAATGGTGCAGTCACTACCAAATGTATTGGCATGAGTACAAATTATATTGTTCTTACTTTTTACTACTTTGAATAATTTATCTATTCAGTTTAAACGTTTTATTGTCTACATAAAAATTAAAATAATTTATAAATTAAATGTAGAAAACTAATTTATTTGCCGCATATTTAAAATGGTGATGTTTTCATCACTAACTCTATAATTTAAGAAGGGGAATTTTTTTAGTATTTGAATAATAATTTCATCTTAGTTTGGTTATGACTTGTTTTTTTATCAAAGTTATTTCTAATAATTCTTTTATAATATCACAAAACAAAATGGTGAAGTTCAGAAATAAATCTAAGTATCGAAATTTTGTGAATTTTTTAAAACCCAAAGAATTACAAATGGTGAAGTTCAGAAAATCTATTTTTATATATCTTCTTCTATAACTATATTTTAGCAACGTGATATTTAGAAAGGGGGAAATTTAGTTTAGAGTTCCTTCTCAAAATAATTCTAATTGGTGATGTTCAGAAAATTTATAAAATTTTAACCATTGCTGCTTTTTTTTAGATTTTAAATTTGAATCTTAGTAGCAAAGCGCTAGCTCCCCAGTAGAGGGGAGTGACGAAGCCATTGCCTAGTCTCCTCATAATAGTTTTCTGCAGGCCTCCTATAAATCCTCTCTGAAAGAACATTTTGAGCCATGGCTTTCCATTCATCTTTTGCTGCCCCGTCTTTTCAGCTAGTAGTAGCTTCTTTGCAGATGTACTGACAAAGAGACAGTTGTCCAAATGTATACCTTTCACCCTACACGTAAATGCACCTTCCTGCTGCAAATCAGGATCAAGCTCGACACATTTGGTTACGGAGTCTAAAGCTGACTAAGCCGGACAGTATTGTGACAGTTGACAACTTTGAAATCCTGTAACCCACTTTGGAGCACTTACTCCTACACCCTTTGTGAATTTTAAAGTAGTCTAGTACTAAGTTGAAGCTTTAAATACTCCTTAAAAACTCCTACATCCTTGGAGGTCTTCGCCATGTGCTAATTCAAGGACTGTAGAATTTTCATTGCTTCTGGCCTACTTTTATTGGCCGGTGGGTAATTTTGATGGGTATTCGGGGATAAGCTTTCGTCCTTCATCCTAAGTTGCGGTCGGAAGAAAAAGGAGGATTCACTCCCTTACTCTTGGCACCACGGGGGCAATTATGGGGTGTATTTAGCATGCTTGCTTTCTTGTCACCCTATGTCCACTCTAGTGCTCCAATCTCTATTTTCTATCCCTAGCAAGGTGTTGTGACTTGTAGCATAAAAACTAAGCTGCAGCTAACATCTGAAAGATCGTGTACCGTCTCGTCTCCAAAGCCCCTAAGTTGTGTATGCTACCCAGCCCAAATGTTTGAGGCAAAATTTGTGGATAGATATCTTCGATATATTTTTACTACCTCTACCTTCAACACTTTCTTTACAGAGGAAAACAATCTCTTTTACCCTGCCACTTCCCACAAACAAAAACTTTTCCATACTAATGAAAGGCGGGGAGGGCTCTTATAGAGATGAGACCACTTTGGTTTAATTGCTTTGAACCTGTTTAACAAGGCATAGTAGAGAAGAGCTACTTCGCCGTAATTCAGTAATTGTCGTAGGAAGTCTCCAGAAGTGATCATTGTAAGTAAAGAAGCCTTCAAATATTTCAAGCTATTCTGGAGATGAGTTTCCGTGGGAATGGCAATGTGGATTGTTTTTCCACTTTTCCTTCATAAGTTTACAATATATTACTCAAATACCGTAAGGGGGCCGTAATAAATGTACATGAAGAAAAGTAAACTGAATTAGATTAGGGCGAAAAATTTAACTTTTATACATATATGAGAAATAAGATGATGATCGTAAGGAATCATTTAATTATTTGACATACGATTAGAAATACCAAGTAGCCGATTGAATAAAGACAAACCATTAGAACTTCTGTGAAAGTTACTATTACTAAAACATTATCAGTGAATTCACGTTTCTATCGATAAGCAAATTCATGGTGTTCCGACATTATCTAGACTTCTAGATGGACAGAATAAAAAAATAGACAGTCCTACTTTAAAATTTTCGACTTTACTGAATCCTAAGAGCACATCGTATCGTTTTAAGTTGTAGATTTCACCAATTGAAGCCAAAAAATAAAAAACCTTTATATGTTTAACTCTGTTTGAAAATTAATTTGTGAGCAACTATTCGCTCTTATCAAAATGGCTATAGCATTTTTTTTAGTCTTGTTTTAATATTTTCTCACATTTCCTGCCTGACTATTAAGATATCTGCGAATTATTTATATACTCGTAACTATCCATTACATACTAAATTACAATTATTATCCTAGCCTAGGTGGGTATTTCATTATTAATAACTAAGAATAAGGGGTACGTATGACAAAACGCTTTGTATATTAATAATCACTTCCCAAATTGATTTTATTAATGGTAAAATATATAGTTTTGATCTGAAATTATCAGGAACAACAAAGTAAAATTCAAGATAAATTTCATCAGAACTAACTATGACACTTTGTTTGAATTGCTCTAAGAATATTTTTCTTTATTAGGCAGTGTTTGGGACAATATTCGTTAGCATGAAAACTCTTTGTCGAGATTTATTTGTCAAATTTGGATCAATCTGTCTTCAAGACATAGTTTGCCGATCTGACTCGATAAACACGCCCTTGGCCTCAATGAAAGCCTCCAGACTACCGCAGAACGGGCCACAGATCTTCGTCAGTATCACCCGTTTTAGGCCGCTATATGCCATAATAATTTTGGCCCTAAAGTCGTCCTTCTCGTTGCAGCTAAATTTGTTGGTTTCTCATTTATTTGCGCCCCACGCAGAGAGGTCTGAGGGGTTGTAGTAAAGCGAGTTAGGAGGCCAAATGTCAGATGCTATGTGATCGAAGAAAGTTTCGACAACTAGGAATAGGTCTTCCTGTGTGACAGGCCGCATTGTTTTTTTGCCACACGTACTGCCTCATTGCAGCCGCTCGGTCGATCCAGGGCTTCGCCAACACGTTCAAAGCAAGGATGTAGACGTTGGTGTTAAGTATAAGCCCTCAGAGAAGAATTGAGGGGGCATAACGTCACCCTTCACTACTGACAACATCGAAGACCATGGTTATCGCTGAAAATGCCATCCGGATAACTTTAGGCACGTCCATGGGTGCGACAGTGAGCTACCTGTTCTACTAGGAGTTTATCTTTTGGTCTAGGCAGAAACTCTTCTCGTCTGACCCCAATGGGTTTTCCAACTTGTTGATTAACTTCTTAGTGGGCTAGAGCAGCTTTTCTTGCATCACCTTGGACAGAAATTGTGCCTTCTTCAACCTGTATGAAAAGTAGCGAATATCCATATGGACTACCAGCCTGATGAGCTTTTAATCTATACCTCTTTTGCCTTTCAATGACACGAATCGACTTTCTGGGATCATTGATGATGATCTGCTAGATTTCAGCGACAAATCCTGGAATCTTTCAGCTCCTTTGCTGACGTTGAGGAAGTCTGAAATCTCCTTGTTTTTCCTTCCGACGCAGATTCCAAGGAGGACTCCACGCTTCTTTCATTAATTGGTTGGTTCAAAACTTCCCATAGCCTGTTATTCTACCAAAAATAAAGCAAAAATTAATACTATTTTAAGAAAAAAAATACCGACAATGAAAGTAAAACAGGCTAAAATTAGCAGTCTAAAATTGTGAACAAATACCCTCCGCACCCTATATGAATTTCTACCATTCACAAATTGCTTATGCTCTCTTAAGATCTCGCTTTAATTAATCTCATAAGAGTATATAGGATAATGCTTACATTACAAAAGGACTAGTCCCTAATATTATTTGATACACACAAAATATGGAAGGGCCAATTTTATAATGGAAGCTCTAGGGCGACCAAGGAATTATCCTTTCTCCCTAGTTCATGAGATTCACTCGAATAATCAGTTTTCGGTGAAATCAATAAATCTACAGGCTTTTGGCTCGCTGTTTATCTGTCATCGTCTGCTACAAAGCCCTCGAAGATTAAAAAATATCAGGAACAAAAGAGCGGTTCTGTAAACTTGAAAATAATGCTATCGAAGCAAATTAAAACTTACCCTCTTAATTAACAAGTCTTGAAAGTTTCCTGAACAATATCCTTGGTAAAAAAAGTCAAATCACGAAAAAATGAATGTCATTTTAATTGTTTCATTATAACAAAGACAACCAAAGGCAGAAGTAAATTGAAGATATTAGTTTATTGGTCAAAACACACTTTAACGTCTAAATTTATTACCTATTTACCAGACTTATTATCTCCAATAATTACAGTTCTCTTAGTTTTCACTAACTAAAAACATTCCAAGATGTCATAAGCAGTTAAGTGCGTTCTTCAAACTACATTCTGACACTTTCTGTTTCCACTAAAGAGAGGTCTTTTGTGTAACGAAAGTACTACTTCGAATATTATATGTGAAAGAGCCGTCTAGTACATCATTAGAATGACATAGAGGCCAAATACAAGAGCACACAATACGGCGTGCGGACGTAAAAAGTTATCTAAGAAGCCACCAAGAATATTTGTGCCGGTGAAATGAGCTTAAAAGTAATTAAACACAGTAAATTCTCAAGATTATCAATAGGAAGGTGTGAATAAGTGCAGAGTGAAACTAAGGAGTTTAGATAACTTCCTGCTAGTAATAATGGAAGAAAAGTAGTTCCTAAACAATCGAGTTTTGAATTTTGCTATTAATAAAAAGATAAATAACAATGAATAGCATCAGAGGTTTATAATTTAAATTGAGAAAGCTTCTGAGGGACAAAATTTGTGCAGATCAAGTAAAGATAGTCCCTCCCATTTTACCAAGTAAAGATCATCCCTCCCAAAGTTACACTAGTAAAGCTAATCCCTCCAAAGGATAAAATAAAAAAAATTAGCTGTTAAAAAATTATTTGGCAAAATATTTGTTAGAAAGTTTATTTTAAAACAATTAAAAATTGTGAACTTTTTACAACTCTAGAAATAAAATTTTAATAACTTAATTAAAACGGTATTGGCTCGCAATTGTATCGCCAAAATCATTGAAACAACATTGTATTTATGTCTTTCAAGCCACATAAATTTCTGTAGATAAAAGTTTAGCATTTCTCTCTTACATCCTAGCATAAGCATTTCTCTCTTACATCCTAGAATAAGCATTTCTCTCTTACATCCTAGCGTAAGCATTTCTCTCTTACATCCTAGCATAAGCATTTTTCTCTTACATCCTAGCGTAAGCATTTCTCTCTTACATCCTCGCATGAGCATTTCTTTCTTACATCCTAGCATAAGCATTTCTCTCCTACATCCTAGCATAAGCATTTCTCTCTTACATCCTAGCGTAAGCATTTCTCTCTTACATCCTCGCATGAGCATTTCTTTCTTACATCCTAGCATAAGCATTTCTCTCCTACATCCTAGCATAAGCATTTCTCTCTTACATCCTAGCGTAAGCATTTCTTTCTTACATCCTAGCATAAGCATTTCTCTCTTACATCCTAGCATAAGCATTTCTCTCTTACATCCTAGCATCAGCATTTCTATCTTACATCCTAGCATAAGCATTTTTCTCTTACATCCTAGCATAAGCATTTTTCTCTTACATGCTCGCATAAGCTTTTCTCTCTTGCATCCTAGCATAAGCATTTCTTTCTTACATCCTAGCATAAGCATTTCTCTATTACATCCTAGCGTAAGCATTTCTCTCTTACATCCTCGCATGAGCCTTTATCTCTTGCATCCTAGCATAAGCATTTCTCTCTTACATCCTCGCATGAGCATTTTTCTCTTGCATCCTAGCATAATCATTTCTCTCTTATATCCTAGCATAAGCATTTTTCTCTCACATCCTAGCATAAGCATTTTTCTCTTACATCCTAGGATAGGCATTTCTCTCTTACATCCTTGCATGAGCCTTTCTCTCTTACATCCTAGCATAAGCATTTCTCTCTTACATCCTAGCGTAAGCATTTCTCTCTTACATCCTAGCATAAGCATTTCTCTCTTACATTCTAGCGTAAGCATTTCTCTCTTACATCCTAGCATAAGCATTTCTCTCTTACATCCTAGCGTAAGCATTTCTCTCTTACATCCTCGCATGAGCATTTCTTTCTTACATCCTAGCATAAGCATTTCTCTCCTACATCCTAGCATAAGCATTTCTCTCTTACATCCTAGCGTAAGCATTTCTCTCTTACATCCTCGCATGAGCATTTCTTTCTTACATCCTAGCATAAGCATTTCTCTCCTACATCCTAGCATAAGCATTTCTCTCTTACATCCTAGCGTAAGCATTTCTTTCTTACATCCTAGCATAAACATTTCTCTCTTACATCCTAGCATAAGCATTTCTCTCTTACATCCTAGCATCAACATTTCTTTCTTACATCCTAGCATAAGCATTTTTCTCTTACATCCTAGCATAAGCATTTTTCTCTTACATGCTCGCATAAGCTTTTCTCTCTTGCATCCTAGCATAAGCATTTCTTTCTTACATCCTAGCATAAGCATTTCTCTCTTACATCCTAGCGTAATCATTTCTCTCTTACATCCTCGCATGAACCTTTATCTCTTGCATCCTAGCATAATCATTTCTCTCTTACATCCTCGCATGAGCATTTTTCTCTTGCATCCTAGCATAATCATTTCTCTCTTATATCCTAGCATAAGCATTTCTCTCTTACATCCTAGCGTAAGCATTTCTCTCTTACATCCTAGCATAAGCATTTCTCTCTTACATCCTAGCGTAAGCATTTCTCTCTTACATCCTCGCATGAGCATTTCTTTCTTACATCCTAGCATAAGCATTTCTCTCCTACATCCTAGCATAAGCATTTCTCTCTTACATCCTAGCGTAAGCATTTCTCTCTTACATCCTAGCGTAAGCATTTCTCTCTTACATCCTCGCATGAGCATTTCTTTCTTACATCCTAGCATAAGCATTTCTCTCCTACATCCTAGCATAAGCATTTCTCTCTTACATCCTAGCGTAAGCATTTCTCTCTTACATCCTCGCATGAGCATTTCTTTCTTACATCCTAGCATAAGCATTTCTCTCCTACATCCTAGCATAAGCATTTCTCTCTTACATCCTAGCATCAGCATTTTTTTCTTACATCCTAGCATAAGCATTTTTCTCTTACATCCTAGCATAAGCATTTTTCTCTTACATGCTCGCATAAGCTTTTCTCTCTTGCATCCTAGCATAAGCATTTCTTTCTTACATCCTAGCATAAGCATTTCTCTCTTACATCCTAGCGTAAGCATTTCTCTCTTACATCCTCGCATGAGCCTTTATCTCTTGCATCCTAGCATAAGCATTTCTCTCTTACATCCTCGCATGAGCATTTTTCTCTTGCATCCTAGCATAATCATTTCTCTCTTATATCCTAGCATAAGCATTTTTCTCTTACATCCTAGCATAAGCATTTTTCTCTTACATCCTAGCATAGGTATTTCTCTCTTACATCCTAGCATAGGCATTTCTCTCTTACATCCTTGCATGAGCCTTTCTCTCTTGCATCCTAGCATAAGCATTTCTCTCTTACATCTTCGCATGAGCATTTCTCTCTTACATCCTCGCATGCGTTTAATTCTTAGTTTATGCTTAGTCCAGGAGCCTTAAAATGACGATGCCATGACCCGGCATACCTCCCATTTGACCAAGTAAAGGTCATCCCTCCCTCAATTAACCAAGTAAAGTTAATTTCTCCTCTTTGCCTTGGGAGGTACTATCTTTACTTGATCCATTTGTGCTTACTCGAACTTTTGTAGGGTTACCTTTGCGACTTAACTGAGCTAAGTTCAAAACTTATTTAAATGCAAAAAATTCAAATTCTTCTCTATATCATTGATATTATACACCATTTATTCGCGTTTGCGTTTATTCTGATGTTTAAGTGGGCAAAAGATAACTTTAGGAATGGCTTGAAAACACCATTTTCATAACCTATGCAAAACAGATCATTCTTTTTTCCGCGCCAAATAAATGTGACAGATAGGAAAATTTGGAGATAAAGTCTGTCAGAGAGGATAACAATTTGCTTCTGACTCAATGGAAACGCGATTTCTTTCAAATAAAAATGTTCCGAAGAGAGTAATTCAGCCTTGATAATAAACAAAGTCTGCTGACAAAAAAGCTGCATGCTGTCACTTATTCTGATTTATCACCTTACGAACTTCAAAACTTTCAATAATTCCCAGGCTGACTTGGAAGTTGCTTGACAATTTTACCATTCGAAAGAGAATGTAAAGCAACATAAGGGTTTCAAATTTCGCTAGAATCGGCCGAATAGTTATGATATTGCCAAAACAAAATAAATCCCGGGCTAACCTTGGGAGGACTTTCGAAATTATATTATTTGAAAGAGAATTTAAAGCAACATAAGGGTTTTAAATTCCGTTAAAATCGGTCGAATAGTTATTATTTTATTGCCAAAACAAAATAATTCCCGGTCTAACTTTGGGAGGACCTTGTCATTTATATATTTCGAAAGAGAATGTAAAACAACATAAGGGTTTCAAACTTCATTAGAATCGGCCGAATAATTACAATTTTATTACAAAGACAAAAAAAAGCAAAACGGGGACCGACCGACCGACATAGAGAGATGTATATTCGCCCGCGACTAGACTCGCACGCGACTGAAAATATTTTCTGTCATTGCTTTAAAACTTCATCGCTTGCCGCATTAGAATAGGCTTTATATTTCAGAACAAAGTGTAAACGAATATTTTATGAATTGACATACTGTTGTGAAAGCAAATCTACGTAAAACTGTTTATCGCCATAAGTTTTTGTACATGATCTTTGGACATATTTAGGAACTTCTTATCCTGAATACTATCGTCACTACGTCTTGGCACCAGGGTATTTATAACTTCTCTTATATAACCTGAGCCATATCGTGTCATTTTCTTTTTATACGTTCTATAATTTTCTCTGTATATAAACTAGAAAACACCTTTTCATTAATATATACTTTGTTTTGTAAATCCTGCTCTTTAGCCGAATATCATTTCAATATAAAAAGAAAGGCTCTTTGAAGCTCAACTTTTCTAATGTCTGGGAGATTTTTTATTCCTTTATACATTTCTTAAGAACATTAATTTGGAAAAAGGAATTTTCCTCTACAAGTCTTAAAAAACATTTTAACTCTAGGCATAACTTTCGAAGTGGATCTTAATCCTCTGTTTACGATTTAGCTTTACAAGGTTTGTCGAGTGTTCAAGTTAAAGTTCAAGTCAATGAAAGTGAGGAAATGTGTGGTAGGTTAAATAGGTGTGAAGTAGTTTTCTAGGTTGCTCTGGTGTTGAGGCCCCTCCCATCCGTTTACTTTGAGTATCAGGATCCTCATTCTGTTGCTTACTCTTTCCATATTGTCTTTTTAGTGTTTCTGAGTTATGTTTTTCTTTCTCCCGTTTCTATTCTTCCTAAACAAAGCGTTAGAAATTTGCTTTTAAGTGTTGTGATGTAGAACTACGTTTTGGCCGAGCAAAGCTTGTTTTACTGTTTCCGGGTCGATTTCGGCATCGTATTCCCATTAATTTAATGGCATTGAATATTTCCTTGAGATACATCTCTACGGGGTAGGGAAACTGTTCTCATGCCTATTTTGTGAGATTGATGTTATCCGCACGCAACCTTTACTTCTTCCCTTTCTTTCCCTTGGGCATCTTTGTTTGCGCAGGGACTTCTGAGTCCGATGAGTCTGAAGACTCTAAGGAATTAGTAGTAGCCGAGCTAGCATTTTCTCTTTCTTCGTTGTCTACTTGTCTTTGTTTACGGGCAGTAGTTTTTACTTCAACTGTTTATTTTGTTTTCTCTTTCTTAGTTTTATTTCCAATTTTGGGGTTGTCTTTTCGGCTGTCGTCTTGTACCTCCTCTGTCTGTTTGTTTGAGACTATCTGCAATTGCAAGACATCCCCGGAAGTGGGTTGTCCGGGAACCACATTTGATCTATTCCGTTTTTTGCGAGTATTTGATTTATTTCTTTAGCGAATGTTTCTGGTCACCTAAGATTCATGACGTGTGCGTGAAGTATACACGTCAGAATCTTGGTCGAGTTTTCGCTCTTTAGTTTGAAGTAAGTCTTCTTCTTATCTTTTTATGATAGAGCCGCCTTTGCTGCTTGACCGTAGGTTGTATTGGATCTGCGCGTTTTCTTTTTGTTTCTTTAACTCTTGCTTCTTTTGGATTTCTTCTTCTTTGACAGGGCAGGCCATGGCCATTGACCTGTGTCCCTGCCCACAGTTTACACACTCTTCGAAGTTGTTTTCGCACGTTTTCCAATGGTGGCCCTTTTCACTGCATTTGGAGGATGTCTCCTGTGGCTCCTTACAGTCTTTTGTTGAGTGCTGCTACATTTTATAGCACCTAAAGCAGAAGTGAACCCGATTAAATTCCCCTTTTTCAATTTGATCTCCGTCGATTTGGGAATTGACATGAGTAGACCATGTTCTTTTGCCTTTTGGATCATTGTAGTCTCAGGGAAGACTACTTTAAAAACGTGCATGTAGTCGCTCTTGTCCCTCCTGTTCCTAAACTTGATCACTTTAACTACCTTGGCCCAAGTTTGTTGAAGCTGAAGCTCCTCTTTTATTTCCTTTTTTGAGTGTTGCCTGATGCATGGGTTGCGTCGCCGGCATACCACGCTCCTGTGGGGTAGAATCTGAGGTGGTATGGTGGGATGCAGACCAATTCCCCGAAGGACCTCAACTGCCTCTTCTTTGGTGATGGCCTCAATGTCCTTCTCCTTTTCTCATAATGCAAAATATCCTGAGGCCACCTCCAGCAGTCTTACCATGGCAATACTTAGTTTGCCATAAAGAACCTCGAATACTTTTTATCTGCTGAACTTGGGTTGTTCGTCGATTTCCCGCAGGGGGATTCTGGTCGTGTTATCCTGGGCCATCTCTCCGAGAGAGTGGCCCTTCGGGGCAATATTCTTTTTATTCTCTAAAATCGTTGGTTGTGGTATCTTGGATCGAGAGGAAATAGTTTGTGCTCCCTTGCTTCTTGCGGTGTTCATTTATGCTTGTTTGGGGTGACTTCCTCTTATTCGTAACTTAGCATCCATGAAGGTGAACTGCCAAATGCGATGGATGACTGATGATGGGTGAACCGGGGCGGGGGGGGGGGGGGCAACTCACGAGGTGTGAATGTGTGGCGAACTTTTTGTTGGTTAGCGTGGAATCAATCATCGCTAACTGCGGGTGCCACCCCTCGCGGGTTTGGGTATTAGACCGGCAGTCGGCATTCATAGAACGGGTGTTGCTTTCCTTTTATGGTCCTGACTGGACTCCCGGGGTAAAGGAGTTGGGGCGGGCCCCCACATCCTTTCCCGGAAGTTGCAGTCCTGCCCGTAGACCGGGTGCCCCTGACGCTGAGTTGCACTGTGGGCTACTCCTCAAACCAGCTTCCTTAGGTGCCCCCAATTATGACTATCACAAAGAACGTCATAGTTGGAACGATGCAGGATGACAAGCAGTCCAGTTTATTTGTGCTTCGTTACTCCATCGAGGCAGTGGGCAAGGAAGGGGGCGTAGGCCGGCATAAAGTCGCCTAGGAGCAGCTTGTAAAGATCTCTTTCTCAAAGATTCCCGTAGGGAAAGTGAAGAAAACATCAACGTTTTTCGGCTTGGCTTCCCCTTTTCTTTGCCTCATTTATCGGGTAAGAGAAAACTAGCAAATTATTGTTGATTCAATGAAGTCTTCTATCCGTCTTTGTTGAGTGAGAAAAGTCTCAGTATATATATTAGGAGACGCATCCTTTTTTTCTCACATGTTTGGACATATGAGTATGTAGCAGAGTCGACACGCTTCTTCCATCTAATGTGTGGCTAGTTCCCGGATCGAACCCAGATTTGGTTCGACTTTGCAGTCGCTGGCGTAAGCAGTAGCAACTTGAGCTACGAATACCTTATTAAGTTGTCGTTTCCTACTAAAAAAGTGTCACAAGAGAGAGTATAAAGAGTACAGATAAGTAGTGGACCGCTTACCAAAATGTAATTTTCCTTTTTCACAGACGCAAAGGGGGGCACCCTCTAGATTGTTACATCTGATACTTAAAGGAGCATTACACCTCCTCAGCCACAGTGCCCCAGCAGTCTCAAACCTGATTAAGACTACATATACCGTCTAGAATTACACTTGGTGCCTGCAGGACCGGCACGCCCTCACATCTCTAGAAGTCCAAACGTTCTAAAACTAGATTGGAACTGCCTAGGCTATCTTCCTTCCAGAGATTTTTGTTTTTATTTTAACTTTTTTTATATAATATAGACTCGTTGCTATTAATCTTCAAATTAATAAACAAGGCCGATTTTCACTTTCCTCATTTATTGCTCCAGAAGATAGGCAATTTTAGTCTTTTTTTCTATTCTACCCTAAAATCATTTCAGTGACCCTCATAAAACACCTATGGTCTTTTCTTGTTGAATATATATATATATATATATATATATATATATATATATATATATATATATATATATATATATATATATATATATATATAGAGAGAGAGAGAGAGAGAGAGAGAGAGAGAGAGAGGGGGGGGGTCTTTCAAGAAGAACGCTCGAGCTTTGTCAAGGCGATAGTGGCCATGTTGGTAAAGCGATATCTGGCAACCTCACTGTAAACTGTTTAGTAGTACTTGGCAAGTCACGATGGAAGGTTATAGCGTTGAACAGCGTGTGCAAATTATTAAATGTTATTATCAAAATTAGTGCTCCGTTCGACAAACTTTCCGCGCATTACGTGATTTCTACCGTCGCCACAGCGACGAGGCCCATTTTTGGATGAATGGATTTGTGAACAAGCAAAATTGTCGGATTTGGGACTAAAACAATCCACATAAGATACACCAGTATAAATTGTATCTTAATAAAGTCACTGTTTAGTTCGAATTTTCGTCTAATGGAATCATCGGTCCGTATTTTTTTGAGAACGAAGATGCGATTTCCCTAACCGTCAACGGCGAGACCTACAGATCGATAATAATCAACTTCATGTGGCCTCAACTGGATTATATGCCTGATATGGATACTGAAGACATGTGGTTCCAACAGGAAGGCGATAGTTGCCACACTGCGCACGCCACGAAAAACATTTTTCACCAGCGATTTCAGGGCAGGGTCATCTCGCGCGGCGGTGACGTCAACTGCTCACCGAGATCATGTGATTTAACGCCATTATACTACTTTCTTTGGGGCTACCTTAAATCGTAGGTGTATGGAATAATCCGCAAATAAGTGATGTCCTTAAAGTCAACATAACGAACACCATTCAGCAAATTCAGCCAGAAGTATGCGACAAAGTCATCAAAAATTGGGCCTCCCGAATACATTCCACCAAGCGAAGCCGCGGTGGACGTTTGAACGATGTCATATTCCACACTTAAAGCCATTAAATGTACTTTCAAATTTAAAATAAATTGAGTGCATATATCACACACTACTTGTTTTATTTACATTTAAAAATCATGCGAATTTATTCAAAGACACTTTTATATATATATATATATATATATATATATATATATATATATATATATATATATATATATATAATGGCGGTCATAATGATTCGTAGACTTAGGTTTGCATCAGAAAACTTACAGTAGTTTCAAACCAAATAATGGTAAGTAATGCAAGATAATTTACAGCATGGTTTTAAATTGTACATTAAATTGTAAATGTTAGGATTGATGAAACAGCAAGTTACCTGGTAAAGAGCAGTTTTGTTCCAAAAATATGGCGGTCAAAATGATCCTGAGAGCGTAATTCTATTAATTCTCTCTTTGAGACAACTAACAATTTAGGGGATAATTTACTTCCATAAATTTTTAGCACTTTCAGACATTACCTTTTCAAGTTACAGGCAGCAAACATGCCTAGGAAACCCATTACATCTGCCTATATCCAGGATCTAATTGTGAAGTTACGTCAAAAGGATCATTTCTCCATCAGGGCCATAGATAAAAGGGATAAAAGCTCCTAAAGTGTCGTATATAACAGTATATCACGCAATGAAACCACAGTGTGATTTCCACTGGTAGGACTAGGAAAACCTCAAAGAGAGATGATCAAGCCATCGTCCGTATTTCAAAAGAGACCGACACAAGACAGCAGCGAGAATTTACCGAGAAGTAAATAACTGTGGTCATTAGTGTCTCCAGGAAGACAGAATCACGCCACCTGACGGAAGCATTTTAAACTCTCGCTCACTAGCAGTCAAACCATTGATTAGCCCTAAGAACAAGAAAGCTAGAATCAAAGTACATTTTGTTGAGTTCAGATGGCAGGAGGTTGGTCCATCGAAGCCATGGCCTGCTCAGAGCTCGGACTTCAATCCGACTGAGAACTTGTGGAAGACGCCAGGAGATAAGTAAGGACAGGAACCCTAGGTACCGTCGAAGAACTTTGAGAAATATTACAAGAGGGAAGGATAAAAATATTACCAGAATAATATCTTCGGCTAGTGAGCTTCTATTTCAGAATATATTAGTGCATAATTGATAGTAAGTTGAACCTTCAGAGATCTATGCCTTATTTTTAGTATTAAAAACAGTACTAATGGTGTCTTTACGACTTCTAGTACTCATATATGATTTCGGTTTGGCGCGGAAACTACATATTTTTAAGATACTCCACCTTGATGGGGTTAAAATTTAAATTTAAAATAAGTCCGCCTGGGCTTCTTTTGATGTAAAAAGAAACAATGATTTTCGCATATTGGCAACATTTAATTCGACCTTATTTCAAAAAATGGCAAACCTGGGCGCAAGAACTCATAAACAACGCTGATTTCGAATTTAACAACAAAACTCGTTTGGCAATCGTTCCTGAATGATTTGGCTTGTGATTATTGTGCATTTAGTTTGCTGAACTTTACTAATAAGAACTTTGATAATTTCCTTTTATATAGCTCATGGCCTCATTTTGAAACCGAAGCATTTTGAAACCGATTTATTTGTATTGGCATTCGAACCTATTTCTAGGCTCTCGGTAGTCTTTTAATCTTTTGCATTGGCGATTCGGGTGTTTTTTCCATTTATCCCAAAGTGCTTCGTCCTTTAATTTCACAATTTTTTGTTATACTTGTTCCTGAGGCTCCAGCAAAGCGATCAGGCTGTAGAAGGGGGCTCTCTCCCATAATGGCGCATATTCATGTGCGGATGAACGAAACATGCAGCACGATATCGTTCAATTTGGAACCAAATACAATAGCAAAAACACCAGCGTCGCTAATGTATAAGATTGCTAGGCTTTCAAAATGTCAATGCTACTAGGTGTTTTAGGTTAGTTTTCGTTAGGTTATGTTGTAGTAACAACAGTACTAATGGTGTATTTAGGCATTTCAGTCATCATTTACGGCTTTGTTTGCAAATAGAACCGTACTCCGAGTGCTAGTATCTTAAAAATAATTGCTTTCTGCGCCTAAACGAAGCCGGAAATGGCGAGTACTGTTTTTATTACTAAAAACATGACGTAGGTCTTCTAAAGTTTGACTGATAGTAAAGGTCTACATACTAAGTACTAAAATATTGTAACAACTGAAAATTATTTATTGAGTAACATATCATTGTACCTTCTCATCCATGTATGTTGTCTTATCTGTCTCGATCATTTTGACTACCATTTTTTGGAGATAAAATGCATTTATCATGAATTACTTACCATTATTTGGTTTGAAGCTACTGTGTCCACATCATCATGGCCACTATTCTCTCTCTCTCTCTCTCTCTCTCTCTATATATATATATATATATATATATATATATATATATATATATATATATATATATATGTAATCACCCGATAGACTTCCCACAGGCCAAAATAATCTACCCATGTAAGGACTTCTGCAACAGAAAGGTCATTGAATCCACCCTTATTGATGAAATCCCCAACTTTAACCTTTCGGATGGGCAATCAAAATGCAGCCCCTACGTCAAAGATCTAATTTTAAAAGATATCCTTAATGAAATTAAATTTACGCCCCCTGATTAGGAACTTCAATTGGATCTCTCTAAACTATATATATATATATATATATATATATATATATATATATATATATATATATATATATATGCAGGAAGAAAACAACAGTGTTAGGATCAATTTATTTGCGAAACCAGGTTTCGACGGAGAGCCCCGTCATCTTCAATTGCTGGTGAGCTAATGAATACATAAAAATGCTTAACTTAGGGACACACAAATTTACATGTTTGAATGTAAATAGAGGGAAGGGGGTATGGGGCAGCAGCGGCATTTTTTAGTAGAGGAAGTCTAAATCTTCTGCTTATCAAAGGATTAGGGTTGAATACTGCCGATGGGCAAGTTTCGAGATAAAATTTCTAATTTATTAAAATACTAAAAGTGAACAGTGCAATTTATGGTGTTACTTAATGCAAGACTAAAATATTTCATTCATTTAGGATACATGGAGATATTGGATGCTGTTAGGTTATAATTTTAGGAAGAAAAGCGATTCTAATATTCGAAGTTCGTTGTCATGGGGTATTATTGAGTATTATACATATATATATATATATATATATATATATATATATATATATATATATATATATATATATATATATATATATATTAATGTATATTACATAACTACCACAAAATCTTAAGAATAGATTCATTACTTAGGATATCTAATGTGTTTATTTGAGGCTTCTGCTAGGGTAGCTTAAGGGTGTTTTCCTTTGATTAACAACAAAAATCAAATTAGGAGTTTTATATAAAAAACTATTTTCCAGCAATACTTTTATAATCAGTGCGTTTACCTTTCATTTTTCTGAATTTGCTAAAAATGCGAAAGAGTTATGAAAAAATATCTTTTGTGACCTGGAATATTTTATTCATTGACGATTCTATTCTTTATATTAGTATTCAAAATTAACCTTTAATTCAAAGTAATATACCATCCAATTTAGCTACTCTTCTAAAGCAAATATTACACCTAACCCTTTGACTGAATACGAAAAATTGTTTGAAGCAGAAATTCACCTTTTCTCCGATGGGAATAAATAATAAAGACAGACTCTCGTCTTAAGCTTTTGTCTAATTGCTGCATCTGTGTATTATTTTAATTTAAGAATTTATTATACCCCAAATTTTAGAAATTCAGTGGGAATATTCAATATAAAAGTTAATATGTAAATTTTATGCCCAAACTTTTAGGTGCATGAATAGCAACATTTATTAAAATATATTTTTCCTGCTTAGAAATTCCTCGCATAATTCACTGTTATCAGTAAAATGCCTGAAAATAATTAAATACAGTTAAATAAATCTTGTGAAAGTATGAAAAGAGTTGGCAGAATAAGAGCTAGGAAGAGTTTGACGATCTATATTCTGCTGGAAGTTTTTATATTAGTAATTAGATCTAAGTATTGCAGTGGCTACTCCTGGAATATTTAATGGCGTAGGTAGAAACGAATCAATAAGACACAACTAAACAATATCATTTCTGAAAATTTAGTTGGTGAACTATGTACAGAACTACAGAAACAAGGACCAGCAAAGACCCTAAGATCCGCTCAAGGCCAGTCCGCTTACATAAGATGTTAACTACCAATTTCTAACGTTAGTGTATCATGCTTTTTTTCTTTTTTTGTACATGAGTTTTTGTTGTTGTTGTTTTTTAACTATTTCAACTCTACGGTACACACTTATCAACATGTGTTCCATTTGTATATATATTTTTACATGATTTTTTTTTTAAATATCTCTATTCTACTGTACACACCTATCTACATTTGAATCTTTTGACCTTTCTTTACATTCTTTTCTAATTATTTCAATTCTACGGTACACACTTATCTACATGCGTACCCTTGACATGCAAATTCAGCTATCCCTCAATTATATCAACACGCTTCTTTGAACCAGGAGAAGGGGGTTATAGGACAGTACTCTCTTCTCCCGCAGGCTTTACCTGCTAGTGATGAAAATAATATAGGTATAGGACAGACAGGAAAAGAAAAGTGGAATTCACATTCCCTCCATGCAGGGAGGGGTCGCTGGAATCTTTTTATTGCTCATTTCATTTTATTTTATTCCGACTCCTTATTTCGTATGACGTTTTCTTCTATGCTTCTAATACGTTATATGTATTTGAACTATTGAAGTACTCATCAAGTCGGTTTTGAACATATTAACTGACGCGCTTTCACTACACGGTTATTCCACGTTTGCGTGATTTTAAACGTGAAGTAATTTGGGGCTATAATAGAGTTAAATCGTTTGTTCACTTATTTTAAACCATTTTTGGCGTGTGTTGGCCCTTTCGTCCAATATTAGTAAATTCTTTTAAGATTTTGAATACTTCGATTAATTGTCCACGTAATCGCCTACTTTCAAGTCATAGTAGGTTTAATGAGCGGAGTCTATCTTCGTACGGGTTGTTTTGGCTTCCAGGAACTATATAGTTTACTAACCCGATGTTGCCCTCTTTCTAACTATGCTATATCCTTATTTAGGGAGGGACACCAAAATTGAGCTGCATATTCGAGGTGTGGGCGCACGAACGATTTGTATAGTGGGACGATTATATATTTCGATTTGAAAGTAAAATTCCGAGCAATATATCCTAGCATTCGGTTTGCTCTGTTACAAGCTTCTGCGCATTGTTTTGATACTTTAAGGTCCTCCTAGATTAAAATCCCAAGGTTTTTTTCTGAGTTAACAGATTCGAGAATTTGGCCTTTCATATGGTATTCTAATTTTAAGTTATAACATCCTAAATGCATGACCTTGCATTTACCTATGTTGAAGCCCATTTGCCATTTATCCGCCCATTCGAAAATTTTATTAAGGTCTCTTTGCATTTGCTCTACACCAAGTCCTGAAAGGGCTCGGCTTTCTAGCTTTGTGTGATCTGCAAATTTTGAGATCCTACTAAACACTCCATTATCCAAGTCATTAGGTTTCAGAAAAAACATTAAGTTTTATGATCGAAGAGGTTATCTTAGGAGAACCAATAGCTTACCTTATCATTTAATTTGCTTCTTCTGTGGGCTCATCTCTCTCATTGTTAAATTATCTCCCGTCTACACTGGACATATCTCGTCTGACTTGAGGAAACTAATTCGAAGTCAAAGAGTGTTGCGTTTAATGTGCTTAACCAAGGATATATATGATGGTTAAAGAGGTAGAACAATCGTTACGATGGAAGCTTTGGCTTAAATGTGAAAGCATAATGGCTAATAATATGAACCGACAAGAATCGGACTCGTGAAAATAAGTTTTTTTATAGGGAGATTGCCTCCGATTCGAATGAGTTTGGATATTGAGCTCCAAATATGTGAGTAAAATTGGAGCTGAGGGGTCCTTAACCAAACTGTCAACATCTAATTCCCATGAATAGAAAATTGCATGCGATTTGCTTGTGGAAAGGTAATAATGTTGAGTAAACTTTGAGCCTATTCATACAGTAAAGAAAGCACTGCAAAAAAATACGATATTAGGAACGATTTATCTAGAGATTATTTCCATTTATTTCCACGATATTCAGATGTGCACTTCAGTGGACCCGTAATATCTCGAACTCTATCATTAACAAACACGAAATAGTTGTATTTTATATACTAAAAGCAAGAAAATAGAACCATTGGCAGAGTCGTGATCGAAATCCCCTGTTTCAAACTCGTGCTGTGAGAAGTCTTATGTTTAGGATTAAATATCCCAATTTATTTTATACATTTCACTCGATTTTACTTACCAAGAAACGCTAATTAATCAAAGCTATCTCCTTCCTTCATCTTAATTTTTTTGAATGACTGTATGGGTTATTCCTAATTACATAGGTTCCTAAAGGTCTCCAGAATGAAATCTCATTTTATTTTTAGGAATATTACATTGGTATTAGGGAGATATACCTGAATGCTTTCTTGAAGCTCTCTATTCCTTAAGCAATGAATATCAGTAAAGGAATTTTTAAGATCTCAGGATTTATGTAAGTTGTTATGGATGCAAAATCGTGTACTTGATATCTGTACATGTCTTGTATTCCACTTCTTTTTTATGCATGGCAAGTAAAAAGAACTTGCTTCTTGCGTTATGGCATTGAAAGAGAGACGTGCCATCTCATCGAGCAACCCTGACTGAATAACGAAAAAAATAAAGCCTTAAACAATTAGGAAATTCTCTTCCAAAGTTATTGAAGGTAACAAACACTGGTAGGTACATTGTATCAATAACCACTTAAGATTTCTAAAAATCTGGGTGCTATATTTTCTCCCAATACTTTTCCCCCATGGTTTCTATAGTAAAATATACATTTCAGTTATTCTTGATGTATTATTGTTTGGATCGGGACTAGGGAGTATTTGGTAGTAATATTTCAATTTGGGGTATTTAAGTCTTAAATATATAAAATAATTGTATATTTTCAAGCAACCAAATAACTAAGATCAGTATGCTCATCATTTTATAATGTCATATAAATGCAAAAGCCAGTTTTTTTTTTAATTGCTTGTGTAATCATTTACACCTGATTCGAATAGGTAAGATGCAAATCCAAGTTAAGTTTGTCACATCAACTCATAATAATAACACCAGAATCATTAAACAACTAATTTAAAATGAGAATATATCTCGCCCCTCTGCTGGCAATTTTATGCGTTTTTAATGAATGGCAATTTAAGTAATTCAAAATGTCAGTTGATTTCAACTTAATTAAAGAAATCACAAACAAATCTCGTATTTTATTCTGGCGTTAAACAAAATACATTAATGTGAGTTTGCAATGATGTGAAATGGAAATTTTTCATAACTTTTGCTAATCCCCAAGAAATGAAAATTGTTTTTTTCCCTTGCCAAAATACAATTGAGATGAGATACGACCTAAGGGAGGCAATGAACTCGCAATGATATCAGCATAGCTTCAGGTTTCCACATAAGCAAAAGTTTGGCAACCTCGCATGGTAGCGTTACGTTTACAAATACCAAAAGATGTATTAGAAATATAACAGGAAAATAAGGTATATGGACCAGCGATGTTGTGACCGGCACATAAACCATAGTTAGTCGTTGTCGAAGAAAGAGAGATCGAGGAAGATTTTGTTTAAAGGAGTAGTGTAAATCGAGAGTTATCGGGAAGAGCAATGTCCTAAGCCCATTGGCAAACTCCCGGCGAGATTAGCCGAGAATTTCTTCGCTTCAGTTATACCGTCAAAACCCCGCCGCCAAGCTATAAACGCCGAGGCGGTGAGGCAGGGCTTAATTGCTTCCGTTAGCAAATATAGGAGTTCCGGAGAACGCCTATATATTCCCCGTCACAAAATTAATCGAGGAAGTATTCCGTCAGAATCCGCCCAAGGAAGAGTCCCGAAGACTTACCTCCACCCCCTACCCGAAGGAGAAGATCTCAGGTTGTGGTGGTGAGCTGTCTCTACGTTTCCCCGAGTGAGCCAATACAGAAGGTATTCGGCGGCCTCTTTTAAGACGTATCTGGAATCACCCACTTACGGCGCATATCTTCGAGCGATAGAACACAGTGTCATACCGGCCCGCAGCTAGGATCTTATTTGGAACGACGGCGTCAGAGTCGAAGGACCCATCTAGAAAAAGCGCACAGTCTCGGCCCCTCAGGAGTGTTTCCTTCCAGCGTCTACAGGAGAATCTTTCCCTTTTGAACGTTTACCTAGAGAATCTTCTCCGAGCGTCTACTTGTGCCCCCCCCCCCCCCTATCAAATAGTAAGATATTTACACCTTTCCTTACCTCGTCGAGGCGGTGCGATGCCCTCCGACTAAGACTCGTCAATTAGTCTCCTCCTGAGTCATACCGGATAACTAAAGTGAATTATTGTGTCCCTAAGGCTAAGATTCCATTCGTAGTTTCTTCCTAAACCCTATCGGTGACGTTATTCCTTTACTCTGTTACTAACTTCCTCTAAAGGTATAAAAATCCAACGAGGGCATGGCTGCTAAAGTGTTTCGTAAATAGAAATGTGGGATGAGAAAATATGTGAAAGATATTTAACTCGTATACTTAAAAGAGGAAACTACTCTGGGTAATTTATGTTTCGCTATTTTTCAGACCCCTCCCCCCTTTCTCTTTAATTAATGCTGCCATTGGCATGGAATGGAATTAAATAATTGCTACTTTTCTGGAAATACTGCTCTATTTTACCTCTAAAATAAAGGATGAAAGGCAAGGTCGGCTTCGCGTCTGCGCAACAGGTCAAAGTGGCGTTTAAAGAGGCGTAGCTGCAGCAAAATTCAGCGATGCTTCCCTCTTTACAGCATGTCGGGAATTATTTATCCTTAATTAGGTGAAATTTCCATAATAATGCTAGAAGAGTGTGCCATATTCGCATGGTATAATTCCACCGCCTCTTTAAAAACTGCCTATCACAGATAAACTTCTCGCACGAACCTTTGTATAAGTTGCACGATTCCTTCTTGCCTAATTCCTTATCAGCATCCCACGCAGTCTACCATTTTCAGAGTTTGAGCTCCTTTTCAGACTAAAAAAATATAGAAGCGGGTAATAATGTTTCATTTCACTGTAAAAAAAAACATTTATATTTCCTTAGTACTACTCAGCTCTATTTACATCTTGTTAGGTTAAATCAAGCTTCTGGTAAAAGTTGCGAGGCTGTGAGTGAGACATGTGTGGTCATTTTGACTTTTTAAATGTAAACTTTAATGATGAATGAACTTATAATGAAGAAAAGCGATTACTCTTATTTTTCTAAGCAAATATTATTACAACTAAACGAACGATCCAATGCGTAAGAAAAAAAACAATGATTAAAATATAAAAAAATGAAGAATATTTTGTAGAAGTATCTCCGTCGCCGAATACATAGGTAAAAGCATTCACAACTATATTTGATTTAACAAAAAATCGGTGGTTCAAACAAAACAGCTAATAACTAATATTTTATTTTTTAAATATAAATTTTTATGTTTTTTATAGTAAAATGGGGCAAATAACTAGAGTAAGTCATGAATAGAAACAGTATCGCTGTGTTACAAGGAGTTACAAGGAAAGAAAGTACTCTAGGAGACCTTACGATCCATTCAAAGAGGGTACCTTTGGACTAGCAATCGAGCGAGCACATGGCTGCTCAATTGTTTTGCGTCCCTAAATGGCCACTTTTCAAGACTTTGTCTAGTCTTGACTTGAACTGGTCAACAGATTCACTGTGGACAACTTCCACTAGAAGTGTGTTCCACTTACCGCAGATACTGCAAGTGAAAAAATTTCCACAGAGGTTGCGGTTATAACGCTTCAGTTCAAGTTTGAAGCCATGATTGCGCGTTCTGTTCTCACTTAGTGTGAAAATATCCCTGTAGTCAACATTGTCGAACCCTCGAAGTATTTTGAAAACTTCGATGAGCTGACCACGCAGTCTATGGGTTCCCAGTGAGAACAAGTTTAATTCTCTTAGTCTATCCTCGTAACTTTTATGTCGGATAGAGTGAATCAGCTATCCGAAAATATTTATTAGGTGTAAATTCGACTGCGTTATAAAAATGGAATGTAACTCTTCTCTAAATTGATGCTTGCCAAGTTTTACTAATAGCATAAAGTTTGCTATTAGTCTTAAAATTCTGAATAGTTACGTTAATATAAATTTTTAAATAACTTTTCTTTGCGCTAAAATATTACGCAAACAAATGGTCACAAATTGAAATTAAAGCGTTACCAGACGGATATCTTCGGAAATTCAGCTAATGTAATTCAAAGCACTTCAATAAAAAAATTAAAAATAATTGGCTAAACCTATTTAATTGTTATAACACCTATATAATAGCACACATAATATTTTTTAAAATTTCATTTTATTATAAAATTCAGGCAAAAACAAAGGAAATTGACGCTATACCTAATGAAAAGCATAGTATCAACTTTATATTTCTTTTTTACTCTAAAGGTTCCCCAAAGATCTTACCGTACCTTACCTCATTTTCTACAACGAACCATAGAACAGTTCTAAGAGTCTTTGCTAATATTGATTTTATAATCTTAGCAGATTTCAAGGATACACCCATCTTCGCTTTTTGTTAATTATTAATTTCGGGATGCTTGGAATTTTTAAACATTGCGTATAACAAACTCAACCAAAAAAATAGAACACTTGGATTCTTTGCGAGAAATTATGAATACAAGAGTAGAAAAATAGTACTTACATTGATCAACACAATCTTTTCTCTTCAAATTGAATATGTAGCTTGGATTTAGTTGAGTTTTAACACCTTAAGCTCAATTATTGGAAGCTATGAATCAATTACTGTCATCGCTCTTATACAATACGCTGATTTAATAAAGAAAATAAAGGTTAGGGAGGTAAAAGTTAAAAGATTAAGGTTACATTGATTCGTCTTAAAAAATGTAGCAAGAAAAGGGCCTAAAAACAGGAGATAATGAAGATATAATATATGATTACATATCATAATAAGCTGGGCTAATATGTAAATGATAATGTGTAGTAGAAACGTACATATTAAAATATTCGAGCAAACATTGTAAATAATCTAACCGCAAAATAATCGTCAAATGAAATTCTTATCGAAATATAGAATAGAATTAATTGAAAAATTTGATATATGTATAACCACGATCGTTTAAGTTGCTTTTTATTTCTCATTGGGGACCTATATTTTCACTAGGGATCAGAAAGGGGGTAATGAGATGACTAAACCCTACATGGAGAAATGAAATCGAAAAAATCGGAATGCAAACATGCCCTGTTGCTGGTATTAGATAAAAAAAAATCAAGAACTTCAAAAGACACCGATCTTCTTTAAATAACAATTTCTACATTCACCATATCAAATTCTTTAGCATTTTTTAACAATACAAACTTTCTAACGTTTGTCGCAAACAACTTTCAGATAATAATACAGTATTTATTTCATATTTTGCAATGTTTGTAACTATATCTACAAAGTTTTGCTCAACGATCTCAACTTATCTTCAGCAAACTCAGTGATGTTTATGTTCCGACATAACAAACTTTAATTCTGAAGATTTGTTCAATTTGCACCGTTCGTATTTCGGCCGATATCGCAATTTCATTTAGCTCAAGTTTTGCGTGCAATAGCATTGCTCGCGTTTCAAAAACTTGTCAAGATTTCAAGTATTACCGGTATTTCCATCAAGGTGCTTTTGTTCTATCAAATCAGAATAATGTGAAGTTTAGTGTTTACATTTGGACAAAACATTGACGCTATTTATTTCAGGAAAGTGTAGACACAAACTTTTAACCTTCTATTGAAATAGTCATGAGTAAAAAAAATTTGACCGCTCAAAAGGCAAAATAATTATACAAATTAGATCGAATTAAGTAACAACCTTGTTTAGTGAGTCTGTTTATGGCTTTTTAACATTTATCTATATACCTTATCATATGGTATTATAAAAGACTTAGGTGATTAGTTACCAAGTAAGGTTTTGCATAGAGCTATCAATTATCTGGTCTAATTATATATTTGGACTTAGATGGTAGGCCACATTTGAATATTAGCTTCATAAGAAACTAAACGAGGAAACGTTTTAATGAAGAATGCACTTTTTATTCTATTCACTGCACGTTTCAAATTAACTGTATCAGATTTATTAATGACGAGAAAATTTAAACAAATGCTATAATAGTTTTGCGGGTCACAGAATACTTTGTTGTGGTTTCTTTCGTCCCGGAAGCCGTCACTTGAATATTTGCTTTTTTTTCAAAAATAGAATTCAGAAGAAAATAAAATTGAGACTAATTTAACCAGGCAATGGCTTCGCCACTCACGCCTACAGGGGGAGCTTGCGCTTCGCTCATAAGATTAAAATTTAAAATCTAAAAAAAAGCAGTCATGGTTAAATTTTTAGAAATTTTCTGAACTTCGCCAATTATAATAATTTTAAAAAGGAACTCTAAGCTAAATTTGCCCCCTTTCCAAATATGACGTTGCTAAAATATAGAGTTATAGTATAAGAAGATATATCAAAATAAATTTTATGAACATCACCATTTATAATTCTTTGGGATTTAAAAAATTCACAAAATTTTGTTACTTATATTTATTTCTGAACTTCATCATTTTGTTTGTTGATATTAGAAAAGAATTATTCGAAATAACGTTGATAAAAAACATAAGTCATAACCAAACTAAGATGAAATTATTATTCAAATACTCAAAAAAATCCCCTTCTTAAATTATAGAGTTAGTGATGATGATGATGATGATTGAGTAACGTAAACCTACAACGCAGCTCACGCTAGCCGAGTGAATACAGCGTTGTTGCGCTAACTTTGTGGTATGGGGTTCGATCCCGGCATGAAGGGTCACGGACGTCAGTGGACGTACAGATTTTGATACCAATTGGTGGACGCGGGGTGCTCATCCGTGTATTCGGGTGGGTAGATCCTACAATTCTCATCACACACATAACCAATTACAACAATGCTTTCTTTCCTCTCCCATCTTAGCAGGACAACGCACAAACACACTCTCTGTTTCAAGGAACCCTGCCGATGGGTATCTGTATCCACATACCTCTGACGCAGAAAAGGTGCCTGTGCCCCGGGGCGAAGAAGGTTCTACCTGAACCCTATTTGGTGTCAAAACATAATACTTCTGGGTACCTCTCCTCAAAGAGGATCGACTTCCGGTATCTTCGGGCTCACTAGCGATTGTCCTACTGACCTTTATGTCTATTTCATTATATGGTCGAGGATCCGCCTGTATAAAACCAGATTGATGAACCACCACTACTATTACTACACCTATAGCAAATGTAAGTTGTGGATTAGCTTCCAAACAACAAATAATTACTTTTACAAAGGTGGTGTCAAATGCGAGGTTGCTTAACTGAAGAGAAACAAAAATCTCCATGCTTTTATATATTTAAGGTGTTTTTCCTCTAATATTATTCATAGGACCTTTTATCAACTTTGCCTCACTTCTTTCGCATCTTTCGCACGTAATCTGATGCTTTAGTAAGTATTTTCCAACAGTAACCGGTTGTAGCTTCTCACCTCACTTGTAGTATTGAATGGCAGAAATACTTGGGAGGAAAATTTAAATTTCTTAACCATAGTTTGCCATTTATTCCACGGCAAACCTCTCAACTTAATTTTCCTAACTATAACCCTCTAACCCGTATCCAGTTCTTGACTGTTTAAAACAATAAAGAACAAAACAAAAGCAGATACGGTTACTCTGCACTATTTGAAAAAGGCCCTTGCAAAACAAATGCTAAAGTTAGGAGACTACTCGAGAAGAAAGCAAACGAGAAGAAACGTGACTCTATGAACCCAATCAAATCTGCATTGAAGCATACATCCAGTTTTGAGGGATGTAATTGGGGGATATGTTTGGTTGTAATACTGTGTGACCTTGCACAAGTTCCATCTTCAGTAATCCTTCTCTCTCACGAGTCATTAAAGTGGATTGCAGAATTGAAAAATTGCTTCATTTGACCGTCAAGGGACCTACTGCATATTTAAGGCAAAGGACCCAAGTATTTGAAAGGGTCGACATAAGATGAATCGCTAATAATAGCTGTGGTTTTGCTCTCTCATTTCCTCACAAGAATAAGCCCAGTATCCTCTTCTATTTATTCTTGATTTTCTTTGTCAAAAAACACTGGATTTTATAAATGCTATCCTCCTTTTCACCAAAATATATAGTAGATATTTTCCATTATTTATTTCTTTATTGGATTGCTTTTATTTTCTACTATTCCACTCCAGAGATTTTCTTTATTATCTTTTTATGGGCTTCCATTATAGCGTATTTCTTACTGGATTGACACTTAATCCATACGCCCCTTTACAAATACGTAGGATAGAACCTTTTGATAAGCACCGCAATCTACTTTAACCTTTTACTAAGCTACATTAAAAAGCACAAAAGAACAATAAAAATCTAAGAAGAACAGGATGCTCGCTATGGCGTCGGTGGTAGGCTCGCCTCCCTCAGGCATCGGGGCATTTATCCAACACCAAAGAGAGTCAAATAAAATTAAAGAGGCCAGCCTAGCCTCCTCCAAAAAGAATGTCTCCAATTCGAAGACGACAGAAAGCAATCTGAAACCGCACAACAATAAGTAGATAAGTCTATGGGAAGGATAAATTGATTTCTGCCATGCAGTTAGTCTGAAGAAGAACGAAACGCTAGTCTGGTCGCCCATGCCTTGTGGACTTTTTTTTCGAGCGTTCATTCCCCTCAATCACTACATATTCAGAAACCCAGCAGAAGATAACATTGACATACCCCAAGCTTGCCGCGACCGAGAAGTCACAGATACATGGAACCAGAATACGCAAAGATTACAATGCCCTGAGAGTACTAAGGGCATTTTGGAAGTCACTATAGATCACGATCTGTTCTCCGAACGAGGCACAACGTGTTTTCTCCCATAGAGCCCCGCGGACTTCAAACAGAAGGGATCCAGCATAGAACCAGTCTCGAATTTAAGACATGAAGCCACTCATGTACACTGGTACATATTCAGCCTAACAAGGTATGCTCCAAAAAGGTTCAACGCAATACTCAGTCCACTATAGAGCAAAGAATTCGCGAAAAAAATATTAAAAGGTGTTACCGTCCGTGATGGCGTCTTTGGCAGAACCACAGGCGCCACCGTAGAGTGAGCTACACTGGCCTCTCAAAGGAACTTTGTAGCTCTAAACTCAAAGGAATTAGGATATGACTGGCGTCTCTCGGCTACATGAGCATCGTCAAGATAGGTCGCGGATGCCGTGAGATCGGTTGTGACTGAGGGAGACGGCGGGCTCACGCGTATAAGCGCCCAATGCACTGTGAACTGCATAGAACAAATGGCATCTTTTCAACATGGAAAAAGATGTCTTAATAGGAGAAATGTGAAAGGCACCGTAGGACAAAAGATGCTGATATGTTGGATCGCACCCACCTTTCAAAATTTAGATTCGGCTGCGGATGCGAAAACTTGCATCCATAGTCAGGTTTTGAGCGAAAAGAGGAACTATGAGCAGCAAAGCGGTAGCCCTATCAGCGCTCCTATTTGCTGACCTTCACAAAACAAAGAATATTCATGGCGCGGCTGCGGATATGGGCCTACCAGGTGAGGCGTCGGTCAAATACACGACTAAGGAAACGGCGTAATTCAACCATTTCCAGGCGAACCTAGTTTAGAAATAAGTCTGGGGCGTAGCCAAGGAAATCCTGCCTCTAATCCTTTTTGATCGCTGTCATACCTCTGCAAGAGGATTCTTCCTGTTCAGTGAAGACACGGCTGCCCACCAAAGAGATGGGTGGGTGTGCTTCAAAACATACATGAACCTAGCCTCAGTTCAACGAAATTCACCGACGGTGAAATCGTTCGGGCAGTCTTTATAGCGTATCTCGAGATATCGCTTCTGGCTGAGATAGGCCTCATATGCGGCATAACACCAAAGAAGTGGACGTCGTGGCAAAACGTCTAGATGTTCTAGAATTACTAGGATTTGCCAGAAATGAACTCAACTGCTTATCAACCGACTTAAACTCCTCGACTGAATGAATGATAGACTTAAACTGACGTAATCAGTAGAAACAGTGATTTTTATTTATTTAAATAAATGACAGAGTGCAAAGACACTGTCGTTCGCGTTAAGGTGCCATAAGTCAGCCTCCTAGAAATGGTAGTTGAATTTGAAAGTGGTCACTACCATAAGGGTGATCGACCATCTCCCACCCAAAATAAGAACAGAATCATCATGCCGTATATAAGTCGCGCATCATCCTGCCAATCTCCCATCCCATTGTGGTTAGGTAGCAAAGATTTTATACACCGGAAGTTTGGGCAGGTACTAACAACTGTAGCAATAAATAATTTATAGAGAAACCAGGCAATGGTTTAGCCCCCCCCCCCCCCTCCTCTCGCCTGTGCGCTTCACTACTAAGATTAAAAGTTAAAATCTAAAAAAAGCAGCAATGGCTAAATTTTTATAAATTTTCTGAACTTCACCAATTATAATAATTATAAAAAGGAACTCTAAACTAAATTTTCCCCCTTCCAAATATCACGTTGCTAAAAATATAGTTATAGAAGAAGATATATAAAAATAAATTTTCGGAACTTCACCATTTGTAATTCTTTGTGTTCTAAAAGTTCACAAAATTTCGATACTTATATTTATTTCTGAACTTCACCATTTTGTTTTTTTGATATTATAAAAGAATTATTAGAAATAACTGTGATCAAAAAAACATAAGTCATAACCAAACTAAGATGAAATTATTATTCAAATACTCAAAAAATCCTTTACTTAAATTATAGTTAGTGATATTGGAAGAAAAGGGAACCAAAATTTCAACACTAAAAGTATGCTTCTGATTTCAGGACTTATTATGAATATCTTTCAATTCTTTTTGTTTAGACGGTCAATTGAGGTGAAAATAACTATAGATATATAAAATAAATATGAAATTACAGAAGGTTAAGAAAGTTATAATGATGTCCTGCGGCAAATTCTCCGCAATATATTTGATAATTAAAATTGTGAGACCTTTACTCAAGAAGTGCGGGAACTTCTTCATTCCATTAGTAGTCTAGAGCACCCCCGGTATTGCAAACGTCCTGTTTCATTCTCTACGGCGCTCTCATCAAAGATCACAATGATAGTTTTGATGCAGTTCCTCACATTTTTATTGTTTTAACATAAAAATGTGTGTTTATATTATAATGCTAATTAATGTGGCCGCCCTCGGCGACGAGCACGCGCTCCAAGCGATACCTGAAAGCCGCGCACATGTTGTGGACGATGTCCTCCATCATGCTGGTCCCCATGTAGTTGACGGAGGATTTCAGCTCGTCGACGTTGCTGTGGCGGACCTTGCATGACTTGCCCTTGACAGGCGCCCCCACACTGAAGTCGAGGTGATCGAAGTGGGGCGACTACAAAAGCTAAAGGTCACAATGATACCAAAAGTTTACATTGATAATAAAAGTTCATGTTTTATCCCAACCACTCTTGCATAGTATTGGCTGGGACACCGACCTGGTGAAAGACGTAATCCGCCCTCTTCGTGATTTTTCTTACCCAGGGAAGGACTTTTGTGCCTAAAATGTCCCTGTATTCCTTTTGGCGAGCTTGAAGCTGGCTATATCTTCACGACATTCAAACTAGGACGGTGAGCATTATCACGAAAGAAGCCATGTGCTTGGTCGTGGATACATAACGTACCTCGGAGACGTCGTGGCCGAAGCTTAGGACGCGGTTTTTCTGTTTTTTGATGAGCTAATTGATCGTGATTTTTTTTTCATCATAAATATGAGAATTCATTTGCCCTGAATACCCGGCGTTTTTCTCGCATACGGTCGGGGAGCATAGGCCTTTACACCCACACCAAGCTTTTGCCACCCGTCTCTCTATCGGCCGTGAACAATGTGGCCACCGAGATGTTCTTTTTCTTCGCGAGCTCAGTCATTTTGAGCTTGGATTAAGTTCGAAGGCTTTTATTACAGCAAAACGGTTGAAAGCTTGAGGTCTCCCTGAACGAGGTCGATTTGGAGGGTCATCCCCGTTCCTGAGACTCTCCGCGTTTCTGTAGCCGGTCATCTGGCTGATGTTGATCCACTTGGCGATGTCGGACTTGTTGTGGCCCACGCGCAGGAGGGCATAGATCTTGATTCTTTTCACTTCCATCTTGACACACTTGCACACAATGGAAAAGACTTTTAATCAAACGTGCTGGAAAAGTAGAACTTTAAGTTTGTTTGGCGGGACTTTTTCTATCACACACGTAAATTTCTCGAAAAATAAAAAAAGTGTAACAGAGCTTTTGAAAGATCCTGTGTTTAAAACGCTCTATTCAAAGGAAAGTTTCCATTTTTGGAAGATTAATGATTGTCTTCAATGATTCAAGATTTTACAATGTGCTTGGAAGAAAATTCGTTTAAAAGATTAAAAATTTATAACAAACAACCAACCTAGGTAAAGCCACAAAATACAAGAAACTTTGGTAAACATGAAGATCGGTGGCGCGCCCGAAAAGTGGGGGTTTTTTGCGTGTATGTTTCGTTCACCCGCGCATGCATATTCATGCGCGTTTGATTAAATAAAAATGTTAAAAAAACCGTTAGAACATTATTCTATGAACAATTATGATTATATACTGGGGGCCTATGCTCCCCAGATCCTCCCTAATTGATTACAACTCAGGATCATCGTAGGGGGGTCCCTCGCAGTGAGAAACCCTCCACGAGCAGTCCCCTTAAATTTACTCCAAAAAGGTGAAACATATTACAACACGGACGAAATATTTTGCGTCCCATCGTTCGCACCGCCGATCTTCATGTTTACATCAAGGAATCTTCTTTGAAGATAGGCAGGAGATAGGACCAGGAGCACATCAGCACCTTTCCTGAAATTACCCTTATTGACTCATTCAATAGATTCATAGAAGCATCTATGCCCAACGGTCAAATATGGCGATGTATTTTATTTTTTCTCAGGCTGTGTTGATCAGTGATAAGAGTTTGTGGAATCTGTTTGTAACATTACGTTAAAAAGAACCAAATACCTATAAAAAGAATGATCTTAGACAATAATATCACAGTCAAATAGGAAACTAGATTTAAGAGTAAGTTTCTTTCATTTTACCAAAAAAGGAGGCAAAGAAATGCCTCGTATCGAATTCCTCTGTTTGTTAGACCCTGAAATTGGTCCTATATATCGCTCCTGGCTACTACTACTAAACAAGCCTTCACCTTCCCCCCGTCCCCCCCTTGATTAAACAACATCGCATTCATACGTGTTCAATCAATTGCACATAACATGATCAAAGCTAAATCAGACTCAAGTTTCAGAAGCTATTAATGTGTGCATTTGCAAGTTACCGCACTTAGAGTGTGTCAAGTAAGGTCAACTATATGTTAATAGCTTAACCTAAATTATTCCAGAGGTTATTTTCCCATCCAAATTGCTAAATATCTATTTACGCCAAATATAAACTTGCCTTTTGTGGATAGAATTGCCGGTTGTGATATATGCTTCTCTTCTATAATGACCAATAACCGTCTCATCAAATTTATGATACCGTTTGCTAATATGAGGTTATTGCTAAGGAAATTGATTTCCTCATTTCGATAGATAGATACTGTTTTAACGAGGATTTTAATTTATGCACATTTCGCCTTAACATTTATTAAAACAATATTAATTTTCTTTGTTTACGACAGTGAATTATTCAATAGATATAGACATATTTCGTTAATGTATCTCATATGTATTTGTAAGAGATTAATCATTCCAGTTACTTTTTTGTTCAATTACATTTTGAGAGCTCTTCACAATGATTTTACTCTTTTGAATGCCATTAATTGATTAAAAAAGTAACTGGAATGATTAATCTCTTACAAACACATATATATCTTCATATATTGTACATTACCCGTAGGAAAATAATACTGCTCTGCACGGCTTTTCATCTTTATTTACAAAGACATCAACTAGGGGCTGAGAAACACTTTCTGAGTAAGTAAAACGGGTCGGATATGAGACACAATTCTTTGAAAAAAATCTGTTCAAATTTTGGAATTTTGTAGTGAAATGGATGTGGGCGAATCTCGTGTCATATTAAAGTTCCGCTCGTGTATAGCGAATATCATCTTGATACGAAGATATTGCGGATATATCAATAAAAGGTTTAGTACTTGGATTTCATGAGTAATTACTGTCTTCCCGTTCCTGTGTTTGTGATTTTTTTGTATAAAATATTATGCGATGAAAAATAGAAGCGAATTAATTGCTCTGTAGAATGCATCAGGACCCAAATCTTCTCGAACTAATCTGTGATACCAGGAAAAATAGATAGAATGGCAGTCGGGCGCGAGCCGTTGTTGCATATGGAGGTGTTGAAGGCGCTAGTGTACTTTTTTTTCTTTTACAACGAAAACGAACAGATGTGATAGATCTGGTGTATATTATGACGGTAAAGGGGATGTATGAGACGTAAGGTGTATTTCGCATGAGTTTAGACTTTGGGGGTAGCGTATGTCTATTCCAAAGCCGTCTTATTGGTCAGAATTTGAAATGCTTTTGACATTTTTCACAGAGATGAGTGTATTTAGGCGTAAACAACTTTACTTGTAATTATTTTTCCATCCCGCATACAATTTTGTATGTGTTTGCCAAACTTATAAATTCGCACCGATTTCGACCAAACCACAGGAAAATTCAATACACGAGTGCTAAATTTCTTTAAATTTTTGCTCAGTATTTCGTACATTTCAATTTGTTTCGCTATGGCTAAATAAGCGGCCATGTTTGCACTTGAACGATATTTCAATACATTTCGTGGATTTGCGGCGTTACTTGGAGAGTGTAAGAGAAAGATTCAGACCAAATGTCAAAAATACCATTTAAAAATCACCAATTTATATGTATTTGTGTATTGGGGAGAGATATTAGATTCGATCTGGAAGTAGGCATCTCAATAGTCTTCTTCCCTCGCATTTGTCTCCACTTTGAAGATTTGCCCTATCGGCCAGGCTTCAGAAGCCATGAGACTAATCTTTTGTAAGGCTTTATTAGGGACGAAGGGGTAATTTGAGTATATTTACGATAAGAGAGGCACTTTGAGAAAGTCTGCGTGACGTCACATGCACGAGGTTCCAAATACACAACAAAAATAGCATATATGACTTGAGGTAGTTTGCTTTATTTTACTCTTACAAGGATTCCAGCGAGAGCTTTCAATTTGGGGATAAAATTCCAAAAACCTACAACAAAACGAGGATACAAACCGGAAAAATGTTTATTGCCTGTGCTACTGAACAATTTGTAATCTAGCCAAACGATATTCGCCAACTGAGGCTAAAATTACGAATGGGGATATACTAAAAAGGATAGAGAGGTGCATTCACTCTCCAACAATTCCATACAAAGGTCACATTACCTTAAAGAATCCGCCTTCTTTGCGGGCTATATCAAAATAAATGGCTAAGCCAAATGACCAAAATTCCTACCTAAGCTACCAGTACAGTTAATAAATACTAAATCACCCACGAATTTTGCTCACTGTCCTATGGCTATTATCTCTCCCATAAAAAGTTACAAACAAATATCCGAAGACTATGAAATACCACGAATATTTAAGCTATTATGTTGTCTTTACCAAGATTATCTACCGGTATTATAGATTAAATAATTATAAAAAGATTAAGAGCTACTTTTAGGAGCATTCCTCATTTTATTATCTTATGGCTCTAGGTACTCTTACGCGATGTTGCAAAATATTGTACCATGCACGAAAGAATACCAAGAACATATTATTACATGCGTTTAATACTATTAAAAAGCAGATTTAAATTAAATCCCGGTTATGATTAAGTAAGAATCAACGATAAATTTAGCGAGATTAAATTTTAATAAAATAATAATAAAAAATAGGTCAATGGAACATTATGATGTTTTGATGTCGTGATTACTATTAGTTTATATTTTAGATTTATTTATTCTTCTCTAGTTGTATAAATTCGATTTTTTAGGTTGATAATAGACATAACTTTATCATTTTGCTTTATTTTATTTTTATCTTTCATCTCTCTAGCCTTTCTATTCCTTTTTGATTCGGTAAAAATTCTTTACTCAGTTTTTCCCGTTTTATTTTCTATCCTACAACTTCTACTGATTTCACACAGAGTAGGGTCTGTGTGCCTCAACGCAAATAAAATCGACCTACCCCATACCCTATTTATACCTTATTAATTAAGAAGTAAAGATTGAGTTATGTAATTTTAGTTGATTTACTTATAAATCAGTCAAATAGTAAAAAAAAATAAAGTTATTTAATTTGCAATACCTTTGTAAATTAAGAAAACGAAGTAATGCCATTACAGTTTAATTTCCTAAGAATATTTTCCTTCTCTTATCTATATTGTTCCTTCCCCTGATCTATATTGTTCCTTCCCCTAATCTATATTGTTCCTTCCCCTGATCTATATTGTTCCTTGTCCTGATCTATATTGTTCCTTCCCTTTTCTTACCACCTTTTTGCAGTGGAAATTTGACATAGCTATCCTTCTTGTTTGATTAATGGGTTTATTTCTAAATTCACGTTCAAATTATGTATGCTTTGTTTTATTATCATCTAATTCTGCCTCTACAATTCATTTATAAAAGCTAGGTTAGTATAAATTTCTTCTATTAGTTGCTTAAGGTTTTTATAAAATTCATAGAAAAAAAATGTTTTAGACACAACCAAACATCTTCGAAGATATGGATTTTTTCAAGACACTGCTAATTATGATTTTGATTTTAGTGCCTCTGTTCTTTGTTTTGGCAAAAGATGCTGCACTTAGGCCTACTTATCACATGAATAAATAACGTCCCCTGTTTCTCTTTTGCGGCATGTAAATAAATCAAAAGCAAAGCTATAATTCAATTTGCATTAATCGTGGAATGTGACAATATCTTTCTCATGCAAACTTATGGTACCTAATATTGTTTGCATATATACCAGAACTTAAAGGTTTTAGTAAATTGGATTTTTCAATATCAATCTTTTTCCTGTTCTGCATCAGCAAACTACTCTTGTGTGGATTTAATCATTGCAGCCAGAAATATTCTCGAGCTAAAACCATATTTCTAAGTACGCTGCAAAAGTTATTAAATATTGATTCACAGAGTTACTCCTATGTTCTCTAGTGGATAATTGCTGTCTTGAATATCTCTTTTACGCATACATTGAATTTCGTTCTTCCGCAGTCCTATCTGCTTTTCTTTAGTCTGTTACAAGCATGTCACTAAAAATGACTTAAGTACTTATAAATTATCATTTATTTGACTTTTCGAACTTGAAGGATGGCATTTGTTTTCGTTAAGGTCCCGTGTTTTGGCGTGGCAGTCTTTTCTCAGGAATGTATTTGAATATTATGATTTTTTTCTTAACCGTCTTTGAATTACCCTTGTTTTTGAGTGTTGTATATGCAGCAAAGGCGTTTTTAAATATATATACCATCCATACACATATGTACGTTCATACTTATTCCTTCTCACACATCACTAATGGATCAATAGTCTCGCAAGAAAATGCAGCGTTTTCAAGTCCATTTTTCTTTCCTCTGCGACCTCAAGTCCTCAAAACTAGATAGCATCGAGCATTATCATTCAAATTCGCCTTATGTGGGAGCTCACAACATAGTAAAAAAACTCACGAATACACTAGTAAAATATCCCCCTCCCCCTCCGTCGGCCACAACTTTTTAAAAGTACTTGATATAAAAGATTTAAAACTAAGGTCCAATATATTAGGAAAATAATAAACACTAAGTGATTATCTTTTAACAACTAATGACCGTATAGAAATGGAAGCGATTTGGGTAAAATTGATAAAAACGTGTAAATCTAATTTATAAATTCTAAACTATTTGCTAAAAAAATTTTAATACTTTTTATGTCATTAAAAGCCAAAAAAGAATTAGAAATAAAATTGGGAAAAGAGGAGTCAAAACGAGAGAAATGTGACTCAATATAAATAAACGGAAGAAATTGGAGGTATAGTAAGACACGAGAGACCTATGATAAAGTGAAATGCCACAATGATTTTTAATTTCAAAAATTTTGTGACATGAGACAAGTCTTTCCATAGAAAGACCAAAAAAAAACAAGGTCATTCCAATATGAGGCTATAAAATCGTAAATAATTAAATAAAACCTACCATGGCTGCCCTTTCGATAAAATATAAAGAGATAGAAAAAAATTGTGGGCAGTTTGACGCGTTGATGCGTGCCAATTCTTTAAAATGTTGAAGAGAAACAAAGTATGTCTGATATAGAAGTCGATTAAGTTAAAAAAGTGGAGGAAGATCAAATCCTAAATCTTCCTTATATCAAATGAACAAATGATCAAAAATGTCTGCTGAATGAGCTCATAGATTTGATGAGAAGGATAATTCCTCTAAATCGAACTAATGAGGCTGAAAGATTAATCTGCCTCACTGAATGTCCCCATATTCTCGGGAAACAATGGCTACTGAGAACATGAATGTTCTGCAAGAACCATATTCATTATTAAAGTTGCGCTCGCCTCTGAGTGTTAGTAAGGCTTCTGAAACATCGCTGCTAAATACCTACAAATTGACGCTCTCGTTAGACTACTGATAAAGTTGGATTTCTGACGCCTAGGTAGCTCATTTAATCGCAAAGGGAACGGAAACAAAATGTAAAGCTTTTGTTGAATTGTTGCTTATTGGGGCATGTACTCTGACTAACCACGTGAGGGTAAGTGATTCTACACGAGTAATCTCGAACATAATCAATCAAAATTGCTTTCATTCCTTTCCCGTCTTAACAACACAGCTTGCATACATATTCTATCTCCTATTCGTCCTGAAATATGCCGATTGGGTACCTATAACACCATACCATTGCTGTGGAATGGGTTCCATCTTCCCTGGTTTGCGAATTATTTCCCATAGCATCAAAGAATCAATACTTCACAGAATCTCCAACGAGGATTTGGTTGGTCCCTTCAGGCACACGGACGACTTTCATTCTAATCATTATCGAATTTCATTATCCAGTCGGGGGCGGTTGGGGTAAGGGTTGGATGATTTAACTCACTACTTAATCCCGGCAAATTAATAATGATATTCATAAATCCGCTCTTTATTCCAATTTGTATATATTTCCCTTCAATATTGCTTACCATTCTTTAATATCATATGATTCTTTTTGTTTGACTTCCCTAACGATTGATGTTTGTTTGAAATGGAAATAAATATATTTAATACAAAAAAATACATTTATTCAGCAAAGTCCTTTCCATAATTGTTGCCAATGTTCTCCCATCGTTTAACCAAGAAGGGGATACTTCCTTTCCCAAGGAATGAATTCAGTTTTGACGAAATATATAATTGAATACTCTTTACAACATCCTCTATATGAGAGTAGACATTTTCATTTAAGTAATCTTGTAATGACTTGAGCGTTAATCGCATGGTAAAAATCAAATAAATATGAAGGAGAAAGAAGTTCCCAACCTAATGCATTCATTATTTTCATAAGTCAAACACAGTAGGTGTGGACGTTCATTGCCATGAAGAAGGGACTTTCGGTTATTCAGTTAAGGCTGTCTTGTTCAAGAGCTTCGTTTCAGCATTGTGATCGATGAACATATATAAAAGCAATAAATGAAGCAATATTCACAATTCTTAAGATATTTGGTGTCACCCAAGCACTTTTTGTAGCCTAAAAAAAGTCCTATTATTGCTTAATGAGGCAAGGCCTATAGTTATGTTTTAAAACATCTTGGAGCATATTTGATACAATTTAAATAATTCTAAGAAGCATTTTTCACAATTCTTTGAATACTACATTAAGTTGGGGGAAACCTAATTAAATATTCATAAGAATATTTGTGCAAACTATGAAAATAAGGATAAAGTATGTGGCTTTGGGGAAAGCAAATAAAGAATCTAAGTGATATACACGATGTTCCCCCGAAATACATAACCAAATTTAAATACTTACGTCTCATAGGCAACATAATTAAAGTAAGTTGAAAGTAAACAGAAACTTGCATTAAACGTGATCTGAAATATAACCTGTGCAAAGAACTTGTCAAAATAGGCTATAGATGATTTGATATATTCTCAAAATAAGCAGTTTAATGTGCACACCTATGTGATTAGCAGCTGCATCTAGTCGTTTTCTCCTTTTACAATTATTAGAATTATATAGACTGTTGCAGAAAACCTTTCAATGTGAGAGCATTTTTTAGTCTAACATCACGGATGTCAACCTCGTTTGGACATTCGTCTCTGTAAATTCCTTTTCATCTGAAAACCAAAATTATTAATTAAATTATCCGAGTTGAATTTACGTAGAAATATTTTTTAACTGGGTCAGACGCGTCAATCTCTTAAAGGATTCTGTTAACTGATGCAGAATTGCGCCAATTTGTTTTGCAATTTGAAATTTTCTTATTCGTTTCAGACTTTTTCTCTTGGCTTAAGATTAGATCATGGGTAGAAGCAAACTTTGCTTCATTTCTGACACTTTTGATGATCAAATCCCGGCAGGACGAAAATTCTTTTTCTTCTTGCGATGTTCCAATTTTTAAGAAATTTCGTATAGTTTTCTTTAACCTATGTGAATAAATAAAATCGATTTAAACCATAAAATTTATTCTACAAAAGAGTTTCAGAGATATTTTCCAAACAAAATAAAAGTTTATCTATACCTCTTGAATCAAAATCCTTAAGGTGTGAACAAAAAAATACACTGTTTGGATCTTTCATTGTTAACGAGTGCTGGATGCTTGTGGATATAATATTGGCAAAGAAAATGATTACTGCAATGGGCGCGGTTCTCACGTCACCCAGTCATGCCTGTTTGAGTTGATGGGCGCCAAGTTCACTTAGTAAGAAATCTGTTGATGATAATGAGACATACAAGAATATTGAATTATATGCAAAATATGACAACTTATAACGAGAAAATTCCGTATTTAAATCATTAACAAAGAAGATTATTAGTCTGTAGAACGTACTGCTTACGTTTATAAATCAAGAGAAAAGGGTACTATGAGACCAAATTTTCATTTTAAGTACAGGACTAGTTTTATTATTTTTTACCTCATCTTTTAGCTGTACAATGAACATTTTCAGTCACCTAACCACCTTTCACCTTCACTCTATCCCCAGGAAGTATTAACTCTAGCCTTATCTAAGCAGATTAATATCTTATTACACAGGTATCACGTAGTTCATCCAAACTTGGTCTCTTATCCGTTAGATAAAGAATTTATATTTAATGTTTTCTTCATTTATTTTCCTTTTTATATTTTTATTGTTTTCTTCCCTTTGTCTCGGCGTTGATTATAAGCAGCGTAGGTGATTCACAATGCTCATTGTACAGCTGAAACACAAAGCGAGAAGTCTCGAAACCAGTCCTATACCTCCTTAAAATGCTCTCATTATGCTTTTTTGTCCTAATGAGAATGTGAATTTTATGAGTCATCAAAATAATATAAAATTGAATTCCACTATAAATAACTTATTGGGATTTATGAAGCGTCAGAACTTGGTGATGTAATACAAAAATAAATTAGAATTTTGGCTTTATAATCTTCCCATCCGTAAATGAAAGTTAGAGATGGATCTTGTGGTTGCTTAAGACTAAGAAGCGAAAAATAACAAAGGCACCTCCGTCATAGTTTGTAATGAGTGATCTGTATAAAGTGGTTAAGATAAGAAAATGCAAAAGTTTTAAAATATTTAGCCGTATATCACGCGTGGGTGTTGTGGTGGCGAATGCACGCACTACTACAGATGTCAACTGCTTCATATTTGCCCATGCTTTATCAGACACATACTTGCGACACATAACGTGATCAAAGTTATTTACGGATTTTTTAGTTTAAATGCGATAGTTCCCCAAATTCTAAAACATATATTAAAAATGAACAGTTTGCATTGAATTTGAATAAAAAACATTACAAGTTGGAGATCTTTAGATCAATATCAACTGTTAAAGTTAAAATGGTATATTTTAATTAAATATATGCCCCACTTTAAGTATATTATTAAGTGTTAGACTTATAATGGTATGATTTAATTAAATATTTATCTCAATTTAAATTTTATAAATTCTTACTAAAATTAACATCCATGTTTAATTAAGTAAGGGAAAATTTGAGACATTGGAAGGCAGAACAGATGTCGGCTAGGTTGAATGATTTATTGATAAATAAAGGGAAATATTCAATGATTTAATTTACATATGGATTAGAAGACAAACCTTAAGAATGAATTATAGAGTTTATTAAAAAACGAGCATGAATTAGATAACTTCGAATTTTTGGAAAATAAAATCCAAAAATCTTGACGGAAGTAAATTTAAACAACCCCTCAAACTATTTTGTAGATATTTTTTTTTTAGCAATATTGGAAGACATTTCTAATAACTGATAAACTAACATAAAACTTTTCAGAAATACCCGAGTAAACATAAAATGTCCCCTCCCCCCCTCCAAGTCTTAGAAAATTGTTTTTTAAATGTCTTAATAAATACAAAATTTACAAGGTGACCTGACCTTGTAAATTTAGTATTTATAAGGTTAACCTAACTTAACCTAACTAACCTAACTTAACTTAACCTAACCTAACCTAACCTACAACCTTCAAAACCTTCAATAATTCCTGGAATGTCCTTGGGACGACCTTGGCAATTATATCATTCGAAAGATAATGTAAAACAACATAAGGGTTTCAGATTTCCTTAGAATCGGTCGAATAGTTACAATGTTATTGCCAAAAAAAAATCGTTTGAAATTATAATGTTTACCATCGCACCTACCGACCTACGGATTGACATAGTAACTTCTAGAGTCGCGTGCTACACGCGACTAAAAAGTAATTCCTTCAACATCCAAAGTCTTCTTCGTCATGAACACAAATTACACCCATAAATGTACCCTTTCACGCATATAGAATAGTTACTCTAATTTCACGCTTGGCCGGAGTTCATGTGTCATACAAACAAACTGCACTCATGACATCGCTACTTCTTCGATCTTCCACTTCAGTTTCTTGCTTTGTTCCAACGCATGGTGGAAATGTGTGATGAAAGTGAATGAGAAGGGGAGTCTTCTAGTTCAGATTTCTTTGAAGATGAAGAAATTAAGGTCAAGTGATGTTTGGGAAAGGTTTACTTAAGCAGTGGGAACTCGAGTCTTCTGGTTTGACGCTCACAAGACAAAAACTGATAGGAAAAAAAAAATGAATTCTTGATTCTAACCCCTTTGGGAATAACACAAGAATTGTTTATAATGCAACATCATCGCTAACTCTATAATTTAAGAACGCGATTTTTTGGAGTATTTGAATAATAATTTCATCTTAGTTTGGTTATGACTTATAAAAACATAAGAAAAGAAGGAGACTGCAAAAGACCATTCATGGCCTACACTTGGCATGTATATTTTAAATTTATATCAAGGTAATTTCTAAGAATTTCTTTAGACCCCCCACTTTTCACTCAGGGCCCATATAACTAAGCTCTTGCTGCCAACAACATGTTTTCCTAATCCCTGTAAATACTCCTAGTTTGAGTTTATTTGATGCCATGATTTCTCTAGGATTAGTGCACCTTAACTAGGGCAATATGTCCGGAAATCATGTTGACGCATAAATCTATAACCTGTTGAACCTATTATAATACTCAGCATGAGTACATATGCACCATGTACACTTTAAAGAGTAATTTCAACCTGTTTCCGTTATATCTTAAAGAACTGCATTTAAAGAGTAATTTTAACCTGTTTCCGTTGTATCTTAAAGAACTGCCAATTGTAGGCCATGAATGGTCTTTTGCAGTCTCCTTCTTCTCTTATGTTCTTATGTCAAGAGTAATTTAACCTGTTTCTGTTGTATCTTAAAGAACTGCATTTAAAGAATAATTTAACCTGTTCCCGTTGTATCTTAAAGAACTGCATTTAAAGAGTAATTTTATCGGTTTCCGTTGTATATTAAAGAACTGCATTTAAGCATACTATGTTTCTCTGAATTTTCTCAGAATAAACTGCCTTCTAAGTCTCATTCAAATCAACTGGGCTTTCCTCTCTTGAATTTATGACTCTTCTACTCTCAGAGGCTTTTTTACATAAATTAAATCTCCTCATTTGAGTAATAACTGTAACCACTAAGTAAAGAAAATGTAACTAAGCTCCCTTTCAACTTCAACTAAGACTTTCTTGGGTAAAAACTTTCCGCATCAGTTAAAAGCAAACTTGCATCCTAATCACCGATAAAAAGACGTCCAAGCCAAGACTTTGGGAAACAACCAAAACTTTACCTCAGCAGAGCTGCGGGTAATCAATATTCTTAATTTTGTTTTAAAACTATTTTTTTTTTAATTTTGGAGAATAAAAGCTAATCTTCCTCCACCTCTCCAATTCCTTTGAGTGGTCTCTTTAAAAGATTTTCCACCGTAATTAATCTTCAGGAATATTTATATACCCGGTCATAATCTCTGCATAAAGATGTTTCTTACGAGATAAACCATATAACTACGATGTTTAGAGCTCATGATAGCCTAGTGGATACCGGGTACCGGGTTCTATTTTGAATCCCGGCATGAGCGGACACAAACGTCAGCGCACGAGAGATCTGGCTACCGATTGGTCGATGCGCTGTGCTCAACGTGTTTACGGGTGGGTAAATCTTACACCTCTCACCTCACACATAGCCAATCACAACACCGTTTTCTTTGTTCTCGTCTTCGCAGCACATCAAACACACTTTCTGTTCCAAGGAATCCTGCCGATTGTGTATCTATATCAACATACCTCTGACGCGGAACAGGTCCCTTTCCTTCGAGGTGACCAAGGCTTCCACCTGAACGCTGTTTGGTGTCAAAAGATAATACTTCCTGGCACCTCTACCCAAAATAGGACTGGCTCCTGGAGCCCTCGGGCTGACCAGCGATTGTCATACTGACCTTTATGTAAATTTCATTATCCGGTCGGGGATCCTCCCAGTATCATGGTAGGATTTTTCTTTACAATTTGGGTAGTTTGACAAGAGCATACATTTATATTATCAAGTACAGTGTACTGACTAGTTCTGGGCAATTGGAGGTTCCAATTGATATAAATAGTGAGAACAAAAATAATATTTAAAACATTGTTAGTTTAAAAAAGTGCATCTATAAGCACGTACGAATATTTAAACCACGTCGAGACAAGGTAAAATCTTTTTGGAGACTTTTGCAGACAGTGACTTCAGTAGAGATAAAAGAGATAAGAATGTTTTCGTTAACAATCATTTACAAAAGCCCTTAATTAATAGTTCTAGCTAAAGTCCATATCCAGGAAAAAAATAATTTCTAGATATTTCGCTTCTCTAAACTCTAGGAATATTTGGGGTATATGAAAAAATGTTAAGATCTAAATTACCTTACTCTTAATGAATAAGAAATAGCGTTCTATCCTAATCTAACTCCGTGTTGCGATGAAATAAGGCTATATATACGTTATTCTATAATCTGCGAAATGTAATTATCGCTATAAAATACAAACAAATTATTAATTCCTTTTTTTTAAGCGTTCTCACAAAGCAACCTTTTACATAACAACTTCCACAATTGCGATACCACAATTGCACTGAAGTGCAGAAGGTCATCGGATGAGTACTTAGTATGTAAAGGACCCCCCTCCCCCAATCCCGACGAAGTGAAGCAACTTGACGTCAACATCGATTACACCAATGAATGGAAACCCTCTGTCTACAGTTTTATTATATTTTTAGGTGCCAGATCTGAGATTCAAATAGAATTGGCTACTACGTTCTATAAAAGCTAGATTAGGTTCATGCCCGATGAACGTCGTGGCCACACCATTCATAGGAACTCTCTAGAAGTCTTTTCTGACCAATTTTGGCCAACTTGGACCGGTAATACAGTAAAATTCCCTGCACGAATATCCTTTCGTCGTTGAGCGCATGAAGTTTATTAATGGATATAAATGGTTACCAAACAACATATACAACACTAGTCCAAATCGCATCTATATCCAATGCAGCAGGTACCAAATGCATAAGTATCAGGTCAGTGCAGCGTTCTTTTACATCCGTGGGATATAAGATCAGAAGACTTGTTTAGACGGACGAGCGACCACAGGATCACACTCACACGCCAGTATGAAACCACCTGCCTAAATAGTACCTTATTGATAACTGGGGTCCATTCCCTCACGGGGTCTGCAACACACCAGAACCCTACTAATAGCTCTTGCAGCGTGAGTCATCGGGTCATATCAATATTCATTTAGCGACGTCACTAGCCCCTAGTGCGGCGTTGTGATATGTGCTGTGGTGTTAACAGGGACACTGGTGAATCTTCTGCTACTAATTCGGATGGAATGTAAAAAACACAGGGACTTGCTTGATCTAGGTCTGGTACCTCCTCTATTGAATGTGGATGCGGATGGCCAAGGGTTGCTTGTCTGTTAATATGGTAAATTCTTGCCAGAAGCCGCGCGTCACGATCATTAAGCAAATGTGGTCGACCACTGAATTGTTGACGCTGGTTAGTAATACATTCCATGAGGTTTTCTCGGTACACACGTGACGCCATAGATAGAGGAATGTTGAATGTCTACAAGAGTTACAAAGATCAAATGATCATCATCCTTCTGCCATCCACTATGAGGCCCCGATCAAAGTCGCATGATTTACGGCTCTTGCTATAAATAACAGAATCAGTGTTCACAGTGTCACAAAAGATTCCAGAGTACAACTGATAGAGATTTGGGAGTTTTCATGAAGACATCATAATGTGGCGTTGCCCACCAATTTGATTACATATTTCTCTCCTATAAACTTTACCATTTCAGTGTGCAGTATATCATCATCATCACTAACTTTATAATTTAAGAAGGGGACTTTTTTTGGAGTATTTGGATAAAAATTTCATCTTAGTTTGGTTATGACTTATGTTTTTTTATCAAAGTAATCTCTAATAATTCTTTTATAACATCAGAAAACAAAATGGTGATGTTCAAAAATAAATATAAGTATCGGAATTTTGTGAATTTTTCAAAACCCAAAGAATTACAAATAGTGAAGTTCAGAAAATTTATTTTTATATATCTTCTATAACTATATTTTATCTTCTATAAAACTATATTTTAGCAACATGATATTTTAGAAGATGTAAAATTTAGTTTAGAGTTCCTTTTCAAAATTATTAATTGGCGAAGTTCAGAAAATTTATAAAAATTTAACCATGGCTGCTCTTTTTTAGATTTTGAATTTTAATCTTAGTAGCGAAGTGCAAGTTTTTCCCGTAGGCGAAAGTGGAGAAGCCATTGCCTAGTCTCCTAATAGTTTACTATTGGTCTAGTTTTTCAGATCCATCATTATTTTCTAGACCTAAAGTCAAGAAAAAATAATTCTTTTCAAATACCGTAAAAAGAATCCTCAGAACTCATTTTTGCCACATTTAAATTTTATTAAATAGTTTCATTTTACTTCAATGGTTTTTAGGTGAGGGTTTTTTCCTCTTAAATATTAAAATGGAAAATCTATCTTAGAAAGTTCGATAAAAGATTCAAATATACCAAAAAAAACAAAAACAAACATATCTTGATTTTAATAAATTTTCTGAATTTCACCATTTGATCTTAATAAATTTTTACATACAAACTGAGAGAAAAAAGTATTCCCGTTCTTAAAATAGTATTTTATGGATTAAAGGATTATGTGCCCGAGAAATAAACGGAAGAAAGAATGCTCGATAACGTCGATGAAGATGCCACGGTGGATGTCAAGAGTGCTCCTGAGAGACAAAGTCAGAAACGAACACGTTCGAAGATCACAAAATTAACCAAACTATTAAGTAAAGTACAAGAACCAATATTAATAAGAGAAAATGAAGAGCAACATGTAACAATGGTTAGTGATGAATAAGGAGGTTGAAGGTAACCGAAGAAGAGGAAGCCATAAAATCAGATGAAATTGTAATCTGAGTGACATGAGAACGAAAGGACTAAATAGAAGAAGGTCACTAAACAGAAATCTTTAGAAACGACTGATCAAGAACGGAGACTATTTGTAGGGTAAAACCGAGAAGAACTTAGCCTCTAAGAGCGTGGTTTTGAACTAAATTTTGCTTATGTGTGTCATAAGCGTTTCTTGGACTTGTTGAATTCAGAAAAAGCGAAATGAGTGATCAACTGGGACGAAACATTAATAGTTATGATTTTTATTGACCGTTCAGTGTTGGCATAATCATTAACACTATATTTTAGTAAGGCAATTTTTTAAATGGGGGAATTGAAAAAAAATTACTTAGGTTAAGTGTCAATGAATGTTATTTTAGTTTTATTAAAAAAAATTATTGAAATTTTCCAAAGTTATTAAAATTATGGCTGCTTTTTTGTATATTTGAAGCTTCTATCAAAGTTCAGAAAATTCATGAAAATTGAGGAATGGCTGTTTTATTGGTATTTTTTCCTATATAAAAGTAAATTTAGATAAAAAAAAGCTCGGAATATTTTTCCCTCGTCTAATCAAAAGAATACCCATATTATAAGTTTTTTCTTGCTTTTAGACCTAGAAAATAAGCAAAGATATAAAGAAACATAGACCAAGAAGACACAAATTATTAGGAGTTGTGTACTGGAAACCTTTTAAATTTTTTAGATCGAAACGCCGTTGGTAGAGCCAAATCGGCTGTATGCCACAGACAGAATATCTGCCTGCGCAGGGCAAATTACTCCTGTAAGGAGGAGTGGCGGAGCTGCTTCTCTTCTTATTGTACTTAACAAAAATTGTTTAATTTTCGATTATTTTTAGTAAGAAATACATGAAAAGCACAATCAAGGAAATTTATTTTTATACTTAATGTTATTGAAATCAGGTGATGTTAATTTAACCCAAGATGCCTTGTACGTTTTACGAAATGTGAAGCATTAAATTATTAAATATTTTCTTTTATCTTTTTATAAATCATTAAACATAGCCACATCTTTTCTGCCTTCCAACGTGTCAAATATTTCCTTTTTTAAACATGGATGTTCATAGAATAGTTTGGTAGTTTCTTTTCAAAATTATTTTTAAAATTTCTAGTGAGTTTTATAATAAATTTTTTAATCTAATTTTACAAAAAAAAGTTTCATTAAACTAAAATTATTGTAAGCTCTGAATGTTTTTTTTTAATTTAGGAATATTTTGATGCTAATATTGATTGCCCCTTCGCGCTGAAAAGAGATATATTGTATTGCAATCATATGATTACCAGTAAATTAGGATAAAATACTTTTTGAAGATCTATATACTATTACATCATTACCAGATCATTATATTTATCAATTTAATTCTCCATAATATGCCCCAAACGTTAAAAAACTACTTCCCTTTAAATACAGAATCATGAAGATAGTACTGTAAACATGGCACGCGTACAAGTATAGAGGAACATAAGTCACTGGTTCTCACTCCACAACATCAGTTCCCCAACTCTATTTTTCACAAACAATAAAACCGAAAATTATAGAAATCAATTATTCTATTATTAAGGAAAATTACTCTTATTTAAGGTAGCCAATTAATTTTTAATGTCCTACCCGAGGGTAATAATGCCGACCCTTTTTAAACCTCTCCCTTCCTAATTCAATCAATTTCTTTCAATCTCATCCCTCATTAGTTACAGTCATCTTGTCGCTCCTAATTCTGTGTCAAGATTGAAGAGTACTTGAGTAGCATTTTATATTATTAAAAAATAACCCTTTGTGTATATACTGCTGTTTTCCATAAACAATATTGTATATACGTTTAGGCTGTGATTTGGGTTGCCACAAAGCGTCCGAGGCTAACATCTGTTTTTGGAGACGACAAAAGGAACTGGTTAATCCAAGGGAGAGAGGAAAGGGAGAAGAAGAGAAAACTACTTAACGAGAATGAATAGTGTTAAAAATAATGAGAATTTCATTTATATCAAAACCAATCTAATTTAAATTAGAAAACGGAAGCAGAGTTTAAGCTATTTTCATTGGTGAGGTAAAGTAACCATTCAAGAAAAAGAAATCTATAAATTTTCCTGAATCACGTTTCATAAAGAAATTCAAGTTAGTACTTACAAGCGACTCTTATAAAAATGGTTCGTTGGGGGTTTTACTTCTCCTTTCCTGACGCCGGAATTTAAATCAGACAAGTGTTTTTATTGGTCTTTTTAGGAATACCCTTATATCACTATTTCAATTCATTTCATCCATAACCCTTCTCTTTATACCCACTCTCCTTCCAATGTTTGGCATTGCCTGAAAGTACCCTTGTTTGTTACATTTATTCTTTCTAGATGTCCCATATTTCCTTCGCCACACAAAACGATATCAATGATCAAATGTAATTTTAATATCGTTGAATCACTTTGAAGAGGCAATCGAACAGGACTATTTGATCAAATTACTGCATAGAAAAGGAAATTATAATATATTAAATAAGGCACACGATAATGAATGAATCTAAGAATAGTTAAGATTTCTCGGTTTTCTGTAAAAATTTTAATTAAACCTTTCTCAGGTCGTCTGCACAATATAGCAACACTAATATTGTTTTCATTATGCCTGGTTATGTCCTCCACTTTTCAGTTTCGTCGTGTTTTCGACTGAACCACGCTAATAGTTTTCGAATGAAAGTAGCCCATCTAAACATATTTTGTAGAAAACAAAGGATAATTCTATACATTAAGCATACTTTGCTTATATATTGAACAGAAAACCATAATTATAATGCACTATTGATGGATATAATGAATTATTTGCCCACGTGAGTGCCATTTCGATAGATGACTTCATTAAGCCTATCATGCATGTAATATGACAATTTCTTAATAGTAGCAGGTTGGACTGCCTTTGCTGCAGCTTTGATGGTCGCCCATAAGACATCTTTAGACAAAAATTTACATCCATTGGCATAAACATCTTGTTAAATGATAGACCACAAATTTTCGATTGAGATGAGATCAGAAGAAGCTGGTGGCCACACAATCAACTTGTCACCTTTTATGCCGTAAAGGCCGATGAACGCTTGGGTGGCCCAGGCAGATTGGGATAAGGAATTTCCATGCATAGGAACTAGAGTCCTTAGAAGTGATAAAGGTATGTCATCTATCCAGGGATCCGAGACCTCCTTCAATAGATTGCAGTAAGCGACTGTGGTCACTTTAACCTCAGCAGGCACTCTGACTGGGACAACAAGTCTGTGTCCAATTATACCTGGCCACAACATGATTCCTCCCTGCTTCCTGCTGTTGGCGTCTCAAACATTTTTGCCGCTCATCTCCGAAAGCGACCCAACCATTTGCCCAATGGTCGCTTTAGTCTTGTCAGTGAAGGAAACTCAAAAAAGGCAATTTAAAAGGAACTCGCACGGGAGCCATGGTCCCAAGTATACGGCTCCTGGTAAATGGGGACAATTAGCCGCGGTATAAATGACTTTGCTGGTATCTCCAGGTTTCAACGTAACTGGCTTCCCATTCCTTAAATCCATAGCTATCATAGTATTGGAGGTCCCACAATCGAGTCGTTTCTTCCTTAGCAAAGGATCCTTCAAAAATCATCTAATCGTGTCCCCAATAACATGAACAGAGGTGCCCGCAGCACTTTCCTTGCTGAAGAAAGACTTTTCTTCATCGCTGTGGCCTCTGCGATGTCCCCTTGTTCTTACAGAGGATTGATTCTCTTATCGTGGTTCACCCCCAAAATGAATCTGAAATAAAAATTAAAGGACGTAACACAGCAAAATGAAATCATAAAAGTCGTATTTGCCATATTGGGCACACCACATGGGAAAAGTTTCCTCAAAATTGATACACAGAGAACCGAGAAATCCTAACTTTCCCTACCAAGGTATTAGCATGGTTTAGTCTGTATTTATAATTCAATATGCAGTAAGGCGTGTGATATTTGTAGAGAACCGGACTGACCCAAATTCATCTTCCGCAATGATTTATTTATAAGTTGCTAAAGAAACTAAACTAATGGCATAAAAAACTAAAGACTTAAAAACAGAAATACACGAAAGAAGACCCAGTCCCAGTATTGTCTCAGTTTATCGATTAAAAGAGTGTTTCTCTCACTGAAGTTTGCTTTATTTTGCCCCACTTTAACACAGAAGACTTTTTTAAAGACAAAACAACGTATAAATTTTTCACATTTTCCGCTCGATATCACTCAAGTTTGAGCAATAGATTGCGATATATTAAGATAAAATCTCTACAGACGTGTTTAATTGGATGAGTTACGTGCATAATTAATGGTAAAAGTATTTTCTTTCACGAGTTCCAAGCTGCAATCTGAAATCTTTCATTTTATATCGAGGTCGAGTTTTTGTTTTTTTTCTTTCGGCTTCAAACCCGTTTTCATGCTCGCATAATTTCGGTTTCCTATTCAGAGACATGGTCTATGGCTTGCCTGAGATGGAAATGGTTTCTTGGCTCAGCGGGAAGCAAAAGACTTGCATCTCACCTTTCGTACATCCATATGGAGAAAGACACGTGCTGTCGTTTCAATGTAATTTACTCAACTACAGTTTTTCCTAACTGAAATAAGTATGAACAACTACATGAGCACGTGAGAGGTCTGTCATGAGGTAAATAGATTCAGTGGATTTTGCTTTCACATTTTTTTAAATCTTTTTGATTATGAAAGAAACTCATAGCTACACAGAGGGTAATTAATACCTCTCTGACTTTGCTTAAAATGTTTCAAGATCAAAACTAACTTGAAGATAGTGTTGATAAACTATTCGATCTTGAGATAATTAGGATCCTGAACACCTAAAAGATTTAATAATTCTGTTCTTATTTAAAGATGGGTTGATATTTGAAATGTCTTTGATACAATTTTTTTTCTCTCCTTTTATCATCGTTTCAGCGCTGTGCCATTGAGCCTTTATCTAACGTAAACAGGTATTGGTCATTTTCAGGGATATAAAATTATTTTCTGAGTGAATTGCTACTATCAACTATATTCCAATCCTCAACTGATTCAAACAGATTCTCAAAGCAGAATGGACAACTTCATATTATATGTTTAGTCAAGACTAGATCGTGTGGTCGCCCCTAAATGCATTAATTTGGGGGGATAATTTTTTCTTAGTATCCCATAAACCTATAGAAACAATATAAACATCACAATTTTTATCCGAATCCTGCCTAACCTTAGTTAAAATTGGAAAATAATACCCTATATGCTTTTCTCACATTTACAGAAATATAAATTCGCGTAAAAAACAAACAAGTGTAGAACCATACAATTGGTGGTTAAGTGGTGATTATGAGATGAGGAGGCTAAGCTTGTTACAGAATTTCATGTTTAAAAATTTATATTCTTCATTCATTCAATCGCAATCATGATGATGTCAGAAGAATACTGGGTGATTATTAAATCTTGGAATATATGTATATTAAAATAGCATGGATAATTAATTGAAAGAATAAGATGAGAGTTTCCTGGAAAGGGATAGAAGAGACGTTCACAAGACTGTGTTAAAAAGGATCGCGATATAGAAACTACCGGCAGGATAAAAGAAATTTGAAAACCAAAGGAATCATAAATACCTATAAACGTAGGTTAGGTATTTGATCAAATTTACAAGAAATAAATCTACCAGGAAATCATCAATCACAACGAACGTGAAGTAAAATCGCTTAAACTAAGGTAATTCTAAAGGATCTCCACATGTAAAAGATGAAATAAAAACAAGTTGCAGACAGTTGTAAGATATTCCACGAAATACATAAACGGCTTTGCCTACTTTGTGGTTGCAAAGGCAATATTCTAGTAAGTAGATTGTATCATGAGACATCGCGATTTTTTTCAAATTGATATCTTCAGTCATTTCTTAGAACAGAAAAATGGAGATTTATTCCATTGATACCGAAACGAGGCAAATTATTTAAAAAAAATAAATGGAGCTTTCACATTCCAATTTGCTGCCAGACTGCCGTTGTCTCGATTCAGAAAATGATATTTGTTTTTAATAAGATGGGGCATCTTCACACACAAGCAAGATTACACAGGTGTTTTTATGTATGATAAATTCACTACTAAGAATGACTGGCTGACTCGAAGCTTGGACTGTAACAGAATGGATTATTCGATTTGGAAGTAACTAGAAAACAAATTTTATTACGGGCTTCACAAAAAAATTACCGAACCTGAATTAAAGGACAAAAAATAATAATATCATAAAGAAAATTATCAATAATGAGGTGAAAAGAAATTTGTCTGATATTTCTAGACAAATCAACTTCTATTACTTTGCAAATAAGACAGCACTATAATCAATCATTTAATTGGACAAAAATAAATTTTCATCATATTTATTTTTTACACTGCTTTATATTTGTATTAATTGTGAAACGATCAGTGTTAAAACATCGCCTGTATAGGTAGACGGGTTATTCAGATCTAATTAATCGAAAGGATGAAATTTAGGAAGGAGGGTGGAGGCACCCGATATATTTAACACTTAAGTATCTACGCTAAATACCTTAAACGACAACTGTATGAAAAGTAAGAAAGTCCTCATTCGATAGGAAAAATTGTTTTCTGGTATAATCATTTATCTTGCCTATAAAAGGAATATTATGACCTCCTTAACTCTTTGTTTTTAGTAGAATTTAATCTCAGTTTGAGCACTAATCACATATCAGTTAAAATATTAAAGAATTATACTTAGACGCCTCTGGCATGTTCTAAAGTACCTAGAGTGATATTTATACGGATGAAACCGAATATATATATATATATATATATATATATATATATTTCGTGAATGAAATTGTCTCGGTGTGTGCAAAGATTGATATTATAATGAGTTTCGAATTATGGTCAGTTATAGATGTAGATACGACGATCGTCGAAATTCGTACTATTGACTTCCATTCCCATTTACATATTCTCTCTTCTTTCCCTCCTCGGTTTCCCTTTACTTTCTTTTTTATAATTCTCATGCAATTTCTACCTAAGAATTTTAAGTGGTAACAGTAGGCAAAAATGATTTTCGTCTCCCTTGTAAGCCTCCTTTTTACTTTTTGTGCTTTTCTTCGGAATTTACAAACTAGCTTAAAAAAACAACAGAAAGATCGTGAAATTACAAACCAAAATTGTGAAATGATGAAGTAGGAACTTCAACATATAAACTATCATTAAAACTAAAATCAAAAGCATAAACTGACAAACCAGGTTGGAAAGCTGATACTAGTAAGATAACCTTATAAAGTAACCTTAAAAAATAAAACTAGTTGGTAAACTTATTTACTATCATTAAAGCTAATTCTAGCACGTGAATTTACAAATCACATTAAAAACCGAAACTAGCTCTATGATCCTATAAATAACATTAAAAATTAAACTAGAATTTGATATAAATTAACATGAACTGCTAAAGCAGCGAGATAAACCCAAACTAGGAATGTGATTGTATAACGATTATTAAAAATTAAAACTAGGAACTTAACATTATTAACTAAAAGCTAAAATACAACTATGGAGGTGACCTCATAAATTATCATTGAAAAATAAAACTAGAAAAGTGACCTTACAAATTAACATTGCTAACTAAAACTTGAGACTTAACATTACAAACTAACATTAATAATACAAACGTGACCTTATAAACTAGTAATAAAAATATAACTTTGAAAGTAACCTTATAAACTAGCATTAAACAATAAAACAGAAAACTGGATTTAAAAATTATAACTAGGAACATAAACATACATACTATCCTTAATAATTAAAACTAGAACGTGACCTTGTAAACAAGCCAAAAAAATATAGCTAGGAAAGCGAGCTTACAAATTATCATTAAAAACTAGAACTAGAAACGTGGCATTACAAACTAGCATTGATAACTATATTAAAAATGTGCCTTTACCTAATAGAATCAAAAACTATAATATGAAGCTGAATATTTAAACTAAAATGATAAACTAATAATAACGCTTTTCGCTCTCCAAAATACTGCCGAAACTAACAAATTTTTACAGTCTTTTTACAGTATTTTTTCCTCAAATAGGAAAGTATTAAATTACGATAAGAGGATCTCTATTGGCCATGACCTTTGCCTTTTTTTCCTCTTTTAAATAAGCTTTCTCTATTTTATTTTTTTAAATATTTTGTTACAAACTATGTAAGTTCTGATGGTTCATTATATTTTTTTCCGATTATTACTAAAGCTAACTTAGTTTCTTATGGCACTATCAGTCATTCTTTTCTATTCATCCTTTACTTTAATCTTTTGCCTTCCTTATTTTTCTTCACGAGAGAAAATTACTTCAGTACTTATACCATTCTCATTTCTTTTACTGTACTTTATAGTCAATCGGGAGTTTTAAATAATTATATGAAGTAAATAATTTAATCGGTAATAGCTTCTATGAATTAAATACCGACGCATTACTGGGAAAATAGGTTGATTATATTGGGGCGAAGCATTCTATTTAACCTACTTAATTATTATTTTAGGACTTTATTTGTATTAAAGCAATCCCAATGATTTGATGAATGTTAAAATGTGAGAATCCTTTTGTTAACTCTATTTTGGAAAGGTGAGAATAAAAAGAACCTTTTAACTTTTTAAATGAAGTTTCACACTGGAAAATAGTATGATGCTACTAATACTTTTGAAGAAATGAAGCTTTGAATGTTTGTTTTTCTATAATTTATTCTTAATTTTTTCTAAAAGCAATAAAAGTGAACTTGATCGTTACCTCGATAATAAATACAATCATATACATTTTCAAGTAAAATGCATTACTTTTTAAAATCTAATAATTATGATCATAAAAATCCAATATCATGACGAAGTCGGAAACTGTACGAACATTTGAAAAGCAGCAAGTTAAAATTTGAACTTCTTTGTAAGAATCTCTTTAATTTTCAAGATGGTCGTGTATCATCAAGTAACATTTCCCGAACTTCCATTCCGCTATGCCAAAATGCATCACACAATAAAAGATCATCTGCCTCTAGTGTGATGTCAGGAGATTATAAGAGATTCTTTGATCGAGGAGACCCGTCTAAAACGTTTTCATCTTCATCATGCGGTTTAGTGTATTCGGGCGCTTACCAGAATTATTCCACGTACTCCGTTCCGAGCTGTGCAAATTACCCAGTCACGGATTCGGGGCTACATGGGAAAACTTATCTTCCGAAAAGATCATTTTATGGATATAATGAACATGATCCTTACTACCGGAAGTTCATTATGGGAGAAGGAAATATTCAAGGAAACAAACCAATTGGCCAGTATGCTAGGCCACTTGATAATTTACCCCCTCAACCTCTCTACCCTCCTCCAGTTCCACCAACCAAAGTACAACCGAAGTACTGTACTACCCCGTGCACCGCTGAGTCTTGTTCCATGATGAGGAACCCCAGAGTTTGTTCTTATGGAACATGCGCACTGGGACGTGAGGGACCAGAGGTATGTTCACTGGTGGATAGGCCGGAGGTGTTTTTTTCTGAGCGGAGGACGGAACGAAGTTGCGACAGTAGACCCAACACCTCACGGCCGGTAGGCCTAAAGCCAGACATCTGCTCTCTACCGAGAGACCTTAGATCAAGAGAACGCAGCGAAGCCTTCCTTTCTAAGGATAATTGTAAGATGCCGGTTAACTCTACATATTTCCCAGGCTTTATTTCTGCAGGAAATAGCCCAAGATTAATTAGATCGGCTCCCCAATGCTGCTCTTCTTCTACGTTTGACTCTCCCCTGAAGCCTGTATGTACCTGTCAACCACAACCTGTATCCTGCAGGGCTTGTGAGATTCAAATGGCTAAAAATAATAAAACTTTTTCTGGCAGAAAGTCATGGCCGAAGAGATCTCCCCCTAACTCTATTCCCTCGCGATCTTACAGTTTTTCTGGTAAAAAATTGAAAAACCTTTTGAAAGAGGAAGATGGTGCGTTCAGTGACACATATTTGTCAGTCAATTTGAAATCGCAATTGAGCAAACTTCCTGGTGAGAACGAAAATCACTTGGAGAATAAATATTTTGCTGATATAACAAATTATTTAAATAGTGCTAATCTAGGTCGCTCATTTGCGTTCTTCGCACCAAATAATAATAACTTTAGAGAACGAACACAAAAAAGTTCATCAGATATAGTGGAATCGCGCTCTGATTCATACTTCCAGCGTAATGATTTCTCCCGTATTTCAAATAATATCCTCCCCGTAGTAAAAGTAAGCAGCCCTCAAAATTTCTCACATATCAACAAACCATACCCATACAGCCAACAACACCTTTCGCCTGGTGCGAGTCAAAAGAAAAGCATCACCTCTCCACCCAGCTCTCCGATTCATCAAAGACAAAATAACTTCAAAGCTTCCAATTATTTTTCTTCTTCCACACAATATGCAAGAGCCACCCCACTATCCTCCCCTACCTTTTATGATGAAAATAAGAGAAGTAATATGTCGCCCACCAATATACGCCCGCTCAGCCCCAAACTTCCGCAAAAGTCTTCCCATTACTTTGATAATTCACGGTCTACCTCGAAGCGGGCGTTTCCAGGAAAGTTTCGAAGGGCTTCCGACTCTAAAGTTCCTCATGGCAAAGTTGAGAACTACGACCCTCACGTAAGATTCATGACGAGCCCCATTCTTGATGAAAGTGAAACAAAAGAGGATGAAGACGAAGAGGAGGAAGAAGAAGAAGATAATGAAGACGCTATCGAAGAAGAAGACACTTATCCTGATCCTAATTACCGAGATTGTCAATACCTTGACCCATTGACAGGGTACGAAAGTGGACCAGAAATAGCCTCAGGACTCGACGATCCTCCAGAATCTCCACCTCCTCAAAGAAAGGTAAATAACTTTGATTCTGGTTAATAATTATTTTCAGGTATTCTAGTACGAGAGCTAAACTAAAACACTCAGCTCAACCACTAAAACTACTAACTGGATTACCGTTCATTGAGGGTGGTTAGTTTTCGTATGAACTGTCTTTATAATAATCTTCCCAGTAATACAACAAATTTATCTTAAATTTTGGCAGTTTTCTTTCGTATAATTGCTTCCTCTCGATTCATTGCGCCATTATTTTTAGACATTGTATCAACTTTGGTTCCTTGAATCGAAAAATAAGGTGTTGATATACCCTTTTAGATTTTCGGTAGCCAGTCTAGTTTGTTTTTTATCTCTTGCACAATTGAGTGTCCATCTCTGCCTCGTATCTCTCAAAGATCTAGATCACTATTTCTAGGAGAGTAAAATCTTGTACGCAGCAAAACGAAGAGACTTATATAATCTCCTTTGCATTTTGTACGCATATAAACACAATACTTCCTCGCGGTATTTTGAGTTACTTCTTGGAATAAACCACGATACTTTTATGTTTCTTCTCCCCAGGCGAATAACTCTTTGTGTATGGCTTATTCTCCCTCTGATTACAGGAAAAATTATATATTTCCTACCAGTATCGTTTAGTGCCACTTAACCCGATGACCCCAATAGAAATTCACATTGCCTCATTTTAGAGTGATTTAGAGAATGTGTAATCTACTGAATGTGACGGTATTCAGTTTACCATTTAAATAGGTTTTATATTATTTATTTTTCATGAAAGATAAGTCAAACGAGGGTTTTAAGCAAGGAAGTTAGGAAAAGTGGCTCATAACGGGAGTGGTAAAGTTAGGGGAAGCACATAGCTCAGAGAGGCCCAAAATGAAAGGACACACAATTCTCACCTCGAGTTTGCTTGATCGTGTTTTTATGGGGTTTCACCTCCCAAATGGGTTCTATTCCATACATTAAAAGGCGTTCCATATATGGGGTTCACGTTTGTACTTTAGAGTTCCTGTACTCTGTTAACTTGTTCTTGTAATAGGGGGTTATAACTTGGCCCCTCTCAACTCCATTTTAAAAGTTGACAAGACCGTTGCGCTTCTATTCATTCTTATCAATTATTATCCTTATCATGTTTATGAAATTTTAATTATTTGCTTGTAGAAATCTGAATATTTCACATTAAGTAGAGGCAGAGTCCTCGGCATTCATAAATATTCCTTTGCATCTCAGCATTATTGCAATTTTTGCCCCCAACAAGGCGCGCCCGAAAGCTCGCGGGTAAAAATCAATTAACTGTCAAAAAACCTAGGCGATATCATCTGCCCTCGGATATGCTCCCTTAACTTTTTACTTCCTTCTAAAAGATATTCCTTTCCTTTCAACCTCCACTTGGCATTTGATTTATCATACTGTAATTTGGAGCAATTGCTCACTTTAGTTGAGTTTTTTAATAAATGACTTAGAGTGGAAAGGTTCAGAATGAAAAATTCAGGCTGTAAAAAAAAAGTGTATGTGTTGAGATAAGAATCTATAAACTCATTGTGGCCGAGATGCATTTTTAGGTGTCTAAGACCACTCGGCCATTCAAGAATTCAAGAAAATTACGGTCAAACCGAGCTTATCAGTCGCTTGCAAATGCAAGCGACACATTACATCTTTTGACTAATAGCCACCTCTTAGTTTGCATCTGGTAACTATTTCACTCTTAGCCATTAGCATCATCTTTCGTTTCAACTAGCAATAATGAATCTTGAAGGAACAAAGAAGCAGTGATATAAAATTAATTGTATTCAGAAATAAATTAAACTAAGATAAAATGGAATAAGTGATAGGCTGCTCTGTGTTTCTTTTCCAGCAGATTTTCACATATTTATATGGGGTTGGCGCAACATCTTCTCTCCCAAACCCTTTTCTCATTTCAGCCTCAATTGAGTCACTCTAACCTCGGATTTGGTTGTACTCTCTCTTCCAGCTAGTTTCATTTATAATACCCTCCCTCCAATATAGCCCTTATCTTTCCTCTTCACATATCCGTACCATCTCTGTCTTGGTTTATGGATTTTCGGCAACATGTTACTTTTATTATTCATCTCATGTAGCTATTCTTAAATCTACCCTCCTTTGCAACTTCACAATGCCATCTTTGCCACATCTAATCATTTTTCGCTAGGCTTCTTCATGATTTTGGTTTTCCATCATCGCTAGTCTTACAACAGATTAACTTTTATCTTCTTGCCACATATTTAAAGGATTTTTGAGTAGTCCTTTGAAACATATGTATCTTCAATGGTGAAAACAATGCTTATTCCCCAGCGGACTTGAAGCAATGTTGTTTGTTAATTTTTGCTATATACTAACCACACCATTTGTCTCGGACCTTCCCATCTGTTAAAATGTACATATTTAGCGAAGAAATCGTTAGAAATATTTAGAAAGATTTCCATCTTCTGTAATAGCAGAGGTTCATTGAATAAGGACTAATGGCAACATAGTATATGTATTACATCGCAGCAATTATTTAAGCCTGCCAGGAATGACTATTAAGTTCTTACTCAGTCGAGATTAACAGCAATCACAGTCAATTAAAATATAATATGAATACAAAATAAAACCATTTTTTCTTAAGGCTAAAACATATGTTTCCCTTTTAGAGCAAATTGAGCCAAAAATAGGTTGAGGAATAAAATACAAAATTACCTTTAGTATAAGAAATAAAAACCAACTAAATCTCAATTAAAATGAGTCTTCGTCTTAAAAAAAAAAAGAAAAATTGTTAAAATTTCTCCTTTTAAATACCTTGAATTCAATAGCAAATATTATTCAACAAAAAAACAGATCCGTCTTGGAAAATTCCTTCGGGTTCGATGCTCTTTGTTAGCGGGAAGCCTTTTGCTGGGGCAAAAATCAGCGATCCAAGTCATTAGAAAATTATGCTACTATAATATTTTCATCAGACTTATTTGGCAATATCCATAAGCATATGAGAAGGGATTTATGTGCTTAAGATAAATATAAATGTTAAGTCACCTAATTCCCGAACAAAACACACACATACACACACACATATATATATATATATATATATATATATATATATATATATATATATATATATATATATATATATATTAGTCAATTTATTTTGATACGTAGGGCAAAAATATCAATTCTTACATTAATTAATACTTGGTTTGACCTCTTTTAGCTGCTTTAAGTGCTTTAACACGCTTTGACATGCCAGTGATTAAAGTTCTGCAGAATTGCTTGATTTTGTCAGAGAGAAACCAAACATAGATAAGACGTTTTATGAGCTTTGCTTTGGTTGTTATCGGAACTTCGTGTATTTCATTCTTCAGAATATACCATAAACCCTCAATAAAGTCCATGTCTGGGGAGTTTCCAAGCCATGATAGCAGTGCAATGCCATTTTGTGCACCCCTTTTTTTTACTGATTGCACCGTGTGACAAGAAACTGAGTCTTGCTGAAATATGCATGATCTGTCACCGAAACATTTCCTCATTTGAGGTACCAAACGGTTTTTCAGTACTTCAATATATTTAGACTGATTCATTATGTCTTTAACAATCTTCAAGCTCCTTGGCCTATGTAAAGAGATTGCTCTCCATACCATGATTTTCTATGAGTGTTTTACAGTCTTTTTAAGAAGATCTCGCATAAACTCCTCTCCCGACCGCCTCCTTACTGGCTCCAACCGGTGATCAAGTACTAAAATAGTTGACTCGTCCGAAAACACAACCTGCAACAATATTAAACAGTAGAGCAGTACTGAAACAACATGTGATGATAGTAGCAGCAGTTAAACAGCCAGAAAAATTATGACTTGAAATTATTTTATTCAGCATGAACGCGTAGCTAGTAGGTAAAACATAATGTACCTACTATAGTAGGTACAGTATGTTCTCTTATACTTAATAAAGAAAATAACTGGTGAAGAACCACTCTTACCTGTTCCTATTGCTCAGAAGTCCAATCAGCATCAGCATTAGCCCAGACTTGACGTGCCTGTATCATAGTTTTGGTAAGCCTTGGCTTCTTTCTTGAACGGTAGGCTCGTAATTCACTGTCCAGTAACCTCTTAATTACCATTATTCGAGAAAGAATAATGCCATCTGCTAACAGTTCTCTTGCAATCTTCCTACCTGATTTGCTTTTGTCCTTAATATCCATTTGTTTTATTTTTCTTATCTGCTCTTGGTGTTGTTTTCCTCTTGCGACCACATTTCCCAACCCTTGCTTAATTCAAATTAATACAGTTTTCAATTATTTTCTTTATATTGATTTCTGTTTAAGAGGAGACTCCCAATTTCTTTGCAATATATTTCTGTTTTAGTGACCTCTCATTTAATAAAGGTTTGCTCTGTCCAATTTCCGAGGACTCAGGTCACTGACATTACCCATAGATGTTCACTTTCTTTTTATCGATTACACTGCAAGAAAAACTGTTATTATTATCCAAAGGCAAGCAAAATACACACTATTTGAATTACTGGGTGGGGAAAAGCAAAGGAGAATATCCCACACACTCTCACCCAGAGGAGTCTGAATTGGAACTGAGGCACGAGAATAACAGTTGCCACAGCGGGCGAAACCAAACCGATGTTGCCTTCTTTTATTTCAACAAGTTTGATTCCAAATTAAGCAAAACACTCTAATATTTAGTCTTCAAATATGTACAATAGTCATTTCACACTAATATGATAAAATAACCTTATTATTGACTCATTATATAGCTTTAAGTTAGATTTTACCAGAAAAATTACGAATTTTCAAAATTCCATAATAATTTGATCACTACTATATATATATATATATATATATATATATATATATATATATATATATATATATATATATATATATATATATATATCCAAATTTGTGTTAAAGACCGTGGTTTATTTCGCCTTAATCAATTTCCTTTGGCAACTTTTTATCCTTTTAACTGTCTTTTTATTCCATCTTGTAGATGGTGGATCACTTGTCCTGTATTCACCTCTCTTTTAAATGAATGGGCTTGGTAAAAAAAAAAAAAACTAAATTGCTGAGCTTTCGATCTTATTCGATCATCTTCGGAGCGTCTTTATGTATTCTTTCCTTCTTTACCGATGAAATTTGTGCAGTCAGAATCGGACTGAATGGAAAGAAACGGTTTTTAGGGGATGTTTATTCCGCCTGGCTTGAGCACAACGTTAAAGGAAACGAACCAATCCGGTGAGTGGAATTTTAGAACAACTTTAATGTTCGATTCCAGCTCAACGTTTGACTATTGATGGCCGGCTTTTCTTCGTTTATTAAGATGGCTTCTAAAATGTTCAGCCTAGCTTTATTTCCCTCTTTTCTTTTAATTTCGGAGAACTTATCCACGGCCTCAACTCAGACAAAAACAAATATACGACAAATTGAAAAATGTAAAAAGAAAATCACATGTGAAATTAGCCGTCGTTTTTAACAAACTTGCTTGCTACAATATATATATATATATATATATATATATATATATATATATATATATATATATAAAATATATCTATATAATATTATATATAATAATAATTGAAAATTACATGCCCTGTGATATATAATAGATGTATTTAAAGTCCCAAAGAAATGAAATCTGGTAACATTATCCAGAAAACGCTAAGGAGAATGTTACGTTAACCAATGAATGCTTAAGAAAGAAAATGGGAGATATAAAAACATAAAAATAGGGCAAACTATTTTAACCGTTATATGAAAATTAATTAAGGTGTTTTTCTAGTAGGAGGGGCACGGGAATTTTTGTTTATAATAGTTTGCCCTATTTCTCCGTTTCTCTATCTCCCAATTTTTTTTATTGAGCTTTCATTGGTTAACGTAATATTCTCTTTAGCGTTTTTTGGAGTTGTGTTACCAGTTTTCATTTCAATAGGCTTTTAAATACAACTATTATATATCACATGTCATGTGATTTTCAATTATTGTAAAAAAAAGGCAGTGCCCCCTCCTACTAGAAAAACACTCGTCTTGTCTCTCCCTGGATAAAAACCTACAAAAATACTGCTACCAGATTAAAAGAGAGACCTTTCTATTCTTCCAAGTATGCTTAGAGTGGTATAGGTGGTATACTTTGTATAACCACACCATCAGGGAGTGTAAGTTTAAGGGCAAAAAGTGTTCCGAATGTAGTAACCACGATCACAGATGTGATGAATGCAACAGCACCACTAAGAAATTTGTAACCTTCGAAAACCCTTACTATACTCTATCTATGTCTAACCCACTGAAAAACCAGCTAGTAAAAGCCAAAAGGACAGCAATAACTGAGTAAATACAGGGAATAAAATTAAAGCCAACACAGCAGCGACAACAACGAAATAAATGGAACCAGGAAATAATAGACTAGCAAATTTCGAAGGGAACATGAGATCCGACGTAATTTTATGCATTCTGCATGCTCAGTTGGTAGATATAGTCAAACTGGGATAATATTTAGAGCAGCTAAACAAAAGGCTCGCAAAGAACCGGCTCCCATCTATGTGGTTTCCGGAGAATCCACCCTCAGGCGAAGGCTACAAAATTATCATCTCTGTGGTACAAACTGACAACTTAAACGTATGAAAAACAAATCCAGAATCAACATCCCATCGACAATGATACAACATATACAGACGGAGAGATCGAAGCAAGGGCGATTGTTAAAAAATTATGAAAACAATAGAAAAAGAAACATAGAAAGGCATCCAACACAAAAGACCTTAATATAAAGATCTACGAATCTCAAACGACTCCAACCGAAACAATACAAATAAAAATAAGTTGTGGAAGGTATAATAAAAGTTAGATTTAAATGAGAGTTATATCTGGATGAAAGAAAGACAAATAATGCACTAATATAAGGACAAATACACATATTACCGGAATCGTTCCACAAAAAAATAACTCAGGAAGAAGCGCTATGGACAAATCAAGTCGCCCTAAAGAACGAAAGAGAAACAGTAAATAAGTGTGTATAAATACAAAAAGAGACTAAAATTTTTACATTAAAGTTTAATGGTTATAGGGATAAAACTATAATTAACAGCAATATAATAAGAAAAGCAGATCTCGTTGTAGTTATATTGACAGAACATGGATTTAAAAAAAATAAAAAATACAATTACCCAATTACAACGGAATAACGACGAACTATCCCCAGACCATATATGACGGCGTAACAATATGGTTAAAAATGGATTGAATATAAAGAAACAAACGACATGGAAGAGTCCTTTTTTGCCACTAAATTAAAGATGACAACCGAATTTCCTAAAAATATTCTCTCGTCCTACATCAGCAATACTGCTCGTCGACCTAAATGCAAGGTATCACGCAGAAGGCTCTACAAACAACTGCAATGGAGCAGGTTGACTTTTCAAACACTACTAAAAATAAATATTTAAAGGGGAGAGGGATCGAAATTTTCGACTTAACGTAAACATCTGCTACCACTCTTAATAAATTTTAACAAACACACCATCACACCGCATCAAGCCCTGATACAGTATCAGACTACCTTAGTTTTATATATAAGAAGATGAAATAAGAGGAAAATGGATGAATTCAAAACAACCTTAAGGGAATAATCGCAATAGAAACTAACATACTGTGATTCATCAAAATAAACTACTTAGAGCGACAAATAGGATAACTAATCAAAAAATGTTATCTGGTCTGGGATGAATACAAGCTGGTAGCAAAGATGAAGGATGTGTTCGAAGATCATTCCAGGAACATAGTGAGGAACGGATGTGCCAGGTTTCGCAGCCGCCTTCAGGCCGTAGTGGAAATTGAGGGCGGTTACTTTGAATAAACTGTAATTTCTGTCATAATCTAGTTGATAGTTTATAAATTTTATAAAATACATTCATTTTTGGCTGAGATATTTCGGTGTGTCTAATATTCATAGTCATGGGTACTCAGTGTGTTATTTTAATTATTTAATTAAATTTGTATTAAATTTGTATTGCTCCCCCTTCCCTCACCTCTCCATTGCTCTCTTTGCCCCACTTATTTAATTGTTTCTCGTGTCTCCCCTACATTTTTGAAGACTAAATATTAGTATTTTGCTTCATTTTCTGGCAAACATATTGAAATAAAAGAAGACGACCCCGATTCTGTTTTGCCCGCTGCGGTAACTGTTAGTCTCGTGCCTCTGTTACAATTCAGACATCGCAGTGTGGGGGTGGCGAGCTATTCTCTTTTGCTGTTACTTAGCCAGTAATTCAACTTGTGTGTATTTTGTTTGCCTGTAGATAATAGTAACCGTTTTTTCTTGCAGGGTAATAAATAAAAAGAAAGTGAACACCTATGGGTAAATTCAGTGAGTTGAAGTGTTATGGTCATAAATCAGAATAATTGAGACGACGCGAGTGAGGTCTGTTGACCTTGTTTTCATAACACACTCGCCCCTCATAGCTATAAGATGTTGCGTGCTCTAGCATCTCCAGTCTAGGTCAATAAAGAGGGTCCTAAGCACCCTTTCCCCAAAAGAAACCTCCATGCACACTTATCATAGACTGCATCATACACTTTCACCCGAGTCACACATTTCATTCTAAGCCATTCATTCACATAATCAACCGAATTTTGACGTCCCCACCCTCAATTCTTCTCACGCCCATACATTCCTCCTTGCATTATCTCTACACAAGTCTATTTCCATCCAATCTTCTTAGATGCCTCTATCACATCGGAACACTTTTACTTACATCCTCGTCCACACCTTTTTTAAAACTATAGGTGTCTCTTACACGCTCGTTCCTCACTCTATCTCCTATTCGCACACCAAATATCCGTCGCAGGTTGTTCATTTCCACTGCTGTCACTCAAGATTTCTCCTTCTGTTTCCATATCATAGTTTCACGCTCATGTAGTGAAGTTAGCAGCATCATAATATCATGCAGTTTCCTGGTATTTTCCTTCCTCAACCCCATAGCATTCGGTCACGCTTCCATAACCCCTGAGGTTTACCATTGAAAAGGTTGTAGTCACAATCTGCTTCATCTCTACCACATTCATTCACCATACACCATTGATACTTGAAACATTCCACTCGTTAAGAGGTAATATCAAGGACTCTCTGATTACACCACACACACTATATACCAACAGATTTAAAATCCCACCTTTATCACTCCTTATCATTCTATACACTTGCCCTTATTCACACTTTTACTCATCTAAGTACTGCATAAATACAAATATTTAATATACAAGGTGAAATAAAAAACAGTTGCTTTAATCCCCATGCTTGCGTCAATCATCTCACACTAACAATCTTTCACCCGAACTCACTTCTATCATTCCAACATATATAATTTTTACTCTATTTAACAGTTTATCTCTCACTCCATACATCCTCATAAGCTGCCATAATGCTTTTCTATACGATCCTATGCTTTCTCCAAATTCAATAAACCTAGTATAAACTTTACATCTTCTTTTTCCTTGTTTTTAACTTCACCCCCCTCCCTAATCCGTATAAACCTCGCTTAACAATGCATCGCTCATCTTTTCCTATACCCTCAATAAAGATTTTCCATAAAGATTTTTTAACACTTATATCCATCTACACTAATTGAATTAACCTAACTTCGCTTTACCCTTATATGGTAGGTAATCAAAAAGTTCGTAGAATAATGGAATAAAATTAAAACGAAAAAAATATTCAATTTTATTTTTTAATACAAGATCCATTGAGGTCAAAAATATTTTTGCAAGCGATGATACCATCCATTTAAAGTGTTTTTTTTTATAAAACTAAGGACTGAGAATTCAACTAAGTTAAAATGTCTTTTTAACATACATCAACAAAGGAAACAAAGAAAAAAGTTAGATGACCTGTTAGTCCCATCCGACATTTTATGTTTCCAAACCTTAAAAATAAACATGAAAGTCACTCGCTTGTATTCTCTTAATGATGTTAATGGTTGTTTTTAATAGTTTTGGTTTAAAGGGTTTAAATGGACGGTAGATCTCTTGCAAAAGTGTTTTGACCTCAAACGCGTTTATATTCAAAAATAAAATTTATACTTCTTCTTGTTTTAATTTCCATTTTTCTACAAACTATTTGAGGACCCCTGATATAATTGTACTATCAAATCATTATTCCATTCCCAGGCATTTTCCTCAATTACAACACAACTACCAGACCTATTCCATCGCCAATCACATTTACTTTTAGTGTCTCGGCGACTATAGCATCTATTATTACAACCGCTTTCCAATTTATCAGATTTTCACAACACTAACGACTTTTACCTGCCTGTCTCTTTCATACCATGATACAGCACCGAATTTGTTCTCACGAATCCAATCATATTTACATTCAGTCCATCTACCATGCCCAAATTATACAACTAGTCAGAATACACCCGCCAGCGATTTTTGACTTCATTGCTCAAATATATCTGGCCATTTAACCTTACACGTCAGTTATATGTTCAGATATTCCACATAAATGTTTAAAATTTAAATTAATATTTAAAAATATAAAGCAAAACCAGCAAAGGCCACTCCCTCCTAAATATAAAAGGTTTCCATAAATCCTCAGAGTTAGTTGGATGTCTCCTGACTAGAACATTACCAAAACCTCTGTAATTCTGATTATAATTAGCAAAAAATAAGCATCTTAACATAATTACTACTTCTTAATTGCTTCAACTTTAGAATTAAGTCAACTAATTAAATAATGAACCGTGCAACGGTGGTGGTGAGAAGTTGTCTCTTTATGGGCATCACTTACAATTCCCACACAGAAAAGGGAAGGTTTAGGAATTATGGAATACTAAAAGATCCATAGCCCCATAGATCCATAGTCGTTCACAAGTGGTCCTTTGAAAGTTTCCACAATCAGTGACAAATCATACCAATGTGTAGCAAAATGTGACAAAGACCGGATAAGAGACGCTGACCTCTAACCCCCCCAACCCACCCCCCGGCCCCCTGCAAAAGCGGTAGATGATAAGCGGTAAACGTTGCTTCTTTTAAATGACAACAATCTTTACTGTGTATCATTCATCGCATGTAAGCCCTTTTGGATTAACTCTTACAAACAAGATAAACATTACTATTTCTTATCATACCTTTGAAATTTCACGTAGATTTGTACTTCTGAGTCTGCATGATAGCAATAAAAGATTTTAGGTGCTTTTGTAGGAAAGGGGTTAGAATTCGAGGGGGTGTTAACCTTTCCCACTTACCAAGATAGAAAATTATATTTTCTCCGTGCAAGAAATATGTAGGCTTACCACAAATCACTAATTACTCCTGAAAGAAATAAATGATTCGATACGAGGTAAAAGGCTATAAATCTATTGAAAACTACTTTTGTACATGCCACCAACGTCCAAAGGAGAAAATGGTTTCCAATCGGAGATAAACAGTAGGAACCGAGTCCAGATAACGAATGGAAAATAGGAAAATAAGAACGTGGCACTTGTACTTGCGACAGGGAGAGATACAAAAATAGAATGATTAAAAGGCGTGAAATGAGAGTGTGAGACTAACTCACATTGCGTGAAACTTTATGAAATTTGTACTAAAAGTTACTTAATTTTGCTCGGGTAATCTTATATATATACATACAATCAAAATATGCAATAAAAATAACAAAAAACGGAATAATGGAATTTTTAAATGATTATGTCGAAAATAACATTTTGCAACATGTCACTAACTACAAATCACTTCAAATTATTATCATCTAATAACACTGGTTAACAATTTTTGAAAAGTTGTGTGCTTCTTAACCTGTTAAGCATCACTTGCCATGCGCATTCGTAAACGTCATTTCTTTTAACTGCGTTTTGAATGCTATTTTTTTATTCCTGTATCTTTTATTTAAAATATTTGTTTCTACTAATTGCTAAATTATGAATTGAAGAATAATCTAAGGCAAAAAAAAAACAATTTTACACTAACATTTATTTTGTATGCCAATCACGAAAACAGGGCACAACGCACATTGCAAATTCTCAATCCTTGCACCAATACGAAGTGCCTATTCTTTTATTGTCTTTTCTACACTGAGTACAATTCCTGGTTGGCCTTTCTTTGTTTTGTGCTGGGGGACAGTAATCAGGGAAGTGTCTTCCAAGAAGTCTTGAAGGCTTTGCGTGTAACCATGCCGGTCTTCCCCCAGATGTACTTGGCACCGGCAAATTTGATGCATTCGCCGAAATTGTTTTCGCCGAGTGTAATTATGAAGTCTATTCTTTTCATTTTTCCTCCCATTTTATTGTAAAGTGATGAATGAATTTAAAACGGCAATATCTAACAAATGTCTAAAGACTTTCTTGTAAAATATTTTCAGCCTTTTTCTTGCGGTTGAAAAATGAGTCAATAAATTATCTGACAGGTCGACTCCGCCTATATGGGCATTTTAGTCAGAAATTGCCTTTGGTTTCAGTACTTCTTTTCCACGGTGAGAAGTTACATTTACCATAGAAGCATCATGAATGCTGCTCAAGACTGCCACATCTCTTTTATCTTTTCATTTCAAAACAACAGGCTTTTTGCGGTAGGCTTCAACTATCTCTCCTTTTTTCAATTTTGCTTATTTGACCGATTTTGGCACAACTTTACGGTTTAGTCTTATGGTGCCAACTGTGTCAGTTTGTCTCTGTGCTAAATAATCAGCAAGAGAGGGGCTGGTATAAAAAATATCAGTATAGAGACAATAGCCTTTATCTAAAAGTTCATGTATTAGGGTCAGGACAATTTTGTATGTGACTGGAAAGTAGGGTGGGTCCAAAAAATATAATTTTAATAAAAGCACAAAAAGTTTCATGTGAATCTTTTAAGATTTAGGGGTCACACAGGGTAATTGATTTTTCGAGACCATCAAAGCGTTCATTTCTCAAGCTTATTTATTCACATTAATTATAAATGCTGCATAAACGAAACTATTTGCTCTGAAGTGAGGTAAATAACTATTCTAGGAACATTTCACGATACAGCAGTGTATATGGGAGGAATATTACTCTGATACTATACAAGGAACACTTAGGAACAGTGATAGGAATGGCAGATTTCCTAGACTTTCTTTAAAATAAAACTTAAAATGGCTGAAATAACGATTGAAGCGATTTGTATATTCTTCTGTAAGATCAGTTATGGTTCAAGTTCAGCCATCGGTGGCGCTTGTCCATTGCTCTCGTCCTTGGTGATGATCTGGGAATAATCCGTGATCAGTTTTATTGCCCGTTTTGCTGCCTCATTGGTTACTGCCAGATGGTGGACGGTCTCCTTCTCCTGGTTGCACGCCTCGTTTTCCTTGCAACTGAGCACAGGAGATTGGATAAACGAGTCATCCAACTTCAGTGCCGTGAAAGTGAAAAGTGACTGCTTGGTGACAAGGTCACTCAAAGTCAGCGAAAAAGGATCTTGGGGCGCAGTCGTCCATCGCTTCTTGTCGAGGTCCTTGTCAATGGCCAGCTTCTCCACCATCTTTGTCTCCTTCTCGATCGTGACTTTGTCGCTAAAGAAGGCAAGGCCGACGAGGTCCGTCCCCAAGTACTAAAAGTGCCGCTTAAAAGTCTTCACCGTGGCCTCCAAGATCTTAGAGTTTACGTCTCTGTAGTTGTGGAGATCCTGGAAGAGAGTGATATCGTTGAATAGAGCGTCTGCGGCTAAGGTAGCCCCGAACCAGGCACGGGTGAAGATTAGAATGATGAATACATTCATCTCCTGGAGGCTACACAGTTCCCTCGGCGTGAGTTCAAACTCGTCCTTGAACATCGAGATCTTGAGCGTGTGGATCGCCTACGCCATCCATTTTGCGTGGTAGTGAGCTCCTGGTTTGTGGAAGGTGGTGTGAACCTTCCTCTTGATAGCCTTTGCCGTTAGTTTTGTGAACTCTTTATAATCGTCTCTTGTCGTTTCGGCCGCCTTGACAAGAGCTTCAAGGGTCGTCCTCTTCCATTCGTCATGGTCAGCCAACTGAGGGTCGTTGATGATCGTAGCATTGGCATGTACGAAAGTGGGCCACTTCTTGTGGAACCATTTGAATAGTTAAACGTCTGGGCCGGAAGTAGATTCGCCGAAAGTGGTCTCGAGGGCTGAGGCAAAGATGAGCTCCATAACGTAGTGGCGGCACGCCAAGTTCAACAACGGACGACCCAACTTCTGTTTGAGGAGTGTGCAACAGCCAGCATGGACGCCTGTGTTCAAAGCGGTGTTGTCGAAGTAGACGACCACAACTCTGTCTTCGAACGTCCAGTGTCTGATGGTCTCCTCGAATTTGCTGGACATTGCTTCTCCGGTACCGGATGGCAAGGCAATGATAGCCAGGAGCTTGTCTCCTTCGAGAGACGGCTGCTTCTGCTTTCTCCTTCCGCATCACTTTCCGGTGTCGGTGAATGGACAAGGTGGACGGACTCAACATTCCCTGGTCAACTTGACAGTGTCAGCCGCTGCTGCAAGCTCCTTAGTGATGTTGAGCCTTCTTGGATGAGAAGCATAAGCAGCGGCGCTTCCCTGAGCAAAAGAGTTGGTGGCGGATAGAGAAGTTGATGAAAAAGCGGTGGTGGAACCCCCGCTCGCCAACTCAACCGTCTCTTTCCTCTCCGAAGCCTCTGAAAACTCCTACTCCTTCCTCCTTCTCTCAGCACCAACCTCTCATATTTCCTAGACTCTTTTGACACGCTCTCCTTGTCAAGAGTACTCATGACCATTTTCCTCTGGCCCCTTTGGTCGTCGAGAAAGTTCTTGTCCTCCTGGTTGAGGTGGATCATGGAGCAAGAAGTGGCAGGGGCTGCGATGTCTAGCAGTGACGACAAGTGTCCCTGGAGAAGGGCGTCGGAGACCTTATCCTCCTCCGATTGACGTTTTTTCGCCTTCTTACGGACTTCGTACTTCCCGACGAGGGTTTCCAGTTTTTTCATGATTGATCGCAGCGAGACAACAGGAATTTAGGCACGTTCCCAAACTTTGACGACTTCGTCGATGACAGCTTTTCGATTTTCATTGCGGTTCTATCTATGACAGAAGAGTTACCGCAGAACATCTTCCCCTAAGGGAAGGACAATCTGGCTGAGGGCGTCAAGGGGCTGTCCCAACAAAAACAGCTCAGTCTGTTTCCGAGTTGAACTCGCCATTTAGACCTGAGGAGAAAACGAGGATGTCTTTAGCTTAGTTCTGGGTCTGACATTATAAAGACAGAGCTATATAACAGCAAAAACTACGTCGAGGTATGCACAAACCTAGTTGACATCACCAAGAAGTATATCTAAAGGCATAGTGCCCACAACACAGTGTATGGTAGGTACGCCATGCTAAGGAAAAGCAAAGCAAAGTTTTAATCACTCGGTGCGACCCCTCAACGTGCTTTGAATTGGACGAAACTCCAGATTTGGCAGTTTCTCATGAAGCCTCACAATAATTCACGAGTGCAGAAACAAAAAGTTCACTTTGAAATTTTTGCTATATATCTGTCACTCACCCTACTGGAAAATCATCATAAAGTGGACTGTATACTGTGTTACCTATAGATGAAAAAGTTCCATACATAGCCATTCTGACTGTCGCGTGTAACATAAAAATTGATGCCAAATCGTTTTTGTTTGGTAGCTATGTATTCAACCCAACCTGACATCCCCTTCCACCCGAGTAAGGATTCATCAATACATACCCATTTATGTGAGATAAAATTCTCTCTAAATTTGGGCAAAAGTAAATCAATAAATGGCTTGATTTTAACTATCTTTCGCTGTGGCATATTTGCACTAATATTTTAATTATACGCAAAATGCAAAAACTTTTAGAACAAATCAAATCGATAACCAGACATAATTTTTGAAAAAAAAGGGGTTGCAATGATCTCTCTCTCTTTGAAAAGTACATTGAATTCCTCGATTTAGAGTTAACTCCTTAAAGAATCAGAAGCCCTACAAATACCTTTAGTTCTTTCACATTTGTGTCAAACCATTTTAAAGCACGAGAAATCTTGGGCAAATTCAAAACATTTTGATCAAAAATTCTTTGGCAAAACGATTTGTTTCAATAGCTATGTATTCAAATACATCAGCATCAAAAAACATTTATATTGGATCATCTTTATTTGTAACGATGAACTTCACAACACTATTGCCACTAAAATTGAAAGGATCCCTTTCACGCCCATTTTTAGCCAAATCAGAAGGTAGATCAATTTCATCATCATCCCTAGATTCATCACTGCTTTCTAATAATTCATCTTCAGATGAATAATCGCTTTCACTCTCAAAATCATTATCACTAAGATCATGATAAAAAGACATCGTTTCCTTATCACTAAGCTTCTGTTTTTTCGCAGCACTCATTTTAAAAAAGGGTATCACGAAATACAAAAAATGATTGCAGCCGACTATCAAAGCTTGTTTATCATTGACTTTGACCTGGTTGGTTGACTTAGCTGCGAGTCGAGACTCTATGTGTAGTTGCCTAATATTACAATTTACTATATATTTATATATGCAAACGACATATGTTATCCAGAGCAGACTGAAATAGTTATTAAATTTTAAACACGACATATGTCGTCGCTGTCATTTGGAGTGAATCTCTAAAAAACGACATATGTCGTGGCTGACGCTTAACAGGTGAAATAAGATTAATTAATTCTTATGTATTTTTATGCACCGAATCCAAATATTACATTAAAAATGCTTATAAATGTAATATTTGATTATTTTATTATAACCTACAGTATGTGTCATTATGTTTTAAACTAATCCATATCCACTCTCTGCCTTTTTGCTTGACGCTTAGAGTGGACTGAAGAATCATCTCTTGTCAATGTCCAGCAATAGTCTGCAAACATCGTTGTGCTCCATTTATCCTGGTACCACTTTTCCATAGTTGAAATATGTTGGTAAAACCTTTCACCCTGTTGTCACTAACTGCCCCACAGTTCGCTGGAAAAAAGTCTAAATGCGAGTCCCAAAAGTGGATTTTAAGTGATATGTTACATTCGTGTAAGCCTTGATGAATTTTCCACCAATTCTTCATAATTTCCTTCCATTCTGTTTCCAAAAAATCCCTTCGCCACTAACTTGAATGCTTCCCAAGCAGCTTTCTCCTCGTCATAAAGGGATGATTCAAAGTCACCATCTTTAAGAAGCTCTCTAATCTGAGGACCAATGAAAACTCCCTCCTTTATCTTAGTCTCGCTCAATGGGGGAATTTTGATGTTAAATAATTGAATGCCTGACCAGATTTGCCTAGAGCTTTTACAAAGTTTTTCATGAGCTCCAGTTTTATGTGTAGTGGTGGTAGCAAAATTTTATTTGGTTCAGTAAAGGGTAGAACATTTTTCATCCCAGGCTCCAATGATTGACGAGGTTGCCAGTCTCTCCATGATATAGTGGAAACTTCTTGCATGGCTTTCCCATTCACACAATAAGCAACAGTACTTGGTGTATCCGCCCTGCAAGCCCATTACAAGAGCAACAACCTTTAAGTCACCTCAGAGCCGCCATTGGTGTTCATCATATTTTATGCATTGCAACATATGCTATATATTATCATTAGTTTCTTTCATATGTGGTGCATAGCCCACAAAAACTGATGGTGTACTATTGCCGTTGTGCATCAAGTAGGCTTTCAGTAGTGATGGAACGAGTACTCAGTATCGGTATCAAATATCGGTATTATCGGCTGTTTTTAGTCGTATCGGAACTCGTATCGGTATCGGGACTTTTTTGTATAAATTTCAGATATCAGAATCCGATACTTGCCCATTAATTCCCACGACACTGTATACAATCATTTTACAACATATATTCATTCTATTTAATGATTATATTCTTGTGTCCTGTACGTAAAAAAATTCATATAATATGCACTTAATTTATTTACACAAAATTTGACATTTTATAACCCTTACAAACCCTTAGTTATTCAGGGAACTAAAAGGAACAGGCAGAGGCTAAACTACTAGTTAACCCGTACGTGAAAAATTCACGTAATTGCAATCAATCAAATGACTGCAGTTAGTTTGTTATAAATAGTATAATTTGATTTAAATGTTCAACTCAATATTCCTAAATTTTGATCATGTCATCCCGTTCAAAAATATTTTGAAAATAGTGTACACGTTCCGTCATAAATGACGGAAAATTTTACATTATTTTCATCTCCATTGCTATTGGGTAAATCTTGAACAAAAGATTAGAATTTCTAAAGAGTCACTTTCGTCACATTGAAAATTATTATTACACATAAAATACATGCAATAAGCTTGAAATTAAAGCCGTTTTATATATTCATATTGTATAGCAACTAAACTAATTAATTTCTATTTTTGTTCCATCGTTTTTTCCGACAAATTTGATTTCGTTTAAAACAGCTGAAAGTTAAGCTTTAAATAGACTCTTTAATCTTTATGTACAACTTTTATCTATAAATGTTATTTGTTTTATATTCCTTCGATATTCATATTCAATTTTCACCCATTTCAGAATTAATATGAACAGTTACATGAAATAAACGGTAGTGTTAGAGAGGTAACCATATCGAATATGTTCAAACACTGTTCATTCAAACGAACAAACACGAAACATATGACTCAATATTTATTTTATTACTATTCTTTCAATCTATAATCAAATGCGTAGAAATTTCTTTTTAATTAAAAATTATTTAGAATATTGGGTTTGAAGTACGACTAATACTCAAGTTTACACCTACAGGTTGACCTCCCCCAAAACGGACCCCAACTTTCGATAGGCCTCATTTCTTAATTTTCTGCAAGGATTGATTGAAACTTTGGTGATAACTAGTTTATTGTGTTTCAAAACATGAGAATATTTGGACTTTTCTTCTTTATTCTAGAGCACTTTTTCGAAATGACCTCCATTTAGCTCTGTGCATTTCTTGAGGCGCAGCACAAAGTTGTTCATGACCTCCTTACAAACCGACTGACTAATGGCTCTGATGGCTTCCTTGAGTTCCTTGATGGTCCTGGGTCTCCATGCGTATACTCTTTCTTTAAGCTATCTCCAGAGAAAGAAATCTGGGGGGCTAAGGTCTGGTCTGTGAGGTGCCCACTCAAAATCTGTCTTGAGAATGATCATACGGCCACCAAAGTTCTCTTTCACCCAGTCTCGGGACATGGTTGAGGTGTGAATTCCCATAAGCGACAGGAACATGGTCTGAAGCTCCCTCTTGAAGGTTTTGAGGACATCAACATACCGTTCCTTAGTGACTCTCACTGTCGTGCCAGATTCCTCGAAGAAAAATTGTCCGATGATGCCTCTAGCTGAGATTGCAGTCCATACCGTGCACTTAGGGAAGTGTAAAGGTTTGGTGGCTAACTCATTTGGTCTGGAGATCCCCCAGAAGATATTTGCCTTCGAGTTTACCTTTCCTTCAAAATGGAAGTGAGCTTCATCTGCGGTTCAAAGGAGGTTAAGGAAAGTTGGGCTCTACTGAATCTTCTCAAGTATCTTGACTTTCATAGCCTTTCTCTGTTCCTTGTCTAAGGCTGTAGGGGTCTGTTTCGTCTGTATTCTCTATGGGTAGGGCTTTACATCCATTACTAACACTCCCTTGCGAGTTTCACGAGATATACCGAAGGACTGACTTCGCTTCCGCACAGAGCGTTTTGGACTCTGCAGAAGTGACTCTCTCACGCTCTCGACTAGTTCAGCTGTACGCTTCCTGGGGCCTCCTGAATGGCTTGAACGGTTGTCACTGGCTGCCTTGAAGTTCTGCACTGTCCCATAGACCTCGAAGTAATCCACCCATTCCTGAATGCTGCTCTTGGAGGGGGATTTTTCACATTCAAACTGATGCACGAAAGTGTCCTGCACTTTTTTGAACGAGCCTGTCTTTTAGTAATGTTTGACGCAGTATATTCTTTGCTGGAGCTCCCATTGAGATCTATTTGTGTTCACAGGCGTTGCTTCTGTCATGTCCTGCAAAGTAAGGGTGATTAGTGAATGAATGATGGATATATCACAAAAAGTGCGTGCAGGCCCGTTTTGAGGGGGTCAGCCATCTTGGTTGCTGAAGGAATTAGTTGTATAATTGGATGCCTAAGTATTCTATTTTGTAATAGCCAGTTGTAATACCTTGCATAATTAAACAAAGCCCCATTGTTCAGTAGTATTATTCTTCAAACATTCTTCATATAAGTATTTACTAATACACAAACACGTACGTATAATATATATATATATATATATATATATATATATATATATATATATATATATATAACTACTCAGTATTCGTACTCGGTACTCGTATCGGAATCTGGAGTATAGAATGGTATCGTACTCGGTAACGGTACTCGCTTGAAAATCTGGTATCGTCCAATCACTACCTTTCAAACTCGTTTTTGATAAATCAATGAAAATCCTCCAGTGTCTAGGTTTTTATTCGATTCCAAGTGCTTCCATCAGACCATTAATATTGTTGCAGGCCACTAAACGTTGAACTGCTGTTGACGGTCACGAAACTGAAATTTTCACATCAACTGATACAAGATTCCACTGTTACAGACGAGAACCTAGCATTCTGCTTCATTCTTGGGTATTTTCAGATCCCTGACAAGGTCAGGGAGTTCCCCTTACGGTATAAGATGTAGTTTAGAAGAGTGGTTTTCATCAAAAGTTGGGTTACTCTGTAATCCAGTACTCTCATCCTTCTTCGCTTCCTCCTCACCACTTTCCTCATCTGACTCAAAGCATACCGAGGTTGGTGCATCAGGAGCAAGTAGACCTTCTCCAAGTGGATCTAGACAAATAGCTGATAGAATGTTTGAATATTCAATGGACTCTCTTTTCTTCTTTAACAAGCGCTTCTGTAATGTAGATCCCATGCAAAATTAGCAATTGTTGGTATGGTCTGTTGGATCATGCCACGTTATTGGCACAGTAAAAGGCTTTCTCTCGTCTTCCTGTTCAACCATTGGCGAAGGTTAGTATCGAAGTATGCCTGTGAAGACTATTTAGGGGCCAGGGCGCATACACAAGCACGAGCAGGTAGCCGACCCTAGGCTGCCTGCAATATGCTTTGGGGGAATTAAAATAGTGAGGGACCACCTCCTTAATTTTTATACAGAGTGCTAATTACGGTTGAGAGGGATTTATTTAATGGCTTGCCAACTTGCAGTTCAAAGGATATATAAAGAATAAGACCCCAAAATATAATTTTAATATATATAATAAATGGGGCAATATATATATATATATATATATATATATATATATATATATATATATATAAGGGGGAACAAATTTCTCGATAAAGATAGTTAATTGGATTGTGACAATTTATAATATAACAGAGTTAAGTGGGAGGAGCAAAATTAATGTTAACTCGAACAAAAGATATTAATTACGATTGAGCTCGAAGTCAATTCAAAAGTGGATGCGGGTGACGATTGATGGGGTGTAATCAGGGTATTACAACACAAGATCGCTTTACCTTGAAGCGTGGTGGTGATCTGAGGGGGATGAGACTAATCGAACAGGGCTTTAAGAAGATAATTCGGACAGTCCTAACAAGGAAGACTCGTAGATGGGGAGTTTTGAGTACACTTCGTGTTCAAAAACAAGATTTTCTCTGCTCCAGAGAGATGGAATCTCAAATACGAGACTGTTCTGTGGTTCGACAGGGAGTCTCAGACACGAAGGCACGGGAGTCTTGAAGGGGGTCGAGATGAGAGGAGCCGCACAGTTCTCCGGGAAGAAGGTCGCTCGATAGATTTCCTCTGAACAGGGGCCAAAGCTTCACGAAGGGAGATCTGCTAGTGAGATCTCCACGCCGAGGTACGACTCGAACAGGAGTTGCGGGACTTCCCAGGGGAACAGACAAAACGATCTAGATGGAGGAACTTGCAGATTCTAGATGTCCTCGAGGAATGGCGGACTCAGGATTAAATAGCCAGGTAGCTGGTCCGATAGATAGCCCCAGGGCATGGCTGTCCCAAGAGGATTCTCGACATCAGTCCATGTATACTTACTTCGAGATAACGAGTCGGATCGGACGGCGAAGTTTGCCTCATGATATGGGGATAGGGTTAGTACCACTGCTCTCGTGGGGAATAGACATGCTTGGGAAGCATGGTGTGAGAACTCGACGTTGTCGCGGGGGAGGGGGTAGTAAGGAGCGTTCGAAAGTAAATACAGCAGGGTAAGGTGACTCAGCGCGGGACTGCTTCCTTCTTGGAGATTCTAAACTTCCCACGCTAAGGAGCACGTGGTTTAGAGCGAAGGGGCTTAAAGGGGTATTCCGAGGGGGGCTTCCTTTCACGATGGTTCTTCGAGGGCATTCCCCCACATGCCTCACTTTCCGAAGATGACATTTTCCTGATACGTTGAGGAGGGAAACGGGCATCCCCACATATTGGAAGAGTCGGGTATGGGAAATATTTTGGCCTGGGTCTACAGCTGTACAATAAGGGCGGGCATTTAAATTCGAGTCGACAAAGCGGTCAAAGAATGAGATTCGTTTAATTCCTTGACGCAGGATATATTTAAATAGGTATTGTCGTTAACCAGCGAACAAAAAAAACAAACAAAATAAATAAATACAGGAAATAGTTAAATACGAGTGACAAGAAAATTCAATTTAAATAAAGTTTCATTAATGAAAAGAGTAGTGGACCGATATTCAATAAAAAAGAAAAGAAAAATACAACGCGAAAAAATACACAAAGGACAAATATGTACCAAAAAGCAACAAACTTTAACAAGGAAACCAAGGAGCATAAACGTACACAGTTAGGACGGAGTGGTAGGATTATTAAAAAGGGGCGAGTACACAGACTCGATTATATACACGAGAATACAAGGCTTGACACATTTTACTTTGCGAGGAGAGAAATCTCGACCGGATTCATACTTAGACAGTCTGCAACACAGCTTTCTGTCCCTTTTATGTACACTATTCGGAACTGGTATTTTATTGAAGTAAACTCCAATGTATCAGCCTGGCTTTTACAATTATTTAAATAATCCAATGGGCGATGATCGGTTTCCATCACGAACTCTTTACCTAACAAACATATTTTGAATTTCTGCACTCTCCACAAAATCGCTAGATCCTCAAGTTCTAATACCGGGTATTTCCTTTCTCGTGACGAGAGCTTTCGGTTGGCGTACGCAATGAGATAACTATTCCCATCTTCTTCATACTGGAGCAAAACGCAACTGTCGTGGTATGACATTACATTATATCAATACCATATTATATCTATAGCGGGACGGGACCAATAACTTAAAGGCGAACCGACAAGGGACGGAACGCCACGAGTTTCGACACGCGGAACAGCGAGAAAAGAGTGCAACGAGGTCAGGTAAAACTTGGGCAATGGCAAAGCTCAAGGTTATTTAAAGAGGCATGTACAAAAATATAATTTTATTTACATAAAATAAGAGAATTAATGAGCAAAATTTCATCGATTAACGAGGGAGGAATTTCAGAGTTATGCATCAGACTCTGAAATTAGAAATTAATGCGTTACAGAAGGAGACTATTCAAATAGGTAGGATTAACTCTCTAGGTTTGCTGAAGGGGGAGAGGGGTTAGCTCACAAAGGATTCCGGGTAAGACATCACGGTAAAGCTTCACCGATGTCTTCTGCAGGCAATAAACGTGAGGGCGAGGGCGCTCGGAGCTTCTGAGCGGGAAGTTGACGTGATGATGGTTCTCCAAAGGGGGAGGGGGCAGTAACGTACTGTCCAGGGGAAAATATTTCAGCCACCCGAAAACGAGGAGGAAACGAGGAGGGCTTCTACAGGAGTTGATGAGTGGAGTCGGAAAAATCGCTCGGTGGCGATCGTCAAATGGAATTACCAAACTGGCTGGGTTAATTGCAAGACACAAAAGTTCAGCCGTCACTTTGCTTGTTGTTAGCACCTGACTTGGAACTAGGGAAAACTTCTTGGATCCGGGTGAGACTCCTCAACTCTGTGTCTTCCACCTGGAAGATGAGCCCCTATATATCCGAGGCTCCCCCCGCAGAGGTGGGGGAAACAGCGCTACTCTCGAATGGCCTCGAATCTTCACGTCGAGGCGATTCTAACCCGCAAAAAGGTGGTCCGAGGTGGACGCGGATCGAGGCTACTGCTTGTGGATGGGGGGGGGGGAGCTTACCAATTTAAGCCTAACCAAATTCTAGAACCTTCTCCAGCGCATGGACGTCACTTCCGTGCTGGAAAACAAATTCCATGTGGAATTCCCCTACAGCAACCAATGCCTTCACTACAAGCATCCTTCTTATTCTAAACGGTTTGTTCGTGTTCGGGAGTCGCAGTATTGGAGGTGACGTTAGTTTTTCCTTCATCTGACGGAAATAGGCGGTCGCCCTGGGGTTCAAGACGAGGGGTCCGGGGTACGTTTTTTTAGCAGGTAGCTAAGGGCGGACGCTAAAGCGGTGAAATTCGGGACAAAGCTTCTGTAAAAGGATGTCGATCCGAGAAAAGAACGTAATTATGTTTTTCGTACGCGGAAGGGGCATGTCGGCGATGGCCTTCACCCTTTCTTGTTGGTGTGCTATTTGATTTTCCCCAATATGTAAACCAAGGACTTTAATGGTGCCGTAGGCAAAATTGCACTTGCTGGGGCCTATAGCGAGGCCGTGTTCACGAAACCTATTGAGGAGGGAGCGTATGGAGATTAGGTGTTGGTCCCATGTGCGGGTAGCCACGTATAACCTTATCAAATTAAAATGAACTGTTATTCAGCCTATCCAGTATCCGGGGCATCATGCGATTATAGTTACTACAGGCAGTAACTAAATGAAAAGGAAGACGCCTAAACTGCATAAGACCTTTTTCTATGTAAAATGCGGTGTATTTCCGAGCACTATCCTTAAGGGGGACTTGATAGTAGGCCTTAATAAACTTAGCCTCTTCAAATAGATGTAGGCTCTGGTCTATCAAAGGATAGGCTCAGCGTCAAAAACTGTTACGGCGTTTAGTTTTTTAAATTCTATGCACATGCGAAAAGACTGATCCGGCTTTCTGACCATAACAATGGGGAGCAATAATCCGACGTGTAAGGTTCAATGATCCCTAATTTTAGCAAGTTATCTACTTCAGTGATAAAAGTAGCAAGCAAGTGAACGGGCATGGGGCATGGTTTAGAGAAAATAGGCTCCTGAATAGTTAGGGCTATATGATGCTCAAAATATAAAGAGCAACGAGGCTTCTCGGAAATTAAATCGGGGAATTCAGTCAACAAAAGAGCCAAATGCATCTTCTGAGGAAGTTCCAGGTTGGGATTTAAATCGAATTCCGGGGCGGAGCTTTCACAGGAACCGGGGAGCGAAGGGAGAGGGTAGTTGTTATCGGATTTGACACATACGGTATGAATTAAATTAAGAGGCTCAGAGGGATAGGAGGCTTCAATTACTGCCTCTTCGTCAAGCGCAATTATACTATTAATGCAGGCGCGGCGGTGGTAGCGCTTAAGCATATTTACATGAAACAATTTGTTTCGTGAGGGGGTTTGTATTACATAAGCTACAGGACCGCTTGCTTCTAAGATTGGAAAAGGGCCTTTCCATTGGGGCAAGAGCTTAATTTTCTCCGTGGGTAGGAGGAGCAGCACCTCGTCACTGGGCTTGAATCGCCTTTCTTTTGACCTAATGTCAAAATAGGTCCTATACTTTTCCAAGTTTAGTTCCGTATTTTTGTAAACTATATCGGCGCATTCTTCCAAGCGATTCCTAAGGTCTAACACGTAAGAATACGAGCATTTGATCTCTTCATCCAGTCGGGGGTTGGAAAAAGGTTCTTTCAAGTGGGCAAATCCTAAAGTTCTGTGGAGAATTTCAAAGCAGGCAAACAGGGCAACCGGCAAGTATCGATGCCATTCTTGGGGCTGAACATGGCATTACTTTTTTAAAGTGGTCTTCAGAGTGCTATTTAACTTTTCACAGACGCTGTTAGTGGTGGGGTGAAAAGGGAAGGTGAATAGGGGCTTGATCATAAGGAGCTTGCGGACGTATTCCATTAGTTTAGAGGTGAACTGTCTAACTCTGTCCGACAAGATCTCCTTAGGGATGCCAACCCTGGAAAAGATAGAAATCAGGGCCTCCACACAGCTCACACTATCTATCTCTTTAAGGGGAACTGCGTTGGGGAATTTCGTGGCAAAATAAACAAGAGTGAGGACGTACGAGTGTCCTTCGCTAAATGGGGGGGAGGTAGAATTGGGCCAATCAGGGCCTCTAAAGAAAGGCTCTGAGACAATTGGGGTCTTCTGGAGAGGGGCAGGAGGAATTCGTCATTTTGCTGTAGTCTTTTGACAAATGTCACACGACCTGCAAAACTCGGCAATTCCTTGGGCAGCACCGAGCCAAAAGAAATAACGGAAGATTCTCTGGGCTATTTTATTGTGGCTAAAATGACCAGCCAGTAATCCATCGTGGGCGAGTCGGAGGACTCGGAGAACATGTGATCGATGGATACATAATGAGCGAGTTGGGGTTTTATCCTCAGCCGAACTAGAGCGAAAAAGAAATCCGTCTCTAATGAGGTAGGCGACTTTCCTCTGACCACAGACAGATCCTTGTTCGTCATTTCTCGCTTTTTCCCATAAGGGCTGGAGGGTGGGCCATTCCTTTTGAACGCTTGAAAAAGTTTCGTTTTGAAGGGCTGCAAATTTGGGGGCATAAGGGGTTCTAATGTCACGGGGGAGCACTGTCCTTTAGCGCCTAGGCAATCGTGATGACAGGCTGTGCGACGTGGTTAGGGAAGAGCTGCGGGCTGCGGCCGACTAACAGGGCACAGAACTTAATAGGGGCTGCTATCACTTCGGCCCAACCAGTAAGGTATTTATATTAGAGATAGCAGCGGACCACGAGGAACCGATTTACGCGTCCCAAGTAGTCATGGACTACTGCGAATTTATCGTGGTCGGGGCCCACTGGAGGAAGCAACTTTTCTGAGATGACGAAGGCAGTAAAGCCGATTTCTCTTAAGAGAGTTTACACTCTGCAACCATTAACAGTTCCATTTTCGAACTCAAGCCTACCGGGTCAGCTTTTGTTGAACAGGAAATTGACTTGCTGTCCCGGGGTATTACTTGTTGGGGAAGTTGCTGGCGTTTCAGGGCGAGCTGGCGGATGAGAGAGATAGGCACTTATTTGGTGCATTTGCTGATTAGGAGCAGAACGGAATTGTGAGTTTTGGGAACAGTATGTCCTAACATGACTGTAAACACTGCAGGAAACACACACTATGGGCCTTCAATGGTAATCCGACGCTCGGGGATTATTTGTGAGGGGCTTAATATCCCTTGATTCCGGCGAGGGAAGATACTTAGATTTAGATGGACCAGGTAACTTTACAAACTTGGGCGATTTCTTCGGGGGAAACTTGGAAATGTTACCTTTACTTTTAGGAATGGGGGATGAGACCTATTGGGGTCTTTCACTTATAGGTGGTGACTTGACGCGTGCACATTCCGCTTTTTGGAAGGAAAACACGCGTCTATCCTTCACGAATGCGCGGAATTCGGAGTGTAGTGCAGCCATCAACTGATTCCGTAAAAAAGAAATAAAATAGGGACTCGTAGTCGCAGTTGACTTGGGCTGAGTCCAACCAGAATTGAAAAGTCCTCTGGAGGGTAAATCCAAATTGATGCTAGGTCTGGTCAGGAAGTATCCTCGCCTGGTGGAACTTTGCCCTATAGAAATCAGGATTCATATTAACAGCCGATAATAATTCCGATTTGAGGGTGCAGTAGTCGAGGGTGGCTTCGGCGTTGGAGCGAAATAAAAATTTCACGCAGATGGTTATTGAGGAGGGGCAGTAGTCGAGCGACTACATCAGCTTCAATGTCCCAGTGGTTCACTTCGAAAATATTCTGAAAGTGAGTTAAGTAGGCGCTGAAATCCTCGCCTTCCTTAAACACTGGCAACTTTACTGATAGGATTTGGGGGATTCATTCCTCGAGCTAACGGAAAGGGTTTCCAAATGGTTTCTGTTTAGCTCACGCGAATGCTGACGAATTTTTGCTCTATCTTCTACTTCTCTTTGTTCTCTTCTCTCTGCTCTTTTTCTCTCTTCTCGTCAGCTTCTCTCTGCTCTCTTTCTCTTTTCTCTTCAGCTTCTCTCTGCTCTCTTTTTTCTGCCCTGTCATTTCTTTCTTTCTCTTGAATATAGGCAATTAGCTCCTTGCCTGACAAACCAAGGATCTTTCAAATGACGACACCTTGCTTGTGTAAATACGCGTCTGGCCACTCGGCGCGTCCAAGAAGCTTAGGGAAAAGATTATAGGGCTCTTACGATCCTACAAAAATCCTAACGGAGATTTTATTACACAATGATTGTACGAAATCCATAAAGAATAGAAAATAAGTAATAATTAAAAAATTGATCCCTATATGACCAGTAATTATTGCCATTTTAATGCTGCACGGGGATTAGTAAGGGTTTTTAGGGGAGATCGTCTCCAAAAACTAACATACAGACAAAGAAAATAAGTTTAAAAAAAGAACGGTAACCACAAAAAAATTAGCAATCAAAAAAAAATTAAGAATCTGTTCCGCTATCTGTGAATATCCTTGAACTAACTTGGCGGCAAACTGGTTACTGAACAACTTAACTGGGGGGAAACTTGAAAAGAAAAAGGGGTCCTTCAATACAAAATAACCCAACTTTACCTGCCACCAGATTTTTTAGGGGTCCGCCTCCTTAATTTTTATACAGAGTGCGATTTACGGTTGACCTGGATTTATCTAATGGCTTACCAACTTGCAGTTCAAAGGATATATAAAGAACAAGACCTTCAAAATATAATTTTAATGTGCATATATATAATAAATGGGGCAATATATATATATATATATATATATATATATATATATTTATATATATACAAAAAAGGGGGAACAAATTACCGGATAAAGATAGTTAATTGGATTGTGACAATTTATAATATGACAGAGTTAAGCGGGAGGAGAAAAATTAACGTTAACTCGAACAAGAGATATTAATTACGATTGAGCTCGAAGTCAATCTAAAAGTGGATGCGGGTGACGATTGACGAGGTGTAATCAGGGTATTACAACACAAGATCGCTTTACCTTGAAATGTGGTGGTGATGTGAGGGGGAAGATGAGACAAACGGCACATGTATTCGAGAAGATACTTCGGAGAGTACTAACGGGAAGGATTCGTAAATGTGGATTTTGAGTACTTCTTGTTGAAGAACGAGATTTTCTCTGCTCCACAGAGATGGAATCTCAAACACGACACTGTTGTGGGGGTCGGCAGGGAGTCTCAGACACGAAGGAACAGGAGTCTTGAATATGGTTCGAGATGAGAGGGGCCGCACAGTTCTCCGGGAAGAAGGTGGCTGGATAGTTTTCTCCTGAACACGGCCCAAAGCTTCACGAAAGGAGATCTGCTGGTGATATATTCACGCCGAGGTACGACTCGAACAGGAGTTGCGGGACTTCTTGGGGGAACAGAAAAAAACGGTCTGGACGGAGGAACTGGCAGACTCTCAATCTCCGTGAGGAATGGCGCACTCAGGGTTAAATAGCAAGGTGGCTGGTCCGATAGATAGCCCAAGGGCCTGCCAGTCCCTAGACGATTCTCGACGACAATCTATGTAAATTACTTCGCGATAACGTTTCGGATAGGACAGAGAAGTTTGCCTCATGATATAGGGGTAGGGTTAGTACGACTGCTCTCGTGGGGGAATAGACATGCCTGGAAAGCATGGGGTGAGAACTTGACGCTATCACGAAAAAGGGGGAGGCGAGGAGCGTCCGAAAGCTTGGTCGGTTGACTCAGCACGGGACTGCTTCTTTCCCTCAAATTCTAAACTTCCCACGCTAAGGAGCACATGGTTTAGAGCGAAGGGGCTGAAAGGGGTATTTCGAGGGGGGCTTCCTTTCACGCTGGTCCTTCGAGGGAATTCCCTCACAGTTAGTAGCACAAGTGTTGCAGCATATGTGAGGAGCCAAGTTCTTATCTGGTCACGAATTTTGCATCCAAAATATAGGTGATATGCCTTTCTAACCATAGTAGTTATACCACGCTTCTGTGATGCAAAGGTCACCCCACCACAAATGTAGCAGAAGTTGTTTGCATTATTCACCAAAGTTCGATGAATCTGAAAGAAGAAAATAAAAAACATTTAGAAGATAAACAGAAAATTTATTCCTCAATTTATCATTATAATTCAGAGCTTGACAGCTTAGCAAAAGTATTTATATCATTCAGCAGGAAAATAAAATTAATATAAAATGCCTCACATGCCTCACCTTGCTCAATGACTATGAAAATAACTTATCTTTCTCCTCAAAATCTAAACTTGCCTATTACAACCACCTTCTACACCTGCTGGAACAATACTGAATGCAGTGAGACTGTGAGTCTGGTAAGAAACACACTCTGAAAGAAGAAAACAACAAACAATCATAAGATAACATAAATTTTTTTTATAAATTTATTATTATAATACAGAGCATAACAGCTTGCCAGAAGTATTTATATCATTCAGTAGGAAAATAAAATAAATATAAAATGCCTCACATGCATATCTCAAGCTTGCACAATGAATATTTATTATAGGTTTAAAAAGTGTTTGACTAGGAAAACCACCTACCTCTCACCTCGAAATGTAAACTTGCACAGCGCAACCACCTTCCATGACTGTTGAAGCAATACTGAAGGGCAGCGAGACTGTGAGTGTAGTAAGAAACACACTGCGCAAAACTATTGGAAACTGTTGTAACACGTAGGTGTATCTTAAAAAGTAGAGCTAACAAACAATTTTAGCCATGTTATCCATTATCAGGGACCTAAAATTAGTTGGAAATTGCTACTCAGGTCTCGGAAGCATTTTAGTTATTTTCCAGTGTAATCTCTTACACCACCTAGGCTCTTCTTCCTAAAGGCTTACCAATACTCGCGTACGAGACTTTTTTAAATAGATTCAATGCAAGGTAAATGTCATTGCTTTTGATTAGATAACATTTTTAAAAATCTTTAAAAGAAATATCTCAATCTTGGGGAAACGATAACCACTATATAAAAGTTATATTATGCATAGATTTCAGGCCTCTTTCTAAGTTTATTTTTTGTCGCGTTCAGTGACTCTGTAGATTACTATGTCGATCCGTAAGTTCATCGGTCGGATGGTATCCATTTTACTTTTCAATGAGTTTTTGAAAGTTTTGAAGACCATAAGGTCATAAGTCAAATTAATTGAGAGGACGCAACTAAGGTCTGTTGACCTGGTTAAAGGTCTAAGGCCAATTATAATTAACAAACAGTGAAGATTAATCGGACCCATTTAGAAAGAATAGACTACACAAGGTTAATCTTGGTTTCTGTTATGTTATTTTGAAGTCTAAGATTTATGTTTTGATAGAAATAAACTAAAAACATAATTTCTTAAATATGTTGCACATATATTTAGATAGGGATAACCACTTGTCATTTATTTTGGACTAAAAATGATGTTTCAATAGTTGCTTCAATTTAAGCCAGAAATTTTAGGAGACAGCTGATGATTCTTTATTTAAGAAAATAAATGATCTTTCAATTTAAGTTTAACTTAGTTCAATCGAATAAAGTTTCGATTACAAGAAATTCAAAATAGAAAATGTATTTTTTCCTTCACGATGTCAAAGGAATAAAATCTATGACACATTTTTTTTCTCTATGTAAATCATACACTCCAACACCTATTTTGTATCAAATTTTTTTCCGCATTTTTATTTTATGTTATAAGTAATAATACTGGATTTAAAAAGCGCTCTTCAGAGGTATACACACTTGCAGAATGCATTTAAAATAGGCTTGGCGAAAGAGACGATTGTAACGGCATCCTCGAAAGATCCAAGAAGAAAGAGAAGGTATCAAATAATGGCCTACATTTCATTCCACAGTTGAAATTACTAAAGCTTTTTGTATTTTTTTATATTTTTTAACTATTCTTATTAGAAGATTTTAGATAATTTTTTAAATTTAGATAATGTAAGTCTAATGACATGCTTTTGATAGAGATTTTAGGTAATTTTTACCTCGTTTGGTAATTATTAGTTATGCTATTATTGTTATACTCTTTACCGCGAGCTCAGATGAATCAAGCTTGCTTTATATAAATCAAATACACAATCATTACAAGGTCTCTTTTGTTAAACTCCCTACAACTGAACCATCGAAAGACGGAATATTTAGACACTAGTACTTCCATCATACTAAGGAGTTTAGATTGTCACCTCTACACTTTGATTATCCTTTTTTCTTATTCTCTTATTTGGTTTGGTATTTTAGGCGTCTCTTTCGACTGACCCCTTTCCTTCAGGCGCGACATCAACAACCCCGCAAGTTTAACTTTAGTATTTCTTCACAACCTTCGTATTTTTCTTTACTCCTACGATCACAAGAGCTTTGAGGTTGCTGCCATGACCTCTACTTTCACTTCGACTATTCTAACTCTTTCATCTCCTGTTAATCTGTCTCTACCCCCAACTAATATCCTGAAGCTCAAAATTACAGGAGATTCCTGCTCCTCTCGTTATCTCTGCTTCCTTCGTTCGAGATCAACTGTAAGTGATCACTTCTTGATTTAAATTAAGAATTTATAAAATGGGTTAAATTTTAATATAAAATATATAAGCGAAATAGAAAATAAGTATAAAGAAAATTCTGAGCCATGTAAAGAAAAGAGGAAAAGTAATTTAAGGGCGATAACGGTCTCTGTTGAGCTCTAAAATCCAAGAAAATTATAAAAAAAAAAACAGTAAATGATACAAAGTAATAAAGTAAACAATAAAATTCCTTTAGAGTAATTTCTTTTTCACACATTCCTTACTTAACTTTAATTGTACTTTCTGTCATTTAAGTTTCAAATCAGCCTTTTATATCTACGGTATTAATCCAGGGTTGTAGCAGAGCCGTTACCTTCCTTTATTTCTGTTTGTAGCTTAGTCCGCTTTTAATTAAGTTTTCGTCATCGACTCTAAAATGTCCTTTTATTATCAAGCTTTCGTGCACAAATAAGGGTCTTGCGCTTTTAATGCCATTGAATGAGGTCGGGCATATTTTTTAATAATTTCTGAAGCGAATCAAGCGTAAAACAAATGGAAAAATTTTACGAGTGAGGTTTTTATGGATCGTTTTTTCTTTCGAGATAAGTAATAGGAGAATGACTATCATATTTCCTTCTATTTTTGTTGAGATATTTAATCTCCATGAGTTTAATTGTTTCCTTCTTTTGTTTTATTGTATGCAGTGTTCATTCGAGAAAGGCGAGTTATATGAAATCGTAATCTAATCTAACCTCAAGAATTTCTTCAAATCAATATTCATATTAGAAAATTTGCCGGCTTTTAATTTCTTTTGAAACCATTTTAGCGAAAGGATTTCAGAACTACAGGTTTTTAGTTTTAAATTATTCTTTACTTTGAATTCATCTTTATTATCAATTTACTCTAAAGGCAATAAGCAATTAATCAAGCTAAAGAATTTAGTCTCACATCTTTGTGATTACTTTGAGAAAAAAAAGGTTTTCGTTATAAGCTGTGATAAATAAATAAAACAAGCAAAACAACAAAAAAATGAAAACAAAAATTGCAGGTGAATATTCCTTTTAATTTTGATAACATTTGCGTACAGAATTTCTCAGAACTATTGTAAAAAACTTATAAAGATTTAAATGCACAAGATTATATCAACAAAAATAATATTCATATTCTTTTTTTGGCAGAGATTTTTTCTATAAAGTTTGGTAAGCAAATAGAAAATATAGATTTAAGATGGTTCACAGATTCTGCGGTATGGAGATGCATGGATGGTGCAGTAATGATTATTTTATAATGACAAATCCTGATCAAGGGATAAGTTCTAGAAATAATCTAATATGTTTCTAAGAATGAAGAGCGAACTGTTAGAGCTTCCCATGACAAATCCTGATCAAGGGATAAGTTCTAGAAATACTCTAATATGTTTCTAAGAATGAAGAGCGAACTGTTAGAGCTTCCCATGACAAATCCTGATCAAGGGATAAGTTCTAGAAATACTCTAATATGTTTCTAAGAATGAAGAGCGAACTGTTAGAGCTTCCCATGAATAATAAAAACAAAATAATTAATAAGAACAAAATAGTCAATTTCCATTATTTTACTAATTTCGAAGGTTCACATAAGGAGAATCTACAGAGATAATTAATCACTTTTCAACAACAAATATGGAATTTCTGTCTATGGTACAACTATTATAGGAAATATAAGGACTCGTAGTGCGAAATAGTGAAATTATAAAAGATGATTATAATTTCATATACAATTTCTGTCATTCGGTTATTTCAAAAGAAAAAACGGACTCGCGAGTGATTCTTTTGGTATAAAAAATACTATATCTAAATATATATTTCCCTAATTATTGATCTAACTAATTCTCATTGCTTAGAGATTTCCCTCCTCTAATATTTCTTAATTTGTCCCTTAACGACTGTTGAAACAAATTGATATGCAACGCAAGAAAATTAAGGGTCAGGTTAGGTTAAGTTAGGGTAGGTATGAATGATTAATTATATGATCAGTGAAATATCATACGTAAACCTGCTATCCATTGGCAAACGCTTCAAACCTAACTCATTTCTAATATCCTCAAGTATTCAGTGAAATGTTTAGCTAATGTATCTCCTGAATGTTTATTCCTTTTTTTTCTAACAAACTGAAAAATCTTTAGGCGAATAAAATTGGTAAAGAATATCATGATATTCAAGCTTTCGAAGACTCGTTGTAAAAATCAGCTCTCTACTATCATTTCAGCGTCACTATAGGCCCTAAAAATAGGATAAAGAGCGTTAAAATTTCATAGATAAATACCTGGTTTAGGTTAGGTTGGTAGTAGTGAAGGGACGATACCAGATTTCCAAGCGAGTACCACTACAGAGTACGATACCACTGTATACTCCCGATTCCGATATGAGTATTGAGTACGAATACCGAGTAGTTATATTATGTGTATAATATATACGTACATGTTTGTGTATTAATAAATACTTATATAGGTTTCTATTCATTTGTTTGAAGAATAATATTACTGAACAATGGGGCTTTGTTTAATTCTTCAAGCTATTACAAAATAGTATACTTAGGCATCCAATTATACACCTAATTCCTTTAGCAACCAAATAAAACCAACAGACAATATAGATGTAAACTTGAATATTAGTCCTACTTCAAACCTCAATATTCTAGATAATTTTTCAGAAAAAAAAGAAATTTCTACGTATTTGATTATAGATTGAAATAATAGTAATACAATAACAAATCTTGAGTCATATGTTTCGTGTTTGTTCGTTTGAATGAACAGCGTTTGAACATGTTCGATATGGTTACTCTCTAACACTACCGTTTATTTCATGTAACTGTTCATATTCATTCTGCAATGGATTAAAATTGTATATGAACATCGAATGAATATAAAACTAATAACATTTATAGATAAAGGTTGTACATAAAGATTAAAGAGTCTATTTAAAGCTTAACTTTCAGCTGTTTTAAACGAAATCAAATTTGTCGGAAAAAACGATGGAACAAAAATAGAAATTAATTGGTTTAGTTGCTATACAATATGACTATATGGAACGGCTTTAATTTCAAGCTCATTGCATGTATTTTTTGTGTAATAATAATTTTAAAGGGGACGGAAGTGACTCTTTAGAAATTCTAATCTTTTGTTCAAGATTTACCCAATAGCAATGGAGATGAAAATAATGTAAAATTTTCCGTCACTTATGACGGAACGTGTACACTATTTTCAAAATATTTTTGAACGGCATGACATGATCGAAATTTAGGAATATTGAGTTAAACATTTAAATAAAATTATATTATTTATAACAAACTAACTGCAGTCATTTGATTGATTGCAATTACGTGAATTTTCACGTACGGGTAAACTAGTAGTTTATCCTCTGCCTGTTCCTTTTGGTTCCCTGAAAAACTAAGGGTTTGAAAGGGTTAAATTTTGTGTAAATAAATTAGGTGCATATTATGTGAATTTTTTCACGTACAGGACACAAGAATATACTCATTAAATAGAATGAATAGATTTTTTTAAAATGATTGCATACAGTGTCTTGGGAATTAATGGGCAAGTATCGGATTTTGATATCTGAAATAAATCATAAAAGTTCCGATACCGATACGAGTTCCGATACGACTAAAAACCGTCGATAATACCGATATTCGATACCGATACTAAGTACGCGTCCCATTACTAGTTAGAAGAGAAAGATATGAGCAAGACTTTAGGATTTTTGTAGTAAAGTTGATGTTCAATACGAATTCATCTAAGATTTTATTAGCAAACTTTTTGTCATTTCGTACATATTACTATCCTATTGTTATATTATTATTTTATTCTTTGTTTAAAAATACAGGGTGTAGCAGGAAAATTGAACCAAAATGTAAATGATTATAATTGAAAAAGCATTTATATTTCCACAGTGTAAATTTTCATAGTCTGCTTTATTAAATGTTACCTGCAGTGATGGTGGTATAGCTAATCAAAATTCTATCTGAGCGAGACAAGGAAATTAATGAAATGCCATTGTTATAGAAGCAATAAATTTGTTAAAATCCATTAATACAAAAATTCATTTTACAATTTTTGCAAAAAAAGGTATATCATTATATATTTCTTTACTTATTAAAAAATTACATAGTTTTATTCAAAAGAAAATCCGCAAACTGCTTCTTCCTTTACATAACAATAAGAAAGTATTCCTAAGCATCTGTTACTGCTAAATGCACCTCATTTCTCCCCAAGCACAATTGAGCTTTTGATCTATTTCATTGCTCTTACAAAGTTTTCATTAACTGTGGATTTTCATCGAGGAATTTTCGCTAGTGAATTATTCTGTCTCGTAATTGGCTTACTAAGCAGGTCAAGTGTTCACCTTACTTTTGAGATGTCTCCAATTTAAAAAAATCACATGGTGTTAAATGTGTTCTTTTTGGTCATTCAATTAAATGATTCAGTGAAACTATGCCATAGCTGAAATTTTTTCTCCCACTACAATGTCTATTGAATCTTTATGAAAATGGACCGAAGTTCCGGAACTATTCTTACGTTAGTCATGTTCCGGTAGAGTGTTCCATTCATGTTATCGTTGTAAAACAAATGATCAATAACACCTCTATTCTCACATATCCCGATCAACAGAGACAATTTCACCTTCTAAAACTCCTGATCAAATTTAAATTTTAGGGGTTCATACTTCCGAACATTATGGTTATTGACTTTTCCATTCATAAAAAAGCTGCATCGTCGCACAACATTGACTTAAAAAGAGCTGGTTGATGGGGAAACCATTCAACATCGTTTCGGAGGGGAAAATCAGTCTCCGGGGGCTTATAGCGGAAATGCATCTTATAGAAATGGCATTTCAAAGTTTCAAAATACAATTAAACGATGATTTTGACATTTTCATTCCATTATTCTGATTAGATACATTTTTGATTTTCAAAAGGTTATCTGCTGACATCTTCAATAATTTCTCCAGTTCTTACTGTCTTGCGCGGACCAGAATGACTTCTGTTTAAATTTAAACTAGTACCCTCAGTTTGCAGTTCTAAAAGTTGTTCCAAAAGTGTACATTTAGTTGTAGTCTGCCTATTATGATAACGTATCCTAAAAAAATTGGACCTATTTAATGATTTTAGTCTCCATCCAATTTGCGACCACGAATATTCGTTGTTCTTTTACTAACTGCATGGTGCGTTTTTGCATGGGATTAGATTTTAATTAGGTATAAAGATTTTCATTAATCCCATTACCCTGCGCAAGCGTAACTTCACCAACATTAAGGCAGCTTTACCATTGCTGAACTAAGCGTGATGCAAAGCTTTACCCTTATAAATACATATTTAATAAGCAAAATTTCATTTACAAATTACAAAAAATATAAATAATTTTTAAGTTATAATAAATTAAATTCCAGTTTGATTTTTAATGCCACACTCCTTATGTTAGATTCATTAATTAAATGTTATATATCTCCTACACATAGACAGATATCCAGCTATGTTATCTTTACCAGTTTATTTATAGAACAACATATTCTTACAAGCTAAATCCGTTACAACGTTTCTTTCAATGTTTTACAAACATGCCAACCTTTTTCGCTTAGAGATGTTGCATTTTCTTAACCGACTTTTAAGTTGTCTTTTACAAAAACGCAACATAGGCTAAACTTTATGGAATTACTTTTTCTGTCTTCTTCAAATACTACATAATTCCCCTACCACATTTCATAATCCATTCAGTTAATGGAAACATTACTACAATAGTTTAAATAAATTTATTTTTAAAATGATATTTTAATTAATTTAAAAAAACGTTTGAATTCTTCTAAGCATTTTTATGCCAGAAATTGCTTACAACAAAGAGGCAATTTCCTATTTCTATTTTAATGTTTTATCTAGATGTTGCTTTTACATACCTCTTCTATAGTTCCTGGCTGAAATTTGCCCCAAATACTCAAGTTTAAATGATTTTTAGACACTTTTGTGAGCTTAATTCCCTCAGTCAAACCACCATTCCAAACATTTTGGACTCTCGGGCTTAAAACTTTAGAGAAAATAAACCAGGACTTTTAGTAAAAAGGTATTAATACCATTTTTAGCGTTGTTACTTTTTTTTTGTACGCAGTACTAAAGCATTAGACTGTCAATTCAATATAAAATGGGCTTTTTATAGATTGAAACTGCCTTACGACTATATGTTACTATATACGCGTCAAGTCTCAGAATGCTAGAGAATGAAATAGGAGACAAAATTGGACGTCATTAAACATGGCAGGGCTGGAAAATCTCCCTATCAAATTTTAGATTTTTTTTTTTTTTTAAATGTATTATTATAATGAAAAAAAGCTGGTCTATACGGTTTTCAACAATTTGGCGCATGAAAGGATCAAATTAATAGTCTTTTGCGTCATGCATCTGACACCACGATGGATACAAACTGAAACCTGTCTATGCATCCACAATGCCACGGAGAGAGGAGAGAATAAAGTATTTTACTACTTATCAAGTAATAATATAGAAAAAAACATTTATTCGGCAAAATAGAGGATAACCTTTTTGATGAATCTATTCGGTTTTGATGGAAAATATGATTGGATATCTTATTTCACATTTTTTATATCAGAGTAAATAGAGAATCATCTGATGAAGCAAGATTTTGAAATATGCCGAATCAAAAAGGACCTCTCAATCTGAAGCCAGGACACCGTTTCGGTTAAACAGTAAAGGAACCTCTTCTTCAAGAGTTTCATTGAAACTTTACAATTGTTTAATATATTAGTCTACAGTTCTGGCTATTAATGAGAAACTCATTAATAAATGACTCTTTCACATCCAACCAAATGAAGGGTATATGGCCTTTTGCAGTTGAATACCACGCATAACCCTAGGAGTGCTTGTTTGTTTGCAATGAAGCCATGGTTTTTCACGCTTAATATTAGAGTAAATAACACCCTTTTGAATTGAGAGCCAGGAGAGAGGAATCAATATTAATAGGTTTTAAACGGTCCCCTTCAGACCGTTCACGCGAAACCCAAACACCATGAGTATCCGTTTCGCACGCATTATATCTTTAAAAATGCCTAGGCATTAATTACTATAGCTTAGAAAAAAACTAAACAATTGTATATTTATCATTAAACAGAATACAAAAAAACGACATTATTTTCTTGACAACCAACCTAGTGCTTGATTCATTAAGTTTTTTTAACGACTAGAATCATCAGAATTTAGTTTGGGTTATAAATTTATGAGCTTAGACAATAATAAAAATTCTTGAATGATTATTATTAAAACTACGACATAAAAAAATCACAGAGTGGAACGCCCAAATAGATACATTAAACAAATATTCAGGCGTAAATATGTCGTGTCAAAAATGTTTCTCAATCGAAACGTTTTTTCATAACTCTACTTAATATTATCCTGTAATCACGTTATAGCAAAGATCGATTTCGGATCGTTCAATTCATAGCAAATTTATATGTCTATTTTATCCAAACTTCTTTTTTATTTGCTTTTATCATTGATTACGAAAGATTCTAGAGGAAGAAGCTATTTCTCTCATCTCGTTTCAACGAAAAGGATTCCTACACTTCCGAATGAATTATACATCTGAGAGTACGGGATTTAACTAACTAAAATTCTCTTGCAAAATTGGACGAGGTTTTCTTTGTCTACAATAAATTGCTTGCAAGAATAACAAAAGATCCCTGAATACTAAATCAAGTCATATGACTGGTGGTTGTGATTTCTCTTAGATAGTGTATGAAAGAAGACTTATGTGGGTAATTGGATGTCTGTTAGGCAGCAAGCAAAAAGTGAAAATGGGAATGAACAGAGAATGCAACGCCCTCTACAGCCTTTATTGTAAAGATGATAATAGATTTAATATTTTTTTATTATTAAAATATTGTAATTTTATATCTAAGAAAAATCCCAGCTAGAAAAATATGATGCGGTTATTATTGTAAAACATGTAAAGCAAATAGGGAATAATCAAACAATGAATTAAAGAATGTATGAATGTGTAACTGAATTCTTTCTCTTATATGGGAATGGAGTTAAGAAAACACCAGATACCCCAAATAAATAAAACAAAACAGTTTTCGAACTATCTCAGAGAAGGTAATTTAGCCAAGCGTTCTGCGAAAGAATCTAGTCCCGAAAAGCTGCCTATACTCGGTCAAAATAATTGACTTCAAGCGTTTTTGCATTCATTTTTAAAAAATCCAATTTCAGGAAATGAATGAATGAGAAAACGTTCGGAATTCCACTTTTTTCATGCGGGTAGTCTACATTTATATTACAATGCAATTTGTGTGTTTTTCTTCATTGAGTTCTCTATTTAATTCAACGATAACTCATTCTCTTTATTATATTCCTCCTTAATGACTCCATCCTTTATGAACGAGAAATTGGGGTAAAGATATGCAATGAACAGAAAAATCAATAACATTTCATAAAAATAAAAATAAGGAATAAAGAAAATATATATACGTATAAAGTAGAAATTAATTTGAGAAGGCACAAACTTGGTTAACTGTATAGAAGTTATGAGTTCTTCATCAACACATGAGACTTGAGAGCATAGATATGATTCGTGTATGTTTAGACTTTAATAAAAGTATAAAATATTTCCTTATATTTATAGATGATACTTGGAAATAATAAAAAGTATCAGTTATTGTTAGCTAAATTCGATGAAGTATCCTCACGAAGTTTATTTTATTAAGATATGTCTGAAGAAGACTGAGAACTTCATAAAAACCGCCAATCTAAAATTTGTAAGGGGAATTCCCAGTGCTGTATTTAATTGAATGGCAATCTAGTGTTCGCATTTTCTCGAGTCAGATATATGAAATTTCAATTTCCTATACATCTTGGCCACAGTTTCGAAGGAAAAGGCAATAATATACCAATAATTAAGAGATCTGATTCGTAATTAAAGGGGTGTATCTATGTATAGGTATACATATGAACTGTTTTGTTACGTTTAAAGAAGTATTAGTATCAGCATCATCATCATCATCATCATCATCATCATCACTAACTATAATTTAGGAAGGGGATTTCTTTGAGTATTTGAATAATAATTTCATCTCAGATTAGGTATGACATATTTTTTTAATCAAAGTTATTTCTAATAATTCTTCTATAACTATATTATAGCAATGTGATATTTTGAAAGGTGGGAAATTTAGTTTAGAGTTCCTTTTTGAAATTATTATAATTGGCGAAGTTCAGAAAATTTATAAAAATTTAACCATGGCTGCTTTTTTTAGATTTTAAATTTTAATCTTATTAGCGAAGCGCAAGCTCCCCCCCGTAAAGGCAAAGTGGCGAAGCAATTGCCTGGTAGAATAAAAATAAGATATACAGTTTCTTTTGGATGTAAAAAACGTTTAAATCATGCTTGCCTACGACTGTTAGCTGTACTTTAATTAGGCCTTTAAATTAAGAATCAAAGCAATCTTGAACATATTTAAAAGTTATTAGCTTTACTTTATGCAACTTTAAAATTCTATAGATTTCTCATTAATTGAAATTTGAAATACTAATAGTTTCAGTTCTAGTAGATTGGTCGCTTCTGGTAGATTGGTCACTCTTTCTCCCTTCATCTAAATGCAATCAATTTTAAATTTTCCTCTTTTGCAATACAAGATTGCCGAGTTTTCGCAATCATATCAATCTCTTAAATGCTTCCTGATTGTATATTTTAAGTTTGATAAATTTAGGCAATTTAAATCAACTGGTTTGTATTTGTACTTAAATGGTCAATAAAAATAATAATAATAGTTATTTATAATGGCTATGTTGTGACAATATCTTCTTATCTATCTTCTAAAGTTAAATCACCTCTAACGTCGTCTTGGTCTTTCCTTTTAGGTTTACGCCAATGATATTAAAATTTACCTCACCATCGGTCCTCTTCCACCCCCATTATTTTTACCACCTAAACCTAACTAAAGAAAAGGCATTATTATTATTGGGCCCTAAAAAATGATTCAAATTTTGCAATATTGTCCTCGTTCAACGTTAGAGGTTTTCTATCCAATTCTTTTATTCGGTCTGGAATTCAGGTTTTTCTTTCGACCGAGAAAATAATAAAATATTAATAATAATAATAGCTCTTTTATAACGCTCTTCAAGGCTCGGCTTTCGTACTGCACTTTTTGTTACTCTCTCATATCAATTCCCTTCATTTCACCTTTGCTACAATGGTACTCAGCATTTCAAGCCAATACCGAACGTTTCTGGTAGTCTGATCTGATATTTGATACTACCATCCCGTGTTGCGATGATGTAGGATATAAATGAATGCTTTAATTTGATACCCATTCCCTCCCCCCTCTGGTTTACATCCTCAACTCATTTTTTTGTAACCCAGAACTGTCGTTTTATGAGAATTTCATGAATTCCATGTATTTTCTTCGTTCAGTTTATTCACAAAGAAAGACGGCGAAAGAAAGGATCACTATTTAAATATACTTTGAATTCTTCCTTCCTTCTTCCAGGGAGGCAAACCATAACAGGTACGTCTCCCAGCTATGAATAGGGGATGCATTTCTGAAGATCCCCCATATCTACGATACTGTTGTCAACTTAGGACCGGCAGTCGAATAATTCACCAATCGAAATGAACGAACATGATGAATTTTCTATTCTATTGTCTCCTCGATGAGGAGGATAGTAGTACCAGATAATAGTACTTGTCTTTTTTCTGTCGCTTCTCCCTAAGAAGAGGACCACCTGGATTCCTTAGCGTTACAAGGGATTTCCATTCAGATCTTTATATTGGTTTCTTTATTCGATTTGGGGAAACGTCGCAAAGGAAACGGACGAGTAACTATTATCAAGATATTTAACTACGGTTCTTGCGGTTGTTTTCTGTTTCACTAACGGTTTTGAATCTTATATTAAATAAGATTCCTCTTAACAGATCTTTCAACAGGGCTAAGACTTTAAGCATAGTCTTAAGTGAACCAGGTCTAAAATGATTGACCTTTTGACCAATTTATAAGTTCAAGTATTATTCATCTATCGATAACTAGGGACATTGCCAAATTCCTATTTGTCAAAAGGACATTAACCTTCAAATTAATCGTCAATCCGTTCTTTGAACTATTAGAAATTCATGGAATTTGTCATTTTAATAATCGTCTAGGATATTTATACAATATAAAACAACTAAACAAATATAATATAAATACCATATCACAAAAATATGGCCATGACAATCATTTTAGACCTGGTTCAAGTATTATTCATCTATCGATAACTAGGGACATTGCCAAATTCCTATTTGTCAAAAGGACATTAACCTTCAAATTAATTGTCAATCCGTTCTTTGAACTATTAGAAATTCATGGAATTTGTCATTTTAATAATCGTCTAGGATATTTATACAATATAAAACAACTAAACAAATATACTATAAATACCATATCACAAAAATATGGCCATTTACGTACACTACTTGCTTATGGAAACTCCTCGGGCACTTGACATATTTAGGATTGACATAATTTGTTCTGACCATGGCCTTTTTCCTCCCCTATTTGGTGATATATGGCCAAAAGCTTCATACGTAGGAATTGCAGGAATTTTAATTTTGATGTTATAAAACCAATATATGATACGACTTGGATAAAAATGGATTCTATTTTTAAAAAGAAAATGGCACTACTTATGATGAAATCATTCTTTTTGAAATTTCATTCATTACTCAATGTTTGATATAAATATTAGGAAAATAATAATGTAAAATGAATAGATATTAGTTATAATCTTAGAACATATTTACAATAAATTTCCAAAGATATCGAATGAAATTGCTTATAATTATGATAGATCATGATAATCTAAGAAGAAATTACAAGCCCAGCTACTATTCCACCAATCCAATTATCTTACAGGTTTTCACATCTTTCACAGCAGTAACCATTTATTGCATACTTAACGATTCCAAAGATAGAGAATCCAGTTTACACTTCGTTTCCCAAAATCCTTAAATTTGTTCCACACTGAAACTATCACAATCTTCTCCCTAACTATGGAATGAGAAAAAGGAGAAACAGCAGCCATATCATTTCATCTCCTTCTTCCATACTCACTCTTTTATACATAGGCTCTATTACACAAATGTTAGTTATTTTCATTTAATATAGCGAATGAGTTGTCATGCTAATCTGAGTCTATGCATTTAGTCTTTGGTTCCAGAGCAGTTTATTTTTGATTTTTGGAAGTTATTTCGCGTTATTTTGCACAACTGTTTTCCATTAACCAAATCTCTTCAGTTCTCTTTCATTGTTTCGTGTATTTGTGTTTATTTCAACACAAGCACTACGGATTTATTTGTTATAAATTAATCATTCCTGGCATATACTTCATTTAATGTAAAACAAAACAAAGTTTGACAGCGTTATATACTCGAGTTCGAGGACAAAGAAATGAAAACAACTGGCGCTGATTCAGATACCAGGGCATTTGTCTGGTTTAACTGGTTTTCTTTAGTGCCCAATTATTCATAGTGGTTCTCATATAGCCTCACTTTTCTTTTAATCGGGTATGATTGGTTGTTCTATTTTGTATTAGTAGTACTTCTATGATTCGATTCTACTCCTCTTTTTTTTATATTTTCTTCTCTCGTATTTTGCGGCTCTCGCTGGTTAGGTGGATAAGGCATTGGATTTCCAGCGTCAAGGTATAGGGTGCGGTCAGAGCGAGCTCTTCCCCAAAAAGGTGCTCCATCTAGATTGTTACACCTGATCTCTGGAGGAGTGGCAGTTCATCCCAGCCACAAAACTCATAAGCCCCGGCAATCTCGAACGAGATTGAGACTACCTAGGTTTTATTCCTTATAGTATTTCCATGTGAACCCTTTTTTGCCCATTTATAAGCCTCTTTTCACCTATTTTCTTTACCGGCGGCTAGTTCCGTAGGCTAGTCGCGAACTAATCTAATTTTCCTCTACTCACCCCTGGTTGAGTCCAAGAGGGTTGTGGTGCTTATACACCCTCTTGGATAAATTTAGGGGTTTAACATGTCTGCATTTCTTTCACTTCTATCCCCATCTACTTATCCCCTCCTTCTTTCGTTTCCTTATCTATCCTTGTACACACTCGCTGGTGTCAGCTTACATCTAGAGGCTTGTGGACTCTCCGTCCCCAACACCTGCAGTAGGATATGGGGCTATATAGCTTCCACACATTTTCACATTCTTTAACTTCACCACTTTTCTTAACGATCCTAGAATGGGATGTGGGCAAACAAATTTGTGACATTCCAGCGGGCTAAGGTATATTTGTGAACGTTGGAAAGGCACCAAATTTGTTCAAGTGAGTCTAAGGAATTATTGAGGGTAACTTTATTTGTGGTAAGTACGGGTAGTAGAGGGACCACAAATTTGATTAAGGCGTAAGAAAGGGTATTTATATCAGTATATATCTTATATGCAGATTATGTTGAAGACCATAGTATATTTCGCCTTTATTAATTTTCTTTGGAAACTTTCCATTTTTCTTATTATACTTTTTAGTTCATCTTGTAGATGGTAAACAACTTCTTCTACATTCATTTAAAAAGAGATGAAAGTAGAAGAAGTTGTTTACCATCTACATTATGAACTAAAAAAGATAATAAGAAAATGGAAAGTTTCCAAAGAAAACTAATAAAGGCAAAATATACTATTGGTCTTTAACAAACTCTGCATACAAGAAGGTCTGCTACCTATTTACACTAATATATATATATATATATATATATATATATATATATATATATATATATATATATATATATATATATATATATATATTTGAAAATTATCGGTTCTTTGGGAATCTGTTTTGTAGCAGGAATATAAAAACCCAGGAAATGGCCCTAAACATTTATTGGCCAAACGTAAATAAATTTTTCGCCCCTCTCTTTTTAGTCCCTGATGATAGTCCCAATTGAGGTCCGAAACGTCCAACTCATAAATGTTTAGAGCCCTTTCCTGGGTATTTACATTCCTGCTATTTTATTCTTGTGTCTGTGTATAAAGGTGTGAGAGAGGAAGAGAGCGCGCGTGCGCTCGACGATATGAGGAGTAATCATGCGAACAGATCCGCTGGTCATCAAATGATTGTGGCATGATGTACAAGAATATTATATAACAAAAACCTATAATAAACCAAATAATTAAATGTAAATAACGTAAATTTATTCAATTTGATCACTTTATATATTGAATCCTCAAAAAAGAGAACATTTAATTATCTTTGTGTCCACTTCTGGACACAATTCTTTTAAGCACCAGTGTCACTTGATGATGTTAAATAATATGGCAGTAACACCTATTTAACTTTGCTTTGATTTACCTCCATAACCAACAAGTGCTTTAACTGTTCTGAATGAATTTAAAGGAAGGTGAATATATCTGTACTTTACTCTATAGCAGGAGTCAGCATCCATTTTCTGCATAAAGGACAAGCTCAAGTCTTTGAGCGAATGGCTTGCCACATTAATCGCCATATTTAATAAATAGAGGTAATAATAATACATAAAGACTAAAGTTTTGACTTATATTTAGAAATATGAGCAATATTATGTCTATTAAACATACAAATTACTTTGATAAAATGTTATTAACCTACCCTCTCATATCTATTTGTCTGTCCGTCTATCTCATAGCAGTTAGTGTAACACTCGGTGTTCTAGTGTTCTATTTCGCTCGATCCTCGCCCCTCTCAATATTAGGTGACAGCCTAAAAGAGGCCAGACTCAAGCTATTATACTACTTTGTGTTTTTTTACCCAAACACTTTTTTCATGTCTCGTCACAATAGAGAAATGAAGCTCATAAACAAAAATTAGATTGTTATTTTCAGTCAGAGACTCAAGTTCTTTGAATCTACACACACACCGTGATATGAAGACCAGAAACACTATGAGATCACTGTACATGCTTATCACTCAACACTTCCCAATTACGAATGTCGTGTTATTCGTGAGCGGATACCTTCGCTGCAGAGAATGCAGTCAACTTATGTTGCAGGCGGCCTAGATGAACACCAGCTGCACAGGGCTAATAAGAGGTGTGTGCGTGAGAAGATTAATGGTTGGCCAAAGGGAAGATTTAAATACCTGGTTTTATTCAAGGTTTTTGAAAGATTAAAAACAAACGAGACTTTAATTACATTAATAATGCTACTTATGAAAATGTATACAAAGGCAAATGAATGAGAGAATAATGTCACTCGCAATAAAATAATAATCAGCTTAACGGGGATCAAAATATGGGACTTGCTCATACAGGAAAAATGTTGGTAAACACAGGGGAGTCCAATTAAAGGGTCAAGAAGAAGATAACTGGTTGCGAGGATAAAAGGGGGGATTATCCTACAGGAGGGGTAAAAGGTTTTTACCTTGACGGTTTGACTCTGGGTGAGAGGAGCGATTCTTACGACACGAGCTAGCCTTGCGGTTCGAGGCGCGTTGTACTCTTTACGCAGGGGTCGGAATTACTTGGGGCACGAGTAAGGTAATTTCTAGGCTGGGTGAGACACTCTCGAATTGGAATGAGTAATCTCAGATGAGGAGAGAGTTTCCCTTGACGGGATGAGAAGAGTGTTTCGCGCAATTCTCCAAAGAAAAGGGCGTTTCACGAACTTGCCGATTGACTGTGGCCAGAATCACGACAATCTGTCTAACCGACGAGACCTAACTCCAAGGTTCGAATCGAGACGAGGAGCTGTATCTTAGCGAAAGGGCGGTATTCTCTGATGAGTAAGGGTTGACCTCAGGTTAAATACTCTGCTGGCTGGAAAGCCTCCGGCATGCCAGTCCCTTAGAAGTAACCATTGGCTCCAGTCTCTTTAGGCCCAGACGAGATAAGACGACCGAGGAAGCTTGTTCTCGGCTTAACCCTAGCCTCCAGGCGGGGGAGAGTAAAAAAAATGCGTCTCGGCGATGAATAGGCCGACTGATCAAACACAGGTGTTACCAGCCTTTTTAAGTTTTCCCACGCGAGAATAGTTCTCTCTCCTTGGGTATAGAGATTTAGCTTAGACCCACGTGGTCTCCGCTTGAAGGGAGAGGTAGGCTCATGGTGGACCTTAAGGTTCGTTCTCTCACAAGAGTATAATTAATGAAAGGTTCGTAAAAACAGCACACACACTCAAAAGTACAAACTATGCATTACTAGATAAAAAACAGGCCCCGAGATTGCTCGGTAAAAAAATGTCCTAAGAATAGCTAGATTAAAAAGAGCCTAAACCTTGCTACCTAAAAAGTGGCCTTGACAGTGATTGCTAAAATAGAGCCTAGGCCTTTCTTACCTAAAAAAGTGACTATGCATTACTAGATAAAAAACAGGCCTAGGCATTGCTCGGTAAAGAAATGTCCTAGGCATAGCTAGATAAAAAAGAGCTTACACATTGCAAGCTAAAAAGTGGTTTGACATTGATAGCTAAATTAAAGCCTAGGCATTGTTACCTAAAAAAGGGGGGACTATGCATTACTAGATAAATAAAAGGCCTAGGCATTGCTAGCTAAAAAGGGCCTAGGTATTGCTAGCTAACAAATGACCCTATGCAATTGTTAGATAAAAACGGCCCTAGGCATTGCTAGGCAAAAGGGCCTATGCATTACTAGTTAAAAAAGGGGCATTGATAGTTGAAAAAGGGCCTAGATATTCTTAGCTTATAAAGTGCTTAAGAATTAATAGAACTTAAAAGGAAGCCTTTGGTCTTACCACAGTTTTCTGCAAAATGCTCGCAGCAAATATGTAATAAATTAAAGCAACATTTTTTAGGGCTCGTCTAAAACCAACATTAATTTCTCGAAAACTAATATTCTAGGATGGTTAATTATCAATGTTTATACCTACTCAGTACTCGAAAATCTTTGCACTAGTAGGTATTATATACTCTTGAAATTGTAGTGTGTGTTTTTCTCTCGTTTCCTTATTTTTACTTCAATTATCTTCTCCGTTTTCTTTACAAATTACTTCAGAAAGTGGTTAGCCGAGATTCTTTGTTTTATTTTCTTTCTAATTTAAAGCTCAATAGTAACGAGGCCCTATCACGAAGAAAGTGTGTGAAGATAGATCTGTTTAATAAACTATATTAATTAATATCATATAATGACGAACTTCTATATATGGAAATCATATTTCCAGTTGCATAAATTATGGACATAGACAAATCAAATGACTTTTTCAATCGTTTTACTTCAAGCACTATTAATTTGGGCAAAAAAAACTACAAAATAGCCTTGTTTATTTTTTTAAGTCCCATTTAGAAACAAAAATTGTTGTGTTAAAGCGATGGTATGTTCGAGTAACTTTGTTCTGTATTGCCTCTTCAAGCTTCAAAATTCCAATAGTCTTTAAAGGTTTTAGTAATATAACATTACTTTTTCGATAAAAAAGGCCCCTTTAGGGAATATAATCTGAGTCCTCACCATTGTTTATTCTATTTATCATTTTAATTTTTAATTTTAGAATCAATTTTATTTTAGAAATTAAATTTACGCTCAAACTTTAGACTGATTAAAACAATATATTTTTTAATATTTTCGTTTCATTTATTTTTAGTGGAATTAATACGTTGAACAAGCTACTCAAAAATGTATGAGAGCAAATCATTTGTCTAACAAATACTACAAAAAAATACCCTTAAATTGGAAACAAAAATGCGATATCTAACAAGGTATCGATAATATATATATATATATATATATATATATATATATATATATATATATATATATATATATATATATATTATATATATATATTAAAACTACCTGCGTATTATATGTGTCTTAATAAATTTTTCCATCATTCTTTTGCTGTTTTGTCGAGTATTATTAAAATTCTTATCCAAAAACAATAAATTTGGATATTTCTTACTAAATCCTTACCCTATACCACCATCCTTTACGTGAAAATATTGCATTATCACATTTTCTAAAGGATGAGTCCGAATCCTTCAAACGTAGTTAAATTTCAACCCTTTCCCCTTGAGGAATACTGAATATGTACGACTTAATAACGTTATGAATATTTCAGAAGCATCGACGTATTACACACAAAGTATACAAAAAGTTCTAATTTTTAAAAGTATCGTTTATTTTAAACACAACCAAGCCTTCCCAAATCTATTCCTAACTATGTCTTACTATTGTTATGTACGCTCAGAATTTATCATACACCGAGCTCATAAGTAACTCAAGCAAGTTCTAAAGCGGATTTATTAGTTTTTGCTCTCACAAGTTTCTATAAACAAGCAATACGTTCTTAACATTCAAAAAGTTTATCCTAATCCTTAAAAGAAATTGAAACAAATATTGCCTTCACTTCTCCCATGCGATGCTGTGTGCGTTGAGTCGCTTGTTATGTAATTTAGCTTACTTCGTGTCAAATCGAAAGGATTTTAGTTACATGAGATCAAATACCGCAGCTACTGCGCATGGTTAAGATCGTAAACATTAAAAGTCATTTGTTGATTGATATGTGCAATCATTATTATAGGTAGCAAGGATTTCAAATATAACTCCTGACTTTCAGTGTTTAATATTCTTTCCTAGAAAGATGCCACTTCCTTATTTAGCACTTTTTCCTCGAAAAGCACCACTTCCGTGTTTAGCAATTTTTTGCAGAAAGGTGACCTTTCTTGTTTAGCCCTTTTCCTACAGCGCCACTTCCGTATTTAACACTTTTCCTAGATAGGTTACACTTCCGTGTTTAGCACTTATTCCTAGAGGGGCGCCACTTCCATGTTTAACGCCTTTTCCTAGAAAGGTGCCACTTCCGTGCTCTGCACGTTTTCCTAGAAAGGCGCCACTTCTGTGTTTAGCACTTTTTCCTAAAAAGGCGCCATTTCCGTATTTAACACTTTTTCCTAGAAAGGCGCTAATTCCGTGTTTAGCACTTTTACCTAAGAGACGCCACTTCCGTGTTTAGCACGTTTTCCTAGAAAGGCGTCATGTCCGTGTTTAGCACGTTTTCCTAGAAAGGCATCATGTCCGTGTTTAGGACGTTTTCTTAGAAAGGCATCATGTCTCTGTTTAGCGCGTTTTCCTAGCTATTTAACGCTTCTTGTCCTACAATAAATTAGTATATATATGTATTCTAATTTTAAACGGAACTTACGAGGGTATCACCTACCCAAGGGGTCTAGTAAAGAAAATATAATAACGAATATTGTGAAAAAATGAAGTGAAGATGTGCGGAAGATATATAAACAACAGAACGCCTTGCTGTTATTGGAGGCGAGAGAGCACACAATCATCTAGATGTTACCTGCATCATGCTGTCCCATACTACAATTGACCCCCTTGCCGAGTGAACACTGGGAATGGGAGAACGTCCATACCTTAATGTTACATGTACGTCAGGGGTTTACCTCTCCAGAACATCCACCCCATTGCTGGTAATAATTTCATACAAATTTAAAGTACGAATAAAATATCGTTTCGTGATATAATTTATTTAGATAATTAGATGATATTTCATACATTTTACAAATAACCTAAAATTCCGAAAGCAATTTCGGCAATTTCAAGAGGAATAAAATTTGGAGAATACTTGGACCCTTAATCAATTAAATTTCTAGTTCTTAAAAGTACTAATTTTACAATGATCGCATTTGACAAAGGGGGTGAATTCGAATGAAAAATGGGGGTTCAGTTGGTAAAACGAGTCAAAATATAGCCCAATAAATTCAACAAGTGACAAACACAAATTTTCTTACGAGCCATTTTAAGAGTCGTGTGATTTATTAAATCCGACATGACGCATTTTAATAATTAATGAGTTTAATCGTGAGAGAGATAAATAATTTAATTTTTCGAATCATTTCATCTTCTTTATTACATTTTATTAAATTCTTTCTAGTTAATAATCAGATATAAATCAATAATATAATTGAACAAACTCAAACTCTACAGTCGATAGTAGAACGGAGTTTTAAACAACGTAATTAATACGTAATTAGAGTTAAGGGCAATATTTGTTGTTAAACTATTATTTTATTTTTATTTGGGGTTTAATTCTTTGGTATAGTAAGTAAAGTATGAGAAATCATTAGTAATAGTAATGATGTTTCTATAACGATTGTTAAGGCCGCAATCCTTCTGAGAACGCCTGTCTACCATCTCGGAAAATACTTTATAGAAGAAGTCGGTATTAAACCCACACTCGAGCCAGCATAGGTGTGAATGAGGAAAAGCTTTATCAACTTTCTGATCATTTTAATTTGAGCAACACTTCCGTGTTTAACACTTTTTCCTAAAAAGGCAACCTTTTCGTGTTAACACTTTTCATAAAAACGCCCCACTTCCGTGTTTAACACTTTTCCTAAAAAGGCAACACTTCCGTGTTTAACACTTTTCATAAAAAGGCACCACTTCCGTGTTTAACACTTTTCCTAAAAAGGCAACACTTCTGTGTTTAACACTTTTCCTAAAAAGCCACCACTTCCGTGTTTAACACTTTTCCTAAAAAGGCACCACTTCCCTGTTTAACACTTTTCCTAAAAAGGCACCACTTCCGTGTTTAACACTTTTCCTAAAAAGGCACCACTTCCGTGTTTAACACTTTTCCTAAAAAGGCACCACTTCCGTGTTTAACACTTTTCCTAAAAAGGCACCACTTCCGTGTTCAACACTTTTTTCCTAAAAAGGCACCACTTCCGTGTTTAACACTTTTCCTAAAAAGGCACCACTTCCGTGTTTAACACTTTTCCTAAAAAGGCACCACTTCCGTGTTTAACACTTTTCCTAAAAAGGCACCACTTCCCTGTTTAACACTTTTCCTAAAAAAGCACCACTTCCTTGTTTAACACTTTTTACTAAAAAGTACCACTTCTCTGTTTGACATTTTTTCATAAAATGGCGCCACTTCCGTATTTAAAACTTTTTCCTAAAAAGGTACCACTTTTGTGTTTAACACATTTTCTTTAAAAGGCACCACTTCCGTGTTTAACACTTTTTCCTAAAAATGCGCCACTTGTCTGTTTAACACTTTTTCCTAAAAAGGCGCCACTTGTCTGTTTAACACTTTTTCCTAAAAAGGCGCCACTTGTCTGTTTACCACTTTTTCCTAAAAAGGCGCCACTTGTCTGTTTAACACTTTTTCCTAAAAAGGCGCCACTTGTCTGTTTAACACTTTTTCCTAAAAAGGCGCCACTTGCCTGTTTAACACTTTTTCCTAAAAAGGGGCCATTTCCAAGTTTAATATTATTGCCTAAGAGATCCATGTAATGTCCATTCTGGCGACAATTTGAAAAGAAGGCGGTGTTGTTCTTATATTTAAATAATTTCCCCCAAACAAATGGTAATAGGAGGAGTTTGTGAGAATATATTTGATCTGATTTTTTTATGTATCTAACAAGGCGAAGTTTAATTATTTTCTGAAAAAAAAACACTAATCATCGAGTCCATGAAGTTGGAAGGAGGAGGGGAGGGTGTACTAAGTGTGGAAGTTATGAATAAGTTAAAGGAGCCTCTGGTAAGTTTCAGTCATTATTTTCTAAACTAAGAAATGAAAACCAACATCAGCATGGGTGTGTGAGAAGTATAGAGTGTACCGAGTGGTAAAGTTACCGGAAGTGTATTGTGGGTAAGGTCCTGAAGAGGAGTTTACTTGCATGATTAGGAACCTAATGGGAGCGCAACGCTCCAGAATATGTCAAACCATGTTGCAACTAACATCATGTAGATTGCTTGTTCGACAGGAACCAACCCAGCAAGGATATTTGGCATGAGATTGGGCATGTTCCGGACAGTTACGCTTCAACATTTTTCCGAGCGCTTCTCCACTTTAGATTAATCAAATACTCTAACTTTCTTTCATATATTTTAAGTTCCACTAACTTCACCATTTTAAGTTCCTATTATTATCAACCTCTAGCAAAGATGCGCTCGCTAGTAATGGCTTCATACTTTTAGGTAAATAACGACTCTATTATGAACCAGAATAAACCACACCAGTCGTACCGGTTAACGATATGAGATGCTATATAAATAATTAGAACATATATATATATATATATATATATATATATATATATATATATATATATATATATATGATAAATAAGCAGGCTAAATTTAGAAAGTTCATTATTATATATTAACTTATTGGTACCGACGTTTCGGGTAGGAACCCATTCTCAAGGATGTGAAATTATAAATATATATAAACATAAGAAGTGTTTAGAAAAGTTATCAGATATTTATAAATTAATTATATGGGAAATGGGAAGGAGCAGAGGTGGTAGTATTCACATTGTAAAAATGCAGGGCTTTTAACTATTAGGGAATAGGAAATATGCTTTTGTTTTTTAAAATAAAACTGAGATTAATTAGTTTTAGGGTGTCTTCATTGTAAAAAGGGGGAGATAATAGAAATATTTGAAAGATAGGGGTTGTTTGGGGGGAGTGGATTTGGCGTGTGTAATTAGTGGGTGATTATAGTTGTAGTAAAAGTGGAAATAAGCTTCTGTCAGAGATAACAGTGGGGTTTTTAAATTTAATAGAGAAGAGATTCCAGTGTACGTAGTTGGTTTTCGTTGTCTGCTGTGTCTTTAATTGAAAAATTATTTAAGTTTGGTTTATGGTGTGGATGTCTGTTTTCGTAGTGTATTCGGATAGAGGAGAACTCGGTAGTAGTGAGTGGGGCTCCAGTTCTATTGCTGATGCCTAAATGTGCGCAAATACGGGTATGTAGTGTGCGCTGTGTCGATCCCAAATATACCTCGGAATTACATCTCGAGTTGGTGAATTCATATATGATGGAGGATCGAAGCAGCGTTGGTATTAGGTCTTTAATGTTGAAAAGATGTACTTTGCGTGTGTTTAAAAAATTGGTATAAAATGTGTTGCAGGAAATGAATTTTAAGGAAATAGTGAGAGTTTGGCCTAGAGAAGTGAATTGAGGGGTCCTATATATGGGGAGAGGTGCACAAACCTTATCTTTAGGGAAATTGTATGAGGCATCTTTCGGGTTAAATATTTTATTGATAAAATTTCGAAGAGTTCAGTCGCATAAGTTTGAAGGAATCCGTTTTTTGGGAAATAGTTAGTGAGGAAAGTGACCTCGTTGTGGAAATTGAGGTATGATGAGGAGAGATTGTAGGCCCGAGAAAGTAAGGTTTTGATAGAATTTAATGTGATTTTGGTGGAACAATGACTAAGAAAATGGAGTCCAGAGCCAGTATGTGTAGGTTTTCGGTGAATGGAAGTGGAGAAAAGGCGGTTGTGCGTGTTATTAGTAGGCCTAAGAAAGGAATAGAGTCATTGTCTTCCTTTTCTTGAGTGAATTTAATTTTTGGATGTAACTGGTCTATGTACTCTAGGAATTTATCAGATGAACTTTTAGAGCGGAAAAGGGCGATGGTGTCGTCTACGTATCTTTTGTAGGAGATAGGACGGAATTTTAAGGGGCATTTATCAAGTGCTTCTTCTTTTAAGTTACGTATACGCTGGTAATATATTTATATATATATATATATATATATATATATATATATATACAAAAGAAAGAGAAATTTGACGCGAATGAGCAATGAGAAAAGAAACAGGAGTTTTTTAGAGGTAAGAGAAAGGGACATTAGAAGAAGACTAGAATCAAAGAGAGAAAAGGGCGGCACAATGAAGGCAATCCTTTACCGAAAAGACAGAAATAACACCAGAGGATTTCAAACTTTTTTTCCCTGGCGTTATCTCTGTCTTCTCGGTAAAGGATTGCCTTCATTGTGCCGCCCTCTGCTCTTTTTGATTCTAGTCTTCTTCTAATGTCCCTTTCTCTTGCCTCTAAAAAACTCCTGTTTCTCCTGTTTCTTGTCTCATTGCTCATTCGCGTTAAATTTCTCTTTCTTGTACTATATTGTTATATAGTCTGTAATGCAAGGCTTCTGCACCTTTCTTTCTGTCTTCAAAATTGTTTTGAAAGATAGAAAATAAATATGGCGAAAACCCTGTGGTGGTCGTTATCACCCGCAGAACTTGTAGTTGCTCTCTCTCTCTCTCACTCTCTCTCTCTCTCTCTCTCTCTCTCTCTCTCTCTCTCTCTCTCTCTCTCTCTCTCTCTCTCTCTCTCTCTCTTTCTCTCTCTCTCTTCCTCTCTCTATCTCTCTTTCTCTCTCTATCTTTCTTTCTTTCTCTCTTTCTCTCTCTCTCTCTCTCTCTCTCTCTCTCTCTATATATATATATATATATATATATATATATATATATATATATATATATATATATATATATATACATATATATATAAAGTAACATAAGAACATAAGAAAAGAAGGAGACTGCAAAAGACCATTCATGGCCTACACTTGGTAGCTCCTGTTCCAGTCAACACACAAAAGATTTCTTAGCAGAGAAAAGTCATCAACATTGTCACCCTTTAAGGAGTTCGTCATTTCTAATCTACAATATACATAAAATGCATCCAGAGGATTATCTCCATTCATGCAACCGCAAAATATAATCTCCCCACTCCTTAGAAAAATATATACATATGTACATAAAAAAAGTCAGTCCCATCTAGCAGCTTCATCCATATATTTATCTAATCTATTTATCTAATCTAGTGAGCCTATTCCATTCATCTACCACACGAGCAAGTAGTAGGAATATGAAGACATATGCGATGGTTACGAACATTTAATTTTCCGGAGGTTTCGGTCATTAACGATGACCATCAATGGCAAATTCTGAATTCCAAGAATTATTTTTATAAGAATAACTAAACACAGCAATAAAAAAACAAAACAAAAACAAAACAGGACAGGAATCGAAAATGATAACCGAAAGCAATAAGTTAAAATGAAATATATAATCCTAAACCGTTGAAAGCAAAGGGGTGAAGATCTATTGATAATAATTTGATTAATATCGTAAAAATAACTAAATTAAATAATAATCCCATGAGTATAAAATATGCATAATAAACATGAATTAAATTATTATTGGAATACAAAAATTGTAAACTATAACAATAAAGTCGAAAGCAAGGGATGAAGAAATCAATTAATAAGAGTGACAAAAAAAATGATTAAATATAAACTATAGCAAGAAAGAATTATAAGGGCAGGGCGAGCAATCCAAAATAAGTTAGATCAAGGGCTATGTAATCAAAGCATATATTAATAGATGGGGCAAAGCAAGTAATTCAATATAGTTAAAATTTAATTGATTGAACGTTCAATAAATATGACTAAGCTAACACATGAAATTTGAAATATTAAATAAGTAATAATGGAGGGGTCGAAGAGGACAACTAAAACATTAAATTAAGGAAAAGTCATTTCTCAACTAGATCATTTGGATATAAACGGGACAAACTAAAATAAAAATAAAAATTTCTCTGCACAAGCACTAACCTTATTTCGTTGTAGCTGGGAGTATCAATTGATATTACGGACAGAACTAGGCAGTGTGGCAGCAACTTACGAATTGAGCAATCACAAGGGCAGAGTCTTCGAATAGTACAATTTCAACATATTTAATTTTTGCCTTAAGGAAATCTATTGAAGATAGATTATACACATCCATATAGCACAAGATAGAGAAAAACATTGAACGTGAATGAGAGCATGATTTGAGTTTTTTTTAGGAAGATGATAGCTGTATCGGCCGCTGGCTGATCTTCCCGGCTCCTGGAGGGACAGGAGGAGCGAGGCCCCCCATTTGAGCCCCACAGACGCCACAGCGCCCTCTTCCCCTCGGTCCCATTACGTTCAGTGGTGCAAGATGGGAAAGGAACGTCAGGGGACGTAGAAGGAGGATAGGAGGAGAATACGAAAAAAGGTGAAAAGGAAAGTTTAGTAGGGGAGTAGAAGTTGATCTCAGGTGACCGACTACTGATAGCTGGAGATAAAAGAACAGAATGGAATATATGGATATTGTTTAGACATACTGATTAACGTAGAATCCGAACCACGACCTGCTTTACATTTTCTCTTCTATCATTTACCTGTTGTTCTACTGGTAAGCAATAGCAACTTCTGTAAAGTTGTCGGGTGAACCGACCAATCTCTGTTTTCTTTTCTTCATTCTTTCATTATTGTGTGCATTATTGCATTCATACCGGCATGAGACAAGAAACCGGAGTTTTAAAGGAAAGAAAGAGAAACAGAGGAAGACAAAAATTATCAAGAAGAGCAAAAGACAGCTCAATTAAGGCAATTCATACTGAAAAGACATGAATAGTTTACCTAAGTATAATTTTTCGCATAACATAATTTAGCATATGACCGACTTACTGCAACATTCTGTCATCATGATTAATAGTAAGGAGCTCTCCTCTAATTTGTAAAGTAAGATAAGTAAACACTAAAAAGAACTTAGGAGCTAACTAAGTATTCTTACAGCCTTACGTCTTCCTCTGAGCAATGTACATAGATTTGATTGCTAAAAATAGCAAGAGCTCCAGGACCATGGCACACTTGGAGCTCCAAAGAAAATACCTGAAAGAAACTCGTCGACTGCTCCTGAGATCAATATCGAAGAACCTTATGATAACTAAAGTAAAACTTCAAGATGATTTAAATAAAACTGGTACAATATTTACGAAAAGAAATATTAGCAATGAGTTCAATAGAGTCTTATCTCCACCACCACTCAAGAGCGCTTTTCTTAAGAATCTCTCTTGTTAGCATAACGGAAATGTGCTTTCAAACGCATGGAGAAAAGTCAGATCTACTTAGAATGATTGCGCTTTGGTCTAATGAGACCAAAAGTAAGGTGTTTAGCCGGAATGCAGCTTGCTGTTTTGGGCGTAGTGATGGAAAAGTCTATGATGGGGAGAAAATTATCCCCACAGTCAAGTATGGAGGCGACAACATTATGGTTTGAGGCGTTTTTATCTTTTAATGTGACTGATGTTCTTCATATAATTGATGAGATAATGAATGAAGTTATTCGTAAGTACCAGCAAATATTGGCCAATAACTTAACGTCACTGAAGAGTGGTTGGGATGCAGAATGAGTGGATGCTTCAGCAAGACATTAATCCGAATTTCATAAGCAACATGATTGGTTCCTGCAAAATAATATTAATGTTCTACCGTAGACTGATCAATTCCCTCACTTGACACCTATTAGAAAGAAAACCTGTGGCTCTCAGTCATGTCTTATAAGAAACTACTGACAAAAGTGATAGTAAGCGATGGTGGTGAAACTAAATATTATTTCTCTCTGTCTAGTGTCCAAATAGTTATTTACACCGTTATATATGTTTTGTTTGTATTTTGTCATATATTTATATTTTAGGTTTTTCATTATTTTCTCTCTTAAACATAATAAGTACGAGGGGCGGTCAATAAGTTTTGCGAATCGGTAGGGCAAAACAGAGGAAGGGGGGTGGCTGTTTGTGGGGGTGTTAGGACAAGTTATAACAAGTCAGGAGCTGCAGCCGCACGCTCCTGCCTCGTTTATTTAAGAAACAGTAGCTGATCGCAGATCGTCAGTCACAATTTTTTTAGCAATAGAGAAGGTCGAGCACCGCGCAGTGATCAAATTTTTGACCAAAGAAGGCAAGAATGCAAAAGAGATCCATGAACGCATGATTGCAGTCTACACCGACAGCGCCCCTTCCTATGCAACCATTGCTCGCTGGAATAGGGAGTTTCACCATGGTTGTGAGTCCCTTGAAGATTACCCCCGTCCAGGACGCCCGTCAGACGTGACCAACGAGGACAATGTGGTCCTTGTGGAGAGGATGATCCTCGAAAATCTACAGGTAAAGGTCGAAAAAAACGAGCAAGAACCCGGACTATCACATGAAAGTGTTATCAACATCATCCACGTAATTTGGCCATGACCAAGGTCTCTGCCCGTTTGGTCCCTAGAAACCTCACGCCCCATGATCGACTTCAACGTCGTCAAAGTCTACAAGGCCAGAGTTGCACAAGCTGCCCTGCGCGAGTGCGGATTCCATGAGCTCAACCATCCCCCCTACAGTCCAGATCTGGCCCCTAGCGACTACTTTTTATTCCGCCAGCTCAAGACTGCAGTGCGTGGACGCCGGTTTTGGGACGATGGAGATGTCCAGCTCACCGTCCAGGAGTGGATTGAACAGCAATCAGTAGAGTTCCGGTTGTCAGGAATTCGAAGCCTCAGTGACAAGTGGCGCAAATGCATTGAAGTCGAGGGTAGTTATATTGAAAAATAATAAAACACTTTTCCTCATATCTCGTCCCCTTATATCCGAATTTCAAAACTTATTGACCGCTTCTCGTAACTTTTAATTAATAACATAGGTGTATAGAACACAAATATTTTAGTTGGAAGTAATTTCAATAAACTTTTATTTGAGCGTCCAAATATTTATTTTCCCTCTCTGTTATTGAAAGTTTTTGACTTTTCCATTTACTTCCAGTGTAGATATTTCGATCTTTATTTCTTCTCTACATAGTTCTCAGAATTAAATTTATTTTATATTGCAGCTAAATTTATTTCGAGTGGAAACTTTTGAAACTTATTCATGCATGGAACAATAAATTATGACAGCATTTTGTCCTATATTTTCTTTAGGCTGTCGTTCTAAGGCAGATAGTTTTTAACATACATAGATCCGCTCTTGTTATTTATAGGGTTTACTTTTTCAGTGGTATTCTTCAAGAAGTGAACGATGATATTCGCTAGAAGAAAAAATAAAAAATGATAAAAAATTGAAAAAAAAAATGCAGAAAAAATTTTAGATCATTCATTTAAAAGAGAAGAAATAAACTGAATTTGAAATAGTTGTTAATCCTACTGACGGAAACACGAAGTCCATTAAATAGGGAACGTGCAAATGTGTAACGATCTAATCATACAATATAAACATATATCATTAGAATGAATAAATCAATATGTATAGTTTATGTTTATTTATATTTAAATACAAACATCCAAGCTTAACCAAGCGAAAAAGCTCCACAAAAAATTGCCCGGATTTGACGTTCATCGTGGTGACAGGATTAGGAGAATGTTTTTGTTACAATAAAGACCATTTAGAAGATATGTTGTTTTTTTTAAGTATAAACCGAATGAATCTATCTTTTGGTTAATTCTATTCATATATGTATTCGGTAACCAAAGATACTGGTGCGTTTTTTAAACCAACTAAAGAGAAACGATAATTTCACCTACTTTAATGGTTACAAAAGAGTTTCTATCCTTTCAGTGATCTTTTCCCCCGCAAATAGAAGATATTTTATCCTTTTCCATAAAATTGCTTAGGCTTTAATGACAAAAACTGTTGAAGTCTGTTCTAATTCGTTCTATCAAAGACTTTTCATTGCTATTCTGATTGTCTAAAGACAAAAAAAGTGAACCATACGCCGCAGAAATTGAAGAGTTCAAGATCAACTTATACGAGAGGATCCAGCGCTGGTCAACCGCTTCTGTTTCTGCAAGACAATACATGACGACTCATCGCACACGTAGTGTGAGATGCACTAAATTCTTTAGGTTGAGAGCGACTACCTCGTCTACTACACTCTCCTCACATCTTTTCTAAACAAAATAATAATCTATCTATGCTTCTTTAATAAAACTCCTTAGGTTTTGAAGAATAAAAACTGTTTAACCTTTCTTAAAGTGCGTTACTATCAAGGAATATTTCATTCAAAATCCAATTTGAATACTACCAGACAAAAAAAGGCGAGGTTTACAATGCACAATGACCAAAAGTTCAAGGTGAACTTATCTGAAAGCCTCCAGTGCTGATCAACCCAAAAGGAGTTGTGGCTTTGCACGGAAATGCTCGACCACACATTACACGTGTATTGGGAAATACACTGAATAAAATGGACCAGAGCAACTTCCGCGTTCACCTTGAGAGAATAAAATTTGCAATACAAGATTCCTTGATCAGGAGGCACTGGAAGAGAGAGAGTTAACAGTATTTCCTTCAAAGCCTAATAAGTTTCATCCAAGAGGCATAGTAGGACTTTCATTTTGTTGATAAAAAGTGTCAGGAAAGTATGACAGATAATATAGTAGGAACAAGACTAGACCCTAGAGAAACTAGTATATCTGGCACTACGCGTATGGTGTGTGGTCGTGTATTTAATTGCTGAAACAAAATTCATAAGCTGTTGACCAGCGTTGGATGCTTTGAGGTAAGTTCACATAACTTTTCGCAGTTCTGCGGCGTATACTTCACTTTTTATCGTTAGACAATCAAATTGACAAATAAGGACTCCTAGATCAGGACGCACTCAAACAAATACTTTAACAGTTTTTGGCGTCATAGACAAAGTAAAGGGTCTTTCAACAAGGACACTCGAGCTTTGTCAGACGATATTGGCCATGTTGTTGAAGCAACATCTGGCAACCTCACTGTGAACTGTTCAGTAGTATTTGGCAAGTCAAGCTGAAATGTTATAGCGTTAAACAGCGTGTGCAAATCATCAAATGTTATTATCAAAATCAGTGCTCCGTTCGATAAACGTTCCCTGCATTACGTGATTTCTATCCTCGCCACAGCGACGAGGCCCATTTTTGGATAAATGGATTTGTAAACAAGCAAAATTGTCGCATTTGGGACGAAAACAATTCACATGAGATACACCAGTACCAATTGCATCCCAACAAGTCACTGTTTGATGTGGATTTTCGTTAACGGAATCATCGGTCCGTATTTTTTTGAGAATGAAGATGGGATTGCCATATCCGTCAACAGCGATACCTACAGATCGATAATAAGCAACTTATTGTGGCCTCAACTGGATTATATGCCTGATATGGATACTGACGACATGTAGTTACAACAGAAAGGCGCTACGTGCCACACTGCGCTCGCCACGATAGACATTTTGCACCAGCGATTTCAGGGCAGGGTCATCTCGCGCGGCGGCGACGTCAACTGGTCACCGAGATCATGCGATTTAATGCCATTAGACTACATTCTTTAGAGCTACCTTAAATCGCAGGGCAATGCGAATAATCCGCAAACAGTTGATGTCCTCAAGGCCAACATAACGAATACAATCCAGCAAATTTAGCCAGATTTATGCGACAAAGTCATCGAAAATTGGGCCTCCCGAATATGTTCCACCGAGCGAAGCCGCGGCGGACATTTGAACGACGTCATATTCCACATTTAATGCCATAAAAGCATAAAATGTACTTTCAAATTTAAAATAAATTGAGTGCATATACAACATAAAACTTGCTTTATTTACATTTAAAAATCGAGCGACCTTATTGAAAGACCCTTTAATTTTATTGAGGGCATATATAGAATTTTATTTTGTTAGGAAAAGATCTCTGAAAGGGCTAGAAATTAAATTGAATCAGGTAACCAACAAAATTAATGAAATTTTAGATTATCTTTGGGTCTTTTTAAAAAAGTACGAATAATTTTTGTGACTAGAAATATATTTCCATCTGATAAAATCCCTAGAAATTGTTATGTCCATTTAGAACTTCATATTAATAAAATTTTTCAAATGGTTATTCCGATTAAGCTTTAGAAGATGGATTTTTAATGATTAAACTTTTAGTTTCTAACATATAATATAAACTTAATACTTAACAAGGTCTGCTAACCAAAAGTGGCGTGATCTCACTTATTGTGATTTATGACCTTACGACTATCAAAACTTTAAATAATTCACGGACTAACCTTGGGATGACCTTGGCAATTACTTATATCATTCGAAAGAGAATGTAAAACAATATATGGGTTTCAAATTTCGTTAGAATCAGTCAAATATATACTCTGTTATTGCCATTTATTCCCCGGCTAACCTAGGGAGGACTTTGGCAATTATATAATTCGAAAATAATGCAAAACAACACGAGGATTTCAAATTTCGTTAGAGTTAGGCAAATAGTTATGATGTTACTACCAAATAATTACCGGGCTAACCTTTGGAGGACCTTGGCATTATATCATTCGAAAGAGAATGTAAAATACCATGAGGTTTTTAAATTCCGTTAGAATCGGACGAATAGTTAGTGTTGTAATGCAGCAAGCGACGTGCAACGAATATGAAATGAAATCTAGCTCCAAATTGCAATCTTTATCTGCAGTAACTGAATATGAGTCTCGTCAGAGGCAGGTGGTGGAGAGAGAAATGGAGTTAGAATAAAATAACTAAACAAATTAAAATATTATATATATATATATATATATATATATATATATATATATATATATATATATATATATATATAATGTATATATCTCATGAGTGTGAGAGAATAATGAAATAAATCCAACACACCGCAAGAAAGAGAAAACGCAATAATCTTTCTTCGGAAATAGTTATTTCCTACTTCGAAAAACTCCGAGCTGGGGTGGGATTCGAACCGTGCACACTGAGACAGTGAGCAACCGCTTTGATCTCAATTAAACCGTCCCTTACTTGCTGCCTCAGTGTGCACGATTCTAATCCCACATCAGCTCGGAATTTTTCGAAGTAGGAAATAACTATGTCCGAAGAAAGATTATTCCGTTTTCTCTTTCTTTCGGTTTGTATATATATATATTCTAACCAATTCCCGTGGAAGGTATCAATGATCGGGGAAGCTAACAGCGGTTATACCCTTGAACAATTTGACTGCCTAGAGCAGATTTGGTGGGCAAATGTGGCTCAAAAAGCGAATTGTGGCTCTGAAAGCAGCTCCCGGGCCCACCCTATGTATTACAAGCTTTTACAATCAAGAAGTACAAGTCAAAATATCGCAACGTCATGTCAGACGGCCATCTTGCAGACATATTAACAATCACAACTACTGATAAAATACCTAATTATTCTTCCATATTGAAAAATCATAAAGAAACATCACCTGATTGAATCTGAAGTAATTTACTGATTATACAATATCTTATACATAATTACTTTCGTTTAAATTTTTTTTTCAAGTTACTATTAGTTCTAATTTAGTGTCAATTTATTTAAAAAACATAATTCAGTTTTAATGCTAATTCAGTTTATTAAAGCAATTGTGTTTGTGCATTTTACTGTCCCTTTTTCCTTATACTATCTAAGTTTATATTTGGAATGAAAATAATGTACAGAATAAAATTAGTATCCCCTTTAAATTATACTTTCATAGAAAACGAAGAAAATATTTTGCAGCTCCGAAAACTAGTCTTGCTGTTCGGCCTAGAGCATGGTTTGAACTAGTGTTGAGGTTGGCTTACGGGAATTTGTGTGAAGGTATCTTTATGTTACTCCCTCTTTGGGAATATATGTCAGTGTGGCACCTTCTCGGTAAATTTATGCATGTCATTCGTGTTGTAAAAGGAAACAAACTTTCTTTTTAAAACTAAAAGGATATATGCCTGCTTCTCACTGACTGCTGACCGCTTTATTGTTATCGTTAGTGCTTAGCTTTGGTTAATAACTGATGAGAGCTGATGCAACTTGCGTGTGTGGGTTGGCAAGTATATGCATCGGTAACGTCTCTCATAGGGTTGCTGTTTGAAACCTCTATATCGTGACTCAGTGGAGGGTGATGTTGCTTGAAGTTCCTGATATGTTTAATTGAGGCTTGTTTGAAGGTTTTCTAAGTGCTCTGACTAAGAATAGAGACCCAGTCGCGAGCAGGCTTCCCTTTTAAAGGGGAACTTTACATGTAGTTCTGATTATTATTCGCATACTAAGTTCCACGGAGTGATCGAAAAGCGTTCACGGAGTGTTCAATAAGAGTTCACAGAATGGAAGTGTTACCAATGCCGTGGTGACCAGTTTCACTCCTTTGAATTAAGAGTTCATTGCAAGTAAAAGTAGCCTATCTCTAGAGGTCACCATTGTCGCCGTGTGCCCCAGAAAAATGTTTACACCGGGGCTATATACATTTCATCTTTATTTAAGCTCTAAGATGACTGGTAATCTTTGTGATGAAGCGAGGGAAAAGATACAAACTCAGCAACAGAGCTGAGGACCGCGCACAACGAGAGAACCAGCAGCAACGAACGTGGAAGGAAATCTTTCCCAGAGTTACTTTCTTGAGCTTATATAACACTGCCTTATCCAAGGAGTTTTACTGTTGTACTGTTGAATTGCCTTTGCCTTTGTAACTTGCATTCTTACCATTTGACATCCCAAGCAGGTACCACTGCTTCGAAAGGAATAAATAATATACGAGGTGTCCATAAAGCCTCTTTACAATTTAAAAAAAAATATTACAAAGGCAATTGATAAGATATCTTAATCAGACTTGTTCTCTTGTACTCAGTGGATATCAAAGTTTCTTTTACCTCATTTATTATACTTTGAAAACCACTGAGTACAATAGAACAAGTCTAATTAAGATCTCTTATTAATTGCCTTTGTAATATTTTTTTTTAAATTGTAAAGAGATTCTATTCTCCAGATAATGCAAAAAATATTTTTATATATATAGTGATTTTTGGTGTTTTTTATGCCTATACAGTGAATGAATAATATTGATTAATTAAGCTATAATTAACACATTTAAATAATTAAATGAAACTTGCGCTTAAGGACAAACAATATTATCAATTGGCAATTCGCTAGAGCAAAAGTAGATGAATTCAGGCATGAAATAATAAAATGAGACAGAAGAAAGAAAATTCATAAGAGTAAATAATGAAGGAGAAAATAAAGAAAGATTGAAAATAAGAATAAGCTTATTAGAATAAAGATAAGAGAGAGGTAATATAAGAAAATAGTAACAAGAACTGTCAGAAGAAATCTTGTCATTACAGATATACAGAGTGGTCTAGATGTAGTGTATGGGGTGTTCGTGGATTGTTTGGTTGTGGGGGTATATTGTATGGCAGCTTTGGTTCAGTTTTTGTAAATGTGTGTTCAATCTATAATGGTGTGGTAGTGCAATGAAGTGTAGTGTTGGCAGAATAAATAGTGGTGGTAGTGCAATGAAGTGTAGTGTTGGCAGAATAAATAGTGGTGCAGTGCTTAATAGTGTTAGTGCATTGTATGGTAATATGATTACATTTTTGTACTAGTTTGGTGGCATGTATGGTAATATTTCTGCAGTGTGTGATTTATGCTAATTCTTTGTTAATATTAGTGCATTATAGGGTAGTTTAGGTGCATTTTATGGTAAGATTGACACATTTTATGGTAGTTTATGTGCATTTATGGTAAGATTGACGCATTATATGGTACTTTATGTGCATTTTATGGTAAGATTGACACATTATATGGTAGTTTTGGTGCCTTTTATGGCAAGAAGGACACATTATATGGTAGCTTAGGTGCATTTTAGGGTAAGATTGACACATAATATGGTAGTTTAGGTGCATTTTGTGGTAAGATTGACGCATTGTATGGTAGTTTAGGTACATTCTAAGGTAATATTGACACATTGTATGGTAGTTTAGGTGCATTTTATGGTAAGATTAACGGATTGTATGGTAGTTTAGGTACATTATATGGTAAGATTGACACATTATATGGTAGTTTAGGTGCATTTTATGGTAAGATTGACACATTATATGGTAGTTTAGAAGCATTTTATGGTAAGATTTACACATTATATTGCAGTTAGTGTGTATTATATGGTTGTGTATGTACATTGTATGACAATTTGGGTTCAATATATTGTAATCTGGCTAAAACCTATGACGTTTAGGTGGATTATATGTCAGCTGGATTCATTTTCTCATAATATAGATGCATTATATTGTAATATGGGTGTATGGTTGCATTGTTTTATACATGGGAAAATTATATGGTCGTATATATGAAGTGGATGATAGTTTGTGCATATTTTAGGGTAATGTAGTTGCATTATATGATGGTATGTTAATTTTATGTTAATTCGTCTGTATTATAAGATACTGTGCCTTCATTGTAGGATAATGTATTTATATACAGTGTATGATCGTATAACTGCATTATATAATAATATTGGTGCATCATATGGAAGTATGGGTGTATTATATGGCGGTGTGAGAGCATTGGACTCTCCCAAAAAGCCTCTTGGTATCGAAGACCAGATTTAATGGACTGACTGGTAGAGAAACCTTACGGATCACATAATGCAGAAGCCAAGGCAGAAACTTTCGTCTCCGTTGAGCACTTTTGTGTCAAATGCTCCACAAAGAGCTCCGTGTAGACCCGAGTACAACCTTTTCAAAGAGGTCTACGAATTTGAAAATACAACTTTATGTCAAAGAGACTAATGCACTTGAAACCTACCCTTAAGTCACAACGCATATGAGTCAATAACACAGACTCGCTTTTTCGTGTATATTTAACGAGTTCAATTTTGTTACTAATTCTAAGAATGGTTAAGCGATAGCAACTTCTTATCGAAGTTCCCTCAAGGGAATTAAAATTCTTCCTTCTGAGTACCTTTTCTCGGTACAAATTTGTTCATAGGATGTTTAATATGCTCTACTCGCCTCAGTATTTAGGATTGATGAAGTTTGCTTTTCAAACAATTACCACTAATCATCCTTTTACCACAACTCTTCAGATATTTTACATATGAATTTCTTCCTATCTCTTCTTCCTTCATATTTTCCCAAGCTTAAATAGACGAGACGTCAGGTTCGCTCACGCTATGATTAAAATGTTGTTTTCCTTTCCCTCAGATCTCTGACGATGATCGTATGTCACTTACGACGGCGGTGAGTGAAGATGAAGAAGCCGAGAGTGCTCACAACTCGCCTTTCCGCGCTCCCAGAACGGGTACAACTGCAGCTTCATTCAACTGCACGGGAGCTGTAAGAAAGGCTGGGTGAGTATTGCTTTAACTTATAAGTGATGACAAAAATTCATTTTGTGCTTGACTCAAAATTCCCATAAAAAAGAGGACAAAGTCAAATAATTTATAAGTTCCTTAGTTCCTAATGAAAATGGAAATTTCAATTAACTTGATAATGTCCCGGAGACATTAGTGAAAATGGAAAGCCCGTTTAGTTCATTCGATAATGGAAAATTTCAGTAAATATGAAACTGCTGATTTTATCGCTGTCTCGATGAATCTTCAGTGCAGAAAACCGATTCTGTTTCTCATTTGCTGATTCCTATCGATCCGTTTCTTTCACCCTGGACTTATGATGTAATATCCTAAAGAAAGATGCAGCAGATTGTACTCTAAAATGCCCCTTCTCTTTCTCTGAACTTGTTCCTATAGGATAATGAATCCTCTGAACTTTAAACTTCAAATGTTGGTTTATACGTTCTCCATCACAACAATCTTTCTATCTCTCTTCATATATCATTTTACCTATCTTTATTCTCTATCTGACTTCTCTATGTTCTTTCTAGTCTTTGCAAAAATTATCTAATTTTCATACTTGCTTCTTTATTATGATAAGGTAATGTCATTATTTCATTCGCCTTTTAGATGAAAGAATCCATCCTTTGTACTGTGGTTATCTTTGATTCTTTCTGTGGGTTTTTCTCTGTTTCGAAACAAGGAAATAAACACGTATTTTTTCGTAATTTAAAACACGAACGTGATTCGTTCATTAACGCTGTCAAAGTGATTAATCACAGGCTTGAATCTTTTTTTATAATTATCCTTACTGTGGGATATTTAAATAATTAACCATTATAATATTCCTCATACTTGTGTATATATGTAGAAAGAAATTAATCCAATAAATCAAGAATTATTCATTTCTAAGACGGAAACAAATGCGACTTAACGGGGATTTATTCTCTTAGTGAGCAGAAAAGTGGTAAAACCGATCGACAGGAAAAGCTGGTGGACGGGAAAACCGGTAAAACCGGGAAATCAGAAAACCGGGAAATCAGAAAAACCGGCCAAATCGTGGAATCTTTTTAAAAATATACTTAAAAGTTACCCTATTCTTTTTATTTTAATGCAATTGGAATCTTTAAGAACGGGAAAAATGCTTCTTTCTATCTCATTTACTATTTTGTCCTTCAAACGACATATCAATATTTAAATAGAAAATTCTCTTGTCATTACAAATACTCATGATGTAGATTGCGCATATCTTGATGATGATGTTAGCTGGACTTAATAAACTTCACCTACCTGGCAGGGTTTCTCCCTAGGATTTAGAATTCGGTGAATCTATGGGTATTGTTTGTGTGAAGTGTTATGCTTGCTGTAAATATGTGTTGCACTGTGCCTTGGGCCTTGTAGCAGCAGAGTCTGTGTTTGTTAAGACGATTTTGTGTTTGTATGTGTTTAGTTATGGATGGTGACCGCATCGGAGCATTGCCAGAGTTACCCGTATGTGAAGTGTCAGATTCGTTTCTTCTGTATCCCTGTTTGGTGGAATTACTTTTATAGGATGGTGGGAACCAAGTGATTGTTTTTTTAAGAATGTTTAACGCTCTCTTTCACCCTCTGCTGGGCGAAACTTTTTAATTCTTTACTTAGGAGACAGGTTTCGGGAATGAATAGTTTTCATTATTCCATCATTCTTAGAATGATGATTGAAGCAGGTCACTTCCGAAACCTGTTTCCAAAGTAAAGAATTATCCATAACTGTCTTTTTTAACTTTTAAAAACTTCGAGATATTTCCTAAGATTTAATAACAAATTGAGAATGACCATGTTTGTTATTTTAATTATACAAATTTTTAAACAAAATGAAACTTTATGAAAATAAATATGATTATTGATTCTTTGTATATTTCTAAAAAAATTACAAATGGTAAAGTTCAGAATAAAAGCGAATATCTATTAAAATTAAGGCATTATTTTGTTGTTTCATTTTTCGTATATTCTAAGGTTTTATCGAAGTTCTTTCTAAAATAAATTTTCCATTTTAATCTTTAGTGCGAGGAAATAGCTACTGCCCCCTAAATCCCAGTAAATACCAAAGTAAATTATTAGAGCAAGTTCAGACTGGAAAAACAGCCTTCAGGTTTTTTTTCGTATTTACAAAGAATTCCGATTACAGATTGTTCTTGCCTTTACGCTTCGAAAATAAGTACGGATCTGAAAATAAATAGAACACGAGTAAATTATTAGGAGATATGTACTGGAAACCTTTTAATTTTTTTTAAACTAAAATCCCGTGACCTTAGATCACAGACCAAAGGTCTACTTGCGAAGTGCAAGCTCCTCCTGTAAGGAAGAGTACTGCAAGTTCGGTTTGTATAATTATATTTTGTTTTATGCAAAAAAACTTCGTAAACTGCATCGTCCTTCTCATAAGAGGAGTCATTATCTAAAACTTAAACCTATTTCTTTAGTTAACGATTTCACGAGCAATGCTCCAATCTTCATGATTACATAGGTTTTATTAGTAGCAAATGAATCCTTGGATCTACTGTGAATCTTTTCTATTTTATAAATGTTCATACTTTAGACAAGATTTAATTACTCAAATTAGGTCCAACCAATTTCCAACAAATCAAATCGCAAGTTATAATAAATAACGGGCAATCCGAAGACATCACATCCAGATCGTCTCTTTTTGAATTCCTTGGGCAATGGAAGTCTCTATCCTCTGGTTCCAAAACTCGGTCCATTTTCGAACTTCGCTTTATTCAAGAGTCAATGGAAGATTAAGTAACTCTTAAGGAAAAAAAGTGCTTAACTCTTCCAATGGGACGATAATTTTCAATTTTGCCGACTCTTGATAAAGCAGATGGAAATGTTCTTTTTGCCTTTATTTACAATGTGAAGCTCTATTTCTAGAGAAATGGAAACCAATTTGATCGAAATTATCTCTAAAATGATTCTAAATCTAATTATTTTAGACTTAATTATATTTCATTCTTTCTTTTGTTACCAATTAACTACGTTAACAAAGAAAACTTAAGATCTTATGGTCATTTTCCTCCATTTTAGATTTCCCCTGAAGCATTTTGATAATCTAATAATTGTTTTAGGAATGTATAATTGTTCCTTTAGAGAAATAATTTCTTATTTGGAGCACAAACTAAGGTATTTAAAATTATAATCAAGTCGTCACTACAATACTTTAGTAATTCAAAAGTCGTATCCTTCAAAATGATAATGGTTCCATAATAAAGTTCGTCACTTCATCTATTTTTGTGCTTTCAGAGTAAGAGTTTGGCTAAAACGTTGTTTATTATATCGAGTAACTCAGAAAAAACTTCACTTTTTTAAACTTGAATAACTCAGTCAAATATAATTCGATATAAATGAAAATTCGTTCACAACAACTTAGATGTATTTATTCCTCATTATTTCTGAAAATCTCAACAATACAAATATAATAGTGTTGCTAAGATTATAAAACATATAGTCGCTAAAAATGGCTTGAAAATAGTGAAATTTTTGCTCTACCACCCTATATATTTAATTTTAACTATTTTGTCTGTTCCTTGTTGGAACAATATATTATAAAGGTTAAATCATATTCATACTCATAATCTCAAATACTCACTCCATCATACTCACGCTTACTCATATATACTCATAATTTAGTTTGCACATAATTTATTTCAAATCTCGAATCACTAATATGTAAGGATGATTTATTTCGTAGCGAAAATAAAGCACGAAGCGCAAAGTGGGTAGCTAAATATTGATAAACAGAGATGGGCAATGGGTAGCAAAACTTCACTTAACACAAATGGAAAATGGAGAGCTCAGCATTGCTAAACACAACTGGAAAATGGGTAGCTAAGCATTGCTAAACACAACCGCAAAGTGGGTCGCTAAACACTCGTAAACACAACCTTTAGCAATTGAATCACTGGGGCAAGTCAGAATTTTCGAACTTGCCGAAACTTTTAATGGTTCACATAATAACGCTCGATTCATCGTTCTGCGAAAATAAAGTTGGCGACGATTTCTAGAAGGTGGCTGGTAGGTAGGTAGGTAAACCAAATGATTAAAGACTATACATAGATAACTCAGTCATTAACCTGTTTTGTATCTAGAATGATTAAATAAGATTCCGTTAGAGTAGGTTTACCGAAAAAGAGGCTCGTTAGAAGAAGGGAGACAATAGGAAAATGTAAGACGAGCGAGCGTCGGGAATAATAATAATTTAGATAAGGAAATCGAGCAAATATTCCTAGGAATCAAATAAAGCGAGAATATATATATATATATATATATATATATATATATATATATATATATATATATAAACAAATTTCAGCAAATCAACATGCTCATTTCAAGTTTTGTAAACTTGAGTACACATATTTCAAAGGTGGAAATTTCTCTTTTGCGAAATATTTGGAACAGCCCTTTATTTGAGCTCAGAATTTTATTTTTTCATTTTCGTGCCAGAAAGATATATATACATCATCAGAGTTTTGGGTTTTGTTATAAATAGCCTCAAAATACATTAGAGATGAGTTTAAACTGAAAGATAATGACAAACAAGTGATAATGACAAACATACTATTTGTCAACCGATACATTAAAATCATGTTTTGTCTCAAATGATGGCATGAAGTCACTAGATTTTAGTACCGCCCGAATGTAGTCATCTCTTGCTTCTTTTCCATAAGCACACACCACTCCACACCTCGATAATGGCATGGAATATCAAAAGAGAGTGGCTCGTCGACAATGTTTTGCACGTCCGGATTAGATAAATGCATTGTAAGTGGTGGCCCAAACCTGCCGTCATCTTCAGGAGGAAGTGGATCTGTTAGGTTCTTAGCAGTCTTATCTATTTTGGTGACCTGAAATCAAGTATCTCTTCCTCATACACAGTAACTTCTCGGATCTTCTTGAGTCTGTCAATAGCTAATTTCTTGTTCTTCTGATCAACGTCTGCCAGCGTTGCCAAAAAGGACGTTCTCTGGATGGGCCCAGTAGGAATTCCTTCGGATTGTTTGCCATGCTATGGCTTCACTGGCAGGTTGGAGTATTTGCAGAAGATTAATCTGTTACAAAAGATGTTTAGATCCCTCCGTGCATTTTGGAGAGAATTTGATGTGAAACCAGATAGGCTCATAACGACAGACTACAAACTCTGTGAGGACATACAAGTCATTATTAGGTTTTTCTGTTGCCACATAAATTCGATATATTTTTCTAGCAGTTTTGAGTCACCTTTCATGAGACATTGGCCCTGGTTTCATATTAGGAGATCATCGTCAATTACACCACTTCTAATAGCATTGATAATTATGTACAGGTAGACTTGGTTCCTACTAAGCTCGTTCACATGAACAGCTGGAAGAGGAGGTCCTTTAACAATACATTGAAAGCCATTTGGTGATACTGTTAGAGTTTTACAGGTGGTTAAAAGGCTTTACCAAGTGTTCCTTTCCATTGAGTTCCACTTTCTGTTGGAACAATATATTTCCTACACAGGTGCTCAAAGGAAGTTCATTTAGATGCAAGTTTCAGATGATCCACTGTAAAGGACGATGTATTTGATATTGCAGCCCTGTAATGGCTCCATTCTTGTAGCCAGTATTATTTGCCGTACTGTCAGCTCCCACTGGCTGTATCTCATCTTTAATATTTTCAAAAAGCCATTTCATTTGTTCCTCGTTCCAAGGTTATATGATCTAAATAGAAAGTACCAGGTTCTCCTACAAGCACATAATGATCTTGAATTTATTTTGTTTCATACCATTTGTTCCCTTTCTTCTTTTTAGTTAGTGTTGTGTCTCTCCTTCCATCAAAAAACAAAGCAGCAATTTTCTAATCTCCCAAACATTCACAGTGGGTGAAATTCCTCCTTAACTTCTGTCGTGCCCTCCAGACTTTGTGATGTCAATTACATTGGAGCGATCTTCTAAAATTATAACGCTTTAGTTGAATAAGGCTGCACTACTAATATCAGTAGCAGCAACTCTATTTTACACAGAATACTGATCTGCTTCCATGACAATTGTTAGTATTGATATGATATTTTTTTCTGTTCTCGCAAAGACTTTCTTCCAATCATCATCTGAAATGTCACAAGATGAGGTTTATTCATCTAAAGCTTCGTCTGAAATTGTATGTAGTTTTCTCTTCTCTCTTCTCCTTTTGTGATTTTTCTTCTTCTCTTCTTACATAAATTCGGTCTTCTCTGATTTTCCTTTTTTAATCAGCTGACTTGTTTTTACATCCACTCCTTCAATTTTAATATGACACCCAGTTCTTTAGTCAATAAGAAATTCATGCTCTCGACGTGGCACTTTCATGATCTTTTCACACTTGCAATCCAAGAGCTCAGCACACCGGCAGTCTGCTATATCAAAAACCTGACCCAATGATGAGATAAACTTCTTACTCTTAGTGAAAATCATTTCTTGTTTTGATATCACAGACGCTTCTTCCACCCATCGGAGCTATTTGGTTTTAACATTCTCGATCGACTGAACTGGAATACTGGCTTTTTTTCAAATCTCAGTAAGAGTCTCGGATACTTCAAGAATAATATCCTTGTTCCTCTTATATTTATTGTCTTCTACATACTGAATATATCTTCCAATCTGATTTTTGTTGGCAGCTCATAACGATAAAGTTCTGGAAGTGGGGAGACAAAGACACTGTGATTTGTTGGTGTTCTAGTTCTTTTACTCATCTTAGCCTTGAAAATAAATCATAGAAAAGCCCGTTAGTATAAAACATAAATAGTACATGAGTGAATCTATAGCATACATTCAAAAAGGTGAAGTCATATCCCTCCATAGGAAACACTTATTAAATATCTTGTAAATTCGTCATACATCGATCTATTTATAGTGCCCTCCGAGCAGTTTACAAACAAGGAATTCCTAAATCTAAAATTACCTAAACCTTCGATATATAAGGAGTTAAATTTTGAAAGATATAAAGAGGGGGTATGTGCTCAAGGGAAAATGGAAATAAACAAAAGGGAAATTATATTCTGGACACTTGAATATTCAAATAAATTGATTATAGGAACATTATTGTTAACTGACCATAGCTGACGATGGAGAAAACACGAGTGGCTTTGAGTGTTGGGGAGATCAAGGACAAAAAAAAGCTCGAATCTGATTGGTTGATTAAAACTGCGTCAGAAAGGATTATGATTCGTTGGGAACAACCGTAAAGAGATATAGCGAGTAGAATGCATTGAAATGTCATACTTGAGCATATGAGTGTCGTATGCAAAATGAGTAAACACGTAAGCGGGAAAAATGCCATGGGCATTTTAGGAAATTTTGTAAGAGCTGGAGAAAATGACATCTACTACAAAGGTAGGTAGGTAGGTAGCGCCATTTCTTCCTCGCATCGTGGATGAGATATCCCTAGCGAATAAAGAATTGCACATAAAGATAATAATGACTCACAAGTGAGGGGAGAGGTACCAGAGTCTAATTTGGGATGGAAGGGGGTATCGTATTGTATATCTTTTTACCCTACCAAGCGATGATTGGTGTCATCTTGGCAGCGAGGACATTTCAATGGTATGCGAATATGAGTACGTCCCTTAGAGGACAGTAGTACTCCAGCAGCAGGGTTCCTGAACAAAGGAGGGTGTGTTGTGCTCTGAATAATGGAAGGAAAATGATAGCCGTGTTATAGTGTGTATGTGTAGTATGATACACGTGTGTCTACTTAACCCAAAGGCTAAGTATTGAGTATCTGCCAAATGGGTTGAAAGTTTTAAGTCAACGCTTGATAAGATTGAGCCGGACCCTTGACCTCAAAAATCTTATGTCATAGTTAAAAGGTTAGCTAGAGAAGGCTGTTCTTAGTTCACCTCCTATTAGAGATGAGACGTTTTAGTTTGTAATCCAACTTACTTTCCAATTTGGTGGATGGGGATGGTATTAAAGTTTTAGAGATGAAGTGTTGGAACACGTAGGCCAGAAAGGATGGATGTTAGAAACAAAGGTTTAGTGGCGTACTTTGATTTTCATTTAGGCAAAAGATATTTCATAAGCAAAATACGCTTTGAGAGAAGCATGCGATCAATTTCTCCCGCAAAGACAAGCTATGACTGTTATTGCATGAATTTCTGACGAAAGACAAGCTATGACTGTTCTTTCATGCATTTTAGATGAAAGATAGGCTATGAATGGTCTTGCATGCATTACAGATGAAAACAGGCTATGACTGCTCTTACATGCATTACAGATGAAAACAGGTTATGACTGCTCTTACATACATTACAGATGAAAACAGGTTATGACTGTTCTTGCATGCATTGCAGACGAAAGACAAGCTATGACTGTTCTTTCATGCATTTTAAATGAAAGATTCGCTATGACTGGTCTTGCATGCATTATAGATGAAAACAGGCTATGACTTTTGTTGCATGCATTACAGATGAAAACAATCTATGACTGTTATTGCATGCATTACATATGAAAGACAGGCTATGACTGTTCTTGCATTCATTACTGATCAAAAAGTGGAAATCTCCTTTTTAGGGGGCAATTCTTTTTAAGAATGAAGAGATTTTGACTTCTTGTTTTGAACATAAAAAGTAGCATGATACTCTTTAGTAATGGATTTCAACGGGGTATAAAGTTGACATACTCACATTGTTTTCTCCATCTATGAGGATCACATGTTTCGTACAATTCTCTTTTTATAAATTTACATGCTGTATTTCAGTCTTCTTCTATAGTTTGCCTCTATTCTTTGCATTTTTATACAATTATTTTTCATTTTTCTCAGATATAATTTTTCGCGAAACATCTTGATGTTTATTAAAACTTTGTAACCATGTTGTATTTTCAAGAAACCTTTTACTGCTTCTTTAACATCACGAAACAATTTTATTATTCCTGGTCTTCTTACTTACCTTCAAAAGGGTTGTAGTTGTACTTTTGAGTGTGTGTGCTGTTTTTACGAACCTTTTATTAATTATGCTATTGTGAGGGAACAAACTCTAAGGTCCACCTTGAGTTCCCCCCCCTCCTTTAAGCGGAAGACCACGTGGGCCTAGGCTAGATCTCTAAACACAAGGAGAGAGAACTATTCTCGCGTGGGAAAACTTCAAAGTGGCTGGTAACACCTGTGTTTGATCAGTCGACCTATCCTCCGCTGAGACGCATTTTTCCGACCCTGCCTAGCCAGAGTCGACCGAGAAGAAGCTTCCTCAGTCGTCTTATCTTCTTTTAGCCAAAATAGACTGGCGCCAATGGTGGTTAGTCCCAAGAGACCGCCATGCCTGGAGGCTTTCTAGCGAGGAAGCCAGCAGGGTATTTAACCTAAGGTCAACCGTTACTCGTCAGAGAGTACCACCCGCCCTTTCGTGAAGATACAGCCCCTCGTCTCGAGTCGAACCTCTGAGTTAGATCTCGTCGGTTAGACAGATTTTCGTGAGTTTGGCCACAGTTAATCGGCATATTCGTGAAACTACTGTTTCTGTGGAGAATTGCGCGAACCACTCTCCTAATCCCGTCAAGGAAACCTCTTTCCTCACCTGAGATTACTCATCCCAACTCAAGAGTGTCTCACCCAGTCTGGAAATTACCTTACTCGTGCCCCAAGTAATTCCGACCCCTCCGTAAAGCGTATAACGCCCCTCGAACCACAAGACTAGCTCGCCTTGTAAGAATCACTCCTCTCACGAAGAGTCAAGCCGTCAAAGTAAAACTCTTTTACCCCTTTTCGAGGATAAACCCCCCTTTTGTCCTCGCCACCTGATATCCTCCTCCCGACCCTTTAATTGGACTCCCCAGTACTTACCACCATTTTTCCTGTCTGACCAAGTCCCATATTTTGATCCCCGTTAAACTGATTAGTATTTGATTTATTATTTCATTGGGAGCAACATTATTCCCCCATTCATTTGACTTTGTAGACATTTTTATAATTATCATTATTAATGTAATTAAAGTTTATTGTTGTTTTTAATCTTTTAATAACCTTGAATGAAACCTGGTATTTAAATCTTCCCTTTGGCCAACCATTAATCTCCTCACGCATTAGCCCTGTATAGCTGGTCTATCTATCTGGCCTCCTGCAACGTAAATAGACTGCATTCTTTGCATCGAAGGTATCCGCTCACGAATACCACGACAACTATCATATGTCGCTACCAGTAATATTAATTAGTGAAGTTTGCTACCCCAATCTTTGTTAGACTACCATTTTCATGTAGCTGTTCACCCTCTCATATCTTCTTTATTTAGTTCAATTACCAGCGGGTGTCTTCAATGGGAAAATATACAAAATCTTGTAATTAATTCCTATCTCAATTCTTCCTTGTACTCAATTAGATTTAATTTATTTGGTAATTTTAATAATCCAGCCATCTAGTAGTAATTTCAGAAGGTTTATACCACGTTATCTAGCAGGCTTATTAGTGAAATATTTGCAACTTAGTTCCATAGTTTCTTTCTACCAATACCTTTGCTAGTTTTGAATCCGATGTACTTTTTCATGCTCAGTGATAGTCATTTTTGCCACCTCGTTGTACTCAGTAATTTATCTTTACCCTGGTGGTATTCAGTACTCCCAAACACTATGGTATATTAGAAATAACTGCCTAAAACCATTACGAGAAGAACAAGACCATTCGCCACATTCTAGAAATTAAATTTGAATATTCTATGCTATAGCCTCTCTTAAGATTCTTGTATTAGCTCCAATGCGTCTAATAAATAACCGACTCACATTAACCGGAAAATAAACAAGCTTTTTGACAGGAAAATATATCTATGCGCGCTACATCCTATTTTCGAATCCTGGAATTCTATATTAATCCTGTGAAGTGATTCTATCATTTGACTCATGTTTAGCATATTAAGTTTATACGTATATAAATTACAGCCTCTTCATTTATCTTATTCGCTTAAAATAAATAGTGAATTTTTGCAAGTTCCAAAAGCTAATTTTCACTGGAAAACAAATTGTGTCGTGGGTTGCAATAATTTTGAGATACAAACCCTTGAACATTGTCATTTGGAATAAGCTAAGCATTAAACAACGCGTGCCAGAATAGGGATTGGTCTTTAGTTGGTTGTCAAATCATTAAAAAATATTAAGTTCTTTCTTTAGTTTTTAATTTAGTGAAAATTATATAAATTTATTTTTCAAATCTAGCCATTTTAAATAATAAATTTGGGAAGTATTGGTATTATATATTTTTTAAATTGACAAAAAGCAAATTATAGCAAAGCAACCTTGATTTTGTCTAATTAAAAATTACTTTTATATACCGCATTGATATTATTACTATGATACTGAGAAGTTACAAGTGTTTATTCAGTATAAAAATCAATTATTGCATAATTTTCTCAATGTATCTTGGCACAAAATTTTGACACCAATTTTCTGGTTCCTAAGCATAAGTACTTTATTGTAATTTACCACCCTCTCCACATAATTCCTTAGGAGGATAAGAGAAAATGAAATGGCTATCTAGAGTTTTAAAACTTTTAGACATCGGTTTTAATTTAGAAACCCAATATTTAGAGTATTGATCTCTCTCAATGAATTCTTCAATTGGGTCTTTTTCGAAACAGGCTGAGCTGCAAATATGGCGTTAGAGGCTATCGCGAGTTTAATTATTCTGAGATTAGGTTAGTTTAGTTTAGGTTAGGTTAGATTAAGTTAGCTTAGCTTAGCTTAACTTAACTTAACATAACTTTGCTTAGCTTAGCTTAGGTCAGGTTTGGTTTGGTTAGTTTAGGTTAGGTTAGGTTATGCTAGGTTAAGTTAGCTTAGGTTAGGACAACATCTTTGAAAAAATAACATTATGAAACCTTCATTAGTATCTTCGCGTTGCTCTTGTTGCTATAATAAGCGTTAATGCGATTCCAGTTTTGAATTATGAAAGGACACTTAGTTAGAAGAATCAAAATTATCTTTAGAGACAATCGTTTATTTCCTTCAAGCATGATGTAATGAATTCACAACTATTGTTTTGTTTATGTGTGTTAAAGTGCTTAAAATGTGAATAAAAGACATTAGTGATCGAAAAAACTTAACGGGAAGTTTGCGCCAGTTCTTTTCTCCAAAGCCCAACGTAACCTAATCTAACCTAACCTATACCTTCGAACGCCTAAACCGCTGCCGGGCCTCTTCCAACAAACACCTCTTCAATTTCCTCTGGCATACTGAATACCAACTTTAAGCAATGAATTTTTATATTTTCCTTAATGAAGTTCCGGAGTTATCACAATTTCGGGGGTTTTGCCTATAGATTCTCATAGAGATTAAGACCTAAAGACTTTCACAAACAACGACCGAGTAATTTATTTATCTATTTCTTGGCCATTAAACTTTTATCTACGTTTTTCCTTTGATATATCTAGAGATTGTTACACTGTAAGATGTACAATGATCTAGTAGACTGATATTCCATTAGGGAATCCTACACACCACTTTAATGCTAGACAATGGTTATTAGAAAAATATATTTCGAAGTACCATTTTGATGGAAGATGCTATCACATTTTTGCTTCACTCTCACAGCATTCAAAACGTAAATTTCCTCGCGTGAGAATCGTTATATGTTTTACGGATCTCTTAGAAGAGCTATAGTGTTACGCTGGATAATTTAGAATTAAAATGATAACTACTACACAAGTGTGGACAAAAAACACTGAGAGAACTCTGAGCATCGATTTTGCATGTACAGGGTGAAGACAGTATTCGTTCGCAATTTTTAACTGTTAAGTTTACACCGAGTTTTTTTTTTTACTTTCATTGTCGGTATTTTCTTCTTAAAAGTAATAACCATTTTTGTTTGTTTTTCGCATAATAATTGACTATAGAATATTTTTGACCTCCAAATTTATCGAAGAGGCACGGAGTCCTCCTTGGAATATGCGCTGAAAGGACAAAAAAGGATATCTCAAACTCCCTCAACGTCAGCAGAAGAATAGAGGAAATGGTCAGAAAAGAGCTAAAAGATTCAGGATTCGACCAAGAGGCAAAAGCAGAGCGGTAAACCCATGATCAACGATCTGACACCATCAAAACTTTGTAATTCTTTGCTGAAATCGAGGTAATGATCAACAACGATCTCAGAAAGTAGATGCGTGCCATTGAAAGGGAGAAAGGTGTGGATCAAAAGCTCATCAAACTGGTAGTGCATGAGGGTATTGACTTATTTTCATGCAAGATGAGGAAGGGACCATTTCTGTCCAAGGCAATGCATGGAAATCCACTCAAGCACAGCAAGAATCTGATCAACAAGTTGCCAGACATGCTGTGATTCTTCTCCGACCAAAATAATTCCTGCCAAGACCAGAAGATCAACTCCCAGAACAACAGGTAGCTCGGTATTGCACCCAAGAAACGTGTCTAGGGTCATGTAGCGGAAATTCCATCGACAATTATGATCGGTGTCATCGGCAGTGAAAAGGTGACATCATGCCACCCCACTTCCCTGAGAGCCACAGGTTGAACACTGATGGCTACATCTGATGTTCAGAGCGAGGTGGTGAAGTCCTGGATCGACCAGGTAGCAGCAAGGAGGCCTTGCGTGTGGCAGCAAGACTCTGCTCCTTGTCACCCTAGCTGGAAGTCCGAGGCCTGGCTTTCGGACAATTTCTTCGATCACACAGCATCTGACATTTGCCCTCCCAAGTCGCCTGACTGCACCCCTCTCCAATTTGTAGGAGGAACAGAGGAACGAGAGACAAACAAATCCAGCTTGGATGCGAAGCGCGAGACGAGGGCCAGGATTACCAAGGCCATCATGGGCCTAATACGGAAGATAGTAACAAAGGCCTGTGGCCGGTTCCGAGGTTACATGGAGGCTATCATAGAAGCTATCAACAGAACATGTCACGAAGACAATCTGACCTAAATTTGACTTTTTTATCTCAAAAAGAAATTACTGAGACTCATCATGCGAACGAATACCGCTCGCAACTTGTACGTTCCTAGAACTCCTAATAGACTTCGGATTGTATTTTCTTTTTTCCATGTAGGCTCAGTAATATTACCAGCACTTTTCTTGCTGGTTTGAATTCCATCTGTAAGGTAATATGTGGTAGACTCATGCTTTTCATTTAACTAACGAATGTGTTTTATTATACCATTAGTCATTTAGTCTTTTTCGAGTTTCATATTTTTCCAAATTGGATTTCGGTGATTAATTTAGTTGTTATATTTAAAAAAATATTTGGAAGTGATAATAATACATGAATTTATGAAACATTTATTTAAAATTAAATGTTCTTTTTTAATAATCTGCCGAAACTCTAAATCAAAACTGAACCGTAGCATACAAAGAGTAGTTGTGTATGTATACTTGTGATCACGTGTGTATTTAGGTATACTTACTTTTACCTATTTCAGACACTTACAGAAGTTCTAAATACCTCCTCTATTTTTCTCTAGCAATCTTCATTATCTTTGTCATTTTCCAATCTTCAATTTTTCGATTGATTATTTCGTCTTCAATCCCTACCGATGATCATTTTTCTCTCATTTATTACACCGGGTTCCTTTCGTTTTCATTAATCTAAATAGATTTATTTGCTGTCATTCTACTCGTTAAAGTTTGAGATTGATGGCATCAAACTTGGCCAAAAATCTTTTCTCGATAGATTTCTCTTAATTAAGTAACACCTCTCCAGTTGTGTTGTGACATTTGGAAATATTTTCAAAGGCGAGTCAAGAGCATTTAGCTATATGACTCAAAGCTACAAGACGGAAAGTAAATAATAATTTTTAATAGTTATTTTCAAAAGTATTATTTATTTATTTTTTTAATTATATTGGGAAGAGTGTAATTATATTAGAGGCATTTTCGCTCTCTACTTCTCTTTGTGGGATCAGTTTCATTTTGAGAAACTGCCCCTATAACTACCATCGGTCCCCCAAATATATATGATAAATAAAGTCGTGAATCTTATATACTTTGATTTTTCTTATAGAGTGACTTTAATAGATTGTGGAGAAGATACTTAGGCCGGGAAAGTGTTCATGACCTGTTTTTCCAATTGGTTATTGCACTCTTTAAATAAATCTTAAAATAATAAACCAAAATAATTTTGCTCAGGTTTGTTTAAAGCCGCTTCTAAGCACTATGTCATATCTTCATTCAGTTATTCAACCTAAATGTTATGCATACTTTTGACAATTTTTATTCACCTAGAAAATAAGATATAAATTAGAACTTCATCTAACTTTCTCTTGATCAAAATAACAGAGAGCTTGATTTTAGTATTTTTTTCCATTAATGACTGACAAAAAGAGGATATTCTGTAATTTGCCTTAATTTTTAATTACGTCGCTATTTAGATGTTTAATTTTTTTATTCGGTTTTAGGTTCATACAACCAATAAGGATTATTTACCCTCGTGTTTGGTTCTATGGATGAGGTATCTCCATCCAACCATCCAACCATCCTCCTTTCTCAACCGGGCTTGGCAGTGGCCATAACAGAGTTACCATGTAAATAATTATGGCTGATACTCACTTGTGTTTGAGTCATTGGCAGTTTCCCCAGAAGAACGTTTGTCTTAGTAACCCTTGCAGACCTTTAATCATGGCTTGCAAATATTAAATTAACTTTACCTCCCTACTGATATAAGTTTAAATCCTTGAAGGTAATCACACGGCTTTATATTTCTTGATATTAACTTTTTAGTTCTTTTCTTTCGAACTTCGGTAATCTATAAACCATATAAGTGAAAAGAGTTTTTTTAATGTATAGCGACACTAACCGCCTTTTGCAATACCACGCTGGTAACTTCCTTGCAGTTAGATAGCCGGATTTATCATAAGGTAACTGATGCCAGTTGCGATTCTCCTGTTTTTCATAAATAAACACCAAGGACGCATCAGGTACACCCATTGTACACTTCTTATACTTTTCATATACTTACAACCATAGGTGGGCGTTATCGCGATAACGATATCGGGTTATCGATTATCTGATTTTTTTCCCCCGCGTTATCGATTCATCGGTATCGCCGATACTTTGGGTTCCAAACTAGCGATAATCGATAATTTCAGTTTTTGTTTCTAGTTTAGCACAGGGGTGAGCCGCGCGTGCCTTGGAGGTAGAAATATGTAGGTCCGAGCTTTGAGGAGGATCCTCAAAACCTATGAGGAGATGAAGGAGAACCTCACCCGGTAAGAAACTAAGAAACAGTTCAAATATCCTTAATATTGTATTATAAAATAACGCTATATATATTCAATAATCAATATTGTATTATAATTCTGGATTAATCGATTTATCGGTTATCACCTTATCGGGAGGTAAATTTATTGCCACTTATCGATTATCGGTTAACGTCGATAAGGTTATCTTTATCGATTTATCGGTTATCGTGATACATTTTTTCGTTATCGCGCTCACCTATGCTTGCAACAACAACACATCACTTTTTTTTTCTCCGTCTCTCCACACAGGCCAGAAGCAAAAATATCCTAGGTAGTTTTCTGGTTATGGTCCTTAGTTCCCGGCATATGGGGTGCTAAAGCTCTCATGGCATAGACCAGACTCTGCTCTCATTTGGATGGTTAACCCTGCCAGTAAAAGTAATGGCTACACTGATATGTAGTTCTTCTTTCAATATTAACTTGTCTAAGTTTCCTGGTTTTTCTTCAGAATTCGCATCTATTGAACACTACCTACTGTTATCTTCACCTAACATCATTTTTCTTACTGAAATCCAATTGCACAGTGATGCGTTCAATGACACTCTTTTTGTTTTCCCGACAATCTGTACCTTCAGCCCTGCACTAAGGTGTTCTTACTGTTTCTTATATGTTCCTGTCACTCGTCTATCCATATGTGTTCTTGTTTTCTCTCCACTGTTCTTGTTACTCGCGTCCCCAAATGTGTTCTTACTGTCACTCCTCTTTTCCTGTACTCGCCTCTCCAGTTGTGGTTTTGCTGTCTCTATTATGTTCCAGTCACTGGCGTTTCCAAAATGTGATCTTACTTTCACTCTTCTATTCCTGTCACTCGCCTTTCCAAAAATGTTCTTTCTGTCACTACTCAATTATTTTAACGCCTGGCTAAATGTGTTTTTACTGTCTCCGCTCTGTTCCTGTATGTTACTTCTACAAATGTCTTCGCAATGCCACTCCTCTGTTCCTGTCACTCGCCTCTCCAATTGTGTTCTTACTGTCACTCTCTTTGTTGCTGTCACTCGCCTCTCCAATTGTGTTCTTACTGTCACTCTCTTTGTTCCTGTCACTCGCCTCTCCAATGGTGTTCTTACTGTCACTCCTCTGTTCATGTCATTCGCCTCTCCAAATATGTTCTTACTTTCACTCCTCTTTTCCTGTCACTCGCTTTTCCAATTGTGTTTTTGCTGTCTCTGCTACATATGTTTCTATCATTGGTGTCTCCAAATGTCTTCTTAGTGTCACTCCTCTCTTCTTCTCACCCGTCTCCCTAAAAGTGTTCTTTCTGTCACTACTCTATTCTTGTAACACTTGGTCAAATGTCTTTTTACTGTCTCTGCTCTGTTCCTGTCTCTTGCCTCTACAAATGTCTTCTCACTGCCACTCCTCTGTTCCTATCACTCGCCTCTCCAATTGTGTTCTTACTGTCACTCTCTTTGTTCATGTCACTCGCCTCTCCAAATGTGTTCTTACTGTCGCTCCTATGTTCATGTCATTCGCCTCTCCAAATATGCTCTTACTTTCACTCCTCTTTTCATGTCACTCGCCTCTACAAAAGTATTCTTTCGGTCATTACTCTACTCTTGTAACGCCTGGCCAAATGTCTTCTCACTGCCACTCCTCTGTTCCTATCACTCACCTCTCCAAATGTGTTCTTACTTTCACTCTTTTATTCCTGTCACTCGCCTCTCTAACTTTGTGTCACCAACCAATGAGGCTCTCTGATTCAAGAAACCCTTCCATAACTAAATTCATTTCATGTTTATATCGATCGCCTAACTATCTTACACTACATTCTGAACAATTACTCTCCTCTCACCCTCGGACAGATATCATCTTTCTCTAGGACTTTAATATCCACCGCAAAAAATGGTTGAAGTCTAATCTTGCTGATCCCTATGAGAAAATTCCTATAGAATTTGTATTCTTAACAATCTGGAACATTTAATCAAACACTCAACACGTCTGCCGTACAAACACACACATACTCTTCAAATTATGGATTTCTTTCTCACTTCTTATACAACTTCTTATAAATATACTTTTTCTGCTTGTTTGGGATCCTCTGACAATAAGCTTATTTAGGTGACATGTTCTGCCAAAACTCCCCCACCACTATTACACCCTCTCACCCTCTCTGGCACTATCGCACTGATGACTAAACAAACATTAAAACTTTCTCTCAACGTGATGCATTTTTCTGTGATAATTACTTTGCAGAGGTTATCATTGCTGGTATGGAAACATACATATCATGTTCATTCTCTTACTCCTCTTCAGTCTCGCAGCCATTGTTCGACGAGGTCTGTTACGATACTATAACTGGTTACAATGAAGAAAAGGGATCACAGAGAATAGTTTCAGTATCCTTTTCCTGCTGCTCACTCTAATCTATCTCACTAAGGAAGGAATCGTGCTAGGTATATTCTTCGTACTGTTTTGCAAATGCTTTAAAGGGAAATTAGATCACTTATCCTCCCATGAATGCTGATTCACCACAACGATTTCAATGCCGATGCTCCTACCTCGTGGCTTCTCTTTTCTACTCTGCCTAAAGCTTTCCTTAAAACTACCTTTGTCCAAAAGATTGTATAGTCTCCAAACAATCTGGAACAACCATCTGGAACAACCATCTGAGCTAAAAGAGCGCACCTCTGGTCTTTCAACTGTTCTAGCACCTCTCTTTGTTGTTCCCATACTAAATCTATTCTTTATTTGTGGAAGAAAATACTTCCTCAGCTAGTCTCTACGAATGGTGATTACTCTGTTCTATCTAACTATCATCTATTGCTCTCAATGAATACTTTCTGAAGCATGTTGTATGCTGTGCCCTACTCTTTAAGCAATAGTAGATGTTCTTAAAGCTCGCTTCGCAAGCGACCAACTAGCATACCTTACTCATTTGTGACCATATTCTCTTTTGGGAGTGTAGGGCATCTTTTGGATTTACTCTGGACATTTCTTAAGCTTAAAACATGGTTTGACGCAAACCACAATTCTAGAAGCAACTATCTTACGGCTTTCCTCGTTCTATCATTGACCTAATATCTAGTTTCTTCTCTAACAAATCATCGCAAGTGTTGCAGATGGATCTACCTCAGCTGCTATCCACATCACACATCAACTCTGGCGTACAACAAGGCTACACTCACTCTCCTACACTTCAGCTACTTTTATTTAATGATATAATTCAGCTTCCTTCTCCATTTAATCCTATATTAATTAATCTACTTTGCACTTTTTCTTTTCACTTTCTCCTCATTCTTCCCTCCGTCGAACTTGGGTAGTTAGGCTGAATGCCTGACTACCTGAATTGAAGGGCAATAACACAGCGGGGATCTCTAATCTAGTTAAATTTATGCTAGTACAACAATTTCCCTTAAACATTAAACATCCGAATATCAACTTCTCTTTCAAAACTCACCCTTAAAAATCCAGTACGCAATTAATACCTTAAGTTTAAGTCAATTCAAATCTATCATGGAAGAAGCATATATCAACCATAGACAAAAATGCTTTAAAAAAAACTTGGGATCATCTTCATATTTAAAAGATTCTTTACTTCTTTCCTCTTTCTAAATCTTTATAGGGGCATAATATGCCCTTGCATTGAATACTGCTCACGAATTTGAGGACAGTCACCTATCACTAAATTATCAGATGACTTTGATAAAAAGATCTCCACCTCATCAATAACCCGATCTTTTCTGTAATGCTCGAGCTCATTAAAATACCTGTAGAAGTCGCCTTTCTCTTCTTTTAACACTTCCAGGAAGCCTGTTCTGAAGAACGTATTACGTCATACTGGTAAAGCAGTAGTTTTCCATACATATTGCGTTGAAGTTTCAAACTCCATCATTACACTTCATGAACAATCTTTCTTTCACTCTACAGCTAAATTGTGGAACAGTCACCCTACTTTTTTCAGCTTTAGCAGCCTCAAGAGGTAGGTATTCAGACATTTAATGGACAAAGACTAGCTAAATCGTCATTATCTTTTAGGAACAGCGATTTAAGTGAGCAGTTCTACCCTTTCTATTGCCTCTCAATAAAAAATTAAAGTAAAATTATTGCCTTAGTCAATGATATCTAAAATTTTCAGAAAAAATATTACTATCTTGAAGTAGTTGCATAATTATAGTTAAAAGATTCTTGCGTAAATTTGGAGATTGACACTTGTATCCAGTTTTAGCATTTATTTCTCGTCAGGATGAGTGCCAGTACACAACAATGGCCAGTACAAGATGCACTAATTTATGTATATTGCTCGTATTTTGATGAATTCATTTACGATTAATAATCACTTTCTGTGTAATTCTCTCTAGTTTGTTTATTTACTAAAAGAAAGTTTCGATCACGTTCCTGAATATTATATGCAGAGTTTTGATGTTGAGAGAGAAAGAACGAATTGTGAATGCGCGCGCATGTGGATAAGTAAACAAGGTGTAATGATGCAATTTACAAAATACACCTTTCCAAAATCGACAAGAGGGATAGACATAAAAGACATCCATCTCATCCGAGATGGGAGGATACCTTCAAATCGACAGCTCATATCGAGCGGAAATGCAAAGAGTGAAGCGAAATGGAATTTAATTAATATTTGACTCTATCTTAAGAGTGAAAGGTACATTTCACAAACATTTTTTAGCATGATATTGAGCGATAGCCACATAGAAACTGATTGCATCAGTGATAGGAGAGAAAATTATCCTTCATTCGGGAGTTTGATACCAATTGCTATCAGCTGAGTAGTAGGGAAAATTTAATAACATGCCAAAGTTCTTTTGTGAGGAGTGACACATTTAAAGTCAGATGACGCTGAAAAAGGCGTCACTTCTCGATACGAGGTTATTAAATACCTAAGGTACCAATTATTGTAGAGAGGCAAGGCCAAGAATGCAAGCAAAGTATGCCTCCATGTTCTGCTCAATTGACATGTTTACATATATTGCTTAAAATAAAATAAATACAAACTAGGCCATGTCAGAAAGAGAGGTTTGTTAATGACATAGGAATAAATGAAAATTTGTCAGACTTTAGATGAGCCTATCTTTATCTATAAGTCACTTGATCTGTTCCTGCGGCCACAACGTTGTTCGCTCATCGCTAACAGTCATTCACGCCTGCGCGTAAACTGCCGGGCGCGCGCGGGGAAACGTTAAATAAATGCAAGGATATTATGTTATATATTATTTAATATTATATCAGAGGGAGAGTGGGCAACTCTCCTGAATCTGCCTTTACCCAAAAAATAATCATAATTAATCAGCAAGTAAATATATTTTTGTGCCACATAAGAATTTCAAACAATATGCATTTGTATTTATTTGCGGCAGGACTTTTTATCACGGTCATCGCCGAGTACCTATAATTGAGTTCAAAGCTCTACGAAATAGACTTATCTTTAGCATTTCTCAGTTACCTCAGACCAACTTTGTTTCGCAAGTGTCCGAGTGTAAACTACCGATCCCAATATGTTGGGTTCCTGAGATTTGGTCTTCTATATCTGTCTCTTCATTTCCTGTTTTGGCTGTCGGTTTACCTTATCTATATAGAATAAGAAGAAGAACTCCATGAAGAGCTTTGAAAGGGTTTATTTGATCTAATGTAGGTACACTACTTCTAATAGATTGGCTATACTAATAGACTCCTCCTCGCGGGAGTATGTTTAGCAGAATACAGATGTACCTAATGTTCAGAGGAAAGGAACCTAAAATGGTAGACTTTGACATTTTACCACTCCTGTCAGATTTTTGATTGTTTACACACTGTTATCCTTGCGGTGGTAGTTTATCATCGTACTAATCCTTGGCAATCAAAGAGATCCTTTCAATGATTATGGTTACAATAATTCAAGTAAAGACTTGTCGATTGATTCTTAATGAAGCATAAACTCTGATTTCATGCCAGTAGTACATAAAAGAACCATTCAGAAGTGTTTCTTAAAACAGAGATTTACAGATAATAATCCTCTCTCTGAAATATATATATATATATATATATATATATATATATATATATATATATATATATATATATATACAAAAATGGCGCTTGAATGATATCCACCAGGCAATATCTCGGAAATTATTTGGGATATTTTCTTAAAGAGGCCCGGCAGCCAATTAGGCGTTCGAGGCTATTGTGAGGGTAAGGATAGCTAAGGTTAGGCCATGGCTTTCAAGGCTCGTAGTTAGTAAGTACACTTTATCAGTCAGTGACGTATAAATTTGTTTTAGGTTGTTTTCTGCCTTTTCCTAAATATCTTTTACCTAACGTAACGTATCCTAACCTTGACTAACCTTTCCTCGCGATAGCCTCGAACGCCTAATTCGCTGCCGCGCTTATTCCGAAAAAGTCTCAATCATTTTGATGTAGACCTATTTTGTAAAAGGAAAATCAGTTGCATTCCTCGTGTACATTAGAGCTGTGAGATGGTGCCGCTGATTTCAGCTCGCAGTTGGCGTGGTGGCCTCGAGGAAAATGAAATGAAGATTCCAAATACTTATATACATATGTCACATCCATGCCCTAACATCTGTAAATATACAATTCTGCGCAAAGTTATCGAATCTTCATTCATTAGTAAATTTTCTAATATTTATATTAATTTTGACCTGCAAAAACTCGATAACTATGTATATCTACCGTGCAAACGAAGAACACCGAATATACAAATTTTCCAAATTTGAGTTATATATTGATTCTTATGTAGTTCGACCCGTAGATTCAATTTATGGCATTGGTTTACGCACATCTTTCACTCGTTTCGAGTTAGAAATTGGCCACACACCGAATATACGCGACACTACCATGGTTAACATAGAAGAAACACCGAATATGCAAAATGCAGAGGTTAAATACCAATTATACTGATTATTCAATCTGTTTCATTTATATGTAGCATGATATCCAGACGTAAAACACCGAATATGCAAGCTTTCTATCAATTTATTGCCGCTCCTCTGATGCAGCAACCTGTTTTATCCTGAACAAATTATGAGCTACGCGTCTGTACTGAAATGTACAAGAGAGTTTTTTTCTGCCTATGTCAAGTTTTATCTTTTTAATTCAGTCGGAGATAATCTCGTCGTTAAAGCAGAAAGGCTGGTAGCCTTGGCTTGCAATTACAATACACCATCAAACGTCTTCCAATTTTTAAAAGAACAGTATGTGAATTGTCGGTCTATAAACCGGTAATTTAGGATTTTTTTTTATTTGGATCCAAGATTCTGTTCTCTTTTGTGCATTGTGTATGTTTACCATGTTCACGGCACTGCGCGGCTGCCTGAATCTGTTGCTGAGTCACCGACATTTAACTTTCAATATCGTTTATCTTTAATATGTCGTTGTTTATATATATATTTATATTCAGGAGCAAGCCTTAAATATTTGTATGCCTCTAAGTTATATGTGTGTCCATTTGTTAACACAAAAATACTTGCACCGTTATGCTGTGTATAGAAGATAGCAAGCATAAATTAAGGTGGTGGTGAGGGAGGTAAGGGAAGATGATGATGGTGATGATTATCATTATGATAATGCAGTAATTCCCGAAATTATTGTATGTGCTACTTCAATGCAATGCATAAATATTTATTTATTTTCCTCCTTTCAGAGGTGTTTTGAGGACAGAAGAGCAAGACATTTCAGGCATTCAAGAGAATAATATAGCAGCTGCTATCGAAGTTCAATCCCCTGGAGTTTCCGATGCTCATAAAGCAGTGTATGACAATGAAATGGCTTCCCATCACACCTCTGTTGCTTTTGTGGTTAAAAAAGGAGGAAATCAATGAAAAAACAAGAAAAGATCATTCATGATAAAGAAAAACACCTAATATTCAATGGATGTGATATAGATAAATGCCCTTACAAATGCCATGCCAAGTTTTCAGATGAAAGGCGAAACCACATTCACTCAGAATTTTGGCAAAACTGCTACGATATGAGGCAAGCATGGTTGTCAAGCAGAGTAGCAAGGAAAGAAGTAGAAAGAAGGCATATTCAGGAAGATTTATCAAGGAAGAAGTCATCGTATGAGTATACACTGAGCGATGACCAAGGACAAGCAATCAAAATCTGTCAGGAATTTTTTCTCAGCACTTTAGGGTACAGTCTAGATCAGGTTATAAAATCATTATTTCATCCCATTGATGCAGCTTCTTCATCCACAACTAATTTTTCAGGATATATCGCAGTGACAGATAACAGAGGAAAACGTGAACCTAGCAATCGAGTTAATAGAAAAGTAATAATGAATCACACCGAATCTTTCAATCCAGTTATTTCTTATTTCAGAAGAGGCCATGCTCCACATGTAAGATACCTTCCAACAGATCTCTCCGTTGCTTCAATATACAAACTATTTCAAGAAAAACACGCATCAGTCCGTTGTTCATAAGAATCCTATCGGAGTATATTAAAGAAAATGAACATAAGTTTTTCTGAACCTTGTGTTAACAAATGTTCAACATGATTATTTTCATGAATTAAATATTAATGAAGAAAATGCTGAAAAGGCTCAATTGCACAATGAAATGCAAAAGGAAGCGAGAAAAGAATACAATAGAGATAGTGAGATATATGAACAAATGGATGGACTTCTAATATTTGCCGTCGATATGCAAAAGGTTTTGCTCCTGCCAAGGATGCCTAATGTTGAAGAAAGTTTTTTTCTGATCGAGAATGGTTGTGTTTAATGAAACATTTGCTTCTTTAAAGAAAAATCAACATCACTATTGTGTAGTTTGGAATGAAAGTCTTCGAGGTAGGAATGTTCCTGATGTTGCATCATCCTATATCAAAGTAATTAAGGAAAATAGAGATACAAAGAAGTTTATATTTTGGACAGATAATTGCGTTGCTCGAATAAAAACTGGACATTATATTCAGCATTCGCTTTACTTGTCAATGAAGATCTTGAACCCTCGGAAATCACGTTGAAATATCTTGTCACCGGTCCGGCATTCTTTGCCGCAGATGGTGTTCATGGAAAAATTGAACAGGTTTTCCGGAAAAAGATGAATCTGTATGATATGAGAGACCTCTGCGATTCACTGGAACTTTCAACGAAGAGAACAATGGTCCTAAAAATGCAACTTTATGATTTTAAGGCCTACGAAAACTTGTCGAGGTTAAGAACAACCCGAAGAGCGTCTTCTGAGAATAATATTCCTCTTTTACAAGATTTATGTGGAGTCCGATTTGAGAAAGGTCTGCACGGACTGATCTATAAAAAAAAAAACATTTCAGGACTCTGGAACTAAAGTTAAATTTATGAAAGAAATTATTCCACCCAATTATTCGGCGAAATATTCATCAAAGCCAAGAGGAATTCTAAAAGAAAATTGGATAAAATTCACTCAGGTCTTGTTATGAGAATGCCGATTTCCCGTGGAGCATTTTGGAATAACTTTCCTACTAGTGATAATATTTCCGATCTCCTAAATTCTAGAGTAGATTAAACATCAAGGTCTTATGAATTTTCCCGTTAAGTTTAAAAGGGATTTACTTTTGTGTATTTAGTCATTTTTCCTTAAAAAGGGATATAACTACAGTTTTTGTGAAGTTTTGTACTTTTACTCAGTTCGTTTTAAATATGACTTTATGTTCACTATTTTCTTTATTAAATTAAGGATATTTCAAACTAATATTAACATGCAAAAAAAAAAAAGATAAATTCATTGCATTTTTTAAAGATTCTGTTTGGTTTGTATTTTTATGGTCAAAATACCAATAAAAATTACATAGATTTATAGGATTGTTTATACCTTCCTAATAACTTGTTAAAAATTCTAATAATAAACAAAAACAGTGATGAATGTATAATGTAATGTGGTTGCCATAATTATAATGAAGTCTGATTACTTAATGTTGTCAATAATACAAAGTGAAAACACCGAATATAGGTATAATCGGTGTCTCATTGTTTAATATTAATGGTCATTCAAGAAGAAAAACACCGAATATACTTATATTCGGTTTCTTTCCTCTGCATTTGTGGTGAATAGCAATCCACAAACCAAAGGAAAAAAAGTTTTTGTGCAACCGAGCCAAAAATATAAAATTAATGTACAAAAGAAAGTACAAATATGAAAGATGATGCCCATAATGGAGTAAATACATTAAACGTTTAACAGAATCTTGAAAATATACTATTTTTTTGCATTGCAATAAAGGAAAACTTTGAACGCTTCTCCTGTAAAGTTATTATTTTGTATATTCGGTGCTCTTTCTCTGCACGGCAGATATTATAAATTGCATTCAGAAAACAATGTCCAAACTTTTATTGAGTAATTAATTATATATTTTTTTTTAATTTTCCTTTTCTCTCTCTCTCTCTCTCTCTGTCTCTCTTTCTCTCTCGAAATAAAGAAATAGTACTCTGTTTGTACAATTCACTTGTCCATCCGCACCTGGAGTATGCTGTACAATTTTGGAGTCCTTCGTTTCGAAAGGATATCGCGAGATTGGAACGTGTGCAAGCCATGGCAACCAAACTGATTCCCTCTATCAGACACAAAAGTTACGACGATAGATTAAGGGAATTAGATCTGTTCTCGTTGGAGACCGGGAGACTGCGTGGTCAGCAGTTTATCGAAGTGTTCAAAATACTTCGAGGCTTCGACAATGTAGACTATATTGATGTTTTCCAACTTAGTGAGGGCAGAATTAGAAATCAAGGCTACAAACTTGAACTGAAGCGTTACCACCGCGATCTGTGTTGGAAATTTTTCCCATACAGCATCTGTGGTAGCTGGAACGCACTTCCAGTGGAAGTTGTCAACAGCAATTCTGTTGATCAGTTCAATTTAAGACTGGACAAAGTCTCGAAAAGTGGCCGTTTGGGCACGTAAGCCGTTGACCAGAACTGTGCCTAGTCGACTGCTAGTCCAACGGTACCCTCTCTGAATGGACCGTAAGGTCTTCTAGAGTGCTTCTTATCCTTGTAGCTCCCCGTAGCTATATATATAAATATATATATATATATATATATATATATATATATATATATATATATATATATATATATATATATATCTTATCTCTCTCTCTCTATCTTTCTTTCTCTCTCTCTCTCTTTATCTCGCTCTCTCTTTTTCTTTCTCTCTCTCCTGACCTAAGATCTTTATTTCTCATTTGATCTTATCTTCTTCTTCAATTGTTTTTGTGTTCTTTTTAATCCTTTTAATATTCTTTAGATTAATGAGTTCATTTGTTATTTTCCTCTCTTTTTGTTACAGATCGTCCAAATTTTAAACTAAATGCCGCTAATTTATATATATATATATATATATATATATATATATATATATATATATATATATGAGGAATTAAACCACATTCTCCGAAGACAATTTAATTCAGAACAGTTTCGGTTTCAGTTGAAAAAGAGTGTGAGATACACCGAAACTGTTCTGAATTAAATTGTCTTCGGAGAATGTGGTTTAATTCCTCATCTTTTCTTGCGGTATTGCATTTATTTTCATCATATATATATATATATATATATATATATATATATATAACCTAACCTAATTTTGAAAATGATAATCTGTCAAAAAAAAAAGAAATACAAATTTGTAATCAGGGTAAGAAGTTGCGTTTATGGTGAAATATACACATAAGGGAAAGATATATATCTCTCTATATATATACACATATACTGTATATATATATATATATATATATATATATATATATATATATATATATATATATATATATATATTAATATCACTTACGAAGGGAACGCACCTAATAGCGTGTAATACCTCCATGAGCCCTGATAAGAGGTGCAATTCGATGAGGCATGGAATGGAAAAGGTATGGATGTAGCGTACATCAATGTTCAGCTGTTTTTGCATAAAAGAATTGTGCAATTCGGCCAGATTGCATCGATGCTGTTCCTGACGTTTGACATATTGTTCGAAGTCCTTCTCTTGATTTTCGATTGGGTTCAGATCCGGTGATTTTGCGTTCTAAACCAGAGTTGTAATTGTTTCTGAATATTCATTATGCCAGTCAGTCACAGTTCTAGCCCAGTGAATGTGGGAGTTTCCATTCTAGAAGATAGAGATTAGAATATTAGGCTCCATGGAAATTGTTGGTCCAACCACTGACGCATAGGAATGCCATAATGATGTGTTGCCCTTGCGTGCTGGAAGTAAAATGGTATGTCACCGTCCTCATTTATCAAGGAGAGGATGATAATTTCTTGTATTATGTTAAGAAACCTTTCAGTATTAAGATTTCTGCAGATGTGAAATGGTTTAATAATTCTGTCACCCCATTTTCCGGTCCACTCGTACATGTTTCCAGCCCCCTGCATTTTTGTCGGTCTCGTCGAGTGCAGATTAGGATTACTCTGATAACGTAAGCTTTACCGATTAACGTCTCAATTGATGTAAAAATTGACTTCATAGGTAAACAAAATCCCAGATGAGAAGTTTGCGTTATCATTCAATTTACTTAATACCCATTAATAAAATTCTATCCGTCTATCAGGGTCATCTTCACTCATATGCTGTGCCATATGAATTTGTTTGGATGCCATTTATTTTGTTTTTTTAAATAGACCTGATACTTACTTGATTTGCTGATAGCGCTTTCTAGTACGATCGTCGTGGACTTTTTCAGGTATTCCGTGTTGGCGTTTCAGTATGTTGTATGTTGTATATTCATAAGGGGTGTACATCTGCAATCACTTTTTCGTTGATCCGCATCAATTCTAGTTTGTTTGTTTTTCAATTTGAAATAGAATTTGCCATAATGTCTTTTGTGATGTTATTTCCATGTTTCTGTTGAATTCCATTGCAACCTTGCGACTGTTTCTTGGCCCGGCCATCAGCATGATCTCAATTCGTTCTTCTCTTAACAAACGCACCTTTAAGGAATATCTGAAAATAAAAACTAACATCTTAAAAACCCTATGTATGGCTACCTTTGGCATTTCTGATATATATATATATATATATATATATATATATATATATATATATATATATCATTATAAGGTGAGTAGCCTCAATTAATCACATTTATTGAGTTTGAATTTGAACAATTTTATTAAGTTTCTAACACAATAAGATGTCTTTATCATACGCTTTATATTTTTTATTGCTGCATTTATTTCATATATTTTATTTTGAGCTCCATAGTCCTTTGATACGCCGTTTGCAAGCTATTATTTGTTCGCTGATTTTCAGCTGACGCTGGTGAAAGCCGAAACCATATAGCTGAATGACTGAAATTCATTAAATATAAATAAATTTATTTTTTCCTTTTTATATATATATATATATATATATATATATCGTTAGATCAGGAAAATGGTAAAAATTCCTTAATCCGTTAGAAAAGTCTCCTCAAGTTCTTTCAACTTCTTCAGGACCGCCACTCTAAAATGAGAAATTTCTTGCCCCGCTAATTTTTTAGAAAAGTGAACAATGGCGTCCAAATCAATGCGGTTATATCATGGCAATGGTAAGATTTCTTGGTAAGAAATTTCTCTTTTCAGAGAAATGGATGATCCCCCAGTCATACGAGTGGCGCTCGTGAAAAAGTTTCAAGAACTCCAAGAGACTTTTCTAGCGGATTAATTCAATCTTACCATTGCCCCTATCTAACCACATTGATATATATAGTATATATGAGCATACGCAGTTACGTAGGAGGCTATATATCCACTATTTAAACTATACCACTCTTATTTAACATGATATGACCTGAAACTGATAATACTAAATATAATTCGACTATAGGCCGTCAAGACGTAATAGTTAGTGTCATAAACAGATTTCACTCAGAAAATAGGAAGATTCGCATTTTGGAATTTTTATTTTTATTCATGGATATGATCTTACATATTCTTGGGTTGCTGATTTTAAATATCTAAACCATATTTTTCTATCACGTGAGAATTTTGAATAAAATACAAATTAATGATAACAATAAATGTGCATTTTTAATATATTGTTACTTATTTAAAATAAATAAGTAATCATGGAAAAGCACATTATTTTAGTTTTAAAAACATATGTATACCAAATCAACATGAAATAAATCAAGATTATCATGAAATGAATCCAAATCATCAACATCAAATCAAATGAATGTAAAAAAAACATGATCTCATGGTTAGCCCACATACCGATTCAAAGGATGGCGTACCGCTGTGATTTCGGCTTTTGCTGTGCATCGGGACCATCACGTTTCAATGACCAGCAGTAATCCGCCATCATGCTGACATACCATTTGCCCTGGTATCGAGTTTCCATGGTGCAAATATCCTGATGGAAACGCTATCCTTGTTCTCCTCTGTAGTTTCCACAATTCTTGGGAAATAGTCAAAATGCGAGTGCAAAAAGTGCATCTTCACACGCATTCTAGACCCAAGTTGCTGGAAACTTGAAATCAGATCTTGGATCATTTTTTTCATATTCTGGAGGGCGGGTGTTTCCCAAGAAGTTGTGGAAAATCTGCTTGAAGGAAAACTAGGCATTCACCTCGATACCTGCTAATCTTCCTCAAAATGCTTATCCTTTATCAATTCCCGAATCTGAGCGCCAACAAAGATTCCTGCCTTTAGCTTGCCTTCACTTACGCGAGGAAACTTTGACTCCAGGTACTTTAAAGCAGCTCCATTCTTGTTCAAGGCCTCAAGTGGTGCTAGCAGAATTTTCTTAAAGTCAACTCGTGGCATAGCTCTCACGTTGTGATTTCCGAGTAAAAAGCAGGTTCTTGGTGGCCAGTCCTTTTTCTCATAGTTCTGGCTGTCAGCTCTACTATCTCAGAGACACAAAAAAGGGATACTTGGTGTATCCCTCTTGAAGACCTAGTAGGAGACCAATAACTTTTAAATCACCACAAATGAGAAAATTGTGCTGAGGGGACTTGATTGCAGTTATTAGTGTTTTCAAATTTTCGTAGCTTTCGGACATTTGAATACTGTGGCCAATTGGCACAGATGCAGCTGTGTTGCCACTGTAGAAAAGAACAACCTTTAAACTTCTGTTAGAAGAATCAATGAAGAGCCTACATTCAGCTGATTTGTACGGCATTCCCATGTGTTCGATAAGGCCAGAAATATTTGAACAGAAAACTAAAGAATCCTCTTTCTTAAATAACTGAATGAATTCCGCTTCACGATGACGGTACCGCGCGAATGTTGTTCCAGAAGCTAGAAACCTGTGCCCCTTTAGTCTAGAGCCAAGTAACTGTGCACTTTTTTTGAAAGACTAAGGTCTCGCACCAGGTCGTTGAGCTCAGCTTGGTTGAAGACTTTGGGATCGTCATTTGTTGGTGGTTCATAGTCTACTTCCATCTGATTAGTATCACTAGTATCGGACTCTGATGAAATTTCCCATATCTCAGGTGGCACAGGCACAGGTGTATCATCTGAGTGTGGAACAGGTCTTATTTCTGAAGGAATATAGGGGTATATTATGCGATATTTAGTCTTCTTATTTAATCCAGCTACTTTAGTCATACAAAAGTAGCAGTCAACATGGTAATTCTTCTGCTCCAAAGGGAAAGCATTTAAGTTTTCCAACTGACGACATTTGAAGCTTAATGATGCAACTCTTGAAAGCTTTGTCTGGGGCAAATGGCTTGTCTTGGTCTCCTAATCTGCAGCCAAAATAAGCTAAATAACAACGCTTCAACAAAGGAGTAATATTGCTCCGGGAATGTAAAGGGGTGAGTTGCCTGCAAGACATACTCGTAGCAAATTATGTCTGCTCAATTTATACAACCTCTAGACATATTCACAATCTAAAAATAAAGAAAAATATATTAGCCATTTTAGAAATATATCTATAATATATATAGAAATATCCTATAGGTAAACATATATATTATATATATATTATATAAATATATATATATATATATTATAATATATATAAAAATATTTTCTTATGCTATACAAAAAGAGAAAAGTAACGTCTCCGTATAACTCGACAACGTGATGTGATAGAGATGAATAAAAAACAAAGTGAATCACTATTTTTCATATATATTTTGAAAAAGATGTCATACAGTCAATAAAAAAATCATGCAGACCAGTGTAATCGTTAAATAAGCGAGGAGAAAAAAAAGAAATTCAAACGAAAGCACTCAACAATGAAGGCAAACAGTTAGAAAAGGGTCGAAGGCAATAGCAGCTAATGAATCCATGCATTCTGAGCCAATGGAATTAAAATAGCCAAAGGTGGAGACAACAAACTCCGAACTTTGGTAAAAAATTAAAACAAATGTGGCGAAAAATTATTATCGCTATGAATAACAGTAAATGACATTTTTAGAATACTGACAACTCTCCTATTACCAATAAAGACTATGGCTAAAAGGTTCTGTTAGTATATAGAGTATTTTTAAGTTTTAACTTGTTCAAAAACTTTGTTAGTCGTGAAGGAAAGCGCGATTAATCGAGGTCATGACAATGAAAACCCACAATTGGTATATGTAACACAGTAAACGATAATTCACTTAGGTTGTGAAGGTTTTCCTTTTCCTTTATATATTTTCACTAACTGATTACCACGGCAACATAATATTGATCTTGAGTCGATATATCTCTGAGGCCCAAAGGTTTATATTCTTTTATACCATCAGTTGATAAATAGTAGAGTGTGGTGTAGAAATTGTCTTCCCCAAAGGGGATTTAGAGCGCGGATTCACTGTAGGTGTTGCTACAGGCCCTATGGTTAATCCATCCAAACTATAGAACTCATTATCGAAAGATGCTCTTTGGGCTTGTAACGAACAAGAGCTATTGAAATAAAAGCACTCATCTTTTCGGGGGACCCAGTGGTAATGTGAGGAGATATGCTGATAATATCGATGTAAAATTATAGTTGATATGAACTAGGTGGGGAGTAATATTATTTGTTTATAGTATTTCAAAGTCAACCAAATATTTTGAAATTCTAGCTTCTACCACCTATTTAAGCTTTGGGAGACTGTTAATGAAAAGGACAAGTACCTCGTTGTTTTAAGTACATTGAGGCAGCTAGCAACCGCTGCCTCAATGGTTCAAATCCCACCCTTGTACGGAATTTTTGCGAATTAAGAAACAACATTTCCGAAGAATAATTATCCTGTTCTTCTGTTTCTTGCAGTATGCTGAATTCATTTCATCATTCTTTCGCGTTCATGAAAGATTTATACATTGTATATTCGCCGCGTGTTTTCCTCATCTGACCTTTGTCCGTTGAATTCCCTATTAATTTCTCTCTCTTTCATAGTCCCGATCGACCTTGCGAAGCGTACCTTAAAAGCTTGTTTATTTCGAAGATTTTTGTCTTCCGCGTAGCCGGTTGGTCTAAGGGACGGTTAATTGAGATCAAAGCGGTCGCTCGCTGCCTCAGTGTGCACGGTTCGAATCCCACCCCTGTACGGAATTTTTGCGAATTAGCAAATAACATTTCCGAAGAAAAATTATCCTGTTTATTGCAGTTTGCTGGATTCATTAATGACATTAAATAATGTTTTCTTTTCCTTTTAATTAAACGTTGATAATTTTCCGAAAATTATATAATGCTTTTAAACTTATTTCTTATTATAGCACTAACTTTAATTCAAAAACAAACCCAAACGAAGTTAAATGAAATAAAAACAAATAAATAAACCCACCAGACGAAGAAGGGTAAATATAGACGCGAATATGAAAAAAAGATTTTGTGTAGAAAAAGAGGAAAATTATGCAAAATAGCTTTCTACAACTCCCCTCTCCGATTGTCCTCAATCACGCTCCAAAACAAACCTCTCTGGGCCACAATACGAAATTTGTTTGAAGGGTCTTCTAAATCAAGTTGATTGCCACTGGAGGCCGGCTAAAGCACAGCTCGACTTGGAGAGGAATCATAAATTTTCGGAATTTCCGCATCTCTTTTGTTTGCTTGTCTCTTTTATTATACCTACAAGGACATGGATTAATTTTGCTTCGTGATGAAAAAATGCTTTCATTATATTTATATGAACTATTTGTGGGACTAAGTGCATATTAGTAAGTTGAGAAAATGAAAGTCCTGGTTGGTGGTTATTTTGGTATGGTTTTCCACAACGCATTGATAGATAGCGAAGGTAAAGATAGAGAGAGGAGCATAGTTTCATCCAAGGGTAACTACAACACATGAGATGAAAGGAGTTTGAGCAGTAATAGAGCCCGAATGAATGAGAATGAACTAATTAAAGAAATTAAAGAAATAAATCCTTCCTTTATTTGGGAAAAATTTCATCATCTTTTGAGTTTAAATTGCTTTCAGTGTGTCACTCTTCGTTCTTTTGACTTATTTTTTCACCTACACCAAGCCCGTTCAAGCCTACCTATACATGTAATTTTATACAAAACTTTAAAAACTAAGATCCTTTAAAAAAAAGATTCGCATTTGAGCTATTATATATTCAGTTGATATTTAAGCTTTGTAAATAGCCTCTAATTAGGTTTTTTTACTCATTAACGAAATCGAAATTAACAACGATTTAGGAAAAACCATTCCAAGCAATCAGAACCCTGTACAAATATTGCTGTTCACGGTTTTCATCGATTTCCTCTCATTCTGATATCGAAAATGTTTTTTTTTATTAAGTTTTGCAAAAATCTTTCAGGATTTGCAAAAATTTAAATACTTTCTATCGAAATCTTTTTGTAAAAGACAAATATAAAATGAGTTATCAGACTTTAGAAGACAAAATATTTTTCAATAGCTTCTGAAAGCTTTAAAGGCAAATATTTGGTTATTTTATGAGAAACAGTCTCCTACGATTTGAATGTATGCACAGACCATGACAAAATATTGTTTTAACCATAATTCTGCCACCATAAAATTATAACAATAATTGTATCCAAATGAAAAAGAAGTGCTGTAGAAAAGTGCGAGCAAGCTGAATTTGTACTTTGTAGGAACTACTTCTACAAAAGAAACTACCAATAACCACATTTTTTCAATTAGTAGTCACACAAACCGGCACTAAAATGCAAGGTAGAGGGTTATCAAATCATAAAATCTGGACTATTAATTAGTAAGATAAAGAAATTATTTCCAGGTGAAACAAAATGGATCTTTCGTAAATTAACTGTTGATGCTTTCGGAGGAGTGATCAAATTTTTAAAACTGCTTAACTAGAAGCTATAGGAAATTAATGATTCTTTGAAAATTGTTTTCTTTGATGTTTTTAAACTCTTTAAGTTATCAGCAACATCCATTTTTTATCTTTAAACTTTTAATCCATTTATGAAGCTTTTTAAAAACATTAAATCCATAAATTGTGGAAGAATCCTTAATTTCCTATAGTTCCTAGTTAAGTAATTTTAAAATGCTTTATCATTCCGCCAAGAGCTTCAACAATTAATTGTCATTGAGAGAAACTATCTTATCTTCCTTATCAAACTGCTTTCATGTATTAAATCTATTAACCTGTAACCTAAAATAATGGTTATAGTCCTATGTCTACTATCTACACTACTTTTCATCAAATTACTTGCTTCATAATTAAAAATTAGAAGAATTGTCTATCGAAGCTTTCATTCCGAACTCTCTACTCTTTCTAGCATGTGGTAGTTGGCATACTACTAGAACAGTTATGCCCTGAATAATCCAGTTGATGACAGCTATTTCACCCAAATTATGGCATTGTCCAAGATAACTCATCTTCAATACATAGAACAAACGAAACCACACTATGGTTATCATTATTACCAGAACTGATATTATTTATAATCAAGCGTCTGAGCGTAGTGGAGACTTTTGGTGTAAGAGAAGAAGGGATGCTTGCAACATTCCACGGAAGGCTTTTAAAAGATCGATTGAATCTATTTACCGAATAGAAGAAGTATTAAAGACTAAGGTCAACTATAGGGATATAATGCTATAGTAATATATTTATACAGTCACAGTCGAGTAAACAGTATGAAAAGATGGAAGAAATGGAGATAAAAGAACAGAGGCGGGAAAAAGTGTAAGTAGAGAACTAGAAAATCTGTTTCAGGTACCACCAAATGAGAAAAAAAGGAAGAGTTTAGAAACCAAGGATGAACAGTTTGGGTTAACAAAGTTGTACTTTCCCATCCTCACAGAAGAACCGACGTAGGGAGTGTCTATCTCTAGACCAAAGAGCAAATAAAAGTAATAAAAAAATATAAAATTCATGTGCCTCCAGTAGAGACCCTACTATAACTAAATGTCGGAACCAACCTATGCATTAAAAAAGAACCATACCCTAAATAAAATCCTTTCCCCTTTGTAAAATACCAATCAATTTAAAATCTTTAATAATAAAAAAGTACTCAGACACAAAAATATATAAATGAATGAATAGCCAGCTACAAAAATTGATGATTACATTACAACTAAATTTAAAAATATGAAACAAGATACTATTTCGCCCTCAAATATCTTGAGTTCTGCTATGTTCAAGTAAGGGCCACAAAAAATATAGCTGAAGATCCGGTTTCTGATTGAAGGTTTAAATTATAATAAATGAATGACTAGGCTTTAAGTTACAGGGTTAATTTTAAAATGACTTGACCAAAGAGCTCTCATGAATAAATTCAATAGATGTCCTTAAATGCCATGTAGTTACGTGTCGAAGCCGAAGAGTTGGGTGGTTGTCCTTTCCTACACTGCAAAGGTCAAGAATGGGAGGCAACGATGCACACACATACCCTCCATCTATATTTCCAAGGTTTCCCTCGCGAGTGAAAAGATGCGATGTAGAATGGCATCCATACATCATGACGATCAGGAAGTCACACCTACCAACTTCTTATATCTTAATTGGCATTTAAGCCAATTAACCGCATAATTAATTGCGTTACTGCAATAATTATTCTTAATTTATAAGGTGTGGCGAAAATGGAAAATCAAACAAATTTTCCATTCTCTTCGAAAAGCAAGGGTGACACTTAAAAACGCTAATCGAAAGATAGTTTTTTGGCTATCTGAGAGAAAGCCTATTTTAAGTGCTACCTTTTCGTGTATGTGAGAAGAGCTCCTTCCGAAGGCTTTAAGGAAGACTGATTTGCCAAAAAAAGCCTTTTAACCGCATAATTAATTGCGTTACTGCAATAATTTTTCTTAATTTATCAGGTGTGGCGAAAATGGAGAATCAAACAAATTTTCCATTCTCTTCGAAAAGCAAGGGTGACACTTAAAAACGCTAATCAAAAGATAGTTTTTTGGCTATCTGAGAGAACGCCTATTTTAAGTGCTACCTTTTCGTGTATGTGAGAAGAGCTCCTTCCGAAGGCTTTGAGGAAGACGCGTTTGCCAAAAATAGTCTTTTAACCGCATAATTAATTGCGTTACTGCAATAATTATTCTTAATTTATAAGGTGTGGCGAAAATGGAGAATCAAACAAATTTTCCATTCTCTTCCAAAAGCAAGGGTGACACTTAAGGACGCTAATCGAAAGATAGTTTTTTGGCTATCTGAGAGAACGCCTATTTTAAGTGCTACCTTTTCGTGTATGTGAGAAGAGCTCCTTCCGAAGGTTTTGAGGAAGACTGGTTTGCCAAAAATAGCCTTTTAACCGCATAATTAATTGCGTTACTGCAATAATTATTCTTAATTTATAAGGTGTGGCGAAAATGGAGAATCAAACAAATTTTCCATTCTCTTCGAAAAGCGAGGATGACACTTAAAAACGCTAATTGAAAGATAGTTTTTTTGGCTATCTGAGAGAACGCCTATTTTAAGTGCTACCTTTTCGTGTATGTGATTAGAGCTCCTTCCGAAGGCTTTGAGGAAGACTCGTTTGCCAAAAATAGCCTTTTAACCGCATAATTAATTGCATTACTGCAATAATTTTTCTTAATTTATAAGGTGTTGCGAAAATGGAGAATCAAACAAATTTTCCATTCTCTTCGAAAAGCAAGGGTGACACTTAAAAACGCTAATCGAAAGATAGTTTTTTGGCTATCTGAAAGAACGCCTATTTTAAGTGCTACCTTTTCGTGTATGTGATAAGAGCTCCTTCCGAAGGCTTTGAGGAAGACTGGTTTGCCAAAAATAGCCTTTTAACCGCATAATTAATTGCGTTACTGCAATATTTTTTCATAATTTATAAGGTTTGGCGAAAATGGAGAATCAAACAAATTTTCCATTCTCTTCGAAAAGCAAGGGTGACACTTAAAAACGCTAATCGAAAGATAGTTTTTTGGCTATCTGAGAGAACGCCTATTTTAAGTGCTACCATTTGGTGTATGTGAGAAGAGCTCCTTCCGAAGGCTTTGAGGAAGACTCGTTTGCCAAAAATATACTTTTAATGCATAATTAATTGCGTTACTGCAATATTTTTTCATAATTTATAAGGTGTGGCGAAAATGGAGAATCAAACAAATTTTCCATTCTCTTCGAAAAGCAAGGGTGACACTTAAAAACGCTAATCGAAAGATAGTTTTTTGGCTATCTGAAAGAACGCCTATTTTAAGTGCTACCTTTTCGTGTATGTGAGAAGAGCTCCTTCCGAAGGTTTTGAGGAAGACTGGTTTGACAAAAATAGCCTTTTAACCGCATAATTAATTGCGTTACTGCAATAATTATTCTTAATTTATAAGGTGTGGCGAAAATGGAGAATCAAACAAATTTTCCATTCTCTTCGAAAAGCGAGGATGACACTTAAAAACGCTAATTGAAAGATAGTTTTTTTGGCTATCTGAGAGAACGCCTATTTTAAGTGCTACCTTTTCGTGTATGTGATTAGAGCTCCTTCCAAAGGCTTTGAGGAAGACTCGTTTGCCAAAAATAGCCTTTTAACCGCATAATTAATTGCATTACTGCAATAATTTTTCTTAATTTATAAGGTGTTGCGAAAATGGAGAATCAAACAAATTTTCCATTCTCTTCGAAAAGCAAGGGTGACACTTAAAAACGCTAATCGAAAGATAGTTTTTTGGCTATCTGAAAGAACGCCTATTTTAAGTGCTACCTTTTCGTGTATGTGATAAGAGCTCCTTCCGAAGGCTTTGAGGAAGACTCGTTTGCCAAAAATAGCCTTTTAACCGCATAATTAATTGCGTTACTGCAATATTTTTTCATAATTTATAAGGTTTGGCGAAAATGGAGAATCAAACAAATTTTCCATTCTCTTCGAAAAGCAAGGGTGACACTTAAAAACGCTAATCGAAAGATAGTTTTTTGGCTATCTGAGAGAACGCCTATTTTAAGTGCTACCATTTGGTGTATGTGAGAAGAGCTCCTTCCGAAGGCTTTGAGGAAGACTCGTTTGCCAAAAATATACTTTTAATGCATAATTAATTGCGTTACTGCAATATTTTTTCATAATTTATAAGGTGTGGCGAAAATGGAGAATCAAACAAATTTTCCATTCTCTTCGAAAAGCAAGGGTGACACTTAAAAACGCTAATCGAAAGATAGTTTTTTGGCTATCTGAAAGAACGCCTATTTTAAGTGCTACCTTTTCGTGTATGTGAGAAGAGCTCCTTCCGAAGGTTTTGAGGAAGACTGGTTTGCCAAAAATAGCCTTTTAACCGCATAATTAATTGCGTTACTGCAATAATTATTCTTAATTTATAAGGTGTGGCGAAAATGGAGAATCAAACAAATTTTCCATTCTCTTCGAAAAGCGAGGATGACACTTAAAAACGCTAATTGAAAGATAGTTTTTTTGGCTATCTGAGAGAACGCCTATTTTAAGTGCTACCTTTTCGTGTATGTGATAAGAGCTCCTTCCGAAGGCTTTGAGGAAAACTCGTTTGCCAAAAATAGCCTTTTAACCGCATAATTAATTGCATTACTGCAATAATTTTTCTTAATTTATAAGGTGTTGCGAAAATGGAGAATCAAACAAATTTTCCATTCTCTTCGAAAAGCAAGGGTGACACTTAAAAACGCTAATCGAAAGATAGTTTTTTGGCTATCTGAAAGAACGCCTATTCTAAGTGCTACCTTTTTGTGTATGTGAGAAGAGCTCCTTCCGAAGGCTTTGAGGAAGACTGGTTTGCCAAAAATAGCCTTTTAACCGCATAATTAATTGCGTTACTGCAATATTTTTTTATAATTTATAAGGTTTGGCGAAAATGGAGAGTCAAACAAATTTTCCATTCTCTTCGAAAAGCAAGGGTGATACTTAAAAACGCTAATCGAAAGATAGTTTTTTGGCTATCTGAGAGAACGCCTATTTTAAGTTCTACCTTTTCGTGTATGTGAGAAGAGCTCCTTCCGAAGGTTTTGAGGAAGACTGGTTTGCCAAAAATAGCCTTTTAACCGCATAATTAATTGCGTTACTGCAATATTTTTTCATAATTTATAAGGTGTGGCGAAAATGGAGAATCAAACAAATTTTCCATTCTCTTCGAAAAGCAAGGGTGACACTTAAAAACACTAATCGAAAGATAGTTTTTTGGCTATCTGAGAGAACGCCTATTTTAAGTGCTACCTTTTCGTGTATGTGAGAAGAGCTCCTTCCGAAGGCTTTGAGGAAGACGCGTTTGCCAAAAATAGTCTTTTAACCGCATAATTAATTGCGTTACTGCAAAAATTATTCTTAATTTATAAGGTGTGGCGAAAATGGAGAATCAAACAAATTTTCCATTCTCTTCCAAAAGCAAGGGTGACACTTAAGGACGCTAATCGAAAGATAGTTTTTTGGCTATCTGAGAGAACGCCTATTTTAAGTGCTACCTTTTCGTGTATGTGAGAAGAGCTCCTTCCGAAGGCTTTGAGGAAGAGTGGTTTGCCAAAAATAGATTTTTAACTGCATAATTAATTGCGTTACTGCAATAATTATTCTTAATTTATAAGGTGTGGCGAAAATGGAGAATCAAACAAATTTTCAATTCTATTCGAAAAGCAAGGGTGACACTTAAAAACGCTAATCGAAAGATAGTTTTTTGGCTATCTGAGAGAACGCCTATTTTAAGTGCTACCATTTGGTGTATGTGAGAAGAGCTCCTTCCGAAGGCTTTGAGGAAGACTCGTTTGCCCAAAATATACTTTTAATGCATAATTAATTGCGTTACTGCAATATTTTTTCATAATTTATAAGGTGTGGCGAAAATGGAGAATCAAACAAATTTTCCATTCTCTTCCAAAAGCAAGGGTGACACTTAAAAACGCTAATCGAAAGATAGTTTTTTGGCTATCTGAAAGAACGCCTATTTTAAGTGCTACCTTTTTGTGTATGTGAGAAGAGCTCCTTCCGAAGGCTTTGAGGAAGACTGGTTTGCCAAAAATAGCCTTTTTAAGTGCTACCATTTCGTGTATGTGAGAAGAGCTCCTTCCAAAGGCTTTGAGGAAGACTCGTTTGCCAAAAATATACTTTTAATGCATAATTAATTGCGTTACTGCAATAATTTTTCTTAATTTATAAGGTGTTGCGAAAATGGAGAATCAAACAAATTTTCCATTCTCTTCGAAAAGCAAGGGTGATACTTAAAAACGCTAATCGAAAGATAGTTTTTTTGGCTATCTGAGAGAACGCCTATTTTAAGTGCTACCTTTTCGTGTATGTGAGAAGAGCTCCTTCCGAAGGCTTTGAGGAAGACTGGTTTGCCAAAAATAGCCTTTTAACCGCATAATTAATTGCGTTACTGCAATATTTTTTCATAATTTATAAGGTGTGGCGAAAATGGAGAATCAAACAAATTTTCCATTCTCTTCGAAAAGCAAGGGTGACACTTAAAAACGCTAATCGAAAGATAGTTTTTTGGCTATCTGAGAGAACGCCTATTTTAAGTGCTACCTTTTCGTGTATGTGAGAAGAGCTCCTTCCGAAGGCTTTGAGGAAGACTGGTTTGCCAAAAATAGCCTTTTAACCGCATAATTAATTGCGTTACTGCAATAATTTTTTTCAATTTATAAGGTGTGGCGAAAATGGAAAATCAAACAAATTTTCAATTCTATTCGAAAAGCAAGGGTGACACTTAAAAACGCTAATCGAAAGATAGTTTTTTGGCTATCTGAGAGAACGCCTATCTCAAGTGCTACCATTTGGTGTATGTGAGAAGAGCTCCTTCCGAAGGCTTTGAGGAAGACTCGTTTGCCAAAAATATACTTTTAATGCATAATTAAATGCGTTACCGCAATAATTTTTCTTAATTTATAAGGTGTTGCGATTTGGAGAATCAAACAAATTTTCCATTCTCTTCGAAAAGCAAGGGTGACACTTAAAAACGCTAATCGAAAGATAGTTTTTTGGCTATCTGAGAGAACGCCTATTTTAAGTGCTACCTTTTCGTGTATGTGAAAAGAGCTCCTTCCGAAGGCTTTGAGGAAGACTGGTTTGCCAAAAATAGCCTTTTAACCGCATAATTAATTGCGTTACTGCACTAATTTTTCTTAATAAGTATATATATATATATATATATATATATATATATATATATATATATATATATATATATATATCTACATGGTACCTGCACATGTAACAGAGTAGTGTACATATTTAAATCGATTTTCAAGAGTAGAAGAATCTCACCTCCTCCAACGTGACTCCAGCAAGGGCATATCCCAACGGATCGGGATTACCTTGACGCATCAACGTCACTCTAACCGCTCTTTAGGAAGGAAGAAAAAAAACGTGTCCAGGATAGAAAAAATAACAGTCAAAAATATAATAATTTATTTTTCCTCTTGTGAAGCCCTACCTAACTACGCTTGAACCCAACTGGGTATCAATATAAAAAAATACCTTTCACTTACCTACCCTAACTTCAATCGCTCCTCCTTGCATAATCTCACTTATTCCAACACCTGTAATAAGGAAAATTACCCAGAAACAAAATTTAAAAATGTATGACTGTAGCGTACGAGAAGGGCAGGCGAGCGGCTTAGAAGCCTCGCTTGAACGAGTCTTTTTTGAGACTCAGGATGGCGCAGTGGTTTCCCTGCTCGCTAACAGTGGTCCAGCGACGTGGGAAGCTGTTCGCAACTCGCTTACGCTATTATTTTTTCTTTGTCTCTTTTCCTACTCTTCTCTATCTACACTACTACTTACATAAATAATGATAATTATTTATTCTTAGTTACAATATAAAATAGTGAACTATTTCCCCCTCGAATATTTTGAACATACACAGAAAAATAAATAAAAAAATTTGTGGAAGATAATAGGTGTATCAGCCGTAGCCCCCCCTTCCCGCCCCTGGTGTGGCAGGGAGAAATAAAACCCCTATGTTGACCCCTCTAAGCTCCTTGGCGCCCTCCTCTACCTTAGTCACACCACGTTTGGTGCGACTGGGATAAGAAGGAACTGCCGGCGTAGTGCAGGGGAGATAGGAGGAAAAGATGAAAAAGTGTGAAAAGGAAAGTTTAATAGGAGAGCAGAAGTTGATCTCAGGTGACAGACTACTGGTTTCTGGAGATAGAAGGATAGAATGGAATTACTGGATATTGTTTGGACTTACTGATTAACGTGGAATCCGAACCACGAACTGCTTAACCTTTTTTATTCTATCATGTACCTGTTGCTCTACTGACAAGCAATTGCAACTTCTGTAAACGTGTCGAGTGAGCCGAATAATCTCTGTTTTCTTTTATTCATTTTTTCATTCTTGTGTGTATTCTGGCATTCATGCCGTTATGTGTATGTACTTCTGTTTTATCAAGTTTTACATTTGAGCAAGTTTTTTTTCTTCATTTTCGCTTTATTCTCACTTCACTATGTATAGTTGAACACTTTTTGTCTCAATTCACTATACCTAAGCAAATTTAATATGATTTACTACACTTTATAGTTGTTACTTGACTGATTTTCACCAAATTTTGTGGGTCTATTTGGTTAGGCACTTTTTGGTGTTACCTATCTTGGGAGTCTTGCTAGGTGGTTTTATTATTTTGTTCGGTTAGGATATATTCCATAGGAGATGGTTTCTTGAAACGGAGGTTTTCTTAGTTATCAGTATAATGCTGCTTCAATTATTCCATGATGAGCGCTTCCACTAGGGAATCTGGAGTTCAAATAAGTTTTGACTATGGTTTTGATGTTTTGTGAAAGCATTGGAGGAAGCTTGACAATTTTCCTCCAGATTTTTCTTCCTTTGTTTTTACAGCGATGTAAAGCAGTTCAAACTTTGCCTCTTTTTTATTATTCCCTGAGTCCTCATGTCAATTCTTCTGAGGTTTGAGAGGAGATAGAAGGTTTTGTTTTGAGCTTTGTGGGGCTCTCTTTTGCTTCTTTTAGTTACCGGTATAGTGGGGATGGGATGCTAGATTAGCGCCTCCTTCCTAGAGTATGACAGATTTTTCTTTTGTTCCCTGCACTTAAGCGTTTTACTGAATATCGGCGACTCAGCACGCAGGTTACTCTTTCTATCATTTCGGATACGTGTTTCATGTAGTCTTTTGAACTTATCTTTAGCCCTAGTACTTTCCTTTCTGAAAGATATCTGTACAGCTGTCCTTGCACTTCGATATCTGATATTTATCGTCTCGAAATAGGAAAAACGGTGAATTTTCTTCTACTTGTTCTTATTTTACAGTCCCTCTCGAACTGTTTGATGTTTTCTATCTCTATAGCTGTTGTCTCTGCCTGGGTTCTCGTATTCTCGAATTGTCATACGACTAGATGGCTAATGTCATCTGCGAATTGGATATTGAGACATTCAGTTATTAAATGTGTTGGCGGGTTCGCTGTGTAAATAGAGAACAGCGTGAGGTTGAGACAGCCTCTCTGCTGGAATTCAGCTTCCAATTCGAACTCGGGTCTTTTGTAGTCATTATTCACCACGCATACAAATCTGAGGACCAAATTGAAGTATATTTTCTTTGCTTTGTCTTTGGCAACTTCTCTGTTATGATGCCATGTGCAATTGTGAGGTTTCTTCATGTAAGGAATCCGCACTGGTATTTACTGTAGAGATTGTTTTCCAGCGAAATTCAGAAGTGATATATGTATGGCTATAGCTGGCAAGGAGATCCGGTGGTTTGCCTAGTTTTAGGGTGAAGATAATATACATGCATATGGACTCAAACAGGAGAGCAAGATGTATTAAAAAGAATAAAAGTTCCAAAGTGAAAATGGACGAAGCAAATTGTTGTAAGAAACGGCAAAGGTTAGACAAAATATCTTAAAATAGAGTTACTTTATTCATAAAGAGAGAGAGAAGACTTTCTCGCAGAAGTTGGAATAAGGTGAATCGCTTAATAATAGGAGTAACATGGCCGACTAGAGCGATGAAAAGTGATCACCTAAAGCTTTTTGGTGCTCCTTAGTACAGTAGCGAGATTAAATTGCTAATTCCGAGTACTTTCTAATTATATTTCAAGTTAATTATCAATGGCATTGAAAGAAATGGAGTTTGAAATAGTCGAAATTCCGTTTCTTTTTCTTTGTGTGTTTGTTTTCATTTATTGCTTACTAACGAGATACTTTGTGAGTTTTCCGCATATGACGAGGCGGGACAATTATATCTGGTTGCAGCAGTTACATGAGAAAGTAGTTTGCTAGTGCAGTGACCAGATTCTTTCATCATTTCCATTTTTACTCGAGACCCGCCTTGTGGTAGTTCTAGGAGGACTAGACATCCTGATCAATGCTAGAGCCTAGGTTTCATAAAGAGAAGCAAGAGCAGACGCCTGGTAAAGTCCACTGTTACAAGCACCAACGCAGTGAAGAAGGAATTGGCAGTTTACTAGGGGACTCTTTTTCCCCAAAAAGAAAGGGAGATGGATCTGAATAGGAGCAAATGGAAGAAAAATGCTATCAAATGCCTAGTCTTCAACAGGAAAATAATCATTAAAGACAAATCAATACAGCTTTTCATCACCAGTAGCGACCGTAGTTTGCTTAGTATCAAGATCAAAATAAATCTGGAACGAGAAAGAGCCAAACTTAAGACATAGAGAAGAAATATCCGAAACTTTAGTAGACCCGAATTAAAATAAATATTTTCCAAATAAAACTATAAAACAAATATAATGAGCCTAATGCTCAAGTGAAACCCTCCTCATTAGAAAATTGAAACAATAATACAAAATTAATTTTTACGATGATCAACATTTTACACAATATGAGACAAGTTCATTTTACATAGATATAAGCGAAGCTTGCAAAAGACTAGTAAACCATGAGAAGAGGTAGAATAATTAAACAGCTTGAATATACAAAATTCAAGAAGTTTTAAACAACAACTCAGGAAAGGAAATAGAAAAAATCGTATTTAAAATAATAAAACCGGAAAACATGGAAAACACATCAATTGGCATAAAGCAAATGAAAACACTAAAAGATAAACTATGAAATAAAATCATCAAGAGTGAAGATAATTGAAATAAATCTATCCAGAATGAAATGATACCAATTGCTACTATACGTTTAACCATAAATATGATAAAGTTCCAAGAAAGCTTTAGTAATAATCAAACTTATAAAGGCTTGGGGTGAACATCTTATAAACTATTTCCGGATCTCTTTAAAGAATATTAAGGAAAATAGAATTGCAATAGCATGATCTAACGCTTTCATTCTCTTAAATTGTTTTAAATGCGCCAAGGAAGACAAAAATCATAATTAAAAGAATAGTGAAAAGAATAGTAATCAGTTCCGGGGAGAGGCGGCTATCAGAAGTTGCAAGAGTACTTAAAGATCAGGTTATTCCACAATCATTGCAAAAACCAAGAAGATATAAGCCATTACATTGCATAAGAAGACTATAAAAACTTTTTAGAGTCCGTAAACACTTATTCAGTCATAAAAGTACTACATAAATAAGGAATTGACACAACCATCATTGAGATACTCTTTTATATATACAACCACGCAACATCGTCATTTAGGTTGAAATTGGCCAATAATAAAATGAAAATTAAATGGAGTGAGCAAGAGATATCCCATCACCTCAGACAGCTTACAGTAGTGCTTGAGGAAATGTACACTTATGAGTTGGAATAAAAGAGAATTGGATTTTTAGAAATTTACTTAAGTCACGTTCATTTTGCTATTGACACCATATTCGAATCCTCGAAGCCTACAGGTTTATAGTGAATGATAACTGAATTATCAAAAGCCAGTCTCACATTTAGCCTTTATATAAAATGTTCAAAGACAAATATAATCTGAAAAGGAATTTAAATCAGTTCTCTTACTTTATTTATTGATGGTCATTATAAATGCTAAAATTAACACTTACAAGTGCATCTTTTGTCTATTTTTATAGTTAATAAATGCAACAAGCCATGCATTATAGTAGTTTTAGGAAACAAATTGAGATATTGAGGTTATTGCCATTTCTGTTCTCCACGTCTGAGCCCCAAACCTCAAAATGGCTCAAGCAATTAAATTAGTGTTTGTCTATCTGTTTTGCAGTTAGTATATTGACTTGATGGTAGGTCAGTTAACATTCGTAAGTGTAATTTATATCAACTAATCCTATTCAATCATTCACACTTAATACTTATATCTAATTTTATTATACGCACGCACAATTACCTATTTAATTTACTTACTTACTTACACACACACACACACACACACACACACACATATATATATATATATATATATATATATATATATATATATATATATATATATATATATATATATATTCTTAGTGCAGTTAGGTATTTAGTTTATTTACATTTTTTTACAGATTCAGTAGACACTATGGCTTAGGCACGAAGAGGCCTAATAACATTATTAATATTTATTTTTTTATGTCTGCGACGAGTAGACATTAAATGAAAGTTATTGGAAACGTATTTATGACTTAATAAAGAGAGCTTATCCTGATTGCTTTAAAATAAAACTTGCATCGAGCATCAGCGTGGATGGAGTAAATGAGAGCGAAAATGGCTGAAATTTGGATTCCCCATGGTTGGGAGAAAGCAGAAAAACCTTATAATGATTGTGATATTTACACAGTCAGTTGTAAGGGCTAGTTAGGGTCAGAATAATATAAATAAGGGACCATATTTTAATCTTTAATCAGCAAGAAAATGAGATACCCAATACTTAAATGAGATACCCGATTCTTCTTACAGCCAACTACCGGCGATGACAGAGTGCTAACTCAGACATATTGAAACTGAGAGGATCATTTTGTTAGACACTTATGATTTTTTAAAACCTTTTTCAAGTGCTTAAACCAGCTTGAAATAAGTGATTTCATCAGAGATCTGAACATATTCAAGTAATCTTCAACATTGCTAACCTCTCAAATAAAAGAAAAGAATGTACTCTATCCCAATACCAAAATTACTTATTATATCGAAGACAAAGAGCCGCTTTCTCTTTTTATAGAGTACTACTACCTAGTATTCTGAAATGTTGTTAAGGGCCTTCTAAATAATATGGGTGTTTCAGAATATATACATGTCAAATCTCAAATCAATGACGGCGTTTAATTGATAGTTAGAAACGTAGTTGAACTGTGCTCTTTTACACAATTATGATAAATATGCCTCAAATCCAATTGGTGACTCTCCCGGTATGAAAGGATCATTTGAGGCATTCAACTTAGTTTTGGAGAAGATAATGTATTAATATCATCAATGATCAAAGTTTTTACAGAACAATTAGAATTGGCGATATTATTTTGGAGCAGGGACAATAATAAGTATACTTAGGAGAGTTTGTAACTCTTGATAATGGAATGGAAAAAGAAATTTGGAGATCAAAATTACACTAGATAGCGGTAGGAAAATTAGTTGCATCTTCAAAAGCGACAGACCTATATGCTTAACACAAAGTATTTAATCCATGTATATTACCAGTTTCGATTTATGGAATGGAAACTTGGACACTGAACATAAAACTGCACATAAAATATAACAACTTAGAGAAACAGAACGATAGATTTTAAGGTTAAGCTGCAGTGATCATGAAAGTAATAGATAATAACAGAAATACGGATGACATATATAGTAAAAGGAATGAAGGTTCTGAAGTAAAGATGGGCAGGAAACATTAGTAAAGGGAAGAACAGAGGGTAGTTAACAGGGATCCTAAACTAGACAGGTTTACACATAACCAAGAAGACGATCTCGCAGAAAGATAAAATGCTCTCATTAGCTGGAGTAATGGGACAAAAGATTCTTTGAAAGGAAATGCTAATTAGGGAGGACTTTATCCTGCATTGTGATGAATAGGCCTGTTTATATTGATTCTATATATACATAAAATGGACATAATAATGGAAGCATCATATTAAGTAACAATTTGGCAGCAATTACTTTCAATAAGTCAAGGAATAGAGTCATGCAACTTTAGCAATTGCTATGGGAATTTTAATTTCTCCTGAAACAGAACCTGTTTCAACTCTCAGAGATGATGATGTGAGAAAGAGATTCCTTACCTGCTTCTTAAAAACATACCAGAGATGTTCGATTGAGTTAGGTTCTAGTGATTATGGAGCCCAACCCAAGGGTTATGCATCAGTGTTGTGCTCGTCTTGCCAGTTTTTAACAGGTTTAGGTCGGTGAATAGGCTCATTATCGTCCTGAAAGATGGCGCTACCATAGAGAAAAGTGTTTGTATCATTGACTGAATTTGGTCAACGAAAACTGTCAAATAATGCTTAAAATTATCCTTACCATTCATTGGTATAACTGGATGAAGAGAATTCCACGATATACTCATCGAAACCATCACAGAAGCCCCTCCATTCTGCACAGTTGGTGTCAGACAAACGGGAGCAATGGCTTCTTTGAGCGTCCTTCGTCTATGAATTCGTCCTAAAAAAGGAAAAAGCTTGAAGGAAGATTCTTGAGAGAAGATGCCATTTTCAACTTGTCCGTGGTCTACTTAGTGTCCTGTTTTTGTACAATTTAAACGATTCGTAAAATTAAATGGAGAAATAAAAGCGTTGTCGAAGCAGCCCTTCTATGGTATCTAACTCCTCTGAGGTCTGGAAAACTGTTTTGTTTAATAGTGGGTTGGCAAATACAAATGAGAATTTCAAAGCATTTAGGGATTTATATAGAATTGCCCGTCTTGTTTCTAAACCAGGGCGCTCATCGTTATGTTTGTATAGTGCTACTAGTGGTGACTCAATTAATACCAATATTTTTTTTTGCACTTCAAAAAGCGTCAGACTTCCTAGATTCAAAAATACTTTAATCTCTTTATATAAAAATTAAGCCCTAAATTAAATGAAAAAGCTTCTTCCATCAAATTAATGATTCTGTAAACATATCTTCCAACCAACGACTTCTCTGAGATCCACCCAAACTGAATTTACTCCGTCACCATTTATATTCATCCTATCAGTTGGCCTCATAAATCCGTAAATTAGAGTTAGTAGCTGTGAACTTGTAATATTTTTCTTTTCAATTTAAGTTATCCTCACTTTCAGTTGCATTCCATTGTAATATTTTTCTTTTCAATTTAAGTTATCCTCACTTTCAGTTGCATTCCATTGTAATATTTTTCTTTTCAATTTAAGTTATCCTCGCTTTCAGTTGCATTCCATTGTAATATTTTTCTTTTTAATTTAAATTATCCTCACTTTCAATTGCATTCCATTGTAATATTTTTATTTTCAATTTAAGTTATCTTCACTTTCAGTTGCATTCCATTGTAATATTTTTCTTTTCAATTTAAGTTATCCTCACTTTCAGTTGCATTGCATTGTAATATTTTTCTTTTCAATTTAGGTTATCCTCACTTTCAGTTGCATTGCATTGTAATATTTTTCTTTTCAATTTAGGTTATCATCACATTCAGTTGCATTCCATTGTAATATTTTTCTTTTCAATTTAAGTTATCCTCACTTTCAGTTGCATTCCAATTAGTGTAATTATTCGTGTTCAATTTTCTTTTTTACTCATTTTTGTGTACGAATCTTATTATACTTTGATGACTACTTCACACGCCAATGCCTAAGTTGTTCAATTTTTAGTTAATTTATATAATTTTGTATAGCTTTTAATGTCCAATAATTGTAATGTTACAAATTTTAGGCTGAATTTAAAGATTCACTTTAAATGATTCATATTTAGGCATTTCATTCAGAATTTTGGCATTTGTTTATATCTTTCGCTTAGTTTTTTCAGGCCAATTGATTATTAAATAGCGTTTAATACATATAGATATATTTTAATGTATTTCTTTAATGCTATAGCCAATGAAGATGGATCAAGTATTGGTCCGAAACGTTTGTTTTCCACAAAAAGTAATGATCTCCATTATCGCCTAATTTTTCATTTTCATCTTAAGAATTAGATTCCAGAGAAGCTCCTCTTTAATTAATATATATATATATATATATATATATATATATATATATATATATATATATATATATATATATTAATATATATATATATATATATATATATATATATATAAAGTTGTTTCTTCCTTCCCACTAATTACCAGCAAACTCAATTCTAAATGGATTTGGAGGAATTACAGCTTACAGCAACAAGTAACCACGGCATTCATTATATGTATTGATTTATTTTTTCTCTATGTTCTCTTTTCATTTCTTATATATGCTCTTTTGAATGTGAAATTCGACTTGTCTATGTGTGCAATTCTTCTTCCTCAGCTTAATTGACATTAACCTTGTAATGGCATTCGATTTCCCCCTACCCCCTTATCAAAACATTGTAAGCACCCCTTATTAGGAAGTGGAGGAGACCTCTTTCCAAATTCCCCTTTTGTTACTTCCCTGACCTTCTTTCGCTACATAAAATAGAGGACGAAAAAGCTGATAAAATAGGGTCCCTTTTAAGACGGGGGCAGCTTTAACGAGGAACAAGAGGGCGACCTCATTTCCAGATCACGTGAATACCTGCCGCGGTATTTCATTTGCTGATCATGTACATCATCCGATTCGTGTGCACATTTGCATCCAAATACAGGCACCCTCGCTCGCATATGTATGACTGGCAGATAAATGCGGCTACAAACCCAAAGATTATCCATTAAATGCGTTCGTTTTAACAAACTCTCACAACACTCCAACATTTACGTTTGTGTATATATTAAGTCTATCATCCTAGGGACATATAAATACAAGCATGTTCTCCTTGCAAAATTAGGAAGAATCGCATCGAGGATATCTCTTTGTAACAACCGACTGAGTTTCGGCTGATTATTACAGCAACTCTTTGTACAACAAATTTCAGTGTTAAGAAAAATCATAGATTTCCTGTGCATTATATTAAGTTGAGTGTGCTGAATTCCCTCACATAACATTTTATTGTAAATTGACGATTTAATAATTATGCAATTGATACTGATTTCCACGATACCATAAATGAATTTTGCTCTCAAAGTCAGATTAAGTGTGTCCATTGTAATTAATTCATGAATATATAATGAATAAGAATGTTTGTTAACATTATATAAGGTATTAATCTACATTTTAGTATTTACTTCTTCGTTTGTGAGACGTCTCAGGTGTGTCACGTTTCAGGTTCCAGCAGAAGTCAGCTAGCACAGCAGGGCTCTATTTTCCCTTATAGCTGTTTTCCATTTACGCTATATTTTGATAGAACCTATCTCCATATTCGTCATTCACATCTCCTTCATTCTCTGGGAAGAAGAACAAATGAGAATGAAGAAAGGTATATAAGGTTCTGATCTGACCCTCCTCTCCCACTTGCAAAGGAAGCACATAAACTTGGTGTATCCAGGTTGTAGCGCATTAAGTGGGCCAACTACTTTTAATTCCGCGCTAATTAGCCACTCATGCTCCTTTTAACTTATCCGCTCTAGAATAAAAGCAAGGTTCTCATATGTCTCTCTCAAAGTGACTGAGTGAGCAAATGGAACTGAAGGCATGGTGTTCCCAATGTGCAACAGGACCGCTATTTTGCTGCAAAGGGATGCATCTATGAATAATTTCCACTGATTGTGTTCATAGGTCAGCTCAATGGAATTAAATATGCTTCTGAAATCATTAAAATAAGTCAAGTTTTTTTCATAAGTGAAGAGTTGCTGTAGATCTCCAGAACAATTCCTAAATACTGTAATTCGAGCAGGTTCCATTGTTGCAGGCGTAAGGCCAGGAGTTCACTCTGTTGCTTAGTAAGTGTTAGACCACGAACTAGATCATTAAGTTCCGGTTGAATTATGAGGTGTGGTTTATTGTCAGATTCAAGCTGTGCCACATATGGTGTATCTTGAGATTCTGAATCGTCTGAGTTTCTCGTGCCATCGCTTTGTAGTTCAGAGGTGGGCTGTGGTACAAGAATAGCACTTCAATGTCAAACTGGGCGAATAGCAGACTGAAGATCTGGATACATGATAGATTGCTTGCCTTTTCTGTTGCAACCTGCAGTGAAATAAAATAAGATCAGATTAAAAATGGATATTACTGTGTGATAGAACGGTCTGAGGCCGCTTAAATTCAACCGCTATCACATGCTGTTTAGAAACACGTTGCTACCCACGTGCATCTTCGCGTCGAAGCCGGGCGCCTTATCGCCACCTGAGTCAATATTTAACCAAGGAGGTTCATCCCCCCCCCCCTCGTTTTGCCCCATGCGTCGATCTCGCCAGATTGGGTTAGGCTTATGGGCAGATAAGGTATGTTCCAAGGCGCGTCTGGGGCAGTCCCTCGAAGCCCTACGCCAAGGGGATGGCTCCGACTATTTATATTGAAACTTTACCGATTAGATCAGATCAGATCTAGATTATCTTCGCGAGACATCATGCCGATCCGGTCTCACCTTGTGCACCAGGCGCCCTCTACCTCGAGATCCACTATTTTTGTCCAGAAGAGGACAATATCCCTTGAGTGCCAAGGTTCGAGCCTTCAAGACGCCAAGTCCACAAGGCCCCCCCCTGTGTTGTTCAGAAAGAGAACAACGTTAGAACAGCTATTGTTCTTTGAGCCCGTAGACAAGAGACGGTTCTCACCCCCCCCCCCCCCTCCTGTTGTTCAGAAGAGAACAACGTTAGAACAGCCATTGTTCTTCAAGTTTGTTCGTCAAGAAACAGTTCTCATTCCTAAGACGTCACGTCAGGATAATTTAATCTCCCCCCCCTTCGGCTGGAACTCACCAGCGGACCTAAGATTCCTTCGCGTCGCCTCCCTTTGCACAACAACTTGCAATTACGTAAGCTGAGCATTACCTTTAATTATCTAACCTTTCGTCAACCCTACCCTGTGCTTTAATGGTTGAGCGAACCATCCCATCCCTTTCATTTTTATTTGTCTACCTTTTTTAAATCTCTCCTAATCTTAATCCTCGGATTAGTCAGATATTCCCCACGACCCTTTCCATTCTCCGTTTATGTAAACATTTTCCGTTTTGTGTGTTGTTGATAGTTTAATTAATAAAACTCTATTTTATTAATGATAGCCATATTATTATCCTTGAGCTCAGTTCCACTTCATAAGCATATTAAAGATAACATAACATCGGTCAAGCAGATAACCACGCACTCGAAATATAAGAATAGTTCCCTCAACGAATAGTTATATATGGTATATCGTCGAGAGTCTATTCTACGAAATACTGGCTCCGATCACTTTCAGAAATAGTGGAAGTACAACAAAATATGAATTTGGATCTTTTTAATTAATACATCTCTTGAAAATATATATAAAGACCAGGAAATGAAAAACATTTAATACCCACATATAATATCTGTTAATCAAACGTAGCAATCCGTTGAATGGTACTTTTGCTCACTCTAGACCATTAGTACGCGAAACATGAGGCCAGGTCCTTTGCCTTTCACCCAGGCAGAGAGGGCACTTGTACACCTGACACAACATATGTAAGGTGCCCAACGTTTGTCCTGGTCACCCACTTTACATCCAAAGTACAGCTCATAAAGTTCCTTCACATGTTTAGTCAAACGTCTCTTGTATTGTATTAATGTAAGGGATCCACATATACAGGGTGCGGCCAAACCGATTGAGTAGTTTCAAGGAGTTATAAAAAGTAAGGGGGGTATATGGAGAATAAATGTTATTATACTAGAGGTTAGCATTACATACCATTTATAATCCCTAGGTTCTGAAAATAATGTCATGAAGATCGCGGCCGTTAACAGCAACACAATGTTGGAGTCGATCTCTGAAGTTTCGTACAGAATGTTTTCACATACTGCGGGGTATGGCGTTAAGTTCTTCAATAATTCGCTCCCTTAGCTGTGGTAGGGTATGAGGGCGACGTTTAAACACCTTTTCTTTTAGGTATCCCTAAAGAAAGAAGCCACGAATTCTCAAATCAGATGGCCGCGCATGCCACTCTAAATCACCCTTCAGAGACACCAGACGTCCGAAAAACATTCGTCTCAAAAGATTTAGTGAATTTCGGGCTGTGTGAGCTGTAGCCCCATTCTGCTGGAACCACACGTCCCCCAATCCCTCATCTTCAACAATCTCCTCCATTCTGGGCTGCAGAAAATTGTGCAACATTGAGACATAACGTTCGGAATTCACGGTTACGGTCATTCCTTCTTCCTCAAAGAAGTACGGGCCTATCACGCCAAATTGTGATATGGCACACCACGCCGTTAGGTTAAGGGAATGTAGCGGTATTTCCTGAATAATTTGGGGGTTATTTTCAGCCTAGTAAGAAAATAAAAGCTGGCTTGGGAGCGATCTGTGCAAGCATGTTTTCACACAGATTTTGGCGGTTGGGAAAGTCTGCTTGCTTCAATTCTTGAGCCATCATTATTTTGTAGGGATGAAAATTCAAATCCATATGCAGAATCCTCCTCAAACTGCGGTTGGAAATTCCTAAAGCAACAGCATGCCTTCGAGCAAAACGTCTTGGCGACTGCACGATCGTTGCTCTCACCATCTCCACATTTTCTGGTGTCCTGATGGACCTGCGTCGGCCATGTGTATCTCTTCTTAGTGTGTTACCAGTTGCCTCCAACTCCCTAACCCAGGACCAAATTGTGTTCGCCTGATGAACGGCATCGTTGCGCGGAATATTGAACCATCGCCGAAAAGCTCTTTGCTTCGCAATCACAGATTGATTGTTCTCAAAATACGTGTGCACGACAAAGCCGAGATGTGCTCCCGTCCACACCATGTTTGCTACTGAAATGGTGATGTCTACGAAGCAGAGCGAAACCACGGGCATCACCCTCCTCCCTCCTGCCCCCGAACCTTGACTCTTCAAAACTGCTCAATTGGTTTTTCCACACCTTGTATAATAGAAACTGTCTCCTTGAAAAAAAAACACTTTAGTATGTGAAAAATAATATAAATAGTAACCGTGACAAATATTACATGACAAAATAAAAATAGGAAGTTATAGTAAGTTACAAAATTATCAAGCGTTACGTAAGAGTTACCACAGATTTGGACCTATAAAACTAAAAGAATATTAAGTATACTTTAATAAATTTCATAGTTTAGGTTGACAAATACATTAGGGACATCTCATTAAAATTATATAAAGATCCATTTAGAACTTTTAGAGTTGTCAGTTTCGGCCCAATCCTGTTTGCATTCAATCCCTACGGAACCATCAGTGTATTTAACGTAAGTAAGATGGTAATTTACGAGAATTTGGAGGGTCGCATAAAGAGACTGATGTTATATTCGTGATTTAAGTAAAATATAACCCTAAAAAAGCTTATTTTCATTTCCGTTTTTCTTCATTGTTGTACAGTGTTGTCGTAGTTTATTGGTTAAATTTATCATCTGGCTCATAAGACAGCTGACTGAAGCCTTTCTGAGAAATTTGGTAGCAGTCAGATCACGTTTTGTGAAAGATGTTTAGGCAGAATTTGATAATAAAATTAAGAAAAGTGAAAGTAACTCGTGAGGAAAGAATGAGTATATTTGCGCGTTTTTTCGAATGCAAGGTTAGATACGATGGAGGCAAGAAACTGCAAATATTTGAGATAGAGCGAAGGAAAAGTGATACATCTTGGACTACAAATAAAAGTACCTGAAATGCTAGAATATAAAAAAATATTTAAATAAAAGTATGAAAGTAGAATGAAATATAAAAGAAAATGTGACCCTTTCCTCACTTCTTTTAAGACACGAAGTGTTTTTATCAAATTAAATCAAATACTTAGATAGCAAAGAAAGAATAGTTTTTCCTTGTCATTGTTTCTGAGAATATTCTTTTAAGCTTCTTGCTTCGGTAGTACTAAAAATGGAAGATTTCTCCGGGCTACCTTCCTCTTCTTGCTTCATTAATTCATCAAGTTCAACTTCCTCTAGATTGGATCTCAAATCAAAAACACTCGCTCTTCTTTGAGCAAACGTATCTAGGTTGGATTTCAGTTTTATTTTTTTTACATATATTAACAAGGCTGAGTTTTCCTTTCAGTTGGTTTTCCAAAATCCTTTTCTGATCTGATGGACGAGAGGCCTTAGATTCCGCTTAAGATACGAGGGGCGGTCAATAGGTTTTGCAATTCGGATATAAGGAAACGAGATATGAGGAAAAGTGTTTTATTATTTTTTAATATAACTACCTTCGACTTCAATACACTTGCGCCACTTGTCCCTGAGGCTTCGAATTCCCGACAACCAGAAATCTTCCGACTGCTGTTCAATCCACTCCTGGACGGCGAGCTGGACATCTTCATCGTTCCCAAACCGGAGTCCACGCAGTGCAGCCTTGAGCTTGCGAAATTAAAAGTAGTCCCTGGGGGCCAGATCTGGACTGTAGAGGGTGATGGTTGAAATCCTCGAATCCGCACTCGCGCAGGGCAGCTTGGGCGACTCTGGTCTTGTGGACAGGGGCATTGTTGTGGAGGAGCAGGACACCGCGTGTCAACTTGTCGCGCCGCTTCTGATGGATGCACTTCTTCAGCCCAGCCAGTTCCTCGGCGAAATATTGGCCTGTGATGGTCCTTCCACGAGGCGCATAGTCCACCATTAACACTCCCTCAGAATCCCAGAAGATGGTGGCCATGGTCTTTCCGGCTGAGGGTTGGGCCCGGAACTTGATGGGGGTCGGAGAGTTCCTGTGCTTCCAGGCCATGCTTTTGAGCTTCGTCTCAGGATCCCAGTGATCGACACACGTTTCATCACCTGTCACTCTGCGTGACTCGAATCCCGCCGGGTCTTAGTTGTACAGGGCAGCATCTCCTCCGAACTTTGACGACGTTGAAGTCGATCATGGGGCGTGAAGTTTTGTGAGGTTTCTAGGGACCCAACGGGCAGAGACCTTGGTCATTGCCAAACTTTTGTGGATGATGTTGATAACACTTCCATGTGATATTCCAAGTTCTCGCTTAATTTCTTCAACCTTCACCCGTCGATTTTCGAGGATCATCCTCTCCACACGGGCCACATTGTCCTCGTTGGTCACGTCTGACGGGCGTCCTGAACGGAGGTCAACTTCAAGGGACTCACGACCATGGCGGAACTCCATATTCCAGCGAGCAATGGTTGCATAGGAAGAGGCGGTGTCGGTGTACACTGCAACGATGGATCTCTTTTGCATTCTTTCCTTCCTTGGTCAAATATTTGATCACTGCTTGGTGCTCAACCTTTTTCATTGTTGAAAAATTTGTGACTGACGATCTGCGATCAGCTACTGCTTCTTAAATAGACGAGGCAGGAGCGTGTGGCTGCAGGTCCTTACTTGTCATAATTTGTCCTAACACCCCCACAAACAGCCATCCCTCTTCCTCTGTTTTGCCCTACCGATTCGCAAAACTTATTGACCGCCCCTCGTATTCTCCCGAAACAGTGCTTCTTTAGTCCGAACCGTATGCCTCGGCTCAGATTAAAAACAAAACACCTGCTCATGATTAATGAAACGAAATCAAATCATTTATCAAAAATTGTTTTCTGTTAAATGAAAATGAAAAAGAATTTCGCCGAGGGAATATCAAAGGTGCAGTGGGAAACTATATGTGAGCGAAATAGAAACAAATGGGATAAATAATGTAAACTTACAATAGTAAGAAAGCGTCCTTTTAATTTTATTTAAAAACAAAACAAATAGAGAACAACGAATGTTTCTCCCCTCGTATGGTTTTTAAAGGCTATTCGTAAACAAAATTTTAAAGTTGAGGGGGTGGTGGGAGTACACAGAATAGAAACCCTAAGCTGTTTGGAAACTCAGAATGAGAAAATAAATGTTCATCTCTCATCTAACATTTCAGGTTGGATAAGTCCCAAAACTTCTAGGAAAAACAAGTAGCACGAAATCAGATAATACATATAAACTTAATTAGCGGTTAGGTTTAATAATAAGATACGGTATAATATAAGTAGCCAAAATTTGTGTATGACCATTAGGATTATTCTGAATTAAAATAATTTCGCGATCACAAGAAAAATGCCAACTAAGCCATATCTTTTTAAAAGCTCAAGCAGATTTCTCGTCATGAGTCAATTTTAGAAACCATCAAGTTTGAAGAGGTTGAAACTAAAGTTGGTTTCCTCAGTAGCGTCTCATTCCCCCCCCCCGCCCCCAAAAAACAACAACATCACATTTGATTCTGCAAAGAAGGGAAAACTTTCAAAAACAAAACCTCAAAACTGTTTTGGTTTTATAAATTTCCACAATTTTAATTGACGTTGCAGAGAGGGCCTAAGGGCCTATCCCTTTTCCTTATGTACATAGTTCTGGAGTTACGGCGCGTCATTTACGCCCTACTCTAGGCGATTATTTGTTAGATTATTTTTATCTTATTTAACTGATACTCTTTTTTTCTTTTTCCCTCGTTATTATAAATATATTCTTTCAAGCTTTTTAAGTTTATTCCTTACAGTCTTTTTCCATTCAAACAAAGCGAAAAAGTGTTGCTCAAAAAGTGGCTATTTTCCTTTTCAAGTTTATCATTCCTGTGCTTCCCATTTGGAAGAGCAAGAGCCATAAAAATGTAATCAGAAATAGTAATAAAAGATGAATGATTTTTTTTTTCCTTCATGCTTCCATCTCCCATTTTCCAAGGAGAGATTTGGGATCGTTCATAGAAAGGCAATTTCGAATGCCATTTTACAGCTCAGGCCAAAATGTGTTGAACGTAGGTTTCATTTCTGTTGCATTCGTCGGTCCATTTTACTGTAAGAAGTCGCCAAAGAGTCAAATAGGGGGGTTATAAAAGGCCATCGGGAGGAGAAAAAAAGGAGGTAAATAGGTATAAAGGACTAATACCAAAATAGGTCAAAGACAAACATGAGATAAACCGCGTAAATGAAAATAATTTCGTTTAATTGACATTATTTTCAAGGAATTAATATTGGATTTAAAATCGATAATATTTAAATCCTGTAAGCTGATTAGTCTAAAGCCACAAATTAATGAGTTGACATTTAATCTTATGTAAGCTGCTTACAAAATATTTTAATTAATTGCTGGTTACTCCCCCAAAAGCTGCATTTTAAGGCCAGGATCATATACTACCCCAGGGGCAGATGGCCAGAGCGTGTGGTAAAGCAGATGGTATTTATTCGAGTTCAGTGTTTCTTAACCTTTGATGTCTTATACACCTTCTTTTAATCATAAGTCAGAATGTCATTCCTACCTTTCGGAGATTATCTATCTTCAATAATACTTACCAAATGATATAACAAATATAAATTGAATATTTTATAATAAAAGTGTAAAATAAATAAATTAAGATTGCAATATGAATGAAATGAGATGTCCTGTTTTATTTATAAACTGTAGAATGGTAAGTATAGAAAGATCGATCTGTAAAACAATTCTCCTCTAGCTGGAAACCCCAGCTTGAGTTAGTAAATATATGGTATTACTGTTATATGCTAATTTAAATTCGATATAAAAATAAAACAATAATTTCCAGGAAACCTAATAAAATAAGAATGAAAATAAAAAAAAACAAGACTGCTCGGTCATACATGAAAACATTAGTTAAATAAATAACGAATTGCCCACCCAAATCATTGAATGAGACAACTTTCTTTCTTAAAACGTGTTTTTAGGTGACAGAATCATCAAAAGACTATTAAAAAATTATATGAAATATTTTCCAAATAAAAATAACCTTCAGTAAAACCTTAGTACTTTAATTTTATACTCTATTCTTAGTGGTTTCGTTACCAATCGTCATTTAGGTTTGGGGTATTAAGCTTGGGTTTAATCTTCTAAGATGAATAAGCCGAGTCAGCATGTTCATAAATATGCCTAGAATTTCTGAAAATCATCGTATCTCGTGGCGTGATTTTCCTACTCACCTAAGAAATTTTTTTATCAAAGGGCGGAATCCCACAGCATTTACAAGTGCAATTATTTTATAAAAGATCCTTAGTAAAAGGGTAATTAAAGATATGCCTAAAAATCCTCCGCTTTTTTTGTTGTTTACAATATATTCAAAAATATGTCGCTAACCTCTTCGATGATGTTGAATTTATTTCGTGTTCCGGACATTATGTACACATAGATTGATGAGTTTTGTTAAAGGAGATTCTGATATCCATTATATGTTTCAATTTTACTCGTTTTCATTTGTTTCTTTTCACTCTTTTTATTATTATTTCTTTTTTTCGATACTGAGCGAGAGTTTCATAATTTGATTACATCATCTTACTTTTGCTGCGGATTAATTAAATCCTCTTGGCTTAAAGTGAGTCATTGAAGAAATAGAATACCTAAAGTTGCCTTAAGCTTGGAAAAGAAAGGGAAACTTATTCAGTCCTAACTCGGTATATTCAATTAAAGGATAAAGAATGAGGGGGTGGAAGAAAAAGAAGGAAAAACTACCAGAAAACCAAAAAGTTTAAAAAATTAAGGCCAATAATGAATGCGGTGCAAAACTTTTTCAACCCTAAAGACAGGAACAGAAACGACAACTAAAGATAAAGACAAATTGATACCGGAAAGAAAGTACGTTTGACTTGGGAGTATCTTGGCAGAGAAGAGGAATTAATGACCAAGTAAGTTCTGGTCGCTCCACCTAATGTTACCATGTGCGCAATAGCAGACTTCCGTCTGAACTTCCTGGCCTGTTTAGTTAATTCATATGTTCGTTATCTCATTTATTTACTTTATTTAATATTAAATGACACATTTGAATTATTTAAAGGTCACAATGTAAACTGAGATTCAATATGTGATCCTTTTGGGGAGGTTTTATCATAAAGAACATTTCCTTGGGTCATAGCTTACCTTAAATTCTAAAAATAATTCAAGAACCTGTTTTATGACCATTTTTAAAGCTAGCAACTCTCTGAACCAAAGCAAAACTCATATAATCTAATAATTCACATTTCTAACGAAAGGGTAATATTTGCTAGATGAAATCTCTGGAAACATAATACGATTTTATTGCTCCATTTCAATATACGAATATCATATATTGACAGTTCTTTAAATCCTTATGCCTTTCTTATTCCCTTTCTCGTAATTCAGAGCAACACTAAAACTGCCTTGATACTGCATTTTCCTTAAACTTAAAATTCAATATGAAAATTCAAACCATCTTAGTTTTGGGGGGGACCACTCATCACCAATTAATGGATTTTAGGACCTAAATAATTTGTTGGATTCGCCTTCCTCAATCAGCGAAGGCATTGACTGACACAGAATGAGAGAAGGACGTTCAAAATACACTGGAAAATGCACGATTTGCGATTGATTTTTGGATCTTTATTATTAAAAATCTAAACGGTGAGTAGGAATGAGTGATTTGAAAGAGCTAAGACATTTAAATATATAAATGAAACTCAGAATACACAAAATAATTTATTGACACTAATTTCTACAGCAAAGGTGGTAGGAACTATTTCAAGACTAGTTATATTATTGTAATGCAATGATAATCATTTATTAACAGAAGGGAAGCGCTTTATTATGAAAAGCACAGTATGAAGAAAAATCGGTGACCTTGGAGTCTTCTCAACGAAGTGATTTAGGAAAGAGAGAAAGTGAGAGAGTGAGAGTGTGAGAGAAAGTGAGAGAGTGAGAGTGTGAGAGGAAGATGACCGTTCCCTCGAGATGGAAAATATTACCGATCTGCGCCTCGGCGGAGCTGCGATTATCTTCTCTGCGAGAAGATTTTGTGTATTGTTTATGCAAAGGTTTAGCAACTTGTTTCTCTCCTTCGCACTCGCTTGCAAAGATTTTACTCAACTTAGATGGTTCGATACTTTAACAATACGTTGGAATATTGTTTCCATGTAGATATGAGACTGAACTGAAGTGAAAGATATGAGGGTGACCACATTTTTCCCTTCTAAGGTCCCACGAGTTTATCGGGAAGCCAGCGCTGGCCCGAAAATTGTGTCGCAGGTAAACCTGCAACCAACAAGGAAATTAATTGATTCCTATGGGAGGTAGTTTTGGTCGCTCTGCTTCACTAAAGTTTCACTAAATTCAAACTTAAATAACTAAGTCAAATATAATTGGATATAAATGGAAATTCAGATAATACTCATATGTAGTCTGTATTATCTCTGAAAATTTTAAAAATATAACTATAATAGTATTACTACAATAAAAAAATAACAAATAATATTTCAACCTTCTTGGTCACATACAGCCATTAATTGCGTTTAAAGGAAAAATACAGTTTCTGATATCAGATAGAGTTATATTATCCGATGCAAGAATTATATTTTCCTTAAGTTCAGATTTACGAAAATGATTTATTCTATGAGTGTAAACTTTTTCTTTAAGTAAATTCCTTATGGAATTGTCCATAGGTTTGCAGTCAGGCAATCGATGAAACCATTCATTCTTTTTGATAAAATGACGACAATTTTCATCTAAAAAATTTCTGTATTCTTTTGCTAGTATGAAAGGGAGCAGCATCTTGCTGGAAAATGTTATCTCGTTTAAGATAGAACTGATGGCAATTAGGATGAAGGCGGATAGATAGAAAAGTTTACTGCAAATTTCTGAATTATCTTTAGATTTTTGTGTATCGATAAAATGGATCCTTGTTGTACCATTCTATGACACTGCCGCAGAAACGATTGTTTTGTTTTGTTTGTTTGTTGTTTGCTAAATCTTGAATATTCCTGATCTTGACGAGTTTGCTGGATCTTCTTTTCTTTGACCCATAATCTCTTATATTAACTATTTCTTTCAAAATATCGATAAAATGGATCCTTGTTGTACCATTCTATGACACTCCCGCAGAAACGATTGTTTTGTTTTGTTTGTTTGTTGTTTGCTAAATCTTGAATATTCCTGATCATTGCGAGTTTGCTGGATCTTCTTTTTTTTGACCCATAATCTCTTATATTAACTATTTCTTTCGTGGGGATACACAAAATATCTTGTATCTTGAAGATCAATAGCGATAATAAAACAATTTACAACGTCTCTTTGTACGTTGTCTTACAGTAATACCAGGATGAGAAATGAGCATTCTTTAATAAGCTTTTTATTTTTTCTTTTTAAAATCCGTTAGACAAAAGAACGGGAAATACGTAATTCACTGGACATCTTCCTTTAGTATAGATGACTTCCGGGTTATTGCTGCTGAGATAAAACAAGTTCTTCTACCTCAATCATTTTATTCTCTCTTGTAGGAGTCTAATTATTTCCGCCACTATCTTTCTTTTGAGATATCGAACCCGAAGTATTTATCTTTTTAATTAAGTTATAAACATTTAAATGAGTCTAATTTCTATCTGTAAATTAACCAAAATTATATTTCCGTTCCATCTTTTTTCTTTAAATCATTCTTCTATTATAATTTTATCATTTAAAATTAACATCATTTTGATAGGGGTAAACTAAAAATTTATAAGTTTATATGATGACTGAAACTGAGAGAAAACAAGGTCTGCTAACCAAAAGGTCGCCTGCTCTCACCTATTCCCCTTGAGTCGACTTTGGTAATTATTTCATTCGAAAGAGAATGTAAAACAACAATAAACATTTCAAATTTCGTTAGAATTGGCAGAATAGTTTTGATGTTATTGCCAAAACAAAATAATTCCCGAGCTAACCTTGGAAGGACTTTGGAAATTATATCATTCGAAAGTAAATGTAAAACAACATAAGGGTTTCAAATTTCATTATAATCAGCCAAATAGTTACAATTCTATTACAAAAACAAAAAAAACGCAAAACGGGGACCGACCGACCGAGCAACAGAGTGAGATGTCGAGTCGCTCGCGCCTAAAAACAAAGCCAGTATAGGCTAATAGCCTCGGCATGTAGACTTTGTATTTCCTACGCACAAATTATCGCACGTTTCCTTGATTTTGAAGCAAATATTTGAGTGACTATATTATTTTTTTAATTGTACCAATACTATCATAATTATATTATTGATATTTTCAGATCTAATAAATAATACATATACGTTCTTAACAACAAACATTCACTTATATCCAATTACAGCACATTTTACAGAGTTATGCATGTTATAATTCAGTGAAGTTTTTGCTGGGCTACCATGTATATATATATATATATATATATATATATATATATATATATAGATAGATAGATAGAGAGAGAGAGAGAGAGCAAATACAAGTTATGTGGTTGAAAATAATCATCACACGGCTTTGGCTATATTTAACTTCTGCCTTTCAAAAACATTTCGAAGGCAAAAAGAGAGATGCAGAGACCTATTGCAGATTATATAACAATATAATATAAGAGAAGAGAAATTTGACGTAAATGAGTAACGAGACAAAAAAAGAGGTATTTTTTAATGGCAAACGAAAGGGATATTAGAAGACACAAAGATCAAGGAGAGCAAAGGACGGCACAATGAATGCAACCGATACCGAGAAGACAGAAGTAACGCCACGGGAAAAGTTTGAACTTTCCCGTAACTGTTCTTGATAACTAAGTGGTAGATAATCTGACCGGCAATCAGCGGATCAGGGTTCTATTCCTGGCCAGGAAAAGTCAATTTTTTTCCCCTGCCGTTATTTACGTCAAATTTCTCTTCTCGGGTAATATATATGATATATATATATATATATATATATATATATATATATATATATATTATATTTTCGTGGTATTGTAAGGGCCGAGTGATGGTTTGTTACGTACTTCAAAAACTCCTAAATTAGGTTTTCTCTAACAGTGCTATATTATTTTACGTTATTTAATCTTTGAGGATTTCTAGTGCCAAGAGCAGCGTTTCGAGAATTGAATTAAATACCTCTAAAAATATATATATATTTAATTACAACATAAAAAAGTGAAATCGAAAAAACAAACTAAACAGCTATGAATTAAATGAGTTTATGTGAGACTTACTAATTTAAACCAAATGAATATAAAGTAATGTTTGACCGAAAGCTACCGTAAATATTGGACGCTAATTGACACTCAAAAATAATCAAATTTCTTTACCTTTAAAACAACCACACATGAATCCGGCTGGAGACTGAACTTGGCCTTGAATTTTTATGTAGACAAAAAAATGTTTTTGCGGTTAGGCGCGTGCACGTGTTCACAGACACCCAGTTGTTTGACTAACGCGGAGACGAGCTTGAAGCAACAGGTGATTTCCGTGAGGGCGACGGAAGGCGTTAAGCCCTTTGTCTTACCAGATAATTTAAACAACGCGACCGTGAATGTATGTTTTTTTCAATCTTCGGGTTAATCTTGTAATGGTTCGCACTGATGAGCGATGAGCAAGCAGTGAATCCTCTAACGACTGGGGGTATTTGAAGGAGGTCACTTTGGGTATTCCTCAATGGCGAGGACTATCTTTGGTCTTTGTTGCAAACCAGGATAGGGGGTTTCTCTAACGAGAGATGATTGAAAGTGATCCTCAATACAAAAGCTAATTTCAGTATGACCACCAGGAACTGGCTCAGCGTGAGCTTCTTCTTTGTTCCTTTCGTTGGTTGCCGGGCACTGCGCCAGACTTCGTCAGGTCGATCACTAACTCGACCTTCCTCTTTCTTCTTCAGTTATCTGCCTATATACTTCACCAACCCACTGGAGGTAGGAGAAGGAGGGGGGTGGGGATGAAGTCTTAGGAATTAAGCCTCAATCCTCTAACGGATCTTCTCCGAGCGTCTTTCACTTAGCCCTAAAGGCATCTTCTGGCTTTGGGCCACCGCTCCTCTAATTTCGTCTAAGACGTGAAATTAGATACCAAATTTTAGGAGAAATAGTGCCAGTTTAACCAAAGTTAAGCTCGCCGGCCCATAAATTTGATGGTTTGTGCATCTCGTGGTTGGAGGAGGCCTTCTGGTGGTCCACGAGTCGAGTGGGGAGAGGGGATAGAGGGTAAGTAATCGGGTTACGCTGCCAAGCGCCAGGACGTTTTAGTGACCGAACAGGGCCTCTGTTTTTAAAGTGGGATAGCAATTTCCCTATATATATATATATATATATATATATATATATATATGAAATGAATAACTCACAAAGTAGCATGTGAGGTACACAATGAATGCAATGTCCGCGTCTTAAAAAAAAAAACTTTAATATTCCAGTTGTTTTTAAATACGAGTCAACTATAAAAGATATTCTAGATTACAATAATTGTAATAATATTGGGGTGTCTATTCGGTCGAATGTTCTGTTTGTCCAAGTAAATATTTTGGACAGACAGGAAAGCAATTATCTGTCCGTATTAATCAGCATAAAAACAATGTTAGGAGAGCTGTAAATAATAATGCGTTTTTTGTGCATATGTCCGAAAATAACTACTTAATTATTTGGAATTCAGCAAAATTTATTTTCCGCTCAAATGACTCAGTTAAAAGAAACCTTGTTGAATGTTCATGTATAAGTCCATTTAATAACTTTAAAATTTCCCCTGCCCTTTTAAAAATTGATGTTGTTAGGAAAAAATTAATTCTTAAAGAAATTAGTTTTGACTTATGTTCCTAATTTTTTTTTTGGGGGGGGAGCAATTTTCCTTTTATGGGCACCTGATTTGTCAATTTAATTATTGTATTGATTTTGTATTAACATTATTTTATTTCTCTTCCTCTCTCCTTGTTCCTCTCCCATATGTATCTGCTTAACTCTCGTGTCTCTCATCATCTCCCTCTTTAGACTATCGTTTTATCCGTTAATCGTTTCAAACCTTTTGGCTCTATTATTGACTCTTTCAGCCTCTCGGTTTGACCTTGCTACCTTAATTTACTTGTCCCTCTCCTAGTACTTAATTGGTGATTTCTTGTTTTATAGGCGGTCCTTTATCTTCTCTTACTAAATATTTTCTCTTGTATTTATCCTTGAGAATGAACTGAATAAAGTTCGGAAGTACTTAAAAGCACCTTTTTATTTTTCCTGCGGGACATTGCATGCATATATATATATATATATATATATATATATATATATATATATATATAATTGACAAAGCATGACATCCCTCCTTTGAGAGACCAAACGCTATCGGCCCGTGTTGTTAGCGCTCAAACTAGCACGCGCCCCCTACCCCTAAGCTTAAACATTTGATATGAGTATGTGTGGAGAGGTGATACACAGAAATAAGAGATAAGAGATCCTACTGGAGATAATTTAAAACGAAGATGATAATAAAATTAAGGATGGAAATTACTTATATAATCCAATAAGTTCGAATCCTTTTATTCATTGTTTATTGGGCAATTTTTTCCTACACGTGTAGAGAATCCAACGCGTAGAGGAACGATTTTGGATCTTATTCTCTGACAAAATAGGAAAGAAATTGATATTGGTGAAGCTCTGGTTCTGAGTACTCATAAAATACTAAGGTTTTGTTTTGATCTTTTATGCTCAAATAAAAACAAAAGTGTAAATGTGATGAATTTTAAAAAAGGAAATTGAAATTTAATTCCAGGGTAATTTGTAGCTGGATAACTTGGAAGGAGGTTTCTTTACAATAAGACATCATTTTATATGTTGGGGGAGGTTAAAGTTATTATATTACAATTTAAGTTAAATATATACGTCAGAATAACATAGAAATAGAAAACCTAGAAAACGAAATATTGAAGTCATGTTATAGTATTTTCCAAGTGGATCTTAGAACCTAAAGGATCATTCGATATCTCAATACATTAATTAGAGCATCAAAAGAGAATAGGAATCTATTTTGCCAGGATTTGTAATAAATTCCTCAAGGTCTTTTAATTTTTAGTAATATAGAGAGATAAATAGGTCCCTTTGAGATGGCACAATAGTTGATAGAGATGGGTAAATGGTGAAAAGTTCTAAATGGTTATTTCAGTCTTAAATTTATAAATGATCACTTTAGCTCAGATTATAAGAGTACTGACGTAAGGAGTGAAAATATCACTCTTTATTTAGAAGAAATTAAAAATTTTATCAAGGATATAAAACCTATTAAATTCCCGGTCTGATAATGTATAGGCTAGAATTTATCATCGAGGGATTGGATCATTGAAACTTGCCATAGAGTACATGTAATTTCTATAAGGTCACTTTCATACTGCGAAGCACCAAAGGACTGGAAACTGATGATGAAATTTCGTGTCGTTTTAACTCTTTTATATTCCTATTGGAGAATACATTGAATCCCTGAATCTTTACAATGAGACACGAGGGTGGTGGCTCAAGTCTTTACTTATCTACGGGACGTCCGAAAACAAACCTGATCTTAAATGAACCGATTAACTTAGCCTATCTCCCCTGCCCTCAAGTTAAAAATGGAATTAATTAAGTGAAATTAAATAAGAGACATGCGAATATTTTCCCAGATACCTCCTCTATGTATCACTGTGTGGTTACCATTGCTTCGATTCCCTTAGCTATTATGCCCCCTCCCCCTTAATTACATCGAGAGCATCGTTGCAGCCCCAGAATGGAGACGCAATGGAAGCATTAAGAGAAGATTGTCCTGTGCGAATACAATTATTTTAATGCGCCTCATTAGTAGATTTTCCTTCCGCTAAATTCTATTCAGACCTTTATTCTGACGAAGTCTTCTTTGTCTGATCAAACTTAATTATACTTTATTTAGAAGCTACCATCATAGAAACATCGGCAGTTCACATTTTAGGATAAAAGACCAAATATTTATGTATAAATATACAGGAGGCGGTGAGTAATTTTCCGTCTAACTTCAACATAAAAGATAATAACGCAGAGTTCAGTTACTTGTTAAAGCCTTAAAGGATTGTAAAATTCATTTTATTCATTGAAATCGCAGCCAGCATAAAACATGGCATCCAGACGGCGTCAGAACCTGAAGAAGGCCTTCTCGATGCTCCTCCTATTTAACTTAGTGAAATCTGTAGTGATCATGGATTTAAGCTCCACCTTGGTGGCGCACAGGGACTTGTTTATCTCACTCAACCACGCCCTTCACAGAAGATTCCAAGAGGTTGGAACTAGGGCAACATCAACTACTCAATGCACTTGATGTAGCCTTCCTGGAAGATAAACGAGTGTTTAACGTGGCCCTCGCTACTGACCACCCTAAACATCATGATGTGAACCGGGAACTTAGTCTTCATGACTCTTGATACATCTTTGTAGGACACGGCAAACTAGCGAGTTCAGCACCTCATCCTGGCAGAAATTCTTCTCGTCTTCAAAGGACCAAAAACACCACGCTTGAGGGGATGCTTTAGTTTCTTCACAAACTAGCATAACCTTCCTTATGTTTGTTCTTTATTCTCTGCTACAGAAGCTGGGTTTTCTCATCTTGTATGAATAACAGAGTATTTATTCATTCACTAGCTGCCAGAAAAGAGACTGACACTCCTTTGTCCCTGGCTATGGACGTCATTGATTTGCTGATATCGCTGTCAATGATGGCCTGAATCTGTATGACAAAGTTGTGGGTTCATTTGGTATCAGAGCGATTAGAGTTAAGGTTTTCCAGTTGCCGTACCCTCGTAATGACAACATGACACATTCAGCTCTTCCTTGTTCCTCGGCAACGTCCTCAGATTGACACTCAAGCACTCGTATATCTTCGCATTGGAGCACTATACATTCATTTCTGGTGGTATTAATGTGTTCAACATCGGAAGTTGAAGGAGAAAAAATACACGATGGAACGGAAATCAAACAAGGAAAATAAATTGGCTTACTGAGAACCAGTGCAAGGGCTTTTGAAGAACCCCAAACCAAGGGAAAGATATATAGAAATGAAAAATATATATACACTTTATTCAACTACTTCGACGTCCTACTATAGCTTAACGATTGATTATGCACTAAGCCTAGGTGTTTACAGAAAATTTTCATACCAAGCCTGGGTATCTACAGAATAATTATGCATACCTAATTTCACTCTACCCTTTGCACACGCTCTCACACTATTAATATATTTACAATTTGTTACTAATTCCAAGTTACCAAATTTCCAAAAAAGAAATGATTATACCGCTAACTAACAAATGGATAATTATAATAAATATCAACTTTGCAATCTACACTACCTATTTGTAATTATTTTCCCCTACAAAATATACTTAACCTAATTAATTAAAATTTAAAGGTCCCTTATTAGAATAAGTGTCATTCGACCCCTTACAAATACCCAGGAAAACTAATATGAGGTTGTATGTCTTTTTTTACCATCTTAGTATCAAATACTCATTTATAATTAGCAGCTAAATGTCAAATGAAATGCAAGAAAATACGACATTGATTTCGAACTAATTAGAAAGAAAGCAGAAATTAAAATAAAGCCGAGAAGCATTCAGGACACAAAAATTAGTATAGGACTATGTATACTCCTCGAATAATTGAGTACTCGATACTTTAAAGGCAAATTTGAATGTTAATTAGCATATATTTATATCTCATAATTTGGTAATTCCTGTATTTTATTGTTTTGTGACTTTACGGAGAGTCTATGAGCAAGTCATTTAATCTTTGGCTAGCGTTACTATTCAATTTTCGTTGACTGGAATTCTCCTCATAGGTTTGAAGTTATCACCAAAAAAGTTCAAAATGTTGTGGCCCAGAGTGGATTTTACTTCTTTTGTAGTATTATATTGCTTCTTTTTAATTTGTAAAAGATATTAATTTATTTAAGTTCTAAACCATAGTCGTCCTCTCCGTTTGTGTGTTTCTTGAGAGAGGATCGTAAAGAGAGGGTTGAAGGTATAGGAAGTGAAAATCAGTTGAAAGATATAAGTACGAGTGGACAAAAGATAAGACTAGTTGGGATGTTAGAAACTAGCAAGGCGTGCAACTCTCCTTAATCTTCTTTGATTACCTAGTAAAACGGTACCTTTATATTGTTCTTTATAACTAAAATGGCAGGAATCGAGTGCCATCTTTTTCGTCCTCAAACTAGATTTTGTTTTTTTGGAAACAATTGCGAAATTCGTCACTGCGGCAAACAGTATGAAGAAAACTGAAACACTCAAAATATTTCAGATTAATGAAATTTCAATTTGGGAACACAAGAGAAAAGGGGTTTCACAAAAGTCAATAGTTTGTTAACTAACAAAAGCAGTTTATAATTTAACTTTGAGCTATAATTATAAGGCTGCAAATCTTTGGCGTCTTTTGAAGAAAAACTGTATTATGAACAATTTGCAAGCAATTTCCTGCAGTTTACTCACTTCATTATGGTTCAGTATATCTTTTTATTTGTGATACAGCCAACAATCGCTGGCGACCTCATGTGGGTGACACATAGCAACCTCACCCCATTTGGGCCTACCTACCTGGCACGCACGGAGAAAGCACATCAATTGCCATTCACTGAATCTTTCACTCACTCGCCCCACTCCAAGTTTCAGCCTTCACAGCAACCTCCAAAAGAGGTATCCATTCTCCCAAGCTGCAAGTCTCTTGACTTGAGGCAACCAAGAAGAATTCTATTTGTAGACCTTCTCAATAAATATAAATTGCGAGCGCGTATACTAAACCAAACCCTCTATTGGTGCCCTATGAACGCTCTATTCGTTTCTCTGTTGAATATCCATTGATTTAGCTAAGATACGTCGCTAAATCATCAATTTGCCTTAAAATAATAGGGTAGGACATATGTATCCTGAGACAAATTACTCAACTCAATTCCTATGATTGATAAGGATATCGTTGTCAAATTATAGGTCCTAACTTTTAATAATTATTCGTCACTATTTTTAGGCGTAACTCGAGAATATGACCGAGCTAGATTCATTGATTGATGGAATTTCATGCATCTTAAATAGTTTCTGTACTAAAGCTAAAATTAAATACACTTGATATGTGTAGACAGAAAGCAAATTGCATTACATCAATGCGTTTTTATGGGACTTTTGAATTATCCTCATGCCATGTGGTAATAAAGAGGTGTTATCTACAGATCTACACCCTTTACATATTTCTTTCAAAGTAATTTTGCTTTATATTTTTTCTTGTCCTTTACTGTTTCCAAACCAAAAATTATTAGTCAAAACACATAAAAAAATTACTTACATATAGATATCTTAATTTGATTATTTAATAGGGTAGTTTATCATCTCTCTTTTACTTAATCCTTAACTCTCCATTAACTAGGTTCTGACACATGCTTATAAATATATTTAAGGAATTATTTAGTCATACGTTCTCATAAAATACTTCAGCTACTAACATAGAAAACGACAAGAGAAGGTTTATAGCTTGTTAATGGCTACAAGTGATTCGTGTAATTTACTTGTTCTTTGTAATTGGATATAATATAGTTCATCAGGAATTATTATATGTATAATTCGAGGAAAATATCCGTTATAAAATAAAATACCGTTAACGAACACATTCTTTGGACTTATGAGCCGAAAACGTAATAGCGATGAAAGAATACAAATTGAAGCGCGCCTCATTTCCTAAGATGACTCAGTTTATGGTACGTAAATAAATCCAATCTCTTGCATATATTAAGATTCTTTCAGAATCTTCAATTAATTAATTATTAAAATTAAGTTTATCTGGCTTTTATTCATGGATAAACTTGGATAAAAATATAGAGATAGGGATGGAGTAAGATCTTAAAGAATAGAAGTATTCTATGTTCTATAAGAATCGCTCCATAAGTACGTAGGCCTCTGAAACTTTTAAAAGGTGATTATAACCGTATATATACTAGTTGATTTCTGTAGAAGCCTATAAAAAATGGGTTTCAGTTTCTAAAAAAGAGGAAAATGCTCGGCCAACGAGAGAATTTAAATTCAATAGACAAAAATTGAAAGAAGGCACAGAGAAAAGAAATATAGGTATAATGAAAAGAAATAAAAGTAATATAACGTTTTAAAATGGCAAATACCATTATAGTACACCTATAAAATAAAAATGACAATCGAAATTATATATAAACGTCCATAAACATTTATATACAAAAACACCCCTCGCATAGATTTCAAACGATCACATGGAGAGTGTGAGGGTATGGAACGTACGTACTTGCATGCCGCCAGACAATCGTAGGAACGAAAGAAATTTGTCGTTTGAGTTGACCTTCGTCTCCTCTCTCTCTCTCCCACCCTCCCCCGACATTCTACCGCCCTCCTCCGCCTTCCCCTTGACCCAAGTCGTTATCCGTGCCCAACTTCCTCAACAGGCGACATGAAGTCTGACGAAAGAAGGCCTATCTCACAGAGAAGCCTAAATTCTATTTGCCTTCTTTATGGTACCATGGAAATTGTCCAGAAGGCGCTGCGATAAGCGAATTGTCGTAAATGGAATCCCTCCCTTGATTTCACACAATCCGCGGTATAAATGACAACGCCGTTCATCCCTCTGGAGAAGTGTCCCAAACCTACTCGCGTAACCCTCACGTTGAACGAGAGTCATTGCCGTAACGTATCGACTGCCAACGCGCCGCAGAGTTAACTTGGTCGCTGTCTCAAAGTTTTCGTGAGCCAAATCCCGCCCCGCAGAGTCTGTGACTAGAAGAATACGCTCTGTTACTCAACGTAACTTGAGGAAGAAAAAGGAACATCCAAATAGTTACTGGAAGTTACTATTTGTTAGTGTCACATTCAGTTAGGAGTGAACTAACCGGAACTTCAGTCAGCAGCCCCGAACCCGTCGTCTTATCCTCCCTCTCTCCAAGAACTCGTGTTAACGCCACCCAAATCACCCCGTCTTGACCTGAGTAGTCGTCTCTCCAATCCATCACAATTAATGGTAATCTGTAAACCCAGTGTCTCTCTATTCTTAAATTACCTATTTAATTAACAGTGATTGATACTCCCATTGAGTCATTATAAATCTAGACGCTTAACGTCAGTGTTATCCTCCCCTCCTGTTTTAAAGAGATTCAAGTGAGTCATTGCCTGATATTATTATTTATAATTGCTGTCAACCCAGACTAATCCGTGTTTAATATTTCATCCTTATTTACCTAAATGCTGGTTTAACTTTTACTACTAATTATTAATTTTGTGTAAAGTAAAGTTTATTTTTGTACGTACCCTTGGCAAGACTTTAATTAAGAATCCCTTCGGCTAATTTATTCAACCTGTATTATGCACTCTTAGAATTTAACAATCACAAACCGCCCCCCAGTAACAAGTGGGACTTTTATAGTGAAAATCCTGGCTACGGCACAACCCGCCACTACCTAGTTTTCGCACGTTCAGTAGGAATTAAAGCCTATATATATATATATATATATATATATATATATATATATATATAAATATATATATATATATATATATATATATATATATATATATGATCGTAGATTGAGTCATAGCGTCAATACCATCGACTTAAATAAAAGCGGTGTGTCCAGATCAAGGACTAGAATAATTATTGGACCAAACTATGAGCAATTCTACGACAGAGAGATTAATTCAAACTTTCACAGTGTCAGTCTTGGGAAACAGTTTTTTTGTACACTAATGTGTTACTTGGTATAGAGATTTTTTGTTTTACTTTGTGCTATAAAAATATGTATATATTATATATAAAATATATTTATAGCTTTAATTAATATTTTCGAATTTTAAGGTTTAAAATTAACTCTTTTTCCCAATATTTTTATTTGACTTTCATGTCCGAGACAACTCATAAAGATCTAAATACAAAAAAACATTCTTTCTTCAAACAAAGGTTTCCCAGCATTCGAGGTTATATTTTACGGGCTACTGTCTATGAAAATGGTAGTACTTAGTATAGGAACTTTATATATCTCTTTTTTACCTTGTCTCTTATGTCCATTTAAAATTCTCCATCTAGTCATAGTGTTACTTCTTTATATGCTCAAATTATGCTAAAGAGAAAGGAAATAAAATTGTAATTGCTTTCCTTTTCTCTTGTACTCTTTGCATCATTGGATTCTCGTGAGATTCTATAAACTTCCTCTTATGTATTATTTTATATTCTATTTGTTTTAGATTAGAACTTTTCAGAACTTTTGGTTTTGTTGCAGTTTAGACAAAAAAATAGCATTGTTGGCGTTTCGCATTTGATGGTTGTTACCCCGAGAATCGCGAGTAGACAGAAATAAGTTCCACTCGGGAGTATATTCTCGATCCTTTTATTTTAACTTATTGAAAGGAATAAACGACAACCTCTTTCAGTGAGCTTTGTGACAGTATATCTTGCCGTTGGTTACGTCATGTCCGGAAGGCTTGTACTCCAAAACGATCGGTTGTACTTTGCTCTTCCACATCGTCCCAAATCACTGAAATATTTGTATTCTACTTACATAAACTTAAGCTTTTCTCCCAGTGTTTCATTATCTGCCAAATCACTGTTTTCTCCTAAAATTCCCTCACATAACTTAATGAACGACTTACGAACACGAGCTGATAACTTATCTTAAAAGACAGAAACCTCAGGTTTGAATGAAGAAAAAACAAGATGAGGAACTATAGTGGATCAAATGAGTTTTGTTTAGAATATCATTTTCAGTGATTGCTTTATCTTCCTTTAAGCCTTTTGCTACTTTTTGAGCTGTAATTTTATCATAATACAGCTCAAATTGGTGTACTTTCTATGAGTGGCAATAACCTAGCAGTTGCGCCACTTTAAACCAACCAATCAATCAATCAATTACTCTCTATGATAGATGTTTATACATCTAAACCCTTTACCATATCAAGAGTGAGAGTCAAAATCATCACACATTTGTAGATCTTTATTCTTTTTATGCTTCATATAGAGGACCAATCAATTACCTTTACCCATTTTGCGTTGAGGGGGCGACACAATTTGTACTTATGGATCCTCGTTACATTTTTAATTGTACTGACAGGTATTATTAGTTTTTCTTGGTAGAAAATGTACCATTATACCTAATATACTCAGTTATATATGTTCTTCTATCAGTTCCTAGTTCCACAGTTCATAAGCCCTCGTTGGAACAAACAAGCTTCTTTCTGTATCTCCTCCACTCTTTTTAACCCTAGATTTTGTTTTGATTCATATTTTATCCTGTTTGTTCATCAATCTCACCTAACCTAACTTCAATCTTTAAAACGCAGCTTTTATCCCCTCTCAAATAAGCCGTTTAAAAACATTTATTAAGTTAGTTTTTTATTTTTGTAACAAGAAAACATACGAATGTAATTTGATAGATCTCTATAAAATCTCAGAGTGATTTCGTATATTCAGGTGATCACATTTGAATAGCCAACAAACATAACCAACAGCCTGCAGGTGAAAATTGATTAAAATGCTCATGTTCTGACATATGTAGTATATATGTAGATACGAAGACATTATTTTGTATATGATTCCCTCAAATCACGTCAATAACAAATTATTATGAAATTTTAATAGATTTTTCATGTAAGAAGGAGTAATTAGTTAAATTTGGTTCGTGTTATGAGTGAATAATCATAAATAAAGTGGGACCACTGCGGTGTAAGTGTAATCTTGTGAATCTCTTATTTTTTGTAAAGGTTTGTAATTTCTTATAACATTTAAACTAGTTCTAGATCAATTAACTATTTTAATATGCAACTTTTTGCCCGAATCTCAATCGTTTGGTGTAATAATAAAATTTTAAATGTTTAATTTTAACAATTGTCTTTTAGTCATTTTTATTACAGCACATAATTAAAATTTTAATCAGTCAATAAGAGCTTTAAATATATTTTACCAAAATTTAACAACCTCTTGATAAACTCAAGTGCCATAAACCTAAACATAATTAGAGTGTAAAATAGGATTATTTTCCTTTGTGGTGGTCGTTAAACATGGCTCATTGCTATGATCTTCTATTCATGAAATAAGAATTTATGGCTGCTTATTTCCTCAGCGAGTAACTTTATGGTCCTAAATGGGTGTTCATAATGATATCAACAGATACCCAATAATGAAACATTATGACTTCTTTCAAGATTCGTAGGTGGTGTTATGATGTCACTTATCTTTAAAGCCTGATTGAGAAATTACATGGCGTAGTCAGAAGCGGAGATTTGAAATAAAGTTATTTTTCGAAATAGTTGACTACACCAGAGAAGAAACTCTTACTTAACTAAAACCATCAAGGCATATAAACTAGGGAGAAAATGAAAAAAAGAACAATATGGAAAACAATAATGTGCAAAAACACAGAAATAGCGAAAAATAATCAAGAATGAAAGGATTATTTGCAGTCAACATATATACAAATCTGAACGCTGCCGCCGGGGCGAAGTATTCCAAATATCCATGATCAAATTTGCAAGAAGAGACCCAGAAGGAAAATTGTTTATATATATATATATATATATATATATATATATATATATATATATATATATATATATATATATATATATATATATATATATATATATTGTTTTTATTAAACTGGTTTACTACCTAATACCGCAAGACTACTCAATAAGTTTTATTTGGCACGGCGCGCTTCTAAGATGCGAGCTAAGTGATACACTAGACACTCTGCTCAGGTTGAAATGTAGGAATTTTACGGTTGTACCATAGGAGCTAGTTTCAATATCTCCCTATTTAACTACTCTCAATATTTAATTAATTGATTGTTATTCTCTTGTAAAATTAATACATAAGTAACTAAAGGGACGTTATCTGTATTTATCGACGATAATTGTAGAATAAACAAACATCTAATCGCATATGTGTATAAATCGTTAATTTGATACAATTTCAAAGTTTGACATTTGCTAGTTTGAAAATTGCATCTAAATTTTGTGGACCTTTTGTAACGAAAGTCAGTGGACTTTCCGCAGTCATACTTATTCGTCAACTTCCTTAGTAAGCGAGTCTCATTTCTCTGCCAGACAACGGAGACTTTAATATGCCAACACGAATTCAATTAAAATTTCACATTCTTTCTGATTGCTTTCTTTTTTCGGACTTTCATTTTATTGCATTTTTCCTACGAATTTCATTTGCCTAAATTAAAATGCACGGCGGATTACAATATAAGCTGACATGTTTCGTGCCTAAAATATGCTTCTTTTATAGTAGTTTTAAACGCTTTTTTCGGTGTTCTAACAATGGCAGACAATACCCAGCCAGAAGAAAGAGGGCGTTTCTAAAAGATGCTCTTTCTCCAATCATTTCGTTAAGTGGAGTCATTAGGAGATTATTAATATTCCACGCATTCATGCATTATTCATGAAAAAATGGAGTAGTTTATATTGAAGATAAATATTCTTATTGTTTGTTTACGTTTGTTTACAATGCTGTGTAATCATTTATTTCAGATTTTTATCACCGATTGTGCTGAAAAAAAAAATCGAGGGATTTTTTTTGTTTGCTTTGCATCTAAACTTTGAAAAAAAAGAGCAATCAATCACTTCCACACATTTGTAAACGAACACCCACACTTAGGAGATGAATATGTGTAAGCTGAATTAGACCGTATGTCCCGGATAGGGTTTAAGAAGTAAAAGAAGGCCTTATTTTTATTATAGTCGACATCTCAGTAGACCAAACTAATTTCAGAGAAAAAGTTAAGAATAAAACTGAATCACATGCGAGTTTTATTCTTATGATAAGGTTTTTTGAATAATAGTAGTATTATCAGCACTAATAATATTAAGTAATAGTATTTGAAACTAACAACTGAATATCAATGTGAGAATCCACTTAGAATGTTTATTTAAAGAGGTTTGCAATAAAACCGGTGATTAGTGAAAGAAGAAATTGTAGTAAAAAGTTAGGAAGTTAAGAGAAATAAAGGTAGGAAATTAGAAATGGTAATATAGAAATGATTCTATAGAGGTGGTAGCGGATATGATTCACCAGTTGGTTATCCTATAGTTATATATATATATATATATGCAAAAAAATCCCACAGAAAAATGAAAAACGGATTCCAAGTGCTTTCGAGCAATGCCCCGCCCATCTACAACGAAATGACCCAAAATAGAAAAATATGTAATATCAAAGATGGATGTGAAGTATAAAACCAAATAGATAAGGTCTTCTACTTCCGGAAAATTTCAACCTGTGCGCAAATAATGTAGACATTTATGTTTAGTCACATCCACTTTTGTAAAAAACTTTTCGTTATTACTTGGTAATGAACTGAACAAGTTTGAAAGTACTTGAAATCCGCCTTTCCTTTTCCTGTAGCATTTTTTGCATTTATTGCTCTACTCACGCGCTACTTTGTGGATTTTTCATATATATATATATATATATATATATATATATATATATATATATATAGAGAGAGAGAGAGAGAGAGAGAGAGAGAGAGAGAGAGAGAGAGAGAGAATATTAAACCACAATATATAAATCTGATTGATTCACGAACAGAATTAGTTTCGACTTTCGCCATTATCAAATGTATAATGAAAGGTATAATTTGAGACTCCAGTATATAAAGGCTGAAAATCAGACCAAACAAAATGAAAACAATAAAAATATAATGAAAGATATAAATATATGTACGGTTCGGGAGGCAACTTTTAATCCATAGGAATGAGCGATTTTGACGGTTTATAAATGGATTGGGCAACAGTGTTCGAGATATATTTGTTAAATTTATATTGTCCTTCAGAAATATTAAAGTTAATCAACCTTGCAAATAATAATTTATTCAGCAATCCCCTTTTCTATATAATTGTTTGATTTATAAATTATTCTGGCTTGATTAAATTCCATTCGATGGTCATAACTTTGCATATGGACGAAAAGGCAGAAAAAAGTGAGCCTATCCTGATATCTGCACCGTGTCCTTTAATCCTCTGACTAAAGTGACCCGAGTCACCAATGAAGGATTTATCACAATCTGTACAGGGGATTAAATATACACCTGCGTCTCAGTTAGTGGGACGAAGTTTGGTCAAAGACTTTTGGGGAGGTATGTAAGTATTTAATTGCTATATTCATGTTGTTTATGTTAGCATATGATTTTACATGGGGTAGAGCTGTGGCATATGGGAAGATTATACATTCTCTAAAGTTCTCATTTTGGGATGTGCTAATAGAATAACAGTTTTATGGGCCTTAAAATGGCATTTTTTAATGAAAAAAGGGGATATTTTAGCTCAAGAAAATTTCAAATAAGGTGATTGATTTCATCTTGAAGGAAAATTGGGTTACATGTTCTATAGGCTCAGGGGAATGGGGAAGAGAGAACGGGTATCTTGACTGATTTTTGTAATACAATGAAAATGAATGTATGTATGTATTTAAACGGTTGATTTTTACATCTAGAAACGGTAAGGAATTGTTCTGTTCCTATTCTACTTTGAATTTGATTGATGGGCGTAATGAGTTCTAGTTTTGGGGAATAGCTTCTGAGAAAGAGGGACGTTTCTTAGTTTTCCATAAAAAAATGCATAGAATAGGAGAATAATGATTCCCTATACTTAGGCCATATTTCTTTGCGGAAAACCTATCTTCAGTGGAACCTCTTATCTGATTCCAATATGTAGAAGATATCCTATCGGCATGGCCCTTAGATAACAACAATATAAACGATTTTTTCCGCAACTTGAACTCATTACACCCATTAATCAAATTAAAATTAGAATGGAAACTAACAATTCCTTACCGTTGTTAGATGTAAAAATCAACCGTTTAAATAATCGGATACAATAATCTGTCTATCATAAAACTATCAATTCAAATGCATACATACATTTCTTCCTATTGCATGTCAAATCTGTTAAGATATCTCTTTTTTTCTTCCCTATTCCTCCGAGCCTATAGAACATGTGACCGAATTTTCATTCAGGATGAAATCAACCCCCCCTACAATTTATCATTATTACTTACTCATCACTTTATTATTTACCATATAAAGTGAAACAAATAAGAAGTAAATAAAACTTCGATATCTCTTAATTATAAACTTACAAAGTTAAGTATATAACATGGAAAAGAGAAGAATCTTTTATATTAACTTCATTTTATTTTCGCGAGTAGAACAACCATGTACCCGAGTGGCGAAATCTCGCACAGAGATCTTCCTTTTTTAAATCACTAATTCTCATCGGATTATTTTTGTCTACTCAATTTTCCAAATACCCAAGAAAGAATAGACAATTAGGGACATATATGATAGACAGGAATAAGGGCTTAAGATATCCCAACATATATTTTATGTATGACAGGTAATGCCAACTTGTTGAAAACCAACAGCATCACCTGTAAAAAGTCATTTCTTCTGTGTTTGTAATTTTTATGGGAATCAAATTCATTGGGAAATAGACATTTTGTTTGCATCCTGCATTTAATTAACATTGTTATATCTTTAAAAAGAATATAGGAAGAATGAGTGAAACCAGATTTGGTACGAGGTTTGCTTTTACCGGTTTCGCCCTGTTTTACCTTCTTTAGAGTGTCATGAAACTATGAGATGGAATGAACAGACCCGCCGGCTTATATAAATCTCAGACACCCTTTTCTAATATTTGAGCTCGTCAAGAGGATCGAAACGTCAATAAAACGGAGCCTCGTACCACATGTGGTCTCTTATCATCTATCTTCCTTTGTTGTCGAAGACACTCATCAATACTTTAAAAAAAATAGCAAGATAGAAGCACAAAATTATCTCCCCTCTAGATAAAGTATGGGTCCATTACTACATAGGATGCCTGTTTCGTTTTTGAGAATGCTTGGATATTCAGGTCAAGATACGAAGTAGTAGATAAAGACACATGCTAGTTTTCCTTTTGGAAAGAGGAGCCATTGAATAAATTCTGAGAAAGAAAAATGAAAAAAGAAATTTCAACCTAACACGAAGACAATTTTGATTACAAATAAATTGTTCTCTGAGTATCCTTCAAAATTCACAGGAAAAGCACAAATTGGCTTCGTATATGTTGAATTTGTCTTATCAATTGTTTAAGGAATGTAAACAATGCAGGTTTCTTTTCGCAACTGCCTTATTTATTTTACTTGTTTGTCCTTCAACCCACACAACATCATAACCCAATATTGGAAAAATAATTCTCTCAGTAAAGGACGTTTTATCTTTTAGATTTTAATGATTTTTAATGTTTATTAATAGTTTATGCTTTTAAATACTGGCTGCGAGGACGCCCTATTAAAAATAATAAAATGAATCGAATTTCAATTTGCTAAGGTTGAAATTAACTCTACTGCAATTCATCATTGCATGGTTAATTATTGGTCATATTAATCAGACCAGAGTGAATCAGTAAAAGCGTACTCCTTGATAAAAAAAAACAACCTACAGCCTCACGAAACATCATAAAGTCGCGCAAAAACACAAAATAATTCTCTTGGAAACTTATAAGCCAGAAACTTGGCTTCACTTCCTCAATGATTAGCAAACACCTTTTTATTGTTGGCTCATTTTCACACATTTTTCGTACGTTTCTGACCGTAACCAAACAGTTTATAATTTTGGTAGGATCAAGTCTTCTGATTTGCAGTAAATATTTATTTTAAAATTTGAAATAAAGTCAACAAGGGCATTCACACAAGAAAGTTTTCGCAATAAGAAAGCAGAGAAGTTAGAGAAAGAGAAAATGTGTGAAAGAGAAGGCCAGAACAGAGTAAGTTATGTTATAGTCACTGACAAAGTAGTCACTTCTCTTAAATCTATCTACGTTTTACATAGAAACCCCCTTAAGAGAAGATAGATATCCTGAAATTGACTTATTATACCAATCTGGTTAATATAATAGTGAGCACCTACCTTCACACCTTATCTGGCAGGGCTGGGGGATGCTCCTTGTGCACACCAACCAAGGGACTCTATCCAATAGATCAACCTAACATCACTAAAAAGAAATGTATCAATTTGGTTTGAAGGTGGTTGGGTTTGAAGGTACGCATTGATATACTAATCGCAGAGCATCACTGCATACAGTGTAGTTTTCTTCATTATTATTATTATTGTTATTATTATTAATATTATTATTGTTATTATCATCATTCCAAAAGAAATTCTTTTTGGTTTCCTTCTCATTAAACTCCTTTTCTCTTGATACTCGTCCGACTATAAAGGAAGTTCTGCCACTTTGATATCAGTAAGTCCTGACTCACTTGGGAAGTGGGAAGAAAACAATAAAATTTTATAGAGCAACACTGACATTTATTCCTTAAAATAAAGTCAATAATTCTCTACGATCTTCTTCTAGCGATCAACTAGGATCAGAATCTGTCCCAGATACCAGCCAGCTTTGAATCCTAAAACTGTAAACAAGCTTCCGCTTTCTAAGTGAGTCAGGACTTTCTGGCCAACCATATAAATGGAGACAATTTATCCCTTGTTAACTTTGGAGTTTGAATGTTGAGGGCAATTTCCGTGTCTTTCTTCTCTCTTAGAGTTCTACTATATAATGACAGGCTCTAGATACTCCTATTCCTTCTCCTCGCGTCCATGAAGAAGAGATCAACAATTCCATTGCTTGCATCGTGTTTTTGTTTTGAGATGTTTTCGCCACTATCAACAATTCCATTGCTTGCATCGTGTTTTTGTTTTGAGATGTTTTCGCCACTTTGGTGAATTTCATAAAACACAAAAAATTTATGTAAATGGTATTTCAAAGTCCCTATTAATAAATAAGAATATTTGTTTGTGGGATTTTTTTAATGGGATATTTTATCATAATAACGGCACTTATATTCTCTGCTGTTTTCTGAAATTATTGATAGGCATTAGTTTTATTAATTTATCAATGGCGAAAATTCGAAGCTCTACAAACGAGTAGTACTTATCTTTATTCTTCTCAGAATATATTTCTTTTTAACAAACCACTCAACACCGGATACCTATTTACTTCCATTTGTACTAGGATTAACCTGACCTAACATTTTATTGTACCTAAACTAACAATCTAACTCAGTCAGGCCTGATCTTAATTAAAATAACTCAACCCATCTTACAGTAGATCAATCTAAATCCCTCAGTAACAATTATCAGTTACCATTCTTCTCTCTGGTTGTTATGGTCGTTTATGTTTTTTAATTCCCCGATTTACCTTGTTTATTTTTTACGGGACATCTATTTTTATTATACTATCCATAATATCACATTTGTCTATTCCTGGTTATTTTTAGTACCGTGGTAATTACCCGAAGAATAATAATTGGGAATATATAAAGATAATACCTTTTTAAATAGCTTTTCCTAGAAACTTATACGATTTTGATTTCGAGTTTTTACATAATAAAACCTAAGAAAGAAAATGGAAAAATCGTAACGTTTTTCATTAATTTCTCTCCATTTTACGTTCAAAGGGCTTCCTTTACGTATTTGGAATCCTTTGTTTCTTTGTTTCACGGCCATTTTTGGAGACGGGATTAGTCCCGTCTGTAACGCGTCATTTCGCCGTGATTTCATAAGAGAAAGATGCCTGATCTTCCCATTTAAAAGGTCCGTAATTTGTTCTGCGAGCTACGACCGAGCAGAGGGAAAAAGGCCACATTCAAGTTGACTTAAATCTCATTGGACGGGGTTAGTTCCTGGATGGATGTCAAGATCTAGGTCTACTTTCGACTGTAAGTTCACAATGAGATACGCATTAGAGGGTACGGAGTAGTTGTAGAAACTGTACCAATACGTTCTTATTAAAATTAAAAGGAAATCAAAGCGGTCATCTCAACCGGAAATAGTTCAAAAAGTGGTGAGTGAAAAGATGGGGATGGTAGGATAAATAAAAATATGATGAAGATTAAAAATAATACTTAGGACCTTAAAAACTGGGTGGGGCGAATTTACAAAATTTGACCCAGTTCTTCCCGAAAAATGGCGAAGAGATGGTGGCTTATTTGGCCCAATATGGAGTTAATCTTATTTGATATATAACCTTCCATGTCCCTTTATTTTCTTACCTCCTCTACACCTTTTCAACATATACCCCTACCTCTCTTCACCATGTATCCCCATAACTTATAACTGTACTCCACAATGATTACTTACCTTCTATTTCCTCTCTCAAGAGGTCATCTCCTTACTCGAATCTCTTCCACAACACTTAATCGATTGGCGTTTCCTGGGAGAATTTGAGATTTAATTTTTTTTCGTCACCACTGACTTCGATTCAACATTTGCCTCAAGTCCTTGCCAATACTTGACATCTCACTCTTAAGATGCTCTCATTTTTTCACCCCTACACCTCGCTCCTCACTACCCAACATTCAAGCACCTGCAGGTTATTAATTTTCAAAAAAATTGCCCATTACGTTATTTCTTATGAAACCGGAGAGGAAGAAAATTTCTCGTTTATTTGGAAGTCCAGAAAGAAATGTCGTAATTTCGTTGAGGCACGGCAGCTTTTCCCTCGCTCGTGACTGCCAACCGAGATGATAAAATAAAAATAAATCATCTTGAGCAATGAAATAAAAAGAATTTAACAAAATTGCCTTCTTAAATCAAGAGGTTTTATTTGTTTGTTGCTAAAAAGTTGGAAATTAATCGTTCTTCTTCACGGACGCTAAATTGATCTTCTCTGCGACTCATATGGCCATGACATAAAAGGTCTTTCACCTCATACCTTTCCTTCCTTTCCATTACTTTTCTTTTCTTTCCGAATTTGATATTTAGAGTCAAAGATTCCTATTGCGAACCATACAAAGGTTCATATCTATGTAGTTTTAGCACCCCCCCCACATACATCAACACTATATAGATAAGATTTTATTATTAAAATTTATTAATACTTGTTTGAGTTTGTTTTTTGTAAATTAATGGTGGTAATTAATCATTCTTAGATACATCTATAACTTTAAGAATATATTACAAAGTTATTTAAGGAACTAAAACGTAAAATATAGATAAGAAACACATTGGGAGAAGATAAAATAATTTATGAACATCTCAACCCAGAGTTTAATATTGTTAATGAATTACTGAAAGAATTGCCAATGCCTGAAACTATTAGATAACATATTGGCATGGTATATAGCGTAGGAACAAAGATAGAATAATATGAAGGATACAAACAGGAAAGAACCTGAAGTAAATGAAGGTATTACATGTTTCAAAATGGTAAACCGAGTGAACCAAATAAAATTTGGCCTGAGTTCTTCAAATCAGTGGTTGAGAGTACGAACTGCACAAAAACAGTACCAAATCTTTTCTTGCGGTTCGATTTCTTTGAAGGCTTTGATGTTGACGTCAGGACCTTAAAACCTGGAAGAAATATACAGACTTTGGCAAAATGTAGGAATTCGGCAATTATATCATTCGAAAGAAAATTTAAAACAATATAAGTATTTCAAATTTAGTTAGAATCGGCTTAATAGTTACAACGTTATTACTAAAACAAACAAAAAGCAAAATTGGGGCCGACCGACAGACATAGTGAGATGTTGAGTCACTCGCGACTAGACTCACAAGCGAATAAAAACAAGCAAAATAATGAACTTCATTAGGTTTTACAACAGGTAGACGTATCGAAGATAAAACTTTTATGCTAAATTACTGCCTAAATGGAAGCTTTAGATTAAGAAAACCACTAATTATAACAACTATAGACTTTACAAAAGCGTATAAGTCTATAAAAAGAGAAAAGTAGGAAGAGCCTCTTTTATTCTAAGATACACTCCCAAATTCCTGACATCATTGTAAAGATATATGAAGTAGGTAGAACAAATATAAGAATAAATAAATATGCAAATGTTAAAAAGAGGAGGGATTTTGACATAAAGAAGGCCATAGCAGTGACCTTGTTTAACCTAATTACATATTAAATAATAGAAAATTTACAAGGTAGCAATATGGGTTTATTTATGAACGATAAATTCATTATTAATTTTTTTTACGATGAGTTTCTTCACATCTCTAAGGACATAAATGAAACAAAGCGGAACTTAAGAAACCTAGTTTAAATAGAAAGTTTTATGGACTTAAAACAAATAATCCCAAAGCAAGATCATAATCGTTAATATGAAAGAGCAGACGGAAATGATAAAAGATATAAATGTAGCAAGAGAACAAACACATACAGGTGTGATAATAAATAACAAAGGAAAATTGTTTGATTACTGAACAACAAAAAATGGTGCAAAAATTCGCAACTATGAGAAATAGGACTAAATATATAATAGCGAAAACCTGTGACAAATTAAATATAAGAAACAAATACTGGAAGAATCTAATTCTACTAGGCGCTTTATTAGCTACTAATGCAATAGACATCAATAAAAAACATTTAAAAGATATATATAATTTTATAATAAATAAAGGAGGAAAAGTGTTTGATAATCAAACCCAAAATAACGTGCAGAAATTCGAAAATATGACAAATATGTCTTATTACATAATAATGAAAACCTGTAACAATTAAATATCGAAAAAACATAATGGAAGAATCAAATTTCTCAGGACACTTTATTTGCTACTAATGTAATAGACATAAATAAAGGAGATATAAAAAGATATAGGTGTTTCAAATAGACCGACGACGGTAAGTTTTCTAAGAGAAGAAATTTGAACATTATTAGCGATAAAAAAAAAATCGAGATGATACCACACAAAAATTTCCATTACCCCCTAAAGCAGGTCATGATTGAAACAATGGAAACAAAAATAATGGATCAAAGATGTGGATAATTATTTAATTGGTTCACTAACCACCGTAACATTCATAGGAAACATAATCAAAGTTGAACTAATAAGCAAGGTTTATCAATGGGTTCCATATAGGAGGATAAAAAGCAATGGAAGGGTAGCAAAATTTACCTATATATAAAATGGTGAAAAGAAATAATGGGGGTACTGAAGAGAACCTAGATCAATACAATAGATATACAAAGTTATATAAAAGAGTGAGAGAAAATGACCAACAAATGTGCAGCATATGTGAAGATTTACGTAAGAGAAGACCTATAATTCTTTACCAGATATAGTAAATTTTTAAGAAAATTTAAAATATCGCAGCAACAATACATTTAAGACAAGAATATTTAACTGTAGCAATATTATTTAAAGTTAGGAGCTTGAAGTGAAATAGATTTGAGGAAAATTTTAAGGAGGAAAACTCTATTGGCAGCAGTACCAACAGTCATAAGAGGAAAGTAAAAAAGAGAAAAGTAAAAAATTGAAAGACTCCCTCTACAAAGGTAATCCACCAAGTTATCGGATATTTTCTTACTGGGAGATGAATCAGCTACCAAGACGTAGACATTTAGAGGCCTAACTACTAAGACGACAGCTCTCAACAAATTGTGTTGATTTTCTAGGGTTTGAGATAAAGTTTCGGCCAGTATTACCAGAACCTGCCACACTTTTTTGTTCTATGATGTTTTGCATAGGGTTGTGTGGCATTGATCACTTAACAATATTGATGCAACTTCCTTAGTTACACTCAGAAAATACGTATCTTATCATTTCTACACTTCAACAACATTCCCATAATTTTGTCGGTCACACCCATCCGTAAACTTCGCACACCTACCTTGACTTGATACTAGTATTACAATATAGACATTGTTGGCAGGACAAAATTCATATAAATACCTTCTACGATTTGAATGTTTTTAATCTTAGTTAATATATACAAAAACACTCAGCCAGGCTTAATCGTATGATGTAAACATCTTCCAAAACATTAGAAATAGACCACAAGTTTTCTTGGGTGTGGAGCAGTTGCAGGGTCACTAATAGAGCAGATGGTTATACAAACACGCTCACGATTAATATTATCTATTGATTTAGGTCAGGTTAGAATTCCTAATGGTTGTCTTAAGTCAGCGGGTTTGCAGTTCGAATGGATGGAGATCTTCTTGGAGGTTGTTGTGAAGGGTGGCATTTGGCGTGGAGCGATTTGTGTTCTATGAGTGACAATCGTCCGCCTTTCTGGTGCGTGTCAGATTAAGTAGGCTCGAGTGGCATAAAGTTGCAAGGGGTCACCATCATGGGGATGCCAACTAGCGCTGGCTGTGCAAGATGGATGTAGCCTGTATATATCCAACTCCTGGCTGAGTAATTGAGATATCCTAAAGAGCTCATCGCCCTAAGATCATGTATTCTTATATCCGTAGACAGAATTATGATATGATATAAGGCTATACTAATGCTGCTTATCTCACTTCAATAATTACTCCTTCCTCAGCCCAATTAGTCGGTGTCATACGAGATCCTCTAAGTAGTAGGAATAACTTAACCAATATGATGAGCATAGCTTAACAAAGTTCTTCACACTGCAAGTAAACTTTATTCGTTGCTGTACAAAAGCAGGCTCTAAAGATGTTCACGTTCATCTGGTGTCTGCCCAACTCAGAAGTAATCTATTTTGTTTCACTTTCATTAACTTGACACTTTCTAAACCGTGTACAGGTAACCTTGGTCCGTAAGCGTACCAAGCGGCACACAAAAACCTAGTTTTTTTTGTGTGCGCATCCATGCGATGCCTCTGGGTAATCTGTTTTATCCGGAGCCGTTAGTTTTTGTCCTTTTTTAACCTTTCCATTGCAGTCTTAGATAAATGCTAAACATCTTTAAATAAAAAGATTTAGATTCTGACCAATAGGACCCGAGTTATTAAAGGTTAAATTCAGTGTAGTATATCTGCAACCACTTTAACTAAATCATGACGCCAATTTGACGTCACCTGTCCATGGTTAATGAATATAGTTCTCCCCTCCTCTCCAAAATGGCGGAGATTCTTTCTAGTTCCCCATTATAAGGTAAAATAGGACTAACAATGAAGCCTCACAAATGAGTGTCATGCTTCTTATGAACATGTTTATCAAAATGCACCGATCTGGGAAACGGGAAGACGCAGATTTTGTTTATTCCCAAAGGGCTGCGAAACACGAACTTTTATTGGCTAAATTTAAGATATAAATATTCTATCTATCCCCATGTACACACAAATAAACATCGGAACGAGTAAGATCCGCCCATACTGTATAATTGGGTAAGGGTGGGTCATGCCCACTGATTTCGACACATTAAATACCGTCTTGGGTAGACCTCAATGCAGTCAAGGATATTCAGACGGAAAATAAAAATCAATAAAGAACAATAAGAGAGTAGTAGTCTGTTTTCAAGGAATCTTATGCGTAGGGTAATCAAATGGTCCTCTTACTCAGCCTACTTCACTAAAATGAGGATAATATTCATATCGCATCTCTTTCACCTATCCATTTATGCCTCATACTCTTATTCATATTTATTTGGTTGCCTCTTGTTTAGCTTAAAACATTTACATGGTGATCACTTTTAGATGGTTGGGGCTTATTTTATTTTAGTACAACCATGAATCTAGCTGCTTATGGCTCGTTTGATTTTGGGATGAGCATCAACTTTAGTTTCTTAGAGCTTTTTTTTTATTTCGGTGACCAGGAAATTTGTTGCTTGGGACTGATTTTATTTTTCGTACGACCACAATTCTCGGTTAACAGAGGCGCCTTCAGGACTCTCACTTGTGAACTTGATTATTCTTAGAAAACGGCGGAGTCTAGCCAGTTGGATACAAGGCTTTCCATTTGATTGAAATTACACCACACTAGCCGTGGTTAGTCACCAGGTTGTGGCTCGATTAGACATAACTTTGTTCGGACTGCTATATGCTGCGGTGAATCGTGGTTTACTTTGAAACATAATCGTGTTAAACAAGCCTTGTTGAGTTTCAATAAATAAAATATCTCTTAACTTTGAATTGCTGAAAGACGATCAATGTTTAAGAACATTCGAGTACTAGTATTCTTTTCTTACAATTTTGTTGAGAGTTTCAGAATATGCTTTTCCACATCTATACTTCTCTCACGCCCGTTTATTACTTATGATTCGTAATTTCCACTTATGTTTGTATTATTCCCCATTATTAGCCATTAGAATAATTTCTTCTAAAAATCGAAACCTAACTCTCATCTAAAACTTTTTCCAGTCTACTACCCTTAAGCTGGCTTATTTCCTAATACACTTTTGTGGGATTACAACAATAACTCAGCTTAATTACCAGCAAATTGCCCTTAAAGGTTTGTACCCACATAATCAACATAATCCGTACATTTCTATGCTAAAATGCTTTGTTTTGAACTTTTTTACTTACTTAGTCAATATCACCCGTGCGTCTTTCTTCTAAGATGCAATCAACATATACACACTGTTAGAGCCAGACCAAACTTTATAAAATCTTACGATTTTTTGTCTGCAACATGTTTTACATACTTAATCTTTTGGTCGTACTTTATGGCAGCCCTATTCCTTCAGAAGAAAATAACTACATTGACTACCACTCGATTTTAAGAGTTCCTATGAGAATATATTTTCATATTTATGATGCACGAATATTCTTTAAATTTACCTGTATTTGTTGATGTGTTGGTTTTCATGTAACCTAGAAAGAACATGAATGTGTGCTCTCTATAGCTATTCCTCTCGGAAGACTTGCGTTATCATAATAGATAAAGAGAGGTAAGAAAGTTTCGAGGCCCTCTTTGTTGTTTGGATCGGAATTAGTCTCATCATTTGGCTAGTCTATTTATGTGCATATGATTCGCTTTTAGCCTTCCCAACATCACCACTTTCTTTAGGAATCTATTTGAATTTTTTTCTGAGAAAACTGATGGTTAGACACGTTGTTCATGCAAATTGGTAAATACACTCTTTCAGCACCAATCTGTACGATTGGTCAGAGCGAGTGTATCTTTTTGGATTCTTTCAATTCATTCGCTTTTATTATCCGGTCGGTCATTTTTCTCAATTTCCCCTACTGGATAAATCTTTTTTCGCTACATTGGGCCAATTTTTCTTTCAATTCTCAATGCAGATAGACATATTTGGTATCTGCATATCATCCAGGGGAATATGTATCAAAATATACTGTGGTGGTATTGCAAGGACCGAGTGGTGGTGTACGTACGTATAGGTTTGTTACGTACTTCAAAATGCCTTGATTACATTCCCTCTAAGAGTGCTTTATTATTATTATTATTATAACGTTATTTTAAACTGTGAGGGTTTCTAGTGCCATGCTTAGCATTTCGAGGATTGAATTAAATACTTCTAAGAAAATAGACCTCTAATGAAAACATGAACAAAAATGAAATCTAACAAAACAAACTACACAGTTATGAATTGAACGAGTTTAAGTAAGACTTACTAAATTACACAAATGAATATACAGTAATGGTTGACCCAAAGCTCACTTTAATATTGAACGTTAATTGGCCTTCAAAAAAAGATAATGGAATTTATTTACCTTTAAAAAACTAACCACAAGGGAATCTGGTTGGAGACTGACCTTATCCTCAATTTTTATGTAGACGCAAGAATGTTGTTTGCGGGCAGGCGCGTGGACGTTTTCACAGACCTTCCAGATGTTTGTGTGGCACGGAGATAGCTTTAAAGCCACAGATAAATTCGGTATGGGCGACGGATGTCGTTACGCACGTTATCTTGGTCAGATGATTTCATTAACGGGACGGGGGAAGTATGCTTCTTACAATATTCTGGTTAATCTTGGAATAATTTGCACTGACGTGCGATGAGCAAACGAGTGAATCCTTTGACGAATGGGGAGTGTTTGAGGAAGTTCACTTGGAGGTATTTCTCAATGGCTAGAACTATCCCTGAGTCTTGTTGTAAACCGGGATAGGGGGTTTCTCTGACAAGAGATAGTTGAGCTTGTTTCTTAATACCAGCTAACTTAAATTTTCGGTGTGACCACCAGGAACTGGCTCAGCATGAGCTTCTTCTGTGTTTCTTTCGTGGAGTTACCAGACACTGAGCTGGACTTCGTTGTCTTGATCGCAAACTCGATTTTTCTGAGACAAGATGCTAATTTTCGGTGTGACCATCAGGAACTGGCTCAGGATGAGCTTCTTCTGTGCCCCTTTCGTTGTTTACCTGAACTCTAACCGGACTTCGTTGTTTCGATGACTAACACGATATCTCCTGTTCTTCTGCAGTTATCAACATATATACTTCACCACCCCACTGGGGGTAGGGGAAGGAGGGGTGGATGAGATTTTCGGAATTAAGACTCCTTCTCTAACGGTTTTTCTCAGAGCGTCTCCTACTTAGCCCTAAAGGAACCTTCTGGCCTTTGGTCAACTCTTCTCTAATTTCGTCAATGAAGTGAAATTAAATACCCTCTCTTAGGGCGAATATTACCGGTTTAACTAATGTTAGGCTCGCCGGACCTGAAATGTGAAGATTAGTGCATTATGTGGTTGTTGTAGGCCTTTCTGGAGATCCTCGAGACGAGGATAGCGGGGTTGAGTTAAGTAATAGGGTTACGCCGCCAAAATTTCAGGACGTTGCGGTTACCGAACAAGGCCTCAGTTTTGAGGGTGGGATATCGATTTCCCTACATATACTAACGGCGGTTATACCAATAGATAGATTGCTAACCTATTCCTTATCCATACCAATTAAACTATTTCTAGATAAAATGAACATCTCTCAACTCCAAGAATATGTAAATACTTCCATTTCATCGAAGAAAGTAATGCTAACCAAGAACACAATCAAGGGATAGAACTTAGAAAAAGCACAAGGCCAATATCACTTTGGTCAGCGATCACAGATTTCCTTAGAGGACAAGAGGAAGAAAGCTAAATCAAGAAAGAAAAGACTTGAAGGATTAGTTGATAAGAGACGTGTAGAATGTGTTTTATCTGGATTAATATTTAAATAAATGGAGGGAATATGCGTTACAAAATCAGTAAGAAAGATAAGAAAATTTAGTAATAAAAAAGAACCAATGATAAGTAGTAATTTTGGAGAATAATAATCCAACACTATTTCACTATGGATAGAGGGTTTGGGGACATAAACAAGTATGACATCATTTTCAAAGGAGACAACGTAGTGAAGTGTGTAGATATTAGAACTATCTCCTTGGTACAACAGCCTCTACAGATGTTTGTTATTCCTTTAATTTTTATTTATTTAAAAAGTAAACAAAGAGAACACCTCGTCAGAAAGGTTTTTAACGGAGAGTTGTAATGGAAGCGGTGAAGTTATGGAAAATTATAATGTATGAAACCTACTACCTATCTCGTATATCTTAATACCAGAATACCTAGTATACTATAAATCAGGAAGGCCACAATTCTCCTAAACCTGATAGCTATTTTTCAACAGGTAACATCCATAAAACCGTAATGTACTTATCTTTACGTGGAAACAGAGCTAAAAGAAAACATTCTGGTCATTCAGCTATCTTATTCACATTAGAACCAAACACTTGGGTATCTTTTAGAGTGTGAGCCAGTTTAAATATCCTGCCATCATACTACTCTTCAATTAAGTCATTTATTCACCAGTAACTTCACTAGTACTATCAAATCCCAACCTAGAAAAAACAGTTTGGGGTATAAATGGCAATCACTGTTTTTAACTAGGGAGTAATTATTTAGCAAATAGTTTTCTCCTCAATCAATACTTTGAAACTTATTGCTGAAAAGCTCCAGGTTTTTAACCAATAATATTCGTATGTTGCTTAATATTGGATTATCGATATATCAACTCAAATGTTCAGGGAGTTCTGCATTTTTTATCAATTTTACTTGACTTTTCCCTTTTTTTATTTTTATTTCATTGGCATAACTGAGGCATTTGATTTACTCGTCCATCTGCGTCTTCAAAGATAATATTGATATAATTTTAACGAAGGTACCAGAAAGGTCTTTCGGAATATGATGGTATTTATTCCTTTTGGTTATCGTCTGAAATGGTTACCTCAATATTCTTTGACGAAAAAGATTATTATAGAGATTATTAACTTGAATGGATTAATTCTATAGATATCTTAATTAAAAAAAATACTTGATAGGATTATTAATCGGTTTAAAGTTTTCGGCCGCAAAAAAAATTATTGATGCTGATAATATTATTCTCGATTATTTTTAAAATCCGAAGTTAACCTGTATGATCCTTTATAGATGAAAGTTAAAAATTTAACTGCAGAATAAAACATCCTTCCAAGCTCATTGCTGTCTATAGATTTGTGTCAGCGCTGGTTTGTGTTATCTAGCATACAAGGCTAGAATAAAAAAGAAACTAGCGTTCGGTTTTTTTTTTCCTACAATCGGCAAAATGATTTCCCGACTGTTGAAACGGTTGTATGGCAGAGGAATTCCATATGGCAAATTACCGTGCCAAGTTTTTTTCAATAATAGGAGATAAATCCTATATTCATTTGGTAATATGAAAAGAGTTTCAGGGAAACAAACTACTCAAAATAATTATTGCGTGTTAATTGGTATGAATTTTTATTCTATTCCCGATATTCACAAAAAGGGCTAAAATAATGCTCAAAGGAATTCAGTGCTGTGCGTTCCTTTTGATCTCAACCAGACACTAATTAGAGGGTGATAGCAAAAGGCAATGGATTTACATCCTTAGAAAAGTGAATCCATGGAGGTGCAAATTATTTATAATTTTTAAAAGGTACTATCAGATGCATAACAAAATTCGAAACAAATAGAAGAGTGAAATCTTTTCCTGTAAAGTTGTTAAAAACTTGGGTTCAGGAACCATTTAGGTGATTTTTCAAAATGGGCTAACTTAGAATGAACACGAGTTTTTTGTTTATCATAACTTTTTATATCTTAGCTAGTTCTGCTCTTTGGAAACCCCTTTAATGGTGTATGGCTCTGGTCCCAGCTTTATGACAGGTTTCAGTCGCGATCATCTTTGATTTATTTGATTCTTCTATTATTTTCTCGTTCGTACGATCTCGATCAATTTGGTCCAATTGCTGATAAATAACAGCACGGATCACCGACTCCAGAATGATCTCAGCGAAAGGTTTCACTCCTTCAGGCGGAGCCAGTGTGTCCTTTTCTTCAATTTCGTTAGCAAGTCGCTGCGTATCTATTAGTTCAGTTAAAGAGCCTCGTCAAGCCGTTTATGGTGTCATTAGTATGGCTAACAACCTTGAAGGACTCTCAACCTTGTGTGCCCCTTGAAGGACTCTCAGGGAGAAACTTCCTTCCTTCGGGCTCCAAATTTAAGAAAAATAGAGCCTATACCATTGCCTTTAATATTAAGGCAGGAGCTTATAGGGATGGGCGAAACGGTCGTCTTTTGTTTTTCTCGATTCTCTTTTTTAAATTCTTATTGGGAATTTTAATGGGTTCGTGTTGTGTGGTGTAAGTATGGGCTGGAATCTTAGAGAGAATGCTTCCGTTGCTGATGAATTCTAGTCTGCAAATTAAAAACAACTTATCACAAAGTTATCACAAATTTACCGAGGTCAAGGTAAAAAGATGCTTCGTCGGTAGGAGATAGTTGATGACGAAGGATATTTGTCTAATTCACCTATCCTGACTCGACTATCATTGGAAATCTACGCACCTGAAATGGAACAGAACCCAAATAAATAATGCGGAAACCAGGCAATGGCTTTGCCACTTCCCTCTACGAGGGAAGCATGCGCTTCACTAGTAAGATTAAAACTTAAAATCTAAAAAAAAACAGCCATGGTTAAATTTTTATAAATTTTCTGAACTTCGCCAATTATAATAATTTTAAAAAGGAACTTGAAACTAAATTTCCTCCCTTTCAAAATATTACATTGTTAAAATATAAATTTATAGATAGAAAATATATAAAAATAAATTTTATGAACTTCACCATCTGTACTTCTTTGGGTTTTAAAAAGAATTCACAAAATTTTGATACTTATATTTATTTGTGAACTTCACCATTTTGTTTTTTGATATTAGAAAAAAATTATTAGAAATAACTTTGATAAAAAAACATAAGTCATAACCAAACTAAGATAAAATTATTATTCAAATACTCAAAAAATTCCCTTCTTAAATTATAGTTAGTGATGATGATGATGATGATGATGATGATGATGGTGATGGTGATGATTAGTGAAAAACATAATAAACAAATCAAATACGTAAGGTAATTATATTAAAAAAATGAAGCAAAGACGTATGTACACTAGACGTACCATCAAATGCCATAGATTGGACAGGAAATAGAAATAAGTTGAAATTCTCTGAAATGTTTCAGGCAGGGTAAAGGCTTAATTGAGAGACGTAGATTTAAATGAAAACTATTTTAGCCTAAGAAACGCTACAAAGACCTTAACACTAAAATAAGGAAAAATAATAAAGGCAACACTCGTATGTAGCGTATCTGAGTTGTCTTTTGAAGCAAGCGACGGTGGAATGTGTCCAAATACTCAAAGTGAGAGTTTCCTAGACTTCAAAGGACTCGGGTAGTCAGGTTACCAAAGTGCTGGAAATGTATTTGAGTTCCATTCGAAAAATTCCCTTCACGGGCTTTGTGATGGACGAATGAAAATTTGATCTCTGTGTAGCGCTAAGGAAGGAGTTGAAATAACTGATGTCTACGTGTATGGTAAACTAAAGCGCGCAGCATACCTAAGAAATAGGTAAGAAATAGATGGAATATTTTCACAATCGATTTTTCTTATAGAAATTCCGCGTCTAACACGACATCTAAAAGTTCTTTGGATGAATTGAAATAGTTTTTTTAAGGTGTAAAAAAAAAAAAATTTAGCGAAACATTCAAAGAAATTTCAGAACTATTTTTATATTATGAGCAAAATATTCACAGAAATATCAAGTATTAAATAAAATTGGTAAAAAATTATCTTTGAGGATAAATTGCGTATACAGAAGAAAGTTGGGTTTAAATATTTACATTAGTCATTAATATTTTTTCGAGTTAAGAAATTAAACCTATCGAAATTTGGGGCCAGTTTGGGGAGGGGAAGGATTACCGTGGATAACGAATATCAATATGTTTCATAATACCTCTTTATCACCAAGTAATAAAACCTCTGTAGGAGCGGAGAGACGTTACCTCATTACATATAGCTACATAACTCTTTGCCTCCTTTTGGGGGGAATTCCTCCATATTTTCTAACAAATACTCTTATTCTGACATGTTCCTCTCAATGGTTGGGAGACCACCCAAATTTCCAACACGCTAGTACTCGGGTAAAATATTAGGACCAAACCTAGTAGCCCATAACCTGTGCATAGGTATAAGATATCTACCAAAACAGCCTATCTTTTAAAAGAATAAGTAAAAATCAATTTCGGGAGGGAAAATTTAATAGGCCTTGATGGATAAACATGCAAAATAGGCCTGATTAGGTGGTATAATCTGTAACCAAAACAACCATGAGAGGTAAAAATAATAATACCGTTTTTGAAGTAAGAGTGGACTTATCAATAACATTTGATTTCTATAAAATAGGATTTATGTTGTTAGATAAAAATTACATTCAGGTTTTATTTCTTTATGAAAATTTATTCTTTATTTATCACAGGGTGACTAATTATGGACAAATGAAAGCTCATTGAATGGGTTATTAATGATGATAAAAACAAGCCCACTCATATTTTGAAATATTTACTTATTTGTAGCTTTTTTTAACTTACATGCATCACCATTTAAATTATCTTAGTAATGCTTACCAAACAATATCGAGAATTGCATAAATAATTCAGTTTATTGACTACATGGCAAATGCGAAGGTTCCGGGTATATCTGAATTTGGAGAACACAATCACATATATTTTGAAGTCAGAAAGTCTTACCCAAAATATATCATCCCATATTCTTTATATTATATAATATAATATCTAATCCCTTTAGTGCATTTGCCCTATTTATTTCGCATTTGACTCATTTGATATCCATTCATCTTGAATCGGAGTAACCAGTCCTATTGCCTCTGTAGCAATCACTGAAGGAGCGAAAATTCTACATACAACCTTTTAACTTCAATAATGCCTTGAGTCTAGCCATAAAACGCAACTATTTCCAGGAAAGTGAGCCTATACGACTGGTATTAATCTTTGCTTGTGCGGTAAATGCTCATAAATGTCTAATTAGTAAATAAGGATCGTAAAAATAACTTTTTACTACTTCATATATAATTATAACAGGAAAATTCACGTATGTTAAATTATGAGATTAGAGGTAAGTTTGGTAAAAGTGAAATGATATTTTAGTTAGACTATGAGATTAGCATTCGATTTTGGGGTCGAATTAGTTTTGGGTTAATACATTGGTGCCAAAAGATATGGGATTAAAGCCTATTAAAGTAAGGGTGGTAAGCGTTACCGAGCTGTGACGTGATTTAAATCCCCAGACCTGTATCAATTGTGACCTGACATCTTGGAGCTCAGTGTAAACACCTGCTACGTAGTTCGTGGCTAAGAGTCGTAAATTATCGGAGTTTTATTTCTGAAACTGTGCGGATCTTCACAATCTCTGGATCTGTGGTATTACGTGCCATCCGAGAGTACCTCATAGAAGGCATTGTCGCCCACCATAGACAACATAGTGTTCCACCAAAGGTGCTTACGATCGTAACCAGAGGTGTATGGTTAGAATTATCTATGGTATCAGAAAAGAAATACTGGCACTAATCGCATCGCAAGCCTAGGTAGGGGGTAAGCGATGCATAAATCAGGTTTCTCCTACTAACGATCAAAATTTCACGTGCAGAATAAAGATGACTTACAAAAAATCATCGTTTTTAAATATAGAAATAAATTAGGTAGAGTATTCGATCAGGAATAAGTACGAGGGGCGGTCAATAAGTTTTGCAATTCGGATAAAAGGAAACGAGATATGAGGAAAAGTGTTTTATTATTTTTCAATATAACTACCTTCGACTTCAATGCACTTGCGCCACTTGTCCCTGAAATCTCCCGACTGCTATTCATTCCACTCCTGGACGGTAAGCTGGACATCTTCATCGTCCCCAAACAAGCGTCCACGCAGTGCAGCCTTGAGCTGGCGGAATAAAAAGTAGTCGCTAGGAGCCAGATTTAGACTGTAGGGAGGATGGTTGAGCTCCTCGAATCCACACTCGCACAGGGCATCTTGTGCAACTCTGCCCTTGTGGACTTTGACGAGGTAGGAGCGTGCGGCTGCAGGTCCTGACTTATCATAACTTGTCCTTACACCCCCACAAACAACCATCCCCCTTCCTCTGTTTTGCCCTACCGATTCGCAAAACTTATTGACCACCCCTCGTATATCTATCAGTTTAGATAACAAGCTGCCTCAAAACAATCCTTCAAAAGGATTATGATTCTCTTAACTTTGTCCCTGGCCATTTCCTCTGAATTAACACACGACGATCTGATGGGTATAGGCCCATCATAGTCTCCTTAAAACAAATAACTAAAGGGGCGGGGAGAGACGAGCCTCCTCTGCTCCTCCCAGTTAGCCCGGACTCGGTGGCAATTCCATCAAAAGCAAAAGCACTCTAGCTCTACATCAAAGGAGATGCTGGGGCGCTCCTAAACTTAAGGACCCCCATGGAAATAGTCAGAGCATTCATGGAGGCAGAACTCCGAGAAATGTTTGCCGTAGAGAGTGCTGAAGGAATGGTTACCTTCGAAGGCTTATACTGGAGGAGGTTTGGGTCAGCGCACGAACCTTTCCCACCTCCTGCTTTAAAACCTTTGGCTGGCCCGACTTTTCAAAGGGCCCTTTCTAGCCTTGGGAAGGGATGTGGGAGCCAAAACTTCCTTGTCAATGCCGTCGTTTCAGGTAGCCGAATTAGGAGGACCGGGGGATGGCCTCGTGACCACATTCGGGGAATGACCTCATGTGAGTTTAAAGACTCAGTGGAGGCAAGGAGGCACTCTGCTTTTTATGAGGGGGTCATAAAGGGGGCGATGGAGGTGGCCTTAGCTTTAGTCGGGCTGGGGTGCCAGCCACTATTGCCGACAACTTTAATAATGGAGGCGTCCGAGTGAGGTAAAGCCTGAAGAAGTGTTCCAACTGAGCTCGATTGCTACCATGCTAGTAGGGATGGCGAGGAGAGAGAAGCAGTGGCCACTTTCTTAACCTGAGATACGTATGAAGTCTCCAAGGTCATACAAGGCGCGACAGGAACAAATCCATTGCCTATCGAAAGGAGTTTCGATTCGCAGTCTGTACATCCATGCCTCGAGGAAGCAGGGTGTAGTTTGCTTCTAATCACAAACCCACTCTTACACAATACAGAGCATCATGTAAGGTCTTGGAGCAGTTAGGCCGTGTTTTTAGTTGGCCCGACATAGCACGTCTACATGTTCAATTCGTATGATGAAAGTGGTAGCAATGATAGCACCAACGCAGCAATAGTATGAATGCTTTGACGCTGTTGCGATATTGACTAGCTCACACCGACTCAGGTAGCCAATTACAATGAAAAGTGAAGAAGAGTGTCGGATTGAATCGTGATTCCTCTACGAGGGGCGGTCAATAAGTTTTGCGAATCGGTAGGGCAAAACAGAGGAAGGGGGATGGCTGTTCGTGGGGGTATTAGGACAAGTTATGATAAGTCAGGACCTGCAGCCGCACGCTCCTACCTCTTCTATTTAAGAAGCAGTAGCTGATCGCAGATCTTCAGTCACAAATATTTTAACAATGGAGAAGGTCAAGCACCGCGTAGTGATCAAATTTTTGACCAAGGAAGGCAAGAATGCAAAAGAGATCCATGAACGCATGGTTGCAGTGTACACCGACACCGCCCATTCCTATGCAACTATTGCTCGCTGGAATAGGGAGTTTCGCCATGGTCGTGAGTCCTTTGAAGATGACCCCCGTCCAGGACGCCCGTCAGACGTAACCAATGAGGACGATGTGGCCCATGTGGAGAGGATCATCCTCGAAAATGACGGGTGAAGGTCGAAGAAATCGAGCGAGAACTTGGAATTTCACATGGAAGTGTTATCAATATAATCCACGACAATTTAGCCATGCCCAAGGTCTCTGCCCGTTGGCTCCCTAGAAACCTCACGCCCCATGATCGACTTCAACGTCGTCAAAGTCCACAAGGCCAGAGTTGCACAAGCTGCCCTGCGCAAGTGCGGATTCGAGGAGCTCAACCATTACCCCCTACAGTCCAGATCTGGCCCCTAGCGACTACTATTTATTTCACCAGCTGAAGGCTTCACTGCGTGGAGGCTGGTTTGGGGATGATGAAGATGTCCAGCTTGCCGTCCAAGAGTGGATTGAACAGTAGTCGGGGGATTTCTGGTTGTCGGGAATTCGAAGCCTCAGGGACAAGTGGCGCAAGTGCATTGAAGTCGAGGGTAGTTATATTGAAAAATAATAAAACACTTTTCCTCATATCTCGTTTCCTTATATCCGAATTGCAAAACTAATTGACCGCCCCTCGTACCTATGATCATATCAGATGTTAGAACTTGATAGCCTCCTGGTCAGCCAGCTCTTTTGTGATAACTTCCAAGAAGAAATCAAGGAATTCCATCGCCTAGACTCCTCCCTTCAAGTTTTTGATGCAATAGGGCGCTATTGCCTGCACAGGCGAACCATAGACTATCTCTAAAGACTCACAATGGCCACCTGAGCAGAGTCAGTTACATCACCCGAAGGTGCACGTCCAAGAAAGGGCAACCGCCTGTTCCCTACCGAGAAAAGTAGCTAATCCTGCAATGATGGAACATGCATCATTTGAAAATTATTTTCGTATCAGTAGAGCAAATTTTAAAGAAGCGTTTAAAGCTAGCTGACACGAAGAGGCCGTGTAACCTCTCGATGAGGAATTCGGTCATCACAGAGGCCTGTTCAGCTGCCAAGGTGTCAAGTGACATGTACGTCCAGAGAAACATCCGGGAAGAAGAGGAACTAATAGTCTAATTAGAATTATTTTAATTTGAGGGAATATTCCCTAACCTTACTTAACATAGCGTAACATAACTTAACCAAACCTACGCTTTACTATCCTAACTCAACGTAATTTACCCTAACGCAACGTAATCTAACCTAACTTAGCCTAATCTAATTTAACAAAACCTAACCTAAAATAAGTTACCCTAACTTAATCTAACCTAAGCGAACATAACAAAAACTAACTTGACCAAATCTAACCTAATTTAACCTAAACTAATTTAAAATGATCTAATTTAAAAGAAAGCGAAACCTAAACTAAGCTAACATAAAATAACATAACATAACTTAACCTAAATAAATTTAATCTAACCTAACCTAACCCAACTTAACCTAACATAACCAAACATAAACAAACCTAACTTAACATAACATAACCTAACCTAGCTAAAAATAACTTAACTAAACCTAACCTCAAGGAACCTAACCCAACGTAACCTAGCCTAACCTAAACCTAACGTAACCTAAACTAATCTAGAATAGTCTAGGTTAATTAAGATTAAGTTAAGTTAGGTTATACTAGGGTCGAAAAAATCTTGGGAGGCCTCATCTTTACAAGATCCATGTTTTCTAATATCGCACCATCTCTCTTGTGTACGAGAGGCGGGCAATAAGTTTTGCGAATCTTTAGGGTAAAACAGAGGAAGGGGGATGGCTGTTTGTGGGGGTGTTAGGACAAGTTATGACAAGTCAGGACCTGCAGCCACACGCCCCTGCCTCGTCTATTTAAGAAGCAGTAGCTGATCGCAGATCGTCAGTCACACCGACACCGCCCCTTCCTATGCAACCATTGTTCGCTGAAATAGGGAGTTCCGCCATGGTTGTGAGTCCCTTAAGAAGATGACCTCCGTCCAGGACCTCTGTCAGACGTGATCAACGAGGACAATGTGGCCCATGCAGAAAGGATGGTCCTCGAAAATCGACGGGTGAAAGTCGAAGAAATCGAGCGAAAACTTGGAATATCACATGGAAGTGTTATCAACATCATCCACGACAATTTAGCAATGACCAAGGTCTCTGCCTGTTGGGTCCCTAGAAACTTCACGCTCCATGATCGACTTCAACGTCTTCAAAGTTCGGAGGAGCTGCTGTTCCTGTACAACCAAGACCCGGCGGGATTCGAGTCACGCATAGTGACAGGTGATGAAACGTGGGTCCATCACTGGGATCCCGAGACTAAGCTTAAAAGCATGGCCTGGAAGTACAGGGGCTCTCCGACCCCTATCAAGTTCCGGACCCAACGCTCAGCCGGGAAGATAATGGCCACCATCTTCTGGGATTCTGAGGGAGTGTCGATGGTGGACTATGCGCCTCGTGGAAGGACCATCACAGGCCAATATTTCGCCGAGGAACTGACTGGGTTGAAGAAGTGCATCCGTCAGAAGCAGCGGGGCAAGTTGACACGCAGTGTCCTGCTCCTCTACGACAATGCCCCTGTCCACAAGGCCAGATTTGCACAAGCTTCCCTGCGCAAGTGCGGATTCGAGGAGCTCAACTATTTCCCCTACAGTCCAGATCTGGCCCCTAGCGACTACTTTTTATTCCGCCAGCTCAAGGCTGCACTGCGTGGACGCCTGTTTGGGGACGATAAAGATGTCCAGGAGTGGATTGAACAGTAGTCGGGAGATTTCTAGTTGTCGGGAATTCAAACTCTCAGGGACAAGAGGCACAAGTGCATCGAAGTCGAGGGTAGTTATATTGAAAAATAATAAAACTCTTTTCCTCATATCAGGTTTCCTTATATCCGAATTGCAAAACTTATTGACCGCTCTTCGTATCTTTCGTTTCAGGAATTTATAATCGCAAATAAAACTTTTGGTCAGGGCAATATCTTTTATTCTTCAGTTCAAATCTTATCACAATTGGCAAGACAATGTTGCAAATTGCAATCAATCACCTACTTATTAGCATCCATTATTTAGGAATATTTGTCTTTCATCTCACATACGAGAGGCGGTCAATAAGTTTTTCAATTTGGATATAAGGAAACGAGATATGAGGAAAAGTGTTTTATTATTTTTAATATAACTACCTTCGACTTCAATGCACTTGCCCCACTTGTCCCTGAGGCTTCGAATTCCCGACAACCAGAAATCTCCCGACTGCTCTTCCATTTACTCCTGGACGGCGAGCTGGACATCTTCATCCTCCCCAAACAGGCGTTCACACAATGCAGCCTTGAGCTGGCGGAATAAAAAGTAGTCGCTAGGGGCCAGATCTGGACTGTAGGGGGGATGGTTGAGCTCCTTGAATCCGCACTCGGGCAGGGCAGCTCGTGCAACTCTGGCCTTGTGGACAGGAGCATTGTCGTGCAGGAGCAGGACACCGCATGTCAACTTGCCACGCCGCTTCTGACGGATGCATTCTTCGGCCCAGCCAGTTCCTCGGCGTAATATTGGCCTGTGATGGTCCTTCCACGAGGCGCATAGTCTACAATCAACATTCCCTCAGAATCCTAGAAGATGGTGGCCATGATCTTCGTGGCTGAGGGTTAAGGCCCTAACTTGATGGGGGTCGGAGAGCCCCTGTGCTTCCAGGCCATGCTTTCGAGCTTGGTCTCGGAAGCCCAGTGATGGACCCATGCTTCATCTGCTGTCACTATGCGTGACTCGAATCCCGCCGAATGTTCGTTGTACAGGAACAGCAGCTCCTCCGAACTTTGACGACGTTGAAGCCGATCATGGGGCGTGAGGTTTCGTGAGGTTTCTAGGGATCCAACGGGCAGAGACCCTGGTCATGGCTAAATTGTTGAAGGGGCGGTGTCGGTCGGTGTTGGTATACACTGCAACCATGCGTTCATGGATCTCTTTTGCATTCTTGCCTTCCTTGGTCAAAAATTTGATCACTCCGCGGTGCTTAACCTTCTCCATTGTTGAAAGATTTATGACTAACGATCTGCGATCAGCTACTGCTTCTTAAATAGACGAGGCAGGATCGTGCGGCTGCAGGTCCTGACTTGTCATAACTTGTCCTAACACCCCCACAAACAGTCATCCCCCTTACTCTATTTTGCCCTACAGATTTGCAAAACTTATTCACCGCCCCTCGTATGTAAGATTGCTACCCCTCTATTCATAAAAGGTATTAAATTATTGTTGGGATTTAGGAACTATTTTTATACTTATTAACACACTTCAAAATTCAGGGAAAAATATATTTCTCCACTCAATTAATTTGTTAAAAATAATACTTGTTATAAAAAAAAAATATTACACGGATTATCGGAAAACGGAGCTATGGCCTTGACCTACATCATTAGGAAACATTAATGGCAGAAATATATAAGTCAAATTATATGATTTCTCATACCTAAATGAAATATTTCAACATTATGTTGTTGCTTTCTATCATATTCTTTTGTCAGTTTGTGTTTTATTAAATAGATGAAACTTGTCCTCGTTATTTAAGGACTTGGTTGTAGATTTTTCTCTTCTGATTGGGGTAAAATATTATTTTCTTGTTTTGTCAATTTTTCTTTTGTTTTTTAAACATATAAAATCGACAGGGACAAATTTCATAAAATTACCTATTTCTAGATACGATTCGATTGCAAAACACTTCCATGGCAAAGTATCTAACATCTAGATCACATACTCGGAATCCTTTTGTTCTACATATATTAAAATAGCTCTTTTTCATTCGCCAATTCGAATTCTTGGCATGTAATTACCATTCTTTTTTAAGATAGGAATTTTATTCCAACTCATTTACCATTGAGTTGAGGATTTTCAATTAAACTATGAATAGCATTACCATACATTGAATATCTTTCAATTCTCTCCTTCGTAATGCAATTAGAGACAATTATTATTCTAATTCTAAATGTATTACGAGAAATAAAATATCCCGATTCAAAGAGAAAGGAAGAAAATAAAGGGAAATTATGCATCAATAATCTTTAGCATCTTTTAGGATTCTTGTTGAAAAGTTATACACCAAAATATTAATTTATGTTATGATACAACCCCTTTCGTTCCTATAATTACAGTAATTACTTCTAATTACTTTTTTAATAAATTTAAGCATAGGTTTTGAATCAATTAAGGATAAAAATTAGTGTATATAAAGAATTATTGATATCACTGTATTGTTAAAAGGGCTTCTGCTTAGTGAATGGAAAAATTGATCCTGATTTTAGTGATGTTAAACCACATTTGTTATGCTTATTCGCCAGATGGAGACTCGATTCAGGTTGCCATACATAGAATAAACCCATGGTTTGAATCACGTGTTAAACTGTAGGTGCGCCCTGGGAAATAAAATGTATCATACACGCGTGCAGATTAGTCAAAAAACAACCTACCAGTCTCTTTTGTATTATTATGAACCCGAATCTATGAAGTTAATACATATATGCCGAAAATCAAATGCGTTAAAGTCATTACAGAAGATAGATATTCAAATTTTCAATGGTGGATTGTAGTTCCTGATTACCCGCGAAAATTTTCCCCGTATTATATCAACGTTAATGATTTGGCGGTGCATTTAACTAGAATTTAATCTTAGAATCGATGGTTAAAAATACTGAAATGCTAAAAATTGAAGTCGGATCACCTGCACTGCGCCAGAAATCACTTTCAGGAGAGTTTTTTTGGAAGGCACAACTTTAATCGCTCACAGGAGGCTAGAAAAGTGTCTTCCTCGCTTTATTTTTTTAAATGTCCTTTTTTTATGGGATCAAAAATTTTTAAAATACATGGGTTGTAAAATAATTTTTATACTATTAGATGAATCTGAAAATTAATTCAGGATGATAAAATGATGTTATACTAAAGGGACTCAAAGGTTATTCGGAAACATTAATTTTTTTTTATACTCGGTTGTACTGTCTTTTAGAAATATCAGTAATTAGGCTTGAGAAGAAATTTAAAGCGCTTTTTAGAAGGGATATGGAAACATATAATAAATCTTAAAGTTTCTATTTTCAAAAACAAAATTTTAAGGGTCAGAAAGGTTCCAAAATTGAGTGGAGCATAGTGCTAAAACTTTAAGCTCTCCTTGAAAGTGGTTATAAAGTTTTGTTCTGACTTTTTTTTTCTTGTTTTACTTTTGAAGAATTTTTTGGAGAAGCTTGATTGAAAATTTAAGTAAATATAGGCAAAAAGGAATTTTATAACCAAAAAATACTAAATATTTTTTTATATTGAGTTAAAGTGGTCCATAATATTATAAGGGGTTTCTCATCTATCTAACACTTTTTAATTGCTTATTACTTCACTAATTTTTGTCCGATTTAATGAAAAGTATACACTTTCAAGGCTTAAAAAAAAAGGTTTTCTTAGGAAAGAAACCTTTTATATCAGGGAAAAAATGCCTCAAAATTTTATCTAAATTAGTTAATGTATTTTTGAAGTTATAATTAATTAAACGTGCTGTTAGTGTAAATAAATAACACCTTCCACTGATGCCAGCCTCCTGCGAGACCCTCATCCTCCAACGCAGGAAAGGAGACGCCAGAACCTTTCTTGCAATGGACGATGAACATCCCACAGGCAGCTAAAAGCAGTAGATGTTATTTATTGCTTTACCCTAACCATTTGCGATGAAATTAAAATGTATCGGAGATAGGTGAGACACTCTGTAAATTTAATGAATGAAACCAAATTTTAATAAACCCTCTGTCTTCTAGCAAAGAAAACGAAGTGAAAAATGGGTTAACAAATCATCAAATAACTGTAAATAAACATCATTTATTAAAAAAAAACAATAGGAAGATTTCAGGTTAAGCTTTTTAATCTCATTTAGAAAGTGGTGCGGGTGGATATATGATACTCTATAAGATCCATACTTCAAGTATCGATACAAAGATATTAGGAAACTCTTACCATTTTGAAGGGGGGCGATTTGAGTCTGCTCTTAAAAATACTATTTAATAAACTTGTATTTGAGTGTATTTCCTCGATTTCCTTTCTTTATTTAATAATAATGAGAAATAGGAGAAGGATTAGAAGAAGAAGAAAAAGAAGAAAGACCGCCTTTGGGAAATACGTCCTGACTTTTCACCGTTCTCTTTGTTCACTTGGCAATATGAAACCTCTATTATTCTCGAAATGTTTCTTCCCCTGAATAGACGCCGTAATTGGAAGATATCGAAAAGGCAAGTTGTTGGTGGACTTTGTTTCCATCTTGGGCTATTGCAAAATGAGCAAAGGTGGCACTAATAGGACATTCACAGGGCAATAGCATTTTGCTTAGGAATGGGAAAGCTGAATTTTAACAACCTACTCGTTCATTGGATTATTTTATTCTCTTTCTTTGTAAACCTCGTTAGATTTTGTCCCATTTCGACCTCCTGAGACTGCTATCCATGCCTTTGTTTCATCTTAGATTGACAAATGCATTTCCCCCTTCTCCAGCCTGCACGCTTCTATTCGCCTCTCTTAGCCTGATCAGAGCTCTACAGACCACCTGCTTTCTTACATCCTCAGATTTCTCGCCTGGCTTTTGCTTGGTGATGTTTATCGGTTGTATAATCGTTCTCGCATCCATTTTTTATCATGAACAGTGCCACCAAAGTTCTATTCTCACTTTTATAAATATCTTTGTCTTCTATTATTCCTTACTACTATCTTCAGTTAATCTTCCCTATCTCTTTTTTACGTTTAAGCGTGATCTGAAGACTAATCTATGGCATAGGGTTTCCTTTTCAATTGCTCATCGCTTACTATTTTTTGTTTCTTGATTGTTTGGTCCAAAATTCATACTCTGTTAAGGACCAGATAAAAATGTAGTATTTGTATACAAAATGAATATAAAAATTCGGGGTAGAATAAAAAGTTGAAAGATTGAACCCGAGTTGTACGTACTTGGCACTAAGTTTACTTTTTGAAGATTCTTTGGCATATTTTGATGACTCTTGATGCATAAAAAGACATATATGTAAATCCCTTGTAGAGGATTAATATTGTGGAAAATTTCGAAGCAAATATTCTTATGACTCATTTTATATTCTTATTCATTTTTCTGGTATCGTAAAACCTCCTACGAGATCCAAATTTTAATGCCTCCTTAAGCTCAGAAAACTTTTAACATATTATGTGCCCTCCTTTTATATATTACTTTTATTATTAAACCAAGGCATGTGACGTTAATTAACAATTAACTAAATGAAAGCTTTGACAATAAGTAGGGTAACCACATTTTTTCCCTTTTCTTTTATTTGAGGTTGACTGATTATAAGGTTAAGGAATGCGACATTACACATATTTAAAACAATTTATTATCAATAAACTTTTTATAATGAAATTTCTTCGAATTTTCAGTCGCGTGCGAGACTAGTTGCGGGTGACTCTACATCTCGCTATGTCGTTTTGCTTTTTATTTTTTTTTGTAATAACATTGTAACTATTCGGACAATTCTAACGAAATTTAAAACCCTGATATTGTTTTGCATTTTCTTTTGAATGATATAATTGCCAAAGACCTCCCAAGGTTAGCCCATTAACTATTTTGTTTTGGATATAACATCATAACTATTTGGCCGATTCTAACGAAATTTGAAACCCTTATTTTGTTATACATTCTCTTTCGAATGGTATAGCTACAAGGTCTTCCCAAGGTTATTCTTCGAATTATTCAAAGTTTTGAAGGTCATAAGGTCATAAATCAGCATAAGTGAGAGTACGCAACCCTTTGGTCAGCAGACCTTGTTTTATTCCGAAAATGTCACTCTAAGAAATTAGATCACTCGCAGTTTATCTAATTTATCACAATTATCTGCCTCAGGAAAGCCATCCGTCTTTATCCCTGACTACATTTTCAACATTTGTTTTATCTCCTGTCTGAAAATTAATATGTAATATAGTTTTGGATGATGAGAGAGACACGACAGAGGCTTCCTCGTTGATTAAAACATGTATATTAAGACAAGAAAAGTAATATGAAACTTTAATGAGATGGTTAATAAAACATAAAATATTAAAACAAAATTTGGGAGAGTATGAGATGGAGTTAAAAAATGGTCACAATATAATATCACATATGACTTTGCAATAGGCAGAAAGTAATTTATTGGAACAAATAAAGTTGATTTCCTTTCCAAAACTTGGGGCAACAAAAAAGGGTGTAGATTTTTATCAAAATTGACAGTTAGAAGAGTCGACCGAAATTGCTTTTTTTTGAGGGAAAGTTCGATTTGTCTGGTTTTTGTCATCACCTGCGTGGTTTTGTTGAAGAGTGTCTCTGAGGCATGCTCTATTCAGGCCGAAGGCAGCTAGCTATCGCTACCTAACCCCTTTCTTGGTGAAGAGGGGTTCACAAGACCCCAAGAAGTCTTAGTTTAAAAATAAGTAGTCAAAACTAACAAGGACATCTCCACTAGAGAGTGTGAAAAGCTTCGCAAAGAGGGTAGCAACTATACAAAAACTGGAATAGGAGTGGAAGGTGTGCAAGCAGAGTAGCTAGAGTGCTGAGACCGGAGAGGCATACAGTTCTTCAGAACCTGCCACATCTAAGACAGGTCTCCCTACACGAACTGAGATCGAAGAGCAGTAAGTCCTTCAGATCTCAACTGCAGCAATTTTCTCCTAAATTATTTGATTTTTCTGTTTCCCGTTTGCTTTCAGATATATCCCCTGCCGAATTTTAACCTTCATCCTTTCTTTATCTTCAATTATTTATATCTACATTCATTCTTATCTTAATTTAATATCATTTTCATTTATTTTCACCATATATTCTTATCTTCATTTATTTTCATCTTCATTTATTCTTATTTTTATTTCTACTTAACTACATTTAGTATAATTTTTATTTATTATCATCTTTATTTATTGATATATTCATTTATTGTTATCTCCATTTAATTTTATTTTCATTTATTCTTATTTTCATAAAATATTACCTTCATTTATCCTTATTTGCGTCCTCTTTTCAATCTCTGTTTGATAGAATTGTTTTCCACTCAAAAACTAAAAAGTTAAAACTTTTTCTCCCATCTATCCTTTTCCTTTATATTAATTCTAATTCCATGGAAACCACCTCGGTGTGCAAGAGAAATTCGGAGCCTTTATTTCTAAATGCTGGTAGAGTTAAATAATTTCAGCAAAAAAAGTTTCATACAACTGGTGAAGTCAAAGGAAGCGAAATTGTGCGGAAGAGTGTATGGCTCAAGTTATAAATTTACAGTATAGACAAGGACGGTCCTCAGCCATGCCAAAGCAAGTTACGAATCGACCAATTTCTTTTGTTTTCTTTGGCTCTTTTAACCTTCAGTTTTGCTCTTACGACGCACCGAGGTTTTTATTTACTCGTGGGCAAAGGCTATGTGGCTATATCATGTACGCTGCTATACCATGCAGTTACTATAGGTATCAATGCTTACCTACCTTTATACAACATTGAACATGGCTTGTAGATGCTCTTCATCCCCGTCAGACAAGTGTAAAGGGAGCTAATCATTGTTATAATAACTGCCTATCATCGCTACCTCCATTGCACTTTAACTGACAAGTTTAATCGCATAGCCTTTGCCCACGAGTAGCTGAAAACCTCGGTGCGTCGCTAAGGCAAAAGTGAAGGTTGAGATAAAAGAGCTAAAAGAAACAATGCTTTTTCAGGCTTTTGAATTGGTTTATTCGTAACTTGTTTGGCGTGGTTGAGGACCGTAAACAGGGATGTAAGATACAGGGTAAAAGTGGCTAATCATTGCGAGGGGGAAACTATTTGAAAATAGTTGTGCGTTGTTCTTTGCAGAACGGGAATACATTCATGATATTTGAGCAGTTCCTTGATCTCTAGTCTTGTAAATTGTTAAAATGAAAGACAACTTCAACGCATTTCACTTCCTCTAATCTCGCCAGTAGTTCTACGAACCTCTTTGTAATAACCTGTGTGGGAATTGCCCATGTTGTTTGCCAGTAATATAATAATAGAAAAGACCCTATAAGCCCAAATCCACCTTGAGGAGAAGATTTGACGTTGGCGAAACATATATCGGACTTAATGATCTACGAAGCTAAGGGAGGAAAAAATCATTTCCTTTTAAATTTATAAGGAAACGTTTTCTTGGCTTTCATATATCTAGAGATTAATGGATCACCACATATATATGTAAGTTTACTCTCCTTATTAACTCACTAACTAAAAGCAGACATGATCGTTTTTACTAAAGTTCAATTTTGGTAGCAGTTCTCGAAAAATATTATGAAAACTAAACATTGGACTTAATGATCTAAGAAGCTACGGAAGGGAAAAATCATTTCCTTAAAAATTTATAAGGAAACATTTTCTTGGCTTTCATATATCTAGAGATTAATGGATCACCACATATAATATGTAAGTTTACTCTCCTTATTAATCCATTAACTAAAAGCAGACATGATCGTTTTTTACCAAAGTTCAATTTTGGTAGCGGTTCTCGACAAAAATTATGAAAACTAAAAATTTCAAGATTCCATATGATTCATCCAAGGATGGAAATAAAATTTTAATTGTGACTAGGAAGGAAATAGAGTAATTAAGTCTAATTTTTATGTGCTTAAAGGAGTATTTAAAATTCTAGCTGAAATACAAATGGCATAGCATCTTTCAGAAATAATTGAGAGAAAAAGGGATTATGATAAAACGGGATTAGTGCATCGTCCTCAAAGCTCAAGGTATCACATAACACTGTAACGGTCTACCTTTAACCCTCACGCAAATGAGAAACTTCGAGCTCGTCTTAGAATGAAAAATAATCAGCTGAATACTCAAGATATCTAATAAAATTCTAATTATATTTTTTAAATCTAAAGACGAGTTATATCGGGGTAATCCTGAAATGAGCCAGTAGCCCTTTTGCATCCAGTATTTACGATTTACGAGTTCAGCTATTTCCGTCTTTCGTTCATATCTTTCTACTCCTGTTCTTTATTTTGATCCAACCTCTTGTTTCACTTTATTGTGCCCTTTTACGCCTTTTCTTAGTAATTTAACTTGTTATTGTTTGTTCTATTCTTCTTTTTCACATTTTTACTAATTCTACAACTATAGAAATTGCTATAAAATGTTGAAAACACAACACTACTTCAGAAGAAGTACGATCGCAGTAAGCTACTAAATATTCTTCCTCTCGCGGTCGCTCTATTCGCTAATTCTACCTGACGATTTATGCAATACAATATGTAGTTTGATTTATCGGTATTAATCTTTTTTTTTAATTCGCTACCAAATTATTATTTATCTTCCATATTAATATTTAGACTTTTTATTCTTCTCGTTAGTAAGATGTCTAGCATCGCTGACTTTTGATTTGTTATTATTAATATTATAAAAAAAAAATTCAATGAGGGCGACCAGGTGGAAAGCACAAAGGCCAGAAGCCGAAAAGGCCAAAGCGTGTGGCATGACAGTGAAAGTGTAACCAATGGAGAAAAGAAAGGTGAAAGACGGAGAGCTATGGGCCCCATCTAAAGGAGGAATGGTACAGCGAATGAAGGTCAGATGCGTGAGTTAAATCACTGCAACAGCCCTAAATGTCAATCTGTCGACTGATGAAGTGGTTTATTCGTCGGCTCGAAAGGGATGGGTGAACAAAAAACAATGCTATGCAAACAGTGTACGCGCCACGAGCAGGTATTTTCTTTAGCGTTTATTCGACGTTTTTAGTTCGAACCATATTTTGAGCTATGGTAGGCACGATTCCAGACCAATGAGCACCATCTTCCAATGAGGGATTTCTGAATCATCTTAAAACTGTAGATTACCACTGAGAGAGGCTTAACGTGGTACGAAGCAGTGGTAAAAATTATATAACCAAATAGTGTCAACAAAAAATAATTACTGAAAATAGAAATTGACCTACCCCTAAAATAACGACTCATTAACAATGTTAATCCAATGCTTAGTGCCACAGTAAATCAATTTTGGTTATTGATCTATGAAGTTTATACAGGTTTTCATCTCTAATATTACTCTTTTCTTACAAAACCTTTATTTAAACCTTTCTAGCCTTTTAAAACAAGGAGAACACGTTTTTTCTTCTTTTTTTATTTTTTCTAAAACAATAAAAGGAATACAACGGTTGGAAAAACAATGGAAATACCAACTAATTTCACATGTTTTCGATGGCATTAATATTCCATAAATTTAGGAAGGACTGAAAGAAATTTTTTGAGGATGATACAGATTATTCATATATTATTTTACGCTGCAATCTTCATATATTTTTTTCCAGAGGTTATTATCTTATGATAATATGAGACCTTTTAAATATTCGAATTGACTAAGCATCGGTAACAAAAACGATCAAAATAACATTTGTTTAGGCCATACCCAAATCAAAGGCAACAAACCATTTCTTCCTGCCTCAAATTTTCGAAATCATTGAAAAATTATTCTTACCATATAAGTTTTAAACTCTTAATCGTCGAAGAATGGCCTAGTTTTCGTAGCTATGCACTCAACTAAGGCCCTTGGACCCATTTCGCAATATTTCTATGTTAATCCTCTATAACTAGTTCCTTTTTTTAAACACATAGTAATCAATTTAGTGAGATTAAAGAATTACAATGTTCGAAAAAATAGCGGAGGGAAGAAAAAGGTCAGCGATAGAGACCAAAGAATTATATATTATCTAATAGTCATTGGATCACAGCTTCAGAGGTAGTAAGATACCTTAATCAACATCTAGCAAATCATGTTTTGACCAAGAATAGACAAGGAACAAATAGAAGAATATAATATATTCGAACAAATTTTCCCTTCATTATTTCCACATTCGGGCTGAGTTTACTTCTGGACTAAGTCTAAAGGTGTCGTATATATATATATATATATATATATATATATATATATATATATATATATATATATATATGTGTGTGTGTGTGTGTGTGTTTGTGTATTATATTTGGACGGAGCGGGTGATCAAGGTCAATTAAGTAACCCTCGCTCGTCTACAAGCAGCGGCAGACGAGGGGTGAGATAAGGGAATGGGGTTCCCAATTGAGTGCGTGGAAGGATTTAACTACAGAATCGAGTGCAATCGGTCGTTAGTATAATAAAGAAGGTTACTGAAATCTAGGGCTATGAAACGAAGGCTACCAAAAATAATCTTTAATAATTACAATAGATATTCGATATATACAAATGGAAAAGATTGCAAACGGATACTTAATGTTTACAGGGATCAAATTAAAGAATTACCGGAAGCGATTAGATAAGTTAAAACGTAAGCTCACATGCGGCTTTATCACACGTCACGGGGGGGCGGGTGATTGAACGAGTAAATCGTAATCGATTGAGTTTACCTCGAAGAGTAAATTCGAGGGAGTAATGGCGCCAGACGAGGTTAAACCCTAATCAAAGGATAGCCAATATACTGGGGCTAAATTCCTTTGGTGAGAATTCTTGCCTTTGAGCTTGAGAAAGGAGAACGGAGCTGAATCGAGAAAACGACATGTCACTTGCAGAAAGGCGGGCTAATAGTGCCTTTTTCCGGCTGTGTCTAGCATTATATATAAGCCGGCTGGACGCGATAATGCCTCAGGCCAAGGAAGAACATGTCCTTAAGCAAACACTCCGCTGGGGGATAGGGAGGTTTCTTGATATCGCCCGGGGAAGCGGGCAGTGTCTTCTTGCGCCTGCGCGCTTGGAATTCTTGTTTCTGCCTTATCAGCGGAAGCGGCTTAATACTCTCACGGTTCCCACGACATTGCTCTTCGTCACCCGACCTCGTGCCCGGCCTCATGGCTTCTCGGCCAAATGGCGGTATTATTCTCTTTTCAGGGCAAAAGGATATGATCCTGCTTATCTTATTTCGATAGTTAAGCATGGAGATAGATAAGTGATTATTTAAGAAATATAAATCATGGAGTTCCCATGATTTATCAATAATACTTCATGGCAGGGTGAATCTCAAGGCTATCAATTTGTTTGTTCAAGCGCATTTCATGGTAGACACGCTCATTCCTATTTGAGGCGCCTTTTCAAGAAGTTAATACAACAATTCAGACCATTATGTGAGAGAAGAGATATTACGACCTCATGGGACTCCTCTCCACCCCCACCACCCTCTCCGTTCATCCTGGTTAGAAGAGGTAGGGAGGGGTCGACCCTAGCCGAACTTTCCGCAAAATCTCTGTCCCCCACTCCTATAGGCTATATTTTGGCAGATTGAAAGTAGGATACAGGCGAGAGAGGTTTTAGAGTGAGGATAGACAAAGAAAAGAAAAGCGAAATTTATAAAATGTGTTAAAGGTTAATAGTTGACTCTAGTTTGTCTGCCCAAAAACCGCGTGGAAGAGAGTGGGATAGGGGGTGGGTAGGTCCAGATTTTTCTGGCAGATCAACAGTTTACTATTATTCTTATTTTTGTTCTACCTATTGTTCCAATCCCTATTTTATACTCACTCTCTACTTGACCATTCTTTCTCTGTTGTTCGTCGGTCTGGGCTGTTGGCGTTAGAGGCTGGGTATGCTAACCGTTTTCTTTATGTTTCCATGATTATGATTTCTCTTGTAATTCTTCATCTCGGCTGGAAGAGTCTGCATCCAATCGGGGTCATTTATTTTGGGTTTTCAAGCCGTTGTCTTGTTTCCTGTTTTTATCTTCTTTGGTCTTCTCATCATCTTTTCTTTATCTTTTTAGGTAAACATTGATGTGTCTTCGGTTTGCAGTTTCTTTCTACCATCTCTGAAATCTGAAATTTGTTCTATTATGTTCATCTATGTTAGTCTCGTTGTATAATTCTTGGTTTCTATCTTAAATATTGTTCCAGAATTTTTGCGCCATTTTTCTTAGCGTTAGATTAAGTGGCAAAATATTTGCCTCTGCATGTAGGTCCGCCAACCTTCTGCGTTCACTCTGTCTTGTGTTTGTTATCCAATAAATAGCTTTGTTTTGGATTCTTTGAATTCTTAGTAGTCTCTCCGGGATAGTGTGTACGCCGGTATCGCTGGATAACTTAAGACCGATTGTACCAGCACGTTAGAAATTTTGTCTTATATTTCTTGCTCAATCTCCTCATTTTGGCTAGGAGTGATATTACTTTTTCGGTTCTATAATTTTTTATTCCTCTCTAGGACTGTATATCCTGTTGGTTTTATTGTTAATCCTAGCACTGTTCTTCGCGTGCATATCTATAGGTATTTCCGTTAATTTCGATTTGGAAGGTTTTTCTTGTTCCAATTTGTATTATTTTAAATTTATGTATATTAGTCTTAATTTTCCATACTTTCTCATAATTGTTTATATTTTCTATTTCAATTTTTTTTATTCTTGCTTGGTTCCTAGGGCTCCGTTAAGGAGTCGTCACAATCTGTGTGATATTGTCTGCGTACTGCATGTTTATGGTTCCTTGTGAAACTGGTCTAGGGATATATGCAGGTAGAGTAGTGTCGGACTTAGACCCCCCCGCCCCTCTGGTAGTCCAGCTTTCAGTTGGAAGGCTGGTCCCTTGTATCCTTCTAGATCAATGTATGCAGATATGTTTCGTACATAGTTGCAGAAAGCGTTCCATGTTGTTATTCATGCCCAGCCAAAGAATCTTGTAGATTAATCCTTCAGTCCAGACTTTGTTGAATGCTTTTTTTTACGTCCCACATTACGATATCGACTGTGTTTTTTTTAGCCTTGCCTTTTGCGATCTTTCAATCTTTTTAGTGATAATCGCTTGCGCCATTGTTGTGCTTTGGTTTTCTCTGAAACAAAACTGAAATTCGTTTATCCTTTATTTTTTATTTAAGTGATCTACTAGTCATCTATTTATGATCTTTTCCAAGACTTTGCCAAGGAAGTTGAGTAGCGAGATAGGTCTGTAACTCGTTACCAGATTCGTAGGTTTTTATAGCTTAGGAAGGAAGATAATTTTTGCCGTTTCATATCCCATAGTTAGACAGGCATTAAACAGTTTTTTAATTCCGTTAAGTCTGTTATCTGGCGCTGTTGTGAAGTGAACTTTCGTCAACCCAGATGATCCGGGTGTTTTCTGTTTGAAAAAGTCTATTGCACTCATGAGCTCTTCTTTGGTGATAATTGCGCCAGTGCCCATGTGTTCCTCCCTAGCTCCGTCAGCTGAAGGCTTAGGAGCTATCCGATGGTTGTTAACTCGGAGGAACTCTCCTACCATTTCTTCCGTTTGGTTGTCGAATCGAGCATTGTCCTCCCAATGCTCCCGGAGTTTCATTTCGTTAGATTGTTTATCTTCTGTTAGGACTCTGTTCTTCTCATCTAGCTTGATGGTTTTCCGTTTCGGTCTTCCTTTTATTTTGTTTATATTTTGCCATGCTTTTCTCGGGCATTTTTCTCTCTCTACTTTATCTATTAGTTCTTTCCACTCTTCATTCTGCTGCTCTTCTCTTAGTAACAGTATTTCACTTTTCAGTTGTTGTAGTTTTCTGTATACATGTATCTGTGGGCCTTGTTGCCTACTTGTTTCGTATATTTCCGTTATCTTTCTGGCTCTCCTCTTCATTTCAGTTATCCATTTAGGGTGAATTAGTGTTCTTCATTCTATCCATGGGACGTTTTTCTTGCCCGTTTCTTTACTTATCTTTATAATTTGTTCTAGTCTGGCATCAATTTCTTCTTTACCTACCCTTTCCATTGGGGTTCGGTCTGTACTTCCTCAATGCTTCTTTGTACTTGTTCCAATTTTCTCTTGCATACCTTTTCTTTTTTTGCAATAGCCACCTGTATGAGAACCACTATACCAATATGGTCGCTGCATGGGAAGGCTATGGGTGCCATATGTAAATTTTAAGGTATGTTTATGCTACTTAGTACAATATCTGGCTTTGTTGCGCTTCTTCAGGTAATGTAGGTCGGGAAATCAAGCCCGATTCTCCGGATAACATTTCTATCCAGAAATATCCAAGTTTTCGCCATATTTGTTTTTCCGTCTGTAACCTGATTCTATGCAGTAGGCATTCAGATCACCGGAGAATATAGTTGGGTGTCTGCTTCTGAATATCTCCATAAAATTGTGAATAGGGAGATAATCTCGCCTAGGAGGTTGGTACCCTATTGCTATAGTGAGAAGGGAGTATTCTAATTGGATAGTTATAGCCTGATAAGCTTCGTCCAATTGCTTAAATTCTTGATATTTATTTCCTTTCTTAATTGTTTTTTGCTGTTCCATCATGTCTCTCGTTAGTAGATTTCTTGCTAACTACTATGTACAGCCATTCAAAAAATCATTGAACTCCTATTGACTTCTGTTATGCATGAAAATCAACATAGGATGAATACGAAATGAGGCTTTTGGAAATCAAAGACAAAATCATAGACTTGTATTTTTCATCTACATAGGGTTAATCTATATAACAATTTCTCTTTTTTAACCATTATGTGGTTAATTTTATAATGTGCTTAAGACCGTTGTCCTGTTAAAATATTTAGTGATGTCGACCGTAGATTCGCACTTGGAGGCAGAAGTTCCTCCACTATCTTTCGATACGTGGGACCACACATTTTCTTATGAATGGTGTGGAGTGCTCGTGTGCAATGTGCAGTAAAGTACCTACAAACCATGAAACTAGTTTCTCTGTGTTTCCAGGTTGAGATGGTGTAAAATAACGAAAATAAGTACCATTTTGACAGAATTTGAGTGCTTCATCAATTTTAAACCAGCTTATTAACGGAAGCTTGTCAATAAAATCGCACTCTAACTTCAATGCGAAAAGAAACTAGAGTAAGACGTTTTTGCGATTATTCTGAAGTATATATTTTTATGGAATTGAATTTCTAAAACTTCCATAACGAAACTCATCCCTGTGAAAAATTACAAAGGCTGGAAACCATTAATGCACAACGCAGATCTGAAAATTCTGTATATTTTGCTATGACTTTAACGTTTCAGTCGGAAAATAAGGTAGCTGGCTGTTCGATATTTTCTTTCAAAAATTAGGTACGAAACTACGCTACTCCATTTTCAAATTTAAATTGGGAGAAAAAAGGGATTTCATGTTTTGGTTTTCAATGAAATTTCCTATTAGTATAAGCCTTTCCCCTTTAGATTTTGTAGATAAATGTTAAAATGGATTCTATTTGCAAGGAAAATTCGTCGAATCAGATTGCAATATTTTTATAGAGGAATTTAAAGTTATCTATGTCTTTCATATATGTGGTAGACTAGATTAATTCTTATTAGAAGAATCCTATGGAATCAGTTTATGTAATAAGGCCCATTTATTCACATTAACACTAGTGTCTCCAAGGGCTATATTTTGGGATTCATACTCTTCTGCATTTCGTCACACATTCTTTTTCTACATACATATCATAAAGGAGGGTTAGCTTATATTTGAGGGTACTCGTTATTAGTTTTGATTACAAAGTTTCTCGATTGGCTTCTTCTCTTAGCTCTGGAGGCACTTTGGTCTTTTAAGTTTAAAACCCAGGACACGTTTGGTCTCTTCATGTTCACTAAAAATGTAAGGCTGAGCTTCATTCCTTAATTTTCTAACCTTGAATTCTCCTTTGAACCCTGCCGATGTAAACACATAAACCTATTTCGGCTTTGCATGTTAATCCAATAAGGATAAAAAGTAGTATATATCAAACTATGAACCATAGGAATGTGGTAGTTATATAATATGAACTATTGAGCTTGTAACGAAAAGGGGGATGGATAGAGTTTGAATTACTCTAAATATGTAAAACTTGTTCATATCTAAATGATTTTGGTAACCTTCAGGTAATTATGACTTGTCCAAAGGGTGCATTTTCTTAACTCCGGTTGAAGAAACGATGACGATATCAAGTTGTAGAGGGTTTTTGGACCCATTATCATTGATGAAAAGGGTATCCAAAGTCTAAGTCAGGCCTGGGCAATCCTTAGTATACCAACGACTTCTTTCCGACTCCCGAAACCAAATGTTTACCTTAATAAAACTAAATATGTAAATTTATCTCCAACTTCTGGTATATAGCAACCGTATGGTGTACAACCTGGTATATAGCAACCGTATGGTGTATAACCTGGTATATAACAACCGTATGGTGTACAACCTGTTATAAATTATTTGTTATCAGTGATGCAGCAGCTGAAGTCCGGGGGCCGGAAAGAAGTCATTGGCATGCCAATGTTTGCCCAGGCCTGACTTAGACTTTGGGTACCCTGTTCATCAATGATATTTGGCCCAGAAACCCTCTACAACTTGGTATCTTCATCGTTTCTTTAACAAGAGTTAAGAAAATGCCCCTTCTGGACAAGTAATAATTACCTGAAGGTTACCAAAAATTTTTTAGATATAAAAAGGTCCACAATTTTTCTTTCTCTAGTTTGGATTTGTTGTTTCCCTGCTTAAAACTGTAAAGATTCTATTCTGTTTAATATAACATGTATTTTTATAGGTAAAATAAGTCTTTTCTTTGTAATTTGTATATCTCTAAGGGATTAATAATGAATAAAAGAACATCTTTAATTTCATATCCATTTATTATGTTTTAGTCAAGTATTGACACGTGAAAATTTTTTGTATCAAATATTTGCCCAATTTTGGCACACGCAATTAAAAAGGTTGCCCACCCCTGATTTAAGTGATAATACAAAATCTCTTTATGAAGAATCAACCTGAAAAATTGCTCCTAGGATGTACCATACTCCTCCTGAAACAGAATCCTAGGATAGCTTTAAAATGGCTTTCAAAATGATCAGTTAACAACCCTAAGAAAACGAAATCAGTATAAATACTTGAATCCTTGTAGACTTGACCTGTACTCTTTTTAAATTAAAGCAGAGGTGAAGAAGAATAACAAAAAATCTAAGAGAGTTAATTTAAAATTGAACGTAAGAGCAATTTCTAAAAAATTGCAATATAAAACACCAATATAAAAGTCGTAAAGTTACAATAAATATAACTACTAACTAGGTCATTCGCACAAGAGAAACTATTAGACTGACAGTAAAGGGAATGGACTCTCTCTTGTGACTGGTTGCAGGTAGAAGTTTTAAATGCTCACTGATACTAACCTAATTAGGATGCAATTAAATAAAGAAAGAACAGAGTACCACGGTTAATCAAAACTGGATGCTAAGATTAAACATGACACATGGGTTATTTTGCCTCTTCCTCTTGTTCAAATTATATGGCATGTGCTTTATCCTTTTATCGACCATACAAACATACCATAAAGTTTAGCTACCATCTTAACTTTGATTGATTGTATAGAAAGGCTTTACTCGTGTATATCGTACTAAGAGGCATTACCTCCTTTTTCCGCTCGCTCAGTACTCTACTTATCGGTCACTTAAATTTTTAAGGATATTAATTCCCCTTAATTATTATTATTAGTGAATCGTATGTTGAACTTCAATCACTTTGCTGAACGTATTTCCATTGATTAATTAAACGACATCCGGAATTGGATCCTTTCTAAGAAAACACTAACCAGGTTTTCCCCTTGTTTCTGCAGGTTCCTGAGCGTGAAGAAATGGCTGCTGAGGAAGAAACATCAGATTGAGTTGGCGCGAAAAAGGGGCTGGAAGGGATACTGGGTATGCTTGAAAGGCACTACTCTGCTCTTCTACCCGTGTGACTCCAGAGAAGGTTAGAAACCGTGCCATAATCCAATGACGATTCTGTCATGCCCATGTTGCATTAATTTGAAGTTAGGAGCTATTCTTTAAAATCATTTTAACAAGCAATACTTAATTGTGGTAAGTTTATTCATGCTTGTTAATTACCAGGATTTTCATTTGCAATTTTACACCTCATTTTAGCCTAAGTACATAAATTTGTAACGATAGAAAATTGGTCCAGAAGATCGAGGTCGTTACATTGTTACAAAGAGGATGTATGATGTATAAAAGTAAATCCTTACGTAGGTACATAATGGAATGTGTCTGAATAAAAGTCACTGCCATTTCCTGCTTCATCTTTCATTCTGAAGTTGTCAGAGATGCTTTCGTTGACTTCAGCTCGTCGACGTTGCTGTGGTGACCTTTGCAGTTCTTGCCCCCGAAATGCACTCACACTGTTGAGTCGAAAACTGTGGCGGCCAAAAGTCCTTCAACCAGGAGTTCATGTTCGACCCCAACCACTCTTGAACGAGCTTCGTTCTCTAGGCCTGGGCACCGTCCGGCTGAAAGAGGTAGTCCGCATTCTTCGGAATTTTTCTCACCCAGGGCAGGAAATTCATGGCCAAGTGCCCCTGTAATCTGCCGAGGTGAGCCTGTAATCGGCCGCGAACCACACCGGTGGCATCTTCTGGACATTCAAAGCCACAACGCCGAGCATCATCACGTAGGCTGGGTACTTGATTGTAAACACGTTGCGGACCTCGGATACGTCACGGCCGAAGTTTACCACGCGGTCGTTATGCTTGTTGATGGGTTTACATCAGAAAAAAAATGAGAATTCGATTGCCATGATTCTTCTGTTCTCAACTGAGAAGGCGATGGCAGCGCTCCCGATGTTGTTCTCGAATACCGTCGGCGAGCAGAGGCCTGTCCACGCACCTTTGCAACCCTCTTCTTTGACGGCACTGGACACCGTGCGCACCGGGATGTTCTTCATCTCGTGAGCGAGGTCATTCTGATCTTGGGAGCACTTCTAAAGTCTGTTCTTACGGCCAAACTGTTGACAACTTGAAGGCTGACTGAAAAAGTTCGATCTTTGAGGTTTTCCCGTTCTTGAGTGTCTCGACGACTCTGTGGACGGTCATTTGGTTGACGTTGAGCCGCCTGGCGATGTCGGACTTGTGGCACGCGCGCAGGAGAGCAAGGATCTCGATTCTTTTCGCTTCAATCTCGCCACCACCAGCATACAATGGAAAAGACGTTTTAATGGCATAGTCTGTGACAGTAGTACTTTATGTTTGTTTGATGGAACTTTTTTTATCACGTGTGAAAACATTTTGAAAGACAAAAAAACGAGTATAACAGAACTTCTGCAGAACACGGTATTCTATCTTACATTTAATAGAAGTTATGTTGTCAAATAGGGTTTCGTTTTATATTGCTGCTGCTTCTTTTGCTATCCTAGAAATCAGTTCCTGTCTAATCTGTTACTTCTTCCTTCCTAATCCATACAATCCCTTGTTGTTTAATCAGATGCTTCTTTCCTTTCAATCCAAACAATTACGTCATATTAAATTTGATGCTTCTTCCTTCACAAGGCATACAATTCCTGCTTATTTAAACCTGCCACTTCTTTCTTTTCAATCCATCCAATCACTTAATGCTTAATCTTCTGTTTTTTCTTGTTTAATCGTCCTCTTCTTTATAATGCCAGTTATTTATTAGGAATTACATTAATAAAAATCTGTTGAGCTTTCAAAAAAAATTAGTGTATATATTTTCTTTCTTTTTAGGATGATCAAGGGGGTGTGTTTAAACAAATTATTAAAACCCTTATGAACGGGGTTGAAAAGGGCGGTTTTAAAGGCCAAAGTGGTTGGAGGCAACAGCCCAAAGGGGTGGTAGTGAGCGCAACAAAGCGCAAGCTCCCCCCGTAGTGGGTGGGCCGAAGCCATGGTTTATCTAATATATATATATATATATATGAAATTATATATATATATATATATGTGGTGGTGCCCCGCCCATGTACAGCGGGGGGAGACAGATTAAAGAAATATTATATCAAAGACGGGATTAAATACCGGATGTGAAGGTCAAAGGCATATAGATAAGGTCTACTTCCGAAAGTTCCAACTATGAGAAAAGAATGCAGTCTTTATGTCACAAATCTATAAGTACGTACATATACATACAATAATAAATACATTCAAATAAACAAAAGAAACAACTAATTTAGTAAATCAAAGGGCTAAGATTTAAAATGGACAATTTAGTTTCAAATAAGCCTTGTAATTACAGGGGCCAGTTTAATGAGATCGTGGGATATATTAAAATTAGGCGAGGAATTAATGAATCAGTAATCAACAATATTTCTTTTAACAGAGTCATCAGATTTTTAAATAGATTTAGCCGAATTCCAATTGATAGGGTGACTATATCCAGATAAATGGAAAAAGAAAGCTCTGTTACTTTCACCTCTTCTAATATTGTATTTAATGGGTTGAGGAATAAGTTCTTGCCGTTTTATCAAATTTATTCATTACCATTAACAATTTTAGAAAAACTTTATTTTTAATTTATAACAATATGCAATTCAATCAATAATGTATTCTCTGTTGTTATTTACGACTTCTTACCAACGTTCAACTAGTTTTTTTATGCCTCTGCAATAAAAATCTCTGGATTTTGACTCGAAGAATTCGTCCTACCAGGTTCTTAATTCCCCATCAGTATTGAACTAAACGCCGCGCAAATTGAGGGAGAACGATCGAAACAGATGGAAATCCGATGGAGCCAAGTCTGGCGAATATGGAGGATGCGGCCGGATTTCCCCATTAAGCGTTTGGATGGCGTCATTTGTCATATTGACAATGTGATGACGAGCATTGTCGTGTTGCAGGAGGACTCTATAATGTCGATGAGGTCGCTTTTCCCGAAAAGCTTCGGTGAGTCGATACATTTGTTGAATGTAGAGTTCTGCATCAACAATCTCGTTGTTCGCAAGGAGCTCATAAAGAACGATGCCCTCACAATCCTACCACACACACAGCATTGTCTCGTGGATGAAGTCCTTGCTTTAATCGCGGAAGTGGTTTTTTATTGGGCCTAAGTCATTGTTTTCGATGGTTCACGTTGACATAAACACACCACTTTTCGTCACCAGTGATGATGCAGTGAAGAGATCTGTCCTTATATCTACGAGTAGCTTTGTGACGAGCAAGCAAACCTGCGGCAATCGTGGAGCGTTCAAGTTTGTTGCTTTCGCTCAAAGCGTGCGGAACCCATGCACCGAGTTTTTGAACTTTTCCCATCGAATGGAGGTGATTCACTACAGTTTCCTGATCACACGCCAATTGTACAGCCAATTCTCTAGTCGATTGACGAGGATTTTCATGAAATATGGCGTTCAATCGATCTTCATCTAACTTAATGGGGCAACCAGAACGTTCTTCTTCATTAAGATTGAAATGACCATTTTGGAAACGTGAAAACCACCATTGAGCTGTCCTTTCTGATAAAGCATTTTCTCCGTACACAGCACAAATATCGCGACGAGCTTTGGCTGCGTTTGCATTGTTCCCGTCTCGATTGAAAATGAATAACAACAAGTGTCGAAAATGCGCCTTTCTTTCAACTTGACATTCCATTTTGAGGGAACAGAACTAAAATTAAATTAACACAACTTTTAAATAAACCGCAATGACTTATTACTCAACTTCAAGACATAGCCTAAGCGAAAGCCTAATAGTCTACGCTGTTAAGAGACGTAGCCTAACCTTTGCAAAATTTTCGCTCATTATTTATTATTGTTTCTTAATATGTGCACAAATCACGTCAACAAAACTTAAATCAACACAACATTAAAAAAAACGCAAGAACTTATTCCTCAACCTAATATATATATATATATATATATATATATATATATATATATATATATATATATATATATATATATATATATATATTAATATATTATGATGTCAAACCAAGAAATATAATTTTTGCTGATCATGCGTGGGATTTTCTTCCGCATAATTTCTTTTCTTTCCGCGTATTTTCTTAGGATCGCATTTAATATTAGATTTATAATAAATCTTTATCGTAAATAATAACGAAAATTTTCACAATTTTCTTCAAAGGCACAGGCCAAAAAATGACATAAAATAATTTTTCTATATATTGTAACTGTACAAACCGTACATATCTCATCAAATACTAATGTATTTAATTATCACTCTGAAGAAAATTCGGAGTAAAGTGTGACATGACAAATTTGGGAATCTCTATATTAGATTTGTGTTGTAATAATAAAATAATGGAAGCATTTGTATCTATCACCTGCTAAAACGGGTAAAAATGTTGTTACGCACACTGTAGATATATAAAAAATGAAATTAAATATTGGATAAAGTAGAACAAATAGCTTTATTTCTCAAGTAAAAAAATTCAGTCATTTTGAAGATATAAAAAAAAGAACGAAAAAGGTCGATAAAGAACGAATTGAAATATCAATTGAACTCGGATGAAAAATAGACCCCTGCCTCTTTGCCCATTCTGGTGGCCGGTGGTGGAAAATTGGTTATTTGTCGCCAATTAAGATTTCTAGCTTTTGTTAATTAAATAATTTAATATTATTAAAAAGAATGATAAGGGATTCTTTTACAATGCATTTCTTATCGTTTGTGTAATAAAAAAAAACAACAAAGGAAGTTACCAGATATTGAGATTCCTTAAACGGTGAAGTTAGGGTAGTCAAAATGAAAGTGCATGAACTAGTTAAATAAGCTAGAGTATCTAGAGACTGGTGCCGCTCTACAATGAGACGAGTCCTGCTGTGGGATCATATCAAAGTACTTTTCCCCTAAATCTTTTGCTCGGAATCTTCCTCGAATACTTTACTTTTTATTTGTATTATTGCATTCTTTGAAAGTTCGAGTAAATTGGGTGTATAAGTGCCAAAGATGGCTAAAATAGCACTTTTTAGGCTTGTTTCGGGCACTGTTTCAAATCCTACAAAGTTCCATATACGCTTTTATTTTCTTTTTTATATAGTTACGATAAATTATTAGATTTTTTATAATCTAAGCTTTCATCTCTTTTCGCCGGCTGTCTTTCTGCAATAAATTAACCCGTTGCTAAGACGAAGCCTCAAAACACCGCTTTATTTACTTAACCCTTTCTTCTCTTCTTCCTCTTTGTTCTTCTTGCTTCATTTATTTATATCCCTTGTGCCCTTGTTTGGGGCCACCATAAGAAATCTTGAAATAAAAGAATAAAGTGTATTTCACTCCACATTCTCTCTTTTGCCCACACCCTTATTCCTTATTTTAAAAAGGTGAGATAGACATTTTTTTCCTCTTCCCTTTTAATGACCCGATGCCTAAAATTAGGATGAGTTTTCAATGTCACAATTCTTCTAATTTCAGGCATTCAGAATTTATATTCTTTTTAGATGGAAGAGGGGGAGGTAGAATTAATGTGAAACAGAGTGACCAAGGGAAAAGGTAACCTAAAAAACGTCAGATACACTAATTCTCTCAACCCAATGTATCACTGAAATGGTTACCTGAAATGTTTCACCGCGAAAATTTCAACCAAGAGCTCGCGACCAAAGATACTATAATGTCTCTCACCAGGATTTAGCAACTTAGAGAAAAATGCTATATGAGTACATTATCCTTTCTTTTCTGCAACACGCCTGCCACGCCATTGTCAGATATGTTTGTCATGATGGAAAGCTCGCCAGATGGGTTAGACTCATGCATCAGCCTAAACGTTTTTTACCTCACTGAAAACCTTGACTTCCTCATCTATCCAGGTGAGCAAAAAGTTCTTCTGATTTCCCCTTTGAAAAGCGCATTTAAGTGGTTAAAATTTGCGCAAAGCAAGGAACTCGCGTAATTGCGTAAAGGTACACGGCTGTGCTAACTTAATTGTTATTACCTCGTTTTTCTTGTCAGTGGAGAAGACATCATCCTTCGCGACATGATTTCTAAATTTAATAATCTCCGATTCCCCAGGGGTAAATTTTTCGAAGTTAATTCGAAATCCGCCTACTGTCAACGCTAGAGGAATGTTCATAGGTCAGATATTTGCTCCTCAGGACTCGAACTTGCTACCCAAATGTCAATAGGAAAAACGAAGACGAAATCGATACCTCGTATAACCGAGTAGATTAAACGTTGAAAAATTTGGACCACTCACAAATTCTAAAGTGCGATTGTTATTCTTGATTAGATCGACCTCCGATAATATGGATTTTCCGTCGAGATTAACACAAAAATCCATCACATTTTCCACGGAATAGCGGTCACTCTTTGTTTGGGCATTGAGGCTCCTAAAATTACATCAGGGTCTCCATTCACCTGAATTATCGGGAAACATGTATAGGGATGATGACGGTGCGCATCTTTTCATTAAACTCCATATTTACCACAGCGAGTTTGTGTGGAGGTAAAATCGAGCTGTAATGGTCGGTAGGTCCATATGATGTCTCGATGTGGTGAGATATTACATGCTTTCATGGCTCATCTCCCTGAGTATGGGGAGCTACATCGTGATAAATCTCCGAAGGGTGGTGTGCCCGAAGGATCAATGGAAAGATGACGCAGACTAGGGAGGTGGGGAGCAAAGTATGCGTCGATTATCTTACGTTGCTTTGAAATTTGCTTAGATGATTGCATGTGAAATCTTTGCCACGATAAAGATACAAGAGAGTAACCGACGTAAACTTAGGATGTGAGTATCAACCCTATTTCGCCAAAGGTTGGGATCGCAGTACCGTTTTTAGGTTGTAATTTATGAGCCTGAGCTGGCCGATTTTGTTGCCCGAACTCACTGGTACCACGTTGAAGACTGCCCGGAAAATCCCTTAAGCCGGGTTCGGGTGACTGGGACAATCAGTAAAAGTCATCGTTTTTGTATTCGCTCTCTATGGCCGCCACTAAGCTAAGGGAAGTGTTTCGTTTCCTTAAATGAGCATGGAGAAACAAAGTTGCGAGGCTTTCTTTTAATTGGTGTTGGTAGCGGAAGTTGACTTCACGCCCCTTTTTGATAGAAAAGAAGCGTAAGCAGCTAGATGAATGGGGATTAGGGAATGACCTAGGGGCCCGTCATGCTAACTAAGAGGCGGATGGCTAGAATTTATCGAATGTCATCAAAATAAGTTTTAACGTGACTGAAAACATTGATATCGCTTTGCTTAGAGAAGGGGTTATTAGAAAGAGCGTATAGGAGATATTCGAAATGGGTATCGGCTGTTTTTCCTACCTAGTTCAAAAGGTTCCTGGGAGATAAGCTGCACAAATTATGCTTTGTCTTGGTTAGGAGGCGCTGCAAAATCCCTCTCGGAGGAGATCGTCACTGATGGAAGAGTTAAGATTACGAGTGAGGGACTCGCCTGCACTCAACAGATCCACGCGCTTGACGACAGCTAACTCATCCTGCGTCAGGAGCCGCCGTCGACGAAGCTATCGTCCCATAACTGGAGGGGATAAGATTAATTAACTTACGATCAGAACAGGTTAGGGTGTCAAGTAAGAGATCGGATGCGGGTACTTCACCTTATCGCTCATAACTTAAAGAATCTCAAAGATAACTTCACACGACATGGTCCATATGCTCGGGTCGCTCTCCTAGTACAGTGACAAGGGTATGAGGAACTTTCGATTGAGGAAAGAATAGAATCCTCGCAATATTTATAAGCACTGCATTCAAATGATTAGGAGCTTCATCTGACACTAAATTATATACCCGTTGGAGTATTTGATTTGGCTTTGATTCACCTCCGAAACCAACGACGGCAATGACTGCACTTAGTGAATTAGGATAACGTTGCATGTATACACTTTAGTCTGCAGGTTTGCAAGGAAATAAATTAGAATTTGTGTTTTATAAACATTCACTAATTAATTATTCAAAACAAATAATAGATGAAATTATTCACTTAAACTTAAATTATTAATGAAAATTAATTTACTATTATTGTCCATAAATTTATCGCTCTACATTAAGGATTGTGTAAACACTGTAATTAAATAGGAATTTAGAATTGCTTGTTTCGAATTAGGTGAATATAAGATAAATGCGCGTGGAATTTGCTGTGCAAATGAAGTAGGTTTTATTTAAGAATTGGATTTGAGGAGGAAGTTTGGGTTGAAGAAGTAAATTCCGATTGAAGACGCTCATCAATCAGAAAAGAGGGTCAACATTTGATCTTGAAATGCGAATAGGATGCGATCAGGCGAGTAGCACGGTTAAGGAAAGCCGTTACCATGGACACCAAGAAAGATAGAGAGCTACCCAATGGCAGGCGTTATTAGAGGGTTTCTTTCTTAGCGTGTGAAGGAACTTGGAAATTACTGATCTTTTTGCCTCTTGATAAGCTGGTTTTATTCTTCCTTTCTTAGGGCAGATTGCGTTTCGAGGACAATTTGCTTCCGAAGCAAACGAAAATGAGAAATCTAAAATCATATCTGTGAAAGGCAGATGGAGGATAACTACTTTGTGAGTGTATCATATATATATATATATATATATATATATATATATATATATATATATATATATATATATATATATATATATATATATATATATATATATATATATATATATCATAGGTGTGAAGTCCATGGAAGCAAGGGAAGCCATTCTTTCCTTATTAATGACGAGTAATACAAAAAAATGAAATTAGGTAAATACAAAAAATTATGAACTGTTCAAAAGTATCCCTACTAAAAGCATACTTATAATAATATGGCGAATCATAGTGTATGTGCTTATTCTATTTTAAAAATTATTTATAACTACTATTCTTAAACACGGTTAACTTATAATGTGCTTAGATTTAAGCTCTTTCATACTTACGGGTATATATGCCTAAAAGTTCTCATTGTCAAATGTAAAAGTAAGATAATATATATGAAAATGGAAGCAATTTGCTTATTGCCGTCCCCCAGAGAGTAAGCGAATTTGAGCGTTATTGAAATTAGCCAACGGATTTAAAGTGAACGTTTCGAATTGCTGCATTAGGCTCGTTTTTAGTCGCGTGCGAGTCTAGTCGCGAGTGCCTCTACATCTCACTATGTCATCGGGCGGTCGGTCTCTGTTTTGATTTTCTTTTGTTTTAGAAATAACATCATAACTATTTAGCCGATTCTAACTAAATTTGAAAGCCTTATGTTGTTTTACATTCTTTTTCGAATGATATAATTGTCAAAGTCTTCTCAAGGTTAGGCCTGGATTTATTTTGTTTTGGCAATAATATCATAACTATTAGACCGATTCTAGCGAAATTTAAAACCGTGATGTTGTTTTACATTCTCTATTGAATGATATAATTGTCAAAGTCTTCCATAGGTTAGCCCGGTAATTATTTTGTTTTGGCAATAACATCTTAATTATTCGGCCGATACTCTGTTAGACTAGACTAGGCTATAATATGCTATACTCTCCTAGGAAAGCCTAGAATAGGCTATACTATTTAGGCTATTATAGGCTAGGCTATGCTATGCTAAGCTATGCTAAGATATAATGTGCAAGGGTAAGATATACTATGCTAATTTAGGCTATAAAATGCTATTCTAGGATAGCATATAGTATGTTAGGCTAGACAATACTAAGCTATGCTTGACTAGGGTATAATAAGATAATATAGCTATACTTGTCTAGGATAGTTAATGGTAAGCTAGGTTATACTATGCTATGCTAGGCTAAGCTATGTTAAGTTTTCCAGGCTAGCCAGGACTATACTATACTATCTAGGGTAGGCTAAAGTATAATAGACTACGGAGGGCTATGCTCTGCTATGCTAAGCTATATTAGGCTATGCTAGGTAATACTATGTTAGGCTACGATAGGCTTACTAACCAAGGTTATAATAGGCTAAACTATGCAAGGTTATTCTAGTCTAGGGTATGGTATGCTATACTAGTCTAGCATATACTAGGCTAGGCCATAATAGGATACGCTTGGTTATATTATTTTAGATGTGATTAGGCTAGTATAAGCCATACCAAGCTAGCCTATAATATGCTAGGCTAGGCTAAGCTAGACTATCTAATGCAAGAATATATTGGCTAGGATATAGTAGCCTATTTTAGCTTAGCTATATTATGCTACTCTTGGCGACGCTAGGCTAGGCTCTGGCATGCAATGCTAAACCATACCTGGTTAGGCTAGGCTTTAGTAAGTTTTAAAGGTTGAAAGGTCATAAATCAAAATAGGTGAGAGCACGCGACTTTGGGGTCAGCTGACCTAGTTGTTATTACTTCTCGGTAGGGGTGAAAAGACTTTCGGACCACCCTGTAGATGGAACCCATTTCTTTCTTGATCTTTATGAAGGAAAAATGAGCTTTAACTGGCAAAGTTTGGTCGATATTATCATTTGAAATAAATTTTGGATATAAATAAACTTGCTAAGAAATAAAAACTATTTTCAAGTTAATGAAGGCGAAACTATTTAACTCGTTTGTGTTTCTTCTAAGTGTGCGTGTTATTATATTCCTCTATCTGTAGGTTCTTATCTGTGAACGTTTTGGCGAAATGAAGGATGAAAAGGACGTAAACTTTCTATTCTCTTTCTTTCTTTGAGACTTAACAATGAAAATTCTTTTTAATCTTTTCAAAATTATCGAATTGTGAGCTTTTTTTTTTTACTCTAAGCGCAGTTGATCTTTCAAGGAATAACTTTGGTGTTTTTATAATGATAACATTCCAGGAATTTTGGCCTCTGAGCGGGTAGGGATAGAACTTTCTCAAGGAGGACAAATAATTCATATTAAATGTGCCACACATTATAAACTTAGAGAAATTTTGCCATAAACAAATAATTATACTAATTTGAATTATTCCCCAAATTCCATATCATACATTAGATTGCATAAAGATTAAGACATCTCTCAATTACAGAAAGATGTAAGACAAGGAGATAATATCTCTCCGAAATTATTTACGCCCTGTCTAAAAGAAATCTTCAGAACTGGCAAAACATAGGCATTGAGATAGATGGCAATCAACTCAATCATACAAGATTCGCAAATGATATTGTACTCATAGCTGATGACAAAGATAATTCAAACAATGATTCAAGATAAAATCTTGTAAGCCAAAAAGTCGACCTAAAAATGAATCTTGGAAGAAAAAAAGTCATGACAATCCAACCAGATGTCGACATGATAGACATCACGATTGACAACGAAATTAAATATATACCTACCATGCAATGGCTTCGCCCCTCCCTCTACGGGGGAGCCCTAATACATTTTGTTTATTAGAAATTGTTGCTATATGCAGGATGATAGCTAAAAATGTCCCCTTTTTTATAATGCTGTAATTCATTAGCCATTAAAGATTGGAGGTAGAAATAAGCATTATTACAAAGAACAATATTTGAAATTTTATTAGATAGCTGTTTAACATTCGGAATCACCACCACTGGACTCTATGCCCTTATCAATACGATTATCAAAATTTCATATGGCATTTTGCAACTCATTCTTCAGTTGAGGGATATTAAATGGTGTAGCTTGAAATACTCTTTCTTTTGCAAAACTCCATAGAAAGTAATTTAAAGGTAACAAATTAGGTGAACTGGCCCACCAAGGGAAATTTGTCCTATGCGACATTAGTCGTTGAGGAAATCGATCCTTCAACCATGTCATGCTGGCACATGCAATATAGGCTTTAGCGCCATCTTGCTGAAACTATTAGTCAGGATATGTGATATTGGCAAAAATGCTCTTTAGCATGTCAAGATATCTGGTAGCGTTATTTGACTGAGCTTGTCCTATTCCATGGTCCTCGAAGAAATAGGACCCATAAATCTTATTTCCACTTAGTTCACATCTTTGGGGAGGGCAAAGTGATTATTTAGCCTAGTTAGTGACCACTTCCGATCATTAAGTTTAGTTGGCGTGCCTTTCAAGTAAACGTGACATTTATCACTGAAAATTATGGTATTGAATAGTAATTGTTTATCATCTCACATTTCTTTAACCCCGAAACAAAATGATAACCTTCGGTGCTTATCATGCATTGAGATTTCTTAGTGACATTAACTTTTGTATGACTTTAAATTAAGATCTTTTTTTAGAATAGTTCTCACAGCTTTTCTATTCAAAAGTGTCTCAGTAGCTAATTTTTTCACTAACTTTGTTTCACACTTTTCTTACGACCAGAATTTCCCTTATTTAAATTACTAATTGTGCTGTGTCCATTCCACTTAGCGTAATATCTCTGGATTGTTTTTTTGTCTAATGGTATACAATATGGACCTAAATCGAATCATTAATTCCACAAGAAACCTGAGCTGATCAAGAGTTAATTGTGCCATTTTTGAGAGCCTAAAACGGAACTGTTTAATATCTGCATAGATAGGCTATTCTAGGCTGGGATTAACTATCCACCGCAAGCCTAAGCTACCTAAGCTAGCTAATAAAATTTCCAATATTGTTCTTTGTAATGAGACTTATTTCTACCTTTACGCTTTAATGGTAACAAATTACAGCATTATAAAAATAGCACACTTTTGGCTTTTACCCGGTAGAAAGAAAATTTTTTTATCTGTATTTCTTCTGTTAAATATATGTTTAATGAGTTTCTTATTAGTTTTTTAATCAAAGTAAACCACAACCTTTTCAAAAATATTGAAAATTGAAGTGTGAAAATACTTGTGCTGAAACAGTGTATTTATATTTAATGTTGAAGAGGGCTCCAAGAGCCACAAGTTTTCATGTTCAGGCTAGAAATAAAGAACGACTAAATTACCCCAAGAGTAAAAACTATGAAAAGTCAAAAAGATGGATAATACTTTAAATAAGAACTAATTTTAAATAAAGAATTGACAAAAGTATTTGTGTAAAAGAAAAAAAGTGACATTTTAAGTTAACTGAATTAATTTCAAATAAAACCAAACCAAGATCAAACATAGATTAAGAAAGAAGAAAGAAACGGAATAAAATAATAAAAACTCTTTTATCATTTAAAGAAAGAGAAAAATAAGGGGGATTGAACCAAGGACATGAAGAGCTCCTCACTTTTCAGGCCACTGCGCTAACCACTACCCGAAATGGATATATATATATATATATATATATATATATATATATATATATATATATATATATATATATATATATATATATATATATATATATATATATGTAGTGAAAATCACATGACACGTGATATATAATGAATAATAGCCCAAAGAAAGGAAACACTAGTGTCACAACCAGGTTAAACACTAAGGAATATATTACGTGAACTATTAAAAGCTTAAGAAAGAAAATGGGATAGTTAAAAACGAAGAAAATAGGGAAAACTATTTTAACTGCTATACGAAGGTGAATAAAGGAGTTGGTTTCGAACCTGTGTCATCAAGCGCTCAACGCTGTCAGAACCACAACGCTCATTGACTGAGCTAACCATCCTCAACCCCACAAAATGTTCATTCAAAAAGCCTTTTGAATAACAAAATGTAAGTTTTTATCTAGTGAGAGACAAGACAAATGTTTTTATAGTAAGAGGGGGCATGGGCTTTTTTGTTTATAAGTGAAAATCACATGGCACATGATATACAATGATTTAGGTAAGAGCTCCAAAAAACGAAACACTAGTATTAGCATTTATATATATATATATATATATATATATATATATATATATATATATATATATATATATGATGGGAGCGGCTTCTCTTCTATTCATGTCTTGTTAAAGACCATGTTGTATTTTGGCTTTACCAATTTTATTTTGGAACGTTCTAACTGGCGAATGCAGTTTTTGGTATCTGACTTGAGATTAAATATCACCTGAGGAAAATCCATTTTATTTGTTTAATTTAAAACTAAGTTAAATTTTCACCGTGAGCTATCGCCTTTCATCAAGCATCTTCAGACAGAAGTCTTCCTTATTGCTGAGGCGGCATTGCTGTAAAATTTACCATTCGTCCTGCCTCCTTTGAAATAGTTGTTTCATGGTCGAAGGGCAGCAAAGAATCAAGGTCGTGAGATGAGAGAAGTAAAGGGAGATATTGAGATAGATAGTTAGACGAATATTTTTGGGGGGGAGAGGTGATTGTTTGATAGCGTGTTTGTAGTTTGCCAGGAGACTAGCTGATCTTTTTCTGTTAGTTATTTATTCTTTTTTTCTGTATTTAGCACATATTTTTCTTGATAGTTTCTTCTAATTCATTATTTCTTTTTTCGTTGCTGTTCTTTTTAGTTTATTCTTATGTTTATGGTACCTTTACAGGTAAAGTTTGTTCTAATTCAGTGATATGTTTCCTTTTGGTAATATAAATCTATACTTAAACATATTTTCTTTAAGTTACTTTTAATTCTTTATATTGTTTTTGCTCTCTTAATATATGTTTACTGGTTATTTAAAGCATTCATGCATTTTTATAAAGTTTTTCTTTCTTGGATTTGACTCTTATTCATTACGATTACTTGTATTGATTATATTTACTGCTTTTATGTCGAGATTTATTGTTCCGCTTGTCGCAGGTGGAGCCTGCTGTTTGGGAACCTGTTTTGCTTGTAGTTTCTGTACTCTATCCTCAGTGATCTGCTAGTCTCTATTTGTTTTTCTTCTATTTTGGCCCATATTTTCTTGGCTATGTTTATTGGCTCTATGCCGGCCGTCTCTATAAGTTCTTTGATATGCTTTCTTTCTCATTTTTCGTATACGTAATAAGGAAGGTGGCTTTATTTTGTACCCGCTGTAGTTTTTGCTTGTTAACCTTGGAGGCTATATGCATTGGAATCAGTGAATATACTAATACTGACTCTACGAATGCTTTATAGTCTTTTTTCTTCTTGGGTTCATGTCTTTTAGCCAGTATCTCAATATTGTTTCCATTTTGGTGTTTGCTATTCTGGCCGTCGTATGTGCGTGGTAACCTTTTGTTCCGATGTGAATTCTCAGCACATTAACTTCGGCCCCAGTATTCATAATTCTTTCTGTTGACGCTAATTTGGTCTCTTTTTACTCTCATTATTGGGATTATCTTGCATTTATGCAGGTTGATTTTAATTTTCCATTTGTTTTCGTAGTCATTGATTATTTCTCTTTCGGTTGTTCTTGCTTGCCGTCTTGAGTTGGTGGAGCGCGACGAGATTATTTGGCTGATATCGCCGCGTATTGTATATTCATACAACCCTATGTTATAGGGGGCGGTAGGTCACCCCTGTATATCGAATAGAGAGTAGTACTCATGCACTGCCCTTGGGGGACCTACGTCTGAAGAATGAAGGTTGGTCTCTCGTGACCCTCGATGGTGACATATGCTTTCCTATTACTGATATAGTCCCCAATATTCCTTCCATCTTGATGCCGAGATCAGGTTGAAGGAGCTTATATTTAAGTCCTTCAACAAGCCATACTGTATCGAAGGCTTTCTTGACATGTCGAAGGACCACGTCCACGTACCCTTTCTCAGCATTAGCTTGTGCTAGTTTCCTGTAAGAATGACTAATGCCATTGTCGAATCACTGTCTTTACGGAAACCATATTGTTGTTCGTTGTATTTTCTATTTTATTCTAGGAATTCCACCAGTCTTTGTTGAATATTTTTTCGTAGACCTTTCCCAAAATATTCAGTAGCGATATGGGTCTATATCTGGTGGCTAGAGAAGGTAGCTTGCCTGGCTTCAGAAGGAAGACCATCTTTGTCCTTGTAAATATTTCTGGGAATAATGTCGGCGATGGATTACAATACGTTTCCAGAGGCTCTCTCGTAATTGTACGTAGGTGAGTCAAAAAGTTCTCAGACAAATGCCAGATTATTGAAATGTTCGATTTTGTACAAGTAAATACAGGGTCAAACACGACTTTCATGTTTTCTGAACAATTCCTACAAAATTCGTCATTCAATTTGTCGAGACTCTTTGTATTAGATGTGCTTCAAAAAGGTTACTTTTTTGAACCCATAAAATGGCAAATTTTGAGATAAGAGCGAACATTAAATTCCTGACTAAACTAGATTGGAAGCCTGTTAAGATTATTGACGCTCTACAACAGGTTTATGGTGACTCTTCGCCATGTAGAGCGGTAGTTTACGACTGGATTAAGCGCTTCAAGGGGGGCAGAGAAGAAGTTGAAGATGATCCACGTGAAGGGAGACCCTCCACCTCCATTAACCCAGAAAATGTCGAGCTTGTGAGGAATCTAGTGGATAAAGATCGCCGTATTACTATTGATGAAGTTGCCAATGCATGTGAAATCTCTCATGGCTCAGCATTTGGAATTCTAACTGAAAATCTTGGCCTGAGCAAGCTTTCAGCACGTTGGGTCCCAAAAGCGTTGCGAGAAGACCAGCTGAATCATAGGGCCAACCTTTCTTTGGCTATTTTGACCAAGATTGAAGCAAACGAGGATAGTTTTTTTGAGCGCCTCGTAACGGGAGATGAAACTTGGGTGTATCAGTTTGATCCTGAAAGTAAAAATCAATCAAAAGAGTGGCACCCAAGGGGGGCAGCAGGGCCTATCAAGTTCAAGACAGAGAGGTCCGTTAAGAAGATAATGGCTACAGTTTTTTGAGGTTCGGAGGGAATTATTTTAATAGACTTCTTAGAAGGACAAAAAACTGTTACATCCAGCTATTACGAAGGAGTTTTAAGGAAGCTGAAAACTTCAATAGCCAAAAAACGACGAGGAAAGCTCCACAAGCAAATCTTGTTCCACTATGACAATGCCCCTGCACATTCGTCCAAAGCTGTGAGATCTCAGCTACGGGAATTTCGATGGAAAACTCTTGCTCATCCCCCTTATAGCCCTGATTTAGCACCCTCTGACTTTTTTCTGTTTCCAAATTAAAAGGGACACCTAAAAGGAACCCGGTTTCAATCATTAGATGAAGCAAAAAAGCAGGTCATTACTTGGTGCCAGAGACAACCCCGTGAATTCTACAAAGATGGTCTTTACCGTTGGATTCATAGATTAAGAAAGTGTATAGATGTTAATGGAGCTTATGTAGAAAAATGATTACAGTATTATTACAAATAAAAATTTTATGCCATTTATCTGAGAACTTTTTGACTCCCCCTCGTATTTAGTTAGACCTGTCTTTCTAGTTGCCTTCATTTTAAAGGAGCTGAGGGCACTTCTCAGCTCCTTCTCCGATATAATCGCTCCTAGTCCTTCTTATTCGTCTGTACGTTTGTCTACTCTTCTCTGCGGCGTCATTCTAATCATGTGCGCCAGTATATATTTGAGGTATCTTGAGAAAGTCTTTGTGTAAAATGAAAGAAATATTTATTAAAAATTAAAATAACATAAATGTCACTAATATTTCTCGTTTTTTTGAATTGCACCATGTTGACTTCACGTTTTGCCTCTTCGATTGATTGAAACCTTGTTCCTTTTAGATGTTCCTTAATAAGCTTAGCAAACAAGAAATAGTCCGAGGGGGCAAGATCAGGGCTATAGGGGGGATGAGGTATGATTTGCTATCAAAATTTTCTCAAAGTTTCTCTTTTTAGCCGTAAAGAATAAGCTAGGGCATAATTATGATAGAACTTGACTCCTTTGTGCAAGCTGATCATCCCGCAACGCTTTCGGCACCCAACGGGAAAAACCTTCCTGAGAGCAAGATACTCTGTTAAAATTGCAAATGTTGATCCCTGGAAAATAGCGACTTTTACCGCAATAAATTCAACGCTAATTCTTTAATCTTCACCCAGAAGTTTTTGAATGGTGGCCACCTTTTCTGCATTAGTTGATGTGGATAGTTTCCCGTCACTTTCGTCGTTATTAAGGTGTTTTCTTACTTCTTAGAAACGTTTAATCCACCTCAAAATAGTTTTTATATGTGGTATCGACTCACCATAAGCATGCTGCAAAGAATCAACAATAACAGGGAATTTCCAATCAAGTTTTGTCAAAAAATTGATAACAGCTCTAATCTCAAAAGTTTGTTTTTGCATCGATAAAAAAAGCTACTTTCTTGTAGGTAGTCACTTGCTACCTGAAATACGTGAGAGGAATAAATGACGGTTTTTCAGGTATCAACAAAAAACAAATATATAATCAAACGTGTTTGACTTGAAAATTTCCGATAATCTTTTGAATTAAAGATTTACACCAAAAATCTTTGAAAATTCCTCCTACGTTAACTCTTTCCTCTGTCCCTCTGTCCCTCTGTCGTATCCTTCGTTGTCTCTTTCGTCATTAGCGTAGACTTTTCTCCAGTGATCCTTAAATTTTTCTGCTATTTCTTTTTCATTTCTTAGATATTCTCCCTGTTCATTTGTTATTTGAATTTGCTTTATGAGTTATCTCCCTTTCATTATATTGATCATTTTGCATCCCTCGCGTGGGTTTTCATAATTTTCCATCTTCCTTAGAAACTCTTGTCCATTGTTCACTTTGCTGCTCTTCAATAAGGAAGAACATATCCCTCTTTAATCGCTTCAGTTCTTTATTATTGTGCCGTTTTCTCTTATCTCTATGTATTTTTTCTTTATTTCTCTCGCTTACCTCTTTATTTCCTCTATCTATTTCGTGTGAGGAAGTGTTTTATACCTGATTTTCGGTACGAAATTTTTGTTTGCTTCGATGATAATTTTGGTTAATGTTTCTAACACGTCTTCCAGCTCCTCAATGCTTTTCCCATCCAGAGCTAGTTGAGTATAACCTTCCAACATTACTATATAGGATTCCCAGTTCGCCTTTTTGTACGATTTTTTAGGTCAGATCGGGACCCGCATTTGGTTCTGATTGTTAGTCACCAGAATTCAACTGTGATCACGGCAAGGCATGGGAAAGGGTTTCATCTACATATTATACGGCAAATTGTCGTTTGTGAGTACAACATCTGGTTTGGTAGCTTTTCTTCCGGTAATGAAGGTTGGCAAGGCTAGACCTGCTCTTTTGAGTATTTTTCGGTCCATCAGCAATTTCAGGTTTATTCCTGCCTTGTTTTGGGGAAGGTATCCTGATTCTGGCAATCTTACATTCACATCCACCAGCAATATGGTTTGATTATTCCTGTTAAATATTTCGATTACTGAGTAGATATATTTGTAGGAGCGGCGGGACGACTGGTCGGCTGCTGCTATCGTGAGTGGAGTATATATCTTTTCTACTGTCACGGCAGCGTATGCCTCGTCCACCTCCCGTTCGTGTGCGTACTGGATACCTTTGTTGAACCGCAATTGCCACACCATCCTATCTCTCTACGGTGGGGTGGGGTTCTTCTTTATAATGTCGTAGTTGTATATTTTCATTTTGTTATTATCTTAATGTCAAGTGTTCGGAGATGGTGATAATGTCAGGGTCCAGATGGCGGAAAATATTTTCATATTTTATGGATTTATTTTTCCATCCATCTGTGTTTATATGAAGAAAATTCTTTACTTTTTGTATAGCATAGTCCATTGCTTTGATGCTTGGTTCGTATTTATTTGTTTCCTGTTTTGTTTTTTAAGCTCCTACACGTGCCACTTTCTAGCCGTTCGTATGTATCCTTCTTTAGTAACTTGATGTCGACGGGGTAAATTCCAAAGTGGTTCACTTCTATTAGTTTTTTTTAGTGATGTCTCTTCGTGATCCGTAATGTGTGTCCATTTACACGTTCCTTTTTCCATTCTCTTCTTTATATCGGTTGGCTTGGGCCCTTTTTGTAGGGGTTTGCTTCGTGTACGAATATTCGGAGTTTGAAATCCTTGGCTTCGTACCGGCAGCTTTTTTCATTTTCATTTTCGGTTTCGGTTTTTGTTGATTATTCTGTGGTTGTACTTTCCTTTTTGTTCGTTTTTTTTATCTTTTTGAGGATCTTCCTCGAAACAGAGGTGTCTGTTTCCTTGTCTTCTTCGTTCGTATCTTCTGATTCGTCAGTCGTCTCTTTGTCTTCTAAGGCGTCTCCTACTTCCAGCATATCCTTAACTTGCAGTGTTTTACCGACCATGACTCCGTATATTAGCGGCGAAGGGAGATTGGGTGGAAACCTTATGTTCCTTATGCCGATCTTTACTACTTAGCGGGTCTGTGAAAGTTCCTGGCTGTGCTATATTATGAACATGCGCGAACATTATGCATGCAAGTATATCCAGGCCAGTTCCTTCGTTCACATTGATGTTAATTTTCTGTTCCTGAGTTTTCGTTCTTTGATGCTTCTCTAGGTCGGAGTCAGAGTACGGTTCACTTTTAGCAGAAAAAGGAGGGTACTCGCTCCGAGCTGATCTCTTTGATGAGAAGAGCCTCTAAAATTTTCAAGCGGCAAAGATAAGAGATTCTTCTGAGTATGATAGTGTTTTCAACCAGAACTGTTCTTGTAAATTATTCGTTGTGATGTTCATTGTAGTATGGTTTGATTTCTCTTCCTTTCAAGTGTATCTTTAGGCGTCCGCTGAGAGTAGTAGAGGTCATATATATATATATATATATATATATATATATATATATATATATATATATATATATATATATGGGCTAATGATAGGCCGAGTAAACACTGCTTCCGATAAAGTGCCGATTCGAAATGCCTTCCCAGGGGCTGCCATACGCTGCATATCACCTTGGTTTAAATTCCACGTTAATCAGTAGGGCAGATCGGTGGTAAGACCCTTACCATTAATATATTTTTAAATATATATATATGTCGTAGAATGACCCTTGGCTTTGATCCCTCTACGCTTTGACACCCTTTTAGTAGTGGTATGCTTTAAGGGGCGTGAGTTACTTCTATGATGAAGTTGGTTTTGTTCTAAGAGTGCTATTTTAGTGGTTTAGTCCTTAAGGAAGAGCTATTTTTAAACACATAAGGATAAGAGGAAACACCAGAATCTACCAAAAATAAACATGTATTTTAAATTAAATATTACAAACCAACAGTAAAAGCATTTCTATATTCGGCCTCAAAGATTTTACAATGACAACACATAAACAAGTAGGCTTCCAATAAACAAACCAATTGCCAATTAGTATTTTTATCACGACCCTATTTGTTTAGCCTAAAACATTAAATTGATGTACTGTCATCTACAAACACATATGACCTAGGTTCAAGAATAATGGTTTCTACTCTCCTTTAAAACGTGGGACGTACTAAACTTCTACTATAGCAATAGAGATATAAATGTTATTGTTAACTTACAGGTAGGTATTAGGGATTGCCGGATGTCGCTGGAGGACTTATCTCTCGCTTTGAAGTGTGGTGGTCGCTGGTTGAAATTTTCGTGGAAGGATTGCTTGTCGCCTGTGCCGGGGATGATTCTGCAACGTAATTAAAGAACGGGAGCTCGTTGGGGCAGGGTTCTTCTCCTCTCACTCTTACGGTGCTTGAGATGTGAGAATCACTCGAGTGTGAGCGGCTTTGCTTTTCTTCAGTCGGGCTTCTTTGCAGATGGAAAAGGCTTCTTCGGTATGGCACCGATATAAAACTTGACTAATTAGGTTAATACGGCCCTGAAAGGGGGTATCGATTTTCTCAATCTGATCCTATCGTTTCTCATGGAAATAGTCTTGTATGGCTGAAGGATCGATCTTTACGAACTAATCCACCTCTAGCGTATCGACTTCTGATAATCCCCTTCTCTTTCTTTGCGGGGCTTATATATAGGCGGATTGCCGCCCCATCTAAAGGGGGAAGTGACCAAGCCACAGATGCAAAAGGGGGGGGGAGCGAATGGAGAGTTAGCATCTGGGGAGAGCAAGAATTCCTGAGGTGGCACTGGGGTGCCCAAGTCAGCTCGCAAATTATAGGCTCGCAACCGCACCGCTACTTGGCGTGCCTTCTAACTCGCACCGTTTTTTTTCCTAACCACTGGTTTATGGGTCTCGTAGGTCATACGATCGTTAGAGCGTCGTTTAAGGACCTTAGGTGGTCGCCTTCAAACATATGTTAGCTCCAACTGCCCACAGCGGCAAGGAGATCACACATGGTAAGCATTTTCGCCGGCTACCTTTCCCACGCTTGTCCTCATGAAGGGAGGGGGGCTTGAATGTACCTATACTCCTCCAGGATGCTTAATGTAGCCATTTCTTCACATTTACCTCCATTCTTAAGAAAATAACGGGAAGGGGGGGGGGGTCCTATCCGACGCTTACAATAATATACATGGGTAACTTACGGAACATTATATTATACAATAAATTCTAGTTCACTCGGGAATGCCTCGATAACATTTCACCTGACCTTACATTAATTCCTATATTACTGTGCCAACTTAGGATTTTCTTACCTACCACTCGGGTTACTCGCCCCTACTTACTTACAATTCTACTGATTTACACTTAACTTTGCTATAATACAATAGTTGGGCTGCTCCTTAATCGTCGACAGGGTTCCGACTTAACGAGTCGGCCATACAATTGTTGGACCCTTTTATATAGTGAATGGAGTACTGGTACTCCATTAAGAGTAAACTCCATCTCAGGAGTCTTCCATTCTTACACTTATTTTTACCTAAGTATGACAACGGTTTATGGTCGCATTCCAACTTAAACTCGCGCCCTATTAGATAATATTTGAATTTACCTATGGACCATATTATGGCCAAAGCTTCGACTTCGATCGTAGCGTAGGCTTTTTCTCTACTCAACAGTTTCCTACTGACATAAGCTATGGGATAGGCTGTTTCGTCATCTTCGTATTGAAGCAATACTCCGCCTAACCCGTCCCGACTAGCGTCCGTGCGAAGGCCGAAGATCTTGTTGGGATTTGGTAAGCGAAGAATGGGCGCAGTTACGAGTTTTCCTTTTAGAACCTCCAACTGAGTTATTGCATGGGGGTTCCACGTGACAGGGTCTGACGCTGTCTTTTTTAACAAATCATTCAGTGGGGCCGCAATGGAAGCGAAGTGTGGTACAAAACGCCTATAGAACGAGGCCGCTCCCATAAACGATCGGAGTTGTTTCTTTGTTTTCGGCCGGGGCATCTTGACTATGGCGTCCACTTTTTCTTGCTGGGTAGTCAAGTGTTTTTGTCCTATTTTGAATCCCAGGTAGTCAATGGATTCGTAGGCAAAATAACACTTGGTCGGCCCGGCGGTTAGACCTTGCTCCTTCAATTTCTCCAGCAATGATCGTAGGGCGTGTAAGTGTGACTCCCATGTACGGGTAGCTACGTACACGTTGTCGAAGTAAAACGACACGTCGCTTAGTCCAGCGATAATTCGCCTCATCATCCTAATATAATTGCTACCGGCTGTAAGTAGTCCGAAGGGTAGCCTGGTAAACTGTAACAGACCTCTCTCGGTCGCAAAAGCCGTCAGTTTTTTGGACTCCTTAGCGAGAGGTATTTGATAGTACGCTTTACACAAATCCAATTCGGTGATGAATTTAGCGTCTTCAAATAAATGGAGATTTTGATCTATTAGTGGGATGGGCTCGGCGTCGAAAACGGTCACTGAATTCAATTTTCGGAAGTCCACGCACATCCGAAATGATTGATCAGGTTTCTTAACCATTACTATGGGGGAGCAATAATCGGACTCCGATGGCTCTAAAATTCCCAATTTTAGTAAATTCCGGACTTCCTTATTGAAGGCTTCTCGTAGGTGGATTGGTAAAGGATATGGTTTGCTCCGAACCACTGAATTAGTTTTTAGTTTTATTTCATGGATAAAATCCTTGGCACATCCAGGGTTTTCAGAAATGACTTCTGGGAATTCCATGAGCAAGTTCAACATTTCCGCTTTTTGTTGAATTTCTAAGTGGGGATTTATCTTTAAATCCACCCGAGGGTCTTCCGGGGTAGGTGAGAGCGAGGGAAGTTCGTATTCCTCGTCTTGTTCCACACACACGGTGTGTATGACTTGCAGGGGCGTACCCGGGTAAACGGCATCCATCGGTTCTTCTTCGTCTAGAAGGGTAATATTCTTTATGCAAGCGCGGCGGTGATAATTTTTAGCATGTTTATGTGATAGGTTCTTCGCCCTGTTGGGGTATCTATCAAGTAATCGACTGGACCCCGTGCCTCGATTACTTCAAACGGTCCCTTCCACTGGGCCCATAACTTATTATTTTCGGTCGGGAGTAATAATAAGACTTCATCTCCTGCCTTTAATTTTCGAGCCTTTGCTTTCATATCGAAATAGTCCCGGTATTTGGCTAAATTTTTCTCGGCGTTCTCTCGAGCTAAGCCAGAGCAGTATTCTAGGCGCTCGCGCATATCCATCACGTAGGCGTAAGACGATTTGATTTCTTGCTCGAGCTTCGCGTTGGAAAATAATTCCTTAAGAATACTCATAGGACCTCGCACATTTCTCCCGTATAATAGCTCAAAGGGCGAGAATCCCAACGTCCGATGAGGTATTTCTCGGCAGGCGAAAAGGGCAGCAGGCAGGTATCTGTGCCACTGTGTAGGGTTGTTTTGACACAACTTCTTCAATATATTTTTGAGAGTCCCGTTTAATTTCTCGCAGATTCCGTTAGCGGCTGGATGAAATGGACTCGTAAAAATTGGCTTGACTAACAGAAGTTTGTTAAAATACTCCATCAATTCTGAGGTGAATTGGCGCCCTCTATCAGATAGAATTTCTTTAGGCAGGCCTACTCGTGCAAAAATTGAAATTAATGCTTCCGCGCAGGAAATAGTGTCAATCTTCCGTAGGGCCACGGCATCTGGGAACCGGGTGGCACAATCCACTAGGGTGAGGATGTAGGAGTGTCCTCCACTTGAAGGGGGGTGAATTGGTCCCACCAAATCAATTGCCACTCGAAAGAAAGGTTTGGTAATAACGGGCACCTTTTGTAAGGGTGCGGGAGCTACCCGTCCTCTGGAGGGATCCTTCTGACACACGTCGCATGATCGGCAATAGGCCACAATTTCTCTGGCGGCCTGGGGCCAATAAAAGTGTCGGAATATCTGCTGCGCCGTTTTGTTGTGCCCAAAGTGTCCGGCTAATATTCCATCATGCGCGGTATTCAAAATTCTTTGCGTGTATTCTTGAGGTACACACAGTGCTTTCTTGTTCTCCTTATCCTCCTCGCTGATAGTACGGTAGAGAAGTGAGGCTTCTACGATATACTGGATAGGCTTCTTTCCTTTCACTTGGAGAATTTCACCTTTAATAGCTTTCTCCCATAGAGGTTTAAGAGTGGGGCATTCCTTCTGAGCACTGGCGAAGAAAGTCAATTTGAACCCATTGTCTTCGAGGGTAATCCTCGGGGTCAACTTAGCAGGTTGCTCTTTCCTCTGGGCTTCTTGTGCCCGGGTGACTACTTGTTGGGCCACTTCTTGCTGGGGAATTAGGGGGTTTTGTCCGATTAGTACTGCGCAGAACTTAATCGGGGCTACTACCACGTCCGTCCAACCAGAGAAATATCTGCATTGTATATGACATCTCACGACGGGGAATCGATTGTCGCGTCCTAAAAAGTCGTGGACGATTGCGAATTTCTTATGGGCAGGGTTTACTGGGGGCAGCAACTTGTCGGATACCACTATGCACGTGCATCCGGTGTCTCTGACTAAAGTGGATACTCGGCACCCATTAACAGTGCCCTCTTCAAATTGTAGGCCGCCTGGCGAACTTTTGTTGAATAGAAAGTTCACCTGTTGCTGGGGCCCTTCGGATGTTGGCGCGGGGACGTAGGACGAATCAGCTTGTCCTTCTGGGATCGCGGCAGTCAGGTTTTGCACCTGTTGTCTCGAGGTCTCCCTTAGTCGGGAGTTCTGTGGGCACTGGAAACTCAGGTGACCTATTATCCCGCAGGTATAACAAGTGACGGGCTTCCTGGGATACGTGCCGGTATTAGGGTATGATCCTTGTGGAATCCTAACTTCTTTTTGATTTTTTTCTCCTCCAAAATTTGGCTTATAAGTTCCTTTTGCTACTGAGAACTTAAAGGGCTTCTTCTGTAAAGGCCTGGGTGGCGGCCCATTTTTCTTTGGGGAGGGAGCCTTCTCTTTCTTGTACTCCCTAGGATATAACCGATGATTTACCGCGTGGAGGTCAGCCTCGTCCAGACACTCGTTGAAGGTAGAAGCTTTTCGGTCCTTAACGAATGCACGGAGTTCCTGAGTTAGTGTACTTAGTAACTGATCTCTAAGCATGAAGTCGACGACCGCAGCGACTTCGTTCTCTACCCCTTCTGACTCCATCCAAAACTGTAGGCTTCGACGAAGCTCAAAGCCAAAATATTTGTATGTTTGTCCAGGTCTTATACGAGGCTGCCTGAACTTCATCCTATATTCTTCCGGGTTAAGGTTTGTTGCTGAGAGAAGTTCGGCTTTGAGAGTGGAATAGTCCACAGTCGCTTCTGAGGGTAAAGATACGAATATCTCTCTCATCCTACGATTGAGTAGCGGTAACAGTCTGGCGACCCCATCTTCTTCTAGGTCCCAATTATTGACTTCAAATATTTTCTCAAAATGGGAGAGATATGAGAATAAATCTTCTTCGTCCTTGTACTCCGGGAGTTTCATGCTGGCCGCTGGTGACACTCCTGTTTTGGATGACACTGACTGCACCTCTAACTGGTCTTTACTAAGGGCTCTTTCGTGGGCCCTTATCTTCTCTCTTTCATCAGCTTCCATTTTCGTCTTTTCTGCTTCCATTTTCATCTTTTCTCTTCTTTCTTCTCTTTCGTTTCTCTCTTTCTCCTGAATAAACGAACTCAGCTCGGTTCCTTGCAGTCCGAGGCTTTGAATTTGCTTCCGATAAAGGTCAAACAATGCCATCGCGCTTATGTCAGTCACCTACCTTGTTTTTAATCAAGCCTTACCTATTCCACCACCGAAACTTACCACTTGGCCTAACAATTACCTTTAGATGGTATCCCCCTCTAACTTTACCAATTTCCCACTCGTCAAATATTCTATTATTCCTGGTGTTCCTTTTATGTGTTAGCTCTTCCTTAAATAGACACTGCTGGGTTCTTTCTAATATAAAACCTCTAGACCTGACACTACTTTTATAATATGTCGTAGAATGACCCTTGGCTTTGATCACTACGCTTTGACACCCTTTTAGTAGCGGTATGCTTTAAGGGGCGTGAGTTACTTCTATGATGAAATAGGCTTTGTTCTAAGAGTGCTATTTTAGTGGTTTAGTCCTTAAGGAAGAGCTATTTTTAAACACATAAGGATAAGAGGAAACACCAGAATCTACCAAAAATAAACATGTATTTTAAATTAAATATTACAAACCAACAGTAAAAGCATTTTTATATTTGGCCTCAAAGATTTTACAATGACAACACATAAACAAGTAGGCTTCCAATAAACAAACCAATTGCCAATTAGTATTTTTATCACGACCCTATTTGTTTAGCATAAAACATTAAATTAATGTACTGTCATCTACAAACACATATGACCTAGGTTCAAGAATAATGGTTTCTACTCTCCTTTAAAACGTGGGACGTACTAAACTTCTACTATCGCAATAGAGATATAAATGTTATTGTTAACTTACAGGTAGGTATTAGGGATTGCCGGATGTCGCTGGAGGACTTATCTCTCGCTTTGAAGTGTGGTGGTCGCTGGTTGAAATTTTCGTGGAGGGATTGCTTGTCGCCTGTGCCGGGGATGATTCTGCAACGTAATTAAAGAACGGGAGCTCGTTGGGGCAGGGTTCTTCTCCTCTCACTCTTACGGTGCTTGAGATGTGAGAATCACTCGAGTGTGAGCGGCTTTGCTTTTCTTCAGTCGGGCTTCTTTGCAGATGGAAAAGGCTTCTTCGGTATGGCACCGATATAAAACTTGACTAATTAGGTTAATACGGCCCTGAAAGGGGGGATCGATTTTCTCAATCTGATCCTATCGTTTCTCACGGAAATAGTCTTGTATGGCTGAAGGATCGATCTTTACGAACTAATCTTTCTTCTGGCGAATCGACTTCTAATAATCTTCTTGTCTAGCCGATGGATCGATCTTCACGAACTAATCCACCTCTAGCGTATCGACTTCTGATAATTCCTCTTGTCTAGCCGATGGATCAATCTTCACGAACTAATCCACCTCTAGCGTATCGACTTCTGATAATCCCGTTCTCTTTCTTTGCGGGGCTTATATATAGGCGGATTGCCGCCCCATCTAAAGGGGGAAGTGACCAAGCCACAGATGCAAAAGGGGGGGGAGCGAATGGAGAGTTAGCATCTGGGGAGAGCGAGAATTCCTGAGGTGGCACTGGGGTGCTCAAGTCAGCTCGCAAATTATAGGCTCGCAACCGCACCGCTACTTGGCGTGCCTTCTGACTCGCACCGTTTTTTTTTCCTAACCACGGGTTTATGGGTCTCGTAGGTCATACGATCGTTAGAGCGTCGTTTAAGGACCTTAGGTGGTCGCCTTCAAACATATGTTAGTCCAACTGCCCACAGCGGCGAGGAGATCACACATGGTAAGCATTTTCGCCGGCTACCTTTCCCACGCTTCTCCTCATGAAGGGAGGGGGGCTTGAATGTACCTATACTCCTCCAGGATGCTTAATGTAGCCATTTCTCCACAATATATATATGAATGCAATGTCCCGCAGGAAAAAATGAAATGGTGTTTCCAAGTACTTTCAAACTTTATTAAGTTCCTTATCAAGGATAACTACAAGAAATAATATTATATTCGAGGTATATACGAGTATATATATACGAAAGAAAAGTATAAAAGACCGCCTCAAAAACAAGAAATCACCAATGAGGAAGACGAGAAGGGAAAGGTAAAGATTAACATTAAGAATGACAAGAAGCAGGTAGTAAGGTCAAACCGAGAAGACGGAACGGGTAACAGATTAAAAGAAATGGAGATAGCCTAACGAGAGAGATTATAAGACAGGAGCGAAAAGTGGGGAAAATACAATATACATAACAGAGCAGTGACAATATTTCCTGCGGGACATTGCATTCATTTGCTACCATCACGTGATACTTTGTGAGTTTTTCATTTCATATATATATATATATATATATATATATATATATATATATATATATATTATATATATATATATATATAATATGAAGACCCATACACTTATTCGAAACCTTATATTTTCCGGACAATTCGGTCTTCAACAGATCATTTTCAGCGACAAGACATCTAATAAGAATACAAAAATAATTAACATAATACAAGTGCATAAACTCTAAATGGACATCAAAACAATAAAAATATTTTGAATGGGTAAAGAATTTAAAAAAAAATATGATTCTATAGTAATCAGATGAAAATGGAAAATGGAAAATTTATTTAAATCACATGGGGAGAAAACGTTTTAAAAAGATAAATGTATACTGGACTGGGCAAAAAAAGGCAAACGCATAAATCAATTAAAACGTCCAAAAATTAAAAGTAGTAAAATTTGATAAATATGAAAGTCACGAAAAAAGTAAATTCTCATTTAAAATACGATACTTACAGGATAAAAATAAATACTCAGAAAATAAATACAAAGAATGAATAAAACAGAAAATTGCCTTTATTTTGGGAGCTGATAAGACAACTCAGAACTAAGGAGGGAAATATCCAAGAAGTAAGCTCTTAGTTGGTTGGCTGAATGTGTATTGGCTCATATGCTAAACAATATGAACTAAGAAGATTAATCATTAAGTTATAGATTAAGTTGTTTTGAAGACAAGTTTGGTCATCACATTTAGACATGACATCAACCTGCTAGAGTCAGTGAAAGGAGGCCAACAAAAATAATAACTTCCCTGAGCACCTTGAATATGAAGATAGACTAAGGCTATTAAATATGTTCTCATTTGAAAGAAGATGTATATAAGAGGAAGCAGAAGTTACTAGACTGAGAAAATCAGATTAAACGCGGTAGTTATTTCTTTGAGAATATTGTCTATTTGAAGATAATCCAGAGTTGAACGGGTATGGTAGCTTTATGTGATCGCCTCAAGGGTTTGGTAATCTTCAAATTTTTTACCATATAAACCAATATTCAGACAGCCAACTAAACCCCCAACGTAGCTTTACCCCGCTTCCGCCCTCTCCTGTGCCTCAAAGACACAGAAGAGGAGACTACAAGTGGTGCAGAATAAATGCGTGTACCTAATCACAGGTACACGCAGAATGGAAAGAAGATCACAAGAAGAGCTGCACCGAGAGGCGGGGTTAACCCCCATTAACGTTGTCATCGAAGAACGGACAAGTAATATGCTGGAAAAGGTCAATCGTTTGGACGAAGATATCGTACAAATGATTGACCAAAACAGAAGAGAAGTATGTCGCGCCAGATTTCCAAGCTCCGCTAGGATTTTAGCTGGCGGAGCAGAAGTACCGTTCTACGCTAGGTGATGAGTCAATTTACCCCCAACTAAGAAAAAACTACCAATCATGAAACCAACCGATTTTGACAAAATTCACCGATATCGACAAAACTAACCAACTAAGACAAACTACCGAAGAAGGAATCCTACACAAGAAGACGAAAATCACCAAACAAGACTACAGGAAGAAACACTGTACACTAAATACACACACTACAAAATTACGAAGAAACAAAAAGATACTAAAACAAACACAGTAAGTTAATATTAACAACTTACAAATACAACAGCTAACGCGCATAGCATAAACAAAAATATTAGCAATAAAGACAAATGGCTTGAACGCCAAACTATATGTTATATATATACCTGTATATATATATATATGTATAAAAAAAAACATAAATACAACAACGAAACCACAAATCAAATAAATTTGAAAGCGATAGGCCTGATCACCAGGCTCCAGCATCACTTTGCACCCTACCACACTTCTTTCTCTTTTCACCACTGGTCTACTTTCCGCTGTCTATTCACACACCCTTTCTATCCCCTCATCTGCATACTCTCACATACACGATTCAAAAATTCAACTAAACCCCCAACGTAGCTTTCCTTTTGGTATTTTCCTTCTCAAATTCTGTCTTATCAGCTCAAACGATAAAGCTTTCTGTTTGTAGTTTTTTCACTTTGTCATTATCTTGTATCTATTGTATTTTAATTGGCTTTTGCCTTTAACTCTTTACGAGAGTTTAATTTTTAGCAATTTTAATACATTTTCTCTCTTGTTTTTTTAATATAATTACTATTATAGTCATTTTTGATTAAATATTCAAAGTACATTAAATGTAAAAACATACATTACCGTTTAAAACTAGAGAAAAAAATAGAAAAATTTACATTTTCATGATCATTTCATAGATAATTCTTTAACCTTTCCTCTAAGAGTTTACATAGAACAGCGAAGAATAAAAAAAGGTCGAAGAAATAAATGTGTATTTTAAAAAGGTATGCGTACAAAAATGAAAACGAAAGCATAAATTTCACTTTACACGTAAAAATTCGTATCGTATATATATCACATTGCTCTACGTGCATTTTAAGCTTACTGGTGGTATTATTCATCTATCAAGAGGGGGAGAAGAGGTAAGGTAAACCTTTCAGGAAGCAGCCTGCACAGTATAGGAGTCAGAGGATAACTGTCTGATATTTCGAAGCAGTGGTAATCGGTCAAAAACTCCTGTTTGGGGTATAATATTTATGTGAGTCAACGAAGAAAACTGGAAACTCTCGAAAAAACATTACAAGGGAAGCTCACACGATGAAATGGTTGTTGATGAAGGACCGATATTTTACCTCAACTTTCCGATAACCTGATATTGAATGTTTCGCGCCAAATTATCTTACTTGCTTGAGAGGTATGACTCATACTAAGCTTCCCTGCTATGAAACCATTCATAAGTAAAAAGAATAAAGTGGTTAGGTTGGCCTTCGCTACTGAGCATGCCCATACGGGGGGCTTTAAAGTGGGAAAGAGTGTTCTCAGCAACGAAAGCAACATTAATTTGTTCGGAATGGAAGGAAACTAGCATGGACAGATGAACGATTGAATCCCTCCTGCAAGAAAAGATTAAATTTGGAGGTAGCAATGATATAGTATGGCATATGTTTTCAAACGCTGAAGTCTGACTGCTTATTCGTTTACGTAGAAAATTAAACTGAACGATAGACAAAAATCTACTTAGGAAGATCTGATCCTCTCTTTCCAAACATCTGTAATACGTGAGCTGGTTTATATGCGGAAAATGCTCCGCGCCACACAGGATATTAAAAGTATCGAGGGGATGAACTGGCTTGCGCAGGACCCCAGTTTAACCCGATAGAAAACTTATGGAAGATACTTGGTGAGAACTTTATTGGTCGGAAGCTGGTCGAAGATCTCGGCAACGATTCATAATAAGTGAATAAATTCACGTCCGAACGATGCAACCTTTTGGTGAACCTGCAGCAGAATGTGTGATCTAATCCTTCATTCAGTACAAGGGCATTTATACCTATTATTAATATTTTGTTTAATTCTCTATTAGATAATTAGGTTATGTATCTGGTTATGGTTGTATTTATACTTATCGTTCTCTAGTTTTGAACAGATCCTACTAAAAATACTCAGTACTTTTCTTATAACTTTTTTTTATTCTCTGTTCTCTGAAATAATACTTGAAGAGGCTCAGAGGCAAATAAATAACGAATATTTATTTGAAAATTCAAAATTATTTTCAATAAAATGAAAATTTTAGTATTTTGTCCTCTAGTTTTGTAAGGTAAAACTATTTCAAAAACAATTTTATATTATATCATAACACGAAAACCTAAAAAAGTTATTGTAAAAACAATAATTAGCAATCAGTAATTTTTATTGTCTTTTTTTTTAATTTTCCAAGTCAAAATTCATAATGACACATTTAATCTCAGAAGCAGACAACGTTTAAGGAATTGTGAGCTATTTTAATTAAAGACCTACAATTGCTCTTTATATTCACAAAATGCACTGCAAGAGGTTTAAGTTCAAACTTTGTGGTAATCAAGAACTTTGGAGAGACTTTTTCCTGAATTTTCTTCATACGCTATCCTGGTTCCAATATTCACGGTTAACATGGTTGGTCGACAAAGACGAATTGGTCCAATCAAAGCAAACTTCCCCAAGGCGTACATTCATACCAATTGCGAACCCCAATTGAACCATTCCAGCTTTTCTACTCATCTACTATCTACTTCTTTTTCCCCCGCTCTGGAAGTACAGTTTTTGGTTTCCTATGTATATTAGACATCTCTCAGGCATAAAATATGTATTTTAACTGAAGAAAAAAATGTTTTCAGAAATATTCTTTTTCACTAAAGTGATTTCCTCCTCGCTTGAAAAAAAATTACAAAAATGAACTTTCTGTAGGGCAGATGGAGCAGATAGAAAAGATAGACTCTATCATACCTAGGATTGAGTTTGTCTTTGTGAGGCGGGTGTAGAAGATTGCTTAATCATACGCCAGAATGGGTTTCTTACATCTCTATTAACCCTGGAACAATAACCATCAGTTCACTACACACCACTACTAATCATGGGTATATGATACCCGATTTAAAAAATATATATATTAAATGTAAAGCTTTAATGGAATAGATTTACATGAAGGCACTTCGAACTTTGACCTAACATTAAGAAAAACTGACAATGACGTCGTTGCTCTGGGTACCTCCTACCTTTTCTTTGGGTACCCCTACCCTTGCTCTGGTACCTCCTACCCATGGTTAGCGTTCTAAGGTTAAGAACCGTCCAATTGTGAGTCAGTCAAAGGAAGTTGGTAGTATGGTGTAATTGATGCTTTTAGGATACAGATAGATAACCTTAACTAACAGAAGCTTAAACTAACTTAAACCTAACCGAATCTGATCCTAACCTAACATAACGTAACATAGCCTAAACAAGACATAAACTAACATAAAACCAATCTAACTTAACATAAACTTAGTATATAAGGCTAATATAAAGCCATCCTTAATATGAACTAAACCTAAATCTAACCTAAACTAACCTAACCGAATCTGTTTTTAACCTAACATAACGTAACATAGCCTAAACCAGACATAAGCTAACGTAAAACCAATCTACCTTAACATAAACTTAGTATATAAGGCTAATATAAAGCCATCCTTAATATGAACTGAACCTAAATCTAACCTAAACCAACCTAACCGAATCTGTTCCTAACCTAACATAACATAGCCAAAACCAGACATAAACTAACATAAAACCAATATAACTTACCATAAACTTAGCATATAAGGGCTAATATAAAGCAATCCTTAATATGAACGAAAACTAAACCTAACCTAAACTAACCTAACATAACATAACTTTAACCTAAACCTAATAAAAACTAACCTAAGCTAACCCAACCTAACCTAACTTAAAATAACCTAACCCTAATGTAATGTAATCAAACCAAACCTAAACTAAACATAACCTAAGGGTAATCTAACATAAACATAATCTAACCTAAAATAAACTTACATAAACCTAACACAAACCTAAGGCAATCCTAACCCCAGATCTAATCTAAATTTAACCTAACTGAAGCCAGAACCTTACCTAAATTAACCTAAATTTAACCTAACCTAACCTAAACAAACCTACCCAAACTTAAACCTGACCTAACTAAAGCCAGAACCTAACTTAAATTAACCTAAACTTAAACCTAACCTAAACAAACCTACCTAAACTTAAACCTAACCTAAACAAACCTACCTAAAATTAAACCTAACTTAATCTAACCTTAACAAACCTACATAAACTTTAACCTAATCTAATGTAAAAAAAACTACCTAAAATTAAACCTTACGTAAACTAACGTAACTTAACCTAACTATAACCTAACCCTAAATTAACATAACCTAACCTCAACTAATTCACGTCCCCTAACTTAACATTTTAAGTTAATTGGTATTCGGCTACTCATAATACGAATAACTTGCATCTTTCCCTACTCTCTTCATTTCTCTCTCTCTCTCTCTCTCTCTCTCTCCCTCTCTCTCTCTCTCTCTTTCCTAGAGACAAAAAGAGAACTTCTCCAGACCAACCTCGAAAGGTAACCTACCGTCGATACAGAAAATGACAGTGGTGGACAGTTCGTCAGTACCGATGACTGAAAGTCCGTCAGTCCGTTACTGACGGACTCCCGTTTCGCTGGTGGACTGACGACTGACGGAATTAGCGCCGACGGAAGCGATTTTCGGCCGTCACCCGAACCGTCACTAACCCGAAAAGCAACGACGACCTTCGGCAAATAATGTTTCCGTCAGTCGTCAGCGAAACGGGAGTCCGTCAGTGATGGACTAATGGACCCACTATTGCGTTACCGTCACTGCCAAAATGAGTTTACTTGAATTACACCCCCATAACTGCCCAAAGTCCAGTGCCCCAAGTAATTTCCTCCTCTATTTAGTCAGGCTATGTGAATTCGATGCACTTCTGTAATATCTCGACTTTCGTACCCAACCTGTTTTCGAAATCTTCCTTGGAAATTGGCCATTTTATTTTATGATTTTACATTAAGTAAAATTAAATTGAAATGACTAATCCGTTTCTCTTCAAACTTCAAAATTAGTGTTATTGCTGCGGAGCTTCAAGTATCACTCATATATTTTACTATCAGTAGTATTACGAAGCTTTTTAATGCTACCATTCACCCTATGGTAAATGGTAATTTAGTAGGTAGTCGAGTAAATATTGGCAGTAGATTTCTTTCACCGCTAAGGCTAACAGATGCGATATTTCGAGTCATTTGCCTTAATGGCAAAAGCTAGAAAGTGTTAAAACTCAGGTCACACTTATTTCAGCAGATATAAATAATTTTAATTAATTTATCATAATTAATGAATAGAAATATATGAAATTTCCTATATTTTTACCATTCAATCTACAAAGGATTTTAAGTTGTATTACCTGTTATGTTAACCTCTTTGTCTGTTATTTCTTCTACTAGACTCTCGCAATTATAAATTTTACCCATACTAGTAGCTCTCTAAAGTTATGTTGGTCCATCTGAATTGAAACAAAGTGTATTAGTACAATACCTCACCGTGAATAACGTTATTAATGAATATTGAAGTCTTTAAATAATTCAAAAGGGAGAATTATACAAATGTATAAATTTAATGCGTTAAATATTTCGTTAAAAGCTCATGGAAACAAGATAAGAAAATCCGATTACGGATGAATTCTGACCGAAGAGAAAAATGTTCTCGTTTAGCGAAAGAACTGTTCAACTTTTTCTCAATGAGTCTGTCAACTTTCATCGTTCAGGTGCCAGTTTGGGCGCTAAAATAGAAAAATGGGTCGGGTATTCAATTTTTTGGAAAATTTCATCTAAAAAGGGTGAATAGAAATAGATAAAAGGATGTAAGAAGAGTTAGTTCACTTTAAACTCAACCGCGATTGTCACGCAAAGCAGACATATGTAAGTGAAATGTCAACTTTATATGAGTTCTATAAATTGTGCCGGATATCCGCCCTAAGAGCATCTAAAGCATTTTTTAATCCCCACTGAAGTATAGTTGGTTTATTTTAATATAAAAAATACCAAATTCTTTGTCCGAAAAGTGAATTATCACATGAATTAATTTTTTCCCGTTTTTTTTATAGTAGTTTCTCAATATTTTCATCTCATGAATATTCTTGATCACAAAAAGAGACTCATTTATGTCTAAGGAATCGATGAAGGAAATTCTCATATATCAGATCTGAGCTTCCCTTTTTCAGCTTTAAGAGTCCGTCGTGCGCGTTTGAAAGGACACTTCTCAACAGGGTCCAGGTGTTGCTATGCGTCCATAACAATTTACATGCTTAAGACCTTTCTGGCTAACCCCACAGGAACCTTGTTTTATGCCCCCATGACGATTTAAATATTGGCCGCTTTCCTGGCAAATCTCATGCGATCTTTACCTTAGGACATTATGGCGTTTGTGAAGAAGTGGGATTATAGCAGGCGTAAATTAAACGAAACCTTCGTTAGGTAAGACAAAACCATGAAATAATACCTGGCATGAAGACATGACGTGATTTATTAAATGAGAAAGGTGAACTTTCTTCCCTACTCCCACCCATACGTACATGCACGCAATTTCAAGGTGTACATGCTTTACCACCGTTTTTATCTGGCTTATTTCTCACTGTAGATCTACAATTTTAAAATGTGATTCGAAACAGGGGTCACTACATTATATGGCAGCTGCCATCATGTTGCCCAAATTGAAACTCCAGCTATCAAATAACCACACTCAATGTGACTTTAGCTGAGATGAGAAACGGCGCTAACACTAGCTAACACTAGTTAATTATGCGTCCATAACAATTTACATGCTTAAGACCTTTCTGGCTAACCCCACAGGAACCTTGTTTTATGCCCCCATGACGATTTAAATATTGGCCGCTTTCCTGGCAAATCTCATGCGATCTTTACCTTAGGACATTATGGCGTTTGTGAAGAAGTGGGATTATAGCAGGCGTAAATTAAACGAAACCTTCGTTAGGTAAGACAAAACCATGAAATAATACCTGGCATGAAGACATGACGTGATTTATTAAATGAGAAAGGTGAACTTTCTTCCCTACTCCCACCCATACGTACATGCACGCAATTTCAAGGTGTACATGCTTTACCACCGTTTTTATCTGGCTTATTTCTCACTGTAGATCTACAATTTTAAAATGTGATTCGAAACAGGGGTCACTACATTATATGGCAGCTGCCATCATGTTGCCCAAATTGAAACTCCAGCTATCAAATAACCACACTCAATGTGACTTTAGCTGAGATGAGAAACGGCGCTAACACTAGCTAACACTAGTTAATTTCCCATATATGTAGAGGGGAAAGGTGAGGAAGGGGTCTCTCATAACCTCTTTTGTTAATATCATCTGATGATCCCCCATATTTCCTTTGTCCTCTAGGTAGATCCGTGGAAGCTGCCCCTAAGCATCTGATCATCGTGGACGGTGCCATCATGCAGCCAGTGCCCGAGCACCCGAAGCGAGACTACATCTTCTGCCTCTCGACAGCCTTTGGTGATGCCTATTTATTCCAGGTTAGTTTTCCAGAATCGAATTCTAGATATGAAGTTAAGAAATTCTAGTTAATTAATAATGTACCCGATGGCTTTATTCCCCCCAAAGGGTGGTTAAGTTTGTTAATTTTCATCCGAGGGGTATCTTGTACAGAAAGATTTTAGTGGTGAAATTCATAGGGTGTTTAGTCGAGTGCTCGGGATTCTATAATTTACTATGTTAGTCCGTAGGTCAGTCGGTCGGGTGGTAAGCATTTTATTTTTCAATGAGTTTGGGGGGCAATGACTGTAACTTTGGGGCCGATTCTAAAGGAATTTAAAACCATTTTGGTTGTTTTACATTCTCTTTTGAATGATATAATTGCCAAGCTTTGAAGGTCGTGAGGTCAGATGATATGTTTGTTATTTGTTAATTAAGGTCGTAAGGTCAGATGATATGTTTGTTATTTGTTAATTAAGGTCGCAAGGTCATAATATATGTTTGTTATTTGTTAATTAAGGTCGTAAGGACAGATGATATGTTTTTTATTTGTTAATTAAGGTCGTAAGGACAGATGATATGTTTTTTATTTGTTAATTAAGGTCGTAAGGTCAGATGATATGTTTTTTATTTGTTAATTAAGGTCATAAGGTCAAATGATATGTTTGTTATTTGTTAATTAAGGTCGTAAGGTCAGATGATATGTTTGTTATTTGTTAATTAAGGTCATAAGGTCAGATGATATCTTTGTTATTTGTTAATTAAGGTCGTAAGGTTAGATGATATCTTTGTTATTTGTTAATTAAACCTACCGTTTTTTAAAAGTATTGAAATAATTGAAAGCACACGACTTAGATCTGTTGACCTTATTAGTTTACACTGTTTAATCGTTTTCGCAACGCTAGCAATCTTTATGATTGTTGATGTCCGAATCAGCACCCAATTTCATATGGTGTGCGGTGGGGCAGTCGCCCAGCTGGACGTGGTGTTAGTTTGACAATAGGAATTTTCGAAATCACTTTGGTAAATCAGATTTAAATAAATCAAATAATTAATATATTAAAATAAATATGGTTTGTTAGATTTTTGTACTGAAATACGTTTTATTCTCCTAATCCAACTCTAAAGTCTTGTCTCCCTCAATACTCATTTCCGAGTTATTCCTTTTCAAATTAATAAATGCCATAGATTGAAATGGATTTTTTTTAATTAATGAAAAGAATTTTTTGTAAGAAATCAAAAACTTTTGCCTCAAATTTGATGAAACTCTAAATAAGATCTAGAAATACTTTGAAATGCAAAACTCCATGGTTATATTTTATAAAAAAAATGTTAGGGGGGGGGGGGGAGGTCTTCCATTTCCTTTTAAAAACTCAAGAAATTTTGACGTGTTTTTAAAAAAATATGAGTTGAGAAAGTCTCTTATTCATAGTATTTTAACGTAACCAAAAAACGCTCTGCGAAAAACGACCTTTCAAAAATATTATGATAGAGGATGTTTTTTGGTATATCACCTATTGCCCTTACCCCTCTATTTATTACTCCAATAGACATTAGAAGGCAAGAGTTAGCTGACTCTTGGAAGACCTGACTGGGTTCCTACAACCTGGGGTGAAATATAAGGCAAACAGCCAATTGAACGATGTAGCGAAGAATAGAATAGTTGCCTTTGTACAGTAAAATAATATGAGAATAGCTCTTAGATATAACGATCACGTTAAAATACTACGGAGAAATTCTCAATAAATTTTACTCTTTTTTTTAACTTGTTTTAACTGTATTTTTTGGAAGGGCAACAAATAGAGAATGTACAGACATGGCCAAAAGTTTTGAGACTAAAATATGTTTTTATTTTATTTATTGTTTTTAAAATTTACGTGATTAGAATAATTATTCTGATATTAAAATTATTGCAGGTTTATTAAAAAGTCATCATTACAAAAATAAAATGTGCACTCCTTCCTGTAGGAAGTGAGTTTCACTCTATAGAGCTTTACTATTTGATCAAAAGGGTAGAATAATTACAAATAGGGGGTTCACTGAATGATGTGTAATTATAATCTATTTTGTAAAATTGATTGTAAAAAATAAATGTTTAAATCTTTTTCAATTCCAGAAATAGTTCTTTCCATAGAAAAGTGGGCAACTATTTTTGTTCTGCACCAAAGTGAAATGAAAGGAGATAGTTGCTAAGGGTATTTTGTCAAGGACCAACCTATTTAGGATGATTAGTAACCTTAAAAAGACTGGTTAGATTCATGTGAATAAGTCTTCTGGGCGCCCAAGTAAGTCGGATGAACACCACTATCGCCTCTAAACTAAAGGATCGGGTTGCCTGTAAGCAAAGCTTGTACACGATTGGAAAAAACAAAAAACATGTGAACGCTTCAGCGCTCGAGAAGGGCTACGAACAAGCCTAATCTTAGCAGTGAAATCCTTACGGATAGGCGACACTCTGGTAAGAAATACAAGGAATGTACTGTTGAAGAATGGAGCAAAGAGATATTCTTTGATGGGGTTCCTTCACGCTAGTTTGGAGATTCTAGAAATTCCCTCATTAGGGGGAGATAAGGAGAACCCTTTTACGAGTCTTGTGTCATGCTAACGGTGAACATCCGAAGACTCTCCATGCCTTGGGCTGCGTCTCATCTAAAAGAACTGGAGCACAAGCACTTTTGCCCTAGATTATTCTCTTGAACTCAAAATGGTACCAGAACGTGCTTCATCAATACCTTTTCCCAACAGCTCAGAACCAATTGAGCGATGATAGCCGTATTTTTTAGTATGATGGCACGTCTTGTCACGAAGCAAGAGCAATAATTTAGTTTGGGGGGAAAAATAACTTCAAACTTTTGACACCTTGGCCCGAAAATTTGCCAGATTTGAGCTCAGTAGAGAATTTCTGAGCGATAATCAAACTGTGTTTGATAAACGGAAGCCATCCAATTGGCGGAGATGCGGGTACCTATTGAACAAAAATGGAGCAATATTATTCAAAATATCATCACAAATTTGGTCTCCAGCGTGCCAAAACGAATTGAACTGTCGTGAAAAATTAGGAACATCATTATAAACATTAACTGCGTGCAAAATTGAGTGTATTTATTAATAAAATTGGTTTAAACTGTAAATATTTGTATATTTCACCTTCAAATCATGATACAAATTTACTAAACCAAAATTCAATGTTTCATTAGTTCTATTAATTTTCTTATATGAAAAATTCTATTGGTCTTAAAACTTCGACCATGACTGTAGTAGTTGGATGTGGTATGCTTTGGTATAGCCATTAACCCTTAGTCTAGAATCCAGAAGCTTACTAATCCTTGATTTTCTTGAACGGCCTTTTTTATCTGAGAACTGCTAAAGATTGGCTGAGGTGCATAAATTATCTCCTGATTTCGTTCATAATTACTATAATTATCAGGTTTCATGTATTGCATCTTCTCATCAAAGTATATAAATTTAATTAATAATCCTTATAATTAACATTTTTTTTGTCGCATGTTAAATAAGCAGTTAGATCCTATTACCCATTGAAGCCTATTTTCAAAATTCAAAACTATTAGGAAACATAAATCTAGAGAACGCTATTTATTCAACGTAACACAATTATTTCAAATGCACGACTCTAATTAAAATGTGATTGAACGATTTGGGGAAGAAAGTCTATCAGTGAAGTTGATAATAGCTGTAATCAATATTGTATCACCTCCCATTTAGTTTATAAAAGTTACCAACATGGATAATAGGGCTATACCATTTATTAGTATTTAAAGGACATGCTAAATCCCCATATAACATCAATTTGTACCATTAATTTTATCCGTTCTATATCGTCACATTAAAAAAACTTTGGACAATTAAAACTATCTTTTACATAATTAATGAAGAAACAAAGCATGAGAAATCTATGTTACTTCTGTTTCTTCTTTAATATTCATATGTTTATATTCTTTTGTAACATTTTCCTCAAAATTTTTGCTTTACCCATTACCAGTGTTTAAATATTTCCGTAAATTCGCTATACCTAAACTGTGTTTCTGTTTTTAACTAAACCTCATTAAAAATCACAATAGGAGACATATTCTGCGGAAAATTACCGATTATAATTTTAATGAAACATTTCCGAAGCTCCCGTCATTAGTTTTCTTTACATTGAATCTCTTATTTATTTTCAAGGTGATTTTAAGGATAACATAGCCTTTCATAAGCGACTTTTCAATGATTAAAATTAAAATTTAAATTGTTTGTAAGGTTTCTCCGCAGAATAGGCCAAGAATAAATGGCGTCCAACCGATTACATAATTAAAACCTCGACAACACATTTGAAGAGTCGTTCACTTTCACATTTAAAGGTGTTCTACTTTGATGGTATATTCCTATTAATTAAAGACACTATAAGTGAATAGTTCTTCTTATTTTCTTATCTACTCTTCTGTATTAGTTCATTGTATTTACCTGTTGTATATTTGTCTCAGAAATGTTTAATTTAACCGGCGAAATCTAATTTTCATGAAAACCAAATCAAAAACATTGTTAATTTTTACTTGGCTTAAAAGGAGGGATTTTATATGTTTTGAGTATGGGTTTTGGGTTTTAAATAGCATTGGCAATAATCTGGAGACTGAGGGGTCTTAGAAGTTTTAACCAAGGTGAGACAAACAGATAGCATCGGTCTCAGTTTATTACAAAGGTAATCAAACTGCGGTTCACAAAGCTATTATGTATGTGTTCCTCCCAAGCCTTCTTCTTCCCAAAATGAAAAAAAACTTTCAAAAACCGCGTAGTTCAATAAGTTTTTATTTTTCATATATATATATATATATATATATATATATATATATATATATATATATATATATCGTGCCAAAGCAACAGGGGGCCGCTCACACCGATACAATCAAACATAAAACTTCCTAAACAAACGATGTATATTCACAGCTCAGTATATTTTCATGGAGAGAGGCATTCAAATCATATACACAAACTTGCCCCTAGTGAAAGAGCAAGAGAGCAAACATCCTCCTCTGTTCAATTTAAAAGGAAACTGGAACGTGATCATAAGCTCACCGGACAAAAGATTAGTCACCTAGGGAGAAAAAACATAATTTAACATCTGAAACGTGTAGGAACCGTAGGCAGCCAATAGGCGTAGCGTAGTTTACGTTGAAACGTTATTCAGGCTATATTTGTGTGGCGGAAGGCGTGAAGATCTGTAGATAGCAAATCAGCTCTACTTAAAATGGGCCGGAAAAGCTCATTGTGGGGAAGGGGGGAAGTGGGTTTTTTAGTAGACTGACTATCCTTCTTTGTGTTGCGTTTTGGCTAAGGATGGTGGTAAGGACTTGAAATCTGACCAGGTTGCATCCCTAGCACCATTGTTTAAAACAAACAAGTCTAGCAAGGAAATAGCTGTCCTAAATGGAGTGTACCTAAAAGCACGCAAGACTTGTGTCGCCGAACTACCCCTTCAAAAGAACAGACCAGGAAGACCACATGAAACCTTGAAGAGCCATTTTAGAGTTTTTCAGAGGCAGGTGAAGGCTAACCTTAGGTTCAAGGCCAAGGATGTCAAAGAGAAGGACCCGCGTCTACTGAAAAGATCTCTGTTATGATCAACCAGCTTCTCAAAGTAAATATCAGTGAGGATGGTAATGTATATTGATCTTACCAGGCTTAAAAAAAAGTACAACATGGTTTCCGTGCTCGGAATTTTAAAATAAATGATACCTCAATCCCAAAATAAAATCTTAAAGTTATGCCTAAAACTATTAGCTTTTATTGACCTTCCGACCCTCCTTAAAACTTAATGTCTTTAAAAAATTGGAGTTAAAATGAATTCTTACTCATTCTTACTTTTCTATTCTCGAAGAACTTATTTCAGTGGGAAATATACTTATTCCCTCACTTCAGGGCTTCCTATAGAATTTCGATACAAAATGAATGAATTATAAATCCTTTCACACTTTTATACCCGAGACTTTGTTGGCAACTTTGGAATTAAAATATCTAAATATATCTTTGTCATGCAATTATTATTCAGAACCATCTCACGAAAACACGAAGCTTCTCTGGTATTATACGTAATCAAGTAATCTTTTTCTTACAAAGATTCGTTGTTTATTGAGTACAATGTGCATTCAAACGTCTAATCCTATTGTAGTACTCAATAAGTAACCAATGTCTGCATGGACACTTTCTTCGCCCTGTAAATAATAGACAACACGACGCTCGTATCGGAAATTGGAGAAAACGGTTTTTAATTTTAATATGCCTCATCAACAAACATGAGTAGTTAACCTTAAATTGAAGAAAGTTGACAGTATCTCCTAAATGTGCAGTTAATCCTCAAAAACTAAAGCATAGACAACCTGTGACAGACTTGGAATAATCTCATAGCGTTTTCTTCTTGCAAACATAAATATATATTTCATTTACCAGAGAATAACACCATATTTACGGTCGCAGTGCAAGCGGGTGCTTACCCCTCGTAGAGGGACTCTATATACAGGGAGAGGCAGAGAGGACGGACGTTTTTGGAAAAGTTCACAAAATTATTAATTTTATCATCAAAATAAATTTATTGACATTAACTGTTTGTATTAAATTAGCATTTAACAAAATAATGTGGGGAAAATAATATCCCTCATGTGGTGTCTGTTTTCATTTATGCAGTATTGAAGTCGTTCTTGGTTGACGTCCACGTGAATAGCTTCATTAAATCGTCCCATGTACCGAGCCTATGCTTATACACACGTACCTTGAGGTTTTCCCACAAGAAATAATCACACTTGGACAAATTAGGAGACCGATGGGTCCAAGGAGTGTCAACAAACCTGGAAATTAGGCGGTCACTGAAGAAAGGGTGAAGAACGTCTATTGATGCTCTGGTTGTGTGGATTGTCCACCCCATCCTGCTGAAACCACACACGTCGGATAGGAATATGTTTTCGTCGTAATTCAGGCACAAATAAGTTATAACGCTTTACGTAACACTCGGAGTTTACAACAACAGCATTTCCATCATGGTCTTTAAATGATTAAGGACCAATGACGCCAGTTTTTCCAACAGCACACCAAACTGTCGCTTTTGGGCTGTGCAGTGGCCTTTCGTGCTGTTCTCTCAGATTTTTAGCAGGAAAATAACGAGAATTATGTTGATTCATCATGCCATTGAGCTTCATCACTCATTAACAAAAGGAAGTTGTCATTTGCCTCAAAACTTGCTTCCATCTGGTGTGCGAAGTTAAGCCGCCGTGCATAGCCCCCCGGTCTCAACTGTTGCGCAATGACCGATTTGTTGAAGTGAAATGCAGGTTTCCATGCCAAATACACCTTACCGAACGATTTCTGATGCCAAGTTCGGTAGCATTCCTCCGAGCAGAGCGATTCGGACTCTGCAGCAGCAAAGCTTGTCTGACGCGTTCCACATTTTGGGGGGTACGTATCGTGGGGCCCCCAACGGTCTTCTATTCATTAGTGTACATTGTTGCATATATTCAATTTTAAAAGAGAGTAATTGCAAAGTGATACATCAAAAATTATTAGGGCCAAATGATTTTCACCGGCCTTCTTTTGTATCAGAACAAGAAGTAATTTGTCAACAATAACTGTCCTTGCAATAGATTATTCCTGAGCATGACCCCTTTACAGAACTCGGCACATTTTGCTCAATAATTCTTGCTTATCTAAACAGCTCAAAAGTAAACCTCTTTTGGTTGTTTGGCTGTTTATTTTATACATATATATGTAGTTTTCCCAACTTCACTACTTTTACGAGCCTATTTTGAAAACTTCTCGTTGGATATCATCGTTGGTTTTCACTATTTTCTTAATAATAATTTCGGAGCATAAGAGTCGCAAGTTTTATCTTGAGTTATATGATGTGGTAGCAGGTTCAGTCGAACTCAATGCCTCTTTAGTATAATCGCTATATTTACCAAATAGTTTATTCTGCCATTAAATCTGCCTAAATTCCCTTAAAAATCACCTTTAAAATCACTGAAGTATGTGAAATCAAGTCCCTTTCACACCATTCAGCGTGTGAAATGGAAAACAAACTTCGAAAGGATCGGTTGGAATTCCAAGAAATATAATATGAAATTTACTTATCTTAATGGACTGTAAATTAACAGCTTTGAAGCGTATAAATTTGCTTTTCGAAATGTTTCTATCTTTTCATCTCAATTGATCTAATTATTTTAGGTGAAACCTAGTGACTGATTAAATGCATTGCATCTAAGGTTAAAAAACAAATATCCAGTTCAGTTACTTTGTTGGAGTTGATTTAAAACGACTAAGCTCGATGCGATATTCTGTCTAATTGTGTTTAACGAAGGCATCAATTAAGAATAACTAATGTAAAATATTATGGCAACGACTTAATACATTATACAGGATTACTTGGTAGTAAGTTTGAGCAAGGATAAGGTATGATTCACGGTAAGCTGATACGAGTCAAATAATTCTAATGCACTTGAATCGGTTGAAATTGTCCTCAAAATTGATATATTTAGTGAGTACCTAAAAAAAAAAGAGGAAAATTCGTAAAATGCTGGCAGGAAAATTGTTTCCTTGATTAAAAATTAGAGAAATGAAAAAAGAGGAAGAATAGGAGTGAAAGAAAAGAGAAAGAAATTGGGAGATATGAAGACAATAGAGAAAGCAACACCACAGTCATAAATTTGCTAGAGAACTGAGGTCAAACGTTTCTTGGACGGTACGCTTCTTGTGAATGCAGCTGACCGTGCGCTAGCGGCTATGATATGTGTTATTCGGACATTTAACCGCTCGCCAGTGCAGGCAATAACGCAATCTACCATGAATTTGGTAAAAGGAGTAGTTTGCTAAAGAGAAACCGTGGACTACTCAGCAGAGGACATTAGAAGAGATAGGCGTCCAGGGAATGGTTAAGGTTGAACGTGTGATGAGGAAACAGGGAGGGGCCTCAAGACTTACCCCTAAAATCTTTGTCACCTTCAACTGTAACATGCTTTCAAGTCGGTGCGTGTGGGTGGTTTCCTTACCGTACCAAATTATACGTTTCTAGGCCGCGATAGTTTCATTACTGTCAATGATTTGGCTCTATGAATCGCTTATGTAGACGTTTTAATTCTGGCCAACACAAAATCTGTGCGATCTGCGGAAAGTAACAGCAAGTAGGCCACCCAGCTATACCCAAACTGACTTTATTCAGTCGTATTTTTGTATCTGTCCTATTTTTGGCTGGAAGTAGAGAGAAAAGTATTCTAAGCAACCAGAGAATCTTGACTCAGTAAGGAATAAGTTAGGAATTAAGAAATCGATTGAAAAAACAAATAACTAATTAGAATAAGCAGGAATATTAAAAAAAACTACCTTACCAAATATCTCCAAAGAGTGGATCGAGTAAGGAGTATAAGAAACCTACGAGGAACAAGTTACTACAAGATATACAATCACACATATGTACCAATATGAAGATTGGCACCAAATCTCTTAAATTGCGACATGGAAAATTAAAAATCTGCTGGTGCAGAAATTCAAGCTTCTGGAAGAGCTTTTCATATCTGTATCCAGTATTTATTCGGACTTAACACTCATTACAAACACTAACTTACTTTATTCACATCTTTACTTCTTATATTTTTACTTTTTATTTATGTACCCTTTGTTAAAAAAGTAGTTTAAATAAAAAAATCCTTCTTCCTAGAAAAGTTGAATCGAAAATCATTAAAGAATAACAAAATTGAAGGAAATCGATTAAAGCTTTTCACTTGAGCTCGTTCGAAGGTCTATATCAGCTTTAATAGCTGATATACAGGGGTCTTCGGGCTAAATTTGATGATTTCTAATGTCTATGTACCTTTTTTAGGAACATTCTAATCTATCGATGCACAGTCAATGACGTTGGATAGCATACAGAAGATAAGATTTAGTTGAGAAAAAGTTAGCTAACATGGAGGACTGGAAGCTATTTGAATATTTGAAAAAAAGGTTACCTGCAACATGATGATTTGCACCGGGTATCAAAATTCTAGCATTCTAACTGATTTTCAATGGTCTACTACTAACAATGTAAAGGCTGTAAGCCATGACATGGGTAGCTGAAACGGAGACAAGGAAGCCAGTAGCAGACGTTCTGACTGCGTCTGCACGCCGGAATTCATCCAACAACTTCAGGACAAGGTGATTGAAGACCAGAGCAAGAAAATCTTGGTTTTAGGGAGAGAAATGGGTGTTGCAGTCGCCACTAGAGAGCTAGCCCTGAATAAGGCTCTTCACTACCACTAGTACAAGAGGCGCAAGAGACAAATCCTAACAGCCAAGGCCAACAAGAACTGCTTAATTAAGGTAAAAAGGCTCCTGAACAAGCTGAACCATTTTGTTGAGCCGAAGACAATCTGATTGTTCTCAGATGCAAAAAATCTCTGCTAAAATTAGTTACACAACAGCCAAAACAAAAGGTGGCTTGAATATAATCCATGCGACGTTCCGGGTAACATGAAGACCAAGTTCCCATAAACTCTGATGGTCTGTTGGTGTGCCCTCAGTGAGGGTGATGCCATGAGACCCCACTTTTTTAGCAGGGTCTTAATCTCAATTCAGATGACTATGTAGAGTAGCTTAAAATTCTGGTCAAACTCTGGCTGAAAAGGTTTGCTTCTGGAAGGCCTTACCTCCGAAGAGATTTGGAATTGGTTGTCTGAGAATTTCTAAGACTTCATCTGCCCCATTTTTTGGCATCCAAATTCCCCAGATTTCGATCCCATGCATTACTAGGTGTGGGGCGAAGTTAAGAGATAAACCAACCGCTGCACTTGCAAACGCAAGGCCGATCTGTTGGCCAAGATCAAGGAGGTATTCGAAGATGTTCCCATAGACAGAGTAAGGAACGCATACCCCAGGTTCAGGAACCGTCCATAGGACGATCGAGGAAGATTTGAGTAAACTGTTAGCTCCGAACCCTAATCTAGTCGATATTATTTAAATTTTTAAAATACATTTATTTTTTGGCTGAGATATTGCGGGGGATACCAATCCTTATGCTCCGGAGGACCCCTTTCGGGTTAAGATACTAGATATTTTCCCCGCACGGGGGTTGATAGTGTAGGAGAGGTAGTCCCCTACTATAAATGAAATCGGAACTGGTAGAACGCCTTCCCACGCCCAGGACCCATGCTAAACTGGTGCTATCGCACCGGTGGTTTTTGTACCGTTTTTAAATCTCCCACTATCTTTTCCACGCCTGGTTAAACTAAACAAAGGGTGAAAGAGAGCGGTAAATGATGCTCCTTCAATGCGTGATCTACTAACTGTTTTTTATCCACCAACTGTTTTTAATCTACCAACTTCTTTAACTACACTTTTATCGCAGGGAGTTACAATGAGATAATAATGATTTGTAAGGTTAAGTGAGTTTAGGTTAGATTGGATTAGGTACCCTGATTTTAGAAATGATTATAAAGCTGTTTTGTGCTAAATATTAAAACATATGTTTTATTTTTTATTTTTTTAACCTACATTATTTGCTAATAAACTTACATTCATTATTATTGCAATGTAACCCCCTTACGATAAAAGTGTAATTTACCAAAAGTTGGTAGGTCACGTATTGGAAGAGCACCCGGTAAACTTTCTTAAATAGCAATAATATGTGCGATAAATGTGGAAAGTGAGGAAGAGCTTACCAACTTAACGCATTAATGTTTTCTTTGGTCAAACGTGTTACGTTTGGGCGTGCATTGTACTGAAAGAGGAAGACACCTTTAGGCTGACCAGTGAAGACAGTTTTGTTCAGGAGATTCATTTAAGCATTGCATCTTTTGAACAAATAGGTCTGCAGTAATTGTTTGATTATTATTTAAGTGATAATAAATAACTCCTTCCATATCAAAGCAAATGTAAACCAAACAGTAAGAATAGGAATGAGTTTACTTTTACGAACAAACCATTGTTTTTTGCGCTTAAAATTACAGTAAATTACCCACTTTTGATCTCCTGAAACAATACTCTACAGGAATTTCTCACGAGCATTTCGGGCTAAGAGAGATAAGACAATATTCACACATTGTAAACTTTATCCTTCAAACAGTTCATTTAGCACCCAAACAGCATTTTTGTACGGATGTTCAATAAGTTCTCGGCCTAACACTGAAGGAACAAAAATGGAGCAAAGGTTCACTCAACTACTTATATTTAGTTTTCAACATAATCGCTTTTGATATTGATGCACTTCTCTAGTCTCTCCTTCATTTGCGAAAATCCGTTCCTATAGAATAATGGGTTGAATTCCTTCAAAACCTCTATGACCTTCTCCTTGGTCTCCTCGTTATAAGCGAAAGAGATACCCCGAAGTTGCTTTTTCATGCGTGAGTAAGGGTGAAAACCTGAAGGTACAAGATCGAGGGAAGAAGAGGAATGGGGAAAAAGTTCGAAGCCTCAGAACAACAATTTTTTTATAGCTACCATGCTCTTGTGTGCAAGTGCATTGTCCTCCAAGAGAAGAACACCACGGGTCTTCTCCTCGGCTTTTCTGAAGGAGATCCTCCCGAGGCTTCCCTAGTAGATCTGCATAGTATGATCCGTCCGTTAATGGTGCTGCCATGATCCAAGAAGTCAACGAGGAGGGTCCTTTCTGGGTCTCAGAATATCATGACCTTCCAAGATGACTTAATGACCTTGAATTTCCGTGGCTTTGGAGAGGAGGGATGCTTATATTGCTTAGATTCCGTTTTGATTTCCGGGTCGAAGTGAGTAACCCACGTTTCATCCTGGGTTACGATTCAGGACATGAATCGCTCCAGATCCGCTCTCATGAGGGTCAACATCTCCGTTGAAGTCATTATCCGGTTCTTCTTCTGCTTATGCGTCAGACTTCTCGGGACCCATCGGGCAGACACATGGGAAAGGTTGAGGTGATCGTGCAAGATGGTAACAATGGATCCATTATTTATCTCCAGTTGAGACGCACTGACATTCAGCGATTACCCATGACCACGCTCTCCACCATGACCACACTTTCCCCGGTGACTGCAGTTGACGGACCACATTTTGAGGGTCATTCTCACACGAGTCTCGACCCTGCTTGAAGAGAGCAGCCCAACGTTTGACAGTTGAATAAAATAGGGCACTGTGCCCTAGTGTTGTCTTCAACTCCTCATGAATCAAATGTGGCGCTTCCCCAAGAATCACGGAAATCTTTATCACGACCGCTGTTCAACTCCACTCATTTTGCCGGAAAGCGTCATCCTCACTCGGGAAAATTCACCGTTGAACTGAACAAAACGCGGTGGAGGGATGTCAGCCCGTGCATTATCTGTTGGAACATGTATGAACGTGATCCAGCGGGCTCCTGACTTCCCTTTTCGTATGTTAGGCCGAGAACTCATTGAACACCCTAGTTGGTAGATTCCTTTAGGCCTAGACATTTTTAGATTAACCCCTCACCCCCTCAGCCTAGATATTAGTAGATTAACCCCTCACCCCCTCAGTCTAGATATTAGTAGATTAACCCCTCACCCCCCACAACCTACAAAAATTACTAAAGTAAACTTTAAACAAATTGCAACAAATTTGTAAAAAATAAGGTTACTAAAAGGACAGAGGTGGAGAGCCGGGTAAAAAGGTTGAAAATGGAAAGAAGAAAGATCAAGAAAAGAAGCGGAGAAAGGAAAAAAGAGGGATTACGCTTTAGAAATTCATTCCTATGGCCTTCACTATCCCCTACCAAAGGAAGTCAATGGAAAGAACCAAAGAAAGAGGCTAAATACAATCACGAACGGCACAGTGAACTGAGGAGTAAATTAAGGTACCATGAATCAGAGGAAGCGTTTTCGAGGATCCTCCGAACCATTGGCAAAAAATAGCCACATCAAAATGTACAAGGTCAACATACCTAAGTCGCGTACTGTCAATTATTCTTACTTATGACCTTACGATTTTCAAAACTTTCATCAACTGGGTCAATCCGACCTATAGTTAGTTTTCTTTTGATAATTCCCGGACTAACTAAGGTGGACCTTGACAAATATATCATACAAAGGAGAATATAAATCAAAATAAGGGTATCAAATTTCCTAAGAATCAACCGAATAGTTACGGTGTTATTGCCAAGGGGTTTCATTGAAATTAAAATTTTACCATCTAACCGACCGACCTATGGACCGGCATAGCAACTTAGAGTCGCGTGCGCGCGACTAATATCTTTATTCACCTCTAATCTGGCCGTTTGTTCCCTAACTTCACTCACTGCCTATTCCACCACATCCCTCACTCCAATATTTATTATTATATACGTGATTGACGGAAATAATAGTGACGAGAAAAAATATACATAGAGTTTGATTGTAATAGAGAGCTACAAGGAGCTACACAGACAAGAAGTACCCTAGGAGACCTTACGGTCCATTCAAAGAGGGTACCTTTGGGCTAACAGTTGAGCAGGCACAGTTTCGTACAACGACTTAAGTGCCCAAACTGCTACTTTTCGAGACTTTATCCAGTCTTGACTTGAACTGATCAACAGAATTGCTGTTGACAACTTACACTGGAAGTGCGTTCCAGCTACCGCAGATGCTGTTTGTGAAAAATTTACCCCACAGATCACGGTTGTAACGATTCAGTTCAAGTTTGTAGCTGTGAGAGAGAGCGAAAAAAAGAGAGAGAGTTTGATTGTAATAAAGAGAGAGAGAGAGAGAGAGTGAGAGAGAGAGTTTGATTGTAATAAACAATCACAACTAACTTTAATTTGCCAGGAAAATCCTATGTTCAAACGGGGTCATTCCGAGTCTCCTGTTTCAGTTTTTATTTATTGAAAGAATTATAATGTTAATAAAAAAGTGAAATATAAACTTTTGATAAATGGTTTCAAACAAATTAATTTAGGCAGCGACCATGACTTGACCTAAAAGTACCAGTTAAAAAAATAATGAAAAACAAGTAGGGTGGTAGCTCGTCGAGGCTGAAATCTTGTGTGGTCAATATGAATTTATTCTACCTAAAAACAATATAATTGCACTGAATTAACACTTCTTATATAATGTATTGTAACAAAATCGACAAAAGAATATTTTCTTTTTCAAATAAATAAAATAATTGGCAAAGGTTTAGGCAGCTACAAATCTTTGTTAAATTATTATGGCTTCAGAAATTATTTAACTCTACCATTTACCTGTTTATATGATAGCATACGTGACCATAAAAAGGATATCTACATGTTTTAAAAATCTGTATCTATCATTAACAAAATACATTGTCGGCATTTGCAGTGCTTGCCTTTCTATCAGTGACTTTAGGCAATTCACTTCGACATGTTCAATATCAATTTATGGCACAGATCTTTAGCGACGGCGTTTCCCAGGCCTTAGGTCGGCAGCCTCGATAAGCTCTGCCGGGTGGACGTGGTTTTGTCCAAAGGATCATCACTCAATGCATCTCCAGGTTTTGTCTCAGTTGCCTTTATAACGACCACGTTGTATGTGTTGAAGTGTGTATAGTTCCTGCTTGCAACGGGGAAAGATGTCTGTGTAAGTTATGCCAGTACGGTATTTATATGTGTTTAATTTTGACTGATGACTGCCAGGACGACCATATAACGTGAACCGGCAGGGTGGCGTAAAGGTGATTCGGAATCAGATATTGGATGATGTGTTGTTATTTGGATTAATTTGTGGGTAGAGATGGCTTAGTTATCTAGAGGCTGGATTCCTTGAAGTATATTTGTGTAGCCTTCTTGAAATTTTGGTCATGTTTACCTGGTGATTGCATGGGTCTCGCATGTAATGGGGTGGCCTGGCTTTCACGTAGTATGTGCATGACCTTTTGTCAGTTTGAATGGTTTATTAAGGTGTTTAGGAGGTATCCTGTAGCGAGGCTTACTGCTTTGTTTTCTGATTTATGCAGGGTGCGTTGGTGACTAGATAAGAGATATGGGTCAAATTTCGGAAAATGTTTGCCCTCGAATTTTGTGGCCACTTTGTTATAAATCATCATCATCATCATCATCATCATCATCATCATCATCATCATCATCATCATCCTCATCACTAACTATAATTTAAGAAGGGGCTTTTTTGAGTATTTGAATAATAATTTCACTTAGTTTGGTTATGACTTGTTTTTTTTATCAAAGTTATTTCTAATAATTCTTTTATAATATCAAAAACAAAGTGGTGAAGTTCAGAAATAAATATAAGTATCTAAATTTTGTGAACTTTTTGAAACCCAAAAAATTACAAATGGTGAAGTTCAGAAAATTTATTTTTATATATCTTCTTCTATAACTATATTTTAGCAACGTCATATTTTGAAAGGGTGGAAATTTAGTTTAGAGTTCCTTTTTAAAATTATTATAATTGGCGAACTTCAGAAAATTTATAAAAATTTAACCATGGCTGCTTTTTTTAGATTTTAAATTTCAATCTTAGTAGCGAAGCGCAAGCTCCCTCCGTAGGGGAGAGTAGCGAAACCATTGCCTGGTATCTCTATTTAAAAAAAAAAATACGCAAATAGCCCTTCCACTAATTAAGGTGGGCAAATTTCTAATTATGATGTTATGACGAAAAATAGATTGGCCGCCATCTTTGGACCCGCATTGTTAGTTCGAATCGCATCATATTGTATTATATATCGTTTTGAAGGAAAGATTTTTTCTAAATTCAAATATGGTCATTTCATTTTAACAATTTTAAAGAAAATTTGATTCATTTAAATAGCGATTTGAGGGCGAAGGTTATATGTATGAAGTCAAGCAACACTGTATAAAAAATAGAGGCATAACATCTTGCAATCGTCTTTGAATTCGAATCTAATAATAGGCTTTCGAATTAGGAATACTACGAGTTTATTTAAAAATAGCAGGGGGTGTAGGGGTACAAACCAGACAATTAAGTGAGGGCATGGGGGCTTTCGAAACTACCTTATGATGCGATTGCAATAGCCTAACAAAAAAAAGAAGCACATTTTGGGGAATTTGCCCAAGAAAAACCTTTGTCTACATTTTAAATCAATTGTTTTGAAACAAACTTATATGTGAATTATCCCAAAATTCGAGGGCAGTTATTTTCCGAAATTTAACCGAGATTTGTTAGCTAAATGAAGAACCACAAAACAATGAGGGTACACTGCTTGTATGTGTGAATGAGATGTTCCTTCTTTACTAGAATGTAGTTCTCGTGTGTGGTCGAAGTGTGTTCAATTTTCAGTCAGCTTTGTTTGATGTGTTTCATGTGTGTGTATTCAGGGTAAGGTCGAGCAGTGCAATTGTGGAATTTAAGGGGAGTGGAGTGTTTGATAGGGTGATGTGGAGTTATTTGTTGTACTTAAAGTTTGTGAGTTTTAACAAGTAGTAGAGGATTTTGAAAGTGAATTGGGCATTGGATTATGCTGTAGCAGTGTTGGAATCCTTTAATATATAGATGTATTGTGTATATCACATTAATGTGTGGGAGTTTTACCAATGAAAGAAAAGGCTAAAATAAATGATATACTAATCCATTTGCATTTTTTAGGATTCAATGCAAATAGAGTGGTGCAGCTGAATGATGTTTAGCATTTTACCCCTTTAACTTGTTAGTTAGTTGAGGCCAATCCTTCCCTTGATCTAAGAGGATCCTCGACTGGATAATGAAATCTACATAAAAGTCAGTATGACAATCGCTGGTCGCCCTGAGGGCACCAGAAGCCGGCCCTCTTTGGGGAGAGGTGCCAGGAATTTCTATGCGTTTTGACAAAAACAGCGTTCAGGTGGAATCTTCGTCGTCCCGGGGTGGAGGGACCTCTTCTGCATCAGAGGTATGTGGATATAGATACCCAATCGACAGGATTCCCTGGAACAGAAGGTGTGTCTGTGCTGTGCTGTGAAGGTGGGGAAGGAAAGAAAGCAGTTTTGTGATTGGCTATGTGTGAGGTGAGAGGTGTAAGATCTACCCACCCGAAAACACGGTGAGCACAGCGCGTCCACCAATCGGTAGCTAGATCTCTCCGTGTGCTGACATTTGCTACCCCACTGAGGCTAGAATGAACCGTGAGAATTGCTAGCACTTGTTCAACAAATGGGTTAAAAAGGTTAAATATGCATTAATTATAACTACCCTCGAGTGGATAAAATGGCCATCAGGGCTTAGGACGTGGCCCCTTTAATTATTTATTTTTCATAAAATTTTGATTTATTCCAGAGAAAAAAATAATCTACAAATGCTTTTAAAAGATTTGCTCTTCTAATTTTTTGTATTCCAAAGTAGGTCCTTTTTTATGGGGGAGAGACGGCTCGAATCTCCCCCCCCCCCCTGTTTTCTATTATAGGTTTTGATCATAGGGTGCTACCCCTCACTGTTGAAGTAAACGTAGAGTTGGTCATGGATACTTACACTTAAAGTCGTCATGTTAGTTTTCTATTATATTTTAGACAACTTGAAGCTACTGAGAGTCTAAGGGTACAGAACTGAGGGATATATTTGAGTTTTCTAGAGAAAGAAGCGACAATGTAATATATTCAATTAAATTTTATGTTTAGATATCATATACCCCAAGGAATTTATATCAAAATACACTACTACCTCCTGTGTCGAACCTGTGTCATCAGGCGCTCATCCATTTTAGAAACACGACGCTTCATATAGCGTTTAAAATAGTCTTCCCTATTTTCTTTGTTTCTAAATCTCCCATTTTCTTTCTTAAGCATTTAAGGGTAATGTAATACATTCCTCGGCGTTTTTCCGAGATGTGGCACTACATTTCCTTTCTTGGGCTTATTAACAACATCCATTGTATATCACCTGTCATGTAATTTTCCATATTAATATTAATATATATATATATATATATATATATATATATATATATATATATATATATATATATATATATATATATATATATATATGCTCTGAAGGGCTGGATTCGACTTTTTCTAGGTTTCGAGGTAGGTTTACCTCCACCTCAATCTTCAGTCATTGTATAAATGAAAATCAAAGGCCTAAGAAATTAAAGAAGTTAAAAGGATGTGGCTAAAATAATTTTTTTAAATGAAATATAGTTTTTACTAACTGGAAATAAAGTATAAACCCCAATATCTTAACGGTGAACGCAACTATTTGAAATTCCTAAATGTGAAAATGTTCTTGGGACCAAAGCGCAAGAAAGAAAATGAAACTATATGATGACTCGCATACTGGAACGAAGAATAAGAAGTCGACTGAGTAAAGGAGACAAAAGCGAATGAGATAAGTTATTTATAGATGAAAGTTAAAAGTTAGTTGAAGTTTTGTGAATAGAAGGGACAAAGATTTTAAATCACAATTAAAAGTTTTGCTCCTTAATATAATTGGATTCTATAATTCTAAGTGAGGTATCATCTTGGTTTGAGCACAGAATTTGAAAGTTGTTGATTGATACAACGGTTTTACGATCAATCGAGAGTTGACAAATTAGTGATTCTTTTATTTTACAAAGTACATTATCCTTCGCAGGCTAATCAAAACGTAAACTTAGTAATAAATAGCGTTATTTATGTCTTCTCATTGTGGATTTTTTTCATTGTTTCGTCCTGTTGATTGTCTTGTTTCTTGTGTCACCTGATCATGAACGTCAAATTTCTCTTTCTCTTGTAATATCTGGTTACAAAGTCTGCAATACGAGTTTTCTGCCTGCAGAAGGTGTTCGAAAGGCAGAAAATAAATATAGCGAAAACCCTGTGGCGATCGTTACCACCCGAATAATTTGTATTTGCTATTTCTTTGTTTATGATTTGAGAAGTAAGCCTTTGAATTATGAGCGAGTTAGAGATATGGTATAAAAATCTCTTAAAAGTTCCTAGTATGGATAGATAATAAGTTAGATAGTGTGATGTTTTAGGTAGCGATGAATAGCAGCGCCTGGTAGCTTAATAGTAGAGAATCTGATTGGCAAACAAGGGACCCGAGTTTGGTTCCTTGCCTGGATAATTTCTCTTTTTTTTATATTTGGCGTTGTTTCTGTGTTAGTATATATCATAAGTCACCTGGCTGGCGAAGAACGATTCCTGCCCCTCAGATCCTAATGCAGTGTCGGTTATCAGCTTTTGCTATATACTAACCGCACCAATTTGTCTCTAAAATACTCAAAATTTTCGAATATACAGGCTGGCCCATAAGTCCCTACCCATCCATTGTATCCAGGGTGTCATCAGTATTGTTGTGCTCATGTTATATATATATATATATATATATATATATATATATATATATATATATATATCCAACAAACCGCAAGAAAGAGAAAACAGAATATTTTTCTTCGGAAATAGTTATTTCCTACTTCGAAAAAATCCGAGCTTGTGTGGGATTCAAACGGTGCACACTGAGGCAGCAAGCAACCGCTTTGATCTCAATTTTTTGAAGTAGGAAATAACTATTTCCGAAGAAAAATTATTCCGCTTTCTCTTTCTTGCGGTGTGTTGGATTTATTTCATCATTCTCTCGCGCTCATGTGAGATATACATTTTATATACATATATATATATATATATATATATATATATATGCAAGTTTTATTGAAGTTCACAGCTGTGGTAGCGTTATTAATTTTAACTTGTATTTTCTTAATATTTTTTTAACGGGATCTTCGAGGCGAGAAAAAACTTCTGCGAATGATATTCTTTATTCCTAGACGTCTTTCGACCATGTTAGGTCATCTTCAGAGAATGAACAAAAATGGAATTATTCATCATCATCATCATTTGTGTATAGAAATGACAAAGAAAGAATCTTTGTGTAACACAGGCGAACAGACAATCGTAGAGGAAAAGGTTACGGAAATAACTTGAGAGGGGATAGGATTAGTGGATAGGTCGGTGGCTAGACCTCGATGCGTGGTGTGGTTAGGTTGGTCTCGAGGTGTTCGTGACTGGACGACGGTTGGAGGTTGGTCAGGTAGGAGAGCGTGTCTTCTCAGTCGGAAACGCGTTATTCATGATGCCTTTAGTTTATGCGAACAACGGTATGGGTTATGGGTGGTTATGGGCCGCGGGGTATCGCGGTGCCATCGCATACCGTTTTACATGTAGTGCGTTGTATAATGAATCTCTGGCGAGTTTCCCCGAGTTGTTTTGTGGTCTGGTGTGAGCGTATGTGTTAATGGGTGCTAATTAGTTGTTGTCGTGTAGTGTGGACATTTTGGAGTACAAGAGAGAGCGGCAAGCGCGCTTCAGAGCAGAGTTCTGAATGCGCTGAGCCTTCTGCTACCACGTGTGACTCGCGGCTACGAGTGGCAGTGGGACATACGTGAGACGAGATCGCACGAGGGTTTTGTATAGGTGTAACTGAAGTTTTATGCCCCCAGAGTAGAAACTGCGCAGCGATGTGTTTGTACGTGAGGCTCTTGCTTGTGTTATGTTCTGGTGTATATTGAACCTGAGGGTCTGGTCAAAAGTTACCCGAGGGATTTTTGTATGTTGTGTGTATTCGAGCCTGGTTGGGTTTAGATGGTTCATGTCTGGTGTGTGTAAGAAGATTTGTAGGTTATGCATGAAGTGATCTCTTGCGCTAGAGAGTGTCATCTGTGTCTTCTGAGGATTCGTGGCAATCAGCCATTTAAGAATGGTCTCGTCATCGGAATAGGACACTGTGTATGCGTGACAGCAGTTTTTAGGTAGGCGTGGGGTGTCGTTTGTGTACATTATGTATAGTGTGGGTTTAGATGGTTCATGTCTGGTGTGTGTAAGAAGATTTGTAGGTTATGCATGGAGTGATCTCTTGCGCTAGAGAGTGTCATCTGTGTCTTCTGAGGATTCGTGGCAATCAGCCATTTATCCTCCTAATCTGTCTTCGCGTCTAGTATTCTTTGTGCCTGGAGCGCGATTTCTTCTGGGCCTCGGCCGCTGACAAGAATGGTCTCGTCATCGGAGTAGGACACTGTGTATGCGTGACAGCAGTTTTCAGGTAGGCGTGGGGTGTCGTTTGTGTACATTATGTATAGTGTGGGTGCCAGTACGCTTCCTTGGGGAACGCCTGAGCTTGGTGTGAAAGGTTGTGAGAGGGTATTGTTGTATTTTATGTGGCATCTCCGTTTAGTGAGGTAGTGCGAGAGGAGCCTTCTGGTGCAAGAGTTAACTCCAAATTATTGGCGATTTTCCAACGGAATCCCTCGTGCCACACTTTATCAAAGGCTTTCTCCACGTCCTTGCTGATGGAGAGTATCTTTTGATGTACCTGGCGTGCGTTTTTTCTGTATTCTGCCATGAACGATGATCACAGCCGCCTGAGAGGACCGGCTATTCCTGAACCCATATTGGTGGATGAGAACCAGTCCCTCTCTTCTAGGTATTCCTGTAGGCGGCAGTTGATCATGCGTTCAAGTATTTTTCTCAGGTGCTCTAATAGAGCAATAGGCCTGTAATTGTTTGGGTCTTTGGGGTCTTTGTTCGTTTTGTGTAGAAGTATGTTGTGGAGACTTTGAATATTTTAGGGAAGTGTCCTGAGGCTAATGAGGCGTTGAATAGGTGTGTAAGTGTGGCGTATATGTCTGCGAGGAGTTGTGTATTAGTGTGGCTGGTAGCCCGGAGGGGCCGGGGGCACGTTTTGGTGTTGTTTTACTGTATAGTTTTGTTTCCTCGACACTGATTGGAGTGATCAGTGTGGATGTGTAGTTGAGCAGCTCCATTCGTATCAGGGGGTGGGCCTTAGCTCGTGAGCGTGGGACTGACACCACTCCTGGACTTCCTGAAAGTGCTCCCGTGCGTGTGATTTAGGTGGGTTGTGTGTATGTACTGTGTCCCAGTGGGACCTAAATGCGTCGAGGATGACGTTAGTGTATGTTAGTGTTTGGTTGTTTACTTGGAGAGTGATGGGTTTGGGTGGGTCAGTGCCTAGCAACATTTTTACGTGCCGCCAGAAGAAGGAGGAGTTAGTGCAACGGGCGTCGTCCTCGATGCGGATGACCTCTCGCTACTGCCATTTCTAGCTGCATGCACTGTAAGATGCGGACACGTAAGTGATTAATGTTGTGTTGTCGTGGGCCTCTAGTGTAGTGATTATTGTACTGTGTGATGAGTCTCTGGGTGTGTATTGAAAATGTTAAATGTTTTATGCAGGCGTAGGCTTTATGTGGTGAGTGTAGGTTGCATGCTGTGGTTATAGTGTTTAAGATTGAGCACCAGTGGTCATCTAACATGTCTGGATTGGTGTGGTCCAGGTCCAGGTTTTGTGGCGTGTTATCTGTTATGTGTCTTTTGAACTCTTCCCAGTTCGTGTTTTTGTAGTCGAAGAGAGGTGGTGTGGGTATGAGCATGGGAGATGTGGATATGATAAGGCATATCGGTATGTGGTCAAAGAGTACGTGGGGACCCGGTGAGATGTGCGTGTAGAAGCGTGTAGCGTGGTCGTTGCGGAAGACCACATCCGGAGACGTGGTACCTCCACGAGTACCGAAAAATGTGGGGAAGGCCGGGCCGGTGTGCTCGCAGCGATAGCGCGGCAAGGCACCGGCCAGGTATTTTCCTGCATCAATCGTAGTGTTTGAAAGGAGTGTAGGGTGAAAGGCGTTGAGGTCCTCCGCAAAGAAGATAGGAAGGTTGTGGTTTGATAGATCCCGGAGTGGGACTTCTATGTTTAATTGTAGGCGTGGTCGTTCTTTTATGTGTGGTCACTAGGATGATGATGGAGCTTTTCTGTACCTTGCAGGCTAGAAAAGAGTCATCTTGTGTTTTGATGAGGGAGTGGTGTATAGAGCGCTTTACTAGGATCGCTGATCCTAGGAGCGGCGCCTGTGGAAATAGGTACGTGTGGTTACCAGCAATGTGGAGTCTGTTGTTGGGAGGATGTAGGTTGGTCGAGTTCAAGAGTATTATGTCAGGTATTAGTGTGTTTAGGACCCAGTTGGAAATAGTATGGCAAATACCGTGACAACTGCGTACGTTTATTTGTGTCACGTTGAGTTGACCTATTGTCGTGGGCGGAGTGCGCATGAAGCTGATTTAGCCGGGACTGCTGCCATCTCCTTGGTTATTGCCCAGGAGGCGTGGGGAGCGAGTACCTTTCCGCGTGTCGGCTGTGGTCTGGAGAGGTTGTCAGTGGTGTTATTGAGTGAGAAAGCCGGGGTTGAAGTTAGAGTGTGTTCTGTGGAGTGAGGTTTAGAGATAGCGGTCGTGGAAACAAGGTTGGAGAGAGTTGACTAAGATTGTTGACTAAGCTGTTTACGATGGGCAATTGAAATGCAGCCCCAATTCCCTTAACTTCATCGTAGACAGCTTAGTCAACGATCTTAGATTTGCACCCCTTGATTAATGACCTTTTTCCCTCATTTTGTGTTCCTTTGTGGTTTTTTCTTTTGTTTTTTTTCTGATCTGTACGCTATTTATAGACTTTTGTAACAATTGCATTCTCAGTATACAACTGAAGAGGGTACGATAAACTACATACTGAAACTAGTCTCGTAAATTAAACTTTTGGCTCGTCTACAGTGGTTTCACTATCATATATATATATATATATATATATATATATATATATATATATATATATATATATACACACTTTTGGGGGGGCATAGTTTTCCTCTTATACCGTTTTGTTTGAAGTTTATTGCTTACGTGGCATCAATAATTCTTTTGCAAGAATCTATATATTTCATCAGTTTCTTCTTTTTTTCTGTTGTTAATTTTAGGTGAAAGATATGCAAACTTCTTTCTTCCATTTATTTCAACGTCATGGCAGCTGTTTCGGTGCTCTGCACTATTTTCGAACCACTACTGACAATTCACTGTTAAAGGCGGGTAATTTAAAGCAAGTAGCTTCACTTGACTAAAGTTTTTTTTTAATATTTCGAAAATATGAGAAATAATAAACATACCAGGAAATGGCTTTGCCTCTCCCCCCTATGGGGAGAGTTTGCGCTTCGCTACTAAGATTAAAATTTAAAATCTAAAAAAAAGCAGCCATGGTTAAATTTTTATAAATTTTCTGAACTTCGCCATTTGTAATAATTTTAAAAAGGAACTCTAAACTAAATTTCCCCCCTTTCAAAATATCACGTTGCTAAAATATAGAGTTATAGATAGAAGAAGATATATAAAAATAAATTTTCTGAACTTCACCATTGTAATTCTTTGGGTCAAAAAAAAATCACAAAATTTCGATACTTATATTTATTTCTGAACTTCACCATTTTGTTTTTTGATATTATAAAAGAATTATTCGAAATAACTTTGATAAAAACATAAGTCATAACCAAACTAAGATGAAATTATTATTTAAATACTTAAAAAAATTCCTTTCTTAAATTATAGAGTTAGCGATGATGTTGATGTTGATAATAAACAGATATCCACGAACACATGTATAGCATATTTACTAGAAAACATACAGATACATACAATATGAAAATATACATTGAAGTAAAATATATAAATACAGATATACAAAGACACACATACGTAAATGTGTATACAGAAATGAAATAAACAAGTAAAGTAAGACTATCTCGGTATCTGACAATTTGGAATACATCTCCCGTGGTTTCGAGGTCTGAGGAAACGCAGTAGTGCTGATACGTGAACTACGTTCAAGGTGCTCGGTTGCGTAGAAGGGCGAGGATCATTGTTTGTTTTTCTGCGGAGGAGGAATTGACTATTCCTTAGAGTTGGTCTTGCTCTGCACGATCGAGGTATATTATCAACTTCTTGCTGGATGTTCATGGTGGGTTTCTGAAGGGAGATGCTTACAGCCTCGGTTATTAGAAGGCGCTCGTAATTCTTCTATTTATGAATTATCTCCGTGTCTCCCATCAATTCTTGTATGGTATTCTGTCATAGGCATCCGCGAAGTGCTGATGTATGGCTCCATAGTTTTTGTGGGCCATTAAACACCTCCTTAGTTTGGTAGTGATTGTTCGATATAGTCCTTAATGTGAGAATTTCAAATCTCCTCTAGGCACGAAAATTTATAAACAATATCAGAGCACATTTCTTTAGACACTCTGGGAGCGAGGCTGTTCTTCATAACCATAGATGCTACAAATTTGGTTTACTGTAGATCCTAAAATGCATCTTTTGGTATTGCGCCTTGGGGGCAGTACCTCGATTTATGATCAGCTATAAGGAATAATGTGAAGTCTTACGAGGGATCATCAATCGCATATATATATATATATATATATATATATATATATATATATATATATATATATATATATATATATATATATATATATATAGTGCAAGGAATAATAAACCATAATATTTGAATCCGATTTATTTACAAACAGAACTTTTTTCGGCTTTCGCCATTATCAACTGTAGAATGAAATGTAAGACATGCGACTCCTGTATATAGAGGCGAAAAATCAGACTAAACAAAATGAAAACAAAGGAAAAAAAATCCTACGATTATATTGAGAGGAGGATTGTTGAATCAATCATTATTATCAAGGTCTATAAATTTAATATATCTGAGGGACAATATAAATTTAATAAATATATCTAGAGTAATGTCGCCAAATCCATTTATAAACCACCAAAATCGTTCGTTCGCCGGGATTAAAAGTTGCCTCCGGAACCATACATATATTTATATCTTTCATTTTATTTCCATTGTTTTCATTTTGTATAGTATTATTTTTGGCCTTTATATACTGGAGTTGCATATCTTACATTTCATTCTACAGTTATGAATGGCGAAAGCCGAAACTAGTTCTCTTTGCAAATCAATCGGATTCAAATATTGTGCTTTATCATTATTATTATTATTATTATTATTATTATTATTATTATTATTATTATTATTATTATTATTATTATTATTATTATTATTATTATTATTATTATTATTATATTTATATATATAATATATATAAATAAACTTAAATAAGAGGTCATAGGCAGTATGAGGTAACCTTTATATTCCTTATCTTTTTGACTTACATTTGATAGAATGATAGAGCAAGTTTGTCTATCGTAGACCATAAATAGAGGAAAAAACGTAAACACCCCAACATCCCCACAGTTATTCTTGATTAAAGCTTCAGCGAGAGAGAAAATCATGTTCAGAATATTGGTAAAAAACAAAGACTTCTCTTAATATAGCTCATTTGTCTTCCATATTTCATTATTGCAAACTTTTTGTGTTGAAAAAATTTATTTCTTAACGCTCTGAAGATATGTTTATTATGAGTGGATTTAATTCATACTCATAAGTGGTCTTAAAATTCTTGTGTCATTTGGCTTCTACCTAGAAACGTCTTGTGATGATATGATTTTACACTATAATTTTTGCCTTTAAGCCTCATTTTTCCTATAAGTTTCAATTTTCCTCTACGGCCCCAACATCTTAGATGAAACTTAGAGACTTCACATTCAATTTGTTTCCTTTTCTACACCAAACACCGCGCTTAAATTTCCCCCTCTCCTTTCGTCAAATAGGACCTTAGTTTTAACTCCTCTTGTCTCTTTACTCTTCTCTCACTCTTTTTCTCTCTTTTTTCCTATTTATCTATCTCTATTCATGTATCCGACAGGCCTAGACGATGGATCGTATGGCTTTAAGCGGCGACACGTTCGCTTCTCCATCAAGTTAGAGAGTCATTTACCAGCTTTGCCGGTACCTACCACAGCTTTAAGAGATTTAGCTTCCATAACATGGTAGATAGAAGCTTTCTGAGAAAATGGAATATTGTATCTCACAAAATAGAAAAACTAGATTCCATTGGGGTAGAAGGGTAAAAGTAATCTGAAAGGGTAATAAATTGAGATGCACTTCCATTAACCTAAAGTGGTCCATAACAGGAGAGGATATGGCTAAAAAGAGATAGGAAGGGATTGTCACGAATTTTCTCGAGAGTTTTAGAAAACGAAGTTTTAACTACTTAAACTAGCCAGGAGAGTTTAAGAGCTCCATTTTCCCTGAAAGGCGTTGTATCTTGAGGGCTACCGCACGAATACCGGGAGTTTATAAGTATAAATATGAAAAGAATTTAAATAAATTCATAAATGATAAGGGAATTAATGAATCGAATTCTAAACCCGGGAAATTCTACAAAACTAGTGTTCCAAATTGGAACTAATCAATCTGAATACAGATGTTTCAGAAGCCCTATCTTCAGTGTTAGTTAAAATAACTATTGGTTGAAGTAGACACTTTTCCTCACCTACCTTCGGCCAACTTTCCACTCCTATATTTGGGGAAAGTGATAAACGCAAAGAAAAGTTTGCCGCTTGACGAATTGATATTAATCCCAGAAATGTGACAAGAAACCAAATTTAATGATAAGATTCAATCAAACGGCGTCCTTAGCATTAAATCAACAAGAAGAATGCGTATGAAATAAAATAAAATTGTTAAAGGGAAATTAATAAATAACCGATGTTGTTGGTCAAAATGTAAACGCAAAACAGCACTTCGCAAAGGGGGTGATAATAAAAATTTAATTTTGAATCGACATAGGTTCCATTTTGGGGTTTAGGGAAGCACTATGTTGAAATTTTGGTCTGGGAAGCAATATATTTATTGTTGCGGGAAATAATAAGATCAAATGTTTTCGAAAGCAATGAGTTAAATGAGCCCAGCTTTCTTGCATTTTAATTCTATGGTATCGAGGGACTTGCCGGCCCCGATCTAGCTTTAAGGGGGACTATTGTATTCACTGTTCCTTCTATTTCCTGCTAGTTTTTATCTTTAATCTATGCCATTGACATATGACCTCGCTCAAAGATTGGTATTTATATGGTATAAATGCGATTTTCAATTTAAGACCAATAAAGATTAAGAAAGGAAGATAGAAAAGAATAATAGAACTAATAGCCGATCGGTGTTTCTCTTAGGAAAAGGCCAGAGCTCTGTTCAACACTTACTTTAAAACACGACAAAAACCTTTCAGTTCTCAACTACATTTTAGACGTCAGTGCCATTAACAATGGCCAAGACGTTTAGGGTAATTGGCCTATCGAAGTAAGCTATTTCAGCGTAGTTAATTATTTTAATACAGCAGTGAATTCGAGCTAACTTTAATCGCTGAAACTAGCCCAGAAACAATTGGTAGAACCGATCAGATCTGACATAAGATCAAGGATGAGAAGTGGTCGAATACAGAATCAAAGGATAATACTAATCAACCCTCGGTACGCCATATGGGGTCAGATTGACTCCAAATATTTTTTAATACTTTAGGAGTGATAAGGTAGCAAACTTCGTTGGGGTCATCTGGTACCCAACCTTGCATACCGTGTAACAATTCTTTTTTGTTTGTTTTTCAAATTCTAGATTATAATTGAACATGACACTGCCTGTTGATCTATTTTATGGTCAAGGTAAGGGAATTAAAAAAGATCCTCCTGATTTTGATGGTGATAATGGCTCTTGTAGTGACTTATTAGATGCAAATAACTATGAGCCACAAGTTACTGCTGGAAGTGATGATGATAGTGAGATAAGCAGTGATAATGTGAGTGATACTGAGAGTTACAATTCAAATGATGGCGATACTCCTCGAAAAGAGTTTGTGTTAGGAAGAGACAAAGTAACCAAGTGGTATACTCTACCTCCAAGACGTGAAAAGCACTCGCCACAAAATAGTGTTCGTGAAAAGGGTGGTGTTCACAGTTCCTTTCCAACACATAATGAATATGCTGATTTCAGCTTTTTCATAACAGATGAAATAATTGAAACAATTCTTGAAGCTACGAATCAAAGCGGAAGTGTTGTGTATGGTACAGACTGGAACGATGTGGATGCTGTAGAACTTATGGGTTGGCTAGGACTTCACGTTAGATGTGGAATCGACAAGGATAATAAGTATCATATTGATGAACTTTTCAGCACCAAGAGAGGTCCACCTATTTATCGAGCTACCATGAATGGTATCTGTTTCCTGCAAATTAAAAGGTGCATCAGACTTGACGACCTGAACACTCGAACGGAACGAAGGGATGGGGAAGAAGGAAAGTTGGCACCTATACATGATGTTTTCTTAACGCTTGTTAGGGACTGTCAAGTCAACACAAGGCTACCGCATACGTAACTATTGATCAGTCGCTACTAGCATATAGAGGAAAATGTTCATTTAAGGTTTATATGCCTAGTAAACCTAATAAGTATGGCATAAAATTGTAGAGCATGGCTGATGCAACACATGCCTATCTTCTGAATGCCCAAATTTATAAGGAAAAAGTTGATGGGATAGTTGAACGAGGACAACCTCAAAGAGTTGTACGTGATCTTATTACAACAATTCAAAACACTGGATGAAACGTGACGACAGACAACTTATTTACTGATTATGGTCTCGCCAAAGATCTACCTGACAATAAATTGACACTGCTTGGAACTCTGAGGAAGAATAAATGGGAAATTCCTTCATCATTTCAAGCATCAAAGGATCGTAAAGTCCACTTATCAAAATTTGGCTTCTCCGAGGACAAACGAGTTACAATGTGCAGTAATGTCCCAGCGGAAAATAAAAATGTTCTATTGTTAAGTTCAATGCATTTGGAAAAAAAGGTAAAGGAAAAAGAACTCTTCAAGCCTCATGTAATCTTTGACTACAACAAAGCAAAAGGTGGTGTTGACCAATTAGACCAGTTCATGAAGAACTACACTTGTAAGCGCATATCAAACAGATGGCCTTTGGATGTCTTTTATTGGATGGTGGACGTTGCAGAAAATCCCCCTGCATATGAAGGGCGTCGAGGGCGAATAAAATTCCTAGCAGAGCTGTTAGAACAATTATGTTTGCCACAAATCAAAAGGCGTTCTGTGTCATCTGGAAGATATATGCCAATGCATGTGTTGATGTGTATAAACGCACTTGTGAAGGAAGAAGATACACCATCAGCATCAGCAACACAGAGTGAAGGAATGCAGGTGAAAAGAAGATGTGGACTTTGTCCTAGAAAGATGGATAAGAAGACAAAGAAGTGATGCAGAAAGTGTGACAAAGCTATTTGTGAGGAGGATGCATATTTAGTTTGTACTGAATGTTTACCAGCTTTGTAAATCATTCAGGAGTTTTCTGATGCAAATGTCACTCTTGTTTATATTTATGTTCACTTGATTTGGTAATTATTCAGGGGTATTCTGAAAGTAAATGTCAGTAGTGTTTTCGTTCTGAACATGATGTATTCAACCACAATTTTCGTGTAATTTCATTTTCATGATACTGCGTAATTTTTCTTTCTATGTTATTATAACTAAGAATACATTTATTGTGTTATGTTAACACCATGGTGAATGAATAATATTGAAATAAACTAAAGATATATGCCATAAAAATCATTAAATGTGCAAACTTTCGAAAATTTTGCTCTTAGAAAAAAATAAATAAATAAAAAGGAAGAGACAGGGTGGAGTGATCATTCTAAATGATCTCTTCTTACGTAAATACACTACAGAATAAATGTTTTTGTACGGAACGCTAAAAAACAGAATATTTATATTCTAGCTAAGAAGAAACTGATAATCTTCCGCTTTCTCAGTATTCCAACAGCCCCGGAACCTTATCGCTTCAACAACCTGCCGAAATCTTTCACCGCGTTTGGATCTCTTCAAGTTATTGCAGCTCAAATCCAAAATTAGACATATTGCTTCTTTTTCTTTTTTATCTTGCTTCCCATTTGTATTATATATAATTTAATATTTCCTACATCCGGTTATTTTATTTCGTTAGGCGATGCATCCAAATGAAAGACAAATATTGCTTCCTTTTTTTTACACATTGCTTCCCATTTTATATTATATATAATTTAATATTTCCTACATTCGGTTATCTTTTTGTGAAACAATAGTACCCGTCTCTAGGCGATGCATCGAAATAAAAAACCAATATTGATTCCAATTGAACATATTGCTTCCTTTTCTTTGCATCTTGCTTCCCATTATATATTATATATAATTTAATATTTCCCACATCCGGTTATCTTATTTTGACACAATGGTACCCGTCTCTAGGCGATGCATCGAAATAAAAAACAAATATTAATTCCAATTGAAAATATTGCTTCCTTTTCTTTATATCTTGCTTCCCATTTTATATTATATATAATTTAATATTTCCTACATTCAGTTATCTTCTTTTGACACAATGGTACCTGTCGTTAGGCGATGCATCCGAATCAAAGACAAATATTGCTTCCAATTGAACAAACTGCTTCCTTTTGTTTACATCTTGCTTCCCATTTTAAATTATATATAATTTAATATTTTCTACATTCCTTTATCTTATTTTGATAGAATGGTACCCGTCGTTCGGCGGTGCATTCAAATGAAAAAAAAATATTGCTTCCAATCTAAAATCACCTTAGCGTATTGCTTCTCATTGATCTTTGAAGGGAATAAGTTAGAGTGTTCTTGAGGTTTCCACGTAAAAAACAGCATTTAATTTTTTTGTAAATGTAAAAACTTGTTATAAGGAAGTAATTTTTTGATTTATTAGTTTAACCGTTTGGTTTCTTATATCAAACAAATAAACAAACTTCATCCGTATATTTAGATATATGTAATACAAAAGAGATAAATTGGAATCAATGAAAAAAAGAGACAATGAAGCGGAATTTTAAAGGCTAGAGAAAAGGACATTGGAAGTCAAAAAGATCAAGGAGAGCTGAATTAAGGCCTGTTTACTCTCAGCATCCCTAATAATTTCACTGCTTAGCCTCTCCATATATGGCAAAGAAACATAAAAATAATTTCTTAATTTTTAAAAATAAAATAAAATCTCAGCAATTATTTAAATAAAGAATTACTAGGAGGGCTAACAGCCCTGAGGGGCGCATTTTATATACCTATTATTGTTATTATGTTATTACATTATTTTACTTACCAGCAAAGATGAGATCTTTTAGGCTTATAGAAATACCTTAAAATGGATGTTCTAAAGATCACTCTTTCGAATCAATAATACAAACCAGTTAAAAAAAATGGGTGAGTAACGAGTACCTCTTCAGAAACTGAGGTCCAGATTCTAATTGACTTTCGTCTGGTAGCAGTAAAATATATACCATGCTATCTCTTTAACTTCTCTGAGAATCTTTTATAGTAAAATTATGTTCACTTACACTTGCAGCAGAAAACATTCACACCTAATTAATAGAAAATCTGTTGCCATAGTTCATGAACTGTTGCAGGCTGACAAAATTTGTTGGCCTTAAGAAAGGGTGTATTAATAGACTCATAAATTTTTAACAAGTTGATATAATGGGTGTTCCATTAAGACAGATCGCAGTTAGCAGTAAATATACATTGCTTCTTTCAACACTAATTTTCATAATCATTATATTGATGATTGAAAGTAGTGTTGAAAGAGGCAGAAAAACTCAATATATATTTTGCTGTAATGTATATTTACTGTTAACTACGATCCGTCTTAATGGAACACCCTTTACAAATAAAGGAGTAATGACACCTTTTTCGAAAGTTAAAAACCGAAAAGTATTCAGTCGATATTTTCACATCTATATGTTTAATTTATTTAGTTTAAATTATGACGGTTTCGAAGTCACTCGAGTAATTTCTGTAAGCTTTTATTTATAATTTGAATTAGTCAGTGATAGTCTAGAACGGTTAAATAATTCCTTCATCTTCGGCCTCATAATCTCGAGACTTTTATATCGAGAGGTAATGAACTTTCTTCCCATATATAATCATGAATAATTACTAAATTAAAATCTAAGATGAGCTAAAAGAATAGTTCTGGGCAACTAAATCTCCTTAAATCTATAGTGCAGTGAGTAATGGGAAAGTAAGGAATTGGAGACAACTGCAAATATCCATTTTTATGGTTTTCACGGAATATTTCACGCCGCATAATTCGGAGAATCTTTAGATCTATTATTAAAACAAAAATAACAGGAAAGCAGATGAACAGAGTAAAGTGTCGATTTTGTATAAAGCAGAAAGGCAGAGACGCCGTCCGAGAAGGACCCCTTTAGTGTAAAACATTCATTCGAAAGCCCGTTTGAAGTGCGCCCACGATCATTTGGAGAGAGATTTCAAATTTTGGAGTTACGTGCTGTATGGTCAGATGAAACGAAATTTTATTTCTTCGGTACAAATGGTGTTAAGTATTTTGGAGGTAAGATTGGTGAGGCGGGTCTACCAAAATTAAACTTTACACAGTAGAACATGGAGGAGGTTTTATGACTTTATAAGGCAATTTCTGTGTAAGAGACGTTAGTACACCACGGAATCGACGGAACGATGAATAAAGAATACTACAGAAATATCCTTTAAGATTATCTGAAGAGTGATGCTTGCAATCCTGGCCTATAAGAAAATGGGGCTTTCAACACGAAGACATCAAGCACACATCGAAATTGGTTTATTCCTGGTTAAAGGAGGCTAAAATAAAACATTTAGAACGGCTATCACATCGCCAGACAGCAACTCGATAGAAAATTTATAGCATGAACGGAAGGTCTCCTTCCATACAAGGCACCCTTGAAACATTGATAAATTGGAGAAGTTTTGGAAAGACAAATGGGACTAAATTCCTTCCAAAGTTTGTTTGAACCTAGTCCTAAACTATAATAGTAATTTAAGAAGTATCATTAAGCATAAATATTATACTATTGACTATTATTTATCAAATTGTCTGCGGTATGAATATTTTTTTATTACAATTTTTCGTAAAAAGTTTCATTATTCCTTTAGTTGTGTATTTATACATTCCTCTAAATGCCTCCTAATTCCGTAACCCTGCAATAAACGGTTCGTGAACTACCAGGTATTGCAAAAGTTCAGTTACACTCATTACAACGCTCTCAACAAAGGATACAATGATAGTTTGAATGTAATAAACATGATTTTATTGTTTTGACATAAAGGTAAGTGTTTATATTGCCATATTAATTAATGTGGTCGCCATTAGCGGCAAGAACGTTCTGCAAGAGAGACCTGAAGGCCGCACACATGTTGCGGATGATGACCTCCCTCATCCCTGCCCACATGCAGCTGAGGAGGACCTAAGCTCGTCGACGTTGCCGTAGTAGAGCTTGCAGGTCTTGTCCTCGACATGCGCCCGAACACTAGAGTCGAGGGGAGGGAAGTAGGGCGACTGAGGCGGCAAAAATTCCTTCGACCAGAAGTTCATGTTCGATCCCACCGGTGTACTCCTTTACTTTAGAGCTCATGTTAGCCAAGTGGATACTGCGTTGGCATCCCAAGGTCGCGGTACGGGGTTCGATTTCGAATCCCTTCATGAGCGGACACAAACGTCAGCGCACGTAGAGATCTGGCTACCGATTGGTGGACGCGCTGTGCTCACCCCGTTATCGGGTGAGTAGATCTTACACCTCTCACCTCACACAAAGCCAATCACAAAACTGCTTTCTTTCCTCTCCCACCTTCACAGCACAACACACACACTCTCTCTGTTTCAAGGAAACCTGCCGATGGGTATCTATATTCATGTACCTCTGACGTGGAACAGATCCCTCTCCCGCGAGGTGACGAAGGCTTCCACCTGAACGCTGTGTGGTGTCAAAACATAATACTTCCTGGCACCTCTCCCCAAAAGAGGACCGGCCCCTGGGGCCCTCAAGCCGACCAGCGATTGTCATTCTGACCTTAAATAAACGATTTCATTATCCAGTCGGAGATCCTCCCAGTATCATGGAAAGATTGGCGCTAACTCACTAACCCCTTTATTTTGAAAAATACAAAGGTTATAAAGAAATATTTGAATGAAAATTGTTAAGGATTTATACAATGCAAGTGGGTGAACCCGGTAAAAATTTTAACAACAGATCATATTTTAAGGCCAAAAACCATTTTGACCGTGCACCACTGGTCAAAGGAACAGCCTGTGAGGTTTCCCGCTCCCCTGGTCCTTATATATCTTTAAAGACCTAAGAGGGAGAGGGATAAATAGAATTCGGTCCCTAGACCGTGCGGGAAACCCAGACCGCGGGAGTTTTGGCAAACTTTATGCATTCAAAATTAATGGACGAGTAATGGAAAGGTTTTTACAATAGAATTAAACATGGTGCATCGAGAATAAACAGAATTTCTCTTGGAAGCTTGCCTCACCTTAAGTTATGCAGAACTGACATATTATCCATAAAAATACGGGCCCTGGGGTATAAAACGAATGCTATTAGGGTTCCGACATATTCCAATAGATATATATTACTAAGATTTGGAAATCTAGAGGCCGGCCAAAACAAGTTAGAGAGACTAAATTTAATTCCAACTCCCTTTGTGGAAGCATCACCGGAATTTTTTGTTTATTGGCCCGTGGAAGTTTCCAAGATACTTTTCTGGTGTGGACAAAATAAATAATGTTTTTACATAATGGGTTTTTATTTAAGCACAATTGTATTCAGAAAAAAGAGTAAGCCTGAGAAAATTAATTTCAAAATTTAATAATCCTGCTCTACTAGTTCAGAATTTATCCTTGAGATTAAATGCATTCACGAAGGAAAAAGCCTTATGGAATTTTTGTTTGAGAGGCACCGTAAGCTGATGGGTACATTATTTTAGGTTAATTATTACCTTGAAATACTCAAGTTGTTAACACGGGGTGATTACTGACTTTGAGAAGTTAACACAAAGGCTGGACTCAACAAATTTTTATAACCAATTAAAAACATTGTCCAAAGGACCTACAATGAGAATATGGTCCAGATATGTAAAAGATTTAACTCCAGTTTGCCGAGCCCCAAAACGAGCTATAGAAGACATAATTTGCTGCACAAAAGCCCATTGGGAGTTTTTTTTAAATTGCCAGCACCCTACGGGGGTGTGAATCCCGAAGTTGGGTCTGGCTGAAGGATGTAGTGTTATGTGGTAAAAACCCGATCTTAAATCGAGTTTGATCGCATAATCGCCTTTATTAACTTTAGAAAACACTCTATTAATATTTGGGAACTGAAACTTGAGCGGACTAAATTTATCTGTTAAATTAACTATGTTAGATATAGCTCACGCAAAACTGCCTTTTTTAACACAGAATAATCTGTGGGCGAATCTAATTTTGTTAGTACGTTTATAATACAGGCTTTAAATAATTCAAGAATCACTGAGAGAAATTTAATATCAGTAAATTGAAAACAAGAATAATTCTGAGGAAAAATGCTTTAATTCCCTTTATCGCTTCAGTTTTAATTAGATTAGATAGTTTACGCACTTTACTTAAATCACCGGTTTCGAGATTACCCAGAGTTAGATTATCACAATCCTGTCTAGGCGCGGATTCTAACGGGTCCACATACGAGGAGAAGTCTGAGTCCATTTTTTGATCCTTTCTCGCTCTTTATTCCCGTTTTCGTCCCTCTCGTTTTGTTCCTGGTTACGTTGGTTCTGTTCCTCTCGAGTTTCGGATTCCTCTGCTTCATCAGCTGCTGGGTCGGCTTGTTCGTAAGGATGGTCTTCTTCAAGTGGCTGATCCACCAGGAGATCGCCTTCCCAGAAACGATCCGGCTCTGGAGGGGCTGGAGGTCCACTTGGTTCTGGGATGTTGGGAGCCCTTATAGCATCGGCGTTATCGACGTTGAGGACACTAGGCACTGCCAGACCGGGAAGGGGAATAACCCCTATCATGTCTTTGCCGGGCCAAACATGCGAGTGAGGTATCACTCAGTGTTAATTAGGCTCCTCAATGTTGAGAACTCCCAACTGGGAGGCAGATTCCTCAAAGAATCGTTGAAGATTTCAAAGAGATCCATCGGTTCTTGAAGCAGTATCGTCCGAACGCAGGGGGACTGGGAGGTCCTATCTAATAGGCGAGGCTTGAGGTAGTACTGTAGGGAACTCGCCTATGCACGAGGCCAGCTGGAGGCCTCCCCCTGCGGCTCGTTCCGCCTCTGCCAGCCAGTTTGCTGCTTCCTTGTGGTTGTTTCCCATATTGATTGAAAGTAGGAAGAAAGCCAGTTCTGGCTTTAAGAGCAGCCTCACCTAACGTGAGGTTGGTGTCCAGGGTCACCCGCTCCCTGGCGTCGACCAACGCCAGACCCCAACCGTAGTTGAGCACGACGAAGTATAGTCGGAGGCGTTGGAAAAGATGATCAAATTCTTCGTCTTTTAAGTATCTTCGAAACTTATATAGTGTCACTAGGGTAGCAATGTCCTCCCTGCCTCATCGTTTGAATCTAACAGAAGCCAAATTCTCTGTTAGCTGGGCTACCAATTTATGATATTTGGTTGGTGATCTAGGTTGATTGGGCTGGCAAATATTAAGAGGGGACGTCCCTCTGTTCGACAGAGACGTGGAAGGGGGTCTACTTAGAAGAATATCCGATTCACCTTCGGAGTCTTCTCCTTGCTGGTCTTGAGACTCTGGCTTTTCTGGAGGCACCACCTGCGGCCTAGAACTAGGCCCAGGTTGTGAGGGGCCCACCGGGTCTCCTGCCACCGGTGTTGGAGACACGGGGTGATGCAACGAGAAGGTAGCGGCTTTCTTGGGTGTGACGTCCTAGTTGCTTATGTTTGACCTTGTGAAGCGGTGCACCAATGTGAAAATGGGTGCCTCGCCGCTCTCAATTGCCTGTTCGAGATCCTCCAGTAAGTAGTGTTCCTGTGCCAACTTCTTCGGGGTTGAGTTTAGCTGCTTCTTTGGCATATCCGAACAGCGCTCAGGATATCCTCACGAGATCCCGATACTAATGAATTAATCAAAGGAGAATACACTTTTAAATAATATAAAAGCCCTTTTTCAGCTGTGAACCGGTGCACCGCCCTTCTCAAAGACTTAGTCAGCCTTCTTCGGAATTCTTCTCACCCAGGGTAGGACTTTCGTGGCCAAGATGTCTCTGTAATTGTCCGCGGTGAACCTGTAACCGGCCGCGAACCACACGGGAGGCATATTCTCACCATTCGAAGCCACAACGCTAGATGGTTGGTCGTGGACACGAAGTAGACCTTGGAGATGCCTTGAACGAAGATTACCACGCGGTCCTTTTGATTGTTGATGACTGGATCGACTGGGAAGGTTTTTTCATCAGAGAAAAAATGAGAATTCGATTGTCATAACTCTCAACTCTTTGAGAGGGCGACGACAACGCTCCCGACTTTGATCTTGCATAGATTCGGTGAGCAGAGGCCTTTCCACTCACCTCAAGCTCTTACCTACCTCCTCTTTGACAGCCCTGGACACCGTGGACACCGAGATGTTCTTCTTCTTTGCAATCGCAGTCATTTTCGACTTTGGAGCACTTTCGAAGACCTTTCGCACAGCCAAACAGTTGACAACTTGAGGTCTGCCTGAACGAGGTTAATCTTTGAGGTCTTCTCCGTTCCTGAGCTTCTACGCAACTCTGTGAACGTTCATCCAGATGACGTTGAGCCACTTGGTGATGTCAGATTTGTTGTGGTCCGCGCACAGGAGAGAAGATATCTCGATCTTTTTCACTTCCATCTTGACACACAATGGAAAAGACGTTGTAGTGGCATGTGCTGGAAAAGTAGAACTTCAAGTTTGTTTGACGTAACCTTTTCTATCACACAAGTAAACCTCTTGAAAGTTAAAACTACGAGTGTAACAGAACTTTTACAAAAGTCGGTATGGCGAAAGTGTGTATTAGTAAAAATATGAATACTCTCCGGAGCAAGCGTATAATATGGGCATGTCCTTCGTCAAGTTTTGGGGCCCGAATCGATAAACAGTCACTACCGCTGATTGATTCCATTCAAATTCCCTAACAACATTTGGATAGGAAAACCACACAATATTTCGTCACGTTTTAACCTTTGAGAAGATTTCACCTGGCTTTCCTTAAACATTATTCACAATATGTAACAAGCCAACCATCCTCCTTTTAGATGCACGTCGTTGAACCATTCAATACCTACTCTTTTACCCCATACCTATGGAACTGTACAAGCATATTGACATAATAAATACGAAATTATATATAATTCAATGTTAAGATATACACTGTAATCGGCAAGAGGCAGGCTACGTTTCCTTAGCTTTTAAAGTGGTTGCCACATCTCCAGGTTTGACTTTGTTTCACTTCTCTTGGAAATTCGTTCACTATATTAGAAAATACGAGCATACATATCATTTCTCTTCCACTCCAAGCAAGGAGAGTACACCTTGTACCTGATCCCTGGAGAAGTGGAATCCTCTCATGGTCCTTATGGTCGTCCGGCTTTCTCATAGTAGATCCAAGCTACCTTGTTTTTACTACTTATGGACATTTCCATTCTGACATTCTTTTCCACTTTCTATACAAACCTCTTCTCACCTTTATCTTGATCGGCAGCAAATTTTGAAGATTTGTTGCAGACCAGTTTTCGTCCATTCATTGTTATTGAGGCCGGAGTTGGAGTATGGTTCACCCCTCCCCCTTACCTACAGTTAGGCTGGTTGTTTTTAACATGCTCGAATTTTCCTACCTTTCCTCCCCCCCACTGCATTTTTTTCTTACCTATCATTTTAAGCACTCGCAAGGTGGTGTATGTGTAGCATGACAACCGTGTTGCCGCTTGCATCTGAAGGATTGTGTGTTCTCCCTACTATAACGTCCGCAGCTGGGCCTCTTGGAACCATTGCCCATCGGAGAATCTACGGCAATATGATGTTTACGCATTCTCACTCCCACGAGGTTCACTACTTTCATTTAAAATGTCTCCTTACAAGCTTTCTGAAGGAGCTCTTGTTAGTATTTCGTTTTACACTCACGGGAAAAAATATCTTTCGCCAGTACTCATTTTTCCCTCATTTGCATCTAAATCCCGCCATTTCTCCGAAATCCTACTTAAATATCCTCTTTGACTTGACATCAAAAAGCTCTGGAAACAAGACGAATTTATTAAAAAGTTTATGTCACAAATTACGGTTGTCGTTCACAAGCTATTTTTCTAATCCTAATTTAATTCAAAATAAGCTAGAAAAAAAGTAATCTACATGAAACTTTCCTGTAATACTCACTAACAGATCTTCTTCTCTAAGACAAAGGGAACTTGATTGTTATGTACACACCTGCCAGCTAAGTAGACACCAAGCATTTTGAAGCTACTCCCACACATCCATTTAGAATTATGCTAATTAGTTTTGTTGAGAATCTGAAAGAGATAAAAGCTATATTATCCTACGGAACCCTCCAAAGCTAGAAAAGAAAATCCCAAACTTTACATTTTCTTGAAAATAATCTTTGAATTTCCATGAAAATTGCACAGAATGTTCTTTGAAGTTTGCCTTTGATAGTGTTTAAGTTTAACTTCATAGAACAGAGGATAAAAAAAATGTTACAAGGTAAGTAGTGGGTAACAGAATAAAGGATGTGTCTAAACTAGAGAACGTTAAGTATAAATAAGGTCATAACTAGAAAACAACATAATTATTTCATATACAATTGAGGAAAATATTAATAAGAAGTATGCGAACATTTGTTCAGAATGACTTGAGAACATCTGTGGCCGTAGGACTTCACTATTTGGTCACATTATGGCGCAATTTTATTCCATACTTTTCCAATCTTTGCCAGAGATTCGTCGGTTTCCGATCTATAACCCTCTCGAGGGTATTTTCCATAGGGTTTCTCTCAGGTTTAAATCATGGCTCTATACAGGATATCACAATGTTCTTGAAGTAAATACTTGTATACCGCAGCGTTTACTTTGCCGCATAAACGTAGGTCGAATTTTAAGCGAATTAGCCACAATGCCATATCACGCAGAAAGTTTGGAAGAAAAGATCATTATAGAAACTGATGTAGAGATATTGAAAAAGAGTGAAATATAATATAGTCGTTATGCTCCCCATGACATGCTCAGTAGCGAAGGCCAACCTAGCTGTATTATTCTTTTTACATAGGAGTGATTTTTTAGCAGATGATTGTAATATAAGCCTCATTTATCTAAAATGATCTGAGGCAGTCTATTGTTTCATAGGTTAAGATTCTAACGTGAAATCCCGGCTGCTCTTTGAAATAGGTCTTTCATCGACGCCCTTTGCATCATGTGATGATTAGAGGTGTTTTTCCGAAGGTCGACCGTTTTCTTCATAGACTCGGTATCTTCCTAGAGTTTTATTATGCATGAAATCACAATTTTCTAGCCGAATACAGTGACTCTAGATTTCAGACAGTATTATTTCTTCGCTCTTCCACTGATGAACCTTCTCTCTGAAAGATTCGTCGACCTTAACACGTCTTGACATCCTGAAAAATTAGTAATATCAGTATTAGCATTCTACAATGTACGTTGGATAGTGGGCTATACACACATTACGAATTTTTGTGTGTAAAGTGAAAGTTATGTAATCCATTCTTTAAATGTGGACGCATCCATTCTATATATATATACAGATTCCTTTCCCTAATAACTTTTTTATAGGCTATTCTATGAAATAAAATTTCCCCCCACCACCCATCAAAGGCAAATTTCCCCCAACAATCTGCGCAATTTGCATTGAAATTAAATTAATAGTTTCATTAAAATGTAGAATTTGGTATTTTGTTCTCTTTTTATAGATGGTACTGTAGCTAAAATAACCAAACATGAAACGTTGGTACGTGTACATGTCATAAAATGAGAAAATATACGAAACAATTTGGAAAAAGATGAGAGTAAACTCGGTCTTAAATAATCTAGGAACCAATAAGTCAACCAATAAATACATTCATTTAGTTATTATACAGAGTTGCCGACTTTCCACCATACAGCACAAAGTACACTCACATTCAATTCAATTTAAGCCCTATGGCCTTGACATGATTAGTAATTTCCTTACTCTCGCAAGAAAGGATGGACGTATAAGAGAGATGTCACATTTCCATGGAAAATTAAATCTATCTTAAGAACTTCGCGATAGTCTCTGATGACTCACCATTCGCAGGACAAGCTTCAGGACGATACCTGTAAATACAATAAACAAATCTTTTGTATCGTTGCAGTATCACTAATCATCACTAAGTAATTGACAAATCATGCATCTAGTGTACAAACTTTGAAGAATTTCTTCCATTGATTCATTGGAAGGAAACAATGTCTTTATCTCTATCGCATATTATCTTCCGTAAGACTAACGACAAAAACGAAACTCAGCGTCTTGGCGGAAGATAAATTGAATCAATAGGATGAATGAGATTTAGCCCAAAGGGTAAAAATAATCTTAAAAACTTATCACTATGATTGAATCGAATAACACAAATATACAATTTCAGAATAATCTTAATGAAATACAGCATCGAAAATGCGGAGTTGACAGTCTTAGTATAGCTTAAGTTATAAATTGAATTCAAAGTTTCAGTAAAATTTCATTTAAAACATATAACCTTGAGCTGAAGTAAAAAAAAAAACCTTAACAAAGAGGAGAAGGGTTTGAACTCCATTTGTTATGACAAGCAATCAATTTACTAGTAAATTAAACCTGAAATAGTTGAATAAATTATTTACATAAATACATGTTCCGGAAAACTTTAGTTGTAAGAATTAATACTGAAGAAATACTAAACAAATGGGAAACACTTATAATTTTATAACGTTGGCTTAAAAAAAAATAAATTAAACTGTATATTTAGTGATTATAGCCATGTAATCATCATCATCACTAACTCTCTAATTTAAGAAGGGTTTTTTTTTTGAGTATTTGAATAATAATTTCATCTTAGTTTGGTTATGACTTATGTTTTTTATCAAAGTTATTTATAATAATTCTTTTATAATATCAAAAAACAAATATAAGTATCGAAACTTTGTGAACTTCTATAACTACATTTTAATAGCGAAGCACAAGCTCTCCCCGTAAGGTCGGGTGGCGAAGCCATTGCCTGGTTGAGTAATTATAGTCATTAATTTTTTAGTAAGAATACGCTTATGATTGTAAATATCCAAGAGAGGAAGCCTGCCAATATGGTTTAAAAACAAAGAAACCCCAAACAGACTTTTATTCATAACAATTACTCAAACTATCTTTATCACATAATTCTCAAGGCGGATGTTTCCTATTAATCATTACTTATCTTTACTATTACGTCTTTGCTGATCTGGTTATAAAATTTAGCATGCTGTTCCTATGGATACGAAGGTTTCCCTGAATGTTGTTTGGTGTCCAAACATACTATTTCCTGGCACTTCTTCCCAAAGAGAACCGGTCCCTATTGGCATCGGGCTCACCAGTAATTGTCATACTGATTTTTATGTCTATTTCACTATCCGATCTGGATCCGTCTGGATAAAGGTAGGTTTGCGATTTAACGCCATTAGACTACTTTCTTTGGGGCTACCTTAAATCGCAGGTCTCTGCGAATAATCCGCAAACAGTTGATGTCCTCAAAGTCAACATAACGAACACCATCCAGCAAATTCAGGCAGATTTATGCGACAAAGTCATCAAAAATTGGGTCTTCCCCGATTAGGTTCCACCAAACGAAGCCGCGGCAGACATTTGAACTACCTCATATTCCACACTTAATGCCATAAAATGTACTTTCAAATTTAAAATAAATTGAGTAAATATATCACACATAACTTGTTTTATTTACATTTAAAAATCGAGTGACCTTATTGAAAGACCCTTTGCAACACAATAGGGAGACTATCCTAACCTAATCTATGGTTGTCTCTACCCTAGACAAATTTTCTTATCTATCTTTATTGAGGTTTTTCCCCTTGACCTTCTCAATAGTTTTTTATAATGTTTATTTTAATTCAAAATTGGTCATTTTTATTTGGATCAAATTAAACTACTAATATCAAATTTTGTGTGCATTTTTTTATATAGTACTTGAGACATTTTTGGTCCAATAGTTTTAAAGTGTTGGTTAATTGTATCCCAATGGGAAGGAATCTGAGTAGAGGTAGCACCTTTTGATTCCAGACTGATGCATCTCACTGTTGTGTGAGATGGTCAGGTCGACTGGTCCTCACTCTCTTGCCAACTCTCACATGCTGGCTCCAAGCGCCACACCCCGGTAACCAGTTCAGCAGGTGGGCTAAGCCATGTGAAAGCAACTCATCTACGGCAGCAGGTAGATGAGAGGGAGAAGGGGGAGTATAAACCAACTTATACCACGGTTGGTTCCTCTACTCCGCCTCTCTTCATGGAGAGGGGGGCACGCTCAATTTAGTAGAGCACTGTGCTTGGGAAGACTTTGGCTGTGGTGATCGGTTTATGTAATGGGTAGGCTACTGACACTAAATTTCAGGATTCAATAGGCCCAGCAAGAAACTCCACAAAATGGACGCGCAGGGATCTCATTAAATCCTAACACGCGGGAAATACAAAAAGTGCAAACTCGAGAAAAAGAAAAGGTCAGGATACCTAAGTCAACAAGGAGAAACGAGTAAATAAACATTTCACGTCTCGGGATAGATTTATCAAAAGACGGAATTCTATGGAATACCTGAGTAAACGCAAAGTCAAACCAAAGGAAATTGTAACACAGATCTGTAAAATCGGGTCATAAAATAGAGATAAAGTTAGCATTAGCTGGAAGATGTAAGTAAATTATAATACACAACCGTTCAAAACTCCGCCCAGGGGTAGAACTAATGAGCCCCGACAACAAAGATTTGTCCCCTAGGCAAATCTAGGCCAGGCCCCCCTGGAAATGAAACCGTATATATAGGCGAGCAATGAGAAGAATAGAAAGTTAAGAATTAAGCATTATAATTGTTATTAAGTATTGTCATACCCTATTAACGTTTACGGAATCACCTTTTAAATTCACCAAGTCTTGTCACTCCAGAATTTAATACTACGAGTTTAATATATATAGACTGCTAGTCGCCGGCAAAGTAACATAGTGACGTGCCACTTGCCCCGTTATAAACCAATATTAAAATAAAGTATATATTTTGTAAACGTCCTTCTTTACCTCGATTACCCTAAACCTTCGGTAATCCCACCCAAAGTAAGAACACAGTGAAAAAATCATCTTTGGAGATCATCCATTAATTCATCTTCAATAAGTTGCGTACACCGATAAATCGGTGTTCCCGATCGCCCCTATAAACTTTCCCTCCTTATGGCAAGTGCCCAAGTATACCCTGCTCAAATTATGTTTCATGTCTGCTAGAAATAACCGACAGAAGGTCGTAGGGGTCGCTACAACTTGCGCCCTTAAGTCAAGGCAAGTGTATCCACATAGCTTACTATGATAAGTAAGAAAATAATAAAATATAATTACTTATTTCTGAACTATGTTGGCCCTTGGCATCGATAACATCCATATTTGGTGTTTATTCAAAAAGCATTTTCTAGTCTTTTCTAGCAAATTCCTGCGATCTCCAACAATTTGAATTGCCTAAATCGCTTTACTTTGCCTTCTACTTTCCTGGGCCTTTTTCTAGGATCACTGGATCTTCCTAAATCGATCAAGGATTCAGCTACTTTTGATAAATTATGAATAAAGGGAACTTTTGTGTGTTGTATTTTGCTGCACTTGGAAGTCGGTATAATCAAAGAGAGAGAGAGAGAGAGAGAGAGAGAGAGAGAGAGAGAGAGAGAGAGAGAGAGAGAGACTCTAGTCTTACCTATAAGCACTAAGTTAGCTTTAAAAAGATCACTTATCTGGTAAGTATAGAATGAATAGCCACTTTCTCTCTGTATGAATTAATGTGGGTTTGTGTGTGTGTGTGGAGGGGGACAAAGCATATATGGATAGAGAGAATTAAATAAAAGTGGTGAAAAGAGAAGGTAGTGTAGGAGATTTGCAAATGGAGGCAAGGCGCCAGGGGATCAGACTTATCGCCTTCATCTCACCCTGTATCGGCCGCGTCTAGGGGACGCTCTTCATCCACACTAAGCAAGTGTCTATTAGATTGGCCTATTAGATTTAGTCACTTCTTTGCGTGAATGACAAGCGTCCCTCAGGCGTTCCATAGACAGGTTAAAGGTGGCCACGCATTGCTACAATAACCGATTACCACCCCTGCGTACATTGCAGTTTTCCTCAATACAGGTCAATTATTCGTGCAACTTCAAAATTGTGAAGCGAAAAAGAGGAGCAAGAATTCAGAAATACTTTCACCTGATTCACATCTTGGGATAGATTTGGCCCAGAAGGAAATACTGTTAAGACACAGATCTCACAGCAAAACACTGTTGGGATGAATTTGACAGATAATAAAAATAACTAGAAATATATTTTATTATTGAAAAAGGAGTAATTGCAAACGTAGTTGTGAGTGTAACTAAAGAGTTATATGAAAAACTTAGGTCATATTATATAATTATTTACATAACATAAAATGTGGTAAAGTTGAAACACGTGACTATTTTGGTGAACTGACCACACATAAGATTGATGCCATTGGCAGATTCGTACGCCAGGCAACAAAGGAGTCAAAAAGATTTGTCAAAATACCCTTTTTCCCATCTTAATTAATGTAATATGTAAGAAAATGCTTTCATGAAGTTGAATGCAGGATTTATGCTTTCATGAAGTTGAATGCAAGATTTATCTTGGGATCTAAATGTCCCAACAGTATTGAATAAGTTAAATCACTCTAAATTGTTTTTAACGGTTTTTCAGGCGCCTTGTCAAGTCGAACTCGAAAACTGGATCAACAGCATTCACAGCGCTTGCGCGGCAGCTTTTGCTCGTCATCGAGGGAAGACGGGGACTCTCCATCTTCTACAGGAGGAGATCTTCAGAATAGATAGAGCAATCGAGTCGGTATGTTGATTTCTGATGGGTTTCCTACGTTGCACCAAACGTGCTGGGAGTCGTATGCATAGGGGGATATTTCAAATCGTTTAAAATGATGCTTTGTCATCCCCATAGACTTTGTAACATAACAAGCGCTAATTACTTATCAGTCTCTCCAAGAGGCTTTTAACTAGTGCTTGCCACTTTAGTATGAAATTTTTAACCACAGGTGAGTGAAAATTATAGCAAAGGTAGTGAATGTCCTAGCTACTAGTGAAATTTGAAGTTATGCACACTCCCGGCCCCAATGCGGGCAAGAGGACCTATATCACTATATTCTCTTCGTCGACCTTCACTACTTTACAGGTCTCTCATTTTCCTAAAGTTCAGTGGGATACGTCCTTGTTGCTATTGCGCTTTAAATTTGAGTTAAAAAAAAGTATGAAATAGTAGCTGAAGACTTTCAAGTATCTACTATTAAATTTTCACTATTTCCTTTCCCCATTTTATCCATGCCTTATTTCTACCTCTTATTTTTCCCCTGAATAATACTTTATCTACCGCCCCCCCTACTTCTTTTGGGGGAGGTGGTGGACCCCGTAGAAAAGACACCACGCTCACTGGATATGTCCACAGGTCCAAAAGAGAGTTGTAGTTTGTGTGAGGTTTGGACAGTGTATGAGTAGGTGTTTTATGTTGTCTGGGCTTTGGTTGTATCTGGTGAATTTTGGTGACGGGGTAAAATTTATGCTGCATTTGTATTGTTAGAGTATAGTGGAGTTTAGTGGAGTGGGCAGTAAAGTTTAGTCGACTCTAATAGAGTGGATAGTGAAGTTAGTGGAGTGGCCAGTGGAGTTTAATGGTGTGGGCATTGAAGTTTAGTGGAGTGGCCAGTGGAGTTTAATGGAGTGGCCAGTGGAGTTTAGTGGAGTGGCGAGTGAAGTTTAGTGTAGTCACCATTGAAGTGTAGCAGAGTGTCTAAAGGAGTTTATTAGAGTAGCCATTGAAGTTTAGGGGAGTGGCCAGTGAAGTTTAGTAGAGTGGCCAGTGGAGTCTAGTGAAGTGGACAGTGAGGTTTTGTTGGGTTTTATTGTAATGGCGATTGGAGTTTAGTAGAGTCGCCAGTGAAGGTTAGCGGAGTAGCTAGTGGAGTTTATTAGAGTGGCCAATGAAATTTCGTGGAGTGGCCATTAAAGTTTGGGGGAGTGGCCAGTGAAGTTTAGTGGAGTGACCAGTGGAGTCTGGTGGCGTGACCAGTTAAGTTTACTGGAGTGGCCAGTGGAGTTGCTAGTGGAGTCTAGTCAAGTGGACAGTGAAGTTACCAGTGGAGTTTAATGGAGTGTAGAGTGGAGTTTATTGGAGTGGCCAGTGGAGTTTAGTGGAGTGGCAAGTGAAGTTTAGTGAAGTGACCAGTGAAGTTTAGTGGAGTGGTCAGTGGAGTCAAGTGGTGTGACCAGTTAAGTTTACTGGAGTTGCCAGTGGAGTCTAGTGAAGTGGACAATGAAGTTTAGTAGATTAGCCAGTGGAGTTTAATGGTGTGGTCATTGAAGTTTAGTGGAGTGGAGAATGGAGTTTATTGGAGTGGCCAGTGGAGTATAACGGAGTGGACAATGAAGTTAAGTAGAGTGATCAGTGGAGTCTATTGGTGTGACCAGTTAAGTTTACTGGAGTGGCCAGTAGAGTTTAGTGGAGTTGCCAGTGGAGTCTAGTAAAGTGTACAGTGATGTTTAGTGGTCTAGTGGAGTTTAATGGTGTGGGCATTAAAGTTTAGTGGAGTGGCGAGTGGAGTTTAGTGGAGTGGCCAGTGAAATTTAATGGAGTGGCCAGTGAAGTTTAGTGGAGGGGCCATTGAAGTTTAGAGGAGTGGCCAGTGAAGTTTAGTGGAGTGGTCAGTGGAGTCTAGTGGTGTGACCAGTTAAGTTTACTGGATTGGCCAGTGGAGTTTAGTGGAGTTGTCATTGAAGTTTACTGGAGTGGCCGGTTGAGTTTAGTGTAGTTGCCATTGGAGTTTAGTCGAGTGGCCAGTGAAGTTCAAGTGGTATGGTCCAACGGAGTTTAGTGGGATGCCCAGTGTAGTTTAGTGCAGTGGCCATTGGAGTTTAGTGCAGTGGCCAGTGAACTTTAAGTGATGTGGTCCAGCGGAGTTTAGTGGAGTGTCCAGTGGAGTTTACTGCAGTGACTAGTGTAGTTTAGTGCACTGGCCGGTGGAGTTTAGTGCAGTTGCCATTGAAGTGTAGTGGAGTGGCCAGTGAAGTTCAAGTGGTATGGTCCAACGGAGTTTAGTGGAATGCCCAGTGTAGTTTAGTGCAGTGGCCATTGGAGTTTAGTGGAGTGGCCGGTGAAGTTTAAGTAATGTGTTCCAGCGGAGTTTAGTGGAGTGGCCAGTGGAGTTTCGTGCAGAGGCTATTAGATTTTAGTTGAGTGGCCAGTGAAGTTTAAGTAGTGTGGTCCAGCGGAGTTTAGTGGAGTGTCCAGTGGAGTTTAGTGCAGTGGCCATTGGAGTTTAGTGCAGTGGCCAGTGAACTTTAAGTGATGTGGTCGAGCGGAGTTTATTGAAGTGTTCAGTGGAGTTTAGTGCAGTTGCCATTGGAGTTTAGTGGAATAGGCAGTGAAGTTTAAGTGGTGTGGTCCAGCAAAGTTTAATGGAGTGTCCAGTAGAGTTTAGTGCAGTGGTCATTAGAGTTTAGTGGAGTGGCCAGTGAACTTTAAGTGATGTTGTCCAGCGGAGTTTAGTGTAGTGTCTAGTGAAGTTTAAGGGATGTAGTCCAGAGGAGTTTAGTGGAGTGTCCAGTGGAGTTTATTGGAGTCGCCAGTTATGTTTAGTGGAGTCGCCAGTGAATTTTTATGAATTGGCCAGTAAGTTTAGGAGAGTGGCGAGTGGAGTTTAGTTCAGTGGCCAGTGGAGTTTACTACAGTGGCCAGTTGAGTTTTGTGCAGTGGCCAGTGGAGTTTAGTGAAGTGCCAGTGAAGTTTAGTGCAGTGGCCAGTAGAGTGGCGTGACCTGAGTTGAGAAACGATTACTCGGTGAGTTCTGTGTAGTGAATTCTCTAGTTTATTAAGTGAGGGGTTAGGCTTATTTGGGATGTTGTTTGGTGGTAGTGTGTTCAAGTATCTCTGAGGAATTGTAGTGTGGATGTGTTTGATTAAGTTAGGGTTACGTGGTTTTTGAGGGAGGGTATTGTAGAGTTGTTGGATGTAGTGTGCTGTGCTTTTTTCTTGTGTCTGGGTTCTGTCGGGCATTTGCTCTCAGTGCCAGGTGATGGTTGGTGTGGGAACGGGTCAATGCTCTGTCTAAATGTTGGATTGCTATCATGGCAAGGTGTATTTTGATTGAAGATATTTATGTTTCATCGTATAGATGTGGGGTGGGTGTACTGTGTGTATATCCTGTGATTTTCATGAGTGCCTTACTTTGTATGGTTTTAAGTGCGTTTGTGCAAGATTCGGCTGTGGTTGTGTGTCATGCTGGTGCTGCGCAGTTGAGGGTGGTGCGAATGAATTGTTTGTATAGAGTGTATAGGCGTTGATTTTCTTTGTGGCCTTATATGTATGGGATTTGAGTTCCATGTACGTGTCTAGTGTGAGTCCTAGAAGGGTGTGGGGTTGTAGGTTAATGGCAGATGTTACTAGTTTTCTTTGATTTAGGAGTGAATGCTCGATTCGTAGTGGTTGAATGTGAAAAGCATTACTGTTGATTGTTTGGTTGAGGCAGCCATGCGAGTTTGAGTGAACCAGTGGTCAAGTGTGTTTATATGTCATTGGAGTGTCCCACTTGCTGTTACGATTGAGGAGTGTTGTGCTGTAAGAGAGATGCCGTTTGCGTTAGTGTAGGTATTGATTTGAGTTTGTGGTTATGGGAGGTTATATGTGAATAGGTTGGTGTGAATAGGTTGAATAGTAGACGTAAAAGAATGGCTTCTTGTCATAAGCCATTGTAAGGGTTCATTGGCTGACTTTGGTCTGTCTGCCAAAGGTGAAGTTTATTATCCACTTTTATTATCCACTGAAAACGTTTTTTTCTTTTAACCTCAGATGTCCATAGCTTCTTTCTCGCCTTACATAGTTTATGCCCTGTATGTTTAGGTCTCTTTCTAACTGTTATGGGCGATATTTTTAGCTTCGGTGAACACCCCAGTAAGTTCAGATGTTTTTTTCTGCGATTATGTAGTGCTGTCTGAATGACAGTTATGTCTTATCAATGGTTGTAAGATGTTTTCCGACATTTATCTTCCTTACTACAAAGATCTTGGTCTCTTGATATCGTTTTATAGTGAGTTGAACAAAAATCTTGAAATTTGATTTTTTTTTTTTTTTTAGCCATCTCAACCTGTGAAATTTTTTGGCTATGAATAAGTTGGATTTAGGCTATCTGTGCTTCTGATAGTTATTTAGTTTTAGTCATAATACTTATTTAGAACGATAATGAATACATAAAGTTATAAATTTAAGCTGAAAATATGAAATATTGGTTAAATTCTGATTTTAGAAAAAATAGAATTTTATTAATTACACATCATTTAGTAAAATACAAAGTACAATAACACTGTACAACAAATTTCAGCGTCAAGAAAAAAACAGATCTTATGTACATTTTATTATGAAGTTGAGTGTGCTGAATTCTGATTTGATAACAAAGATTTCCAATCACGTAACATTTTCTTGTGAATTTCCGATTTAATAATTATACAATTGATACCGATTTCTACTATAGCATAAATGTATTTCGCTCTCAAAGTCAGATTAAATGTGTCCATTGTAATTAATTTATATATATATATATATATATATATATATATATATATATATATATATATATATATATATTAGTGATGGAGTCGTTCATTGGAAACCTTATTCGTAGCAGGAATATGAAGACATATGCGATGGTTTTGAACCGAAACGTCCGGAAAATTAAATGTTCAAAACCATCGCATATGTCTTCATATTCCTGCTGCTATATATATATATATATATATATATATATATATATATATATATATAATTTGTTAAAATTGTTAGTTAAGTTAGAGTTGTTAAGGTGGGTTAACAGCTTCTCCAGTTTGCGTAAAAGATCATGAGCATACTCTGTTCTCTGAAGAAGACGAAGCAAAAGTGCATTACTTTCCATTAGTACATATCTTCCCTAGATGCTTTTCAACAGATGTGTGGTCATTTTCGGGAAAGTCTGAGTAACGCCTTTACGTCTTGCTAAAATTAGAAGTGACCGCAGAAAGAGTTAGTTGAGTGTAAATAGGGTGTAACGTGTTAGTTTGAAAGGTTGGGTAGAGTTTGCTTGATTTCTTTGTTCTCAGTATTGTAGTGGTTGTTTTTTTTTATTTTGTGTTTGTTCTGGCTTTCGAGCCTCTGTTGAATGATTTTTCATATCTGCTGGTCTTTGTTTTCTGGTCTTTAGGCAAATTTCTTGTTCTGCGTGTTACCTTTTAGTAGGTAGTTGCGTTCTCTTTGGTCGACGTTTACATGGGTTGTGTTGTTATATCCGAGCGGCCTCTTCCACTGCGAAAAATATCCCTTTTGTCGCTCTCTTGCCTAAAATTTAATTCGTATCTTCCTTTTGCTCTTCGTCTGTCATTATGTTGTCTAGTCGTCTCTAGATACTAAACCTTTGTTTGTGAAATATCTAGTTTAGTGCTTCCTAGTTCGTGATAACTAAACCCTCTCGGAAACGCGGGTGTCAATAAGTCAGCCATAATTCACCCTCGTGAGGAGCCCACACTGGTCAACTTATATTATCATTATCTTCCATATCATCTTACCATCATTCACTTCATTAAGACCACCCAAATTGCCATATGGGTGTAGGAGATGTGCGGGTAGGGCAACCTCCAGTCCTCTCACACATTTATAGGTACAAAACCAACTATCAAGACAAGCTCCGGCTCCGTGCACCAGAAACCGAAACAGTTTACTTCAACAAGTAGATACTAAAAAAAAGAAACAAATAGCAATAAGCAGAGATACCTCACAGTGGGGGATATGCACAAAATGCGTCTCGAAACAACCACAAGGTTATCCCTCAGGATGGTCAGTGGTAAACTAAAACTGGATCGTAGAAAGGTATTCGAAGTGTTGCTCGTAAGTCTGACCGTAGCAATCATGATTCATCGATGGCCAGGATATGTATTAGGGCATCTACGAGAGAGAAGATTACGCAGAAGGCATCACGAAAGAGGATAAGTTGTGTCCTCCGAAGTAAAGTATCCTTCAATGCAACATCATTCCTCAAGGACTGGAACACATCAGCGTGATCTGCATAAGGCTAGACCCTTAGATAGTAAAAAACAGGAAGGAGAAGATTTCTAAAGTGATAATGAGAAATAAAAAAAATAGAAAAAGGTCTCAGACTTCTAAAAATTTAAAAGCACGAGATATGAATCAGACTCCCAGGATATCATCAGCGAGACAAGAATGGATGGCAGAGAGTGTGGCCTAATCATGTAAAATGCCTCAGTGCAGAGCATTTTGAGTTGGAGGTATTTACCCCGTCCAGATGTGCTTTGGCTGTTAAAAAATAGAGCAGCATACCAAAAAGACAGGTAGGCTACAGAAGTCACATACCAAATGTAACGAAAAGGACATGCTTAGAAGCAGTGCACCATCTCTTACGAGTGTGCGTCAAGTGCTACTAAGACCACAGAACTCTAGCCATAATATTCAAAATGAAAAATAAATATTCTCAAGAAAAGACAGGAGACACAAATGAAGGGTAATAAATTTAAGCGAGAAGCCAGCGTTTCCTCTTTTACCTTATTTCACAAAGGATACTGTATTGTATTTGTATTTTGGGGGTGACATTATCCAAATTATTCTCAGCCCGTACAGGAATGCGAGGGCCCAAGCAAGGAAAACAGCAACAGAAATAGCAAACATAAACAACTTTGAAAAACTTAGATAATTTGAACAACCCGCCCGAAATCCAAGATTTTTCCTCTACACTAGATAATGACTTGATCGTGGACCAAGGAAATCATCATTATTATCATCACTTCATCATCATCACTAACTCTATAATTTAAGAAGGGGATTTTTTTGAGTATTTGGATGACATGTTTTTTTATCAAAGTTATTTCTAATAATTCTTTTATAATATCAAAAACAAAAAGATGAAGTTCAGAAATAAATATAAGCATAGAAATTTTGTGAATTTTTAAAACACAAAGAATTACAAATGTATAAATGTATAAAAATTTAAACATGGCTGCTGTTTTTTAGATTTTAAAGTTTAATCTTAGTAGCGAAGCCATTGCCTGGTTTATATATATATATATATATATATATATATATATATATATATATATATATATATATATATATATATATATATATTAACGAAGATTCCTGATTTGTTGAAGTCGATAGCTAGGTTAGAGGAACTTGCGCTTATCAGGCTGACATTCGGCAGATGACCAATGTCCTATCCGGCTTTGACAACGTCCTATTGTTCTAAACATTTTTTAAAAGGTTTCCAGTACATATCTCCTAATAATTTACTCCTGGACTATTTATTTTTAAAATTGTTGATTATTTTCTAGACCTAAAGGCCCCAAATAGTTTTATTGGAATTATTTTAAAATAAAGAAAAAAAATCCTGAGGAATCTTTTTTTCTCCATTTAAATTTGCTTTGATAATTTCATCTTGCCTTATTTGTTTTTAGGGGCCATTAGCTATTTCCTCCTGAATTAGAATAAAATTGAAAATCTATTTTAGGAATAATTTCGATTAAACCTTCGAATATACGAAAAAAATAGCAGCGATGCCTAAATTTTAATAAATTTTCTGAACTTCGCCATTTGTAATTCTTTTTGTTTTAAAAAGTCCAAAACATTCGATCCTCATATTTATTTCTGTACTTCATCGTTTTGTTTTTTCAAACTTTAAAGCAACTCTTAGAATGAACTTGAATAAAACCTTAAAATCTACTTGGTCACAAGTGAACTAAGAGAAAAAATATCTATTTTTATTTAACCTCACCCAAACCCTGCCTTCTTAAAATATATTATTAGGGATAATAATGATTATATAATTAAGGTGAATAAATGTTTAGTATAGGATTACTTCACCATTTGTAATTCTTTTTGTTTTAAAGTTTAAGTCCAAAACATAAAACATTCGATCCTCATATTTATTTCTGTACTTCATCGTTTTGTTTTTTCAAACTTTAAAGTAACTCCTAGAATGAACTTGGATAAAACCTTAAAATATACTTAGGTCACAAATGAACTAAGAGAAAAAATATCTATTTTTATTTAACCCCACCCAAACCCTGCCTTCTTAAAATATAGTGTTATGGATAAGAATGATTATATAATTAAGGTGAATTAAATGTTTAGTATAGAATTACTAATATTTTGTTAAGGCCAAATTTTCACCTAGGATTTAATTTGAAGTTCTTTGATCCGTACTGTAACAAGGTGAAGGTATTGAAATAATAAACATGAATAGTCAAAGAAACCAAGAATAAATAGAATTTATTTTAAAGCCTCATTATTCTCAAATGCTAAACGTGGGAAGATGGATTCTATAAGACTTCTCTAAAAGGAAATTCAGCCAAAGATTCTCTGATACCATGAACTTCAGCGGTCTACCCAGGCGTGGATCCAAGGGGGGGCTAGAGAGATAAAGCCCCCTCCAATTTCAGACACATTCTTGTTTATATTTCTTGTTTAAGCCCTACTTGCATTCTGCTATTCAGAAAGATTTACTTAATAATATAGAATACAGGATGTCCACAAAGTCTGGGTACATAGGGGATAAATACATACCTTTAGAACAAAACAATTTTATTTAATTATAATGTTAAGAAATTATATTTTCAATATGATTTCCATTATTTGCAATGCATACTTCGATGCACCTTGCTAAATTCTGGTGAACTCGATTGAACAGGTGTACATTGCCGTCGATTTCAGCACACTGACTGATAATGCGTTCTCTCAAGGGGTTTGGATTTGCAATCTTCATTGAGTAAACTTTCTCTTTTAAAATACCCCAGAAAAAGAAATCAAGGGGAGAAAAGTCTGGTGAACGAAGGGACCACTCCACATGACCTCTTCTTCCAATCCAGTGAGGAAAAGTGCCATTCAGCCAATCTCTAACATTTGTAGCAAAATGGGCAGGGGCTCCATCCTGTTGAAACCAGTCCGGAAGTCCCTCACCTAGGCGCTCAATTTGATGCATTAATTTGTCTCTCAACATGTTCAGATAAGTCTCACCGGTTACATGTTTATCAAAGAAGAAGGGTCCTAGCACATGAGCTTTCCACAAACCACACCACACCATCACCTTTTGGCAGTCTTGCTGTTTGGATGGATCCATCCAATGTGGATTGTCTTGAGACCAGTATCGAAGATTCTGTCTGTTGATTTCACCATTAACATAAAACAAAGCTTCATCACTGAACAACAAAAGTTCTTTAGTAAAATTGATATTTTCATCTAATTTATCTGAAAACCATTCGCACATCTGCATTCGTCTATCGGGGTCGTCTTCATTTAAGTGATGCAATATCTGTAATTTGTACGGATGGAACTTCTGCTCTATCAGGGTTTTTTGGATAGTTGACCTTGGAACACCCAACTCCATGGATGTCTGACGAAGTGATTTCTTTGGGCTAGCAGCAATCTTGGCCTTGACATCCTCTTTCGTTTCGTCTGAAGTCTTTGGTCGCCCGGAACGGGGTTTGTCCAAGACACTGCCTGTTTATTTAAACTTCGTGACCAATTTCCCGACGGCAGTAAAATAAATAGGTGGCCGATCAGGGTGTCGAAGGTTAAATTCATCGGCGATTTTGCGATAAGACCATCATTCTCGTCCAATTAAGAGTACCAACTCGATTCTTTCTTCTTTAGACAGAGCTATCATTCGATCTGGGGAGGAAAAATAACATAAATAAATAAAATATTAAAATTCCTATGTACCCAGACTTTGTGGACACCCTGTATATAAATATATATAAAAAAATTAAACCGTTGCAATCGAATGTACCTTATATGATACATATCTAAAATACAGATAAATCTCAAAAATAATTAACAAAATCAGTATTATTATACGTTAGAGTTATTTAATAATATAGAATATATATAAAAAAATAAACCATTGCAATCGAATGTACCTTATATGATACATATCTAAAATACAGGTAAATCTCAAAAATAATTAACAAATTCAGTATTATTATACCTTAGAGTTATTTAATAATATAGAATATATATAAAAAATGTAAACCTTTGCAATCGAATGTACCTTATATGATGTATACGAGGGAAGATCAATAAGTTTTGCAATTCCGAAATAAAGAAACAAGATATGAGGAAAAGTGTTTTATTATTTTTCAATATAACTACCCTCGACTTCAATGAACTTGCGCCACTTGTCCCTGAGGCTTCGAATTTCCGACAACCAGAAATCTCCCGACTGCTGTTCAATCCACTCCTGGACGGCAAGCTGGACATCGTCATCGTCCCTAAACCGGCGTCCACGCAGTGCAGCCTTGAGCTGGCGGAATAAAGAGTAGTCGCTGGGGCCCAGATCTTGTATGTAGGGGGAATGGTTGAGCTTCTCGAATCCGCACTCGCGTGGGGCAGCTTGTACAACTCTGGCCTTGTGGACAGGGGCATTGTTGTGGAGGAGCAGGACACCGCGTGTCAACTTGCTGCGCCGCTTTTGATGGATGCACTTCTTCAACCCAGCCAGTTCCTCGGCGTAATATTGGCCTGTGATGGTCTTTCCACGAGGCGCATAGTCCACCATCAACACTCCCTCAGAATCTCAGAAGATGGTGGCCATGATCTTCCCGGCTGAGGGTTGGGCCCGGAACTTGATATGGTTCGGATAGCCCCTATGCTTCCAGGCCATGCTTTCGAGCTTCGTCTCGGGATCCCAGTGATGGACCCACGTTTCATCATTTGTCACTATGCGTGACTCGAATCCCGCCGGGTCTTGGTTGTACAGGACCCGCAGCTCCTCTGAACTTTGACGATATTGAAGTCGATCATAGGGCGTGAGGTTTCTAGGGACCCAACGGGCAGAGATCTTGGTCATGGTCAAATTGTCGTGGATGATGTTGATAACACTTCCATGTGATATTCCAAGTTCTCGCTCGATTTCTTCGACCTTCACCCGTCGATTTTCGAAGATCATCCTCTCCACACAGGCTACATTGTCCTCCTTGGTTACGTTTGACAGGCATCTTGGACGGGGGTCATCTTCAAGGTATTCACGACCATGGCGGAACTCCTTATTCCAGCGAACAATGGTTGCATAGGAAGGGGCGGTGTCGGTCGGTGTTGGTGTACACTGCAACCATGCGTTCATGGATATCTTTTGCATTCTTTCCTTCTTTGGTCAAAAATTTGATCACTGCGCGTGCTCAACCTTCTCCATTGTTGAAAAATTTGTGACTGACGATCTGCGAATAGCTACTGCTTCTTAAATATACGGAGCAGGAGCATGCAGCTGTAGGTCCTGACTTGTCATAACTTGTCCTAACGCCTCCACAAACAGCCATCCCCCTTCCTCTGTTTTGCCCTACCGATTCGCAAAACTTATTGACCACCCTCGTATCTAAAATACAGGCAAATCTCAAAAATTATTAATAAATTCAGTATTATTATACCTTAGCTGACGTCCAAAGGCTACAATTCACATTTTTCTGATGTGTTGAAAAAAATTCGGATCTGAGAGAGTTAGTACTCACCCCCGTGTGATGGATTCTTATTCATTATCAATGCTGTGTAAGATAATCATAATTAATGTTTAATGACCTTTTCTCAGACGACTCAGAGGTAGGAATTCAAGTTAGCCCCCCAAAGAAATTTTTCAGTCTGGATCCGCCACTGCCCATAAGCTTACCCATCGCAATAGTACCAACTCAAGCCTTATTCCTGCATGTAGAAACAAAATACGAGACTTCTCGTAAGAGAACCATCGTGAGAAATCCAATTCATCTTTATTTAATTTGATGACGTTACTTATATTGTATTATTTGCTAACGATAGCCATGAGAGCTATTTACGGTCCAAAATCATTCTTCTTTATGTACCAGCTCAGATTTTATGCCTTTAAGTAAACTGGTGAGAATGAGAATCATTACAGGGAAGTTTAAACATTATGCGTCCACCTGCTTAAAGGAAAAATTACTTCTACAGGCAATTTACATTTTAAATTTGTGTATAATAAATTTACCGTCGAATAAACAAATATAAACTTTATCTTTGTGATAAAACAAAATTAAATGGGTTATTTCATTGCCTTAGAAGTGTTCTTCAACGTAACATTCCGTTAAATTATGTTTTCAGAGGCATGTGAGCTGACTAAACATATAAAATTAAGGGTGGTTTTAATTTAAACAGACACTTCAAGGTAGTGGTATAAATAATGGTTTTAAGTTGTTTCGTTCTAGGATCAATAGAGAAATAGCAAGAAATTTATTTTCCTTTAAGATAATATCCGTTTGGAATGCCTTGCCTGTTACAATAGTATCAATTACTTCAGTAAACATGTTATGTTCAAGAATAGGCCTGTTACTTATTTTGCAAATAATAATGTTATATAAAATAAAATTGGGCATATTCGGAGGGCTGAGGTCTATTGCGAGTGATGAGAATGTAACCTTCGTGCTTATGGACTGGCTTCGTGTGACCCGGGGTTCTTTGCCAGTTCAGAAATTCAAATGTCAGAATTTAAAATAATATTTTAGTTTCTCCATTAAACAGAGGAAAATAGAAAATTTTAACACATACTATTATTTTTTTAGGCCCAGATCTTAATCCGGTGCGTGTCCTAAGGGTCGACTAACTAGGATAGAGGACAAACAATTTATGGCCATAGGTGCGGATGTCGTGACTTAACTTCAACCATGCTGGTTAATCCACGTCAATGTGGAATCGAATTAGGGTATGGATTGAGTGGTGTATATGAATGTAATGTGGGACAGGGGGGAGTGGTAGTCAATGTCTTCAAAACAGATATTGCGTTCCTTGCTCTATGTGAAAAAAATATAAAAGGGAATGAAGTGTTTTTGTCGAATGGAGTGGATGAGACAATCTGATATAAATGATGGCAGAAGTAAAGAAGGTGTAGCAGTTATTTAGGATGAGTGGAATAATGCTCCGGTTGGGTGTGAATCTGTGAGCTCAGTAATTATGTGGATGAAGTGGAGATTTGCAATTGTGAAACCTTTCGTGGCTGTACTTTATGGATCCTGTAATGATAAAAGTGAATGTGAGAACGAAATGTTTTGGAATGAATTGGACGAGTTGTGGGTGAAATTAGGAATGAGTATCGGTTAAAGGTCATAAGAGATATGAATGGACGAATAAGTGACAGAATGAGAAAAAGATAACTCGAACTTTCAGTACACCCGCAGGGAATGGAAACAGAGAGACGAAGGTAAAGTTCTGTGTTGAAAGAAACTTCTGTGTACTGAACACATTCATTCATCATAAGTATTAACATAAATTCACATGGGTTGGGAAACGGAAGGGAAAAAAAGTTAATATGATTGAGTGATCTTAGCAAAAACGAATATATGCAAGAGGTAATTACGATGTAGGTTGAAAAGTGTATTGGAGTATCTGATGATATGAATAATTCGGGATTAAATTAATACGCCTTGATAATGGTACTTTTCAATTGGAATTTCATGATTGTGTTGGGTGGGGATAATTTTGTCGAAAAATGAATGAGAAGATGTGGAGAATAAGAAGTGAAAAGATATTGAATCAGTGAGAAATCGAAGAGTATGCAAGAATGCTTGAGAGTAGAAGAGATGAATTAATTGCAAACATCGAGATAGAGCGAATGTGGAACAAATTTAAGATATTGCTAGTAGGTAGTGAGAGGGTTGTTTGTGTAGTGGGCAGAACTGAAAAGAAAGAAGAAAATGCGGTATGGCGGAATGGCGATGTGAAACGAGAAGAGGAAAGGATAATAGAGGCGTACATGAAAATGCTTAATAGTGCATATGAATATGGCAGGGAGGTGCGATGGAATGTATGCAAGGAGATGAAAATGAAAGTAAAACAGATTAAACAGAAAATGAAGGGTTAGTAGAAAAGATAAATGTGGATCCCGATGTGAACAAGAAGATGAATGAGGATCCCGATGGGAACAGGAATATGAATGAGGATCGTGAAGGGAACTGTAAGAGAAATGATGATCCCGATGGAAACGGGAAGATGAATGAAGATCCCGACGGGAACAGAAAGATGAATGAGGATCCCAAAGGGAAGAGGAAGAGGAATGAGGATCCCGATGTAAACAGGAAGATGAAATGAGGATCCCGATGGGAACAAGAAGATGAATGAGGAACTCGATGGGAACAGGAAACCACTTTAAAAAGAAGTGAGAAGGGTGAGGAAAGAAGAGAAGAATACTTCTGGGAACAGCACTGACAATATCAACAGAGTTATTTGAAGCAATAAGGACGTCACAAGTAGAAGGCGAGATTAATTTGTTGAGCTGTCTAATATGGTTTCAAGATGTAGGATTTAAAGAGTTTGTTAGTGATCTGATAGGTCTGAAAAACTGAAAGGCAGCTGCAGTATACTGTATGATATTCTCACTTTAAGGCTAAAATGTGGAGGTAATTGTGTTATAGGTTGGGTCTGCTGGCTGTATTGAGAGATATTTGAAAGTGGATTAGTGAATGCCTATTTTTCTCTTTCGAAAAATTCCATTGTTGGTACACATATTTGGTAGGAATTAACTATATTTGCAAATAGTTTATCAAATCGCATTAATTTAATGCCGATTTATCTCACTAAACTTGGCCGATCTGCCATAGCTCGATTCGCTAGACCTCAACTCAAATTGTAAATAGGTCTTAAGGAGACATTAATCCCCCCCCTCTTTTATCACTAGAAAACAGTCGTTATCTTAAAAAAGAGAGAATAGACTAATCCTTTTATATTTCATTAAAAAAACTTATTCTTTGTTACAGATATTTGGTCTAAACTTTTTATTTTCCCCAGACGCAAAAGATATTTTTCTTCTTCTTCCTTTTCTAAGTAGGGCTCACTTTTCTACAATAATGGCCCCATAGAAACGAACCTGTCTCGTCTATAGTGGCCGTTCTATGCTGGCCCACTTATATGAATCGGCTAATAGCTTTTGTGGAGAGGGTTTGATACGAAGAGGGTTAGAAATTAAACTTCTTCCACTGCAACAAGAATTGCGGGTGGTTCGTTTTGACGTGAGGACCTGAAGAATGCAGTTCGGTACCTATCTGGCATGGTGCGTAATTAAGAGTGCCAGAGAGGAAGACCGAGGATCTTCGACAACGGCTGATCCGGTCCCTAGAGAGAGAGCCTGCCAGTCAGACAGGCATTCTGCACATGAGGGTTACGCCTTCACTCCGGTTATCCGGGCACTTTCGCCGAAACAGCTAAAACAAAGGCTGCCAGTAATAATAACTAACAAGTTTTCAGTTTTTGATTTGGACCAGAATAAGGGGATATCGAAGTTCCTCTTATAGTGGACATTATTACTCGACACAACTGGAATAATTCTGCGGAAGGAAACCAAAGTGACCGATAAAAAAAATGCTATTCGGGAGGCAGAGTTTAGGATTTTTTCGATTCAAATGATGATTTTACGAACGGATCTACCCAAGACACAAATTACGAGGGACGGTCAATAAGTTCGCGAATCGGTAGGGCAAAACAGAGGAGGAGGGATGGCTGTTTGTGGGGGTGTTAGGACAAGTTATGACAGGTAAGGACTTGCAGCCGCACACTCCTGCCCCGTGTATTTAAGAAGCAGTAGCTGATCGCAGATCGTCAGTCACAAATTTTTCACCAATGAAGAAGGTTGAGCACCGCGCAGTAATCAAATTTTTGACCAAGGAAGGCAAGAATGCAAAAGAGATCCATGAAGGCAGTGTACACCAACACCGACCGACAACGCCCCTTCCTATGTAACCATTTCTCGCTGGAATAGGGAGTTCCACCATGGTCGCGAGGCCCTTAAAGATGATGACCCTCGTCCAGGACGCCCGTCAGACGTGACCAACGAGGTTTTTTTGTTTTTTTTTAATTAAGGGGCTATCTGGCGACTGCCGACTAAGGCATAAGTTGCCGTAAACAAACAGCCTAGTTTTAGGCTACTTTAAAAAATTGAACAGGAAACAATAAAAAGAAATAACAATAGCAATAACTAAGCAATCACAAAAACAATAACAAAAACAACAACAATTAAACCGGGTTAAATGAAAGGGAGAAGGCCGGCCTCCCCCAAAAAGTCAATAAGTCCACCAGTCAAAGTACACGCACTCGTCCCGAGTACAAGAGACAGGCGGTAGCGAGCCCGCCCATCCCGGTCCGAGACAGGTGTCGTGCGCGAAGATCACCCAGACTGGGACATTCGACAAGAATGTGCCGAACAGTCTGGGGGACGACGCAGTCGTTGCAATAGGGCGCAGGCGAGCGCACCATCAAATAGCGATGCGTCACACGAGTGTGGCCGATTCGAAGACGACAGAAAGCAACCTGAAGCCGCCGCGGCATTGGGGGATAGGTCCATGGGAACAGTCGCGGCGCAATGGCACGCAACTTTAAGTTCCCTTCGACCGTCTCCCATCTTCTTTGCCAAGCAGTCCGAAGAGCTGCCCGTATTCCTGCCATGTAGTCAGTGTGAGGAAGAGCGAAACGCTGGTCCGGTCGCAGAGTCCTCGCGGACTCTTTGGCGCCCTCATCGGCGCGCTCATTCCCCGCAATTCCTACATGTCCAGGAACCCAGCAAAAGATAATCTCGACATCTGCCCGGCTCGCCAAAACCGTAGCGTCACGGATTTCGCGAACCAGGGGATGCGGAGATTCCAATGCCCCGAGAGCACTCAGGGCGCTTTGTGAGTCGCTATAGATCACGATCCGGTCTCCGAACCGGGCACGTCGCGTAATCTCCCGTACCGAGTGGTGTATTGCCACCAGCTCGGCCGTGAAGACAGACGCAGCGCCTGGTAGAGCCCCGCTGACTTCAAACAGAGGGGATACGGCGTGGAAGCCGACCCCCTCTTGGGACTTGGAGCCATCCGTATACACTGGCACAGTACCAGCGTAACACGATGTGTGCTCCAAAAAGGTCAAACGCAATACTCCCGGCGCAGTACAAGCTTTGGGATCAGAGGCGTGGCGACAAATAGCCAAATGTGGTACCCTCCAGGGTGGCGTCCTGGGCAGAACCAGGGGCGCCACCGGCCCGAGAGCTATATCTACCTCTCGAAGGAGTTTCCTGGCCCTAAACCCAAAGGGCTTAGGGTATGACTGGCGTCTCTCGGCGGCATAGGCACCATCGAGATCAGCTGCGGATGCAGTGAGAGCTGTTGGCGACTGAGGGAGGCGCCGGGCTCACGCGTACAGGCGAGTGATGCACTGCACGCGGCGCAGAGCGAGTGGCATCTCCCCAGCATCGACCAACAGGCTCTCAATGGGGAAAGTGCGGAAGGCACCGGTCGCAAGGCGAAGGCCGGTGTGGTGGATCGAATCCACCTTCCGCAATAAACGCTCGCTGCGGATGCATAAAACTCGCATCCGTAGTCGAGCCTCGAGCGAACAAAGGATCGATAAAAAAGTAAGGCAGTAGCCCTATCAGCGCCCCAAGCGCTGAACGTCACGGAACGGAGAATGTCCATGGCGCGGGTACAAGAGACCCTAAGGCTGCGAATATGAGCCTCCCAGGTAAGGCGTCCGTCGAATACAAGACCAAGGAAACGGTGTGACTTAACCACATCCAGGTGCACCCCATTCAGAAACAAATCTGGGTCTGGGTGAAGCCGTGGATGGCGGCAGAAGTGCACCACCTTAGTCTTGGCTAAAGAAAACCGAAACATGTGCGCTTCGGCATAGCGAGAGACGCGGTTCAATGCCTGTTTGAGTCCACGCTCCAGAGTTGGCATCTGGGCCGCGCCAAAAGAGATCGAAAGATCGTTCACGTAGAGCGTAGCGAGAACATCTTCCGACAACACCGAGGTGATGCCGTTGATTCTCAGGGCAAAAAGTGTGACACTGAGGACACTTCCCAGCGGGACACCCTCTCCCTGCTCCTTTGGGCCGGAGAGGGCTCCCCCACCCGTACGCGGAATCGACGATCTCGCAAAAATTCAGATATAAACATTGGGAGGCGTCCCTTCGCCCCCATCGTGTGGAGAGTCTCCATGATACCGTATCGCCATGCGGTATCATAGGCATTCTCCAGATCGAAAAACACCGTGGCGTAGTGCTGTCTACCAAGAAAAGCCTCGCAGACGGCATTTTCCAGTCGGAGCAGAGCATCCGACGTGGAGTGGAACTTACGGAAGCCACACTGTGCAGAAAGACAGATGGCCTCCGCTGTCCAGGAAATAGACTAATCTAACATTTACCAATTTCTCCATCAACTTGCACAAGCAAGAGGTTAGAGAGATTGGGCGGAAACCGGTCGGAGTAGAGTGATCTCTCCCCGGTTTGCGAAAGGCGAGCACAGTAGCGATTCGCCAGGAGTCTGGGAGAAGACCTTCCACCCAGATCCTGTTAAACCAATCTAACAGAAAGGCCATGACTTGCTCACCCAGGTGTCGAAGCATGGCGTACGGGACATCGTCCGGACCATGGGCGGTTTCCGCGCACTAAGCGAGAGCGGAACGCAACTCACTTAAACTAAACTTGTCGTTGAAGGGTTCTCCGCCTCTGGAGGTAAAGTCCAGCCAGCGGCCTTCCGCGACATCACGACGTGCATTGAACGCTGGCGGAGCAGCATCACGGCTAGAGAATGCGGAAAAAGCGGTCGCTAAGGATTCCGCCACGGACGCGGGGTCCGAGATTGCGGTCCCATTCTCCTGAAGAACGGGAGGGGGGTCCTGCGAGAACTTGCCCCGAATCCTTTTGACTCGCTTCCACACCTTAGCTAAAGGGGTCTTCCCGTTAAGTGAAGACACGTATGCCCGCCAAGAAGAGCGGCGGGCGTGCTTCGAAATATACCGAAACCTAGCCCTAGCCCAACGAAATTCAGCGACAGTGAAATCGTTCGGGCGGCGCTTATAGCGCATGTAGGCATAACGCTTCTGCTTGAGGGCCGTCTCACACTCGGCCGACCACCATGGGAGTGGTCGGCGTGCAAAACGGCCAGACGTCCTAGGAATAGTAGTCAGGCCCACGGCGATGAGGTTGCCGGAGAAGAACTCAACGGCCTCATCTACCGACCTAAACTCCTCGACTGAGATATAGAATTCAGTCATTTCCTGAAATGCAGGCCACCACGCCCGCGCCAAGCACCACCGAAGTGGTCTCTCAGGCGGCAGTTGCCCTGAAAATGATATTTGAATGGGAAAGTGATCACTACCATGGAGGTCATCGACCACCCCCCAATCAAAATCAGGCTGTGCATCCGAAGAGCACAAAGATAGGTCAAGGCAAGAAAATGAAGCGGTTCTCGGACAGTGATGCGTAAACTCATCCACGTTTAGGACACCCATCTCAAGCTCTTCGATCAGATCGGCAAGGACTTGTCCCCTGGGATTTATGAAGTAATCTCCCCAGAGAGGATGCCTGCCGTTCAGATCTCCAAGCAAGAGATAGGGCCTCGGCAACCGTGCCACGACGCGGCGGAAGTCCCCCGCGTCGAAGTCAGCTGACGGTGGAATGTACGCAGAAATGATAGTATACCTCCTATCCAGGTGCAGTTGCACAGCCACTGCCTGAAGGGAGGTATCTAAAGAGAAAGGAAGAACGGAGACATCATGCCGGGTGTAAACCACGCATCCTCCAGCCCGTCCATCCCGCGGTGGTGGGGTCGCAAGACCCTTATACCCCGGGAGGGCAGGCACCGGGCACGCGCCTAGCATGGTCTCCTGCAAAAAAATAGCTAACGGGGAAAGGGACGAGACGAGCCTCCGCAGCTCCTCCCAGTTGGCCCGAAGTCCACGGCAATTCCATTGAAGGAATATGCCCTCCAGGCCTAGCTCGGAGGAGACGCGGGGGCCCTCCTCGAATTGAAGACCCTCACGGGAATGGCCGTACGCTTCCCGGGGGCAGAACCCCGGGCGCTGTTGGCCGGACAAAGCGCTGAAGGCGCTGTCGCCTTCGAGGACTTATTGGGGGAGGTTGGGCTCGCCATGGGAGTCTTTTCCTCCCTCCGCCTCGAAACCTTAGGCGGGCGTTGCGGCTTGGGAGGCGGGGGGCCCTCTTTTCGAGGAACCACCGTCTCCGAGCCACTCGCTCCACCTCGGGGCGTGGGCGAAGGGGCCGAAGCTCCTTTGTTGCTGTCCTCCTTCCGGGGAACAGCTTTAGGAACCCCGGAAGATGGCCTAGCGACCATCTTCAGGGGTGTTGCCTCCTGTGAGTCTAACGACTCTGTGGAGGCGCGTGGCCGTTTCGCCTTACGGGAAACGGTCACGCTGGGGGAAGAGGGGGGAGCCCTGGTTTTAGCCGGGGCTCTGTGTGAACCCTTTTTGCCACCAGCTTTACCAGGGGAGCGCCCGGGTGTAGTAGAGCCCGCAGAAGGGCTCCGAATGGGCGCGGAAACAACCGTGCTCGTTGGCCTGGATGGGCCAGGAGCAGAGGGTGCTTTCCTAACTATTGAGGCATATGACGTCCCAGGCAGAGCCGGGCGCGCCAGGACCAAGTCCTTAGCCTCGCGGAATGAGAGTCGATCCTGGGCCTGAACGGCCAGGATTTCTTTTTTAAGGAGATATGCACCACATTGCTTCGAAGAAGCAGGGTGCGGCTCTCCGCAATTGACACACTTGGCCACACACGATTTGGACTTATCGTGTGCGACCTTGGAGCAATTTACACAGACTTCGGGTGACCCCGATTTTGCACGTCTACATGATCGATTCGTGTGGCCGAAGCGGTGACAGTAATAGCACCGCCGCGGCAGTGGCACGAATGCCTTCACGCGGTAGCGGTACCAACCGGCACGCACCGACTCAGGGAGCTTGTCACAGTCGAACGTGACGAAGAGTGTAGGGGTGGGTCTCGAGGCCCCTCCCTGTTTTCTCATCACACGTTCGACCTTGACCGCCCCATGGTCGGCCAGCTCTAGGGTGATGTCTTCTATGGAGTAGTCAACGAGTTCCCTCGCATAAACTACTTCTTTTACAAAGTTCATGGTACAGTGCGGCGTCACACTCACCGGGGTGCCATGAAGTGTCCGAAGAGCACTTATCTTGGCCGCCTCGGCGGGATTCGCCGCATTCGCCAGAAGGCTCCCGTCCGAGAAACGGATTACCTTCGGCTCTCTACCAATTGCACTAGCTAATCCTCTCCTCTGATGGATCATGTTGCCCTTGGACAACATGCTGCCATCAGTGGAGCGAATAACGAGGAAGCGTTTGAAGCCAGCGGGGTCGAAAACGACAGGTAACCTCTGAATCAGGGACCCCGATGTCATCGAGGCTCCGCCCTGTGCATTCTTGGTGTTAGTCTTAGTCAGGGGCTCCGCACACGAGGGGGTAGAGGGGCCGGATGTGCCGATCTTGGCTTGGTCGCCTACCAAAGTGGCAGCAGACTCATCCGTCCCAGCAGCCCCCGCGGATGGAGAGGAGCCCTGAGTCTTCTTCGTCTTTTTAGTCTTTTTAGTCTTTTTCTTTTTAGGAGAGGAGGGCGTGGAATGAACCCGCTTCTCACCTCCGCCGGCAGAAGCCCCATGCCAGATGGGCCGGCCTCAGCCAGGTCCCTCTCCGAAATGGAGAAGGTCCTAGTAGTCGTAGGGGCACCTGTTGGAGGAGATCCCTCCCCTCCTTTTACTGCCTCGGAGCCCTCGGCCATTTAAGGGGGACCTTGCATAGGGGCGGATTCGGGTTCGGTGCTTGGCGCTGAGCCCGGATTCCCCCCCATGGAAGGCCCTACCGTCTGAGGCTGGGTCTCCTCAAGGACCATGTCTATCACAGGAGGGGCCTCCAGTTATCCATCCCCTCCCAGGACATCGCAGGTCCCCTTGGAAGTGTCGCCAGTCTTGTGTGGGGAGGCACAGGCCTTGACCCCAGCAAGGTTTAAAATTCTTGCCAGCAGGTCTTTTAAGGGAAGCGACCGAAGGGGCCTGACTTCCTTCTCTTCCCTAAGGGGGTTTGCCTTACCGAGCCGCTTGCACGAGGGGCGGTCGGCAATGGGCTGCCTGCTGGCTTTCTTGGCAGTCCCCTTAGAAGCAAAGAAGGGACTGCCGCTGGAGATAGGGAGGTGCCGGAAAGCACCTCCAAAGAAGGGGGTGAGGGGGAGTCCCCTACACCCGTAGGCGTAGGAGAGAAGTAAGCCTCCTCTCCGCTTAAAGAAGTATGGAGGGTCCCTTGCGCAAGCACAAGGGGGGGGCGACCTCCATTTTCTCGGTGGAGCTGCCCGAGGGCGGCTCCGTAGATGTTTTGGGGGAAGTTGGGGGGGTTGGGGTTTTTGTTTTTTTTTCATACATGGGCATGGTGACCCTCTTTTTAATACGGAACGCAATAGCTCATCACCTCTTGCAGTTGGCCGCACTGCAAGAGGTGCTTACAGGCCTGGCAGAGCAAGGCGCCGCCATTTGGGACCACCCCTCCCGCCTGGTGGCCTGGCAGTCCATTGGCATGGTGGCTCAACCTTGAACACGGCGTAAAAATTAATAGATTTTGAAGAGGAGAGGAAAAAGGATGTGAGGAAGGTATGGGTGGGGATGAAGCAGGTTGTTAAAAACCAGCCACCCCAGACCGGAGCTCAGGGGTTAGGGAATATTGTCCCCTCCCCCCTCAGCCCCGATCCGGGACGGTTGGCTGAGAAGAAAGTCAGCATCTACCCTGTGAAATTAGAGGCTGACCAGAGAAAGTTGTGGGAGAGGTTGTATGAAAAGCGACGAGGTAGGGGAGAAATCGGGCTATCTGAAGGAAGGAAGAGAGGCTAAGCTGGGGCCGGACGGAGCGCTGGATCCCGTCAGCACGGCGGCCAGGATGGCAAATCGCCGCGCCCCTTATGGGGCGCGGCCACATTGACCAACGAGGACAATGTGGCCCGTGTGTAGAGGATGATCCTCGAAAATCGACGGGTGAAGGTCGAAGAAATCGAGCGAGAACTTGGAATATCACATGGAAGTGTTATCAACATCATCCACGACAATTTGGCCATGACCAAGGTCTCTGCCCGTTGGTTCCCTAGAAATCTCACGCTCGATGATCGACTTCAACGTCGTCAAAGTTCGCAGGAGCTGCTACTCCTGTACAACCAAGACCCGGCGGGATTCGAGTCACGCATAGTGACAGGTGATGAAACCTGGGTCCATCACTGAGATCCCGAGACCAAGCTTAAAAGCATGGCCTGGAAGCACAGGGGCTCTCCGATCCCCATCAAGTTCCGGACCCAACCCTCAGCCGGGAAGATCATGGCCACCATCTTCTAGGATTTTGAGGGAGTGTTGATGGTGGACTATGCGCCTCGTGGAAAGACCATCACAGGCCAATATTACGCCGAGGCTGGGTTGAATAAGTGCATCCGTCAGAAGCAGCACGGCAAGTTGACACACAGTGTCCTGCTCCTCCACGACAATGCCTCTGTCCACAAGGCCAGAGTTGCACAAGCTGCCCTGCGCAAGTGCGGATTCGAGGAGCTCAACTATCCCCCTACATTCTAAATCTGGCCCCTAGCGACTACTTTATTCCGCCAGCTCAAGGCTGCACTGCGTGGACGCCGGTTTAGGGACGATGACGATGTCCAGCTCGCCGTCCAGGAGTGGATTGAACAGCAGTCGGGAGATTTCTGATTGTCAGGAATTCGAAGCCCCAGGGACAAGTGGCGCAAGTGCATTGAAGTCGAGGGTAGTTATATTGAAAAATAATAAAACACTTTTCCTCATATCTCGTTTCCTTATATCCGAATTGCAAAACTTATTGACCGCCTCTCGTATCTCGTTTCCTTATATTTGAATTGCAAAACTTATTGACCGCATCTCGTATCTCGTTTCCTTATATCCAAATTGCAAAACTTATTGACCGCTCCTTGTATATTCTGTATATAGAAAGTTATGATGTATTATATACAAGGTCCCAGCAACTCTGCCAAGGTAGCACTAACTGATGAGATAGCGGAAGGAAAAAGTACCAACGTAGCGTCTATAGCTTCATACATAAATAAATCTGGTAGCATTTATTCTGGAGAGACGGGTTTCGCCTGAACTGGGTAGGATTCGCGAAATGAGAAGAATTTTAAATAATGTCGATGAATTTTCAGAAGGGACTGGCTCAGAGACTAAAGAGCATATAAGCGAGTGATATTCGCAATATCGTATTAATCATGCGCACAATCAAATTTATGCAAATCTAACACGAATTTTCCATGGTTTTACGCGAACGCGCTGAGTTTATGATACAAGTTCGATGAATTAAAAACTATAGGTGCGACGGAAGATTTTGATTTCATGACAATTACGGAAATATGAATAGAAAGTAATAAATATACCTTATTACAGAATTTACCTTACCTACTTACAATTTTTTAATTGGGATGGGTGTAGAGTAAAATGGGAATGTGTTAGTTTATACATAAACAACAAATAATCGCTATAATGAAAGACATCAATAAAGATATTGCGTCTGAGAGTGTATCTGTCAAGTATGTGATAAAAATAATACCTAAATTTTTTCATGGTATATAGGCCACCAATGCAAACGGAGGAGTACGAAATTATTATTTTTAAAACGATTTTGGTGGTAATTAAACAAAATAACTGCTATTGCTATATGCGGTGAGTTAAATTTTTTAGACGTAGATTTTCTTAACGAAACGGTAGAAAATGCAAGAAATTGACTTCTATAATTTATAAATGATAACTGCCTGCATTAAAAGGTAGCCAAACTCACACGACCACTTAATTTTGATAAATTGAAAATTCAGAAATATTAGTTGGAAGTATAAAAGTTTGAAAAACACTTTGGATCAGAGATCACAATATACTCGTAATTTGATTAAATATAAATATTCCTAAAAATGTTAACTAGAACATTCATCTCATCCTGCTCCTATGTAATGTATAATTATTTTCAGCGTTCGTTATTTACTATAAATAATGTTATAGTGTACTATAAGCATAGAAGTTCCAATTGATTAACCGAGTAATTTGTTTTTACATTAAGAAAATGAAAATTTTCGAAGAGACAGATTTCGATAAAACCGTTCAGATACATCTTAAAGAATTAGAAAAAAAAGCTGTTAAAAGCCCTTTTACAATTTTCAAAATGTCTATTCGCGGGGTAATAGTGTATAAGGGGTTCTTTCAGAAAAAGAAAATGTAACACAAATTTTCAAAAAAGACATAAACACTGATCCTGGAAATTATCGCCCCATCTCCCTTACTTCAGTCGTTTGTAAATTCTTGGAGTCCATTATTAGAGAAAGGATCGTGAAACATCTTGTGGTAAATGGCTTAATAAATGACTCGCAGCATAGCTTTCGACGCGGCCGCTCAGGGTTAACTAATTTATTCGATTTTTTCACACATTGTTTGACGTTTAACAAAAATAAGGCTGTAAATGTAGTTTATCTGAATTTCAAAAAGGCTTTTGCCACTGTTTCCATAAAAGACTCAATAAAGATAAAAGCGCATAGAATATTGGGCAGCGTAGTGAAATGGATTGAAGTATGTCTGAAAAAGTCGCCAGAGAATGGTTGTCAATGGAAATAATTCATCATAGACATCGATCAATAGTGGCGTTCCACAGAGATTGTTCTCGGACTCTTTTTTATATATATATGAACGACCTTGACATGAATTGATGTGACATGTCTATATTTTCCTAGAACACGAAACAAGCTATGAGGGCAAAATATAGTTCCTGTAAAGCTTGAAAAACCACTTAGATAGAGTAGTCAAATAGTTGTAAATGTGCCATATGCCATTCAACCTACTGCATAAATGTAGGTCATAATAATTTCGAAAGAATTTAAAATATGGGTAGTTAAATTTGAGGTTATGTCTTAATATCTTGGAATCTGAAATTTTATTGTCGATTCACTGTAGCCTTGAAAGAATTAAATACAGTAGAGTACTGTGATACAAATCTAGATATTTGGAGTATAAATCAAACTATATTATGCTTTCATTATACAAAGCTTTCCTACATACTCAAGGACAATGTAATATCGGAACCCGTCCAGTGCCGAAATATATTCGTGAACTTAGAAATAGTGGAAAGCAAAGCTAATTGCACCTCAATTTATCTTCATTGGAAATAGAAATTTCCACTACCAATTTAATGGAGTACTAGAACAGGTACCCGACGTCGCCTGGGAAAATAAATCCTGTCGCCCAAAAAAAATACAGCTGCATATTGCTTGAAATTCTTATTTTATGGCACAAAAAATATCCTTAATTGCTTATTATTATTATTTGTGTGATTAAGGCTGATTTAGGAAAGTTACACACTCTCCCTATCATATAATATCATTTAACATACAATGAGTAAAGGTTTCATTGTGCGCGCCCGGCAGTTTACGCACACGCTTGATGATCGTTAGTTATGAACAAACAACGTTGTGGCCTCCGTAACAGATCGAGCATCTTATAGATACAGATTTAAAAGACTAAACGGGGTACAGATATTAAATATGACAATATCTTAGCTAGATATCCGAATGGCAACTAGAAATAACGGGTTAAGCTAAACAAATTATTTAAGACTGCGATATAACAAAACTTCTTTCTCATAAATTAACACTGATTTTGAATTAGTTGCCTAAGAATGTCGTTAAACGTACTGCAGTAAATACGATTAAGAATATAATCGCTAAAAATTAGCTTGTAATATGACCTTGCAGAAATAACCTCAAAGAAACAAATTCTATATCCATATTCTCTCTTCCTTTTTCATATTCTTCACTTTTTTAACTAGCCACGAATAGATCTTAAGTTCTTTGCTAATTTGTATTCCTGTCATAGTTCCATTGTATATGGGTAAATTGGAGAAAGTTCAATGCAAGAACTACAGTGGATTTATCTGTTGTATCTTGAAATGAAGGTGTAAGTATAAATTCTTATTGGACCTACATATAAGAAGTATAACTCTGGGTTTGAAAGGTCACGATCAAATTCGATTTATATCGTGTAGGAGGGTAGGATCGATTATTGACCTTGAGACAGCTGTATAAACAAGGGATACAAGGTGTAAAGTGGAGGCTGAGTTTATGAATTGGCTGAAAGCTTATGATCGTGTAGAGAGAGAAGCATTATGGCAGGAGTTAAGGATGTATGGAGTGAGTAGTAAATATTGGATGGTGTGAATCTCATTTATGTTGGAGGTAAGGCGTGCTGTGAAAGGTAGCTTAAGTCAAAGCTTTCACATACGTTTTAGCTAAGACAAAGTTGTGTGTCGCCGTGGCTGTTTAATATCGCTATTGATCGAGTACTAGGAGAAGTACGTATGCGAATGAGGGAGAGAGTATTGAAATTGATGAGGATTGGTGAGGAATGGGTTCTATGTTGTCTAATGTTGGTATATGTTGGCGGCTGAGAGTGAGAATGATTTGTGAATGTCGATTGAAACTTTTGACAGACTGTGGGACAGAGATGGCTAAATGTGAAGGCAAAAAAGAGTAAGGTATTTGGGAGTGAAAATTAGGTGATATTTGAGTTTGTGGTGGTGAGCAAATGTAAACTTCTAACTATGCAAGGTGCATTGCATGTAATAGTGGTACAGATCAACCAGATTGCTATAACAAGGTTCAAGTGATAGAAAGGTCTGGGGCCAATTGGAGCTTTAGTGATGGGATAAGTGTTTGAGTGTGGAATGTGGAAGAAAGCTGCATGATAGTATGCTGTCGCCAACGTTGGTTTATGCGAACGAAACTATGGTGTGGAAGGAGAAAGAAAAATCTCGATTGAGAGCTGTAAAAATTGACAACTTGAGAGGGTTGATTAGTGTGCGAAATCCAGGTAGAATTTTCATGAACGAGAGGCTAAGAAATATTTATGGTATGAAGAATGGTATAAGTGAGGTTGTGAGTCAGTGTCCTGGAGTCCTATAAATATATAAGGAGAATTTATAGAACTAGAGTTGTGAAGAGAATATACTAGATTGAGTCTGGATGTTGAGAAGGCTTGGCAGACCACGTAAAAGGTAGCGTGATTATTTGAGTTAGTGTTTGAGAGACAAAGCGCTGATAGAGGAGAAATTCGGTGATGTATATGGTGTATGGTGTATGGAGGTTATTTCTAAGGTTAGGGTGGTGTTTGTGGCCTTCTTTCCAAGGATTAACCTGCCTGAATGATATGACATAGCAAATAACACCTCATGTCTTTGAAGGGACGCGTTCAAAATGATAAGGGGCCTTTTGGGCATAAAGTGTGTGGGAGGGGAGGGTGTTTTAAGTGATGTTGAAGAGTGTGACCCTAGATTAATGATGACGATCATAAAAGTGCATTTAAATATGATTTCTCACGATTTAGAGAAGGCATTTTACACAAGGACAGTGTCGAGTATGAAAGATTGTCCGAGGTAATTGAATTAATCCCTTTAACTTGATATGCGACTGTCCTTTCATACAGAAATCAAAAGAGATGGATATTTTTATGTGTGGGTGTACGAAATCCATTGGAATAATTGCGTCTCCGTCTCGGGTGGAGACAATAGAGGGAATGGTGTAATGATGGGCATGCAAACGAAGCAAGTACCCAAGGATGATTTTTAAAGCCAATAAACGAGGATGTGTAGAAAGGACAGGAAGTTTGTGCTGGTTTGTAAAGTAGGTTTGACTTTTCGAATGTACTTCCTGTCGGTGGTTTATGACCAAAGCAGTGATGAAGCAATTGCTTGTTTGCCATTAGTCACACGATACATGTGGCAATGTATGAATGTACTCAATCTGTTTGTCCTTTTATGCGATTGGACTACCCTTTACAAGTATAAGTGTAGTTTTTCAAAACAAAATGAGAGTAATAGTTTGGTAAAGCAGGGTGTTTGAACCACTACTATTTACTATATATTTAAGTGAGATATACAGAAATATTATCTTGTTGAGTGCGATATATAAATTTATAGACGACTTAAGGGAGAGTAACTCAGAATGAGAAAAGAATGCAACTCCACACCATCGGGAAGATACTCGATAGTCAGTCAATTTGGGAATGGAATTCAGTTAAAAAACAGTGAAGTCAGCAAATTGGATTTAGTAAACGAAAAGTTAATTGAAGCATTTAGTCCAAAATTTTGCAAACGAAGACTTTTGTTACGATGGTAAGAACGGAGTTTGAATTTATCAAGCATAATGTGACCCCTCCCTCCTCCTCAAAAAAGATTACCATTCTATATAAAGTAAAGTATATATATATATATATATATATATATATATATATATATATATATATATATATATTAATGTGTTAACCTTTTTTAGTGTAAGCAGTTCGGTTCTGGTTTTCTCAGTGGTAATAGCATGTAATGATGCTTAGAAGGATTCAAAAGCGCCAACAAACTGGGTCAAAACCACCTAATCAATGCCATTCCCAACGGTTATCAACCCGGAAGAAATACCCGTCCATGACACCTACGGGTCAGTGAGTTTACCGCACAAAACTATACACATACAATTACTGCACTTACCTGACAGACACAACATCTGCCTCTTTGCCGCTAGTACCCACAGTTCAGTGCATATTCACAACACACCCAACACATCTACAACTGAAGCAAAAGCTACAAATTTACGTTCGGGATCTCTGAAAGAACCGAGTCCGGTTGATTTTCTGACGGCTTGATGGATGAACCTTAAACCCTGTGACAACTCAAGTAATTAATTAAAGAAGCTTTACTGAAAAATTCAACTTATATACAATTAATAACAAGAATGAAAACAGTTCAAAGTTTTACATATATGAAAGTTTTCGTTGAAGTTCAAATGCCAAATTTCGTGTACCGAAAAATCCCTCTTTTAATATTTCCCGTCAAAAATCGCCATTGGAAACTTGACAGGGAAAAATTGAAGGAGAATATTAGATGATGAAATATTGCGTGTTAGGTTTTTGAATTTAGGTCTTTTATGACTGCCAATAATCCGGCTGGGTATATTCTCATTGGTGTTTTGTCCCACTGACTACGGTAAATTATGCCCCTGTAGGCGGATGGGCACTAAAAAAAAGAAGAAGCACTGTCAATTTTTGCCTGAGAATGCTCAGAATGGAAGTTATTGTACTCTCAGTAAACTTGTTCAATTGATCAATACCAACAGAAGCATGACCAGAAGTTAAAGTGCTTAACCGCAAATAAGTCATATTGCCATTCTATAAATGGTTTTAATCCTTAGTTGTAGAAGTATTTAAATTTTCAAGTATCACGAAAAATAGTTGACCATGACTGGAGCAAATGAACTTTTGTGGCCCTAACTTCGTCAAATCTCATCGAAAATGTTTTATTTTATTCGTTGACATTATTTCTCAATGAGAACAATACAAAATCGTCTCACTTTGTCTCCGCATAAAGTACGTGTTAGATACCGATGGAAGAAAAAATTAAGGCGATTGCATGCTTTTCGACAAAAAGAAAGTTCATCAGAGAACTATAGACAATCGTTCTATATCTAATTTTAGGAACACCATTGATTTCAAACTTCACATATCAGTCTCCCAAGAATTAAAAAAAAAAGTCCCTGCGAATAAAAAGTACGACATTTTACACATAATATTGAGCATTAGAAATGCTAAAGCACTTAGAGAAGATGGTATATCAAAAGACTTAAAATGAGCTGAGGCAGAACATCTTGCGGAATGACTTGTAATTGGTGGACAAAATGTTTCCTGTAAAGGAAGATGCAAATGGGCTCGCGTAACGCCGAAGTTGTAATTCTTTTCGTGGATAAATACAGAAAAGAATTAAAGAACAACCATTTTCTTATCAGCAATATATAAAAAATCAAAATGTGCATATAAGTAAAAGAAAAACTCAAATGATACCAAGAAATGGGTTTCAAAAGTAATTGCCACATATTCATATTATGATCTGCAAGCCATTCTACACCCATTGACGCGAAGTAATGACGCGAAAAAATGCCTTTTATGTGGTATTCATAGACCATTAAAAAGGCTTAAATTCATTTTACACCGGGATTTAAGCTGACCCACCATTTCAAAATTAAAAATGAAAAAGCATCGCGGCAAGTACAGGGTGTCCGAAAGGTTAATGTCCAGTGGAAAAGAACTAAGTAAAGTGTTAATAAACACTTTATTTACGATATTGCAGTTTCTCTTACAGTAAATGCTGTAAATTACACCAAAAGGCCTGAAGACTAGCTTATACACGGTGCTGTATATTATCGAATTCTAGACGGTGGCTGGAGTGATCTGTGCGGTGTGTTGGGTAATTGCTCGATTCAACTCTTCCACATTGTGCGGATTGTTCTCATACACCCGTCAATTCAGCGTACCCCAGGGATAAAAATCCAGGGGTGTGAGGCCCGGAGACCTAGCATACCAGATTTTACGGGAGAATATGCGATCAACAAAGAAGGCTTTCAAAATAACTGTAGTGATGCTCAAGCTATGTGTGCAGTTGATCCGCTGTGTTTAAACCAGACTTCTTCAAGCACACTCTCATTGAGCTGGTCTATGAATCGTCCCAAAAATGTGAGTGCAGTAACGTTCTGCGTTTATGGTTTCGTTGAAGAAAAATGGACCAACGATACGCGTACAATTTAAAACACAACATACCCGGACCTTCTGATCATCGAGAAGAATTTCTTTGAGTTCATGATGGTTTTCAGTGTTGTTCATGTATCTGTAAAGGTGAAACCATGCCTCACCAGTGAAGTAGGTTACATCAAATATTTCCTTACTTTTCTCACGAAGAAAGTTCTGAAACCAATTGCAGTAATCAACACGGTACTGGTGATCCTGCTCTTTCAACCCGTATACTACGGATATTTTATATGGAAAGAACATCAACTTATTCCGCAGAATGTTGTGCGCTGTACTCTTTGTTAAATGAACCTGCTGGGATAACCGTCTTACAGACTTATTTGGACCCTTTAAAATCCTTTCATGGATCTCAAAAACTCTCTTTTGAATTTGAGGACCTACCAGTTCGGGGAGCGTATGCAACACTGCCCGTTTGGCGAAAGTTGGTTATGAAATTTCGCACGACATTACGGTGGGGCACTTGTGCATCTGGAAATTGCACAAGAAACGGTTTATTATACAGTATCTGTGCAACACTATTGTGAGAAGGCCAATACGAAACTGCATTTTAACTCTCGACTAAATGTGTCTGGACGAATATTTACTTAAACATATATGCAGGCAATACGCCGCGTCGTGTACATACATGTATTCAGTTTGTCGTGTACAGATAACTTAACGTAAAACGCAATATCCTATTATGTGTGCTGACTTGTCTTCAGGCCTTTGTGGGACATTTCTAGCATTTAATGTAGAAGAAACTACCATGTCGTAAATAAAACTTTAGCTAACTAAGCCTTTGTCCATTGCACAGTAACTTTTCGAAAACTATAGATCCTATCTCTGAAAGTTGCATATAACAAAGCTCGAAAAGATATTCACGACAGAGGACTGATAAAAAAAGAGAATCAAAATTAATAAGAAAGGCTTAAGCAACCCCAAAACATTGAAGATGGTGTAGTATATAATTCAAACACATACATGTTGCAAAAAGTGGTTACATTTGACATAAAACGGTCTCTCATTTGGAATTAAATTTAATTTTCTAAAAACTAAAATAGTGAAGAACTTTGTTGAAGTTAGAGAAGTCAAAATTCATGATCAAATCTTAGAGAAAATAGATAATTACATTTGCCTACAAAAACTTGCGATCTATGAAAGGAGAACTGCAAAAGTTATTAGGCGAGTAAAATTTATTTATAATGTGATAAGAAAGATGGTCTATACATTTAGAAGCAACATGGCTATATACATAAAAGGTATTTTATCTAATCTAACATTCTACAGAGAACTTGGATAGTGAAAAAATAAACTATTTATACAACTCAAAGAAAAATAGAAATTTATATGTTAGAAATAAGAAAATAAGCACGAGTACCAAATATTGTATAAAAATAAATGTTCTAAGGGGAGAAATAGGTGAGTGTCATAGGATCGAGTAGTCCTCCCTGACCTTTGCTGCCCTCCCTAGACGTGGGGGAAGGAGGCGACAAACAAATATAAGGGATGTCTCCCCCTTAAGCGCGTGGGAATTAAAGACGAGTGCAAATTCTAATATTGGCTGACTTTGCTACTATTTCAATAGGTTTGAGTGTCTATAGGATACAAACAAGTGAAACAAAATAATCCCTAATACTATACAAACAACAAATAATATTAACAAGAATGATACACGTTAACAATTACCTTAATCTTTCGGCAAATGAAAATTGCAATGAATTTACAAAGAATGATATTGTCTAAGCCGTACGAGGCACAATAATTAGCCGAGAGAGATCGGGAGGAGACTATGAAGTGAATATTGCGGTCGGAGAGCGTCAAGCCTCTTTGACAATAAAAGAGAAAATGTATTGCTTACGATTTTCTGCAGGAAACATCGAGTAGTCACTCGGGGGAGTATTCTTCTCGGGGAAGCGAAGCTAAGCGCATTATTCTGCTTGCGAGCACTTAGGATGCCGAGGTGTCGCTAGAGAAGTGCGCGTCGTCCTTTAATGATTCCAATGACCTCCTCTCAAGATGCTGCGTGAGCACTGCATAAATCTTGCTTGCGTGAAAACGGCGTGGATACAGCTATCGTCCCGAATACTCTGAGAATACTCATTTGATCATTCCCGGGCTGGGGAATATATACGACTCCGCCGAAAGCTTTTTTGTTTGTCGACCGAAGCGATTCTGACTCTGTCCCAAAGACACGGCGGCGATGGTTGTAGCCCCATATCGCTAAATGGTGTCCCGGCTCCAGTCGGACTTTTATATCGCTACGGAGGTTTACTGAAAGGTTCCGATGGAATGTTCTTTGTCCGTGAGATGCTCCTTTTTCTCTTTATCTGCGCGACTCGCTTTCTCTCTTTCTCTCTCTCTCTCTCTCTCTCTCTCTCTCTCTCTCTCTCTCTCTCTCTCTCTCTCTCTCTCTCTCTCTCTCTCTTTCTATATATATATATATATATATATATATATATATATATATATACCTATCCCTATCTATCTACCTATCTCTCTCTCTATCTCTCTATCTCTCTATCTCTCTCTCTCTCTATCTCTCTCTCTCTCTCTCTCTCTCTCTCTCTCTCTCTCTCTCTCTCTCTCTCTCTCTCTCTCTCTCTCTCTGACATCTCCCCCTTAAGATGGAACTTCTGGGTGAAGTGACAACTCGGGGAAATAAATAAATAAAGGTGTGCAATACCTTGCGTCACAAAATGAAAGAAAAAAATATATAATCGCGGTCCTAAATCCACAAGAAATTTAGAATCTCCAAAAAAAATTAGATTCGCATCACAAAATGACTAGTAATGGAATACATGGTAAATAAATCAAAAGAAATACCAAATAAATACACGTAAAAATAAATAACTAGAGACTTGAACAATGTACTTAGATTGACTATTATCAAAAAGGACAAATTTGCAAAAATCAGGCTTATAAATACTGAGCTTTCATGAGAGGGCACATCTGCCTCGGTAACAAAATAATGGATAGCGTTTATTTACAAAAGGGTTCATAAGGTACGACAAAGGTTTATGTTTAGTCTCAATCACGAATTCCTTTCCTATCAAATACAATTTAAATTTTTTTAATTTCCCATATGATAGCAAGGGCCTCTTGCTCAATCACTGCGTAGTTCTTTCCACGCAGTAATAATATTCGGCTAGCGTACGCTATGGGGAAACTATCGTTATTAGGTCCGTATTGAACCAATACGCCCCCTATACCGTCATTGTGCGCAGCCATCCTAATGCCAAATGGTTTGGCGGGATTAGGCAGTCGCAATATCGGGACCGCCGCGAGTTTATCCTTAAGCTGCTTGAAACTGGCGATGGATGACAGGGTCCTTACGAGTTGCTCAGGGGATTTCTTCTTCAGGAACTGTCACAGGGGCGTGAAAAGGGTGGCAAAGTTTGGAATAAAACGCCGATAAAAGGAGGCGGAGCCCATAAATGACCTTAATTGCCTTTTTGTTATGGGCAAAGGCATTTTTTCAATGGTTCGGATCTTATCTTCCTGTTGGGCTAATTGATTGTTACCTATGCGGAAACCAAGGTAATCGATGGTATTGAGGGCAAAATGACATTTGCTCGGGCCGATGGTAAGATTATGTTCCCTTAACCTTTGCAGCAAAGCGTGAAGAGCGGTCAAGTGATGTTCTCAATCATTATTACCCACGCAAATGTTATCAAAATAGAAGGATATGTGTGGTAGCCCATCTAAAATCAGTCTCATCATCCGATTGCAATTACTGCAAGCGGTTACGAGACCAAAGGAAAGCCGACGAAACTGCATTAATCCCTTTTCGGTCGGGAACGCAGTGTACCTTTTTACCTCTTCCCTCAATGAGATCTGGTAATAAGCCTTACACAAATCTAATTCGGAAATATACGTCGCCTTCTCGAACAAATGAAGATTTTGGTCGATCAAGGGAATAGCCTCGGCGTCGAATACGGTGACAGCGTTTAGCTTTCTAAAATCAATACACATTCTGTAAGAATTATCAGGTTTCTTTACCATTACAGCCGGGAAACAATAATCTGATTTGGAGGGTTCAATTATCTGTAAATTTTTCAACTTCGGCATTGAATTCTTTCCTTAAATGAACTGGCAAAAGGCACTGCTTGCGTAGTTAATTGGATATTGTGCTCGAATTGTGTAGCACATCCTGGAATATTGGAGGGGACGTCACCTAATTGATCGAGGGTAGCTTGGAGCTGGGTTCTTTGATAAGATTATTATAATTGGTCACTTATTTTGAGCTCCGTTGCAGGGGATTTCATCACATCTGGTACGAGCAAGGAGTAATCGTCGTCCTGCTCTACGCATGCAATTTGGACCACATCCAGGAGGTTCAGGGGGTAATCACCTTTGATGGCTGATTCTTCATTTATTGCCACTATTTGATGGGATTTTTTGAGGAGGTTTATATGGAAGAGTTTCCTCGCTGGTGGAGTTTCCACCAAATAATCGATGGGGCCACGTTTCTCGATTTTCCGGTAGGGGTCCTTCCATTGGCTTAACGGTTTGTTATTGTTCGTTGGGAGCAACAACAAAACTTCCTCGCCAGGTTTGAACCTTCGATCCTTAGACTTACAATCGAAGTAAGTTTTATATTTGTCTGGATTTATGTCAGCATTTTGTTAGGCTATCTCGCCGCATTCTTCTAACCTCTAAGTAAGCTCGATCAGCTATGTATAAGTAAGATAATTGTACTTATCGATCTAACTTTTGATTAGTGAAAAGCTTCTTAAGAATGCTCATTGAGCCTCGAACATTCCTACCATACAAAAGCTCAAAGGGCGCGAATCCAAAGAGGCGATGGGGTATCTCCCTGTACACAAAAAGAGCAACCGGAAGATAACGATCCAACTCTCTTGGTTGCTCGGCGCAAATCATCCGCAAAATGGCTTCTCGCATATACCATTCCGGCCGGGTGAAATGGGGTGGTAAAGAGGGGCTTGACCATAAGCAGTTTTCCTATCTGCTCCGTCAAATGAAAGGTAAACTGACGGCCGCGATCTGACAAAATTTCCTTAGGTAATCCGATGCGCGCAAAGATGGAAATGTTGTTAATCCTTTTGAGGGGGACAGCGTCAAGAAACGGATAGCAAAGTCGACAAGAGTAAGGATATAACTGTGGCCCTCACGAGATGGCGGGTGGATCAGACCCACTAAGTCGATAGCAACTCGGGAAAAGGGTTCTGAAACGATGGGGCCCTTTTGTAAGGGGGCCGGCTTGACTTGCCCCTCAATTGCCGTCTCCTGGCAGTATCGCATGAACGACAGTAAATCAGAATTTCCTGCGATGCTCCAGGCCAATAAAAATATTTCAAGGTCTGTTGAGCGGTCTTTGTGTGGTTAAAGTGACCGGAGAAAAGGCTGTCGTGTGCGGCTTGTAGGATAAGGCGCACATGTGAACGAGGGCTGCATAATGCCTGAGACTCTGCGGGATCTCCGGGGGAGCCTACGAGGTAAACGATATTATCCTTAACGCGGAAGAAAATCAATTTACCACCTCTAATGGTTCCTTGCGTTTTGTTGTGAGACATAGTCCACAGAGGGTGAAGGACTCATACTCATTCTGCTTTTTAGTAAAATCCTCGTTGACGATGTTACTAAAATCCGAAGCACCGGGGATCCCAGTGGAACGGGCGCTTCCATTTCTTATTTTGTCTGAGAGCGGGTGGTCACTGGTTGATTGGGGCTCTGCCTAATCAAAACGGCGCAAAACTTTATGGGTACTGCCACTACTTCTGCCTAGCCAGTGAAGTAGGCGCAGTTAATAGGGCATTTTACAATGGGAAACCGAAAACGCGTCCCAGGTAATCATGGACGATGGTGAACCGCTCGTGATCCGGGGCTACCGGTGGAAGTAGCTTATCCGAAACCACGATCGATACACGTGTACCCTGTATCTCGGACGAGGGTGGAGATACGGCAGCCGTTTTCCCTACCTGTCTCGAATTGAAGGCCCTGGGGCTACTTTTATTGAACAAAATGTCCACCTGTTGGCCAGCGGGACCTGGTTCGCTTAAAGAGAGAGGAATTTCTGGTGGAGACGGAGTCTGAGAAGGGGTAGCACTCACCTGGTGCACCTGGTGTGAGAAGTTATTCCTCAAGTACGAATTATGAGGGAAAAAGGTTTTTACATGTCCTTTGATTCCGCATGAATAACATACGACGGTCCTCCTGGGAAACGCTGACGAAGGGGAGTTAGAAGAGAATGTTCGTGCTTCTTGTTTGATGGGTGTTCAAACAGGTTTCGGTTTAGACTGGCCTGTTACCTTGACAAAGCTTTCTTTGTTGTGAGGAATGAATTTGTGTTTCTTCATCTCCGATTTGAGAGAAGATGGTTCTACGGTCTTCCCTTCTTTAGGGTAACAGTTGTGACTGGTGACATATACGTTAGCCTCTTCTATGCACTTCTTGAAGCTGGTGCATCTTCTGTCCTTGATGAATGACCGGATTTCGCTTGGAAGCGATGCCAGAACTTGGTCCTTCGGGATGAAATCATTCATAGCATCGTAATCCTGGGGCACTTTTGAGGCGTCTAACCAGAAATTAAGTTGCCTTTGTAAAGTGCACCCAAATTGTCTAAATGTATGATTGGGTTGGATTCGGTAGTGCCGTAACATAACACGATAAAAATCGAGAGTCATGTTATATGCAGTGAGTAGCCCGGCCATTAACGTGGAATAGTCAATTGTTGCCTCGGACGGGAGGGAAATAAAAATATTCCTTAGGTAGGTGTTCAAAGGGGGCAACAATTTAGCTACACCGTCCGATTCCCAATGGTTTACCTAGAAGATCTTCTCGAAGTAGGTCAAGTACGAGGCAAAGTCTTCCCCTTCTTTAAACACAAGCAGCTTTACGGATGCTGGTTGTTGGGTTCCGAGCCCCAAATTTATGGATAGGGCCTCATTTTTCGCCTTCGTCATCTCTAATTTATGTACTCGAATTCTCTCCCTTTCTTCTCTTTTTCTTTCTATTTCTTTCTCTTCTTTGTATCTTCTTTGTTCTCTCGCCGTCCTCTCTTCTTACTGGATGTAAGACATTAGGTTTTTCCCTGTTAGACCCAAAGATTCTCGCAGCGCTTTGAAAATCTCGAACGACGACATAATGTCTTGCCGGTTCGCACAAAAGAAAAATGCACACAACGAGAGACTGTAGGGGTTTGTTGAACCCGAATTTTATGCACTGATAAGCACCGCGAATGTGCAAAAATGGGTTTACCGTGACCCCAAAATATGCACACCAAAACAACCACATGCAAAAGAATTTGCTTAATCCGCACGATGCGAACTATGTGATTGCCAAATAAGCTCTGGCGTCGAACTCTTTACGCGCTTAAATACCATGACAAATACAATTTTTGACTCTTCCAAATGGCCGAGAAAGAACAGAAAATATTCCGCTTGGGGAATTAGTGAATCAAAATCACAATAAACACCGCAATTAAATTTAAATATTTACCGATCGTGAGTCTAAAATTTGCAAGTAATTTAATACAAAAATTATTGTTTCCTTGATATCCTCAAACCGCCAATTTTAGAAGCCTTTTAGAAGAAACCTTTTTAACAACCCTTTAAGAACCTGACACCAGTTTTATAATGAAAGTATATATATATATATATATATATATATATATATATATATATATATATATTATTTATTAGTGTAGTTGGGTAGCAGTCTTTCTTGAATACAAATTTTGTTGAAGACCATTGTGTATTTTGCATTAATTAATTTCCTTTGGCAATTTTCTCTTCTTCTAGCTATCTTTTTTATTCCATCTTGTAGATGGTGGATTACTTGTCCAATATTCATCTCTGATTTAAATGAATGTGTTTGGTAAAAACCAAACTAAATTGCTAAGCTTTCGATCTTATTCGATCGAAAGCTTAGCAATTTAGTTTGTTTTTTACCAAACACATTCATTTCAAAATTAATTAAGGCAAAATACACAATGGTCTTTAACACAATTTGCATATATATATATATACTAATATGTTGTAGGATCAGGTAGTCCTCCCTGACCTTTGGTGCCCTCCATAGACGTGGGGGATGGAAGAAACAAACAAATAAAGGGAATATCTCCCTCTTAAGTGCGTGGGAATTAAGGACGAGTGCATATTCTAATATTCGCTGACTTTGGTACTATTTTAATAGGTTTGAGTGTCTATAGGATACAAACAAGTGAAACAAATTAAACTTTAATACTATACAAACAACAAATGAGATTTACAGGAATGATACACTTTAACTATTAGGTTAATCGTTCGACAAATGAATTTACAAAGAATGATATTTTCTATGCCGTACGAGGCACAATAATTACCCGAGAGAGATCGGGAGGAGACTATGAAGTGAGTCTGTCGGAGAGCGTCATGACTCTTTGACAATGAAAAGAAAATGTAATGCTTACGATTTTCTGGAGGAGACCTCGAGTAGTCACTCGGGGAAGTATTCTTCTCGGGGAAGCGTAGCTAAGCGCGTTATTCTTGACTGAGTCCTTCGTCCTTTACCTCAGTCGTTCCGAATAATGGTTTCTGCCCACGAGCTCTTAGGGTGCCAGGGTGTCGCAGAAGAAGTGCGCGTCGCCCTTAGATGATTCAAATGACCTCTTAAGATGCCGCGTAAGTACCCTAAGAGTACTGCGTGAATCTTGCTTGCGTGAAAGCGGCGTGGATACAGATCTCGTTCCGAATACTCTGAGAATACTCATTTGATCATTTCCGGGCTGAGGAATATATACGACTCCGCCGGAAGCTATTTTGTTTGCCGACGGAAGCGATTCCGACTCTGTCCCAAAGACACGGCGTCGATGGTTTTAGCGCCATATCGCTAAATGGTGTCCCGGCTTCAGTCTGACTTCTATATCGCTCCTGAAGTTTACTGAAAGGTTCCGATGGAATGATTTTCTTCCGTGAGATACTCCTTTTTCTCTTTATCTGCGTGACTCGCTCTTTCTATCTCTCTGACAGTGAGAGACACTGTCTTTCTAACATACGGAAGTGATACATGAAGAGTGAAGACGTCCTCCCTCCAAAAATTAAGAAATACAGAATATCCTCGTTAGAAATAACACCTAGATAACATTGACGGCACTTGCCTGAAAAATAAAGACTAGTGACAGATATTATAAGAAGATAAATGTTCTGAAATGAAAATGGATGGCCTACATTGATAAATATGAAAAATAAGCCTTTAACTTGTGTAAGGCAACGACAAAATTGCCTAGGTTTCATCGTAATTTGTTCCCTCAATTTTACATGAAATGTAATAACGCCCGTGTTTCGCTTTCGAAGGTGACCATATTTAATCTGGGTGTGATACACAAATCTTTCGCATTTGTATGTGTACTTTGTTTCTGAAACCTATCACGACTACTAACACCTTATAAATCCACTGCGAGTATTATATTGAATCTCGCCTCTGAAATTATATTTGTTATTTAAAGTCTTTGTTCACAGAAAAGAAAAAACAAAGTCATGTTTCGTGCCGTGTTTCCTGATATGTTAGAGTGTAGTCCTTAAGAAATTGTTGCGCTGGCTTCCCCTGCCCCCCATTGTCACACCCTTTTGTAAGATTCATTTTGATGTTTCGTGTGACCTGCGCTTTCTTACTATCACATGATTAAAGTTTTCTTTAGGCAGAGGATAAAGAGAGGTGAATGTTTTTAGCCAAAGACTATTTATTCCGACCTTTCGCTAACCAGGTTTTTCCAGTAATGAGAAATTGGACTTCAGCTGGGATATATCTATTTAAGAGAGAGACAAAGAGAAAGAGACAGGTAGATAGAGACAAAGAGAAAGAGAGTTGTAGATAGAGATAAAGAGAGTAGGAGAAACAGGTTGAAAGATTTAGAGAAATTGATAGATTATGGGAGTCAATCTCCAGTTGACCCTCGGATCCAAAGCCCTTGTCCGTGCTTTTTTCGAGTGATTCCTCTTCAGTGTCTTTGCATTGTTCTTTTTCTGGGTTTTTCTCCGTCGGTGTTGCGTCCAAGACGTGCCTTTTTCCTGTTACATCTATTGCCAGTATTTTCGATAATAGCGGGTTGTGAAACTACATTTTTTTCCCTATTTTCAAGTGCCATATTTAGATCCTTAGAAAAAGGTTCCTTACTTTCCTATATTGGTCCTATTGGCGTAAAATATGTATGTTAGTATTTCTAAATTGTTTCCTTCTATGAGAGTAATGTTTGTGCGAGGATCTCTCATTTTATCGATAGTTGCCTTGGCGATTCCGGAATAAGTATCATTTATCTTCTTCTATTCGGCATTTTTTCCTCTATTTCCCCCTTTTCAGTGTTCCTTTTCTTTACTGACAAGAAATGGTTATTTGCGATAGTTCTACCGCAGATAGTTTCAGCATTTCTCCCTCTCTTTGATGCAGTTCCTGAAAACGTGGCCTGTTGGCCCAACAACTAAAAGAAGCAAAAGAAGAAAGAAGAATCAGCATAGATTTGCCTGTTTTTCTGATTCCACTATTCACTCCCTAACTCTATTTCTTTTTAAATCCCTTCCTCTTTTTTTTAATCTACATTCCTCTCTCACTCACCTCACCTCTCCTTCCATCCAATCCTCATTCTCCTGAAGAAATTCTGTTAACGAAACGTCAGAATAAATTCTTTGCTCGCAATCATTCTTTTATATCCAACTTCCTTAAACTGTTGCCACCAGTCCGGTCGTCAGATTTTCCTTAATTTTTCATTTCCTCTTATTTATTCCATGCCATTCCTTGGTTATTATCCATGAAAGTTGATATTAATGACTTCTCTCGATGTTGCGGAGATATGATATCCTTTATATTTGAAATCGAGCTAGAACCAGAGCATCCTTTGCGGCCGCTGACAAATGTGCTATTGACGCGTAATTCGAAACGCACGTTAAATTCAAGATATCCAAAGACCTTTTATGTATTGGACCCCAAATGCAGAGTAAAACCAGCATCGACAAAAATATTGGTCAAAAATCAAACACTGGAAAATGTTTTACGTGTTTCGGCTTAATTTAACAGATAATCAGTCTCTTTTTTTTATTTCTCAAATGATAGACAAGGCAAAATATATTTTGAATAAAATCGTTAGCTTCTTCTGTTCAAAAGATTTCAAAAAAAAATAATTGCCACGATTCAATGAATATCTTAATGTGAATGGACGCTCTGATATCATTGCTCGACGAATATGGACTACAACATTTTCCAAGAGAACGTTTTTATTCTTTCCAACGAACAAATATTAGTTGTAAGAGTTTACATCCTTGTATTTGTTTAGGTTTATGGCCTATAATACCAATATGTCTCATAATATCCTAAAATACCAACGCCAAAACTAGGTTTAAATTTAGCCTTTTGAAGGACTGAGTATTTTATACCAAATTGAAACTGGAGCTTTTAAATGCCTTATCTTAATTCCACTTTCTTCGGTTTGTTAGGAATTATATTACCGTGAAAATCCTTTGCCAGAGTCTGGTGATTTTTCTTTTTTTGTTTGTTCTTTCCCTTCAAAAGGGTGTCTGTCTGTTTGTAGTAAGAAAATTTCTCTTCCCGTCTCCATATCTCTATAGCAAATGACTACATTGCAAGCAAACTACTTACCGTGGATACCCAAGACTCTTTGCTCATCTCAAGTTTGTTCAAATTCTTACATTTAAGAACCACCGTAGTCTTTGTAATAAATGGTCGCTTGGGACCTGAATGCATCCTTAGTTAAGGATAAAAGTGTTTCAGGTTAGCCCAATTCAATCATGAAAATGTTCAATTCTTTTTTCCTTCTCTTCAGTTTTTGACTGTACACTCCTCTATCTTTTTAGATATTGAAACTATACTCTAACGTCCTTTAATCAAAAGACTGAAGTAAATATTTCTTATATCCCTATGTCATACATTGTTTAATACTCTCTTTTTCTACACTAGTGCATGCTACTACTACCTACTACTCACGATAGCCACTAGTAAATTTTGCTCCTCTTAGGACGGGTTGCGGAAAATTTCATACGAAAGTTCTATATTCAAAAATGGTAATTATTAGGTCCTTTTAGGCCACCGATTTGCAATATTTTACGCCCTAGCGGGAACCTATAGTTTTAAGTAGTCTCAGAGCTCTTGATAAGGAGAAAATCATCATCAATTAAGCTTTAAAATATATGATGAGATGGTAAGCTAGCTACCTGACAGCTGCAAATGACTGGATTATGGTTCAAGCAAATACCGTTGTACGAGAGGTCAAAGAACTTTAACGTAGCATATCAGGAAAAATGACAGAACTCTTGTTTAAAAAGATTGGCATAGATGAGTCAACTTTTGAGATCTCATCACCTGCTGTGATTTGTAAGTATTTGTGTTTTAGTTTAATTAATTTAAGGTTAGGTAAGAACACTATGGCTTAATTAATACCAAAATAAACCCAACTTATCCTGCCAAACCTAGACTAAACTAATTAACTTGTAAAATAACAAACGTTTAAAATTCGCAAGAGGCGACGGAATCCAGAAGTCATCTGAGCCAATGTGTTGTTGGTGAATGATAAATATTTCCGATCTGAGATTAAATGAAAACCTTTTGTCCCTTATATGGGCTAAAATGAGTTAAAAACAGGAGATTTGGGGTGAAAATTTTAAATTTATCACCGATTTTACAATAAGTAGCGAGGTGCCCCCACTCCCCTTTGTATAACTTCTAAAGGAACTTGTTTTGATAAGAAAAGAGAAGAAGATTTAGATTTCTGTACCCTGTGGATCTTTAATGTCCCATGTACCCATATATTCACCACTATTGCATACTATCCTCACTCCCCAAAATATTCTTGCTGACATGCTTTTTTTGTTTCACGAGAATTTTCCAAGGTATTTTTGAGAAAATATTTCAGCATATTCTTAACATACACATAAAATTTAGAATAATATAAAAAAAAAATATATATGATAATTATCGATAAAGACGAAAACACTTTTTCCATCGATAATTCTATCTAGATTTTAGTGAAACGTGGAATTAATTTCATCTTCACTATTATACAACAATTCCCGAGGAAAAAGGAGATAGGTTTGATAAAAAAGAGGGATAGATTAAGATAGAATCAAAGCAATGAGTTCACTTGAACCTATCCAAGGTCTTTAAACAAATCATGGCGTTATTATACAAGAGACTGGTTTCCGAAATCAGCTTCTTCAGTCATTTCGTGCATGGGTAAATCATTTGATAGCCTTCTTCTATTCGCAGATGCCAATAATAGAAGCATTATTAATAGTTTTAATAGTATCTTATCTCCAGATCATTAGTGAAATTAGTATAATCTTCATTGCAAGGGTAAAGGATCAAATAGAACCGATATGAAAGCCTACTCTCTAGAAGCTATGTTCGTTTATCAGATTATCACTTCAATCATCACCCAATTGTCTTAATAATAATAAGAGATAATCACCAATCACACAATTTCATAATTCTAAAATAATACAAACTTCTCCTACCCGGTTCAAGTTAATTCAATCTGGTTTAAGCAAGGCGAGATTTTTGTAATGATTTCAGAAGATTACATATTTAAATCTCCAGCCAATTATAATTCGAAATATTAAAATTATCCCACCTTTTTATCAGTCTATCGCAATATCTTATATCATTATTGCTGAAATAATGATGAAGATAGTTATATTATTGTTGATGATGCTAATTTTTTACTACTCCCTCTCATTAGAGAAAGCTCACTTGCTTACTGTAGACTCAAAATATTCGCGCCAGTTCCTAACCCCTTGCTTCCATTGCACGCATTGCGTGCCTTAAGTATGGATAGGCAGGAATATTTGCTATCTACTCTAAGATAACTGACTATAAATCTATACATTTTCCGGAAATGTATGTGTCGCTGCGGTGTGAAAACAAAATTAAATTTTCGATTCTGCCATTTTGGTAGAGGTTTCACTGGTGTGGTAATTTTATAGTAAAATATACTGAAGAGATATAAATTTTATGTGCTCTATAGTGGTTGATTTTACGATGCTGTGTCTGACCGTAATGTAGGGAGAGGCTGTGCTCTGACTTGATAAAGAATCATTATTGTTAGTGATCTAAGTAATAAGACACCTTTAATTATCTTTGGTCTTCATTATGTCGACAGTCACTGATCAAAAATAACTTCACCCATTTTCACTATAATTCCTTTCAAATTTACCACTCTGTTTTGTTTAGATAATGCGGCCCTAAATTCATGTTTCTTTTGGCTCTATAAACATTATTTTACACTTTTTCAAATATCTTAGCACGATTTAGTTTTAATTTTGTTTTTTTAGACCTCCCCCCCCCCTCCCCGCCTCCGTCCCATCCGAGCTGGGAGAAGTAGGGAGTGGCCGACCCATGCCGACCTCTCCTAAGGATCTCCCTTACCCGCTCACATCGGCCATACCTTGGCCGACTGAGAGCAGGGTATAGGCGGGCAACGGGAGACGGAAGAAGTTTAAGAGAGGAAAAGGTGAAATGTGAAAAGTTTTGAAGTGTCCTGGAAGTTAATAGTTAACTCTAGTTGGTCTGCCCAAAAAGCGGGCGGGGATAGGGAGGGGCAGAGGCAGATTTATTCTCTACTTATTCTCCTCCTCGTCACTCTTTGACTGATAATAATCGGCTGTCTTTGTGGGCTGTTGAACTAAGAGCAAAAGTATGTTAGCTATTCTCCATCTTAGTCCTTGTTTTAATGTCCTCTTAATCCTTTCTTTAGCTGAAGGAAACGTTCGCCCCACCTATTGGTTTTTTAATTAGCAGTTTTTTCTCGCTGCTAGGAAATCTATGATTTATCCTTATATCTTATTCATGGTAGTTTATTTATATTAGTCTTGATGTCTTTCTTACAACATGGCCTGAATTTTCTGGGCCCTCTTCTTTACTGTCAGGTTTAGTGGAAGAATATTGGCTTATTTATGTAGTTCTCGTAGATTTCTATGTTCTCTTCGTCTCGTGTTTTTTATCCAGTATAATTCTTTTTTATTCTTTTCAGTTTTAGTAACCCTGTCTTTTACAGTGTGTAAGCTGGGATGGGCGAATATGTCAGCGCGATATATAGGTTTTTCTTATTTTTATGACCGACTTGTCTCATTTTTGCTAGAAGTGATATTCCGCTAGCTGATCTTTGTTTCCTTTCCTCATATCGGGCAGAATAACTTTTGGAGTTTACAATTAGTCCCAATACTTTTCCATCGTGCGCATATTTGGACATTACCGTCAATCCGAATTTGTAAGGTTTTTATTTTTCTCTTGGGATAATTTTAAGTTTCTTAGTGTATATCTTTATTTTCCATATTTTTTCAGAAATATTTATCTCTGGTATTTCCAGCTTTCTAACTGTTACCCTGTTCCTTCGATTCCGGAATGGTGCAGTGATTCTCTAACTTATATCGTCTGCATATTGCATCTTCGTGCCTCCCATTGTAATCGGCCTAGGGATATCTGTTGTGTACAATGATTAGAGTGTTGGTCTTAGACACCCACCTTGTGGCAGTCCAGCCTTCAGTTGGAAGGTTGGGCTCTCATATTCTACCATATAAGTGTACGCTGATGTGTCACGTGCATAGTCTCACAGTAGGTGTCCATGTTGTTGTTCATGTCTAACCGAAGTATCTTATAGATTAACCTTTCGGTCCAGACTTTATCAAACGCTTTTTCAACATCTCACCGGACAATATTGATTGTCGTTTCACGGTCTTTTCTTAAGTCAAAATGGGATTCGTTGTATCTTTCATTTCCATTTAAGTATTTTATTAATCTTTCGTTTATAATCTTTTCTAAGACTTTGCAAAGGAAATTGAGTAACGAGATTGGTCGTTAGCTCATTAAAATGTTTGAAAATTTGTCTGCCTTAGAAATAAAGATCATTTTGCTGTATTAAACTAGTCTGTGAGATATTACAGAGATAGGCAAGCATTAAACAGTTTTGTTAATCCGTCGAGTATTCTTCCTAAAGCTTTTGTGAGCTGAATCTTTGCTTAGCCCTGATGGTCCAGAGACTCTCTCTTTGAAAGAGTGTATCGCACTAACGACTTCGTCTTTACTAATCGTTGCACCAGTGCCCCTATGTTCCTCTTTAGCTTCATCTGCGGAATAGATAGGAGTTATCCGTTGTTTGTTGTTTCTGAGGAACTCTGTTACCATGTTTTCCATATTGTCGTCGAAGTGGGCATTGTCCTCCGGGGTAACTGAAAATTTCCTCTCAGTGGACACGGATTCTCTGTTCGTTCGAGGTTTGTCATTTGTGGGCTTTCCGTTGTTATCTACTAACTTGATAGGTTTACCCTTTGTTCTTCCTTTTATTCTTTTAATTGCCTGTCATGCTCTTCTCGGGCATTTTACTTTATCCACTTTATCAATTAGTTATTTCCATTTTTTTCTCTGTTGTTCCTTAATTAACATAGACATTTCGCTTTTCAACCGTTGCAATTTCCTAAAGATCTAAGGTATAGTTCATTGTTGCATGATTATCTCGTATGTTTCTGTTATATTTATAGGTTTTCTTTTCATTTACATAGTCTATTTTAGGGAAGTATATTCGTGATTTTCTAATTCCGTATCAACACCGTCTTTGCTGTCTTTCCAATTGATTGGTCTGTTCGTCATATATGCTTCCTTGTATTTATTTCAATTAGCTTTTCCATAACTTTTCCTCTTTGGGATAGCTACCTGTATGCGTTTTTGGTTTATGAGAACCATTATCCAAATATGGTCTCTGCAGAGGATGGTTATGAGTTCAGTATGTAAATTAGAAGGCATATTTTGACTCTCAAGTGTGATATCTTGCTTTTTTGTTGTTCTTCTAGTGATGAATGTTAAGAATGCAGTCGCAATCCTCTGAACTGCATTCCTGCTCAAAAGCGTTTCCAAGTTTTCTCCATTTTTGTTTTTGGTTCCATATCCCGACTCGGGGCAGCAGGCGTTGAGATCACCCAAGAGTAAAATAAGGTGTCTGGTCTTGAATATCTCCAAATATCTTCATAGTGTTATGTATAAGGAGATAAGTGCGCCGGGGCGGCTGGTACCTTGCTGCTATTGTGATTGGGGAGAATTTAAATTGGATGGTTATAGCTAAATAAGCCTCTTCCATTTGCTTTTATTCTTAGTATTTAATTCATTTTTTGAATGCTATTGCAGCTACATCGTACCTTTGATTGAAGAGTTTGTAACTAGTATATTATAATTGTATATATTCAATTATTCCTTTGTGAGTTATAGACATTTATCATAAATTGCAATGACGTCTGGCTCTAACTCACTTAATATTTACGCATGGAATTTCTTTGTTTTTCCAACCATTTGTATTTATATGAATGATCTCAAGTTTTCTAAAAGGTTCCATCTTTGCCTTTTATAATTTTTTGTTTGTGTTGCTTGCTAACCTTACTTCTTCCTTTGCGATTGCGTTTTTCAACCTTTTTCTGCCACCTTCCGTTTTCAGCAATTTGGAAGGGATCGAGTTTAGGGTCTTTAATGTTCGTTGCGCAGATACTTATTCGCGCTTCAAACAGAGGTTTCTCGACGATTTTTTATACCTTTAATTACGTCATTTTGCTTGTATTTTCGTGGTAAGGAGTAGGCGGAGTTAACAAATATCATGAGTTTAAAGTCTCTTGCTTGGTAGATGCATCCTTCGTGTTTTGATTGTTTCTCTTCCAATGAAGAGGAGCTACTGCTTTCTGATCCCTCAGTGCTGCTGCTGTTTCCTGTGGCCTCTTCATTTATTTTCTTCAGTGTTTCTATCTCCTCCGTGATCTCTATTTCTTTATTTTTACTATTGACATGAGTAGTATTCCTCTTCATTTCCTTGAATGCTGCAACTCCGAAGATCTGAGCCGAGCGGGAGTTCTCTTGAAACCACATTTTGAGACTTCCATTCTTTTCCACCATCATATTTAGTGTGCCAGAAAAATATCGCGGCATTGTATTATTCTGGATATGCGCGCACATAACGCACGTTAGAATATCTATTTCTGTTCCTTCTTTAATGTTCAAGACCACTCTTTCATTCTGAGTTCCTTTAATTGCAGCCTTTGCCAGATTCGCGTAGGTTCTATTCATTTTTATGTTTTCATTTTCTCCGGATGGGAGGGGGACCAGCCTCCCCATGTTGCCTACTCTGGAAAAGACGACAGAATCTAGGAGACTGATGCTTATTTTATTCAAGTATATACATACATATCGGTTCCTTATATGCCTGCCTATTAGAGCATTCCGCTACACTCCTACCTTAATAGGCCTATTCTATTAGGCGCATTTACAAAGTTTCCAGCTCGTCTCCTTAAATGACTACTTTCTTAGCGCCCCATATTAGAGCTTCCTCCCGGGATTCACTATAACTTACAGCCACGAAGTTATGGGTGTTGTTAGGGTCGTGTTATGTTGCTAAGTTCAGAATAATAGTTGAAGTAAAAAAGGAGATGGGAAGTGTAGGAAGTCCCTCTTTGGTGGATAACCCCGCACTTTGCAACAGGAGGAATCTCCAATCAGGTTACGTGCCCATTAATCATTCCAGCAGCGGTTTGTTTCAACGTGAAAAAAGTTTTTTTGCCTCTTAAAATTGCTTCCTTTTAGCAGTTTCCTAAGAAGGGATTCTGAGTAAAAAGACGTTGATTAGTACGATAAGCCTTATGCTGATCTTATGTACTTTAAATGCCCTAATTTGACAACATTACTCCACTTGTTTATGCCTAAGCAAAACATTAAGAATTGAAGCCTATCGAAAGTTATTCCCCGTTTTTTCGGCAGTCACTCTGTATATCGCCGAGCCTATTAATGGAAATAATTCATTTAGCACCTATTTTCCATGCAAGCCAAATATCCAGTTATTCTATAATTTAATTTTAGGGGGAAATTGGGTTATAATCTATTCACATTATTCTTCTCTATAAATTTCCTTTTCTTCCTTATCTTATTCCATTCAACTCTGCCTCGAGTAAATTCCACTTCTCCATTCTCGATAAACTCCTAAAAAATAATGTCACATATTTAAATATGATAACTGTCCTTCTCTACTCCGTTTGCATAACAAATACTGATATACTGAAGTAAACGAATGAGCTTTAGAAGGTTTACAGATTTGCTTTTATATGCTCTTTAAAAGTTTGTTTACAAATAGAATCGTTTGAATTTGTCTGAAATTGTGTATATTTAAGTAAATGCAGGCCAATTTCGAAAGCCAGGCTAATATGGAGCCACCATAAGTAACAGGTTATTGATCGGTTATTTTCATCTCGCTCAAATTTCGATAAAACCACTGTTTACATTTTTGGTCTTTCAGATAGTGAAAATCTGCAAAATATTGTGTAATAGATGTTCCTGTAGGTTGTTTGTTTAGGGTATACAAAGGGATACGTTATCGCAGAAACGCTTTACTGTAAATATTTTTGAGGAAAATGAGATGCAAACATTGGGTGGAACGGCGTTCTCGACTTGCCTTCTTATTTACTTCATTTTCAAGCCACGACTCTCTTCTCTGCAACATCATCTGCTTTCATGCGATGAAAGACCGGCATCGGCAAAGGTCTTTCAGCCCTTTTGATTTGGGATCTCACATCGCAAAGGGGACACTTAAAGGACCGCGAAGCTGAAAACATCATTAAGAAGAGGTCACGGAAACTCTATACATAATATACACTATTTTATTTAACGCAAAAGTTTGAGATTATTTTTGGTAAATATAAAGATTACGTGTGGGATTTGATAAGATATTTTCTTATATACAATCTATTTTTTCGAGTCTCAGCAGCTCACTTTCCAGCCCTTATCTCTTCTCCATTAGCATCACAATCAGTTCATTTAATCCAACTGCCTAGAAAAGCTCCCTAGACCCTCTTAAAAGTCTCCACTAATCACGGTCAAGCTATAAGGGTTAAAATGTTACAGCTGGAATAAAGTTGAAGAAGGATCTTAGGATACATCAAAACCTTGGGATTAGTTTCATTCAAAAGTCATTGCTCGCATTCTATTTCAGATACTGTATTTTCTCTGAAAATCAAAATAGGAAGCTTAAAATAGGTAGAAATTTGACGAAAAGGTTAAAAAAAATTGTAATAAAAGTGAAAGAAAAATTAAAAGAAAAAATTTCACTGCTATACTTCTACATTCGCGCCATCTTTTTCAAAACACTTTGGCCAACGATTAACACGTGAATTCCGGCATCAACAAACATTTTAAGGGAAATATTTCGTGAAAATTCTCCTCTTATTCCAATTTCATGAAGGTATTTTGGTTTTATGCATAAACTTTGAACCACGATGAGCGTCGTGGTTCTAATAGCGAAGAGCGCTTGACAACTCAGGTTTGAATCCAACACCTTTTTTCTTTTTAAAATAGTTATCCAATTTTCTCCGTGACTAAAAAAAAACATTTTCTTTCTTACGCTTTTAAATGGTTCACGTAATCTTTTACAAATAATTTAATTACCAAGTTGTGTGACTAGTTTTCTTTTCCCTGGGCTATTAACTTTATCCATTATAAATAAGGTGTCATGCAATTTCCCCGTTTAATATATATATATATATATATATATATATATATATATATATATATATATATTTGGTGAAATAGTTAAATTCCTGAATTTGTCATGTTCTGTGACACTTGTCTGCTAAAAAATAAATAACTCAAGTTCATCATTAACATCTGGAATGGAGCGAGTGAGACAAATCTAGCTTATTTTTATTTCTCTAAATAATAAACCTATGTACTGCTAATGTCCACTGTTTTCCTATCTCGTCGTGTTCTTTTCTCCCCCCCCCCCATACCATCCTCACGAACTATCTCAGCTTTCTTTTATCTTGTTCAATGGTAGTCAAAGTGTGTCAGCAAACTCCGGCTTGCCAGAAGATGCTACTCTTTCACTTATTCTAAATTTTTATAATTTTTCTACATTCATTTTTAGCGATCGTTCATTTCTTTCATTTTTACTTGGTCCATCTGTCAGGTTTGTATTCAACATGAAGGGAGATTTATGGGATAACTAAGGAGGGCATTTTTAGACATTTGAGAAAGAATGAAGGGTGAAAGCGATAGATGTTTGTAAAGGGGGATAAATAGAGGAAAAAGTAGAAAAAGGATAGTAAACAACAAAGGCAGCAGTGGTAAGACTGGTCAACCATATATACAGGTTCCCTGGCAGGGAAGGAGGAGTCTAATAAAACACTAGGAACTTGTTCGTATAATAGGCAGCGGTAATCAGGAGGAAAAACATGAACCTATTTGGGTGGTACAGTGGCTTTAAAGTTGTTTTGAGCTTATACCAATCATTTTGTCTTGAAAGTTAACAAAAGATGACTTCTTTCGTTTAGTATTCGCACTAGTACCGATGCAGAGTCTCAATATACGCGATTTCTCTGTGAAATTTTAAAAAATATATAAATCTTTTAATTTGCTCAGTATATCTGCGGGGTAAATTATTTAGAGCATAGCATTCGATTCACGAGTATATTCGGGCAAATTTGTTAACTGCTTAATAAATACCTTTGTGGGCGAGTTTCTGTTCGATCCATTCAGAGGTTTCTTAACCCTTAAAGCACCACGCTTAAAAAAATGAGGACCCCGTCAGCGCCGGAGAAAAACTACCATTAGGAATTTAATGGAATTTTCCATAGGGCTAAAATCATAGGAGGACCAATTGGTCCGCACGGTGCTTAAAGGGTTAAGGAGGGTTCAAATACCTAATTTAAGGATACATTCCTTCCATTATCCATCAATTACCTTTTGAGGTAGTAAAATGTAGACGCAGGGTCTAAATATGGCACCCTATCACAACCTGACAATTAAATGGAATGAATCCAGCGGTATATCGGAGCTTCGCGAGGACTGACTTCATAGTTTCTTGTTGTTGACCACCCAAGGGGGTCGGTGTACAGTGGGCCACCCTGCTCAAGCTAACATACGGGGAATTGCGTTCCCTGCACGCCTAAATGCACGTAGGTAAATCAGCGTCTATATTATCTTTCACACAACTTCACTTCCTCTATCTTCACTTCATTTACAGATCTCTAATTACAAATGTTCAGGAGGCGATGCCTTTGTAAGTTTTCGTTTTTAGTTTTAAATAACAACACACATCCCGTAGTTGATTATTTCTTTTATTCATTTTGAAACATCAAATCAATTTAGATTATATTATTGTTGTTTCTGTTTGTTTTTATTATCAAAACCCGTGATCAAACGTCATGTTCTAAACGTGTTCTTAGTATAGTCCGCGATGCGAGGTTTTCTTTAGAAGCTCTTAAATGGCTTCGTTGGAAGGTATAGGGTGGTCCTCATCTTAGGTAACTGCCTTCTTTGAACTCACTTATTATTTTACTTCTAATCCCCCTTGCCCCCTCCAGTATGTAAGAATAATAAAGTATTCTTCTTCAACCACTGCTATCATTGATCTGTTTTCCTATTCGTATGTTCTATTTATCCACTTTAATTTTTATAATTCTCCCTCCACTCTTTCAATATTAAATATAGGCATGTTGTTTCCACCAGTTTTCTTTCTTAATTTAGTTAGATTGAGTCTCTTAAATACCTAACTTTCAAAATCACCATTTCGGCTTTGCCCCTTGTTTAAATGGGCTCTGTTGTTTTTGAATGTCTGACACTGGTTTCTTTCTTTGGACTTTAGGACTCGAAGCTGAAGCACATGGCCGAGCTTCAACTGTCTGTGGTAAGTGACTACGAGAGCAAACAGCAAATACTGGGCCAGATTCAGCAATGGGAAGAGAACCTCGAACGTCTACATTGCGAACAGTTCCGCCTCCGTTGTTACATGGCCTCTTTGCAAATTGGAGAGCTTCCAAATCCAAAGGTAAATAAATACACTTTTGTAATAATCTGAATTTGCCTTAATTTGTGGTTAGGTTAAAAGAAATAATTCGTTGATTCCATTTACTTTAATTCTAGTGAATGTGACTAATTTTCCAAACCTAGCACTAAATACTCGTATTCGACAGGATTTCCGGGTATAATTGAAATTCCTCAATTTTCAAAATTTGATATTAATGTTTTGTGTCTGAATTCAATAGTTAATTGAATCCTCTAACTCACTTTTGTGAACCTGCTTCCTTCTATCAAATTCAGTCACTTGAATTTTAGAACTTTATCATTTCAGTTTTTTTTTAAAGTGCTTCTATTTCAAATACTTCACGAATTATTAAAATTTTAAAATTCTGCCTCGGAAGTAGATAAGAATGTTCAATTCTGGATAATAAATTTGAGTTGGGATAAGTTTATTTGTAAAATAGTGTGGGATAATTAAATGAAGAAGGCTGTTGCTGTTGCAGTAGAGTAATTTTATGGTAACCTACTTTGTACAAAGTCATTACAATAATAATAAAAAATAAATTTTAGATGATGTCAAACGATCTCAATATTGGGTTTGTTATTCTTGACTTGGTAAAATTGGCTGATAAATCTTCCAATTCTGTTGTTCTTCCTCCGCTTGTAGCGCCCACTCCCAGTTGTGCTGAAAAATATAGAGTTTGCTTCGAAATGTCAAAACTAAATTGCAATCTGACATAACTGTAAATTCTTTTGCCAAATCAAGTTTTAACTTCGGATTTGGATTCCTGTTATATTCCTGATAGAGTGAGCAAATTGGAATAAGAAGAGTAAGTCGGTAAGGAAGAATTTCAGTTAAATTGGGTCAGTTAAGGATCAGATACCTAACCTAACCTAACCTAACCCAAAGGTTTAGGTAAGGATTTTCTATCGTCAAAACTTAGATGAAGGATGGTAAAATGACTACATTGTAAGCGAAACATGTTGAATTAATCCATCCAACCGAACCATTCTTTCATCCAGCGGACCTCTCCCCGACGCCGGAGCTTGCTTCCTGTTCATTACCTTTTTTCTTTATTCTATTTTTATTGATGGTTTTTTATTTGTTTTTTTTTTAGCATTTTCTTTCAAATATGCCTAATTTTAGGCAATGTTGAATACGGCGACTAATGCCCAAGTAGGCAGTCGCCAGATGAGCTCTTAAAAAAAAAGTTTAACCTTTTTCCTTTCCATAATATAAACATTAAGTTCGTTATTTTTGACATGAGTATATTTAGGTTTGTTATTTTTTAGCATCTTAAAGTTTCGCTATATTTGACACAATTCGAACTTTTGCATGGCCTTCTTTAAGGTCATGGGCTTTCACAGAGAGAATATCAACCAATTAGGGATATGTTTGAGAGGAAAGAGGTGCCTATACAACGGATGCTTGAAAGCATTAAAGGGTGAGGAAGATTATATATCAGAAGGCATATTATTCCACATTCTAGAAGAAAATATCAAGAAAGCACGATCTTCCATGAAACCAAATCCACCACATGGAGCAGAAAAGGGGCAGATCCTAAGCGTAGGGTTCTAGAGACCTTTTTTTTCTTTTTCTTTTTTTTAAGAGCTCATCTGACGACTGCCTACTTGGGCATTAGTCGCCGTATTCAACATTGCATAAATTAGGCATATTTAAAAGAAGATGCTAAAAAAAAACAAATAAAAAAAAACATCAATAAAAATAAAACAAAGAAAAAAGGTAATAAGCAGGAGGCAAGCTCCGGCGTCGGGGAGAGGTCCCTTCCCCCCGTCCTGGCGCAAAAACATGCGACCTACTAAAATAAGAAAAAACAACAACTATTTAAATAAAGGGGAGAAGGTCGGCCTCCTCCCAAAATTCTAGAGACCAATGATGAGTTTAATGCTGAAGACACGTATGAGGGCGCTGCGATCTTATATGCAACGATTACTTTGAAGATGATTTTAGATTAAATTGGCGAGTGGTGTATATCAAGAAGGAGGGGGGATTGCACGAGGAAAACTACGGTCTGCAAAGTTTTGAACTACTTGGAGTTGTTGATGAGTGGTAGCTTGAGATCCAGCAAGAGGGGATTTACAATAATCACGGTTGAAAGTAACGCAAAGGGGAATTACAAATTGGAGTCTATCGTAGTCAAATTTGGAGCGGATGCGGCTAAGGTTACGGAGAAAACGGAGAGAGGATTCGCATAAGCGAACCAAAATTCGAGACTGGCGGAACACCAAAATGCACCTTCTTGGACCAAGATATATCACTGCTGATATGAATAGACTGAGTCAAAGATAATAAATAAGAGTAGAGCCAGATAATAGCGGTATCAACGAAGCGATCGCAAAGTACTAGGATAGAAGGGTAGCCAAGATCAGCTGCACAGCGAAGGTGGTCAATTAAATGTGAGAGAGCTGATTAAGGGTTGTGTCCAATTTTGATGCGAGGCTAGAAATGCCATCAAGAAAAGAATTATCCAAATCTTCTGTATTATTAATTTACTGCTTTTTACATCTGGAGTTAAATAATAAATAATCCTGATTTTTCTAAATAAAATGGCTCATTTGGAGTATTTTATGCCTCCAGCAGCAACATAAGAGGATTGAGCAGAGACATCCATTGCTTGCCTCTGCACTCATTAGCTGCTAGCGATTGTGTTATTTTCCCTCTTTTTATCGACTAAAGACACATTTTTGAAACTGTATAGAACGATTGAATAAGAATTCATTAGTGCCTTTACGTGTTTCTCGTCTTTTGCTGCCGTGAAAGCGTTAAAATGAAGCGACTAATTCGGACATCCTGTCCAACCCACCGACCTTTCAATGATCTGAAGATTCGCTATACAGCAAAAGATTGATCGAAAGCTAATCTGTAATAGATTAGCTTTCGATCAATCTTTTTGAATAGCTATATCACTTTTGTTATAAGCTACATCACTTTTGCAAGCAATAATACCATACATTTAAGCTATTTCTATAGACCTGTGTACTGAGAATTAAACCAAGTTAAAACAGCTATTTTAACATCATCAACAGAAAAAAAACAATTGTCCTTCATGTTTTTTCTAAGTTTAGGAATGGAAAAAAAGCCTGATAGGGGTCGGTCTGATATATATATAATGGAGTAATCAATTCCCAATGGAATTCTCGCAAAGTTGATTTTGTCAAAAAATCGGAAAGAGAGGTCGCGTTGTCGAGATGAAAGAAGACTTTTCTGTGAAATTTTCCCGAGCATTTCTCCGCTATCACTTTGTGAAGTTTTCTCAAAACTTTTTTATCATGGGTATTATTGGTAGTTATTCGCCTTTCGAGAAAGTCAACAAGTATCAAACCTTCTGCATCCCACACCTTCTGATCGTTATGACTTTGCTTTAATTGGTTTTGTTCCCCTTCTTGGCAACCAGTGTTTAGAGTGCTCTTTGTCTCTCTATCATATAGGTAAATCCATGTCTCATCCTCGATTACAGTTCTTTGCCCAAAATTCTCGAGTTCTTCACCCTACGCGTAACAATTTTGGCACACCTTGAGCAGAAATCTTACTGAGCTTCAGTATTTCAGTCAAGATTGAATAAACTTAACCTGCCGATATTTTAAATGTATCTCTTATCATTTTCACTGTTAATTGACGGTCTTCTTCAAATAGTGCCCACACACGATGTTTTCTTCCCTTACCGATGTTGAGGGTCTGCCAGTGGGAATGTCGTCTTCAAACTCCTGTCTCCATAATTTTTTAGTAGTGCATCAATAATCTCACTCTTCCACCAATTAACTTGACCATAAATTTAATGTTTATCCTTGCTTTAACTTTGCTGGCATTCTTGGTATCACTGCGGGGTACAAATTCAAAGTGCTACCATGTCATTCAAAGTTAAGCAAAGTCATTTCTGTATACGTGACTCTCTTGCACATAGAAGTTTAAATCTGTGTAATTATGATTTTGTGTGTATCGTTTTCTACAAAACTTTTGAAGACCTAGTATATGTATATGTAAAGAAAGAGATGACTGTGAGGTCTCAGTATTTGACGTTGTTTTACCAAATTCTATAGAGAATTTGGCTATTTTTTTATCTTGTGCTTGAAAAAAAACTTCGCCAGCGATCAAACTAGTAGATTGGAATTCACCCTCTTGAAACGCAGGTTAAATAGAAGAAACATACAATAGCATTTAATAATTAAAATAATACTCAACACCTAAACAATTATCAGATCAGTCAACCCAGGGAAACTTTCAGACTTAGCTCTATATGGTTCCGGAACTCAACAGATAAAGCACAGTGAACTGATTTAGATCCCAAATGACAACTTTTTTTCTATGAACGAGAGAGTTAAAGAGGGTTGAATAGTGGCTAAGGATTTCCTTATATAGACAAAGTGGCTGGGAAGCGCCTATCTTTCTCAAACGTCCAATTTAAATGGGCAGAGTTTCTGAATACATTTGTGAAAGTAAGAGGCGTGTGTTTGTTTGTTCGTCCCGGGTCTTAATGGGAGGAAATCAATTCTACGTGGCTTCCTGTTAGATTGATCTGCGGGCATAAGGCAATCTGGCAATTTGGCCTGATTGTCTGGATGCTGTCCCTGGTGTTTGACATGTTGTTGGAGGTAGTCCCATAGATTTTCGATGGAGTTAATCCAGATTTGCGATTGTCTCTGAATGTTCATCATGCAAGTAATTCAAAGTTCTAACCCGGTGAACGCGGGACTTTTTATCCTGGAAGGCAGGGATTAAAATGTTACGTTCAGCGTTAAGATGAATGGTAAACGGCAAAACCTAGTCGTCTAGCAGCTCGATGTTGGCATACTGATGCAAATTATTTTTCACCTCAACCAAAGGACCTATTTCTGTCTAATTAAAACACTCCAGCAACATCCCAGAGCTTCTTCAGCTTGAACTGCACCTTGCACTGTTTTTCCTTGAAGGGTCCATGAGATCTACCATGAACACGTTGCCGTGCATTGTTCACAGACAGGCAGAAACGTGATTCGTCTGGCTAGATAATGCGTTTCCAGTCCTTTACAGTACATTGTTTGTCTGCTCGCCCAATGAAGCTGGGTAACTTTGTGGGAAAAACCTGAGAAAATGCCTATTGCCACCACTCTACTCTATATGATCATGCTATTCAGTCTCTTAGGGAGTGTTCTTTCAGTAATGGGTGCCGAAGGACCAGCCATGACGTCTTGCAGCAACTCCCGCCTTGAAGCAAAACGACTATCAGACATAAGTCGTGTAACACTCCGGCGGTCATAGTCCGTCAGTATCCTCTTTCGGGCACAATTCTGGCTAGAATTTCCTGTAAACCAGTATTTTTGTCATTGCATGTAAACAGGTATTGCCCGCACACATAGATACATCTGCGAATTCCACTATATCCAGCACCAGATGGACTTTAGTGCCCCCAAATCAACCACTACTTTATGCCATTAGCTTAAATCTGTTTTGCGACTCATTTTACACACAGGCTATAATACAGGCACTGAATTGTACCACCATGGCGAAATCTATGAATCTCGTCACATTTCCCAGGTAGTAATCTCCAGAGTCTGCTCATTCGATGCTAACTATCGTCTCCTTTATTTTAAACTATTTTAAACCATCGTTAGGCTGGCAAAAAATATCTATTCCGCAAGGGATTTAGCCACCAATACATCTGGAAACATATAATTTATTTAATACATAAGTTCAAAACCTCAAATGTTTAATTTGCCATAGTTTCGAAAGATGTTTTGTTCAATGATGCCAAATTTCCAACATTGAGTTATTACATTTATAGCATACAACTACACCCTTCTAAAATTCGACCAATTCCAGTAAAAAAAACAAATTAAAGTAGAATCTTAATCACCAAATCTAAATCAATACCTCGAGAGTCAAATTGGGAGCGGATACGGCTAAGATTATTGAAAAAACGGAGAGAAGATTCGCATAAGCGAACCAAATTCCGAGACTGGCGGAACACCAAAATGCACTCGCTTGATTAGAACTTCGCTGGACAGGCCCAGGTTTAATTTTTTGGGGGAGAGGGTGTTTATTTAGACTGTCTTAAATAAATAAATCATTCAATCAATAACAATCAATCAAGTTTATCTGGCGTCTGATGGAATGCTTAAGGCCTTGACGAACTCTACCAATCTCTTTTTTACCCATGTCTCTTTTGGTCTCTGATTCATTCACGCGATTTAACAAAACTCTTCAGTTTTCTTTCTTACATAAATATTATAGACGAGAGTTAGTATCCCTCCTTTCAAACACTCCAATTTCTACCATAAACCTCCTTTACACAGGGTTGCCCATAAGTCGCGTTACCATTTAACACTTGAAATAACTTATATTTTTTATTAAACAGTGCCCTTTGTCCTATTATTAATAGCCAATTTCTTTTAACTAAATGGTTTTATGTAGGTATATTTTTTACTAAAGGATTATGGTAAGATTAGGTTAGGTTGAATTATTGGTGTTTTGTGGAATAAATATATTTTTTAGTTTTTGTTATTAATAACTTAACCTATTCTACCTTACTTAACCTAACTTAAACAAATCCTTTAGTGAAAAAATAAGGCTAAAAATACTTTAGTAAAAAAATTCTACATAAAAAAATCTTTTAGTAAAATATATTGGCTGTCTATAATATGAAAGTTAAAAAAAAATGCCTGTCGATAAAAACAAAGTAATAATATTATTACTTAAAAATTGAAGAACCTTTTTTTACCTTACCTACATATTTATTAAATATTTTTATTTAAAAACAGAATAACCTTTTTATAAATTAATAAAATGAAGTTGTTATGGATTTTTCATATGGCAGCGCTGCTTTTAGGCTCCTCCTATATTAGAATTAATCACCTATAGTCAAAAGTTTGGGTGTTTTTCATTTTCTTTCCATTTATTTTAACAAGAGAAGCGTTGATTAGAATCTTAGGCCTTAAGTAATCAAATTTAGGACCAATCCAATTCCTTGCGACGAATTCCTAACATTTTTCGACCATTAATTTAGTGACCTTGGGAGTTTAGTAACTTTAGAAAGAGTAGAAAAATACATATATTTAGATTCAGCAATGAAGCGCGATTTGTCAATAAAACCTTTTTATTCTACTGCAGGGTTTATTGACTCACGTTTCCCGAACGACAAAAACAACTCTGAATCGTTTGGGAGTTTTCACTGTCAGCTCCTTCCACGCTTACATTTGCGCCCGAAGCCCGTCTTTGCTCAACAATCTTCTAGCTGGCAAGGGAGCCACTAAACGCAGGTTGGTAACTTATAATCTAAATTCGTCCTCATCGAAAACGTTTCAGATTTTAGGGAAATTTAACCTTTCAGATTAAATGGGTATTTAGCGTATCAAGTTTAAGGGGTATTTAACGTTTCAGATTTGAGGGTACTTAACGTTTCGGATTTAACAAGTGTAAAACGTATCAAATTTATGGGGTATTTAGCGTTTCAGATTTAAGGGGTATTTAACGTTTCAGATTTAATCAGTATTTAACGTTTCAGATTTAAGGGGTAGTTAATGTTTCAGATTTAAGGGGTATTTAAAGTTTCAGATTTAAGGTTCATTTGTAGTTTCAGATTTAAGGTGGATTTAAAGTTTCAGATAACAGGTTATTTAACGTTTCATACTGAAGGGGTATTTAAAGTTTCAGATTTACGATGTATTTAACACGTGAATTGAGAGAACTTTTCTGATTCCATTAGTAAGTGAAGGCAAAGATATCGATGAGACATTTTGAATTCTAAGACCAGGGACTTCCATTCCCTGTCTGTCTCTGAGGGACGCCCTAAGGTTACCAGGTCTCAATAAACCCGACAAGAGGATGTCAGATGTAGCATGACCAACAAAGCTGCAGCTGACATCTGGAAGTTTGCGTAACAACCCATCCCCAAAGACAACATTTGGGTGTCTCCCCAGCTTCAATTGCCGCAGGAGGATTTGCATCTATATTTCTTTCACTCTATATCTTCAAAATTTTCATTTCCTTCATCACGTGATCTTATGATAGTAGTCATACCTTTGAAAATTAAGTTAGGTTAGCAAAGATAAACCATAGCTAAGATTGATAGCAAAGATAAGCCTTCGACAAACAGCCAGAGTGAGGAGGTAAGCGTAAATGATGAAAAACTCTGACTTAAACTAACCTAACTTAGCCTAACATAATATAATCTAAACTAACCTAACTTAACCTAACCTAACCTAAACCAAACCTAACCTAATTTAACCTAACCTAAACTAACCTAAACCAAACCTAACCTAACCTAATCTAAATCTAACCTAACCTAAAACTAACCAAACCCCAGGTAGTAAGCTGTTTTATTTTCTTAATTCACAGGTAAATCTTTACTTTGACAGTTCATATATGGCTTATCTTTGTTGGTTTATCTTTGAAATTGCTATCATTACTAGCACAATTTAAAGATGACTTATCTTTACTAGTCATCACAAAGATGTTTATCCTTGATTCCAGATATCCTTACAAATTTATGCATGAGATGTACTCGTTGGCTTCGCTTTCAATTTAAATACTCAATGATTTTTGTTTTCACTACTGTAAAACAAGTCCTTCTACCTTTCTTGAGCTTTAGGTGCTTGGATTCTCGATGACTTTTATGTATTTAATTTTTAGACTGCACGAAAATTACTCTCGATGAAACAAGTTCAACAGACCTAAGTCGCGTGCTCTCAATTCATCTAAATTATGACCTTACGACCTTCAAAACTGTCAATAATTCCCGTAATATCCTTGAGGGGACCTTGACAATTATATCATTCGAAAGAGAGTGTAAAACAACATACGTGTTTTAATTTTCGTTAAAATCGGCAGAATAGTAATTAAAATGTTTACCATCCGACATAGAAACTTATAGAGTCGCGTGAACGCTCCAAGATCTTCATTTTATGGAAATTTCATTTTGATTGTCATTTAGGAACATGTAAAGGCCCTACCAAGAATGAGAGAGATGTCGAAATTCTGACGTTCGCTCAATGAAAAGTAAATTATTTAATTTTTATCGTCAGTCCAATTTAAAAGAAAGACTTAACCTGTGAAGTATTTTGGGAGGACTCCATCTGTGTATGGACTCAGCGTTGAAAAGGACTTGGAAGTTTAAGTTAAATCGAGTTGGAAAGGAATGTGAGATGAACTTTGCTGGCGGCTAACTCATTTTACTTATATATCCTTCAAATGATATGAAAGGAGGAATAGGACTGCATTGTTGAGGTTGCACACCCTATGGTTAAATTAACTAAAATATTTTTTTTAGTCAAATGTTGTTTTATATCTTCCACACATTTTCACTTCTATCATTTTTCTCCGATTTCTTTACGAGGTACTCTTTTAGGTGCGCTCTATAGGCAAATTCACCTTTTTGTGTACGGTCTACAACAGAACCAAACCTAAGGAAACCTAACCAGGGTTGGGTTCTGTTTTGGCTTACAAACAAATATAATAATTTAAATGTTTGTTACACTTAGTACCTTACTCTTTATACCCAACCACTTTTTACCTTCAAAAGTGTTTTTGCAGTGTTCACAAGCAAAATGAGGTGGACAAGGTTGTCTTGTCCCAAACTGGCATAGCATAGTATGCTTTGTAAGCTTCACACTTTCCCATAAATTCTGTCACACTGAACTGTTTTGCTCTTGTTTTTAATGAACTGTCCACAGATATAACAGAATGTACTTGAAGAATGATTGCGGCCTCTTTATTTCATTTCCCTTCAGATGTGTTCAGTATGGTTAGCTAGAACTTAAATGATAACATCTGTAAATCTCTTTATAAATATTTCAGAAATAATATTCCAAAACGTTCTCCAAGTTTCCAAAGGGTGCTCTGGCAAGTTCTGAAACATTCTTGAAACTTCATAAAATTCTATTAAATTCTAGAATTTTCTCACTAAATCTAGAATTTTTTAGAATGTTTCCCTAAAATACATATTATTCTGCAACATTTCAAAGCTTTTTTAAAAATAAGATATACAATTTTCTACCATACTTTAAAAAAAATTCTCCCTACAGCCTTATTTATATATTCTCAATTTATTTTCGAAATTAATAACACCTTAGTATTATTTTCCAAATGGGCAAATTTATAAATTCAGTGCTCTACCTACAAGAGAAAAGTTGGGGACCCAAGTAGACTTTTTGGTCATTTACTTTAGTTAAGAACAACTGGGGAAAAAAATATTTTTAACAACCAACAAGAAAAACTGAAATTCTGTTACATAGTGTTTCGTTTTTGTTATATGTTACTATCCTTTGTAAACAGAACTCAAAACCAAAGTGTTTTCAGCTGAGGAAAGCGAACTTTAAACCCTTCTAAATTATGGTAACAAATTACTGCTGCAATATTTCTTTTCTCACTAATGAAATTTTTCGAAACATCGCGCCTACTTTAAAGAAATACACTTAACATATCTTTTTAAGTCTGATGTGATATCATACCAACCAAAGTCCGCCCAATGGAGTTGTTCCATTCTATCAAATCTTCCACACTTTCCTATTTCATTATTTTTACCCATCCTCTTTCTCCTCTCTACATTCACCGGCTCCCGCCGACACTTTGACTCTTCGTTGAGGGGGAAGGAGTTTGATAAAGGGTCGACCGAGGGTCACTGTCTACTCCTCCCTCTCGCACTAGGGAGAGGGGAAGGATGGGTCTAAGCCGGTGATGAATCTTTCTATCCAAGTATCCAAAAATAAATCCATCCATTTCAATTGATTAACTGCAGGAATGAAAACAACTCGAACCTTTTACGAGCAGCTAAATTTAATTTTTGAAAGTTAAATACTCAAACCTTCATAATTTGACGTAGGTGGCTCTTAGAGTTAAGAAATTGAGCCACTCCTGCGATATAACAAAAGAAGGGATATTTTCCCCAATTGGAATACATCCCACCAAATAAATGTTAGTTAGCAACGCACTTCCCTTTATCAACCCTCAATTATCTATTCAGCAAGAACACTTCTATCGTTCCTCACCTAGAACACAAACAATTTCAGTACAAACAAAGAGAATCTAGAGCATATACTATAAAGTCACCTCTTTTATACACCTTAACCCGAAATCTCAAATGTCCTGCCTATTTCAATTGAATAAAATATTTTAGACATATGTAATATATAAATGGATGATTATATGTGTATGTACCTACCTGAATATCAGCATTTATACAGATTATGTTGCGTATATATTTGTATGTATGGTCGTATCCTGTAATTTATCAGGCCAAAATGTTAGGATCAATTTACAAGGTTGTCTGACTAACTGCGAACTTCCATTGTAAATATGTGTATTTGTATTTTTGGTTCTATTTATATATATTGTTATAAATATTTGCACGTATATATATATATATATATATATATATATATATATATATATATATATATGAACAATTGTTAAATCCAATGACAGATTCCGAATATGTAAATAAGCCACTGTGGAGGAGCGTAGTATTTATTATCTCGAGACCAGTTTCGGCATGGTGTTCGACTGAGGCCGGCATGACAAACTCCATGCCGAAACTGGTCTCGAGATAATAAATACTACGCTCCTCCACAGTGGTTTTATTTACATATATATATATATAAATATATATATATATATATATATATAATAAATGCCTGCATCTATGTTTACAAATTGGCTTTCACACCACCAAATAGAAGACTTAGTTTAAAACCATAAATACCCTCAGATTATGTGACTTCTAAACCCCCCCCATATTATTCTCGCTTTATTTTAGTTCCTTCTCATTCAAGCGTCTCATATTGTAATTCGACTTATTCATGATAATAAATCTTGAAAGTATTTCACAGATTGAAAAAAAAAACGTATATTTCCAGTGTTCTTTCTTTTTTCTGAGTAAATCCCCAGGTTTATGGAGCTGCCTTCCAAAGTTTGACGACTTGGACTAAGTCCAACATTCATTCAAGCCCATATAACATTAAGTTTCATTAAGTGAAAGAAAAACTAAATACAGAATGTAAATAATATTGGAATCACCAAGATGTGAAAGGAAAAAGAATGATACAATTTACTCATAGTCACATGATTTTTCATAAGGGTTGAAACAACACACATCCTAGTTGTATAGGATTCTGTAAACACATCACCTTTTCTAAGGTAGAGTAGAGAAATTATTGATAGATAGGTATTCCCTACAAGTAATCCAAACTAATTCTCCTACATCTCCCTCACCTGAAAATTTTGAAGAATTCTTTGCAGTGCTCATGATTTCAAATATCCAAGAAAACCATTATTAGTGCTGAACATTAATTAGGTGGAACTTCAAAGCAAAGCTTGGAAAACAACAACACAGTATTCGACTGGTAGAAAGATTGGTAGGACTAAAGAGAAAAAGCAGAAGAAGATGGGCATGGGTGGGTCCAATGAAGCAAAAGAGTAAATCTGCTACATACTTTTCAAAAGGAAATATTTCATTGAGGACATATGAATTCTCAGCTCTTTAAACAACACTAGCAATCACAGATTAACAATGAACGAGATTAAAATATATAGATTTAAAACTAGAGAGTTCCAAGCTCATGTCAAAGATAACAAATTTGCTTAGCATGCAATATTAGAGCAATTAATAATCAAATGAAAGAATTATCATTAGAATACCCCAAAATATATATCAGAAGGTGTTTACTGTGAAAATTAAGTAGATAAAATCGAGATTAAATTTTCTGACACAAAACGCTAATGGTTATTGATATATAATAAATATACTAAACTTGACAAACTTAATAAGAAAAGACTCCGGGAAGATTATATGTAACATAAATAAATATCTAGTAAAAAATACTAGTGAAACAATAAATCACTAAAACAAAAGAAATAAAGTCAGTCGATCAGAACTTAGTATATCATAGCAATAAAAGACAAATAAAAAAAATAAAATCACAGAGAAAAACTTATTGAAACAATGAAAGAATCTTTTCATTTCAATGGACACAATACACCATATATCAGCTTTTCAATAAATGAAGAGCTATTTCCACCAGTAAAAAAGTAAATTGTTGGACCTAAGGGTATGAAAAATGGCAAAACACGCAGTAAAAATGCTGCACATAATCCTACTGATTCTCAACGAAATGCTAACCATTTTTTCATCATTAGGGAAAAAATAGACTACCAAGCATTTCCGGATGGAATCATTACTACTAATAATAAACAATTTTTTTTAATCGTATTCGTCATAAGGAAAATCTTGTACATGAATAAAAAACGAATACATACTAAGAAAGTGCAATGCTTTATTTTGGTGGGATGTGAGTTTTAGCGTAATCGTTCGGAAAGTGTCTCAGCCATTGTTGAAAAAGTGAGCTTCATTGTTTAATGGGATAGGCGATGTGCTACTACTCATGCAAAACAACGGTAGAATACATGCTGAAAGATGCATCAAGCAAAAGAATCTGGCATTAAATTTGGAGGTTTTGCAAAAGAGTGAAAATGATCCTTTTCCGTTCTTTAAACCTTTTGAACGGGAAAAAGTACTGATTATGAAGACGTTAACAATGAAATAAAGGTGTATTTTTTATTCACAGCCAAAAAGAATTGTAGGTTCAAACCATAACTTACCTATCAGTTGTGATTCTCAAATCAACAAGAGGCTCACCATTGATTCATTATTAAGGAAAAACTACGCTTACCAAACATATCTAGAAAGTATTACTTGGAATTAATATACCAATTTATTTTAAATAAAAAGATTTTTTACACCAAAAATGTTTAACAAATATTACATACAGCTATCTAATGAATTCAAAATGGCTTTCTATTCTGCTCTTATATCTTATTAAAAAAAAAAATTCAATTCAGTTAATAACGATAAATTTTTAAGATCACAACATAATAAAAGTGTTAATACGACCTACATTGACATACTTTCCTACTTACAGTCATGAATATGAGATTCCCTAAGCAGAAACTTTAAAAGAAAAGTGAGACAAACAACGCTCAATCTCCATTAAGCTGTTTACAGCTCTTCTTGAAGAGATTGTCAGGGTATGGATGTGTTCAAGTATAAATGTTAATAAAATTATCTGAACTTTTAAAAAAGAAAATACAGTTTAGAGCAGAAGTTTAAATGCATCTCACTGGTAGAGGTTTTTAAATTATATATATATATTTTTTTAATCCTGCTGTTATATAAAATATTACACATTTAGTTCAAGATTAATACAGACATCCAATCTGAAGTTTTAAGGGCCCCGAAATACGAAATTAAACAGTGAACAAATGCTTACGTACATACATACATTCATATTTAAGAAATAATAGCTATTATAATTAATATTTTACAGCTGCCAAACATAGTTTCATATTCACTTGCACCATCATTCAACGGAACTTTGCTCCATTCATCCTTACGGTACATTCACAACTACTGATTATTCTTTGGGATTCTTTTTTGTTTGGGCGCTATTTTTATTCCTTTCCCATATTTATAAATGGTCAGGTCTGACTTTTGAGATAACCAATAAAACATTAATTTTGTAATTTTTACATTTTCATATTTCTTCACTAGAAAGGAAGGATGTTAGGACCGTCAACCTGGGGCAAAAAAGAATGCCTTCAGTTTCCATGTGATGGTAGAAGGTTTTCTTTAAAAATAACCAAATATTCTTCTTTACTTATTATTCCACTGATTATAACAAGTGTTCCCATGCCATTGCCACCAAAGCAACCTTGCTCTATAGTTGGTGTCGGTGTGGGGTTATTCGGATGAAGCGCTTCACCAGTTTTCCGCCACACATGTCTTCTGCAATCATGGGGTCCGTGGAAGAGCATATTAGATGCAGCATCGACAATCATCCTGCAGCTACCATATGTATAATTGCAAATCACAGACCTAACGTCTGCTGGTGGGTCTGCTGTCATATATTTTCCACACATTTTCTCTTTCCCCAACTTCACTATTTTCATAAAACATCTCTCCTTACAAACTTCTGGGGGGAAATTCTCTCGTTAGTTTCGGGATCTTAATTTTATGTAATAATAAAATAAATATCTAGCATTATAGTTAAATAGTTCTACCTTCGTGACGTCACTCAATAATACTTTCTTCCAAAAAGTTTTATCAAGGAGAAAATACTCCTTTGCAAATGTAAACCTTTCAGCAACGTGAGTTTTTACGAATATCTGGTTTATTTCTAGTTCAGTAGTCATATAAATTGCTTCAATAGCCACTTTGAAACAGTAATCCCAGCTGCAGACGCACATTTAAATGATTGCTTCTAGGTCTTGTGTGGGTTAGCTTCAAAATTCCTTACAAAGTAATGAATATCACTTGGTGCTAATTTGTGCTTCCTTTCAATTTTAGATGCCTCTAGGGCTTAGTACATTAAAATATACATTTCTTTAGCGTAGTTTTCACCTTTGCAGTGTCCCTACATTTGCGTATGATTATCCGAACTGATTCCCGTTAAATATTCACACTTCGATAAATCCCAATTGCTGTTTTCAGCCTTTCTTAATGCATTTAATTCCATAGCCTTATTAGATCTCCAGTACGTTCCTTGCTTTAGCCCATTTTGAGGAAAGTTGGCAAAATTGTATGCTAAAAATTGCCTGACGAACGTTTGCTTGAAGGTAAAGTTTAATTTAAATTTTATGTTTAAATACCACAGCTACAAGAGATTTAATATTAATCAATGTGTCATATATAGCACGGTAGCTATCCAATGTGTTAAGAAAGATCAAGAATTATCTCAAATAATCGATATAATAAGATATCTTTAATTCTATCTAAACAAAATGTTTGGATTAGCTTTGATTCAAATATTTGTAGACCTCATCTACACAGATTAGCATTGATTCGAATATTGTAGACCAGATATACACAGAATAGTATTTATTCGAATATTTGTTGACCTGGTATACACAGCTAAGCATTGATTCGAATATTTTTAAACCTATTATACACAAATTAGCATTGACTCGAATATTGTAGACCCGATATGCACAGAATAGTATTTATTCGAATATCTGTTAACTTAGTATACACAGCTTAGCATTTATTCGAATATTTTTTTAACCTCATATACACAAATTGGCATTGATTCAAATATTTGTAGACCTCATCTACACAGATTAGCATTGATTCAAATATTGTAGACCAGATATACACAGAATAGTATTCATTCGAATATTTGTTGACCTGGTATACACAGCTTAGCATCGATTCGAATATTTTTAAACCTCATATACACAAATAAGCATTGGTTCAAATATTGTAGACCCGATATGCACAGAATAGTATTTATTCAAATATCTGTTGACTTAATATACACAGATTAGCATTTATTCGAATATTTTTGAACCTCATATACACAAATTGGCATTGATTCGAATATTTGTAGACCTCATCTACACAGATTAGCATTGATTCGAATAGTTGTAGACATAATATTCACAGAGTATTTGTAATTCTAACATTGTATAGATAATTGTATAGCTAAAGCGGATAATAAAGAAAATCGACTTCTAGAATTTTAGGCCATAAAATCCTTCAAAATAAAGTAGAAGAACCGAACATTAAAATAATATCCTAAATTAATTTTGAGTAATGATGAAATGTTAGGAGAAAGTATGTATACATATAAGAAAATCACTTATGGATACAAACTCACACCCTATTTCGATTCAATCGGAATATTCTATTTATGGATATTCAATCGGAATATTCTATTAATATTAATAAGAACCTTTAACTCGTACCTGATTTTAACTCTTTCAATTTTTATCTTTTTCGCTTCCCTTTAAAACTTTAAAATTGGGTCAAATTTCAAACGTCAAAGACACCCGTAAAATTTATGATGTATTTCAGTGTTCATATTTTACTATAAATAACAAAATAGTGCGGTATAAACAGAGTTTCTAATTGGCCAAACCAATTAGAAATAGAATTAAACCGATTTTATAAAATGACAGCAATATTTTTAAGGAATCGAAATAAACACATTTATTATAATGGTCGTCTTGTCAAACACGAAATAAGAACAACTAAAAGAATTTATAAAATAGCACTAGCATCATCCTCATTGCATGAGCTAAACAGTTTTATAAACATACAAATAATCGTAAGTCAATTAAAAAGTGCACTGGTCCCCTTAAAAGTGCCGAAGGGGTCTTTATTTAGCACCTAAGATGATGAGGCTACACTATCAAATATTCACATAACCGAAAATGAACTTTTCTAATTGCGAAAATGAAAATCTTCAAAGGACCGCATCCGATTAGAATCTAGCCCATTTTAACATACAAAATTAGGAATTATCATTAGAATTAGAAAGAATAATTTTCAAAAAATCTATTACCGACGCAATAATTTCAAGGTAAATCAAAGCAGCAAATGTATCACCAATTTTCAAAAACGGCCTGTTAACTTTCATCCAATTCTCCAGACTCTAGTCGTTTTTAACATCTTGGAGTGCATTGTTAGAAATACCATCGTTGATCATTTGAAGGTAAATGGCTTAATAAATGATTCGCAGCACGGCTCTCGATGCGTACTCATGTTTAAATAATTTTTCGATTTTAAAAATGCTTTTAACACCGTTCCTCATATCTTTCCATTCTCTACATCTCTCATTTTATTGGTTCATGTAATATCCTCCTTAGTGTTTTTCCGGGTTGTGTTACCAATTTCCATTTCCTTGGGCCTTTAAATATATATATATATATATATATATATATATATATATATATATATATATATATATATATATATAACCAAATTTTACGAGGGAATCAATAATATAATATTTTAATAGTAAATTATCGCCATCTTTACAAGTGATGACAACTCCTCTGCGTTCATGAATTTTGTTCAAGTTAATGAGATAATTTCAAAACTATCAGATTCCTCCACCCGCCCCCCACCCCACTCACAATTTCTCTTCTTCAGTTTTTTCATCCACCTGTTGTGATGCTTGCTCCTAAACCCGAAAGAGTGGACATCTTTCTTCTCCATTTATTTTCTCTTTACATTTTTTGTCTTTTTTCTTATCCCGTTTACACGCCTTTCGTCGTTTTCGTCCAATACCTGTCTTGGGTTCTTTGAAAATATCTAGTGACCTTGAATCCCCTTGGCCTCCAATTCTTCTTTGAACGTTCTGTTTCCCTTGACCGATAAATTTAAATACAATCCATCCTTTACTATATATTACCTATATTTATAATCAATTACCCTTTTAGAAGTTATGACCATCTACTACCTCTATTTCTATTAATTAAATCACCTCTATACATAACTAAAATGATAACTTTGTGGGGTGGTCTTCTGCCCAATGTTGTATTTCATTTTTGGCCACCCCACCACCTATGACCTTTGACCTATGACATGTCATCAGGGCTCCACTGTTGTCCCGCAGTAACAGCGTGTCCTCCAGGAGATCTCTTCAACTTCACTCCCAGTCAGATCCAGAGAAGCAGTTTAGGGTCACTCTTCCTGACAATCAGGTACGTTCTCTAATGATCCAGATTTTGCTTGAATGGAAAATCACAGTTTGTGCTTCTAAATTAGTGATTAGCTTTGTTTTATCAATGATAGAGACAAAATAAGAAACAAAATTCCTTTTCAAGCAATATATAATTTCCTCAGAGAAGTAAATAAACAAATCAGGAAGAAAGAAATGCGAGACAACAAACTCGAGGGAATTATTTAATTAACGAAGCCTAAAATTTTCATTCAAATTACTCTGTTGACATTAACTATTCCAATCTCTTGAAAAGTGGTTCATAAGTTTAACTACATTTTGGCCTTAGCAAATATCATTCTGTAATCAGACCCATATGTATATATCCCGGCAACTTCATGGTTATTTTCGCAAATCCGCAATGACATACTTTGTTTGATCAAAGTCTAATCTTTCACAATTGTACTGTTCTAAAACATATTTTCAATTAATTGGGAAGTGAGTATAGATAATGTTACTAGGGTTTAGGAACTTACCGAGAAAGAAGTATATATATAAAATGTGAAATGGGTCTTTCTGCTGTGTATTTTAACTGTATTTATGGTGTCCTAATTATTTTTGAAGAGAATCTTCTTTGTAGCTGAAATTTTAAAAACAAAATCAGGTTTGTTTTAGTTCATGATCGAAAATTTATAGGTCGAAAAGTAATAAAATGACTAAGCCTCTGGTATGAGGTTCAGAAAATATACTGAAAGATATGAAAACGTTAATCAAAGTATATTGATTCTCTATAAATTTGGAATTTTAAAACGATTGTTATGGGATTTGTGGTCTCGTTTCTTTCCCTCTTAACTTCACTACACACAAACACTTCTTTAAGTAGGAAGGAATATCTTACTTTAAAATCTATAGCATTTAGTGACTACTCTTTGCAGAATTTAATCCAAAGACTTCTCATTTTGAATTCTCTTTAATATTTTTTTTTATTTTCCGCAAAATAAAAATGGACGTAATCTATGAAGCTTGTTTATCGATTTATTTTAAGGTGGATGGTCCATAAAAAATAATGAGTAAAATTACTAATTAACCTAAACGGCGTTAAATTAATTAAACTTTGGTAACTTTGGAAGATCTCTTTAATAAATCGTCTTATCGAATACTCGAATATACCAAAAAGGATATTGGTTTTTAGATACATTAATTAAATATAATTGATAAGTATTGCTCGTGAATGCTCGTTATTTATTGTTTCAATTTTAGTTTGTTAGAAAATCTTATAGGCAGAAATGCTTATATTAGATCATCAAAAATAGACTTCTTATGCAATGGAATATTCTTTTATTTTAATTAAACATTAATGAGGCAGTTATGAGATGCGGTTAAAAATGGTTTTCATCCTGAAACTGCATAGGCAGCATGGGGAACACTCCTCAACTCAAAGGCGTAGATGAAGAACGTCCTCCAGGCTTGTTCAATGCAGTATCAAGAAGGCAAATCATTTCTATTTTAACCGGAATGGAATATTCTTATACAATTTTTTTCAGCTTGTAAGCATCAGTATAAAGGAAGCTATGACCGTCGAAGAGTTTCTGGTGTCTGCCTGCGGAAGGAAAGCTCTAAATCCGATGGAGCATTTCGTTCGCGTGAAGAAGAGGAAAGAACTCGAAGAAACTAACTATTTTGTCCCACACCGAGCGGATTTGATCGAAAATTATGTAAGATAAACAGGTTTCACAATAAATAAACATTGTATTATTAAGAGGAGGGGACGGGTTACGATCTACTCCAGTCGAAATATCTTTCACAGTTTTAGTTAGCCAAGTTAAACAACACCGAATGTGGTTAGTCGAAAGATTGAGCCCTAATCCGTATGAACTGTTTAATGGTTGCCATATACTGTAGCAACTTGTGGTTCGGGTCCACGTAGAATTATAGGTCCGTACGAGAGCGGGCTTTAAAAGAAGTGCATATTAATGATAAAAGTCATAACAAAAACAAAGCATCATACGGGAAAATTCTGAGAATGTAATTTTGTTAGTTCTTCAATTTCTGCGTTCCTTAAAATATATCAGTCTAATGTTTATTTAAAATTTCCTCTCTATTTCTGTGCCTACTTCTGTCTTCTATTATTTATAAGTGTGGAGACTAGATCCCTATCTGGCTTTCATTATCTTTGCTTATCATATTTTTTAAGACATGTATCTATGTTATTTTTTTGTAACATCTAGCAGCTAACTATTCCATCTAGCACAGTATAATTCTAACATCTAGTAGTTTAACCTCTGACATCTAGCACTTTCTAACTATCTAGCACCTCCTTACACTAACATCTACCATATTCTAACTAAATGTTACCGCACCTACTGGAGAGCTCCGTGTGGACTCTAGATCCCTATCTGGCTTTCATTATCTTTGCTTATCATATTTTTAAGACATGTATCTATGTTATTTTTTTGTAACATCTAGCAGCTAAATATTCCATCTAGCACAGTATAATTCTAACATCTAGTAGTTTAAACCTCTGACATCTAGCACTTTCTAATATTTAGCACCACCTTACACTAAAATCTAGCATATTCTAACTAAATGTTCCCGCACCAACTATCGTCAAAATCTAGCATAATCTAACATTAACATCTAGGCGCTTCTAATTCTACCATACACCACCGACTAAGCGCCAAAAGATATAATAGTGCCGTGGGCCTTAAAGGGGTATTGTTCGTAGCATGGGCAGCCGTACTGCAACTGGCATTTGTAAAATATCGTGCCCTCCCTGCCCAAACGCTCAAAGGTTAATCTGCTTTAAGTGTAGATGTTCGAGAGATTCTGGAGAGCTCCGTACGTTCACTCGTTGGTTTTCGATCCTTAGTTTTAAATAATAATAGTAGTAATAATAATATCCGTTGATACCACTGTCTATCACCTCATTTCACAACATGTGTGGAAGCAGAATTTCTTCTTGGTATCCCAATGCCAATGTTTTTCTACTTAAAGTAGACCTTGGCTCTGATATGCAGGATAAATGACGACATATGTACAACATGATGCCAGTTTTATTTTTTATGCACCGCGGGTTATCTTACTTGGTCAAAACACAGGTCAAATCTCTTATTTGGTCAAGTCACTCCATTGGTCAAATCACTTCATTGGTTGTCATTATATTGGTCAAATCCCTCCTTTATCAAATCAATTCCTTGGTGAAATCACTGCATTCGTCAAATCACTTCTTTGGTCAATTCAATTCATTGGTCAAATCACATCATTAGTCAAATCACTATATTAGTCAAATCCCCCGATTTATCAAATCACTTTATTAGTCTAATCACTCATTGGTCAAATGACTTCTTTGGTCGAATAACTTCATTAGTCAATTCACTTCATTGGTCAAGTCACTACATTTGTCAAATCACTACAGGGCCCTCATCAATACGTTCTCATTGGTTAAATCATTTTTATCGTTTGATATACTTTCGTGGAACCTTGCATTCGACACGTCTATATACCATACAAGAATCTCCTGAATTTTCTTTTAAACTAATTTCATCCTGTTTTCAGCTCGCAACTCACGAAGTGGTTGAAATTTGTGCCAAAATCCTGTACCAAGTGGAATTATCTCGATGTTCCTTGGACCACATGTGGGGATTCAGCGTAGAAGCAGAACTGATCGAGAACTCCGAGAGACAGGACGAGCTCTGCTGTTATATATCGAGGGTTGAGGATCGTTCTACTGCCATGCAAAATGGTGAGTTTGATTGCACAGTCAACTAGTTAACAAAACAAAGCTGCTCTATAAAACTGAGGGTTGAAAAATGAAAAAAATGTGAGTCAACTTTGCTGGTTCTTTGACATTTCTAGGAGTTGATTTATACCATACTGTTTAGTTCAGGATTGTTTATTTAATTCAGTTAGGCCAAACTTAGTTTTAAAAAGTGGATAATAGATATAGGATGGACCAGGTAGTTGAGAACAAATTATAATTTGAACAAAAACAATGATATTAAATAAAAGCAAAAATATTATATACATAGAAATTGTCAAGAATGTCTTCACATACGTATATTAAAAGAATCTATTAATAAAATCGACTTCAACCTTTATGGCGACCTCGTGTTGGTTGTCCTACATGTTAACCATGACGTTTTCGGTAGAAACCTTTAACGAGTCTTTGATATCGCCGGGTCATTATTTGGTCTCTCGCTCTAAACGATGCTCCAGATGTGATAGTACGTAGGTCCAAATCTAAAGAGTTATGAGGTCAAATGTTAGGGATTACGTGATCGTGAACATTCTCGGCCACCTAGTCATGAAGCATGTTGGCTGTTTAGGGAGGACTAGAGTCCTACTCGAAGACTTAGTGCATTTCCAGGGCCATCAACGACTTGATGAGGTCTTCGGTGATGTTTTGGACCGGCTTGACGAACTCGGCCGTTATGACGACGTATAGCTACTGAAAATGATTGTTTCTTGTGCCTATGATAACACATCCACCCTAGAAACCAATATCTAATTTCTCACCTTGAACACGAAGAATCTTGCCAGTTTCAAGAAGGTGGCAATCTCAGAGTCACCATATTTGGCTAAGTTGGCGAGGGCGGCGTACCGTTCATTTTCTCAGATCAGAAGCTGCCATGTTTGAGCTAAAATAGAGAGATAATAAAACTTGGGTGATTTGTGACTTCTTAAAGATATATTCTCAAGTACGTGGCTCTGAAAAGGTTGAGGTATTTATAACTTTCTCAATTTATGTTCTCATATACTTACAAATCAAATCATAAAATGGATTATTTCTTTTAAAATTCCTTAAAGCATACAAATGGATCAATACATAGGGCTAGTCCAACACGTTCAAAACTGGTTCCTAGTATTGTTCGTGGTAGGCTGGTAAATATAAATTTTCTCTCTTTTTATTGGACTATGCGTGAAGGTTAATTCCAAATCTTTTTAATTAGGATAAAATTTTAAAAGGTTAATAGCAACTATACTGAGGAAGCTAAACAAAATAGCAGATATCTGATGTGCCTTAGTCCTCTTCTTCTACTGCAACTTCTTGTCTGCCGCTTCGATCTCCTCCACTCGACTGTCATTTCTCCCTTCAATCTTTCTCGCACCTTGTGAACAAGTGTTGGTAAAAATTTATTAAAGCTTACATGATTTTATAAACGTTAAATAGGTATAATTACCGAAATATTAAAATAGAATTCAATGATTTCGTCTCTATACTTTCAATTTAGGTTAACTCTTAAATTCCAAGATCGAAACTAATTATTTCACTATTGAACATTGTAGAAGCATATTTTTTCCTCCAAGGTAAAATGTAATTTTACTTTATTAGCCAAAGTAGTTTCATGGTTTGGAAATTGAACAAATTATTATGTTACATATTTAAAATCACACCAATTATACAATAGTCAAGTAATTTGATTGTGTGATTGCCTTTTAAGGTAATTTTAGAGAGTGTTTGTGATTTACCAACTTACGGCTTGAATCTATTTTTCATTATTCAAAAATAAAACAATAATACAGTGAATATTTATCATTTATTTCCCCATGTCTAATCATATAGGGCTCTATCTTCAGCAATCTTAATCATTTTTCTGTTTGTTCTTCTCTTTACCACTATCTACTAAGTATTAGAATCCCCATTGTCGCATAAATGAAAATATTAATGACAGTTTATTAAAAACAATTAAAATCTAATAAGACCAAATATTCATTTATTATAAAAAAAGTGAAAACATATGAAAGAGAATAGCTGAGTAGACGCTCGAGTATAATAAAAGAATGGTAAAAATTCAATGAAATAGATAGTAATAAAAGAGTTTCAAATAAAAGTACGTTTATCATATCCACCTAAAATCTTTTATGTCGGAGGAGGCGAAACAAAGCCCTTACATCCTGAAACAGACATACACGATGACGCATACAGGGAACCAGGCCAGAATTTTTTTGTAGCAATATCTCCGGCAAGGATTTGAAATTAGAAATTTGGAAAGGTCCGCTTTCAAATAATATAAATGACTCATTTATTTTCCGTGCGTGGACCCAAAGTCAATCGCCTCTACAAATATTTAACGTCGACAGGTTAGATTCGTAAATAATGGCTAGAAACAACTTAATTAATTACTATTTGTTTCTTAGAATTTGGGGGTGCATTAAAATGATAAAACTTTGACAAATCCTTTATCGCTGGCTGCAAATGAAGTATGGGAGAAAGAGTGAATTCAAATTGGTTCAATTCAAAAAGGTTTCTGGGAGCTGTAAATATGTTATGGTGGCTACATTATATTAGAGTGTGTTAAGTCATGCTATGCTATTTTATTTTATATCTGCACGATAGAAGACGAACACCTTCAAGAGATTCAGTGACCAGCATTTGCATGGTATTTATTCTCAGATACATCCAAGAGAAATATCGCTAACAGAACAAGTTGTTTCTATGTGGCATTTGTCGACTTTACTAAAGCGTTCGACATCCTGAGTATGATGTCTTCGAACAGGAAGATATGACCAGAATCGATGCCATATTTTTGAGAACACAGCTACGCCTAGCTGAGCACGTCACCCGGGTTGAGGATTACACCACCTGACTAAAATTATGGTGTATGGCTAACTTCCTACTGGCTACCACGACCGTCGCCAGTAGGGTGATCTAGCAGACGATCGTGAAACCTGGAAACACATGATTTATCAGGTTGTCTACTCCATGAATACACGCGAGGTGGTGCTTGAGAACAAAAGTGGATAGAAAAAGAACCGCGCCACTGCACTGCCAAACCCTAGACAAAGTTTCCCTGCAACCATTACTTGCCTGTCCCGCATCACGATAGTAGCCGCCAGTGAGTCTGTAGCCAGCACTGGGTCTGTAGCAGACGTGGTTAGCCACTTTATAAATCCTCGTTCTCTTAGCCAGGTCATGATGTTATCTGCTCTTTCTCTTCGGACTTTAATTGGATTTAAATTATTTTAAATCGTTTCATTTTATCTGTACTCTTTTTATTTTCCGTCATTTATCTATATTATGGTAAGGCCGATTTGTCATTATAAATCTCGATTACATATTTTGAGAAAATTCAAAACCAAATTTACCTATCCACTATAAAGCAAAAATAAGAGTGAAATCTTTCGCCACATTCACACCGCCCTGACAAACATAATTTAAGTCTTTTAAACTAATTCTCAACCTTTATCAGGAAACGCCTATTTAACAAAATCTTTGGAATTCGTAATTTACAATCTTCCTTTCTTGCAGGTATCATTAAAGGAGACGAAATTATGGTTATTAATGGAGCAATCGTCAGTGACTTAGACATGATGTATATCGAGAGCGTCTTACAGGAAGAGCTCGCTCTCTGCCTAATGATGAGGTAATCCTCAACATCTTCAATAATCAATAATTTTATTTCAGTTTACTAATTATGACAAACAATGTAGGTTCAGTAACGAAAAATGCATTAATTATTATGCGTGTGACAGCACTTTGTGGAAAAAGAGACGAGATGTGTGACATTGGTAAGGAAAACTTCACTGTACGCAGTGATGGCGATGCACTTAGTATAGCAATGAGTATCTTCACCTTCAGACTAACCGCATACCAGCAATCTTCCCTTTCTACTCGAACTATTTACCTTCCACACATTCTTTTCTTTTCTATTAATTCACCCTTTTCTTACACACCTGGGTAAAACATTCCCCGCAGAGAGACCCAGGTTGATTTTTGTTTCTTCATTTTAAATGATAATAATAATTTTTGGTTCATCAGGCTTCGCTATTTTTCGTCATTGATTAACCTTCCTCAAATCTTCAGTTTTATTTCATTTTCGTGATTCTTTCTTGCTCAGAACTTTTTCTCTCAGCTTTAACTCTTGATTTTGGTAACTGCTACACAGTAGCCAGGGTCAATTTTTTATCTGAGGCAAATAAATGGAAATTACGTCCAAAGCTTAGGTATATAGTTAAATGTAGCAAAATATCAGTGTTATTTTTACGGACAGCCCAAAATTAATATAGTAGATAATCGCTAAGGATTTATTTATTAAAAAAAACACGCAATTGATCTCACGGCATGGGACAAAAAATTGTAAATTTAATAGTTAAATAATGTTTAAAATAATGAGCCAAGAAAATTAACCGAGGCAAGTGGCTCATTTGACTCAATGTAGATACGGCCTAGAATTGCCTCTATCTTGTCCTTCAGAAGGCGATTTTACACTCACACATTTAATTATCTGTGTACAGTTGCTATCGAAATGATTACTTTTATTCACACTGCATGTAGCATGTATGGAGGACACTCATAGATGAGGCTCATGCGAGTGTATCCCCAAAAGAACAATCGGATCAATCCTAGTCAACGATCCCCAGCCTATGTCATTATCTAGAATTGAGCCTTTTGTGGGGTCATTATCTAAGAATTATCTTTTTGGAGGTCATGAGAGAGGATTGATTTTTTAACTGATTAATAATAATTGACAATTAGATTAAGATCAAAATATAAATTAAAAATGATACACAGGATTGAATTTAGTTAATATAATATTGGTTAGGTTAGGTTAGGTTAGAACAGGATAGACTAGGTTAGGCCTAACCTTACCTAACCTAACCTAAGTTGCAGCATCGATTCGGTTTGAGTAGATTTGAGTAGAGGATTGATTTTTTAACTAAGTGATAATAATTGGCAATAAGATTAAGATAAAAAGATAAAGTAAAAATAATACATAGGATTGAATTTAGTTAATATGATATTGATTAGGTTAAGTTAGAACAGGATAGATTAGGTTAGGCCTAACCTTACCTAACCTATCCTAACCTAAGTTGCAGGATCAATTCGGTTTGTGTAGATTTGAAAATTTATGCCAACATGTTTCCCTTTTTTACCACTAAGAGTTAATATTTTACCTTTTTGTTAGTTTAATTGCATTTTTTTAATTTCTTTGTGTAATTTTTTTCTAATAAAAGTTATTTTACCGATTATTTTTTAAATAGGGCTATAAGTTTCTTAGGGGTCATCAACTATGATTGATATCGGGGGATCATCTTGTAGGATTGAAACTTCTTAAGGGTCATTAATTAGGAAGGGTGTTCTCGGGGTTCGTCGGCTATGATTGATCCGAACAATCTAACGGGCTTTAAAATATAAATGTTCCCTGACGGCAAAAGTCAAGCTTAAAATAGCCAAATGGAACAGTTCAGGACTACTTGATGCAGGTTTTTTTGCTCAGTGCGCAAGAAGGGCGTATCCCACGTTCGATGCAGTGTGGGGGAAATGGTAATCGCTATAACCATCACATATCAATGGTATTTTGACTTTAGTTTAACTGACAAGAGTCTGTGTAGTTTCCTCTGACTAGTTCTTAGGGGTTTGTAATATTTCTCCCATCATTTTGCTTTGTCAACTTATTATTTCTCTACTAATTATGTTATTTTTTTAAGCACCCATTTCCTTTCTCTGTATTTATCTTTCCTTCTATACATATTATTTGTTATCTGATTGAAAATACCCGCGTTGGTCACACCGGTTGTTTTTAACCAAAAACGTCCTGATTTGTAAAACCTAAGATAAGTTTGTGGTACAAAAGCCAAAGAAATGCGTTTCCACGGAGTTGTCCTGGATAAAAACAGGTTGTCAAACCACCACTTCTCTTCTCCTTTAATTTTGATTATTTGGGGGGGGGGATTTAAATATCCCTATCATGATCCCTTGTATCTCATAGTTCTCAATATTTTAAATATTTTCTCTCTCCCTCACATCTCCTATCCACTCACATGGAAATATCCTCCATCTTGCTGCTTCCTGTTCCCCAATTCAAGGCCTCTTCCAAACCCACCTTCCAGAGTAATTTTCGACCACTTCATATCCCAAATATGTTTTTCTTTCACCCAATGAACGCATATTTACTGCCACCACGCCTCATCAGCGTCAACTCTCCTCCATTGATCAGAAACTGATGACCATAGAGCGTTTCAATCTTTCCCTAGATGGATGCCATCACTCCTACAAATGACCTCAACGGGGGTCAACACCTTTTCTCCCTTATCCCCGCCTCCTCTCGCCAAAGGCCTGAACCTTGGTTCTCCGATACTCTTTTGCGAGTCAACATAAGGAGGCCTGTGAGACGTGTCTTTGGGCTCCTCGAACTTATGATCCTGAGACGGGAAAACAGCTTCATAACCTATTCCCTTTCTACTCAATCCTTAAACGCGTTTCTTAAATATACCCATAAATCCCATACTTGAAGTAGTTCGCCTGCAACAAAAACAAATCCACTGATACCCCAGTCTCTTCCCCGCCTCCAGCTCTTTTTTACCTTTATCAAATATCCTTCATTCTCTGAAAAGATAGAGCATATCTGATATGGAATTCCTAGCGTCCCTATTCCTCGCCCCGGTTTCTCCTCTGGCTCATTTCTCCCATTTCTTTATCGTCAGTTCGTCCCTGTTCTCACCTCATTAGTCCCTTAACACCATCCCTCACTAATCTGCTGTAGTGGCATCAAACTTCAGGCACACTATTGTTTGTCTAATCCCTACAAAACCAAGCCTGAACCTCTGCGCCTGAAACTATCGCTCAATCACTCAACTATCGTTCCTCTCCATGACCTTGAGGGTAAAGTCAATCTAGATACAAGAACACATGCATTTATGAGATCTACCAGTCTGGTTTGAAAGCATGAATCAGTTCTCCTATGTATATCTAACCCACTCACGACCTTCCTCGTGTGGATAAAGCTGACTAGTCAGACATTCTGGTACTTCCCTATCTCTCAGCAACATTTGATACCGTGCATCACACTGAATTTCGTCTTTTTTTAATAAATGGATGTCACCCGAACTACTCTACTGATTCTGATTGTCCCTATCATCTTGTACTCAGGGTATCAAGGTTCAGTTTTTAGGACTATTATTTTTAGTATCTATCTTCTTGCATTTGGTATTCTTATCCATCGCTTTTGTCTATCATTTTATTTCTATTCTGAGGATAGGCAAATATATCTCTTCTTCTTCCCAACCTCGTTTTCTGAAAAAATTATCATTGCTATTTACTAATCACATAATTACTAAATGGCTCTTAGATAACTTATGAAGCTCAATCATGACAAAACTCTCGTATTGGGTGGGTTACTTCCCCTTCTAGAGCTCGTGGCAAAACTATTGGTCTCTCGCTCTAAACGATGCTCCAATGTGATAGTATGTAGGTCCAAATATAGAGTGATGAGGTCAAGTGTTAGGTATTACGTGATCGTGAACATTCTCTGCTACCCAGTCATGGATCATGTTGGCTGTTTAGGGAGGACTAGAGTCCTACTCAAAGACTTAGGGCATTTACAGGGCCATCAACGACTTGATGAGGTCTTCACTGATGTTTTGGACCGATTAGCCAAATATATCTCTTCTTCTTCCCAACCTCGTTTCCTAAAAACCTAATAATTCCTATCCACTAATCACATAATTACTAAATGGCTCTTGCATAACTTTCTGGAACTCAACCTTGCTGGGGCTCGTGGTGAAACTATTGCTTCTTCTCTTAACTTTGGTGGCTTCCGGTTCCCTTTTCGAAAATTCTAAAAAATCTGCGCGTCCCCTTTGATAGTTAATATCTGCAACTCTTCTCTCTGGTTTCACCGGAATCTTACCCGTTTCCAATTTGATCAAAGTTGTTTCGAGATCGCAAGGAACGGTTAACTCCTAGTCTTCACTACTCCAACTACTTTACCACTGAACTCCCATACTTCCACACTTCTACTCCTTTAACTTGTTCAAAAATTTACACCCCAAGTTCTTCTCCACATGGAGACGTTTGTTTCGAGTTCTTCTCCACATGGTTGACGTTTCTTTCGTGCAATCCCCCTGCTCCGTGAATGACACTAGCTACATATTTGCTTCCAACTCACCTTCAAGGTCTTTCCTCTTACATATAAAACGATAGACGCCGCAGCCCCACCCTACCCGTCTTCTCATTGGACCCTTCTCTCTTCCCACCACAAAACCCTACGATCCGGTTCTGCCATTTTACTGTTTATTCCTTATATTCCTCTATGTTGTATGGGTGATCGTGCTTCCTGGATCATTGCTCCTAGATTGTGGAATGTTCTGCCTCTTGCTATAGCTCTCCCCTCCATGGTGCCTTTAGCGAGTCTTAAAGACCCATTTCTTCTCTCAAGCCTTTCCTTATATGGTAGATTGGCGATCTATGAAGACCGGGGCCTTGAAGAGTGTCATTTAAAGATGCATATTATTATTAGTATTATTTATATTATAATTAACGATATTATGATTACCATTAGTATTATTATTGTTATTATTTTTTATTTTCCTTTTCGTGTATCTCATTAACATTTAAACCTATCCTTTTGAGAGGCAAAAATCGATGGAGAAACTTTCCATTTATGTTTTTTAAAATATTAGTAAGGAAATTGGCGAGGTTAGAAGTGAAAATGTACGTAAGATAGGTAGCCTGAGTTTCCCAAAGAGTATACTATTTCACAATGGACCTCCTCTAGCTTCTGACGAATGTTTATGGTGTGTAGTGGTGTCAATTAACCATAAGTCCAAATCCTCTTGTTTAGCTGTTTCCCGCAAACATTTTTCCCGAAATCTTTCCTAAAACACTTTCTAGCCAAATTCTCTCGTTGGTTTTGTTGCGTAATTTTAATTAATACAGAATATCGGTTGTTAGCCTCTTAACTCAGGCCTTGTGGCTCCCTCAGATCCTCTCGGACCGAAGCACCGGACCTCGCATCTCTCATGAAAACTACAGATGAGATCATCGAATCCCTTGTTTGTCCTCCTCCACCTACAGAAGCGTCTCTCAACGAGGAGATGATCTCCCGAATGATCGTTCCTGCTCCCAACTGGAATAAGGTCAATTCTGCCATTGACCCTGACCGAATGCACTGTTATAGAGGTAGGACCCTAAAACTTGATGCCGTAACTAAAATACCGTAAATAGTTTCAATGGGAACATCTGTGCATTATGGCATGTGGCCTCGTCCGAAGATAATAAACTAGACATAAATCCATTTTACTGGACTGGAAATTAGGTAATTGTGTCTATATATCTGTATCCGACCTCTCTATTTTTTATAATAAATTTCCCCTGACTTTTGCCAATCAAAAAAAGGCTTCGTTAATCTCCATACGAAGTGTATTTAAATATTTACGAATGGTCTTCAAAGGGTTAAGAGAAAAATTGAATAAAGTAAAAACAAAAAGAAGTATATATATATTTTTTTTAGACATATGTTTCATTAAGTTTAAAGACTTTTGCAAGCGATTATACAATTCATTTAAGCGATTTCTATAAAATTGAGGAATCTGAGATTTTAACAGCTCTTTTAACATCAACAACCGAAGAAAAACAAATGCAGACCTAAAGTTTGGAAATTAAACTACCCAAATCCGTCCTTTATTTTTCAAACCTTTAAAAAAGCATGAAGGTCACTCGCTTTTCTTATGTTGATGATGTTAAAAGAGTTGTTTTAACTCGGTCTAATTCTCAGAGTCCTCAGTTTTATAGTAATGATTTGAATGGATGGTATCATTACTTGCAAAACTGTCTTGACATCGATCGAATTTATGTTAAAAAATAAAATTTATACTTTTTTTGCTCGAATTTCATTCCATTTTTCTACAAACCTTTTGAAGAGCCTTTGTATAAAGAAAATAGTTAAATTATTTCGAGGCGGTGTTTAAATGCAAAATAAATTAACAATTGTGGCAAATTACACTATTAAGTCTCATTCCCTAGAGCTGAATAATGGAATAAATAATATTCCTCATAATGTCGCATTTCACTAAATATCGAACCAATTTGCTTTAGGAATTCATTCTGATTCTTGGCAGAGAAATAAAAGGCAATAAAAAATGACTACTTGTTATAAGGCAATTTTTCCTCCCTTGACTGAATTATTCCTATAAAAGTACAGATGCATGGAAAATTAAACGCCCCTTACATTCATGATAATGGAATGTATTTGACTCCCTATTTACCGTTTCAATCAATCATTACTTTTAAAGTCATGTCGATCCTTTCAGTTGATTCTGTACATACTAGTTTTGTTACCTTATCGCTCATATTTTGGATAAAATGTTAAGTTTATAGAGTTGTCGTTTGAAATATTTCACTTTTCAACTAAAATCCCTTTTATATGTTATCATACACAATGTTTAGCTAATTCTAAAATCAATAAAAGCTGTATTTATATAGGGCTGTTAGACGTAGTATATATTTATAAATAACAGTATCTTTATCATGATTATTAACATGCATTTACTTTATTAACGAAAACATATTTTAATATATGATTTTTCCTCGCACTTGACACTTCTTATCAGAAAACCCAAGCACAGATGCCTCAAGCATTATAGAGAATCGCTCCAATGGTAACGTAAAATATCCCAGTGCTGCTTTAGTTGAAGCACCTTTAGTCTTACTTTCTTCAATTGGGTCCCTTAAGCCTGATAACTTTCCTGTATCCAGTTCCTTGGGAGAAAATGGAACCCTCAGCAGTCATTCATTGTCAAAAGGTTGTGACACATTATCCGACTACAATGAACATACCCTTTCTATCCAGTTCCAAAAGCAAGGACACCATGCATACAGTCCAAAAGACCATTTAAGTAATTCAGTTGAACCACGTCATTTTTCTCCTGTCAAACCTGGATTCGAAGATAGATTCACTACAAGCCAATCAATTACTTCCGTTTATTCACCTTGCACGGCAAACGAGCCCAAAGAAGGGGTTCCTGAAGAATGTAAGTCAAGGATTTCAGCCACCCATGAAGAAGATAACTCATCCCGTTCCCTTCAGCGAATTGGGAGAACGGAGATAAGTGACACTAGAGTCAACGAAAATTTACGACAAAAATACATGCGAGCAATCAAATCGCAGGAATTTCAAAAGAAACTTAATGCTAAGAGAGCTAATAACGAAACTGCTGTTTCCAATAATTCCATAGAAAATGATACTTCTCCTCCTGAAAAGCGAAATTCCTCATCCACGCCTAAGTCGAAAGGAAAACAGGCCAAAGAAGCGGATGTTTCACTTAAAAGCAAATCCATTAATGATTCAGATACCAAGGAACCAACAATAAACTCCCATTCCCCCAAGCCTTGTTTTGAAAAATATGATAAAACAGATACAATTTTCTATCAAGACGAAGATCTTGTAGTTTTCCACATCCCCTTCAAAAATTCCAATCCTCCACTGTCTCTTTCCCACCTGCAAGAATTATTTAGTCCCACAAACGGGTGTAAATCCATTCCTAAAAGGTCGATTTCGGAACCTTCCAAAAAGAAGTTAGCTTTAGAGAAAGAACTCGAAGTTTCATCATTAAGTAATTCAGAGGAGCAAATTTCAATTAGTAATCGCAGTAGTTCAACTCTTTATCCAAGGAGAAGAACGGCCAGTATCAGCAATGATGAAGTTACAGTCAAAAGCAGAAATGCAAAGAGAGGAACCACAACGGAAATTGAATTGAAAAATAGCAACGTAAACAATAAAGTTTTAAGCCCATCCCATGTCGCAACTGAAATTCCTCTAGCATCTTCCAAAATCTCTAAAAATATTCTAAAATCAAAGAGAAGAGTAAGCTTCAGTCTGGCAGATTCTACAACTTTAGATCAGCCTATATCTCATGTCCCACTTTCGACCTATGGAAGTGACATTTCATTAAATGTTAACCCTCACCACCATAACACCACTTCGTCCAAAAGACTTTATTTGTCCGAATCAGACTTCTTCAACTCAAACAAAGAATGCCTCGGGTGCCCAGACGCTGCCCTCTCCCAGCTTCAGTGGGACAAAACAGGAGAAGCCATACACAGAAATAAACAGAAGCTTGGAATAGCAGACCATAGGCTCCCGAGTAACATTATTCGTAATCACCAACCTATAAGCCCTTGTCACGAGTATTTCTGCGAATTTAGTACATCTCCAAAACGAGAACTTTTCTTAGCTTTGTTTCATGATTCAAATTTTTCTGTTTCTCTTTATAATAGAGTATTTGGCTGTACTCAAAGAAAGCAAAGCTTACAAGCATGCTGGCAAGAAAAAGCCTCTACAAACTCCTCAGCGAAGACTTGTAGCTCTTTGGATAGCCTTGCGAATTATGCCTCTCATAGAGAACAAACAGAAGGACTTCCTTTTGACAGAAATGGCAAGGCTTCTTGTACCAATCGATGTATTTTTCCTATGCCTATGAAACTTCTTCGCACCTCACCTGGAAACGCTAAGTCACAAATCTCAAGTCGATGTCCCCCCTGTGTCTATGATTATTTTCAGTGTTCAACACGACAAAGAGTCTATCCACCTCACTTTTACCTTCCAATGGATAAGAAATGTAACGTAAAAGTGTACTTTCAAGACTTGAATAAGTGTATGAATTCTTTTTTTTTTTTGGTAAATCCCATTTTATTAGCACTTTTGCATGGTCTATAGTGCATTTGAGTACAATCACTTTTCCTGTTACCTCACCGATTGCATTTTCACTTTGAAATACACACTTCACCAATAGCTTACAATTAAGCTTTATTTCATCTTCAATAAATAGAAAATGTTCACTAATTCAAATATTCAGGTAAGCCTAAATTTATCAATACTTCATTAAAAACTATCAAAAAGTATTAACAAATTCAATTAAATCTTTATTACATATTTAAAACTAAGATAGGCATTTTTTAATATCATTAATACGCACTTGTTGCAGTTCAAATGAAATATTTGCTTTCTTAACGGAAACGAATTTAGTGTCACATCTTTTTATAAATGTTTGCCTACTACAAACTCTAAGTGTTGGGGGTCCCTTAGAAATGGTTTCCTATTTGTATTGGCGTGGCTTCTTCGTAAATGAGCTAAATTCCTAACTAAAATATTCATAGATGTGCAAAGAAATCATAAAAATAAGTAAAATCTTTGCTATTCCCCGGGTCTGAAGAGAGACCGCCCTTCTTTTCCTTTATCTATTCGAATATTCAAAGAAGCAGGAGTAAATAATCCATAGGAATCGAAAGCACTTTAAACTAACTCGATAATAATAAAATCTTTGCTATGATATCAATTATAGGATTTACAACTTGCCTTTTTGCGAGGAATATTTCTTTTGTTCATTTACTTTTATTCGGATTCTCAAGGTCATCTATATATCTACAGCGCAGAAGCAAAAGTTAACCGTGTATTTAACATTTAGTAACATAGGACAATCAGATGACAAATATTTGTCATATATCCTGTCTTACCCTATACAAATACTGTCTATATAGAGGGAGGATAGTCAATTACCATATATTTCTTACTTTATGTCATTAGTTATCGTATATTCTTCACAAAATTTAGATCCCTAGAATGTTATTTTAGCTATGAAATGGAATATTATGTGAATCTCTTCAATACCGAAATTATCAGTAATTTTTACAGGTAAAAACTAATTTTTTTTCCGACCTTCTAAAATTTCATGGTGAGATTTGAATTCGTATTTTATACCGCAGAAATCCTCACAATAAGGAAAGATCTGCAGTAAACCAAGCGTACCCGAGGTCTCTAAGGGTACGTCCGTATTTGTTACATGAGAATACTACGGTTTAAAGACCTGCCGAAAATTCGAAGTGCTTATCTTTCAACGTCTGTGTTATTAAATAATAATGATTGCTCTAAATAATTGTACTCATGATGATTTGAAAGGATACATAACATAACTTTACAATGCTTTCAACTGTGTTTGCTGCAATTCTCCATTACTAAACCTGTGTCCAGTTCGGTACGATTTCTAGACAGGAATGGTTTTGTTTTTGTTCGAACAGATGTAACCATCTGTGGAAAGAATAGAGGCTATGTTTTTAACCGAGATACATTGACACTCCTGCGGGGCATTTTAACTTTAAAACCTGAAAAAAATAGTAATTTAGAATAAGGAAAAGTCTGCAGTAAACCAAGAGTACCCGACGTCTCTAAGGGTACGTCCGTATTTGTTACATGAGAATACTACGGTTTAAAGTCCTGCCGAAAATTCGAAGTGCTTATCTTTCAACGTTTGTGTTATTAAACCATAATGATTGCTCTAAATAAATGTATTCCTAATGATTTGAAAGTATACATAGAATAACTTTACAATGCTTTCGACTGTGTCTGCTGCAATTCTCTATTACTAAACCTGTAGTCTAGTGAGGTACAATTTCTAGGGAGGAATGGTCTTAGTTTTGTTCGAATAGATGTAACCATCTGTGGAAAGAATAGAGGCCATGTTTTTAACCGAAATACATTGACACTCCTGCGGGGCATTTTAACTTTAAAACCTGAAAAATTATTAATTTAGAATCATTTTGTTCCTATTTGGAAATATTTCACCAAAATCTTTACCTCGTTAGCGCTTGATTATAATAAAGCCAAAATGTTTTAAAAATCTGTTTAATATTTCATTACTGTTGGGTGATGCTTTGTGAATCTCTAGGGGTTCAGTCCAGTTTTCTTATAACCTGCGTTTATAAGCGTCGCCAAGCTCTTTCTCTTATCGGTGTACATAAATTACGAATCACAAAGATTCTGGAACAACATTCCATCTCTATATGGTAGAATTTCCCGCATTGGCAGATAAACTGAAATGGAAACCTAAATATCACTCAAGATGTAATTTACAAAGTTGCAGATAAACTGAACTGGAAACCTAAATATCACTCAAGATGTAATTTACAAAGTTGCAGATAAACTGAAATGGAAACCTAAATATCACTCAAGATGTAATTTTAAAAGTTGCAGATAAACTGGAATGGAAACCTAAATATCACTCAAGATGCAATTTACAAAGTTGCAGGTTAACTGAACTGGAAACCTAAATATCACTCAAGATGTAATTTACAAAGTTGCAGATAAACTGAAATGGAAACCTAAATATCACTCAAGATGTAATTTTAAAAGTTGCAGATAAACTGAACTGGAAACCTAAATATCACTCAAGATGTAATTTACAAAGTTGCAGATAAACTGAAATGGAAACCTAAATATCACTCAAGATGTAATTTTAAAAGTTGCAGATAAACTGGAATGGAAACCTAAATATCACTCAAGATGCAATTTACAAAGTTGCAGGTTAACTGAACTGGAAACCTAAATATCACTCAAGATGTAATTTACAAAGTTGCAGATAAACTGAAATGGAAACCTAAATATCACTCAAGATGTAATTTACAAAGTTGCAGATAAACTGAACTGGAAACCTAAATATCACTCAAGATGTAATTTACAAAGTTGCAGATAAACTGAAATGGAAACCTAAATATCACTCAAGATGTAATTTTAAAAGTTGCAGATAAACTGGAATGGAAACCTAAATATCACTCAAGATGCAATTTACAAAGTTGCAGGTTAACTGAACTGGAAACCTAAATATCACTCAAGATGTAATTTACAAAGTTGCAGATAACGAAAATGGAAACCTAAATATCACTCAAGATGTAATTTTAAAAGTTGCAGATAAACTGGAATGGAAACCTAAATATTACTCAAGATGTAATTTACAAAGTAGCAGATAAATTGAAATGGAAACCTAAATATCACTCAAGATGTAATTTTAAAAGTTGCAGATAAACTGAAATGGAAACCTAAATATTGCTCAAGATGTAATTTACAAAGTAGCAGATAAACTGAAATGGAAACCTAAATATTGCTCAAGATGTAATTTACAAAGTTGCAGATAAACTGAAATGTAAACCTAAATATCACTCAAAATTTAATTTACAAAGTTGCAGATAAACTGAAATGGAAACCTAAAACCACCCAAAATGTAATTTACTAAATGGTCTTGGTCGTGAAAGAAAGTTTCTCAGAGTTGCAATTTATTCTTAAATATGTTTTTCCAAACGACATTTCATACTAGGTATTTTTCCCTAATAGGCATTTCCCACGATTATTTACTAGTCCATCGATCCATTTCCGGCATTCAGTTCACTATGGCTGTCCGTCCAGAATGATGGAACTTTGTAAAGTGCTTTCATTTTGGGATTGCTGTTCTTTGTCTCATTTATTTCATACTTAGTACTTATATCACCAATATAAAGGCATTTCGGTTTTCCATGAAGAATCCCCCAAATAACTCGCAAACTTTGTAGTTTGAGGGGCGGGGGGGGGGGGTTAGGCTTGCTACCGACGGGATGTCGCCTTGTATGCCTCCCATTTTCTAGCGATAGGATAGATTGTTTAGCATGGGTGATCAGCTTGCAGTTGACACACTTGGAGGAAAGAATGCTCACCCAGCCTCAACGTGCGCAGGTGTATGTGTGTGGCAAAACGGAATATTATTTCTTACTTAGAAAAAATCCGAGCTGGGGTGGGATTAGACCCGTGTACATTGAGTCAGCAAGAAACTGCTTTGATCTCAATTAAACCGCCCTTTAGACCACTTGGCTACGCGGAAGACAAAAATCTTCCGGATAGACAAGCTTTTTAAAGCACGCTTCGCATGTTCGAACGAGAAGGAGAAAGAGAACTAATTGGAGATTCAAAAGACAAAGGAGAAATTTAGTTAAGCACGCGGCAAATACACAAAGTGGTCTAAAGGGCCGTTTAATTGAGATCAAAGTGGTTGCTCGCTGCCTCAATGTGCACGGTTCGAATCCCACCCCAGCTTGGATTTTTTCGAAGAAAGTTTTTTCCGTTTTCTCTTTTCTGCGTTCAAGTTGGATTTATTTCATCATTCTCTCGCGCTCATGAGAGATATATGCCCTTTAGACCACTTTGTGTATTTGCCGCGTGCTTAACTAAATTTCTCCTTCGTCCTTTGAATCTCCAATTAGTTCTCTTTCTCCTTCTCGTTCGACCATGCGAAGCGTGCTTTAAAAAGCTTGTCTATCCGGAAGATTTTTGTCTTCCGCGTACCTAAGTGGTCTAAAGGGCGGTTTAATTGAGATCAAAGCGGTTTCTTGCTGCCTCAATATATATATATATATATATATATATATATATCGGGTATTACAAAGGTCATGTTACACTCGTTGATGGAATTAGACACGTATTTATTGTCTTAACATATAAATTTGTGTTTAAATTGTTATATTAATCAATGTGGCTGCCTTCGGCGGCAAGCACCGGCTTCAGGAGAGAACTGTAGGCCACGCACACGTTGCAGACGAAGTTACTCACAAGCTGGCTGTCACTCCGTTGACGGAGAACTTTAGCTCGTCCAAGGTGCTGTGGCGGGCGGACCTTGCAAGCCTTGCTCTCGACAGGCGCTAACACACTCTAGGTGGGGCGAGTGAGGTCGAACGAATCCGGTGTCCAAAATTCCTTCGACCAAAAGTTCATGTAAGACCCCAGCCACTCTCGCATGGCCTTGGCTCTGTAAAATGGGGCACTGTCCTGCTGAACACGTAGTCCGCCTTCTTGGTGATCTTTCTTGAACTTGTAACTGTCTTCGAACCACGGTGGCATCATCTTCTCGCCATTCGAAGCCAGGATGCCGAGCATCATTACGGAGACACGGTGCTTCCTCGCGGACATAGAGTGAAACACAGAGACGTTCTGGCCGAAGCTTACCCCATGGTCGTTCTGAATGTTGATAACCGAATCAACCGTGAACGTTTTTTCATCAGAAAAATGAGAATTAGATTTTCATGGCGCTTCACATCGCTGAGAAGGCGACGATAGCGCTTCCGACCTCGTTCTCGCATACGGTTGGTGAGCAGAGGCATTTCTACGCACCTTAAGCTCTTGTCGCCCTCCTTCTTGACGATACTGGACACTGTGGTTAACGAGATGCTCTTCTTTGTGATCGCAGTCATTTTGAACTACGGAACGCTTTCGAACTTCTTTCTCAAAGCCAAACTGTTGACAGCTCGAGGTCTGCCGTAACGAGGTCGATCTTTGAGGTCTTTTCCCATTCTTAACCCTGTCCATAAGTCTGTGGATGGTCATCGCGCTGACGCAGAGACGCTTGGCGATGTGATACTTGATGTGGCCCTCGTGCAGGAGGTCAGACATCTCGATTCTTCCCACGTCCACCTCTACACATCTGCACACAATGCAAAAGACTTGTTAATGTCACGTGATGGAAATGTAGGACTTTAAGTTTGTTTGACGGAACTTTTTCTATCACAAACATAAACCTCTCAGAAGATTAAAAGAACGAGTGTAACAGAATTTTTTAAAAACTCGGTATATACTCGAATATACTACTTTCCTTACAGACCTTTTCTCAAGTTTTCTGGCGGATATATTTTCCCTGAACCACCATTAAACCCTTCTTATTACCTATTGAGCCTTCCACGCACATATAACCACTGAATCCTCCTTGTGTCCTTTGGGTCCTACCTCAGCATCTATTGACAAGTCCCTGGACACTCCTTGAGCCCTCGTTGAACACTCCATGAACGCCCACTGCGCCCTTCCTGAACGCTCATTGAGCCCTCATCGAGCCCTATCGATTCTCTCTGAGCAGATGAGGTCTTTCTTAATAACACTTTAGCTCTCTTGAAAGCGCAGTAATAGAGTGCTAGCATATATTGTCTAAGAGGTAACAAACACCCTTCTAGCCATTCTGCCATGTTCCATCCGGACCGTGAATCATATTGAGACTTCACGTCATCGTCGTTGGCTCCACTTACTTCCAGAAGATTGGGGTCCGAAGTCCGTCAGTGATTACTAATGTAGTGCTCTGTAGTGATTGTAGAGCCCCAGCCGAGTCCTAAACATTCTGTGGTAAACTTGGCAGTCCAACCCTAATAGTAACTATATCATTGGTTGGTTCCTACTGGACAGTCTCCTCTGTCTTTTAGTTTCTATTCTTGCTCTTTAGTCTTCCTTAAAATTGACTACCTCTGTCTCATAGGTGGGCGTTATCGCGATAAAGATATCGGGTTATCGGTTATTCGATTTTTTCCCCCGCATTATCGATTCATCGGTATCACCGATACTTTTGGTTCCAAACTAGCGATAATCGATAATTTAAGTTTTTGGTTCCAGTTTAGCACAGGGGCGAGCCGCGCGTGCCTTGGAGGTAGACATAGGTAGGTCCGAGCTGGGAGGAGGATCCTCAAAACCTATGAGGAGATGAAGGAGAGCCTCACCAGGTAAGAAACTAAGAAACAGTATTCAAATATTCTTACTATTGTATTATAAAATAACGCTATATATAGTCAATAATCAATATTGTATTATAATTTCTGATTTATCAATTTTTTGGTTATCACCTTATCGGGCGATAAATTTATCGCCAGTTATCGATGATAAGGTTATCTTTATCGCTTTATCGGTTATCGTGATACATTCTTTCGTTATCGCGCCCACCTATGCTCTGTCTTGATCTGACCAATCCAGGCTCTTCTCTGTTGTGCAAGCTCTTCCCAGTTGTTGATGTTAATCCTGCACTTCTTTAGGGTTGCCTTCAGATTGCCTTTGTACCTTTTATTTTGTCCTCCAACATCTGTCTTTTCCTCTGTAAGTTCTGAATAGAAAATTTGCTTGGGCCGGCTTGTGTCCTTCATCCTACTAATGTGTCATGTCCATCTAAGCTGGTTCTGAACAATGAGTGCTTCTATGCAGGAGATCCATGCCTGATATATAGTACTCAAATTAGTTATCCTGTCCCGCCATTAGATGTTTAGTATGGTGCGCAGAAGCGTTGATGGAAGTTTTCCAGTGACGAAAGCAACAGCTAATTGATAGATTCCGTGATTTATCTCTGCATCTATATCTGCATTTGATGAGATAAGACTCCCCAGGTAAGGGAAGATATCTACATTGTCCAGTGTAATAACTGGGATTCTGATTGCCGGTGTGTTTCTGGCTCTATCTTGGGGTGATGCCCTCCCTGAATACACATAGAGTCTTCTCTGAATTCCCAGTGATTCATTTGGGAAAATTCATTGAGATCTCCGTGAATTTCCATTGAGCCTTCCCTGGAGGAATGCATTTTATTGGTAAAGAGCGTGTAGCTTTCGATGGTCCATGAAGTGTGGGTTCTCCTTGAACACCCTTAAAGTCCTTCCTGGACAAATGCATGTTTTTTGTGGCGACATGTTCCATGCAGTAAAGCTTTCCCTAAGCACATATTTTAAAGACAGGATATAATGACCCATCCCGTTAAGATACTGGTGGAAGTACCGTCCACGAAGATCTCCCAGACTAGGATATGCAACCATTGACCCCTTCTTAATACCTCCGAATCGAGGCACTGACTTGGCAAAGAACACGCACTATGTATTGAGGCTCTCCTTAAGCACACATTAACTCGCCCCTTGAGCAGTTAAATGAACACCAATTGAGCCTCACCAGAACACCCACTATAACCATCCACAAATCCCCATTGAGCCCTATTTAGACCTTTTCCAGACCCTCCTCGACATCGGTTATCCCTTTTTACCTGTTTTTCTTTCGTTCTAATCCGTCCGACTAAGGAGTACCAACTAGCGTCAAGCGGCCGTTATAACCCTCCTGTAGCAAAAAATCCCCAATATAACTTTTCAATTCGGCTCCTCAGCGTTCCTCTAATTCTCTTGAGATAAGTATATCGGGACCCCAAATACCGAGACAATTTATCTTCAACAATATGATTCAAATAGTTTTCATTATATTGAATAATTTGTAGATATTTAACCGTACAAAAAATGTATATATAATTAGAATATTTTCAAAATTTTACGTTCACTTCTAGTGATTCCTGGCGAGGGCACAGCTGCCGAAATTAGAAAAAGCCTTTAAGTCAAGTCAATAAAAACCAAATCAAAAATAAACCAACTAAAACCCAACAGCAACAACAAATAAATATTTACAAGGCAGGCTAAAGTTTCAGATAGAGCCGGCCTCCCTCCTTCAGATGCCCTTAACGTGAGTCCAATATTTTAAATATTTCAATGCAATGGAGAAGTCTCACCTCCTCCCAAAACTCAATCACTCCACAATCCGATGTGTAGGGTTCCTTCAAAAGGAATCGAATAGGCTATAGCGATTCAGCCCGTCAGGTTAATAGGACAAGTACCACTCACGAAGATCCCCCACACCAGGATGTGCAACCAAAATGCGCTTTACCCTCTAGAGGATCAAACACCCTTGACACAAAGGTTCAAAGGGCCATTCCAACCGATGACGCCGCGTCCTGCGAATGTGTCTGATTTGGAGGCGACAAAGAATAACTTGGTACCGTCGGGGCATTGGATACTAGGTTCATTGGAGCAGTCGTAGTGATATGGCACGCAGCCTCCAGTTCCTGGCGCTGTCTCCTATGTTCTTTTCAATGCAGTTCTTAGGATTGCCTTGGTCCCTGCCAAGTAAGCAGTGTGGAGAAGAACAAGGCCCCGGTGTGGTTTCTCAGCCTGTGTTGAAAGCCGGGCCCTTTTATCTGAGCCCTCATTCTCGGTAACTCGTGCAGGTCCAGAAACCCAGCAGAAGATAATATCGACATCCGCTTAACACATAGTAGCCCTGACGTCAGAGCTGCTGCCAACGAGGGGGTGCAGAGATTCCATTCCCTCAAGAGTACTTATCGCGTTTTGTGAGTTGCTATGAACTACAAAACGACCTTGAACCAGGCATGACGCGTAATTTTCGCAACCGAGGGGTATATTGGTACAAGTTCGGTCGTAAAAACTGACACAGGTCTGGAAGAGGCGAGCAAGCTTCAAACAGGAGGGTGAGACATATAAACAACCCTCTCCGCAGGCTTGGAGCCCTCTATGTACACAGGCAGAGACCCAATGCAATGCATTGAATAATCGTAGATGTTCAAAATCAGTACTCCTTGGGCTGTAGAAGATTATGAACAGAGGCATCATTAAAAGCTATCACAGATTGTAACCTTCAATGAGGCCTCTTGGGTAGAATCATCAACGCCATCGAACCGAAAGTTACACCAAGCTCTTAAAGGAGTTTCCTACCCTTAAACTCAAAAGGTTTAGAGTATAGTTGGTGTGTCTTGTTGGCATAGTCACCGTTGAGACTTGCGACGCAGAAAATAAAAGTCATTGGTGAACAGGGGAGAGTGTCTGCGCTCTGCACGTATAATAATTGCATGATGCACTGTTTACGGCGTAAAACTAGTGGTATATAAACAGCATCGACAAGGAGGCTCCTGTAGGTAACGTGTGGAAAAAACAGTCACCGACGGGGGAAAGTCGTGGGGGATCGAATATATCTTTTTCAAATATTATAATCGAATGCAGAGTAATAAATCTCCCGCCCATAGTCTTAGGAGATCTTATGTGAATTCCTCAGGATTAACGACACCGATCTCTGACTTATCCACCATTTCTCAAGGGCCCGTCCTCTGGTGAGGTCAGAAATGGCGTCGACTGTTCAAGTCACCGAGAACTTAAAAGGGGCTCGGCACCTGTGTTGAGATGCGGTTGAACTCCGCTTTATCGAATCAGGAGAACAAGAGAAAGACAGGAGAATACCACCTATCCATGCGGAGATGCACTTCTACCGTCTAGTGTGATGTATGGACATCCATAGAAAGAACGGTGACATAAAATCAGATATGAATTACGCATCAACCTGCCCGGTTCCATCCCCTGGTGTTAAAGTCATGGAAATCTTATACCTCTCTAGAGTGGGTAGAAGAGACTTACACAACGGTCTCCTAGAGATATACTGCTAAGGGGGACAGAGGAAACATGGTTCCTCTGCTCCCCCAATTAGCCCAAAATCCACGGAAACACCCATTACAAGAAAATTCTTTCTTGATATCGTTAGAAATAACTGAAAAGGACGTTTTTTACAGAGAAACCACTCACTGAGATTACTGTAGACCGCTTGTAGATAAACTTTCAAAGATTATTAGCCGCGAAATGTGTTAATGGCGTGTCGCCTTCGATGACTTAGGGGAGAATGCCAGGATCAACACGCGTGTCTTTTCCTTCTCCTGTTCAAAACGTTCTCTTGGCGAAGCAGTTTCGGGATTCGCGTTCTTCCGTCTTTGTGGGAAGGCGACCACTAGTAGTCCCCCGTCCAGCTTGAAGAATGTAAGAGAGAGCATAGGCTCCATTTTACCTGTCCTTTATTCGGAATAAGATTAGAATTGCTCAGGTAGTTGACCACTTCCATTCTTCCTTGGTGTTTCCTCCTCTTAGTTGTGTGATTTGATGGGGAAACGTGACCACTTCATTTGGTGTGAAGCCTTTGCATAAGGGGAAGTGGCGGCTGTATTGGCTGGAACAAGGCTTGTTTATTGTATGAGGCCAACCAGACAGAGGTAGCTTCCAGGGAATTCAGAACATACAGAAAGATGCCTAATGGGTGCGAGAGATAAATCTCTTATAAGACTAGAAGGGCCAGGAGTAGTGTTTTTTTAACTTGAGAGGCATAAATTATGACTAGTAACCCAGAGAAACATAACTAAGTGCTTAGCTTCTCTAAGCGAAATTTCATCAGCAGCTTAAACGCCCAGGGTCCCTTTTTCAAACTAATACGAATCGCAATGTTAGAGGTTGCATGGTGCGATAAGCAACAATTTAAACTTTGGGGCTTAAAAGAAACCTCTTTATCGTGTACCGCCTTAGAGCAGTTTACACAGATTTGGGGTTGATCCAACTTATTAAGTCTACAGGATTTATTCGTGTAGCCAAATTTGGGACTCTGATAACACCTTCGTGATAACGGCAAGAATGCTTTCAAGAGCAACGATTCTAGCCAGCTAATACAGACTCAGCGAAATAATCGTGGTCGAAAGTTTATAGTAGGGAGCGGTGTCATCAGCACATTTGTTCCAATGAGCATCCAGAATGCGCTTAGTTTGCACTCTTGGTAGGATTGACCATTTCAAACAAAGGAGAAAGGCGGACCTTTTCTTCCCTTCCTCGGGCGGCAGTTAACCTCGCTCCATCATTCGCGCGAATGATTGGCAACTTCTTGAAGGCGGAAGGTTCGAAGACGCCACGCAGCCTCTCGATAAGCGTCTCCGACATCCTCGAACCTCAGCTTTTCTCCTTCGCTATATTATATTAGTCAATGAGGAAAGGTGTTCACATCTTTCCTTCCCTTCCCCGAGGAGGATCTGAAGCAGACAGACTCACATCGCAATGGTGCATTGCCGAAATGACGAAGGGACACCGAATTCGGATCCGCCTCTCTTTAGGAAGAGGAAGAGCCCCTTTTCTTTTCTTTGTTTCTCGATTTATTGACAAGTATCCCTTCCCCCGCCAAGATCCCACTTAGAAAAGGGCTCGGTCGACCGATCGATCTTATTTCCATGGCCGGCACCCGCTTAGCAACAGGGCTCACATCCGGGACATGCCGGAGTTCGAAGTTTTTCTGAAGGACGACCAGGGCTGGCACCCTTCTTGAATGTCCTGGGCACCAGGGAACCAGTCTCATAACAGTCCACGATTATGGGGTATAGAAATCTTGGCAGACCCCAAAGAGTTATACTAATCATGTTCTCCCTGATAAAATCCCTCACAGCTACCAGCTCCCCGTCGGAGCATTCGAGCTTCCTCCGTACATTCATATAATTATAAAGAAGCTTTTTAAAAGGCTTAAGGGAAACTACCTCCACATTAAGGTTCGGCTCCAATAGAGAAACTCCCTCTCCTCTAAAAGAATTTTGGATGGGTGCATACAAAAGAATACTGTGGAAGCCGCCTACGCGCTAGGGAGAGAGCCACATAGAGGTTTTCCACTGGATTGAGATGATAAAAAGGAAGATCCTTGGCATTCCTCGCCCTTTCCCCAGCACAAAGTTTGGGATAGGTTTCACTTTTGAATGGTGTTTCGAGTATTGTAAAGAATATCCGTTAGCAAGCTAGAACACATGACTCTACCTTTTCGGAATCTGCCGAAGGAGTTTTCAGTGTCTACAAGTCCCTGCAGTGAAACTTATGGTTCTCCTATGGGCTTAGTAGCTATTTGGGTAGTAAAACACAGTACTACTATTTATTCTGCACTTCCCACCAGCCCTAAACCTCAATGAGGAGTCCCTCCCAGTTCACTCGAATTACCATCGATTATCATTCTATCTTTAAGTGAATTTAATTATCCAGTCTGGAGACCGTCCTCGAATGAAAAACGGGTGAAGCAATTAAGCAGCTATGATCAAACTTACGTTTATTTCTTTTCATTAATACATGCATTTTTTCCCTATGCAAATAATATAGGATTGTGTGCAAAGTATATTTGATAAATAACCTATATTCAAGAAAAAAACAACTTAATCTTCAGCGTTTAATAAATCGGCCGAATTTGTGTAGCCACAGACCAGATAGTCTATGCATACTGTAAAATAGATTAACCGATTTTTTGTAAGAATAGATACCACATAACCTACTTATAGCGTTATATATTAAATAAATCAACCAAATTTTCGTAGGAAAACACCACCATAACATTTATTTAGGGACAAAACTCCGTATATTATTCTGTAAAACGCTATACAGTTATATATATTTAAATGGTTGTTTTTTCTTTGAAGTTTCTTTTACAAAAATGTCCCTTTTAAGTGGCTTAATAGACCCCCGATTGGGATCTCCAGGCAGGCTGCGTCCCGTTGGCTGCAAGGAAGACAATCTTCACACTTGCACACCCGCGGGCGAGCCATTGATGAGTCTGAAGATCAAAAAGATTCCTCTCGCTTTCACCCCCTGGGCGGCGCGCGATATGGACGAATGAACAACGGAGTCAAGTCTACTTTAATGATGATTCAAATTTCAATTTGGTCTGACGATGGCTGGTGACTCGTTCGTACCAGATCATGCGAAATATCCTCTGTTATTTGCACCAAGACGAGTGGAAGGTATGGTGGAAAAAATCTTATGGGTTGGGGCATGATCTAGGTAGAAGGCACTTGAGCACTTGTACATTTACGGGCACAAGTATGCACAAATGTAAAATAAATTGCTGCAGAACCTTCCTTCTCCCATCTGCGTGGCTATGATGCCTCTGAAGTACCTCAACCTCCAATTTTCACGTAGGATATCTCTCCCTGGCACACACGCTCAAGTCCGTAAAATCCTTCTTTGACAACGAACCCATCACTGTTATGAACTGGCCTGCGCAGAGTTCATAACAGATTAAAAATGTTAGGAAGACACTCAGAGAGTAGTCTAAAGCGAAAAATCTGAAGTGTTCAAGAAATCCAAAATTCTTCAAGATGAATGGAGCAAGATTACTACGCATGTGTGAACAGTTGATTTGTTCATCTGGCATACACCAAAGCATCATCAAGGATAAACCCCTCTAAAATAAATATTAATTACTTTTACCTTGTAGAAATCTTTTCCACTGATAATCTAATCATAATATTCCAAGAGAAATTTGTTTCTGCTGTCGTTCGGATCATTTTGGACATTTTAATTTTACTTATAACTTGCTTTCTTATGAATAACTTAAGTTTATTCATCCAAATTTACATAACCTTTACTTATACGTAGTCATACATGCAAGTTATTGTATACCAATTTTCGAAACTTTGAATTTTCTCTAGAAAATGTTATGGAAGGTGGGGTGATAAAAATAAAGGCGTTGTGACTTTTTTAACATTAGTGTAATGTGGAATGAGGGTAGTAAAAGCTAAAAACATCTAGAAGAAAAATATACATAGAAGAATTGAGGCTGGAAGATTAATAGGATTACTATGTTGACTAAAAAATAGGAGTATCAGTGAGTATTTATATCATTTATATCATTCAACAAAGACGTCACTATAATTAAGGGCTAAATTTGAAAAGGATGCCTGTATCGTAAAGGAATATAGAGGTCAATGTTCCTATATAAGGAAGACATAAGAATACAACGAGCAAAAAGTTATCAAACTAAGCGCTTACATTGGCCCAATTGATCACCTGTTTGGGGCCAAAAAGAACATGCATGAGCAAGAGTAAATTTTACCGGAGGAAGGAATCCACAAATCAGGCAGCAAAATTTGAAATATTGAATTACCTAACCTACAATTTCATGACTCCATCCTCTTATGCCCAGGTAGTTGTTGCTCTTGGTTCATTAAATGGGGGTTCAACAATGTATCGATCTTTGGAAAAAGTTTCTACTTTTGCCGGGCATTGCGAAAGTCATGTTACACTCGTTATGGCGCTTTCAATGAAGGACACTGAGAGTTTTGATGCAGTTAGACACCTTTTTTATTGTTGTAACAAATAAATATGTGTTTTAATTGTAATATAAATCGATGTGGCTGCCTTCAGCGGCGAGCACGCGTTCCAGACGAGACCTGAAGGCCGCGCACACGTTGCGGACGAAGTCCTCCCTCATGCTGGCCCACATGAAGTTGACAGAGGACTTCAGCTTGTCGATGATACTGTGACGAACCTTTAAGGCCTTGATATCGACATTCGCCCACACACTTTAGTCGAGGGGATTAAGTTCAGGTGACTTCGGCGGCCAAAATTCTTCGACAAAAAGTTCATGTTTGACCCCAACCACTCTTGCATGGACTTGGTCGTGTGGGCCGAAGCACAGTCATACTGAAAGAGGTCGTCCACCTTCTTTGTGATATTTCTCACTCAAAGCAGGATTGTTGAGGCCAAGATATCCCTGGTAACCTGCAGCGAACTACACCGGCGGCATCTTCTGTCCATTCAAAGCCACGACGCCGACCATCATCACGGAGGCCGGGGGCTTGGTCATGTTCGGTCATTCGGCTGACGTTGAGCCGCTTGGTGATTTCGGAGTTGTTGTGTCCCGCGCGCAGGAGAGCAGAGATCTCGATTCTTCTCATTTCCATCCTCAACACACCTGCACACAATGGAAAAGACGTCTTAATGACACATGCTGGAAGAGTAGAAGTTTCAGTTTGTTTGACGCAACTTTTTCTACATGTAAACTTCTCGAAAGATGAAAAAAACGAATATAACTTTTGCAAAACCCGGTAAATTAACGTTCCAATGGGTTGAATGAGGAATAGTCGCTGATTCGTAAGATTTGGTTCTGTAAATATGATTGGAATCGTAAATTATTGGTGACAGGGGGAAAATCTGTATTGCATGGGTTAAATTGATGTTAGGATTAAAACCACTTGCTGTAGTGTTCTCACTTTAAATTATATTTTTTTCTACTACATCCCAGTCTCAAGTATACAAAATATAGAAAATTGATCGAGTTGCATAAATTTACATGGGTGTTTGCTTATTTTGGTTTTTGAAATGGAAAATATGAAGAAAATTGTAGTCACTGAAAGAACTTCGTTAATGGCACAACCGAAGAAGTTTCGATAGTGGGAAGATAAAAAAAAATTAGTCATGAGAGCAGTGAAACCATCGTGCTTTGAAACACAATTAAAATAAAATGAACTAAAATAGGAAAAAGGTTTATAACTGGGTTACATATCAAGTAAACACGCCTTACTTCCAACATAAATATTTTCACACCATACAACAATTTATCAACCACTCCCTACATTCCTTTACAAGCGGGGTCGATATCCTTTGTTGCAGGTACTGATGGGGTTGAGAGAGCATCTCCCATATATCTGAAGTTTAAAATTGTTAAAATGCTCGCCTGTAGTCATAAGGTATACCGGCCTCCCCCGGGGCACCTAAATATGTCTCTTGTTCCTTTTTCTATTATTGTTATTATTATTTTCTTCTTTTTTTTTCTTTTCTCTTTGTCTATTGATGAGGGTTTTTACTTTTTAGGCGATTGTGCTAAACTCAACCAAAATCAAACACCCGAAATTGTTGAAGAGGATATGGTTCTTCCTTAACTCTATACAAGGGTACTATTACACTTTACCTCCACTCCTCAGGCACTCTTTCACTTCACTTTCCATTGCCTTACCCCGCAGCCACCACTCCCATTTCATAATACCATCACCAAATATTTTAGCATAACTATTACATCATCTATTTTATACCTTTCAGAGTACTAACAGCCTCCTGTATGCCCTATATTTAAATACCCTGATACAGGACTTGGTTTCCACACACGAAGCCAATCATATTCACATTCGTTCCATCTTCTATACCCAGAATATACAACTTGTCTTAGTATTATCGCCCCCTACCTTTTGCTCTTTTCATTACTCACAACTACCCTGTTATTCTCTTACTTAATTTCCACGCAATTATTCTTCTTTTGATTTCTCAGAAAAATTTCTGTTCTTATCCGGATCCTCGTTCATCTTCCTTTCTAATATTTCATTTACTCCTTTTTTTACTCTCGTTAATTAGTCGTGTCACTTTTCTTTTCCCTTCTTCTATTCCATTTATCATGTTCTTTCTTCCGAATACTCGTTCATCTTCCTTTCAAATACCTTACTTATTGCTTTTTTACTCTCATTATTTAGTCGTGTCGCTTTTCTTTTCCCTTCTTCTATTCCATTTATCCGTATCTTCCTAATAATCTTATCTGCACTATTAAGCATTTGTAAGGGCGTCTTCATTTTGTTATCCACTGCAAAATGACATTGCCATTGCACAATTCCTCTTTTAGCTTCCTCTTTCCAGTTCTAGCATACCACATTCAACTCTTACTCTACTTCTTTATATTTGTTCCTCATTTGCTCTATTCCTTTGTTCATAATTACTTCCGATCTCCTATTCTCAAGCATCTAACTTATTTTCCCCTCTCTTACTCTCTCTCTCTCTCATTCAACAACCCATATCATTTGATACTCCCTTTTTCCTGCACCTTCTTTGCGTCTTCTCATCCATACAAAAACCAAAAAATGTGAGAAAGAAAAATAACTCACTATCTGTTGTAATGTAGGCATGATTGAGGCCTTGATCTTGCCGTCTCCTTTCAACAGCTTGTTTGTACTTTACGAAGAAAGATTTGTCGATTTCGTGAGAAACTTAGCCCCAACAAGAGTGTGAAAGAGGATCTGTACTGTCTGGTAGCGCCTGAAGTATTCGTTTAGTTTTCATAAAAGGCAAAGTTAAAGCGTTAAAGAAATATTTAAACTAATCAAAAATTTACACGAATAAACAATAGTATTGGACTTAAGAAACTGAAAAATGTAAAGTAGCTCAAATGCAGGTTAGAATTACACATTTAAAATTACCAGGAAATTAGCACGAAAAGTTTTTTCCGATAATTCTTCGCTAGCATGTAAACGATATTTGGGAAGTTCCATTAAGATGATCACTTCGGATCCAATCTACTTTAAAAATGTGTGAGCCTATGACGCTATGGGTTTACGGACATTAAACAGAAAAAAAAACATGCAAACAAACTTTAAAGATGCGTAGAACGTAACAAGACGCATTCACCGTCACGCAGAATTTCTTGAAAATATAAACAAATTAAACACAATATTTCTCATTATTAAATAGCATTTCTTTTATTTCCCCATTTTTTTTTAGAGAAGTCGTTTGGCTAAATTCTTACAACAACCTAGCTACAAAAGTAAACGCAAATAAAAAACATCAATCCATTGATAATTCAAGAGAATTAATATCCTGTGCATAAAAAAATATCAGTTAATAAAAATAGTTATTAAGCAAGATATTACCAACCTAGTTTTTCTAGCGTATATTGTCTATTTCAGTGATGCATCCGACTTTAATCCTTATTAATTTTGTTGCTTTTATTTTAATATTTTGAGCTGTTTGACGTGATATGGATGGTAGGTTCGGTTGTTTGGAGTTGGTTGTTTTATTTAATGATTTTAAGTTATTTGCATTTTTTAATTACAAATTAGTTTTCAACATCATGAAATAACATGGACGGGCTTAGGATACTATCCATTCTTTGAACATAACCACTTTTCAAAATTAATTTTACAAAGTTTCTACGTAATCAAGAAAATAAAAATAACTTATAATCATCATATATAATAAAAACCCAAACAAACTGCCATTACATCAGTAAAACGTGAAATAGCTTAAGATAATCAAATATAATCAACAAAACAAATTTAATAATGTTTATATTTTGAGGAATAACCAAAGTAGGCAATATAAGACTTACAAAGTAAGTCTTCAAAGTCGTATTTAATAATTTTTCTTATTAACTGATATTTTGTTACTTTCGTATTATCGACAGTCAAATATTTTTCTTTCTTATTTTCCATAGCTATTTTTTTACTAAAATATTAGATTAGGTTGAATTATTTCTTTTTTGTGAAATAAATATTTTGTTTTAATAGTTTTTGTTTTATTAACCTAACCTAGTCCTTTATTAAAAAATATAGATAAAAGATACTTTTAAAATTTTTTAGATAAAATAACCTTTAGTAGAAAAATTGCCTGCCGATAATAAGAATTTTAAAATAAATTGGCTATCAACAGTAGAGTAAGAATATTTTTTTAATATCGCCTAGAAATTGAATTATCTGTTGAATTATCTATTAATTGATATAAATATCTTTCATTTTCATTGTTTACTTTGGATACGAGGTTGTTGTATGAATTTAACGTGGTTTTTAAGCTGTAAATATGTAAATAATTTATCTAACAAATTGATTAATAAGCAATCACGCCCCGATGCAGTTTCAAATAAAATCTTGATCATATTTCCTCAGGCTCTAATTTTGTGCACTTTTGCAATATATATAAATCATTAATAAATATAACACACATTTAATTTTCTGAAATGAAAAATATTAACATTTGCTTATAAAAAATATATTAAACCTTTGAAGTAACCTAAAATTTTAAAAAATTGAAATACGAAATATCTTTTAAAGTCTACCTCTAAATATCTAGTTTCCTTTGATCTGACAAAGCTACGTTTTCTTTCACATTTCAGGGAAGGAACCCGCAAGTCCAGATAGTTTCCCCCAGCCAGCTTCAGATACTTCAGAGAGATCCAATGCCTCCTCCCTTGAAATGGAAAGTTTTCTTAAGGTATGTAATTAGTTTGTGTATTTTTTATATTTTAAATGATTTTTATTTAAATATGATTGCATAAGAGAAATTCTCCTCCTCTAGATATAGGGGGTACATATGTATTAGTATCTTCAAGAAGCAAAATACATAGACTTAAGACATGTCAAAGTGGAGTTCAAGATTTTTACATATATTAGCAACTCATGAATTACAACTCATAGAAATTTAATTTTGAAAATGGACCTTTACCACATTTTATGATGACATTTTAAAAATAAATTTCCCTTGACGAATAAAAGTAAAATCCATTTTGAATAGACCTGTTTTGGACTACGGCGCTTGTTCGAAAGCAACCTATCGTTTGGCAACGATATATGTGTTCCCTTGAACGGTGTTGCTTACCTATCGTCTCTTGATCGAGGAATGTGCATCTTGACAGAATTTAATGACTCAGAGGAAAAAATAGACAGGTAAAAAGGCGGATTAAATCGAGACCGTAACGGCTGTGGACCTTTCCAAATTCTTCTCTCAGTAAATGGGTCTTTTCGCCTCGGTATAATAAGGGACAACCTTGGGAGGACACACTGGGCTCTGTTGGCCTGAGTTTTTATAATCTTAAATTAATTAATTACCACTCCTTAGTGGAAAGAGTTGATATAGAAAGGTCGGTGGAGAGCAGAGTTAAAAGAAGTATGGAGAGATTCCATTCAATTGAATCAAGTTGCCTAGAAATGTACATAAATGAAACCTCTTTAGGGTGTTTCGCGCCCCACCGAACGTTGACCATCGTGATCTAAAACAACTGAGGAAGAGACGAATTCTCATCCCTGCTCTCTGGAGGTAATAAGATCCAATGGGGCTTGAGTGGGGAGGGTTAAGTTCACTGATACTTGATTTCTTCTCACGGTTGTCACACTCCACCACCCCGGTAACTTCATTCCAGGGGGAAAACGTCAATTCGGATAAAGTTACCATTTTAAATTAATTTTATCAATAAAGGTTTCATCTGGTTACTCGAAAACAATTTTCGTATGAAGCAAGACAGCCTCAAACGTTTACTTGGCAGGTGGTTGGTTTTTACATTCGGTGTCTATCTATTATTTCACTCCGAAGTACGTCTGTCATGCATGCAATTATCCTACTCTGCCTGAATGACTCTTCTGTTTTTCATACACACACATACACACACTCAGTCATTTCATCTTATGAGATTTTTACCTCACATAGGTATACATCCAGACTAAGGCAAACAAAAACGGACAATTTGGAGCAAATATCTAGATTGATGTATTAAGAAACAGTAAATATAAACTCCGGGACTTCTTGAATTTCAACAGAGGCTCACCATTAAAATAAACACAAATAATTAAATTCCTCACAAGAAAACTCCTGTAAAAAATAAATCCCCTAGGAATTAGTTGCTTCTTTAAAAGCATTATCGAAAATAAATCACTTTACAGACCTGTTTAAGAAATTAATCTCAATTTTCCCATCAATATGCAACAATTATAATTCAGGTTTCAGCTGATTTCTCCCGAATTTTTCCTGGATTGTGATTCTTTGCATTGACTAATTCAGTAGAAATTTTACAAAGACATCGTAGATAACTTGGACCACATATCTTCTGCACACTTTTAAATTCCCTATATTCACCACTGTTTCTAAATCCTCCCTTCCCAAACTTTCAGGCAATGATGCTCTCGGTGATTTATTTTGTGTAAATAAATACACTTTGCTACCGCGTCACTCCTTTATAACTTTGAGGTGGTTTTGCAGTTTTGCTATACCACATTGAACCATTCCTTCATATCTAACTTTACTCCTTTATAACTACAACCTGCTCTCCTGATAATAATAATGATGATACCATCAATCCTGGTACGCATTGCCACCAAGCATCTCCATCGGACGTAATAATATCTTCGTGTTCATTAAATGAATGAATGAGTTATCGTGCGCACTGCTCAGTAACGAAGGCATTCTTGAATATCGATATTTTGCGACTATTTGAAATCAAAAAAGCGAAAAACTCTCTTCCATGTTAAGGAGAGGCTGTAACTCGTATCCAGCCATAAAGGCACGTATAATTCTACCAACACTAGCGACTACAAGACAACCTAAACTTTTTTTCCAGGTTAGAGATGATGTAACTCGTATCCAGCCATAAAGACACGTCTAATTCTACCAAAACTAGCAACTACAAGACAACCTAAACTTTTTTTCCAGGTTAGAGATGACGTAACTCGTATCCAGCCATAAAGGCACGTCTAATTCTACCAACACTAGCAACTACAAGACAACCTAAACTTTTTTTCCAGGTTAGAGATGATGTAACTCGTATCCAGCCATAAAGACACGTCTAATTCTACAACACTGTGCTACAAAAATCTACTTAAAAATAAAACGCACCTCAACATGAACGTCCCAGAAAGTTTAGAAAGAGAGGATCGTTGAGGAAGTAGTGAAGTTAGTGAACGTGAAAACGTATGAGATAAGAGAAAAAGTGGGACCTTTAGAGACCGGGAAACAACGCAACAGGGTGGTGCAAAGAGTTTCACATTCCGTCACAAGCCGCTAAACAGTTGATTGCGATTATTCACAAATAAATACGAGTAAACCATTCGAGTAACAAATGTTACGGACGTCGCCCTTAATGACCTAACACTCGAGTGTGAGATCTTAGGACGAAGTAAGAGCAAATTATTTGAAACCATCTGTGTAACATAATGAGCCAACTTGTAGTTAACGATATAACCACAATCTGGGGGAGCGAGAAGAGAGCCTTCTTCTAAGCGAGGGGATGGGGGGAGGGGCTGCTTCCTTGGAGTAACAGTGGCAAATTCAGGAGAGTTAAAATCCCGCCTGGTTCATAATGCTCCAAGTAGTCTCTTATTTAGCCTCTATTCAAGACTGTTATGAGAGAAATGGCCTCGGTATATTATTCGTATAACGAAATAATAAATAATCAGCCAATTTCCGATAAAGTGAGGTCTGCACGCGTCATTGCCACTAAAATAAACCCACACCACACTCTTTCGTGCCTCATCGGAACAAAGCCACTTTTCTTTTTTTCCCACACCGAGAGGACCTTCATAGAGATGGGGGACTAGGCGGTCCTGTTAAGGTTCATCCCGAGGCAGAAGCCCCTCCCCTAAACCATCACCAATCCCCACCATTCACATCTATCACACAATATCGACCACCTGCTCCTCACTCAGCCCTTTCACTCGCGCATAATCAACTAACCCATTACGTGGTGCTCCATCTCTACGCTCACCATGACACTCTCGTATATTCACCCCACAACCTCTTTTACATCCTTTTTTACACATTTTTTTCACTCTAACAATCTTTCGCACACCAAAATTCCGCCCTAATAAAAGTTATCTCAAATTTCAAATTTTCCTTCTTATGTTCGAAAATAACTGACACTTTGTTTTTCCTATTTTTTTTTATATTCTTGAATGAAATTCAGTAATGATGTTAATTTAAACAATTAATTTAATGGAAGTCAATTAAAGTCGTCGCTCAATCGATACAATGGTCGTATTATGGTCAGTAACCCATGATTTCCTTGTTCTGGAATATCGAACTTGTGCATTTGGGTTTATTTGTTCTGCCCTAAAATTCTACCCATATGACCTTCTTTTGTTTTAAGGAGTGGTAACTATTCGACCCTTTCAACCTTCTTTAGCTTATTTGGGTGGTTACTGTATTAATGGTTCGCCACCTGCACAATATTTAACTTTGGGAATGGTCTTCATTCACGTTGTGACTATATACAATACAGACGCCAGATGGGCACTAAAAGAAAGTAATTATGTTAATTTTAACAATTAATTTAATGGAAGTCAATTAAAGTCGTCGCTCAATCGATACAATGGTCGTATTATGGACAGTATCCCATGATTTCCTTGTTCTGGAATATCGAACTTGTGCATTTGGGTTTATTTGTTCTGCCCTAAAATTCTACCCATATGACCTTCTTTTGTTTTAAGGAGTGGTAACTATTCGACCCTTCCAACCTTCTTTAGCTTATTTGGGTGGTTACTGTATTAATGGTTAGCCACCTGCACAATATTTAACTTTGGGAACGGTCCTCATTCACGCTGTGACTGTATACAATACAGACGCCAGATGGGCGTTAAAAGAAATACAATATACCAAGTTTACAGCCGTAGGAAAGAGCGGTTCTATGTGGTATTTCAACATTCACTTTTGCTCTCGCAGTACAAAAGGGGGGTTTTACCTGCTCGTAAGGGCATGCAAAATGTTCAGTTGTCAGGTTCCCCCACGCAGTTTATAGGGTGGTCCAAAAATCCTCCCCTGTACATGTTTTAATTTTCTATTTCAAATGTGGTGATATTATTATATTGGTTCCCTATTCTTATTACCTTTCGGTAAGGGGCGACAAACCTTGGACCATCCTGTACAATTGCAGCAACTTATGGATGTCCCCCCACAAGTGGGTGAACAACTTTCTTGATCTATTGGGTCAAAATGCATGCTAAATAGTTAACATGGATTACATGGGTCGCCGAAATATGCCCAATTGGGCACATTTGCGGGACGCACCACCATTTGATGGAGCACTCCCCTGACCACTGCGACAAGTGCGTGGTCCCCCAGACTGTTCGGCCCATTCTTGGTGAATCCTCAGTCTGGGTGATTGCGCACGTTACCTGTCCCGGTACCGGGACGAATGGGCTCGCTACCGGTAATCTCTTACACTCGGAACGAGTTCGTGCACACCAAATTGTGGAGTTATAGTGTTCTGGAGGAGGTTGAACACCCTCAATCTATATAGTTGTCTCGGTGGGGTTTTAGGAGTACGCTGGAGAGCCTGAGGATTGCGGGCCTCGCTTTGCACTTTCTTTTGTTGTTTTTGAGTTGTTTTGTTGTTATTAATTTCAGCAAATTTAAAAGCTAAAATATAAAGTTGAAATTAAAGGATGTAACATCAATTAAGGCGGAGCGTCGAGTTTCACTCATGCACAAAGACAGTTTCATCCTCATTTATCATCACTCACATACCAAATTTAGGGCACTGTTTGCAGGTTTTTCCTTCGCGCGCTCACAACATATCACTCTTCCTTTCTCTAAGTATACGTCTACAAGGTCTCAAGTCCACACTCACCTTACAACATCGGCTGGCTCTCCCTTGAGCCAAAAAGGCTCCCCTTCACTCCCCTTCACTCTCAACAAGGACTGGCCCCTGGTTTCCTCCGGCTATCACTGGTTGTCATTCTGATCCTTATGTTGGTTTCATTATGAAGGGCGGATGGCGATAATAAATAAGATAGTGAAACATGGGTAACTATGGTGCTATTTTACTTACATCCGGAGGTTTGCGTACCCTCCAAGCCCCAACGCCGACAGAGGGGTTTCAAAATTGCACAGATTTGACAGCTTGTAGAGAGACGCCCCCCCCCCCCTCTCCTCCTTGGTTTTGAGTGAGACATGTGGTTTATTTAGACTTTGGAGAAATTTCCTACTCCTCCACATTGTCACATTCCCTAATCTCAACATTTTGGTGCAGATAGTCATTTTTTTTTTTTTTTGAATAGTAGTAGTAAGAATAGTAGCAGAAACAGTAATAAAGTAGTAGCAATAATAATAATAACTCAATGATCAAAATTGGATTTCAGTTTGCTCATTGACATTTGAAATGCTACACTTACATGAATTTCACTCTTTTCTTACATTTTTGATTCCATATTGTTATAATTTAGATTTATTCTCATTCACCCATCAGTCCCCATACACCTTCTTAGTGCATTTAGCAAGGGCAACTGATACTAAAATAAAGTATACTCCCATATGCCTTCTCAGTGGATTTAGCAAGGGCAACTTATACTTAAAAATGAGCTCCCATACACCTTCTCAGTGGATTTAGCAAGAATAACTGAGACTAAAAAAAAATAGCTCCCATACACCTTCTCAGTGGATTTAGCAATGGCAACTAATACTAAAAAAGATGAGCTCCCATACATTTTCTCAGTTGATTTAGCAAGAGCAACTGATATTAAAAAAATGAGCTTCCATACACCTTCTCACTGGATTTAGCAATGGCAACTGATACAAAATAATGAACTTTAATACACCTTCTCAGTGTATTTATCAAGCGCAACTGATACTTAAAAAATGAGCTCCCATACACCTTCTAAGTCGATTTAGCAAGGGCAACTGATAATTAAAAAATTAGCTCCCATACACCTTCTCAGTGTATTTACCAATCGCTACTTATAATTAAAAAATGAGCTCTCATATACCTTCTCATTTGATTTAGCAAGGGCAACTGTTACTAAAAAAGATGAGCTCCCATACACATTCTCAGTGGATTTAGCAAGGGCAACTAATACTTTAAAAATGAGCTCCCATACACCTTCTCAGTGGATTAGCAATGGCAACTGATACTAAAAATATGAGCTCCCATGCACCTTCTCAGTGAATTTAGCAAGCGCAACTGTTACTAAAAAAAATTAGCTCCCAAACACCTCACAAACAACTGATAAAATTATATTTCCTGTATTGGGTGGCCAAAAATGACAATTCATGTGTTAATTTCCACTAATTTAGGTGTCAGAAACACAATGGAATGGCATAATTCATGATTCAGAATCTCATTGACCTCAAAGTCCAATATGTCAGGTGTCTGCTGTCCTCTACTCTATTAAGATTTACTATCGCTGCAGGACAAATATGATGCACAACTGTCAGACTCACTTCCTCTGCCATCATCGCCACTTTCAATCTGTAGATGACTTGGAGTTGTTGAAAGTTCCAGAGATTGTGGAAGTGCAGGTTGTGTGTAACGTACTGGGAGGCATAAGCCATTTACAAGCTTCCATCCATGGCCAATTGGTGATTGATGATTCTGAAGCTGGAAGTTTTTCTGCAGATTTGTGAGGTAATTGTTGCGTCTAAGTGTGGTTATAGGCTGTCAGATTCAGGAACCAGTCTGATAATCTTCTTTTTCTTGAGTATGGACCACTTTGCTGCTCTCACCTCTGCGAATGTCTTGTGTTTGGTGTCATGATAGATGTACCGGATAACAAACTTCTGTAAGTCATTGATGCTTTCTTGTGTGAACAGAGGATTGTGCCACAGCTCTTGAGGAGGTTGTGAGCTTTGGATGATTTTTATACACGTTCCACAATAGTTTTTTTCCTACTCCAAAAATCCGGAGTTATGATCACATCCAGTAAGAACATGAAGTGGGATCAAAGACTCCGCCCTTGTCTTGTCACACAAACTCTGAGCACTTATCAGCATAGTTTTGCATTTCAAGCACAGGAGTCCTGATATTTGCTGAGACATATAGGCAGCCTGAACGTAGTTATCGGTTTTCTCACTATCTATGATAACTGTTTCTGAATATTCCTCTGACCGCAGCTTACCATAGAGTGTAAACACAGCTCTATCTGCTTCTGCATGGACGCATGTGAGATTCTGCAATACTTCATCTGTGGTGAGATTCCTGCCTGGTTTACCAACAACACAATACATGATCTCAGCAGTGGTTGAAGATGCCCTTCTATTGAAGGCAGCCTCGATGAATGCTTGAAGCCGAACTTTATTTTCTGGCTTACCAAGAAGAGCATGAAAGTCTCTATTCGAAGGAACTTTGTCCTCTGACTTCATAAACACATTACGAATAGACTGATTTTTTTGACGGTGTTGTCTTGCACTTTCTTTGAGGAAGAAGTCTTGTTCGTATGAATCATTCACCAAAATAATACGTTCTGCCTTTGTATGTCTGTTCAGGACAAAGTTTACATGTTTCTCACCATATTCTACCTACGTTAACTTGGTTCCATCTGCTTTTTCTCTATCTTCAATAGTAGGTGTTGTTAGACGCCAGATTAGTCCCATGTCTACTATTGATGAGTAAACCTCCGGGTATGGTATGGATTTCATTGTCAGCTTTTCCTGTAGCTTACTCTTCAGCGTTTTACGCATAGTACCATTTGCATTAAATATTGAAAGGCACTCATCTCTTATTCGATGATGCATTAAGTCTTCCATCTTTAAGCCATCACTTTTCTCAACAATATTTAAAGATGCATGGGAGCTCATATTTTAGTATCAGTTGCCCTTGCTAACTCCACTGAAAAGGTGTATGGGATCTCATTTTTTGAGTATCAGTTGCCCTTGTTAAATCCACTGAAAAGGTGTATGGGAGCTCATTTCTTTCAGTATCCGTGATGCTTGCTAAATCCATAAAGAAGGTGTATGGGAGCTCAATTTTTTTAGTAAGAGTTGCCCTTGCTAACTTCACTAAAAAGGTGTATGGGATCTCATTTTTTTAGTATCAGTTGCCCTTGCTAAATACACTGAGAAGGTGTTTAGGAGCTCATTTCTTTCAGCATCAGTTATGCTGGCTAAATCCACTAAGCAGGTGTATGGGAGCTCAATTTTTTTAATAAGAGTTGCCCTTGATAAATCCACTGAGAAGGTGTATGGGAGCTCATTCTTTTTAGTATCATTTTCCTTTGCTAATTCCACTGCGAAACTTTGGTATCCTAAAAATGCTCCCGGAACCTCCGAAAATTACTCTACTAATAAAAAGGAAGACTTGATCAAGTGTAAAGCGAAAAGTGCCAAAAAGTGAAATAGAGACATGGCTGAATAAAATAAGAATGTTGACGGAGAGAGAAAATTGACTAAGTAAAATTCGAAAATGGACAGAGAGAAAGTTGATCGAATGAAAATAGAAAATTGACCATATTCTGAAAGTGAGGAAAGCTCATAAAGCAAAGACTACTTGCACGAACCTTTTTCCACAATGGACTCAATATACGAACATACCATCTAAACATTTAGCCACCAATCAACATTCAAATCTCTTTCCCACTTGATAAATTTCTTTCACTACGTTTTTTCCCCTTTCCCTTTACTTCTCTCGCATCAATTCCTCTCTCTTGATTTCTCCTTTCTTTTACACTCTATTCTCTCTAAGGGTCTTCATCCTCGCCAAGCGATTCCTCTCTAGGGCCTTCATCCTCGCCAAGCGATTCCTCTCTAGGGTCTTCATCCTCACCAAGCGATTCCTCTCTGGGGTCTTCAACCTCACCAAGCGATTCCTCTCCAAGGTCTTCAGCTTCGCCAAGCGATTCCTCTCTAGGGTCTTCGTCCTAACCGAGCGATTCCTCTCTAGGGTCTTTATCCTCACCAAGCGCTTCCTCTCTTGGGTCTTATTCTTATTAATCCACTGAATTAGAGCAAAACTTCGCTTGCACATCTTCTCGAGATCTTAAATCAACCTCAGTCTACGCAACATTCATTATCTGCCATAAATTTACTTTTCTGGCCACTCAACAGAGTAATTTAGCATCCTAATTTCCAGCAGCAAATTTTAGCATTTCACTACTTTTCATATCTCACTTGCTACTTTCACATTCTTCCATTTCTTCACTGCCTACTTAACATTTTCACTAATGTGTTTTCCGCCGTGATAATCTCCTCTTACCAAGCAATACTAATCATATTCAGATTTATGTGACTCTTATTTTCAACCACATTATACACACTCGAAAGAATTTTTCATTCATCTTTAATCTAATTCTCATTCTATCATTCATATCTTTTTCTTAACCATTTACAATTTTCATTCATATCGTTCTTCAGCTATTTAAACGTCTAACTTTTCATCATTTTTACAATGGAAAACATATCCTATAACTTCCTTCTTGCTTACACTATACGTTACTATATGCAATAATATTTTTCACCCACTAAATATTTTAAACGCAATTTACCATAAATAATGGTTCTTTTTTACTAATTCTTACATATCTGATGTCTCATTGGATGGTCACTCTTTCTTAACAGCTGTAGTAAAATTTACTCCATTCAATAGTTTTTTAAACATTTACATGTCTTCTCTTGTTGTATTTCTTCTTTAGAACATTGTGATAATCAGTAACCACACAGATTCAGCTCGTGAAAATCATCAAACAGAGGCTAGCGCTTATAAAGAACACCAAACAGTAGCCACAGCTTGTGAAGATCATCAAACAGTAGCCACAACTTGTGAAATCTTTAAAGAGTAGCTACAGCTTGTGAAGATCATCAAACAGTAGCCAGCGCTTATAAAGAACACCAAACAGTAGCCACAGCTTGTGAAGATCATCAAACAGTAGCCACAACTTGTGAAATCATCAAACAGTAGCCACAGCTTGTGAAGATTATCAAACAGTATCCACAGCTTGTGAAGATCATCAAACAGTAGCCACAGCTTGTGAAGATCAATAAACAGTAGCCACAACTTGTGAAATCATCAAACAGTAGCTACAGCTTGTGAATATCATCAAACAGTAGCCAGCGCTTATAAATAATATCAAACAGTAGCCAGCGCTTATAAAGAATACCAAACAGTAGCCAGCGCTTATAAAGAATACCAAACAGTAGCCACAGCTTGTAAAGAGCATCAAACAGTAGCCAAAACTTGTGAAATCATCAAACAGTAGCCACAGCTTGTGAATAACATTAAACAGTAGCCACTGCTTGTGAATATCATTAAACAGTAGCCACATCTTGTGAAGATCATCAAACAGTAGCCACAGCTTGGGAAGAACACCAAACAGTAGCCACAGTTTGTGAAGATCAACAAACAGTAGCCACAGCTTATTAAGAACATCAAACAAATATATAACTTGGGGAAGATAAGCTTCCCCGAAGGATGCTGATTTGTCAGAGATAAATAAAATAAATGATTCAATACATCAAAATTTATATTTGAACAAACAACAAAATTAGCCTTTGAAGAATTGCCATCCAAATTAACTAATTTAAACAATATTATTCCCAGTTTTGCCCATCTCAAGAATAGGAGTCACACTTTATGCAGATTTGTAGAATAGAGGTCACAAAATCAGAAAATAGCAAGGTAAAAGTTAAACTAGTTTATTTAAAAATTAGGTTAGATTTGATTGGGTTTGATGACCAAGCGAATTAGCACAATAAAGTACTATTAATTCAAATATTAACCTAACCTAAAGATGGTCAATTCCAATCGACCACAGTAATACTGAAATAACCGTATCATAATATCTGAGCAGTAGGTAAGCGACATCAGGACTATCTATTTTAATGGGGGTACTTTCAAATCGATCCATTTGAACTTTAACAGCCCCAGTATTGCCCTTTTAAAGAATAGCATTTCCTGCTCAATTGGGGCCGCTATTCTTCAAAAGGCTCCTATCAAAATAACCTGAGAGGAGAACGGCGCTGTTAAAAGACAAATTAGTTGATAAATTATATTTAGTTGAAATGATATTGTGTGGGACTTCGGCCCTAGTTTTATCTCACACCACTTGTACACACGTACCAAGGTAAATGAAAAATTCGATTATTTATTTTTTTACCAAGGTAAAGGAAAAGAATAGATTATTTATTTTTTTACAAAGGTAAATGAAAAAATTCGTTTATGTATTTTTTTACCAAGGTAAATGAAAAAATTCGATTATTTATTTTTTTTACCAAGGTAAATGAAAAAATTCGATTATTTATTTTTTTACCAAGGTAAATGAAAAAGTTCGATTATTTATTTTTTTTACCAAGGTAAATGAAAAAATTAGATTATTTATTTTTTTACCAAGGTAAATGAAAAAATTAGATTATTTATTTTTTTACCAAGGTAAAGGAAAAAAATAGATTATTTTTATTTTACCAAGGTAAATGAAAAAGTTCGATTATTTATTTTTTTTACCAAGGTAAATGAAAAAGTTCGATTATTTATTTTTTTACCAAGGTAAATGAAAAAGTTCGATTATTTATTTTTTTACAAAGGTAAATGAAAAAGTTCGATTATTTATTTTTTTTACCAAGGTAAATGAAAAAATTAGATTATTTATTTTTTTTACGAAGGTAAATGAAAAAATTAGATTATTTTTCTTTTACCAAGGCAAATGAAAAAGTTCGATTATTTATTTTTCTTACCAAGGTAAATGAAAAAGTTCGATTATTTATTTTTTTACCGAGGTAAATGAAAAAATTAGATTATTTATTTTTTTACCAAGGTAAATGAAAAAGTTCGATTATTTATTTTTTTACCAAGGTAAATGAAAAAGTTCGATTATTTATTTTTTTTACCAAGGTAAATGAAAAAAATTAGATTATTTATTTTTTTTACGAAGGTAAATGAATTAAAATAAAGTTTAAACAATAGAATTTACTCTACAAAATCGTCTCCATCGGCTTCGCGCATTTGTGCCAAGCTAAAAAAGTTTATCTTTTCCTTTTGAAAAAAAATATTTAGGCTTTAAACCAAAAAAGCGGATCCTCTCTCTTCGAGTCTGTCCTTATTAAAGAATCTTCCGTTACAAATCTGATTGTCTAAGAACATAAAAGGTGAAATTTACTTTACAAAACTGTGAAAAGTTCAAAGTGAATTTATTCAAAAGTATTCAGGGCTGGTAAATCGCAAAGGTGTTCTTTTAGAACATAATTCATGACCAACCATCGCACACTTAGTGAAAGATACACTGCAGAGGAAAGGTTTGCGTTATTGACTCATCCGCCAAGCTCTCCTAATGTTTCATCCGCGTTACCATCATTTTTAATTTTATTAATCAAATTTACAATAAAAGTTTATTTGATAGTAACAGACTCGAGGAAAAACTAGAACAGTGTTTTGCTCCAATCCCGTTTTGCTCTTCCCAAAAGGAAGAGATAAATTCTTATTTGGGGGCGGGGGAAGATCTCTGAAACGTATGGAAACTAATTTTAAGAATAAACTCTCTCGTTTAAACGGTTTTTAATTATCCATATTGGTTAAAAAAACACAGAAGGATCTTTCTTGGACATTTGATATAACCATTAATATATTTGTATTCTCCATCCAAGCAATCCCATTTTAAACTTCGCCCTAAACCTATTCTTCGCATTCTCCTTTCATTCAGCAGTCCATATAAAACTATCATACTTTTTTTAATAAGCTGTACTAACGTTGGTCTATATGATATTATGATAACAATCTATCCTCCCATTTATTCTGTATCGGGCACGCTGTATGACACTCCTAATCTAGACCTTGGAAGTGACTGTATCCAAAAGACCTTTCTAACACCCTCCCAACAAGTTTCAATTTGCTCATTTTTACCTTCAGTTTAGCCGTCACAGACACGAATTCATTTTCATCCAACCAGGGTTTTCATCCACCCCGAGGGACACACTATGCATTTTTTAAAAAAATAAGCTGCACTGACGTAGTTTATTAATCTCTCGCTCCATTGATTCTTCAGTAGACGCTTGTGGAGAGCCATGAGCTACACCAAGCGAGTAGCTGTAACAAATTGAAGAAGGATGGCTGAAAATGAAGTCGTGCCTGTGATTGCAAAAGTGAAGATTTAAAATGGGGTAATTGAAACAGTTTGGGGTCTATTGGATACAACCATTTTCTTGATGTAGAGTACGAGCGTCTACCAGTGTGCTCAATTCACAATCGGGCTAAAGATGACTATCATTACCGCACAATTATCATACACAACTCTTGCAAAATTAAACTTCTCCATCAGCATTCTCACCATTTTTACCATTAAATATCTTTTTTCATCCCTACTTCACGAATACGGAGCATTACTTTCGATTTATAATTAAAATTTATTATATAATTCCTCGGGCAAATGGGACTTGTGAGGATGTTACGATGCCTTGAAATGAATAGCAGAGAAGCAAAGTCCGTTTTTACAGGCTCAAATGCTTGCCTCTTCCTCTTTATCTCGAACAAAAATAAATTGTTGGCTCTTGCTAATAGGTCGGTTTAATTTTGTAGTTGTCCACCTGTTGCTACCTCACCCTTTATATCTTTCTCTTCCGCTCTCATGCAGACAAATTTCCCTGTCGTTCGTTTTAAATCCCTTTAATCATCTTTATTAAATACCTATCTTCAATACAAGTAAATATGTAGAAATTAAAAAGAAATGAGATTTCTTGCTACTTTTAATTTCTGCGTTTCTTCATAATTATCCCAAACTCGTCTCAACTGCGGAAAGATGATTGTCAACATGTCTCAGTCATGTTCGGTTAGTCAGATCTTGGCAGCATTTCTACTTTGTTGGAAGTTAGAACATTCAGCTTTCAGAAATTCCAAGCTCTTACTTATAAGGGCCTTTTAATCTGTGCGAAGTCGTTCTTCTAGGTACTAGCGCTTACCCACTTTATCAAGGATTGCCGGAATTAATCGTTTGCTCTCTTCCATATGCCCACCATTTCTATGCATTAAATTTTTACTTCCACCAATTTTCCCTTTCTTTCTTTTATCATTAAAAATTATAAAAAAGCAAATTTGTGTAGACGGCGAACGTCTACCCATAGAGAGAAAAAGAGAGAGAAGAACACTTGACCCTATATGAGAGAGAAATGACCGGTTCTCGGGAGAAAAAAAGTGGTCGCCACTATGAGCATTTCACCCGCCAGGGTCACTAAGCAGCTGTGTGGCGCCTACGCCCCTGGATTCGAGGGTAACGCCCTTTACAGGAGGGGGAGAGGGTAAGTTAGGATAGGGGAAATGGAGAGTAAAACAGGTTCAGATGCAGATCCAGACTTTAAATTCAACCGCAAGTAAAAAACGGGGAGAGATTTAGTCAAGTGATAAGCGAAAAAGAGACAAAAGAAAGAAAAATAGAGGAAGATAAGAGAATAAAGAGAAGGAAATTATATAAAAAAAGACAAAATAAAGAGAGATAAAAGAGAAAGATATCGAGATGAGGAGATAGAGAGAAAGAGATTCAGAAAAGATCAAGAGTAGATCAAGAGAAGGAGTTGGAAATAAGGAGAAAGAGAGAGAAAGACAGATATTGTGAATCAGAGAGATTGAGAATGAGAGAGTGTGAGATTGAGTTGAAAAGAGAGAGAGAAAGAGAGATCCATAGAGAGAAAAAGAGAGAGAAAAACACTTGACCCTATATGATAGAGAATTGACCAAGTGAAAAAAAATGGAGAAAATTGACTCTTCTAATCGTCACTTCTACCAGATAATGAAATCTACATAAAGATCAGAATATCATTCGCTGGCAAGCCCTAAAACATCAAGACCTGATCCTTTTTGGAGGTAATCTAGCACACCAGGCTTTAGTACTGCTTTTTGATACAACAAGAGATCAACGAACCCTTCGTGGCCTAAGGGAGAGCCACCTGTTCCGCGCCAGAGGAGAGTAATATGAAAAAAAACTTCAGTAGGTTCCGAGACTTAAGTGATGTGTTGTGTTGGCGAAGAAAAATGGAGGAAGAGACATCGGTGTGGGGATTGCCTGCTTGTGATGAAGTACGAGGCTAGAGCTTTCTGTGCGTATGCTTCAGTGTAGGCACGACGCCGAAATCCTTTGATATCAAACTCACCTGGATTCAAACCTGGTACTTTGACATTGAAATCCACGCCTTTTATCCAAGAAGCCAGCGAGAGCTCCCAGAGAGAGAAAGAGAGAGTCAAACTCCACAGAGTAAAGAGAGAAAATTGACAAGGGAGAGAGAGAGAGAGAGGCAGAGAGGGGAGGGGGAGACAGACAAAGAGACAGAGAATTGACTAAGGGAACAGGGAAAATTGAGTCTTGGCCAAATGAAGATAGAAAATTGACAACATCCTGGAAGAGGTTTAGTGAGGAGAGCGGCAAAGACTACTAATTCTACCCTCCTGTTGAATATATAAGCAAATGACTCAACTCTTTTAACTTATATTTGATGTAAGGGTTGTGAAATATGAGGCGTGTATGTGTTCTTGATGTGTGTTAGTAAAAAAATCCAGACAAAGAAGATTGTCCTCACATGACACACTCGGCGAGGTCTAAGTGAAAATGAATCCTTCCGCCTCGTCATGGCTGCCACATTTGATACTTTCGTAACAAATTTGTTACTTATTAAATCTTCAGAAGCTGCGACACTTTGAATTTTAATACCTTTTAAAAACGTAGAATAAAAATAGATATGAATTTACGAAATATGTTACCTTTTAGGGTAAAAACTTGTTACCCTCGCCCGAAACAATCTTGTGGTAGCCCTGCGCTGCTTTCACCGTCCCGCAAATCCTCTGTTTCTTCCTCGACCGCGGCTTAAGATTGAATTACACTCACGAACGTATGTGCTGATGGGATTTTTTAAATGAACCTCAGATCTAACGTTTGTGTCTTGGTTATCAAAAGTAGTCTCCTCTTTATACTCTTCACGAACTATGTAGCCTTAACACATTTTCTTTTCACAATTCCTCATTATGGAGGAGGATCTTTCCAAGAGCGTTCTGACATATACTCCCGTTGGATTTCACTTAAAACAAATGTTACCTTTGTTCTTCGCCATCATCTCTGACCAATCCTAGTTGAGCTTATCATAAATGACTAGACGGTGCTCGTTATCATCTTGGCCTCGATCGATATCGTTTATTAACTTTGAATTCCTGAAACTAGAACAAAACCACTATGACTCAACTTACCTAAAGAATTAAGCAATAGTATTCTAAGTTTCCAATAACAAACCAACCTATCGTATGTGGTATTATTTGGGGGAGACTAGGGGAGCATTTGAAAGACGGGAACAATGACACGCACGCATCTATTTAAGAATAGGACATTCACCTCACTGGAGAAAGAAGATACGAAATCGCTGGGTTGGCTAGGAATGCTACTATCACCACCCGCTATCGACCGATCCAGCAGTAGTTTGTCGACAAATTTTCAAGGCATATCTTATGATTATATGTATATACAAGTTCACCGAACCAAAAAATAGTCACTAGAACTGGAACGTAACTAATAGCGTGTAATACTTCCACGAGCCTGGATAACAGCTGCGATTCGACGCGACATGTACTAGATAAGGTTTTGGATGTAGGAGACATCAATGCTTAACACTCTTGCATCAAAAAATAGTGTAACTCGGCCAAATTGCGTGGATAGTGTGATATGCTTGTTTAGCATGTTGTTCGTGATAGTCCCATAGACTTTCGATGGGGTTTAGATCCGGCGAATTTAATGAAAAATTCAAATCTATGATTGTTTCTGAATGTTCATCATGCCAGTCACTCATAGGAGAGAGTTTTCATCCTTCAAGACAGGGATTTAAATATTACGTCCTGCATTAAGATGAAGGACAAACGACAAAACCTGTTCCTCTAACAGCTAGATGTAAGCATATTGTCCACTTACACCAAAGAACCCATTTCCTTATAATTTAAACACCTTCAGTACATCACAGAGCCTCATCCAGCTTGGACTGCACCCTACACGCCAGCCATCTTTCACATACATGCAGAAACGTGATTCGTCTGATCAAATAATGTATTTTTAGTGCTCCACAGTCCACTGTTTGTGTCTTCTCAACGTTGCACTGTAGTAGGTAACTTAGTGGTCAGAAGTGAACCAATGCCTGTTGCTTGCTACTCTGCTGCATATATTTATGCTATACAGTTCCCTGTAGAGTGTTCTTTCAGTAATGGGTGCCGACTACCAGCGTTGACGTCTTGCAAGAATTCTTGCCTTAAATCGAAGAGGTTTCTAGCCACAATCCATGAAACACTCCGGCGATCCCTGTCCATCATTATCCTCTTTCATCCAAAATTCTGACGGGAATTTACTGTAAACTGTGATTTGTTGCTATATCAAGTAACCTGTATGATCGTACTCATAGATACACCTGAAAATTTCGCTCCATCCTTCACAGAATGGCCTTTAGCGCGCCCAAATGCAACTAGTCCTTTTTGACAGTCAGTAATATCTGTTTTGCTCCCCACTTTACACACATCGTACGAGACAAGCACTGCACCGTACCACCTTTGCAAAATATATGAATCCTGTTCATACTTCCCTAGTAGTAACGTCCCGATTCTCCTTGTTCAATGCTAACTAAAGGCCCCTGTAGTTTCAATTACTTTAAATACACCCTTGTAGTTTCAACCATTTTATACACACCTTTGAAGTTTCAACTATTTTAAATACCCTCCTGTAGTTTCAACTATTTTAAACAAACCCCTGTAGTTTCAACTATTTTAAACACACCCTGGTAGTTTTAACTATTTTAAACACACCCTGGTAGTTTTAACTATTTTAAATACACCCCTGCAGTTTAAACTATTTTAAACACCCCCCTGTAGTTTCAACTATTTTAAACACACCCCTGTAGTTTCAATTATTTTAAACACACCCCTGTAGTTTCAACTATTTTAAACACACCCCTGTAGTTTCAACTATTTTAAACACATATCTGTAGTTTTAACTAGTTTAAACACACTAAGTAACTAATATTTTGTCCAGTGAGCTTATTTGTGTCTTATAACTCAGGTTATACCGTGAAAACAATGCATGTATGAGAATAAAAACTAATACTAATGGTAATTAAAAAGTTCTATTGTAGTTGATGATCCTATCTGAACTTGCAAATGGCAACATATATGTAGTGACACCTTTGGTATGGTCTGGGACTAAAAATTAATCCATAGAATATCCATGTACATGGAAGACCAAAGACTCATATGCAAATATTGAAAGGAAACAGAGGTATTTAATGGTTCCGACGATTATAAATGTGATATGCTTGTTCCTGGAATTTAATACAAGCTTTACTTAATCCATTACATCAAAGAATCATTTGATTCGGAGCAATTGTGGCCTTTTATCCATTTCTTCTTCTGTTTATTCACACTGGCTGCCTCGCTTCCATTTGGTCACATTAACGTCTTTTGGAAGACTATAACCGAAAGTATGAATAAAATGCCCATAATTCTATTTTTATCTCTATTTGACACACGTGCAGATACACAAACACACACTTGATATGATCTGACATTTGAGAAATGAAAGTTCATACCAGTTATATATCAGTAACATCGCTCAAAGAAACTCAAAGAAACATAGTTAATCTATCTAAGTCCATTACTTTATGGTTTCTCGATTGAGTCTTTGTATTCTAATTAAACCATCATTGAATCTTCGATTGGAGGTCAGTACGTAAAATAGGATGGAATATGTCGCTTATAAAATTTCTTAGGATGGTTTCTTGTAGCCCCCCCCCCCCCTCTCCCTCACACACACACACCACTACGGCGTTGTGCTTGTTTTGTAAAAAAAATTGAGGATTTTAGGTATGTTAGGTTGGATAGTATAACATAAGGTTAAACAAATCTTGACCATTTTTAGTCGCGTGCGAGTCTAGTCGCGGGTGACTCTACATCTGACTATGTCGGTCGGTTGGTCCCCGTTTTGCTTTTTTTTATTTTGTAATAACATTGTAACTAATCGGCCGATTCTAACGAAATTCCAAACCCTAGTGTTGTTTTCATTCTCTTTCGAATGGTATAACCGACAGTATCCTCCTAAGGTTAGTCTTTGAATTATTGAAAGTTTTGGAGTCGTAAGGTTATAAATCAGAATAAGTGAGAGGACGCGATTTTTTGGTTAGCAGACCTTGTTACTTATCAATCTTATAAAAAGGCAACTTGAAAACCCTGGGGGCGGGGTATCTACAAGATCTCCCCATGGTGAGATTTGCTAAAGAATAACCCTTGTTCTTCTTGAAGTACCCACAGAATGCGCCTAGGCAATAGGGCAACCTGTAGAAAATACATTGGATAAACCTCCGTTTAGCTCCACACCAGCGACGAACCCTGGATTTCTTGATTTTCTTGAAATTAGTGAAATATAAGAAATAGGTTAAATTTGATAATAAAATGACATCGATTGGGTGGGGGTATAAGTGATTCTTTTGTTAAGGTTATTACTAGTTAAACAGTTCCGTAACAAAGAGTACATTGATATACGACTACCAGAAGAACCCTCTTATGTTTGTGTATGTAGACATGTGTAGACTACCTAAAAGGAATTATTTAAAACATAAAAAATAACGGAAAAACTTCTGCTAGGAAAATTGAGTATAACATTAAAGTTAGGGATATTCTTCAAAGGAAAACTTGTGTGCGTGGGAACCCACCCACAGGTTTATTTAGCGTGGCAGGAGGGAGAAGTTTTTCATATCATCCAATAATTATTTTACGCATATACTGAAATAAGATTAGTAGCAGCATCCGATTTGAGAGCAGCCCAGTAACTAGGAAAAGGAACATAAAACAATCATGCTGACGAAGATCATCGACCAAGACCTAAGTAATCAATCAGTTCTGATGGCGATCTAAGCTAGAAGTTAAGCGTGTAATGCTCTGAACGTCGAGCTTCTGAGACTTAGTCAACCTGGTCATGTGGGTATATGATCTCGTCAGAGCCACCGTTCGCGACGTCGCGTGCAGCGTACTGTGACTTGTGAGGCAAAAGCCAGTCTCCCTCTTGCCTTTGTTGTGTCAAGTTGTGTTACGCTTCTCTCGATTTTCGCTCGGGTATAGATAGTGCTTGGATCGTGGGTGGCGCAGCAGTTACGCGGCTCTTTAATGAATGGATGTTTCTGCCAAGCAGACAACAACGAAGATACGTTAATCTCATGGGACGTTTCACCTCTGCTAGTAGTGTTAATTAAAATATTTCTTTAATTTCCCCAACTAAGTTAAGGCCAGAACATTTTTTCCTTTCATGCCATGGGAAAACATTTTGGTACAAGTGTCGCCAGGAGTCTGACAGGAAATATTAGTGTGCTTTCGTCTCGCTTACTTTAAGATGAGTAATTTACCAACTGTGGATGGAAAAGACGTGGTTTACATATTAACGCACACTATTAATGAATGGCTAAGAGCTTCAGTGGCCCATCACACTTAACCTCCACATATTTATAACTTATAACACCATATAATATTCATCACTTTCCACAATCTTTCCAAACCTATTTGCAGCAGGCTAGTACAAGAACAACCATAGTATAACCAAAAATGAGGCATATATTTAGAACAATCGGCCGTCATAAAAGGGATTTAATTTACACCTAAACCTTTCTAAAATATTAGTATTTACGACTTTACTGAGTAAAGTTACCCATTCTCTTGATGAGTATATCAATGTCATTCATTACAAATTCACTCCATTCCACTCCATTAGCCCCATCATGCTGAAATCTCGCACCTTGAACCAATAATACCCATTTTGGGCATTTTTTTTATAATAAATTAGAAACAATTTTAAATTTAAACATAATTATTTAAGATGACTTTTAAAAAATGAATAAACGAAATAAAAAAAATAATGCCATGTCCTATAATTTGGAAAATAATCCTTTGTGGGCAAAATTATATCAATTTTTTTCATTTTGATTGTGCCCAATTTACAGGATACCGCGTATTAATGCCTATTATCGATCCCGTCGGAGACCTTGAAGTCCATCATATCTCATTTAACCTAAAATTCAGAAACAGATTTGGACATGTGAAGAGTAAAATAGGCATTTCAAAGTATATATATGACATATTTACTCTTGTAACTCGCATGCTATTTATGTACATATGTCGCCTACTACATCCTAACCTCTCTCATAATCAATTTTTATTAAGTACCATTCGTTTGCAAACTTCCTAGTTTTACCTTCAAGGAGTCCTTCACATTCGTCATCTTCATAATCAGTATTTTACACTTATTTCAAATTATTTTCCTTATATTTTTGTTACCAAATTATTAAGGTTCCCCCCCCCCACTATATTTTTGTATATTCATTTTTTTAAGCAAAATCTAAGTTTAGAATTGTTAGCATGTACAGTTTAGTAGGAATACTTACCTCAATATCATTGATATATATATATATATATATAGAAGTAAATGTTCTGGCAGGAAAGGCTTGTTGAATATCTCTTCTTATATGCCCGAATATAGAATTTGAGCTATACCATGCTACTATTTGTTCTTTATCTTGCAACTATTCCGGAATGTAGTCATTTCCAGCTATCTCAAGCTTTTCAAAGTGAATAATAATCGATTGAGGGAAACTCTATCAAATTTAACTGAAGGCCAAAAATTCCACTATTTTTACCTGCGGCGAAACGCCAGGTCAAGTCGTCGCATTTTTTCAAAGTAGTAAAGTTCAATTGTATCCATTTAGAGCCATGAAATCACCCATATGACCATGGGACATAGGGTTATTCTCCCTGGGGATTTCAAATCTGCCATCGGATTTGGCGCTGGGTGGCGCCATCAGTGGCAGAAGCCTCATTTAGCCATTCAAAGGCACTTGCAAGTGATTTGAACCATGGCAAACCATCAATGTAATAACCATTTATCATCTTATCACAAAACGCCGCAGGTTATTGGATGGACTGTTCCTCTTCTTAATTATTTTCTCTAAAATCTTAAAGACTAGGAAAGTCTATATATAGTCTTTTATTACTCTTTTTTTTATGCTCACCATTTTTTTTAAATTGGTTTGTCTTCTGTTCTTTTATAAACCTGTGATTTTCTATCACTAGCTACCATTTGTTTAAAATTAGGTCCAATATTCTCACAAGTTGACCTAACTTTTGAAATATTTTTCAGCACATTGTATACGTAACTGTATCTTCTCTGGGGTGGGGAGCTGTCACAATTTAACTTCTATTCATTCAAAGATATTTTTGCGTTAGAAAATAGAGAATATTTAAGCATGTAATTTTATGCTATAGTCTTGCTTTAATCCACTCTCTTTAAATAGAATTTATGGTTTGTTTCGCATGTAAATACAGAGCTGAACTAACCTTTCACAAGTACATAATTTAGATTTTGACGCTTTTTTGTAATGCAGTATTTGTCATTCTTATCATTTATAATTAGTTCTTTTATTTTTGTCTTCCCCCTCCGTTCAGTGTATGTCTTCTTAGGGAAAACATGTAGATTACATCAAGGTTTTTCTTTTCCTATTTTTTTTTCGAAATCAAAATGCAATACCTTGATCAAGCCAAAAATAATTATCCACGTATGGAATTATATAAATTTAAGTTTAGGAAGTATCCTTTTCATGTCTCTTTCCTTGTTTTTGGACCATATACCTTTTGAACAGCTGTTTTTTTATGATATTTGTACTTACAGTACTCGTCTATCAGGGATACGAGCTCTTGCCATCGATCTATTTTTAATGAAATACATTCAAATTCAAATTTCGGACAAAACCATACAAGTTTTCGTAATTTTAGTTATGTTTACCTTATCAATCCCTCCATTTGGCCAGTTCAAGGATATTGTGAAGCCTACCTGAAATATCACCTTCAAAAGTGTGGAACTGAGCTAATCTTTGGCTGATATTTCGGAGCTTTTGAGCATAGTACAGCTTTATCTTGTGATCGTTAAAATCGATGGTTGCAACGATATTATCACTGAATACAATTGTATCATTTCGTTTAATTAGATCTAAATAATTTCGTTTAGGAGTGACACAATAACTGAACACTTAATACTAATAGTGAATATTAATATATTAATCAGTTTACATTGAATATTTATTCCCTTATCATTTGTTTGAGTTCGTTTTAGCTTTTGTTGTCCCAATTTATAGGTGACGTCATCCTAAATAATGTTTTTTTTCTTCTCTACAGCCTATATTTTTACCCAGTACAATCTAAGTATTCAGCTCTTAATTTGATTTAGGGAATTTGTAGAATTCTCCACCCTTCTTCTTCCTTTCTCCTTATATTAACTCAAATATTTGCCTATAATGATTCACCTCCCTTATCACATTTATTATCAATAGTAGATGGAAATGAGTCAGTTCTGATATGGAAGTATGACGCTCCTAAATTCTTTCCCCCTTTTAAAATAAATAGAATTCATAACGGTTAGTCAGATAACTTAACTCCATCGTTTTTTTAGCAATTCAAATCTCTACAACACAAATTCCTCCATTACTCATAAACTTCTTCCTTATTATTTCTCAGGCTTCTGGCATTCTTATAAAACTTGTGAGTCTTGCTTATTATGAACTGGCCTCTGACTATTAGTTGGGTTGACCTACTAAATGACCTTTATACCTCTCCAAACTAGCTGCGAAATTAGCCTGCCAAGATTTCTAGAAAGCCAGGGTTGTGGTCTGTTTCCTTTTACATGCGCTGACAATTGATATTCCATCAGATGCCTCGTGTAAGCTTACTGGCATAATGGTGATGCAAATTCCTGCCTCACAAACAACCAAACAATCCCACGAGTTGGGTAAAACATGGAAACTAGTTGGGGCTTACTTTTAGTTAAGGCTTTTAAGAATATTATCTGTACTCGGTCGTACCGAGCTGGCAGATTCAACGTCAGTCAAGCGAATTTGAGCAACTTTAACCTCGATAAGCTAAATATGAACGGCTTTATTGTGCATAAGAATGACGACCACATAAGAAATCAAGTAAGTCTAAGAATTTTCCTTATTCCAAGGGCGATTTGAGGTTAATTTATTGAGAGGATGAATGGGGTATCACCCCCAAAGGGTTCATTAAGTGGGTAAGACTCAGAAAACGCAGAATAGGTACGGAGGAAATATTAAAAATATAAATCAAGGCTATCAAGCCTTCAAGTCTGAAGGCAAGGGGCGAAGGGACGTGTCTCATACTTTCAGGAGAAGATCACACATCAAACCCCGACATATTTCTTTATTTAAAGCAGAAACCAACGAAGTCATGACCGGCGGGAATTCAGGAGACATCTGTTAAGAATGTGGAGAAGCGATAAGTTAGAATGTATGGAAGATATTTAGCCCTATATTCACGTTGGAGCCTTGAGTCTCTGCAATCTCCCAGATGTCAGCTACAACACTGACATCTTGGCCTTAAGGGCTTAAGGCCAAGAGGATCCCAAGGACTAACTCGCTGCATGAGATGGATCCAATTACATTTATTACCACTAACGAGACAGGAGTTCGCAAAATGAAATACAAGTTCGTATTATGAAGTTAGTGTTCGTTTACGCGCCCTTTGGGGAATTGTGGTGCATTTACTCGTTCTAAGCATCTAGACCAAATGAAGCTTGCTGTCTGGCTCTCTCAAGCTTCCTTTTTCTAATTATTCTTTTGCTTTCTCTTCTGGTTCCTGTGTCCCACCCCTTCTCATCTTCACATACATCTTCCCCTGAGGCTTCAAGTTCGTACTTGAGAGGGGCATTTTTCCTATATAAATTCCAAGGTTATCGATGTTCCGGCCTCAATCGTTTTGATTAAGTTCTCTATTAAAAAAATATTTTAATCTTTTTTTTCCTTCTCTCTGTTTGGTTTTCCTTCCTCTCTCTGTTTCTTATTTCATTCTTTGTTTTACCTAAAAGGAAAATCAAGTGTAGATAGGTAACCATGCTGCTGGTAACATCTGGAGGAATGTATTCCTTCCTGGCCCCAATTATAACTTTTTGCGAGAGACGTCCTCGTTGGTATTGCGCTTTAAAGGGAGGGGATCGGTGTGAAAATTTCCCTCGTTAGTTACACATGTGTACTTTAATATCATTTATAAAATAATCCGTTCCCTTCTTCAGTTTCATGAATGTTTTGACACTTTTGTAGTGAATGTTTGGAAGAGGAAAAAGCAAGGCGTGATAAAGCTGTGGTTGAGGGGAGTTTTATTTTCAGCTCGAGGATGGCCGAGCGGAGAAACTACTCGTCTAACTACGATTACCTTATTTTCTATCTCAACTACCTCATTCTCCCCTTTACTTCACTTCTGGTATAAAAGGAAGTTATCCATTTCCATTGAAAGTCATAGGCATCATTTTTACTTATATATGAGACAAGAATACCATCGCTAATTACTAAGATACGAGAATCATAAGACAAAAGGTCTTAAGAAAACTTGCCATTATTTTTAATAACAAAAAAGAATTCTAGTTTGTGATTTTAGAATTCCAAAAAATATTTTCACACGCGAGTGATTTTCTAGGAACGAGAATTATTTGTTATGATTGTAGAGAAGGGCGTTTCGAGTCTCGCAATTAGTGCTATTTTATCTCCCTTCCCTCCTTCTCAGAAATCCTTGGTAAACTTAAGGGCATAGAATTCGAACAAGGTGCCCGTTATGGCGCAAAGATGCATTCAAATCCCCTTGCAGCTTTCAATCGATTGAGTTAATTTGACTCCGGGAAGAGAAAGATAAATAAACACGTTCAACGTCGGTTTATCTCATCCGCGCTGAAATTTTAAACACGGATTTTACTCAACAAAAACAAACATTGACCCACATATCTATTTTTAGTTCGCTTTTAGGGGAAAAGGGGGTGTCCTAACATGCATTATTAAATTATGCCACATGTAATCTGCATTTTAACCGATAGATGTCAATACTAATATCCATTTGCGATTGGTACGTAACGTTCTTTGGGTGTATTCTGTTAGAAAAACACTACACGTCAAAATAAGGTCTTTTATATCCGAATATCTGGCAACGCTTCTGTCAAACGTCACGCTTAATATCTGTTGGCAGCTGATTTGGATTATTTGAATCATTTATATTTCTTAAAATGTAAAGAAACCATTTCGCTGTGTTATGTTTAAATGTACGTAAAGAACAGTGCATTTGTATTACGTAATTATGTGTCCCCCAACAGCAGGGATACACCAAAGTAGGGGTTTAGTTTCGTGGCTGTCGCTTGTGAACGCGTTAAGAGATTATATAAACAGACGTGCATAGTGTAAACAATAGAGGACGATTAGTAAATTCGGGTGGTAACTAAAGCAAGGATATCAATCACTTGGTCCTGGAGTTCTCTCAAATGGACGCAGTGTTGAATTTATGGCGTCAAGGCGGGAGTTGAAACCAAACAAGCGGATGCAAAACTTTCATGGTGTTATGAGTTAGTCGCCCATTGGGCGTATACGCTGATACACGCGCGTGGTTAAGTAATTCCACACGCAACACAAGCAACACCGCTATCATTTCCCTTCCCAATTCACAATATAACCAATAGTGTCATCTATGGGGGCAATCATATCCACATACCCCTGACGTCGAACGTGTTGGCCCTTTGGGGGTGACTAAAGGTTCCAAGATAACTGGTGAGTGTAAAAAAAAAGAAAAAAATATACTCGTGCACCTTCTCCCCAATGGGCACCGACCTCTGAGTGAGGCCTTCGGGCACTCCAGTGATTGTCTTTCCGATATTTATGTTCATTTCACTATCCGGTCGGGGATCTCGTCCGCGATGGGAAGGACGAAGGACGAAACCTAACTACACTCCTTGGTACCACTACATCCGTCCTTTTTTTACTCTGTTAGGAAGAGATATTACATTATAGTGCCAAAAGGCATGGTATAGCATTTCTAAACCTATGCGGATCTTTCAATATCCTTCTATCTACACCATCACGTAAATACCCAAAAGACCTCATGGGAAGTATTATCCCCCCCCCACACACATACACACGAACAGCACAGTGGTATACCACGTTTGCTTAATTGATCGTGCCCAGTAGGGTCTGGCTAGGGTTGGCTCTCATCGCATTTACATTCAACGCAGCAGGAACCAGATGTATAACCATCAAGGCACTGAAACGGTCTTTGGTGGATGAGGAAGACCCACCAGAATGCTCCTGTTAGCCCCACGACACTGTACACAGCGCCGCACCTGCACTCATGACGTCGCTAATTAGACCCTGGAGAACTGGTATCATGTGGCGTGGTTCGATGAGTTCCAGTTGTTTTGGACTGAGGGTTCCAGCATAGCACAGATTCCATGAAGTCATGGATCCCAATTGTCAATAGGTGATCTGTGCAGGCTGGTGGTGTTTGTATATTGGTGTATGTAGTGTACAAGTGGTGTGGATAAGATCTGCTGGTTCGGTTAAACATGTCATTGAATTGTAACCAGTACATTGCACAGCTTGATTGCTACTTGCATTCATTCATGTATCTTAAAGCGATGAGATATTCCAGCTATATAATATGCCCCGTATCGTCGAGCTTAAGTTGCCCAGGATTTGTGCAAAGAGTATTTCTGTAGGTTCTCGACGAATGGCTTGACCACCACGGTAACCTGACACGAACCAAATCGAGCATTTAGGGGGCATGTTGATCAGATCCATTCGTAGCCAAGATCCGGCACCTCAAATATCACTGATTTATGGACAGCTATCGAGATGGCAATGGAAAATATCCCTCGAGATGTCTACCGTCCACTTATGGCATCGAGTCCACATCGAGTTGTTGTACTTCACCGGGTTAGATGAGGCCTTACACGATACTATTTGCCTATTTTCCATGACCTTTGGGACTTTATTGCGGGATGGAGAATGTCAACTTCTTTCTGCAACTAAATTAGTCCCTTATTTTGACAAGTAATTGGAACTACAGTGTATAGAGTAGCTAGTGGAATCTAAAGCCGGGTATGCCAATCGGGTGGTAAATATTAGACGTTAAAGTGGTCTTATTACCAGGATTGTTAAATGCAACACCTTTGAGTAGGTCCACTCGAGCTTAGCCATCTTCAGTGTCGATTGTAAAGAAATGTCTGACTATTGATGGTGCAAGCCTTTCCTCCGAAGTTCAAGGGGGTAGAGCAGGTGCTTTATAATTGGCCGGCGGTTCATTGCTTGTGTGTTTTTTGTACATGCTTGCTCGTGGACACTTGTACCTCCCCGTTTTTCAATCCCGGCATCAATGATTGAAGAGATTAGCCATTAAAGATTTTCCTTGAACTCATCAACTCTCTCGTAACGGAGATGCACAGGTTCGGTTTCGTTTTATTAATATTATCATGTTTTTTCCGATCTTTGTCTTCTACCTTAGTTCCTCTGTTAAGGAAGATGCCTTCGTTGGATTAACCAAGACTGGGTTACATTCCTCTTGTTTTTGTCCCCCTTTGATTGAAATGTGTAGGTGTGATGGTACGGTTTCTACCACCATTCCATCCGTTCGATGCTGGTGGATCTACACTTTATCTTGGTAGCAGAACCACGGGAAAAGCTCGCAACAGGCGCCACTAAGGGACTTTCAACTGGCAAGTAAACAGAACCAATGTGACTTAACTTTGCTTAACGTGTGAGCGATGTTTTCACACAGGTTGTAGCCGAAAGCATTATCAAGTGTCTATCGCGCTGTAATGGACTCTCTTAAATGGTAATTGACCCCTGCCAGGAGAGTTGATCACCTCCGGTAATGACTGGTCCACACATTCTTCTTCTACTACTAGAACTGAGTACCTTTTCACTCACCCTAACCTCACCACTTGTCCAGTGTTTTTAAAAACACTGTGTGGATTCCAACAATAATAATAAATAATAGTAATAATACCAATAATAATAATAATGTTTCCTAATTATTATTATTATTGCGCTTGAATGATTTTATGAAGGGCGACTGCGTGCTGTGGAACATTTTTAAACAAGGTCTGCTGAACAAAATGTCGCGTGCTCTTAACTTATTTTGATTTATGACCTTATGACCTTCAAAACTTTTATTAATTCCCGGACTAACCTTGGGAGGACCTTGGCAATTATATCATTTGAAAAATAATGTAAAACAACATAAAGGTTTCAAATTTCGTTAAAATCGGCCAAATAGTTAGGATGTTATTGGCAAAACAAAATAATTCCCGGGATAGCCTTAGGAATACTTTGGGAATTATATCATTCAAAGGCGAATGAAAATCAACATAAAGGTTTCAAATTTTGTTAGAGTCGACCGAATAGATACAATGTTATTACAAAAACACAAAAATAGCCAAACGGGGACCGACCGACCGACATAATGAAATGTAGCCTCCTGCCACTAAAAATGGCAGTGTATATTTGGAGGAAATATTTTCTTTCATTTCCAAACTTCTTTTTATGCAGGAAATTGCTTCTACCACTGAAGGATCTTAACGCTTCTTATGATTGAGAGGAGTCGGGGGTAAGAATGAAGGTCACAGTGATTAATAATTTCGTAAGATTTCATCTTTTTTTATATAATCGGAAGGAGAGGTCGTTTCAGGAAATGCGGAATTAAGACCTTTAATAAAATAACTTCTCTTCGTGAAATAAAACGTGTTCCGGAAGTATTTCCGGACATTTATTCACCCTTGGACCATCTAGTCAGAATAACCATTACGTACATTTGCCGGAGTTGAAACGCAGGATCTCAATAATTGATGAATTCCTTCTCTAAAGAGATTTATAAGAAGGAAAACAGCGACGTCTCTGGGTAATTCTTTCCATATTGTCTGAAAATATAGATTCTATTTATATTTAGAGGGGTAGAGAGAATTGCACGCCCTCCTAAGCGGTACAGGAATAAGGTTGTCAATAAAGTTCGTACTGATTTTTTAAATGAAAATGGCAGTAAACCAAACGCTTAAATATACTTTAGCCGAGTTGTCATCGGTCGTTTAATTAAAGCATATTAATCTATATATTATGTTCTTCCCTCCCCAAAAAAGTTGTATCTTTATCTGAAAACAACTGCACATTTGGGGGGGGTTCTGCATATCGTAAAGATGTTTTATTACTATTAGAAGGAAAAAAATGACACGGAGACCACTAGAAAACTATGTGGTAGTTGGAAGAACCGTTGAAAAGTGTCTTTCAAGATTTAGAGCCCCTCTTTTTAGCCACAATAATGAAGAATGCTCTGGTTCACCATCAACCGCCGATGACAACCAAATTATGGCAAGTATCAATGAAAAACCACCTCCTCCTTCGAGATATTAAGATCCTGAACCTATTAGAGAGGACCATTCAAGAGTGTTTGAGGAAAGATCCATAGATGATTTGGGTTCCTCATAGAAGAGAACTTGGTGGACCGGAAATCCGCTTGTGACTCGATTAAGCGACGCAATAAAATCACGTCATTTTTTTTTAAACAAATGTGACAGGTGACAAAAGATATGAGGAAAGATTCACAACGTGAGCTATAGCAACCTCCGGCCCCCAATAATCTTCAACCCCTCACAAAGCAGGTTTTTATAGTGTATGATGGGATTGAAATGTTATATGGTATTATGATCCCGCGAGGTGATGCCCCGTCTAGACCATTACACCTGACACCTGGAGGAGTGGTACGTCGCCCAGCCCCTGTGCCGCCGGTAATATAGAACTAGATTGAAACTACCCGAGTTTTATTTATTCTAGGCATTCCCATTTTACCTTCTTTTCGCCTTCCTTTATAAGTATTTTCACACTTGTTCTCTTGGCCGGCACCTAATTTTACTGACTAGTCGCCGACCAGCTTTCGTCCATTCGTCCCTGGTGAAGCCGGTAGGAGGGGGCGTTCCCTCACCCCTCTTAGCTTCGATTAGGGGGGTTAACATGTTGACTTTCCCACCTTTCTCTCATTCTACTCCCCCTCCCATCCATATTTCTTTTTTTTATATATTCTTTTACTAATCAGTAAGGGGATGTCAGGGGACATTTTTAATTTTGCGTTCCCTCTTGCCCCAACATGTGTATTTTGTCATCCCACCCGCAATGCCAGGAGAATTAGCTGCGGTTATATATATATATATATATATATATATATATATATATATATATATATATATATATATATATCACACGTTTTACTTTTTCTGTTTCACCCATTTTTTTAGAGAACTCTCCTTACAAACTCTGTGTATGATATGACCTCGTTGCTATTGCGATTTTATTCGAAAGATAAAATACTGTATTATTAGCTTTTACCACAAAATCAGACGATAAATTCGGGAGGTGGTTTTCCCAATTGGACTTTGCCAACCGTAAAAAACTTCCAGTAAATAGAAAAAGGTGTCGTTTCCACCATGAAAAGCTACAACACACGTCTCTTTGATCACTCGTCAAACATTATTTGCACTTTGCTGGGATGTGATATTCCATCATCACTAACCAGATATTGCCCCTTCACATTTTAATTTATTCCTTTTATTCCCATTTATTCCGCTCACTTGAAAGTGTTAATATTCCATCCCCCATAGTCAATCTCACATCGTCCTTTCAGATTTCCCTCTATTCCCCTCTCTTCCAATCTCTCTTAATGGTAAAATCTAAATTTAATTGGGTGACGGGTATCAAATCCCGCCTTGACAAAGATTTCACAGAAAACGGAAAGAACTTTGGTCAAACGCCACATTAACATCAAAAAGAATGGTCGCCTGACTAAAATAACCAATGGCCTGGCTTAATAGCCAGTTGCCTCCCTTATTTAGCAACTCACTTACTTAAATAATAAAAACCATAGTCTTAGTGAGTAAAAACTTACCCTTTGACATCAGCAATGAGCCTGGACCGTGGTACCGAGAGACCACATCCCGATAATCACCACAATCTCGCTTGCTCCATTACTCAACCCATCCCACTTAGGAAAAGTTATGCGAATGCAAACTGGGAGCTATATAGGGAGATACTCAGCGAATACCAACCAGCTGACCTGGGAGACGCCAATCTCGAAGAGATAGATGAGGAGATAAACACGATCACTAATCTCCTCATTCAAGCCGACGAGAGATGCGTCCCCAGGATCACCTATCAAATGCTTCCACAACTTAGGTGGACGAACGAGATGAGGGAAATTGCCCGGGAACATAGAGAAGTATATGAGGAAATCGGCAGAACGAGCCCAAATCGGGAAAGGACAGCCAGAATAAGACAACTGAGCGAGGAGCTTAAACACATAATCTTAGAGAAGCAGAAAGAAATCTGGAATGAAATCATTGGGAGTCTGTACAGGGAAAACAATCCTGTAAGTTTTTGGAACAGCATCCAAAGACTTAGAGGAGTGCCATCCAAAACCAGAACAAAAATCAAAAAAATATTCAGGACACACTTGCATGAGATTTTTGCTATAACCCCTGAGGAGAACGATGACTTCGACTAGGACTTCGAAGACCAACTGCTCGATGACCTCAGCACAGTGATACATAGAACCCACCCCCACCCGCAAGTATCTCAGGGAAGAGAGATGGTTAACCACGGGTGCCCAATTACCCTTAAAGAGACAATGAACACCATAAGATCCTTCAAGCAAAGGGCACCAGACTGGTCTGGGAACACTAAAAATAAGCTCGTGAATGCCCCGAGATAAATTATCCAGCGACTAGTAAATACCATGCATGCCGCCCTGAATACAGGCTACTTTCCGGACAGTTACAAGGTGGCAAAAATCATCTTCATCCCTAAAGGAAACAAGCCCCCGGATCAGGTCTTTAGCTATTGCCTGATCTCTCTTCTAGAGATGCACGGCAAGACCTTTGAAAAGATTATAGCTGATAGGCTACAAACTCAACTGAGCGAGTTAGGAGCGCATAAACCCCAACAACACGGGTTCAGTTTAAAAAGGGGCACCAAAACAGCCCTGGCGCTGATAACATAGAAAGTAGCTTATTGTCAGGCGAATGGGTGCTATGTAGACATTGTGATGGGGGACTTTCAGAAGGCCTTCGATAAAGTCTGACTGGAAAGACTTTAATACAAGATACTAAACCTCCAGCTGGACCCAATCCTGGAAAGGATCCTTTGTGACTTTGTCATGGCTAGAAGGGCATGTCTCATGATTAAGAGATACAAAGGACCTGAGTTCGAACTCATGGCGGGCGTTTCCCAGTGAAGCTGTGAGCCCATTGCTCTACTTGGTCTTTATCATCGATCTCCCAACTCCGGTGCACAGGGACACGATGTATCTGCAATTTGCAGATGACATCTTTCAGATCGTCCCGTGCCAGGAGAGGAAAGCTAGAGCACAGACAACGCGTACAATAGCGGAAATCAACAACATCAACCGATACGAGAGCCAATGGAAGGTTAGAACAAACAGGGACAAGTTCAAAATCGTCCACCTGAGCCGCAGGTTGACGTGGCCTATCATTATTGAAAGGAGGAGATACGGCTACTTCGCCAAAGTCACTGTCCTGGTCCTAAAGATTTCCGACTATAGATACTCGAGACACTATACTGAGAGGCGGAACCTGACAAAGAGAGAAATCTCCAAGCTATTCAGGTTTAGAGATCTTTGTTCAGCCAACATTAGGAAGGTATACCTGATGTAAGTCCGGGCTAAGCTTATTTACCCCACGGTAGTGACACAAGCGACCAGCAAAACCTAAATGAGAAAACTCTAACGTGGCCAGAACTACGCATCCCTAATAATCAACAAAGCCAGAAGGCGTGACTACCATCGGTAAAGGGTTCTTCATAGGCGGAAGAGACTAGACCCTATCAATATCTTCACCCAAGACTGGAAAGAAAGGTCTGATCCACCCTGACCAATGTTGTCATTCCGGAAATACAGGGAACAGGTGGCAGACTAAGCATACCTGCAAAGCTACGGGAGGAAGTCTCCCGTTTTATCCACTTCCCGAGCACTAAGCTATGCTCACTTGAGAACATAGCACCAATATACACATACCAGAAACACTGAACACTAAAATCTAACACAGTACAACTCGAAACGAGCAAGAAGAAAATAGTTAACAGGACACTAAGACAACAACCAACACGAGGTAAATTGCTGAACCTAAAGCTAATAAAGGCTTGAAAGCTCAAAAGTTGGCCAAAAATAATGACATCAAAATTTAAACACAAACAAAAATAAGAACACGCTAAGAGCACATACAGAAACACAAACATGGAAAAAAAAACTTATCAAAGACAAACACAGAAAGGAAAATAAAAAATAAACGTAAAGTGATGCCCTACTTAAGCAAAATATCCCTCCCTCTTTCAATTTTCACCCACTATTATCTACCACCATACAACTATCTTCAAAATTGAGTACACCATAATAATAATAATAATGATTATAAATGGTTTATTTCCAAGAAAGTTATTAAAACATTATAATATTTTTTAACATAGCGACAGGGTTAACAAAATTCAACTTATATATTATTAATATTTGTACATAATTATAATTATTAATATTTGTAAATAATTATAATTAACACTAATATTTTGAAAAAAATAAAGTTGGAAAATAAAGTTTATAGTTATTTACTATCACATAGTCTCGATTCATATCGTTGCATTGTACAATGTCACTTTACTAAAATTATCAATGGACTGGCTTAATAGCAGTTGCTACAGTTAAAAAACACTCACTTACTTAAATAGCCAGTCGTCTAGTTAAATAAATATTCACCTACTAAAATATGAAGTCTCCTGACTAAAATAACCAGTGGCTTGGCTTAATATCCAGTTGCCTCCCCTAAATAGCAACTCACCTACTTAAATAGCCACTCACTTGACTAAAATTATCATTGATTTGGCTTAATAGCAGTTGCTTCGGTTAAAAACTCACTTAAATAGCCAGTCGTCTAGTTAAATAACCATTCACCTACTAAAATAGGAAGTCACCTGACGAAAAATAAGCAGTGGCTTGGTTTAATAGCCAGTTGCTTCTCCAGTCACTTGACTAAAATTACCAATGGTCTGGTTTACTAGCCAGTTGCTTCGATTAAAAACTCTCACTTACTTAAATAGCCACTCACCTAGTTAAATAACCAGTCGTCGAATTAAATAACCAATCACCTACTAAAATAAGAAGTCGCCTGACTAAAGTAACCAATTTGCCTGGCTTAGTAAGCAGTGCCTGTATTAAATAGCCGCTGACCTACTTAAATAGCCACTCGTCTGACTTAAATATCGTCGCCTAGTTAAATAATCAGTCATCTAATTAAATAACCATTCCCTGACCTTAGATACTCAGGTGCTTGAGTTAAATAACCACTTGCCTCACTTAAAAATAAACTGGTTTTGATCAAATATAAGCAAATGATATGACTCTCCACTTGCTTGGACCAGCCTATCGTCGTCGATGATGGCGTTGCTCAGTGTGGAATGAAATGTAGCCAAAACCTTCCCAATGAGTCGATTTGAGTTAGAATTGGAGTGTGCCAGTCATAGCTTACCCTCTTGGCCCTAATCAGCATTTGCCAGGGGCAAGGGAAACCCAAGACGACTGGTTGCTGCGTATAATTGCAGGAGTCTGTCGAAGACACGTTTTCTATCATCTCACCCGATGTGTGACTTTAGTCATAGATTCATGGCTGGATTTATCTCACGTCGCCGTGTACCACATAACGAACCAAGCTTCTGGGCCTTACTATTACTCCAAGGTCCCCTGCCGGTTCATTCTTGGGACACAAGGCACCAGGGTTGCCACATCTGGTACTAAAGTACCAGATGCGGTTCTTTTAGGGGCGTCTAAAACAGCAAAAGTGCCAAATTACTACAAAAAGAACCAAATCAAGCCAATTTTATCATGTATTCATTTAATTAAATTATTGTTAAGTATGATTAGGGTCGCGTTATTTAAAACATAAATGGTTCTATTGCACTAATTTAAGACAAATTCTTGAGACTTCTTGTATTATCCCTCGTAAAATTTACATTTGGTTCTTTCTGGTACCTTTTAACTCCAAATTTTGGTTCTTTTTTTAAATTTGCTGGTGGCAACCCTGCAAGGCACCCAATTACAGTGAGAGGCCGCGAGGAGGCAGTCTTGTTGAGGGAGAGGCTGTCTGGTGGCGGATGAAGACCTTACCCCAACAGTTTCCATTTTTGTCGTTTAGGCAGCGGGCAGTAGGTGAAGACGAGGGAAGAGAGGCAACAGTGCATGAATGTCTCTCATGCTCAAGCACTAAACCCGTCATATCACCGTGTCCCACAATCAGACACCATCCCCACCTACTTTATATTATACTCTTACATCGATATTCCCCCATTTGGGAGTGCCACTATGCTTCAATTGACGTCCCGGCACCAGCGTTCGCAGGAAGAACTGCGGTTATATATCTTCCACACATTTTCACATCCTTTTACGATGTCTCATATCCTTATACACTTTCTCTGAGATGCCTTAGTTGGTTTTCGCTGTAAATTAAAAAAAAATCGATATGATGCCGCAGTGAAATCAGATGGTGAAATGTTATGGAAGAAGAGGAACAACTTCCCAACCAAGGTAAATTGTGTTTTTGGTCACAGGTTTTGGCCTTAATATCATGAAGTAAAAATAATTAATCTAACTTTTTGTTACCGTTGATAAATGGTTTTATAAAATCAAGGCTTAAAATTACTTTATTATTGTAGTTTCTTTGATAGAGTTTATGTTAATATTTGAAGAATTTACAGTAATTGAGAAAGCTATTTTATATTTTTAAATCACATTTAAAGCACAAATTACTTGACAGCCTTATAAATAAATCCAAAGAAATAAAACAGGAAAATTAATATTAAGAACTTCGAAAACGAAGAATGAGGCAATATAATGAAAGTGCTAATCAAAGAAGTGGAAAGAACTTGAAAAGAAAAGTGGCAAGTTTGAGATTGCATGCGTCATATTCAAGTGGATGACGTTACTAAGTGAATTTATTGCTTGCTCAGCTTCCTATTCTTTTAAGGTTGAGGCCAAAAAGCCTTCAAAAAAACCCGCTAGAGACCCAGTTCTCCTACCTTTCACTCTTAAGTCAAATTCCGAAACCGCGTTTTCACTGAAACAAAAATCTTTCTTCTGTAGAATAAGAAAAAAAAGATTGAAATTATAAAAATTTCCTGATTCGGTAAGTTTATAGATATTTCTAGAACTATAAATATACTCTACTATGGTTCTATGTTCTTGCATTGCTTGGAATTGCTTGTTCGGCAAATTCTTATAAATTGGTGCAATTTGTCTCGCGAGTTTTGGTGTCGTTCTATCATTATCCTTTGTTTTTCCTGTTGATCCATTTAAAATATCGTTCTTCTTTTTATATTTTTATTAAGAATATTATTTTTATCATTTTATATTATTGTTTTTTTTATGATCCTTTATATTCATACTTTTGGGTTTAATCGTTTATAAACATTGTTGTTGTTTTAATCCTTTATACTCCTATTTCTTGTTTAATCCTTTTTTACCATCGTTTTTCTGTTGATACTTTTTCAAAAAACGTTCTTTTTAATATTTTTTCCTAATTGTTCTTTTTCTCATCATTTATTCATTATCCTTTTTTGTTCCCTTTTTATTATTGTTCTTTTCTCGGTCCCTTTATACTGTTTTTCCTATGATCCTTTTCGTTTTTCTTTCAGCATTTTTCAATAGCATTCATTCGTTGTTCCTTTTACATTATTCTTCTTCTTTTGAGCCTCATTAATTATCGTTCTCTCAATCATATTTATCACCGTTTATCTTTTGATCCGACTGTTGATCTTTGCTCATTTTATAATTTTTTAGTCGGTTTTGTTTTGATTCGTTTTTATATTTTTTGTCATTATCGTTCTTCTTTTATCGTTTTTATTTATCCTTCTTATTTTCATTTTGCATAATATTTCCCATTGTCACCATTTACATCATTGTTTTTTCCCTTTTCCATTCTCTTTCTTGTTTTGATGCCTTTTCATCATATTTCTTCATTTGATCCTTATTGAGTATTGTTCTTTTTTCTTCTTTTTCCGTTGATCTTTATTTTATTATCGATCTTCTTTTAAGATTTTTTAATGATCGGGTTTCTTTTGACCATTTCCTCATTATCGTTCTTCTTTTGATATTTTCTTATCATTGTTCTTCATTTGATCCCTTCTCATTACCATTCTTCTTTTGATCTCAATTCATTACTGTTCTTCTTTTGATCTCTTTCCATTACCGTTCTTCTTTTGATCCCTTTCATTACCGTTCTTCTTCTGATCCCTTTTATTACCTTTCTTCTTTTGATTCCTTTTATTACCGTTCCTCCTTTAAGCCTTTCTCATTACCGTTCTTCTGATCACTTTTCATTACCGTTGTTCGTCTGATCCATTTTCATTACTGTTCTTATTTTGATCTCTTTCCATTACCGTTCTTCTTTTGATCCCTTTCATTACCGTTCTTCTTCTGATCCCTTTTATTACCTTTCTTCTTTTGATTCCTTTTATTACCGTTCCTCCTTTAAGCCTTTCTCATTACCGTTCTTCTGATCACTTTTCATTACCGTTGTTCGTCTGATCCCTTTTCATTACTGTTCTTATTTTTTAATTAGCGTTTTTTTAACCCTTTTTCATTATCATTCCTCGTTTGAGCCATTTTAATTATCACTTGGGTTTGCTTTCTTTTTTAATATCTTTCCTCTTTTGACAACTTTCTATGCTTTTTTTTTCTTTTGTCTCTTTTATTATCGCTCCTGTTATCTTGTTTCATTTTTGTTTTTAATTTATTCCCTTTTTCAATTTAATCCTCTGGATTTTTTTTCATATTTTTCATTATATCTTTTTAGGATCGTTTTATTACATTTTGCATTTTCGTCCTCCTTATCATTAGCATTTTGTGTTAATGCTCATTTTTCATTATCGTTCTTTTTTTGATAGATTTTCAATAGTTTTTTTAACCTTTTTATCTTTTTTTTCTTTTGCTCGTTTTTCATTATTGTTCTTTTGATTTTTTTATGATTCTTTTTTGGGTTCCTTTTTCATTATCGTTCTTTTCTTGATATTTTTTTTATTTATCCTTGTCTTTATCATTCCCTTTCACTTGCGGTAACCCATATCTCTTCCAGTCAACAGATCCTAATAATTATAATAATAATAATAAAAATAATTATAGTAATAATACTAATAAAAAAAATAATTATAGTAATAATAATAATAAAAATAATTATAGTAATAATAATAATAAAAATAATTATTTTAATAATAATTATAAAAATTATTATAATAATAAAAATAATTATAGTAATAATAATTAAAATAATAATAATAATTCCACGGACCTTACTACTTAACCGCCATTCACCTGTGACCGATCCCAAGTGAGAGCTGCGATCTAAATTCATATTTTATTCTATGGGGTCTTTTTCTCTATTTGCTCCTTTAGGTTTGTCGCCTCCCCCCATCATACATACAATTTCGAGTCGAGGATTGTATAGCTATTCCTCCCCGGCTGCACACTTTAACACCACTCCAGCTCTTCTTTTACACTTCTATTTTGAATGAACCTCGGTTATCTCGACCCTGAACTAAATACCCTCTCGGGAAGAGGGACAGGGAAGAGAGCTGCGCGACCTCCTATTCAGTACCGCACCAAGCATTCTCTTCTTTTAGCTTCTCTCAGTATTCACCTTTCTTGCCTTTTAATTCTTTTATTTAATAACCCTTTGTTTAATATTTCGCTAAACCTTTATTATTCATGTATTTAATGAAACTTTCGTATTAAATAGTTTTAATGTATATTTACTCTAAATGTATCATCATTTATCAAAGAATAATAAAAATATTCGGTTATAAATTGGTTAGTATTATGGAAAAAGGACACTTGTCTCACTTTGCTATATGTACTTTCCATAACTCTTCCTTTTATAGACATTAATGCTAATCTTTATCCCCTATGTCCCATATAGGCAACCTGAGATTGGCCCGGGGGCCTTATATGGCCCTCAAAATAATCTCGTGCTGTGAGCGGTGTATGTAATATTAATTTCCATTTTTTTAAATGAAATAATTCCATAATTGTAATTTATCTCAAGTTTGGCATTCTTACTTTTTTAATGATAAATAAATCTTAATTATTTGTTTTGAAGTGCAGACCGCCATCCTTTCTAAGTATCCAAGGGCAGAAATAAAAAATAAATAGGTTACCTATGTTTGTTCCCAACCCTGGACAAATCCTATTAGAAACTTCAAAAATTCTGGCCCTTGTCTTTCTTTTTATTTTTATTCCTGAAGCAGATGTTATGACGTCATTTTTCTAAATCCCCCAAATAGAAATTCTCGTCATTTGGCCAAGTGTCTAAAATCCCGGAGAAATATGGTTGCCCTTAAAAGCTTATTTCTCTTTTATATAAATTTTGAAGCTTAAACGTTGCTTTATCGGTCCTATATTTTTGGAACTGGTTCTGTGTCTGTCCAGATTGTCATATAAATACATTTCTTTTAAATAGATTGATTAAATTCAGGTTAATTCGCCCACACCAACATTTGATGTTGGAGACGACGAATTCACTGTATTTTATACACCCATAACTTTATTTCAAGGTCTCTCCAAAATGTCTAGATAACTGTGCCCTCGTAGTTGCTGCCAGAGGAAACCGCTCGAATGAAAAAAGAAATCTAATTGTCCTGGTTATTGAGAGCAACCCATTTTCATCAGCTCACCCAAATATTGGGGATCGGCGTTTAATTTCTAAAGCATGGGTTGCAGGTTCGATTCCTGGCAAGAGCCGACACCAGAAAATGGCGCTCGTAGGGAGGTACCCCCAATCGCAGTTAATAATGCCAATATTATAACTGTAAATAGAATTTTAAATTCGTGCACGAAAACTGACGTGGGTTTAGCCGATTAATTAAATTCATTCTTTTTGTCTTCTCTTTTTAAGTAATTTGGGTTAACAACTTGTAACTATGGTTTACCAACTTATAAATTTGGGTTACTAATTTTTAGAATTGGTTACCATATTGTAAATTTGTGTAGCCAACTTGCAAATAAGATTTACCAAATTGTAAATTGGACTTACTAACTTTTAACTTGGAGTTACCAACTTGTAAATTGGAGTTAACAACGACAACCTGTGAAAATGGGTTGCCAAGCTGTTAATTTTGATTACCAAGTTGTTAACTTAGGTTATCAACTTGTAAATTTATAGACGCAGGAAAGCTCTTATTGTTTTTGTTTTTTTTTCTTGCTTTTGTGTAGATTCTTGGAGATTTTACGAGCAGCTTCCAGGCTGTAAACAAACAAATTGGCTCCTTCATATGTTAACCACAAGTTTTTCACCTCCCTCACACCTTTGTCTACGGCCAAAACGTTAATTTACCAATATTGTGAAAACCATTTACCTTTTGAATGTTTGGCTAAATGAAAATAAAACAAACACTCGGCGAGAGTAGATAGGAAGCAAAGACAGCTGGAGGCAAATTCAAAGAAGTGAACTGCCGGAATGCGACATCTATCCTACTGCCCGTCCTGGACTATAACTAACAACTCCAAGAAAGCATCGGCCATTTCCGCATTGTTTTGAAGAAGCGGGATGCGGCTCTCCGCAATTATCAAATGATCCTCTCTACTTCTCACCTCCCGACTGAACAGATGAACGCCATTTGGGGGTTCAAGAACCTCAGTGAAGAAGAGTTGAAGGAGTCACATGTAGTTAGGAAGTAAAAGGGAGATATAAATTACATTTAAACGGCTTGGATGCTAATTACATTTTCTACCGTTATGTTAAACCTACAGAAAGACAGTGATTTACAGGTGGTAAATTAGCTGGGCAAACGAATAAAAACATTTAATTAACCTAAAAGGCCAAAAATAACGGTGGGTATCTCCACCAAGAGGTTGGTTGCTGGGTATTAAGCAAGTTAGTGAATTATGCAAGGGAAACGTGTAGATAAAATTCATAGCACGTGTAGTATAAAGACTAAATGAGGCCTAGACTCAATCCAAGGTAGGGTCTGCAGTAGCTGGTTCCACTACACCAAACGTGCCTGATTTCGCTTATATGACTTACCCACACGACTCCCGATTCACCTGAACCACAAATCTTCAAGCAGAAGCCGGATTCCGCATTTGTTTCTAACTGGGCATGGAGGGCAGTTTCCTTCAATTGAATTTCCGTGGACTCCGGGCTAAATAGGAGGAACTGCGGATGCTCGTCCTCTTCAGTTCCCCTCTAGCTATTTGTCTTCAGAAGACCATCTTAGGCTTTTGTCCCCTGCCCACCATCCAAGAGTATGAGGATTTTGCAAACCAACCACCACAAGATGGTGTCTCCATTCTTTCTTTGGCTGTAAATAGATCCCTCCAGGCAATGGTAGTCCAGCTACACTTGGTTAGGAGATACTCTGTATTTTCGGTGTAGATTTCATCCTTAATTAACCTCGATGTGGTGGACTTCCGCCGTGCCGTGACACGGTTGTCGTGGGCCTTTTCCTTCCTAGGGGATTTAAATCAAAGGTTCCCTATCTGGGATGACTACAAGACTAATCCCAAGGGCTAAATCCTGGCAGACCTAATCGACGAGCTGGAAAACGCGGTCCTAATTGTGGATGAATTTACCAATCACTGCCCGAGAACTGCCATTTTATCACTCTATCTACCTCGTAGAGCAAATTCCTGTAACACTCGTTACGAACCTCTCAACAAAAGACACAATGATAGTTTTGATGCACTTATACATGTTTTTTTTATTGTTTTATATTGTAATATTAATCAATGTGGCCGCCTTCGGCGACGAGCACACACTCCAGGTGAAATCTTATGCTGGCCCACACACGTTTGACGGATGACTTCAGCTCGTCGATGTTGCTGTGGCAGACCTTGCAGGCCTTGCCCTCGACAAGCGCCCACACTGTAGTGGAGGGGATTAAGGTCGGGTGACTGCGGCGGCCATAAGTCCTTCGACCAGGAGTGCATGTTCGACCCCAACCACTCTTGTACGGTCTTGGCCGTGTGGGCCGAGGCACCGTCCTGCTGAAAGAAGTAGTCCGCCTTCTTCGTAATTTTTCTTACCCAAGTCAGGACCTTCGTGGCCAAGATGTTCTGTAATCGGCCGCGGTGATCCTGTAAGCGGCCACGAACCACAAAGGCGGCATCTGCTCGTCTTTCGAAGTCACGACGCCAAGCACCATCACGGAGGCCGGGTGCTTGGTCATGGACACGTAGTGATCCTCGGAGACCTCCTGGTCGAAGCTTACCAAGCGAGTGTTCTGCTTGTTGATGACTGCAAAGATTTTTTATCAGAAATTAATGAGAATTCGATGGCCATGACTCTTCAAGTCATTGAGAAGGCAACGACAGCGTTCCCAACGTTGTTCTCGCATACAGTCGGCGAGCTGAGAACTTTCTACGCACATTAAGTTCTTGCCTACTTCTTCCTTGACGGGCCTTGGTATTGTGGCCAGGGAGATTTTCTTCTTTTTCGCGAGCGGAGTCATTTTGAGCTTCGGAGTACTTGCGAATGCCTTTCTCACAGACAAACGGTTGACAACATAAGGTCTGCCTGAACGAGGTGGATTTTTGAGGTCTTCCCCGTTCTTGAGCCTCTCTGCGACTCTATGGGCGGTTATCCGGCTGAGATTGAGCCGGTTAGCGATGTCAGACTTGCTGTAGCCCATGCGCAGGAGAGTAGAGATCTCGATTCCTTTCACTTCCATCTAGACATACCTACACACAATGGAAAAATCATTTTAATGACACGTGCTGGAAAAATCGAACTTTAAGTCTATTTGAGGGAACTTTTTCTTTAAACACGTAAACCTCTCGAAAGCTAAAAAAAATCGAGTGCAATAGAACCTTTGCAAAACCCGGTATTCTTGTGCTCTCCCGACGCACAGGAAATCGAAGGGGACATTGGAAGGTACAAATATCAAGACAGCAAAGAACAGCTCAATTAAGGCAAGCCATACTGAAAGTAGGGAAAAACGGTAGGGGAAATTTTTTGAAAATCATAAATAAAATATAGCGAAAGCCCTGTGGTGGTTGTTTACTACCTAAAGACCAGTAGTTGCTCTTTATTGTGTGTGATATGACCATGTTAGAGATTTGGTATAAAAATCCATTAGGAGTAGCTTCTAGCATAGATAGATGAAGTGTTTCATAAGGTGACGCTTGGGGTAGTTTTAAGAGTGCTGTGCCTTGTAGTTCAGTGATTACACCATTCGACCGGCAATTTTGAGAACTTTTCGAGTCCCAGCCAGGTTATTTTTTTTCTAGTGCCGTTCGTGTCTCTCCTTGATCTTTGTCTTACAATCGCCCTTTCTCATCACCTTTAAACTCTGGTTTCTAGACTCTTGTGCTCATTCACGTTCAGGTTTGTTTTTGTTGTTGTTTTCTCTCTCTCTCTCTCTCTCTCTCTCTCTCTATATATATATATATATATATATATATATATATATATATATATATATATATATATATCCTGAAGCTGATTGGTTTCTTCATCTTTCTTTCTGCCTTCAAAAGGTTTTGAAATATGGCGAAATATACTGCAAGACCTTTTAGGTACTTCTCGTAAGTAAATGTAACCGAAGAGTAAAGTTTAGAGCAAAAGTTCTAAAAAGAACTCGATATTTCGCAATTATTGATAAAGGAATTTGATATGTGATCTCGAATATCACAAATCCTTCATGTGAGGACATTGTGCGCGTATGGGCATATCGTTAGATGAAGGGATCTTTGTCTCTTTTGAGACATATGAGTATAGTTGGCGTACGGTTACGTCGTGCGGCATCTTAGTCTCGGTGTTATCTCGCAAAGTGAAGCGATACATCTGGGCGAGTCTCGTCGCTTTTACTTATCTTGAAGGTGAACCCTCAAATCTCCCGTTTTCAATCGCCTGTCTGTCTGGTCTCGCCTGTGGGTCTGTTATTTCAGGTCTATTTTTATCGAGAAACATGCGAATTACACCTAAATATAGCCTAAATTGTGAATTTGAGAGGTGAAATGAGAGGATGGAGAGATATATTATCGTAAACGAAATGCTCAAACATGACCGCTTTCAAAGACATAGGACAATAAAAAAGAGGAGAGATCAAATTTTGTACAAAGTAGGAGATAGGAATGTTATCCTAGGTCAAGGTTACTGTGTCACTAATATGATTAAGGTTACTGAAAACGTCCATGGGAACATTATACAGAAGAGGGTGTTCTCCCTTCGTCTGCACCCATTTCTCGCATAAGGTTTGGTCAAATTTAATCGCCTTTTAACGAGTGTGTTTAACGTTATTTTTGCATTAATCTTAATCCTACACTGCAAGAAGAAAAGAGAATAATTATAGTTATTGGCAATGAAGTATTTCTTCTTGACTTGAACCACTAAGGTCATAACTGTAAGAAATTAAGTAAAGAACGAAAAACATCCTAGGTTGAGAAACTGGCAAAAACTAAAATAAATTAAAACAAGTCGCACCGCTCTGTAAACAAGATGCTGAAAATAGATTAGCAAACCATCTTTAGTATTTCCTGAAGGAACTCAGTCTCCTCCAAAGACTTGAATACTCCGGCCTATATTGATCTGTTTTTAGCGACTAGGAGAGTCTATAGCCGCTTCTTCTGCTGGGTATTGGGCAAGGGGCATCTCATACAGCTTCGTCAAAGATAGAGCACTCCACTAAGGCATGTCACACACTCCAGAAATAAATATCTAGCCAAAGTTTTCTTGAGACACCATAATCTGAAGATACTATGTTCACTTTCCAAAAGTAAACAAAAATTAACAGCGCACAGACCTGACCGACAAAAACATCTGCTATATCATACCATCAAGAACCAAACACAGTTCGCCATCTTTACAATATGGCCGACACTCGCATAACTTAGACAAAATCGACAGATACGCAGAGAGATGGATCTTTGGGAGAACTCTGTCCAATTTGGTGGAGATAGTCGACGCCGCTGCCCAAGGGAAAGGACCTGAGGCAGGAGAACATAAACAAATGGCACTTCCTCAAGGGAATGCCCTGAATTGAGATAACCAGTGTTGTAGGTATTTTATGGAATAATAATAATTTGTTTTTGTATTTGGCTGTTATAGAGAAATCCCAATGCCAGCGCAGTAACTTGATCAGGCCTATTATGGTATCCTTGATCAATTTTAAGTCGCTTGCACGCGACTCTATAAGTTATTATGTCAGTCTGTAGGTCAGTCGGTCGGATGGTAACCATTTTTCAATGAGTTTTTGGGCAATAACTTCATAACTATTTGGCTGATTCAAACGGAATTTAGAACTCTTATGTTGTTTTACATTCTGCTTCGAATAATATAATTCTCAAATTTCTTCCAATGATAGTCCGGGAATTATTAAAAGAAAACTAAATATGGGTCGGAGTGCCCTACGTGTTAAAAGTTTTGAAGGTCGTAAGGTCATAAGTCAGAATAATTGAGAGCACGCGACTTAGGTGTGTTGACCTTGTTCGTTTATTGTCCTCTGTAAGTGATTCCACTGCTTGTATTTCTACGTATCCTGAGTGGATAATTTTTCCACACATTTAAGTAATGGCTCAGAATCCTTCCTTCATTAAGCGCCTAATTGGAGATAGAAATATAAGCGGCACTTCAAAAGCTTTGAAATAAACTCACTAGTTTTCCTTAACTTAATTTAGTTTTGGCTAATTTGATTAGCTAGAGCTCTCTCGGATGGCTGAGTGCTTTTAATAGAAGTTTGTTCTCATAGGTCGATGTGCACTTTCTCGCGCATTGGAACAAGGGATGCTTCATAAGCCATCATTTTCGTATAGCTCCTATTTTCAGTTGGGTCTTGCATTTTGATGGTGCATTTGTTTTTCTCGGCTATTAAAGCATTTTATGGGTTTTATGTATCACTGTCGGTGTCATACTTCATTACTTACTTAAACTAGAGCCGTTTCTAACAAAACATGCGTGGTTTGTGGTAGTATTCAAGGAAATTATGAACTTTATAAAGCAAGTTACCTTGCGAACTGTTTACTAAAGGAAAGACTTCCATCTTCTTTCACGGAATCAACTTGCCGATAAATCCAAACCGAAACCAATTCATTTCTATTATTTTCCATGTCAATTCCTCAATCTATTTCTATAGACATAATTTGTGGAAATACCTGGCAAGATTTATTTTTCTTTGCTTGAATGCTATTTTAGCTCCCATTTTTCCTTTATTTCCGATATTAAAAAAAAAGAAGAGACGGAAGCTATTTATAAGGTGAAAAAAGGATGTCAAACTGATGTAGATGAATAGAAATCATTAGCTTTCTGTGGAATATTTTAGGCAGTTTTAAACAATTGGTGTCAAACATTTCGCTTCTGTTGAAATATGTACCATGGAATTGAAAAGCGTGTGTGATCGCCCCAGCTTATATAATATGAATTTCCAATCTTAGGAATATATGGCTATATATGGTGCCTATATGTGTCTGCAACGCATATACTAATGCACAGTCGTGACTCATTTATATCTTCACTCAAATCCTTTAGATCTTGTTTAAGCTGCTTACTCAATCCAGCGCCGACTTAATCTCTCTACGGACGAGTTCTTCTCTAATTGATGGCTATTAAACACAAGATATTTGCGTACGTATGAATACCATGGAGAGAAGGATGTTTCTGAAGAAAAAGGATCAAAATAATAACACAAAACTAGATAAACTGTGGTTAAAGAAAATAATAGAAAAGGTGATATTTCGAACCATGTAATTTCGTTAACGTTTAGAACTAAATACGAATCTAATAGTACATGAATGTTAAGTATGCAGACAGACCTGTTCATCAGATCTGAGGGCTTGGTTTAAACTTCCGAGGTGTTTAACGTTTCGAGAGGAACTGTGTCTAAATTCATGGTGTCACTTCAAAAACAACTATCTCATGCAAGCGTAATTCAGGAAGAAAGGGGAAACTCAATGGCAGAGACTGCTGAGCATTAAACTTAATGTGCCACTAAATCACATAACCACAGCGATTAAATTGATTGCAAAGCTAAACCAAAATCTTGCCAATCTAATAACCAAAACAGTTCGTCGAAGCTCATTGCAGCTCGATACCATGGAAAAGCTGTAATTGCCAAACCTTTTCTTTCTCCCATCAATGTTAAAAGACGCTTAAAAGGGTTCAAAGACCACAATAAGTGGAAAACAGACCAGGAAAAGAAGTCATCTTCTCAGCCAAATCTACTTTCACGGTTTTTCCTTGTTCAGGTCTATGAAGAACCGTCTGTGATAGTTTGTGCGGCTATATCGTAGAATTCTCTTGGCCTCGTAATACTGAATAGTAGGATTACTTCGAAGGAATATTTATCAATTTAAAGTGATCAAATTCACACAATGGTACACTGTTCTTCAAAGGTGGCGCCATCTTCCAGGAAGAAAATGTGTCAATTTACACCAATAAAGTTGTTAAAACTTACAAAAAGGAGCATCCTAGTGATGTAGAACACTTCGATCGGGTCCCATATATCACCAGATCTCTGGTGTGTTTTGAAGCAGCAACTAAGAACCCCCCTCCCTCCTCCGCCCTCATCCTTAAAAGAGCTGAAACAGGATTAAATTAGAAAAATCGCTTAAAATTCCCATATCCAGTGTCTGAAACTGGTAGCACTCCATTGCTTGACGTATTCAAGCAGTTTTTACTACCAAAGAAGGACCAACTCGATATTAAATAATACAATTGTTATTTAACAATGTGTTTCCATTATTTTGTCCGAACCCTGTGTATATGTTTATAATGGCAACTTTATTTACTCCTCTCTGATACATATCTAAGAAAAGCAACTTGTAAAAACTGGCTTCATTGGATATAACTGTAACTTAATGTTTTTAACCATTTCAACTAAATTCAATGAAACCAAAGCCTTAGAGCCCGAAATGGGTTTATTTTTCGTTATTATTTTTCGAAGGTATTAACAAGCTTTTATTGAAGGGTTTCAGTATGATTAAATTTACATTTATTTTTAAGATTAATCATTGCGTCTGATTCTGCCTCTTCTGTACTAAATACGTTTTTCTCTTTTTCATGACCTGGCGAATCAGAGCTCCGATATGAGCGCATGCTGCCGTTCTCCTCTGGAACGACGCTGCAGTCCTACGGGTTCCATCGCGTCCACGCAGAGCCAGAGTCAACTGACGCCTTCCAGACAATTGTCTGACGGGGAGAGACTCAAGAAAGTCATCCTGGAACTCATAGATACAGAGCGAACCTATGTCAAGGTAGGCTTTTTTAACCAAGGTACAGGGGTTGCTTGATTTTAGATGCCATATTTCACCAGCTAGGGTCGTTTTATTCGCCTTATTCACATTTCTAAAATAACTCAGAGTAGGAGAGAGAAAAAAAGGAAAGAAAAGACAGTAAAGACCAAAAGAGCAAGATAATATCCCACTAAAGACAATGAGAGAGGGATTTAGAATATTTCACTGGACGCAGGATGACCACCAGCAAACTATGGTCAATACTGACTTTCAAATTAATTTATAAACCAAACATTTTTCTGGAATTGATTAAAATTCACACAACACCGTTCAGAATAATCCACGGAAGAAGTCATAATCAACGAGTTGAATTATATCAATTGAGGATTATCATATTGTTTACAATAAAATATTCATTAACTTCTTGAATTGTGTAAGTTTGTAAATTATTCATTTATCTACTGATTTTCCATTAGTATAATTTAAATATATTAAATTTCATCGATTTTGTTACCAAAACCGGCGGAATAATTGAGTAAAATTGTGATAGTCTCGTGGTAATTAATTGCTCATCACAATTACTTTTCATTTGCTCAAGGAAAAAATTGCGATAACAATGTTTTAGACGGTAAGGAAAGTACCAAAGGTGAGCAGAGTACTTATTCTGTTACTGGGGTCTAAAACTCGAGATATATCAGGTAAACAAAAATGCTCGAGCGGTTTTTTTTTTGTTTTTAGATAAAAGGAAAAACAAAATTAAAAACTTTTGTTGTTACCTGATAATAGTTTGCGATGATACATCAACCTCCGGATAAAATTACTACGACCCCTACAGGCACAATCCAGGTTCGATCCATCACCCTTAAAAACTGCAAAGGAAACAGGAATGGATGCTTTCGACGTGGATGGATCGTGCCAGGAGGACCGTGCGAGCGTTTGTGTATGTCTGTGTGTGATTCACATCTAAGTGTAAAGTTTAGCACTCCTCGCCGAGATTAAAGTAACGGGTGATAGAAGCCAAAGAGCCCAGAATGGCAAAAGTTCTCTCCAGCTATCGTTTGAGTGTGACAATGGTTGCTATATAAACCTTTTAGCTTCACATGAGATTTTTATTTCATCAAAATACCTACAAAAAAATATTTTGAACCTAATGATTTTAATCTATATTAATTCTTCCCTAGGTTAATAATAAAATAGAAATAAATACCCCCACACACACACACAAAGCGCGGACTGCCATTCGTAAAACCAAGTGTTGGGGTGTAAAATGTAGCGGAGTTTCTGAATTCGATACATTATGAAATTAGAGTTTAACCACAGATACTCACGTGTTATGAGGGTGTGACGGGCTTGACGCAACGCTTAAACTCGTTCTTTTTCTTTGCCACATTCTTGCAACCTCTTTCTTTCAGTACTGTGATAGAACATTCATATTTCCCTTTGCTAGGGTGATGTAAACTCATACTTACAGTAATTTTTAACTTATTATTTCCCTTATTACCAGTCTAGAGCGTCATAATTAGTTTAATCTAGACTAGTTAGTTTACGTATCTTACACACATTTACCAAATCTAACTTCACTAAATCTATAGAACCCCTCTTAATTACCTTTCCCGCCGTGTCACAATTCGTTTCACTTAGAAGTTAATAATAATACCAACATTGATTTGGACCTATTTTTTAAGGTGGGGGGGAAATTTGGTAGTTTCCTTTGCGCACTCTTTAAAAGGTGTTTGGCAAAGAAAACTTCATGTAAAAAGATACCAAGAAACTAATTCAAAAAGGATGCATTTTAAATACGATAAATCCTTCTCCGATACATTTCTTCCCATTCTTTATCCCTACGAGCTCCAGATTTTGGCGAACAAAAAGAATTTGATGGTTTTTAAAAATTTACTGATTAAACAAAACGGCAAACAAAGGTGCCTATTTTGAAGTTATGAGAGAATATTTAGAATGTGAATGCTTGCATTGCTCCTTCACTCTTCGCTGGCGGTAAACACTGAGCGATTCAGATAGCTGTTCACGACACACGTCAACAGAGCGTCAAAAGGCGATCTTGCCTCAACATCGATGCAGTTACGAGGTCACGCCAACACAATCTTCCTCTCATGTAAGTTCTTGCAACATAGTTCGGAGAAGGAGTTTTCTCCATCCTACGCATCCTGTCTCTTGTGTAATATAAAAAAAAATTGAGACAATCTAAGCTTTGTGTAAATTGATGAAAAATTGGATTCCATGGAATTAGTTCCTTTATAATTAAGTGCAGCGCATATGCCTTTATTTATATTGGTTGTAGGCAAGGGTTTACTTAATTTTAAATTAAGGTTATAAGTAATTTTCTATGAAATCATTTTAAACTTTTATTTAGTTTTGATCAAACAATTATGAGGGAAATCTCTCCTATTTATCCTTAAGTATTGTTTGAGAAAGCTCAAGTTTGAGTGATTACAAAGCTCAGTTTAGCAGCTATCTTCAAAGTATTACCTCAATATATAGTACCAGATAAAAATAAAATACGATAGTTGAAGTTTTGATTGCTTGCAACAGCTAAGTTGGATCCTAAGATTACTTTAGAGAATATCTTTCTTGAGACTAAGATTTCACCGATTTCCACTCGAAAATATGCACAAGAAAAAGCTTTTTGAAGATCTCGCATACAATCCTCTTCAATTCTCATCTAAATTCAACGCTTGGCCACAGCTTAGTCAGTAACACCCACGATATTCATTCTCGGACATTAGGAAAAAAATAATGTCGCCGACGAGCGAGAAAAGGAAGGCGTGGGAAGACACTAAAGCACAAACGAAGTTTGTTGGTGATGATAATAGCCGCATAAGGACGTATGATGCTAATCGACTCTTCTTTCACCGATTATTTCGATTTTTTATCTCAAAGCATACTAATATAGAGAATGATACCTCAAAGTTAGAGAAAACAGTTGGTTTCACGTTGTTTTGAAGGTCTTATGCATTATGTAAGGAAACCTCCCATTTTCTTGAACAAGGGTCGAATAGTGAAAACAATCAGAAATGTAAATTGGCCAGCAATTTCCAATGAAATAATCAATGAAAAACAAAAACAAAACATAGTGATTGTAGCTGGTATTTTTAAATTATCATTTATTAAATAATAAACAGCAAAAAATATAAACATTCAAAGAGCCACGAGAGTTAAAAAGAAAATCTTCAATACTAAGAAGGGTTTGTTTTTTTTAATTTGTGGGATATCTACTGGAAAACGAAAGTCATAATTGCGGAGTGATGCGCAAAAGAAAATAATTATAATTATTTTTTTTAATTATACTAATGCAAGCGGTTTGTTAAAAAGTGCTACGACGCAAAATGAACTTTAAGATTTTTTTGAAATGTCGGTCATGCCGAGCTAAGAAATGAGAACCATTTGTCCTTCCGGACAAGTCAATAATTAAAGATCCGTTGCAATATTTACCTTCATTATGTGAAAGACATTGAATTTCTTAAGGTACCAGAGTTATATTTTTTTCAATGGCTAACCAGGTATTTAAATACTTTTTAGTGTATTCAGGATTTGCTTGGATGTCCACGGTTTTTTTGGCGCGCTTCTCTTTCTTTTTATTATAATTAATTATTTTCATCTCACTTAATCTTCTCCTTTATCTTTCGCAGGACTTTCAACTTATGATTTTATTCATAAATTAAATCGACCACTTTCTAGTCGTGGTATAATAAGACCAAACCCTACTCCCTCAAAATTTAAAAAAAACTCGTCTGTAGATAAGATAGCTTGAATTTTTCTACATTTTATTCATTTATAAAAAGGAAACGAGATTGAAAATAGCTCTAATGAACCTACGTTGTTAAGCAGTACAAGCAGATCTACCTATAGGTGAAAACAGACACTAAGAAACATAATTTCTGATATAATAATGTCGATGATTCTCTACCATTTTTTTTTTGTTTTTTAGTTGCTTTTGTCATGTTCTCGGGGAGGAATTATTCTGTATAATTTCTACTAGAAGATAATTTATGTTACCTACCGCAAAGCATTTGAGACCGACACCTTGAAACCAAAGATAGCGGCTTTCCTTGTGGTATGATAACTCATTTTAATAGCTTACTCGTAGAGCGGAAAGAGTGAAGGATTGTTTTTACGCTTTGCTGCTCAGGGGTTAAATACCTGTAAGAGAAACGGTAAAGTCCTCCAACTGCCGCTTTGTTTCAGCTCTTGTAAAGGTTGTCTGATTCTCTTTTAACCGATATTCAATCGCGGATAAGTGGGGATTTATTGGTTACGTCATTTTATGTTGAGTTATGAATAATCGTTGGCATCAATGTTTGGGGGTTCAATTAGAGAATTCTTGAATATTTCTAACTCTTCAAAAATATGAACAAACCAGGTAATGGCTTCGCCACTCCCCCCTACGTGGGGAGCTTGCGCTTCCCTAATAAGATTAAAATTTAAAATCTAACAAAAAGCAGCCATGGTTGAATTTTTCAAAAAATTTCTGAACGTCGCCAATTATAATAATTTTAAAAAGGAACTCTAAACTAAATTTTCTTAACTTCACCATTTGTAATTCTTTGGGTTTTAAAAAATTTAAAAATTTCGATACTTATATTTATTTCTGAACTTCACCATTTTGTTTTTTTGATATTATAAAAGAATTATTAGAAATAACTTTGATAAAAAAACATAAATCATAACCAAACTAAGATGAAATTATTATTCAAATACTCAAAAAAATCCCCTTCTTACAATATAGAGTTAGTGATGATGAAGTGATGATGATGATGATGATGATACAAATGTTACAAGAATCCTTCCTGAACATAAATGCAGCACATTTAGTACTTAGTTGGGCCGCTTTTAGGCAGAAACAGAACAACAATATATCGAGGCATGTTTTCTATTCAGTTACGGTAGTTAGTTTTTATCTCCTTCGTCATGGTTCCCTACCTATATTAGTCTTTATATCAAGTTTGCTTTACTTATTATGGATTCTGCTTTCATTTTTCTTTTAATATTTTCCCATAAATTTTCTTTCTAGTTCATATCAGATGAGTTACCTGGCAAATCAAAGGGAAAGGTAATTTTCGGTTACAGAAATGCTTTAACAGACTTTGCTGTATGGCAAATTACCCATAAAGTGAAAGGCTTCTTCACCTTCATAGCAGTAAAATATCTAAGGAATTAATCTTGTTTCCCAAACCTTTTGATACTGATCCTGCCTCGTGGTACCTTCATTGATATACTCCTCGCCTGTATTACTAAAATTACAAATGGCTTTCATAGATGTTGGATGTTTAATGGTACTCAAAATAGATTCAAGCTGTAATTCCTCATTGACACGTCTTCTTACAACCTCCTCCTTGTCACACATTACCTGAAACACGAATTTATCGCTAAAACCAACCTGCAACGAAAGATAAAAATTCTAAAGTATGGCGATTTTGTTATACAATTTATAACCTTAATAAAAATCGCTACTCACTTATTTTTAGCCATCTGTACCCATAGGAGAATACCCTGCATTATCTGCTACACATAGTACCTGGAGGAGTGGTACGTTCTTCGGACCCAGATTGCCAGCAGTTAAGTACTCTGGCACACACTCCAGTGCCCGTAGTTGTAAACCATTATGCCTTACCCATTTCAGGACCTGTAACTTTACTTTTCCTAATATTCTTGACCCTGTCTATATTCACCACTTTATTTTCAAATCTCTTGTTTACTTATGACCCGAAAGGAGGTAACTGGTGTATCCAGCGGTGATAATCCCTGCTATACCTAAAATCTTGAGTACAATACGCCCTCCCGCTCCCACTGTTGGAGTAGTAATGGGTAATCACACAGACTGATCCTTAGTAACCACCACCTATCGCTATTCTTCTTTATTATATATACCCTAGTCTACCCTCTCAGAGGTTTTTCTTATCCAGTAGGGTTCTCTTGTAATTTCGGTCTCTTACCAGTACCTGACAGTGGCAGGCTATACCGTGAGGTTCCTACTTGTTGGAGGGCCCAAAGCCTCTCATCTGAAGGTATTTGTTGAGGGGTGGGCCTAGTTACATACTCTCTTCAGTGGCTACGCCGGACTCATCCTTTCTAGATTAAAGCGAAAGAACAAAGCCGCCGAGTAAGATTGTCAAGGCCCATCTTAGCTCACATTCGCAGGCCTAGTATGTGATAATGATCACATCCTTGATGTTTCTTGTCCTATGGGAATTTTGTCCTATACCTCCCAAAGTATTTTGAGGTGAAAGTATTTTTTCCATGGACTCTTTCTTTAAAACTTACTATGGACATAAGTAAGGAAATATCAGAAATCCTATCACAGTTGAATGAAGAACGGCTTCTAAGCGCGGATTCGTCCCCCTTAGGTGTTTGGGAGTGCGTGCTGACTCGAGGCTCCTCTTCCACCGGTGGAGGGGCTCCCATCTCACAATTGTCAGGTAAATAGGTTTCTCAGACTCTACCACTCTACCACTAGATGATCAGGTGATTTCGCTTATAGTGGCAAGTGGCGGCGGGGTCCACTGGGCTGACGGGAAGGGGCTGCGGAGGCTCGTCTCGTATCGTTCCCATTTATATTTTTTGTCATCGTTAGATTATTTTTGGCGCTTGTGCCCTACCCACCTTACCAGGGTATGTATTATTCAACTCAGCAACCGTTGATGTTGGAAGGGCAGTTGAAGATGCAATTTACACTCAGCCTGATGTCTCTGTTCTCTCTTAGATTAAAATACCTTTCAAGCAATGGCAGTGCAACTACACCTGGGTAGAACGTCTAGTATTATTTCTAGATATATTCCACCTTAAACTGATTTCGACTCACAATGCGACGTGAAACGATTGAAGAAACCTGAGTGAATAGCAGAGATTGTTCTGATACACGTGAAAATTTACTCATCACTGTCCGAGAGCGCTTCATTTTCTTGCTTCGATCTATCTCTGTTCTGCAGAAGCACAATCTGATTTTTAGTTGGAGGCGGTCAATGACCTTGATGCAAGTAATCACTTTATTATGCAAATATCACATTTTCTAGGCTTATGATTCCCCACAAACTACCTCAGTGGAGTTTGGGCGGGTTCTAGGTCCTTTGAGTCCCCAGTCGGAATACCTTATACCTTGGGGGAGGGATGGCCATTTAGAGGCCTCTCCTGAGGTGAATATGGTCCCAGAGGTGACCTAGCCATAGATAACAGGGTCTTCCAAGGGGGTGAACCTAAGCTCGGTGCCAGACACAACCTGAGCCCGTCCCTGTGCAAAGCCCTCCTCAGATAATACGGGGCTCCGAGGAATCACGAGGAGAAGAGGGGCCCCTTACCCAGCCTCGTGCACCCTTGAAGGCAAAAATCCTCTCCATCTTAGAGGAATATCTGGCCGAAGCTTGTACGTCCAGGGACGGATGGTTCCACTGCCGTTTCGACAAAATACCAGGCTAAGACCGAGACGTCTGGCACCAAAGCGCCTTCGGGTGGTGAAACCGACCAAGACCAAAATCTCAAATGAGGTGAGCGGAGCCTCCATTACGTCGAGGCCCCTGATTCAGCGATCACCTGGCGTGTTTTAACCCGTTGGCTTCAAATACTTTTTAAATTATTCGCTCCACTGATGGCAGCAGGTTGGTCAAAGGCCACATGCTCCATCAAAGGAGAGGTTTAGCTGGTTTGACTAGTAGAGAGCCGAAGGTGACTCGTTTCTTGGACGGGAGGCTTCTGGCGAATGCGACGGATCCTTCTGAGGCAGTCATTATTATTGCCCTTCGTACACTCGATGGCACACCGGTGAGTATTACGCCACTCTCTACTATGAATTTTGTAAAAGGAGTGGTTTATGAGAGGGAACTCTTGGAGTACTCCTTAAAACACCTCATGGAAGAGCTACTTGACCGAAGAACAATAGAAGTCTAGAGTGTGGTGAGAAAAAGGAAGGCGGGGGCTTTAGACCCACCCCTACATTTTTCGTCACGTTCAACCGTGACAGGCTCCCTGAGTCGGTGCGTGCCGGTTGGTATCGCTACCGCGTGAAAGCATTCGTGCCACTGCTGCGGAGGTGCTACTGCTACCAGAGCTTCGGTCATGCGAACCATCATGTAGAGGTGCAGTTTGGGTTTACCTGAAGTGTGTATAAGTTGCTCAAAGGCCGCACAAGATAAGTCCTTATCGCCTATGGCCATGAGTATCATTTGCGGGGAGCCGCATCCTACTTTCTCGAAGCAATGTGAAGCGTAAATCCTGGCTGTTGAGGATGTGGATCGTCTCTCACTTAGCGAGTCTCAGGACTTAGTTATGTCACGCCCAGCGGAACCTGGGACGTTTTATGCCTCAATATTAAAAAAACTCACCCTCTGCTTCTGGCCCCTCCAATTCTAAAAAGGACAGTTGCTTCCGCGCTAATTTGGAACCCTGGTAGAGCTTGCGTCACAAAGGGTTCACACTCAGCCTCGGCTAAAATTATGGGTTCCTCCTCACCCTCCGCTGCACCGTTTCGCTTAATGCAAAACGGCTTAGCACCTTTGCGAGCCCTCTCCGTCCAAATGCAACAGGAAGAAGGCGTCTCGCTGAGAAATGTCGAGCGTTGACTCCAACAGGCATTGAAGTGCATCTCTCGCTATACCAAAACGCACAGGTTTCGGTTTTCTTTAATCAAAACTAAGGTGGTGCACTTCTTTTGCAGCTATCCCCGGTTTCTTCCTGAACGGGGTTCGTCTGAAAGTGATGGATTCTAACCGTTTCTTTAGACTTATTTTCGAACGATGCCTCACCTAGGAGACTCATATTCACAGCCTTAGGGTCTCTTGTACCCGTACCGTTTACATTCTGACCTACGTAACATTCAGCAATTGGGTTGCTTATAGGGCTCCTGCCTTAATTTTCTACAGACCCTTTGCTCGGTCAAAGCTTGACTAAGGATGTGAGCTTTACGCATCCTCAGCCGAGCCTGTATTGCGTAAGGTGGACTCGATCCAAAACACCGGTCTCCGTCTGGTGACCAGTGCCTACCGCACGTCCCCCATTGAGAGCCTAATTGTCGATGCTGGGAAGGTACAACTCACTCTGCGCCACGTACAATACATTATTCGCCTGTACGCGCTCACCCAGAATCCCCTATAGTCGCCAACGGTACTCACTACATCTGCGGCTGATCTCGACCGACACACACAAGTCGTACCCTAAACTCATTAGGTTTACGGCTAGGAAAAGCCTTCGAGAGCTCGGTGTAGATCTCGGGCCGAGACAAGGTCCAAATCATCACCTTTTCCTTCGCTGATAAAAGGAGATATTTTGAGTAAATAAAAATCTACATTAAAGCCCGAAGGCTTTATGTGATCTGCGTTTGAGAAGAGTCCACACGATTGTGAGAGGAGAATATCAAAGTCCTCAAATATATATTCTTCAAACCATACAAGAATGTAACATCGGTTATGGGAGAAAGAAATATTAAGAGTCAGAATAATGTAAATTAGCAATTATAGAGTGATAGTAAAGGGTATATATCTTACCAATATGGAAAAAGTATAACTGTTGTGATGAATGCGATTAACTCAAACTGGTTATTTGTTGTTAGCGGTGTCCTTCAGAGATCAGTTATTGGTCTATTTAGTTTATAATTTATGCTATGATCTTTACAGTAATTTATTATGTGACAATTCTAAACATGTGGATGATACAAAATTAGTAAATTGAGTAAAATATTACTTTGATCTAGTAAAATTGCAAAGAGGACGGTAGAGTTGTGGAATGAGTTGAAAAGTGACAAGTGAAGATGAATTTAAACAATTTGGAAATCTTTAGTCACAAAAATACCCTAGATTTTTTTAGTAGTAGTAGTAGTAGTAGTAGTAGTAGTAGTAGTAGTAGTAGTAGTAGTAGCGTGCATGTGACTCTATGAGTTATTATGTCGGTCCGTAGGTCGTTCGGTCGGGTGGTAACCATTTTACTTTTCAATGAATTTTTAAAAGTTTTAAGGTCGTAAGGTAATATGGTCACAATAATTGAGAGCACGCGACCTAAAAACTTTCCAAAGGATGTGTTGTAGCGTCCTCTAAAGCGAACATGCTTCTAGGTTGCATACCCAGAAAGCTTTGTAATCATCATCATCATCATCACTACCTCTATAATTTAAAAAACGGATTTTTTTTAGTATTTGACTAATAATTTCATCTTAGTTTGGTTATGACTTATGTTTTTTATCAAAGTTATTTCTAATAATTCTTTTATAATATCAAAAAACAAAATGGTGAAGATCAGAAATAAATATAAGTATCGAAATTTTGTGAATTTTTTAAAACCCAAAGAATTACAAATGGTAAAGTTCAGAAAATTTATTTTTATATATCTTCTTCTTCTATAACTATATTTTAGCAACGTGATATTTTGAAAGGGGGCAAATTTAGTTTAGAGTTTCTTTTTGAAATTATTATAATTGGCGAAGTTCAGAAAATCTTTAAAAATTTAACCATGGCTGCTTTTTTAAAAATTTTAATCTTAGTAAAGCGCAAGCTCCCCCCGTAGGAGGAAGTGGCGAAGCCATTGCCTGGTCGAAATATATTAATCTTCCAGACCTCACTTAGAATATGTGGTTCTTCGTGTCTCTTAATGGCAGAAAGACGTTAACTTTAGAACATCTTTATTATAGAACGACGATATTAATCCATGAAGGTACACATAAATCCTTTGAGCCAGACGGAGAGAACTTAATTCGATCTCATTGGAGATTCGTCGTTTCCAGGATCATCTCACTGAGGTCTCTAAAATCCCAAATGGTTTCACTAATTAGGATAACAAAGAGAAATTATTAAATTTAAGTGACAAATGAGGCAAAGAAGATCCCAAAGGTTTCTTTCAATTATACAAAACTAAGTTTAGAGATAAAATAGGCCCACTTAAAACTAGGATGTTAAATAAGTATTTTATTTCAGTATTTACACTCTAGGATAATTTAATTGTACCTGAGGAGACCTTGATCTTTAGGGGTAATGAGGACGAGAAATTAGAGGAGAGTTTAATTACAAACGAGATAGTCTTAAAAGAAATAGATATATAATTAAATTTACTCAAACAACGGGCCCTGATGAGAGATTTTCTAGATTTTGAAGGAATGTAAAGATGTGTAAGTGAGTCCCTAGCACGTCTAATTAGAACATCTCTCGAGACTAGCATTGTAACAACTCAATGGATGAAAGCTAATGTGATACCTATATTTAAGAAAGGGGATAAAACAAAAGGTCCAATTACCGGCCAGTGAGCTTGACATCAGCGGCGCGGAAAATGATTGAAGAAGAGAGAAAAATAGGTTACAAGGAGTTACAAGGAAAGAGAGTACCCTAGGAGACCTTACGGTCCATTCAAAGAGGGTACCTTTGGACTAGCAATCGAGCGGGCACATGGCGGCTCAATAATAGTGAAATCTTTTAGGGCTCACTTAGATAAACATAAGTTAATTAAAGAATTTCAACACGGCTTTACTAGCGACAAATCGTGTTTGACTAATTAATGTCTTTTTATAGGTGTATGATGGTACCAATAGAGATTACAATATTGTTTATTTAGATTTTAGTAAAGCTTTCGAAAGGGAGCAACACTTTGCGACTTTTGAATTGAGTTAAAACGCATAGGATCGATGGAAGGATTTTTAGGTGGATTCATTTATGGCTTAATGACAAACAACAAAGAGCTACTCTAGATTCGATTCAATCTGAGCTGGGGAATGTTACCAGTGGAGTTCCTAAGGGGTTGGCGTTGGGGCCTTTTTTGTTCGTGAGTTATATCAATAATCTCGACATGGGTATAAGTAGCGACCTGAGCAAGTTTGCCGATGATACTAAGAAATGTCAAATGGAATTTAACATAAGCGAGTGTAGTGTACTTAGTATAGGTAGGTGTAATCCACTGAAAATAATAAATTGAATGAGTTTTAGGATGGTCAGAATGCGAAACAGACATAGGTGTCCTTGTAAGTTCAGACCTCCGTTCTAGAAAGCAGTGCATAAGTCCTATAAATGAAGCTCTTAGAGTTCATTTGGAAAGAGCGTGAGAATTAAGAGTGCTGATGTCATTCTGAAACTGTATCCGGTATTAATTATGCCTCATCTTGACTACGCGGTGCAATTTTGGTCCCCATAATATAGGATGGATATTGTTTTGCTTGAGTTTGTGCAAAGAAGGATGCCTAAGATGAATTATGGGTTGAGGAACTTACCTTATGGTGAAAGGCTTAGGATACTAAATCTACCTACGTTAGAAAGGAGAAGAGGGGGAGGGGGAGTTGATTCATTTCGTCAATTGGGTAAAAGCTCACAATAGGGGAGACAAAGGTAAGATTCTTATGTTTAATGAACATGATATGGCACGTGGCAATGGGTTTAAGCTGGGTAAGTTTATGTTTTAGAAAGATATTGGTAGAAATTGGCTTACAAATCGAGTGGTAGATGAATTGAATTGACCCAGTAATCATGGGATAGAAGCGTCCTCTCTGCGCAGTTTTAAGAATAAATTTGCTAGATTTATGAATTAGGATACTAGGTGGGACTGAACATGTGGATGGAAAATAGGGGCTGCCTCGTATAGGCTATTGATTATCTTTTTTCATACTTCTTTCTTATGTTAATTACTATAAAAGTAACATTTTGTATAAATTATAATATACTTTTCGTTCATTCTGATCTTCTCTTCTCCATTCTCTTCTTTTCTTGACTGGCCTCGAGTAAATCTTAGGGCTTATGCTGGTCTGCAATTTTAACGGCATTGATGTGCATAGATCCATCTTTCGTGGGGAAAAAAGTTCATGTGTAAGCGGTTAAAGTAAGAGAGGATTATTGTGGGGTCTTATCTGCACCCATCAACACATCTTAAAGCCATGCCTAAAAAGTTTCATGTTGTTTGAGTATGCGATTTTCCAACGGACGAACTTTCTTAGAAGATACACAGTTAAACCACGGTTTCTAAAGCATATGACGCCCTCAGCAAAGCTGACCCGAATCGGGACTCTCCGACGACTGATCAATCCCGAGGGAAAATAACGATACCCACGTTTGGCATTGAGTACGTTTATTCACTAATGAGAGTTCTACTTAAAGTCAACTTTCCGGCTCAATCCAGATTATCGGTTCGGATTCCACGTTAAACCGCCCGTTTCTATTTCATGTTTGCATCAAAGAAGAATCATTGTAAATTATGTGTAGAAATGTTCCCCCGAGATCCGATAACCACAACCAACGATTTCTTTTTCCTATCTCCTGAGAATATCTTCGTGTATCAAAATCCTCGGAGACCAGATTCACAGAAAGACCGAATCATCACCAAGCGATGCTCTCCGGTCATTTCTCACTAATTCCATTACAATTATTTTATCTCTGTTCGACATATCACAATCTTTCGCGAAAAGCAAACGAGTTGGTGTTATATCTGTATTTACTCTACCTATCTTATCGCGAACGTTATTTTCTCAATTTATCACACACACAACACACACACATACACACACACACACATATATATATATATATATATATATATATATATATATATATATATATATATATATATATATATATATATATATATATATATATATATATATGAATATGTACCACGGAAGGAAGCTGAATAAAAGGCGGATTAGAGTTAGTACTTTCGTCTATTCGAATAGACGAAAGTACTAACTCCAATCCGCCTTTTATTCAGTTTCCTTCCGTGGTACATATTCATATTTCTAGTTATCACGCGCTAACTTTCGTGATATTTCCCATATATATATATATATATATATATATATATATATATATATATATATATATATATATATATATATATATATATATATATAGAGAGAGAGAGAGAGAGAGAGAGAGAGAGAGAGAGAGAGATCGACGCGAAACAAGTATTTGTGCACATTTAAATAAGTTATTTAATATATATATATTCCGTCCTTTTAAAATGAATGTCAATCTTCCAACGAGCCTACTTTGATATGTTAACGAACGAAAATGCTAAATTGGGATACTAAAAGGTATATTATATTTTAATGACGAAAGAACAAAATAAGGATGGAAATAAGTATTTAAACATTAATGGAAAATATTTTTAAGTGAGCTTAATTACCAAATATTTTGGTCTACTACGTTCTACAATGATCAGAAATGATCATATAGGTTCTGACAATAGTTTAATTGTTTTTTATTGCGTAAATTAGCCGAGTATCGGCAAATATTGACCAATATCTTAACGTCAACTGTGGAGAAGTTGGGGATACAGGATGATTGGATATTCCAGTCGGATATCAAGCACATGTTGAAAGCGGCAGAACAATATCAATGTTCTATCGCAACTAAGTAAATTACTCATATATGATCTTTTGGAAGAGGTAATTATGCCTGTAGCTCCAGGGTTTTGAAATCAGAGTTATCTTTCTCTTAAGTGAACTGCGCCTGTCATTGCTACAAAATCCACCAACCCGTTGCCACCGTGGTGCCCAGTCACGGAAGTAACCTCCCTAGTAAATAGTGTCAGCTTTTTAAAAAGCATCCGGACAGGAGATTCGAACTGCCGACCCCACGATTACCGAGCAAGCACGCTAACCACTATACTAGCCGGATTCAATGCCTCGACTTGAATCCGATCGAAATATTGAAGCAAGAAACAAGAGGAAAGCTGCAAACTTCGCTCAATTGAAAGATATATATAAAAAAAACCTAAGCTTTGAGAGAGAGAGAGAGAGACTCTTTTGTTCTCAAGTACGGGACTAGTTTCAGAGCATCACACGTTCCATCTTTGATTTTTACCCCCGCAGAGGTGTAACCCTTGTAGGCTGTGGCACTTGGTATCTGGGTGAGCTGGACGCCCCCTCCTCCGACCTGAGTGCAAATTAGGGAGTCCCCGTCACTGGATGGACTTGAACTCTCTGATGGGGCCTTGGAAAGTTGTTGGTGCGCTTCCCCCTCGCCCCCGTTCAGCACTACTTTACCTTTTTATTATGATTATTATTAGCATTATTATTGTTTTTATAATTCTTATTATTATTTAGTATTTTTTTATATTATTTGTTATTAGTATTTATTATATGATATATTATGTATTATAATTATTTATTTTGATTAGTATTAATTATTAGTAGTATGCTATCATTATTTATTATTAGTTATCATTATTTAGTTTAATCTTTATATTATTAGTAGTATTCATCATGATATACTATTATTATTTATCGTTATTAGAATTATTTATTATGACATATTAACTATTATCATTATTAATTATTATTTAATATTATTTATTATAAGTATTATTTATGACCCTTTTTTCCCCGCACTTTATATCGGGAGGAACAGAGACTGGTATTAAACTGTCTCCTAATAGCAACTCCTACAGCCGATCCATAAGCATTTTGGTGATCTTGGGGCTTTTCTGCTCGGTAGAGAACCCGGTGTCAACGGGTGTCACTGGGTGTCACCGGGCACAGGTGATAAAAGAGCACAGATCCAACGTCTCATATTTAGTTCCCTTGCCTGAAACTCACTAGATCTTCATCGATAACCTGTTGGTACTCGGCTTAGAAACAGTTAGAGAAGAAGAATCCAGCAAATTATGACAACCTTAGAGTGCAAATAAGCGACGAATGAAGAACCATCACTCAGAAGTTGAGCCTGAAGTTGATATGCAGCCAGGATGAATTACAGAACCCATTCAACCCAGGAAACATGTCAATAGTGTAGTTAAATATTCTGAATAAAATAAAGCTTAGGAAGCCCACATTTTCTTCGGCACAAACTTTGGCCCATGAATATATCGACCTTGCGACGTGTGCCTTAAAAGCTTGTCTATTCGGATGATTCTTTGGGGTCTTCCGCGTAGGCGAGTGGTTAAAGGCTCTCTTCAATTGAGATCAAAGCGGTTGCTGGCTGCCTCAGTGTGCTTGGCTCGAACACCATTCCAGTTTAGATTTTTCGAAGTAGAAAATAATTATTTCCAAAGAAATATTATCCTGTTTTTCTGTTTCTTGCGGTATGATGAATTCATTTCACCATTCTTTCGCGCTCATAAAAGATTTATACACAATATATATATATATATATATATATATATATATATATACAACCGACACTGCCTAGGGCCCAGGTATCGTGCCCTGCCAGGAAAGTGTTTTCAAAGAATCTTTCTAACACTCACAGACAAAAAAAGTGTAACAATCGATTCTTAGAGTCTGCCTCTTTTGCTATCAAAGAACATGGAAATCGTTGTTATTAATTTCCATCTTTGTCTTCACTAAATACTTTTTAAAATTCGAAAAATTCGAGACAAATGGTGCAGGTATTATAAAGCAAAAATTAACACCTGACACTGCTTAAATAAAGCCTTGTAATCCGGGCATCGTGCCTCGCTAGGAAGGTGTTTTCAAAGATCCTTCTTTGAAATCAGCTTCATTTCGATACCTAATTGCCCTCCTCTCTTTCTCTCTCTATCTCTCTCTCTCTCTCTCTCTCTCTCTCTATATATATATATATATATATATATATATATATATATATATATATATATATATATGAATAAGGAAGATGCGATTCATTTTCCTATATTTACTACGTTTCGACCTTGCTCGCTCATCCTCAGATATCGACATACTATAAATTAAAAAGGAATAAAATTAATTAAAGCTAGTTAACAAAATATGAATTTAAATGAGATAATAAAGTATAAATTAAGTAACCAAATTACACCAAAAAAGTAAAGCATAACAAAGCACATAAAAATTATAGTAATAAGACTAATGAAATCTTACAAGAAATTTCTAAATAGAGACTATTTGGAAGATGGATAAAAGTTCATATAATAAACACTATCATGCTTTACTTTTTTCGCTTACTTTGGTTACTTTATTGATTATTTATCTCCTTTAAATTTATATTTTTGTTAACTATATTTAGTTAATTTTATTCCCTTTTAATTTATAGTATGTCGATACTTGAAGATGAGCAAGTAGGCTCGAAATGTAAAATAAAGGAAAATGAACCAGATCTTCCTTATCCTTGCCTTCGTCGTAAAATATAGATTAGGCTCCACAATAGCAACCCGTTTGCCTATATGTATATATATATATATATATATATATATATATATATATATATATATATATATATATATATATATATGTATATATATATATATTTTGGTGTCCTCTGCCTCTAATTTAAGAGGGTTGTCAAAATATAGATTTCCATTCTAACCTTTTGGTTTGAAAATATTTACTGTTAGATTTTTATCATGGTATTTTCCATCGTTATACTACAGGGTCACCCCCGAAAAAACGGGCCCAAAATTTCAATAGGCCTCATTTATTAATTTTCTGCAAGGATTGAATGAAACTTTGGTGATTACTAGTTTATTGTGTTTAAAAACTTAATATCAAAACATGAGTCTTTGGACTTTTTTTCTTTATTCTAGAGAACGTGTTCGAGATGACCTCTATTTAGCTCTGTGCATTGCTTGAGGCGCAGCACAAAGTTGTCCATGATGCCTTATAAATCGACCGACTAATGGCTCTGATCTCGTCCCTGATGGCTTCTTTGAGTTTCATGATGGTCATGGGTCTTCCTGCGTACAATCTGTTTTTAAGGTAGCCCCAGAGAAAGAAATCTGGGGGGGGATAAGCTCTGGGCTGTGAGGTGCCAACTCAAAATCAGTCTTGAGACTGATCACACGGCCACCAAAGTTCTCTTTCAGCCAATCTTGGGACAGGTTTGAGCTGTGAGAGCTTACCCTGTCTTGCTGGAACCAGGACTTCCCCCATAAGCGACGGGAACAGGGTCTGCAGCACCCTCTTGAAGTTTTTGAGGACCTCAACATACTGCTCCTTGGTGACTGTCACTGTCGCGCCAGATTTCTCGAAAAAGAATGGTCCGATGATGCCTCTGGCTGAGATTGCAGTCCATACCGGGCACTTAGGGGAGTGTAGGGGCTTGGTGGCTACCTCATTTGCTCTGGAGGTCCCCCAGAAGACATTTGTCTTCGAGTTTACCTTTCCTTCAAGATGGAAGTGAGCTTCATCTGAAGTCCAAAGGAGGTTAAGGAAAGTTGGGGTCTCCTGAGTCTTCTCCAGTATCTTAATTGCCATAGCCTTTCTCTGCTCCTTGTCGGAAGCTGTAAGGGTCTGCTTCGTCTGTATCCTGTATGGGTAGACCTTTACATCCATTACTAGCACTTTCCTGCAAGTCTCACGGGATATACCGACGGACTGACTTCGCTTGCGCACAGAGCGTTTTGGACTCTGCTGAACTGACTCTCTCACGCTCTCGATCAGCTCAGCTGTACGCTTCCTAGGGCGTCCTAAATGGCTTAGACGGTTGTTACTGGCTGCATTGAGGTTCTTCACTGTCCCATAGTTCTCAAAGTAGTCCACCCACCCTGAATTCTGCTCTTGGAGGGGTCTTTTTCACATTCGAACTGATGCACGAAAGTGTCCTGCACTTTCTTGAACGAGCCTGTCTTGTAGTAATGTTTGACGCAGTATATTCTTTGCTAGAGCTCCCATTGAGATCTAGTCGTGTTCACACGCGTTGCAACGTAAGGGTGATTAGTGAATAAATGAAGGATATATAAAAAAAAGTGTGTGCAGGCCTGTTTTTTTTGGGGGGGGGTCACCCTGTATTTTCTTTGTCTCCCTCTGTTTTGTTTTGTTCCTTATTCTTTCTAAGTGCTGAATTATTATATTAATCAGGTCCATCTATTTTCCCCTTACAAAATCATAAGGAAAATCTAATAACACTGGATTAAAACCATAATATTACTTACATTTTCTATCTCTTTATATATATGTACTTTTTATACTATTATCTCTCACTTCTCTTCCTTCTTCATTTTTTTTATACACTACAACTTAACTAATCAATTCAATATGGTTGCTTAGGTATCTCCCATTTAAGATGGTTCACTCTTAAAAGTGAAGTAGGTCAGAATCACACTAATGGCATGAATATTGACTGCTAATGATAGCCTCGAGACATCATTTCCTTGAATAATACCTTGGCACGTCGGCTGTATAGCCCTAATCTTTTGGTAATATATAAAACCTGATTCACCAAATGGCTATTTATATGTAGGAGGTTTCTGAACAAATATTGCTCTGTCATCCTACATATCAAAAATGAAAATATTTTGGTCATTGAGAGCAATAAAGTAGTTTTGTCTTTTATCCTAAAATAACTTTTTACTCTTAACTTTAATTATTTAGCTTTGTTAAGATGTTATACTGCTCCGCCAATGGTCAGTTCATAACATTAAAAATGGTTTTATTATTGCAATGGTTTACGTAAAATAATGTAAGAGACGAGAAAAGCCACTTGTGGACTATCAAACACCTGGCAAACATCTCCAAAAGCCAATACCAAGGTATTATCGGCATCTATAGAAAGGCGATATTAGCCATCAACCCAATTGTCTCGTCATGTTGAGTTTTTAATGCAAATCCTCAAAACATGGAAGTACAAATAACAACTTGGCTATAATACATATATACGTATAATAATTCTTTACTTAGGAGACGTTTCGAAAGTGACTGACTTCCGTCATCAGTAAAAGAATGATAACAGAATAAAATACCAGCGTTATTTTATAGATAAGAGAGAAAAAATAAGTATAAAAACCACTCATTCGAGAAATCCTTAATTTTTACCATTCCGAAAGTAATTTCCATCCTAGTTTCTGTCTTCATCTGGCGATTGCCTACAAGGGCAGGATTAGCTCTAATCACGCTACACTTAATACTCGGTCAGATTAAAAAACAAAAAAAGAAGCATTCAAACAACAAATAACAAAGATAGACAAAACAAAGGCAAATAAACTAGCAAAAAATAAACAAACTAATAAAAAAGCAAGAAAAAGAAGTACGCTTTAGCGTTTGTTCATAGCCATTAAATTAGAATTCTGCGACTAACGTGTTTAGTATCGTCAACACTCATTGATTTTATCATATTTAATTATAATTTGGCTTATCATACATAACCCCTCAGATTCATACTTATGTTTTTTCTCTCTCATTTAAAAAATAATGTCTTATGTAAAGATGCCCCTTTTTGTTATCAACCTTGTATTGATGGTGACACTGTCACTTCCGAAACTTCTCCTAAGTAAAGAATTATATATTGTTTTTCACCAAAAGAAAATCCGTAAACTGCGTCTTCCTTTTCATATATTTGTATAAACATGGAAAATCAGTTTACTTATACATACATATATGCTCTTCCCCTATATACTGGTCAAGCTTTTCTTTGAATGATGTGAAATTAGATCTATTTACACCAACCCCATGTAATGCATTTCAAAATTCAACGAGTCTATTACTAAAATAATGATTAAAAAAATCCAGCCTGCATCTCGATTTTTTTTAAATCTTCAAATTCAACGAGTCTATTACTCAAATAATGATTAGAAAAATCCAGCCTGCATCTCGATTTTTTTTAAATCTTCAAATTCAACGAGTCTATTACTCAAATAATGATTAGAAAAATTCAGGCTGCATCTCGATTTTTTTTAAATCTTCAAATTCAACGAGTCTATTACTCAAATAATGATTAGAAAAATCCAGCCTACATCTCGATTTTTTTTAAATCTTCAAATTCAACGAGTCTATTACTCAAATAATGATTAGAAAAATCCAGCCTGCATCTCGATTTTTTTTAAATCTTCAAATAGTAACCGGTTGTCCCATCATCAGTCTCCCTCTCAAAAACCTATTTAGCCCTATAAATATTTTAAAAGCCCGATAATGTCACCAATTACGCACCACCTTTCAAATGAAAAGATTTTAAGTGCAATTAACTTATTCATATAATAAAAGTGTCTCAAAGAAAGTAATATTTTATGTAATATTTCGAGGCATCAACTTTGCAATAACAGTACGAAGACGATTCTCATAGGTTAATATTAGCTTTTTGCGATCATTTCTTGATATTTTGTTCCAGTCTTCTTCACAAATTTTGCTCAAAGATGTAAGGTTCTCTGTTTCTCTTTCGGATTTGCAGCTTCCGGTATTCTCCACAAATGCTGGCGAGGTCTGGCGATTGATTGGCCATAGAAGGAAGTTTATTTTTCTCTTCTTAAACCATTTTTGATTTAATTTGGTTATGTGATTTGGATCGTTGTCCTGCTGAAATATCCAATGATGTCGGTCGTAGACTATTTTTTCGCACTTGTGAGCACCTTTTCCTCCAGTATCTTTCATTACGTGGCCCCATCCATTTTTTCATCAATGATGTGGAGTGTTCCGGTGCCATGTGCAGTAAAGCAGCCTCAATCATGAAACTATCTCCTCCGTGTTTCATAGTTGGGACGTTTTGCTTAGGATCATAAGCAGTTCCTACTGCCCTTCAAACGAGATAGTATCATTTCAGCCCAAAGGTTCTATCTACTTTATTCTAATCTGACTATATAACATTGTCCCAAAATTAACGATCCTTATCAAGATGCTCTCTAGCAAACTTTAAATGGCTCGTTGCATACTTTTTAATTAAGAAGTGGATCTTGGCAGGGAGTGAAATAATGCAAACCATTACGGTGGAGCTCTCTACAAATACTCCTTTAACTACTTTAGTTCCTGACATTTACAGATCACTCTGTAGATCTTTCATAGTAATCATTAGATCATTAAATTTCGAAACGTGAAATCTCGGGATCGATTGTTAATCTTGCGGGGAGCACCGGCTCTTGGCAAGTTAAGAGTGATACCATACTAGAAATTCTTTCGAATTATAGAACCTAAAGTTCCATAAGGCATTTCAACACGCTCAGAAATAGTTCTATAGAAGGAACGTTATTCGCTGTTAACACTTGACGGTGATACGTAAAGTTTTCTCGCCAAATAATATTCGTGCTTTTCTGCATTCTTCCGTTCGAAGTAAGGATATCCGAGCCGAGCCAGCTTATTTTAAAACAGACGTACGGTTGTCATTGGAGAGAGAGAATACAACCTTTTTCATCGGTCACGTACAACTAACGTGACCGCTTAGGCTCCCTAAATCGTTCCCCGCAGGCGAGCACTGTGCAATCGAGGACCTGGACTGCTCATAACCCTCGTTCCAACTAAGCCAGTCGACTGTAATGTAGCATAATTGGAGGAATTCACGGAAGCGGGTTTGAGAATTAGCCCACAGCAGAAATCAAGTTCAGAGGCTCCCCGGGAAAAGGGACGGACTGCGAACTCCGTTGATGAAGCCTTTAGCTTTATCGATGGGGGTTTACCACCCAGGATCATAGAGAGACATGTAATCGTCTCTATGCGGCACCCCCGGGTGAAGGAAGTTGATTCAGCCTTCACCCATCATCAAGTCCGCCATAATTCACCCCTTGGGAGGATCCCTTTCCGGGTCCATCCCTTCATCATCCATCATCCCATCATTTACAGTACTGGTTCGCGGGAGCACGGGGCCACAATATGGCGGGGGACACCCTACACTGCACTTCTCTTTTTTTTCCTTAAAACTACTAATCACATACGTGTGACAGGGTTTTTAACCACTTTTTTACAGGAAGAAACAAATAAAGAAAAAAGGACAAGGAACATTCAAGAAGAAGGATTCCCCCACAAGGAGAATTGGAACACCAGACCAAGAGGGTCCCTTTGCGTGGCCTACCTGTCCATGCAGTTCTGGCCAAAGGTCAGGTGTGCCTAGTTCTGTTCCCAACACTTAAGGTTGCCCTGATACGCCTGATAGAAGTCAACAACGGATACGTAGCGCTATGCCCCGAGAATAAGGACGTGGACGAAATACTATCCAACCAAGGCACCGAAATACTGGAGAAGATTGGGTTGGAAGCAAAAAACCCTCCACAGGGGGCGACAAATATAAGCGTCATCTGTAGAAAAATCGAAAGTTAGATCGGAGATAGGAGCACCGAGGAACTAAAGGCAGAGATAGAGGAGCAGAATCCGTGGGCAAAGATAAAGGAGATTATTATATTCAATAATCACACCTACGTCTTCAAAATCACCTTTCAGAACACCGAAATGGTCCAAAAATCAAGCAGAGATAGAATACTCGCCTTCGATAGGTGGATTCCTTCAGAGGACATCGAGCAAGAAAAGTTTCACAATGTTCGAATGTGCTTTTCTTGCTATAAACTAGAAAACCATACAAGTCAATCCTGCCCCAGCAAGGACAAGAAACTCTGTTCTGATTGCGAGCAAGAGGATCACCGCTTCAAAGATTGTGCTGCAACCACAAAGAAATGCTTGAACTGCAACGGAGATGACAGGACTCTCGCGTTCAACTGCGCAAAATGGAAGGAAGTCATTACACGGAAAGAGGAAGAAGCTCGGATCCGTAGCACCCAGAGCTACGCGGGGGCTACAGCCAAGAACAACCAAATTCCCACTGCAGCCAACACACAATGAATCAGAATAGCTAAGTCAGCTTAAAAATCTTAACCTGCATCATACCTGCACACGTAGCAAACATGGGAGACACTGGATTCTATGAGGAAGAGCTCAACTCGCTGCTACAAGCTAATGACCTTCCAACGATAAAAGGGCCCAAAACACCTGACTCACTAAAGATGCTCAACATGAGTGCAGCGTAACCCCATCCTCCGAAAAAGTGCTGCAGGTAGCATTTGAGGACAATTTAGATGATACCTAAGAAGAATCTTCAAGCGACTTGTATTCGGAAGAGGAGGAGAAAGAAGAAGAGAAAAAAACAAAAAAAACAAGGTCCCGAAGGGCTTCGCGGAGCAGGTTAAAGACCATCCCTTCCCCCCCGAAGCAGAAACTTAAAAAGAACCTGTACATGGAACCAATTCAGGAAGAAACCAATGAAATTCTATCCCCAGCTACCAAAAAGGTCCCAATAGGGCCCCCAGGGTAAAGAAGCGGTAGATCCATTCTTAATATGCAAAGAAACGGACTAAGAATCTTGAGCATTAACACCGACGGGTGGATAACGAAAAGAGTGCAGTAACATCTTCAGAAACATCTGGCGCTGGTCAGGTCCACCCTCACCTATCCTTCGGCGTCTCTTTTTGAAGTTTCGAAAAGCGCTAAGAAGGAGATGCAAAAAATACAAAACAAGTGCATGTATATCATTACCAATACACGCAGAAAGGTAGGAGGAGGCAAAAGGATCTACACAGAGCGACGAACATCAGGACATTCAACACAGTCTTAAAGGAAATCACGTCAGATATGAAAGAAAATAACGTTAAACAACACCGAGGACATTAGAGCACTCATCGAAGACAACCAACGAGGTCCATGCCATTCAAGGTTCCCAAGCAGCGTCAACAAGCTTGGGAACGCAGTTGTCCTGTACTTTGAATAAAAAAGAACTATCAAGAAGACCGAAGAAGGACCACAACCGACTACAAGGAGCGAACACGATTAGACCAGTAACCCGATGAAGATCTCAATTCAAACAACGAGGACTAAGAAGAAACAGAAAGAGTACAAAAACATAAATATTAAACACAACACACTAATAAAACCAATCAACAAGAAATTAATAAACTTAAACACAAAACACACGAAAAACAACCAAGCATCAAAGAAACTAACATAAACATATACTAATACATATAGAATACACGTAAGAATCAGTTATGAGACAAAAAACACAAATAAATAGTAACTAAAGAACCAATAACACACCAAGGAAACAAGAACGCTAAATTTGAACGCCAAATAATCTATATATATACATTGGTGTATATATGCCAGAAACAACATTAAAGAAACAAAAACACTAAAAACAAAGAAAGAGATTAGCCTGATCTCCAGGCAACTTTGCAAATCTTGTAACCCTAAGACTTCCTTATTTTCACCACTATTCCCCCGTAAGGGGCGCGGCGATATGCCATCTTGCCCGCCGTGCTGGCGGGACTCAGCGCCCCGCCCTACCCCTGCTTAGCCTCTTATCCTTCCTTCAGTTTTCCTTTCAATTATTTCTATCCTTCTTTCCAAATCCTCTTGCTATTGTTTCCCTTCTGCTTCTCCAAAATACCCATTGTTTGGGTAGTTCGTTAGCTTTAGGTAGATTTAGGTTTTTATTTTTAACAGGTTAGTTTAGTTTAGTTATTTAGTACCTTAGGTACCCTCTTATACATTTTTGTCTTTTTTCCTCTTCTCCCTTCTCCTTTTCTTTTTCTGTTTCGACATAAGTCGCGAATATGGCTTTGTGGGCCCTGTAGATACTTGGTACTCGACCAGGCTACGTTTTTGGACTGATATTTTCTTACTTCTGCCTCTGTACGGGCCGATGGATACGCCCACTGGAGGGTATCGTCTGCAGGACCGTGCCCTAGAAGAAGTTTGGTTGCCTGGGTCGTCATTTTGTTTCTGGGAGGTCTTTGCACCGCAGTCTAGAGAATCTCCGTTATACGGCTCCACTGTTTTTAAAACGACAGTGGTAGTTGGGGGTCAGGTTACCCCGTCTGGGCTGTATGGGCGCTCTTTGAACTCACAATGACGATTTAGTGTATGCTCTCGGCTCCAGGGGAAGCTCAAAATAAAATATTTACTTATATGAGTAAATTTAACAAAAATAACTCCCAGCGGTCTCTGGTCATCGTGCCTTGGACTCTGACGGTAGACACTTTGATCTTTTGGGGTCAGAAGTCGATCCTGAGTTGGATTGCGACCGATTTTTAGTCTTGAAAGCGATCGGTAGTCCTCTTAGTAAGGCTGACATCTTCGAAGTCTACGAGGATTTTGTTGAGAAACGTAGCGAACCTGCCCAAATGTGGCTACGTAATGATGACGCATTGATAGTCGAGTCGAAATCAAGCGAGCAGCATCAGCGAATTAAGATCCTACAGTCTTTAGCTTCTGTAGACATGTCCTCTGCTTCGCACCCGACATTTAACCTCTGTAAAGGTGTTATCCGATCAGGAGAGTTAATAGATTACGATGTTGACAGGGTGGTATCAAAACTTACCTATCAGAAGGTTGTAAGTGCCCACCGCATATCCAGGTTTGTGAATGGCGCTAGGTTACCTATCGCCACCATAATCCTGACCTTCAACAGATTGGAACCGCTCAGGTACGTTAAGGCTGGCTATCTTAACATCCCAGTCAAGCCTTACGTTGAAAGGGGCTTAAGTTGAAAGGGGCTTACTGATAGTCCCAAGGATCAGTTCTTGCCTGTAGCCTTGAGAACAATGTATTATCAACACTCCTCCCACCATCGGCCTAGCACCTTTGTGTTCAGCGATAGGTCCATGCCATCGGACGGAGTTGGAGCTGCTGCTGTCCTCCCATCTTAGACAGCATTGGTTCGCCTACCAAATGCAGCTTCTGTTTTCACAGCAGAACTTGTTGCCATTCTTGCTGCACTCTTTTTTATTGCTCCTATGCCATCTGGTTGTCTTACGATTTTCTCTGACTCTCTTAGTTCTCTGGAGGCACTGGGTGCTTTTGGTTCTAGCCATCCGCTGATTTCCAAGATCCAGCGGTGGATTTTTTATCTATCTTCCTTCCACAAGATTTCTTTTTGCTGGGTGCCTAGTCACGTGGGCATCCCAGGTAATGAAAGGGAGGTTGCTGTGGCCAAGGAGGCGACATCATTGGGGGCACCCCCATCAGCCCCAGTCCCACTTCGTGATGTCTATCCCCTCATCACCGAATATGTAGTCAGCTTATGGCAGAATATGTGGGATGAGCTTCCTCTCACCAAGCTCCATTACATAAAACCTTCAGTCCTCCCATGGCCACGTACCATGATACCACGTAGACTAGAGGTTATTTTGTGCCGGCTGAGGATAGACCATTGCCGCTTCACTCATGGGCACTTGATGAATGGGCAGCCCCCACCTTTGTGCATCCTGTGCGGGGTGTCCCCTTTTGAGAAATATTGGGAGGAGGGTCTTCCCTTTCATTACTGGGAAGATGGCACGAAAGCAGGTTCTGCGAGGAATCTTGTCTGAGACTCATGTCTCTTTTAGTGTTAATAGAATTTTAATTTTTTTTAGAAGAATCTAATCTTTTAGCTAAAATTTAATATATTGTTTCATTCATAATTTTATATCCTCTGTTTAGAAATCTATTTTTGATCCATCTATAGTCTATGTTTTTATCCTTTGTTGAGTTCTCAATAATTTATTTTTGATATCCTTTTACACCCTTTGATGGTTTTAAATTATTGTACTTCCATTCTATTGATTTTAATTTCCTAGCTATATTTTTGTATATTCTTTAGATGTTTATATTTTTATTGAGAATTTTCATGCAAATTACCTGTCCTTGAATTTGGCTGTGGCTAGTCCTTTTGGTCTTTGCAGCATTTATTTCCGGCACTATTCTTTCATTCACCACTATTCCCAACCCTACTATTCTTGTACATCACTATCTCTCACATTCACATATTCACCACTTTCCTCAGGAGGAAATAGTTCTATTGAATAATAAATTTGAATGATGTTTAATTATTTTCTGCTGAATAATTGAAGAACTACTTTGACCTCTGACCTCTGACATTGCTCAAATAAACGGACAACTTCTATAGATTCTTATGACTGAATGACGGTGATAATTTTCAGCATTTTATATTAGTTTTGTTTCTAAACATTTTTCGAATATTCATTCTTACTCATTTCCTTAAATTTATTATATTTCTTTTGTTATTAGAGTGGTTTAATACTTTTGTCATCTGCTATTTTTTTATTAGTAACCAGGCAATGACGACTACGGGGGGAGCTTGCGCTTCGCTACTAAGATTCAAATTTAAAATCTAAAAAAAAGCAGCCATGGTTAAATTTTTAGGAATTTTCTAAACTTCGTCAATTATAATAATTTTAAAAGGAAACTCTAAACTAAATTTCCCCCTTTTCAAAATATCACGTTGCTAAAATTTAGAGTTTTAAAAAATTCACAAAATTTCGATACTTATATTTATTTCTGAGCTTCACCATTTTTTTTATATTATAAAAGAATTATTATAAATAGCTTTGATAAAAAAACATAAGTCATAACCAAACTAAGATGAAATTATTATTCATATACTAAAAAAAATCCCCTTCTTAAATTATAGAGTTAGTGATGATTATTATCTATACAAAGCAAATATGTCTTATGTACATTTCTACTGTTAAATATATGTTTACTGAGTTTCCTGTTAGCTTTAACACCTCGCGAAATTATGATATATTTCAGGAATATTGAAAATTTAAGGGGGATAATACTTATCACCTCACTGTATGTAGTTTTGGTATAACTTTCTTACTTTTGTAGCTAAAACTCTATTTTCCTTATTTCTATCCTCTCAGCACTGCTTCGAGAACCTCAATGACGTATTTCTACTCCTATGATCCACAGTAGGTACCATATGTAGAATGCTACATCTTCCATCGGGAAGAATGGCAGGTCCTCTCGCCCTGAGTGGCGTAGGGAAGGTCTGTCTCACTGAATTGACTTCAATTCATTGGTCGAGACGGGGGAAATTGGTACCATTTCCAGTTCCCTATCTGCCTCCTTTTTATTCCAAGATAATCGCATCTTTTGTCCTTTCTTATTTCTTCCTCGATGTAATCTTAATGACCTAACTAGCTACTTCATACCGTGTCAGGAGAGAAGCGTTGGAACACCTATACATAACGCTCTTTAACACTCGCAGGTTGAAAGGAGCTTGAGGGTTCTTGGGCTTTGGGGCACGAATAATTGGAAAGGCAGTTTTGCCCCAATGAATACTTAACTTCCTTGGGTCTAAATCAATGACTACCTCTCTGCGATCGTTGTCTGGGGAAAAAGCTGTACTGCCCATGGGGGTGTTTTTTACTAGCTTGGCTGTTAGGCGAACGAAAAAGCCTCGAATCGCGTCTCTTAGTCTGTTACATAACAGCTTCAGATCCTGGCCGTCTGCCACACCTGCCTTTCTGGCATTTGTCCGCTGGCCAACTTCAGGTCGGTGTGAGTGTCGCACATGTCGTGATTACCACAATTTAAAACACCCAGAGTTGGAACCCCCTGAAACGGTCGAAACTCCGAGATGGGATCGGTAGGAATGGTTGGACGCGAGATATAACCAACCACCCATTTTCCTTCTTCATATCGTTGCATTTTTATTTTTTTCGTTGGCTTTAAGAAAATATAGAAACAACAAAGAAGAAAGAAAACTCACCTTGCCTTTGGTGTTTGGATGAGCGATGCGCTTGCAACACGCGTTTGATTGGTGGAGGGGTTTCTTTTTACCACTCCCAATTGGTAAAGAGGCTTCCCTTTTCAACATCTGGGCTGGTCTCGAGCAACTCTATCACTAAAAATTATGCGGCCTCCCTCTGTTTTTTTCAGGGACTCCTACAAACTCTTTGTAGAGGAGAGGGGGTTTCCTCGACTCTTACGTCTCGTGATAAGGGAGGCTCCTGATCCCCCGTTGATTCACACACTGTCCTAGACTTCGTCCCGCCCATACTTTGCTTTCTCAGTACCACTGAAAAGCCAAAGAAAAAGCGCGGGAGAATAGGCCGTTGCCAAATTGAACAACAAGAGACTTTCCCAGACACTCCCGAGGAGGAGTATAAATGGTCGACCGACCTATTTGGGTCCCGCTTCCATTATTTGAATCACGAGTAATTACTTTCATGGAAGCTGGCGTGACGGTTACTCGAAACTTTCTAAGGGATGAAGCTCTTCGGTGCCCTAGACTTGCATACCTAAAAGGACCGAATTCAGGGTCCCCCACCGCATGGGGATGGCCGAACGGAAGCAAGCGCAGACACCAGATTATGCTTGCCCCATACGGCTGGTCTTCCCTCGGGAGGACTGTGCCTCAGTTAGAACCACGCTGAGCCAGAGTCTACCCTCACGTATGGTTGTCCCAAGGGGAAGCAGGCTTCCGGTGGCTCGAAGGAAGATGGGGATAACTCCTTCCGATAGTGCTCTACAGACGGCCCGCTATTTCTCTACCTCGGAGAGGGACCGGTCCGATGCTGAACCCTCTGACCTTTCAGCAACTTCAATGCAGGCTGATTGAAAAGTTCTTAGGTTGAGCCATCCTAGTCTAATACGCATCGAGGGTAGCAAGGCTTTTTGTGGCCAGCAGCCCCCGAACGGTGTCTCCAGGAATGCTACAGTCATTCCAATCAAGAGCTTCACTTCGAGGAGGCTCCGCGCATCTCATTCTATCTCCGCTGAATTTCCCTTCAGAAAAAAGTTGACCGTTCAACGATCTGTTTACACTTAGCAAGCTGGATTCCGCCGTCGCTCGGTGCGCATATACCGTCCCTCTACCAGTGATATCTCTTACTCCATGCTTCGTTCCTTTAGTGATCGAGTTATAGCCTTTTTGTTATTCTTCTTCAGCAAGATTTTAACGGGTGGTTTTGTCAAGTGGTGTCCGATTTGTGGTAGGACCACTTCGTTATTTCCTTGCTCGAGATGGGGGTTTTAAGTAAAGGACATAGTATATATAAAAAACTCTTTACTTGATTTCTGTATGGGAGTTTTGAGGAAGGAAAAATAGGTAGCCGAAAGATAAGATAGGGCAAGAAAAGGGGGAGAGTTCCGGTCCCTCGAAGTAGTTGTATTAGGGAGGCTTCTAAAACTTGAAATAATAGCCCCACTGTCTGGTTATTTCAGGAAGAAGCCACCGAGTGAGTACGTTCTTGGTTTCCAAAGTAGGATTTGGTAACTAATTAGCACTTAATTAGGAAAGCGGTGAATTTAGTCGCGGGATGGGAGAATTCTGGCCATCTAATTCTTAACTAAAAGGGAGGAGAAAGGAAAACTGCTTTATATTCGGGCTTCCAAGGGGGAGTTAATGGCTCCATGATATTTCACGAGAGATATGAAGTAGCACAGGGAAGGGGGAGGAAAAAAAAAGACCAAGAACAAAGCGGCGTTGAATCGAGACTGCGATTCGTTATTCTGTGCAAAAGCGAGCTCACCCTCGAGACGAGCCGGTTGGTTTGACTTGGCGAGTGGCAATTAAAAAGTAAAGGAAGAAGTTCAGGGCGTCTTCTATTGAAAGATTTCTTCTCGGATTCAGGTCGAATCGCTATCATGCTATCTATTCGCAAAGTGAAGAGATATCACTCTAATTCGTCCGGTTTCCACCCAATTTCTCTAAAGCCCCGTGTTTGCATGTTGAGAGAGAATTAAATAAAGGTAGGTTAGCTTATTTTCACGGCAGTAGAGTCACTTGGCTCTTGCACACTGGGGTTTTCTTCACGTCGGATGCTCTGTTCCCACTAAAATATTACCTTGATCATGGAACGAGTTCGTGCACTACCGATTTTAGATTGATGGAGTTTGGGGAGGAGACTAGCCCCCTTCATAGTATTTAGCTACTTACAGTTGTGACTGCATGTTCAGACCCCTTAGGGAGCTGGTCATCCTGAGTTTGTTTTTTTTTTCTTTTTTGCAGTGGTTTACCTACTTAATTTTTTTTGTAACTGATTATTGTGGCTTACGTTCTCAAAAAATCTAATTTAAATTTTCTAAGTTCTTATAATTTGAAGCGAGTCTCATTTAACCAGTTAGCTAATTTCTGAAAATTAGTCTAATGAATCGTACTCAGAATTTTTGAAAAATATTGGTCAATTATGGCCTCTTTATCCAAAGGTTCACCCCTTAAGTGCTGAAGGACAAGCTCAAGTGTTTTCCAATGGTACCTGCATACTCTCTCAGTCAGATAACAATTAAGATAAGAGAGTTTGGTAGACTTTGAGAGCTTGGAAACAACTAGGTTTTCTAATTGGCAGACGGAAATGTAAAGTTCACCTTGACTTCCCGGAAAATGAAACATGGCGGAGAGAAGGGGAAGAAGGTTCAGTTAGGCTGTTCCGACAAAGACCTGTTAATATCTGTTTGAGATCAGATTTCGAGTCGGGATGATAAAGACGAGTTAGGAGAAGTTATTTTTTTTCCCTCCGTCGAAAGAGAGTTAATTGCAGTTGGCTCCAAACTTGTAGATGATTTGAAAAGACATTTTCCCTCTATTTAGGTATCATTCATATCCTCTATAACCTAATATTAATATGTTTGAAGAACCTGTTCTTCAAATCGATTCGTGGAAGCACGTAGGGATTTAACGTACTTTAATTTAATTTGCAAATGATCTTTGAGATGGTTTAGGATTGGATTTCTGCTCTAACTTTGTGAAAAATGATGATTATCTTTATTTTGAGTATAATTCGTCCTTTAATGAAGTCTTTAACTGCTTGTTCGCATTCTGTATGTTTGAGATTTTCTCACACGCCATTTCGAAATTAAAATTTCTGGAAATTAGGCGACTTAGCAAGAATTAATTTCAGAAACCTCAATAGTTGTAGAAAAGTTGAGATAAGAGCCCCCAACGAGTGAATTCTACCCGAAGAGACGCACCCTCTCAAGCAAATAATTAATTAGAGAGAATAGTTTTCATGTTTGATACTAAAACACTTTTAATTTGATATGCTAATCAGCTTTTCAACTTAGCTAGTTCCTACGTCATTGACTGAAAAGTTGAGCCAACAAATTGGTTGAATTTGTATTGTTAAATAGAGAAAAAGAAGTAAATGGGGTAAGATAATTTGTTAATTAACTTACTGATTAACAAATAATTTTGTCTCTTCAGAGCTTATCCAAGGCGATATTTAGGACCGGAGTTAAACTCCTTATTTGTTTAAATCAAATTGAGTAAAATAGTGAGTTAAAGAGAGTGAAAGACCTTATTTGTTTATTTTTGAGTTAAGTTGAATTATGTTTTAACGTTTGAATTGGAGATCCAAACAGTGTTCTCGTAAATAAGTTTGAAATGAACAGATATTCATTTACCTTGTCCTGGTGTCTCAGCAATATATTACCGTGACTTGGTTTGATTCAATGTACAAATGCAAGAAACTGAATGGAAATAGCAAAATGAAGGATTTATGCTGAGGCAAAAAGAAAAGCAGAGAGCTCTGAAAGTTTGAAGTATCTGCTCTCAAAATAGCTCACGATGTCTGAGCGAGTTGTGTATGGCTATGTTTTGGTCAACCAGGACCAAATTTAAATGTAGTGAGGAGGGAAGGCGTCTTCCAAAGCCCTCTGAGTTGGCTCTTCCCGCTGCACTTTTGGGCAGAGTTAGACGAAAGACCGCTGGGTGTGGCGTGTCTGTTCGCCCATCAGCGCCTTTACGCAAAGTTTGTTATAGGATTAGCAGCTAAACTTCAAGTGGTCTGTGGACAGGTACACAAGCCTCCAGATTAGTTGGCCCCTCCATCTAAGATTCATGGAACGATATAAGCAAATGAGAGAAAATGAGACAAAATGAGACAGAAATATTTCCTTTCGAAATCTCTTGTCTTGAATATTCTGACTTGGATAACCTTTGATACGACCTCGTCACTTTTGCATCATTCAAATTATGAGAGAAAGAGAGAAAAAGTGTGTTAGTGCGTGGGTGTATTTGCTATAAACGGCTTCGTGTAGCACAAGCTAATGGACCCGTCGACGAGAGAAGAACTTGGCATAAATCAGAAAGTTGAGTTACTGCTTCGTGATTTAGTCGATTTAGACATTGCATACAATTTGGGATAAATTACAATTTACTCGTTTACTTTTTGCATATATCTAGTAGCAATCATTTCATACTGCACTCAAATAAAAATAGACATTAATCGTACATTGTTTTAATAATATTTCTATATGCATTCCCTTATATAAAGCAAATGCGATAAGAAATATAGGCGAAACGGAAATTAACATCAAGATGCCTCAGTATTACTCATCTAGTTTAAGGATCCTTATATTGAGGTAATGTTCATCATTTAAAGGCAAAGAGTGTTTTTATCTTAATATTCATGTTGTAATTAATTTATTTAAATATTTATTTAACTAGGCTTCCCTCACTGCGTTGGTTTCGTATCAATACTACGCTTGAACTTAAAACGTTTTAGCAATTTAAATAAATTGTCTATAGATGAATTTGAAGTATCAATTCTTTGGGGCCTAAAACTGTAAGAATTATAATATCGACCGCACGAACAAATATTCAATGTTATAAAGAGATTTTTAAATTGTGCCGAACTTGGACGAACTCTTTTTTTTCTTATTGCCAACTAGATTGGCTAGAATGAGCGTAAGGTTAGCTGTATTATAAAAACATGGCGTCTAAAGCAATTTCACGGAAAATTTGTGCAAGAGTTCAATGGTTAATTAACCGACGGCTTTGAGAAACTCTTATTTAATTGGTTCGTAATTCAGTGTATGATGGCAATAGTAGAAAGGAGAAAAACGAGTCAAAAACATGACACTTTATTTGCCGACGTTTCGCTCCTTTGAGCATCTTCAGGGCGATAAGAATGAATTCTGAATTGTTAGGTAAATGGTGAAGTTAATGGTCGTGACGAAAGTGGTGCGAGGTAGGACTAAACATATTGGATTGATGGGAAGATGTAGATTAACAAAGTGTTGCCTCATTTTCAGGGTAATTACCCAATATTTTAGTTTATTTTGTTGTGACAATTAGAATGTGAACTTATGACAATCTGGTTTATTGGATGTTGCACACTGATTGGCAGAGGTATGTATAGTTCCATACCTTTACAACCATATCCTACCTCACAAATTAGATGATCGCAAGGGAACTTGCCATCTCATTGTATACCTAATGCTCTTTTCTCCTTTCGCAATTTTCTCCTATTTTTCCCATATACTTACCTCGCCTATTTTGTCAAAGCCATTCTCATTGCCCAAACATGCTTTAGTGGGACGAAATGTCAGCCAAGAAATCCTCTCGTTTTTGTGGGGGTTTTTTCTTTCGTTCTTTTAACTACTTAATGGGGTTGTCTTTAAATTTTATGTGAATAAAGAACGAAAGGATTTTAGCGAGATTTCAAAGTTAATCCTTGATTTTAGTGTGTGTTGGGAGATGTGTGTAGGAGGGGGGGAGCTGTGCTAGTTTTTGAAATAAATTCTGAGAAACAAACCAATTAACGCTGTCGAAAGATTTTAATGCTTAAAAGATTAAGAAAAGGCGAATTAAGATTTCTGCTTTACTTTTGTTAAAGTGCACATGGGAACATAACCAACGAGAAAGAAATTATAAAGAAGACATATAACAGAAAACTAAGTAAATAAAGAGTACGAATGATAAAGAAAAGATTAAAACTGATATAGTGCGGATATTAAATTGGTCAACTTTTGTATACGTTGATTGATTCGGTTAACACGGTATTGGCGCGGTACATTTTACCAACCATAAAATCACTCTTTTATGTTAAAAATCACAACCATACCAAACTACAAACTTGAAAAGGTTGACTACTATTTTAACAATATATGGTACACATATAGTTTTAAATAATTTGCTCTAGTTTTATAGTGAGATATGTGACCTAAATGTAAAAACAAAGGTAGCATTTGGTACACAGTTCACGGAAGATATTGCAAATATATAAAACATTAAATTCGGAGAAGTAAAAATGTGTTAAATGCACAAAAACAAAGTACACGGCATGGTGTGTTAAGGACTGGATAAAACGTAACTCCCATCTCGAAGAGTCATGGCGAGGAATTGGGATAGAAGCTGATCGTTCTATCTTAGTGTCGTAGAATGACTCCCGACGATATACCATATATCACTATTCGTTGAGGGAACTTCCTTAATTATCTTTAGAGTGCGTTTACTGTCTGGCGGCCGATATTATGTATCTTCGATATGCTTAAGAAGTGGAATTGAGCTCAAGGATAATAATATTACTATCATTAATAAAATAGAGTTTTATTAATAATAACTATCAAACATTACACGAAAATGGAAAATATTGACATAAACAGAATGGAAAGGGTCGTGGAGACTCGGGCTAATCCAAGGATTTAAGGGATTAAAAAGGGTAAAACAAATATAGAGTTAAAGAGATGGGATGGTTCGATAAACAATTTAAAGCACAGGATAGAATTGACAAAAGGGATCAATACTCAAAGGTGAAGTTTGGCTTACGTAACTTTGGCACTAGTGGTGCAGTGGAAGGTGGCGCAAAGGAGTTTCGGTCCGCTGGCGAGCTCCAGCCGAAGGTGGGGGATAAAAGGATCCTGACGAGGCGTCTTGGAAAAGAGAACCGTTTCTCGACGAACGGCTTGAAGAACAATGGCTGTTCTAGGTTGTTCTCTTCTGAACAAAGGGAGGATGATAACCGTCTCTTGTCTACGGGCTCAAGAACAATGGCTGTTCTAATGTTGTTCTCCTTTGAACAACAGGGGGGGTGAGAACCGTTTCTTGGCGAAGGGCTCAAAACGAACAATGGCTGTTCTAGGTTGTTCTCTTCTGAACAAAGGGGGGGATGAGAACCGTCTCTTGTCTATGGGCTCAAGAACAATGGCTGTTCTAATGTTGTTCTCCTCTGAACAACAGGGGGGGGGGGTGAGAACCGTTTCTTGGCGAAGGGCTCAAAACGAACAATGGCTGTTCTAATGCTGTTCTCCTTGAACAACAGGGGGGGATGAGAACCGTTTCTTGGCGAAGGGCTCAAAACGAACAATGGCTGTTCTAATGCTGTTCTCCTTTGAACAACAGGGGGGGAAGCCTTGGGGACTTGGCGTCGGAAAGGCTCGAACCTTTGGCACTCAAGGAATATTGTCCTCCTTCTGGACAAGTGATGGTGAATCTCGAGGTCGAGGTCCCTTGGCGCACAAAGGGAGAGAGGGTCGTGGTGATGTTTCGCGACGAAAATCTGGATCTCCAATCTGATCTTAGTGGTAAAGTTTCCATATAAATAGCCAGGACATCTCCTTGGCGTGGGGGAAAATGGAGTGGAAGCTTGGAGGGAACGCACAGCCGGGCCGGAGAACAATGCCTTATCTGTTCATAAGCCTAACTCGATCTGGCGAGGTCGGCGTATGGGGGCGAACGGGGGGACGATAACCTCCTTGATTAAACATTGACATCCGGTAGCTGTGATAAGACTCCAAGCCTCGAATCGAAGATGCAAGTGGGCAGCATCGTGGTTTTAAATAATATGGGATAGGAGTTGAAATTAAACGCAGTCAACTCGTTCCATCACACCCCTCCATTCCAGGGGAAGTTGTCACTTCGAAAAAAAAAGAGAGAAGGGACAACGATAGAGCTCCGTTGTGGGGAACTCGTTTCTTGTACCAACCGTACCTTCCTGCACCTAACTAGTATTACCTCAATACATGATTATTTTGATCTTTAGATTACAGGGGAAAATAACCTTTAATACAACTTAATCAAAGAAAAAAAAAGGGGCATGGAACAATGAAATGATATAAACTTAGTACATACGGGCAAAATAATTTATACGTAAATTAATAAGAACAAATATATAGACATACAAAAAATTAGACATTGAGCGTTACAAAATTCAGACATATACATTAATTAATTATATTACAAAAGAATCTTAAATTAAGTCGTACAAGACGGTATATACCTACATGGAGATACTAATCCTATGAATACAATTATTCTACGCTATTCGGTAACGCATTCCTACTGAGTGCGTCAGCGACCTGGTCATCGGAACCTTTTATCTAATTTATTTTAAACTGATACTCTTGCAAGAGTAAACTCCAGCGCATGATGCGGCCGTTTGAGTGTCTCACATTCCTAATATAGGCTAACGGACGGTGGTCGGTTCTTATTTGAAATTCTTTACATATCAAGTACAGCTTGAATTTGTCTATGACCCAGATAATTGATAGAGCTTTCTTTTCTCTAGTGGCATATCTCTTTTCGCGTGGTAATAGTTGACGACTAGCATATGCAACTGGATGACTCGTTCCGTCATCCACGTATTGAAGGAGTACACCTCCAATGCCCTCGTTGATCACGTCGGTCTTAATCCCAAAGGATTTTTCCGGGTTGGGCAACTTTAAAATGGGGGCAGAAATGAACTTACTCTTGAGCTGATTAAAATGGGAAACAGCGACATCATTCCAACGTAAACGATCGGGGAAATTCTTTTTTTGAAGTGGGCATAGGGGGGCCGAAATTGCAGCGAAATTCGGAACAAATCGCTGATAGGGAGAAGCTGATCCTAGGAACGATCTTAATGGCTTCTTTGTAATCGGGAGGGGCAGGTCGGCGATTGCCTTAATCTTGTTCTCTTGGGGACCTAACTTGCTTTGTCCTATTTTGAAACCCAAATATTTAATGGGTTCGTGGGCAAAATGGCATTTGCGGGGGCCAATGGTGAGGCCATTTTCGCGCAGTTGTTCGAAAAGAGCTAATAGGGCGGGTAAATGGTGACTCCATTTAATTAGTTCTTGTAGCTGACTCTTCTGACGTGGCGTCAGCTGCGCGTCACTATCCAGGTCAGAGGGTTCCAAAGACTCGCCTGGTAGGGAAGGAGGAGGGTAATCGGCATCAGGTTGGATTCACACTGTCTGGATTACGTTAAGGGACTCCGCGGGGCAATCTTCTTCAAGCGCCGATGCTTCGTCCAGTTCTACGAAGGTATCTCCATGGGCGCGTTGGGGGTTCTTTTTTTTCTTGAGGTCCAGGGACAGTCTCCGTGTCCTTGTCTGGGGCCTTATCACCTAAGGGTGTTAGTGATTCACACTCCTCTTTTGCCGTCCTAAAGTCCTGGTTAGGGGTCTCCGAGAAATCGGACGGTATCGGGGTTCTGATGGGGACGGGCTCCTGGGCTTCTTTCTTATCTCGGCCTTGAGGAAGGGCGGCCTGAAACACAGGGTCGAAACTTACTTGGGGGCTCTGTCCTATAAGTACGGAACAGAATTTTATGGGTGCTACAATGACTTCAGCCCAGCCATTATAATATTGACACTGCAGGTAACATGTAGCGACGGGGAATCGGTTCGCCCGCCCAAGTTGGTCATGTACCACCGCAAATTTTTCGTGGTTAGAGGCCACTGGGAGGAGTTCGTCGAACACGATGAAACACGTACATCCTGTGTCCCTGACGAGAGTCAATACTCGGCAGCTGTCCACGCTGCCCTCCTCATATTTCAAAGTTCCCGCTGAACTTGAATCAAAAACAAAATTTTCCTGGTGGCCTGACGGATGGGGAGAAGTTTCTGCTTGGGTCTGCACCACCGGGGGAGCCGGGGTTGCATTAATCTGGTGAACTTGGTGGGCTGGTCCGCTTTTAAGCCTAGAATTTTGGGGGCAATTCCAGCTCATGTGGTTTTCTACACCACAGGTGAAGCATATGGTTGGTCGCTTCGGGAAGAGAGATGGAGGAGAAGTCTTAACGGGAGGTTTGGAGTCCCGTTGTTGGTTTGGGGGAAAGAAGTTTGGGGGTTTTACGGGGCTCGGAAACTTTGTCAGCTTTCCTGGGAAGGGGCGCGAATCCTTCCTTCTTTCTTCTCGTTGGATTTCTCTTTCTCGTTCTTCTCGTTGTATTTTTCTTTCTCGTTCTTCTCGTTGTATTTCTCTTTTTCGTTCCTCTCATTGTTTTTCTCTTTCTCGTTCTTCTCGTTGTATTTCTCTTTCTCGTTCCCCTCGTCGGATTACTCTTTCCCTTTCTATTACTTCCATTTTTCTTTGAGATTCTGCTTCAATCCGAGCTAATTCAATCTGATGGTCAGCTTGTCTTATCCGTTCCTCTCTTACTCTTTCTTCTCGTTGTATTTCTCTTTCTTCCTTTTTTCTTTCTCTTTCTTCCTCTTTTCTTTGCTCCTCTTGAATGTACTCAGTTAGTTCTTTTCCGGAAAGTCCACAGGACTCTCCTTGCGCTTTAAAGATTTCAAACTGAGTCCTCTTTGCACTTGGGGGCGCACTAGTCAACCAACTAAAATTCCTTGCAACAAGAATTATGCCTCTATAGAATTAGCCTACCTAAATATGGGCACTGACCTATTCGTACTTGGTTTCTCAATCTTAATAACCACTGACTAAAATCACACAAAAAAAACACAAACAAATTATTATAACAGTTCCTTGAGCTACTCCAGCTTCTTAAGTTTCAAAAAAAAGGGGATAGCAATCGTTAAAACAAAAGGGAACTACTATATTCTATTATTATAACGAATAACACTATGCTTTACTCGACTGAGACCAGTGTTTGCAAAGATATAGCGTTAAACCTTACACACCTGATACCAAATTTAAATAGTATATATATATATATATATATATATATATATATATATATATATGTCGTAGAATGACTCCCGACGATATACCATATATCACTATTCGTTGAGGGAACTTCCTTAATTATCTTTAGAGTGCGTTTACTGTCTGGCGGCCGATATTATGTATCTTCGATATGCTTAAGAAGTGGAATTGAGCTCAAGGATAATAATATTACTATCATTAATAAAATAGAGTTTTATTAATAATAACTATCAAACATTACACGAAAACGGAAAATATTGACATAAACAGAATGGAAAGGGTCGTGGAGACTCGGGCTAATCCAAGGATTTAAGGGATTAAAAAGGGTAAAACAAATATAGAGTTAAAGAGATGGGATGGTTCGATAAACAATTTAAAGCACAGGATAGAATTGACAAAAGGGATCAATACTCAAAGGTGAAGTTTGGCTTACGTAACTTTGGCACTAGTGGTGCAGTGGAAGGTGGCGCAAAGGAGTTTCGGTCCGCTGGCGAGCTCCAGCCGAAGGTGGGGGATAAAAGGATCCTGACGAGGCGTCTTGGAAAAGAGAACCGTTTCTCGACGAACGGCTTGAAGAACAATGGCTGTTCTAGGTTGTTCTCTTCTGAACAAAGGATGGATGAGAACCGTCTCTTGTCTACGGGCCCAAGAACAATGGCTGTTCTAATGTTGTTCTCCTTTGAACAACAGGGAGGGTGAGAACCGTTTCTTGGCGAAGGGCTCAAAACGAACAATGGCTGTTCTAGGTTGTTCTCTTCTGAACAAAGGGGGGGATGAGAACCGTCTCTTGTCTACGGGCTCAAGAACAATGGCTGTTCTAATGTTGTTCTCCTCTGAACAACAAGGGGGGGGGGGGTGAGAACCGTTTCTTGGCGAAGGGCTCAAAACGAACAATGGCTGTTCTAATGCTGTTCTCCTTGAACAACAGGGGGGGATGAGAACCGTTTCTTGGCGAAGGGCTCAAAACGAACAATGGCTGTTCTAATGCTGTTCTCCTTTGAACAACAGGGGGGGAAGCCTTGGGGACTTGGCGTCGGAAAGGCTCGAACCTTTGGCACTCAAGGAATATTGTCCTCCTTCTGGACAAGTGATGGTGAATCTCGAGGTCGAGGTCCCTTGGCGCACAAAGGGAGAGAGGGTCGTGGTGATGTTTCGCGACGAAAATCTGGATCTCCAATCTGATCTTAGTGGTAAAGTTTCCATATAAATAGCCAGGACATCTCCTTGGCGTGGGGGAAAATGGAGTGGAAGCTTGGAGGGAACGCACAGCCGGGCCGGAGAACAATGCCTTATCTGTTCATAAGCCTAACTCGATCTGGCGAGGTCGGCGTATGGGGGCGAACGGGGGGACGATAACCTCCTTGATTAAACATTGACATCCGGTAGCTGTGATAAGACTCCAAGCCTCGAATCGAAGATGCACGTGGGCAGCATCGTGGTTTTAAATAATATGGGATAGGAGTTGAAATTAAACGCAGTCAACTCGTTCTATCACACTTACATTAGGTTCGCCTTGGTTAGGTTAGATTAGGTTACGTTCGTTTGGTTAGGTTATTTTCGTTTTGGTTAGGTTATTTTCGTTTTGGTTAAGTTAGGTTCACTTTAGTTGTTAGTTTAAGTTTGCTTCAGGTTAGGTTTGATGAGCTATCGAATCCTCTCAATTCAGTGTCATATATAGAATATTAACTTAACGTAGCAAAGGAAATACAACCTAAAGATACTAATACTTATTATAATTTCAGAATCGTGGATAAGTGACACCAGCCCTCAACCATTTTAATCGGGTTATTTTTAAATCGACTCACTTGACCCAAAGGGGTTCCCCGTATGCCAATTTGAATAATAGCGCCCCTTGAGTCAATTGTAACCACTAGTCAACCAAAATACCAGTGCGATTAACAAGTTCACCACCTTTGAATACCACATCGCCTTGTACTCGGGACGAGTTCGTGCACACACACTTGTGGACTATTTGACTTTTTGAAGGAGGCTGGCCTCCTCCATTTAACTTGACTCTCTTCGATGTTGGTCGCATGATCCCGCGCCGTTGGGAGGCGGGTCTCTCCCCGACGTTGGAGCGGGCTGCCTTCTTCTTCTTGATTGTTTCCTTCTGGTTTGGATTTTTTCGCCTTTTCTCTTTGTTTTGGAGGCGTCTTTTGTATGTTTGTTTTATTATTCTAGCCTAATATTAGGCTGTTAGGAGAATACGGCGATTTATGCCCTAGTAACCAGTCGCCAGATGGGCTCGAAAACAAATATATAGCAAAGGAAGCATTTAGTTTGTTCTAAATTTAAGATCACAAATTTTATTCGGAAAATGTTGATTGACATCCAATTTCTCGAATCATTCCAAGACACGTTTAAGAGAAATTTCGACCCTAGTTGATCTTTGAACCAACTAATTCTAGCCTATCATTGCATACATGTATACCTATACTGAGGAAATTCATCAATACATTACCTACGTGTCTCGTAATTTGGATACCATTTAAGAGTATAATTACCCACTCAAATAGGAATCATACAATACATATCGTTGCTAATACTGAGATAGTAAATACACGCGATTAGCAATTAAGAGATTAATTAGTCTTCAATTTATATAATGATGCCGGATTCAATGTCCTGTCAGTTTCCTGCGACCACCTAAATGAAAGCGCTGTGGTCAAATCCTCTGTGGCTCATTAGGTATTTCACTTGAGCGTTGCAGCATTGCATCACGGAAACTAATTTAAAGCTCAATTATCCTCATTTTAAAGAATTAATTAGCCATCCTTTCAAGGAATGATAAGGAATATGATCGTCTTTTGACAACGACACCTCTCTCTAATTGGAGCTCGACTGACAAGTGCCGATTTATTAATCTCTGGGTTAGGGGTGGAGATGACTTAGCTTCCTAATTAGAGATTTTGGCTTACCTCCCTTATTGCTTTCCTTTTGTCTTTTTTGATTCACCATTCCTCCCTTTAGGAAGTTGTAAGACGCCTTCGCGAAAAGGATCCGTTTGGTGAAACGAGCGTTAATGGATTTTATGCCAGACTAATTGGCTTACCCAGGGGGAGGGGAGCGATAATTTTTGCTTGTTTTGGGTGTCGAACTTACTATTCACACTTGTACAGGGACTCGTATAGAAATATAAGTAAAATCGAGAGTTGCAAAGACCTGTAGATTCGCTCTATCGCTAGTCGTAGGAAAAGAGGAAAGTAAGGTATTTTAGAACCTCTATAGTAAAACGAAAATACCACGTTATCTCTGGTTATAAATGTGCATGTTATGAGTTTTCAGAATTAAATAGGTGTTTTATAACATGTTGATTGACCTATTTTGAACTATATTAGGTGAAGGAAAGTTTCACCTAATAAGATTTTAGGAATGAAAATGATCGACGCTATTTTCATAGTGTAAAAAGTAAATTTAATTTTATTTCATCGTAGTCTTTCAGAAGCTTGATGAGTTTTATCTATTGGCCACGAAGGCATCTATCTTCCAGCGAGAGCAATTTGAATTCTTTAAATCTTTCTTCAGAGGGTTTGTTTGGCAGCTCCAAAATGAGTTGTTCGCACTTTGCGCAACACTCACCAAATTGGAGATATCCTGTTCCAGATAAGGAGACCAGAACTGAGATGCATATTCAGACTGACGACGCGCGATTCATTTGAACAAGAGTGCTACTAGTTTTCTCCTCTTATATTTAAATTTTTTCGCAATACATTATAGTGTCAATTAGCATGTTTAGTTATTTAAAGGCAAGGTTTCTAAAATTTGAAATTAATGTGAGATCAGGTAATTTTGACACCTTTTCTAATCGATGGCAAAATAACCTTTAATCAAAGATTGCATTCCAAGAGCTGATGTTCCTTTGTACTTATTTAGATTTTGCTGTATTATCACTATATGGCCTAGTTTAACATCGTCCACGAACATGAAAATTTGCTTAATAATCTTGAATCCAAGTTGTTTACGAAGAGAAAAAATAGCACAATAACGAAAACTGATCCTAGAGGAACGCCGCTAGTAACTTTAGCCCAATAATATTCTTCTCTATTTATTGCCCCTCTCGGTCTACGATTTGTAACCCAGTTGTCGATTTATCGCAATAAGCTACCTCTTATTCCGTACCCTTTAAGCTTTTGTAGAAGTCTCCCAGTGGGAACCCAATCGAACGATTTCTTTTTAAATCTTTTAAATCTTTGACTTTATTACCATCATATTTTCCTTCATATCGTGAAACAAATTGCAACAATTTTGTTAAAAATGAGCAAAGTCTTTTGAAATCTTGTGGTTGAGATCAAATGAGAACGAATTTCGCCAATACGAATCACACAAAATGAAGTCGCAGTACCGACAGTTACGTATAAATCTATTGGCAACACATCTCAAATTTTGTAATTTACGAATTTTTATACGTTAATAGTGTTAAATGTACATATTTATATTACATTTAATTATATTAGCCTAAAAGCAAATATTATAATGTATAAATGATAATAAAACAAATTATTAACATTAAACATGGTGTATATTAGAAAAACACAAGAAGCAAAAGTATTGGCAACGTTTACATAACATCGAATCAAATTATTAAAATTAGTGGTAAAGAATGTTCAAGAATAACTGATGGAATATTCTAGACTAATCCAGGACAGTAGGTTACTTGCGCGGCTAACTTTTGGGGGTGTTCATTCAGGTATTAGACACGGCTGAAGAATCATCTCTACAATAATTTTGAAATACCAACATGATGAAGAAATCCGAACACTCAGAAGCGTATACGAAGCGTATAATTGAGTTGCACAACAAAGGAAATGGATATAGAAAAATTTAGGCAAGTTTGAATATCCCAATTTCATCTGTAAGGAATATTATTGTAAACTTATGGGCTTGTTGGACGGGACTTCTGTTAATCGTGTGCAGAAAGGGCTAACAAGAAAATTAACTGACAGAGATGTGCATTGGTGTGTTCGAATTGTCAAAAAGAATCCAAAAGTCACTTCCTAGGAATTGAAAGCAAATCTGTCTAGCAGTGGAACAATCGTGGACGTGTCAACAGTGTGACGTTACCTGAACCGTGATGGTCTCCATGGACGTGTATCCAAGGAGGAAACCACTGTTGAAGACAGTTCGCAAAAAGAGACATTTAGAGTTTGCCAGAGAACGTATTGATGACACTGAACCAGAACTTAGTAAAATATTATGGTCTGATGAGACTAAGCCAAAGCTGTTTGGCATAAGCGACCATCATTACGTTTGGAGAATATCTGGAGAAGCTCTGCTGGAAAAGAACATCATACCTACTGTGAAACACAGAAGTGGTTCCATCATGTTGTGGGGGGTTTGCTGCTGTAGGTACTGGCTCAATTTGTGTGATAGAAGGTACTGTGAATTCCGAGGGATATCAGCGAAATTTGGATGAACATATATAACAATCAGCGAGAAAGCTTAGTCTTGGCAGAGGGTTCGTCTTCTAACAAGATAATGATCCCAAGCACACGAGAAAATTAACGCAGAAATATTTTGTCGATCAACTCTTGAAAGTGATGAAATGGCCTCCTCAAAGTCCAGATTTAAATCCGATTGAAAATTAAGGGAAAGAACTGAGGTCACGTGTTCATAAGAGGTCACCAAGCAGCATCGCAGAGTTGAAAGCTTTCGCAGTGGAAGAGTGGAGTAAAATTTCTACTAAAACTTGCAAAAAGTTATTCATACCTTCAAGAAACGTCTGATTGCTGTGATTGCTCTTAAAGAAGGTTATACCAAGTATTAATTTATAGTTTCCAATAATTTTTATGTAATATTTATGAACGTTGCCAATACTTTTGCTTCTTGTGTTTTTCTAATATACACCATGTTCAATGTTAATAATTTGCTCTATTATCATTTATACATTATAATATATTCTTTTAGGCTAATATAATTAAAAATAATATAAATATCTACATTTCGAACTAGTAACGTATAAAAATTCGTAAATTACAAAATTTGAGATGCGTTGCCAATAATATGCGCGCAACTGTATGTTCATTAAGGTCCTTCACTTAGTTTTCGATCAGCATGCTTTAATAAGGAGCAAGATAAGGATTTTGAAATCTCAATTTTATGACTGTCATTAACTCAGTTTGTTCGCTAAGAATCATCATTTAACACTTTTAATAAATAGAAAATGTCTTTTGAAATGCAAACATCTTGGAATCAATTCTACTCTCACTATGCTCAGAAGAAGTATGCGTTTCTTAGTTCCCACTCCCCATCAAACTGTCGTGCCCGATCAACCTTTCCACGACCCATACTGACTCAAAAGTTTCAAACCCCAACCATATTTGGAGGCCGACGTTAACCTATATTTTTTTCCTATTGATCTACGATTGTGCCTCATCCAACGTTCCAAATTAACCCAAAAGCGACATTAAGATACTAAGGCCTTTAATTAGTTGGTTCAATATTCCTATTCACATTAGGCTCCGCGAGATAATCAAAGGAGTTTCGCGGGTCATAGTCCTTCCTGCTCTGTGACCTTGGGGTAATTGTCATTCTATACCATTCAAGGAGAACTTTAAGTTGATACTTCTGAGTCCGAGAAGACTCAGAGGTATCCCAGCTTTATTGTCCTTCACCATTTCACAATTCCGTTTCTTCTTTTTATCTTTGTTCTGCAAAGTGACCTTCGTTGTGGGGAAGACCAGTATCAGAAAAGTTGTACGCTCCTACAACATAGCGTGCCACGTATTCGACTTGGTATATGTCACTTGCACAAATATTAACGTTTTGCTAATTTCAATTTGGCAAACTTCTCTTTTAGAACATTTTGCTAGATTTGTTTTCGTTGGTTTTATTTTTTAAATATTAATTTAAGGGTTTTGTTTTCGCATAAATTATGGGCACCGTGCCATTAAATGTGGTTAATTAGGCATCCACAGAAATAGCAAGGAGTTATAATTCCATTCAGAGGTGAAGAAGTCTAAGTGAAATCCTTACTTGGAAAGATGGCGAAATTCAATCATAGTGTAAAAGTTATTGGGATATAGTAATAATAATAATTATTAGCAGCCTCTTATTTCACTTACTAATTTATTTATTTGTTTAGTTATTGATTTATTTGGGGTTTTTTTATTTTTTCTAGATTTTTGTTTTTTGAGTATAAAACAGACGATAGACAAAAATATGTATGACCAAAAGTAATTTTAGATTTAGTTTTAAAATTCGTGAAAACCAACGAAGGTATCTTTGATAGGATGATTTTTGGAAATGGTCCTAAATAGATTGGAGATGAACCAAAAGGGCACCCGACTCTCCTAAACCAGATCACTTTGCATGCAAATGTAAACGATAGGAATGAAAAAGAATAAATATAAAAATGGTCACAAAAACAAACCTCGTTAATGACTCAACCATGATATAGGTAAGGCGTATTATAAAAACAGGAAAATGCGTGTATAACGAGCGCAGTAATCATAAATACGAACTAAGTGGCCGTTGGAGTGTCCAAAACGAAATACTCAAAATTTCAACAGATAATTTAAATCTCTCTTTTTTTAAGTAAGGCACGGTTGTTAATAAAACAGTTTAGCGACTCGTCAAGCAAATTTTATCTTAGTCTTTTCGACAAATAGCGTCAAAATTCTTTCGGGACAGATAGCTTCTAAATTTTCTCTCTACGGATAACGTCTAAATTTCTTCTCGACAAATAGCGTCTAAATTTCTTCTAGACATATTGCGTCTAAATTTCTTCTCGATAAATTGCGTTTAAATTTCTTCTAGACATATTGCGTCTAAATTTCTTCTCGGCAAATAGCGTCTAAATTTCTTCTCAGCAGATAGCATCTAAATTTCTTCTCGACGGATAGCGTCTAAATTTCTTCTCGACAGGTAGTGTTTAAATTTATTCTCGTCAGAGAGCGTTTAAATTTCTTCTCTTCAGATAGCGTCTAAATTTATTCTCAACAAATAGCGTCAAAATTTATTCTAAACAAATAGCGTCTAAATTTCTTCTAGATATATTGCGTCTAAATTTCTTCTCGGCAGATAACGTCTAAATTTCTTCTCGGCAGATAGCGATAAAAAATTTTCTTGACAGATAGCGTCTAAATTTCTTCTCGGCAGGTAGTGTTTAAATTTCTTCTTGACAGATACCGTGTAAATTTCTTCTCAACAAATAACGTCTAAATTTCTTCTCGACATATAGCATCTAAATTTATTCTCTACAAATAGCGTCTAAATTTCTTCTCGGCAGGTAGTGTTTAAATTTCTTCTTGACAGATACCGTGTAAATTTCTTCTCAACAAATACCCTCTAAATTACTTCTCGACAGATATCGTCTAAATTTCTTCTCAACAGTTAGCACCTTAATTTCTTCTCGGCATGTAGTGTTTAAATTTCTTCTCCTCAGAGAGCGTTTAAATTTCTTCTCTTCAGATAGCATCTAAATTTATTCTCGACAAATTACGTCTCAATTTATTCTCGACAGATAGCGTCTAAATTTCTTCTAGACATATTGCGTCTAAATTTCTTCTCGGCAGATTGCGTCTAAATTTCTTCTCGGCAGATTGCGTCTAAATTTCTTCTCTACAGATAACGTCTAAATTTCTTCTTAGCAGGTAGTGTTGAAATTTCTTCTTGGCAGATACCGTGTAAATTTCTTTTCAACAAATAACGTCTAAATTTCTTATCGACAGATATCGTCTAAATTTCTTCTCAACAGATAGCACCTAAATTTCTTCCCTTCAGATAGCGTTTAATTTTGTCGACATATAGCGCCTAAATTTCCACTAGACATATTGCGTCTAAATTTCTTCTCGGCAGATAACGTTTAAATTTCTTCTAGACAGATACCGTGTAAATTTCTTCTCGACAAATAACGTCTAAATTTCTTCTCGACAGATAGCATCTAAATTTATTCTCTACAAATAGCGTCTAAATTTCTTCGCGGCAGGTAGTGTTTAAATTTCTTCTTGACAGATACCGTGTAAATTTCTTCTCAACAAATACCCTCTAAATTACTTCTCGACAGATATCGTCTAAATTTCTTCTCAACAGTTAGCACCTTAATTTCTTCTCGGCATGTAGTGTTTAAATTTCTTCTCCTCAGAGAGCGTTTAAATTTCTTCTCTTCAGATAGCATCTAAATTTATTCTCGACAAATTACGTCTTAATTTATTCTCGACAGATAGCGTCTAAATTTCTTCTAGACATATTGCGTCTAAATTTCTTCTCGGCAGATTGCGTCTAAATTTCTTCTCGGCAGATTGCGTCTAAATTTCTTCTCTACAGATAACGTCTAAATTTCTTCTTAGCAGGTAGTGTTTAAATTTCTTCTTGGCAGATACCGTATAAATTTCTTTTCAACAAATAACGTCTAAATTTCTTATCGACAAATATCGTCTAAATTTCTTCTCAACAGATAGCACCTAAATTTCTTCCCTTCAGATAGCGTTTAATTTTGTCGACATATAGCGCCTAAATTTCCACTAGACATATTGCGTCTAAATTTCTTCTCGGCAGATAACGTTTAAATTTCTTCTAGACAGATAGCGTCTAAATTTCTTCTCAGTAGGTAGTGTTTAAATTTCTTCTTGACAGATACCGTGTAAATTTCTTCTCAACAAATACCCTCTAAATTACTTCTCGACAGATATCGTCTAAATTTCTTCTCAACAGTTAGCACCTTAATTTCTTCTCGGCATGTAGTGTTTAAATTTCTTCTCCTCAGAGAGCGTTTAAATTTCTTCTCTTCAGATAGCATCTAAATTTATTCTCGACAAATTACGTCTTAATTTATTCTCGACAGATAGCGTCTAAATTTCTTCTAGACATATTGCGTCTAAATTTCTTCTCGGCAGATTGCGTCTAAATTTCTTCTCGGCAGATTGCGTCTAAATTTCTTCTCTACAGATAACGTCTAAATTTCTTCTTAGCAGGTAGTGTTTAAATTTCTTCTTGGCAGATACCGTGTAAATTTCTTTTCAACAAATAACGTCTAAATTTCTTATCGACAGATATCGTCTAAATTTCTTCTCAACAGATAGCACCTAAATTTCTTCCCTTCAGATAGCGTTTAATTTTGTCGACATATAGCGCCTAAATTTCCACTAGACATATTGCGTCTAAATTTCTTCTCGGCAGATAACGTTTAAATTTCTTCTAGATAGATAGCGTCTAAATTTCTTCTCGGTAGGTAGTGTTTAAATTTCTTCTTGACAGATACCGTGTAAATTTCTTCTCAACAAATAGCGTCTAAATTTCTTCTCGACAGATATCGTCTAAATTTCTTCTCAACAGATAGCACCTTAATTTCTTCTCGGCAGGTAGTGTTTAAATTTATTCTCGTCAGAGAGCGTTTAAATTTCTTCTCTTCAGATAGCATCTAAATTTATTCTCGACAAATAGCGTCTAAATTTATTCTCAACAGATAGCATCTAAATTTCTTCTTGGCAAATAGCGTCTAAATTTCTTCTCGACAGATAGTGTCTAAATTTTCCGACTCGGAAGTTATATGACGTCCGCGTCGTTTCTTTGAATGGTGTAATTCATACAACACCTAAAATGCTTTTAATACCTCAACTACTGCGCCTATCCTATAATGGTTTAACTAGTATGGAATTACAAACTAGTACAGACCCTTAGATCAACTCAGTCTAGTCGTGAATTATTAGATAATGAAATAGATAATTCAATTTTATTGTTTTTCTGGTTTATTTATTCTTTTGGGTACTTCGCTTCTTTTGTTTTGAGTATATTTAATGTTTTATAATTCCATTATATGTGCACTTCGCCTCTATTAATATTTGTGCGTAGGAATTTTTTAATGAGGGTAAATCAAGTTAATTTAGAGTCATTTCGCCTCTTTTATTGTTGGTATTTTTCTCGTTAGTTATCTTATGTCTTGTATTGCACCTTTGTTCCTCTTTGAGTTAGGTATAAATAGGGTTCATTTGTTTCCTTGCGCAGTTTCTCCAGCTTGGAAACAGAGTTCTTCTCGCAACGACGTGTCGTCTTCACTGTGGAATGGTAACATCGTTGTTATTTTCAAGTGTAGGTAGAATTTCTCCTACTTTTTCCAATATTCTTCTCCCCAACCTTTCGACCTCCCTATTGGTCGGTTCCAGTCCCGCTCTTTCGTGCAGGACTCTTATGCTATAATACGTTCGATCCTTCTCGCGCCAGCTATTAACAGGCTGGTTTTGTTCTGTACTCTCTGCATCGTCCTGAGAGTGGTACAGCAAGGTTACCACTGCCGAATACACTATGACAGAGCGTACCAAGGCAGTGTATAGCTTCTTGTTCTGCGAGTTGAGGCTTCGGAAACTTTAAAGTTTCTTCAGTTCTCTTTTGGCTAGGAAGATTCTGGTATTTATGTGGGTCTTATATCCAGTCTTGATGATCGTAAACCTATGACTTTTCCCTCGTCTAAGTACGGGTAGAGGTCGTCGTCGACGGCAGTTTATTGGGAGGATCTTAAACTTTTGGTGGTTGGTCTTTATTTTCCACTTTTTCTCGAATCTATGTATATTCTCGATCTCAACCTCTGTCTCCTTCGCTTGAACTTCAGCGTCCCTATAGGAACTGAGGACGATTTGTGTGTTGTCATCTGTGAACTGCAGATACATCACATCCTCTTGTATTGGAGCAGGAAGTTTGAGTGTGCACACGAGGTACAGTAGGTGACTCATACAGCTACCTTGTGGAACTTCCGCCTCGAGTTCGAATCAGGGTCCTTTATAGCCCTCGATCATGATTTAGACTCTCTTCTCCATGATGTAATCACAGAGTACCCTTTCCAGGACTGGGTTCAAATGGAGGTTCAAGATCTTCCATTGAAGGCCTCTCAGCTAAAACTTATCGAAGGCCTTTTTAGATCTCTCAGTACCACCCTTACATACTTCCCCTTCAGCTCAGCAGTGTGCAAGTTTTTCCGTTAGGAGGGCGAGGGTGTTTTCCGTACCTCGTCTCGAACGGAACCCATGTTGCTGAGGATTGTGGGATCCCTACCTGGCTAGTTGGTTTGGAACCGGTTAGCCAAGAGCTTTTCGTAGACTTTGCCCACGATATCATATATGGGTAGGAGGTATTTCTCTTGGATATAAAGATGATATTGGCCCTCTTTAGACCGTCAGGGAAGTAACCTGTGTTGAGGGAAGCGTTGAAGATGTTGATGGTTGCCCTGAATAATCTGCTGAAGAGCATGCACCAGGTATTTTTTAGTGATGCCTGTCCATCCTGGTCTCCTTTGTTCAAAGGATTTAAGAGTTGCCATGACATCTTCCCTTATTATTGGACTGTGACTGTCAGCCATCTCCCGCCCTTCGTTGGCGTGTTGATGTGTGTGCGAGCGATGTGTTATCCGATTCAGATCTTCAATCACTTGGCCCTCGAATCCCTTGTCGAATTCTTTGTCCTTTGGATTGATAGAAGAGACATTTTTCCAGTATGTTCTAAATCCCTCTTTTAGGAGCGTCATTTCCTCTATATACTCCCCGTTCTCTTTTATCTGAGCCTTTTCTTTTCTTTGCAGTTCTTTTAACTTTCTGATCTCGTGCCAGAATTTAGGTGGGCTCAACTCAATCTCTACTCTGGCTATTAGGCTGTCCCAGATTTCAACCTGTTGGAGGTTAATAGCCTCCTTAAGTTGGGCACTTGGGCAACGTAGCAGCGAACTTCTTTACAGGTTTGGACCTGCCCGACTGATTTATTCATACACTTCCCTGTGCACACGAGCGATCTATTTCATATCCTCTGTCCATCTGAGTTGATGAGAGGTTTTTATCCTGACCTAGGTGCACACTTGTAGTCTGCTTCTATGATAAACCCAGTTATTTTCTCCATCTCTTCATCAATCTTCTCCGGCGTTGCTTCACTTAGGTCAGCTGGCACGTATTGAGACTAAGTATTCTTTAGTAACGCTCCCAATTGGCCGAGGTGTAGTATTTATGGAGAGTGACTGGCAACTGGATTGATGCGAGTAAGATGGTAGTTAGGATCGCTAAATGGACATTGAGTACTAGTGAATCAGGTTTGATATGGCAACCTAAGGGAAATCTGTCACTTGTCACGATTATTTCAAACTTAGTTGTTGAGCTGAAAATGATATAGGTCGGAAAGTCCGGTCTTACCCTTTGGATGTTTTTTTTCTCCCCATAATCACTTCCAAATTTCGGCCTCTTTCATTAGTGCTACCATATCCGGCCGATAAGCCTCTGGCATTGAGGTCGCCCCCTAAGAATGGCATTCTGCCGTGCCCGAACAGGGGTTAGAAGTTGTTGACACCCAGGTAGGCTAGGCGAATGGGTTGATATGCTGCGGCTATCACAAGGTTACCTACCAATGCAGAAAGTTTTACAACCACAAAGTTCTCATCCATCTCCAGGAGGCGCCAGAACGAGATATTCCCTCTGATAGCTATTGCAACACCACCAAAGCTTTTATTGTGAGTGATTTTTCATGAACACTGTAGCCTAATATTTTTATTTGAGCAGATGTTGTGTCAATACCATGTTCCTTTAACAGAATGATGTGGGAATCGAGAACCTGGAATCTGTTTCCATATTCCGTTGCTTTCCCCTCCTATCTATCAACGTTGAGTATCAAAACCCTCAGTTTTTTGGAAGGGAGGGATATAGATCCCAGTGCGCAAGGTAATTAATCAAAATCGAGTGCGGTTGGCCTAAATAATCAATTCTTAGAGGTTCTAGGTTTAGAGAAACTGATTGTAGAAAAATAACTTTACTCTATATGTACAAAGAAAATATTAGCAAAAGTAAATAAATTACAATAAATAAGATGAGACATAGGGTACCAAACGGACTGGGGGGAGGGATACAGATGACTCGACGGGGACGAAAGTCCGAGAGAGGCTGTACGATGATTGCTTCCAGGGAAAGTGGGAGAGTGCAAATAACGGGGAGACTCACGTAAAGCATAATTGACTGGAGGCTTTGGAGACGACGAGAAAGCGTGGCGCTGCAAAGTTCCACTTGCAAAATTCCTTTTTTTTTAACTTCGCTGGGAAATGAATGAGGGAGTAATCCAGACGAGAACGAAGTCGATACCCGAGTAATATATGCCTGTCTGTGACTATCGTCTGTCGGGTGGGAACTCTGGCCTTAGGTACAAGCGAGGCAGGGTAGAGAGGTGACGCGTCGCGTTCGTAGCTGTAAGCCGTTGTGAGGCAGAGCAGGGCGTACGAGACTGTACGTAACTGCTAACCAAGACGGATCTGTATGGTAATAATTTCTCAAAGCTTTTCTTGAAGTATTTATACTGCTTCGGCGGAAGCGGGTCGCCAGAGCCCTCCCCCCCAAGGTGAACGGGGATCTCATTAGACTTGGCGCGCCAAGGAAAGGGGGGGGGGGGTGATATTCTCTGCGAGCATCACAAGCTCGCGCAAAAGTCCTCGGGCCGCAGGTCTGGCGCCAACACGGATCACACGACCGCGCGAAATTCTCGCTGCTCCTTTGGGGCTATCTGGGGGTGCAGGTGCATCTTTGGATTTTAGAGGAGGGGAGGGGGTAACCTTCTCTCTCTGACATCTCTTTCCCTGCCAAGATGGAGCTTCCAAAGGAAGTGACATCAGACTAATATAGGGTAATTACACGGCTAAATTTCCAATAAGGACACAAATACAAAAGGGATGGTACCGGGTATTCAGCATAAAAATAAGCCAAATAAAGGGGACTGGGGAAATGCTCGATATTTCTATTCCCGAACAACATCAAGTAAAAAAAAATAATAATAGTAATAATAAAATAAGACAGACAGAAATAGTTTTCAATAGCCGAGGTCAACATAGTCTCAATAACCAGGGACTTACATACAAGTATATTACAATAAAAAGGTCCCACAATACTATAAAAAAGGTACATAAAAACAGGGAAACTCATCGAAAATATATACACAATAAAAAATAATGGCACATATTCTTATAAGGCATTACACAAAACTACAAGAATTATTCAGGAATATATACAAAAGTAATCCATTTAACGTTACAATTAATTAATGGAAAATTACTCTGGAGACAAATCCAGGGGATTTCTGCTTAAGCTGTCCGCCAGGCATTTCTCAGAACCATTAATGTATACAATTTTAAATTGGAATTCTTGGAGAGAGAAACTACACCTCATGAGGCGACCATTATTCTTTTTAACTCCTTAGGTAAAATAGAGGTCAGTCTCGATATCAGATTTTTTATCTAAGAGAAACATTTTGAACTTTTGCATACCCCAAATGATGGCAAGAGCTTCTCGCTCGATTACTGCATAGTTTTCCTTGCGGGGAAGGAGTGTACAGCTCGCAAACACTAGGGTAAAACTTTCGTCATTGTCACCATAGTGGACGAAAACACATCCTATGCCAAAAGGTTTAAGGGGGTCGGGTAAGCGGAGGATCGGTGTTGAAGTTAACTTCCCTTCGAGCTGGTCAAAGCTAGCGATCGAACAGGGTGTTCAGATGAGGCACTCGGGGGGGAGGGTCCTTTTTCCTGAGGAGGTCACACAGGGGCGCGACGATGGAGGCGAAGTTCATAATAATACGTCGGTAGAAGGAGGCAGACCCCATGAATGATCTCAAATGCTTCTTTGTTGCAAGCAGTGGCATTTCGTCAATTGCCTTGATTTTGTCAACTTGTGGAGTCAAAGAATCATTCCCTATGTGGAAACCCAAATAGTCAATAGTGCCAAAGGCGAAGTGGCACTTGCTGGGGTCAATCGTGAGGTGGTATTCTCTGAGTCGGTACAGGAGGGCAAGAAGGGCATCCAGATGGTGGTCCCATTCCTGGGTCACCACATAAATGTTGTGGAAGTCGAAAGTGTCGTTGAGGTTGGGCAACCCATCTTATATTCGCCTTATCATTCGGTTATAATTGTGTAACAGCTAACATCCTTGCTAGCTCCTACAAAAGTATAATTGTCCGTCTGAGAGATTACTCATCTCGCTGCCATTAATTCATATTCATGTTCGACAATTCCATTCATATATAACTCGTATGATTTCCAACAAAATTTACCCTACGTATCATCCGATAATAATTATCCTATACGTTGTACGATATATATTTCAACCAATCCAAATCCTTGTCTTACGTATTTGAAACTGACCAATCGGCATCAACCTTTCTCGCCTCCAATGTTCGCTGACAATTTTAGTTCACTCGTGTTCTCGTTATCGTCAGACAAAGTCCCCTTGAGATTATAATGCGAGCAATTAATCTGTGTTCAAAACTATTCTCAAGTCCATCCATCCATATATTAAATATATCATATATCCTGTAAATTATATCGACCTTATCTTATATTAAAGATATCTAATATATCATTCCATAATTTCTAACTCAAATTAATATAAATATTTATTCGAATATATAATTACTCTAAGCCTACATTTATATGCGATCAAATTCATTATTCTCATTCTGTGTATTTCCCATTTTCTCCTTGATCTTTGTTTGACTTCTATATTTTCTCGTTAATTTATAAATAAATATAGAAATATACCATTCTTAGTTTGCCTGAAATTGCTGGTTGCCTATTCTCATTTTTACTCTATTAGAATCTAACACGTGACTCCTGTATTCTTATTCCTCATTCTTATAAAGCATTGGTTCCAGGGATGTTCCAGATCCAGTCTTCGACAACACCGAATATGTACAATTCTTAGACATCTCGATAATCACTAATAGTCCGGACAAGCACCAACCAACCATATCCAGAATTACAGCTACATAAATCACGAATATAAATAATTTTGAGAAAAAATGGAAGATAAGGACAAACGCAAATAAGTTTACAATCATCCCCATAGGACGAAGAGAAACGTCAAGAGTAACGATAAATGAAGATAGGTACAGATACCAAAAAGAAGGCAAGGTACTAAGACTAAAGATTACCTCTAACGGATATCAAAAACACACTACAGAGAATAAAATTAGCAAAAGCTAATTTAGTAAAATTATATCAGCTGAAAAATTTAAACACAAAGACTTAAATCAAAATATAAAATGCACTGTGTAAATCAGTACTATTATATCCCGCAATTCCACTCAACAATCTCCATAAAACCAATAATATAAAATTACAGAGTCCAAAACAGCGGAGTACTACTAATTACAAATACAAGAAAGAGAGAACACAGGAAGCAAAGAGATCCACACCAGGAGATAGAGATGGAGCCAGTTAATATATCCCTACATAAAAGAGAGAACACAGGAAGCAAAGAGATCCACACCAGGAGATAGAGATGGAGCCAGTTAATATATCCCTACATAAAAGAGAGAACACAGGAAGCAAAGAGATCCACACCAGGAGATAAAGATAGAGCCAGTTAATATATCCCTACATAAAAGAGAGAACACAGGAAGCAAAGAGATCCACACCAAGAGATAGAGATGGAGCCGGTTAATATATCCCTACATAAAAGAGAGAACACAGGAAGCAAAGAGATCCACACCATGAGATAGAGATGGAGCCAGTTAATATATCCCTACATAAAAGAGAGAACACAGGAAGCAAAGAGATCCACACCAGGAGATAAAGATAGAGCCAGTTAATATATCCCTACATAAAAGAGAGAACACAGGAAGCAAAGAGATCCACACCATGAGATAGAGATGGAGCCAGTTAATATATCCCTACATAAAAGAGAGAACACAGGAAGCAAAGAGATCCACACCAGGAGATAAAGATAGAGCCAGTTAATATATCCCTACATAAAAGAGAGAACACAGGAAGCAAAGAGATCCACACCAAGAGATAGAGATGGAGCCGGTTAATATATCCCTACATAAAAGAGAGAACACAGGAAGCAAAGAGATCCACACCAGGAGATAGAGATGGAGCCAGTTAATATATCCCTACATAAAAGAGAGAACACAGGAAGCAAAGAGATCCACACCATGAGATAGAGATGGAGCCAGTTAATATATCCCTACATAAAAGAGAGAACACAGGAAGCAAAGAGATCCACACCAGGAGATAAAGATGGAGCCAGTTAATATATCCCTACATAAAAGAGAGAACACAGGAAGCAAAGAGATCCACACCAGGAGATAAAGATGGAGCCAGTTAATATACCCCTACATAAAAGAGCCGTCAAAATATGGAATAAATTCGAAATACTCCTTGACGAAGATGAAAAACGGAAGATAAAGATCCCAATAGAACACAAAGAGAATAACAGGGGAAGCTTTAGGAGTGGAAAACCCGTTAAACGGAGTGAATCCCGCACCAATATACAGATAGAAGAAGAATCACTACAGAATTGCAAATAAAGCAAAGAAGTTACCAAGAAATATTCGAATTGGACACAAAAAAGTTCTTAGAAGAAATTTAGAGACGTGAGAGACCCCACATACCTAACAAAATAATAAGAAGATAAGAACCCAAGTGATGGCTGGTCACCCAGCAACCTACACAAACTCTTACTCATCCCCTTTCACCACTCTTTTATCTTCCAACTTTTTCAAGACGTAAGATCGGTAAAGGAGACAAGGTAAACGGAAGGCGTTTTATGATGCAATACGATTAATATAAGACTGCGTGTGGTGCGTAATCTGATTTCTGGCTGAAGCTGGATATTGTGACGACTTCAGCCGTGCGAAGTCGTCGTCGATCACTCTTCCGAAGAAGGGTGGTCGTATTTCTATGTAACATTTCTCGGGTGAGGGTCGTCCGAGACTTCGCAGTGTGACGTTTGATGGCTCCGTCTTGAAAGTGTACTGTGCTATTCTATTTTCATAATTTGGCTTGTTGGTGTCTGAGCGCCGAAGCTAAGTCTTCTTCAGACTGCTCCACACAATTTCACTTCGTTTAACCTTAGCACTTTCTTTGCAACTTCTTAAAATCTTTGCTGTAGTGATGCCTACTTTATGTTTTCACTTAGTTTTAAGTAAATAAGAATAAATAGATTAATCCTACAAACAGCGATTCATTCCACAAGCGAACTTAATCTACAATGGGTATGGTTTCCCACTGGGTGGGCTTCCCAATTCTGGACGAATTTGTGGGTGCTGCGATCTGTTAGAGCGATCGTTGGTTCCGATCCTACTTTAAATTAGATTACCCACTGAGATATAGATCAAACGATATTAATTTCCCCCTATTTTTAAAAAATTACCATTCATATGACATCAGTGTGTTAATATATAAACACACCTGTGTTTGTATGTATGTATGTGCATGTGATAAATTAATATTGTTGCCTAGATTCAAAGAAAGATTTTCTATGATTTTTCAAATCCTCGAAACCCAATAATACAATTGTTTAAGTCTAATAATAAAATCCTTTAGTAGAATTTTCTCAATAAATTGATGGTTATGATTTTCCATCATTTTGGAGTGCTTCAGTCCAATTTGCTTTAAATACTGCGATCTTAAAATTGATGATCAATTCTCTCTTTCTCTTCGCTTCAGAAAGACGTCGACGGGAAATACATCAAGTGATAATGATGCACGTTTTTTGCCAGGCAAAATCGTTGACATCCGGATGAAGAAACATAAATATTATTTATTCTCCATCAGTAATTCCTAGCACACGGGTTGATTATATGTTAAAAACGAATTAATTCTTTTTTCGGTTTATAGAAGAGTTGATTTATATTATGCGATAAAATTATATCTATTTTATCACAAGATATTCTTAGAATTATTCGAAGAAAGGAATATTATTGCTCTTTAACAATGAAGATATATATATTTTTTTTAAGTATATCTTTGGTGCACATGTTCTCTTAGGCTGATCATTTCTAGCGCAGAGATTCCATCTAGTAGATGTAAGAGATAAAATAGATCACTTTGTAACAGTAAGTATTCTTAAATTAATTAATGGCTTTGTGGAATTATTCAAGAGTTTTTAGAGTGTGGCTTCCAGTCATCAAGTCGGTTGCAATATTTGCTGCATTATTCCACCTATCTTCAATACGATGAGAAGGGCATTTGTCCCCAATGATCGACGACTCTGTCAATTGATGCTCGACTTCTGCTTCGGGATATATTGTTACATGCGGATACTTTTAGCTACCCATTCATTACCCCAAATTTGGAATCGAGAGACAGTTTATGTAGCTTCCAACTTGCATATAAGAAAAATATCTCATACGTTCAGTGGCATGTAGATTCGTCCTCCTTGACACCGTACCCATAATCAGATATAATTGGATCCATTCTAAAACAAAATTAGATATCGAGGTTCGATTATGATCCCTTACATCCGTAGTTAGCTCATCCTGTCGAAAATTTATCTTATTCTTCGTTTTTCCGCCATTCACAAAACACTTTGGCACTTTTTGATTGATGTGGACGCCTAATTATTGGCAAGAAAATCAATTACTGTGCAATCTGCTGAAGATCTACAAAGCAATCCATCATCCGAAACAAAGTATTCGATTTATCTCTTTCGTTTGAAAAGACCCAAAGAAAATGATTGGAAATAAGATTCATTACGCGTTTTATTGAATCAATAGAAGAGGCAATCTTCCAGGCATAAAATAGAAAATGAGACGCAAACAGTTAAGGAAGAAAGGGTGTAAGAGGATAAATTGATGGGAGACTAGGAGCAATGAAGCAATCTGAAATTGGAGAGATGGGAATGAGATCGGCTCGTTAATTTGATAAACGTTCGGTATCGATTGGTGATCTCTGGTTCTTGTTTCATTTATATCTGATCCTGACTCTGACCAGTGTAAAATTAGAGTTATCCCTCGGCTTATTCTCTTAACAACTCAACCATTAACTTCTTGAAAGAAAATCATACTATTTTTTTATCATGGGAGCAGAGGGAACGTTACTCTTTCAACGCGGTGGCATAGTGAGCGTTGCCTTTTTATCACGATGGCTGATTGAACGTTGCCTTTTTATCCTGATGACATAGTGAATGTTGCCTTTTCATCATGATGACTGATTGAACGTTGCCTTTTCATCACGATGACATAGTGGCCGTTACCTTTTCATCATGATAACAGAGTGAACGTTGCCTTTTCATCACGATGACATAGTGGGTGTTGCCTTTTCATCACGTTGACTGATTGAACTTTGCCTTTTCATCACGATGATACTGCAGAATGGCGCTGCCTTTTCATTGAAACTCTTTCACGTTTTCCTGTCTCTAGTCTTCCCTAGAAGAGTGTATAGGCATGCCGCAGCTAATAACTAAATGATTTCGCTCCTTCCCAACCCCAATTCCCCCCAGGGGATCTGCGGTTGTATATCTATGACACATTTTCACTTTCATAGTTTCAATATTTTCCTTATCGATCTCTCATTACAATTTTAGTCGCGTTGCGGGCGAGTCTAGTCGCAAGCGCTTCAACATCTCACTCACTCTGTTGGTCGGTCCCCGTTTTGCTTTTTATTTTGTTTTTGTAATAACATCATAACTATTCGGCCGATTCTAACGGAAATTGAAAACCTTATGTTCTTTTACACTCTCTTTCGAATGATATAATTGCCAAAGTCTTCCCAAGGTTAGCCCGGGAATTATTTTGTTTTGGCAATAACATCATAACTATTCGGTGGATACTCTGCTAGAGTAAACTAGGCTATAAAATGCTATAATCGGCTAGGCAAGCGTAGAATAGGCTATACTATGCTAAGATATATTGTACAAGGGTAAGATATACGTTGCTAATTTAGGCTATAAAATGCTATGCTAGGATATCATATATTATGTTAGGCTAGACAATAGTAAGCTATACTTGACTAGGATAAAATAGGATAGTATAAGCTATACTTATCTAGGACAGTTAATGCTAGGCTAGATTATACTATGCTAGGCTATTCTAAGCTATGCTAGGCTAGATATGGCTATACTATGTTATGTTAGGGTAGGCTAAAGTATAATAGGCTACGGAGGGCTATGTTAGGCTACGATAGGCTAGCTAACCAAGGCTATAATAGGCTAAGCTATGCAAAGTTATTCTAGTCTATGGTATGCTATGCTATACTAGGCTAGGCTATAATATGATACGCTTGGCTATATTATGTTAGGTGTGGTCATAAATCAGAATAAGTGAGGACACGCGACTTTTTAGTCGGCAGACCTTGTTTTACCAGTGATGCTCTTGCTGTTTTTCGCTTTAAATTTTAACTTTGAAAAACCTTTGAAACTTTTAAAGACTAAGTCTCGTTGCTCGCAGAAACACGAATACTTCCTAGGAAAAATAAGACAAAAACTGGTTTCACTTTTTAGAACTGATCCTCTATCAACATTTAACCATCTTGTATTATATGCAAAAAGTGTAACGTCTCTATGATTCCAAAGGTTTATTTTTAAATTTTTAAATACGAAAAACATTTAAAAATTGTTTTTCATCCTACGTCAATTAGAACAATCTAGAAACCTAATTATTAAAAATATTCTGTACGACCTTCCTTATTGTCTATAATTAAACTTTGTAATGGGAGAGTTAATACTCCCTACCTTTTATGTTTACTGAAATTGTTTATAATTTCACATGCCTTTTTACTCGTGCCATTTTCACTGGTAAATTAATTGATGCGTTAACTAGAGCGATGACTGCCATTATGGGTTTCTAAGTTGCGTTAACTCTATTTTCTTCCCTTTTCAGCACCTGAACAACTTACTGGAGAACTACCTGGAACCGCTCCGTAATGCTCCGTTCCTGTCGTCTGCTGAGGTTTCCGCCCTGTTTGGAAACATCCGGGAAATCGTCGCGTTCCAAAGGCTGTTCCTTCAAGCTCTGACGGAGGCTATAGAAATGGAGACTGCGTTCGGCAAACTCGAGCACCCGTACGAGTTTAAGGTAAGCACCATCTTAGGTCTATAGTTAATATTCAAGTGTTACAGTGAAAAATGTATTTGAACACGCTAAATTTATTAAGTAAATTATAACATGGGGCACTGATCATTATGAAAGATTCTATAAATATTTCTATACCGAATTTTGATGAAATGGGTATATCATAAGGTGAGTCGAGCCCAACCCATAAAAGTTACTTCATAATGGTTCAACATTTTTAAATTAAGCAGCAACACCTGTTACATAAACCTTAATATTTCATATGATGCCTTCTTGCATCTATCACAACCTGGAGTCTTCGTGGCATGGATTATACTATGTTTCCTCTGGTTTTGGACTCTAATTTGACCAAATCTTCTTGTAGAACGGTCTGTAGATCTGTCCTGCCTTAAAAATTGCATTGTCGCCTTTTTTTAATTTCCTAAACACTCCATATGTTTTCAAAAGGAATTAGAACTGGACATTGGGGAGGGGTTTGGAGTCTTGGAAGGACGTTGTACATTAATCATTGTCGTTATTCGAGCAGTGTTTTGAGTCGTTTTCCTGTTGAAAGATATAATACCCCCTCCCCCCCGTTAGCCTTAGTTTATCTTCACTTTCCAACAAATTATTCCTGTAAATATCGATATACTTCCATGTTTTTTTAGGCCATCAATAAAGACTAACTTTCCAAGACCCACCAAGGCAATGCAACTCAACATCATTGCATGACCACCTCTATGTTTATCGTAGGAACTGTATCCTACGATCCAAGACAATATTCTTCCTTCTCCAACTGTTTTGCAGCGATCACTTTCCAAACAGGTTAAACTTACACTCGTCGTTGAAAATGAAGCAATTGCAGAATCTTTTCGCTTCGTCGAGCTGTTTCCTTGCAAAGTCGAATCATTTCTGTCTATTCGCTTCACTGATGTAGGACTTTCTTCTTATATATCTTCCTTGCAAATCGGCCTTGGCCACATTATTTTTCACAATGAGGTGTAACAACTGCCCCGAATATTGATGAGTGGTGTGACACTAAAGTATGGTTAGGGCCGGGTACAGTAACCTTCTATCCCTGGCCGTGACCAGCTTGGGTTGTTCAGATGAACCTCTATTTTAAGTTGAACCTATTGAAAACTTCTGTTTAACCATATTATATACTGTTGAAGGGGTTAGTTCAAGTCGTTCTGCTTAGAAAGACATGGTACCTCAATGTATGTCGATGGTATCCCATCACTCAAACGACTTAGGGGATTGACTATTACTCCTATTTGTTGTGGTCATAGTTGGTGGCCAGATGGAATGCTTGTAGTATTATTGTTTTACCTCTTATCTGAGATTAAGTGAAATTTCTAATACTTAATTTGCATTTGCTTTGATATTATTTCATTGCAACTTGAGTATGTGTTTTTGGGAGGTTATTTAATTGAATTTTAGATTGACATAAAGTACTTCACCGATGGTTGATGGCCAAGTTTCGTGTTCTGGAAATTAGCGGAAGGTGATAAAGGATGTAATCAACGGGTCAGATGTCTCGCTGGTCATCAGTGACGAAGGGAGTCCCTCAGAGCTTCGTGATAGGCCCTCTGTTATTCATTATCTATATAAATGATATACACGATGAATTATTTAGCAAAATAGCAAAGTTTGCCGACGACAAAATCTGAGAGGAATTTAGCTTCAGACAATATGGGAAGGATAATATTGTTTGTCGAGGAGAATCAGTATAGATCAATTTCAGAAATCAGTCAATTTACTGCAAACTGAGACGCCATCCTATATCTCGCTCGTATCTACACCAACCATTCATCATGGTATTTCAAGTCATAAGTCGTAGCTAATCACTTCCTTCCTCGTTGTTGAGTAACGCCATATAGAATCCTACTTTTCCCATTGCCGGGAAAGTTACAGTCGCGTTTCTCTTAACTTTACGGAATTTAAAAACTATTTAGTTCACCCTATTCGTTCACAAACTTTAAAATATACGTTGGGAGTAGGGGGAGTATATAAGGCGAATTGGCATGGCAGTATATCTGAATCGAAGTTTTAGTTATTTATCTCGCGATGGTGTTTGTTTTTTCTATGTAAAATTCTCCTCTTTGCAATTCACGCTGAATGCTTGGGCAGATTCGATGAAGCTCTCCTTCCCTAAATGATCCGTGATCTCACTCTATATCTTGACCTAGTTCGTTATTAATTTCTTATCTTATCCCATCTCTTGCTTTTTATCGGAGATTTTATGTAGTGCAGTCAATTAGGCCAATTTATGGATAAGCAGTGCCCTGTAGCCTTTATAAGAAGTTACATTCGGGCGTGGGGTAGACTACAGTTAAATATATTAAGCCAATGAACTATGGCATGGTCAATTTTTGTTCTCATTCATGTTGTCTTCCCAAGTGATAGAGTATCTAAATGCGCCTCTGGTTCTGTTGATTCTGTGGTAATATGACTTTTATGCTCAGTCATTGTGATCTTCAAAGCTATTGGCTTTTTTATCTATGCTTAACTGTTAATTGTATATGCGTCCTTTAATTCTATATCAATCCAATTCTTTCTATGGGGAGTCATTATTTTAAATTTTTCTATCGTTTTTATTTTCTATATCATCTCGCGCTTGTAGTATTAGCTTTGTGTAGAAATTTATAGTTCAATGTAAATGAAAGCTGTTTTTTTTTAAAGAACGACTTATTTGTTCACAAGTACAAGACTAGCTTCGGAGCATTACTTCTATTGCCTCGCTAATCCTGAACTTTTTATTAATTAATCGCATTTGTAGACTATAAAAATATTTTATTGTAAATTAAAAACTAGGAATAATGAAATTAATCCTTCCCACCAAAGTTGGAATGAATCTTAACCTAAGGGCATTTTTCTTCCTTAAAACCCTTCTCTTAAACGTATTAATAGTCATTTAAAAAATTTAAATTTTAAATTAGTCTTTAGCTTCCTAAATTCTTCTAAAAAGAAGTAATTCTAATTAAGTCCCCCTCCTTTAATAAAATATGTTTAAAATTACACGTAAATATTGCGATGATATGTATCTAGAACAAACTGGACGTAGCCTATCTCAGATGGTTTACGAACACAAATATTCTGTACGCACACACAACAAGTCTAATGCTATATTTAAACACATGAGTTTCACTAATCACAGCGTGAATTGAGAAAAAAAAACATACTTTATTTATATATCAAATGACTGGCTCAAGCAACAGGTAGTTGAGGCTACTTTAGTTTATTCCCTACCAAATTTTAATCTCTCGAAAAGGAACTTTCGGTTCAACCAAGTCATCAAATTGATTAATTATCTTCTCGTAAATAGGAATCACCTGATAATTAATAGGAGCCAGTCTCTCTTTCTAAATATTCCCTCCATGTGATTTTGTATCCCTCGCTCTCTTGTGACGTTATAATTAGGTAACTTTATTGTTGTCCTTTTACTTTCTCTTTCTGTATATAAAAGATCTCTTAGGTCAAACTTTTTGTGTTTGGCCAGCTAAAGAATGGAGCGTGATGCTTAGGAATTAGTCATGTAGTTGTGAACAAAAATATAAAAAAGTTCTCTTAAAAAACACCTCTCGAGCTCATTTGCGATGTTTATCTTTCACTGGCGCTTGAGTGGCGGCGTGCCAGTGCAACCAAACAACAATCTGAATAATATCATTTGCAAATTGTAGGTTTGGACTAGACTTTCAATTTATGAGCAAGGCTGTATCCGTTGCTGGGAACAAAGCTCGACCTTGAATTATGCAGTCTTTATTTAGAATTATGGCTTTACACTTAGATATTGGGAGTGAGCATACTTTCAGAACATGTAATTACAAAGAAGCCTCTCTAAGTTGTCAAAGGTTAATTTCACAATTTTTATTGCATTCGAACCATAACATATCAAATGCTTTTTAATACTTTTTTAATAACTAATATGGCAATATCATTACTTTTATGTATCCAAACTAGTAAGAATTGTTTAAATTTTCTTTAGAATGTTCAAGTAGCTTGCCGTTCAATTTTTAAATGTCTTGACCAAGAACTTCAGCAGCGAGATGGGTGGGAAGTTTCAACTCTTAGATTTAGTAGGCATTGATAAAGGTCATTTTTTCAGGCAAGCGTGGAACGCATTTACACTAAATAAGAGAACCATTTACCCTTATTAAAATATTTTAAAAAATATGAAGATTAGCTAAATGAAATTTCTATTGTGCATAAAGGCTTGCATTTGATATATTTTGTGAATATTTCATAAGATACGATCGCATAACAAAATAATTATGCTAAATAAACTAATATAAACAAAATATTAATACGTGCAAAATGAGAGAACTATTTTTTCATGAACACTCTACAAGTTTCTTAAAATCATCTGCAAGAATTTTCCTCAGTAAGTAAGAGCTGTACAACCGCCATTATTATCGTACTCACTCTATAGAGATGCCAACACACGTAAAAGTGACTACTTAGCTCTGTCAGATAATTTTTCGCTTGAATACCTCGTGGAAGATCTAAAAGTGTGTTTTCTCTCCTTCTGAAGTTATACAATGAAAACAAAACTTATTAATCACCTGCATAAGTCGGTCGAACACGCATAACCACGGTCCAAGAAGCCAGAGCTATTAGATGCTTCTCTATGAAGGAATATCTCGAAAAATTAACACCAATAATGGCAAAGATGTGAGCCGTTTTATACTGCGCCGTCGCTTCAATGCATCTGGTTTAAAAGCTCGTTCTCCAGCAACCAAATCTATCATCATTAAGAAGAACCAGAAGGCTAGACTCGAATATATGGAAACTCATGTTGTTTGGAGAGATGAAGATTAGGAGAGAATTCATTTCAGCGACGAAAGTAAATTTGATGTATTTGAATCTAATGGCAGACGCTTCGTTAGACGCGCTTCAGGTAACAACAACTTTCTCCCCCTACCCCTAATATGTATTGGTCCACCTCCACTCTCTTGCCATACTCAACTACGTATATTAAACCACTCACACGAACAAGCGCTCTAATTACAATAAAAAACTTTTACCTCCATCCAACATTTTACAACCCATACATTATTAGACCTCCACTATAGCGCTTCCCTTTCAAACCAAGTAGATCGCTCATACCCTTACATTCGCCCTCTCTCCTCTGCTCAACCAACGTCCTACATCGTCTCGACCATCGCCCTGCCCTTCTTGCCCCACTGGTCGGTAACCTGAAACTAGATTGAAGAGACACGGTCTTTATTCCTTGATATTTCCCATTCTACCTGGTGCCTAATTTTCGATCTAGTCGGCGACCAGTTAGCATCCCCTCATCCCTGGATGCAGCCTGGGAGGAGGACTCCCTCGTTCCACTAAGGGCCGAAGTTAACGTGTATGTAGTCTTCCAACCTCTTTTCATTTCCAGGAGGGGTAAGTACCCTTTCCTCTTGGCTCCCGTCGGGCTGGTGATTTTTAACATGCCTCCAATCTTCCCTTCCCTCTTATCCTTCCACTGTCCACATTTTTATTTTCTTATCTATAAAGACCCCTGTCGGGATCTTCATCCCCCGCCAGGGAATGTCCTTTATAACATAGGCAACCATACTGTGGCTGTCAGCTATAGAATCGTATGCCCAACCGTCCCCAAGACCAGCAGAAGGATTTGCGCCAATGTCTTCCTCACATTTTCACTATTTCTAGCTTCTTCACTTTCATTACAAATCTCTCTGTACAAGCTTTCTACGGGATATGCCCTCTATACTATTTTTATTTGAATTCAAGGGAAAAATTCTTTCATGGGGCACCAGAAAGATTGGTTCTTCGTCATTTTCCGAACGAGGGAGAGGTTTTGAGACTCGCCCCAACAATGTCCATTACCTTTGACTTGGATAAGCACCAGAGTCGGTACGTGCTGGATGGTATCGGTTCCCTGACAAGGGATCTGTGCGGTTACCACGGGGGTGTTAGCAGCTGTCCCGTTTTGGTTATACATGTCATGCATGTCCGCGTGCAAAGAAGGATCTACCCTATTTTTTTCAAAAACTGCTCTAAGGCTGGGAAAATGGTTTCTTGCACACCCAAGTGAATTTTGGCGGATCGCACTCTGCTTCCCATGTGCCTTACGATCCCTCTCTCTTAAATATTAGAAGCTATTTAGGCTCATATGCTGTGACCGATCAGGCACCTCAACTGCCTCTCACTTAAGGCCCTTGCAACTCTACGAGTGCACTAGCCACGCACCCTTTCGAAAAATTTCAACTTTCATGGTATGGCTGGTAGCAATAAGACAACTTCCCCTTCTTAGCCCTAAAATGTCAAGAAAGGAGAAGATGAAGGTTTGCGTGTCTAACCTAACCCTCTTCTATAATGGCTGGAAGGCGCAGAGCCAACGGAAAGTTCCGCTGACAGAGACACTCGGAGGTCTGTCTCCAAGGGACTACAGTCATCCCAATGAGGGTCTTCTTTTCTAAGAGCACCCAACAGCTTCTTCTAAGTGGGTCAGTAGGGCATTTTCCTTTACTGCTATTGCCGTGGGCTCCGGACTAATTGGGAGCGGGTCTAAATAGTCGCTTGCTCCCTTCCCCTTCAGAGTTTGCATTGGGGAGACCATTTTGGACCCCGTAAGGGGCGCGGCGATTTGCCATCCTGGCCGCCGTGCTGACGGAATCCAGCGCCCCGTCCGGCCCCAGCTTAGCCTCTCTTACTTCCTTCAGATAGCCTGTATTCCTATCCTACCTCGTCGCTTTTTATACAACCTCTCCCACAACTTTCTCTGGTCAGCCTCTAATTTCACAGGGTAGAAGCTGACCTTCTTCCCAGCCAATCGTCCCGGATCAGGGTTAAGGGGGGAGGGGACAATGTCCCCTAACCCCTGAGCTCCGGTCTGGGGTGGTTGGCTTTTACAACCTGCTTCATCCCCACCTAAACCTTCCTCACATCCCTTTTCCTCTCGTCTTCAAAATTTATCTTTTTCACGCCATGTTCAAGGTGGAGCCGCCATGCCGAAGGACTGCCAGGCCACCAGGCGGGAGGGGTGGTCCGAAATGGCGGTGCCTAGCTCTGCCGGGCCTGTAAGCACCTGTGGCAGTGCGGGCTATTGCAAGAGGTGGTGATCTATTGCGTCCCGTAAAACAAAGAGGGTCACCATGCCCAATGAGGCAAAAAAAAACATCTCCCCTTAATTCCCCCTAAAACAACGGAGCCGCCCTCGTGCAGCCCCACAGAAAAGATGAGGCCCCCCCCCTGTGCTTGCGCAGGGGACCCTCCATACCTCTTCAACCGGAGAGGAGGCTTACTCCTCTCCTACGCCTACGGGTGCAGGGGACTCCCCCTCACCCCCTCCTCTGGAGGTGCTTTCGGGAACCTCGCTTTTTCCAGCGGCAGTCCCCTCTTTTCTTTCCACGGGGACTGCCAAAAAAGCCAGCAGGCAGCCCATTGCCGACCGTCCCTCGTGTATGCGGCTTGGTAAGGCAAACCCCCTTAGGGGGGAGAGGGAAGCCAGGCCCCTTCGGTCGCTTCCCTTAAAAGACCTGCTGGCAAGGATATTGAACCTTGCCGGGGTTAAGGACTGTGCCTCCCCACAAAAGACTCTTAACGCTGCCAAGGGGACCTGCGATGTCCAGGGAGGGGATGGCTAACTGTAGGCCCCTCCTGTGATAGACATGGTCCTTGAGGAGACCCAGCCTCAGACGGTAGATCCTTCCATGGGGGGGAATCCGGGCTCGGCGCCAAGCACCGAACCCGAATCCGCCCCTATGCACGGTTCCCCTCAAACGGCTGAGGGCTCCGAGGCAGTACAAGGAGGGCAGGGATCTCCTCCGACAGGTGCCCACACGACTACCAGGGAATTCTCCATTTCGGAGAGGGACCTGGCTGAGGCCGGCCGATCTGGCATGGGGGCTTCTGCCGGCGGAGGTGAGAAGCGGGTTAATTCCCCGCCCTCCTATCCACAAAAGAAAAAGACTAAAAGGACTAAAAAGACAAAGAAGACTCGGGGCTCCTCTCCATCCGCGGGTGCTGCGGGGACGGATGGGTCTACTGCCACTTTGGTAGGCGACCAAGCCAAGATCGGCACATCCGGCCCCTCTACCCCCCCGTGTGTGGAGCCCCTGACTAAGACTAACACCAAAATTGCACAGGGTGGAGCCTCGATGACATCGGGGCCCCTCATTCAGAGGTTACCTGGCGTTTTCAAGCCCGCTAGCTTCAAACGCTTCCTCGTTATTTGCTCCACTGATGGCACCATGTTATCCAAGGGTAACATGATCCATCAGATGAGACGATTAGCTAGTGCAATGGGTAGAGAGCCGAAGGTGACCCGTTTCTCGGACGGGAGCCTTCTGGCGAATGCGGCGAATCCCGCCGAGGCGGCCAAGATAAGTGCTCTTCAGACACTTCATGGCACCCCAGCGAGTGTGCCGCCACACTCTACCATGAACTTTGTGAAAGGAGTAGTTTATGCGAGGGAACTCGTTGACTACTCCATTGAGGACATCACCCTAGAGCTCGCCGACCATGGGGCGGTCAAGGTCGAACGTGTGATAAGAAAACAGGGAGGGGCCTCGAGACCCATCCCTACACTCTTCGTCACGTTCGACTGTGACAAGCTCCCTGAGTCGGTGCGTGCCGGTTGGTACCGCTACCGCGTGAAGGCATTCGTGCCACAGCCGCAGCGGTGCTATTACTGTCACCGCTTCGGCCATACAAATTGCTCATGTAGACATGCAAAGTCGGGGTCACCCGAATTCTGTGTAAATTGCTCCAAGGTCGCACACGATAAGTCCAAATCGTGTGTGGCCAAGTGTGTCAATTGCGGAGAGCCGCACCCTGCTTCTTCGAAGCAATGTGGTGCATATCTCCTTGAGAAAGAAATCCTGGCCGTTCAGGCCCAGGATCGTCTCTCATTCCGCGAGACTAAGGACTTGGTCCTGGCGCGCCCGGCTCTGCCTGGGACGTCATATGCCTCAATAGTTAGGAAGGCACCCTCTGCTCCTGGCCCATCCAGGCCAACGAGCACGGTTGTTTCCACGCCCATTCGGAGCCCTTCTGCGGGCTCTACCCAACCCGGGCGCTCCCCTGGTAAAGCTGGCGGCAAAAATGGTTCATACCCAGCCCCGGCTAAAACCAGGGCTCCCCCCTCTTCCCCCAGCGTGACCGTTTCCCGTAAGGCAAAACGGCCACGCGCCTTTACCGAGTCGTTAGACTGACAGGAGGCAACACCTCTGAAGATGGTCGCTAGGCCATCTTCCGGGGTTCCTAAAGCTATCCCCCGAAAGGAGGACAGCAACAAAGGAGCTTCGGCTCCTTAGCCCATACCCCGAGGTGTAGTGGGTGGCTCGGAGACGGTGGTTTCTCGAAAAGAGGGCGCCGTCGCTTCCGAAGCCGCAACGCCCTCCTAAGGTTTCGAGGCGGAGGGAGAAAAAAAATCGCGTGGCGAGCCCAACCTCCCCAAATAAGTCCTCGAAGGCGAAAGCGCCTTCAGCGCTTTGTCCGGCCAACAGCGCCCGGGGTTCTGCCCCCGGGAAGCGTACGGCCATTCCCGTGAGGGTCTTCAGTTCGAGGAGGGCCCACGCGTCTCCTCCGAGCTAGGCCAACTGGGAGGAGCTGCGGAGGCTCGTCTCGTCCCGTTCTCCGTTAGCTAATATTTTTGCAGGAGACGATGCTAGGCGCGTGCCCCCTGCCCGCCCTCCCAGGGTATAAAGGTCTAGCGACCCCACCACTGCGGGATGGCCGGGCTGGGGGATGCACGGTTAATACCCGGCATATTGTCTCCGTTCTTCCTTTCTCTTTAGATACCTTCTTTCAGGCAGTGGCTGTGCAGCTGCACCTGGATAGGAGGTATACTCTGATTTATGCGTACATTCCACCGTCAGCTGACTTCGACGCCGGGGACTTTCGCTGCGTCGTGGCACGGTTGCCGATGCCCTATCTCTTGCTTGGAGATCTAAACGGCGGGCATCCTCTCTAGGGAGATTAACCCATAAATCCCAGGGGACAAGTCCTTGCCGATCTGATCGAAAAGCTTGAGATGGGTGTCCTAAACGTGGATGAGTTTACGCATCACTGTCCGAGAACCGCTTCATTTTCTTGCCTTGACCTATCTTCGGATGCACAGCCTGATTTTGATTGCGGGGTAGTCGATGACCTCCATGGTAGTGATCACTTTCCCATTCAAATAGCATTTTCAGGGCAACTGCCACCTGAGAGACCACATCGGTAGTGCTTGGCGCGGGCGCGGTGGCCTGCATTTCAGGAAATGACTGAATTCTCTATCTCATGGAGGAGTTTAGGTCGATAGATGAGGCCGTGTAGTTTTTCTCCAGCAACGTCATCGCCGTGGGCTTGACTACTATTCCTAGGACGTCTGGCCGTTTTGCACGCCTACAACTTCCATGGTGGTCGGCCGAGTGTGAGACGGCCCTGAAACAGAAGCGTTATGCCTACATGCGTTATAAGCGCCGCCCGAACGATTTCACTGCCGCTGAATTTCGTCGGGCTAGGGCTAGGTTCCGGCATATTTCGAAGCACGCCCGCTGCCCTTCTTGGCGGGCATATGTGTCTTCACTTAACGGGAAGACCCCTTTAGCTGAGGTGTGGAAGCGAGTCAAAAGGATTCGGGGCAAGTTCTCGCAGGATCCCCCTCTCGTTCTCCAGGAGAATGGGACCGCAATCTCGGACCCCACGTCCGTGGCGAAATCCTTAGCGACCGCTTTTTTCGCATTCTCTAGCCGTGATGCTGCTCCGCAAGCATTCAATGCACGTCGTAATGTCGTGGAAGGCCGCCGACTGGACTTTACCTCCAGAGGCGGAGAATCCTTCAACTACAAGTTTACTATGAGTTAGTTGCGCTCTGCTCTCGCTTCGTGCGGTGACACCGCCTATGGTCCGGACGATGTCCCGTACGCCATGCTTCAACACCTGGGTGAGCGAGGCATGGCCTTTCTGTTAGATTTTTTTTGACAGGATCTGGGTGGAAGGTCTTCTTCCAGACTCCTGGCGAATCGCTACTGTGCTCGCCTTTCACAAACCGGGGAGAGATCACTCTACTCCGACCGGTTTTTGCTTAATCTCTCTAACCTCTTGCGTGTGCAAGTTGATGCAGAAATTGGTAAATGTTAGACTAGCCTTTTTCCTGGACAGTGGAGGCCATCTGTCTTCGGCACAGTGCGGCTTCCGCAAGTTCCACTCCACGTCGGATGCTCTGCTCCGACTGGGAAATGCCGTCTGCGAGGCTTTCCTTCGTAGAAAGCACTACGGCACGGTGTTTTTCGATCTGGAGAAGGCCTATGATACCGCATGGCGATACGGTATCATGGAGACTCTCCACACGATGGGTGCGAGGGGACGCCTCCCAATGTTTATATCTGAATTTTTGCGAGATCATCGATTCCGCGTACGGGTGGGCGGAGCCCTCTCCAGCCCAAAGGAGCAGGAAGAGGGTGTCCCGCAGGAAAGTTTCCTCAGTGTCACACTCTTTGCCCTGAGCATCAACGGCATCACCTCGGTGCTGCCGGAAGATGTTCTCGCTACGTTCTACGTGGACGACCTTTCGATCTCTTTTGGCGCGGCCCAGATGCCAACTCTGGAGCGTGGACTCCAACAGGCATTGAAACGCGTCTCTCGCTAGACCAAAGCGCACAGGTTTCGGTTTTCTTTGGCCAAGACTAGAGTAATGCACTTTTGCCGCCATCCACGGCTTCACCCCGACCCAGATTTGTTTCTTAATGGGGTGCGCCTGGATGTGGTTAAGTCGCACCGTTTCATTGGTCTTGTATTCGACCGACGCCTCACCTGGGAGACTCATATTCGCAGCCTTAGGGTCTCTTGTACCCGCGCCATGGATATTCTCCGTTCCGTGACGTTCAGCACTTGGGGCGCTGATATGGCTACGGCTCTACTTTTTTATCAATCCTTTGTTCGTTCGAAGCTCGACTTCGGATGCGAGTTTTATGCATCCGCAGCCAAGCGTTTATTGCGGAAGGTGGATTCGATCCACCACACCGGCCTTCGCCTGGCGACCGGTGCCTTCCGCACTTTCCGTATTGAGAGCCTGTTGGTCGATGCGGGGGAGATGCCACTCGCTCTTCGCCGCGTGCAGTGCATCACTCGCCTGTACACGCGCGCCCGGCGTCTCCATCAGTCGCCAACAGCTCTCACTGCATCCGCAGCTGATCTCGATGGTGCCTATGCCGCCAAGAGACGCCAGTCATACCCTAAGCCCTTTGGGTTTAGGGCCAGGAAACTCCTTCGAGAGGTAGATATAGCTCTCGTGCCGGTGGCCCCCCGGGTTCTGCCCAGGACGCCACCCTGAAGGGTACCAGATTTGGCTATTTGTCGCCACGCCTCTGCTCCCAAAGTTTGTACTGCGCCGGGATTATTGCGTTCGACCTTTTTGGTGCACACATCGTGTCACGCTGGAACCGTGCCAGTGTATACGGATGGCTCCAAGTCCCAAGAGGGGGTCGGCTTTCATGCCGTTTACCCTCTGTTTGAAGTCAGCGGGACTCTACCAGGTGCTGCGTCTGTCTTCACGGCCGAGCTGGTGGCAATACACCACTCGGTACGGGAGATTACGCGACGTGCCCGGTTCGGAGACCGGATTGTGATCTATAGCGACTCACAAAGCGCCCCGAGTGCTCTCGGGGCATTGGAATCTTCGCATCCCCTGGTTCGCGATATCCGTGACGCCACGGTTTTGGCGAGCCGGGTGCATGTCGAGATTATCTTCTGCTGGGTTCCTGGACATGTAGGAATTGCGGGGAATGAGCGCGCCGATGAGGGCGCCAAAGAGTCCGCGAGGACTCTGCGACCGAACCAGCGTTTCGCTCTTCCTCACACCGACTACATGGCAGGAATACGGGCAGCTCTTCGGACTGCTTGGCAAAGAAGATGGGAGAGGGTCGAAGGGAACTTAAAGTTGCATGCCATTGCGCCGCGGTTGTTCCCATGGACCTATCCCCCAATGCCGCGGCGGCTTCAGGTTGCTTTATGTCGTCTCTGAATCGGATACACTCGTGTGACGCATCGCTATTTGATGTAGCGCTTGCCTGCTCCGTATTGCGACGACTGCATTGTCCCCCAGACTGTTCGTCACATTCTTGTCGAATGTCCCAGTCTGGGTGATCTTCGCGCACGTTACCTTTCCCGGTACCGGGATGGGTGGGGTCGCTACCTCCTGTCCTTTGTACTCGGGACGAGTGCGTGCACATTGACTGGTGGACTTGTTGACTTTTGGGGGGAGGCCGGCCTTCTCCCTTTCATTTAACCAGGTTTAATTGTTGTTTTTGTTATTGTTTTGATATTGTTATTTCTTTTTATTGTTGTTTCCTGTTCAAAATTTTGAAGTAGCCTAGAACTAGGCTGCTTGTTTACGGCGACTTATGCCTAAGTCGGCGCACGCCAGATAACTCCTTAATTAAAAAAAAAATCTCTTCACGACCCTCCACCGTACACTCCCTAGTTTGTCAACTATTAGTCTTGGTGTAGCGGTTGTCATCTTACCACCCGCAACAAATAGAGAAGATTCGCCGTTTTCCTTTCTGGTGACACCCTCTGGGCGTTGTCCCAAGACCGTTTTTGACATTACTGGTAAGAGCTGGATCGCTACTAGTTTTTCCTGGTGCTCAGAACGAGTTTGTGCATACGACTTGTGGACTCGGATTTCCTGGATAAGGCTGGCGTCCTCTTTTTTTATGTGACTCTTTATAGTGTTGGACGCGTGCTCTAGTCCCGGAGCGAGGCGGGCCTCTCCTCGAGACCGGAGCGTGCCTCCTTCTTGTTACTCTCTTTTGTGCTTTTTATTTATTTGGGGATGGGGGATTTTATAATATGTGTATTATTTTAGTTTGTGGTTTTTGTGGTAGGCAAATCGTAATAAAATCATTTTGCCAAGTTTCTAAAAGAAAAATCAAATTAGGCGAAATTCATTTACTTGTTAGTTTTCGATAGTGAAACTATTTCCCCTTCTCTCCTTTATATTTGGCACAAAAGATCCTAGTGATTTAACAAAATGACTAACTGTATTCAACTCTTTGTTCACAGACAACCATGCAAAAAAATGCCTCAAGCTATGGTTGTTATACAGTCTCAAGCTCACTCTACAGTTACATAGACGAATGGCTGAAATTTTACGGGGAAATTAATACTTATAAAACTAATTAGTTCTTGTGCTTTCAAACTAGTTCGATATACTATCAACCTGTGGCTTGAATCCTACGTTAAAATGCAGATCCTCACTGAGATAGATATAAGACAGTGCGAACCCGTGGTCAAAATGGCATTAAAACAATCACAATCGGTCATTTGATACAAAATATGCTATGCGAGTATCCACATAAAAATCTTGCAAACACGGAGGTGCACACACTACATACCCACATAATTTATAATTTAGTAATACAAACGAAATCAGTTTCCACTTAAAAGATTAAAAATAAAAAATATTTCACATAAAAGTGATGAGGTTGGGAAAAGCGAAAGTATGTGTAAGCTACATACTTCGGGTATTAAAAAATAGAATACTATTTTGTGGTTACTCAACTCTCCATACTTGCTCCCTGGCGAGTTTTTAATGGTACCTCTATGGACTGGAGTGTTCGAACATGTGAATGGTCATTAAAATGATAATTAAAATGATTAAACGCTACCTGATGGCATTACCAGGTTGCTCACTCAAATGGTATCATTTAAAATTTTATCGGTATCAGGAATATTAAATTTGTTAAAAAAAATTTAAGTACTTTAATTGTACCAGTTTAGAGAGTATTTGCTTGTATAAATTGACCAGGCAATGGCTTTGCCACTCCCTCCTACCTGGGGAGCTTGTGCTTCGCTACTAAGATTAAAATTTAAATCTAAAAAAAAACAGCCATGGTTAAATTATAGTTAAATTTTTATGAATTTTCTGAACTTCGCCAATTATAATAATTTTAAAAAGGAACTCTAAACTAAATTTTTTGAACTTCACCATTTGTAATTCTTTGGGTTTTAAAAAGTTCACAAAATTTCGATACTTATATTTATTTCTGAACTTCACCATTTTGTTTTTTGATATAAAAAAATTATTAGAAGTAACTTTGATAGAAAAAAACATAAGTCATAACCAAACAAAGATGAAATTATTATTCAAATCCTCAAAAAAATCCCCTTCTTAAATTATAGTTAGTGATGATGATGATGGTGATGATAATTATCCAATCCTTCTGCGAAAAAACTTTGGAAACACTCCGAATTAAAACAGAGAGACGTATTATACTCGCGCTATTAGTAGTAGCACTAGTAGTAGTAGTATGGTTACCAAACATGCGGAATTCATCTATCGTTCAACGGAATTACGTCCATGTTAGTCACAACACCAGTCTGCGACGTCCCTCGAAAGCCCTCCATCGCCGCATCATGAGGTTCAAGGCGTATAAATCGAGTCCCACTACGTCACTCTTTCCTTACTCGCTAGATTACTTTGCATCAAGCTGCTTATAAGCTCTGTGTGAACTGGGTCTTTTTATTCTAGGCGATGCCCAAATGAATTAAGACTCCTGCTAACTGTATCTCAGCAACTAAAATTTCATCACCATTCCTATGTTTCTTTCTCCTCCGACAAGTCCTTCCTTCCTACGGATTTCAGCTTTATGGTACCTCTAAGGCATAAAAAGTAACTCCGAACTTGATTTAAGCTCTTTTATTCTTCCTACTAGAAGTCACTAGGTGCTAGCTAAGTGTGACTAGACTGTGCCATCCACCCGGGAGAAACTGCCTTATTCAGGGAAGTTGGTCGCCTGGGAGAATCACGAGCTCTCACGGTCTCGAGCGTAGGAAAAGGTCTCCTTTCAACGTCGCTTATCCATCTTCTTCGCATCGTACTTATCTTGATAGAACCACTTCCTTTACAAACCTCGACACATAAACTATAAGGCAGAGATGCCCTTGTTGGTTTTGGCTTCTTATCTATAAGTAAATAATATTGAATGCACTTTTAATAGCCAAAATTCCTTTCTCTTTACAGAATGTGCTATTTAGCATCGGCAGCGCATTTTTGTATTACGCGACGCAGTTTAAGCTGTACAGTAGTTTCTGTGCGTCTCATTCCAAAGCACAAAAGGTTCTTCATCCAAGTAAGTATTGACTTTTCAGTGGTCCTTTAATGTATTCTGACAATTATGAGTTCTATTTGAGCTTTTGTCCCAAAGATAAAAGTTCGGAATGGATAAATATTATTATCTCGGTAATACTGGGTCACGGGTATACAGGTGAATTATGAGACCAAGGTTTTAGGGTTATTTACATATAGAAGGAAATTGAGATTAAAAATTGTTGGGTTCTTTCATCGTTGATGAAGATTATGCATTAAGATTGAAGAACTCCTTAGCCTTTTTTTGGTGTACCATCGGCTTTTTTGTTTTATCCTCTTTTCTTAATGAATAAATACACCATCAATTTCCTGGAATAGGAGAAATTCTTATACAAATTATTTAAAATAGGTAAAAACCAACGAAGTCTTCGACACATGTTTTAAAAAGTTCTTCAAAGTGATGGTGGTAGGTAGAGTAAAAATATTCGGTGGTCCAAAGTTCGAGATATAGTCAAAATAGGGAAGAACCTTTGGACCCTAGATATCAAGATTAGACGCAACTCTCTTCGAACTTCCCCAAACTAGTAACGACATAAAATCGCCATGTGGGAAATGACTGCTAATTTAATATCAATAATGTCAAGCTGTTTGACAATTTCTTTTTATTTAATTGGTTTTTCTATGTTCCAAACAGTTTAACTTCCACCATTTGTCCACTTTAGAGAAACGGTGTCCTATAGGTCTTGGCATCTCGATAAATATATTCCACAATTACACGAACCCCTTACTCTGTCTTCGAGTTGGCCAAAATTTGTATTCTCTTTGTTTGTAAATGCCGAGCAATGCTCTATTTTGTATGATTATAAAAGTCGACTAAATGCTATCTCTCTATGAAAAATATTTAATATTTATAAATAGAACTGAATAGTGAACCTGATATTCTTAATTTTCAGGACAAATTATTCCCACATCTTGCATATAAAAACCTCTGGCATAGCCCTTTCAAATCTTAGCTAGAGCAGCGTCTATCATTGAAATTCGGATTGTGGTATTCAATTAAGCTGGGTTTCTATGACTCCCCTCGTTTTTTTTTTAATTTAATTATTGCTCCTTTTATTTCTGATAAATATAATTTTAATTTCTTCACGCTATTTCCTTAAGATTTATGTCTAAAGCTGGAATCAATTTAGAGACATGACGCCGAACTCATTCAGAAACCATTCGATTCTTTTGCTAATATAGAGCCCAAACCTCATATTGCATACTCTATGTTTATCAATTAAAGATTTATAAAGAATCCCAAACATAACCTTCAAATATGAGAAAAGTTTTTAGGAATAAATCCGCACATTTTGTTTCTCGATGCCATTTGTAACATATGATCAATAGGAGTGATTTTTTTCGGGCCTCTGACAACGATATATTTGTCTTTGTGCTCTGACTTTAGAATGGCTTCAGTCCCATCAAAGTGATTGATTATATGAGCATTTTTTTTTCTTTCTTAAAGGTTTGTTTTAAACAATTTATTATTTTCTAAATACATAGATGATACTTTGATAATTATATTTCCTATATAGACTATACCATAATATCTTTATGTGAAAGATAGTATATCTTTCTATCTGCTACTTCAATTATAGATATACTTTCTTATAGTCTTCTTTATTGCTGAATGAGTACCAATACGACAAAGTATTTGAGTACTTCCATTTATCACTTTTGTTCTTTTACTAAGAAATTCGTTCCAATTTTTATGAAGTTCGACATCTTAAATCATTTATATGAAGATTACGGAGAATGTACTCTTTTTTTTTCTCTCTCTATCATTTAATACCCCCATTCATTTTTTGTGCCTCACAATGAGGGATCAGTTTGTAGCATAGCCATTCATGCTTCAGTTGGAGAAGTGCTCTCTGCCCACCTGGCCGTTTTGCATGCCGTCCACTTCTTTGACGGCCGGCCGAGTGTAAGACGGCTCTCAGAACGGAGCACTATGCCTAAAAAGTATTACAGGTGCCGTCCAAATATTTGACCGTGGGAATTTCGTCATGCGAGGTCCAGATTCCGTCTTTTCTTGCCAGGCATACGTTCTTTTCACTCATTTGGAGGTCCCCTATTACAGAGGTGTGGGAGAATGTACAAAGTATTTGAGTTAAGTTCTCACAAGACCCCCCCTTCCCTTTCTCACCTTCCCTTTCTCCAGGAAGATAAGACCATAATCTCGGACCCGCATCCGTGATAATATTTCGCCATCGTTTTTCCACATTCCTAAGCCAGATTGGTGCTGCGCCAATTCCCACGTATGTTGCTGGGTACAAGGGACCATGGCGGCTTTTAGCCTTCAGTTGCTAGGGACCTTTTAATGACGTTTTCATTGATTGAGTTGCATTCCGCTCTCACTTCATGCGCAAATCCGCCCCTAGTCCAGTCAATATCTCGTACATGTTTCGAAACCTATGTCAATAAGACTTGGCCTTTCTGTTAGGTTTACTCAACAGGGTCTGTCAGAGAGTATTTTCACAGATTCCTGGTGAATGGCTAATGTGCTTGCTTTTCGAAAGCAGGCAAGAAAGCACTCGTTCCCGGCTGGTTTAAGCACACTTCCTTTATCACTTACTTGTGTAATTTGATGGAGAAATTGGTAAATATTTGTTAGCTTATTCCCTGGAGAGCGGAGGTCTCTTATTTTTTGTAAAGTGCTCTTCTCTTAAGTCTCACGCCGAATACTCTGCTCTGGATTTTGAGTGCTATCTGCGAGGCCTTCCTTCAGAGACAGCATTTTTCAAAGTGTTTTTCGATTAAAAGAAGACCTATGGTACCGTATGTTGATACGGTATCATAAAGACCATCCTTTCTATTGTGGCAATGGAACGCTTCTATATTTTTCTAAGTTTTTGTGAGATCGTCGATTCCGCCCTCCAGGTGGGGAAGACTTCACCCTACCCCTAGAGCAAGAGAGGCTTGTCCGGCAGGGAAGTATCTGTATCGTCACTCTCTTTGTCGTTAAGAGTAATGTTATCACGGTGGTGCCGACAGGTGTTGTCGTCAGGTTCTAGCTGCAGTCCCACAGTCTATAAACCTTGTTTCTCGTTATGCCAAAACATACGGGTTTAACCTTTATTTGGCCAATACTAAGTTGTCACAATTCTGCCACTTTTATGGGAATCGTCCCGACAAGGACTTGCTTCCAAACTAGGTTCACATGAACGCAGTAGACTCGAACTGATTAAATGGTTTTGTATTCGACCAACGTCTCATCTGTGAAGCACATATTCGCAACAAAATGGACATTCTACTCTTTGTAATGTTTATCACGTGGGAAGTAACAGAGCTAATATCCCCTTATTTAATCACCTTGTTTAATCGCCCAAGGATATGGATGCAAAATGTATTCCTATAAATTCGAGCATGTATTGCGAAAGGTTGATTCGATCTACGGTTGCTAATTGGTGCTTTCCACATGTCCACTTATTAACGCGGGTGAGATTCGGCGTTTTCCTCACTCGCCTATGGCTCTCATTTCTATCGCAATCGATCTTGATAGTTGCCTATGCTGCCGAGAGACGGCAATCAAATCACTCCTTAGGGTTTAGGGCCAAATAAACTTTAAGAGTTCGATAATACTCGCTAATTTGCTCCACCTCAAATCTGGCTAAGACCTTTACCATTACCAATACTACCTTCGAACGTTTCTTGCCACGCCTCTGCTTCCATACCTTGCACAGAACCAGGAGTATTTCGTTGGTATTTCTTGAAGCATACATCGTATCATATCTTAGTCGTCTCCATGTATACAGTTGACTTGAAGTCCATAAGGAGAGTTGGTTTCAGCCACTTCCCCCTTGTGCTGCGCCTGCCTCGATGGCCGAGATGATTTGGGAAGTAGTCAAGTGCCAATGGACAGTCACCTACAAATACACTAAGCACGCGTGCTTTCCTTAAAGCATTGGAATCTCCACGTCGACACTTTCGCAGTATCCGTGACGCCATGTGGGCTGCGATTCGGGTTGTGTTAGAGATTGTATTCTGCCGGGTTCCTGAGCATGTAGGAATTGCTAGGAACTAGCGCGCTGATGATTGGACCAGGGCTATGTGCACATACTGAGCAACCTCACCAGGGTTTTTTTCTTTTTCTCACAGTAACTACATGTCAGGGATCTTGTCATCTTGTAGAGTTGCAAGACATATAAGATGGGAGACAACGTTCGATTTAAAGTTGCGTGGCATTGCGCCCAGACTTTTCTCCTGGACCTATCTCTCAATGACTCGAAGATATCAAGTCATTTTTTGTCGTCTCCGAATCGGACACATTCGCAGGATTCCTCGCCATAATGTGAAGACTGCTTATTTCCTAAGAATATTTACCACATTATGGTTGAATGTCCTAGTCTGGCAGGAGCTTCGTGTACTTTTGTCTCATGGAGATTTTTAGGAGGAGTCCTTGTCCCTGAGGGAGGCCGCCATCGCCTCGGGCACCTGGGTATACTATTTTTCATCTTTGTTTTTCCGTTCTTATGTTTATATATTATTGGTTTCTGTTATTGTTTGTATTTGTTATTATTTTAAAGTGGCCTCAAGATAGACAATCGTCTTTGTTGGGAACCGCCAGGTAGGCTCGTGAATAAAAAAACTGCCCTTCCGGTCTTAATGACCACAGGGGGTATTTACCGTAATTTCGATAAGTAGGTTAGGGAGAATTGCGCCCTCCCCCCCTCCTGAATGCCTCAAGTTTCATGTTTAAAACCATTCGACCAATGTGGCCTCCAAGCATATTCACTTCTCCACTTGAGAAACCTCACCTCGCCGACTTCAGGGCGGCGTTGCCCTCATTTATTTTCGCTCCTTAGTTTTAACTCAAAAACAAGACCCCTCCCCCCAAGCCCCGCCCCCATCTTAAGAAACCAGTCTCTGAGATGGTCTCGCTTCAACCAGCGTGTCTCGACAGCTGCTCGCGCCTTTTACCCAAGCGAAACTTAGATCCAATGATTCTCACGCCACCAGACGCTTAATCTCACTTCTCTTGGATCAAAGTTAAGCAACATCCGGTATGATGAATCGCAGAATGGGGATACCGGATGAATTTACGCAGCTGCAGTTATAGACCCTGGGTTCGATCCTTCGTTAAGCTGTAGAGCCTCACTGAGATAGACACTAGACGGTTCAATTTGGTGGTAAGAACCGAGAGGCTTTTGGGTAGTCTGTAAAATCCCCTTTGTTCCCTCTCCTCGTGGGGCTGGAAGGGTCCGCGTAGCGTCTTAGGGCGCGTGTCTTGAAAGGTGACTAAGCCAAGATATGGTGCCGTTGTTTTGGGATACCGTCAAACTGAATTTTATTTTTCGTGTGAATAGTAAACGAAAGGGCAGTAATGAACGGGTTTGTCATGGAGATTGTCTAGTCAATAGATGGGTAAAGAGGTGGAAAAGTGTTAGTTTTTAGTAGCGCTGATGTGCGTTGATCCCACTTTAATGTCTATTCTTTACCTTCGTAAGGGCCCACTTCACCTTCAGTCCAAAATTGCCTCGTTTGATATACCTATTTCCCGATTCCAGGTACCCAAGTAGTCTCCTCTTTGGGTCATTAGGACAATTTAACTTCTACCTATTTTCACTTCTCCTAACCTCACTATTTTACTTACGAACCTTCTCTTAAACGTAGATTTTTTGGTGGAGATTCCCTCTTTGGATTTCAACTGGGGCGATGCACCTCCTACACACTTTCCATTATCCTAACTCCACCAATTTAATAACCTATCTCCATATACATTCCGCTGCCCTCGTTGGATTCCGTTAGATTTTTAAAAAAATAAATTGTCTATTTTGGAATGATTTGCCTCAACTACACTCGGCCATTCTACCAACCATCGCGTTTCAGCTTGCCATAGTTTTTACAAATTATCTCTCGCTTATTGGAGATGCCCTTGTTGGTTTCCTCTTTTTAATTTTAATTAATTATAAAATGGCGTATATGAATAGACTTCCAATCCTAGTTACCACTTTTGAGTGCTTGTAATATTTTGAACCCGCTTTTTCCTGGACGTTTGTAACGTTCCTGCCATAAGGAATTGAGAACACGTTTCCAAATACCTCATTTGCTGCTACTTTTTCATCTTTCATTATTCACCTTTTCCCTTTTTTCTCTCAACACATGTGAAAACACACCACGTCACGTGACGACGGACCAAAAGAAGTCCTGGACGATGAGAAAACCTACTAAGATTCTATGCATGTCTTAAAGTTACCCTGTTCGTTATCTCTTCTTAATTTTAATTAATTATAAAATGGCGTATATGAATAGACTTCCAATCCTGGTTACCACTTTTGAGGGCTTGTAATATTTTGAACCCGCTTTTTCCTGGACGTTTGTAACGTTCCTGCCATAAGCCATTGAGAAGACGTTTCCAAATACCTCATTTGCTGCTCCTTTTTCATCTTTCATTATTCACTTTTTTCCTTTTTTCTCTCAACACATGTGAAAACACACCACGTCACGTGACGACGGACCAAAAGAAGTCCTGGACGATGAGAAAACCTACTAAGATTCTATGCATGTCTTAAAGTTACCCTGTTCGTTATCTCTTCTTAATTTTAATTAATTATAAAATGGCGTATATGAATAGACTTCCAATCCTGGTTACCACTTTTGAGGGCTTGTAATATTTTGAACCCGCTTTTTCCTGGACGTTTGTAACGTTCCTGCCATAAGCCATTGAGAAGACGTTTCCAAATACCTCATTTGCTGCTCCTTTTTCATCTTTCATTATTCACTTTTTTCCTTTTTTCTCTCAACACATGTGAAAACACACCACGTCACGTGACGACGGACCAAAAGAAGTCCTGGACGATGAGAAAACCTACTAAGATTCTATGCATGTCTTAAAGTTACCCTGTTCGTTATCTCTTCTTAATTTTAATTAATTATAAAATGGCGTATATGAATAGACTTCCAATCCTGGTTACCACTTTTGAGGGCTTGTAATATTTTGAACCCGCTTTTTCCTGGACGTTTGTAACGTTCCTGCCATAAGCCATTGAGAAGACGTTTCCAAATACCTCATTTGCTGCTCCTTTTTCATCTTTCATTATTCACTTTTTTCCTTTTTTCTCTCAACACATGTGAAAACACACCACGTCACGTGACGACGGACCAAAAGAAGTCCTGGACGATGAGAAAACCTACTAAGATTCTATGCATGTCTTAAAGTTACCCTGTTCGTTATCTCTTCTTAATTTTAATTAATTATAAAATGGCGTATATGAATAGACTTCCAATCCTGGTTACCACTTTTGAGGGCTTGTAATATTTTGAACCCGCTTTTTCCTGGACGTTTGTAACGTTCCTGCCATAAGCCATTGAGAAGACGTTTCCAAATACCTCATTTGCTGCTCCTTTTTCATCTTTCATTATTCACTTTTTTCCTTTTTTCTCTCAACACATGTGAAAACACACCACGTCACGTGACGACGGACCAAAAGAAGTCCTGGACGATGAGAAAACCTACTAAGATTCTATGCATGTCTTAAAGTTACCCTGTTCGTTATCTCTTCTTAATTTTAATTAATTATAAAATGGCGTATATGAATAGACTTCCAATCCTGGTTACCACTTTTGAGGGCTTGTAATATTTTGAACCCGCTTTTTCCTGGACGTTTGTAACGTTCCTGCCATAAGCCATTGAGAAGACGTTTCCAAATACCTCATTTGCTGCTCCTTTTTCATCTTTCATTATTCACTTTTTTCCTTTTTTCTCTCAACACATGTGAAAACACACCACGTCACGTGACGACGGACCAAAAGAAGTCCTGGACGATGAGAAAACCTACTAAGATTCTATGCATGTCTTAAAGTTACCCTGTTCGTTATCTCTTCTTAATTTTAATTAATTATAAAATGGCGTATATGAATAGACTTCCAATCCTGGTTACCACTTTTGAGGGCTTGTAATATTTTGAACCCGCTTTTTCCTGGACGTTTGTAACGTTCCTGCCATAAGCCATTGAGAAGACGTTTCCAAATACCTCATTTGCTGCTCCTTTTTCATCTTTCATTATTCACTTTTTTCCTTTTTTCTCTCAACACATGTGAAAACACACCACGTCACGTGACGACGGACCAAAAGAAGTCCTGGACGATGAGAAAACCTACTAAGATTCTATGCATGTCTTGAAGTTACCTTTAAAAATCCCTTCGACTTGTTAATATTAATGAGGCGTCAAGAATATATGTACGATTTATGCATTTCATATGCATTGTAGGAGGAGGATATGAAAATAAACCACATTGTGGCATAAATCTGCATGGAAGATACGAGTGTCATATGTCAGATGAACAAAACAATGGGAATTTAGTATTTACTCCTCTATTCCAGTTTTCAAGCAAGTTTCAGTCGATTTGGTTCAATGGTTTTCAAAGGAAGACCGGAAAGAGGATATAGACCTGTTTCTCTGTTTACAGCGAAGTGTGTTTAAATTGATCAGGTTGGCGTGTTTTAAAAGCGTGGATTTTACGTACATAAACTTCCCCAGTTAATTCTAGAGATTTGGGGAAAGGAGGTGGACGTACGCGTAAGTAGTTCACATTATTAACTACAGAATGCGGATGTAGAATTCAGGAGGCCGAAAAATTGCAGAAAAATAGGCAGACAATATTTATCTTTTAAGATTTATTAAAATTTATAAACCATGAAATCACTGGAGCTGTATACTAAGTGATTTTATAACGCCCTCTAGGCTATCTCTGAATCGGGAACAGATATGTTTTATAGTTGTACTTGGCGCATCTTGGAATGACTGACTGGCAGATGTGTTGCTTCAACTAGTCTTTGATTTTACACGCAGTCTTGTTGACGACTCTTTCAACAGCGCCCCAGACAAAATATTCCTGAGGAGTCGAGTCTGGAGAGTTAGGAGGCCACATATCAGGGTGGATGTGGTTGAAAAAAGTGGTCTAAAAAACAATTCTTAGAATTAGTAGCCGTGTGAGCAGGTGCAGAATCCCGCTTGAATACATAAGGCCTTTCCCCGGCCGCCTCTTCAACCCAGGGCTTCACCAGTCTCCAAATCTCCTGGACGGATCCTCCACAATGAACCTCTCCACTTTCTGGATGAAATCAGCATATCTCGCACTTCGCTTCCTTCGATCATGAGTTTCCTTAGCAGCCACAGTGCCAACGTTGAAATTACTGTCCTCTAACTCCCTCCACACCCTCTGGACGTTGCGCAGTGGGAGATTTAATTCGTTGACAATAGCTTTGTTGCGGCGCATCCTAGCACAGACCGCGTACTCCACCACCTTGCTTCTCCACTCCACAGTCCGCTTGTATTCGTCTAATCTGTCTGGTTTATGCATTGTTTTGAAGCTAAAGACAATCTGAACAAAAGGCAATATTAGTTTACATCTTAGTTTTCAAAGTCGTCTTTTATTTTTTGTTTCTAAAGTGGAGCCAATTTTACGTCCGCATCAAGTATATAAAAGTATGCAGCAATATGGCGCCATTCTCATGGCCTATTACCGAGCCTCTCGGTGTATTTTTGTCAATTTAATTTAAATTTATTCTCCCATAGTCATTTCATTAAAGAGCGTCAGTGTCTATATAAATCTTCTTCATTCTTCATTATCAATCGCATTCCCACGAGTATGGTTGGTACGCGTCAATGCTACGAAAACTACCCTCACACTTTATGCTCACGCTGAATGCCCCACCATAGCGGTAGGGTATGTGTATAGTACCATCCCCTCTATTCAAGGTTTAGCTCTAAGCGTGAGCGTAAACTCCCTACCAGGCCCTTCACAATACTCTCCCATGCACATCAAAATAATACAACTGGAAGTGCTTTAGAGCGGATAGGTAGGATCCAATTCCCTTTGTATTTAAACTTAAACCCTCGTCCTGAGTGGCCTAACTATGAATTAACCCTTTAACGGCCTATATTTCCATGTGCAACCACAATTTCAAGCAGCTTTGACTCTTAATATATATTAATTTAAGGGTTATTATATTTTATATATATAGTTCAATTCAGGCATCAAACGGTTAAGGTAGCGAATAGTTAAGAGGTTATATAGTATGAAATAAAATCTTCTGTATTTCTAGATAACTGTCAATTGGCACTTGACTAGTTGCCAACCAAAGCACTAATTCTGCTCTAATGGCACGGAAATAAACAGCTAAACTGCTAAATTTGCCTTCGGTCTGGGCGGATAACTATTTTCGTCTTGTCAATGGAACTCAACTCAATCCAGTTATGCCCATAAATACACCTCCTAAATGGAAATTCTGTATATTAATACTATTAATAACGATAAATAATGGATGATGATAATGAATATATTAATAAACACTATTTACTGACGATACTAAAGGTAATATAGCTGGGTGTAGCTACATTTTGCCTGTGTTCAGACTTAATGGCAAGTAAGAGTAAAGATCTTGGGTTGTTATTCTCTAGTTCGGTTCCTTTTATCGGCTTACCTAAATGTATAGAGGGCGACCCCAAAACGAAGCCCATCGAAAGTTGGGGGCCTGGGGTTTTTGTGGGGGAGGGGGGGGTCACCTTGTATATGGATGGAACCAAAATAAAATATAAAACGAGAAAAATAAAGCTTGATTTGTTTTCTTATCATAGAGAAGACGAGAAGACCTGTGTAAATCGATAAAGGCAAACGAGAAAGTGAGGGAGTAAGCGGACGTATGAATAGAAAAAAATATATATTTATATATATAAAGGTTGGAAAGGAATAAGCAAACTACATCAACCATAAAACGGTCATGAGAGTAGACAAAGTAGCACCAAAACCTCTCACCCAAAATAAGCATTGAAAAGAGGATTTATAAACCCATCTAGATAGAACTTGGTTCGAGAGACACACGGACTCTTATCTAGAATGTGATCCTTGACAAGTCCAGGAGAATTAACTAGATTTAGAAACTTAAAAAGCCCCCAAATCTATAAGTTTAGCATGACCTGACCCTTAGAAAACTTGTTACTTAAAATTGTTACTTAAAATTGTCTCTAAGTTTAGCATGACCTGACCCTTAGGAAACTTGTTACTTAAAATTGTTTTGTAAGTTGATTAGAACCTCCCTACTCTATGATGGGTCAATTTGATGTGGAGGAAAAATAGGTAAGTTCGAACCTAATGTAGCATAAGTAGTGAAGTTTGTGAGTGTCTGATGCGATGATGTGTTCTTCGCCCTTGTTTCGGAGCAAGTGGTTGATCGTGATAAACAAGGTCAACAGACCTAAATCGCGTGTTTTCAATTATTTTGACTTATGACTTTAAGACCTTCAAAGCCTGTAAAAAAAACATAAGGGTTTCAAATTTCATTAGAATCAGCCGAATAGTTACAATTTTATTACCAAAAAACTCATTGAAAAGTAAACTAGTTACCATCTGACCACCCGACATACGCACCGACTTAGTTTCTTGTAGAGTAGCGCACGCGACTAAAAATGTACTTTTGAATAAGAAATGGCATAGCAACATCTCCACCTCGCGTTATATCCTTTCAACTCCTTCTCACCTCCAGATTTACCCCCATTGACCTTTGATGTAAAAGAAAATAATAATTAAAGAAAATAGCGACATCTGGAGACATCCATTGCTCTCTCCGTAGAGTCCAAATTGTCCAAGATCAGCGAATGCGCCCCAACATTATTTAACCTCTTAGTTTACGCCTTCTCTTGGCCATGTTTCTTTTCATACACCTTTATTTGAGATTCCTTTAATCCCCAAGGGTTTCAGGTTGGTATTTTGTAAGTGTCTGTGCTCTTTATAGGAATTAGTGGTCTCCTATTCCAGCATTTTAAGTGAAATAAGTTCGTCACTTCGGTCCTTTATAGACTCGATTGTTTCTATTACCTTCATTTTTATTCCATTGTCTCAAGTCCTCTCTTCGGGTGATGAGGTTGAATTACGCAACTACTTTTTCGTTCTTAATTAGCTTTAATTTCGTTGGCTCGCGCCCGGTTTCACATCGCGTTGGGGGAAAAAAATCTGGCAGAATGCGATTACATCTCTCCTCATTCTCCACATTTACATAAGGAAGTCGATTATGCACAGAATTCATCCATAAAATAAGCTGTCCGGACTTTGTACGGGATGGGAAACGGGTACCATTCATGTGTATGGACTTTTTGTGTACATAACGTATTACTCATTACGGCTGCATTGCAGTGCGAAAACGTAAAGTAGGAGACCTTGCGTGGGTGATAGATACAATGCTATCACCCTTCGGCAGTCTCATCACAGACACACACACATACTCTCCATTTCTGTGCCTCTCTCATGGTTATTTTCACTACTTCGTGTTTCCGATAAAAACGAACACGGTGCATAAAAATATATCTTATATAACGCTAGATTTTAGCCCTGAATATCAAGATACGAATTTGGGTGAACGTAGAGGCGAGTTTCGCTCTGTGAACATTTAATTATCGACCTAATGATTCCCAACGCCTTGCCAAAGTCAGTTTTTGCTGCATTTATCCATATAAAGATGTATTTATATGCATGTTAATTGCTGAACACTTCTGCCATGTATGCAAAATATGTCGTCAACGTATCGTGTGTGTCAATCGAGTATACACTGCCAATGACCTTGCCCCCGCTAAGGTTAAATAAGAGTACTGCGTCTCTGTCGTAACCCAAGAGCATTTTCGTGGGTGTTGAAAAATGCCAAGGGTCTTTGCTAAGGTCATTTTCTTAGGCATCGAAATTCACCGTGATGTATCCTCTTCCAACGCAAGTTCCCAAATATGGTCGGATACCATTTTAAAGCTTTGGTTTATGGATGCGTCGGAGACCGTTATACAATATTAACAGATTTAGGTTTATCGCTGGTCAGAAAAGGAATGATAAATACTGTGCTACACAAATGTCGCCGAGGGGGTCTTATTCTAATGTTCATTATCCTAATAATTGTAAACCAGTTAGGATACTTTTCTTTTTTTCAACCATTTTCTCTTTTTTTCGTTTTGCTTTTTTATCAACCAAGAAACTTGCCCTTTGAAAAAAGGGATCGAAAATGACCTTGACTTCTCTGATCAGTTCGTTTAGATTTTTTTTTGTACCTTAATATTTATTCACTATCTGGCAGTAGCAGTACTTAATGTGTGTTCTTGTCCTTTAGTTCTTAGGAGATTACAGATGCTCTTGTCCAAAAACAACCTGGTTTGAGCTGGATTTTTTATGAATCCTTTAAATATTCGGACTCTTTGCGAATGAGTTTGCCTCTCTGGTCTTCAGAACTCTGAGGAACACCTTGCCGACCAAACTCTCTCGAATCCCGACAACTTGACCCTTTCTTTGATTCTCCTCTTTTGGTCTGTTAGTTCATTAGATATAAAAAATCTTCTAACAGTGCATGGTTCTTGTTGTCGATTCTATCGTCTTACCTGTCTTCATTCCATCGCCTCATTTTCGGTTATACTAGGACTTCTCCAACGATCTGACTGCGATTGGTGTTATCTTGTCGCATACGTTCCTAACTGTGTCCGTTGGAAGATCTTCGAACACCTGCTTGATTTTGGCCACCAGCTCTCTTTCGTAGGTGCATCTCTTCTCCCGGGGGACAAGTTTTCCTCTTACCTTTCTCTGTAATGGTTTCAGAATATCAGCGGTAGAAGCGATTAAGAGAGAATGTCATTGGCAATGATTTGTAATATTCAGCCATTCCTGGGTTCAAGCACCTCGATCGTGGATTGCTTGAGCTTTTGAAGGAGGCAGATCCCCTCCATATTATTTAATTTTGGGGGAGGGGTGCACGTTTCAACCGCTAAGAGATCGGTACTCCCTACAGCGCAGTGAGTGTGCCTTTTTTCTACCCTTGTTTTTTGTTTGTCTTTTTTATCTGGTTACTTTGTGTATGTGTGTTAAATTAGCAAAAAATATGCTGCGTCAAGTTTTTTAGCGGCCATGCTCTTATTGAGGCTCACTATGGGAACTTCTTGAATTTACAAAAATGAATTACAATCATTGTAATTTTCTTATGGTTGTTGCGTCTACAATAGCAATTTAGATGCGTCCAGGGAAGAAGTACTTAAGTTTCCCTCGTGTAAGGTCCACCCTATAGGCCAGCAACCCCCATAAATTCCCTCGACTGGACACAGTTATCCCACAAATTAAGTACTTAGTATATCAGCAGACTTTATCATAGCTACGCGTTTGTTAAGCATGTTATGATGTATCGAACTGTGTCCTGTTCCTAGTAATAGCTGAAGCAGTTGCCTGTAGCGGTGAGGCCAGTGGGGCATTTTGGGTGGTGGGTGCACCGGAGCCTTTCAATGGCAGCCTATTTGTAACGTCAGAGAATGTTCATTAAGGTTGCGTTGAGGACGTGAATTTGGAGCAGGAGATGGGTCTTGCTGTTTTATGTATGAGTGGATTTTTTCTTGGTAATGGTGGACTGGTTATGAGTAGGTAGGATTGCTCGAAGTAGAATATATATGTACAGTATGTTCGGGCTAAATTTGAGGGTTTTCATAACAGAAAATAAAAACCTGCAATATATTAGCCCCCAAATAAATTTAGTAAAAAAATCAACTAGATTATGGCCGCCATCAGCTTCCAGAGAGACCTCAAGACGTTTCCGAATCTTGTCGCATGCATTCATAACTGTGTCCCTGGGAAGCTCTTCAAATACCTTATTTATCTTGGCTACCGGCCCCACCTTGTGGTTGTAGGCACAGTGGTTGGTCTCTTTCTCAACCTCGCCCCACACATAGAAATTCTTGGGATTAAAATCCAGGTAATAAGGAAGCAAAAAGTGACGCTGACAAAGTTGTAGAAATTCTCTACAGCCGCTCTACATAGCCCTCTGAATTGGGTCTAAGACCCTGCTCAAAGGATGCAGCGTGGTGTTACCCTTACTGGAGAGACACACACCAATCATTACAGTTTGGGGAACTTGGTCTTCATGAAACGTGGAACGGTGTATGTTTTCTAGCCAAACCACCTGTTGTTCAGGATATTGAGCAACAGACCTGGCAGAAGTTCTTTTCACCTGAGAAAAACCAAATCATCTCCAGCTCAACAAGATGCTTCAGCTTGTTCCGGAGCTTCTTAGCCTTGGTCAAGACAAAGAAGCCAGCTTCATAATTGCGACTCCAACATCCATCTCTCCCACCATAGCCCGGATTCCCTTGCTCTCGTCTTCCATCCTCTTCTAATTCAGTTGTTGGATGAATTCTGGCGTGCGGACACATTCAGAAGGTCAGCTTTGTTCCTTTTTGTTGGCCCCGTAAGGGGCGCGGCGATTTGCCATCCTGGCCGCCGTGCTGACGGGACTCAGCACCCCGTCCGACCCCAGCTTAGCCTCTTCTCCTTCCTTCAAAACACTTGTGTTTCCTCGCTTTTCATACAACCTCTCCCACAACTTTCTCTGGTCAGCCTCTAATTTTACAGGGTAGATGCTGACCTTCTTCTCGGCCAACTGTCCCGGATCAGGGCTGAGGGGGAAGGCAATAACGTTCCCTAACCCCTGAGCTCCAGTTTGGGATGGTGGTTTTTTAACAACCTGCTTCATCCCCACCCATGCCTTCCTCACATCCCTTTTCCTTCTCACTTTACCATCTATCCTTGATTTTACGCCGTGCCCAAGGTGGAGCCGCCATGCTGAAGGGCTGCCAGGTAACCAGGCGGGAGGGGTGGCCGTAAATAGCAGCATCTGGCTCTGCCAGGCCCGTACGCACCCCTTGCAGAGCGGGCTAATGCAAGGGGTGATGTGCTATTGCATCCCATAATAAAAAGAGGGTCACCATGCCCAATGATGAGTCAATCAAAAAAATCCCCTTAATTCCCCCTGTACCAACGACGAAGCCGCTCACCGGTGAGTGTAACGCCGCACTCTACCATGAACTTTGTGAAAGGAGTAGTTTATGCGAGGGAACTCGTTGACTACTCTATAGAGGAGATCACCTTAGAGCTGGCCGACCATGGGGTGGTCAAGTTAGAAAGTATGATGAGAAAACAGAGAGGGGCCTCGAGACCCACCCCTACACTCTTCGTCACGTTCGACTGTGACAAACTCCCTGAGTCGGTGCGTGCCGGTTGGTACCACTCCTGCGTTCGTGCATTCGTGCCACTGCCGCGGAGGTGATATTACTGTCACCGCTTTGGCCATACGAATCGCTCATGTAGACGTGCAAAGTCGGGGTCACAAGAAATCTGTGAAAATTGCTCCAAGGCCGCACACGATAAGGCCAAATCGTTTGTGGCCAAGTGTGTCAATTGCGGTGAGCCGCACCCCGCTTCTTCGAAGAAATGCGGTGCATATCTCCTTGAGAAAGAAATCCTGGCCGTTCAGGCCTAGGATCGACTCTCATTCCGTGAGGCTAAGGACTTGGTCCTGGCGCGCCCGGCTCTGCCTTGGATGACTTATGCCTAAATAGTTAGAAAAGCACCATCTGCTCCTGGTTCAACCAGGCCAACGAGCACGGTTGTTTCCGCGCCCATTCGGAGCCCTTCTGCGGGTTCTACTCAACCCGGGCGCTTCCCTGGTAAAGCTGGCGGCAAAAAAGGCTCACACCCAGCCCCGGCTAAAACCAGGGCTCTCCCCCCTTCCCCCAGCGAGACCGTTTCCCGTACAGCAAAACGGCCACGCGCCTCCACAGAGTCGTTAGACTCCCAGAAGGCAACATCCCTGAAGTTGGTCGCCAGGCCATCTTCCGGGGTTCCTAATGCTGTCCCCCGAAAGGAGGACAACAACAAAGGAGCTTCGACTCCTTCGCCCAGGCCTAGTGGTGGGCTGAGGGGCACGGAGACGGTGGTTTCTCGAAAAGAGGGCCCCCCGCCTCCGAAGCCGCAACGCCCGCCTAAGGTTTCGAGGCGTAGGGAGGAAAAGAATCGCATGGTGAGCCGAGCCTCCCCTAATAAGTCCTCAAAGGCGACAGCGCCTTCAGCGCTTAGGCCGACCAACAGCACCCGGGGTTCTACCTCCAGGCAGCGTACGGCTATTCATATGAGGGTCTTCTATTCGAAGAGGGCCCCCGCGTCTCCTCCCAGCTAGGCCTGGAGAGAATATTCCTTCAATGGAATTGCCTTGGACTCCGGGCGAACTGGGAGGAGCTGCGGAGGCTCGTCTCGTCCCGTTCCCCGTTAGCCATTTTTCTGCAGGAGACATGCTAGGCCGTGCCCCTTGCCCGCCCCTGGGGTATAAGGGTCTTGCGACCCCACCACCGCGAGATGGCCGGGCTGGGGGATGCGCGGTTTATACCCAGCATGATGTCTCCGTTCTTCCTTTCACTTTAGATACCTCTTTTCAGACAGTGGCTGTGCAGCTTCACCTGGATAGGAGGTATACTATCATTTCTGCATATATTCCACCGTCAGCTGACTTCGACACGGGGGACTTCCGCTGCGTAGTGGCACGGTTGCCGAGGCCCTATCTCTTGCTTGGAGATCTGAACAGCAGGCATCCTCTCTTGGGATTCCTAAATAAATCCCAGGGGACAAGTCCTTGCTGATCTGATCGAAGAGCTTGAGATAGGTGTCCTAAATTTGGAGTGGTTTACGCATCACTGCCCTAGAACCGCTTCATTTTCTTGCCTTGACCTATCTTTGTGCTCTTCGGATGCACAGGCTGAATTTGATTAGGGGGTGGTCGATGACTTCCATGGTAGTGATCACTTCCCCATTCAAATATCATTTTCAGTGCAACTGCTGCCTGAGAGCCCACCCCAGGGGTGCTTGGCGTGGACGCGGTGGCCTGCATTTCATGAAAAGACTGAATTCTCTATCTCAATCCAGGAGTTTAGGTTGGTAGATGAGGCGGTTGAGTTCTTCTCTGGCAACCTCATCGCCGCGGGCCTGATTACTATTCCCAGAACGTCTGGCTGTTTTGCATGCCGACCACTCCCATGGTGGTCGGCCGAGTGTGAGACGACCCTCAAACAGAAGCGTTATGCCTACATGCGCTATAAGCGCCGCCCGAACGATTTCACTGTCGCTGAATTTCGTCGGGCTAGGGCTAGATTCCGGTATATTTCAAAGCACGCCCGCCGCTCTTCTTGGCGGGCATACGTGTCTTCGCTTAACAGGAAGACCCCTTTAGCTGAGGTGTGAAAGCGAGTCAAAAGGATTTGGGGCAAGTTCTCGCAGGACCCCCCTCCCGTTCTCCAGGAGAATGGGACCGCAATCTCGGACCCCGCGTATGTGGCGGAATCCTTAGCAACCGCTTTTTCCGCATTCTCTAGCCGTGATGCTGCTCCGCCAGCATTCAATGAACGTCGTGATGTCGCGGAAGGCCGCCGGCTGGACTTTTCCTCCAGAGGCGGAGAACCCTTCAACGACAAGTTTACTGTGAGTGAGTTGCGTTCCGCTCTCCCTTCGTGCGCGGACACCGCCCATGGTCCGGACGATGTCCCGTACGCCATGCTTCGACACCTGGGTGAGCAAGGCATGGCCTTTTTGTTAGATTTGTTCAACAGCATCTAAGTGGAAGGTCTTCTCCCAGACTCCTGGCGAATCGCTACTGTGCTCGCCCTTCGCAAACTGGGGAGAGATCACTCTACCCTGACCGGTTTCCGCCCAATCTCTCTAACCTCTTGCGTGTGCAAGTTGATGCAGAAATTGGTAAATGTTAGACTAGCCTTTTTTTCTGGACAGCGAAGGCCATCTGTTTTCGGCACAGTGTGGCTCCCGCAAGTTCCACTCCACGTCGGAAAATGCCGTCTGCGAGGCTTTTCTTCGTAGACAGCACTACGCCACGGTGTTTTCGATCTGGAGAAGGCCTATGATACCGCATGGTGATACGGTATCATAGAGACTCTCCACACGATGGGAGTGAGGGGACGCCTCCCAATGTTTATATCTGAATTTTTGCGATATCGTCGATTCCGCGTACGGGTGGGGGGAGCCCTCTCCGGCCCAAAGGAGCAGGAAGAGGGTGTCCCGCAGGGAAGTGTCCTCAGTGTCACATTCTTTGCCCTGAGCATCAACGGCATTACCTCGCTGCTGCCGGAAGATGTTCTTGCTACGCACTACATGGACGACATTTTGATCTCTTTTGGCGCGGCCCAGATGACAACTCTTGAGCGTCGACTCCAACAGGCATTGAACCGTGTCTCTCGCTATGCCGAAGCGCACAGGTTTTGTTTTTCTTTGGCCAAGACTAAAGTGGTGCACTTCTGCTGCCATCCACGGCTTCACCCCGACCCAGATTTGTTTCTTAATGGGGTGCGCCTGGATTTGGTTAAGTCACGCCGTTTCCTTGGTCTTGTATTCGACCGACGCCTCACCTGGGAGGCTCATATTCGCAGCCTTAGGGTCTCCTGTACCCGCGCCATGGATATTCTCCGTTCCGTGACGTTCAGCGCTTGGGGCGCTGATAGGACTACTGCCCTACTTTTTTATCGATCCTTTGTTTGTTCGAAGCTCGACTACGGATGCGAGTTTTATGCATCCGCAGCCAATCGTTTATTGCGGAAGGTGGAATCGATCCACCACACCAGCCTTCCCCTTGCGACCGGTACCTTCCGCACTTCCCCCATTGAGAGCCTGTTGGTCGATGCTGGGGAGATGCCACTCGCTCTGCGCCGCGTGCAGTGCATCACTCGCCTGTACACGCGAGCCCGGCGTCTCCCTCAGTCGCCAACAGCTCTCGCTGCTTCCGCAGCTAATCTCGATGGTGCCTATGCCGCCGAGAGACGCCAGTCATACCCTAAGCCCTTTGGGTTTAGGGCCAGGAAACTCCTTCGAGAGGTAGATATAGCTCTCGGGCTGGTGGCGCCCCTGATTCTGCCCAGGACGCCACCCTGGAGGGTACCACATTTGGCTATTTGTCGCCACGCCTCTGCTCCCAAAGCTTGTACGGCGCTGGGAGTATTGCGTTTGACCTTTTTGGAGCACACCTCGTGTCACGCTGGAACCGTACCAGTGTATACGGATGGCTCCAAGTCCCAAGAGTGGGTCGGTTTCTACGCCGTATCTCCTCTGTTTGAAGTCAGCGGGGCTCTACCAGGCGCTGCGTCTGTCTTCACGGCCGAGCTGGTGGCAATACACCACTCGGTACGGGAGATTACGCAACGTGCCCGGTTCGGAGACCGGATTGTGATCTATAGCGACTCACAAAGCGCCCTGAGTGCTCTCGGGGCATTGGAATCTTCGCATCCCCTGGTTCGCGATATCCGTGACGCCACGGTTTTGGCGAGCCGGGTGCATGTCGAGATTATCTTCTGCTGGGTTCCTGGACATGTAGGAATTGCGGGGAATGAGCGCGCCGATGAGGGCGCCAAAGAGTCCGCAAGGACTCTGCGACCGGACCAGCGTTTCGCTCTTCCTCACACCGACTACCTTGCAGGAATACGGGCAGCTCTTCGGACTGCTTGGCAAAGAAGATGGGAGAGGGTCGAAGGGAACTTAAAGTTGCGTGCTATTGCGCCGCGACCGTTCCCATGGACCTATCCCCCAATGCCGCTGTGGCTTCAGGTTGCTTTCTGTCGTCTCCGAATCGGACACACTCGTGTGACGCATCGCTTTTTGATGGAGCGCTCGCCTGCGCCCTATTGCAACGACTGCGTAGTCCCCTAGACTGTTCGGCATATTCTTGTCGAATGACCCAGTCTGGGTGATCTTCGCGCATGATACCTGTCTCCGTACCGGGATGGGCGGGGTCGCTACCGCCTGTCCCTTGTACTCGGGACGAGTGCGTGCACATTGACTGGTGGACTTGTTGACTTTTGGGGGGAGGCCGGCCTTCTCCCTTACATTTAACCAGTTTTAATTGTTGTTTTTGTTATTGTTATTGTTATTTCTTTTTATTGTTATTTCCTGTTCAATTATTTAAAGTAGCCTAGAACTAGGCTGTTTGTTTACGGCGTCTTATGTCTAAGTCGGCAGTCGCCAGATAGCCCCTTAAATAAAAAAAAATAAAAAATTGCTTTCCTCGGTCAAAAATTTGATCACTGTGCGGTGCTCAACCTTCTCCATTGTTGAAAAATTTGTGACTGACGATCTGCGATCAGCTACTGCTTCTTAAATAGACGAGGCAGGAGCGTGTGGCTGCAGGTCCTGACTTATCATAACTTGTCCTAACACTTCCACAAACAGCCACCCCCCCTTCCTCTGTTTTGCTTTACCGATTCGCAAAACTTATTGACTGCCCCTCGTAATCATGAGTGTGTTATGGACTTTAGGTTATTAACAACATTAGAAAAATTAGACTGCTAAAGAGGTAAACTCATTAAGTGTGAAACTATAACTTCAAATTTATCAAGATAATTAATACGGTTAATCCTAAAGCAACGCAATTTAAAATCCAATCCTAGAGCCAAAATTATCTTCTGGTCTTTGGTTAAAATGGAGTCGCAAAAATTGTAAACTTCCTTATCTGGATCAATTGACATAGCTGAAGAAAAACCTAAATTTTCGAGTTTCTTAGAATGCCTAGTTTGAGTTGAGAGCCTGGTGTACTCAATAGTGAAAGAATTTAGATAGTGGTAGATGATAGATGGTGAAAGTGGGGTAGGGTTGCCCTTGTTTTAAATGAATCTGTTTTACTTTTCAAGAAATTGATTAGATGGTTATAATCTAAGCCGGATGTCAACTGTTTAAGGCGATTTTCTGTGAAGGAAATCGACTTAGAACAATTACCAATTAACTTTTTCTTAAAATTGATTTCAGGAATAAGGAGTTTCAAAGTCCAGGAGATATAGCGTTGAGAAGTTATAAGTTCTTTACGATATAGTTTGAAGCGCATAAACTTTGGGACATAACTGTAGGATTGACATATATATATATATATATATATATATATATATATATATATATATATATATATATATATATATATATATATATATATATATATATATATATATATATATATATCTTTCATGAACGCGAAAGAAATGATGAAATAAATCCAGCAAACCGCAAGAAACAGAAAAACAGGATAATATTTCTTCGGAAATAGTTATTCCCTACTTCGAAAAAATTCGAGCTGAGGTGGGATTCGAACCGTGCACACTGAGGCAGCGAGCAACCGCTTTGATCTCAATTAAACCGTCCCTTAGACCACTCAGGTTTCATGTAGTATGGAGAAATGGCCTTTCATTAAGGTCAAGGTGATGCTTTGTGGACCCGGCCTTTGTTTCAGAGTGTAGGTGATTAATTCGGGTGCTGAGGATTCGTCCCGCAGCGAAGTAGATACTAGTTTTATGGCATTTTCAGTGTGCTGAAGATTAGGTGTCGAGTCAGAGAGGCATAAGCGAGTAAATTATGGATATACTGCTTGTGTGTGTCGACGATGAATTCTTTGGCTTGACAGAATGTAGTTCCTGTTAATGCAGAGAGGGAGTCCAATTTTGTATTAGTTTTATACATTGTGTTTCTCTTGTGTTGTCTTCAATTTAATCCTGTAACCAGCAACACCGAACATGCTAGGCGTTCTATTTAAGAGAATTAGAGGGTTTGGATAAAATTAAGCGGTGGTGTAGATTCTGAAGAGATTAATGCATGATTTTGAAAGTGATATATCATTATGTTCTGTATCAGCCACCAATGGATTGTGTGATGTAGAGTGGAGATTACGAGCTTCTTGGGTGTTCTTTAAGTCGAGAATACTGATGTTATCGACATAGTGGTAGAGGAGGAAAAGGGCGAAAAAGATTGAGGATAGTATGGTTCCCTGCGGGACCCCATTTGTTGTGTTCACGATAGCTTACTTGGGCGTACACTTATTCTTGTCAGCTTGTAATGAAGTTGGTAACCTATCATTTACATTTGTACTCAAGTGTGATGTTTAGTATTTTGTTGATGAGGATTTGTCTTGGTACGGTGTTGAATGTTTGCCTTTTTTCATTTTTGTCATTGTTGTCGGCATGATTGTGTGACTTGGTTGAATCCTTCTTGTATCAACTATTAAGATGATTATGAGTAAAGTAGTTGTTGCGTGCAATTGGCACAATCCGTGTTGGGAGTTATTAAGTGAGATAGTTTCAGCTTAATATGTGTCTAGTACTCCTTATAGTTTTTTATGATTTAGTAAGGGGGTGATTAGTACGGAGATAGGCGGTGTAAGATGAGGGTTGGTGGTGAGTGCTTTATTTGGCGTGAGGATGAGTATTATGTGGGCAAATTTCCAGACATTCGGAATAGAATTATGGGGTGTAGAGTGGTCTTATATGTGTGATGTTATCCTGTCTTTTGTACTCGGTGTTTTAGATGAATATTTGATACGAAGTTAGGGCCAGACGCTGAGGAAGATCTTGTCGTACAGTGGGATACCATTTATGTAGGGAACCATGTGTGTATGTGGTAGTTTATTACGTGAATATGTAGGTAAAGGCGATAACATCTCTGGTATTTTTGGTTTGGAAGTTTAACCACTCGAATAAATGGAAAAGCGATAAAATCCTTCGGATCCCCGTTAAGCTGATTTGAAAAACTTCATAACGTTGAAAGGCGAATAGCTGCGTTTAAATCCCCATTTTCGCATATGCTTTCTTCTATTTTTTTTTGTTTTTTCAGTATTTATTATTAAAAAGGCGAAAAACCACGCAGCCATGCCCACTAGTGGTTAAGTTAAGAGAAGTGAAAATGTCTACGAAGTGAATGACAGTAATTTAGGATAGGGAGGAGCTGGCCCTTCCCTGAATCTTCCTTGTTTCCAAACGAAGGAAGTTTCCTTTATGGGAAGTGTCCTGTTGAATACTCGAATTTACCAATTATTTCAACAATTAACCAATCTTTAACATGATTCAATACCAAATGTCATCCATTTATTGATAATTGTATTCATTGCCTCCCTTCTTTTCCTTTGTTTCTCCTCCTATCCACCTGTGTACTCTCAATTTATCTAAATTAAGGTTTTTTTACTACAATCAGTAAAAAGAGGCCTCCCGGCTGATATAGTGGTGTGCGTGCTTGCCCGACAATCACTGGGTCGGCGGTTCGAATCTCCGTCCGGATTCCTTTTAAGCTGACACTATTTACTAGGGACGTTACCTGCGTGGCTGGGCAACACATGGTGGGGAGTTGGGGCTTGCCCTGGCTGACGTCCGCCTGATAAGCAGCAACACAGCAGATTGATATGAGGACTAAAACCAGCGAACTTCCTTTAAAATGTTATAAACATCCCGATTTTTATTGCCTTGATGGGTGTTTATGTTATCTTTTTTATACCTTCCCCCTTTTGGCTGGCCCCCTGAATAAAGGGTAGGTCTAAACTTTCAGACCAGACGTAATTGGTGTATGGTGGGCTTCCAATTAGCCATTTCCATCACGTTATCTTCTCCCACATGCGTTTCTAGATGATAAATTACTGTTGCCGCGAGTAATGCGCTAAGAGGTTCGACGCCCCGCAATCTGGGCTTCTCCATGAACCGCCTAAGGGTCTTTGTTTATGCTTCGGAGAGGGATGGGGGATTTCTTTGCGGTTTCTCTCGTCACATATGTTCACCTCCCTGGGGAGGTTTTCATTCCCAAGCAAACTCAGGGTTTCTCATCTATCGTCCTCATTCTGGCGCCAGTACCTAAAATTAAACTAATGTATGTTTTAATCGAACAGTAGATTATGTTTTTAAGCAATTAATGAATTAATATGTATTTCTGTATGATTTAGGCAGAAATATTTTCCTAGGTTTTCTCTAATTTTGAAATTGTTCGCAAATATCTACGTTTCAGTGTCACTGAACATTTAGTGGTCTGTATTAGCTGTAGAAAGTAGCTCTGGTTGGTGAGGTAGATAGGGTGTTGAATTTCCACGCATGGATAACGGGTTCGATTTTTGGCGAGAGCGGACACACACCCCAAAAAATAACTGGGCTTGGTGCCACTCGGAATGTGTGTATAATCATGCATACACGCAAACAGCTCTAGCCATGTACGTCACACAGCCAATTACTACACTACTATATCTTCCAATGTCCTCTCTTTGCACTTACAATATACCTTTCTTCCATCCTGAAATCTTGCGAGAGCTTTTTGGCAAGACAAAGTACCCCCGCTATGTCTGCGCCTCCTTCCCCATTATCTTGCCAACATTGTCATTCTGATCTTTATGTGAATTTCGCCCGTCCATATAGGGACGGGTGACAGATAATATACCTTCGTATTTAACGTGTTTTTTTAATCAATAATGATATTTTTGGATTGCTTCAACACTAATCAAAAAATTGGCATCACGTCATTCTAGTTTTATGTTTATTTAATAGTGCTTTGGTAATTCTTATTCAGTTGAAGCACTCCAGGTGTCAAAACAACTTAACAAACCTAATCAAAACTTAACAAAACCTAATCCAAAAACGTATAAACAGTATCCTTCGAACACACCCACACATAATTACTCCGAGTATCTAATAACCCGTGGCAACAAGGCAAACGTACCGCGTGTTAACACAACCGCCCACACTCATTATGTTTAAGTGTAAACTACCCGCGTCCAAACATGGTTATGCCCCAAAAGAGATGAATTATTGCCCGTTGGGTTGGCCAGCTACCATGATTTATTCAATACTCAGTGTCGCAATGAGCCTCTTTTATCGTTTGTAAAGATGATGTACCAGTTTGTTCATATTTGACGCCTGCCAAGTAAGGACGAAACACTAGGAAAGTCCGATTTTACAGCTATCCGAGGGATGGTCAGAGATGCATTATTTATTCTTGGAAACGGTATTTAGCCGCGTCTGACGGACCAAATAGTTTCGTCCCAAATATCTCACTGTATTTTAAAATAACACACCTTGTAAGGGAAAAATCAAAGGTTATTCATAAGAATGCCAATTATAATTGGGTAAAAATGAGGAACTAATTACCCGGAAAACTGCGAGGTCAGGGAGAGAGAATCGGTATAAGGCAGACCCTATTTATGTATGGATTGCAGGAAGAGGAACCAAACCATCAATTTAAAAGTAACTCAAATTATACGTAGATACCTTATTCGCGGTTGCCATAGCAATGGTAAGTACATTTAATCTACTTAGGGAACGCCTCAGGATCGTTTATCATCCATACGAAAAGCAGTGACTGTTACAATCACTTGTCCAGTGAAGATGATAAACGTCCTCACACATGCGAGAAACAATTTGAGCTGCTTGCCATTGTTATGACAAACGCTATACCACGGTGTCGTACTTTACACCCTAAGTAATAAACCTTCTAACTGGTTGGAAAGAAGCTAGCAAATTTATACAATGGAATTGAATGTCCTTATTTTTTCTTCGATATTGTACCCACATATTTATCTTGCAAACTATCAACAGACAACCTGTCAAACTCCAATGCTTCCCCAGCTCTTATTGTCATAGAGGGTGCCAATAAAGCACAGTGACACTTCTTCGTTGCAAATTTGCGGTACTTTTAAACTTTAGCGTAAAAAAACATCTTAAAAATGTTCTGCTCCTAAGTTCTTCTGCATTTTCCCGTCTCCCTAATATCCTGATGTCGGTAAAGATTACAGGGCGCTTTACGTTCCAGTTCTGTCCATTTTGTCACAAGGACCTGGTAGTTATTTGTGCTGCCCGGGTGACTGAGTGAGCGTACTCAATCTCTGGTACTAATACGTGGAATGAAATGCCAGTCGCTTATTAAAACCCATCAAAACCCATTTTTCTCCCTTCGTCGCTGGACGCACTTCGCGAGAACCCCTGACTCTGATGAATGTCATATTAATGCATTATTATTATTATTATCGTTATACCCCATCTCTTTTTCTACTCTTTAATTTCATCGTTGCCCATTTTCCACTGTCTGCATGTATCTTATATGATGATTCTAAGTTTTCCTTTCTAAAATAAATATACCAGTAGGAAAGAGGTACTTTCTTCGTTACTTTCATTACTTTTTTTCGCAGGTGAAGGAAATCAAGCGCTGCAGGAATTCCTCATGTCCCGCAATCCACGACAGCAGCATTCAGCCACTCTCGAGTCCTACCTTATAAAGCCAATTCAGAGGATACTCAAATATCCACTTCTCCTTCAGCAGCTGAAGGCTCTCACTGAGCCGGACTCAGATGAGCATCGGCATCTGCTCGGTGAGTTCGAGTCTTTGGTATTAAATACCTGCAATGAATTATTTGTAAAGTTCGGTGAGTGTGAGTCCTTGTATTAAATACCTGCATTGAAGTAGTTGTAAAGCTCGGTGAGTTTGAGTCTTTGGTATTAAATACATGCAATGAAGTATTTTTAAAGCTCGGTTAGTTTGAGTCTTTGGTATTAAATACCTGTAATGAAGTATTTGTAAAGTTCGGTGAGTGTGAGTCCTTGTATTAAATACCTGCATTGAAGTAGTTGTAAAGCTCGGTGATTTTTAGTCTTTGGTATTAAATACATGCAATGAAGTATTTGTAAAGCTCGGTTAGTTTGAGTCTTTGGTATTAAATACCTGTAATGAAGTATTTGTAAAGTTCGGTGAGTTTGAGTCTTTGGTATTAAATACCTGCATTGAAGTAGCTGTAAAGCTCGGTGAATTTGAGTCTTAGGTATTAAATACCTGCAATGAAGTATTTATCATTCTCTTATAAACTATTATTGAAAAATTTCCCAAACAAAATTGCCCAAGTAGTCAAGCAAAACTTATTTCACCAAACTAAATTTTAGCCTCACATTTTAGAAAATCCTTTTGAAAATAATTGTAATTAGACGTTATCTATGTATGGAAGTATGGATTTTCCTTTTAAATAAAGTAGAAGGGAAACTGTTTAACCAGCGAAGATACTTTCCCTCAATAGATATGGAATTAAAAACATAAATGGATAAGTGGATAAAGAAAAAAAAACAGGCGAGGTCAAAAGGGCTATGAATGCAACACTGCAATATGAAACTTTGTCAACAGTGGGAAATATTTTTATGGAAATTAATAGATTAATGCATCTATTATCCAAGAATCAGATTTATACATTTTGAACACTCCTATTTCATACGACCTTTTAAAGCAGCAAACCTCCGTTTCTTATCAATTTATCAGCATTCCAACCTCCTACTCCGATAACATATCTTTACGATGCGTCTATATCCCAGAATCTTTCTTCAAATATCATGATTCCCTTTTTCATTCCTGTAAGATTCGAAAAATAATCTCCCCCATCTTCAAAACACATGATGTATACTTTTAAACTCACGTACATAGGATGATTTCAACGTTATATTTCATTTCCACCCATAATTCCGCGGTTAATTTCTCTTCGACAATGCGATAAACGAGAACAGCTGAATTTGAGCATATTCATCTACACTCCCGAGCAAAATAAGAGAACGATCTTTCTTTGTTAAAGTTATTTAAACAATATGATAAGTAGGTAAATAAAATGTCCATGGTACATGAAGGAATGTATTTAGTATATTTTATGAAGATTTCATATGAAACAATCGTATATTCAAGAAAATATACTAAATAAACTAACAAATCAAAATATTAAAATGTGCAAAATAGGAGAACGATCATTAGCAGAATTGCATAGCGAGCAAATACAGTAGAAACAAAGCAAGATTTAACAACGATGAAACTTAAAACACTTAATATGAGGTGTTTAAGCCGTTGTTTTCCATGGTACATGAAGGAATTTATTTAATATATTATATGAAGATTTCATATGAGACAATCGTATATTCAAGAAATTATACTAAAAGTAACAAAATAAAATCTTCAAAAATATATTAAATGCTTGCCTTTATGTGGCATGGAAATTTTACTTACCTAATCATATTTTTGAAAATATTTTAATAAAGGAAAATCGTTCTCTTATTTTGCTCGGAAGTGTGAATTCGTACCTTTATAAATATTCCCCTAAAATTAGAAATACAGAAAAGTTGCAATTCAAGAAAACATTTCTAACTGGTTGAACAGTTTGTTTATAATATTTTTGTTAGTTATGCTTTCTTGGTAGAGTAAATTGTTAGATAGTGGCATCAAAGAGTCGAGAGTGGAATATTATTCACTCCACCCCCTGCAATTTATTATTGTTTAGTTCTGTGGTAAAAGTAGCACATTTTGTTCTTAGCCACCTAACCCCTACGGTCGATAAATTCATTAAGGCTTGATATCAGTCAATTCACTTGGTTGCTTTTATCGTTTCTTCGTTCCTTGAAGCAATGTAGTGTTTGATGACTGTTAAAGTGGATCTCAGTTTGAGAGTAAAAATAAAATTGACAGTTTAAATTCTAGTAATTATTGACGTAATAGCTAATCTACTATGGGGTCTTCTAATGTCTGCATTGTACCTGAACAAAGCGATCATGCTCGTATTTTTTATTATCTTTTATCCCCTTTTTGAACTTGTCTTAGAGGCATAATAGGCCTTCGAACCTAGTATATAAACTTTAATAGAGGTTTTATCTCCCTCCTAAATATTTGATTTTTTTTCATCATTACTAACATTCTAATATGTTTTTACCTGATTTTTCTCAACAATTTCTTTCCTTCTAGAGACGGCCAGGCCTGAATTATTATACTTTTCTTGTAACTAATTAAAAATACATGATTATTATTTATTTCGAAACTAATTACCACTCTTCGAACTTAAGTCATTCCTGAAATATCATTTTCAGAGGCCCTCAAAGTAATGGAAAAAGTCGCTGAACACATCAATGAAATGCAAAGAATCCATGAAGAATATGGTGCTATTTTTGACCACCTCTTTAGGCAACATCAGAAGTCTTGCAAACAGGTATGTTGTTCATTTGTTGGCTTATGTTTAACATCTATTTTAGAACCACTAATTGTTCAAACTTTAAAAAGAATAATTTATACCATATTAGCTTTAAACCATATTACAGAAAAGGCAGTCCCTCCTTATTCAGCTACCGTACCCCAATGATGAATAGGCCTATTAGCAATTTCCCCAAGTTCGTCTTCCTTCCGAAGTAATTCTTAGCCTACCTTTAGCTGTACAGCGTGGATGCCCTATTTGACTCTTTAAAATCGGTCCCATGAGTCATAAGTATAGACAGAAACGCTTCAAAATAGATTCTAAAATCAAGGACAGTGTGAAATATTGCGTACCTTGTAGAGAAGCTGACCAAAACCATGAAACTAAGGAATTCGACTAATCACGAGAAAATAAAATGCGAATCCAAGTCCTTTTGCTTTTCCTTAGGGAAGTCGATGTAAATAAAAGGCAAATTTCTTTCTCTATCCTGTTCGCAATTTAGGTGGCACTATGTTACCTAACACCACGCTAAGGTGTTATCAAATGGTTACGTGAGAACAAACTATCGAATCGATTCTCTCTTAACACCTTTTTCTCTAATCAAAATCCTTCTGGCTGGGAATGCTATGGTTAATATTTGACCCAAGTTAAGAAAAAACCCGAAAAATTCATTTTCAAAATCCATCCACAACAAGAAGGGTAAATACAAGGTTTCTGTTGTAAATTGCAGGAATTAAGGATTATGAAGTTCTTTTCGCCGATTCTGCCGGAAATGGTCTTTATTTTCACTCCCTCCGATAATATTGAAAGAAATTTCGCTGGTCTTTTTTATGACGTATTTCCCATTCAGGCGATGAATTTGCTCCCGGAGATAAAGTGAAATGAATCACTCGCTATCTGGAATCTGGAGATATTTTGGAGTCTTTTTGAGATAAGACCAATCGGGGTACAAATCGCATTAGATGAGATGGGAGATAAGAGGGAGGAAAAAAATGGAAGAACGTATTGTTCCTTACAAGAAAACATGAAATACGGACCCTCAAATCTGTTTGGCGTCTTTCGGGACCCCGAAATGAAGGTTGAAGAACTCTTGAGACCATCTTTGTTGTCCTGTCCACACCCGCAGTGGACATTGCTGGGACACGAAATGAGGCCACATTTCAGAAACTTATGTTCCTCTGTTAGCTACTCAAGCTTGGTACCTTGATCGTGTCACTACCCTAACGTTACCACTTTCTATGCAAACCTCTACGTTTGTTCAAACGGAAATGTTGGGTTAGTTTTGGTTTATTTTGAAAATACAACTCCCCTCCCCGCCCTTTAGCATACCATAAATAGCAAGGACGGGCTTCCTTTTGTCGCACGGCGACGTTTTTTTTTTTTTTAATTTTAGGAGCCTATCTGGCGACTACCCACTTGGGCATAAGTCGCCAGAATCATGAAAACCTAGCACTAGGCTACTTTAAAATAAGAATATGAAAATAGGATGGCAACAATTAGGAAGCGAGCTCCGGCGTCGGAGGAGATCTCCCATCCCCCAGCGCAGGAGTGGAGGACCTACAAAGAAAACAACAATAACAAAACAAAACAAAACCTAGTTAAATAAAGGGGAGAAGGCCAGCCTCCCCCCAAAGTATAAGTCCACCAGTCAATGTGCACGAACTCGTCCTGGGTACAAGGGACAGGCGGTAGCGACCCCACCCACCCAGGTACCGGGACAGGTAACGTGCGCGAAGATCGCCCAGACTGGGACATTCAACAAGAATGTGCCGAACAGTCTGGGGAACAACGCACTCTTCACACTAGGGCGCAGGCGAGCGCTCCATCAAATGGCGGTGCGTCGACAACAAGACCTTTACTATAGCACTGCCTCCAACTACCAAGTGGAACAGGCTACACAGGCTATCTCCCTTGCATGGGAAGTGAGAAAGTAAAGGTGCGCGTGGAGATGATTTAAGAGGAGGGTGGGGGTGAGAACTTTTTCCCCCAACTGAAGAACTTTACTGGATATGGTTCAACTCAGAGCCCCTCCGGAATGAAGTGGGTAGCTTTTTAGTAGCATTGATGTGCTGACCCACCACAAAAAAACTTCCCCCACACAATGAAGTCAGAGGGCATCAACGCTCAAACAACCACCCCAACCCTTATCTTTATGCCCCATCAAGGAAAAAGCTACCCACCAATTTATGCACAGGGATGCAATGTGATGTAGTATCTCAACCCGTTATGAATCAATCCCAGGCAGAAATTACCCTCTTCCCCTGCACACCCACCACAATATCCTCCACTCATTCCCACCTGCCTCTTTCTATCTCAAACACTTGCATAATCAGCACATCTTTTACTGGGCCTTCAATGCCTTCCACTTCCCCTGGTACAAACACTATTTCCATAAAAAAATTACATGAGAATACTACACTATATCAATTGCCTAGATTGACGAGGGACAAAATAAATATGGCCGTAGGCCTACGGTTAACCATACCCTGTATTTTAAAAGGCTTTTCACCGAAATGAAACTAAATTTATTATGCAAAAAAACAAGCTATTATTTTTCGACATATCCTCCCTCTCAGTCATTTTTTAGGGGAATTTCTATTTTTCTAACCCTTTGCAAAAGGGTTAGAATCCTATCACATTGAAACTGCTAATTTTACATGAGAGAAGCAAGATAAATCGGGGGTCCTTTGACGTTTTCTTTCGGGCAATAAAAATCTATCAAAAGAGCAAGGTAAGTGCTTTAAAGTGGAAGGGGGCCACATTTTCCTCCGAAACTTATACAAAGTAGCCCTAAAACCTTCGAGTGCCGGTCTATTTCCCACTAACGTTGCCGTCAATTTAAAAATGCGGTCATAATAAACAGCTGTTAATGGTCGTTAGTCTATTAAAATGATATATTAGAAATCTCCCCAAATAGTCGACCTAAATTTCTGTGGCACCTCTCGGTTTTAAGTTTGTCGGGGCCAGTTAATCAACTTGGTAATCACTATTTGGTTTAAATATTGCTATCTGGGCCGTGCTGGTCAATTTAATCATCCCTGGTTACGACGATTCACTTCAACAAATTTATTCAAACCCATCAATCTTACTTTAATTAATCAGCGATGCGTCGAATCCTTGAACAAGCTCTTCTGTGCGTCAACGCTTTTGGCACCTATTGAACAGGAAACTCGATTAAAATAATCGACTATGTGTCGACTCTTTGAACAAGCTGTTCTGGGCATCAAAGCTCTTGGCGCCATTCAAGCAGGGAACTTGCTTTAAGCAATCAACATTGGGGCGATGGCTTGAACAAGCTGTTCTGGGCGTAATGCTCTTGGCGCCATTCAAGCAGGGAAATTGCTTGAAACAATCAACGATGGATCGAATCCTAAACAGGTTGTTTTGGGCATCAAGCACTTGGCGCCTATCGAAGAGATAACTTGTTTTAAACAGCCAACGATGGATTGACTCCTTGAACAAGCTGTTCTAGGTCTCAAGGCTCATAGCCTTATCAAGCAGGGAGCTTGCTTTAAACAATCAGCATTGGGTCGACTGCTTGAACAAGTTGTTCTGGACGTAATGTTCTTTGAGCCTATCGAGCAGGGACCTTGCTTTAAACAATCAACGATGGGTCGAATCCTAAACAAGCTGTTCTGGGCGTGAAGCACCTGGCACATATCGAACAGATAACTTGTTTTAAACAACCAACGATGGATCGACCTCATGAACAAGTTGTTCTGGGCCTCAAGGTTTTTTTTCCTTATTGAAAAGGGAACTCGCTGAGGTTAAAAGGCTTGTACAAAATCGAAGAAATTGAACTTATCGGAATCTCAGCTTCATAAGGCATCGACTGAATGTTATTTCTTCGCTCTCTTTTCCACTATTTTCCTCAATCAAACCACATTTTCTTCATTAATCGAGGTTGATGGTCTTCCTTACCATGTCTTCTTCCAAATCTTCTCTTTTCTTCCTAAAACGCCAGAGGAATCACCGTATCGTATTGCCAAGCTACCCGGAATTGAACGCCCCTATGGATTGTTACACCCTTTAGCTGGAGGAGCCGCACGCCCTCCCGACTCGTGCCGCAGCGGTCTCGAACCATATTGAGACTACCTGGATTTTATTATTTTAAATATTTCCATTTTTGCTCTTTTTCGCCATTTTCTTTATAAGCTTTTCACATTTTCTTGGCCTACACATGTAAACGCAGGCTAGTCGTCAACCCCCTTTCGTCCTTTTCTGCCCAGTCGGGGCCTGGAGAAGGGTGGGTGGGTTCACCCCCCACCTCTTCGCCCACGTTGGCGGGGTTGACATATTTTCCTTCTTCTCACTCTTTTCTTTTACTTCTCCCCCCCCCCCTCCCATCTTTACCTTATCTCTCCTTTTACAGACCCACAAGGGAATGTCGGGTGACATCTAGAGGCTTGTGCCCTCCCGGCCCCGATGCCTCGTTAAAGATCTGAGGCTATATATCAGCCACACATTTTCAATTTCATTATCTTCACTCCTTTTTTACAGTACTGTTCTTCCAAGCTTTCTGCTCGAGTCGGCCTCGTTGCTATTGCGCTTTATTTAATACCGCTTCGACGACACAACTTAAGCGTAGGTTACTGAACGCGTGGTTCTTTCATCCTTCTTTCATTCTCTTCTTTATCTTATATTTTTTTCGTATATTTCTTTCATCTATCTTTCATTTTTCTTTATATTAGGTTTCTTTCATCCCCTTTCTTTTCTTTATCGTAGATTTCTTTTATCCCTTTTTTCATTTGCTTTCATTCTCTTCTTTATCTTATATTTCTTTCGTATATTTCTTTCATCTATCTTTCATTTTTCTTTATATTAGATTTCTTTCATCCCCTTTCTTTATCGTAGATTTCTTTTATCCCCTTTTCATTCACTTTCATTCACTTCTTCATCTTATATTTCTATCATATCTTCTCTTCTTTATCGTAGAATTATTTCCTCTCTATCATTCTCTTTATATTAGATTGCTTTCATCTTCTTTCTCCTCTTTATCGTGGATTTCTTTCATCCCTCTATCATTCTCTGTATATTAGATTTCTTTTATCTCTTTTTTCTTTTTGATCTTAGATTGATTTCATATTTATTCGCTTGTTTCTTGTTGATTTCTTTTAACCCTCTTTCATTCTCTTCTTTATATTAGATTTTCTTTCATCTCTATTCTCTTCTTCATCGTAGATTTCTTTGCCATCTTTCATTCTTTCCTTTATATTAAATTTCTTTTATCTCTGATCCACTTCTTTTTCTTAGATTTAATTTCATATTCATTCTCTTCTTTATCGTTGGTTTCTTTTAGCTCTCTTTCATTCTCTGCTTTATCCTAGAGTCCTTCGCTCCTCCCTCCGCTTCATTTTCTACCCGAGTCGTTTTGAGATTATGAATAAGTCAACCATCGAGCGACCGAGAGATTTTCCCACTCAGCTCAACTTACCACCAGCTCAGAAGAGGAGTGGGTATTCAGGCGTGAAAGTAACTTTGGTGTTAATTTTTAACATGGCAAAATAAGAAAAGGCAACAGTTAAAGAAAGAAGAGGGTAATTCACAAAATGAATGAACAAAATAAATGCTGTAAAGATGTGAACGAAAAAAAGTCATGATCAAACCTCTTTAAATTTTGACCAAAATTCTCAGCCAAACAAATGGACGAACTTATCACTCTCCCTTTTTAACTCGCAAGGGGGTGAGTGGTATACTGCTACTACTGAAACCTGGAGGAGCTGCGCGCCCTCCCGACCACAATAACCCAGGAGCAACTGGTATTCGTCCTTGGGTCATCTATTTAACCTCTTTTACATCTTCCACAATCTTTTTCACTCCCGTATAAACCATCAAATGGTGAAAGATGTCAGAAGACGTTCAAAAATGAACTCCCCCATCTTGATTAAAAGTACCTTTCTAACTTTTGTCTCAACCACCAAAGGCAGGTTTAACCGATTGCTGTGTTATAGTTCATAGTACTTAACACTATAATATCTGGTTAGTTGTTTTTAATTCTAAATTATATTAAAAAGACTTTTTCTAATTAATGTAATATGATATAACAATCATTCCTTAATGCGTAAACCAGTTGGATAAAAAGTACTAATTATAGCTGTAGTGGTGTGATAACTTTTTCACTAACTTGGATGACTTGTTAGAAATTCATTAGTCGTGGCGCAAAAAGTCCATAAATTGTGGTGGCGCAAAAAGTCCATAAATTGTGGTGGCGCAAAAAGTCCATAAGTAGTGGTGGCGCAAAAAGTTCATAAAGTGTGGTGGCGCAAAAAGTCCATAAGTAGTGGTGGCACAAAAGTCCATAAATTGTGGTGGCGCAAAAAGTCCATAAGTAGCGGTGGCGCAAAAAGTCCCTAAATTGTGGTGGCGCAAAAATTCTCTAAATTGTGGTGGTGGCGCAAAAAGTCCATAAATTGTGGTGGTGGCGCAAAAAGTCCATAAGTAGTGGTGGCACAAACGACCTAATCTCTGAATTCTAAATTTTGGTAGGTTTGTACATGTTCACACATAGACTTATTCGACGCGAAATTAATTAATCGTATATATTAAAATACAATGAAATATAAATGTATAATAATGATTTAGGACTAAATACGAAAGTGTAATAAGTAGATGCGTCAGATAAGTTTTTGATGCTTTCCAGACGTTTATATTCCGAGTTGTTTAATAAAGCCATTTAAAATTCAACCATTTGTTGTAAACTTTTCATTTGTGTCAAAAAAGTTTAGGAAACAGAGTTAAAGACATTTTAGAAACTAATAAACACAACATCACTTGAATAGGGCTTTAAATGTATTGTTTCCTTTTTCTATTTGTTTGCTAAACGTGTTTAAAACAGCAGCAAAAAGAAAGTGACATTAATTTAGCCCAAGATTAATAATTATTGCATTCTTGACACGCTGCTGAAGACACTATTTTCTCCTCTCTCTCTCCTCTATAATAATCTCCAAAATCGAAATCTATACAAAGGAGTCCTCGCACTCCCAACGCCCATACGAGTACTAATTATAGCTGTAGTGCAGTGGTGAGAACTGTTAAAAATGTCCAGATTCGAGAGAGTTGCACGCCATCTCCGTCCCGATCGCCCCAAGTAGTCTCTTCTAAAGAGTAGTCGGGATATATACCTTCTACACATAGTTACTTATCCCAACTTCACCACTTTCTGTTAAACCCCCTCCTCATTATCTGGGGTGGTGGTCCTCTGGTGGGTTTTCGTATCTTAGCTGGAAATAATAATGACAACAAAAATATAATTAAAAATAATAACAAAAATGTCCTCCACTGTAAAACAAGTTAACTCGAAAAAGAGCGACAGATCCTTGTGGCACTTCCTCTCTTTCCCTGTATGGCAGTGAGCCAAAACCCAATCGATTAGATTTGGAAGACGATAACCCCCCCCCCCCCCTCCTCCTCTTGCTTTCATGGATAGAGGAAAGGCGCTTTATCGCCCCTTCTTTGTTGAGTGACGCAAAAATTTGGCAAACCTGAAGATCGGCGGCGCGCCCGAAAAAGTGTATTTTTTTTCAGCCGAAACGACACTAAGTTGCGTTTATGTTTCGTTCACCCGCGCAGGAATAGTCATGCGCGTTTGGTTAAATAAAAACGTTAAAAATAAGTTAGAACATTATTCTATAAACAGTTATGATTATATACTGGAGGGCTATGCCCCCCAGACACCCCCAATTGATTGAAATTCAGGATCATCGTAGGGGGTTTCCCCCGCAGTGATATCTCCCTCCACGAGCAGTCCCCTTGAATTTTCTCAAAAAAGGTGAAACATATTGGAACAGGGACGAAATATTTTGCGTCACATCGGTCGCGCCGCCGATCTTCAGGTTTACCAAAAAGTTTACTTTTGTGTGCAAGTTTACAAAAGTTGTTAACCATCATTCTGAAAATGGCTAAAGTTTTATAGCTAAGGCTAACTTTGTTTATCTAAATACCACTTAATTTAAAAGAAACGTAACTAATTTAAGCCAATTTTTCCTCGTAAATTTATACCTTATTTGCCTTACTTTTAATACTTAAATCTAATAGTACATTTTAGCTATCTATAATAGAGCTTTTGCTAGCCGAGTGGATACAGCCTTGGTCCGCTAACGTCTTGGTACCGGGTTCGATCCCGGCACGAGCGAACACAAACGTCAGCGCACGTAGAGATCTGGCTACCAATTAGTGGACGCGCTGGGCTCGCTATGTATTCGGGTGGGTAGATCTTACACTTCTTATCACACATATAGCCAATTACAACACTGCTTTCTTTCCTCTCCCATCTTCTCAGCACAACACACCCACACTCTCTGTTTCAAAGAATCCTGCCGATGGGTATATCCACATACCTCTGACGCGGAAAATGTCCCTCTGCCCCGGGCCGATGAAGGTTCTACCTGAACGCTATTTGGTGTCAAAATATATAGTTCCTGGTACTATACTTCCTCGCACCTCTCTCCAAAGAGAACCGGCCCCTGGTACCCTCGGTCTCACTAGCGATTGTCATACTGACCTTTATATATATTTCATTATTCGGTATCCGCTTAGATAGAGGCAGGTTGGCGAACAAACCCTACTACTACATATGTAGCAGGTGAAAAGGAAGGTAAAATAGAGAGAGTAATCAAAATAGTAAACTATTTGAGACGCTACAAAGATTAAGCGAGTTCAGGACTTCAATTTAACCATTAGCAATTCCTTTTAGTGTAATACAGCTGTTAATTTATGTGTAATGTGTAGTACATTAAATATATCCCATCTATTTACATTAATGCACACGAATGGTTAGAAATACACGACTAAGCACTTTCTCTCTTCATTCCAGGCTATCGACCTCTCTCCAGGGGATCTATTGTATTACGGCGGAGTGGAATGGCTCAATATTTCCGACTTCTTAGGAAAGATAAAGAAAGGATTAGAATTACACGCGATGTGCTTCGTCTTCAAAACAGCGGTGGTATTCCTATGCAAAGAGAGGTTGCGACAGAAGAAGAAGCTAATGGTAAGTCGCTGACCGTCGCATTCGTTCTATAAACCAGGAAATTAATTTGGAACTGTGGCTCGAAGGTGTTGACAGAGTATGCAGAAAAAAGTACGGTAATGGTTTCGAGGGTGATATCTGATTCAGGGGTTCATCCTTGAGAGGGTGTATATTTTTAAGTATCTATAATTTATCATGAATGAGAGTATTAGAGTTCAATAAGATTGCGACTACAAGGTTTTAAATGGTAGGTAAGTCTCTGGCGCGATGAAAGTACTAGTGAGTGCGTATAGATTGAGTGTGGAATGTGCTAGGAAGCTGTTGGCGATGCCTTACCTGCACTACTTTCTTCTTCAATGGAGGTCGTTTCGCCAGCCCCAATGACGACTAGAGGCTATATCCCTAGTAAGTAGTAAGCCCACTCTCATGATCCCCGAAACTTTTGGGAGATATCCCCTTAGAGGCTCCCCCTGCAGTGGAAATTGTCCCATAGGTAACTCCTCCCAAATGGCAGTCTTTCGAACGGTTAGACAAAGACTTAATAGGAAAGGAAACTCGGTGCCGGTTTGTGCCCCCTTGTCAACCATTCAGTTCTCTATCTTGAAGGAGCAGATGGTTGAGGCTAGTCTCTTCGCCTTTCATCTTCTCCTAAAATAAGAAAAAGAACAAAAATTAAAATAGGAATAGGGGTTCATCCCCTTCTGAAGTGGTTGTGAGATCGGACGTCTTCCTTTGCTGTTTCGCTAGGTGACCAGGCTAAGACTGGCACGTCTAGTCCAAGGTTCCCTCGGGTGGGGATACCTAGACCAAGACCAGGACGAAGGTTGTAAACAGGGTGAATGGAGCCTCGATGACATCGGCAAAACTTATCGAGAGGCTCCCTGACTTCTTTAAGCCCACCGGCTTCAATCTTTTCGTCAAAGCTCGCTCTACTGATAGGAACATGTTGCCAAAAGGACACATGCTCCATCATCATCAGGAATTGGTTAGGGTTCTAGGGAGAGAACCAAAGGTCTATTATTTATCGGACAGGACCCTTCTGGTGAATCCGGTGGAACTTACTCTGGCGGACATCGTGAATGCTCTTCAGACACTAGATGCTTCGCCGGAGCAGGTGACACCCCACTTTACCATGAATTAGTCGAAATGGCTGTTTTAAGCAACGGAGCTCGTGCACTACTCCTTAGAAGATATCACCAAAGAACTGGCCCACCAAGAAGCGTGTGATGAGAAAACAGCAGGTATACTCTTCGTCACTTTCGATCGTTACAGGCCACCTGAGTCGGTTCGTGCCGGTTCGTATCGCTACCGGATCAAAACATTCGTGCCACTACCTGGGTGTGCTCATTCCCAAATCTTAGGCATAAAAATACAGCCAGGAGTCCAAAGTCGATTCTACATGAACTATACGCAAACTGCTCAAATGCATTGCAAGGATAAATATGTATTGTGCATTGCCAAGTCTTTGAATTGTGGCGAGCTTCACCTTGCTTCCTCGAAACAATGTAGCTCGTCTCTTTTCGGTAAAATAGTCTTCGCTGTTAATTACTTTATTGCGCAAACCTAAGCACTTGGTTCTTTTGCCTCTAGCGCTATCTGGGAGGTCTTATGCCAAGTGTAGGCCATGAATGGTCTTTTGCAGTCTCCTTCTTTTCTTATGTTCTTATGTTCTTATTTCTCAAAAAGACATCGTCTGCTACTGTCCCCTCTAGGACTACGAACACTGTCGCTCTTCCTGGCGGCCATTTGTATCTTGACAACGGGAAAGATCACCTTTTGCAGAGTTGTGGAAGCGAGTTAAAGGGATTCGAGGCACGTTCTCTCAGGAGCTTCCTTCCGTTCTCCAGGGGAGAGAAGGAACATTTTTGCGCGTCTGTGGCAGAATCTTGCACGACAGCTTTAGCTACATTTTCAGGGAGACCAGATTTTTAGTTCGCTCTTCCTCACACCGACTACATGGCAGGATTCAGATCAGCCCTCATGGCTGCCTGGCAAAGAAGATGGGAGAGGGCTGAGGTGATTTTAGAGTTGAGTGCCTTAGCGCCCCAGCTGTTCCCGTGGACCTATTCCCAATACTTAGGCGTCTTCGGGTCCGTTTCTGTCGTCTTCAAATTGGGCACACTCGCGGAACGCACCACCAATGGATGGAGCATGCCCCTGCGATGACTGCGTTGTCCCCCTGACTGTTCGGCACACTTTTTTCAATGTCTCAGTCTTAGGGATCTTTGCGCATGCTACCTGTCCCTATACCTGAACGATCAGGAACGCTACCGCTTGTCCCTTGTACTCGGGACAGGTTCGCTCGCACAGACTTGTGCACTCTTTGACTTCTTGGAGGAGGCTGGCGTCCTTCATTATATTTTACCCCCTTTGGTGATGATCACCAAAGTACGCTCAATCGTACTTCCTTCTTATTTTTCTCTTCCTTTTTTGGTTTGGTTTTGTATTTTGTTTTTTCTGTTTTTTTTTAATATAGCATAGTAATAAAATAAATGTTTATTACGACGACTTGTACCATTGATGTAAGGCGCCAGATGGACCCCTTTAAAAAATCTATCAACTAAAAATTTTTCGGCGCTTTTGGGGTAAACACTTTTTAATTCGCAGTGCGATTTTATCGAGTCACGCAAATGAATCTGCGTTCATTTCGAGGCAAAGCGAACGATCCCAGGTTCCTAACGTCTTGGTTGTCAGAGTTCTGAGATTCTATGTACTTTCTACGCCTTTTCACTTCCCTTAAATATATTTTTTAACTTTTTTTTTAAGAAAATAACATTAATACCAGCTTCCTTCGTAAAACCGCTGCATTCAGCTTTAGTGATGTTAATTCACATTAAGCATCATTAATCGCCAGATGAAGTTCCAATTCCGGTTGTTTTCGGCTTATTGGTATTCGCTCAGTGGCTCGGATCGCATGCAGGTCCTGACGCGAGATATGCCATAAAATACACATGCAATTTATACCCTTTTTTCTACAATTGTAAGTTCATTTTACAATAAATCGTTCCAGTAATGCCAGTGTTGGTATCCGCCAGGGCGATAAATGCAAATTAAAAAACATACCAACTCGACTTATTCCTCTGAGGCTCCACAGAAGGCTCCTTCTTGCGTCATTAATATAAAAACCAATTCCAATATTCTTCGTTTGAGATATTTGCAGCTCGATTGGACTTCAATTATAAATTAGCGTCTTGATCAATACAAACCGTTGACATTTCGTGACGTGGTGCTATAAATAAACGACATTTAAGGCAAATCTATGTCAATCTCGAAATGAAATATCTATCTTGGGTAGCGCAGATGTCTTGGCAAAATCAATTCCGAAACGAAATCTTTCACAACTGTCTTCATTTAAATTAATTCTTTTGTTCAGATTTTCTAGTAAAATGTAATTTGTTAATGCTTGTGGAACCCAAAAGAAGACATTCCTTTGTTACAAAAAGGTTTCGATTCAAAAGAATTACTCCCCTGCACTCACTTCCGTCCCCAGTGATCTGGGTATTCTCAAACTAGATTAAAGTTACCTGGACTTTATTTCGTCTAGAGATCATTTCACCCTTCCTTCGTCACTTTTAATATCTTCCATGGCAGGCGACTAATTCCTTAGGCTATTTGCCGACCAGCCTTCGTCAATTCATCTAAGGTCTGAGCAGGAAAGGCGTTATCCCCTGCGTCATGGCGCCAGTTATGGATGTTTTTTTAACACGTCTACATTATTTCCACCATTTTTCCTTTTCTATTGCTGTATTTTGACTTTCCTTCTCTTATTTTACTCCTGCTGAATCCCGACTATACACCAGGCAGTGGAACATTTACCCATCGGGAAAGAGTGGAGTTCATAAGGGTGCCAAACCGGTCTAACTGGCATCCTATGTTTAAGAATAGGGTCAGGTGGGCACGGATCGTACTGCTAGTGTTTTTTTGGTCATCAAAACTAAAGTGTTAAAGGTACCAGAAATCCAGAATGCCAACCAGGTAGCTCATATAAATACCTTTATTTCCCACATACAGAACTTTGAAATATGTTTACCAGGTTCAGATTTATGGTGTCATTTTTCAAAAAAGTGTTTTTGTACGGATCGTGGCCATGTAGGACACGTTCCGTACGCTCTTGGTACCATTTTTTTGTATATTTTTTATATGCCACAACTAAAATTAAAGGATCTACTACCATTAATGATATACAAATGTTATGAAAAGACAATATATAAAAAATGGTTAGAAATGTTATTTTACAACATTTTTACATAGGTATCAAGAATAATATAAAAAAAATAATAATTTTCTTAATTTTTTAGCAAGTTCTCATTGTTTATTATTGCATAAATATATTAATAACCTCATTAGGCAATGCAAAATCCCCATCCGTACTGCAATAATGCAACTGGAAGATTCAAAATTAAAATTAATATAAACACTTAAAATATAAACACGTATCCTATTACTTAATACACTTAGAACAGTACAGTATATATTCTTGCATCTAACTTAAAATAATGTTAGATAATAAAACCACATCATTTAACCCTGATAATAAATGGTCAACTTTGCACTTTGATATATTGTATTTTTATTCATTTTTCACATATAAAACACCAAACAATGTTACGTGATCAATATACACGAATTTCCAAATGTTGTACAGACCGTGTACTACACGCCATTTTATGTAAACTGTAAACACAGAAATCCCAACCTGGTCACCGTTATGAAATCACGCTGATTTTTCTTCACAATGATCATATTCACCATGGAAACCATAAAAAACGGAATTACGTATTATTCACAAACACTGTGGACTATAATGTAACTCGTAAAAATTACACCAGACACGTAAAATATAAAAAAGAAACTTACCTAACAAGCAAAAATGGCGTTGGAGCTCAGCGGGAAGAAAAGAAAGGTGTCGTCACACAGACCCGTTTTCTATGCCAAAGATAAACTAAATCAAACCCATAATTTGGCAAGAAGGCCTTTTGTACGATCCGTGTCCACTTCACCCGAGAATTAATAAATAGTACTTTAAAATATAACGTATAGAAGCAAGAGTAATTAAATTAATTCCTTTCGACATATCCTCTATCCATTTTAACTTTTCATCCCCTTTGACTTCCATCATTTTCTCTTCTTCTTCACCACGCTTCGAGTGGACTTTAGGGTTTAACGTAGTACTACCATAAGCTTCGAAATACTTAGAAAAAAGCGTTTATTTTTAGGATAGTTTTATATTTCAACGAGTGAATAGTTTTGGAGGTATCCGGCTTCCATTACCGAAACTGAATACTACTTAAATTAGTTTCGTGGTTTTAATAGCAAACTATCCTTAAAAAAAAGCGAGCTTTTCTTGGGATTAGTAGTGGCTTTGATGGTTCGTATTATTATAAATGCTGTAATTAGGGAATTTGTTACCACGGGGTAGTGTATCCCACGAAGTATTGTACAGCACATAGTGTATACCACTGAGTAGTGTATATCACGGAGTAGTGTATACCAGGGAATAGTGTATATCGAAGTTGCTCTCTCTCTCTCTATATGACATTTATGGGCTATGAAAAATCATTGAATTCAATCAAAACCGATACATTATCAAGAGCACTGAAGTGGTTCGTAATACGTAGTGATTTACTGTACTCTTCTACATATGCAGGGATGCAATGACAAAAAAAAAAATAGACATTAAGAGTATTTTCTCAAATCTGCTCGTACGGTAATGATAAAAAAATATAGCAAGAAATCTGAGGTGAAAACCAGGAAGAAAAACAATGGATATGAGATATAGAAGGCAATTAGAATAATGTTCATAAATATTATTTTATAATCATACCTTTATATAAAAGTTTAGTAAGGCCACACCTAGAATACGCGATGCAATTGTGGTCCCCTCATAGACATGGAAATAACAATAAAATGGAAAGAATTCAAAGACGGGCAACTAAACTAATTCTCTCGCTTGGAAATAAGTCGTATATCGAAAGATTAAATATGCTAAAACTACCGACTCTCGAAACTAGGCGATTGCGAGGTGAGCTTATCGAAGTATTCGAAATTTTAAATAAATTTGAAAACGTAAAGTATAGTGGTTAGCGCGCTTGCCCGGCAATCGTGGGGTCGGCTGTTCGAATCTCCTTCTCCTTCCGGATTATTTTTAAAAAGCTGACACTATTTACTAGGGAAATTACCTCCATGACTGGGCATCACGGTGGGGACGGGTAGGTGGAGCTCGTACCCATGGCAGGCAGTCCACCTAAGAGAAAGATAACTCTGATTTCAAATCCCTCGAGCCATAGACATAACTCCCTCTTCCAGAAGATCCTCTGTGAGTATTTGTGAGTATGAAAATATTTTTAAATACGACGATGGTGTCACACGTAACAACGGCTTTAAACTGAAAGGATGGAGGTTTCAAACAAACATAAAATAAATAAAAGAACAATAAAATAAATAAAGGATGGAGGTTTCAAACAAACAAAATAAATAAAATAACAATAAAATAAATAAAGGATGGACGTTTCAAAAGAAAATAAAATAAATAAAAGAACAAAAAAATAAATAAAGGATGGAGGTTTCAAACCAACATAAAATAAATAAAAGAACAATAAAATAAATAAAGGATGGAGGTTTCAAACAAACATAAAATAAATAAAATAACAATAAAATAAATAAAGGATGGACGTTTCAAAAGAAAATAAAATAAATAAAAGAACAATAAAATAAATAAAGGATGGAGGTTTCAAACCAACATAAAATAAATAAAAAACAATAAAATAAATAAAGTATGGAAGTTTCAAAAGAAAATAAAATAAATAAAAGAACAATAAAATAAATAAAGGATGGAGGTTTCAAACAAACATAAAATAAATAAAAGAACAATAAAATAAATAAATGATGTAGGTTTCAAACAAACATAAAATAAATAAAAGAACAATAAAATAAATAAAGGATAGAGGTTTCAAAAGAACATAAAATAAATAAAAGAACAATGAATAAATAAAAAATTAAATAAATTAGTAAGTGAAAGAAAAGGATGCTAATAATTATTAGTACTCTATCCCAATCGCTTTTATCTCTTCTTGTCTTTTGCATGAATTTGAAGATAATCGTTATCGCTTATTTTACTCACCCACTCACTCACTCTCTCCATGTCACACATGCACTCACCGTGGCGCTAGTAAATGCTAATAATGTAAATAGTTTTAAAAACAAAATTAACAGATATTTTACGAATAATGATATTGTTTAAATACGGAGCCATGTTTTGGGTCGAATGTCGCGCGAGTTAGCATCGTGGGAACAATGCCCAAAAGAGGACTACTAGCATACTAGTATAGAATCGGACTGGCCTTTGAGTGGACTAACTAGTCCTTGCTAGCTTCCTGTAACTATCTAACACCATGAATACTACGGTTAATGATACTAGAATTATCGCAAGATACAGTCGGACTGGAAATGAACCTCTCAGAGACAAAATAATGAACGTTAAATTTAATGAATTAGGAAAGAGTAGAATTAATGATCGAATTTTATAGTAGTTTAATTCGGAAAAATATGACACTTAATGTTAACATGTTAAGGGAAAGTATATAAAAAATGAGAAAAAAACGCAAATACCGAATACAAATGTAACCAGAAACGAAAGAAAATTCATAAAAAATACATATAATACATATTTTTAGGATTAACACAGATGTTTTAAAACAAACACTTAGATAACAACACTAAAACTAGTGGTGGATATAAAAAGGAATTGTATCGAGGAGGATACATTTTTTCTTTTCCTTCTGTTTATTTTCACTCTTATTCTTTCTCCGCTATAGACTTGTTTTTTATTCTTGTACACGTGACTTTATAAGTTACTATGTCTGTCCGTAGGTAGGTCGGTTGGCTGGTAATTATTTTACTTTTTTGGCGATTACATCGTAACTATTCGGCTGATTCTAACGAAATTTGAAACCCTTATGTTATTATACATTCTATTTCGAACGATACAATTGCCAAGGTCCTCCCAAGTTAGTCCAGGAATTATTAAAATAAAACTAACTATGGTTCGGATTGACCCACTTGTTGAAAGATTTTAGGGTCGTAAGGTCACAATTCAGAATAATTGAGAGCACGCGACTTGGGTGTGTTGACCTTGTTTTTAATAAATAGGGAAATGGCAGTCTCGAGTAGGAAGAAAAACTACTTGTATAATGTTTCACATGACCTTTAAAAAAAAAACAAAGGTTTGGTCACCCGAGAGGAGGGCTGAAGGAATTCTAAATTTTCTGCTGTCCTTCCTACGAATTACATTATCCGTGTCCATCAGTTAAAGGCCCAGTCACACATAGCCGAATTTAAGTCTGAAAACAAACCGAATGTCATTCGGTTTGTATTCGATTTTGAATCGGAGACAAATTCAGAGAGGTCGGAACCATTTTCTGACTTTCGAAAATGATTCCGAAAGTTGCCCGAACTTTTCATGAAACATGAAACTATCGGAACCAAGTCTTCAGAATGGCGAGATTCCGAATGTGATTCGAGATCAAATCGGAAGCAGTTGGGCTATGCGTGACCTGGGCCTTAGCCCGGTTCACACATTGAGTAGCCAGCTTCATACTGCATATGGACTCCCTTGGAGACCTTTCCCATCCAAGACAGTGACTGTATCCATTAAACTAATCTAACAGCCCTAAAGAACTATATCAATTTGAAACTTTAACCTTCACATTTGCCGTCGCAGTACACGGAATCGTTTTTATCCACCCGTGGGACACAGGATCGTTTTCACCCACTCGTGGGGGAAGGCTATGCCTTGTAATAGCAACCTAGTACCATCACTGCGTACATTGGGTACACTGCGTACCTTACTAGTACTCTGTTAACATTTATAGCCTATTAATTCTTGTTAACATTTAATATTAAGCACCTTGGGACTTCCACCCTGACTTTCCATAATAATAATGAGGTGGAACCACTTAATTTCTCTCTTCATCAACAAGACCAAATATCTCTACTGCAAATGAATATAGAAATCAGTTTCACGAAGGGAAAAAAAGGTTGTAGAACAAAATTATAACTATATAATTGATTAAATTTATTTAAAAATAAATTTTTATTTTTCCAAAACGTCACGAATTTTCGCGATGACCTAATCCAAATTATGTTAATTTTACCAATTTTCTTTGGATGCCTGTTTCTACTCACATTTGCTCATTTCCGTTATTCCATTTCATTTCTGTATAAGGTATAAAGAAAGTATTATCTTTATTGTTTGCCTCCTTAATCAAGTCAATTTTCCATGCTGTTTAGGGAGGCTCTGGCAAGAACAGCTCGGCTGAGGTGGAAATCATCCGCTATCAAGTTCTTATCCCGGTCACCGAAGTACAAGTCCGCACCTCTTCCATGAAAGACATGGACAATCATTTCTTGTGGGAGCTGATTCATTTGAAGAGCCAAGTGCAAAGGCGATCAGAGAAAGTGTACCATTTATCAAATAGGTAAGTTCGTTCAACCTATCGATGTTACTCAAGGGATTTGTGTTCACAGTTCCTCAAGAGGATTCGAGGCGGGAGGCCATAATGCGTAAGGCTTTAGAAGAATCGTTCTTGTTAAACTTGCGACGCTGGGTAAAATTTTAGGAAATATTTTAGAATTGTATTTAAGTAACCAATCAGATAGCTAGAGACTAAATTAGTCTATACTGGAAGTATTAACGTTTATAGCTTTTGGAAGCGTGATGCCCTGGGAAATACTAATTCCTTTATGTCCATTTTCTATGTAGCAAAGGACCATTTTGTAGTGGAATCTAAGAAGTTCCCTTCATAAATCATTTTATTTTCTCCGATTTCTCATGGAAATCTTGATGTATTATGGTTATTTTCACGTAATAATGATGCTCATTATAATCCCCTCTCTTAATTAAGAATGATATCGGCGATTATGTAGAGATAGTTCCAAAAGTAGGGGGATAATCCCTATTAATATAGGTATACTGCTTTAAATGAGCATTAAACCGACAAGCTAACCAAGTTTAAACACCGCTTCTATCCATGAATCAAGTTAAGTCACAATCGGTAGTTATCGAATAGAAGTCAGATTTCGGTCGGCTTTGCGTCACTTTCTTATTTTAAAAGATCCGCGGTTGCGACCTTGCGCTATACTACATATAATTCGCCCCTGAGATATGCACTCGATGCTGCAAATCTGTTATAAAAACTGCGATAAACAATATAAGTTGTTATTTCCTCTTTGCAACGAGAGACAACAATTACATACCGCAAACCTAACAGCTTTTGTTTCTGCTCCAACGCACTAAGATTTGTACTGAGACAATCTTCATTGTCTCAGTACATGAATTTTTTACTGTTCGAAAAAATATAAATGAATAATTTTAGGGTTTATTTACCTCTCGTTTGCGCTTAATTAAGAAGCCTTTTATGCCCTTGTGAAGACCTTCAATTTAATTTGGGATCCAAATCGCAGGTATTTACAGTGTATGACAGTCTGTAAATTCCACCCACAGGAATTGAATGAAATGTTACCATTCATCTGGGCTGTAGTCCATAATAGGAACTATGTACGGGAGACAATTTACTTAGACTGATCAATGATCAATTCATTCAAATATTATTACAATGTGAAACTTTGATAATGGTGTAAAAGACAATTAAGACACATACAAAGTGTTTTCGTTTTTTTAAAATGTACAGGAAATATAAATGACCCAAAAATACCCTAATTATCACGCGGCTTTTTCATATAATTTTATATAAATTATTTTCAGTTGCAATTTATAGTTCTTTGCGCTTTAAATACCGAGCCTTTCCGGCCCATATCCTGCCTTAAGGCGACTCTCCTCATATAATCAATGCGGGTAACCGGAAGCCCATCTCCCCTCGCAGCACCTCGGAGTTCCGCAACGCCTTCTTGAAGACGATTCGTCAAATCATCCGAGAATCCGTTCGCAACATGAACATTCCCAACAATAAGCCGTCATCCGGATCATCCGGAACTGGAGGCAGTTCCGGGGGCGGAATGGGTGGTAGCATGGGTGGAGGACGAGCTAATACGAACACCCTCCAGTCTTCGAGGTCGTCAGGGGGAAAGAAGAAACACCCTCAGTGAGTAAACTCGTATGCTTTCTTCATTCGTGTATCTAAAATATTGGGAGGAGGGAAGTTTCGCTTCCTCTGTTTTCTGAGGATTAGTAAAAGTTATCCTTCCTCTTTTTTTCCTCTATATTTGTGTGTCTGATTATAATTTTCCTCTTTTTGCGCTTACCGTTTGAAGAGGCAACCATTTTAGACGAGTATTTACTTTTATTGCTTATGTATGTTCTACACAAAAGAGATTTTTCACATTTTAATAAGGATATATCCCATTAGAAATAGCATTTAGATTATTTTAACACATTAAAACACAAACCATTATCTGCTTGGCTTTCCCATATACTACAATTTTTTGGCTTATGATTTTTAATTATTGTATCAATTAATGTTTCCAACTTGTTTATTTGCTCAATTTGATTTTTGTGCTGCTTATAATTGCAACAATGAACGAATGTCTAAATTTCCAATTTATTTAACTATATTTTAATAAATTTAGGGCTGTCGTTCCAAAAGGTCGGATTTCTCAAGCTAATAAAAGACAAACACATTTTCGGTCTTAATTCGAAAAAGGATTAGTTTTGGTCACAGCGCTCATAAATTGACCGAGTTCCAGGAATTCGACCTTTTTGAATTCGGTCTTTTCTACAACTAATTTGTAATCTATAATTAGAAAATTCAAAAAATTAAGTGCATGGCTTTTGATCTGTTAAAGAATAGAATGCATCCAACTCGTATTCAGCTAGAAAATTTCGGACCTTTTTCAATACCACGTCTTGATATTTATATATAAGTTATTTAGTCTTCAAATGTAGATTATCCACAAAACAAAAAATATATATAATTCCAACTACTTCCACTTTATTTTTTGGGAGCCCATTCCTTAAATAAGGTCTGAATTAATTCAATGGCAATTCAAAAAACATTTTTTTCTCTCTTTCTCATCGGGTAATCTACATTGCAAGGCTCAAAAGGTTTCTTAACTTCTGACCATTAAGGTCGAGTTTTTATCACACATATTAAATTTAAAATGAAAAACCTAACCTTACCAATAAACAACCATTCACTGATTAAGTGCTAGAACCAGTACTCCCTTATAGAACGAGTAAATCTATTGTGTACTGATGGAATTTATCTCAAATTCAGGGATTATCCATATCTTCTATAATGTTTGTATAGCAACGTATCTTTTACCGTCTTTATCAGATCAATTGAAATGAAATGAAAGAAAAGTCGGAAACAAAGTACTGCTCGTCTTTATCGCCACTACCCCCTGGCCCTCAGAAGAGTGGCAAAAAGGGGGAAGTGACGAGTCCTGGTATTCCTTTGTTGTTTTCCGCACCCTCACTGTCCAGAGCCTCAGTAGACTCCGAGCAGTGTGGCTACGGAAGGTAGGAGTAAGAGGGAGGGGAAGAGGAAAGGTTAAGAATAGGCCTAAGGGAAGTTAGTAGGAGAGAACAAAGTGGAAGCTCGGTTCATCGGAGCCTTAAATCAACGTCCGGCCGCCAGAATTAGTTCAGTTTGTAGACCTCACACGAGAGGAACACCGGACGTTCTTTCACTCGCAATTTCGAGGTTTTCTATGAAGACATTAAAGAACCTTCATTATTTTGCGCAAAATTGCTATAAATTTGCAAGATTGTGCGTTAGAGATGATAGTTAATTATCGATAAGATAGAAAAGGGTTGATTTAAATAGGGAGTTATTGCCACAGCTTAGAACGTGAGAAAGGGAGAGAAGTGACAAAAAGGTGAACGCGCATAGCAATAGCAATGCGCAACAGCTCCGATTACTTGGGAGGGAAGGTAACAATTAACACGTTCGCTGTTACAGGACGCACATGTGCGTCGTGTGATATGTAGCAAATTGCCACTAGGTGAATTAGGGTCGGATAAATCATTTAATTTAAAGTTTGTTTGTTTATACCAAACGAGGCAATGCGTTCGAGTCGTTTTCTACCCTACAGCACTGATGAAAGAGTGTAGTGCAAGAGGAATGCACATAACCGTCCAAATAAATAGGAATGCCTGTATTACTATCACAACATCTTCCATAACTTTAGACAGAGAAAATCCAAAGTTTCCATAATTGTTGTATGATAACCAATAGGTATACACCGCATATGAGTAGAGGCTATTGAAATTTGCACGAATAAAACGAAAGATATCGGCATATTAGCAATTTACGAGAAAAAAGTAAGTGTACAAAATGATTCAACGCTTAAGTTTCTTGTAGAGAGGATCAGCAATGTTCGCATAGCAAACAACTTCAGTTCAAACTCTTGTCCATTATCTTGACAGCTGTCGAAGAGGTAACATGCTTAAGAAATCCACCACGCCTCGCTCTGTCCGCGAGGTGATCGTAAAGCTGCGCCTTCAAGATGGTTTTTCGATTGGAGCCATTGCAGAGACTGTCAAGCGCACCAAAAGTATAGCTAGTAATATTCTATCTACCTATGACGAAACAAGTTCATGTAAGTCTATTAAATCAGCCGCTAGGCCAAGGAAGACCTCAAAAGCGGAAGACTGAGCCGTTACCCAAATTTTGAAGAAGGGTCGCTTCAAGACCCCTGCAGCAGCTTCTCAAGAGACTGTGATTTTAGCCATCAATGCGTCCAGGCAGACGATCGCATCGGCTAGGAGAAGACAAACTTCTAGCTCGCACACTTGTATTTAATCCATTGATTAGTCCAAAGAAGAAGATGACTCGTCTTGAATTCGCCACTAACCACGTTATATGGACGGATGACCAATGGAGAGCCAAGGTCACTTCAATGGCGAATCTAAGTTAAATTTCTTCCGAAATATTGTCAGTCAATTGCATGAAAAAGTGTATAGTTTGTTTCAGGAAGTGTCATTGGCTGGGGCAGGATTTCGAGAAAAGGTACTAGGCCACTTGTGGGCTTACGTTGCACAGCAAATCCACAATTTTACAAGGAACAGTTGCTACAGCAAGCTTTGCTCCATCTGCGAGGCTACTAACTACAGCCTGCAATTTTCTTGTAGGATATCGCCCCCTGTCATACGGCCAAGTAGGTGAATGCCTTCCTTAACGACGAGCACATTACTCTTATGAACTGGCCTCCACAGAGCGCCTGACCTGAATCCCATTGAAAATGTCTGGGGAGACACTCGGATGTCTAAAGCCAGGGAATCCGAAAAGAGTTCAAGAAATCTGGGAAATTCTTAAGAATGAATAGAGGATGAGTGCTCGCAAGTGTGTCAACAGTTGGTTGGCTCCCGTGGTAGATGTCTACATAAGTACCATCGAGAATAAAAAACCTCCACACTAAGTAATTTCTTCTAACTTGTGCAAATGTTTTCCACTGATAATTTAATTGTTATATTCCAACAAATATTTGTTTTAGCTGTGGTGAATCATTCTGGACACTTTATTTTTAGTAGCGTACGAGTCTAGTCGCGAGCAACTTCACATCTCACTATGGCGGTCGGTCGGTCCACGTTTTGCTTTTTTTTGGTTTTTGTAATAACATCATAACTATTCGCCCAAATCTAACGAAATTTGAAACCTTATGTTGTTTTACATTCTTTTTCGAATGCTGTAATTGCCAAAGTCCTTCCAAGGTTAGCCCGAGAATTATTTTGTTTTGGCAATAACATCATAACTATTCGGCGGATACTCTGCTAGACTAGACAAGGCTATTATATGCTATAATCTGCTAGACAAGCCTAGAATAGGCTATAATATGCTAAGATATAATGTACAGTGATAATATATACTATGCTAATTTAGGTTATAAAATCCTATACCAGGATAGCATATAGTATGTTAAGCTACACAATATTAAGCTATGCTTGAGTAGGGTATAATAGGATAAGTATAGGCTATACTTGGCTAGGATAGTTGATGTTAGGCTAGGTTATACTATGCTAGGCTAGGCTAAGCTATACTAGGCTAGATAGGGCCATACTATGCTATGCTAGGGTAGGCTAAAGTATAATAGGTTAGGGAGGGCTATGTTAGGCTACGATAGGCTAGCTAACCAAGGCTATAATAGGCTACGATAGGCTAGCTAACCAAGGCTATAATAGGCTAAGCTATTTAAGGTTATTCTAGTCTAGGGTATGGTATGCTATACTACTCTAGGATATACTAGGCTAGGCTATAATATGATACGCTTGGCTATATTATGTTAGGTGTGATCATAAATCAGAATAAGTGAGAGTACGCGACCTTTTGGTCAGCAGAACTTGTTTCTAATAAATTCCTTATTTGCTGAGAACTTTGGGGGCTTTTTTATTCAAATTTGCATAAACTTTGCCCATTAGTAATGACACCTGTCGATTATTATACACCTGTCGATTATTATACACCTGTCGATTAGTATATACCTGTCGATTATTATACACCTGTCGATTATTATACACCTGTCGATTATTATACACCTGTCGATTATTATACACCTGTCGATTATTATACACCTGTCGATTATTATATACCTGTCGATTATTATGCACCTGTCGATTATTATACCCTGTTGATTATTATACACCTGCCGATTATTATACAACTGTCGATTATTATGCACCTGTTGATTACTATACACCTGTCGATTACTATACACCTGTCGATTACTATACACCGGTCGATTACTATACACCTGTTGATTATTATACACCTGTCGATTACTATACACCTGTCGATTATTATACACCTGTCGATTATTATACACCTGTCGATTATTATACACCTGTCGATTATTATAAAACTGTCGATTATTATACACCTGTCGATTATTATACACCTGCCGATTATTATACACCAGTCGATTACTATACACCTGCCGATTATTATACACCAGTCGATTACTATACACCTGTCGATTATTATACCCTGTTGATTATTATACACCTGCCGATTATTATACACTTTTTGATTATTATACCCTGTTGATTATTATACACCTTCCGATTATTATACACCTGCCGATTATTATACACCTGTCGATTACAATACACCTGTTGATTGCAATACACCTGTCGATTACTATACACCTGTCAATATTATACACCTGTCGATTACTATACACCTGTCGATTATTATACACCTGTCGATTATTATACACCTGTCGATTATTATATACCTGTCGATTATTATACACCTGTCGATTATTATACACCTGTCGATTATTATACACCTGTCGATTATTATACCCTGTTGATTATTATTCACCTGCCGATTATTATACACCTGTCGATTATTATACACCTGTCGATTATTATGCACCTGTCGATTACTATACACCTGTCGATTACTATACACCTGTCGATTACTATACACCTGTCGATTATTATACACCTGTCGATTATTATACACCTGTCGATTATTATACACCTGTCTATTATTATATACCTGTCGATTATTATACACCTGTCGATTATTATACACCAGTCGATTATTATACACCTGTCGATTATTATACACCAGTCGATTATTATACACCTGTCGATTATTATACACCTGTCGATTATTATACACCTGTCGATTATTGTACAACTGTCGATTATTATACACCTGTCGATTATTATACACCTGTCGATTTTTCTACACCTGTCGATTTTTCTACACCTGTCGATTATTGTACACCTGTTTTAAATAGTTTGGATTTTCTTTGGCAAAAGTTCTGAATAATTTTGTGATAGAACTACAGGCGTTCTGATCTTTTCGGACAGTATGCTATACCAAGAAGCTTTGGGGGGTGGGAGGTTCTCAAAATTCAAAGTAAGAACTAGCGAGAGCATATCCAGCAGGTTTGTAAGGAGAGATCTGTAAAGAAAGTGGAGAAGTTAAAAGAAGTGAAAATGAGCGAATGAGATAGAACTTTGAGGGGACGCATCTTCGGGTGTTTGAGACCCAGAGGGCACGCGATTCTCCAGATGTCCTCAGCAGCGTGGTTTCCATGTTACACCTGACATTCCTAATGGGGAAGGGGGAGAAGTAATAGAAGAAGAGAAAGCGAGGGGCAGTAGAAAAGGAAATGTGCTGGAAGAGGCAGATACGCTAAAAAAAAACAGCACCACCCACCGGAGCCAAAGGGAGGGGTTGACTATCCCCCCTCCCCATGCCCAGACCACGAATGAGTTGACGCAAGCTGGTCGGCGACTAAGTAAAATGAAGATGCCTTAGTGTTGAAAAGCGCAGGTAGTCTAAATCTAGTTTCAGACTACAGGGGGAACTGGGTCCTGAAGCCCCGCAGATGGGTATTCTGGGCAGCCTGTTATACTTGGAACCTAGAGGAGGTGCACATCCCCCCGGTTTAAATGCAAATTAGGGAGGCCCCTTCACTGGGTAGATTTGAATTCTCTGATGTGCTGGGCATGGGAAAGTTGTTGATGCACTTCCCCCTCACCCCCTTTTTATTATTATTATTGTTATTAATAGTTATTATTATTATCATTCTTATTATTATTTATTTAGTATTATTTATTAGGATTATTATTATTTTTATATTATTTATTATGATTATTTATTAGTATTTCTTAGGATTATTGAATATTATTATTTATTTTGAAGTATTATAATTATTGTGTATTACTTTTACTGGGTATTATTATTGTTGTATATCATTATTATTATTATTATGTATTATTCTTTATTATTACGGCTATCCCTTCAATATTTTCTACCTGCACTTTTTACCTGGAGGACTCTTCCCACCTGGATAGTTCGGCCTGGTAGCCACGGTGCAGTGGTAGACTGCATACCATCCTCAGATCACCTAGCACCAGGGTATGATAATAATAGGTGATTAACCACCCTACTTGGTAGTAAACCCCGCTTATCTCTACTTCTCTTTAGTACATACCCTCATACCCCTTCCAAAATTACACACTATTCGGGGGGAGTCTGGATGCCCGGCGCCCTTTCGTCCTCTTATGAGCCTTAATCAAGCGGCAGTGAGGCCCCTACTTGCTGCGGGGGTCAAAACCCCGCTGGCTAGGGTCAAGAACTAGTTCGGGGTGTGTTGATTCCTCGACTCTGCTCACTTTCTTCCAGTGCCCTTATAAGGTGGCTACGCCGGCACCACCTTTATGGTTAAAGCTAAATTACGTCTTGTACCTCCATTTTAAGATGGCACCCTCTGCTCCTGGCCCCACCTGGCCAACGAGCACGGTCATTCCGCGCCCATCAATACCCTTCTGTGAATTCTAATAACCCCGGGCGCTCCCCTAGTAGAACTGTTGGCACTAAGGGTTCACACCCAGCTTCGGCTAGAACCAGGGCTCCCCCATCCCCAAGCGTGACTGTTTCTCGTAAGGCGAAACGACCGATCGCCTCCACCGAGTCGTTAGACTCACAGAAGGAAACACACTGGAAGGTGGTCGTGAGGCCGTTTTCAGGATTCCAGAAGCTTCCTCCCCCCCGTAAAGAGAAGAGCATCAAAGGAGCTTCGGCTCCTACGTCCCCACCCAAGGCTGGACTGGGTGGCTCAGAGACATTGGATACTCCAAAGAAGAGACCTCCGCCCCCCAAGCCGCCTCGCCCGCCTAAGCCTGTCTTCTCTATAGGGCAACTTCAAAAAGTTCCACTCCACGTCGGATGATCTGCCTCGACTAGAAAATGCCGTCTCTGAGACCTTCCTTCGTAAACAGCACTACACCACGGTGTTTTTTGATCTCGAGAAGGCCTATGATACCACATGGCGATAGGATATCATGGAGACTCTCAACACAATGGGGGCGAGGGGACGTTTCCAATCTTTATTTCTGAGTTTTTGTGAGATCGTCGATCAAAGGACGGGTAAGGGGGGATGGGCACCCTCTCGGGCCCAATAGAGCAGGAAGGGGGTGTCCCGCATAGAAGTGTCTTCAGTGTCATACTCTTTGCTCTGAGCATCAAAAGTATCACCTCGGTGCTGCTGGAAAATGTTCTCACTACGCTCTACGGGAATGACTTTTCGAACTTGTTTGGTATGGCACATATGCCAACTCTAAAGCGTCAACACCAACAGGCAGTGAACCGTATCTCTTGCTTTGTCGAAGCGCACAGGCGTCAGTTTTCTTTGGCCAAGCATAAGTTGGTGCACTTCTGCCACCAACCACGGCTCAACCCGGACCCAGCCTTGTTCCTAAACGGGGTTTGTCTGGAAGTGATGTATTCGTACCCATTCCTTGGTCTTGTTTTGGACCGATTCCTCACCTGAGAGGCTCATATTTGCAGCCTTGTTCGTTCTAAGCTTAACTACAGGTGCAAGTTTTAAGCGGAAATTGGACTCAATTCACCACACTGGTCTGTTCCTGACACCGGTGCCCACGTCCCCCATTTAGAGCCTACTTGACGATGCTGTAGATATGCCACTCGCTCTGCGCGGTGCACAGTGCATTGTGTGCCTGTACGCGCAAGCTCGGTACTTCGTTCAGTCGCCAACGGCTGTCAGTGTATCCGCTGCTGAGCTCGACGGTGTCTATGCCGCCGAGAGGCGCCATTCATACCATAAACCCGTTGGGTTTAGGGCTATGAAACTCCTTCGAGAGATCGATGTACGAGGGGTGGTCAATAAGTTTTGCAATTCAGATATAAGGAAACGAGATATGAGGAAAAGTGTTTTATTATTTTTCAATATTTCTACCCTCGATTCAATGCACTTGCGCCACTTGTCCCTGAGGCTTCGAATTCCCGACAACCAGAAATCTCCCGACTGCTATTTAATCCACTCCTGGACGGCGAGCTGGAAATCTTCATCGTCCCCAAACTGGCGTCCACGCAGTGCAGCCTTTAGCTGGCGGAATAAAAAGTAGTCGCTAGGGGCCAGATCTGGATTGTAAGGGGGATGGTTGAGCTCCTCGAATCCGCACTAACGCAGGGCAGCTTGTGCCACTCTGGACTTGTGGACTTTGACGACGTCGAAGTCGATCATGGGGCGTGAGGTTTCTAGGGACCCAACGGGCAGAGACCTTAGTCATGGCCAAATTGTCTTGGATGATGTTGATAACACTTCCATGTGATATTCCAATTCGTCGCTCGGTTTCTTCGACCTTGACCCGTCGATTTTTGAGGATCATCCTCCACACGGGCCACATTGTCCTCGTTGGTCACGTCTGACGGGCATCCTGGACGGGGCTCATCTTCAAGGGACTCACGGCCATGGTGGAACTCCCTATTCCAGCGAGCAATGGTTGCATATGAAGGGGCGGTGTCGGTGTACACTGCAACCATGCGTTCATGGATCTCTTCTGCATTCTTGCCTTCTTTGGTCAAAAATTTGATCACTGCGCGGTGCTCAACCTTCTCCATTGTTGAAGAATTTGTGACTGACGATCTGCGATCATCTACTGCTTCTTAAATAGACGAGGCAGGAGCGTGCGGCTGCAGGTCCTGATTTGTCATAACTTATCCTAACACCCCCACAAACAGCCATCTCCCTTCCTCTGTTTTGCCCTACTGATTCGCAAAACCTATTGACCGCCCCTGGTAGCTCTCATGCCAGTAGCGCCTCTGATTCTGCCAAAGACGCCACCGTGGAGAGTACCACCCTTGCCTATTTATCGCCTCGCTTCTGCTCCCAAAGCTTCTACAGCACCAGGAGTATTGTATTCTGCCTTTTGGAGCACACTTAGTGTCACGCTGGATCCATGCCAATGTATACGGATGGCTCCGAGTCCCAGGATTGTTCAATTGGTTTCCACGCCTTATCCCGTCTGTTGGAAGTCATCGGAGCTCTATCAGGAGTTGCATCTTTCTTCATGGCCGATCTGGTTGGAATACACCCCTCGATACGGGAAATAACGGAAAGCGATCTTTAGCGATTCACAAAGTGCACTAAGTGCTCTCGGGGCATTGGAATCTCCATACCCCTGGTTTGCGAAATCTGTGAAGCAACGGTTGCAGCGAGCTAGGTGAATGTAGAGATTATCTTCTGCTGTGTTCCTGGACATGTGGGAATTGCGAGGAATTAGGACGACAATGAGGACGCCAAAGAGTTTGCGAGGATTGGGTGACCAGACCAGCGTTTCGCTCTTCCTCATACCTACTACATGGCAGGACTCAAGGTAGCCTTCAAGGCTGCTTGACAAAGAAGATGGAAGACGGCAGAGTGGAACTTAAAGTTGCATGCCATTGCGCTGCGACTGTTCCTATAGACCTACCCAGCAATGCCGCAACGGCTTAAGGTCGCATTTTGTCATCTCCGAATCGGGCACACTCGCGGGACGTACCGCTGTTTGATGGAGCGCTCGACCGCATTTAATTCTGATGACCGCATTGCCTCCCATACCTTTCGGCCCTTTTTTGATGCGTGTTCCATTCTTGGTGATCTTCACGCACGTTACCTTTCCCGGCATCGGGACGAGCGGAGTCACTACCGATTGTCCTTTGTACTTGGGACGGGTTCGTTCACACATAATTATGGACTATCTGACTTTTGTGATTGGCAAGCCTCGTCCATTTTATTTTACTCTCTTTGATGTAGGTCGCATGTTCCTGCACCGAGGGACCCCCCTCCCCTTCTTACCCCGACGCCGGCGATGACGGAGCGTACTTCCTTCTTGTTCTTGCTTTGTTTATGTTTGTTTTTTGCCTTTGTTTTTTTATGTTGCATATATATTTTTTATATATATATTTTTAAATCTAGATTAGCTATAAGGTGATTACAACGACTTTTTCTCTAGTAGGCAGCCGCCAGATAGGCTCAATAAAAAAGGGGGCCCGAAGGGCTTTCCGTTATCCCAGTTACCAACAGGAGTAAGGGTCTACATAGGCCCAAGCCTTGTACAGGGTTGGCAAGAATCAATCCTTAAAATATCAGATCTGGCAGTGAACGTTTAAAGCCCACCGAGGGCTAACCTGCTTACACACACCACTGATGGCAAGTTTGCACAAAGAGCACTTCCCCCCCTCACCTAGGTGGAAGGGCCAACCCTTACACTCCACCCACCGAGGTTAAATTGGCAGAAAGAGTATAACCCCTCCCCACCGACGGCAAATTTACAAAAGAGTAAGAGTGTCATTATTCGAGGGGTTAAAGCAAATTGAACAGAACCTTTCAGAAATGAACAATAGATAAGGAATGACTTGCAATATTAGCGGGATCGTAACCACTTCCACAAAGTCAAGTCTGCGTGCATCAACGCTTCATATCATGCTTACAGGACCCAATATGTTGGGTGAAACGTCTCTAGGCCAACGGCTCATATCTAGGCTTAGTTGCCTTTTGCGACACCAATAGGTATTTTTTTCTGCTTCAAAGAAAAGCAGGGAAATGTGTTTACTAGGGTACGACTATGAGACTAGATAACCCCAATACTCTCAACATTGTTAGAACTAGACCAAATAAGGCTTAAGTAACCGGAAAGGTATTTGATTAGAAGTTTATAGAGATAATTCGATCGAATTCGGTTGATTACGTGACCCCAAATCAAAGGCCTCACATTCGTGAGATGTGGCTTCAAAAAGACGCGACAACCACCGCATTACAGCATCGTTGCTTGCGATTGGCCTATATGAGCACTGCCCTCCGAAAGGTTTTGGAGGCCGTCGTCCCCATGGATTTTCCTTCTTGATCTCCTGACCTTTGGGCTGTACTGAAGAATTCAGTCTATGTTGAAAAAACAAGGACCATTTAGCAGCTCACTAAAAAAAGTGGTAATTCTTGCGAGGAAATCAACGAAGAATTGAGTCGAAGTGTGGTGCTATTCTCCGGTATACATCATTTCTAAATGTATTAAAGAACGTAGTCAATATTTCAAACACGCATTAATCTTGCTCTAGAACCATTTTTCTATTGTCATGTATATTTGCCGCAATAATCATCTCAATTTACGCTCAATTTCGTTAAGAGAGTGACAATTTAATATATTATTTGATGAAAGATAGTGTTTGGGGTATATTTAGTTATAAATACACTAAATAGGACATTTTCTAAATACAATAAGTTAAATTTAGTGAAATTTCTTTAAGTTATTTCGATAACTTTAAAGCATTACTGTCGAAGAATTTTGAAACGCTTTTGTTTCGAAATAGGTGTGCCAAGTTTCTTAAAACGTTTCATTTTCCAGCTCAATTAGGTTATATGTTTATTTCATTTTTAATCATCGATATTACAAAAATATTCCCATTGACATTCAGTAATTTTTAAAAAATATTATCAATATAATTAATTTTCAAACATAGTCTTAAGAAAATTATAATTACTTGGCAACGCAGCACACCAAAACCCAGTCACATTCAATCCAAAACTATTTGCGGATTTAAAGAACATAAATAATTATATCATCGTTAACTTACCTTTGTCCGAAACATTTTGAAAAGCCTGACATGACTAATTCGGGCAACTCTACATTATAATTTCTTAAATTGCGACTAGAATTTCCATAAAGATTAACTTTGGAATAAATGTTTATTAACTGCCCAGTCACTATTGCCTCAACCAAGATAATCCACCTTATTTTACCTATTAAACCATATCTAAAAATATAAACTCGTTAAAGTGTTGTTATTACTTGGATTCTATTGAAAATCACTTTACCATAATTGATTTCAAACCGAGGAAAAAATCTGCATCCAATTATCGTAAAAAACAAAAATCTAGTCAAAGGTTAAAAGGATAATGTAAAAATAGAAAAAGTCTAACAAATATAAAGAAGTGCCAATCAAATCAACAAAAATAGAATGAAAAAACTAACAAAGATATGGAATTGCCAACAAAATATGAACAAAAATATAAGGAAAAAACTAACGAAGATAAAGAATTTTCAATCCAAATGAACAAAGATCGAAAGAATAAACTAACGAAGATAAAGAATTGCCAACCCAAATAAACAAAAATAAAGAAAAATAACTAAAATAAAGAATTTTCAATCCAAATGAACAAAGATCGAAAGAATAAACTAACGAAGATGAAGAATTACCAACCCAAATGAACAAAAATAAAGAAAAATAACTAAAATAAAGAATTTTCAATCCAAATGAACAAAGATCGAAAGAATAAACTAACGAAGATAAAGAATTGCCAACCCAAATAAACAAAAATAAAGAAAAATAACTAAAATAAAGAATTTTCAATCCAAATGAACAAAGATCGAAAGAATAAACTAACGAAGATGAAGAATTACCAACCCAAATGAACAAAAATAAAGAAAAATAACTAAAATAAAGAATTTTCAATCCAAATGAACAAAGATCGAAAGAATAAACTAACGAAGATAAAGAATTGCCAACCCAAATAAACAAAAATAAAGAAAAATAACTAAAATAAAGAATTTTCAATCCAAATGAACAAAGATCGAAAGAATAAACTAACGAAGATGAAGAATTACCAACCCAAATGAACAAAAATAAAGAAAAATAACTAGAATACAGAATTTTCAATCCAAATGAACAAAGATCGAAAGAATAAGCTAACGAATATAAAGAATTGCCAACCCAAATGAACAAAAATAGAAAGAAAAAACTAACAAGGATAAAAAATTGTCAATCTAAATGAACAAAATTAGAAAGAAAAAACTAACAAGGATAAAGAATTGCTAACCCAAATGAACAGAAGTAGAAAGAAAACTAACAAGGATAAAGAATTGTCTACCCAAATGAACAAAAATAGGACAAAAAAACTAAGAAAGATAAAGAATTGCCAACCCAAATGAACAAAAATAGAAAGAAAAAACTAACAAGGATAAAGAATTGCCAACCCAAATGAACAAAAGTAGAAATAAAAACTAACAAAGATAAAGAATACCCACAAAACGAACAAGTCCTTGCCCTCGAAATATGAATATGAAAAAACGTGGTCTATCCATACCCTCTCGTTGCAATTTAGTTTGATCCGTATCGGTATTTTGATAACCTCCCAAATCAATCGGTTCCAAACACAGAGAACAACTCATTCGCACCCTTCCATGAAGAGCTCCTGATAACAGCGCGCGTTTTCCTGCTGATGACAAGCTTTTAAAAGTGAATCGCAGCCTCCTTGCTGCGGTTTAAATATGCAATGAAAAGTGAGAAAGTAAAAAAGAAATAGTCCTATTACACTCTGAAGTTGTGGGTTATAACCCTGTTGGGTAGACCTCCCCCCCTCCCTTTCACAATGAGAAAAGCAAGATTAGGTTTGTTTAGTAATCCGATTAAGATGGATTTGAGGTTGATTTGGTGGTGGCTTGCCCATTTTGTTGTGGCCAATGGTTTAGATCTTACGCTAAATTGTATGTACCACCGTGATAGGCATTAGGCGGCGCTAATTGTTGAAAAAACACCCTAAAAAAACCTTCTATAGTGTTTTTTTATAATTTTATGGAAGATTTCATGCTCCTTTGTAAACCTATCTAAAAGACAAAATGAATGAGAGGAAAGAAGAAAATTAAAAAGCAAATGAACACAAAATTTAGACGCGGTGAGAATGATTAGACATGATATGCACATCAAGCTTTATCTTATCAAAATGCTGAGGACGAAAACCTTGTGCCCATTCATAAGTTGTTCACATGTGCAAAATTCAAATTATAAACATCTTTTACCTAATATGTATTTCAGGCCCGTCTGCGAATATTATCTCTAGATTTTTTTAAAATCACAATGCAAAAAATATAACCTCAATTACTCAGAATAATAATTATGTTAGTTTGCCCTCGTCTCTTATTAATATTTTTTCTTCGAATTTAAAACGGAAGAGAAACGAGGTTGTATCACGTGAAAACTGTAATTTGAGTTCAGTAAAAAAGTGATCTTGAGGCTGGAAGGGCACGCAAACCTCTAGATCTTATCTTACATAACCTTGTGGGTCATTTATCAGTAATTCATCACTGCTCAATGTCGTTTCAAATGGTACATGCCATTATTGCACGGATAAATAAATCGGTGAAATCTTCCTCGAAAGTTCCTTTCGCTTCGAAAAAGAACAAAATTAGTGTAGACGATTATCACCGAGAATTTTTAATTCCCCTGTGACTCATTTAAATATATTAGATGGACAAGAAGAACATTGTTTTGAATATGATGTCTATTAGATGGACAAGAAAAACAAGTAATTTTGAATATGACATATATTAGATGGCAAGAAAACTGTTTTGAATAACGCATATTAAATGTGAAAGAAAAACATGTTTTAAATATGACATACTCGTATATTATTAAATGGCTAGAAAATCAAGTCGTTTTGAATTTGACGTACATATATTAAATGGGCTAGAAAACCAAGTCGTTTTGAAGTTGACGTGCATATATTAGATGGGTTAGAAACCAAATCGTTTTGAATTAGACGTGCATATATTAGATGGGCTAGAAAACTAAGTTGATTTGAATTTGACGAAGATATATTAGATGGGTTAGAAAACCATGTCGTGTTGAAGTTAACGTACATATATTAGATTGGCTTGAAAACCAAGTCGTTTTGAATTTGTAGATGGACAAGAAAAACACGTTTTCAATACGTATATCAATCAGATAGGAAAGAATAACGGGTCGTTTTGAACATGATGTATATCAGATTGTAAAAAAGACAGGTCGTTTTGAATTACTTATATTAGATGTAGAGGAATACCAGATCGTTTTCATCATGAAGAAAACAGGTTGTTCTGATTATTATGTATACGAAAGCTTCTTTATATGAGTAATATTAAACTTGAAATTAGTGTATTTATTTGTAATGGCAGTGAAGAAACTTTATTCTTTCTCATGACAATGACGCCCAGACGTGAGGCATGACCAAAGAAACATCTTAATAAGGAAACAACTTAACCCGTCTGCCATTTTGTCTCTGATAAATTCTCGATTCATTGAGACTTCTTCTAATATTGTCTCACCCGAACTTTTAGCAGGGAATTACTTTTTACCAGGGATGTTTTTGTTCCTGGCCACTAACTATTATTTTCCAACTCCTTTTATTGCATAAGAATAGAAAATAGCCATTATTTGTTTTGAACTTTGCTTTTATGCAGCTTGTTTGATGAAATATTTACTAAAATTAGGTGTGTGTTTTTCAACTATTGTAAGGATAAAAGCAAAAACATAATATAGAAAAAATATAGAAAAAAAACAAGTAAAAAAGGAAGCGAACAGCTTTCCTCGATTTCCGTTGGTAATGTAAATCACTTTCCCGTACGAACCCCCAAATGTACTTTCCCATCATGTTTTCATTGTATGCTCCTCAGTATCTATGTTCAAAGTTCAGTATATAGTGATGGAAGCGTGCTTCTCGCTCCTCTGAGTATGCTTCCATATTCTCTTTAAACTTGTAAAGATGGGCATCAAAGATGAGTACCTTCAGGGATATCCTACAACCCATTTGGCCATAGCTTTTCACTAAGTTCTAAACCAGTTCCACATAATTGTCAGCTTGTGATGGTCCCCTAAAGCCTTGACACACCGAAATAAAACTCTTCCAGGATTATTTTTTCCTTTTAGTAAACATTTCAGGGAATTCTTGATTGCTGCACTCTTTGTTAGAGCTCTAACAAACTACTTCATGAGACCTACTTTTAAATGCAATAGAGAGAACACCTTTTTAGGGTTTATTAATTACTCATGCTTGACATTATGCCCGTCAATAAAGAACTCACACTTTTATGGACAGTGCTTCTTGTGGTATTGTGTTGGGGTATCCCTACTGTCCCAAAGACAAAGAAATGTTAATGACATTTCCTTTGGCTTGTCACTTGCACATTTTTATTCAGCAAATTACACTTTCTGAACCTGGAAATCAAACACTTAGCATTTGAATTTGACAAGTCAAGATCTCTGATAGATCATTGAGGTCTCTTTGGTTTGGCTAGTGTTAATTCCTCTTAACAGCCATATCTCTGAGACTGTACATTTTCACTGATCTTTTCATATTTTGAATTGTTGCTTTCTTCTGAAGGTGGCTTATTCCTTTCTGGAGGGGTAGGTACAGGAAGATCAGGACTCTGTGGTACTGGTTCAATAGAGAAAGAAAGATCGAGAAAGGAAATAGCAGATGCATTTTTTGTCACTTCGACGTTTAGAAGGGTCTACCATGCAGATGTAGCAGTTGCTTAACTGGTTAGGGAGGTCAAGCCAAATTATGCGAATGGCAAACTTCATTGTAAAAGTAAAATGATATACTTTATTACTCTTTTTGCTTGCAAACAAACAAAATATTTTAAATACTTAACATTTAATATTTCACTCTTTTTAACAAACCATTTTCTTACCTTCCAAGGTTTTCTTGCAGTGTTCCTAAACAAAATAAGGTAGCTAAGGTTATTTTGGTCCCCAAATGGCATGGCAATGTATGCTTTGTAAGCTTCACACATTCTCATAGATGCTGTCATACCGAACCTTTTTGTTATTTTTTAATGTCATTTCTCTTCTGATGTATTCACTATGGTAGCTAGAGCTGAAACGATACCAGATCTGTGAATCCCTGTATAAATATTCCAGAAAGTTCTGATTGTTTCATGAGAGGTGTTAGAGCAAGTTCTGAAATATTCTTGAAACTTCATATTTCTATTAAATAGTTAGACATTTTTCATTTAATCTAGAATGTTTTAGAAGGTTTCCTTAAAACAAATATTATTCTACAACATTTCTATGTTTCTTGAAAAAATAAGATTTATAATTTTCTCCCATCCTTTGAAAAAATTAAAGCCTACAACCTTTTATATATTCTCATTTTTTTCAAAACTAATAATACACTAGTATTATTTTCCAAATGGATATATTTAGAAATTCGGTTCTCTACCTACAAAAGCAAAGTTTCTAGCATCAAAAAAATAGACTGTTTTTCTTTTAGTTAGGAACAACTGGAAAATAACACTTTTTAACTCAGAAACAAGAAAAAAATTACATTTCGTTACATAGTGTAATTCATTGAAACTTAAACCTTGGTTCTAACGCTATGAGTCTCTCCACTGGTGTCTGTCTACCTTCCACAGATTCTGACATTTTCATATTCCACAATTTAACTTTTCACTCCACCCCCAATCAAAAAATCTCACTTTTCATACTAATAAAAATATCAAACGAAAGTTATTTCCAATTCGATCTCGGATGGTGTTACGGGAACTGCACCACCCAATATTGTGAGGAATAAATAATTATAATTTTATTATTATCATTGCCACACAGCCATTTATTTTGGCGGGTGCCCCGAACGAATAATCAAATTGACATAACGATAAGTATGACAATTACTTAAAAACCAGCAGGTACCAGAGGTCGATCTTCGTCGAAGGGAAGTGGGGGCGGGGTCATTACCGGCGAGGCTGGGAAGCCTTCGTAACCCAACTGAAAGGAACCCGTACTACGTCAGGGGAGTGTGGATTTATAACTCCTTCGGTGATTCCTTAGCGGGTAGAGAGATGTGTTGTGTGCGCGAAGGAGGAGAGCTGGGAGAATGTATGGTGTTGCCAGTGGATATATGTGTAAAGTAAAGATATATAGGTGCAGATCTTCCTACAGACATTGGGACCCAGCAAGAGCGCATCTGCTGGTTCTGAGGTCAGGATGGCAAGCAATCATCCAGATGTCAGCTAAATCATGATTTTCATGCGACACTAAAAACACCCCCGCAGGGGATAGTAATAGAAAGGATGGAGGCACTAGACGGGACACTAGGTGAGAAGAAAGCATATCAAATACTACCCCCAACGGAGCCAAGAAATGGGGTTCAATCACCACCGCCCTCCCTGTCCCTAACCATGGATAATTGGACGAATGCTGGTCGGCGAGTAGTCTGCAAAATTAGACCCCAGATATTAAAATATATAGGAGACGGGGCTTGTAAAGTGAAAAACAGGGTAAATGGAGATGTGTAGAAGGGAAAAAACAGGTAGTTTTAGACAACCGGGATCACGAGTCGGAAGGGCGTTTCCCTCCTCCAGGTGCCCGGTGTAATAATCTGTACAGATGTCCTCTTTGCGCAGCAGTAAAGGGAGGCTTAACACGATAACCTTCAGCCAATTTTTAAAGAATTGTTCTATTTCGTTTTTGTTTTGTTTTTAATTTAGGTCTATTCCTACAATTCTTTGCATTCGAGGATAGTTTTTGCTGTATTAAATTACAAAGCAACCTGTAACCAAACAATTTGAGAATTTAGCAGTATATGGTTAACCAGATAGAAGCAGAATAAGAAAACTACAAAGATTGGCTAAATTCTTTATTAGCTATTGAAGAAAAAAGCAATTTACGAGCGAAGAAAACCTAACTGATCTCTGTCAAATCTCGACTTTTATTCAAGTAGTCTTTATATTGAAAAAATTGGTAACTATTTTGTGAGTTATTATCAGCTGATTAGTTGCATTGGCAAATGATGTAATTTGTTTAGCTAACGTCAGTATTTCAACCATAATAAGATATAGAGAGTGGTACAGGCATGAGCAAAAGTTTTGTGGCAGCAAATTTCTTACCAAGAACACCTTTATAAACAATAATGGCAAAATTTCCCCTAAGGACAACTCCGATGAACGAGCCATAAGTATTATGGTGGTGATACTGCATTTTCCAGCGTAATAGAATGTCAGTTGGCATCGGACACAAGTAACGAAAAGGCTCAGATAGCAACAGCACATTGCATAAATGGGTTCATAACCTAAAATTCTGTAGATCTACAGTAAATCCGATTGGCAAATTATGGGTGACCCTCATTAAAACGAGGCTCGAAGCGAAAGCCCGCAAATTATGACAACTTCCAATCATTAATGGAACACCATCGCTCAGGATTTGTTCTGAAGCTTATATATGGCGAGAATGAATCCCAGAACTCGTTCACATTTCTTCTAGAGGGTAATAAAACCTAAAATTCTGTAAATCTACAGTAAATCCGATTGACAAATTATTGGTGACCCTCATGAAAACGTGGCTCGAAGCGAAAGCCCGCAAATTATGACAACTTCCAATCATTAATGGAACACCATCACTCAGGATTTGTTCTGAAGTTGATATATGGCGAGAATGAATCCCAGAACTCATTCACATTTGTCCTATAAGGTAATAAAACCCAATAAACACTAAGATAGTGTCCTAATTGTTCTGTAGGATGCACCAGGACTTTATTTTAATGTAGGAGTCTCATCTGGTGGTAACCCTATGAAAGGAAAGCCGCCGAAAGCACAGATGTAAATCCATCTTCAGCCTAATTTAAAATAAAAATGAAAAAAATAGAAAACAAGAAAAACAATAAAAACAGGAACACTAGAAAAAAAGTAACAACAAAGATAATACAAAGCTCAACAGAAAATGAGGTACGCTTACGTGCTCCTGAAGAACCCTGCCTCCTATAGGCACCTAAGCGCGCAACCAACAAATTAATTACAAATTCAAAACAATTTTTAACATTTAAATAGTGTATTGGATGCTTCGCCTCCCCCCCCCAAAATGTGCTTACACCACAGTCCGATGGGCAAAAGAACCCATCCCACCCCAAAACAAGTGAGAGGTGGTAACAACTCCGCTTGTGGCTACCACATGAACATATGAATGATATAGTTTAATAATTCGTAGCAAAAAAAGCTGAAAACCTACAACATCTGCCTCTGCCAAAACTTTTGTCCAGGGATGTAGATGGGCGCTTGTGGCCTCGCTGACGGCCGCCACAAGAAATTGTAAAAAAGCAACTATAGAAAATGGTCAAAGGTGTAAAAATAGACAAATAGGAGTATTCAAAGTTATTTAAATTGTAATAACTAGACATTGCGAGGTTGGCGATATTCAAGAACTAGTTTGTACAGATATCAGAGATACTCGAAATACGGACAAATCGAAAGATATAAAAATAAAACGGGAACTATGGTTATAGTTTCGGGGTTAGGGGGCATCTTTTCATGTATCCTACCCTTAGGGGTCGACCTTTAAAGGGATCCAAATTTATTGTTTTGCCTACTAATTGTTTAAGCGGTAAATTGTCTCCGGAGGCTTTGAAGATCCCATACGTACTCGAGGTTAACCAAATCTCCTCCTGCCGTCCTGATCTGGATCTTGACTCTCCTATTTTCTTCTTGTCTTGCCCTTCCTTTTTGACCAAGTGATTGACTATCTTTAGATTGGTAGTGATTAGACCAATTCCTCCCTGATTCTTTATATTGACCAATTTTGTAGTACTTGATTACTAAACCAGTGAGACCAAATAGAAGTACAACTATACTACTAGTGAAGATACTATAACTACCCCGTCCCCAGTACAACCTCATATTAAAGACGATAAAACAGCAGTATAAATGGCACAGTAAATTATCACCACAGGAGTCAAAAAGGACCACTTACTTTACCCATACTCGACCTCTCAAGAAGACCCGCTTCTTACCAAAACGAGGGACGTTACAGGAGAATTGTGAGCCTCCGCTAAAAGGCAACCCAAGTTGTCTTACCTCCACCTTTTGCCTTCTCGGTTTTTGCACCTATACATTATCACTAACTTCACCCCTTTCGACTCTTCTCTAAATGTTGCGATGCATTCGTTTGTTTTCAATTTGGGATTTTAATTAAAAAATGGCCTAACGGTCGTGGCTCATAGAGATAACGAAGAACAAAGAAATTTCCAAACCAAGTTTGAACCAGTAGACAACCCTTATTCATAAATATAGCTACTTACGAGTATTTAATCCCTTGGAAATGGTATGAATGTTAATTGAATGATGTCACTCTTGAGTGAACCTATTAATCTTTGTTGGCCGTATCGTCTTGTACTCCCGATAATCCTTAAATCCAAATTGATCATATACGACAATGGCTGGTTGCTTTTTAGCGGTCGCGAAAAAGGTTCTCCTAAAATAGTAAATAAAGAAAGTTCAGAAAGAGATAGGAACCTTGGATAGGACAAGAGTGAGCACCAGTGTTTGCAAAGGGTTGGAAGGGGATGGTTGTAGCATTACTGTCACTGTCGCATCTGTAGAGCAGGGACACTTCGAGAGGGGAAAATAAAATCCTTTAATTTTGATTTCTATGTATTAAAAATGTACGCTGCATTCGTGAGGCCAGAATAATAAGGGGACGTTAGCTTTAAGCCAAGATAACAGTTTATAGTCCATAAAAGCGACTTAGATAAAATTACCTCTATAGAAAACTCTGTCCGTAGATTTTATTGAGCTTTTTTTAAAGGAAAACAACAAAAGAACATTAAAACTAATCTTAGAATTATACCGACACTGAAAATCTAATCAACTTTAAAAAAAGGCATTTTTTTAACGGTTTCTGTTTCCGGAATATTTCGCTGTTCTATGCTGTTTGCTTTCTTTTGCTTGCTTTATAACTTTTTCTCATACTATCAGCAAGTTAGATGCAATGGTAAAATCTGCACTTTTTATGTACTTTATTAATGCACTAAACCAGCATAGTAACTATTTTTGTAGCATGAACATTTAAGTTTCGTCTATCAACATTGGTACTCCAAGCCCTCACTTTTGACCTATCGGAGAACCACAGAAAATTCTGTCCATCTTCGTCACTCGAGGCTTCATACCCTCATGTTTAAGATAGCAGTGTCGTATTTTCTGTCATCCTGTTATTTTGAACATTGTTTTTCACACTTACTGTTTATTTTTCCACTTTTGGGTCATATACTAGATCCACTCCTACCCATTTTGAATTTTCTGGTACCTGCTAAAAAATACAAGATTATCCTCTCTTTCGCACTATTTCTGTACACAATTTCCATGCGTTCAGACAGGCACTCCATTCACTGTTTTAAAATATCTTCCCTCCCCTTTCTTCATAAGGAAATTTACTCCTGACCCATGACCCCTGACCCGTGGCCAATCTGAACGGAGTTATCCAAAAAAATGACCAAAAATGACTTCCACCCAAATTAGCCAAAAATGAATATTTATTCCTGCCAGCTCTCATTCACTTCCACATTTTTTAGATGGTTCCGATTATTTGCTGCATGTGTGAATATATGTTGTCATTCTTACATCATAAAAAAAATATTGCACAAATCTACTTACACTTAAAAATCTTTTGAAACGCCTTTTTTTTTAATTATATTACTTTTAATTTAAAAGGCAAGCCACCTATACCACTATGATAGTAAAACAATCTTATATTATGATTATTCCTTTTATAATCTACACGTATATATTCCTAATTACAATCCATACATTCAATATAGAATATCATTAATAATAATAATAATTCGCAATTTATTATAAAGGCTATGAGACTGAAAACAAGTCATTTAAATCATCTTTTTTTTTCTAAAATTTAAAAAAAAATTCTGAGGAAATATTTCTTCATCCAATCATCTATGACTTTTGTTGTTCCCTAAAATTGCATTAACCATTCAATTGCAACCTATAAAACCCACCAAATTAAAACCCGCGGAGAATTCATTGCCTAACTGAGATGTAAAATGCCATTTGTCCTATGTAAACGAGAACATGGCATTGTTTCAATGGCACGAAGCCCTGGCTTGTTATTGTTTCAGCACAAAGACAAAACCGTCGTGAAATCCCATAGATGAGATTGGCTGATGAAGATTCTTTCTTCAACAGGGCGCAGACTGGGAGCCTCCAACGTCACTCGGGGCCAAAATATGACTACGATTCGCTTGAGAGTTACGACAACGTCCCTGAGACACAACCCCAGAACTACCAGTCAAAGGAACAGCAACAGCATCAACCACAACCCCCCCAACAACAACACCAACAACAATTAATTTCACAGCTTCAACAACATCAGAAAAAACAAACCCATCAAAATCAACCAAAGCAACAGCCCTTACAACAAAAGCAAAAACAACAACCACCATCACCGTCACCCCAACAACAATATAAGTTAGAGCAGCCCCAACAACAATATAAGTTAGAGCAGCCCCAACAACAATATAAGTTAGAGCAGCCCCAACAACAAAAACAACCGCAACAACATTCAAACAGCCGCCCGCAGCAGCATTCAAACAGCCACTCGCAGCAGCATTCAAACAGCCATCCGCAGCAGCATTCAAACAGCCATCCGCAGCAGCATTCAAACAGCCACCTGCAGCAAAATCACAAGCAACACACATTCCACCAACAGAGTTCAATCGATTCTGATCAGCAGCAAGGAACATTACGAACCCGCAGCAAAACAGTGTCAGACGCTATGGGTGAGAAGTTCAGGTTAAGACGAAACTCCCTTTTGATCCATTCTAAACTCTTACCCCATCCAAAGTTAGATTCTAAACTCTAGCCTCCCTGAATTCTTAGTCAAATTCGAAATTCCTCTCATTTTGGATGAAATGAAGGTCATGTAAAATGGAAGAAAGTAATGTTATCGAAATATCAAGTGTGAGTCCTTCCAAGCGAGGAAAATTGAGTATTTTGACACAAAAAATAGTACAAAAAATCATTAAAAGGCGAAAACCTGGATGGATTCAAATTGTATTTGCTGTTGATTAAATCTTTCGGAATTTCCTTTCTGTAGTAATATGACTTACCTTAGAGTCGGTTGGTTTCCTATTAGCTTTTTTTAAAAATTGTTTTCAATACTACTACGATTTATCATCTATATATCCCCATGATAGACTCAAATCTTCCACTTTCTTGTTGCTATATTTATCATAGGAAAGAATTTGTTAATGTTTGAAAGACGAAAATAGAACAAACGTGCCCAGTACTCATACGGATAATGAATGGAAGGACAACAACAATGTCATTGGATTAAAAGTAGAGCGATTAAATAGAAACGTGGCAGAAAAATGCAAATTTACGGCTTTTAGTAACAGGATAATGATTTTTGGTGTTGCGTGCCTGGATAAGATTTATGATTTAATGATTTAGTGGATTGGGCGCCGGAAAGAGATGGTTTATTTATGATTTAATGATTTGGGGGAATTGCTCGCTTGGAAGAAAGGACTTAGGATTTTTCGCGATGCGGAACTGGAGGAGATGATTTAGGATTTTGGTGTTGCGAGCATAAGAGGAAAGGATTTTTATTTTTGGCGTTTGTTCGCATAGAGAAGACAATTTATGATTTTTGACGTTGCGTGACTGGAGGAGATAATTTAGGATTTTTGACGTTTGCTCGCCTAGAGGAGATAATTTAGGATTTGGGGCGTTGCGTGCCTGGATGAGGGAATTTAGGATTTGGGGCGTTTCGTGCCTGGAGGGGATGATTTGAGATTTGGGGCGTTTCGTGCCTGGAGGGGACGATTTGAGATTTGGGGCGTTTCGTTCCTGGAGGAGAGGACTTAGGATTTTTTGCTTTACGTGCCTGGAGGAGAGGACTTAGGATTTTTTGCTTTACGTGCCTGGAGGAGAGGACTTAGGATTTTTGGCTTTTCGTGCCTGGAGGAAAGTATTTATGATTTTTCGCGTTCGGACCTGCAGGATAGGATTTACGATATTTTGCATTATGTGCTGGAGGAAAATATTTTGAATATTTGGCGTTAAGTGCCTGAGAAAAGGATTTAGGCTTTTTACAGTTGCGTGTCTGGAGGAGAGGATTTAGGACTTTTGGTGTTACGTGCCTAGATGATTTTTGGCATTGCGTGCCTGGAGGATTTAGTATTTGGGGGTTGTGTCCTTGTAGGATAGGATTTGGATTTTTTGGCGTTGCGCGCCAGGAGGAGAGTATTTATGATTTTTTTTTACCGTTGCCTGGTTTGAGGAGAGGATTTAGGATTATTTTTTTTGTGCGTTTGTGTCTGGAGGAGTGGATTAATATTTTTTGGTGTTTCGGGCCTAGAGGACAGAATTCAGGATTTTTTTTTTCCTTATGTGACTGGAGGAGAAGATTTAAGATTTTTTCCCTTGCGTGCCTGGAGGAGAAGATTTAGGATTTTTGGCTTTGCGTTCCTGGAGGACAGGATTTAGGATTTTTGGCGTTGCGCTCCTATAGAAGAGAATTTATGGCACGTTTTTCACGTGGTGAAAACGTCGAATCGGATATGCCCTTTGTGCTCTTTCTGTGTTTGAGTCAATTGAATCAGGCGTGGATGGCAAAATTGCTAAGAATGGCTCTTTAATATATGCAAAGCAAACCTGCCATCGCTCTCCATGATACAAGGACCAGGAAGATATCCATGGCAGAGTTTCAATAGCAAATTAATCTTTATTATTTTGTTTAATTATAACAGTCTCATAATAACCGCAACCAGGGCATAACCACCGAAAGGAAGAATAAAGGCATTTCGCCATGTTAGTTAAAAAAATAAAAATAAAAAATAAAGAGAAGGAAAAAATAAAGATTAACCCAATAAAAATAATTAGCACCCACCCACCCACAGATGTCCCTGGGAATGCGAGACTATGTCATGGACCAAAGCAGGTAGTCAACAGTTTTAAAATTTAAACAGTATGGAAGAAGCCATCACAACCTGATACTCAAGGGCCACCTTCCAAGTACGAGAGACAAACGATAGCAACATCTCAAAAGAGAAAAATCATCGATTTTTATCATATTCATAACAATTGAATTCGTATCTTTTCGAAATTTTAGTTAAGAAAATGACTCTGAAGGCAATTCCATGTATTTTTTATAGATAAAATCTGTTATCTTCTTTTAATATACAATTTTAGCAATGAAAATTAATTAAATCTTTTAACTCTTGACTTCTACCATGCAAAGGCGAACTCACTACATCGAGAAAGAAAAAGTCCACAATTTGTTATTGGTGAAATGATTCCTTGAAACGTGAAAATGATTCCTAAATATTAGCAAATAATTCAAAGCAATCATCTATTTTTAATGGATCGATTTAGATTTTTATGTATTAAAAATACGTAGAGCAAACATTACTTCTTTTAATGAGAGAAATTTATTGATTGGGAAAGAATAAAAATAGACCCGAGACCACTTAGAATCGTTGGCATTAAAGAAGATATACAAATAGCACCAGTCTGCTTATAGTAATTGCAGATGTTTGTAAAAATTACTGATTTTAATGACCTGAAATAATGTAGGATGCCTAGTAGCTTTACTAAATTTTAAATAGAAGTCAAGAGATTAATTTCTATTGAGTAAAATCCATTTTTAAAATTAGTTCAGTGAATGAGATTCCTCTTTTTCCATAACCCCGTGTTAAAAATGAAAAATAAGTTTCTTTTCCATTGATTCAAACAATGGAATTATTGTCCAATAGAGATAAGGATGAGATTCATAGTATTTTCAATATCCTAGTTTTTATTTAAATAATAATGAGGCTATTTTATGGCGTTCCTATGGGTACAGGCCTTCGCAGTACACCTGGATATCAACTAATGAAAAGCTAAAGAAGAAGTGAGTCTTCAAGACACAGATAGGCAGGAGGCGTATTCTAGCAGGAAGATCAATCCACATTCATGGGACAAATATAGTAAAAGCAGGATGATCCATGTAGCAGAGATGACTACAAGGAACTAAAAAGACTACAATGATTAGTGAGGGGGCTTAGTTAGTGCCATTTAGTAGAATAAGTAGGGGGGAGGTGCGGCATTTAAGGTCATATATGAATGAACAAGGTCTTTAAAGGTGATTCTGTTTGGAATTGGGAGCCATATAGACAGCAAATCAAGGCAGTTAGAGCAGAGAAGAATATGAGCTACAAAGTGTTAGACTAATTGGAGAGGTCGGAAAGGTTGCAGTAGTGAAGGAGAGAAGTAACAAAGGTGTGAATTGCAACCTTACGGCTGTTGTGGTCAACGTGGAGACAGATGCGACAACTAATGAAAAAAGAGAGAGTTTATAAACGTTGACACCATGAGTTTTGAAAGATAAATATTACCAGAGCAGGAGACATGGGGGTGCCAAGATTTAGATAAGGAGAAATAGTTTTGCATCGAGCCAACTCCGCAGAAGAACCTACCAGTAATACCTCAGTTTTGCCATGGTCAAGTTTCAAACAGTTGTCCCATAGTCATTTACTCTGCTGTTATAGGAGGATAATGGGTTTCTAAAAGTTTAGCAAACGAAGTTTGAAGAAAAAGAAAGATAAATTTGCGTGTCATTAGCATAGAAATAAAAGGAAATTCCGCTTGGTATACTTATACATCGTTTGGGTTTAAGACTGATGAAAAATAGAAGAGGACCAAGAATTGTTCCGTGCGGAACACCGCAACCCAAGTCCGTTGGCTGAGATACATAATTACCAACATGGTTAGATTGAGTACTAGATAAAAGGTAGGAGCGGAACCAATTCAGTGAAGTTTTGGAGACACCCAGAAATCAAATGACGTTTCGAAGGGAGAAGTATTTGAAAGAAAGGCTAACCAGGATCGGCCACACGGCGGAGACTGTCCATTATAAGTAGGAGAACTGATTCAATGTTGTCCCGCGTTGAAATCAGCCTGAAAGATCCCTTCGGCATTCAAGGATGACATATCTAGAATCAGGGCTAGCCAGTTTTTCAAGGACTTTTGAGAGTAAGGGGAGTTTTGAGGCTTGGGAGGTAGCTTCCAGGGTTTTTTTTTTTTTAGGGTCGGTTCTATTGCCACAGGGTGAACAGCAGTGTCCATGAAGTCAGATGTCACTAATTCCTAAACGTATCTATATTTCATACATAGAGAGTAGTATATTTTATAAAACCTACCTATTTGTTAACATGATGAGTGACTTTGGCTATTTATTAATATATAAATTTATAATAGAGTTATGGCTTTTGTAGGAAGTCGGTGTCGTCGGAAGCCGCGCTCCCGAAAGGTTTTGTCCTGCGACCACTATAGTAGTAAACGGCGGGCCTGTCGCGACCTCATCTAGTAATACCAGTTAAACTGGGTCAATGTGTGAGCCTAGTGGGTTTATGGAATGGGGCGAGTATATGTGATGTGGAAAAGAGAAGATAGGTACTCTTATTTAAAATAGGGAGATTGTAAATGATTGCACTGTATAAAACGAACATGAAAATGAATGAAGGAGGAGGGGATGGAGTGAGTGCAGTGCGTTTAGGTGTAGATCAGGGTAGTAGGAATAAATATTGCATTGCAGTGTTTTTGAGTCAGGAGTGTGCACGATGCAACGCTTGGGTGCGACTGTGTGATTTCGCTATTAATGTGGGAGAAGTTGAGATTTGAACGGGGGAAATTGTGCTTGGGCCAAGTGATGAAAGAAGTGAAGCTGAGAAAGAGAGGTTTGGAGATGAATTTGGACATGTGGTGGATGAGAATGGGTATCGGTTGATGGTTGAAAAATATATGAACGGGATAATAGATGGCAGCTGGAGATAATAAAATAGAGAGGGTGGTGCAGTGGTGGTAAAAAAGGGGGTGTGGCAAAGACGTTCTTACAACACAAAGCTGTAGGAGAATATACGAGTGTGTCAGAATGGGTGAAGGATTGAATAGCCACGTAATTGGTGGGTTGATCATGTGAATGAGTGTTTGATAGAAAAGGGATGGACTGAGGAGCAGGTGTAATGCATTGTGTGTGATAGATGTGCATGGTGGGGGGCTTGTGAGAGGGAGTTTTGGGGGCCTTCTGCCCAGGAATGAACTTCATCGCTATGAAGGGCACTTCGACGTGGACAAAATACTGAGCGGTGTTGTGTTTTTTATGGCAAAAATGAGTGGGAGAATGCGGGTAGTGAGAGTGGCATTGATGCGCACCGATGTCACATTGTTGGACATTGGTAGATGTTGACGGTTCTTTCCTTCTCTCCTCTCCACACCCTCTCACTCACTTTATCCATCTATCTACCTATACATACATCTATATCTCTACCCATCTATCTATCTACTCATCTATCTATCTATCCATCTACTCATCTATCTATTTCTCCCTCAAGGATTAAAATTATGGAATAAGAATGGAGGAGGAGATGCGTGGAGTGTGAGGTGAAAATTCAGTGTGTGCCAAAGTGTGCCTCTTTGCAGACGAGTTGAGCGACTCCACAACGAAGAGTGACGGAGGGCGAGAGGAGTTTGGCACTCGATCGGAGGGCGAGGAAGAGTCGTCGGAACGCAAGAGACTCAGTCTCGGACGGACGCCCAACCATCTCTCCCTCTCCACAACCTCCACCCTCTCCACCGGATCGACCGGCTCACAAGCCCGTCTCATCCAAGCATCAAATCAGCCGTCGAATTACCAACCAGTGAAGAGTCTTGGTAAGAGCGAATTACAAGTGAACTCTTCTTCTTCTAAGTCTTCTTTTTCTAATAATTATTTTCCAAGTCTTCTTTTTCTAATAATTATTCTTCCAATTCTTCTTTTCCTAATAATTATTCTTCTAAGTCTTCTTTTTCTAATAATTATTCTTCTAAGTCTTCTTTTTCTAATAATTATCCTTCTAAGTCTTCTTTTCCTAATAATTATACTTCTAAGTCTTCTTTTCCTAATAATTATTCTTCTAAGTCTTCTTTTCCTAATAATTATTTTTCTAAGTCTTCTTTTCTAATAATTATTCTTCTAAGTCTTCTTTTTCTAATAATTATTCTTCTAAGTCTTCTTTTCCTAATAATTATTCTTCTAAGTCTTCTTTTTCTAATAATTATGCTTCTAAGTCTACTTTTTCTAATAATTAATTTTCTAAATCTTCTTCCTCTTCTATGTCTGTTTATAAGTCTTATTTTTCTAAGTATTCTACTTCTTTTAAGGCTTCTTCTTTTAAGTCTTTTTTATGTGTTCTACTTCTTCTTCTAAGTTTCCTTCTTTTTCTAGGTCTCATTCTTCTTATAAATCTTTTCCTGTTCTTCTAAAAATTGTTCATCTAAGACTTCTTTTTTTAAGTATTCATCTTCTTCTCATTTTTCTTTATCTAAGTATTCCTCTTCTAAGTATTCACCTTCTTCTAAGTCTTTTTGTTCTAAGTCTCCTTGTTCTAAGAATTCTGCAAAGTATTCTTTTACTTTTTCTAAGTCTTCTTTTTCTTCTAATTCCCCTTATAATTCTTTACTTCTTCACTCTCACTAATCAATCGCTCCACTGCTCTTTTCGCCACTTTACCTCCATTCATACGCATCTTCCTTTCAATGCTCATTTGATCTACTATACTTGCGAGTGCGCCATTCGCTTCCTCCTCATTACACTTTCCACATCATTTCAACATGCTAGCCTCTTTCTATATTTCTACCACGCCCATTTATTTCTACTACAAGCTTTCTTATCCTTGAACTTGCTCCACATTTGCTTTATCCACATATTCATAGCTACTCTCTCTCTTCTGCTCTTGCGCATTCTTATATACTCTACCCAGTTTCTCTTATTCGACACACTTCACCACTGATTCTCCTTCTTTGCCACTTATTCCCCTCGTATCATGCGCACATCAAGCAATTTAACCTTCCACACAATAATGCGGTCAGTGACTCATTCTCAAAACTCTCATACACATTTCTTACCATATTTTTCCTTGCCAGTAACGAATCAAACATTTTAACCACCTTTTTACCAAACTTTTGTACACTTCTGCACATATTTGCCACACGCAATTCTCTTTCAGCACAAATATCACTTCTTTTTCTCTACTTTTATTCTTTACATTCAAATCTCAACTTACCCACATCAATATAGAACTCGTACATTCTTACCCAACCTTTGTGCCACGCCACTACCTCCTTAATAATCGTTACCACTTAGAGTTGCACCTCTTTCAGGTCCGTTTACTCCATCTCACAGACTCTTCATTTCCCTTCATGTTCCTCTCAAACAAAACTAGCATCTGCAATCTATTAAACATATTTATTACCTCTCCCCTTTACCCCCATCATATATACCTCTTAGATTTTATGCCCCCAATCTAATTCCCCTTTTACACGAATTGGCCGGATTGATTTGGAATGTGTGTGTGTGGGGGGGGGGGGGGGTGCAATGACAAACTCCTTTTTTACCGCCCAAAAGAGTAGGATCCCCAGAATCCCAGGCTTGTCCCAATTTTATGGATTTTTCACCTTCTACGACAGAATTGTGTGTCTTCACGGCCTTAATACCTCCGGGGGGATCTTTGGTTATATATCTTCCTCACATCCTCACTTCCTCTAGCTTGACTTCTTTCTTTACAGATCCCCCCTTAGAAATTGTCAGCTTAATAGGGCCTCGTTGTTATTGCGCATTAAATTCGATAAAAAGATATGTACGACACGTGCCTGAATACGGTAGCGGTGGGTTTTAAGACTCCATAAACAAGTTCGAATGAAATAAAAAAAAGATGAAAAGAGAAAACAACTATTTTTCTTTAATCTCGATCGCCCTGAATAGTCCCTCGCTTGTATACCCTCCAAAAGGGGCGCGGCGATTTGCCTTCCTGGCCGCCGTGCTAACGAGACTCAGCGCCCGTCTGGGCCCAACTTTGCCTCTTCTTCTTTCTGACAGCCCGTGTTTTTACCCTACTTCCTCACTTTCCCGACAACCTCTCCTACAACTTTCTCTGGTCGGCCTCTAATTTCACAGGGTAGACGTTGACCAGCTTCTTCTCACCCAACAATCCCGAATCGGGGCTGAGAGGGGAGGGGACAACGCTCCCTAACTCCTGAACTCCGGTCTGAGATGGTGGGTTTTTAACAATTTGCTCAATTTACATCCACACCTTCCTTGCATACCCCTTTCTCTCTCCTTTCAACCTGTATTGATTTTCAACCTGTATTGGAGACGCCATGCCGAAGGGCTGCCTGGCCACTGTGCGAAAGGTGTGGTCCTAAATGACGGCAGCTGGTTCTGCCAACCCCGCGCTCACCCGTCGCAGAGCGGGCTACTGCGTGGGGGTGATTAGCGTTTGCATCCTGGGTAAACTCTAGGGTCACAATGCCCGATGATGAAAATCAATATAACAAACCTCTCTTTCCTTCCCCTTTACCAGCGTCGGAGCCGCCCCCGGGTAGCTCCATCGAAAAAAGGGAAGTCCACCGTCCTGTGCTTTCACAGGGGACCCTCCAAACCTCTCCGACCGGAGAGGAGGTTTACTCCCCCCCTATGCATAGAGGTGTAGGGAACTCCATCTCAACCCCTTCTCTGGAGTCACCCGTGGGCGATTCACTTCTTCCAGTGGCAGTCCCCCATTTGCTTTCCAAGGGGATTGCCAAGAAAGCAAGCAGGAGACCAATAATTGACCGCTCCACCGGGAGCGGCTCGATAGATCCAACCTCCTTAAGGCAGCGAGGGACGTCAGGGCCCGTGGCTCGTTCCCTCCAAAGTTGTGGGCGCACGCATATCAGGATTACAGGGGGTCACTATACGTGACCTAATCTCTTCCCCGGCGGATGCCGGTTCGCCGGCCCAGCACAGAATGAAATGTACCCCCAAAGGGACCGGTGATGTCTTAGGGGGGATGGCCATATGGAGGCCTCCCCTGAAATAGACATAGTCCCTAAGGTGACCCAGCTCCAAACAATAGAATCTTCCATGGGTTCGAACCCGGGCTCGGTGCCAAGCACAGAACCCGTGTCCGCCCATATGCAAGATCTTCATCAGATGGCTCGGGTGCCCTAGGCATCACAAGGAGAGGAGGGATCTCCTACCCCGGCTGGTGCTCCTGTGACAGCAAAGACCTTCTCCATTTCAGAGAAGGATCTTGCCGAGGCTGGTTCATCTGGCCTAGGGGCTCCTACTGGTGGGGGAAAGAAGCGGGTTTATTTTTCGCCCTCCTCTCCTACAAAAAAAGAAAAATACAATGACGAAAACACGGGGCTTCTCTTCCTCTGCGGGAGTCGCGAGAACGTACAAATTTGCTGCTCTTTCGGTAAGCGACCACGCCAGGATTGGCAGGTACGGCCCTGTTGCTTCCCCGGGTGGGGAGTCCCAGACGAAGACCAGAACTGCGCAGAGCGGAGCCTCGATTATGTCAGGTTCCCTCATTCAGAGGCTACCTGTCGTTTTCGATCCGGTTGGCTTCAAACACTTCTTTGTTATCCGCTCCACCGATGACAGCAAGTTAGCTAAGGGCAACCTGATCCATCAGAGAAGAGCTCTAGCTAGTGTTATTGGTAGAGAGCCGAAGGTGATCCGTTTCTCAGGCGGGAGCATTTGGGCAAATGCGTCGAATCCCTCGGAGGCGGCCATGATTAGTGCCCTTCGGACACTTGATGGCACGCTGGTGAGTGTGACGACGCACTCTACCATGTACTTCGTAGCTTCATGAAAGGAGTAGTATATGCGAGGGAACTCGTGGACTACTCCATCAATGGCATCACCCTAGATCTGGCTGACCATGTGGCGGTGGAGGTCGAACGTGTGATGAGAAAACAGGCCTGTACTATGACAAGTTCCCTGAGCCGGTGCGTGCCGGTTGGTATCGCTACCGCATGAAGGCATCCGTGCCACTGCCGCGAAGGTGCTACTGTCACCGCTTTGGCCATACTAATTGCTCCTGTCGACGTTCAAAGTCGGGGTTACCCCAAGTCTGTGTAAGTTGCTCCGAGGCGGCACACGATAAGTCCAAATCGTGTGTGGCAAAGTGTGTCAAGTGCATATCTCCTTAAGAAGTAAATCCTGGCCGTTTAGGCCCAAGTTCGTCTCTTATTTCACGAGGCTATGGACTTAGTCCTGACGCACCCGGCAGATCCTGTGATGACCTATGCCTCAATGTTCTGAAAGACCCCCTCTGCTCCAGGCCTACGAGCACGGTCGTTTCCGCGCACATTCGGAACCATTCTGCGGCTTCTACCCACCCTAAACGCTCCCCTATTAAAGCTGGCGGCACAAAGAGTTCACACTCACCTCCGGCTAAAACCACGCCCCCTTCCTTCTCCTGCGTGACCGTTTCTCGTAAGGCGAAATGGCCGCGCGCCTCCACCGAGTCATGGGACTCACAGGAGGCAACACCCCTAAAGATGGTCGTGATGCTATATTCTGGGGTTCCTAATGCTGCCCCCCGAAAGGAGGACAGCACTAAAGGAGCTTCGACTCCTTAGCCCACACCCAGTGGTAGGTTGGGTTGTTTGGAGATGGTAGATCCTCCAAATGAGGGACCCCGCCTCCTAAGCTGCCCGCTCGCCTAAAGTTTAAAGCCGGAGGGAGGAAAAGACTCGCATAGCGAGACAAACCTTTCCCGATAAGTTCTCCAAGGCGACAGCGCCTTCAGCGCATTGTCCAGCCAACAGTGCCCGAAGTTCTGCCTTTGGGAGACGTACAGCCATTCCCGTGAGGGTCTTCTCTTCGAAGAGGGCCCCTGCATCTCCTCCGAGCTAGGCCTGGAGGGCATATTCTTTCAATGGAATTGCCGCGGACCCCGGGCCAACTGAAAGCTGCTAGGCGCGTGTCACCTGCCAGCCTCCCGGGGTATGAGGGTTTTGCTACCCCACCATTTCGGCATGGGGTCCGGTCTGGAGGATGCATGTGCGATTTACACCCGACATGATGTCTCCGTTCTTCTCTTTGCTTTAGATACCTCCTTCCAGGCAGTGGCTGTGCAGCTACAGCTGGATAGAAGGTATTCTATTATTTCCGCGAACATTCCACCTTGGGCCAACTTCGATGCAGGGGACTTCTGCCGCGTCATTGCACGGTTGCTGAGGCCATTTCTCTTGCTGCTCGAAGATCTGAACGGTAGACATCCCCTCTGTGGAGAATACTCGTCTCCCACTCTGCGGAGACTACTCGATTAATCCTAGGGATCAAGTCATTGCCGATCTAGAGATAATGTCCTAACTGTAGATGAGTTTAGGCATCACTGCCCAAAAACTGCATTTTTCTTCCTCAAGCTATCTTTGTGCTCTCCGGATGCACAGCCTGATTGGGGGAAGGGGAGGGGTATTCGATGACCTCCATGATAGTGATCACTTTCCTATTCAAATATCATTTTCTAGGCCACTGCCACCCGATAGCCTGCCCCGGTGGTGTTTGGCGCGGGCGCGGTAGTCTGCATTTCAAGAAATGACTGATTTATCTGTCTCATTCGAGGAGTTTAGGCCGGTTAATGCGGCCGTTGAGTTCTTCTCCGGCAACCTCATCGCCGTTGGCCTAATTACTATTCCTAAAAGGTCTGGCCGTTTTGCATGCCGACCACTCCCGTGGTGCTTAGCTGAGTGTGAGATGGACCTCAAACAGAAGCGTTATGCCTACATGCGCTATAAGCGCCACCCGAACGACTTCACTGTCGGTGAATTTCGTTGAGCTAGGGATAGGTTCCGATATATTTTGAAGCACGCCTGCCGCTCTTCTTGGTGGGCATATGTGTCTTCATTTAAAGGGATGCGGGTCAAAAGGATTCGAAGCAAGTTCTCGCAGGATCCTCCTCCCGTCCTCCAGGAAAATTGGACGGCAATCTCGGACAACGTGTCCGTGGTAAAATCCTTCGTGATCGCTTTCTCCGCATTCTTTAGCCGGGATGCTGTTCCGCCAGCATTCAATGCGCAACGTGATGTCATAGAAGGCTGCCGACTGGACTTTAGCTCCAGATGCGGAGAACCCTTCAACGACAGGTTTACTTTGAGTGAGTTGCATTCCGCTCTCGCATCATGCGCGCCCTTTGTCCAGCTGATGTTCCGTATGCCATGCTTTGACACCTGGGTGAGCGAGGAAGGGCCTTTCTGTTAGATTTGTTCAACAGGATCTGGGTAAAGGCTATCCTCCCAGATTTCCGGCGAATCGCTATTGTGCTCGCCTTTCGCAAACCGGGAAGAGATCACTCTATCCCGGCTGGTTTCCGCCCAATCTCTCTAACTTCCAACCTGTGAAAGTTGATGGAGAAATCTTAAATTTAGATTAGCCTTTTTTCTGGGCCTACCACCGAAGCTGGAGTGCGCTTGCTCCTTTTTTTCTTTTTGCTTTGTTAGGTTTTGTTTTTAGTCTCTGATCTTTTTATCCTTGTTATTTGTTTTTTTTTAATATAGCCTGGTCGTAGGCTATAGTAAGTACAGTGACTTATGCCCAGGTAGGCAGTCACCAGATGGGCTTCTAAAACCAAAATATCTTGTATACCAGGGATATGTACTTTTATGCATATTTTCATCCTCCCAAACTTTACCATCTTAATATTCCTCTTCGAAAACTTTCTGATAGAAATACCTCCGTAGGCTTTGGCCTTTTCCTAAAAAAATAAATCCTTTAACAATTTTTTATACCTATGATAAAAATACCACGAGTACATTAAGTGTTTATGACCCTATCCTCCTTGAACAGGTCATAGTTTAAAACTGGTGTCTTCTTCCTACCAGGTTCACCGATCTGGAAACCGCGTGAAAATTTCGGTTCAACCCAGTCAGGCAAATCAGCTTTGGGGAGCAGTTCAACCTCCTTGTCAAAATGCGGCAAGACCCGGAATGGCCGCCTCAGGGAAAGCGGGCTTCCCCCGAATGAGCGAGGGGGTATAGGTGAGTCTCAGACCCTGCCGAGACCGAGTAGAACAGGAACCGGTGGCCGCGACCGACAATTTCTTGTCTACGAGGAGTACGGGGGCAATATCTACATGAGTGGCTCGCATTCGCATACTTTTGCTGAATCTACCAAGACTCTGCATTGTTAAAACGCTTATCCGTAAGCCCTGTTTTACTAATAAAGAAGTCCAGTGATGAATTGCTCATTGTTTGGGTGAATCTATTTCTCCAAAGAATATTTTATACTCGTATATTGTTAATGATGAGCTCAAAGCTTTATAACGTATTTCGCCGCACCTTCATATCTGAGCTTTTTACAATGGGTACTTCACTGGACTTTCTTGTTTTCTCTGCTCAACTTAAGACTGACAATGGAACTTCTTTGGGTGGAGATGTGATTCAACTACAGCTTCTGTTTTTTTGTTTTTTTCAATTAACTGAAATTCTAACTGAATAGAAACCTTAACCTAAATGAGCAGTCTGTATCGTCATACATGTATATCACTGTATATCTAAATGCAATACGAGAATTGTCTTAAGTAAATAGAAAATAGAATTAGTTCCTGAGCGTGATATAATTTTAATCTGCTGAATATATTCATTTCTTTATCCATTTTTTTTTTCAATAAATATTTTCCGTTCTAGAAATAAATCAGCTAATTTTTTACAGAGTTTCGTACGAACTTAACATATTTTCAACACTTTTATCTACCTTAACAAACAAGGTGCTAGATGGCATCAGAAGCAATATTGTTCTCGCAATAGAACAAAACACAATAAGATATGGACAATAAAAGTAATAAGAAATATGAGAAATGATACATCTTTTTCGACATATGTACACAAACTTTGACATCAAAATGTTTGATTGTTACATTAATCCAGTCAGGATTGGGTGTGATTGTATACATCTGCGTAAGTTTAATTATTTTACGTTAACCCATGCTCAAATTCAAGTTATTCAGATAATTTGAAGGAAAAGTGGTATAATTGTTTGGGTGTCAGCCGGGATTAAATTGAAATGGAAACGAAAAAAATAAACCACTACGACAATTGTAGTGAGAAAGGAAAAAATTATTCTTTTAAATTCAAAAATAGTTTGATTCAGTGAGTGGTTCGTGTTGTATAATAGTGTAAGTAAACATTAAGCACTGATAATAAAGATATAAATCTTTACAAATTGTAGATTGCTCATGAAAGGTGGTGGTTTCTATTCCATAAAATTAATACCTAGAATTTTTTTTTTTTAAATTATAAAACGCTTTCTAAACTATTGTTTCGATAAGATAATTTGTGTGTACTTAGATAGACGAGTTTATATACTAATATTATTCTCATATGTATAATCATTATGTCCTTTTTGACCTATTTTTAAGTATAATGTAGCTCTGCCTATTTACTGTATTCATTATATATATATATATATATATATATATATATATATATATATATATATATATATATATATATATATATATCAGAACACCTTCCCTCCCTCTTCTAACGTTATTTATTGATCAAATAAAAAAATGAGCGTCAAAGCCATTGTTTAAAGCAGCCTATTTTTGATCAATAAATTAACAATTGGTTATAGCATTTATATTGGGTATTGCGATACATAAATTCGTAAAACCAGCAAAATTTCCGAGGTTGAAATAAAGCAAGAACTCGCGAGTATTTGCCCTGTTGAGATTCCTTTCAATCCGTTCTACTATAACCTTTACTGCCATCTGTGTACCAATGGGTGCTCTTTTTCTGCATCAACCCTAATCTCGTCATCTTCAATCCTCTTGTACTAGTCAACTTTTATTATTGTACACCTCGTTTCATTTTGATTAGATAACATTTCTAATTTTCTGGCAGAACGCAAAAAAGTATTTTTGGATTAATATATCCGTTAAGGGATATATGAAATTTTCAGTAGCTCTCACATTAAAATATTACCAAAAGTGATTAATTAAGTAGGACACAGAGTTTTTTTCAATGGCTTTGTTGCTGCAGCATTTCTTGGCCGGCTTTTATAATTTACACACTCGAGACATTGGTTTCATTCTCTCACCGGAGGTATTTTCAAGACCGCAAAATGAACTGCGAATCTGCCCCGATAGCTAATAAAGTGTAAAAATCCGTATTTTATAAATACAATATTTCCTAAAAATATATAAATATTGATAATTCCGAACTCTGTAAAATCATTGTTATTAGTTAAATATTTTACTGTTATAACTTGCAAATAATTAGACCCATGATTTTCTTTCTTTGTATATAAGAACATAGCTGGTAGATATGAAAATTGACGTGGTATAACAATTAACTTTTACGAAATACTTCTATATTCTGCTTTATATACATTTTTTCCAAGCTATAGTTATAGATTTCAAACTAGGGAAGAATAATTTCAAAATTAAGGTATGCAGACTTGGTATTACCTATTCGAAAAAAAAACAACCAAATGTTATTTGAGGTAAAAATAAGAAATAATTGGAAATTTTAAATATGTTGACGCCCTAATATTTATTCATTCTTCGTGATTTTCAGTTGAATGTATCGTTACCGGTTTTAGCCGTTTATGGGTTTAATAATCTTAGCATTTTATTGCAAAAGATGCATAGAATTACGAATGATTCATATTGCTTTCAAAGGTTTTGATGCCAGTTCATTTTAAATTAGATCCTTCTTAATTTGTCGTTAGCTCCTAAAAAAAAAAGATTCTCTAGTTTTTCGAGAATTTTTTTTTTTTATTTTTTCCCAAAATGTAGTTAAGTAGTTCGAGTAAGTTGTACTGCTACTTATGTGAAGAAGAAATAGGAAAACCTGAATCATTTTTAGCTGTATAGTTTGTGTATGATATAATAATTACATTCCATAATGAAATGTGCCAAAGTTTATAGATCTAGTCAGTACCAAAATACTTTTTTTTTAATACGTAATACAATCAAGACTGAAGGTTTAATAATATAGTTTCCCCCAAACTGATTAGCTAAGTGTTCTCTGTCTAGAATACCTGGTTTTCCAAATGTATTTTTGCCTCGAAATATTTTCGCAATCTCGGCAAACTTACTTTTGAGCCTTTGAACAGTATTAATGAGATATCAATTCATGAAATTTCCGTCTCTAAATCACTTCTGTAACCTATAGCAAGAGCTATTAAAATGAAAATATAGCATTTTCCCTTGTATAGCTAACTGTTTTTAAGCTGGAATTGAAAAATGTTTAACAATCCAGTAAAATAAGTTTGTAATTTATGGATTATTCCAGAATTCCCACTTTTTTTTCTGCGCAATATTAAAAGGTCTATCGGGTCAAAAGTATAGACCACATCTCACTTTGGTGACATTCGCTCATGTCACGTACCAGAGTAAAGTAAAAAATAGTAGGTCGTACGAGGGAAAATGTTTAAATTCTTTAACCCTAATTCATTGCTGTTACAATTCCTCTACTTGTTAGCAGAGTAAGTCTTGCAAGCAGTTAGCATCTCTGATTACTTTACTCTCTTCGTACTTTAATCCAGAGTATTAATTAATACTAAATTACCCATAACTAATTTTCATAAAATGCGTTATAACGCTGATTTGCTCAAATCATGTACGTACTATCGTCACTTTATTGGATTTACATTGGTTCCTAAACCCACATCAATTTAGCACGGGTGTTATCCTTTATATAATTGTTGGCATCTTTGATACTTAGTCGCTGAGTGTGAAAGACAGGGAATATGGTGAAATCTGGTGTGGTAGAAGTACTTATATCGTAATAGTCTCTTGTTTATATGAGGTTAGCCTCTCATTTGGATGGCATCTCTTTCACGGTTGTTCCTCCGTGAACGATGCCTCGGGCAGGAATCTGCAAACACCTCTTGCCAGAAGGCAAATCTTTGAAGCCAGCTTGCCAAGAGGCAAATATTTGAAGCCGGCTTGCCAGAAGGCAAATCTTTGAAGCCAGCTTGCCAGGAGGCAAATATTTGAAGCCGGCTTGCCAGAAGGCAAATCTTTGAAGCCAGCTTGCCAGGAGACAAATATTTCAAGCCGGCTTGCCAGAAGGCAAATCTTTGAAGCCAGCTTGCCAGAAGGCAAATCTTTGAAGCCAGCTTGCCAGGAGGCAAATATTTGAAGCCGGCTTGTGTTCTCCTGTCAAAGTTCCTCAGCCATGCGCCAACCCACTTGGCTGTCTTCACCGATGTCACCCGCCTGTGTTATCTTAGGCTAACTCGCGGATATCTTATGTCCCGTGGCGTTCTTCCCACCTGTACAGACTACCCAAGTCCCGCGCGTTCGTTGGATGCTTCGTGTACTCCATATCTCGTCGCTCCTTCTTTCTCTCTCTTCCTGCCCTGATCAAAACACTTACGTTTAATCCTCCTTGAGGGGCTCTGGTTCTTCATAATTAACCTTATCTGTTTCCTCTCTACCCCTCTATTTTCTCTCGCATAATCCCACCACCCACCATTTTCCATCCCCATTTATATATTCTTACTCAATTCCTGGGTCAAATCGTGGTCAACTGCCAACCACAAAAAAGCAACAAACGATGACGGTTAACTATCACACCCTAGAAGACATAAAATACGTCAACCCTCAAATTAACAATGTTCTCTCCGAGTAACAAAATTAACCTGTACAGATTTTCTTCAAAATTTAAAGAACTAAATTCCATCACGAGAATTTCAAGCCTCAAATTGTTATCAAAACCACGACGAAACCTTTTTTTCTGCGTACTATTTCTACATTTAGCGACGGATCTTTAACGAAAGTTAGAGAAAGTTTGTAGTTAAAATGTTTTAAAATTATTCAATGAAAAGTACAAACACCAAACCACATTTCTACTGCTGCAAACAAATGTCTCAATTTTAAAAAATGCATATAAACTCATATCATTAATAATGGTCTTTAATGAGTTACTTTCATCCTGGTTTCATTTCTACAGAATACATAAGCACAAAGAGAAACCATCTCAGAATCAACTCTGGTACCGTCAGGTCTTAGTATTCTTTTAACATCGATTTTTCTTCTTCTGCAATCGCTTTTACAGAAAAACTCAACGTGGCACAAACAAAAGTGTTTATCTTAACATTTTCAAGTATTATATATATATATATATATATATATATATATATATATATATATATATATATATATATATATATATATATATATATATATATTTCCTGGAATTTAGTTTTAACAAATATTATCAATCATTCCACATCTTACCTTAAACGTATTGAGTTTGTATAGTTTAACGCAAGAGCGGAAAATTGCGCTAATTACATTCTTCATAAAAACAATATTTTATATTATATATCTGAAAAGTACAGCTCGTATTATAAATAGTTCTGGTTTTAAAATAAAATATATTTCTACTAACGATATATATATATATATATATATATATATATATATATATATATATATATATATATATATATATATATATATATATATATATATATATATGAGAATATTGAAATAATATATAATATTAAATCCAATTGTATTTTATGTATAGATATCCTCATTTCTCGATCATCTATAAATATTTTACATCTACTAGGGTCTGTACGTAATGAATTAATAATATCAGTTAAGACCTATTTAACTATTTTCTGGGTTACACTTGTATTATAGATATGTACGTATAATGTATTGTGTTAATACTATTAAATTGTTTATACAAGTGAAGACATTTGCCCTTCCTTAACTTTAATAATAACTAACCATTCTTATTTGATTTAACAGCATTGAATAATATACTAATAGTTTGTTTAAAGCTTGAAATTTGTTGACAGTATCCTATGCCTCAGCCAAATAATTATTATTGCTCGCTAATACATCTCTGCGCTTAAAAGGCAAAGTATTTGATCCATGGATCCTGACACTCACAATTTATCGAAGGCAAACTTGAACACAGAACATAAGAGAAGGAGTCTGCCAAAGACTAACCAATAGCCTGTACGGGGCAGCTCCTATTTCCATCACCAAGTTCAGTCCCACATAGCATCATCACCCATAAATCTATCCAGAGGGGACGCTTCTATCACATGACTCGTGAGCCTAATCCATTCTTCTACCATTCTATTTTTAAACCAATTTCTACCAATCTCAATACTCATCCCAACACTGAACACAAAACACATAAAAACTGAGATCAACTCAGAGAACCATGGAATGATAGATGTTAGGAATAACACATATGGAACATAAGAGAAATACATTGGTGAGAATAAAACACATTTTATATAGTACAAAAAAAAATCCAAGTTAGGAAGTGTAAATTAGAAAGAGACATTACTACAATAAACGATATAAGATCGACGAAAGGAATTCTAAACTAGAAACTTTTAATCAAACTCGTAGAAGGTGTGAGGATGAATTTCAATCAATGGCGGGAGTAGAGGTTCAGGCTCAAACACTTTTGCCCTGACCAGTGACCTATGTCCAGCAGTGGAATGAGAAGGAATAGTTTTGATGCAGTTAGATAAGTTTTTATTATTTTAACATATAAATATGTGTTCAAGTTGTAATATTAACAATGTGTACGCCCTCGGCAACGAGTATGCGCTCCAGGCGAGACCTGAAGCCGGCGCGTACATTGCAGACGAAGTCGTTCCTCATGCTGGCCGACACGCGGTTGACGGAGTACTTCAGCTCGTCAACGTTGCTGTGGCGGAGCTTGCTGTTCTTGCCATCAAAATGCGCCCACAAGTTGTAGCCGATGGGATTGAAGTCGGGCGACTGCAACGGCAAAAGGTTCTTCAACCAGAAATTTATGTTCCACCCAAACCACTCCTACAAGGTCTTGGCCGTGTGGACCAGAGCACTGTCCTGCTGAAGACGTAGTCCGCCTTCTTCGTGATCTTTCTCACCCAGGGCAGGACATTCGTGGCCAAGATGTCCCTGAAATCGGCCGTGGTGAGCCTGTAACCGGTCGCGAACCACACAGGCGGCATCTTCTTGCCATTCGAAGCCACGACGCCGAACATCATCACGGAAGGAAGGTGCTTGATCGTGAACACGGAGCAGACCTCGAAGACGTCCTAGTCGAAGCTTACCATTCGATTGTTCTGCTTATTAATGATCGGATCAAAAATGAAAGTTTTTTTTCCATCAGAATAAATAGGAATTCGATTGCCATGACTCTTTCAAGTCGTTGAGAAGGCGACGGAAGTGCTCTCAACGGTGAAAAGAGGCCTTTCCACGCACCTCAAGCTCTTGCCGCCTTCCTCCCTGACGGTCCTGGACAATGTGGCCACCGAAATGTTCTACTTTTTCGCAAATGCTCTCATTTTGAGGTTCAGGTCACTTTCGAAGGCCTTTCGCAACTTGAGATCTGCTCGAAAGAAGTCGATATTTGAGGTCTTCCCCGTTCTTGAGGCCTTTCGTGACTCTGTGAACGGTCATCCGGCTGAGGTTTAGCCGTTTGGCGATGTCTGACTTGTTATGGCACGCGCGCAGGAGAGCAGAGACCTCGATTCTTTTCGCTTCCATCTCGACACATCTGCACAAAATGTGAAAGACGTTTTAATGACACGTGCTGTAAAAGTAGAACTTTAAGTTTGTTTCACGGAACTTTTTCTATCACACACGTAAACCTCTCCAAAAATAACAAAAACGAGTGTAACAGAACCTTTTCAAAACCCGGTAAACACACCTAGTATCCTCCCACTACCATTTACATGAGGTCAGATATCTTACAAGTCTACTGCACAAACCTTGACCAATATTTTTTTTAATTAAACTGTATCTATGAAATGCGGTTGCCATAGTGATTGTAAACCACCTCGACTCCGCATTGGAGACCCCGTGGGATTAATTCCTATCCTCACCAATTAGTAACTGTATCCAAGAAACCGATCTAACACCCCTATAAAGAACTTTAATATGTGCTGCTAAGAGAGAATGTTGAAATACCCACTTGATAGAGTTCTTTTTAGGACTGTAGATTGATCGATCGGATACAGTAACTTTGGCGTTAATGCGGAGTGACCTTCGATGTGCCCGGTTACTATAGCAACCGCTTTGCCAATATGGTTGTTCTATTTATTGTTAAATACAACATGCATATTAAAAATGGACAAAGGAAATAATAAGGAAAAATCTGAGAAATGAGATATTCACTGTCTAATGAATAAAGAAAAAGATGGTAATTAAAACCATTAAATTAGTTAAAGATAAGAATAAATTTTGTTTATGGCAAAATAAATCTAGTTAGGTTTATAACCAAAGTTATTTATGCCTTTTTCTTAATAAAACCTACACTAAATAAGTGATTTTCTAAGCAAATAATCGTTATTCCTCATTTTTAAATATTACTTTGATAAGCCAATACAATAAAATATCGCCTCACATTGTTTAGTCATTAAACAAACATTCTTCTTAAAATTTAAAACAAAATTTACCATTTTTAAAGTTGACTGAATAGAATAGAAATTAATTTCTAGATTATCCATACCTACTAAAATCTAGATGAACATAGAAAAAAAATGTCCCGTTTATTGATGAGTTCTTATGAAAATTAGTCTCCACCAACACAAATTCTCTTTTTTCTTAAAATACTACTACCTTGCATGATTTAGACATGGACTTGGCAGACTTCTGCACTATCACCTTTGCCTGCTTAGTTTTTGACAAACCTGAACTAAAACTCGAGGAACGAACATCGCTCAAAATGAAATCCTTGCCATCCTGAAGCTAGTATGACCAAGCCTTTAGCTTCTAACAACTAACTTTTCACTAAGATCTAAATTCAAACCTTAAGGTAGGAAAAGTATTGCTTTCACTTTTATCGATCATAAAAATGAAGGATTGAAATTTTTCCTTTGTTTACGTTTTTAAATCATGTATAACGATTTTTTCATATATTTTCAGGAGCCTCAAACGATCGCTTACGACTACCCAAGACAAATCCTCCGCCTTTTACCTATTTGCCCGCCTCTACCCAGTTTAGTCTGCCGTTCCCCACCCCTGTTTCTCTCCCGAAAGCGCAATCTACCTTCGACCTTCAATGTTGCGGTAATGAGTACCAAGAGATGGGTCGAGGAACAAACTCTTCAGGTAGAGGAAGAGAGGAAATACTGTCGGGCTATACATCCCATCGAACAACCCTTTATAAAGATCCGTCTCAGCTTACCTTTGGCCAAGACTCCGTGCGACGGGAGTTTGTAAAAGAAGGATTCCTTCCACAAATAAGCACGGCAAGGACGATAGATGCCTCAATTTGCCAAAGCAACAAAGATTGCACGAACTTTTCTGCTCTGGACAGTTCATTTTTTAAGCCTCTTTCGTCTGTCTTGCTACATGATTTGAAAGCTGAGAGCCGGGCATCGGTCTCCAACTTCAACAGGTCATCGTTACTCTCAAGGGCATCTTTATCTCATATTTCTCCATTCCATTCCTCTTCTACCTTCGTTAAGGAAGGATTATCGTTTAAGTTAATAGACAATTCTCTAATTGAATATGACGATACTTCGGGAGTATCTAGTCCAGTACTGCCAAAAAGTATAGAAACCACAGTAGAAGAAAAGTTCCCGCATCTACGAAAAATAGAAGATGCTTACAATAAGTTGTCGGCTTGCTTGCCGAATCACAATCCTCATTTAAAATATCGACAAACAACTCAAAATGTTGATATTCTTAAAAAAATTGAAGCGCTTAAGGGCAAAAGTGAATATCAGTTAGAGGAAAAGGCCGGAAAAAATTTAGGTTTATATAAAAATTCCGATTTTTATACAGACATACAACATTCATACCCTCCGAAACCTCCCAAGAGGTCTTCTTCTTATATCGAAAAGTACTCATCGAACCAAAATTTAGATTTGGAGATGCCTCTAGATTTGGAAACTATGGCTTCTCCACCATCTGCAAAAATGCCGAGTAAAGAGGAAAATAAGAATTACTCTTCCAGCATCGATGTTTTGAACAAGACTGCCCAAACCATTGATTCTCTTGTTCATCAACTTCAAAGATTCAATTGATCAATAAGATTTCATTGACTTCAAATTAGTTTCATGAAACACGCATTTGGTGGTTGATCGCAAACCAAAACGTGTCTACATGAGGAAAAGACATAGATGAGAAGAACATAAAAATATATATAAATTGGGAACAGTGACGTGATTCGAACCTCAAACTCGGCGTATTGCTGACCCTTTACTTCTCGGTCATAAAGTCCAAAGAGACTACTGAGGCAGAACTATAAGGCACCTTGTTTTCTTCTGCACCACCAACTGCTACACTGCGAGGCACCAAACCGTTTATGTTGACATTTTGAAGTGATTTCACTTGTAAGTGCCATCGATAATTCAGGCGAATCTCACCCGATTTAAATTCCAAGTGCAAAAAAATGGATGATTCGTGAGATGTAGTTAATTTATTAAAATCGTTATATCCGATGAACTCTGACCAAAAGGAGTTGTCATTATTTGCCTTTCATTTAAAAAAATGTATTTATTTCACTATGCATTAAAAAATTATCCATTTATTGACTATATTATAATAAATTCTATAAGAACTTTGAATCACAAAACAATGAACTGTCTATTCCTAAGGTCCTACAAGTTTCGTAAATATAATTCTAAGCGTAATAAACTATTACTTTTATAAATCTTTCTATTTTCATATTTACTTATTGCCATTAAATCGTATTTCATCTGATTTTATTTCGTTTTGTTGTATTTCTTAGTGGTTGTATACGAGTAATTGCAGGTACCACTTGCTCAATTTCCTTTAATAAAGCATTCAATTTGGGGAAATTTTGTTTAGGAAAAAAATGATCGATATACTACTTGTTTATAAATGAAACGAACATTTTTTTTTATTTATACCCCTTCCAAAAAAGCTAGAGTTTTCTTTAATATGGTGATGTGGTATTTTTCAATGGTTGCTGAATTCAAAACGTAAAAACTACGTCTCTGTAATTATGAAGCTAGTTCGGAACGACTTATATCTTCAATTAAAGAGATGGAAAAGTAATAAACAAAATACACTTTTAGCTTCCTTAAGATATTTTATTCTCAACGGTCGCAACTAACAGGACCGCTCTTGTGGTAGCGTGTAACCTCTGGTAAGTTTTCATTGTGGACCTACGCTACCAGACCATATAACCATTCGATCACACTCATTCGCTTTAAAAAAATCATCTCGATGGACATCAGTAGTTGTAGTAGTGCGCACACGTACCTCTATCCAGGCGGATCTCGACCGGATAATGAAATAAACATAAGGCTCAGTATGACAATCACTGATGAGCTTGAGGGCACTAGGGGCAGGTCCTCTTTGCGGAGAGGTATCAGGAATAATTAAGTTTTTGACACCAAACAACGTTCAGGTGGACCCTTAGTCGCCTCGGGGCTGAGGGACCTGTTCCACGTCAGAGGTATGTGGATATAGATACCCATCAGCACGATTCTTTGGGTCAGAGAGAAGAGTGTGTGTTGTGCTGCGAAGATGGGAGAGGAAAGAAAGCAGTGTTGTGATTGGCTATGTGTGAGGTGAGAAGTGTAAGCCCTACCCACCCCAGTGCAGGGATAAGCAGAGCGCGTCCACCAATCGGTAGCCAGATCTCTCCGTGCGCTGACGTTTGTGTCCGCTCTCGCCGGGATCGAACCCGGTACGGCGACGTTTGCACACCAACGCAGTATCCACTCGGCTACCAAAAGCTCTATGGACATTAGTTATCCTTGCTACCGACAACTTTGACCAGCGAATATTAAGTTGCAATTCAGTATCTTTGATTTCTCCTGATTCACAAGACTGGTGGAATTTGAAGCTAGAATATTGTCCTGACGATGTCACTCTGGGTGTCCAGGGAGGTCTGCCTACCTGATATAGCTCTGATGTTCAGAATGCTTAAGTTCTTGTTTTCCTGCTGCTTTGCTGGCATCACGTGGCCTTAGGGATTGTTCAGAATGCTTAAGTTCTTGTTTTCCTGCTGCTTTGCTGTCATCACGTGGCCTTAGGGATTGTTCAGAATGCTTAAGTTCTTGTTTTCCTGCCACTTTGCTGGCATCACGTGGCCTTAGGGATTATTCAGAATGCTTAAGTTCTTGTTTTCCTGCCGCTTTCCTGGCATCACGTGGCCTTAGGGATTGTTCAGAATGCTTAAGTTCTTGTTTTCCTGCCGCTTTGCTGGCATCACGTGGACTTAGGGATTGTTCAGAATGCTTAAGTTCTTGTTTTCCTGCCACTTTGCTGGCATCACGTGGCCTTAGGGATTGTTCAGAATGCTTAAGTTCTTGTTTTCCTGCCGCTTTGCTGGCATCACGTGGCCTTAGGGATTGTTCAGAATGCTTAAGTTCTTGTTTTCCTGCCACTTTGCTGGCATCACGTGGCCTTAGGGATTGTTCAGAATGCTTAATTTCTTGTTTTCCTGCCGCTTTCCTGGCATCACGTGGCCTTAGGGATTGTTCAGAATGCTTAAGTTCTTGTTTTCCTGCCACTTTGCTGGCATCACGTGGCCTTAGGGATTGTTCAGAATGCTTAAGTTCTTGTTTTCCTGCCGCTTTGCTGGCATCACGTGGCCTTAGGGATTGTTCAGAATGCTTAAGTTCTTGTTTTCCTGCCGCTTTGCTGGCATCACGTGGCCTTAGGGACGTGTAAAAATGGTAATCTGAAATTAAATTGAATTTAATACATATAAATCATCGAAAAACCACCATAAAGGGTATGGATGTGGTCGTGGAATGCATTAAGGGATACGTAAAGTCATGAGTGTAGACTCCATAACGAAGACCTTGAGTTTTGAGGTTACAAAATCCACGCAATTGTGACCAAGAGCGGTTCACGAGATGCCGATTAAGATGAAAGAGGCTCATGCTTGAATTTTGCGCTTGGCTGCCTTATGATGTGCGAACAAATTTTCCACTTTCCGATGCAAGACTCAAAGTGCCAAGTGACTTAGGGCGGGATTAGCAACACACAGGCTGAGAGAAGGAAGAGACAAAGATAACATGGGGTTATTTAGGGTATAAATTTTATCTGCTTCATTGCCGCCAACGGAGACAGTTTCATTTATTTTAAATTTAAAGCGAAAACCAACGAAGGCCTCCTCCTCCTCTTCCTGGAGAACCTGCAACTGCAGACGCCGGGGTCTAAAGGGCACGAAATCTTCATGATTCTTATATACGGAGCGCTCAATGGAGCCGCATGCAAAATACAGCATTTATGCTAATGGAAGTATAGCATTAGTGAATGTACGATTCATCTTTCTCTCATGCACACAGAAACTCTCGCTCACTCACACACTATCACACGCACTCACTCTTACCCCCTTACTCTCTCTCAGACTTTCACAAACACACTCTCTCACACACACTGGCACAGTCACTTTCACACCCTCTCTTTCCTACGGTCATTCTCACGCTCTTTTTCCTTTCCATACTCACTCTCTCCAACGCACTACCTCTCATACACTTTATCTCTCTCTCCCTCTCTGCTACAATCCCTCTCACGTATTCTGTCTCGCACACTCACACGAACTTTCTATTATGCCTTCTCTCTCACACTCTCGCTTGGGCTCTCTGTTTTACTCAGGCGCTCGCATGAGCTCTCTCTCTCTCTCTCTCACTTTTTCTCACAGTCTTTCTTTCTCACAGTCTCTCATTCTCACAGTCTCTTACTCTCACAGTCTGTAACTCTTAGTCTCTCTCTCTCTCCTTCACAGTCTCTCACGCACACACTTTTTGTCTCATGCACTCTCTCTAAAACACACTATTTTACAGACGCTCTTTCTCACACACAATCTTTCTTTAACTCTCTCAAACACACTCTAAATCTCTTACACTCTCTCAAACACTTTTAAGTACTCTCACAGTCTCACTCTCGCACTCACTCTATCCCACTATCTCTTCTACTCTTTTTCACTTTCTCTCAAATTCTTTCTCTTACAAACACACTTTCAGTCCCTCACTGTCTTTCACTCACTGTCTCATGCGCTCTCTCACACTCTCACAGACTCTCATACACACTCTGCCACACACTCCTCTCTCGCAATACTCTCCCACTCACAAACCCTGCCACACACTCTCCCCCTCTCTCTCTCAACAACCTTCCACTCACAAACTCTACCCGACATACTCTTTCACACATTTTCTCTTACACAATCTCACACACACTCTCAGACACATGCCCTCACCCAGTCGCAATCTCACCCACCCACTGTCTCTTGCTCTCTATTTTTCTCACTAAGGTTAGGGAAATAATCTAGGTTATTAAAAGTTTATTAAAAAATAAATAATCACGAAAAACATGGTAGAAGTAGATTGATTAATGAGGTCAGATTTAGCTTGTCACTGAGTTTTTTCAGCCCACCATACATCCGAAGTGATGCCCAAAACGATAAGAACTAAAAACTCACGCAAGTTGTCGTCGGCGGAAGACAGGCAGAAAAAGAAAACCCCGCTGTGATAAACCTTGATAGGATTTAGAGTGCGGTGGTATTTGTCTCGGCGGAAGCGATTTGGGGTTATTACATTTCTTCGAAAACCCTTTTCCGAAAGGAAAATCTTCGAAATGAACTAACATCCAAATTATATTTCTTCGAAAAGGCAAATATAAAGTTAGTTGGCAAAATCATTGCTAAAGTACAACCAGCTAAGTACATTTGAAATCCCAAACCGACCACGAGGAAGGATTTAGCTCGCGTTAAATCACCGGAAGGTCGGCGGGTCACATTCCGGTGTTGCAGAAGTGTTGAAAAGGATCCAGGAAAATGGGAATATTTAAGACCGACTTCGTTCTGGACGATCTAGGTTTCAGTACACAACGTAACGCCATGCTTTTGAGTCGCATGAGGCTTCGAAATCATAAGAAAACAGAGGTTCACATTGGGATAATAATTACTTGTAAGTTTATTTGAAAAAAATGCCTGCTAAAAGCTAAAACATAAGAAGAGATAATGCAGTATGTGAAAAACGTTGCAAGAAGTGGTTTTCATGTTTCCGAAGTGGGTGTTTCAGTCTAAAAGACGGACAAAAAGAAGGTCATCCAAAGGAACTTGATTCCAAAAAGTTGGAAGCTGTTTTCTTGGTACCTACAGAATAATTTACCGTAGTCCACACTACTCTTTTATGCCAAGTGAAAAGGATTTGAAAGGTTCCAGTGATTGGAAAATGGGTCTTATACGAAATATCCACGGCGAATCTGCAACAGCGTGTTGCTTGCTGCAAGTCATTGCTTTCACAATACCTTCATGCACATTTTTTGGACAGGCTTGTTACTAGTGATGAGAAGTGGGTCCTTATCATAACGCTAAACGCCCCCGTTCGTGGATAAGTCGAGGAAACAGGATTTCTCAACAACCAAGAGAAGGACTTCATCTAAAAAAGATCTCGTTGAGTGTATGGCGGTGAAGTAATTGTCCATTGCGAACAGCTAGACAACAATAAAAAATTAATGCTAATCTTTACTGAAACTAACGTCGTCGTTTTAAAGACGCTTTGGAGCAACAAAAGGGGTTGTTGATAATGCCAGTTTTCAAACAGCTCATATGACCAAAGAACTCTTTGAGGAGCTCGTTTAGGAAATATTGCATCCTCTTCCTAATTCACCTGACCTTGCTCCTTCTGATTATTACTGGTTTCTGAGATAAAAATACCATTTAGATGGTTTTAGGTTGACATTAAGAGAAGAGGTTGAAATAAAATTGGATTCATATTTTGCATCAAAACCTAAAGAATTTTCAAGCGTGAAATTTATAAGTTTGTTAACCGATGGAATGAGGTTCTACGAAGCAATGAAGGTTATGTTTATGATTATGTATTTCCTTATTCATAGATTTTTAACTTTTTAATAGATACTCAAAAATAGGACATTCTTTCTTTCCAACCTGAAACATTAGAGTTTAAAATATCAGAATGCTGAATTTCTATCTCACTATCTTCCATAACTTTTGCCGAAAAAAATCCAAGATTTCCTAAATTGGTGAAACCATAACCAACAGGTATAAATTAAGTATAGTTAAAGGTTATGCAAATTTGGATGAATAAGACGAAAGCTATCATCCGAATTGCAATTTAGTAGAAAAATACTAAGTATCCAAGATAACCAGAACGCTAAGGTTTCATGTAAAGAAAGCCGGTATTGTTTGCATAGCAACTACGAGGGGCGGTCAATAAGTTTTGCAATTCGGATATAAGGAAACGAGATATGAGGAAAAGTGTTTTATTATTTTTCAATATAACTACCCTCGACTTCAATGTACTTGCGCCACTTGTCCCTGAGGCTTCGAATTCCCAACTGCTGTTCACTCTTCTCCTGGACGGCGAGCTGGAAATCTTCATCGTCCCCAAACCGGCGTCCACGAAGTGCAGCCTTGAGCTGGCGGAATAAAAAAGTAGTCGCTAAGGGACAGATCTGGACTGTAGGGGAATGGTTGAGCTTTTCCAATCTGCACTCGCGCAGGGAAGCTTGTGCAACTCTGGCCTTGTAGACTTTGACGACGTTAAAGTCGATCATGGGGCGTGAGGTTTCTAGGGACCCAACGGGCAGAGACTTTGGTCATGGCCAAATTGTCGTGGATGATATTGATAACACTTCCATGTGATATTCCAAGTTGTCGCTCGATTTCTTCGACCTTCACCGGTCGATTTTCGAGGATTATCCTCTCCACACGGGCCACATAGTCCTCGTTGGTCACGTCTGACAGGCGTCCTGGACGGAAGTCATCTTCAAGGGACTCACGACCATGGCAGAACTCCCTATTCCAGCGAGCAATGGTTGCATAGGGAGGGGCGGTGTGGGTGTACACTGCAACCATGCGTTCATGGATCTCTTTTGCATTCTTTCCTTCCTTGGTCAAAAATTTGATCACTGCGCAGTGCTCAACCTTCTCCATTGTTGAAAAATTTGTGACTGACGATCTGCGATCAGCTACTGCTTCTTAAATAGACGAGGCAGGAGCGTGCAGCTGCAGGTCCTGACTTGTCATAACTTGTTCTAACACCCCCACAAACAGCCATCCCCCTTCCTTTGTTTTTCCGTACCGATTTTCAAAATTTATTGACCGCCCCTAGTATCTTCAGTTCAGGCTCCTGTACGTTAGGTCATCTTTTGCGATCTATCGTCAAGATAACATTCCTAAAAAATCTCTCATGCTTCTATCATTCCTCTTGCTGATCTTGATGCTGCGCAATCAAGATGGTCTTTCAATTGGAACCATTGTAGAGAGTGTGAAGCGCTCCGCAAGTGTAGTCCTAAATATTCTGTCAACCAATGAAAAAAAAGGTTAAACTGATGCTGATAAATCAACCGATGGAACAAAGAAGACTTCAGAAAAGGAAGACAGAGCCATTACCCAAATTGTCAAAAAAAGATAGTTTCAAGACAGCTGCAGCAGTTTCTCGATTGATTAATGATATTTTGGCCATGAATCTCTCCAGTCAGACTGTCATTTCGGCTGAAGGAAGGCAATCTTCACGCTGGCACATCACCAATGCTCAAGACATTGAATAGCCCGTATAACAATGTCGAGGTATGGCCAAGTGTACGTGAATATGCGCACACAGGCTCTAAGGTAGGCCAAGCACGGCGACAACTGTTCTTGTTCTAAGAGTGCGATTTGAATAGATAGCGGCAGCTGTGTGACCAAGGAATATAACAAGCACAACGACAAAAAATAGATTTTTTAATACACACTAAATAAAAGACACAACAGTATATATGGATATACAAATGGGTACAGGAATAAGACGGAATTAGGTTCTGACTACTAATTAGATAACTTTGGTTATTGAATGGTTATAATGGGAAATTTAGGGTAGTGAGTGATTTAGTTCCTTTGAACCTCGAGAGTAAGGTGGGGCAAACTTGGGGAAGGTCGTGGTGACCTTGATTACTCATGGGTGGTAGCCACAAACCTGCAGCAGGTAGAGCTACTTTCTCGAACTTGTGTTTTGTGAGATGCGGGCCTCTTGCCCTCACGAGGTCACCGAACGAACTTCGAAGGGGGGGAGAGTGACTTCTCCACACTCGGCTTGAGTGAGCTAACGGGCCTCTTGTCCTTAAGAAGTCACCAGAAGAACTTCTAAGGACGGCTTCTCCGATCCTTGATCCGAAGGCGGATGAGAAAGGCTGACGTTGCCTTGCGAGACTCTTCTCTTTGACCCGAAGATACGAGTATCATGTCCAGCTTTTCCGTGGCTTGCGACCGTTACTCTCACTTCTCGGGAGAGAGCTCGTTGATTTTCACTCCCTTCGGGGAAGTCTCGTCTAACCAAATTTGTCTGTAATCCTGGAGAGGGTGCATATATACCTGGAGTTATCGGACGGGACAACCCGAGCGTTCCCTTGCGGTGAATTGTCAAAAGCAGAGATCAGCGGTCAAGACGGGCGACCAGCAGAGGAAGCCATAAAAGCGGTTCACGGTGAATCCTACAAAGTAATCTCCCCACCCCCGCAATTTCTGCGTCATGACTCGGTGTGAATTTGGCGGCGAGTCCAAAAAAAGTAAGGTCGGAAGGGAAGGGGGGAGTAACGGCTTGCTTTCTCTCCCGAAGTAATATCTTAGGAGGTGGGGAAATAATATTATTTTAAGGGGATACCTCTACAAACAAGAAGTCTAGTTTTGCATTGTCCACTGTGCCTGGTTACTTCAATAACAAAAGTAAGTTCATTTTGTTTGAATCCGATTCACCAAAAAGTATATGAAATTTTGTGAAGGAAGTGTCATGATCCGTGGCATTATTTTGTTTAGAAAGCACTCAGCCACTTGTTCACTTATTGGGCACAGTGTATGCATTAAAGTACAAGGATCTGATGCGACAGCATGCTTTGCTTTATTTGCGAACCTCTAAAGCCCAATATGCATTTTGAATGTAGGATAATACCCCCTCCCCCACAAGGTCAAGTCCGTGAAGGCTGCCTTGAACGACGAGCACATCATTCTTATGTATAGAATTACAGTCTTAAGAAACACTCTCTCTCTCTCTCTCTCTCTCTCTCTCTCTCTCTCTCTCTCTCTCTCTCTCTCTCTCTCTCTCTCTCTCTCTCTCTCTCTCTCTCTCTCTCTCTCTCTCTCTCTCTCCCTGAATATAACGAGAGGAGCGAAAATGAAAAAGTAAGGAGACTAAAGAGAAAAAGGTTTTTTTGTGAATTCTCGCAAGAAAAAGATTCGTGCTTTTGGATTCTTAAAGCTTCAAGTTGTCCCTAGATCTAAAAAAAAAAAAAAAATAGAAACTCCAACATTCAAGAAGAACTAATATTAAAACTATTCTTCTAACGTGTAAGGGAAATTACTAAACTTTTAAAATCTGATTAAGTGTAAACTAAAACTATATAGGAACTGACCTGCACAGAATCGGGACCTGAATCCCATTGAAGATCTGGGGAGGACAGTCGGATAGAGGTTTGAAGCGAGAAATCTGAAAAATGTTCAAGAACTCTCGGTAATTCATCATGATGAATAGAGCAAGAGTACTGCGCAAGCGTACCAACAGTTGGTTCGTTCCTGTGACGGGAGATGTCAAAGCATTATCCAGAATAAAGACCCTAAACACGAAATACTATTACTTATAACTTAGAGAAATATTTTAACTCATAATTTAATATTTATATTACAAAGGAAATATGTTTTTCAGCTGTCTTTCTGCTAATTTTTGGTACTAGAACTTTTCTAGTAAATTGCTTATGTGCTGATAACTTTCGTGTTATTCATCCAAATTAGCATTACCTTTATACCTGAAGGTTATCTTACACTAATTTTCCCTCGTAAAAGTTATGGAAGTTGCGATTGAAATGTAACGACTCCATAATTGCAAGGTGAAGTAGGTGTAGCAGCTGACATATGTGCGAGCTCCTACAAAGTTTGTAAAGAGGCAGTTGGTAATTTCCCGTCCGATAAAATTATGCATCTCGCCCCAAAATCCATTTTTGTACGACCTTTGATACCAATACGGTTACCTCAAAATTAATGTACGACTCTTCCCAACCGCCAACCAATCAAAACCTTTGTACAACCCAATTCGAAATTAACCAATCAGAATAGACTTTCGCATTTCCCGAGTCCCGAGTGCATTTTAACGAACATTTATATTTCATCAGCACTCCATCAAGATCAGTAAAAATTAGCTCCTTAATCATCAGGGTATACAAAGGTCAACAAAATGTAATTCCTTCCTTTGAATTCCAGTAGCCCTGATATTATAACTTCAAAAACGTCGTGGATGTACTTTACTATACTTTATCTAATTATCCCATATATATATATATATATAGCTTAGGTTGTGGCTTAGCTTAGTTTGTGACTATTTTATTTAAACCATATATTGTATCTTATTCAATCTATAATATCCACCATATATAGCTTATTCCTCTTAACATTATAATCATCGGCCATTTCCCTATATTCAATATATATATATATATATATATATATATATATATATATATATATATATATATATATATATATATATATATATATATATATATATATATATATATTCATTGGCCATAATATTCATTAGCCATAATATCTAATTAAATAACCGTATTATCAAATTCAATGATTAGCCATATTCCATTATTTGTTAGTTCAATAAATCTTGTTAAATTTATGCGTCAGTGATTTTGAAACCTTCCCGGCTGAATTAGTTATCCTCTCACGTTTTCTGTTTGAACGCATTTTTATCTTTAAATTCATATAGCAAGGTAGGTTTAATGGCTGCTATCTAGGCAAGTTTGTCATTAAATCAATCATCACATAAGCTATAGTAGGCTTAACGAGGAACGTCACAAATGACTTAAATGAGCACCCTATTGCACCAATGAAATTGGGCATACATATTAACTAGTGAAATAATATGCTATGTAGTAGCAATGAATTAATGTAGAATAAAGCGAAATACTTATAATAATGTTAAATCACAATTGTACATGTATAAAGAAAAACATGAGTGTAAAAGTGCTAAGTGCGGCGTTCTGCTTTAAAATTACCTTGGATGGTACTGTGAGTATATAAATTTTATTGTGAACTCTCCATATAAAAAGTTTTTAATAATTTAAATAATTCAGTAACCAAACACTTGTTACATTTTAAATAGTTACTCATAAACTATAATAAAAGTTAAAAGAAAATGGGCTTAGATTTAAAAGGGGGAACTTTTATTTTTGATAAAGACGTCGCGATCGAGAACGATAACAAGACGCATCCGCATACCATTAAGGCCCACAAGTCGAAGGGTTCCACTCCGTCCAGTTGCCCTATATGGGGAATGGAAGAGGTCACCAGTTTATAGGCGGAAGATCACCATTCTATAGGGGGTGTTGCCAGGTTTATACGTGGCCTGTTTATAAGTGAATGGGGATCGGTTTATGGATGATGAAAAGGTATGGTAAAAGGTGGTTTATCTAATAGGGAAGTGTAGGTAAAAGTCACCCGGTTAGTGGGCGCTTGGTCGTTAGTCACAATGACGAGTATATTGAAAAGTCCTCCATGCTATTGCGCACGACGGGTGGTGAAGACCTTTGGCAACTGGGCTTACTTTATACCTCCATCGAATTGTTTCTGACTCCTGAATAATTCTCCACGATGTTTGTGATTTAGGCTGGGCTTACCTAAGGTTTCCTGGTAATCGGGGTAAAGAAGGACTTCGAAAAGGACGTAAAAAAAAATATAATTTTATTCTTACACTGGCCTATTAAAGGAGCAAGCGGCACCTTACGAGTACTTTGCAGTCAATAAGTAGGCTTTCTTTTTATTCTACGCGAAGTATTGGGTTCAAATGCGACAGGACTTAGGCGAATTAAACGGGTTCCATAAGGCTACCAAGGAAGTAAATGGTGTTAACGAATAATGATTCTCTTTCTCTGATTCTGGTTGTCCTTCTGAATTTTCTTGTATATCGAAATAATAAATTTCAGACTATATATATGTTCGTTTCCTAAGGGACGTGATCTAGAATTGTCCGTGGTGCAGATCCCAGTGGTGTGGTTCGTTAATTTACACCTATATGGCGGAGCTACCGAACAGCTGTGTGTGTAAGATATACCTACATATTTCCAATAGTTTTATCTATATTATATGAAACGCTTGTTACAGATCTGTGTTAAAATTTCTCTTGGTCAAAGTCTGGATTTGCTCAACTGCTTTGTAGCCCCTCGTTTTCTGATAAATCTTTCCCCAAGATGCGAATGTATATTTATGCGTGACCTCGTATTGACTCGGGTGTCCGACCTGATATCTGCTTTCCGCGTTGGTATTTTGTGTGTTCCCACGCGCGACTCTTACCGGCCGCTTGCCTCATCTATATTTATACAAATTAACATATGTATTTTCATTTCGTTATTCTCTATTCAAATTTATATATATATATATATATATATATATATATATATATATATATATATATATATATATATATATATATATATATATATATATATATATATATATATAAATTAGCATATATTTTAATCTCCTCATTTCCCATTAGGCATATTATTTCCGTTATTTACATGTAAGGCATTTGTGAGGATTTGATCAATTCACCGAGCGTCCATTTGTGGAGTTTCTCGCTGGGCCTATTAAATCCTACAATTTGGTGCCAGCAATCTACCTATTATATAACATGAGCACCACACACCCATTGTGGCTGAAGAATAAAACCAAAAGAGTTCTACTGATGCATATAATGGTTGCAACGTTAACATCGACAAGACTTTAGATCCTCAAAGTTCTCTGAGGACTTATTTTCTGTTCGTATCTCTGCGGATGGAAAGATTTGGTCTCTGACGCGCCATATTCCTTTCGTGTCCTAAACCAGGATATGGGCTACTAGCCTCAAAAGCTGTGCATCAGAAACCTTTTGTCCTGTGAGAGCAATACGTAATGACTGTAATGGTAAGGGGGTTATCGCGGGTGACATCCAATCATGACAGTTAATCTGTCTCAATGGGGGGCCGATTAGGTGTTTTCAAGACGTGTTTGGGGGGGAGGATATTTGATGTGAGAAAAATGAAAGGGTTCTAAATGTGCTTAAAACCGGGAAATGTTTGCTTTATGTGAGACAAACATGCAAGGGAATGTAGAGTTTGCTATTGATAGAGTGAGTGGAGTGCGACCAAGTGTAGATCAGGATGGTATGAGTACAGATGCTATGCTAGCGATTTGGGGTAAGAAGTTACGTGTTGCGATTGTTAATAATAATGAATGTGTGAGGTCGAGAATTATGTGAGTAAAGCAGAGATTTAAAAGGGGAAAACTGCGCGTGGTTGTAGTGTATGGGCTGTGTGATGACACAAATGAAGCTGTAAAAGAGAGGTTCTAGTATTAATTGGAATGAGTGGTGGATGATTGATGGTTGTAGGAGATTTGAGTGAAAAAACAGGTGATACGATGAGAGATGGGAAAAATAGAGCCTTTGGTACACGCGGTAAAAATAAAAATTGAGAAGAGAATTGTAGTTTTTTGTGCTGAAAGAAACGTGAGTAGCAAACGCATTCTTTCAGCACAAGGACATAAATACACATATTTTTGGAAAAGGATAGAGGAGAATGTCAGAGTATGATTGCGCTGTACCTAGTAAGAAAGAATTTGGTGCAGGGTGTAGTTTTGTAAAAGCTGTTTGTCGTAGAATGGACTCCCGACGATATACCATATATCACTATTCGTTGAGGGAACTTCTTTAATTATCTCTAGAGTGCGTTAATGTCTGGCGGCCGATATTATGTATCTTCGATATGCTTAAGAAGTGGAACTGAGCTCAAGGATAATAATATTGCTATCATTAATAAAATAGAGTTTTATTAATAATAACTATCAACAAACACACGACTGAAAATATTGACATGAACAGAGAATGGAAAGGGGCGTGGGGGCTCGGGCTTATCCGAGGATTTAAAGGATTTAAAAAGGTAAAACAAATATAGAGTTAAAGAGATGGGATGGTTCGATAAACCATTTAAAGCACAGGATAGAATTGACAAAAGGGTTAAGTACTCAAAGGTGACGTTTGGCTTACGTAACTTTACACTAGTGGTGCAGTGGTAGGTGGCGCGAAGGGATTTTCGGTCCGCTGGCGAGTTCCAGCCAAAGGGGGGGGGATAAGATGATCCTGACGTGGCGTCTTGGGAATGAGAACCGTTTCTCGACGAACGGCTTGAAGAACGATGGCTGTTCTACGTTGTTCTCTTCTGAACAAAGGGGGGTGGTGAGAACCGTCTCTTGTCTACGGGCTCAAGAACAATGGCTGTTCTAATGTTGTTCTCCTCTGAACAACAGGGGGGGGGGGGTGAGAACCGTCTCTTGTCTACGGGCTCAAGAACAATGGCTGTTCTAATGTTGTTCTCCTCTGAACAACAGGGGGAGGGTGAGAACCGTCTCTTGTCTACGGACTCAAGAACAATGGCTGTTCTAATGTTGTTCTCCTCTGAACAACAGGGGGGGGGGTGAGAACCGTCTCTTGTCTACGGACTCAAGAACAATGGCTGTTCTAATGTTGTTCTCCTCTGAACAACAGAGGGGAGTAAGAACCGTCTCTTGTCTACGGGCTTAAGAACAATGGCTGTTCTACTGTTGTTCTCCTCTGAACAACAGGGGGGGGTGAGAACCGTCTCTTGTCTACGGGCTCAAGAACAATGGCTGTTCTAATGTTGTTCTCTTCTGAACAACAGGGGGGGGTGAGAACCGTCTCTTGTCTACGGACTCAAGAACAATGGCTGTTCTAATGTTGTTCTCCTCTGAACAACAAGGGGGAAGGGTGAGAACCGTTTCTTGGCGAAGGGTTCAAAAGAACAATGGCTGTTCTACGTTGTTCTCTTCCTGAACAACGAGGGGGAAGCCTTGAGGACTGGACGTCACGAAAGGCTCGAACCTTTGGCACTCAAGGGATATTGTCCTCCTTCTGGACAAGTGATGGTGAATCTCGAGGTCGAGGTCCCTTGGCGCACAAAGGGAGAGAGCGTCGTGGTGATGTTTCGCGACGAAAATCTGGATCTCCAATCTGCTCTTAGTGGTAAAGTTTCCATATAAATAGCCAGGACACTCCCTTGGCGTGGGGGACAATGGAGTGGGAGCTTCGAGGGAATGCACAGCCGAGCCTGTAAACAATGCCTTATCTGCCCATAAGCCTAACTCAATCTGGCGAGGTCGGCGTATGGGGGCGAACGGGGGGACGATAACCTCCTTGTTTAAACATTGACATCCGGTGGCTGCGATAAGGCGCCAAGCTTCGAATCGAAGATGCACGTGGGCAACATCGTGGTTTTAAATAATATGTGATAGAAGTTGAAATTAACGTAGCTTCAACTCGTTCTATCACACTGTTAATGATAAGACTATCAAACCACATGATGGTGGTCTGAAGTTAAATTGGTTGGTACTTGGATGAGAACCGTGAGAAAGATGTAAATGAAAGGAGCGACGTGGGAGAAAATTGAGGTATTTATTAGAACATGAAGAAGTAATCAATGTTGTGAAATGTCTGAAAATGAGAAGGCTGCAGGATTAGAATATTTAGTCACAAAAATGCTAAAAGGTGGTGAAGATTGTGCTATGAGATATTGTAAGGCATTTCGAAGGTGGAAAAGTGCCTGAGAACTCTAAGAATGTTATGATAGCACCGCTACATATGGATAAAGGGGAGAAAAGAGAATGTAAGAATTACAGGTGGATAAGTATGTTGAACGTAGGAAGTAATGTCAATGGAAAAAAATTCTGCGGATTATAAAATGGAAAATTGCGGAAATGTTATAGAAAGAGTTGGATGAGTTTAGAGTGTGGATGTAATGTACTGATCAAGTAAAAACACAAGGGATTAGAGATGTAAAGTTCATATTGGGTTCATGGATCAGCAGAAAGCTTATTATCGTATATAGGCAAGCATTATGCAAGTTCTAAGAATATATGGAGTGTTAAAAAGTGGATGATGTGAAGAATATGCTGGAAATAAGTCATGCATTTGGGTGAAATATAGCCTAAATGAGTGGTTTGATATACATAGGACAGGAAGTAGACAAGATTCTGATGTTGTTATGGCTATTTAATATCTTCTTTGGTGGAGTACGTAGAAAAGTACGAATGGAAATGAGGGAAAGGAATGAGAGATCGATGAAGAATATTAAGAGACGAGTTGTGACTATGTTGGCTTATGCTAAAGACGTGGTGTTAGTGACAGAGTGAGATAAATTTTTAATTGTTGCTCGAGGTCTCTTGTTGTGCCATGTATGAGGAGGGGCTAAAAGTAAAAGGATAAGGAAAATAGTATTGGGATTAGGTTTGGATGTAGTCTTGAAGTGCGTTGTGGTACTCTTGATCAACCATGTATTTTGGACGTACTGTGAATGATAGTAGCGCAGATGAAGAAAATTAGACCCACAAGGTTTTCAGTGATAGGGAAATCAATACTAGGGGTTTGAATGTGCAATGTGCCCGAAAGCTGCATGAGAGAATGCTGGTGCCAACGTTTGTGTAGTGAAGCGAGACTATGGCATGGAAGAACAATGGAAAATGTTAGAGTAAGAGCAATGCAAATGGATAACTTGAGAGTGATGTTTGGTGTGCAAAGGAAAGATAAGTAAAAGACAACTGGATAACAGACGTTTATAGTATGAAGAAGAGTATGAACAAGGTTGTGACAGAGTGTTTTCTGTAGTGGTACGGGTTTTTAAGAAAAATGGATGAAAATAGACGTGTGAAAAGAATATACAAGAGTTAGTATCAGGGTGTGAGAATGGTGTGAATTACCAGGTAAAATGTGGATGGATTATGTAAATAGGTGTAAGGAAGAGTGAGGGCTATCGAGGAGTAAGTGGATGATATATTGTGATACATGTGAATTGAACGCTGTGTGAACGATATACTGTACTGCAGCGCATAGCACTCCATCACTATTAAGTGCCTACATTGTGGACCAAATAATGGATGTCTGTGCTTGATAGGGACTAAAGGAGTAGGGTGAGGGCGACTAGTTTTATTGGCGTTGATGCGCGTTGACAAGATATTGTGAGGAATAGATGCTGATGGATTGACGTCTTTACAATACATATGCATTCTTTCAACCAGTACTCTATTGGCTCCACACTGAATTAAGTTAAGACGGCATACGTAGGTTGCAATCAATTTGCTTTGAAGTTACCTCTCTACTTTATCACTTTCACTTTGGTTTCACCCATTTCTTTATGTTTAGCCTTCCAAGTAGATTACCCCCATATAGACTGTTACACCTGGTTATTATAGGAACTTCTTACCCCCCCCCCCTTCGATAGTCTCAAGATAATTTGAGTTCACCTGGGGTTTATTCTTTCTAGACATTTCCAATTTACTCTTTATAACCACCTACTTTAGCAGCCTCTTCCCGCCTACTTTCGCAGCCGGTAGCTAAATTTACAGGCTAATTCACCAGCCATCTTTCGTCCTCCATCCCCGGTCGAGGAAAGGGGGCCGGCTGGTTTACTTGTACCACTTGACTCTGGTTGTGATAGTGATTTTTAACATACGTCTATTTGTGGGGTCTCCGACCCTCACATCACCCCGCCCACGTGTCGCCCCAGAAGCACGGCCTCAGGCCAAATGCCAAGCCAGCGAAGCAGCATCTCCAGAGGAAAACCATAAACAAAGAGGAGACAATCAAAGCTAACGACCCCTACAGATTGGAAACACGAACTCTGGACTGCTTTTTACATCTCATTTAAATACGTTTACTTACCATTAATTAATTACTTTCTTGCAGGTTCTTTCAGGATTTATTAAATTTTGTGAATCAACTTGAAAATTCATGCAAAATAACACTCGTTTACGAATATAACAAAAAATTGTGAAGTAATCGAATTCCTCTATAGAGGAAGACAGCTGGAGATATTTTCAAAATGTTGAACCCCACTGTGAGCAAATCTAGGGATTTAAAGCTACCGAGCGGCTTAAAAAGATAGGCAGTTATATTTCAAGAGGGAAAACCACCCAGCCCCAATTAGCAAGGATCCTAACCCTCGCCAAGAACACAATGAACAAGATCCAACACAGGCAGTTGTCTTCCAAGAATGAGGACCACGCAGCCCCAATCAGTAATGAATCCAACCCTCATCAAGAAAAGGATGAACAAGATCAGCCAAAATCCAAGAGGAAGTGATATAAACTTGTTTTGTAGGCCGAAGTAAGCCATGTGACGATGCAATAATCACTATATGATGATCTGAAACTTCGTTTATTTAAGATATCTAAGGGACATCTGTTTTTAAGACCTACTAAAGACTAGAAAGAGAAAATCCGCTCCTCCAATGGCTCCTTGATGACTCGCAGCCTCCAGTTCCATGGACGGACGAGAAGTTGCTTGCCCTCAAGGAAATTCACAACATAAAGAATGATCGTGTTTCACCCGCAAATATAGATTGGATTCCGGTGGAATACCAAACATCTACATATCAGAAGAGAGAAGCTTGCGTTTTTTATTATTTTAGGAGCCCATCTGGCTCAGGAGACAAAAGCCAGATACGGTGATGATGTGGGCGAGAGTAACATCACTTAGCTCCTAAAGTACATCTCATCATCAATCAAGGGGGCTAAAGATCAATCAAAATGTTTATTTTGAGTTGAGATGATGAAAGAGAAAGTTATCCCGTGTGTGGATTCCACCAGAGAAAATGCCGGTATAACCCGTTAACATGGAGCAACCTCACACACAGCCAAAAGTTTTCAAGACTGGTTATAGTCAAATTTGAAAGGGTTTTGGTCACAGGATCTTTCGCCTCTCAGTTTGCAATATTTGAACTCCATGGAATTTGGAGTGTCGTCGACGCCTGAACCAAAATCTTGTGCTAAATATCATCAAAGTGTCGCCGTTTTAAGTGCAAAATAAGCAACTGTTAGGAGGAGATATCAGCTAAAAACCTAAGTGACACTTGCGCTCTTGTCATACCTAGACTTCGACGGAAATGCTCGTCACATTGAATATTAGTTACATCATCTTGCAACATATATTTTTTCTTTCGTTTTAATCTAAGCATTATGTAATAATGCATTGTTATGAAAATAATTAAATAAATATCAATTTCCACCCTGTATATACATTCAGAAATCAAGAACAAGACCCGCCTATTTATTCGTACGCGTTCTCATTCGAGAATTTGCCTACTTCTAATGCTGCCTCCGGTAATCATTGCCAATGGTAATATCTCTCAAAAGAACTTAAACTCGTTAAAGAAGTTCACTAACTCTAACTGGTATTTTACCGTTTCTCACCACCACTTTCTTTTATACTCTTACTATTATACCGATGCCGTAGAAAATAACGGTGAGATTTAAATAATAATTGTTATCAATATTATTATTGACACGGTACTATTAAAAATCATAGATTAATTGATTTTCTAAGCTCTAATCCTTTAAGTGAAATTTATATTTTGCTTCGAAGTCGATTTTGTAAGCAGATTTAGGGGGTTTAAAGCGATCAAACGGATTAAAGAGAAAGGCAGTTGTCTTCCAAGAGAGGAAACCACCCAGCTCCAATCAGCAAGAACCCCAATCCACACCAAGAATACGATGAAAAAGATCAAGCACAGTTGTCTTCCTAGAGAGGAAACCACCCAGCTCCGATCTGCAAGAACCCCAATCCACACCAAGAATACGATGAAAAAGATCAAGCACAGTTGTCTTCCAAGAGAGGCAACCACCCAGCTCCGAACAGCGAGAACCCCAATCTACACCAAGAATACGATGAAAAAGACCAAGCACAGTTGTCTTCCAAGAGAGGAAACCACCCAGTTCCGATCAGCAAGAACCCCAATCCACACCAAGAATACGATGAAAAAGAGTAAGCACAGTTGTCTTCCAAGAGAGGAAACGACCCAGCTCACATCAGCAAGAACCCCAATCCACACCAAGAATACGATGAAAAAGATCAAGCACAGTTGTTTTCCAAGAGAAGAAACGACCCAGCTCCAATCAGCAAGAACCCCAATCCACAACAAGAATACGATGAAAAAGATCGCGCACGGTTGTCTTCCAAGAGAGGAAAAGACCCAGCTCCGTTCAGCAAGAACCCCAATCCACACCAAGAATACGATAAAAAGATCAAGCACAGTTGTCTTTCAAAAGAGGAAATGACCCAGCTCCGATCAGCAAGAACCCCAATCCACACCAAGAATACGATGAAAAAGATCAAGCACAGTTGTCTTCCAAGAAAGGAAACCACCCAGCTCCGATCAGCAAGAACCCCAATCCACACCAAGAATACGATGAAAAAGATCGAGCACGGTTGTCTTCCAAGAGAGGAAACCACCCAGCTCCGATCAGCAAGAACCCCAATCCACACCCACCAAGAATACGATGAAAAAGATCAAGCACAGTTGTCTTCCAAGAGAGGAAACCACCCAGCTCCGATCAGCAAGAACCCCAATCCACACCAAGAATACGATGAAAAAGATCAAGCACAGTTGTCTTCCAAGAGAAGAAACCACCCAGCTCCGATCAGCAAGAACCCCAATCCACTCCAAAAATACGATGAAAAATATCAAGCACAGTTGTCTTCCAAGAGAGGAAACCACCCAGTTCCGATCAGCAAGAACCCCAATCCACACCAAGAATACGATGAAAAAGATCAAGCACAGTTGTCTTTTAAGAGAGGAAACGACCCAGTTCCGATCAGCAAGAACCCCAATCCACACGAAGAATACGATGAAAAAGATCAAGCACAGTTGTCTTCCAAGAGAGGAATCGACCCAGATCCGATCAGCAAGAACCCTAATCCACACCAAGAATACGATGAAAAAGATCAAGCACAGTTGTCTTCCAAGAGAGGCAACCACCCAGCTCCGATCAGCAAGAACCCCAATCCACACCAAGAATACGATGAAAAAGAACAAGCACAGTTGTCTTCCAAGAGAGGAAACCACCCAGCTCATATCAGCAAGAACCCCAATCCACACCAAGAATACGATGAAAAAGATCAAGCACAGTTGTCTTCCTAGAGAGGAAACCCGTCAGCTCTGATCAGCAAGAACCCCAATCCACACCAAGAATACGATGAAAAAGATCAAGCACAGTTGTCTTCCAAGAGAGGCAACCACCCAGCTCCGATCAGCAAGAACCCCAATCCACACCAAGAATACGATGAAAAAGATTTAGCACAGTTGTCTTCCAAGAGAGGAAACCACCCAGTTCCGATCAGCAAGAACCCCAATCCACACCAGGAATACGATGAAAAAGAGTAAGCACAGTTGTCTTTCAAGAGAGGAATCGACCTAGCTCCGATCAGCAAGAACCCCAATCCACACCAAGAATACGATGAAAAAGATCAAGCAAAGTTGTCTTCCAAGAGAGGCAACCACCCAGCTCCGATCAGCAAGAACCCCAATCCACACCAAGAATACGATGAAAAAGATCGAGCACGGTTGTCTTCCAAGAGAGGAAAAGACCCAGCTCCGTTCGGCAAGAACCCCAATCCACACCAAGAATAGGATAAAAAGATCAAGCAGAGTTGTCTTCCAAGAGAGGAAATGACCCAGCTCTGATCAGCAAGAACCCAAATCCACACCAAGAATACGATGAAAAAGATCAAGCACAGTTGTCTTCCAAGAGAGGAAACCCCCCATCTCTGATCAGCAAGAACTCCAATCCACACCAAGAATACGATGAAAAAGAACAAGCACAGTTGTCTTCCAAGAGAGGAAACGACCCAGCTCCGATCAGCAAGAACCCCAATCCACACCAAGAATACGATGAAAAATATCAAGCACAGTTGTCTTCCAAGAGAGGAAACCACCCAGTTCCGATCAGCAAGAACCCCAATCCACACCAAGAATACGATGAAAAAGATCGAGCACAGTTGTCTTTTAAGAGAGAAAACGACCCAGTTCCAATCAGCAAGAACCCCAATCCACACCAAGCATACGATGAAAAAGATCAAGCACAGTTGTCTTCCAAGAGAGGAATCGACCCAGATCCGATCAGCAAGAACCCTAATCCACACCAAGAATACGATGAAAAAGAACAAGCACAGTTGTCTTCCAAAAGAGGAAACCACCCAGCTCCCATCAGCAAGAACCCCAATCCACACCAAGAATACGATGAAAAAGATCAAGCACAGTTGTTTTCCTAGAGAAGAAACCCCTCAGCTTCGATCAGCAAGAACCCCAATCCACACCAAGAATACGATAAAAAGATCAAGCACAGTTGTCTTCCAAGAGAGGAAATGACCCAGCTCCGATCAGCAAGAACCCCAATCCACACCAAGAATACGATGAAAAAGATCGAGCACGGTTGTCTTCCAAGAGAGGAAACGACCCAGCTCCGATGAGCAAGAACCCTAATCCACACCAAGAATACGATGAAAAAGAACAAGCACAGTTGTCTTCCAAAAGAGGAAACCACCCAGCTCCCATCAGCAAGAACCCCAATCCACACCAAGAATACGATGAAAAAGATCAAGCACAGTTGTTTTCCTAGAGAAGAAACCCCTCAGCTTCGATCAGCAAGAACCCCAATCCACACTAAGAATACGATGAAAAAGATCAAGCACAGTTGTCTTTTAAGAGAGGAAACGACCCAGTTCCGATCATTAAGAACCCCAATCCACACCAAGAATACGATGAAAAAGAGTAGGCACAGTTGTCTTGCAAGAGAGGAAACGACCCAGCTCACATCAGCAAGAACCCCAATCCACACCAAGAATACGATGAAAAAGATCGAGCACGGTTGTCTTCCAAGAGAGGAAAAGACCCAGCTCCGTTCAGCAAGAACCCCAATCCACACCAAGAATACGATAAAAAGATCAAGCACAGTTGTCTTTCAAGAGAGGAAATGACCCAGCTCCGATCAGCAAGAACCCCAATCCACACCAAGAATACGATGAAAAAGATCAAGCACAGTTGTCTTCCAAGAGAGGAAACCACCCAGCTCCAATCAGCAAGAACCCCAATCCACACCAAGAATACGATGAAAAAGATCGAGCATGGTTGTCTTCCAAGAGAGGAAACCACCCAGCTCCGATCAGCAAGAACCCCAATCCACACCCACCAAGAATATGATGAAAAAGATCAAGCACAGTTGTCTTCCAAGAGAGGAAACCACCCAGCTCCGATCAGCAAGAATCCCAATCCACACCAAGAATACGATGAAAAAGATCAAGCACAGTTGTCTTCCAAGAGAAGAAACCACCCCTGCTCCGATCAGCAAGAACCCCAATCCACTCCAAGAATACGATGAAAAATATCAAGCACAGTTGTCTTCGAAGAGAGGAAACCACCCATTTCCGATCAGCAAGAATCCCAATCCACACCAAGAATGCGATGAAAAAGATCAAGCACAGTTGTCTTCCTAGAGAGGAAACGACCCAGTTCCGATCAGCAAGAACCCTAATCCACACCAAGAATACGATGAAAAAGATCAAGCACAGTTGTCTTCCAAGAGAGGAATCGACCCAGATCCGATCAGCAAGAACCCTAATCCACACCAAGAATACGATGAAAAAGATCAAGCACAGTTGTCTTCCAAGAGAGGCAACCACCCAGCTCCGATCAGCAAGAACCCCAATCCACACCAAGAATACGATGAAAAAGAACAAGCACAGTTGTCTTCCAAGAGAGGAAACCACCCAGCTCCAATCAGCAAGAACCCCAATCCACACCAAGAATACGATGAAAAAGATCAAGCACAGTTGTCTTCCTAGAGAGGAAACCCGTCAGCTCTGATCAGCAAGAACCCCAATCCACACCAAGAATACGATGAAAAAGATCAAGCACAGTTGTCTTCCAAGGGAGGCAATCACCCAGCTCCGATCAGCAAGAACCCCAATCCACACCAAGAATACGATGAAAAAGATCTAGCACAGTTGTCTTCCAAGAGAGGAAACCACCCAGTTCCGATCAGCAAGAACCCCAATCCACACCAAGAATACGATGAAAAAGAGTAAGCACAGTTGTCTCCTAAGAGAGGAATCGACCTAGCTCCGATCAGCAAGAACCCCAATCCACACCAAGAATACGATGAAAAAGATCAAGCACAGTTGTCTTCTAAGAGAGGCAACCACCCAGCTCCAAACAGCAAGAACCCCAATCCACACCAAGAATACGATGAAAAAGATCGAGCACGGTTGTCTTCCAAGAGAGGAAAAGACCCAGCTCCGTTCAGCAAGAACCCCAATCCACACCAAGAATACGATAAAAAGATCAAGCACAGTTGTCTTCCAAGAGAGGAAATGACCCAGCTCCGATCAGCAAGAACCCCAATCCACACCAAGAATACGATGAAAAAGATCAAGCACAGTTGTCTTCCAAGAGAGAAAACCACCCAGCTCCGATCATCAAGAACCCCAATCCACACCAAGAATACGATGAAAAAGAACAAGCACAGTTGTCTTCCAAGAGAGGAAACGACCCAGCTCCGATCAGCAAGAACCCCAATCCACACCAAGAATACGATGAAAAAGATCGAGCACGGTTGTCTTCAAGAGAGGAAACGCGTCAGCTCCGATGAGCAAGAACCCTAATCCACACCAAGAATACGATGAAAAAGAACAAGCACAGTTGTCTTCCAAGAGAGGAAACCACCCAGCTCCTTTAGCAAGAACCCCAATCCACACCAAGAATACGATGAAAAAGATCAAGCACAGTTGTCTTTTAAGAGAGAAAACGAACCAGTTCCAATCAGCAAGAACCCCAATCCACACCAAGCATACGATGAAAAAGATCAAGCACAGTTGTCTTCCAAGAGAGGAATCGACCCAGATCCGATCAGCAAGAACCCTAATCCACACCAAGAATACGATGAAAAAGATCGAGCACGGTTTTCTTCCAAGAGAGGAAAAGACCCAGCTCCGTTCAGCAAGAACCCCAATCCACACCAAGAATACGATAAAAAGATCAAGCACAGTTGTCTTCCAAGAGAGGAAATGACCCAGCTCCGATCAGCAAGAACCCCAATCCACACCAAGAATACGATGAAAAAGATCAAGTACAGTTGTCTTCCAAGACTGAGGACCAGATGTTTTAAAAACGTACCAATCTTCATCTATGCAACTAAACTTGGATAATTTTTAACATTTCTCTAATATAATGATTTTAACATCATCCCTTTAAAATATTTGGCAAATGAACATTTTTCTTTAAAATCTTTGGTTAGATTAGGTTAGGTTAACCTAACCGAAAGTTTCACTTTGCCGGCTTGCTCTTCTTATTATATTTTGCTCACTCTCGCAATGCATGACATGAACCCAATGGTTTTTTTTTTGGTTATTCTGAAACTTCATCTCCCAAAATATAATTCGTTAATTTTATTGCTCTCCAGTCATCTTGCCGTTATTTCCTTAACAAGTTAAAATATCAACAAGGGACGACGTTATAATTTTCTATTAACATCTAATCACATGATAAGGTCTTTATAGAGGTTACGTACTTAAATCGTTTGCAATTGTTTTGTTATTTCTAATCAAATTCCTCTGGTCATTTTGCGTATTTGGACCAATTCATATTTTCACCCCAACTGTCATACTTCGCTTCATGTTTTAAAAGCTTCTTTTATTTCAACCTGAAAATTGCTGGAAGTCTCCAACAAGCAGAGGAACAACGCTAATCTGGATCCTGTTCTCCGCCATGGGTTAGGATAATATACGAATTTTTAACTAAACAAATATGTAAAAACATTCACTCGTACTACCACCCCTTCTCCCATTTTTTACTCTCCATTTTAATATCTTCCCTTCCCCCTTAAATTTTCATAATTTAGCATCCATCCCATAAATCTTTGCATTCAGACATTCTCCTTTTTAAGGAAGAGTATTCCAAATTGTTCCCTTATCTTCAAGCTCACTCCCTACTTTATCGAGTAACAATATTTTATAATTAGAAACACATTATCTTGCCATAATGGTCTTAAAACATATTTAATCATAATTTATTTCTTCATCTAATAAAGGCCTTTGATTCAGTTATTAAGGTCGTTGCACACGATCATCGATAGTTTTTCAAAACGCGTTCTCTTTTAAGGAAATACATGGTATTGCCTAGCAAAAAATGGGTTTATAAATAGTATTTACGAAAGGGTTGAGTATAAGCAGTCGTTTTCAACCTTTTTATGATAGTGGCACCCTAATTGCTATCTAGAAGCAGCCGAGACACCCCAATATATTATAATTTACATATAAATACATAATTACGTGGAAAGCACTTCAAAATTAACGACGATTGACATTTAACCTAATTTAATCGAAATAAGACAAATGCAATCTTTCTCTTTTGACATGTCAACTCTCATTTCTTCACTCACTGTCTGCAATCTTTTTCTTTAATATTGGGTCATGTAGTTAACAAGGCAACTCTCATTTCTTCACTCACTGTCTGCAATCTTTCTCTTCTGACAAGTCAACTCTCATTTCTTCACTCACTGTCTGCAATCTTTCTCAGGTGACAAGTCAACTCTCATTTCATTACTCACTGTCTGCAATCTTTTTTCTTTTGACAAGTCAACTCTCATTTCATCACTCACTGTCTGCAATCTTTTTCTTTTGACAAGTCAACTCTCATTTTATTACTCACTGTCTGCAATCTTTTTCTTTTGACAAGTCAACTCTCATTTTATTACTCACTGTCTGCAATCTTTTTCTTTTGACAAGTCAACTCTCATTTCATCACTCACTGTCTGCAATCTTTTTCTTTTGACAAGTCAACTCTCATTTCTTCACTCACCGTCTGCAATCTTTTTCTTTAATATTGGGTCATGTAGTTAACAAGGCAACTCTCATTTCTTCACTCACTGTCTGCAATCTTTCTCTTCTGACAAGTCAACTCTCATTTCTTCACTCACTGTCTGCAATCTTTCTCAGGTGACAAGTCAACTCTCATTTCATTACTCACTGTCTGCAATCTTTTTTCTTTTGACAAGTCAACTCTCATTTCATCACTCACTGTCTGCAATCTTTTTCTTTTGACAAGTCAACTCTCATTTTATTACTCACTGTCTGCAATCTTTTTCTTTTGACAAGTCAACTCTCATTTCATCACTCACTGTCTGCATTCTTTCTCTTCTGACAAGTCAACTCTCATTTCATCACTCACTGTCTGCAATCTTTTTCTTTTGACAAGTCAACTCTCATTTCTTCACTCACTGTCTGCAATCTTTTTCTTTTGACAAGTCAACTCTCATTTCTTCACTCACTGTCTGCAATCTTTTTCTTTTGACAAGTCAACTCTGATTTTATTACTCACTGTCCGCAATCTTTCTCTTTTCGCTGTTTTTACCTGCGTTGAAGAACCAGGTCTAGGCGTCGCTTTTCTTTTCAAAAGGAGTAAAGTTCAATAATACCCATTTAGAGCCATGAAATGACCCATATAACCATAGGACATATGGTTACTCACCCTGGAGATTTCAAATCTGCCATCAGATTTGGCACCGGGAGGCGCCATCTATTGACAGAAGCCTCATTTAACCATTCAAAGGCACTTGTAAGTGATTCGAACCGTGGGAAAACATCAATGCAATAACCATTTATCATCTTATCATAAATCGCCGAAGGTTATTCGAGAGACTTTCACCTTTGTTATTCTGCAAAATGCAGAGAAACTAATTCAAAATACTTTCAAGTGTCGTTAGGTTTTTTAGAAATGTTCGAAATACATAATGTTTGGCAAGTTCTGGCCGCTCCCGCGGCTCCCCAGTTGGACACCACTGAGTTAGAGCTATAAAAAGTTACAGGTTAAAATAGGAATAGCTTATTTAAGATGCTTGGCGTTTGTGTGGACTTCAACCGCTTTCCTATGAATTTGGGTCGACAAACATCAACGCCTATGCTAGCTGGACGGATGAGGGGAACATACCCACTCATTACCACCATTGTATATTGCTCTGGCAGGACAAAAGATTAGGGTTCGTGGCTTTCCAACATAACGGTCTCTATCTTCAAGACACGTCTTGAGATGGTGTGGAATAAGACAAAATTGTAACGTTTCTGCTTGTGGGAATAAGCCAATGGGGGACATACAAGCTACATTTGGTGACAAGCTTTATTGGCTTGACTGAGTGAAGTTTCTTTTCAGTGTAAGTGGTAGGGTGAGGTAGAGTGCATTCAGTAGGTAGAAAGGTTGTAGTGGTGAGAACATAAAAAGTAGAAGGTTTGCAAAGGGATGAGTTGTTGTTTTTTGAGTTTTTGTGGCGTTCAAACCTTTTTTGTGTTTTTATTTATTTATTTCTGAGTAACTTTGCGTTCGTTTGTTTGGCTGAGTGTGAAGTGTTTGGTTGTCATTTAAACAGTTCCTTTGTTTAAGCTGATGGCAAAATGTGGAAAGAGGTGGAGTATTTACTCCACTCCAAACTGTAGAACCGAATATTCGCTATTTTTTTGTAGAAAACTCGGAAAATATCGCATAAATAAGCAATAAATAAAAATAAGGAAAAATGAAACGAAAATTCCAAGTATATCGAAAGTACTTGAAACCTTCGTTTCATTTTCCTTGTGAGCTTTGATGCACAATTATTTTATGTACTTTCTACTATATAAACGTTCCTAATGATCTAACGTAGTAGAGTAACGAACTCGTAAAAACTGAGAAAAGTATGCTCTTTTCAGCATAGGTTTTACTAAAACAACGTGACTAGTTTCGAATTTATCCGGTTTTCATCATTAATAAATATATATGAATGTATTCAAAGAAAATAGACGAGTGGTCATTAGGATTTCCCCCCAAAAAATTTGCCCCAAGATAGAAGCCGGATAGTTTCGAAACTAGTCTCGCTCTTTTAATAAAAAACTATCCTAAAAATAAAGTCTTATTCCCAGTATCTAATGATGATGTACATTAATTTGCTTGTTATTTTAGGGCAATAACCATAATTTAATACGATAATCTTTTGTCAAATTAGTGTAGTATGGTGCAAACTAAATTAACCTAACTACTAGTACCATACTTTAAAACTAATCCCATAAATTGGATCTACTATGCAACCTAAACTAATAAATATATATGGATATATTTGAATAAAACAGACGAGGAGTCATTGTGATTTTAGTGATTGAAGTTGTTATAGGTTCTCTAATAAAAAAATAATTTGGTAAGAGTTTAACCACCGATCCGGAATCAATGTAATTTGGTAAAGGTTTTACCACCGATCTTCACTCATGTAATTTGGTAAAGGTTTAACCACCGATCTGCACTCATGTGATTTTGTAATGGTTTTACCACCGATCCTAACTCATGTAATGTCGTAAGGGTTTTAGAACCTATCCGCCCCCATGGAATTTGATAAAGATTTACCACCGATCCGCACTCATGTAATTTAGTAAGGATTTACCACCGATCTTCACTCATGTAATTTGGTAAAGCCTTAACCACCGATCTGTGCTCATGTGATTTTGTAAGGGTTTTACCACCGATCCTAACTCATGTAATGTCGTAAGGGTTTTAGAACCGATCCGCACCCATGGATTTGATAAAGATTTACCACCGATCCGCAATCATGTAATTTGGTAAGGGTTTTTGCCACCGAACTACACTCGTGCAATTGAGTAATGATTTCATACCGTAAACTTAAGTGTGGGTGAGGGTACCAAACCTTGACCAAAATCTAATGAAGCTCTTGCTAGTGCGGACACAAAACATTAAGTGACGTCACAAGCTGGTCGCTCATTACCGGAAACGCTGAAATTTACCTTTGTGGGGTTAAGAAACTCCACACGCATCATTAAGCACAGCATTCCCAACACCACTATCACCTCATTCCCGCCTTCAAAGCACAACATATATACTCTTTCATTCATTCCGGAACCCTGCTGATGGAGTACTAGGGCCACATAGGAGGCCCACTCACATCCATATACTAATCACGTTCGTTTATCCTTAATTTTAAGCTCAATCAGCAAACTACCAAACAGCACTACCAATAAGCCCACTCGGTACCGATGGGAAGCTGTATGCAGTATGAATACAGAGGGTCCTAGAATTAAAATCGACACCCACCACATGAGCGTCAAATACAGGAAGTTTGTAACAATCGTGGTTTCTCTCGCGTGAAAGGTCTGGCTGATGACAGGTCCAAACTATAACAAAGAGAACATAAATTACAAACAGAATCTAAACAAGTTAAATGAATGGAAATCCAGAAACAATAAAATGAGTCTAAACAACAAAATTACAAATATTTTTTGTATAGAGGTGAATATAACAATGAAATTGAATATTGAATTGACTGTCAAAATATGAGGTTGGAACTCATCATTATGATCACCAAGGTACAGATAGGTTCGAAAATATTATGATTGTATCGAGTAAGGCTGTGAAGTTAGGATTCGTGCTAAATTTACACGATGGCTAAATCGTATATACTCGTATATAAAAACAATGATGCTAATAAAGTTTCAAATCATTCGTAGGTATGTTCAAAACATTAAATCTGTTTATTCGTTTCTTGGATCATTAGAAGCCTACAGATAAGTCCTCTCATCGATCTATTTGTCTTTCCTTTCTTGTGCGATTGCCCTGCATACAGCAACGTCCAGTCAAATCAATGGCCTCCGGGGAATCTGCTCGGCTAGTTTAATCCAAGATTTAGGTGACGGCGCTTGTGATTTCAAAGATAGATTTTCTCAAACTACAAATAACGATTAAGTGAGCCTATTATCAAAGTGTTATAAGAAGATTAAACAAAGCACCAGCGAGTAAATTGTTAAGAAAGTTGCAGGACGGTTTTCAATCAATCAGGAGAGCACATATGCTCATTATTCATGGATACATTTATTTTCCTATTTGAAGTTCGTTACAAATCCATCCAACCGGCCCTGAAGACCTGATATTGGTCTATCGGGACTCGTTTTGGATCCAAAACTCAAACATAAACACCCCAGTGATGTCAAAACTGCTTTTTAGATTTGTTATAAATCGAAGAGCACTGAATAGCTCAGAAGAGGGTTAGAATGATGAAACCCACCATCAGAAATTTACAGAACTAGATCAAATATATAGCGAAAAACAATATATTTAGATTTTGTAGTAATACTGTCAGACTTTCCTTTGTACTTCTCTAAATAATCAAGCGCAAATGAACTTTTAGACGATAATGAATTGAGATATCAGCGAGGGCTTCCTTACCGGTTGGCCGACAGTAGTTTGAGCGGTACCAATTGAGCAAAGGTCGCTTTGAGCAGGACGTTAAAGGCTTCCTTGTCACTTTTATTAATAAGAAACAACGGGAATCGTGGGACTATACCATTGGAATCCTACTTTCTCTTATACATTATCTAAACATTCCATAAAATAGGTAAGTAAAACGTTCAGAACCTATTTTTTACCTTGATTCCCTTAGAGGACATAAGTCGGCGAAATTACAGAAAGCTAAATCAGAAAGCAAAGGAAGAAAAAACAAAGCCAACAACCACCATAAGAAAAGGATAAAAACAAAGAAAACCAAAAAACAGCCAGAAAAAAGACAAAAAGTATCCTCTACAATTATTTGTGAATGAACTCGTCTCTAGTACAAGGGACAAACGGTAGCGACCCTACTCATCCTGGTACCGACACGGATGACGTGCGCGAACATACCACAGACTGTAAAATTGGGTGGGGAAGGAGGTAGGTTCACTGGAGCAATTGAGGTGCGATAGTGTGCAACTTTAAGTTCCTGTTGGCCGTCTTTACTCTTATTTGAAATGCAGCTGGAAGACTAACCTAATTCATGCCATGTAGTCAGTGTAGAATAGAGCGAAATGGTGGTTTGGTCGCTCAATCTGTTTACACTTACACTGGTACAGTTCCAATGTGGGACGAAATGTGCTCAAAAAAGGTCGAAAGTAATACTCCTGGCACTGAGGAAGATTTGGTATTAGAGGCTTGGCGATTAATTAATAGTCAAATGTAATACACTCCATGGTGGCGTCCTGGCCAAAACCAGAGGCACCACTGGCATGAGACCTACACCGAGTTCTCGAACAATTTTTTAGCACTACAGCTAAACGGCTGAGGATATGACTGACGTCTCTAAGCGGCATAGGCACTGTCGAGATTAGCCGCGGGAGCAATGAGGGCCATTGGCAACTAAGAGAGACGCTGGGCCGCGCGTAAAAGCACTGTGTACTGCGCAGAACAAGCTGCCTCTCACTGACATTGACACGCAGGCTCTTAAAAGGTGACGTGTGGAAAGCAACCTTCTCTGTTTGGAGACCGGTGTGGTGGATCAAATCAACTTCCGCGATTCACGCTCGGCTACAGATGCGTAAAACTCGCACCCGTAAGCAAGCTTTGAACAAACAAATGAACGATAAAACAACAGGGCGGTAACCCTATCCGTATTCCAAGTGCTAAACGTCACGAAATGAAGAATGTGTATTGTACTGGTACGCGAAATTATAAGATCTCAGTTACAGGACTCTCATAGAGATTAGGGTTAAGAACAATACTAACGAAGCTATGCGAATCAATTTCTTCTAGGCAATTCCCGGTCAGGAGAAGCCGCTGATGGAGGCAGAAGTGAACCATCTTAGTCTTGACCAAAGGAACTGAAAACTGTGCGTTTCGGCTAAGCAAGTGGTACCGTTCAATACCAGTGGGAATCAAAGCTCCAGAATTGCAACCTGGCCAGCACCAAAAGGGATCGAAAGATCGTAGTCTAGGTTGGGCATAGCGAGGATATCTTCCGCTCTCTTCCTATCATATTTTACCGGAGAAGGTTCGCCTCACCCGCCCGAGGAATTGACGATCTCTCAAGAACTCATTTATGAAGATCGGAAGGCCTCCACTAGCCCTCATCGTGTGGAGGTATTTCTGGTGCCGTTTTAGCAAAGGGCTTTCTCCAGATCGAAAGATATAGGTGTGTAGTGCTGTCTACAAAGGATGCCATGGTAGATAGGATTTACTAGCCAGAGCAGGGCATCTGGCGTAGAGTCGAGCGTGTAGAAGCCGTACTTTGCAAAGACAGGTGACCTCCACTCTCCAGGAAAAAGCTAATATAACATTGATCAATTCATCTATCAACTTGCAACGCAGGAGGTTAGAGAAATTGGGCAAACCCGGCCGCGATAGCATAGTTGCAGTTCGCCAGGAGTCTGGGATGATATTTTTAGTCGTCATGCGAGCCTTTTCCTTCCTCCACCTCGATGTTTTTGGAGTCCTGGGCGGCTTTGGACTCTGGGGTCCCTCGTCCTTTAGAGGGCCTCGCGTCTCCAAGACGCCTAGGAGACTTTGTTTACCTCGAAGGAGATCCGGGTGCCTTTTTCGAAGTAAAAGCCCTCCGAGAATGTCCGTATGCTTTTCGGGGGCACGGCTCCGGGCGCTGTTGGCCATAGGAGGCGCAGTTGCGTTGGTGGAATTACTGGGGGAGATTTTGTTCGTCATGCGAGCCTTTTCCTTCCTCCGCCTTGATGTTTTTGGAGTCCTGGGCGACTTCGGAGTCTGGGGTCCCTTGTCCTTTAGAGGGCTTTGCGTCTCCAATACGCCTAGAAGACTTAGTTCTATGATCCTTTGAGTCTACAACGTGGTGGAGGCGTTCGATCGCTTCTTGATCAACATTTCTTGAATTTTTAACCAGTTTGATTCACGTTTTCTTTTATTTGGCTAGTCAATGTTTTGATTTCCTCCCCCCCCCCTCTTTATCTTTGTCCGTTTTGTTGGGGGACTCGGACATTCGTCTTTTTTGAGTGAGGTTTGGTCTGACTTCTGGTATATCTTTGTATGGGAATCGACTCTCTCCCTCCTCTCTTAGTTGAGAAACGGGACGTTGACCACAAACAGGCTGGCCGTGTAGACGCCACGGCTCAAACTCGTAACCACAGCGCCCTCGCCCCTCGTCCCGATGAAAAGTAGAACGGTTAAAACTGCAAGATCTCACCTAAGAGTGGGTATTCAATTTCACCTCAAGTGCGAAATTGGAGGCGCGTCTCCCTCAAGCCCGAAGGTCCCTCAGGACCAGAGGTAAGACGCCATAAGAAAAACCGTTGGAGTAGGAACCTTTATGCGGCCTGTCCACCAATCCCCCCCCCCTTCTACCCCTACCCCAGTGGGATGACGACGCATATATACCAAAAACTTGGAAAAAACGTGGTAGAATACGTGAGTCAGCAGGCTACGAAGTTCCCGGCAACAGGCCAGGGCTACCAAGAGAAGGGACTAAGAAGCAGCTCATCCTCGAGCTAGTTCCTGGTTATCAAACCGAACTTTAAGTTTACTTGTCCAAGTTCAACTTATTCTCTTCAGAGAAACCGCCCCTTCCCCCTTTATCCTGGTGTCTCACAAAGCACCGAGATAGGCCTCACTCTTGAGGAAGACTTGAACTAAGAAGAAGAAGCTCATCCTCGAGCTAGTTCCCGGTGGACACACCGAACTTTAAGTTAACTTGTTTTAAGAATAAAGTTCCACTTACTCTCGTCAGAGAAGCCCTTTCCTCCTATCTTGGTGCAGCCTAAAGCACAGAGATAGTCCTCGCCATTGAGGAAGACCCCCGAGTGCACTCCTTCCAGAACGCTCCTGAGTCAAAGTATTCAAGTCTTGGCTCATCGCTAACCAGTGCGAATTATTCCCCAGAGTAATCCGAAGAGGAGAAAAGAACATTCTTTCACAATCCCGTGGTGATATCCCTTCCGGCCGAAGGCGAGTAGGTCCCATATCTGCCACTAGCCAAAGTCCTCTGGGGCTTTCAAAGTTATTCCGTCCGCCACCAACCATCTGGCCGAGGCACGCGTCAACGAGCCAACAAGATTCTTGCGGTGTCTGAGCTCACGGAGTTCAAGGTCAGACTCAAACCCGTCGCAAGAGGGACAAAGATATTTAAACTCCAGTAGAGACAGTTAGCATTTTTTTTTATATTGTAGGGAGCGGTGGGTCAACCGTCACTATAATTTCGAGAGGTCAATTTTGAAAGCCTTACTTAAAATTGATTGTAGTCATTTCTGTGTATTTAGTGTGTAATATTTCTTTGGTTCATGTTTATTTTTTTTGTTTTAATTAAAGTTTTAGTTTGCTTTAACATTTTTTTATTTTATCCTCGAATCGCTAAGTACGACACAAGGAACCCTCAAAGTTTAAAGGAGTCAATAATCAAGTATATATAGCACTCTTAGAGAGATATAACGTTAATCACGGAGGTTTTTTTTGTGTGTAGTACGTAAACAACCCATACGTACTAACATCCTGCCATCACTCAGTCCTCCCTATACCACGACAATCTTCGTCCATATCTTTCTTCGAATATTGTTCTTCTTCTTCTTTGAATTATAGTCGTAGAATGTCTGTGGACTATGGGTTAGATAAACACCATAACTTTGGGGGGGTGCCGTTATTTTCTTGAAGGAGGTTTAGCAAATCCGCGATCGTTTAAGGGTATGTAATGTTGGCAAGGTGAGCATACATGATGTAGGTCAAGATCTACTTACCTGCTTTTTCAATTACGGATTTTAGACAGCTGGTTATTGAGGTATAAGCTCCCGTTATTTTTGCGTATGTCGGTTTACATACTTCCTTTCCTTTAATGTATCCTTTCTCGAAGGGCATCTCTTTGTTAATGTTCGATACTCGCCTTCGCAGTTGATGCATTTCTTGGAAGTGCTGCGGCATTCGTTACAAGAATAGCCAATCGTGGCCTATTCCGAAGATATTTCTTCTGTTTAGAGGCAGTCGATTGTCCGGGGGATTCTTCGAATCCAAGATGCCTTTGTGCTTTTGATTTCACAGCTATTTCAGTGGATGCAACAATTATTTTGAGAAGTCTTTGTTTTTTGCAGAATTTGTAGATCTTCGATACTTTGGTCCATATTTGTTTCTTTTTTATTTCGTTCCTGATATTCTCGCAGACGTTGTCGCTAAAATTGGGATCCAGTCCTTTGCAAATGATTCGCTTGGCGACGATTTCTAGTGAAGTCGTTGCTTATAAGTTTTTTTTTTCCAGCACCTTCTCGACATCTTCAGGGAGATGGAAAATCCCGGCGTACTTTGATAGAGCATTTATTAGTCTTACCATGATAATGTTGTAGCCCTAAAGACGACCTGCGCTACTTCAGCCCGGGGGGTATTTTTTTCTTACGCGAATTGTTCGTAGAGGCAATCTTCTGATCGAGTTGGGGATCATGTTTAGCCTTTGAGGGTGTGGAGATTTTGCCGGAAAGTTCTCTAATTTGTTAATTCTCGGTTGATGTTGAAGGATCTGACATCTTTTGCCTCCTTTACCATCTGCACATTGGCTCAGCCAATGTGAATTCGATGATTGATGATGTTTCGATAGATATGATAAAACCCAGGTGTGAGAGATATAAATGAATCTTCTGCAGGTCCTTCCCTTTCTCCTGCCCCATCAGGGGCAAGAGGGAAGAGAAGACCCCCGGTCAACTTCTCCCGGTTCCCCGCCTCCCTCTTCTCTGAGGTCCCGCTATGTTTGGTTAGCCGGTGGGAGAAGGAACGGCGGGGACCATGGAGGGAGAACAGGATCAGAAGAAGATGAAAGAACGTGAGGATATTTTTAGTCGTCATGCGAGCCTTTTCCTTCCTCCGCCTCGATGTTTTTGGAGTCCTGGGAAGCTTCGGACTCTGGGGTCCCTCGTCCTTTAGAGGGCCTCGCGTCTCCAAGACGCCTAGGAGACTTAGGTTTACCTCGAAGGAGATCCGGGTGCCTTCTTTCAGGTAAAAGCCCTCCGAGAATGTCCGTATGCTTTTCGGAGGCACGGCTCCGGGTGCTGTTGGCCATAGGAAGCGCAGTTGCGTTGGTGGAATTACTGGGGGAGATTTTGTTCGTCATGCGAGCCTTTTCCTTCCTCCGCTTCGATGTTTTTGGAGTCCTGGACGACTTCGGAGTCTGGGGTCCCTTGTCCTTTAGAGGGCTTTGCGTCTCCAAGACGCCTAGAAGACTTAGTTCTATGCTCCTTTGAGTCTAACAACGTAGTGGAGGCGTTCGATCGCTTCTTGATCAACATTTCTTGAATTTTTAACCAGTTTGCTTCACGTTTTCTTTTATTTGGCTAGTCAATGTTCTGATTTTCCCCCCCCGTTCATCTTTGTCCGTTTTGTTGGGGGACTCGGACATTCGTCTTTTTTGAGTGAGGTTTGGTCTGACTTCTGGTATATCTTTGTAGGGGAATCGACCCTCTCCCTCCTCTCTTAGTTGAGAAACGGGACGTTGACCACAAACAGGCTGGCCGTGTAGACACCACGGTTCAAACTCGTAACCAAAGCGCCCTCGCCCCTCGTCCCGATGAAAAGCAGAACGGTTAAAACTGCAAGATATCACCTAAGAGTGGGTATTCAATTTCACCTCAAGTGCGAAATTGGAGACGCGTCTCCCTCAAGCCCTAAGGTCCCTCAGGACCATCTTTTGCCTCCTTTACCATTTGCACATTGGCTCAGCCAATGTGAATTCGATGATTGATGATGTTTCGATAGATATGATAAAACCCAGGTGTCCAAGATATAAATGAATCTTCTGCAGGTCCTTCCCCCTCTCCTGCCCCATCAGGGGCAAGAGGGAAGAGAAAGCCCCCGGTTGACCTCTCCCGGTTCCCCGCCTCCCTCTTCTCTGAGGTCCCGCCATGTTTGGTCAGCCGGTGGGAGAAGGAACGGCGGGGACCATGGAGGGAGAACAGGATCAGAAGAAGATGAAAGAATGTGAAAAGGAAAGTCTATTAGCAAAGAGGTTGATCTAAGGTGACCCTCTTCTTTTAGTTGGGAATAGAATAGAATGAAATAGTTCCATTTTGCTTAGACTTAGCGTTTAACGCGGAATCCTAACCACGACCTGTATTCATCCTTCACTATTACATTCTTTATTCGTTGCTCTGCTGGTATATAATCGCAACTTCGGTAAAGTTGATGGGTGGGGTGAGCCGACTAAACTCTATTTTGATTTATTATTTCTTTCAGTCGTGTGTTTTGTAGCATTCATGCTGTTATATGTGTGTATTGTTTAGTTCCTACTCAGTTGTATATGTATTGGATGCTTGTTTACGAATACTCTACCTTATGTATTATGGAGTTTCTTAAGCCTTCCACTTGAGTCTCTTCCTGAGCACTTATATGTTTCACTTCACTATAGTAAATTTTGTGCTGCACTAAAATTTTCTTCTTTTATCATTATAGTACAATTATTTCACTAGCTAGTTTCTTAGTTTCTATTCTGTTTCACATCGGTCATGTTTACATTTGGGGTTTTGGTCACTTTAGTTGTCTTATTTGATTAGTAACGTTTTGGACCTGCTAGACTCAGGCATGGGGCAACCTAAGTAAATAAAGGCAATATAGAAAACCGCTAAAGATCTGTGGCATAATTTGATATTGACTATGTCCAAGCGAATTGCCTGAAGTCATTGATACAAAGATAAGCACCACAAATGCTGACAATATAATTATCATTTATGATAGATGCAATTTTTGAAACTGTATGTATCCTTTTTATGGTCTTGTGTGCTCTAATAAAATAGATGGACCTTAGCCAGAGGGACTTAAGTAAGTTTTGTAATAACGTATTCACGTACTGAATAATAAAGAATGAAATTTGTTATTGTAGTCTTCGTCCTCTATAACTCTTTCTAGTTATCTATAATCTTCATCTATTTTTCATGTCATTCTTTCTTCACTTTATTAACGTGACATATTTGTCTTATATAAATTTTATTTTAATCTTTAATAATTATAACGCTTTCTGCAAGTGCTATAGTTTCAAATCGGAGCGTAAATCCAAACTACAAATAACATAAAAATACCATCAAGTATTTAAATATGACTTTTACTTATTGTTGCTTGCCTACGGGAAATAAACATACGTACATACACATACACTACACGAACATTTTTCTCCCTAACCTTAAATAGTAGTAGTATTTTTACATAAAAATACAAAATTATTTTAATGAGCGCAGATTCCAGTACTAATCATTTTAATCGGGTTCTTTGAGACGTATAGCATTTAGGATTGATTTCAGTTAATTGACTGGTTGAGTTCTTGTATGTGATCGAAGAGTGGATTTGATACATTACCTAGTTTAATATTATATCTGTGCTCCTTGTCTGTTTTTCCCAACTTTTGTTTGTCAGCCCGAGATGAAAGTGTGTCTAGAGATTGAATGCAATACTTCTTAGGCGTCTCATTTTCCGGAAAATGTTTTAAGATTTTTAGTCGCGTGCGAGTCCAATCGCGAGCGACTCTACATCTCACTATGTCGGTCGGTCCCCGTTGTGCTTTTTATTTTGTTTTTGTAATAACATCATAACTATTTGTCCTAGTCTAACGAAATTTGAAACCCTTATGTTGTTTTACATTCTCTTCTGAATGCTATAATTGCCAAAGTCTTCCCAAGGTTAGCCCGAGAATTATTTTGTTTTGGCAATAACATCATAACTACTCGGCGGATTCTCTGCTAGACTAGACTAGGCTATAATATCCTATAATCTGTTCGGCAAGCCTATACTATACTATACTAGGCTACTATACGCTAGGCTACATTATGCTAAGTTATGCTAAGATATAATGTACAAGGGTAAGATATACTATGCTAATTTAGGCTATAAAATGCTATGCTAGGATAACATAGAGTATGTTAGGCTAGACAATATTAAGCTATGCTTGACTAGGGTATAATAAGATAGTATAGGCTATACTTGTCTAGGATAGTTAATTCTAGGCTAGGTTATACTATGCTAGGCTATGCTAAACTATGCGAAGCTACACTAGGCTAGATAGGGCTATACTATGCATTGTGCCAGTGGCATGGAAGAAAACCAATGTGATACCTATATTTAAGAAAGGGGATAAAACAAATATGTCTAATTACAGACCAGTAAGTTTGACATCAGTGGTAGGGAAAATGATGGAATCTATTATAGCAAGGAATATTAGAGATCACTTGGATAAGCATAAGTTGATAAAAGAATCACAGCATGGCTTTAGTAAGGGTAAATCCTGTCTGACTAATTTGCTGTCTTTTTATAGTAGGGTGTATGAAGCAGCAGATAATGATGAAAACTATGATATTTTATACTTGGACTTTAGTAAGGCTTTTGATCGAGTGCCACACTTACGGCTTCTGAGCAAAGTTAAAGCACACGAGATCGATGGCAATATATTAAGGTGGATTCAGTCATGGCTCGGTGACAGACAGCAAAGAGTTAGTATAGATGGAGTTAAATCTGAGTGGGGGTGTGTTAGCAGTGGAGTTCCGCAAGGATCTGTTTTGGGTCCCTTGCTATTCTTAATTTATATTAATGATCTTGACATAGGTATAAGTAGTGACCTGAGTAAATTTGCTGATGATACTAAGCTAGGTAGGGCCATTAGGGCTGATTCTGATGCTGTTGTAATGCAGGAGGAATTGACCCTTCTGTCCAATTGGGCCGAGAAATGGCAAATGAAGTTTAACATAGACAAATGTAGTGTACTTAGTATAGGTAGAAATAATCCATTGAATAGTTATAAATTAAATGGCAGAATTTTAGGGAGGACCGATTGTGAAAGGGACTTGGGTATTTTGGTAAGTTCAGACCTTCGTCCTAGAAAGCAATGCCTAAATGCTAAGAATAAAGCTAATAGGATATTGGGATTCATTAGGAGGAGTGTAAGCAATAAGAGTGCTGAAGTCATTCTAAAACTGTATCTGGCGCTAGTTAGGCCTCATCTAGACTATGCAGTACAATTTTGGTCACCATATTATAGGAAGGATATTGATTTGCTTGAGTCTGTGCAGAGAAAGATGAGAAAGATGTGATGACAAAGATGATTGGTGGGCTAAGGAACTTACCTTATGGTGAAAGGCTCAGAAAACTAAATCTACATACATTGGAGAGGAGAAGAGTCAGAGGGGAATTGATTGAAGTTTTCAAATGGGTAAAAGGATATAATAAAGGGGATCTGGGTAAGGTTCTTATACTTAGTGAACATGACAGGAAACGTAGCAATGGGTTTAAGCTTGATAAGTATAGGTTTAGGAAGGAGATTGGGAGGAATTGGTTTACAAATCGTGTGGTAGATGAATGGAATAGGCTCACTAGACATGTGATAGAAGCCTCCTCTCTGGGTAGTTTTAAGAATAGATTAGATAAATATATAGATGAAGCTGCTAGATGGGACTGACTTTTTTTATGTACATATGTATATATTTTTCTAAGGAGTGGGGAGATTATATTTTGCGGTTGCATGAATAGACATAATCCTCTGGATGCATTTTATGTATATTGTAGATTAGATCTAACGAACTCCTGTAAAGGGTGACAATGTTGATGACTTTTCTCTGGTAAGAAATCTTTTGTGTGTTGACTGGAACAGGAGCTGCCAAGTGTAGGCCATGAATGGTCTTTTGCAGTCTCCTTCTTTTCTTATGTTCTTATAATAGGCTAGGGAGGGCTATGCTAGACTATGCTAGGCAATACTCTGTTAGGCTCGATAGGCTAGCTAACTAAGGCTATAATAGGTTAAGCTATGCAAGGTTATTCTAGTCTAGGGTATGTTATGCTATACTAGTCTAAAATATACTAGGCTAGGCTATAATATGATACGCTTGGCTATATTATGTTAGGTGTGGTCATAAATCAGAATAAGTGAGGGCACGAGACTTTTTGGTCAGCAGACCTTGTTTTGTTTCAGATACGTTGTTTATGAATGTAATGATCACAATTTGGTAGATACTACCAACGCCTTTATCTCTGGCATTATATAGTTTATAGTTGATTTTCTGAAGTTCGATTACAATGTACTTAAGACATCTTTTGTAAAAAGCATTTCTGATAAAGTGGCTAGGAAAAAGGACCTTTACCAATAAGGATGAATTATATCGCCAAAGAATTTAATAACACAAAATCTTTCCTGCAAATTTAAAAGAATTTGTAAACTGATCATCGGACTGTAAAGAAAATTGTAGAGAATGACCCTCAACCATTCTCAAGAGAAACTAGGTGTCAAACTCTAAGTAAATTTTCTACTGTTAAAGACCAAAAAGCTAGACACACGTGACTTTACCAAAATTTTCAGAGTCATAGAGTGACTCTGGATGGACCTGATGGTTATGGTAAATGCTGGGCCGGGCGAGGATCCGGGGGGGGGGGGGAATAGAGGGCTGAAGCCCCTTCCCCACATTTCAGACCTGTATATGTTTATATTCCTTTTTAAGGCATATTTTTATTCTGCTATTCAGAAAAAGTTATGTAATAATATAGAATATATAAAAAATAACAGTTTTTTAAACTGTTGCCATCGAATGTATCATATATGATACATGTCTAAAATACAGATAAATCTCAAAAATAATGATTAAATTCAGTATTATACCTTAGCTGACGTCCAAAAACTACAATTCATAATTTTCTGATGTTTGGAAAAAAATCGGATTTGAGAAAGTTACTGTTCACCTCCCGTGTGATAGACTGTTATTATCAATGTTGTGTAAGATACCATCATTAATGTTCAATGCCCTTTTCTCAGATTCCCCAAAGGGAGAAATTCAGGTTAGCTCCCTCACTCATTTGTTAGCTGGATCCGCCACTAGGCTAGGCTGTCAACGGACGACGGGTGAGAAAGTTCACCAAGCGACAAAAACGATGAGAAGAATTGATTATTTGGGCTTCCATTGTTGGAGGCAAACTAGTCACACCTTTCAAAATGGAGGCGGCCGTTAAAATGGATTCGAAGGAGTACTGCGAGTGTCTGGACAAAGACGTCTTACTTTAGTTCAAGAGACAGCCAGTTAGGATGCGGAAGTTCTTTTTCTTCTTGCAAGATATTGCTCCTTTATGCCTCCAAGTTCTCTAATAATTGGTTGGAGTCGAAATGATATGTTGGAGACTCATTCATGGAATGGCTTACCGATAGTTACGACCTAAATCCAATAGGAACTTGTTGAGGATCCTGAAGATAGACATTAACGCCAATGCAGTCAATTTAACAACAAAAATGACCTTTGGGAAGCTATCCAGGATGTTTAAACTTGTTATAATTGAGTTTGTTTGTATAATTAGACTGACAAATATGTATATCTTCTAATTAAAAGACGGTAAATGATATTTAACAGTAAAATAGTCAAGCCAACAATAATTTGTCTTATTTTCCTTTCATGTGGCGGATTCCATGAAGAACCTGACACAAAAGGAAGCTCTATTAAGAGACCTTTGGCTATTTACATACATTATCATCATCATCATCATCATCATCACTTCACTACCTCTATAATTTAAGAAGGGGATTTTTTTGAGTATTTGAATAATAATTTCATCTTAGTTTGGTTATGAATTATGTTTTTTTTATCAAAGTTATTTCTAATAATTCTTTTCTAATATCAAAAAACAAAATGGTGAAGATCAGAAATAAATATAACGGCCGTATGCTAAAACGAATGTGAAATGCACATTTGAGGAAAAAAACTATTTATTTTTTATATATTTCACATTTTAGCCTTTTGCATATAATAAATTTATAAATAATTGTGAAGCTACACTAAATCTGATAAAAGTGCATTTCACATTTTAGCAACGTGATATTTTGAAAGGGGGGAAATTTAGTTTAGAGTTCCTTTTTAAAATTATTATAATTAGCGAAGTTCATAAAATTTATAAAAATTTAACCATGGCTGCTTTTTTAAAGATTTTAAATTTTAATCTTAATAGCGAAGCGCAACCTGGCGAAGCCATTGCCTGGCTTGCATATAATCTCTAGTCACACTTTATGTTTTATCGCGTATAAACATCGGATTTGATATAGCCCTTGGCTTTCCAAGGGTTTGGGTTGTTTTTTTATTAAGTTCCTTTTTAATGGATTTTGGGAAGCAGTTTTTTTTTTTTTAAAGCTTACTTATGTCTTGGAAGTCAAGTACGGGAGGACTATTTTGGGGTAGTTGTGTTATTGGGAAGATTTGTTGACAAATGGGCCTTTCGATAGAAAGTTTTTCTTGATTTGAGATAGCCTTCCTTAAGTAATGGTTTGGTATACTCTAAAATTTAAAATATGCTTTTTATTTTATCTATTTACTTATTAATCGCTGTATATATGAATTGAGATGAGTAGTTTACGGTAAACTGAAAATTATAAGAAATTATAAAAAGTGTCGTTTTCTTTCCATTCATATTCGAAAGTTATGGGTCTATATAAAATGTCTAATTTGGCAAAGAATTTATCGAAAATACACCCGAAACGTGAAATAAAAAAAGCCGTTCTCAACAGCTTTCGTATCCAAGTTAAGTATATCGCATTCAGCGCGATTTTTGGCCTACTTCGTTTTCCCTTTTCTGTGTGAAATAACAATGACTCTACTCCGGTACTCAGCTATTCAATCGTTCGCTCACAGTGACTCACTTGAGTCACTTCAGTCATAAGCGAGACGTCAGTCTGTACTAAAGTGCTTTCACGTAACTCATAGTAACTGTTTTCCTAAGTACTAAAAGATCTTTTGTTTATCACTGTTTGTTGGAAGAATTAACCAGTTTTGAGTGAAGCGTTCGTTTATACCTTAAGTGAATTTTACCGAGCTGGAGGGAAATGGGGTGAGTTATTAGAGTCCTACTGCTCAATAGCTAATAATTAAATACCAATTTTACTTTGCGAAGAATATTTCAACTGAACCGCGAGTCTTCACCCATTGTACTCATATATACCTTTTGGTACTGTTTCCCGAGCCTTCTTGGTGTGGTTGAACAATGAATTTCCCCCCAGGACCCGAACGAATGAAAAAAGAGGAAAAGGTCAGTGTAACAGGAATACTCAAGCTGGTTGGTGGACCTTTTGAACTGGTTGAGATTGGATTCATAGAATCGGTGGCTTCAACCAGGCCTATTTCTAGGTGTTCTTAACTCTACTCCCAATGCATCGAAATAAAGTGTGTGTGGAAGGGGGGGTGCATATTTCAAAACAGGAATTGAAAGTACGTTCAGTTGTTTGTTTTTGTAATTATTGACGATTATTTAATTCATTGATTGATAACACTAAAGTGACGAATGCGAGATCACAGTTGTCGAGTCTTAATATTTCGAGATTGGAGGCCATAAGTATGATCTGACAATATTCGACCTATGATTGTCCAAAGAATTGCATTTCTCTCATTATCTAAATAGACCTATTCAACATCGGGTTAGTTAAAATTGCCAATTCTCAAGAGACACTTGTATAGACCAAAGTCTTAGAAGATTCTAAATGAAATAATAAAAAACAGCAAATACGTAGAATATCCTCTAAGCCACGATCCAAACCTTGCGACGAAATCCGTGGCCACTTAATTACTTAAAAAGTCCCAATTATGACTGAGTCCGGGGAATCTCATTGCCAGACTCATCGGAGATACGCAAACAGATTGGGCGACGGCGTCTTCGACTGACTCAACCGCTCATTCCTCGTCGGCGGTGGGAGTGGGTATTTTAGGGCCATTTTTATCCGAAAATAATTGTATGGAGGATTCCATTGATAAAATTATTTTTCTTTCTGATATTTGATTAAAGATTTGGCAAACACCTTACACAACGCTATAGCTACTCTGTTTGTGTACGTTTGTGTCCTGTCTTATTCACTAAAAATAAGAACCATACCGTATGTCTCCCCTATTATAACCTTTTACCCACTTGAAGACCCCAATCAAGCCCCGTCAAACTCTTCTCCTTTCTAACGTATGTAGATGTAATCTCCTAAGCCTTTCACCCTCATGAATCTCCACATCCCCTGGAAGCCGGGCGGATGTCGAGATTATCTTTTGCTGGGTTAACATAACATAACATAATTTCACGGATGACAAAAGCCACAAGGGCCTATCAAAGGTCATCCGCCTCCGTCAAACCCCACCCACAAAAAGCACCATCACCAGGGGAAGACAAAATCAAAGTCCCCCACAATATAATATAACAGATAACAAAAGCCACAAGGGCTCATCATAAGTCATCCGAGTCAAACGGCCTCTTTTTTAAGGCACCCAAACTCCCAGGAAAACTACATCCACAGGATTGCGTCCAGAAACAAGGGTATCACCAATCAAGGCTTGTCAAGAACTAAATCATGCAGCTATAGATATATACAAACAATATTAATATATACAAAATTTAGGAACCATCACAACCTTCCCTTCCCATAAACTCATCCAACCTACTCTTAAATACATTTAAATTTGGACTACCTACTACCCTCCGCGGCAATTTGTTCCAGAAGTCTACCACTCTATTGGTGAAAAAATATTTTCTTAAATCCAACCTACACCCTTGCTTTTTAATTTTCAAGTGGTGACCTCTAGTCCGATTTCCATCATCTAACTCAAAAAACTTGCTAACATTCAATTTATCTATCCCAGAAATTTTTTTAAAGAGCTCAATCATATCCCCTCTCACCCGCCTCCTTTCGAACGAGAACATATTTAATACCCTTAGTCTATCTATATATTCAAGGTGCCTCAGGGAAGAAATAATCTTTGTTGCCCTCCGTTGCACTGACTCGAGAAGGTTAATATCGTATCTAAAATGTGAGGAGCATGACTGTATACAGTACTCTAGATGTGGCCTAACATAAGAGTTATAGAGTTTAAGAATAACCTCCTTACTTTTGTAACTGACATTTCTCTTAATGAAACCCAGCACTCTATTTGCCCTCTTTCTTGCTTCAATACACTGCTTAGAAAACCTTAATGACTTATCTATTACTACTCCTAGATCTTTCTCATCCTCTACTGAGCTCAGCCAATGCCCAAGGTTGAAAGTCATTTGCCACTTATGTGCCCAGGATAACAATTTAATTAAGTCCCACTGCACTTTAAAATTATCATCAATATCTTTAACTACAGCTGCTAATTTGGTATCATCCGCAAAAATTGACACTTTATTATTAACTGCCTCCCCAAGATCGTTTATATAGACGACAAATAATAATGGATCGAGAACTGATCCCTGAGGAACCCCACTGATAACATCCCTCCACTCTGACTTTACACCATTTAGCACTACCCTTTGCTTCCTGTCTTTCAGCCACTCAGCTATCCAATTTGAAACACCCCCACATATCCCAATCATTTTTAATTTATGAACTAGTCTCCTATGTGGTACCTTATCAAATGCTTTACTAAAATCTAAGTAAATTATATCTACATTCTCTCCCCTATCTACTTGATTTGTTACAAACTCCAGAAAGTCTAGTAAATTAGTCAAACATGATCTACCTGATCTAAACCCATGCTGAGCATCGCTGATTAACCCCTCCCTCTCTAGATGTTGGCAAATCCCGTTTTTAACTATTTTCTCAAGAATTTTAAAGACTACAGGAGTTAAGCTAACCGGTCTAAAGTTATTTGGATCCTCTTTACTACCCTTCTTGAAAATGGGGACTACATTCGCTCTCTTCCAATCATGGGTATTTCTCCATATTCCAGTGACCTAGTATACAACTTCTCCAGAGCTATTGAGATACTTTCTACCCCTTCTTTAAGTATCCTAGAATGAATATTATCAGGGCCGGAGGCCTTGGTAGTATCTAACTCACCTATTAGTTCTTTTATCGTCCTCCAATCCACACTAATGGTAGTAAACACCTCTTTCCCTGACCCATGAGTACTATACTTAAGACTATTTAGTTTCTCCTTTGTAGATATTGATGCAAAATGACCATTTAGTACCTCAACTATTTCCTCATCAGTTTCTCTTACAACCCCTTCATATTTGATAGGTCCTATTTTAACTCTGCCAGACTTGTTATTCATTTTATAGTAACTAAAGAACTTTCTAGGATCTTTGTTGCTATTCTGAGCTAATTTAATTTCTGACACCCTTTTATTCTTCTTTATAATTTTATTTAACTCATTCCTAGTAATTCTATAATCACTTAAATTTTGAATATTATTTTCTACCTGTAATTTTTTGTATGCCCTTTTCTTCTCTGAAATTTTTCTAGCTATCTCCTGATTCCACCATAATGGTTTCCTACTTTTGTTCCTAATGGCCTTCATTGGGATACATTGTTCTTGGACTACATTTATTATATGCTTGAAAGTATCCCACATCCCATAAGCATTTTTACCTCTGAATTCTACATTCCAGTCTACAAAATTTAGCAAGCTTCGGAGTTTTACATAATCTCCCTTATGAAAATTTGGAACTTTTACAGCATTCTCGGTTATTTTACCCTTCTCAATTCCCAAGTTAAAACGAATTATCTGATGGTAACTATTTCCCAATGCTTCCCCAACAGTCAATTCTTGAACTAAAGGATCACTGTTAGAAAGTACTAAATCTAATATATTGTTCCCCCTCGTTGGCTCATTAACAAATTGATTAAAAAAATTATCCTCAAAGCATTCTATGAACCTGCCACTTGTCCTATCCCTACCTATCATATTTTCCCAGTCCACAGAGTTTAAGTTGAAGTCCCCAATAATAACTGCATCTGTTTCACATCCCTTACTTATTTTCCTTATCATTAGTTCATCTATATCATCAGTCTGCCCAGGTGGCCTGTAAAAAGCTCCCAAATGCACCATTCTATTTTTACTGAACCTAATATCTATCCAAAGTGACTCAACTCCATCCTGCTTTATTGAAGTATTTAAACTTGAAACAATGTTGTTTTTTATATAGATAATTATTCCTCCACCAATCCTATTTGTCCTTTGACTAATGTACATATTATAGCCCTGTAAATCAAATTCACTTATAGTGTCACTAAATTCTATTTCATTAACCCATGATTCAATAACACATAATATATCTATATCCTCATTGCTAATATAACTAAATAGCTCATCCTTCTTGTTTCTAAGACTACGAGCATTTGTATAGAAACAATTTAACCCCCCTATCCCTGAAGCAACTCTTGAACATGTGGGAATTTGGGGGAATGAGCGCACCGATGAGGGCGCCAAAGAATCCGCGAGGGCTGGGCGAAAAGACCATCGTTTCGTTCTTCCTCACACCGACTACGTTCTAGGTTTCAGGCCAGCCCTCCGGGCTGCTTGGCAAAGAAGATGGGAGACGGTCGAAGGGAACGTAAAGTTAGTTGCGTGCCATTTCGCCGCGACTGTTCCCATGGAACTACCCTTTAATTCCGCGACGGCTTCAGGTTGTTTTCTGTCGTCTCCGACTCGGACACACTCGTGGGACGCAAGTCCATTTGATTGAGCTCTCCTCTGTACCTTACTGCGATGACTGCTTTGTGCCTCAGACTATTCGGCACATTCTTGTTGAATGTCACAGTCTGGGTGTTTTTGTGGCACGTTACCTGTCCCGGTACCTGGGCGAGGGGGGGGGTCACTATCCCTTGTACCTTGTACTCGGGACTGGTTCGTGCACACAAACCTGCGGACTATGCGGCTTTTTGAAGGAGGCTGGCCTCCTCCACTTTATTTTACTCTTTGGTGTTGGTCGCATGATCCGGCGCCGGGGTGGTGCCTCCCACCGACACCGAAGTGTTCTTCCTTATTCTTGTCTCCTTTGCTCTGTTTTTTTACTTAATGCGTTTGTTGTTTGGTTTTTATTTTTTTTTCTATGTTAGCCTAGGCTGAATTTTTTGGTAGCTGTTGCCAGATGGACGTTGTAAAATGAAGAAAAGAATCATCTTGGTTATCCTTCTTGGCTCCTAATCCATGAATCATCTTTGTGAGGGAACGAACCCTAAGGTCCACCTCGAGCCCCCCCCCCTCCCCCACCGCTTTGAAGCAGAGGAGACGACGTGCGCCTAAGCTAGATCTCTAAACGCAAGGAGAGAGAACTATTCTCGCGTGGGAAAACGTCAAAGCGGCTGGTAACATCTGTGTTTGATCAGTCAGCCTACCCTCCTCTCGACCCCTTAATTGGACTCCCCAGTATTTACCACCATTTTTCCTCTCTGACCAAGTCCCATATTTTGATCCCCGTTAAACTGATTAGTAGTTGATATATTATTTCATTGGGAGCGACATTATTCTCCCATTCATTTTCCTTTTGTAGACATTTCCATAATTATCATTATTAATGTAATTAAAGTTTATTGTTGTTTTTAATCTTTCAATAACCTTGAATGAAACCTGGTATTTAAATGTTCCCTTTGGCCAACCATTAATCTCCTCACGCACTCACCTCTCATTAGACCTGTGCAGCTGGTCTATCTACCTGGCCGCCTGCAATGTAAGTAGATTGCATTCTCTGCGAAAGTATCCGCTCACTAATACCACGACAATCTTGGTCATCCTTCTTTGCTCTTCAAACCTATGAATCATCTTGGTCATCCTTCTTTGCTTGTCAACACGCGAATCATCTTGGTCATCCTTCTTTTCTCCTCAAGCCACGAATCATCTTGTTCATCCTTCTTTGCTCATCCACCCATGAATCATCTTGGTCATCCTTATTTGCTCCTTAACTCATGAATCATCTTGCTCACCTTTCTTTGCTCCTCAATCCATAAATTATCTTGGTCATCCTTCTTTGCTCCTCAACCCATGAATAATTTTGGCATCCTTCTTTGCTCCTCAACCCATGAGTCATCTTGGTCATCCTTCTTTGATTTTCAACCCATGAATCATCTTGATCATCCTTCTTTGCTCCTGAACCCGTGAATCATCTTGGTCATCCTTCTTGTTCCTCAATCCATGAATCATTTTGGCATCTTTCTTTTGCTCCTGAACCCATGAATCATCTTGGTCATCCTTCTTTGCTCGTCAAACCAATGAATCATCTTGGTCATAGTTTTTTGCTCTTTAAACCTATGAATCATCTTGGTCATCCTTCTCTGCTCTTCAATCCATGAATCAGCTTGTATATCCTTCTTGCTCCTCAATCCATTAACCATTTTGGCATCCTTTTATCAATCCATGAATCATCTTGGTCATCCTTCTAGGCTCCTCAACCCATGAATCACCTTGGTCATCTTTATTTGCTCCTCAGCTCATGAATCACCTTGCTCATCCTCTTTCCTCATCAATCCATGAATCATCTTGACCATCCTTCTTTGTTCCTCAACCCATCAATAATCTTAGTCATCCTCCATGCTCCTCAACCCATAAATCATTTTAGCATCCTTCTTTTCTCCTCAATCTATGAATCATGTTGGTCATCATCTTATGCTCCTCAACCCATGAACCATCTTGGTCATCCTTATTTGCTCCTCAACTCCTGAATCATTTTGTTCATCTTTACTTGCTCCTCAATCCATGAACATCTTGCTCATCCTTCTTTGCTCCTCAACAAATGAATAATCTTGATCATCCTTCTTTGCTCCTCAACCTATGAATGAATAATCTTGGTCATCCTCATATGCTCCTCAACCCATGAATCATCTTGATCATCCTTTTTTGCTCCTCAACCCGTAAATCATCTTGGTCATCCTTCTTGCTCCTTAATCCATTAATCATTTTGGCATCTTTCTTTTGCTCCTGAACCCATGAATCATCTTAGTCATCCTTTTCTCAAACCCATGAATCATCTTTATCATCCTTTTTTGCTCCTCAACCCGTAAATCATCTTGGTCATCCTTCTTTTCTCCGCAATCCACGAATCATCTTGTTCATCCTTCTTTGCTCATCCACCCATGAATCATCTTGGTCATCCTTATTTGCTCTTTAACTCATGAATCATCTTGCTCTCCTTTTTTTTTGCCTCTCAATCCATGAATCATCTTGGTCATCTTTCTTGCTCCTCAATCCATGAATCATTTTGGCATCATTCTTTTCTCCTCAATCCATGAATCATCTCGGTAACCCTTCTTTGCTCTTCAACTCCTGACTCATCTTGGTCATCCTTATTTGCTCAACTCATGAATCATCTTACTCATCCTTCTTTGCTCCTCAATCCATTAATCCCCCGTAAGGGGCGTGGTGATTTGCCATCCTGGCCACCGTGCTGACGGGATCCAGCGCTACGTCCGACCCCAGCTTAGCCTCTCTTCCTTCCTTCAGATAGCCCGATTTCTCCCCTACCTCGTCGCTTTTCATACAACCTCTCCCACAACTTTCTCTGGTCAGCCTTTAATTTCACAGGGTAGATGCTAACCTTCTTCTCAAGCCAACCACCCCGGATGGGGGCTGAGGGGGAAGGGGACAATGTTCCCTAACCCCTGAGCTCCGTTCTGGGGTGGTTGGTTTTTAACAACCTGCTTCATCCCCACCCATACCTTCGTCACATCCCTTTTCCTCTCGTCTTCAAAATCTATCTTTTTTACGCCGTGTTCAAGGTGGAGCCGCCATGCCGATGGACTGCCAGGCCACCAGGCGGGAGGGGTGGTCCCAAAAGGCGGCGCCTGGCTCTGCCGGGCCTGTAAGCAGTGTGGGCTACTGCGAGAGGTGGTGAGCGATTGCGTCCCGTAAAACAAAGAGGGTCACCATGCCCAATGATGCAAAAATAAAACATCTCCCCTTAATTCCTCCTATAACAACGATGGAGCCGCCCTCAGGCAGCTCCACCTTAAAATGGAGGCCCCCCCTGTGCTTGCGCAGGGGACCCTCCATATTTCTCTAACCGGAGAGGAGGCTTACTCCTCTCCTTCGCCTACGGGCGCAGGGGACTCCCCCTCACCCCCTTCTCTGGAGGTGCTTTCGGGCACCTCCCTTTTTCCAGCGGCAGTCCCCTTTTTTCTTTCCACGGGGACTGCCAAGAAAGCCAGCAGGCAGCCCATTGCCGACCGCCCCTCTTGTAAGCGGCTCGGTAGGGCAAACCCCCTTAGGGGAAAGAGGGAAGCCAGGCACTTTCGGTCGCTTCCCTCAAAAGACCTGCTGGCAAGAATATTGAACCTTGCCGGGGTCAAGGCCTGTGCCTTCCCACACAAGACTAGTGACAATACAGCCAACGGGACCTGCGATATCTTGTGAGGGGATGGCCAACTGGAGGCCCCTCCTGTGACACACATGGTCCTTGAGGAAACCCAGCCTCAGACGGTAGGACCTTCCATGGGGGGAAATCCAGGCTCGGCGCCAAGCACCGAACCCAAATCCGCCCCTATGCAAGGTCCTTAAACGGCTGAGGGCTCCGAGGCAGTACAAGGAGGGGAGGGATCTCCTCCAACCGGTGCCCCTGCGACCACCAGGACCTTTACATTTCAGAGAAGAACCTGGCTGAGGCCGATCCATCTGGCCTAGGGGCTCTTATCGGCGGAGGTGAGAAGTGGGTTCATTCCCCGCCCTCCTCTCAAAAAAAGAAAAAGACAAAGACTAGGAAGACTCGGGGCTCCTCTCCACCCGTGGGGGCTACGGGGACGGATGGGTCTGCTGCCCCTTTGGCAAGCGACCAAGCCAAGATCGGCACATCCGGCCCCTCTGCCCCTCCGGTTGTGGAGCCACTGACTAAAACTAAAAGTGCACAGGGCGGAGCCTCGGTGACATCGGGGCCCCTGATTCAGAGGTTACCTGGCGTTTTCGAGCCCGCTGGCTTCAAACGCTTCCTCGTTATTCGCTCCACTGATGGCACCATGTTGGCCAAAGGCTACATGATCCATCAGAGGAGAGGATTAGCTAGGGCAATTGGTAGAGAGCCGAAGGTGACCCGTTTCTCGGATGGGAGCCTTTTGGCGAATGCGGCGAATCCCGCCGAGGCGGCCAAGATAAGTGCTCTTCGGACACTTCATGGCACCCCGGTGAGTGTGACGCCGCACTCTACCATGAACTTTGTGAAAGGAGTAGTTTATGCGAGAGAACTCGTTGACTACTCCATTGAGGACATCACCTTATAGCTGGCCGACCATAGGGCGGTCAAGGTCGAATGTGTGATGAGAAAACAGGGAGGGGCCTCGAGACCCAGCCCTACACTCTTCGTCACGTTCGACTGTGACAAGCTCCCTGAGTCGGTGCGTGCCGGGTGGTACCGCTACCGCGTGAAGGCATTCGTTCCACTGCCGCGGCGGTGTTATTACTGTCACCGCTTCGGCCATACGAATTGCTCATGTAGACGTGCAAAGTCGGGGTCACCCGAAGTCTGTGTAAATTGCTCCAAGGTCGCACACGATAAGTCCAAATCGTGTGTGGCCAAGTGTGTCAATTGCGGAGAGCCGCACCCCGCTTCTTCGAAGCAATGTGGTGCATATCTCCTTGAGAAAGAAATCCTGGCCGTTCAGGCCCAGGATCGACTCTCATTCGTAAGGCTAAGGACTTGGTCCTGGCGCGCCCGGCTCTGCCTGGGACGTCATATGCCTCAATAGTTAGAAAGGCACCCTCTGCTCTTGGCCCATCCAGGCAAACGAGCACGGTTGTTTCCGCGGCCATTTGGAGCCCTTCTGTGGGCTCTACTCAACCCGGGCGCTCCCCTGGTAAAGCTGGCGGCAAAAAGGGTTCACACCCAGCCCTGGCTAAAACCAGGGCTCCCCCCTCTTCCCCGAGCGTGACCGTTTCCCGTAAGGCGAAACGGCCACGTGCCTCCACCGAGTCGTTAGACTCACAGGAGGCAACACCCCTGAAGATGATCGCTAGGCCATCTTCCGGGGTTCCTAAAGCTGTCCCCCGAAAGGAGGACAGCAACAAAGGAGTTTCGGCTCCTTCGCCCACGCCCCGAGGTGGAGCGAGTGGCTCGGAGACGGTGGTTCCTCGAAAAGAGGGCCCCCCGCCTCCGAAGACGCAACGCCCGCCTAAGGTTTCGAGGTGGAGGGAGGAAAAGACTCGCATGGCGAGCCCAACCTCCCCCAATAAGTACTCAAAGGCGACAGCGCCTTCAGCGCTTTGTCCGGCCAACAGCGCGCGGGGTTCTGCCCCCGGGAAGCGTACGGCCATTCCCGTGAGGGTCTTCAGTTCGAGGAGGGCCCCCGCGTCTCATCCGAGCTAGGCCTGGAGGGCATATTCCTTCAATGGAATTGCCGTGGACTCCAGGCCAACTGGGAGGAGCTGTGGAGGCTCGTCTCGTCCCTTTCCCCGTTAGCTATCTTTTTGCAGGAGACCATGCTAGGCGCGTGCCCCCTGCCCGTCCTCCCGGGGTATAAGGGTCTTGCGACCTCACCACCGCGGGATGGCCGGGCTGGGGAATGCGCTGTTTACACCCGGCATGATGTCTCCGTTCTTCCTTTCTCTTTAGATACCTCCTTTCAGGAAGTGGCTGTGCAGCTGCACCTGGATAGGAGGTATACTATCATTTCTGCGTACATTCTACCGTCAGCTGACTTCGACGCGGGGGACTTCCGCCGCGCGTGGCACGGTTGCCGAGGCCCTATCTCTTGTTTGGAGATCTGAACGGCAGGCATCCTCTCTGGGCAGATTATTCCATAAATCCCAGGGGACAAGTCCTTGCCGATCTGATCGAAGAGCTTGAGATGGGTGTCCTAAACGTGGATGAGTTTACGCATCACTGTCCGAGAACCGCTTTATTTTCTTGCATTGACCTATCTCTCTGCTCTTAGGATGCACAGCCTGATTTTGATTGGGAGGTGGTCGATGACCTCCATGGTAGTGATTACTTTCTCATTCAAATATCATTTTCAGGGCAACTGCCGCCTGAGAGCCCACCTCGGTGGTGCTTGGCGCGGGCGCGGTGGCCTGCATTTCAGGAAATGACTGAATTCTCTATCTCAGTCGAGGAGTTTAGGTCGGTATATGAGGCTGTTGAGTTCTTTCCCGGCAACCTCATCGCCGTGGGCCTGACTACTATTCCTAGGACGTCTGGCCGTTTTTGCACGCTGACCACTCCCATGGTGGTCGGCTGAGTGCGAGATGGCCCCCAAACAGAAGCGTTATGCCTACATGCGCTATAAGCACCGCCCGAACGATTTCACTGTCGCTGAATTTCGTCGGGCTAGAGCTAGGTTCCGGTATATTTCGAAGCACGCCCGCCGCTCTTCTTGGCGGGCATACGTGTCTTCACTTAACGGGAAGACCCCTTTAGCTGAGGTGTGGAGGCGAGTCCAACGGATTCGGGGCAAGTTCTCGCAGGACCCCCCTCCCGTTCTCCAGGAGAATGGGACCGCAATCTCGGACCCCGCGTCCGTGGCTTATCCTTCGCGACCGCTTTTTCTGCATTCTCTTGCCGGAATGCTGCTCCGCCAGCATTCAATACACGTCGTGATGTCGTGGAAGGCCACCGACTGGACTTTACCTCCAGAGGCGGAGAACCCTTCAACGACAAGTTTACTCTGAGTGAGTTGCGGTCCGCTCTCGCTTCGTGCGCGTACACCGCCCATTGCCCGGACGATGTCCCGTACGCCATGCTTCGACACCTGGGTGAGCGAGGCATGGCCTTTCTGTTAGATTTGTTCAGTCAGGATCTGGGTGGAGGGTCTTCTCACAGACTCCTGGCGAATCGCTACTGTGCTCGCCTTTCGCAAACTGGGGAGAGATCACTCTACTCCAACTGGTTGTCGCCCAATCTCTCTAACCTCTTGCGTGTGCAAGTTGATGGAGAAATTGGTAAATATTAGACTAGCCTTTTTCCTGGACAGCGGAGGCCATCTGTCTTCTGCACAGTGCGGCTTCCGTAAATTCCATTCCACGTCGGATGCTCTGCTCCGACTGGAAAATGCCGTCTGCGAGGCTTTCCTTCGTAGACAGCACTACGCCACGGTGTTTTTCGATCTGGAGAAGGCCTATGATACCGCATGGTGATACGGTATCATGGAGACTCTCCACACGATGGGGGTGAGGGGACGCCTCCCAATGTTTATATCTGAATTTTTGCGAGATCGTCGATTCCGCGTACGGGTGGGGGGAGCCCTCTCCGGCCCAAAAGAGCAGGAAGAGGGTGTCCCGCAGGGAAGTGTCCTCATTGTCACACTCTTTGCCCTGAACATCAACGGCATCACCTCGGTGCTGACGGAAGATGTTCTCGCTACGCTCTACGTGGACGACCTTTCGATCTCTTTTGGCGCGGCCCAGATGTCGACTCCAGCAGGCATTGAACCGCGTCTCTCGCTATGCCGAAGCGCACAGGTTTCGGTTTTCTTTGGCCAAGACTAAGGTGGTGCACTTCTGCCGCCATCCACGGCTTCACCCCGATCCAGATTTGTTTCTTAATGGGGTGCGCCTGGATGTGGTGGAATCGCACCGTTTCCTTGGTCTTGTATTCGACCGACGCCTCACCTGGGAGGCTCATATTCGCAGCCTTAGGGTCTCTTGTACCCGCGCCATGGACATTCTCCGTTCCGTGACGTTCAGCGCTTGGGGCGCTGATAGGGCTACTGCCCTACTTTTTTATCGATCCTTTGTTCGTTCGAAGCTCGACTACGGATGCGAGTTTTATGCATCCGCAGCCGAGCGTTTATTGCGGAAGGTGGATTCGATCCACCATACCGGCCTTCGCCTTGCGACCGGTGCCTTCCGCATTTCCCCCATTGAGAGCCTGTTGGTCGATGCTGGGGAGATGCCACTCGATCTGCGCCTCGTGCAGTGCATCACTCGCCTGTACGCGCGAGCCCGGCGCCTCCCTCAGTCGCCAACAGCTCTCACTGCATCCGCAGCTGTTCTCGATGGTGCCTATGCCGCCGAGAGACGCCAGTCATACCCTAAGCCCTTTGGGTTTAGGGCCAGAAAACTCCTTCGAGAGCTAGATATAGCTATCGGGCCGGTGGCGCCCCTGGTTCTGCCCAGACGCCACCCTTGAGGGTACCACATTTGGCTATTTGTCGCCACACCTCTGCTCCCAAAGCTTATACGGCGCCGGAAATATTGCGTTTGATCTTTTTGGAACACACATCGTGTCACGTTGGAACCGTGCCAGTGTATACGGATGGCTCCAAGTACCAAGAGGGGGTCGGCTTCCACGCCGTATCCCCTCTGTTTGAAGTCAGCGGGGCTCTACCAGGCGCTGCGTCTGTCTTCACCGCCGAGCTGGTGGCAATACACTACTCGGTACGGGAGATTACGCGACGTGCCCGGTTCGGAGACCGGATTGTGATCTATAACGACTCACAAAGCGCCCTGAGTGCTCTCGGGGCATGGGAATCTCCGCATCCCCTGATTCGCGATATCCGTGACGCCACGGTTATGGCGAGCTGGGCAGATGTCGAGATTATCTTCTGTTGGGTTCCTGGACATGTAGGAATTGCGGGGAATGAGCGCGCCTATGAGGGCACCAAAGAGTCCGCGAGGACTCTGCGACCGGACCAGCGTTTCGCTCTTCCTCACACCGACCACATTGCAGGAATACGGGCAGCGCTTCGGACTGCTTGGCAAAGAAGATGGGAGACGGTCGAAGGGAACTTAAAGTTGCGTGCCATTGCGCCGCGACTGTTCCCATTGACCTATCCCCCAATGCCGCGACGGTTTCAGGTCGCTTTCTGTCGTCTCCGAATCGGACACACTCGTGTGACGCATCCCCGTAAGGGGCGCGGCGATTTGCCATCCTGGCCGCCGTGCTGACGGGATCCAGCGCTCCGTCCGGCCCCAGCTTAGCCTCTCTTCCTTCCTTCAGATAGCCCGATTTCTCCCCTACCTTGTCGCTTTTCATACAACCTCTCCCACAACTTTCTCTGGTCAGCCTCTAATTTCAAAGGGTAGAATGCTGACCTTCTTCTCAAGCCAACCACCCCGGATCGGGGCTGAGGGGGGAGGGGACATTGTCCCCTAACCCCTGAGCTCCGGTTCGGGATGGGGGTTTTTTAACAACCTGCTTCATCCCCACCCATACCTTCCTCACATCCCTTTTCCTCTCCTCTTCACAACCTATATTTTTTACGCCGTGTCCAAGGTGGAGCCGCCATGCCGATGGACTGCCAGGCCACCAGGCGGGAGGGGTGGTCCCGAATGGCGGTGCCTGGCTCTGCCGGGCTTGTAAGCACCTCTCGCAGTGCGGGCTACTGCGAGGGGTGATGAGCTATTGCGTCCCGTGGCAAAAATAGGGTCACCATGCCCATAGATGAACAAAAAAAAAAAAAACCCAAACCCCTTTAACTCCCCCTTGCTCATCGACGGAGCCGCCCTTGGGCAGCTCCACCGAAAAAATGGAGGTCCCCCCCCCTGTGCTTGCACAGGGGACCCTCCATATTTCTCTAACCGGAGAGGAGGCTTACTCCTCTCCTTCGCCTACGGGTGCAGGGGACTCCCCCTCACCCCCTTCTCTGGAGGTGCTTTCGGGCACCTCCCTTTTCCCAGCGGCAGTCCCATCTTTTCTTTTCAAGGCGACTGCCAAGAAAGCCAGCAGGCAGCCCTTAGCCAGCCGCTTCCCATCAAAGCGGCTCGGTAGGGCAAACCCCCTTAGGGGGGAGAGGGAAGCCAGGCCCCTTCGGTCGCTTCCCTCAAAAGACCTGCTGGCAAGAATTTTAAACCTTGCCGGGGTCAAGGCCTGTGCCTCCCCATACAAGACTGGCGACACTGCCAAGGGGACCTGCGATGTCCTGGGAGGGGATGGCCAATTGGAGGCCCCTCCTGTGATAGACATGGTCCTTGAGGAGACCCAGCCCCAGACGGTAGGGCCTTCCATGGGGGGGAATTCGGGCTCGGCGCCAAGCACCGAACCCGAATCCGCCCCTATGCAAGGTCCTCCTCAAATGGCTGAGGGCTCCGAGGCAGTAGAAGGAGGGGAGGGATCTCCTCCGACAGGTGCCCCTACGACAACCAGGACCTTCTCCATTTCGGAGAGGGACCTGGCTGAGGCTGGTCCATCTGGCCTGGGGACTTCTGCCGGCGGAGGTGAAAAGCGGGTTCATTCCCCGCCCTCCTCTCCGAAAAAGAAAAAGACTAAAAAGACCAAAAAGACTCGGGGCTCCTCTCCATCCGCGGCGGCTGCGGGGACGGATGGGTCTGCTGCCACTCTGGCAAGCGACCAAGCCAAGATCGGCACATCCGCCCCCTCTGCCCCCCCGGTTGCGGAGCCCCTGACAAAGAAGACTACTACCAAGAGTGCACAGGGCGGAGCCTCGATGACATCGGGGCCCCTGATTCAGAGGTTACCTGGCGTTTTCGAGCCCGCTGGCTTCAAACGCTTCCTCGTTATTCGCTCCACTGATGGCACCATGTTGTCCAAGGGCAACATGATCCATCAGCGGAGAGGATTAGCTAGTGCAATTGGTAGAGAGCCGAAGGTAACCCGTTTCTCGGACGGGAGCCTTCTGGCGAATGCGGCGAATCCCGCCGAGGCGGCCAGGATTAGTGCTCTTCGGACACTTCATGGCACCCCGGTGAGTGTGACGCCGCACTCTACCATGAACTTTGTGAAAGGAGTAGTTTATGCGAGGGAACTCGTTGACTACTCCATTGAAGACATCACCTTAGAGCTGGCCGACCATGGGGCGGTCAAGGTCGAACGTGTGATGAGAAAACAGGGAGGGGCCTCGAGACTCACCCCTACACTCTTCGTCACGTTCGACTGTGACAAGCTCCCTGAGTCGGTGCGTGCCGGTTGGTACCGCTACCGCGTGAAGGCATTCGTGCCACTGCCGCGGCGGTGCTATTACTGTCACCGCTTCGGCCATACGAATCGCTCATGTAGACGTGCAAAGTCGGGGTCACCCGAAGTCTGTGTAAATTGCTCCAAGGTCGCACACGATAAGTCCAAATCGTGTGTGGCCAAGTGTGTTAATTGCTGAGAGCCGCACCCTGCTTCTTCGAAGCAATGTGGTGCATATCTCCTTGAGAAAGAAATCCTGGCCGTTCAGGCCCAGGATCGACTCTCATTCCGCGAGGCAAAGGACTTGGTCCTGGCGCGCCCGGCTCTGCCTGGGACGTCATATGCCTCAATAGTTAGGAAGGCACCCTCTGCTCCCGGCCCATCCAGGCCAACGAGCACGGTTGTTTCCGCGCCCATTCGGAGCCCTTCTGCGGGCTCTACCCAACCCGGGCGCTCCCTTGGTAAAGCTGGCGGCAAAAAGGGCTCATACCCTGCCCCGGCTAAAACCAGGGCTCCCCCCTCTTCCCCCAGCGTGACCGTTTCCCGTAAGGCGAAACGGCCACGCGCCTCCACCGAGTCGTTAGACTCACAGGAGGCAACACCCCTGAAGATGGTCGCTAGGCCATCTTCCGGGGTTCCTAAAGCTGTCCCCCGAAAGGAGGACAGCAACAAAGGAGCTTCGGCTCCTTCGCCCACGTCCCGAGGTGGAGCGGGTGGCTCGGAGACGGTGGTTCCTCGAAAAGAGGGCCCCCCGCCTCCGAAGCCGCAACGCCCGCCTAAGGTTTCGAGGCGGAGGGAGGAAAAGACTCGCATGGCGAGCTCAACCTCCCCCAATAAGTCCTCGAAGGCGACAGCGCCTTCAGCGCTTTGTCCGGCCAACAGCGCCCGGGGTTCTGCCCCCGGGAAGCGTACGGCCATTCCCGTGAGGGTCTTCAATTCGAGGAGGGCCCCCGCGTCTCCTCCGAGCTAGGCCTGGAGGGCATATTCCTTCAATGGAATTGCCGTGGACTCCGGGCCAACTGGGAGGAGCTGCGGAGGCTCGTCTCGTCCCGTTCCCCGTTAGCTATTTTTTTGTAGGAGACCATACTAGGTGCGTGCCCCCTCCCTGCCCTCCCGGGGTATAAGGGTCTTGCGACCCCACCACCTCGGGATGGCCGGGCTGGGGGATGCGCAGTTTACACCCGGCATGATGTCTCCGTTCTTCCTTTCTCTTTAGATACCTCCTTTCAGGCAGTGGCTGTGCAGCTGCACCTGGATAGGAGGTATACTATCATTTCTGCGTACATTCCACCGTCAGCTGACTTCGACGCGGGGGACTTCCGCCGCGTCGTTGCACGGTTGCCGAGGCCCTATCTCTTGCTTGGAGATCTGAACGGCAGGCATCCTCTCTGGGGAGATTACTCCATAAATCCCAGGGGACAAGTCCTTGCCGATCTGATCGAAGAGCTTGAGATGGGTGTCCTAAACGTGGATGAGTTTACGCATCACTGTCCGAGAACCGCTTCATTTTCTTGCCTTGACCTATCTTTGTGCTCTTCGGATGCACAGCCTGATTTTGATTGGGGGGTGGTCGATGACCTCCATGGTAGTGATCACTTTCTCATTCAAATATCATTTTCAGGGCAACTGCCGCCTGAGAGACCACCTCGGTGGTGCTTGGCGCGGGCGCGGTGGCCTGCATTTCAGGAAATGACTGAATTCTCTATCTCAGTCGAGGAGTTTAGGTCGGTAGATGATGCCGTTGAGTTCTTCTCCGGCAACCTCATCGCCGTGGGCCTGACTACTATTCCTAGGACGTCTGGCCGTTTTGCACGCCGACCACTCCCATGGTGGTCGGCCGAGTGTGAGACGGCCCTCAAACAGAAGCGTTATGCCTACATGCGCTATAAGCGCCGCCCGAACGATTTCACTGTCGCTGAATTTCGTCGGGCTAGGGCTAGGTTCCGGTATATTTCGAAGCACGCCCGCCGCTCTTCTTGGCGGGCATACGTGTCTTCACTTAACGGGAAGACCCCTTTAGCTGAGGTGTGGAAGCGAGTCAAAAGGATTCGGGGCAAGTTCTCGCAGGACCCCCCTCCCGTTCTCCAGGAGAATGGGACCGCAATCTCGGACCCCGCGTCCGTGGCGGAATCCTTAGCGACCGCTTTTTCCGCATTCTCTAGCCGTGATGCTGCTCCGCCAGCATTCAATGCACGTCGTGATGTCGCGGAAGGCCGCCGGCTGGACTTTACCTCCAGAGGCGGAGAACCCTTCAACGACAAGTTTACTGTGAGTGAGTTGCGCTCCGCTCTCGCTTCGTGCGCGGACACCGCCCATGGTCCGGACGATGTCCCGTACGCCATGCTTCGACACCTGGGTGAGCGAGGCATGGCCTTTCTGTTAGATTTGTTCAACAGGATCTGGGTGGAAGGTCTTCTCCCAGACTCCTGGCGAATCGCTACTGTGCTCGCCTTTCGCAAGCCGGGGAGAGATCACTCTACTCCGACCGGTTTCCGCCCAATCTCTCTAACCTCTTGCGTGTGCAAGTTGATGGAGAAATTGGTAAATGTTAGATTAGCCTATTTCCTGGACAGCGGAGGCCATCTGTCTTCTGCACAGTGCGGCTTCCGTAAGTTCCACTCCACGTCGGATGCTCTGCTCCGACTGGAAAATGCCGTCTGCGAGGCTTTCCTTCGTAGACAGCACTACGCCACGGTGTTTTTTGATCTGGAGAAGGCCTATGATACCGCATGGCGATACGGTATCATGGAGACTCTCCACACGGCTCGGTAGGGCAAACCCCCTTAGGGGGGAGAGGGAAGCCAGGCCCCTTCGGTCGCTTCCCTCAAAAGACCTGCTGGCAAGAATTTTAAACCTTGCCGGGTTCAAGGCCTGTGCCTCCCCATACAAGACTGGCGACACTGCCAAGGGGACCTGCGATGTCCTGGGAGGGGATGGCCAATTGGAGGCCCCTCCTGTGATAGACATGGTCCTTGAGGAGACCCAGCCCCAGACGGTAGGGCCTTCCATGGGGGGGAATTCGGGCTCGGCGCCAAGCACCGAACCCGAATCCGCCCCTATGCAAGGTCCTCCTCAAATGGCTGAGGGCTCCGAGGCAGTAGAAGGAGGGGAGGGATCTCCTCCGACAGGTGCCCCTACGACAACCAGGACCTTCTCCATTTCGGAGAGGGACCTGGCTGAGGCTGGTCCATCTGGCCTGGGGACTTCTGCCGGCGGAGGTGAAAAGCGGGTTCATTCCCCGCCCTCCTCTCCGAAAAAGAAAAAGACTAAAAAGACCAAAAAGACTCGGGGCTCCTCTCCATCCGCGGGGGCTGCGGGGACGGATGGGTCTGCTGCCACTCTGGCAAGCGACCAAGCCAAGATCGGCACATCCGCCCCCTCTGCCCCCCCGGTTGCGGAGCCCCTGACAAAGAAGACTACTACCAAGAGTGCACAGGGCGGAGCCTCGATGACATCGGGGCCCCTGATTCAGAGGTTACCTGGCGTTTTCGAGCCCGCTGGCTTCAAACGCTTCCTCGTTATTCGCTCCACTGATGGCACCATGTTGTCCAAGGGCAACATGATCCATCAGCGGAGAGGATTAGCTAGTGCAATTGGTAGAGAGCCGAAGGTAACCCGTTTCTCGGACGGGAGCCTTCTGGCGAATGCGGCGAATCCCGCCGAGGCGGCCAGGATTAGTGCTCTTCGGACACTTCATGGCACCCCGGTGAGTGTGACGCCGCACTCTACCATGAACTTTGTGAAAGGAGTAGTTTATGCGATGGAACTCGTTGACTACTCCATTGAAGACATCACCTTAGAGCTGGCCGACCATGGGGCGGTCAAGGTCGAACGTGTGATGAGAAAACAGGGAGGGGCCTCGAGACCCACCCCTACACTCTTCGTCACGTTCGACTGTGACAAGCTCCCTGAGTCGGTGCGTGCCGGTTGGTACCGCTACCGCGTGAAGGCATTCGTGCCACTGCCGCGGCGGTGCTATTACTGTCACCGCTTCGGCCATATGAATCGCTCATGTAGACGTGCAAAGTCGGGGTCACCCGAAGTCTGTGTAAATTGCTCCAAGGTCGCACACGATAAGTCCAAATCGTGTGTGGCCAAGTGTGTCAATTGCTGAGAGCCGCACCCTGCTTCTTCGAAGCAATGTGGTGCATATCTCCTTGAGAAAGAAATCCTGGCCGTTCAGGCCCAGGATCGACTCTCATTCCGCGAGGCAAAGGACTTGGTCCTGGCGCGCCCGGCTCTGCCTGGGACGTCATATGCCTCAATAGTTAGGAAGGCACCCTCTGCTCCCGGCCCATCCAGGCCAACGAGCACGGTTGTTTCCGCGCCCATTCGGAGCCCTTCTGCGGGCTCTACCCAACCCGGGCGCTCCCCTGGTAAAGCTGGCGGCAAAAAGGGCTCATACCCTGCCCCGGCTAAAACCAGGGCTCCCCCCTCTTCCCCCAGCGTGACCGTTTCCCGTAAGGCGAAACGGCCACGCGCCTCCACCGAGTCGTTAGACTCACAGGAGGCAACACCCCTGAAGATGGTCGCTAGGCCATCTTCCGGGGTTCCTAAAGCTGTCCCCCGAAAGGAGGACAGCAACAAAGGAGCTTCGGCTCCTTCGCCCACGTCCCGAGGTGGAGCGGGTGGCTCGGAGACGGTGGTTCCTCGAAAAGAGGGCCCCCCGCCTCCGAAGCCGCAACGCCCGCCTAAGGTTTCGAGGCGGAGGGAGGAAAAGACTCGCATGGCGAGCCCAACCTCCCCCAATAAGTCCTCGAAGGCGACAGCGCCTTCAGCGCTTTGTCCGGCCAACAGCGCCCGGGGTTCTGCCCCCGGGAAGCGTACGGCCATTCCCGTGAGGGTCTTCAATTCGAGGAGGGCCCCCGCGTCTCCTCCGAGCTAGGCCTGGAGGGCATATTCCTTCAATGGAATTGCCGTGGACTCCGGGCCAACTGGGAGGAGCTACGGAGGCTCGTCTCGTCCCGTTCCCCGTTAGCTATTTTTTTGCAGGAGACCATACTAGGTGCGTGCCCCCTCCCTGCCCTCCCGGGGTATAAGGGTCTTGCGACCCCACCACCTCGGGATGGCCGGGCTGGGGGATGCGCAGTTTACACCCGGCATGATGTCTCCGCACCCGGCATGATGTCTCCGTTCTTCCTTTCTCTTTAGATACCTCCTTTCAGGCAGTGGCTGTGCAGCTGCACCTGGATAGGAGGTATACTATCATTTCTGCGTACATTCCACCGTCAGCTGACTTCGACGCGGGGGACTTCCGCCGCGTCGTTGCACGGTTGCCGAGGCCCTATCTCTTGCTTGGAGATCTGAACGGCAGGCATCCTCTCTGGGGAGATTACTCCATAAATCCCAGGGGACAAGTCCTTGCCGATCTGATCGAAGAGCTTGAGATGGGTGTCCTAAACGTGGATGAGTTTACGCATCACTGTCCGAGAACCGCTTCATTTTCTTGCCTTGACCTATCTTTGTGCTCTTCGGATGCACAGCCTGATTTTGATTGGGGGGTGGTCGATGACCTCCATGGTAGTGATCACTTTCTCATTCAAATATCATTTTCAGGGCAACTGCCGCCTGAGAGACCACCTCGGTGGTGCTTGGCGCGGGCGCGGTGGCCTGCATTTCAGGAAATGACTGAATTCTCTATCTCAGTCGAGGAGTTTAGGTCGGTAGATGATGCCGTTGAGTTCTTCTCCGGCAACCTCATCGCCGTGGGCCTGACTACTATTCCTAGGACGTCTGGCCGTTTTGCACGCCGACCACTCCCATGGTGGTCGGCCGAGTGTGAGACGGCCCTCAAACAGAAGCGTTATGCCTACATGCGCTATAAGCGCCGCCCGAACGATTTCACTGTCGCTGAATTTCGTCGGGCTAGGGCTAGGTTCCGGTATATTTCGAAGCACGCCCGCCGCTCTTCTTGGCGGGCATACGTGTCTTCACTTAACGGGAAGACCCCTTTAGCTGAGGTGTGGAAGCGAGTCAAAAGGATTCGGGGCAAGTTCTCGCAGGACCCCCCTCCCGTTCTCCAGGAGAATGGGACCGCAATCTCGGACCCCGCGTCCGTGGCGGAATCCTTAGCGACCGCTTTTTCCGCATTCTCTAGCCGTGATGCTGCTCCGCCAGCATTCAATGCACGTCGTGATGTCGCGGAAGGCCGCCGGCTGGACTTTACCTCCAGAGGCGGAGAACCCTTCAACGACAAGTTTACTGTGAGTGAGTTGCGCTCCGCTCTCGCTTCGTGCGCGGACACCGCCCATGGTCCGGACGATGTCCCGTACGCCATGCTTCGACACCTGGGTGAGCGAGGCATGGCCTTTCTGTTAGATTTGTTCAACAGGATCTGGGTGGAAGGTCTTCTCCCAGACTCCTGGCGAATCGCTACTGTGCTCGCCTTTCGCAAGCCGGGGAGAGATCACTCTACTCCGACCGGTTTCCGCCCAATCTCTCTAACCTCTTGCGTGTGCAAGTTGATGGAGAAATTGGTAAATGTTAGATTAGCCTATTTCCTGGACAGCGGAGGCCATCTGTCTTCTGCACAGTGCGGCTTCCGTAAGTTCCACTCCACGTCGGATGCTCTGCTCCGACTGGAAAATGCCGTCTGCGAGGCTTTCCTTCGTAGACAGCACTACGCCACGGTGTTTTTTGATCTGGAGAAGGCCTATGATACCGCATGGCGATACGGTATCATGGAGACTCTCCACACGATGGGGGCGAGGGGACGCCTCCCAATGTTTATATCTGAATTTTTGCGAGATCGTCGATTCCGCGTACGGGTGGGGGGAGCCCTCTCCGGCCCAAAGGAGCAGGAAGAGGGTGTCCCGCAGGGAAGTGTCCTCAGTGTCACACTCTTTGCCCTGAGCATCAACGGCATCACCTCGGTGCTGCCGGAAGATGTTCTCGCTACGCTCTACGTGGACGACCTTTCGATCTCTTTTGGCGCGGCCCAGATGTCGACTCCAGCAGGCATTGAACCGCGTCTCTCGCTATGCCGAAGCGCACAGGTTTCGGTTTTCTTTGGCCAAGACTAAGGTGGTGCACTTCTGCCGCCACCCACGGCTTCACCCCGACCCAGATTTGTTTCTTAATGGGGTGCGCCTGGATGTGGTTGAGTTGCACCGTTTCCTTGGTCTTGTATTCGACCGACGCCTCACCTGGGAGGCTCACATTCGCAGCCTTAGGGTCTCTTGTACCCGCGCCATGGACATTCTCCGTTCCGTGACGTTCAGCGCTTGGGGCGCTGATAGGGCTACCGCCTTACTTTTTTATCGATCCTTTGTTCGCTCGAAGCTCGACTACGGATGCGAGTTTTATGCATCCGCAGCCGAGCGTTTATTGCGGAAGGTGGATTCGATCCACCACACCGGCCTTCGCCTTGCGACCGGTGCCTTCCGCACTTCCCCCATTGAGAGCCTGTTGGTCGATGCTGGGGAGATGCCACTCGCTCTGCGCCGCGTGCAGTGCATCACTCGCCTGTACGCGCGAGCCCGGCGCCTCCCTCAGTCGCCAACAGCTCTCACTGCATCCGCAGCTGATCTCGATGGTGCCTATGCCGCCGAGAGACGCCAGTCATACCCTAAGCCCTTTGGGTTTAGGGCCAGGAAACTCCTTCGAGAGGTAGATATAGCTCTCGGGCCGGTGGCGCCCCTGGTTCTGCCCAGGACGCCACCCTGGAGGGTACCACATTTGGCTATTTGTCGCCACGCCTCTGCTCCCAAAGCTTGTACTGCGCCGGGAGTATTGCGTTCGACCTTTTTGGAGCACACATCGTGTCACGCTGGTACCGTGCCAGTGTATACGGATGGCTCCAAGTCCCAAGAGGGGGTCGGCTTCCACGCCGTATCCCCTCTGTTTGAAGTCAGCGGGGCTCTACCAGGCGCTGCGTCTGTCTTCACGGCCGAGCTGGTGGCAATACACCACTCGGTACGGGAGATTACGCGACGTGCCCGGTTCGGAGACCGGATTGTGATTTATAGCGACTCACAAAGCGCCCTGAGTGCTCTCGGTGAATTGGAATCTCCGCATCCCTTGGTTCGCGAAATCCGTGACGCCACGGTTTTGGCGAGCCGGGCAGATGTCGAGATTATCTTCTGCTGGGTTCCTGGACATGTAGGAATTGCGGGGAATGAGCGCGCCGATGAGGGCGCCAAAGAGTCCGCGAGGACTCTGCGACCGGACCAGCGTTTCGCTCTTCCTCACACTGACAACATGGCAGGAATACGGGCAGCTCTTCGGACTGCTTGGCAAAGAAGATGGGAGACGGTCGAGGGGAACTTAAAGTTGCGTGCCATTGCGCCGCGACTGTTCCCATGGACCTATCCCCCAATGCCGCGGCGGCTTCAGGTTGCTTTCTGTCGTCTTCGAATCGGACACACTCGTGTGACGCATCGTTACTTGGTGGAGCGCTCGCATGTGCCCTATTGCAACGACTGCGTCGTCCCCCAGACTGTTCGGCATATTCTTGTCGAATGTCCCAGTCTGGGTGATCTTCGCGCACGATACCTGTCTCGGTACCGGGATGGGCGGGGTCGCTACCGCCTGTCCCTTGTACTCGGGACGAGTGCGTGCACCATGACTGGTGGACTTATTGACTTTTTGGGGGAGGCCGGCCTTCTCCCCTTTATTTAAGGTTCCTTTTTTTGTTATTGTTTTGTTTTAGGTTGCACTCTCCTGCACCGGGGTGAGGGGGACCTCCCCCCGCTGCCGGAGATTGCTTCGATTGTTAAGTTTTTCCAATTTATATTGATTGTTAAGTTTTCATATTTTAACTTTAAAGTAGCCTAATTCTAGGCTGTCGTGTTTTTCGGCGACTTATGCCCAAGTGGGTAGTTGCCAGATGGGCTCTAAAAAAAAAAAAAAAAAAAAAATCGTGTGACGCATCGCTATTTGATTGAGCGCTCGCCTGCGCCCTATTGCGACGACTGCGTCGTTCCCCAGACTGTTCGGCACATTCTTGTCTAATGTCCCAGTCTGGGTGATCTTCGCGCACGTTACCTGTCCCGGTACCGGGATGGGCGGGGTCGCTACCGCCTGTCCTTTGTACTCGGGACGAGTGCGTGCACATTGACTGGTGGACTTGTTGACTATTTGGGGGAGGCCGGCCTTCTCCCTTTCATTTAACTAGGTTTATTTGTTTTTGTTATCGTTTTATTATTATTATTTCTTTTTATTGTTGTTTCCTGTTCAAATTTTTTAAAGTAGCCTAGAACTAGGCTGTTTGTTTACGGCGACTTATGCCTAAATGGGCAGTCGCCAGATGGCCCCCATCCCCCCCCCAAAAAAAAAAAATCAATCTATTAATCATCTTGCTCATCCTTCTTTGCTTCAGTATATGACCAGTTGTAAAAATGGAAATTTTGTACCTTCAGATTCTTACAAGGTTCTAAGTGAAGCTTCGATATACTAATAGCTAAATTGTAGCTGAGTCAAACAAAGGTAGTTTAAACAAATCAAAGAGAAAAGACTTTACTTAAATGAGCTGCTCATCAGCTGATCAAAAGTTTAAGACCAATGCCCCCAAAACATGAAAAATCCTCAAAACAGAATTATACCTTCAGAATAAGGACTCAGTAGTGAGTGGCTCCACCATTCTTGTTGATAACCTCAAAAATTTGACGTAGCATTCCTGACACGAGGCTTTCTAAGAAGGATGGGAAAACATTACTCCAGGTGGTGAAGATAGCTTCACGAAGGGCATCTACTCTCATGAACTGATGTCCATTTTTGTAGACTTTCCTTGCCATCCATCCCCAAATGTTTTCAATTGGGTTTATATCCGGTTAACATGCAGGATGGTGTAAAAGAGGGACATCATTCTCCTGGAGGAAGGTCTTTGTCAGGCGGGCATTGTGAATTGCCGCATTGTCTTGTTGGAAGACCCAGTCACCACCACACAGATGAGGGCCCTCCGTCGTGAGGGATTTGCTCTGCAGCATCTCGTTTGAGCCAGCCGCCGTTTGACGCCCCTGCACAACCTGAAGCCACATTGTTCCATTGAAGCAAAAAGCCCCCTACACCATGATGGAACCTCCACCACTGTGTCGTGTGGAAAACGTCTCAGGTGGGATCTGCTTGTCATCCCAGTAACGTTGGAAACCGTCAGGAACGTCAAGGTTATTTTTTTTCTATTTAGAGAATAAAACCTTCCTCCACTTTGCGATTTCCCATGTCTGGTGCTTTCTGGAGAACTCTACACGAGCGGTTTTGTGACGTTGAAGCAGACGAGGAGCTTGAAGCCGTTTTTTTTATTTTTCATTCCTTTCCCTCTGAGATGACGTCTAATGCTTATTGGACTGTAATCAGCATAGGTGAGTGCCTTAATCTGACTTGAGGACCGTTCCGTGTCTTGACGGACAACCCTGTTGATCCTCTTATCTAGTGCTGGTGTATTTTTTTTTTTTTTGGGGGGGGCGATGGTCTACCACTTGACTTCACAGTTTCATTGAACTCGGGATCTTTCAGAAAATTGCAAATTACTTTTACTGCATCCAATCTCGGCAGCGATGGCATGCTGCGACAAGCCTTGCTTATGCAGTTCAACGATCCGACCACGTTCAAATAATGAAAGTTTACCCGCTCTAGGCATTATGACGTCTTAACACCGTGAGCTCCAAACGATAAATGACACAGAATCCGAGAATTTGCGCAAATTTAGACTTATGCGCTGCGGTCTTAAACTTTTGATCAACTCATTTGAGTAAACTATTTATTCTCTTTAAATAGTTTAAACTACTTTTGTTTGCCTCAGCTACAATTTAGCTTTTAGTATAGCGAAGCTTCATTTAAAACCTTATATGCATCTGAAGGTGCTAAATGTGCATTTTTACAGTTCTGCAACTGGTCCTATACTTAGACCAGGACTGTATTATTCAAATGTGCAAAAATAGGAATCATATTCTTCAAATGTGCAAAAATAGGAATCATATTCTTCAAATGGGCAAAAATAGGAATCATATTCTTCAATAAGAACAAAAGAAAAGGAGACTGCAAAATGCTACTGAATATAGCCTGTACGAGGAGGCACCTCCTGTTCCGATCCCCAAGTTCAGTCCCACCTAGCATCCTTGTCCATAAATTTATCCAATCTATTTTAAAACTTCGCAGGAAGGACGCTTCTTCTCGCATGGCTACTAAACTTATTCCATTCATCTACCACTCATTTGTAAACCAATTTTTACCACTCTCTTTCCTAAACCTAAACTGTTGTCCACCCTAAACCCATTACCAAGTGTCCTATCCTGTTCACTAAAATGTTCAAAAACTGGGTTTCCTATTTTATTAAATGGGCAAATCTGGGACCCCTATTCATCAAATGAGTAAATTTGAGAGCTTTATTCGTTAAATGGACAAAAATTGAACCTTTATTCTTCAACTAGGCAAATTTGGAACACCTATTCCTCAAATATGTAAAACTAGGACTTCTTCCTTCAAATAGGCAAAACTGAGACCCCAATATTCAAATGGGGGAAAATGGAACCCTTCTTCTTCAAATAGAAGAAACTTGGACGTAACTCTTCAAAGTAGCAAAACTAAAACTATTATTCAAATGAACAAATGGGCAAATCTTTGTTCCATTTTGTTCATGTGTGACCTTGTTCTAATGGGCAAAACTTAGCTCCTTACTAAATAACATTCAAATGGGTCATTTGGAAGTGCAAATCTTCACAAGCTCCATAATGATACCGAGATAAGGATCGGGACATGAAAGAAACAAGGACTGAAACAACAAAGCCAGTTAACCCTTAATCGACCTAACCGTTACCCGACCTACTCATTAATCCAACTTCCTGATAACCGACATCACCGTTACCCGACATCATCTTTAACAGACATCCCCGTTAATCGATGTACCTTATTACACAACCAAGATAAGCAATGTACAGTATAATACTCACCCTAAGTAAAGTGGCATATAACTCCTTGTGTCTGGGCTTGAATGTGCGTTGGATGTAGCAGAACCTGATTTTTTATTAATAAATAGTCTAGAAAAAGTACGGCCCACCCCTCATATTTATTATATTTTCACGAAGTTTCTAGAAAATTATCTGAGTTGACTTGTACTCATGTTTACGTAACGTTATCAGAATTTGTCGTGTCATTTTTCATGTTTCGAGCAAAAGTAACTAATTATGATAAATCTTCGAACAGTTGTGGATGACTGCCGCCAGACTTTGTGGGGCTGCCTTAGTAAGTTAATTATAGGAATAAAACAAATAAGCCAAATATTAATGCAAATATTTGTGTGATATATATATATATATATATATATATATATATATATATATATATATATATATATATATACAAATGGAAAAGCCCAACATCCCTTGTCTTCGATTTTTCCCGGGGTCACCGTAGGATCTCTTCTCTCTTGTTTCTGTGTATCACTTCTCTCTCTCTCTCTCTCTCTCTCTCTCTCTCTCTCTCTCTCTCTCTCTCTCTCTATATATATATATATATATATATATATATATATATATATATATATATATATATATATATATATATATATATATATATGTATGCAGGAAAGAAACCACAGTGATAGCATCAATTTATTCGCGAACCTACGTCATCGTCAATCGCTGGTAGACTAATGAAATACAAAAGAGCTGCAAAACTTCTGGAAACACATAAATTTACAAGTCGGAATCTGATTATAGGGGGGAGGGGGGGGGTCATTTTTTTTTTTTTTTTATTAAGGGGCTATCTGGCGACTGCCGACTAAGGCATAAGTTGCCGTAAACAAACAGCCTAGTTCTAGGCTACTTTAAAAAATTGAACAGGAAACAATAAAAAGAAACAATAACAAAAACAATAACAAAAACAACAACAATTAAACCGGGTTAAATGAAAGGGAGAATGCCGGCCTCCCCCAAAAAGTCAATAAGTCCACCAGTCAAAGTACACGCACTCGTCCCAAGTACAAGGGACAGGCGGTAGCGACCCCGCCCATCCCGGTACCGGGACAGGTGTCGTGCGCGAAGATCACCCAGACTGGGACATTCGACAAGAATGTGCCGAACAGTCTGGGGGACGACGCAGACGTTGCAATAGGGCGCAGGCGAGCGCTCCATCAAATAGCGATGCGTCACACGAGTGTGGCCGATTCGGAGACGACAGAAAGCAACCTGAAGCGGCCGCGGCATTGGGGGATAGGTCCATGAGAACAGTCGCGGCGCAATGGCACGCAACTTTAAGTTCCCTTCGACCATCTCCCATCTTCTTTGCCATCAGTCCGAAGAGCTGCCCGTATTCCTGCCATGTAGTCAGTGTGAGGAAGAGCGAAACGCTGGTCCGGTCGCAGAGTCCTCGTGGACTCTTTGGCGCCCTCATCGGCGCGCTCATTCCCCGCAATTCCTACATGTCCAGGAACCCAGCAGAAGATAATCTCGACATCTGCCCGGCTCGCCAAAACCGTGGCGTCACGGATTTCGCGAACCAGGGGATGCGGAGATTCCAATGCCCCGAGAGCACTCAGGGTTCTTTGTGAGTCGCTATAGATCACAATCCGGTCTCCGAACCGGGCACGTCGCGTAATCTCCCGTACCGAGTGGTGTATTGCCACCAGCTCGGCAGTGAAGACAGATGCAGCGCCTGGTAGAGCCCCGCTGACTTCAAATAGAGGGGATACGGCGTGGAAGCCGACCCCCTCTTGGGACTTGGAGCCATCCGTATACACTGGCACGTTACCAGCGTGACACGATGTGTGCTCCAAAAAGGTCGAACGCAATACTCCCGGCGCAGTACAAGCTTTGGGAGCAGAGGCGTGGCGACAAATAGCCAAATGTGGTACCCTCCAGGGTGGCGTCCTGGGCAGAACCAGGGGCGCCACCGGCCCGAGAGCTATATCTACCTCTCGAAGGAGTTTCCTGGCCCTAAACCCAAAGGTCTTAGGGTATGACTGGCGTCTCTCGGTGGCATAGGCACCATCGAGATCAGCTGCGGATGCAGTGAGAGCTGTTGGCGACTGAGGGAGGCGCCGGGCTCGCGCGTACAGGCGAGTGATGCACTGCACGCGGCGCAGAGCGAGTGACATCTCCCCAGCATCGACCAACAGGCTCTCAATGGGGGAAATGCGGAAGGCACCGGTCGCAAGGCGAAGGCCGGTGTGGTGGATCGAATCCACCTTCCGCAATAAACGCTCGGCTGCGGATGCATAAAACTCGCATCCGTAGTCGAGCTTCGAGCGAACCAAGGATCGATAAAAAAGTAAGGCAGTAGCCCTATCAGCGCCCCAAGCGCTGAACGTCACGGAACGGAGAATGTCCATGGCGCGGTTACAAGAGACCCTAAGGCGGCGAATATGAGCCTCCCAGGTGAGGCTTCCGTCGAATACAAGACCAAGGAAACGGTGCGACTCAACCACATCCAGGCGCACCCCATTAAGAAACAAATCTGGGTCGGGGTGAAGCCGTGGATGGCGGCAGAAGTGCACCACCTTGGTCTTGGCCAAAGAAAACCGAAACCTGTGCGCTTCGGCATAGCGAGAGACGCGGTTCAATGGCTGTTGGAGTCGACGCTCCAGAGTTGGCATCTGGGCCGCGCCAAAAGAGATCGAAAGGTCGTCCACGTAGAGCGTAGCGAGAACATCTTCCGTCAGCACCGAGGTGATGCCGTTGATGCTCAGGGCAAAGAGTGTGACACTGAGGACACTTCCCTGCGGGACATCCTCTTTCTACTCCTTTGGGCCGGAGAGGGCTCCCCCCCACCCGTACGTGGAATCGACGATCTAGCAAAAATTCAGATATAAACATTGGGAGGCGTCCCCTCGCCCCCATCGTGTGGAGAGTCTCCATGATACCGTATCGCCATGCGGTATCATAGGCCTTCTCCAGATCAAAAAACACCGTGGCGTAGTGCTGTCTACGAAGGAAAGCCTCGCAGACGGCATTTTCCAGTCGGAGCAGAGCATCCGACGTGGAGTAGGACTCACGGAAGCCGCACTGTGCAGAAGACAGATGGCCTCCGCTGTCCAGGAAAAAGGCTAATCTAACATTTACCAATTTCTCCATCAACTTGCACACGTAAGAGGTTAGAGAGATTGGGCGGAAACCGGTCGGAGTAGAGTGATCTCTCCCCGGTTTGCGAAAGGCGAGCACAATAGCGATTCGCCAGGAGTCTGGGAGAAGACCTTCCACCCAGATCCTGTTGAACAAATCAAACAGAAAGGCCATGCCTCGCTCACCCAGGTGTCAAAGCATGGCGTACGGGACATCGTCCGGACCATGGGCGGTGTCCGCGCACGAAGCGAGAGCGGAACGCAACTCACTCACAGTAAACTTGTCGTTGAAGGGTTCTCCGCCTCTGGAGGTAAAGTCTAGCCGGCGGCCTTCCGCGACATCACGACGTGCATTGAATGCTGGTGGAGCAGCATCACGGCTAGAGAATGCGGAAAAAGCGGTCGCGAAGGATTCCGCCACGGACGCGGGGTCCGAGATTGCGGTCCCATTCTCCTGGAGAACGGGAGGGGGGTCCTGCGAGAACTTGCCCCGAATTTATTTGGCTCGCTTCCACAACTCAGCTAAAGGGGTCTTCCCGTTAAGTAAAGACACGTATGCCCGCCAAGAAGAGCGGCGGGCGTGCTTCGAAATATACCGGAACCTAGCCCTAGACCGACGAAATTCAGCGACAGTGAAATCGTTCGGGCGGCGCTTATAGCGCATGTAGGCATAACGCTTCCGTTTGAGGGCCGTCTCACACTCGGCCGACCACTATGGGAGTGGTCGGCGTGCAAAACGGCCAGACGTCCTAGGAATAGTAGTCAGGCCCACGGCCATGAGGTTGCCGGAGAAGAACTCAACGGCCTCATCTACCGACCTAAACTTCTCGACTGAGATAGAGAATTCAGTCATTTCCTGAAATGCAGGCCACCGCGCCCGCGCCAAGCACCACCGAGGTGGTCTCTCAGGCGGCAGTTGCCCTGAAAATGATATTTGAATGGGAAAGTGATCACTACCATGGAGGTCATCGACCACCCCCCAATCAAAATCAGGCTGTGCATCCGAAGAGCACAAAGATAGGTCAAGGCAAGAAAATGAAGCGGTTCTCGGACAGTGATGCGTAAACTCATCCACGTTTAGGACACCCATCTCAAGCTCTTCGATCAGATCGGCAAGGACTTGTCCCCTGGGATTTATGGAGTAATCTCCCCAGAGAGGATGCCTGCCGTTCAGATCTCCAAGCAAGAGATAGGGCCTCGGCAACCGTGCCACGACGCGGCGGAAGTCCCCCGCGTCGAAGTCAGCTGACGGTGGAATGTACCCAGAAATGATAGTATACCTCCTATCCAGGTGCAGCTGCACAGCCACTGCCCGAAAGGAGGTATCTAAAGAGAAAGGAAGAACGGAGACATCATGCCGGGTGTAAACCGCGCATCCCCTAGCCCGGCCATCCCGCGGTGGTGGGGTCGCAAGACCTTTATACCCAGGGAGGGCAGGCAGCGGGCACGCGCCTAGCATGGTCTCCTGCAAAAAAATAGCTAACGGGGAACGGGACGAGACAAGCCTCCGCAGCTCCTCCCAGTTGGCCCGGAGTCCACAGCAATTCCATTGAAGGAATATGCCCTCTAGGCCTAGCTCGGAGGAGACGCGGGGGCCCTCCTCGAATTGAAGACCCTCACTGGAATGGCCGTACGCTTCCCGGGGGCAGAACCCCGGTAGCTGTTGGCTGGACAAAGCGCTGAAGGTGCTGTCGCCTTCGAGGACTTATTGGGGAAGATTGGGCTCGCCATGCGAGTCTTTTCCTCCCTCCGCCTCGAAACCTTAGGCGGGCGTTGCGGCTTGGGAGGCGGGGGTCCCTCTTTTCGAGGAACCACCGTCTCCGAGCCACTCGCTCCACCTCGGGGCGTGGGCGAAGGGGCCGAAGCTCCTTTGTTGCTGTCCTCCTTTCGGGGAACAGCTTTAGGAACCCCGGAAGATGGCCTAGCGACCATCTTCAGGGGTGTTGCCTCCTGTGAGTCTAACGACTCTGTGGAGGCGCGTGGCCGTTTCGCCTTACGGGAAACGGTCACGCTGGGGGAAGAGGGGGGAGCCCTGGTTTTAGCCGGGGCTGGGTGTGAACCCTTTTTGCCGCCAGCTTTACCAGGGGAGCGCCCGGGTGTAGTAGAGCCCGCAGAAGGGTTCCGAATGGGCGCGGAAACAACCGTGCTCGTTGGCCTGGATGGGCCAGGAGCAGAGGGTGCCTTTCTAACTATTGAGGCATATGACGTCCCAGGCAGAGCCGGGCGCGCCAGGACCAAGTCCTTAGCCTCGCGGAATGAGAGTCGATCCTGGGCCTGAACTGCCGGAATTTCTTTCTCAAGGAGATATGCACCACATTGCTTAGAAGAAGCAGGGTGCGGCTCTCCGCAATTGACACACTTGGCCACACACGATTTGGACTTATCGTGTTCGACCTTGGAGCAATTTACACAGACTTCGGGTGACCCCGACTTTGCACGTCTACATGATCGATTCGTATGGCCGAAGCGGTGACAGTAATATCACCGCCGCGGCAGTGGCACGAATGCCTTCACGCGGTAGCGGTACCAACCGGCACGCACCGACTCAGGGAGCTTGTCACAGTCGAACGTGACGAAGAGTGTAGGGGTGGGTCTCGAGGCCCCTCCCTGTTTTCTCATCACACGTTCGACCTTGACCGCCCCATGGTCGGCCAGCTCTAAGGTGATGTCTTCAATGGAGTAGTCAACGAGTTCCCTCGCATAAACTACTCCTTTCACAAAGTTCATGGTAGAGTGCGGCGTCACACTCACCGGGGTGCCATGAAGTGTCCGAAGAGCACTTATCTTGGCCGCCTCGGCGGGATTCGCCGCATTCGCCAGAAGGCTCCCGTCCGAGAAACGGGTTACCTTCGGCTCTCTACCAATTGCACTAGCTAATCCTCTTCTCTGATGGATCATGGTACCCTTGGACAACATGGTGCCATCAGTGGAGCGAATAACGAGGAAGCGTTTGAAGCCAGCGGGCTCGAAAACGCTAGGTAACCTCTGAATCAGGGGCCCCGATGTCATCGAGGCTCCGCCCTGTGCATTCTTGGTGTTAGTCTTAGTCAGGGGCTCCGCACACGAGGGGGTAGAGGGGCCGGATGTGCCGATCGTGGCTTGGTCGCCTACCAAAGTGGTAGCAGACCCATCCGTCCCCGCAGCCCCCACGGATGGAGGGGAGCCCGAGTCTTCTTCGTCTTTTTAGTCTTTTTCTTTTTAGGAGAGGAGGGCGGGGAATGAACCCGCTTCTCACCTCCGCCGGCAGAAGCCCCCATGCCAGATGGGCCGGCCTCAGCCAGGTCCATCTCCGAAATGGAGAGGGTCCTGGTAGTCGTAGGGGCACCTGTCGGAGGAGATCCCTCCCCTCCTTTTACTGCCTCGGAGCCCTCGGCCGTTTGAGGGGGACCTTGCATAGGGGCGGATTCGGGTTCGGTGCTTGGCGCCGAGCCCGGATTCCCCCCCCCCCATGGAAGGCCCTACCGTCTGAGGCTGGGTCTCCTCAAGGACCATGTCTATCACAGGAGGGGCCTCCAGTTGGCCATCCCCTCCCAGGACATCGCAGATCCCCTTGGCAGTGTCGCCAGTCTTGTGTGGGGAGGCACAGGCCTTGACCCCAGCCAGGTTTAAAATTCTTGCCAGCAGGTCTTTTGAGAGAAGCGACCGAAGGGGCCTGGCTTCCCCCTCCCCCCTAAGGGGGTTTGCCCTACCGAGCCGCTTGCATGAGGGGCGGTCGGCAATGGGCTGCCTGCTGGCTTTCTTGGCAGTCCCCTTAGAAAGCAAAGGAGGGACTGCCGCTGGAGATAGGGAGGTGCCCGAAAGCACCTCCAGAGAAGGGGGTGAGGGGGGAGTCCCCTACACCCGTAGGCGTAGGAGAGGAGTAAGCCTCCTCTCCGGTTAAAGAATTATGGAGGGTCCCTTGCGCAAGCACATTGGGGGAGACCTCCATTTTCTCGGTGGAGCTGCCCGAGGGCGGCTCCGTTGATTTCCTTGGGGAAGTTGGGGGTTGGGTTTTTTTGTTTTTTTTGTCATACATGGGCATGGTGACCCTCTTGTTAATACGGGACGCAATAGCTCATCACCTCTCGCAGTTGCCTGCACTGCGAGAGGTGCTTACAAGCCCGGCAGAGCCAGGCGCCGCCATTCGGGACCACCCCTCCCGCCTGGTGGCCTGGCAGTCCATCGGCATGGCGGCTCCACCTTGGACACGGCGTAAAATTGATAGAATGTGAAGAGGAGAGGAAAGGGGATGTGAGGAAGGTATGGGTGGGGATGAAGCAGGTTGTTAAAAAAAACCCATCCCGAACCGGAGCTCAGAGGTTAGGGAACAATGTCCCCTCTCCCCCCAGCCCCGATCCGGGGTGGTTGGCTTGAGAAGAAGGTTAGCATCTACCCTGTGAAATTAAAGGCTGACCAGAGAAAGTTGTGGGAGAGGTTGTATGAAAAGCGACGAGGTAGGGGAGAAATCGGGCTATCTGAAGGAAGGAAGAGAGGCTAAGCTGGGGCCGGACGGAGCGCTGGATCCCGTCAGCACGGCGGCCAGGATGGCAAATCGCCGCGCCCCTTACGGGGGAGGGGGGGGGTCAGCGTCATTTTTTGAGTAAAGGAAGTATAAATCTTACTTATCAACGGATTAGTGCTGAATTGACCAGCGATTTACGTGACGGAGGTTTCCATCGAAACCTGGTTTCGCGAGTAAATTGATCCTATCACTGTGGTTTCTTTTCTACATTTATATATATATATACCAGGTGTCCCAGAAAAAAGTTAACCGTACTTTGAATTAATATTACACAAAAACTATTGAAGATTTTTGGGTCCTGCAAAAAGTATTTTATTTAACAATTATTTATGTATCGATTCTGGAAATATCATTAAATTCACTTTTAGGATATTGATACAGTAATGGGTTTAGTGGAGGCTATAAAAAAATGTGTTTGCGCAAGGAAGTAAAATAATGAAACGAAGCCTAGGAAGGCTAGGCCACCGTGCACTTTCAAGAGAAGCCTAGGTAGCCTAGGTCACTGTGTGACTCTTCAAGCAAAGCCTAGGCCATTTTAGTGTTTTTTCAGCCATGCTGTGGTTTGGTCTCGTCATTATTGCTTACTAAGCAAATCAAAGCGTTTCTGTGCAAAGGTTTTCTTCCATAGAACCTTTTTAATCATGCAAAAGATCAACGCGCATTTGTAGTCACAAACTTTATTAAGACTGGCAGTATTAAACAAGTACAAGATTCATTTGAACAACGTTTTCCAGGTAGGCACCCACCAAGCAAGCCCACACTTTGGAAAAATGTTCGCAAATACCAACATGAAGGAACATGCTTAAATCTAAATAAAGGTCGTTCGGGTCGGATGAGAACCATAAGAACAACAGAAAATATCGAAAATGTTCAGATGACACTTCTTCAAAATCCACATGTATCAGTCAGAAAGAATGGGTTACAATTGTCAAAGTCATCATTTAACCGCATTATTAAACATGACTTAAAATGGCATCTCTATTAGATGCATGCAAGACACCGGCTTCTTGAAACTGATTTTCCTCCTCGTAGACAATTTGTCGAATGGGTTCTCCATAAACCTGTTCGTTTCTTGGAAAACATTGGGATTGGTGACGAGGCAGCCTTTTTCATGAATGTAAAGGTAAATAGCCATAACATTCGGCAATATGCGCCGCTTAACCACCCAAGAGCATTCAACTTTGACACACGTATTTGTCAACAGAAAGTGTCTCTGTGGATCGGAATATGCGGGAATGGCTATCTTGTCGACCCATTGTTTTACGAGAATAACTTAATGGTACTGCCTACCTGAGCATGATCAACGAAAGGATCTTCCCGGAACTCCGCCAGATTTACGGCAATCAATTCAATAGACTATGGTGGATTCAGGACGGTGCACCAGCAAATAGACAGCTTGCTGTAAGAACAAAATTAAGAGAAAGGTTTGACAACCGCATTGTCGCGCTGAATCATGCAATTGAATGGCCCCCAAGATCCCCTGCGATTATTTCTTATGTTGATATCTAAACAATAAAGTGTATTCTACTCCACCGCAAAGCATCAACCAGTTAAGAGATAGTATCATACGTGAAGTCAATAGACTTAAGGAAAATCACAAGTTAATCAAAAGAGTTGTTCAATCAATGCGATCAAAGGCGCAACTGTGCTTGGAAAGAAATGGAGGACATGTGGAAGGAAACGGTGCTTACAAAATTAAAAAATGAATTTGTATTATTCATATGAAGAGGTATTTTTGTTAAAAAAGGATTTAAATATATTTGTTGATTTTAAACTTCGAAGTTTCATTATTTAACTCCCTTGCGCAAACATAATTTTGATAGCCTCCACTAAACCCATTAGTGTATCAATATCGTAAAAGGGAATATAATGAAATTTCCAGAATCGACAGATAAATAGTTGGTAAATTTATTTTGTTTTGCCAGACTCAAAAATCTCTAATAGGTTTTGAGTTATACTAATTCAAAGTACGGGTAACTTTTTTCTGGGACACCTTGTATATATATATATATATATATATATATATATATATATATATATATATATATATATATATATATATATATATATATATATATACATATATATACACTATTAAAGTCCACAGCTGTTGCTTTTAACTTGTATTTTCTTAATATTTCTTATTTCTTACAAGTTTTTTAACGGGTCTTTGAGGCGAGAAAAAAACTTGTAAGAAATATTAAGAAAATACAAGTTAAAATTAATAACGCTGCCACAGCTGTGGACTTCAATAGTACATGCATACAACATGGCCTTTTACCTAATTATATATATATATATATATATATATATATATATATATATATATATATATATATATATATATATATATATATATATACAAATTTTTGGGAAGACCATTGTGTATTTTGCCTTGATTAATTTCCTTTGGCAACTTTCTCTTCTTCTAACTATCTTTTTTATTCCATCTTGTAGATGGTGGATCACTTGTCCAGTATTCATCCCTTTTTGAAATGTATGTGTTGGGTAAAAACCAAACTAAATTGCTAAGCTTTCGATCTTATTCGATCATCTTCGGAGCGTTTTGAAGTGTTCTTGCCTTCTTTACCGATGTAATGAGTGGAGTGAGATCTGACAGATTGAAAGAAAACGATTTTTAAGGGGTATTTATTCCGCCTTGGTTAAACGTAACGTTAGAGGAAATGGGCCACTCCTGTGAGTGGAATTTTAAAATAGTTTTTATATGCAATTCCAGCTTGTCGCTTGACTGTTGATGACCGGCTTATCTTCATTTATTAATATGGCTTCTAAGATGTTCAGCCTCGCTTTATTGACCTCTTTTCTTTTAATAATGGTGTTATCAACGAGCATATCTCTCGTTAGGTTAATATTATGGACACACTCCATATGATTCTTAGGCCCTCCGCTTTGTAGATGCATGGTTAAGCGTCTCGAAAGGGTAGTGGTTGTCATGCCAATATATTTTGAGTTTTTACAAAGCTTACAGTCTTTATCGGTGCAGATGAACTCGCAAACTATGTTGGTTGACTTGAGATTCGAGGAGTTTAGGCAGATGTTGTTTTTCATCAGGAGGTTGCTGGCTTTTGTTGTTTTATAATAAATGATAATTTGGATTTTATCCGTTTGATTTTTAACCTTGGTGTTACGGTTAATAATCTCCTTAATTTTTTTTCATCAATTTTATAGGCCGTAGACATCTAGTTTCTATAATACACTTTGATGTTGTTGACTTCTCCATGATTACTTTCAGTTTTAGCCGCATGTTTATAATGGTTATTTAAAAATGATTGGAGTTGTTTGTCAATCATGCTGTTTGAGAAACCATTAATTCACGAGTATTTGTTTTACTCGTGCTACCTCTTGGTGGAAAAGTTCCCACGTAGAGCAACATTTATAAGCGCGGCGGATGTATGAGTCGATTACGCTTATTTTATACCTTTCAGGGCATTCACTCTCCGCATTGAGGCATCTTCCCATGTCCGTACTTTTCCTATGTACTTTAGTGATGTAGCTGCCATTGATGTTTTGAACCTCAACATCCAAGAAAGGGAGTTTATTGCCCGTGCTGAATTCATAAGTGAATTTTAGCACGGAGTTATCAAAATGCTGCTTGATGTTAACGAGATGGTCTTCGTTTTGGACGTTGATATAGATGTCATCTACGTATCAGCAAAATGTGTCTAGCTTATTTTCTATGATGTCCAAGCCATACATACATACATACCCTAACATACCCACACAACATCGAGACACAACTAAACATAAGACCAACACAGTGCCACTGGTGTTACAAAACCGGACACCCAACTTCCAAGCAGACCTGGTCTGCTCCAAGTGCAGTGTAGTGGGCCACCACTACACCACATGCACAACCACCACACCCCTCTACTCCAACTGTGGCGGCGACCATGTCGCCATCAACCCAAAATGCCCTTACTTAAGTAAGGCCCTCTCTGACGCCGTAGCGGCTATACGGCGTCCTCAACCCATCTACACAACCACACACTCCGCCCCACCCCCGCCCCCCTCCCCTCACAAGAACATTCGCCGTCACTGCCGGCACAACGGTGTCCGCACCTCTTCCTATCCCACCCCAGACACACCCAACCCCAGCAGCAACCCAGACTCACCCACATATTCCGACACCCACCCCCACCCCACACCACACACCCACCCCTACCCCACACCACACACCCAATACTACACCTGGCCGCCTTGCTCTCAACAGTGGCAAAGGACATGTCGAGGGACGACCCCCGACTATACGCAAACATACTCAATACACTGTTCACCTCGCACGATCTAGAACAGATCACCTTCTTAGAAGGTGTTCGTTCTAATAGACGAGCATACACACAGGAGACCCCCACTCTTCCCCACCCCGGTAGGCACGAACACATTCCCCCCTGGACCCACCGCCCCCCACCCTCACCACGCTCCCACCCTTCTGTCCCTGCACCTCTCGCCACTGCACCTTCCTTACCTACCCCTCTGCCCACTTCTACCATCTCTCTTCCAACTGCCTCCTCTGCTCTCTCCACAACTCCCACTCCCTCCTCCATCCCTAAACTCCCTCCTACCACCAGCACTCCTCCTTCGGTAACCTCCACTGCCCCCCTATTGCCACCAAACCCCTCCCACCGTCCCCACACCCCCTCTCACAGCCTCCAACCCCACTCCCAATGACACCACAACCTCCCCCCCCCAAGCCAACCACACCCTACGCAACACCCCGTATTAAACAAAAAACTCTACCACGAACCCCCCTTCCCCCCCCACACACAACCACGCGTAAAGCCGACCCACCCACCCCTCCTGCTGTTCCTTCTTCTCCCCCAACCACCCTCCTTCGTCCCAACCTCATATCTCTCTCTCGACACCCCCCTCTCATAATCTGCACCTCCCTTACTATCTCTAACCCCCTATCTCCTACCTCTACTCCCTCCACCTCTGCTCCTAACTCCACCCTCCTAGACTCTACTCTCTCCAACCCTGCTTCCATGACCGCTATCTCTAAACCTCCCTCCACCACGGCTTGCCCACCCAATAACACCACTAACAACTTCTCCAAACCACAGCCGACACGCGTAAAGGTACTGGCTCCCCACGCCTCCTAGGCAATAACCAAAGAGAGGGGAATGGTCCCGGCTAAATCAGCCTCACGCGCACTCCGTCCACGACAATAGGTCGCTTCAACGTGGCACAAGTAAACGTACGCAGTTGGCACGGTATTCACCATACTATTGCCAACTGGGTCCTAAACACACAAAGACCTGACATAATATTCTTGAACTCAACCAACCCACATCCTTCCAACAACAGACTCCGTATTGCAGGTTACCACACGTATCTATCTCCACAGGCGCCGCACCTAGGATCAGCGATCCTAGTAAAGCGCTCTATACAACACTCCCTCATTCAAACACGCGATGACTTTTCTTGCCTGCATGGTACAGACAAGCTCCTGCCCCATCATAGTGGCCACACACTACAGACCACCACGCCTACAATTAAACATAGAAGTCCCACTTCGGGATCTATCAAACCACAACCTTCCTATCTTCTTTGCGGGGGACCTCAACGCCTTTCACCCAACACTCCTTTCAAACACTACGAATGATGCAGTGAGGTACCTGACCGATGCCTTGCCGCGCTATCGCTGCGAGCACAACGGCCCGGCCTTCCCCACATTCTTCGGTCTTCGTGGAGGTACCACGTCTCCGGACGTGGTCTTTCGCAACGACCACGTTACACGCTTCTACACCACATACCGATTTGCCTTATCATATCCACATCTCCCATACCACCTCTTTTCGACTACAAAAACACGAACTGGGAAGAGTTCAAGAGACACATAACATATAACACGCCACAAAATCTGGACCTGGACCACACCAATCCAGACATGTTAGATGACCACTGGTGCTCAATCTTAAACACTATAACCACAGCACGCGACCTACACTCTCCACATAAAACTTACACTTGCATAAAACATTTCACATATTCCACACACACACAGAGACTCATCACACAGTACAACAATCACTACACTAGAGACCCATGACAACACATCAATCACCTACGTGCCCGCATCCTACAGTGCGTGCAGCTAGATAGGAACCGGCAGTGGCGAGAGATCGTCCGATTCGCGGATGACTCCCGTTTCACTGACCTCTCCTTCTTCTGGCGGCACGTAAAAAGTTTGCTAGGCACTAATCCACCCAAACCCATCACCCTCCAAGTAAACAACCAAACACTCACAGGCACTAACTTCATCCTCGACGCATTTAGGTCCCACTGGGGCACAGTACATAAACACAACCCACCTAAACCACACGCGCGGGAGCACTTCCAGGAAGTTTAGGAGTGGTGTCGGGTCCACACTCACGAGCTAAGGCCCGCCCCCTGATACGAATGGAGCTGCTCGACTACACATCCACACTAACCACTCCCATCACCGTCGAGGAAACAAAACACTACATTAAAACAACCCAAAAATGCCCCTAGCCCCTCCGGCCTACCAGCCACACTAATACACAACCTCCCCGCAAACATATATCCCACACTTACACACCTATTCAACGCCTCACTAGCCTCAGGCCACTTCCCCGAAATATTCAAAGTCTCTCACAACATACTTCTACACAAAACGAACAAAGACCCCAAACACCCAAACAATTACAGGCTTATTGCTCTATTAGAGCTCCTAAGAAAAATACTCGAACGCATGATCAACTGCCGCCTCCGGGAATACCTGGAAGAGAGGGACTGGTTCTCCTCCCACCAATATGGGTTCAGGAATATCACGTGAACCAATCAAAGCATAAGAAGAAAAATGGTAGACGTAGAGAACGGAAAGAAAGGACGAACTATTTTAACCGTTATATGAAAATAAATAAAGAAGTTGGATTTGAACCTGTATCATTAGGCGCTCATCGCGTATATGACCAAGACGCTGATCCCATTTTTCTTCTTAAGCTTTGATTGGTTCACCTGATATTCTCCTAAGTGTTTTTCCGGGTTGTGTCGCCAAATTTCATTTCCTTGGGCCTTTAAAAATACATCTATAAAAAATCACACGTCATGTGATTTTCAATTTATAAAATAAGCCCGTACCTTCTCTTACTAAAACACTTGTCTTGTCTCTCACTGGATAAAATCCTACACTTCTTTGTTCAAAAGGCTTCTTGAATCAACCTTTTTGGGGGGTTGAGGATGGTAGCTCTGGCGATCAGCGTCTTGGTCATATAAGCGATGAGCACTTAATGATACACGTTCAAATCTAACTTCTTTATTTATTTTCATATAACGTTTAAAATAGTTTGTCCTTTCTTTCCGTTCTCTACGTCTCCCAATTTTTCTTCTTAAGCTTTGATTGGGCCTTTAAAAATACATCTATAAAAAATCATGCGTCATGTGTTTTTCAATTTATATATATATATATATATATATATATATATATATATATATATATATATATATATATATATATATATATATATATGTATAACTGAATCACGAAAATAAGGAACGTGAGGAATTTATGAATAACGTTACAGCCACGAGGAAAATGAAACAACGGAGAACTGCGAGGCCTTTCGACTAATGGTCCTTTACTAAGCAGACTAAAAGACAGGGAAAAAGATAAAGATATTTATACACCTGATTAATGAAAATATCCCATATTTTCATTAATCAGGACCATTAGGACCATTAGTCGAAAGGCCTCGCAGTTCTCCGTTGTTTCATTTTCCTCGTGGCTGTAACGTTATTCATATATATATATATATATATATATATATATATATATATATATATATATATATATATATTTTATTTTTATTTTATTTTTATTTATTTTTATTTATTTATATTTATTTTTATTTATTTATTTATTTATATTTATTTATATTCATTTATTTATTTATATTTATTTATTTATTTATATTTATTTATATTTATATTTATTTATTTATTTATATATTTATATTTATATATTTATTTATATTTATATATTTATTTATATTTATTTATTTATTTATATTTATTTATTTATTTTTATTTATTTATTTATTTATATTTATTTTGGAGTACATTTAAGGGGACGGCTCGTGTTGGGGTAAGCACAAGGGGGGGACCACACTACGATGATCCTGAGTTTCATTAAATTGGGGGGGGTCTGGGGGGCACAGCCCCCCAGTATATAATCCTAATTGTTATAATGTTCTGACGTTTACAGAGGGGAATGCTTTAACTACATCATGTCAGCTTCTTTAATCGTTTTGCAAATTATAATAGGGGGTGGGGGGGGGGGGGGGTATGACGTCAGAAATGCTTAATTTCAATTTTTTTCATACTTAATAGCTTTTTATTATCCCCATTCGGAGTCATTTTTATTTTTCAATATATTTTTCCCCATTTTACTCTTTTTATTACCTTGTTTTATACAATTAAATGTAATTAGCTAGATCATTTCAAGGAACTACTTGTTTTTTAGCAGTTTGGGTGTCAAACATTCCCCTTTTACGCAGTTTGAAAATTCTCAATCGCACGTCTTCACCGCAGTTTCAAAATGCAATCGAATTGTCAAGTTTGTCCGTCGTCTATTGCGGAATTATTAAGCCTAGTTTCTGCTAGGATAAATTAAACAACTTTTTGGAAGTGCATAATTTAGTGCGAACTAAAAGTGAATGCGAAATCTGTGGCCGGCAATTAGAGGTGACCCCAGAATATTGAACGCGTCTGGCGAGATGCGAGAGGTTCAATTCCCAAATACGGGAGAAAAACCGCTCAATTCGACGCCTATCTTGCAACCGACATCTTCTGCAAGCGCTTCCCGTTGACCAAAACGGGAATTAAAGAACGATTCCACGCCTTCCTCATCGCTATTTCTGAAGTGTACCCCCCGAAATAAAGTAAGTTAACAGCGCTTATCGTTCTTTATTTTTGGATAAGAAAGATGGCGTCAGTTAGATTTCGAATACGACGCAGGCGCGCAAAATAAATAGGCTTCCCTCTCCGCTATTTCGGAATGATAACCAATGCAATTAAGTACGGGAAACAAAGTGTTTCGTTTTTTTTTTCGGGCAATTTGGTAAATAAAATGGCCTACGTAAACAGCATTTTCGGTGGGTTTAATTTTGAGATTTTCCCCAAAAAAATGGCGGCAACTAGCATTCGAACAAAACTCAAACGCGCATGAATATTCAAACACGGGTGAACGATAACGCGAACGAACATTCAAACACGGGTGAACGATAATATTTACACAAAACAATTTTTCCTAGGCCGGGCCGATAATCTACATGTTTACCATTTATATATATATATATATATATATATTTATTTATATATATATATATATATATATATATATTTATATATATATATATATATATATATATATATATTTATTTATTTATTTATTTATATATTTATATATTTATATATTTATATATATATATATATATATATATATATATATATATATATATATATATATATATATATATATATATATATCGGGGTATGCATTAACAGGTGGGTGAGATTGTCGCGGACGATCTCGGCGAGCTAATCTAGGCACCTCTACCGACCTCCAGGTGTTGCCTTCGATTTGTTTCAAAGGTTTCAGCGGAGTTTCCGTCTCCAAGCGTTTCTGTCCAGAACTTCTGTTGTCCACGTTTTGTAATCTATCCGACATACTTTTAGGTTGTCTTTGAGAGTGTCTTTATACCTTTTCTTTTGTCTACCTTTCTTTCTATCTCACTTCTGAGTAAAATATCTCTTTCTGTATACGCTCGCTCGACATTCTGACCACATGGCCAGACCATCTCGAACTGTTTTTTTATTATGCTGGATTCAATGCTTGTACTGTTTGCTTCGTCCAGTACACTTAGGTTGGTACGACGGTCTTCCCAGGTTAACTTTAATATACTGCGGAAGGAACGTTGGTGAAATCTTTCCATGGCTTTGAGGTTCTGACGGTAAGTAGTCCAGGTTTCTGATCTATATAATAGTGAGGGCAAAACTCTGGTCTTGTAAACTTTAACTTTAGTTTCTAGACGTAGGTCTCTGTCGTCAAAACGCGGAGTTGGCGCAACGTAGCCAATATTGGATTTCATCATCAATACCTGCGTCCGCTGACAAATGGCTAGCCAAGTAGGCAAATCTTTCAACACATTCTAGAGTTCCTCATTAGTTTGAATATTAGGGGTCGGCAATTGAGGATTACCTGGAATATTTGATGTGGGTGCTAAATGAGAATTACTTGAGTTTATTGTTGCTGGTTGGTCTAGTTTTCCTTAACATTAATTGACAGACCGAACCTCGAGTAGCTATTCGCAAATGATGATATGGTTGTTTGTAGGCCCTCCGCGTTGAGATCAGATACTGCATTATCATCTGCATATTCGAATTTCGAGAATCGAGGCAGCTTCTGTTTTATTCCTAGCTTTAAGACCGCTAAAATTAAAACTCCTTCAAACCTGTAGTTGATTGAGATACCTGGAGGAAGGTCCTCTTAGATAAACAGCAGAACGGCGACAATAAATAATGAGAACAGTGTTGGTGCGGCTACACAGCCTTGTTCGACTCCAGAGTTGACATTGAAAGAGTGTTTAGCTACCGTTCGCCATAATTGACAGGGCCATGTCCTCGTGCAAACCATGTATGACAGATAACTTTTTTGAGGGCAACCAAATCTAGACATGATTTCCCATAAAAGCTCACGCATTACACTATCAAAGGCTTTCTTAAGGTCTATAAAAGCCATAAAAAGGGTTTGATCTTGTTCACGACATTTTTTCTGAAGCTGTCTAGCGGGAAAGATCATGTCAGTTGTGCATCGAGACGGCCTCAAGCCGCACTGTGATTCAGGAAGAACGCTCTCAGCTAAAGGAGTTAGACGAGTTGCCAAAGTTCGAGCTAAAATTTTACCAGCGGTTGATAACAATGTGATTTCTCTATGATTACCACAGACAGACCGGTCACCCTTTTTCTTGTAGATCGTCACGATTATTCCATCCTTAAATTCATCTGGGATTTCTTCATTTACCCAAATTTTGACAATAATTTGGTGGAGATGTAAAATCAAAACGGGGCCTCCCTTATTTCGGCAAGTATGTTCTAAGGCCCGGCAGCCTTATTATTGCTCATGGAATTCATAGCCTTTCTCACTTCCTCTAGAGTTGAGATTGCACTCAAAGAATCATTTATAGAATATTGGGAGAAATTTGTCAGCCCTAGTTTGAAACAAACCATTTCCAAATGTTTCAACAGGCACTGCTTGAAATATCCCAATTACGTTAAAATTTTCATTAAATTTTATTTATTTTATCGATAAACCAGGCAATGGCTTCACCATTCCTCCCTACGGGGAGAAGCTTGCACTTCGCTACTAAGATTAAAATTTAAAATCCCCCCCAAAAGCAGCCATGGTTAAATTTTTAGAAATTTTCTGAACTTCACCAATTATAATAATTTTAAAAAGGAACTCTAAAATAAATTTTAGGAACTTAACCATTTGCAATTCTTTGGGTTTTAAAATATTCACAAAATTTCGATACTTATATTTATTTCTGAACTTAATCATTTTGTTTTTTGATATTATAAAAGGATTATTAGAAATAACTTTGATAAAAAACATGTCATAACCAAACTAAGATGAAATTATTATTCATATACTCAAAAAAACCCCTTAAATTATAGAGTTAGTGATGATGGTGATGATATATCTTAAACAATTTATCTCTTATCAAATGATAATACATATATGACATTATCCCTCGATGAACGAAAAGATCGTAAAGTGAAATACCTTTTGTTCCTTGCCAAATGTTTACATATCGGAATACCCATCAAACATATATATAAACTACTGCTAATATTATTTCTAGCTTTTTTAAAACATTCGTAAAAGCTACAGATTTTGTAATATATTTGAAGCAGCTTCCCTTTTCTTATTATTCGGTGATATTAGAACAACTGAACTAAGATTCTCAGAGTGGTTGCTATGACTACCCAATGGACTAACCAAAACCCAGATATATATATTTTTTAAATTTTCGTCTGTTTTTTGTTGCTCGGGAAAAACTATAAATTCGACCAATTCAAAATGTTACCGTTGCAGGAAAAGGTGGATGGTATTATCACAAAATACACAGATGTGAATCACTGCCCAATCGACCCTGATAAGATTCTGAAGGAACTGTAGAAAGACCTTGAAGAAAAAGGATATTATTGTCCACAGAAGATTAAAGATTTGAAGGTGATTCTTGAAACCCTTCGTCAGAAGGTCATCGATATAAAGGGAAAGCATGAAAGCTTAGAAAATAAAATAGCCATTGAGCAAATGCGAAAGGATAAACTGTGGAATGATGCCCGCCAAGCAGAAATGGCCTATAAATTTTCTCTCACTGAGCAACTTAGGGTCAACGAATCTTGTAAAGCACAAATATAATCTAGCAAAAACCGACTTGAACCTTTGGGATTAGAACATTAAAAATAAAAGGATCTACTTTCGTAAAACTAAGCATAAATTAATTAGTTAGAAAATTTAATGCAAGAAAAGAAAAAATAGATTTGTAAACTGAGTGACAATGATGAGAGATAGAAAGTCAAAATTAGGGCTGAGCAAAAATAAAGAGCAGAACTAGAAGAAAATGTTTTAACCCTTTAATAATGTCTAACACAAATCAAGAATAAAGCGTGGGAAATGGAGAAAAGTCACTGCAAGACACGCTCGAATATACAAGATTTACATATTTAGGAAAAGAATCTTGAATTTTAGTTGAACCTAATTAACGAAAACATAACCAGCCTGAAACAAAAGATCAAAAGAAAAATAACGGACATAAACGAAAGGGCTACAAAGGTGGAGCACCTTAACAACGAGTTAGACTCTCTCAAAAACACTGAAACAAACTTAAAAAAAAGGCGAAGGAAAAAGAGAAAGATATTAGAAAAAAAGAAAAAACGCATAAAAATACTGGAAATAATGTTTTTTAATTAGACGAATTCGAAAAGTCAGAAAAAATCCGTTTGTCTCACTTCTAATGATAAATCATTCTCGAGCGTCCAAAAAGATAAAAGGACAAAATCTTTAAAGAAATCTGGAAGATGTTGAATGTTGCGATGTACATTTTTTTCTTTCCGAACTCTATAGACCAATGTCAAGAAATGTTTTAATAAATATTTGGCATTATTTGAATCGCTTTTGCTACACCAGATTCCGTTAGATAACTGTAAAGATGTTTTGGTCTTTTACGTCATGTCCCTTAAGGGAATCGCCCTGCATTGCAGCATTGCATCACATTGGAAGTGTGAATGTGCAGATCACACCTGGTGGTGATACCATGTCCAAAACAAAGTTGTTCTTAAGGACAAATTATTTTTTAGATAAAATATCCTAATTTGTTATACCAACATTTATTATAATTTAGTTTACATGTATCAGCACAAAGGCAAAAAACCGGTAATTTTCAAGGAGAGGGGCGCACGATTTTTCAGTTGATTTTTGGCTATTTCTAGCTTGTAATACTTTTGTTTATAAAGTTCGTTTATATAAGTTTAATATACTTACCTTCCTCTATTTTTGTGTACGTTTTGTTATAAATATCTTTCTTTAAAAAAGAAGTTTTTTCGTATTTCGAAACACGAGACTGAAAACAACGACCCATGATTGAACAATTTCAGTGACGGATGAACATCGTTCATTTCGTTGGATAAGTTTAAAAACGCTTAAAAAAAACTAGAAATAGCCAAAAAGTAGCCCCAAAAAATAGCTAAAACTTCGTGCGACCCTCTCCTTGAAAATGATCAAAACAGCTGCTAATTTCATTTGAAACCACCTCCCCACTTCTGTGCCTCAAGGCAAACTGGTGCTCTCTCTCATTAAGCGCTCATAGCTTATATGGCCAAAAGTCTAATTTACGAGACTAGTTTAAGTTTTAAGTTTATCATACACTCTTCAGTCGTATACTGAGAATGCAATTGATATATATATATATATATATATATATATATATATATATATATATATATATATATATATATATATATATCCAGCAAACCGCAAGAAACAGAAAAACAGGATAATTATTCTCAAAAATTTAAAACCTGATTGTGGGGCCGCAATATTAAGTTTCTTGAAACGTGTTTAGAAATTTAACTTAAATTCATTCTCAAGTTAATTCAAGTTAAATATATTTTTTTAATCCAAAGTCTTAAGGAAAGTTTATAGTTTAAGTTGAAATTGTGGTTGATAAAAAGAGGGAAGCATGGAAATTTAAGCGACATAACCAATAGCCAATAGATTTACATTTTCTATTTCCGTTTTTGTTTTTTTTCAAAGATTCTATCTTTTAATATTTAACATTTTGAACATTTTCCTAGAGAGGATTGGAGACGGAGGGCATCCGTCCATAAAGTCTGCGAAAACCTTAAAGGGTGAGTCTTTTACCGAATGAGAGTAACGCTTGGACGTCGCCCGTAAGCGACCTACAGACAAATCGCCCTAACTCTGTGGTCCAGAAAGGCTACCACATCAAGAGCGGGTGTGGCCAAAAACAGAAATATTTGGAAACGACTCATCATGATCGGCGACCCCGGGTGGGGAAAGGCCGAGAAGAAGAAGTATCATGCATTATTGAGCCCTGCAAAGGGCTGGATGGTCTAGCTGTGGTAATTTTCCTACTACAACTGAAACCTGGAGAAGCCGGACACCCTCTTAACCTTAGTCTTCCAAGAGAACGTGCTCTTTCTCCACAGCCTTTTGTACCTCTTTTAAATTTCCTACTCATTTCCACACCTGTGAAAAAGGGCGTTAAACGTTTTAAAATATATTAATCACTAACTATTCTATGCTGGCACATAGAAGGTATAAATCAAAGAGCCAAAAGGCTACCTCACAAAAAAGCAAAGTAGGCAAAAATTAAATCACTCAAGACACTTGCTAGATTCATGAATCAGAGTTAGAAGACCAAATAATGGTCCAGTTCATCCAGTTCTAAGGTCTGGCCTGATCTATACTATGTAGACTATGAGGAAAGAGCGAAACACCTGTCTGTTCGCGCAGTCTGTGCATATACTTTCATCCACTCATAATCGTGTTCCTTCCCAGCAATTCTCGCATCTCTAGAAACAGCAGCATAAAAGAATATTGATGTTCTCCAGACTCCCAGTAGCCATGGTATCTCGGATGCTCCGAATCATCGGATTTGGTGTTCAAATGCTTCAACCGCACTTCGCGCGCTCTGTGAGTCGTTATATCACAAATCGGTCTTAGAAAAGGATATGGTTTGTAATCTCATCTGCCGAGTGTTATATTGCAACCGGTTTAGCCGTGAAGATAGACGCAAGTGGAATAGCACGCTGGTTTCAAGCAAGAGGAAGTAGCTTAGAATCCAAATCCCCCTTCTGACGCCGTGCCATCTGTATACAGCGGCATGGCAGCTGAAGAGAGTTGGTGTCAAGATACTCAGGGTGCTGTGGAAGCTTTAGGAGCAGAGGACAAAGTGTAGCTTGCCGTGAAGTCCAGGTTATCTATTTAAAAGCTTCTCTGAAATGATGGGGGGGGGGCGAGTAATGATGGCTCAATGGATACACCGCTCGCTAACAGTAGTCCAGCGACGCATGAAGCTGTTCGCAACTTGCCTACGCTACTTTCGTTCTTTATTTTTTCTTCGATCCTTTTTCTACACCCCTCTATCTACAAAGCATTCAGATATGGTATAATCCAGGGTGGCGTCTTTGGCACAACTTTCGGCGCAAGCGATCTTTGAGTTACTTAGTTCGCTTGAACGAGTTTCCTTGATTGGCCTGTCTTGGCAACATGGAGATCGGCGCGGATCAAATGAGAACCGTTGGCCACTATGAGACACTGAACCCCGAGGAGACCATGCTGGGCGCGTGCCCCCTGCCCACCCTCCTGGGGTATAAGGATTTTGCGACCACGAAATGGGGGGCGGGTGGGAGGATGCGCGATTTACACCCGGCATGATGTCTCCGTTCTTCTCTTCGCTCTAGATACCTCCTTTTTGGCAGTGTCTGTGCAGTTGCACCTGGATCGGAGGTACACTCTTATTTCTGCGTGCATGCCACCGTCAGCCGACTTCGACGTGGGGGTCTTCCGCCGCGTCGTGGCACGGTTGCCGAGGCCATTTCTCTTGCTTGGAGATCTGAACGGTAGACACCCCCTCTGGGGAGACTAGTCGATTAATCCCAGGGGTCAAACCCTTGCTGACCTGATGGACGAGCTGGAGATTGGTGTCCTAATTGTGGATGGGTTTGCGCATCACTCACTGCCCGATAATCGATTCATTTTCCTGCCTCCATCTATCTTTGTGCTCTCCTGATGCAGAGCCTGATTTTGGGTGGGGGGTGGTCGATGACCTCCATGTTAGTGAACACTTTCCCATTCAAATATCATTTTCTGGGCCGCTGCCGCCCCAGAGCCCGCCCCGGTTGTGCTTGGCTAGGTGGTCCGGATTTCAGGAAATGACTGATTTCTCTTTGTCGTAGGTCAAACTCAGATCCATGACCTTTGCTCTTCTTGATCCAGCCAGATGGAGCGCGATAAATCTTTGGGGGAATTTGAATCCCCGAAGTGCGTGGATATCAATAAAATTAAGTAAGAGCGAGGTTGGCCAAATTAATACTTTTTAGAGGTTGTGGGTAGAGAAACTGGTGAAACAAAACTATACTTTATTATTTACAGGCAAATTACAAATAAAAGAATGGATTTGCAAAAGTTACAATTTTAAGTTCAAATGAGTTCGAGAGTTAAAGGGACAACGAGAGGCGGATGGTGCCCCGGCAAAAAAACACACACAATTAAAAAAAAACCAGGACACTGAATACACGAGAGAGTTACTCGCGAAGCCTACTTTTAGCGGTATGCTCTGGGGAGTTGTCTGAGAGAGAGAGATTGCAAAATAAGAATTGCAATCGCCGGACGGGAAAGGAGCCGATTCCAGAATAATAGTCACTTACCGATAGACTATCTTTTAATCTGGAGAGAATTCTTGCCTTCGAACTCGATGGGTGGGGAGCCGAATCGAGAGTTTACGCGTCGCGTTCAAGGGGCTGGCTCATACTAATTTCTTGAGGCCCACATCTGATATTTTATACGGGGCTCGCTGGAAGTGAATTGCCCTGAGGTCACGGAAGGGAGTTTGCTTTATCAGACGCAGCGCCGACGGAAGGGAAGGGAGAATCAGTCGCGTCTGGCAAGACGTGCAATAGATACTCATTATCTTGCTCCATGCAGGCAACTTGTGCCATGATTAAGCGATCTAAGGGATAGCTTGACTCCATGGCCGATTCTTCCTCTATTGCCACGATATGGTTAGCACTCGCACGACGGTGGTACCTTTTAACATATTCACGTGGAATAGCTTCCTGAAGGGGTTTGAATTAAATAGTCGACAGGGCCGCGTTGTTTCGACCACTTGATAGGGCCCCTTCTATTGACTAGGTAGTTTATTATTGTCAGTCGGAAGTAACAATAATACCTCTTCACCGGGATTGAATTTCCTCTCCTTGGACTTACAATCAAAGTACGTCTTGTATTTGTCCAAGTTAGCATCGGTGTTCTGGTAAGCAATCTCGGCACATTTTCCTAGTCTCTGCCTTAATTCTAACAGATAGGCGTAAGAGGATTGAATTTCTTGATCCAATTTTTGATTAGTGAAGAGCTCCTTTAAGATACCTAAAGGGCCTCGAAGTTCCGTCCATACAATAGTTCGAATGGTGCAAACCCCAATGTACGGTGCGGGATCTCTCGGTATACGAAGAGGGCTACTGGCAGATATGGGTGCCTTTCTCTGGGCTGTTCGGCGCACAATTTCTTTAAAATTGCCTTGAGAATACCGTTCAATATTTCGCACATATCGTTTCCTGCGGGGTGGGACGGGGTGGTAAACAAGGGTTTTATTATAAGCAGCTTGCCTACATACTCCATTAGTTGCGAAGTAAATTGTCGGCCACGATCTGATGGTATTTCTTTGGGCAAACCAACACGAGAGAAGATCGTAACAAGTGCTTCAGCGCAGGAGATACTATCGATGTTCTTAAGGGGCACGACCTCGGGAACACGGGTGGCAAAGTCGGCCATGGTTAGCACGTAGCTATGGCCTTTACTTGGCGGGGGGTGAATCGGTCCGATTAAATCGATTGCCACTCGGGAGAAGGGTTCGGAGATACGGGGTAAATTCTGTAAAGTTGCGGGTTTAATTTTCCCCTTTATGGCCGTCTTTTGACGGATGTCGCACGAACGACAGTAGCTGAGAATTTCGTCTCTTGCCTGGGCCAATAAAAATACTTGAAGATTCTCTGTGCCGTCTTCGTATGACTAAAATGGCCCGTAAAAAAGGCTATCGTGTGCAGACTGCAAAATGAGATGAACGTGGGAGCGGGGGACACATAACGCTCTGGACTCGGGGTTATCGCCTTCAGAGCAAGCGCGATAAAGTAGGCAATCCTTAACGAGGTAGATCACCTTGCCACCTCTAACGGCCTCTTGCACCTTATTTGGGTTTTTTGCCTTAATGGGACGAAGAGAATCGCATTCCTTCTGATTCTTCGTGAATTCCTCGTTCGTTACATGCTTGAATTCTGATACGGAGAGGGTTTCAGTCGGTGCGGGGGTCTCTAATTATCTTTCATTTGGGAACAGGTGATCGTGGGTTGAGCCACGGGGGTGGAGGATACCCGCGGACACTGGCTAATTAAGACAGTACAGAATTTGATAGGGGCTGCTACCACTTCTGCCCAGCCAGTAAAATAAGTGCACTCAATAAAGACTTGACAATGGGGAATCTATTTGTACGCCCCAAGTAGTCGTGCACTACTGCAAATTTGTCGTGATCTGAGGCTACAGGTAGAAGTAGCTTATGCGAAACCACGATGCAGGTACAGCCAGAATCGCGTACGAGAGTGGAGATTCGGCAGCTGTTTACTGCTCCGGTTTCGAATTTGAGGCCCCCAGGGGTGCTTTTTTCAAACAAAAGGTTTACCTGGTGGCCAGCAAGATTCGAAATGCTCGAAGGGAGATGAGATTCTGGTTGCAACGATGGTGGCGCAAACGTGGCACTGATTTGGTGTACCTAATGATGAGGGTCGCTTTGAAGTTGCGAATTGAATTATGAGGGCAATTATTCCTCACACGACCCTCAACACCACAAGAGCAACAGACAATAGGCCTCCTGGTAACTGAAGAAGCAGGGAGATTATACGAGAATGGTTTGACGTCACGTTGTTCAGACGAGAAGAACTGTTTAGGTTTTGAAGGGCTAGTCACTTTGACCAATTTGTTTCCGTTGTGGGGAGTAAATTTAGCCTTGGATTTGGAAGATGGAGATTCCGCCTTCTTTCCTTCTTTAGGGTAGCTTTTATGGCTAGCCGCATAAACACCGACTTCCGCGATACAGTTCTTTAATGTAAAACACCTCCGGTCTTTCACAAAGGGTATTTCTGGGGAAAGTGAAGCCAAAAGTTGATCCTTCAGGACGAAGTCGACTAAGGCATCATAGACATGGGGAATTTTAGATGCATCCAGCCAAAAATTAAAGTGACGTTTTTAAAGTATAACCAAACTGACGGCAGGTTTGGTTTGGCTGTATACGGCAGTGCCGGAATTTTGCGTCGCAGAAATCCGAGGTTATATTGTAGGCTGCCAGTAATTCTGATTTCAACGTAGAGTAGTCAATTGTTGCCTTTCATGGAAGCGAAATGAATATATCCCTGAGTTGAGTGCTCAGTAGTGGCGTAGTGGGTTGTCGAGCCCGAATATAACTGTAATTCACACGAATCACTTAAATGCACAGCGGGAGTGTCGGTGGGTTTTGATTGACCCAAAATAAAATCGCAACACACGAAAAAACACCAATGCAAATGTTTCGCGCGAAGCGAAATTTATTCCGTACGCACACTTGGAATAAATAAATTCCGCTGGGGAATACACGTGATGCACGGTCACAAAATATCTCCAAACATAAGTTTACATAACAATGGGAAATAGGTAAACAAAAAATTGGTTTGCAAGCAGTTCAAGCGTGAAAGTTACCAGTTTAATATACAAGATGAATAGAATTGTTTCTCCAAAGTTTTCTAATCCAGAACCTTACACTTAAGAACCTGACACCAGTTTAATATATATATGTCGTAGGTCAAGGTCAGATCCGTGACATTCACTCTCCTTGATCCTGCCAGATGGAGGGCGATAAATCTTTGGGGGAATTTGAATCCCGGAAGTGCGTGGATATCAATGAAATTAAGTAAGAGTGCGGCTGGCCAAATTAATATAACTTCTTAGGGGTTCTAGGCAGAGAAACTGGTGAAACAAAAATATACTTTACTATTTAAGGGCAAATTAAAAATAAAAGAATGGATTCGCAAAGTTACAATTTTAAGATCAGATGAGCTCGGGAGTTAAAGGGACAACGGGAGGTGGATGGCGCGCCAGAAATTAACACGCACAATTCAAAGAAAACGGGACACTGAATACACGACAGAGTTACTCGCGAAGCCTACTTTTAGCGGTATGCTCTGTAGAGTTGTCAGAGAGAGAGATTGCAAAATAGGAATTTCAATCGCCACGTTTAACCTCGATGGAGTAAAACGCCGGACGGGAACGGAGCTGATTCCAAAATAATAGTCACTTACCGATAGACTATCGTTTAATCTGGAGAGAATTCTTGCCTTCGAACTTGATGGATGGGGAGCCGAATCGAGAGTTTACGCGTCGCGTTCAAGGGGCTGGCTCATACTAATTTCTTGAGGCCCGCATCTGATATTTTATACGGGGCTCGCCGAAAATTAATTGCCCACAGGTTCCGAAAGGGAGTTTGCCTTATCAGACGCGGCGCCGACGGAAGGGAACTTTAGCCTGGTCCACATGACCTCGCCGATCTTCCGCCGCTATCCTCGGTTTTCTCGGTCCATCGATCGCTCTTGTTATCGCCGAAAGTGGGTTGGCTTCTCAGGGTACTGCCGAAGATTTCCGTCCATCCATGACGCTCTGTCCCAATCGAGTTGTTTAGGTTGGTAGATGAGGCCCTTGATTTCTTCTCCAGCAACCTCATCGGTGTGGGCCTAACTACTATTCCTAGAACGTCTGGCCGTTTTGCACGCCGACCGTTCCCGTGGTGGTCAGCCGAGTGTAAGACGGCCCTCAAATAGAAACGTTATGCTAACATGCGCTATAAACGCCTCTCGAACGACTTCACTGTCGCTGAATTTCGTCAAGCTAGTGCTAGGTTCCGGTATATTTGGAAGCACGCCCACGGCTCTTCTTGGCGAGCATATGTGTCTTCATTTAACGGGAAGACCATTCTAGGAGAGGTATGAAAACGAGTCAAAAGGATTCTGGGCAAGTTCTCGCAGGATACCCCTACCGTTCTCCAGGAGAATGGGACCTCAATCTCGGATCCCGCATTCGTGGCGGAATCCTTCACGACCGCTTTATCCGTATTCTCTAGCCGAGATGCTGCTCCGCCAGCATTCAATGCGCGTCGTGATGTCACGGAAGCCGCCGACTGTACTTTACCGCCAGAGGCGGAGAACCTTTCAACGACAGATTTACTCTGAGTGAGTTGCGTTCCGCTCTCGCTTCGTCCCCGGACACCGCCCCTTGTCCGGACGACATTCCGCACACCATGTTTCGACAACTGGGTGAGCAAAGCATGGTCTTTCTGTTAGATTTGTTCAACAGGATCTGGGTAGAGGGTATTCTCCCAGATTCCTGGCTAACCGCTAATGTGCTCGCTTTTCGCAAACCGGGGAGATATCACTCTACCCCGGCTGGTTTCCGCCCAATCTCTCTAACCTCTTGCGTGTACAAGTTGATGGAGAAAGTGGTAAATGTTAGATTAGCCTTTTTTCTGGACAGCGGAGGCCATCTGTCTTATGCACAGTGCGGCTTCCGCAAGTTCCACTCCACGTTAGATGCTCTGCTTCGACTGGAAAATGCCGTCTGCAATGTCTTCCTTCGTAGCCAGCACTAGGCCACGGTGGTTTTCGATATAAAGAAGGTGTTTGTTCCAAGCTCGACTACGGATGCGAGTTTTATGCATTCGCAGCCGAGCGTGTATTGCGGAAGGTTGACTCTATCCACCACACCGTCCTTCGCCTGGCGACCGGAGCTTTTCGCACCTACCTTATTAGGATCCTACTTGTACTGGGGAGATGCCACTCGCTCTATATCGTGCACAGTGCATTATTCGCCTGTACGCGCGAGCCTGGCGCCTCCCTCCGCAGCTGATCTCGACGGTGCCTATGACTCCGAGAGATGCCAGTCATACCCTAAGCCCTTTGGGTTTAGGGCTAGGGAACTCCTTCAAGAGCTAGGTATAGTTCTCGGGCAGGTGGCGCCCCTGGTTCTGCCCAGGACGCCACCCTAGAAGTTACCATCTTTGACCATTTGTCGCCACGCCTCTGCTCCCAAAACTTATACAGCGCCGGGAGTATTGCGTTCGACCTTTTTGGAGCACACATCGTGTCACCCTGTTTACGGATGGCTCCAAGTCCCAAGATGGGGTCAGTTTCGACGCCGTATCCCATCTGTTTGAAGTCAGCGGGGCTCTGCCAGGTGCTGCCTCTGTCGTCTTCACGGCCGAGCTGATTGCAATACACCGCTCGATACGGGAGATAATGCGACGTGCCCGGTTCGGAGACCGGGTTGTGATTTATAGGGACTTACAAAGCGCACTGAGTGCTCTCAAGGTATTGGAATCTCCTCCACTTTGTTTACGATGTCCGTGACGCCACTGTTTGGGCGAGCCGGGCGGATTTCTGGACATGTAGGAATTGCGGGGAATGAGCGCGCCAAAGAGTCTGCGAGGACTGGGCTACCAGATCAGTGTTTCGCTCTTCCTCACACCGATTACATGGCAGGAATACGGGCAGCTCTCCGTGCTGCTTGGCAAAGAAGATGGGAGACGGTTGAAGGGAACCTAAAGTTGCGTGCCATTGCGCCGCGACTGTTTCCATGGACCTACCCCCCAATGCCGCAACGGATTCAGGTTGCTTTCTGTCGTCTCCGATTTGGACACACTCGGGACACACCGCCATTTCATGGAGCGTTCGCCTGCACCTTATTGTGACACCTGCGTTGTCCCCCAGACAATTCGGCACATTATTGTTGATGAATATACCAGTCTAGGTGATCTTCGCGGTCGTTACCGCTTGTCCCTTTTACTCGGGACTGGTTCGTACACAGAGAATTGTGGACTATATGACTTTTTGGAGGAGGCTGGCCTCCTCCACTTTATTTGACACTCTCTGTTGTAGGTTGCATGTTCTTGCGCGGGCCTACGCCCAACGCCGGAGCGCGCTTCCCTCTTGTTGCCTTTTTGCTTATCTTGTTTTTTTGTGTTTATTTGTTGTTGTTTTTAGTTTGTCTCTTATCCTTTTGTTCTTATTTTTTATCCTTGTTATTTGTTTTTTACCTCTATACTTGTTTTTTAATCTAGCCTAGTATTAGCCTGTAGCAAGATTACAGCGAGTTCTGCCCTAGTAAGCAGTCGCCAGATGGGACTAAATACAAAATAAAAATTCTGTTAAATCTTCACTACATATTTATTTAGGATCGTTGTGTCTACAGTTAGTGGAGTTGTAAATAGAGTATGTAGCATATAAAGATGATGACGCCAAACTACAGTGGCCCTTTGTATTTCAATTATAAACATTATTTTTCTATTATTCTTTTGGCTGTGGCTGACTCAGAATCAGTCATCTTTCAAGAATCAAATCTATTGATGCAGATTCTGGAGAATACCAGGAAAATTCCTATGCTAAATCTCTTGCTTGGTTTCAATGTTGTCTTGTCATATACTGTATATACATTTGTAGGGTATGATGCTTTATAAAGATGATGACGCCAAACTACAGTGGCCCTTTGTATTTCAATTATAAACATTATTTTTCTATTATTCTTTTGGCTGTGGCTGACACAGAATCAGTCATCTTTCAAGAATCAAATCTATTGATGCAGATTCCGGAGAATACCAGGAAAATTCCTATGCTAAATCTCTTGCCTGGTTTCAATGTTGTCCTGCCATATACTGTATATACATTTGTAGGGTATGATGCTTTATAAAGATGATGCCAAACTACAGTGGCCCTTTGTATTTCAATTATAAACATTATTTTTCTATTATTCTTTTGGCTGTGGCTGACTCAGAATCAGTCATCTTTCAAGAATCAAATCTATTGATGCAGATTCCGGAGAATACCAGGAAAATTCCTATGCTAAATTTCTTGCCTGGTTTCAATGTTGTCCTGCCATATACTGTATATACATTTGTAGGGTATGATGTTTTAAGGTCTATCAATTTATTACGTCCGTATACAATTTGGTATATCTCAAGAAGCCATTTAATTACAGGCTATAACGAGTAAGGAAGTAGGTTGAGTGATCTTTTGGCATTATATCTAACAAATGGTGGATTTTTCACTGGCGCCGCAAATGCTTATTTTGCTATTGGTGTTGGCAAAGTTTGTTGTTTTTATTGCACAATTTCACTACACAAAGGGAGGGAGTCAAATTTGATATGCTAGTGATTAATGGATTTGAAGATTTACAAGCGTTTGGACATGTGCCCCCGCGTGGGCATGTATGCTAAGCAAACACAAATGAGTGTATAATTATTGAATGATACTCTGATTTGTATTTCAAAATTAGAAATATTTGTTTTGTGGAAAATTATAGAAAACACCTATTTTGTTCTTTTCTTCAGTGGTTTTATCTTCGTACAAAGGATATAATGAGTTATAAACCTCCGCCCAAGAATCAACGTGAAATTTAAGGTCATCAGTGTTTATAGTACAAAGCGACAGGATTACTAGGGAAAACTATTATATTTTTCTATTTGCAGCTATGAAAAGTTATGTGCGAGATTATAATGCATATCGGCTGTTAAATGTTGCAAGAGCCAGATTTGACACATACTGGCCATCCTTCAGCGGGGAACCTCTATAAAGAATGCCCTCATAGCAAGTTAGCAACGCGTAGTCTTCCAAATCGTTCAGCTGTTAGCTGTGTGTCGTGGGTTAGCCGAGGTTATATATATTTTTTTATGATTAATAAAGTGGGTCGTACGTTCGTACTTCCAGTGATCGCTTCAGGATCGATCTCTAAGAACGCTTTACTTATTTTTATTCTATTGAATGAATAGAAAGGGGAGTTCTCTCTTTAATATACTAAATACTGCCAACGCAAGTCCTTCAAGAATAATGTAAACACTTCAACCAAAATAGACCTTTACTGTACATTAATCAAATCAAACAAAATTAATATATACACGTACAAAATACAACTTAAAAATGGTTCTTAAGTCCCGTTACCGACACTCGGTTTCTAGTTGCTTTAAGGGAGAACAATTTACTTTAAAAACAATTCGTCTTTAAGATATGCAAATAATCTACGTTAAACGCACGGGGACATGAAAATAGAATTGATTACTCACATAAGGTAGTGGGATTTACCTAGAGAATCCAAACGAAATACCTTCATTCGAATATTGTCAGGAGAGGCGTCGTGAGTGTAGTTTATTTGCTTCTCAATAGAGGGCGTTACTTCAAACAAGGGGTGGACGAGTGACGTCACGCGGAATTTTGAGGCGACGGAGGAGAAAAAAACAAAACAAAACGCCGATTGAAGAGGCGATACGTCGGGCGTTTATAACCTTGAAAAGGTTTTCTCAGTCGAGGCTTAAAGATCGCTGTATGATTTTCTAGCGATTTGGTTTCGCTTGTACAGCTTCTCTTTTGGGTGAGAAATTATCTAGTTTGGGGTGTCAAACTCAGATAGTGTAAGATCACTTGACGATCTTTGGTAATCGAACTGTGCCGATTATGCTTGGTGCAATCTGGTATTGCCCAAGAAAATGAAAGTCCTTAACTTGCTGGGGGAATTCTATCCCGGCAAGTTCTTATCGATGTCGTAACGAAACGAAAAAGGTCCTCTTTTCTCCTGACGAACAGTTTTATACTAGACTTACTCCCGCGGGGTAATGGGATGGGGAGGGGGATAGCAAGGGGAGACCGAGGGTGCCCTAGCTCTTGGGCGTCTGCTATTTCTCTTCCTAGACATTTTGAACTGAGGGAAACTTGATCTCATGTTGAATCGATAGAAGTGGGTATCAATTCAGCCGTGCTTGGCGTCGTGTCGCTCTGGGAGAGCGTAATACGAGATCGACAGTTTGAATTTTTGACTTGTTTGTTTATAAATGCATCCTCGGAAGGTATGCCTTTTGAGCAGAGGTCAGGAATAACTGTCTCCTAAATTTACCATTTTTATCGTACTTGTATGTTACCGGAGACTGGGTAGAGTGGCTTAGAAAAACCCAGGTATGTTTTGTTTTTCTTTTATTGTTTTTCTTCGCCATATGAAAGACCTCGATATATATATATATATATATATATATATATATATATATATATATATATATATATATATATACTCGCAACTTCTTAACTGCCTCGGTTAATTCGTATATCTCTACACTGTGCCATTAAGACGTTAGGTTGCGTGAATTTTGCCGCTCCCACTGAGTGTGAACGATCTTATAAGACTCAATGTATTTCTAAACCGCTCGCGTAAACGTAATCTAATTATTGGGGAAAAGAGTACAATCCAAGATTTTTAGCAAAATGAACTGAACGTGGCAGGTGAATCTATTACCAATTTGAAAAACGATATGCGTGAGATAGATGCTGATTCTCTCCTAAAGAATCCAGCTAAAATAGGTGGGAAATAACATAATATTGAAATCGACGACTCTCAGTAAGAAAGTATAACGCCAAGTATATGGAAACTTAACCTAGGTGTTTTCCTGGTTACAAACACATCGGGAGAAGTGAGTTGTTCGAGGCTTTGTAAGGCGTTAATAGGTTCTCCTCATAGAAACTAAAAAGATGTGTCTCTCTAAAACGAATTGCCAAATAAATGTAAACAGAAACAATTCAAAAGTACACAACTAATGAATGAGTTCAGTTAGGGTTGATAGATGTGTCGAAACATTAATAACGTCGGTTATGAACGGTATTATGACCCAACTTGTAACCTTCCTCGAAGAGGTGAAAGCGTTATCGGCGTGCAGTTATTTAGAAACCAAAAATAACGAACACCGAACCAAGTAAAAAGAGAAATCACAGTGTAGCGAAAACCAGTCTCGAAATAAGTCGAAAATTATCGAAATTGAAGTCTGTAGTAATCAAGGGACAACGAAAAGACGCACACGCACAGACTTGCTGCCATGCCAAGTTTGTTGTTTTTGTTTCAGCCGTATAACGCCCTTGAAACATTGCGGTCATTGATTTAAGTTGTGACAAGAATGAAGCTTCTAGATCAGGGGTGGGTAACCTTTTTAAGTGGGTGTGCCAAAATTGACCAAATCTTTGCTACAAAATTTTCTCCCGTGCCAATACTTGACTAAAACACAATGAAAGGATATAAAATTAAAGATGTTCTTTTTATTCATTCTCAACCCTTTATGATGCATAAAAATTACAAGGAAAAGATAGTCATTTTACCTAAAAATATACATATTATCATATTATATTAAACAGAAGTGAATCTTTATCATTTAAAAAAAACAACAAATCCAAACTAGAGAAAGAAAAATTGTGGACCTTTTCATTTATTTACCATGAATGAGACTTCTGCTGCTGCCTCACTAATAACATAACTTATAACAGGTTGTACACAATGCGGTTACTATATAAAATAAATTGGAGATACATTTATTTAGTTTTTTTAAGTTAAGCATTTGGCTTCGCGTGCCGGTAGAAGTCGTTGGCGTGCCACGATTGGCACGCGTGCCAAAGGTTCCCCACCCCTGAAAGAAGTTCCATTTGCTCAAGGAAATGAGATAAAAAAACAACCATTATTGGAAGCAAAATATAGTGATTTGTGTACTTTACCCGCGACAGCCTAGCAAATTAATTTGGGCAGCGTTGCTTTCATCGGAGTATTGCCGGAAAATGTCAGTAAATCTATTTCTTTCTTAAATAATTAGGCTTAAAAATAGGCCCCACAATATTAGTTGTGTGAAAGAGGTAAAAATATCCCAAATGATGGGAACCTTGACACTTTTCTATTATCGCCAGCTAATTTTTTACTTCTCTATTATCGACAGTCAAGGATTTTTTATTTTCTATATTTAATCAAGGATTAGGTTAGGTTATAAAAAAAAATTGGTCTTCGATAATAAGAAAGTATCTGGGAAATATGAGTATCATCCCAATATTAAGCAAAGGAGGTAACTATTTTTTATAGAAGGTTCCTTGTTTGGTGAATTAGCAAAAGTGAGAATTCGAGCTATCACTCAATTCTAAATGACTAAATTCAACCGCATATTTATTATTTCGGTCGTAACGAGGAATCGGAAAATTTTCCTACCAAATTAGCGAAAATATAATTTTAATAATCCTATATTTTTTTATTTTATTGTAACAGGGAAAATAACTCTTGGATACAGAGAACTTCCTTCTGATGTTTGATATACTTTCCAAATAAGATCCACTAACACACAATAATGAACTAAGTTTCATCTTATTTTCAGAATGTCTACGCAAAATTCTAGTGATTATATTTACAACTACATTGCCCCTCTCGTGTTCGTTATTGCGTTCACTTTCGCAACACAAATATTAGTAGTCTACGGTACAGCATTTGAAGATGTTACGTGGAGTCTTGTGGGCAATGGCTTTTCGTGGATAGCGGTTTCAGTCATGCTATTATGGGCTTATGCATCTTTACTGGTAAGGACTCGGCGTCGTGTTTATTTGTTGACAGTCATTAATTCTTGGTAAAATCCAAGCAGGTTACTAAAATGAGTGTCTTTAATTAAGAAAATAGCTTTAAAACTGATTTTATTATTTGAAATTTTAAGTAGGGACCTTTGTAAGTAAGTTTTCGTTTGATTTAGCGTTAGGAGAGATTAAAGGGTGCTGGTGTAATATTTGATCTACATACATGTTTCTGGTATAGCTTGCGATCTACATTAGATAACATGGTATAACTTGTGATCTACAACAATGTCCAAAGTTTCACAAATGCAAGCTTAGTACTAAGGTTCAGTCCCTTATCCCTTCGCTCTATCTATCTCTCTAGGTATAGGTTAAATTCAACGGTCATTGGTCAAATCCGAGGTCAATGATTAATCCACCAGAGCTACAGACTCTAGGTTATCACCGACCTAAAAGATCACAAGATATAGTTTGTGATCTACATTTAAAATTCCTAATATTTACTCGACTTCCGGTTGGTTTAGTATATAAAACAAAGCAGCTTTTATGGTTTATACACTTTTAATCTTGAACTCATTGAAAGAAGTCAGGGTGAGCGCAAAAGAATTTTTCACACAGGTTATTCGAGTTGAAGAAGCTCCTATAGCATTTCTTCGATGCTATAAACTCCTTGATAAACAGGTTGATATTGTTCCATGCATAAAATGCGGAGGAGGAATGATGGGAAAACGAAGAAAAGTAACAGGTGAAAGCCATCCTGATCTTCTCTGCTTAAAGAGGGGAGGCCAAACATTTATGTATGTGCGGCATGGAATGGTTTTTTCATTACACTGACTTGAACAGGAAAATCAATTGTAAACTGCCATGTGAAATTTTGGAAGTTTTTTTTTTATAAAGATAAGTCATTAAATGTAACTGAAGAAATGACTGAAAGGACCATGAGAACTATATGCGACTGGTTCAATATGTGCAGGCAAATCCGCTCCTCAATCGTGTCTGTCGATAACGGAGGAAAAGTGATTGGAACTGCTGAAAATCCTGTTCAGATAGACGAAGCACACTTTGCTAAAAGTAGAAAATATGATCGAGGTCTTCTTCTTACTGGCGATCAAAGACCCCAATCAACTGACAGTGAGGCAGATGTTGTGAATAACAAAACATGGGCAAAAGAATAGATGGTCCATGGGTCTTCGGACTTTAAAATGGCATAGATTGTCGCTATTTTTATGTTCCAAAAAGAGACAGAGCTACTCTAGAGCCAATAATCCTAAGAGAAGTGCAAGCATGCTCTGTCTTCCACTCAGATGAATACCAGCCATATTCGAATCTGAATAGATATTACATCCATTCCACCGCCAACCACCCGGAGAGGTATGTTAATCATCAAGATGGAGCACATACGCACAACATCGGGGGATGGTGGCTAAAAGCTAAAATTCGTCTTCTCAGAATAATAAGAGGCGTTCCATTGCAAACATTTGAATCTCATTTCGATTTTATTTGCTCTAAAATTATGAGATCAAACGAGAAAAATCTCTTTATTGCATTTTTAAAATGATATTCGTGCTGTATAAAGATAGTCATAGTATGAAATAAAAATCAATCTAGTATTTTTTCTTCATCGATGGATTTTTTATACATTTTTAATATTATGTTTTAATGCTTAACTCACTCCTCTGATTATAATTGCGCTTTTTTTAACAAAATTTTGAATGTAGATCACAAACTAGTCTAGATTTATGTTGTTGTAGATCAGATTGGCATGTAGATCACATACTAGACCGGCACCGATTTAAGTATGGGCCTTTCCTTTTATTTAATGTTATTATTAATAGTATTCCCTTCTTAACTGAATGGCAGATAGCGCAACTTTTAACCATTTAATTTTGATATGAATTTAATCCATAAAGTCTCTAATAGCCGTCACTATTACTATTTTAAATCATTGTTCTTTTTCCCTTTTATTCCCAGCCCTTCCCAGACCTGGATCTTTCTTCCTCTAATCCAAAATTTGTTTAGGTGTTGCAACTCCCTAGTAACATAAGGAAATTATGCAACACATTTTGATTCACATCAATCAGATGGATATAACTTAAGAGTTGGGGGGATGGATTAAATTTCAGAGTATGCAAGACAAGTTCCAAAGGGAATTTAAAATGATTAAAGTGTGAAGTAGTAACCATGATATAAATTCAGTACTAGATGGATCACCTTTGCTAATCGGGTATACCTATTCTCGTGTCTCTTACAGGTTCCGGGGCATGAATACGCTGGTCCAGCCACCTCCTCTGGCTTTGTACCGAAGTATAAAGCTAATGGAATTCAGTACTTTGTTGTAACCATGCTTACATACATCCTTTTGTTGTTGTTTAATCCACAAATGGCCGTGGACATCACAAAGAATTTTCCTCAGGTTTGTAATTAAAGCTTGGATGGTTGAACTATAACTGGAGGAATTTTTCCAAATACACTCTTTTCCATCCATCACTCTTGTCCATCTTATTAATGCACTCTTTTTTCATTTAAAATTAATTAGATATAAACTCATCCATCACTCTTGTCCATCTTATTATAATGATCCTAGCGTGTGTGAGTGTGTGTCTCTGTGTGTATCTGTCTGTGTATTTAAAAAAAAATTGTGGACTGATTTTTTTTCTTCTTGCACACCACTTTTGAATGTGTTGTGAAATAAAAAACTTTTTCTCTCCTATCTCCTTAGTTTTGTGAGCGAAGCGAACAAGCGCTCTAAGCCTAGCAAAAAACTCCCGGAAGGTAGATATTTGCTAGTATTATAAAATGCTCCTAGGACACATTATCGCAACCTAGTTTTCTATTCATTTTTAATTTAATTTTTATTTTTATTCATTTAATATTAAATTTTCAAAGAGTTAACACATTAAAATATAGAAAGGGTTTCCGTCCTTTGTTGTAGTTTTCTTCCTGACATGGATTTATTGCTGAGTAATTTACTGTTGCAACATTTGCAGTATCTTTTCATATTCTTTTAATCTCAAGTGCCTTGTTTTACATCATATCATAACCCCAAATATAGGGGCATTTTGGTAGCTTCTAATGATCTATTGTCAGTTATCAAGAGTAATTGGGTAGTAAAAATCACATTATCCCTGACATAATTTAGTCATTTCTCGAGAAACATTTTATTGTGATACAAAACAATGACGGATTATATCTATAAAGCTAATTAGGCCGAAAGTAATTACAAAACTGGTTCAAAATGCCATCCTTTCACCTCTGGATTTATTTAGTCAGTTCCTCAAACAACCTTGATTTGTTTGTATAGATTGTTGATCAAGCAGAGTATTTATTCATTTTGTCCACTTCTAACTAATACAGTAGTGTGCAAATTAGTTCGGACATTGGCGAAATAATACAATTATTCGATAATTGTTGTTTATATTTGAAAAGAATACGTCAATGATAAGATAAATGGTACATTCAATATGAAATATGACCGCCCTTTGCTTTTAGGGCCTGCTTCACTCGCTCTGGCATAGATTCAACCAAATTTGAACACATTTCTGCCAGTTCTTCGTTATGGTATCAGGCATTGATAACACCACAAATCATCTTCTGCATCGTCGAACAGTCGGTTTTCTCGATTCTATGTTTAATTATAGCCCATAGATTCTCGATGGGGTTTAGGTTCAGGACAATCTATAACGGTAAGACCACCTTTGTGGAAGAATGTGCGCATTATTTGGGAAGTATGGCACAGAGCCAGATCCTGCTGAAAAATGCCGCCTCCATCAGGAAGGTCTTTCTGCATCGCAGGAAGCAAATGAGTCTGCAGGATTGTCTTGTATTTATCGCTGTTCATCAACCCCTCAATAGTAACAAGCTACCCTAGGTCATGCTTAAAATATAAAGTGTTGGCTTAATTCATCTAACCAGTTTTAACTAATGGACATGAAACTTGAAGAGTGAACACAAAAAAACACGCACAAGCATACGACACATATTAGAAACATTTACTATTAATGCTATGAATAACCCACATGAAACATTCAAATATCATACATTGAAATTAGTAGGTGACATTGTAAAAGTAAAAAGAATGTTCTGAGGTGGAACGGCTTAAATCCTAAATTGACACCTATTGCTTATATTTTTTTATGTGAATGGAATTTATTTTGAGGCTTAAGGGGGGTTTAAACCTCTTGCCCCCCTCGTATCCTCCCCTGATAATAGATCATGTAAGAAAGCAATGATATTTTATGGAATGTAAAATTTTCGCATGTCCCGTAAATTTCTAACGACATTCTTTAAATATCATTTATAATTAATGAATCAATCTCGCAATATTGATAAGAATTTTGTCTTAATTCACGTTATTATCTATCTTCCCCCCAAAACCCTGTAAGTGAAAAAATATCACCAATTTTTAGTCGTGTGCGAGTCTAGTCGCGTGCGACTCCCCATCTCACTATGCCGGTCGGTTTTGCTTTTTTTCTTCTTGGGGGGAGGGGGGAAATAACATCATAAGTGTTTGCCAAAGTCCTCCCAAGGTTAGCTCGGGAACTATTTTGTTTTAGAAATAACATTATAACTATTCGGCCGATTCTAACGAAATTTGAAACCTTATAATAATAATAATAGGTATTTATAATGCGCCCTTCAGGGCTGATAGCCCTCACAGAGCGCAGGTTGTGTAGCGAGTGGAGTGAAAGTTTACAAGGGAGAGAAGACAATTCTGAAGAGATGAGTCTTCAGGAGACGTTTAAAAGTAGCAAGGGAGGGAGAGGATCGGACTTCGGCAGGAAGAGCATTCTAGAGTCTAGGAGCACAAACTAAGAAGGAACGGTCACCCGTCGAGCAGAGGACAAAACGAGGAGTGTTCAGGAAGGGAGCGAGGTTAGACCGGAGTGCCCGAGGAGTTTGACGACGGGAGTGGGAAGACGAGAGATAAGGTGGAGCCTCGAGGTTTAGGGCCTTTTAGGTGATGAGAAGAATTTTATAGTAAGTACGGAAGCGAATAGGTAACCAGTGTAGCTCCTGTAACAGAGGCATCGAAGAAGAGAACCGTGGGTGGCGAAGGAGGAGCCGGGCAGCGTAGTTTTGAACTAGTTGTAGGGGCGAAGTGACGAAGAAGGGAGATTCACTAGAAGAGAATTGCAGTAGTCTAAGCGTGAGGTGACGAAGGCATGAATAGCATTCTCAAGGCTTTGTCGATCAAAATGGGATCGAACACGTGAAAAGTTGCGGAGGAAACCGAGGGAAGACTTACAGATACGATGGATCTGCTGTTTAAACGAGAGCTGCTCGTCGAAAATAACACCAAGATTACTGACGGTAACAGAGAAGGCGACATTGGTTTCCCCAAGGTTAAGGGAGGTGAAGAGAGCTTTAGATTTCCCCACCATCGAAGCGGTACCAACAAGGAGAACTTTAGTTTTATCGTGGTTAAGTTCGAGAAAGTTGGCAGACAGCCATTCGTTTATGGAGGTGTAGGCTGAAAGGAGCTTGGTAATTGATTGAGAGAAGGACACAGGGGATGAGGGAAGGTATATCTGAGTGTCATCAGCATAGAGGTGGAAGGATAGTCCCAAATCACGAAGAAGGGAGCCAAGAGGAAGTAAGTAGATGCGAAAGAGGAGGGGACCAAGGACTGAGCCCTGAGGCACCTCAAAATGAATGGGCGCGGGCTCGGAGGAGAGGTTAGCGAGCGCTACCGACTGAGTGCGGGAGGAGATGTATGAGCAGAACCAAGCCACTGCAGTGCCCGAGAGACTAAGGTAAGTTTTAAGACGATCAAGGAGGAATAGAATGGACGTACAACCCCTAGAGGCAGCTCTACGTAAACCGTCTGAAACATTAAGAAGAGCGGTTTCAGCAGAGTGCTTCGCTTTGAACCCCGATTGGTACATTTCATCAATATTGCAGTTAAAAATATGGTCATTAAGGCGAGAGAAAACCACTCTCTCGAAAATCTTAGAGAGGAATGGAAGCTGTGAGATAGGGCGATAGCTAGATCGTTCAGAGGAGTTAAGGTGTATTTTTTAAGGATAGGACGAATTGAGGCATGTTTGAAGGAAGAGGGAACCACCCCTGTGGCAAGAGAAATATTAAAGAGATGAAGAATCAGTGGGAGGACAGCAGGGAAAATTTGGTGGATGAGTTTGGGTGGAAAGACGTCCTTAGGCGATCCAAATTTGTTAGAGCGTGAGATCAGGGTAGTTACTTCCTCAGAGGACGTTAAGCGGCAATGGAGTATGATCGGGGAGAACAGCATGGGATTGTTCAGACGACTGGGGTAGTACGGCGCGAAGGTTAATAACTTTATCAGAGAAAAATTTAGAAAGAGTAGAGGGGTTGATGGTAGGAGAGGTGGGGAAAATGGGGCTAGGCGAGAAAAGACGACAGATGATACGAAAGATAGTCCGAGGTTCATTCTTGCTCTCAGACAAAAGTTTGCGTGAATGAGCCTCACGCGCTTATTTTAATTTGGAAGAATAAGACGAAGTAGCAAGGCGATAGGCAAGTGAGGGGAAGGTCGTGTCCTGTCCACGGGAGCGTGCTTTACGAAGGGCACGTTCATGGGCACGTAAGGACCTCCTTGAACGAAGGAATTCCATGGTGAACCACGGGGCGCGGTGAGGGCGGTTTGTTGAAGAAGGAGTGATAAGTGGGGCGTGCACGTCAAGGCAGGCGAGTAATGACTGGTGCAGTGAGTTTAAGGTTTGGTCAGGTGAAGCAGTAGTATCAATAGGAGGTAGGGTTATAACAACATTGTTAAAGAGAGAAGTATCAATTGACGATAGTCGCCGGAAAAGAGTAAGATCTCGGGACGAGCGAGTAGGTAGGTGGTAGGAAATCGTATTAGAAAGGTCAGTTACTGTTAGATTAGATATATGGAGGTTCGAGATGACTAAGTCAAGGATATTACCATGTATATGTGTTGGGGATGAAACATGTTGTGTAAGAGAGAAGAGGTAGATGATGTCAATTAATGCGCGAAAAGTCTCATTGTGGCTAGGAAGATTGAAGTCACCGAGAATAAGGAGAGAACCAGTAGAAGATAGATCGGGAATTATGTTGTTTTGGCAATAACATCATAACTATTCGGCAGATTCTAACGAAATTTGAAACCCTTATGTTGTTTTACATTCTCTTTCGAATGATATAATTGCCAACATCCTCTCAAGGGTAGTCTGGGAATTATTGAAAGTAAGTGAGAACACACGACGTTTTGGTCAGCAGATCTTGTTTGGTCTCACCCCTATGCATTTTACACCATTTCGTGTTTTGAACACTTTTAGTTGTAGTACTTGTGAAAAAACATCCTAAATTGAGTTTTTAATATTTGCTTTATATTTCAGATTGTGGCCAGTTGTAATATCATCGCATTCGTGCTATGCATTTTCTTGTATCATAAAGGAAGAAATTTCCCGGATGTCAAAGAGGATCTTTTAGAACCACGGTCCTTCATTTCCGACTTTTACAGTGGAATCGAACTTCACCCAAGGATTATGGGTGTGGATGTCAAGCAGTTAACAAACTGCCGCTTTGGGTTAATGGCTTGGTTCCTCCTCGTGATCACGTTTTTTGTAACAAGTTGGCTAACTGAAGGATTTAGCTTGGCCTTTTTGGTCTGCGTAACCCTACAGACTATTTACCTGGCTAAATTCTATTGGTGGGAAACTGGATATTTCAATACTCTCGATATTATCTTGGACAGAGCTGGCTACTACCTATGTTGGGGCTGCATGGTTTGGGTGCCGTGTTTTTATACCTTTACGTCTTATTTCCTGGCTTCTCGTCAACCATACATAGGAAACAATGGCGCCTGGGTAATTTTCTTTTTCGGCGTGATATCGACAGTCTTTAATTACTGGGTCGATTGGGAAAAGGAATATTTCCGTAAAAATAACGGTCGATGTCGCATATGGGGCAAACTCGCCACTTTTATAGTGGCCACCTTTAAGAGACCTAAAGGTGGCGTACAGAAAACCCAGCTTTTAACTTCAGGATTTTGGGGTATCGCAAGACACTTGAATTATTTATTCGAAATTATGGTAGCATTATCATGGTCATTGCCAGGGCTCGGCTACGGTATTTGGCCTTTCCTGTATCCTATCTTTTTAACCGTACTTCTGGTTCACAGAACCTTTCGGGATGAAACAAAGTGTCAAGTGAAATATGGTAAGGCGTGGGAAGAATATTGCCAGAAAGTTCCATATAAATTAATTCCTTATATATTTTAGCATATTTTATTTATTCCATTTTTGTTATTTTCGTAACCGATCAAAAGAAACAAAGGTGTCTTAAGCTGTTGGTAAATTTTGTTAGTATTTCCTTATAAAATTTCTCACAAATCATAATTGTATCATTTTATAATACCTTCATAAATAGTGTTTCATCATCTTATCGGTTTATTAATCCCCAATTTTCCGCAGACCAGTATTTAAATATGGTGGAAGGATGCAATGATCAAGCTTTCTACTAAAGGTTTCTTGTATCATAAAGAAAGAAATTTCCAGGATATCGAAGAGGATATTTTAGAACGAAAGTCCCTGACTTACGACTTCTACAGAGGAATCGACTGACAAACTGTCGCTTCTGGTCGCTTCTTTGTAGCCAATTGGCTAACTGAAGGAATTAGCTTGGCTTCTTTTCACCTGCGTAACAGCCTAGCAAGCAAGGCTGTATTTTTTAAAACTCTATCCAACCTCTAGACTCCTAGAGCAAGAAAAAAAAAACTAAATAGTGGTCAGTCAGTCCCAAATGGATATGACACGACCGCCAAACCTGGACGCAATCCTGGTGTAAATCTATTCCGAATGAAGTTAAGTTGCAATATAACTTTCACTTTCGTGTTTTGCATGCTCCGCTAGCACCGATGGCGCTATAAGAATCCCACAACACGCAATAGCTTCCTTGCACTAACCTGGTTCCTCAGAACAGCCTCACAGAGCGTGGCTCCACTTAATTGAGGTAACGTTTGAGGGGGCTACAAGACAGGGTGCAGGATCAAAGCTTTCTCCCTTAAGCTTCAAAGCGGTTGGAGGGGGCAGAGATGCCATTTGTTCCCGGGACCTATAAACAACGACGTCAACTCCTGCGAAACCCTACAGGCTATAGACTAGATATTTAAGATTTAATACGGATTTAGAGCTAGATTGAGGAAACCATAGATTACTATAGGGTTGCATTTCACGGAATCCAATCAGTCGCTGGGACCGTTCGCTTGTGGGAGAGGGACGTGTGTATGGCACTTCCCAGAGCAACGGATCACAACATCAGACCGGTAAAAGTCGGAGAAAGGAAATGAGTGGTTTTTTTACACGTTTAGAAAGATTTGCAGTTCCAGATTTTTCAGGAAGCCACAATGCTCAATCATTGTGTTATGCATGAAAAAACTCGCGTTGTGAAAGAAGATGGGAGAAAATTATATATAAGTTAGAAAAGTAGATTTTCGAGTAAGTGGGAAGCGAGTGGCTTCAAAGCTTCGCTTGAATGATTCTTTTTTTTCTTTTGAAATTCAGGATAGCCGAGTGGATTCGCCGCTCGCTAACAGTGGTCCAGCGACGCGGGAAGCTGTTCGCAACTCCCCTACGCTATTATTTTTTCTTTGCCCCTTTTTCCTACTCCCCTCTATCTACAAGAGTGGTTTATAAGCTTGATGTCAAGTCTTTTCATGCTGAGGGGTGGCCGAGTAGATTAAGCCTCCCGTCTATTGGTTTCAGATATGTGAAATCAGTTGGTTCGTATCTTGTCACTACTCAGGTTCATTTTCCCCCGACTGGTATTTTTTTATTTCTCCATCTTCAACTTTATAGTTTGCTAAAATCTTTCTCTGCTTACCTGCATCGTACATTGGCCATCCCACCCCAAAAATCAACATTAATTCTCTCAAACCCTGGAAGACACGAGTCAAACCATCAACCACACATGCTCGACTGCTAACTTCTCTCACTTTACTATTACGTATGCTCTTCAGTCGCTACCCAAACAACATTATCTCAATGTTTCTATCCAAAATTAATACCATCAGAACATTCACAAACACTAACTTAGGGAAATTGAAGGAAACACTGTATATACTATACCTACAACCTAGCCGCACCACCCTAAATTACCATCGCCAGCCATTACAACATCCATATCTATCAGGTTCAAACTAGAAAATCGGATGGTTTAGGCTATTAAATTTTTTACCAAAGTCTGTAATGGGTTCTGTCGATGATAAAAATATAATAAAAATTAATGGGGTAAAATAAAACAAATATCCCGCAATAATGATTTAATAACATTAAAATAAGGCATAGATAATTACTATATGACTTGATACATGCACCAATTTTACATTAGCTTGAGATGTTTTCTTCTATTACACCATATTCTTCTTGGTCTTCATTGTCTACTTCTTCATTTTAATCTGCCACTTGTTTTTCTACTTTATCTTCTTCTTCGCTCATGATCTATTGATTTACCCTTATTCATACCTGTAGTTGAGTTAGGAGTGTGGAATTAATATTGGTTAATATAAGTTAAATATTAGTTAATTTACGGACATATGATGATATTGAAAAAATATGTTAAAAACAGTTGAATGCAAGAGATAATGCCATCGATAAATACGAATTTAACCAAGGAAGGAAAATTTAAAATTTGAAACTAAATTAAACAACAAATATGAATAATTAACATGAATAAAACTCAATAGGAATAAAAGAAATTTGTTTTTAAAGTAATACCCGAAAAAATTGTAAGGGCAAGGCGAGCAATAAAAAATGAAAGGTAAGTAAAATCAAATAGCCAGGAATCCGAAAAGAAGACAAAAAGCAAAGCAAACAATTCAATATAAGTTAAAATACAAATTTATGATAGCGAAAAATATAGATAAAAAACAGTTGAATACAGCGGTTAAAGGTAATTCAAACGATCAATAAATGCGAGTAAAATAGAAAACGAAAGTTTAAACTGAATAAAGCAGTAGTGAAGCAAAAAAATAAGAATGAAAAACATGAAAGTAAGGGAAAACTTTTATATATAAGATCATTTAGTTACCAAGGGGACAAATATTTAAAATAAACACAAAGAATAAAAATGAAACTGAGAACTTTTAGACAGAAACTAACCTTCTTTTATTGGAGCTGAGATATCGACTGATTACTATGATCGGGACTAACCATGATTAAAGCTATGTAGGGAGGGGGAAGAATTTGGTTGGTTGTATGTTTCTTTATTTGGTTATATAGTGAACAATTTGAGGGAGGAGGAATAATCATTAAGTTTTGGGTTTACTTGTTTAATGAAAAGTGATTCTAGAATTTTGAAATCCAGAGAAGAGGAAGCGGAAGATAATTAACAAAAAGAATCAGGGTCGAGCGGGTGGTTAAGATTTTGAGAGTGTTCTCTTATTGAAGAGTGTTCAGGTTTAGTTATAGGAATGTCAGTGCTATATGACACTCCTATATGCTTAGCAATCCTACTCTTTAACTGTAGCCTAGTTTGGCCTACAGAGCGACTTTGGCAGGATCGCAAGAAAGAATTAATAGAAAGAGGATTATAATTAATAGGAAAGAACTGGCATTGAGGAAAGTACTTATTATGAATCGAGAGTAAATTTTATTCAATTTAGTGGTCAAATGTTGAAGATATGTAAACTTCATGAATTTTTTTTTTGGGGGGGGGGACTGTAGTTGGTTGGAATCGGTGCTAAAAAATTTTTTAGAAGAAATTAGAGGTTAATTTATCAAATATGTGGTCTGGTAAGAAATTAAAGTTGAAAAAGTTCCTAAGGTATTGTATTTCAGAATCAAAGAGACACCAATTTGAGCAAATCTTGTACGCTCTTTGTATACGGCTTTTGATGCTGGCAAGTTTAAAATGTGTAGGAGTGCAACTAAAGAAATGGGTGCCAAGTTTGGTGGTAGTGGGTTTTCGGTAAACTGAGGTACTGAATCTGGAGTCAATTTTTGTAACTATGACGTCAATAAAAAGAGATTTCATTGTTTGTTTCTGTTTCCATTGAAAATTTAATATTAGAGTGTTGTTGATTTAAGTAATTAAAAAATAAAGGGCATATTCCTTGTGTTTAAAAATGAGGAAGCAGTCGTCAACATACTCGTATCTTTTAAACACTATCGGTTTAAATTCACAGGAACAGTTTGTTAACCAGTTTTTTTTCATGGTAACAAAGAAAAGTATTTGCAAAGCTGGGATATTATGGAGAGCCAATGGCCATCCTATCGTGTTGAAGGTACAGAATCTCATTAAAAAGGAATAATGTATTTCCTAATGCCAATTTTAAGGGAGTTGAAAAAAAGAGACTTGGTTAAACCTAAAACGTTATCTTTGGATTGGTAAAGGGTATCCATTATGATTTTACAAGTTTCCAGGACAGGAACGTTTGTAAACAATGACTCCACATCGATAGAAGTCATAAACGAGTTGTTTAAATCTAATTGCGAAACGAAGTTTACAAATTCAAATGAATCTTGCAAGGGGAAATCATTGTGAGTGAGTGGGTCAATGATGGGGACTACAAACTTAGCTAGGTTAAAGCTTGGGGTATTGAGGGCGGATAATTTTGGGTAAACCATAGATAATACCAGGGGATGTACCAGAGGCAAATAATTGGTTGTAAAAGTTGCAGAGAATATTTCTCTTTTTTAAAGAACGCAAAAATTTTTCATTTTATCTTCAATTTTGAAAGAAATATATTTAAAAGGATCTGTATAAAGTTTAGAAAATTTAGATGTGTCTGAAAGAATAGATTTCATTTTAGAGATATAGTCAGGCTGATTCAAAATGACCACCCCTTTACCTTTAACCGGTTTGCATATCACAATGGAACGATCCTTACGAAGGTGGTATCTAAATGATCTTATATATAAAAGTTTTCCCTTAGTTTCATGTTTTTCATTCTTATTTTTTTGCTTCACTACTGCTTTATTCAGTTTTAAACTTTCGTTTCTTAGTTTACTCGCATTTATTGATCACTTGAATTACCTTTATCCCCAGGATTCAATTGTTTTTGATCTATATTTTTCGCTATCATAAATTTGTATTTTTACTTATATCGAACTGTTTGCTTTGCTTTTTGTTTTCCTTTCGGATTTCTGGCTATTTGATTTTACTTACCTTTCATTTTTGAATGTTCACCCTGCCCTTACAATTTTTTCGGGTATTACTTTAAAAACAAATTTTCTTTTATTCCTATTGAATTTTATTCATGTTAATTATTCATATTTGTTGTTTAATTTAGTTTCAAATTTTAAATTTTCCTTTCTTGGTTAAATTCGTATTTATCGATCGCTTTATCCCTTGTATTCAACTGTTTTTAACATAATTTTTCAATATCAAATATCCATAAATTAACTTATATTTAACTACTTGCTTATCATTCTGGTTTCATATCTGTTACCTCTCTTGTTGAGTTTTACTTATTTTTCATATTGTAACTAATATTAAATTGTGTCTGCTATTTTTGCAATTTTGTCATCTAATTCTTAAAAATTTCTTGTATTCATATTAGAGTTCAATCTGCTGAAGATGGTCATTGCTAAAGACCGAAACGTCCGACAAATAAATGTTTTCATATTCCTCATATATATATATATATATATATATATATATTGCTTTAGAGAACTCTTGCCAAATATGATATAGACCCAGCATTGGTCTTTATCATAGCTGGAAAGGCGCTCTAAATTGGGACCACCCTCGTTATATATATATTGTAAGGAAATAGAAGTCAAAGAGGAATATCCCCTTAATTTCTCCTAAATTTCTTTCCTCACTTCGTTTTAAAAATCCAACGCCATGTTTAGTAACGTGAGAGTCCAAAGAAGCGAGGAAGAAAGAAAGAATTGGAATATCCGCCAGCTGCTTCGCAGGTGCAGTTAATTAAGTTGAGCGCGCTATAAGCTTTAATCCCACCGTGAAAACGCTAATCTCCGTATTTTGGAGGCTGTTCTTTGCCAATTTTTATATGGGCTCAGTTGAGGACAAGATTTTCAAAAGAAATATAGCGCCCAAATTTCCCATCTACGCGCGCTATATCGATGACATTATTTTGAATACGGATAACCTCGAACAAGTGAACGGCCTAGTTGAAACATTCAAGAAGAACTCGTGTTTGAATTTTACCCACGAAATTCATAAGTGCCCAGGAGTCCAAATTTGTGACCCAAGTATACGTTAAGGCCACGAACTTGGGCTTCTGCGTAAACGGTTCTTCTGAGTGTCCTGAACGCTACAAGAGATCAGTCCTCAATGCCTTAGTTAACAGGGAAATTTCCCATTCATCATTGTGGACGGCTGTTGATCTCGAACTTATGAGGGTCAACCGAGTTCTCGTTAACAACGGCTACTCACAAGAATCTATCGACGCCACCATAAAAGAGAAAATGAACTTAGCTGCTGGTCCTGGCGTCTGGTCTACTCCGAAGAAGAATAATATCGACCTTTATTGCTATCGTGAAGATAAAAGGGCTCTCAAGGCCATTCTCCATCGTAATGTGACCCTAACCGACCCTAATACGCATATAAATCTGATTATATACTACAAGAGCAAGAAAACAAGTAGTTGCATCATGAAGAACAGCTGTCTCCCCCCGACGAACGAACTTCAGGAAACTAACGTCGTGTACGAATATTCGTGCAAAGTCGGTGACTGCGAACACTGCAATTCAAAGTACATCGGCGTAACCTCCACAACCCTGTCAAGGCGACTGACAGCTCACCTTCAAGATGGCACGATTAAAAAACACGCCCACTCTCATGGCACTACCCTAACCCGTGAAAAGCTGAATAAGGACACCTCCATCATCCTGAGACTCCAAAACCGCAGAAAATTGCGGATGGCTGAAGCCGTCATTATTCAAATGATTAAATCTGCAATTTACGTGTAATTTCAGCCGGAAACCATACTCTCGACATCTCGGCGTCTCCGAGTTGACCGCCGTTAAAAGAAACACGTTTTCAAACTTCCATTTTCATTTGCCTCCTTTGCCGGAGAACTAGATCGGGTCAGACAATTCATTTCAATTGATGCAAGAGTGTAGGTGTTGGTAGGGGATGAAGAAAGGATGTAGGGATAGATAGCGGAAAATAGACAGGTGGTGAAAAGAGAAAGAAGTGTGGTAGGGCGCAAAGAGATGCTAAAAGCCTGGTGATCAGGCCTATCGCTTTTTAAATATTTTACTCTAATCACTTTAGTGTTGTGCTTAGTGTCCTTGTTTTTTTTTGTATATTATGGGGTAAGTGTAAATCGTTTCTTTTTTATGTCTTCTTCGGTATTTTGGGATCTTCATCGGTGAAGTCTTGTATAAATCAGTGAGGTTTCATAATTGGGTAATCTTTTTTTCTTAGTCGGTTCCTTTGTTCTGGGTAAAAACATTCTTATTTTAATGCGTAGAACGGCACTTCTGCTCAGCCAGCTAAATGCCGAGCGGAGCTTGAAAATCTGGCGCGACTTATGCCTCTTCTGTTCTAGTTAATCAGTTAGATTATATCATCGTCCAATTCTCGATTAACCATTTTCTGTATATTCCTTGCCCGTTCTTCTATAACAACGTTAATGGGACTTATCTCCGCCTCCCGGTGCAGCTCTTCCTGGCGTCTTCTCTCTCGCCTGTATGTACATGTAATTAGGTACATACATTTATTCTGAACCACTTGCAGTTTCCTCTTTTGTGTCTTCGAGACACATGAGAGGACGGAAGCGGGGTATAGCAGTGCCTATCTTACAAGTGCATTGTAGATATTTTTCTTATTGCTTTCACGAAGATTTCTGAGGATGTATAGAGTTTTGACTGCAGCAGTGGCCTTGGTGATTCTCCCTTGGAATTGCTTCTTGTACCCGGCTAACGTAATCTTCATTCCGAGTACATTGCACTGCGTGCTATAGGGATAATTTCTATCCTCTACCCTGACGTGGTAAAGTAGTCTCCTGCCTATGGGGATTTTAAACTTTTCCTGGTTTGTGCGGATCTTCCACCGGGCTTCGTAGGTGTTAAGGTTTTCAATTTCTGCTACTGTCATACGAGCTTGCCAAGGCGCATTCCTCGAATGACAAGCGATTATCTGGGTGAAATCATCGGCCAAGTGAATTTTGAGGCAAGTAGGGCTTACAGGGGCTGGGACATCGTCGGTGTAAATCAAGTAAAGAGTGCGGGACAGGCCTCCCCTCCCCCCCTCTCCTACGGATGCCCGCAGTGACCGGAAACTTTAGTCAGTCCGTGCACCCTAAATTGATGATGTACGCCGCTCTCTCCATGACATAGTCACAGAGAGTTCTTTCTAATTTTTCACTTAGGCCCAGTCTTAAGACCTTGTACTGCATTTTCCGTTTTCACACCTTAGCAAACGCTTTTGATACATCCCAACAAACAATGTCCACGTAACTTCTTTCCCGTTTTGCTTGGGCTAGCTTTTCCGTGGTGACATTGATCGCCACCTCCGTACTTCTTCCTAAACCCGAATTGATGTGGGTTGAAGAGGGAGTTTTCCTCCAGATGAGACGCTAGACTTCAGTTGAGGATCTTCTCGAAGAGCCTCCCGTCAAATTCTAGAAGTGAAATTGGTGGGTAGCTATCCTTCACCGTTGAGTCCTTTCCGTGCTTAGACAAGAAAATTATCTTAGCCGTTTTATAAGTATCTGGAAAGTATCCCGTCCTTAGACAGGTGTTATATATTATTCTCATCCCTTCGAAGACATTGGCTGGTGCCTTTTCAAAGTTTAACTTTGTAAGCCCCGATTATCCTGAGGCTTTTTGTCGGAATGAGCGGAGCGCGAAGAGTAGTTCTTCTTCGGTAATCTCGGCGTCTCCGTCGCACTTTCTATCCACTCGGTGGTGCGGGAGTTGTCTTGTGTATTTGTTTATTAAGCTCGTCTATGATGTTGCTTCCTTCCTCAGTTATGCTGAAGATTTTTCCCAATAACTTCGGAATATCTCTTCAATTCTTCTTTCTTCCGTTTGGATGTTTCCATCTTCTTTTTTGTAACTTGATCTTCTTCTTCCCAGTCGATCTTTTGAGATTTCTGATCTCTTTCCGAAAATCTTTGGGAGTTGCTTCGTGATCGAGGCTATCGATCGCATCATCCCATCATCTCCATTGTTGTTCGAGGATCAACTGGTTGAGTTCTTCTTTGATTTCTTTACTTCGTTGCATTGAGTAAACTGATGCATTCCTGATGTTGATTTCATACAATAATTTCAGCTTACGGTATATATTCTTTATGTATTCGGTTCATCTATAGGTAGAGATGGTCATATACTCAGGATTAGGGATTCAAGCCCTAGCTGCGTTGATGAGATGGTTATTAAGGTCGTCGAGTGCCTCGTCGATCTCTTCGAGAATTGTCTCGTCCAAGTTGGGCGGATCGTAGGCCTCGAGAAGGCGCGCATACCGTATCGAGTCTTCTCTTCTGTAGTTCTTTCTGACTACAGCTGGAACTTGTATATGATTCCTGTTAATAGTGAGTAGGATCCCTGTATGGTCGCTACATTGTACTTGTACTGGTTCCATGTAGCAATTGAACGGCAGCTGACGATTCGCCAGACGGATGTCTGGTTTTGTGGCACTTCCTGCTCTGACAAAGGTGAGGAAGTCGGGGTCTATTCACTGTGTAATATTTATGTCCAGTTATAGGTCCAGACTACTTCCTATACCGTTGAAGGTCCTGTAACCCGATTCTGGCGTTCAGATCCCCCATTAGTATAGTGGGGGCTCTTCTGCCAAATAGGCCAGTGAGAGTGTGAATTAGTAACACGTCTCTCCTTGGCAGCTGATATCCGGTAGCAATGACCAACTTTCCTATGAAGAGTTCGACCTCAATCGCGAGGTAGGATTCATCTAGATTTTTTATTTGCTTGTATTTAATCTCTTTCTTTATTTGCAATAGCAGCGCCGCCAAACCGCTCCTGCGAATAATTCATGAGCAACACGTCGTAGTTCCAGATTTTCATTTATGCACTAAGCATTTCGATTCCATGTCCCGAAATTAAGATGATGTCTGCATCAATTTCTTTGAGTACATTTCCGTATAGAGTTCTTTTCGTCGTCCAGCCGTTGGTATTAATTTCCCGTTTCTTCAGTGCGTTCCATAACGGGGTGAATTGTTTTTACCTATGCTTCTTCTTTTTGTTCTTGGGGGCTGGCTGGGCGGTTTTACTGAGCCCAAGATTTTCTTTCTTCGGAGGTGTACGTGGAGTTTTGGACCTGCTCTTCGTAACTCGGTTACTGGTGCAGGGGGCCTCGTCGTTATCAGAAGAGGAGGATCCCTTCTCATTTTCAGCCTTTTCATCTTCCTGCCGACTCCGACTCCCTCTTAGTTAAAGGTAAAAGGAATCCAAAACTTATTCAGGTTTTGTAGTTACCATTCTATGCGAAAGTGATTTTTATTAGATCCTCTTATTATAGCATTAGTATATTTAAAGATTTAATATTTAATTTTTTATGTAATAAAAAGTATATTTTTGTTCGAGTTGTTTAATTAGATCCTCGGACGCTGCAAATGGCAATAGATATATAATAATACGAATCCTGCCTGGTTAAAGAATCAAATTATATTAGAGCACTATTAGAGAAAAGTGGAACGGATTTACTCATGTACGAATCAGACGTACATACGTACTCAGCCGTAAACACATACAACATGGCCTTTTATCTAATTACATATATATAAAGAGTATTCCATTAAGACGGATCGAAGTTAGCAGTAAATAAAACAGTGTTATTGGTGAAAATTTATTGATTTCACTATTGGATCATGTTATTTGAGTCATGGCAATTATGTGTGAAAAATAATATCGCCTAAATGTCCGCCAAGGCTTCGGGAGTACACCTCCATTCGATGGTCAATCTCATCAATATGCCTTATTATCTCATCCTTCAGCTGTTGAATTGTTGTTGCCTTGTTGGCATAGACCTTACTTTTGAGATGACCACAAAGGAAGAAATCTAAAGGCGTCAAGTCACACGATCGTGGTGGCCAATTGACCTCGCTGTTTCGAGAGATGATGCGACCTAGGAACTTCTCATTCAATAAAGCCATTGTTGCATTGGCTGCGTGGCATGTGGCGCCGTTCTGTTAAAACCACAAATCTTCGACATCTATAGAATTCCATTATGGCCATAAAAAGTTGGTTATCATGGCACGGTATCGCTCGCCTGTCACCGTAACAGAATTCCCGGCATCATTTTAGAAGAAATACGTCCCAATGATTCTGCTAGTAAAAAATGCACACCAAACAGTGACCTTTTTGTGGATACAGTGGCTTTTCAACAATCTTCCTGGAATTTTCATCAGCCCAAATGCGACAATTCTGCTTATTAACGAATCCACTAAGATAAAAATGGGCTTCATCACTAAAGGTGATTATTTTTGAAAAATCATCATCGGCTTGTCTTTGCTCGTGCACCCAATTGACGAACGTACGGCGCTTCAAATGGTCAGAAGTCTTTAGTTCTTGTGTCAATTGAATTTTGTAAGCGTGTAGAGACAAATCTTTTGTCAAAATTCGAGGTAACGTTGTTGTGGAGAGGTTCAATTCCTGCCCGCGATGACGAATAGAGGTGTCTGGATCTTCGGCCACATTCGTGCGCACTGCAGCAATGTTTTCAGCTGAACGGCGTAAACGAGCACGCAATGGCGTTTTCATATCTGCCGCCGACCCCGTTTGTTTGAATTTACGAACAATTTCCCCAATTGCACTCTCGGTTGGTCGATTATGTTGACCAAAAAAATGGCGAAGTGCCCGAAATGCGTTTCTGTTTGAACGTCCATTTTCGTAATAGGCTTCGATAACTTTAACACGTTGTCCTATTATTAATCTTTCCATGGTTGAAATTGCCAAAGACTGAAGTTTTTAAATCTGAAAGAAAAAGAAAAAAATCCTTAGACGCTTAAACTTAACTCACATTTAAAATCAGTCCAAGTCATTGGAACACCCGTTATATATATATATATATATATATATATATATATATATATATATATATATATATATATATATATATATATATATATATATATATATATATATATATATATATATATATATATATATATATATATATATATATATATATATATATATATATATATATAGAGATGAATGTTGTAAAGTAGCCGGACTTCATGGCAACAGGCCCAGCCTGGGTCTAAAGAAATTGGTATAATAACAGACCCTAAAGATTGTATTTAATATTTTTACAGGTTCCGCTAATTTGAGGATATGTATTGGAGCGTGCCGAGAAGTACAAGAGAGCGGTTTAAAAGCTTCGTTTGAATGTCTTTTTTTGAGATTCAGGATGGCACAGTCTATGCACCGCTCGTCAGCGGTGATGCGACGACAGAACAAGCCGTTCGCAGCTCTTCACATTCTAATTCATCGCCATTCTCCTTTTACCACTATATCTACAGTATTATTGATGCAGTAATGTGTTTTGTGTATTTTGTCGTGGTATGACCGGTGTACGCCGTTATACGCACACAGGCCTACTGGCCAACTGAAATTAAGGCTCCTGGGGATGGTTCTAACATTGCTTTACATACACAGTTGCTAAACTACAAATATATACTTTAATAGGACTAAAGATTACATATACATACAGGGCAAGTTAAATGACAATGCAATTAAATATTGACGGCTGACTGCTAAGATGATTAACACTATCAATTAAGTTTGAACCGAAGGATTATTAATTAAGTAATAGAGTAAAGGGGATCCTTGAGGTTCGACGCAATAAAGGTGGGGGGAGCATGACGAATCGGGGGTTAAATCCCTTTTACCCTGATGTGCGGCAAGTAGGACCAGTTAGGTAAGTTTGACCTTGAACTTGTAGGTGTTTCACGGGACGCTCAATTCAACTTCGGGAACGGAAGTTGGAGGGGCCTCTTATCCTTAAGAGGTAAACGGAGGGTGCTCCGGGGTTGGCTTTTCCGATTCTTAAAATCCGAAGACATGATTAGAAAGGTTGAAGCGCGCTTAACTATCTCCACGAACAACACTGAGTGACGATTAGCTCTTCCTTGCCTCTTCGACAATCACTCAATTCTTCTCTGGACGAGAATGTAGGCGATTCCCTCTCGACTAACATACTGGACGGTGGCTTCAGACACAATCTGTATGTGAATTCTGAACTGTCGAATATATACCCCGAAATTATCTAGACGGGGAGAGAGATTCATCACCAACAGACTTCCTTAATTCCCTTGGGTGGCGATAAGGTTCTATAGCGCGAAGTCGCGATAGCCCCTTAATAGTCTTTCAATTGTACTCATTTTCGCAGTATATAGGTCAGACGAATTTAGAGCGGTCAACGGCCAACTGGAGAAGTCAGGGGGGGAGGATTCCTTCTCTCTCTCATTCTTCCACAAAAATCATATTCCTTCCCTTGTCCATTCACAGTGTATTTTGGTTATATTCAAATTCTGTAAAATTTTAGTAAGATTTAATAATCCTATTAGCTTGAGTACTTGTTTATTATACATTGTGATAGATAACATTTATCTAGGCCTCCACACATACTGTCCTTACTCCAGTTCGTAGGATCTTTAACGAAGAATATATCTTATATCATTAATTGATTCCGTCTTTTCTTCATTTGCATAAACTTCCCCCTAAATTCTTTCCTTTCGCATAAGATTTTTCATATTTTACACGATTATATTTATTTTTCGGACAAATAGAATACAAAATTCATCTCAACATTTGTTTCCGTTACATACGAAACGATTCCGGCCGGAAAATCGAAAATCTATAACAACAAGATGTTCACAGTTTTCATGTAACTCCGACGTTACTGATATCTAGCCTCAAAATCGCGTTGGCTAAATGCTATCCAGTGTTTGAGGCGCAACGACCTTTCCACCGATAGCCGCATCGAATATCCGTCTCCCTGTATTAAACCGGTGATAATCGAATGAATGGCTCTATTTGTCGCAACTATTGACAAATTGCCACGACCTCCTACTTCTGTGGAACATCTCAGCTTTTAAGATTTTAAATTAGATCGCCGATATCAAAGAGTGTAGAAGATTTAGGACAGACTTCATATCTGTTCGATAGATACCAAATTGAGTGGGTATGGGGGCTCCTAGGCTCCCAAGTTATAGGGAAATGGAACTCTTCCTGATTCCTGGGCAGACCGGGGGAGCTTGCGTAGAAGAAATCGCAAATAATATCTGAGGTCAATGAAGTATTCTCCTTAAGGATTTTTTTTCGGACCCAACCAGAGCATTTCTGGGCCCGGTGGGTTGAAAGCTGAATATCGATAAAATGGCCGATGAATTGTTTAAAAATAATTTCTTGACTTACATTGTCGAGGAATAAATAGGCTGAGCGGTGGTCGGAGTTTTCCCCGACTCTTATATATATATATATATATATATATATATATATATATATATATATATATATATATATATATATATATATAATATTATCCCGAATGCGGAGGCGTCGTCATACTACTCTTTATACTTCGTTCGGCCCGTTCCCTGAATGGGTTTATTGACTCAGAGTGCTTAGAAGTTGGCTACAGAGGGTTTAGAATGAACTCTGTCAGCAAGCGACCCAAAGGAAGTTAGATACACAACAATTTGAAAATTAAGTTTTAATGAACACTAAACAAGAAAAAAAAAATATATATATATATATATATATATATATATATACATATATATATATATATATATATATATATATATATATATATATATATATATATATATATATATATAAGGTGCTTTGAGAGATAAATCAATAAGTGAATCTCGGATATCTCACTTGGCTTGTAAATAACTATTCGCTATGTAAATCCCTATACACTTGTAATGTTGGTAAGCTTCGTGGTGAAGTTGGGGAATGTGAAAGGGAAGGGTTACCTTGGAACCTGATGTTCGAGTGGCGCTGGTGAGTGAATGTGGTGAGGTACGGGGTGGAGACGATGAGGTAGGTTATCCAGGGACCGACCTGATCCCACAATTTCGTCACTATTCTGCTGGAAGAAGACGGTGACGGGAGCTTCTTGTTAAAGAGGACCCCACGCTCGTGAACATCGAGGAATCTTGGGTGCCTCAGTGAGGGGGAGGGGGGGAAGTGACCTATCGACGAGTAGGGTCACACAGAAAAGCCGAGATGTAGATTTCTCGCTTAGGGAATCAGAGTGAGGCTGTTTGTAGCTTCGGCTCTGACACGTGAGTACGAGCTTGGGTCCGCACTGACTTGCAGACCAACGGGGTAAGAGGTCTCCCTAACTGGGACCGACCTACTCTCTGAAGTCTTTCTGCTTCAACGATTTACCACTACACCGAGATAGATGGCAATTCCTGCCCCGCCAGACGCTGTGCAAGCTCTACTTCCGAGGGTTAAAAGAATTCATCTTTTATACTCGAAACTCGGGAGAGGTTCCCATGGCTCCGGAAGTAGATTTGATATCAAGCTCCTCCCTTTCGTCCTTTGTAAACTTCCGGGAACCACTGGATTCCAAGATGGGCTCCCATCTATCGATAACCAGTCGAGGAAGGAACTCGGTGGTTAGCTGAAATGGCCGGCGGTTTCTTCCGGCTGGAGACGACCAGATATTGGGCGGAAGGAAAAGGGTTGATAAGCGGATCGCCCGGAAGGGAGGTGGGAAAACGGGGGCAGCCATAGGCTATTCTCCTACATACATCTATTGAACTCTGCATAAAGACCATGTTCGGTCCATAGACTGATCTCTTTTCATCATAGAAATAGGTTGCAAAAATATTTGTCCGTCTGTCGAGCACTAGCATCGACAAGGGGGCGATGCAAATAGTTCAGTGACCTAATTAAGTTCTTGGGGGGAGAAGTAAGCGAGAAGAAGGAGAACCAGTGGCACAGATCGTCCTCCTAGCAAAGGAACAACTAATGTGAGAATTCTAGCACTTGAGGTGAGGTTCACATAATTTTTTTCTTTTTCGGACCGTACTTCCCTCTCTATCTCTAAACATGTGCTGGTACCGCAATAATATCATGAAAGGCTGTAAATTGCGAACCTGGACATCGACCTGCCCTCCTCTACTCAAGCTCACTGTACGGATTCATAGGATTATTAAAAAAAGATTGGGGTTACCAAACTGGTGTATCTGCCCATTTTTGTGCATGGAGGGAAACAGTTGTCTACTACGCCACACAGCTGACATCACTACAGTAGTATTCTTGCTCACACATACACAGTCACATTCTATACTGTTATTATGACTAAACAAGAGCAACGCATGATGGTTTTCTACTCTATGTGAAACGGATATAACTATGATGTTGGACAAGGCTTTATAACGATGAGGAAATGATGACCAAACTAGTAAATAGTCATCACAATGTCCGTTACCCAATCCAAAGTTGCTATTATGAGGTATGAATACATCATAATTTTCTTTAGGTTTAGATTGATTAATGGAGATAACTAAGATTCTTAATCATTAACTCACATTAAACTATCACAGCTGCGAACGTTTGACTACTATATATACAAATAGCAGGTAGTCTCCCGTCACATCTCTTGCCCCAAATTCGCAATGGCCCTGTGGGGAGAGCGAGTAAAAATATCTTCTTACAGTAAATTTCTTGGTTGAATTTTATGGATGTGATCTATTATGGTCAAGAATATTCATTATTTTTAAGTAGGAACGATGTTGAAAAGTAGCGATATCTGGGAGGGAGAATTCAAAGTTACAACTGAACATTATTATATCAGGAGGTTTCTACCAATAGTCCTTTTCCTGGAAAAATAATACTCGAAAAATATACTGTTTTGAATTTGCTATTATAATTGGTAATTGTGTAGAGTATGGCCGGATCTGAGTCCTAGCTTATTTGGGGTATTTTTCCTAGCTATTTTTTCTGAGCTGAAATCTATGTGGACGAAGTTTATGGCGATTTCCGAATATTTACTGGACAGACCCCCAGACCCCCCCCCCCCGATGATTGAAATCTCAGGATCATCGTAGGCCCATTCCCCAGACGAGCCGTCCCCAACAACGAGCCAACCCTCAAAATAAGCTAGAATCGCATCCGCCCTTACTCGCAACTTATAATTAAGCAATTTTTACAATTTTTCTCTTCTAACCTTTGCTATTGGAATGGGTTATGTGTACAGCAAATCAATATGAAATGCCTCTACTAATAATGATATATTTAGATTAGTATATATTATATATTATTTTCTACAATAATTTCTTTCACGTTTTAAGACTAACTATAGTTTATTACTGCAAAAATCGAGGCGTATTAATTTTTGGAAAACCTTACCCACACATTCATTTTCCTCCGATATCCTTAGGGATATCGGCATCCTTCTTCCCTTCAGCCAAGGAATGTCCACAGCGTCTCCCTAGCAATATACTCGTATTTCTTAACCATTTTCCGTAAATATTCGTGTTAACACAGATTTTCTACTGAATTTAAAAATATATTTTTCTTAAAGTTAAAAGTTTGCTCGTTTTAGTCCTCATATGTTGCTTTTCAAGCGGACGTCAGCCAGGGCAAGCCCCAACTCCCGACCGTGATGCCCAGTCACGTTGGTAAACTCCCTTAGTAAATGATATCAGCTTGAAAAGAATCTGGACGGAGATTCGAACTGATGACCCAACGATTGTCGGGCAAGCGCGCAAACAAACCCCTGTGTACTTTTCAGATCTGACACTAGTTTTCCCCAGAAATGCAGACTTTACCCATAATGAACTGAAGTTCCATCATAGGAAAAGTATGGATTTCCAGCAAAAATGAGGTTCAAATCTGAAAAGTATACATAAAACTGCATAAGAAAAACACATTTTTGAATTCATATAAAAGTTCCAGAACCGACCTAACCTTACCTTACATTACCTTGTGGTGTGAGAACCAGATCAGATCAGATCAGGGTTTTGGTGTTGCCTTTACGTCGGCACCTGATATAAAAGTTATATCAATTTACTAAATTGATATTGATATACGCAGATTATTATCCTTGTCCAAGATATTATTAATCAGACGTTTTTTCATCTTTGTCTTGTAGTTACATTAAAATATCATTATAATCAATCAGGTTAGATATTTTTTTTTAATTTGTCATAAAATTATATACAGTAATATATATACAGTGAAATTTACATACAGTACAATAGTAGTGTATATTTTTAGATTAAATTAGTTATTATTTTTTCTCTCATTTTCCACATTCTGAATAATAGGATTTTATGTTTTTCTTCTTCTTTCTTGTTCATATTACTATTAAACAATAAAATTGCATTTATAAATGTTTTTTTATCATTGTAAAATTGACTTTCTACTCTAATGTCAAGCAACCTTGGACAGTCATACAAAAAATGCTCAATACTTTCTATTACTTTCATGTTGCATATGAAACATAGTTCAGTTTGATTTTTATCCATTTGTACATTCCTCCAATTCAATTTAAGAGTATTGGTTCTTGCCAGAAATAAAATTCTTGAACACTGGTCATTGTAGTAGATTTCATCATCTTTAATTTTCATTTTGTACTTTCTATATATTATTAGGCTGCTCTTTTATATTAAGTGCATCCTCCATTTGTTAGTATCAATGGTATTTATAATATTTTTCAGCTGTTTTATTTTTACTTTTAATATCTTCCAGTGTTAAATTAAACGTATTCATGTACGATTGCACACTTTTTACCCATTTGTTACTTCTATTATTATATAATTCTAAAAATATCTTACTAAGTAGTTCATTTTCATTATTTTTGATTTAGATATTTTGTGTATATTGTCATTTTTAGAGCGAGCCTATTTTCAACAGTAGAGGATTCAATTTTTCCTCTCAGAGCAGCAACAGGGGTATATTTTGGAGCACCGAGAATATGACGATAAGCTATATTTTCTGCTCTCTGGTAATCATTCATTTCATTTTTTGTACACTTAAAATACCTAGGAATAGAAATTAATAATTCTATAAATTATTTTAAAATACATAAAAAAGAAAAACTTAAATTTATTCAAACATTCAGATGCATAAATTGCCCTTGGCAATATAATGTTTTTCCAATAAGATTTTCCAATAAGCATCTTGTTTGTGCTTTTACTAATTACTGAAGGTAGCATATTACTCATTGTTTGAATAAATTTTAGTTTTTTTATGTATTTTAAAATAATTTCTAGAATTATTCATTTCTATTCGTAGGTATTTTAAGTGATCAACTACTTGAATATTATTTATTTGAACAATAATTTTATTTCACAGTAACATTTATTAAATATAATAGTTTTGCTTTTATTATAATTTATTGATAGGCCAAATATTTCAGCAGCTTCTTTCAAAATTTTTATAAAGAATGTTGTTTCTATAAGAGAGTTAGAGATTAAGAGGCTATAATCAGCATAAAACAATGCAGGAATATAGAATGTTTTAGATCTAAATCCATATTTACTATCTATTATTTCAGGAAGTATCATATATGTTATCAGTAGAAATAAAGTACTTGAATCATTGCAGCCTTGTTTAATACCACTACATATATCAATTTTAATTTCACGATTGTTTAAACAAAGAAAAGTATAATCATTTGTATATAGAGCTGCTATTGTATCAATTATTTCTGGACATGTTCGGTATTTTTTTAATTCCTCAATTATTTAACCTCTTTTTATTGAATGAAATGCTTTTTAAAGTCTATTGATACAACATACAATGGCTTTTTATTTTGGTAACTATTCAATACAATAGGATAACATAAAAATATTATTTTCAATACGTTTCCTTTTAGTGAACCCTTGTTGGTACTCAAGTTGACACGAATTTTGATGTAAATCAACTTCTATTTTTTCTTTTATAATCGCCATATATAGTTTATATGTAGCATTGGTTAGAGCTATAGGTCTAAAATCTGATGCTGTAGGTCTTTTTGTTTTTGGAATCAATTTTGTGATAGATGATCTCCAGTTTTCTGGAATATTATTCTCCTCTACATCATTAAATGCTTCCAAAAGCCTCATTAAAAACTTCTCACTGTCTTTTAGTGCTTTTATAAATTCACATTTTATTCCATCAAGTCCTGAGGCTTTTTTATTTTTCATCTTGTTTATTATTAACTTAACTACTTCTTCTGTTATCATAGGACGTTTCATGTTATTGCATAAATTATAGGGCATTTTCATAACATGATCCAAATTTTTCATTATAAATTGAGTGTCTGTTTGAAACTGTATTACTTGGTCATTGGTCATCTTAATTGGTATTAATTCATTATAGAAGTCTTTCTCATAATATTGCTTTTGCATTTCATTCCAATAATTATTAATATCATTTTCATGTGCTTAATATTAATTATTCCAAAAGTTATTTATTTCCTTTAAAGAGTTCATCTAATTTTTTTTCCATTAGTATTATATATAGATATCTCTTTTGGAGTTCTGTCCAGATTTCTTAACGTATTTATATGTCTCTAAAATTTTATATTTTTATATCTCTTTATTTCATCTTTTACAGCTTTTTCTAATCTTTCCTTTGATTCACGAACCAATAATTGCACTTTTATTTTTGGCTCAAAATATTTTCTAATGAACTCTTTTTTGGTAGCTTCTTCATTGGCTTTTCTTTTGATTATATTATAGTATTTTCTTAGTTTAATATTCTCCTTTATTTCTGAAGTAAGCCATTTTGGCTCTGGATTCGATTTATCTATATTAACCCTTTTCCTTTATGACTTTCTAAATGTAGCATCCGCTGTTTCCTTTATGCATTTTTTATTTTTTTATATAGACTACTTTGAATAGTCTTTGCCCATTTTTTCTTGAATAGATGTTACATAATTTGAGAGATTCTCTTGATCAAATTTGTAATAGCTATATTCTATAATTTTTTCTTTCAATGGGACTACTTTATTGATCTCAAAAATTATTTTTAGGAGATTATGATCTATGTCAAATATCTATCTTTTTTTATCGATGTGTATACTACAAAAAATTTGGTACATATTGTAATTTACAAGTCCAAAATCAATGGTACTTTTTACCCCTCTCTGTTCCCATGTAGATATACCATCACAACTTGGGTCTACATTTAATATTATCAAGTATTCATCTTCTATAAGTTGTAAAATTAGCTTACCATTTGCATTTGTAGTATGGTTACCTACAAGATTAATATGACCATTGAAATCTCCAAGAATTAAAATGGGATTGTTCTTATACTTTCTTAATAATTTCTTGATTTCAATGTACTTTTAAATGTTTTCCTTGGGTCTTACAAATGATTGTTTTTTTTCTTTGCATTTGTAAGAGATTGTCAAAATATCTTTCTCTTTGCAATCTATTTTATTAAACTTATATTTATTTGTATCCTTACTGATAAACATCAATCCTCCACCTTTCTTATCGTTTAAGCTACGCATTGAATCAAAAATAAGTAGATCTTTGTTAAACATCTTTTTTTGATATTTCCAATGTGTTTCAGAAAGAAGTAACAGATTATTATAATTTTTAAAATCTATTATATTAAATAATTCTGTTATTTTTACAATTTGTTAATCCTTGTATATTTATATAGTAAAAGTTAAGCTTTTTCTTTTGTTTCTGAATTCTTTTTTCTCCTATTTTCTTCTTTATCGTTATTATCTTTTAGTCAATCATTATCTTTAAATATATTTTTTTCTATTATTTTGTCTGAAATTAGATTTGCAATTAAGTTCTTTCCTCTTTCATTTAAATGGGTTCCATCTTGCAGATATAAATGATGCTTATCTTTAAATCTATGCCATAGAGGAATATATTTTATACCCATTATTAATATTTATCGCCTTAGTCCACCATTTATGGTTCTCTCTCATTCTTGGTAGAATTTCAGTGACACTACGGGAGGTCTTTATATTTTTTTTATAATACCTTCTTTTCTTTTTCCTTTAACATCATTTCCTCCACATATCAATACTACATTTTGCTGATTATTAATGTTGATTCCAGAGTCTTTATTTACAATACTAGAGTGTATTTTTTCAATCTCTTCTCCGGGGTAAAAATGTACCAGGCTTTTTGGTATTCTAGAGCTTAACCCTCTAACCTGTGATGTGCCAATTTTTACAGTTCTTTTATTATTGTTTTTATTTCTAATATCAAGGCTTTGCATTTAAATTTGTAATTACTTCCTTGTCTGCTAATGGCACAAATTGGTTAGTAAGTTCTATCAACACCTGGTTTCGATCCGTCTTTTTTGCAATTTTGGGGGGTTTAGTCCAATCATCACTCTTTAAATAGTGCAAATGACTTATTTCATTATATATATTATTTTGACTGATACAATTGTTTTTATATTCTTCTTTTTTGGTTTAATTTCAGATTTTTTAACAATTTTAATATTTATATTAGACATAGCAACTTTACCTTGATCATCTTTATGGATTTCTCCTTGTAGAGATGAATTTACGGACATTTTTTTAGATATATTCATGTTTTGATTTTGTTCATTTATTTTAAGTTCATTAATTTTATAGAGGCTTTTTTATTGTTTTATTTAGTCTTTCACTTTCCTCTATCATTTCTTTTATCTTTTTTTTTTTTACCTTTCACGTCAAGTTTATATTTATCATTCAATTTTTTAAGATCCAAAATTGTATTATCTTTTCCATCTATATTTTCTCTTAAATTTTTATTTTATTATATTAGTTCATGTTAGTCTTTGTCCATTTCTTTATGATTGCTTTTACAAGTTCTAAAAACATTTTTACATTCGTTACAAAACCAGATTAAATCTACAGTTTTGTCAGCAAGAAAGTTATAATTTTTTTTATTATTTTGGTACATTCAACATGTACCTATTGGTTGCATTTATCACACTGTATGCCCTTTTCTATGACCTCAATGTTACATATTTTACAATTATATTTTAATTTTTTTTTTCCATTTGTTTCATCACTATTTAAGGGTAATTTTTTTTAGGTGTTCGAAACATTCTTTTTTCTTTTGTCAAATATATATATATAAAAACAAATATATTTACATTCCTTATTTTTGTATTGAAATTCATAGATGCAAATTAATCTATACATTCTCATTTCTTTATTCAAATTTTAGACATATTATTTTATATGTGTGTAGTATGCTGGGATTTAATAATACCACCGTGCATCCATTTTGTGGAGGTATTCGCTGGGCCTATTGAATCCTGCAATTTAGTGCCATTAGACTACCTATTACATAATCCCCTTGCCACAGTAATCCCTTTCCAGTAAGGGAGTTAGTGAGAAAATTGCGTATAACATTACATAGGTAGATACGTATGAAATACTTATTTTTGGCACACTTAATATCTAACAGCATTTACAACATACGCACAGAGCATCGACACCTATATAAGTGTATGGCTGTACTAAAACGGGCCTATTTATTCCATGTTCTTCCATATGATACAATAATAATAATAATATCTAATATATTTATATACAACTTATCTACAATTTTGTCTTATCCTTCTTTAGATTTGTGCATAAATTATAATTACGACACTTAACAAACACAATAAGGCCAGTAATAAAGCTATAGATGCAGCGAGGCATGTATATAATTTTCTCTCTACCTCTTTCATTAAATCTATCGCTACAATATTGCCTACACAAGGATTAGAAATACATGAACGACGGATTCCTGGCAAACGTGACTCGCCTCCCGGAGCGTGTGAAAACGTCCGTCTTGCCGTTCCTCTCCCCGGTTCCTGTAGGGGTGTCCGGTTGACTTCTTGTGGGGTCGTTCTCTTCCGTGACATGCACTCTACGAGGTGAAGTGCATCCCTGGTGTTTTCTGCCTTAATCCATGGGAGATGCTGATCACCAAGCACGTTACCATTGTATGAGGGAGGTAATCTCGCGGTTTTAATCTGTGTACTTCTTCCGTCATGGAATTCCAAAGTGTAAACCTTGTTGTCGCCCTCGATTACCGGGAAAGGGCCAGCATTTGGCGCCTCTAGTGGCTTGCGCACGCGGTCTTTTCGGGCCAACACATGAGTTGCTTCGCAAGGATTTGGGGGCACGAAAGGCTTAGGCACTGAGTGCAGGTGCACTATGGATTCTTGCGCAAAGTCGACTTGTGCCATGGTTGATGCCAATTTTTTAATAAATTTAGAGTCGTCCTTCGATGACAATGACGAAACTAAAGGTTTTAGGCACAAGAGTTTGGTTCCCGTGACAGCCGTAAAAGGTGAAAATCCCGAATCATTGGACAAAGAGCGAATGCCTAAAAGAACAATTGGAAGTGCCACCAGCCAACCTTGTCGACGGGCCATTATGGAACACTTCAAAGTCCTGTGTGCCCTTTCCACCATCCCGTTTGTGGACGTATAGTACGCTGTGATTTGGAGAGGATGAAAAGCAACGAGAGCAGAAAGTTCATTGAATAGTTCTGATTCGAATTAAGCGCCTCTGTCGGTTACTACGTAAAGCGGGAGTCCAAATCTGGAAATCCACCAGTCTAGGAAAGCTAACGCAACCGTTGCGGCACTTATGTCCTGGATCGGTAGCGTGCTGACGGGATTCAGCACTCCGTCCGGCCCCAGCTTAGCCTCTCTTCCTTCCTTCAAAACACTTGTTTCCTCTCTTTTCACAAAACTTTCTCTGGTCAGCCTCTAATTTCACAGGGTAGATGCTGACCTTCCTTTCAGCCAACCGTCCCGCATCGGGGCTGAGGGGGTGGGGGACAATGTTCCCTAACCCCTGAGCTCCGGTCTGGGGTGGCTGGTTTTTAACAACCTGCTTCATCCCCACCCATAGCTTCCACACATCCCTTTTCCTCTCCTCTTCACAACCTATATTTTTTTACGCCGTGTCTAAGGTGGAGCCGCCATGCCGATGGACTGCCAGGCCACCAGGCGGGAGGGGTGGTCCGAAATGGCGGCGCCTGGCTCTGCCAGGCCTGTAAGCACCTCTTGCATTGCGGGCAACTGCAAGAGGTGATGAGCTATTGCGTCCCGTGGCAAAAATAGGGTCACCATGCCCATGGATGAATTAATAAAACCTCAAACCCCTTTAACTCCCCCTTGCTCATCGACGGAGCCGCCCTCGGGCAGCTCCACCGAAAAAATGGAGGTCCCTCCCCTGTGCTTGCACAGGGGACCCTCCATATTTCTCTAACCGGAGAGGAGGCTTACTCCTCTCCTTCGCCTACGGGTGCAGGGGACTCCCCCTCACCCCCTTCTCTGGGGATGCTTTCGGGCACCTCCCTTTTCCCAGCGGCAGTCCCCTCTTTTCTTTCCAAGGGGACTGCCAAGAAAGCCAGCAGGCAGCCCTTAGCCAGCCGCTCCCCATCAAAGCGGCTCGGTAGGGCAAACCCCCTTAGGGGGGAGAGGAAAGCCAGGCCCCTTCGGTCGCTTCCCTCAAATACCTGCTGGCAAGAATTTTAAACCTTGCCGGGGTCAAGGCCTGTGCCTTCCCACACAAGACTGGCGACACTGCCAAGGGGACCTGCGATGTCCTGGGAGGGGATGACCAACTGGAGGCCCCTCCTGTGATAGACATGGTCCTTGAGGAGACCCAGCCTCAGACGGTAGGGCCTTCCATGGGAGGGAATTCGGGCTCGGCGCCAAGCACCGAACCCGAATCCGCCCCTATGCAAGGTCCTCCTCAAATGGCTGAGGGCTCCGAGGCAGTAAAAGGAGGGGAGGGATCTCCTCCGACAGGTGCCCCTACGACAACCAGGACCTTCTCCATTTCGGAGAGGGACCTGGTTGAAGCCGGTCCATCTGGCCTGGGGGCTTCTGCCGGCGGAGGTGAGGAGCGGGTTCATTCCCCGCCCTCCTCTCCAAAAAAGAAAAAGACAAAAAAGACTAAAAAGACGAAGAAGACTCGGGGCTCCTCTCCATCCGCGGGGGCTGCGGGGACGGATGGGTCTGCTGCCACTTTGGTAGGCGACCAAGCCAAGATCGGCACATCCGGCCCCTCTACCCCCTCGTGTGCGGAGCCCCTGACCAAGACTTACACCAAGAGTGCACAGGGCGGAGCCTCGATGACATCGGGGCCCCTCATTCAGAGGTTACCTGGCGTTTTTGAGCCCGCTGGCTTCAAACGCTTCCTCGTTATTCGCTCCACTGATGGCACCATGTTGTCCAAGGGCAACATGATCCATCAGAGGAGAGGATTAGCTAGTGCAATTGGTAGAGAGCCGAAGGTAACCCGTTTCTCAGACGGGAGCCTTCTGGCGAATGCGGCGAATCCCGCCGAGGCGGCCAAGATAAGTGCTCTTCGGACACTTCATGGCACCCCGGTGAGTGTGACGCCGCACTCTACCATGAACTTTGTGAAAAGAGTAGTTTATGCGAGGGAACTCGTTGACTACTCCATTGAGGACATCACCCTAGAGCTGGCCGACCATGGGGCGGTCAAAGTCGAACGTGTGATGAGAAAACAGGGAGGGGCTTCGAGACCCACCCCTACACTCTTCGTCACGTTCGACTGTGACAAGCTCCCTGAGTCGGTGCGTGCCGGTTGGTACCGCTACCGCGTGAAGGCATTCGTGCCACTGCCGCGGCGGTGCTATTACTGTCACCGCTTCGGCCATACGAATCGCTCATGTAGACGTGCAAAGTCGGGGTCAACCGAAGTATGTGTAAATTGCTCCAAGGTCGCACACGATAAGTCCAAATCGTGTGTGGCCAAGTGTTTTAATTGCGGAGAGCCGCACCCTGCTTCTTCGAAGCAATGTGGTGCATATCTCCTTGAAAAAGAAATCCTGGCCGTTCAGCCCCAGGATCGACTCTCATTCCGCGAGGCAAAGGACTTGGTCCTGGCGCGCCCGGCTCTGCCTGGGACGTCATATGCCTCAGTAGTTAGAAAGGCACCCTCTGCTCCTGGTCCATCCAGGCCAACGAGCCCTTCTGCGGGCTCTACCCAACCCGGGCGCTCCCCTGGTAAAGCTGGCGGCAAAAAGGGTTCATACCCAGCCCCGGCTAAAACCAGGGCTCCCCCCTCTTCCCCCAGCGTGACCGTTTCCCGCAAGGCGAAACGGCCACGCGCCTCCACCGAGTCGTTCGACTCACAGGAGGCAACACCCCTGAAGATGGTCGCTAGGCCATCTTCGGGGGTTCCTAAAGCTGTCCCCCGAAAGGAGGACAGCAACAAAGGAGCTTCGGCTCCTTCGCCCACGCCCCGAGGTGGAGCGAGTGGCTCGGAGACGGTGGTTCCTCGAAAAGAGGGCCCCCCGCCTCCCAAGCCGCAGCGCCCACCTAAGGTTTCAAGGCGGAGGGAGGAAAAGACTCGCATAGCGAGCCCAACATCCCCCAATAAGACCTCGAATGCGACAGCGCCTCCAGCGCTTTGTCCGGCCAAAAGCGCCAGGGGTTTTGCCCCGGGGAAGCGTACGACCATTCCCGTGAGGGTCTTGTGTTCGAAGACGGCCCACACATCTTCTCCGAGCTAGGCCTGGAGGGCATATTCCTTCAATGGAATTGCCGTGGACTCCGGGCCAACTGGGAGGAGCTGCGGAGGCTCGTCTCGTCCCGCTCCCCGTTAGCTATCTTTTTGCAGGAGACCATGCTAGGCGCGTGCCCCCTGCCCGCCCTCCCGGGGTACAAGGGACTTGCGACTCCACCACCGCGGGATGGCCGGGCTGGGGGATGCGCGGTTTACACCCGGCATGATGTGTCCGTTCTTCCTTTCTCTTTAGATACCTCCTTTCAGGCAGTGGCTGTGCAGCTGCACCTGGATAGGAGGTATACTATCATTTCTGCGTAATTCCACCGTCAGCTGACTTCGACGCGGGGGACTTCCGCCGCGTCGTGGCACGGTTGCCGAGGCCCTATCTCTTGCTTGGAGATCTGAACGGCAGGCATCCTCTCTGGGGAGATTACTCTATAAATCCCAGGGGACAAGTCCTTGCGGATCTGATCAAAGAGCTTGAGATGGGTGTCCTAAAATGGATGAGTTTACGCATCACTGTCCGAGAAACGCTTCATTTTCTTGCCTTGACCTATCTTTGTGCTCTTCGGATGCACATCCTGATTTTGATTAGGGGGTGGTCGATAACCTCCATGTTAGTGATCACTTTCCCATTCAAATATCATTTTCAGGGCAACTGCCGCCTGAGAGACCACCTCGGTGGTGCTTGGCGCGGGCGCGGTGGCCTGCATTTCAGCAAATGACTGAATTCTCTATCTCAGTCGAGGAGTTTAGGTCGGTAGATGAGGCCGTTGAGTTCTTCTCCGGCAACCTCATGGCCGTGGGCCTGACTACTATTCCTAGGACGTCTGGCCGTTTTGCACGCCGACCACTCCCATGGTGGTCGGCCCGAGTGTTAGACGGCCCTCAAACAGAAGCGTTATGCCTACATACGCTATAAGCGCCGCCCGAACGATTTCACTCTCGCTGAATTTCGTCGGGCTAGGGCTAGGTTCCGGTATATTTTGAAGCACGCCCGCCGCTCTTCTTGGCGGGCATACGTGTCTTCACTTAACGGGAAGACCCCTTTAGCTGAGGTGCGGAAGCGAGTCAAAAGGATTCGGGGCAAGTTCTCGCAGGACCCCCCTCCCGTTCTCCAGGAGAATGGGACCGCAATCTCGGACCCCGCGTCCGTGGCGGAATCCTTAGCGACCGCTTTTTCCGCATTCTCTAGCCGTGATGCTGCTCCACCAGAATTCAATGCACGTCGTCATGTCGCGGAAGGCCGCCGGCTGGACTTTACCTCCAGAGGCGGAGAACCCTTCAACGACAAGTTTACTGTGAGTGAGTTGCGTTCCGCTCTCGCTTCGTGCGCGGAAACCGCCCATGGTCCGGACAATGTCCCGTACGCCATGCTTCGACACCTGGGTGACCGAGGCATGGCCTTTCTGTTAGATTTGTTCAACAGGATCTGGGTGGAAGGTCTTCTCCCAGACTCTTGGCGAATCGCTACTGTGCTTGCCTTTCGCAAGCCGGGAAGAGATCACTCTACTCCGACCGGTTTCCGCCCAATCTCTCTAACCTCTTGCGTGTGCAAGTTGATGGAGAAATTGGTAAATGTTAGATTAGCCTTTTTCCTGGATAGCGGAGGCCATCTGTCTTCCGCAAGTTCCACTCCACGTCGGATGCTCTGCTCCGACTGGAAAATGCCGTCTGCGAGGCTTTCCTTCGTAGACAGCACTACGCCACGGTGTTTTTTGATCTAGGGAAGGCCTATGATACCGCATGGCGATACGGTATCATGGATACTCTCCACACGATGGGGGCGAGGGGACGCCTCCCAATGTTTATATCTGAATTTTTGCGAGATCGTCGATTCCGCGTACGTGTGGGGGGAGCCCTCTCCGGCCCAAAGGAGCAGGAAGAGGGTGTCCCGCAGGGAAGTGTCCTCAGTGTCACACTCTTTGCCCTGAGCATCAACGGCATCACCTCGGTTCTGCCGGAAGATGTTCTCGCTACGCTCTACGTGGATGACCTTTCGATCTCTTTTGGCGCGGCCCAGATGCCAACTCTGGAGCGTCGACTCCAACAGGCATTGAACCGCGTCTCTCGCTATGCCGAAGCGCACAGGTTTCGGTTTTCTTTGGCCAAGACTAAGGTGGTGCACTTCTGCCGCCATCCACGGCTTCACCCCGACCCAGATTTGTTTCTTAATGGGGTGCGCCTGGATGTGGTTGAGTCGCATCGTTTCCTTGGTCTTGTATTCGACCGACGCCTCACCTGGGAGGCTCATATTCGCAGCCTTAGGGTCTCTTGTACCCGCGCCATGGACATTCTCCGTTCCGTGACGTTCAGCGCTTGGGGCGCTGATAGGGCTACTGCCGTACTTTTTTATCGATCCTTTGTTCGCTCGAAGCTCGACTACGGATGCGAGTTTTATGCATCCGCAGCCGAGCGTTTATTGCGGAAGGTGGATTCGATCCACCACACCGGCCTTCGCCTTGCGACCGGTGCCTTCCGCACTTCCCCCATTGAGAGCCTGTTGGTCGATGCTGGGGAGATGCCACTCGCTCTGCGCCGCGTGCAGTGCATCACTCGCCTGTTCGCGAGCCCGGCGCCTCCCTCAGTCGCCAACAGCTCTCACTGCATCCGCAGCTGATCTCGATGGTGCCTATGCCGCCGAGAGACGCCAGTCATACCCTAAGCCCTTTGGGTTTAGGGCCAGGAAACTCCTTCGAGAGCTAGATATAGCTCTCGGGCCGGTGGCGCTTCTGGTTCTGCCCAGGACGCCACCCTGGAGGGTACCACATTTGGCTATTTGTCGCCACGCCTCTGCTCCCAAAGCTTGTACTGCGCCGGGAGTATTGCGTTCGACTTTTTTGGAGCACACATCGTGTCACGCTGGTACCGTGCCAGTGTATACGGATGGCTCCAAGTCCCAAGAGGGGGTCGGCTTCCACGCCGTATCCCCTCTGTTTGAGGTCAACGGGGCTCTGCTAGGCGCTGCGTCTGTCTTCACGGCAAAGCTGGTGGCAATAGACCACTCGGTACGGGAGATTACGCGACGTGCCCGGTTCGGAGACCGGATTGTGATCTATAGCGACTCACAAAGTGCCCTGAGTGCTCTCGGGGCATTGGAATCTCCGCATCCCCTGGTTCGCGAAATCCGTGACACCACGGTTTTGGCGAGCCGGGCAGATGTCGAGATTATCTTCTGCTGGGTTCCTGGACATGTAGGAATTGCGGGGAATGAGCGCGCCGATGAGGGCGCTAAAGAGTCCGCGAGGACTCCGCGACCGGACCAGCGTTTCGCTCTTCCTCACACTGACTACATGGCAGGAATACGGGCATCTCTTCGGACTGCTTGGCAAAGAAGATGGGAAACGGTCGAAGGGAACTTAAAGTTGCGTGCCATTGCGCCGCGACTGTTCCCATGGACCTATCCCCCAATGCCGCGGTGGCTTCAGGTTGCTTTCTGTCGTCTCCGAATCGGGCACACTCGTGTGACGCATCGCTATTTGATGGAGCGCTCGCCTGCGCCCTATTGCAACGACTGCGTCGTCCCCCAGACTGTTCGGCACATTCTTGTCGAATGTCCCAGTCTGGGTGATCTTCGCGCACGACACCTGTCCCGGTACCGGGATGGGCGGGGTCGCTACCGCCTGTCCCTTGTACTCGGGACGAGTTCGTGTACTTTGACTGGTGGACTTATTGACTTTTTGGGGGAGGCTGGCCTTTTCCCTTTCATTTAACCCTGTTTAATTGTTGTTGTGGTTTTTGTTATTGTTTTCTTTTATTGCTTTGTTATTGTTATCGTTATTTCTTTTTATTGTTTCCTGTTTAATTTTTTAAAGTAGCCTAGAACTAGGCTGTTTGTTTACGGCGACTTATGCCTAAGTCGGCAGTCGCCAGATAGCCCCTTAATTAAAAAAAAAAAAATGGATCGGTAGCGCTTTGATCCATCCCAGCGCTCGGTCAATGCATGAAGTAGAAACCGATTGCGTGAGAGGTAGGATTTTCCGGGCAGTGTGCACGGTTTGAGTGGTCTAACTATATCGATATGTACAGTTTTAAACCTTGAGGATGGAATATCAATGGGCAGGATCAAGGATTTCGTGTGAGGATTAATCTTGGAAGATTGACAAGGGAGGCCCTTCCTCGTTCAGAAGCGAATATCCCTGTCCATATTGCGCCAGAAATTTCGAGATTTGATGAGACGAAGTGAAGTCTTGATTCCAGGGTGGGACAGAATATGTAATTGATTGAACATAGTTATCCTGCATGCCAAAGGGATAAACGGTCGTGGATATTTTGATGTTACTTTACACCAAATCTGAACTTCCTCGGGAAAAGGGTAGTATTTTATTCGTGAGCGAAATTCCTTCGTTTCTTCGTCATTATCTTGCGCTGCCGACAAAGCTCGGAGGTCAAGAGAGTCAATTTGGACCGAATTGACGTTCCTTAAAAGGCAGTCAGCGACTACGTTGTCCTGACCACGCACGTAAGCCATATCACTGACGTCCTCTAGAATGGTTATCCAATGGGGTTGTTGCCTGCCTGTTTAACCCCCTTAATGCCGATACAAAAGCTTATAGTAAAGGCTTGTGGTCGGTTAATAAGGTAACGTGGTGACCTTCAATCTGAGGCCTGAAGTTCATGACAGCAAGATACGCCGCTAGGAGCTCTCTGTCGTAGGTGAAGTATGCTTGCTGCGTCCGGCTTAGCTTGCTCGAAAAGAATGCCACCGGTTTTGCAGATCTGTCAACTATTTTCTGCAGGACAGCTCCTGCCGCGTATTGAGAGCAGTCCGTCACCAGCTGGTATGGCGAATCAATAGGCCGCAGGGGACAGAAATAAACGGACCCGATTAAGGCCGATTTGGTATTTTCAAATGCTACTCGTGCCTCATCATTCCACAAGAGTTGCCGAGCCTTTGGATGCAGGCGTACAAGCTCAGTCAACGGGACTGCAATCGCGGCAAAGTTAGGAATCATTCTGCGGTAGTATCCTAACATACCCCAATATCTTCGAAGCTCCTTGTAGTCATTTGTCAATGGTATGTCTCCAACTTCCTCCATTTTCTTTGCTGGTGGGTAGATTCCTTCCACCGAAATGTGATTCCCTAAAAAATAAATTTTCTCCTTCGCCAGCTCGAACTTCTCCAGGGATATTCTCAGACCGTTTTTGGCCAGGATTTTAAAGACTTGCTTCAAATGCTTCAGGTGGTCGTCCATATTGTCGGAATATATCAGGACGTCGTTTATATACACAAAAATCGGGTTGTTACCGCAGTTTTCTCTATGTCTGCCTGGTTCATAGATATTTGATGATAGGCAAAAACCAGGTTCAACTTTGAAAAGATCCTTTTGCCATGGAGGTGCTTCTTAACACCCTGACTCAGCGGGCGACTTCTTTGGCGCCATGTGAATTGGCGAAGCTCATGGTGACTTTGACGGGCACACGACCCCCTCCAATAGTGTTTCGAAAGTTGCGAATGTCACTGAATCACAACCAGTTTAGATCGTATGCGTCATTAATTTCAGCGATGACGGTGAGGGCTGAGCGGGTGCAGGTCCGTACAGAGCCTTATATTTTTCCAATATGGCTCTTAAATGGGGCGGTAGGTGTTGAAGGTCATTGATAATTAAGGCTACCGCAGGTTCTCCAGATAATCTCACTTCCGATAAAAGTTGAATTTGTTTGTCTAGTAGTATGTTGTGCGCACAATCTACTAAAAGATTATAATGCCTTAAAAAGTCAATACTTAATAACGGTGAAGTGAAATAACATTTCCGAAGAAAGATTATCCTGTTTTTCTGTTTATTGCGTTTGCTGGATTCATTTCATTATTCTTTCGCGTTCATGAAAGATTTATATATATATATATATATATATATATATATATATATATATATATATATATATATATATATATAAATATATATATATTAATAAATATATTTACATTCTTTATTTTATAAATGTGGAATATGCCGGAGTTTAATAATACCACCGCGCGTCCATTTTGTGGAGGTTTTCGCTGGGCCTATTGAATCCTGCAATTTAGTGCCTTTAGCCTACCTGTTAAAAAATCCGATCACCACAAGCTATAAAATGGTGACATTTGGAAATAATTAGTATTGTATGTTCCTATGATGAGATCTCTGATTAAAGGAGAAACAATTTTACTTTAAAAATGCAATTGATTTCTTTTGTTTTAGTAATAGGTATATAATGGTGATTAAATCAACACAATATACTCTAAATTAATCTCTACAAACTTCTATTTTATATTTTAAAAGGACTCTAAAAATTAAGCCCAATCGTAGAAAAGGAAAATATTAAATCAAACTTATTAAACCTATAAATTGCTTACGATCAATCGATCCAGCAATTGAAAGATAGAATTAATATGTAAAACCTTGTAAAATAATTTAATTTAATAGTGAAATGTGTTAGTATGTTCAATTAATAGTTAATGTAGTGAGCGGTCTTCACCCGTATATTTAACTAGGTAGGGTTTTTCTTGTTGTATACAAGTTATCGTAACGAATATTTTAGCTTCCTCAAAATTTATAATTGCCGTCTACCGTTCCCCATGTGACTATTTGTCTTACATGTCTGTGTATTGTTGTATCCTATTAACTTTAAATATTAATGTTTATTAAACTCTATTTTTGACGACTCCTTTACTTTTCGACCCTCGAGCTCATCATAAACGTATAACAACAGCCTGTAACTAAGTAAGATTTGGAACCCTCAGCCAACACCAAGATTTAAAGTAGCATCTATTGGATTATTGGATTAGCCCTCCCTTACGACGATCTGACCTCGTAACCGGACCTCGGTCTACCCAAACCTATTAAAAGGAAACCTCCACGCACTCTAAAATTAAATATAATGAACGTATGTATGATATAGAGAGCTACACACACACACATATATATATATATATATATATATATATATATATATATATATATATATATATATATATATATATATATATATATATATATTACTATATGTCGCAGTATAGCTCTCTATATCATACATACATTTATTATATTTGATTTTAGAGTGCGCGGGGGTTTCCTTTTAATAGGTTTGGGTAGGCCGAAATCCGGTTACACTGTCAGAACCTCGTAAGGGAGGACTAGTCCAATAGATGCTACTTTAAATCTTGGTATTGGCTGAGAGTTCCAAATCTCACTTAGTTACAGGCTGTTGTTATACGTTTATGATGAGCTTGAGGGTCATAAAGTAAAGGATTCGGCAAAAATAGAGTTTAATAAATATTAATAATTAAAGTTAATAGGATACAACAATACACAGACATATAAGACAAATAGTTACAGTGGTCAGCGGGTTATTAAGATGACTAGGTATTATAAATGCAATAAAATGGGGTAGACCGGATGGAATTAAAAATAAAGCTTTACAAGGGGACAATGATAAGCACACAAATCATAATGCGGGAACGGTCGACGGCAATTATAAATTTGGGGAAACTAAAATATTCGTTACGATACCTTGTACACAGATGAAGGGGTTGGGGGAGACGATGGTCATTCGGGCGAAGCGGTGAGATGATGGTTGGGTCACTTCCACCGGGTCCAAAGTCAACTTATTTGTTGTGAAATATTCTTTTGAGATGACAGGGATGGGGGAGCAGAGTCACCGAGAAGGAAGGTTGGGAATTCTTCCGATGTAAATTCCTTTGAAAAAAACGGAGGGTGAGTTTATCCAAGACGTCAAACGGTTTGTTTTGTCGGATATGCGTAATCAAGGGGGTATTACGCTAAAATTAAGCTTCACTGAAGCCTTTTGGGATAAGACTTGGTTCTTGTTGGAGATGGCGTCGATGAGCGGAGTTAAACGGGTATTCTTACGTGTAAAAGAGTTCTTAACTAGTTCTAGGGGTGGATATTTGTTTTATCCAAATAGGAATGGTTGGTTTGGTCCCACAACGTTTCCTTGCCTTCGACGTATGACAACCCGAATCGAGGAGGAGTAAGATCATCTGCACTCGTGAGCTTCTCTCGCACCAATCTACACATTCCTACTCACACAGGTAGATATGGACACCGAAAGTAAGTCCGCTTACCCTATAGAAAGGGGGGAGGGGGACTATCGCCCATCGTTTGAGTCATGGCGAACGCGGCCCCGGTTGCGATTGTCTCAGCCACTCCCAGCGTGGCTGGAAGCGAGGGGGGGAGGGGAGACTTCTCGTCTTGTTTAAATACTCGCCTTGATAAGGGCTGCATTCCATGAACCCTATACTTTCTCGTGCTTTTGAGCTTCAAAAATTGCTTGTAAGCTACACGAGGCCCATTACGTGGAGGCAATGCTTAAAAGCGACGTTATTTCTCTCATCACGTGCTTGTTCCCTCACACTCTTCCCTTTTCGAAAATTGGACCTTTTTTCATTCAAAAATAAAAAAAAGGAATAAGGGAGAAAAGGGACAACCCGATACTCTTTTAAGTGGGATGGGGGGGAGGGGCGACTCAGTTACGACTTATTTTCTACCTAAACATAAAAGAATTATACACACTATTCATACGCTGTTACCAAGCTATACACTACAACAGAAAATTTATCAGCTTATTCAGAAATTGTCATGTGACTACACAGAATACTATGCATACTACCAAAGGAAAGGATACTTAATAACCGACATAGGTATATAAAAAAAAATCTAAAATCACACGACATATGGTTTCCACTTGGGGGGTTTAAACCCAAAAGAAAACATGAAGATAACGGAGACATTTCCAAATCATATCGCGAGGACAGTTATTCTTACTTCATGAATACATAAAACTAAAAAGAAATGGGCCTACACAAAATAATCAATTATCCTAAAAAAAAATAATTTAACAGTACTTTAAATTCTTACGGATATAAATATATACAACTATCAAATATTTGTTTAGGGCCATTTCCACGGAACTAATCGGGATTAGCGGGTAACGCATTTCTGCTGAGGAAATCAGCCATTTGATTATCTGTCCCCTTAATGTAATTGATTTTAAACTGGTACTCCTGGAGGAGGAGACTCCAGCGCATTAATCTGCCGTTTGTGTGTTTCACGTTCCGGAGATACGCAAGGGTGCAGTGATCAGTTTCCACACGAAACTCTTCCCCTACTAAGTACATTTTGAATTTCTGAATTGCCCAGATTAGTCCTAGTGCTTCCCTTTCAATAACTGAATAGTTCTTTTCGCGGGGTAATAGTCTGCGACTAGTGTAGGCCACAGGATGACTGTCGCCTCCGTCCTCATATTGAAGTAGCACACAACCAAGGCCTTCGTTGCTGGCGTCAGTGCGAAGTCCGAACGACTTTTCAGGATTGGGTAACTTCAAAATGGGGGCAGAAACTAACTTCATTTTCAAGGAGTTAAAATTTACGGTGGCCTTCGGGTTCCAGATTATTGAGTCGGGGGGAGTTCTTTTTTAAAAGGTCGCAGAGGGGGGCTGTCAGGGGCGCAAAATTTGGGACAAAGCGTCGGTAGAATGAACCGGATCCCATGAAAGACCGGACCTGCTTCTTATTGCAGGGAAGAGGCATATCGACGATGGCCTTTATCTTCTCCTCCTGGGGACTAAGTTGGTTTTTCCCAATATTAAACCGTAGAAATATTTAATGGTTTCAAAGGCGAAGTGTCACTTCCTGGGTCCAATAGTAAGACCATTTTCTTGCAATCGGGTTAGCAAGCCTCGAAGTGATACTAAATGTTGGTCCCATTCGCGAGTAGTAATATAAATATTGTCAAAATAGAAAGAGGTATTTGACAAACCATCTAAAATTCTCTGCATTAACCGAATATAATTGCTACAATTAATTATGAGCCCGAAGGGAAGCCTCTTGAACTGCATAAGCCCTTTGTCAGTAGCAAACGCCGTAAATTTCCTCACTTCTTTCTTGAGCTCGACTTGGTAATAGGCCTTACACAGGTCGAGTTCAATAATGAATTTCGCTTCATCAAACAGATGGAGGTTTTGATCTATCAGAGGGATGGGTTCGGCATCGAAAACGGTGACAGAATTTATTAGGTTGAGGAATAAGTTCTTGCGTTTTTATTAATGTTGTGTTGATTTAAGTTTTGATGTGATTTGTGCACATATTAAGAAACAATAATAAATAATGAGAGTAAAATTTGCAAAGGTTAGGCTACATCTCTTAACAGCGTAGACTATTAGGCTTTTGCTTAGGCTACGTCTTGAAGTTGAGTAATAAGTCATTGCGGTTTATTTAAAAGTTGTGTTAATTTAATTTTTGTTCTGGACCCTCAAAATGGAATGTCATGTTGAAAGAAGGGCGCATTTTCGACACTTGTTATTCATTTTCAATCGAGACGAGAACAATGCAAACGCAGCCAAAGCTCGTCGCGATGCTTGTGCTGTGTACGGAGAAAATTCATTATCAAAACGGACAGCTCAATGGTGGTTTTCACGTTTCAAAAACGGTCATTTCAATCTTAATGACGAAGAACGTTCTGGTCGCCCCATTAAGTTGGATGAAGATCGATTGAACGACCTTCTTCATGAAAATACTCATCAATAGACTAGAGAATTGGCTGTACAATTGACGTGTAATCAGAAAACTGTAGTGAATCACCTTCATTCGATGGGGAAAGTTCAAAAACTCGGTGCATGGGTTCCACACGCTTTGAGCGAAAGCAACAAACTTCAACGTTCCACGATTGCCGCAGGTTTGCTTGCTCGTCACAAGGCTATTCGTGGATATAAGGACAGATTTCTTCACCGCATCATCACTAGCGACGAAAAGTGGTGTGTTAATGTCAACATGAACCATCGAAAACAATGACTTAGCCCCAATAAAAAAAAAACTTCCGCGATTAAAGCAAGGACTTCATCCACGAAAGACGATGCTGTGTGTGTGGTGGGATTGTGAAGGCATCATTCTTTATGAGCTCCTTGCGAACAACGAGATTGTCAATGCAGAACTCTACGTTCAACAAATGTATCGACTCGCCGAAGCTCTTCGTGAAAAGCGACCTCATCGACGTTATGGAGTCCTTTGCAACACGACAATGCTCGTCCTCACATTGCCAATATGACAAAAGACGCCATCCAAACGCTTAATTGGGAAATCATGCCGCATCCTCCATATTCGCTAGACTTGGCTCCGTCTGATTTCCATCTGTCCCGATCGCTCTCCAACAATTTGTGAGGCGTTTTGTTCAATACTGATGTGGAATTAAGAACCTGGTTAGACGAATTCTTCGAGTCAAAATTTAGAGATTTTTATGGCAGGGGCATCGAAAAACTAATTGAACGTTGGGAAGAAGAAATAAATAACAACGGAGAATACATTATTGATTAAATTGCATATTGTTATCAATTAAAAATGAAGTTTTTCTAAAATTGTTAATGGTAATGAATAAATTTGATAAAACCCCAAGTCTTTATTCCTCAACCCAATAGCTTCCGAAAGTCGACACACATCCTATAAGAGCCATCGGGTTTCTTAACCAGGATTATCGGCGAGCAATAATCAGAAGTAGAAAGCTGAATTATGTTTAATTGGAGCAAATTCTCCACCTCTAAATTAAAGGCTTTCCTCAAGTAAATGGGTAAGGAATAAGGCTTAGATCTAACCGGCTCATGTGTCGTGAGCTTGATGTCGTGCTCGAACTGAGTGGCGCATCCAGGTTTATCGGAAATAACGTCACTAAACCGACTAAAAGGAGCTGGAGCTGATTCGTTCATGTGGTGTCAGCCGCTCGTCGATTTTCAGACCATCAGTGGATAAGTCAGTCTCTCCTGGTAGGGACGGTAAAGGATAGTCTTTGTCCTGCTAAACACATACTGTTTGTATAATATCAAGGTAATAGGTGGGGTAATCTGATTCCATAGCGAAGAAATAACGTCGCTTTTAAGCATTGCCTCCACGTGTTGGGCCTCGTGTAGCTTACAAACAATTTTCGAAGCTCAAAAGCATGAAAAAGTATAGGAGCGGGTTCATGGAATGCAGCCTTTATCAAGGCGAGTATTTTAACAAGACGAGAAGTCTCCCTTTCCCCCCGTCCCTTTCAGCTACGCTGGGAGCGGCTGAGACAATCGCCCGCGGTCCGCGTTCTCCATGACTCAAACGATGGGTGATAGTCCCCCTCCCTCTTCTATGGGGTAAGCTCCCTCACTTCTGGCGTCCATATCTACCCGCGTGAGGAGGAATGAGCCGATTGGTGCGAGAGAAGCTCACGAGTGCAGACGATCTTACTCCTCCTCGATTCGGGTTGTCATACGCCGAAGGCAAGGAAGCGTTGTGGGACAAAACCTAGCATCCCCTCCTTGGATACAACAAATATCGACCCCCTAGAACTAGTTAAGATCTCTTCTCCACGTAAGAAGACCCTTCCGACTCCGCTCATCGATGCCATCTCCAAACAAGAACCAAATCTTATCCCAAAAGGATTCAGTGACGATTAAGCTTAGCGTAATACCCCCTTGATTACGCATATCCGACCAAACAAACCGTTTGACGTCTCGGAGAAACTCACCCTATGTTTTTTTAAAAGAAATTTACATCGGAAGAATTCCTAACCTTCCTTCTAGAAGACTCTGCTCCTCCCCCCCCCCTCGTCATCTCAAAAGAATATTTCATTACAACTAAGTTGACCTTGGACCCCGTGGAAGTGACTCAACCATCATCTCACCGCTTCGCCGGAAACGACCATTGTCTCCCCCAACCCTTCCATTTGTTTACAAGGTATCGTAACGAATATTTTAGCTTCCCCAAATTTATAATTACCGTCTACCCCATTTTATTGCATTTTAGAATATCTATTATTCTTAATAACCCGTTGACCACTGTAACTATTTGTCTTATATGTCTGTAGATTGTTGTATCATATTAACTTTAATTATTATTGTTTATTAAACTCTATTTTTGCCGACTCCTTTACTTTCCGTCCCTCGAGCTCATCATAGCTGTATAACAACAGCCTGTAACTAAGTAAGATTTGGAACTCTCAGCCAATACCAAGATTTAAAGTAGCATCTATTGGACTAGCCTTTCCTTACGAGGATCTGACCTTGTAAACGGACCTCGGCCTACCCAAACCTATTAAAAAGAAACCCGAGCGCACTCTAAACTCAAATATAATAGATGTATGTATGATATATAGAGCTATATCACGACAATGCTATTGGCTAATCAGTCAGAATACGCATGCGCAGATCGTCTGCAGATATAACATATCATGCTATTGATTAACTAGTCTGGCTAATAGTAGGTCAAAAGGTGAAGGAAATACGCAAACGGAGCAGAAAGATTCAAATTTAGCAAAATAATTACATATTTTCGAAAAATGAATAACGACGTTATTCTCAAGTTCAAGAAGGTGAAAATCACATCGGTGAACATAATTTAAAAAAATTAAGAACGTTTATGTCTTTGAAAAGGAAAAAAATCGTAATTTTGTTAAAAGGAATATTATCCCCATTTTCTTCCAAATTAAACAACATCGAAATATCTGTAAAACCCTACAAAATTGCATTCGCTTACACTTTGACCACTGGCATCTTGTTCGTCATAAGCCACGCATTTCAATGGACCTTGACCCAAAGTAATCCAATAATTCAAAACTCATTTTCAAGTTCAAATCAACCATTAAAGGAAAATTGTATAATCCACTCTCACAAGGAAAATTCCAAGGTTTAATTAGTTTCGGGGAAACTTCCGCCACAGTCTCTTCCTCCAATACCTCTTTGACCAACAAATAATCCCAAAATTAACTTCTCCGACCCTCTCGACTAATTATATCTTTAACCTCCCTTCCCTTTGCCGCCCTTACCTCATAAGTCTCCGTGTATTTATCCCAAAGAGTTTATTCAATTGTAATAAAGTACGAGGGGCTTGAAGGAAACGTAAAATAAAACTAGTTTAAAGTGAAGAAAATATGACATTTGAATAAAGAAGAGAAAGAACATATATTAATGGTAAAGGAAAGTTTCTAAGAGACGATTTTCGAGTTTTTAATAATGACGAGCATTTTGGATTATTAACACAAGAGATTAATAATTATTTTCTTTAAATTTATTAATGTAATATATAGTGGGGTTATAAGTCCTTTATTTTTAACCCTTACAGAAGTGTTATTTATCATCAAATTTAATTCTCAATTATACTCTTCAATAGTTAATTGTCTTATTTACTTGCTACACTAGTTTTTTTTTACATTTAATTACATCCGATCACTTTTAAATTTAATTATTTTTATATTTTACGACTTTTAAATTTAATCATTTTATATTTAATAACTTTTAAATTTAATTACTTTTAGCTTTGCCTGCTATTGCCAGTCACTAATTCCTTTACTTTCAGTTTATACTTTAACAATTTTTAAATATAATCACTTTTAAATATAACCATTTTTAAGTTTGCCTGCTTATTATCAGGAACTAATTGCTTTATCTTGTTTTAGTTAATAATTAATATTTAATTAATTTTCAATTGATTATTATATTTTAACACTGTTCGCACTTAGTTGTTGTATCATTATTAATACTAAAGTAATTTTACATATGTTGATGTCCGATGTGCTCCAGGACTAAAATTCGACAATCTCCTGAGTAGGTGAGCCCTCATAGGTCCACTTGTATTTTCTTTTACTAAGTCGGTGAAACAGTGTTTTCGCTTTCTTCATTTCTCTCTTTTGAGAATTTGCAACCAGGGAAAGCGAAGATTTTGATCTCAATATCTTCCCACTCTACCAACTACACTTCTCTAAAGATTTTCTTCTTTAATAATATGCGAATATTTTCTTATTTCTTAGGTGACTCCGTCTCATTGGGAGGTTGCTGTTTGTTTTGTTGCTATTTTTTGCTGTTGTTTTTGGTTCTGCTGCTGCTGGTTTTGTGACGTGAAAGTGCTTATGTTTTTCGGGGTCCTTCTGACATTCTTCTCTTGTTTGTGATTTCCGTCTTTTCCTCTTCTTCCTCCATTGCATTCTCTTCTTTAGGTTCGTCGTCGATTATAGAAAGCATCAGTATGTCTTCTAATGGGGCTTTAGGGGGGAACCATAAATTCTTTTTACAAGTAATCTATTGTTCAACGTTAGGTTATCTAGGACTTCACTGAACGTTCCTGGGTTGACCAGATTATCCATGTGGGCGAATATAATCAGTGTCATTAGTTCCTTGTTTCATTTCGCCATCATTAGTTTGGGGTGTTGTTCCGTTTTATAGGTTTGGATTCCTGATCTACATCTTTTCCTTGGCCAATACTTCTTATCTGATCATTTCCTTTATTTGCTTGGGCGTGTGGTTTGTTCCTCAGGCTACGCACTTGTAGGTCTGATTTTTGTAGTCCAAAATTCGCGCAGTTTGAACATAACATTTATTTTGCATGGTACTCTCTTGGGGGCTGTTTTTCGACTGCATAGCCCTTATAGCATCTCTACAGGCGAATGAACTCGTCTTGTTCTATTTACTCTAATAATTTTCGCAGGAAAAACGAAAACAAAGCAGAAACTCTTCCGAGTATAAGTTCCTATAGTCGTATTCCAGATCTGCTATATCTGCTGTACGATGGGGATGTAGTAGCGTCTTGTATGTTGTTCTTGGGACATGTTTCACATCTGCCTCGGTTAGCGCTGTAGTAATTTGCTCCATTTCGCTCTTTATTTCAACTAGTGTTGCTTCTGTGAGGTTGAGTTGCTGGAAGCCTGCCAATTCATCGCTGTACCTATTCCAGTCCGTTCGCCTATAGTTTTTACCACTCGGACAAGTGACTTGGATTGGGTCCGATGAGAGTGCTATCACGATTAATTCATGGTTACTGGTGGAAGGAGGACCTCTCAATTTTGTAGTTAAAATGGGGTTTTGAGTATCAACTACAATGTCAAGCTTTGTTGGCTCTTTTTGCCCATAGAAGGTGGTGAAGGGAAATATGGGCCGATGATTCGTACTATTCCTATTTCCACTAGTGTTCCTAAGGTTAAATTTCCACTGAACGCCCTAAAATTCCTTATGGTCATGGACCGTATTTAAGTATAGTGGCAGCACTGAATGTCGTCGCATTATCGCTATATAACGTCCGCCCTATGAAATATCTTGCGGATTATTGTTGAAAGGCGCGAATAAATGTTTCTCTACCTCCATCCATCATCAACTACAGGTGAATAGTACTTGTCATCGCGACAATAAATAATAGTAGGTAGGCCTTTTCCGTCAGCTTCTTTTATGTGTATGTCACACGTATAATCTATGCCAACAGCAGAAAATGGTGGTGCCATTTCGACTCTAGGGGACGGTAATGTAGGGGCTTCCTTTATCCCATAACTTTTTAGCTGTAAATGCATGTGTGACATTTTTATGGTCACCCTTTTTATTTCCCGACAGACTTTTGGTATCCAACACTATGAATTACCATCATTAGTTGACCAACCCTAGAATGTCTAAAAGAATGGAGGTGTAATATCAGCAATTTACAAATCAATGAATCCCTGTTAATAAAACTGGGAACCTGGTGTGGTAAGGGAGATTAGCTAAATCAAGTCTTTGGTTACATCGAACGATACATCCGTCCATAAATAAACGTAGCGAAAGAATTCTTCCAATGCGATTAATTTATTTTTGAATTTAGTTTCTTTTTATCCCATATTTTTCGCTTTTTACCTCTTTAATTCAATATTCCATTGAAATTTAGTATTCTTTCGATGTGATATTTTGGTGGTAGGTCTCTGTAATGGAAGACTTTAGAACAACCTTTAAGTAGAAAACTAAATCATAAAAACAAGAGCGGTGATCTTTATCACCTCTAATAAGAAGCTATAACGCTCCAGGTCAATAGGAGGAAGCTAAAAAAGAATTGTTAGAACGTGATAGACATCGGGGATAGACACAGGATCTACCCATAAATCATTATTCAGAATCAATCCCAGACCTTTAAGCCATATGGATCTTTTCATTTTACTGCCTTTCATCCCACTGGTAAGTAGATGACAAGGTAGAATGGGACTTCATGGTGCTATTCGTGATCGTGAGTAAGAGATCTGATTTCTTCTACCTTTTCATTCATATTTCATTCTTTACATGCGTTCGAGCAAAGCCAATGTAGAAGGAGAGCCGTGAAAAGAGCAGCAGTTAATTTAAGTTTCGGAACAGTGATAAGTTTTCCAACAATTTTTTGCCATTGGTATAGTATGATAGAATTTAGAATTAAACAAAGAACTACGATCCCATAAGCTTTGGAGCTCGCGTCACCAAAGAAATGTGATTGGAATTTATTAGAAGGTAGAACTTGTGGAATGGATAGAAATATACATTCTTTCAACAGTGGTACAACTAATAGTTTCCATTGAGACTGGATCTCTTTCTCCAAGACATCGACTCATTCTAAACCTTTATCCCATAGGCGCTTCATAAAAAAGCGAGATAATTGTTACCGGCAGTAAATACCCCAATGGGTCATAAATAGAAGCTATACACCTTAGGATCTCCCGTTTTATATGGGATACAAAATTAATGTTAGTATTGAAGTAGTATAGCATGTATCCTTCGGTATTCTACCTTAAACTAAAAACTTCAATAGTCCCTTCAGCTGATTTGTTATGGTTCATAAAATGGTCATTGACGGAGACTGAATTAGAATATCAGTTAAGATTAAAACCTGTCTGGCTTCGAATTTCCCTTGATGACCCGTATAATTTGATTATACCCTTTTCTGAAGGAAAAAAGAATAAATTATCACAATATAAGCCCTTTGTTAGTACGTCAGGGTAATCTCCGCCCTTTTCGATCAAACTAAAGTGTGGCTTCTAAATACACATCCGTAAGGTCATGGACCAAAGTTTTGAGACTACTCTATTTTTCCTATAAGAAAATAAAAAAAAGAAGTAACTAAACGGAGCATTTTGTTTTAGTACGTTTGTATTATAATTTGAAGTCAAAATATACAAAACAAATAGAGCCCAAACATATTTTATTAAACAATACAGTCAATTGATGCGCGCAGTCAATATTAACACTGATGTCTCTTGGTCTTCAGGACTGCTTCAATTCGTTTTGGCATGCTGGAGACCAAATTTATGATCATATCTTGACTGTTATTGCTTCATTTTTGTTTAACAAGCGCCCGCAACTGCTCACAATTGGATAGTTTCTATTTATCAAGCGTCAGTTTGATTATAGCCTACAAATTATCTATTGTGTCCAAATCTGGTGAATTCCAGACCCAAACTCCCAAAGGTTTGATGCTATGTTCAGTCAATAACTTTGATATTTATTTTGCTTTCTTTTTTTTCTACCCTTTCATAGGTCCCATCTTTCTCTGCCCATAGACACCCTTGATCACGACTCGACAACGCAAAAAGAATTACACACGACACATTCCTACGACCTAACGTTAAGCACCGGTGAACCTAACTACTCTTAACCCTAGAACAGTGACGGGGATGGGAGAGACCCGCCGCCATTTTAATCACGTGACCAAACATTGTGTTTTGCGCCAATCCAGGCGAGCCTCCCTGTATGTTCAGTACTTGGTCTTCTCTAGTGGAGTAAGGTTGTTCGAGTGTGCTCTCTCCATATGTTTCTTGTCTAGGATTGTTTTGGGTCCAATACACCCGATGTTAGTGTCCATCTACACAATTTTATGCTGAGTCTAAAATACCAGACATTTATGGAATGGTAGTAGTTTTGTCTATTTCCATTGCAGGTATATGAAACTGATTCTTTGACTGGGGCAAGAGTGAAGTAAATAACTAATACCAGGTAAACCTAGGGATGAAGGACTGGAGTATATAATGAACACCACTGGTCCATTGTCTTTGAATAAAAAGCAAGGTCAACAGACCTAATTCGCGTGCTCTCAATTATTCTGACCTATGACCATATGACCTTCAAAACTTTCAACCCGTGAGGCAATCTGACCCATAGTTAGTTTTCTTTTAATAATTCCAGGACTAACCTTGAGAGGACCTTGATAATTATATCATTCGAAATAAAATATAGAACAGCATAGGGGTTTCAAATTTCGTTAGAATCGACCGAATAGTTACGATGTTATGGCCAGAAACTCATTGAGAAGTAAAATCGTTACCATCCGACCGACCGAGCATGCGACTAAAAATGAAAGAGATGAATGTGACGAAAATGAAACAAGTGATAGTAAAACAGAAGATGTAGTAGAAAAAGAGTTATTATGTGATTCAGACTTAGATAAATATTATATTCTATCATGTAGTGAGTCAGAGAGTGAGAGTGTGGAACAGCAGCAGTCTCGTAAGAGAAGGAAGAAGCTTGTCACCTCCACTCCAATCAAACGACCGTTTTCCAGTTGTATGGTGGACCCATACCCTGCAGCATTGTTGATTCCGTTGTTGCGCCTTCAGCTTCACTTTATACTTTTGCTATTGCCCATTCTATGACTGCCGCTACCCCTGTGATTGCCCCTTTTACTACTGCGACATCTGTTACTGCTTTTTCTGCCACTTCTGCTACCCCTGTTGTTGCTGGTGGTAGGAAACGACTAGATGTATTGATGATGTTCCAGCACGGTACAGTTTCGTTCCAGCACACAGTCAAGTCCGCCTGGGCTTAGGTTGAGTTGTAGCCCACATTCCATGTTCAAACGAGTAGCGGCATGAATATTGTTGCTGCCAAACCAGGGCCAAGCAGGTAGCACGGAATATAGACACCCCCGAGAAGTGATTTCGGTTGTTTATTGATGAACCTATTCTGGATAATTTATGTGAATGGACCAACAAGAGGATTTCAACCGAAGAAAGCAAGTATACCAAGAAATCAGCAACGCTCAAAGATATCCACCGAGATAAATTACTGCCATTACTGAGGGTGGTGTTATTTAATGGATAAAAGATGGACAATCTTCTCTTAACAAAGAACATGTGGGTTGTTGACAATGGAGCGCCATTGTACCATGCTGTTTTGTCCCAAGCACATTTTGAATTCTTTCGTCAAGAGACGAAAGGAAAATGACAGACAATTTTGCACCTATTTTAATGGAGGTTTTTTTCATTGATTTAGCAAGAATTGTGAGAATTTGGACACACCAAATAAACACTTGACTTTCGATGAGAAGTTGCTGGGGTTCCGAGAACAAATGACCCTTTAGGATGTACATACCAAGTAAACCTGCAATGAGGTCCAGCGAAGCGCTCGATCAATAACTCTGCCTCTTACGATTCTGCCCTAGTTGGAGGTGGCTGAAAACGACCCGAAGCTGTGAAGGCATTAAAGTGTCTGTGGAAGGTTAGAGTGGTGGTGGAATAGCACCCAACTTTAGATTTACGACTGCTGTTTCTCATTTTTTTCCCATCCATGGTACCATGGATACTCCAAAATAGGGGCGGTTGCATTTCTAATGCATCAAGGGCACTTCTGGTGCTTTATGAGTCGAGATAAAACATTCTAGTCCAGGAACCTGGCACAAATGCGTATTCTCCCTTGCCGAACGGCATATTACAACCTGGTTGTCCGTGAAGAAAAACCCAGCGCATGGTAGCACCTCGCCTGCTTCAAGCAAGGCAGTGTAGGCATGAAAGCCGAACTGCTCTTCGAATTAGGAGCAATCCGTGTACTAGCACGTTTTCAGCCTGACACGGTGTGTTCGTTAAGAAGTTCAAGTACCTACTTGGTGCACTACCTTACTTGATGAAGGATGATATAAGGCTCGAAGACGGATTAGGTCTTGCTCACTACTTTCCTAAAGTTCTCACAAAGCCGTGCCACCATTCAAACAGAAATGTTACCACGGACAACTGGTTCACGTTTATGCCACAAGTAATTGGGCATTACCTTAGTGACGTTTGCATATCATTTAGTTTGTCTCTTTTTAGGAATAAAAATCTCCCAGAAAAATATTATTACATGCATTTCCATTTTATCTCTAAAAATATATCCATTTTTTTATCTGTATCACAGTGAGGTGCTTCTGTGCCAGTGAGACTGTAATATCCCGCAAGTGTGTGTTTGCCACCAGAGAATTATTCACTTGAACTTGTGTCAACTGAGAGATTTTAGTTTATAATCATGTATGTAAAATTGCAAGTTTCAGTTGATTTTTATAAGATACCCATCTACAATTTACTATTAATTTAACTGGATCAATGTAGGGATCTGAGGAAGAAAAGTTGTGAATTAATTCCATTTTTATAGTTTCAATAAATTCTGTGCATAACCTTTTGTTTCAATTTTTAAAAAATGGGCCTGAGGCACCTGACGTTAGTCTACGTGTTTCGTGAAAAACACGTTAGTGTTCTAGAATTACTGTGACCGACAAAAACGAGTCCCTAAAAGCCCAGAAACATATATCTGCAAAGGCCTTAAAAATTATTCGAAGATGATGGTCATCGTGTAGAATCCGTCACCATCTTTGAGAAAAATCCTAAACTCATCTACTGCCATCAAAATTTGTAAAAATAACCTTCAACAAGCAGAGAAACCCCCAAAGTATCATATTTGCAGGAAACATAATACATACAAGGGGCGTTCAATAAGTTTTGCAATTCGGATATAAGGAAACGAGATATGAGGAAAAGTGTTTTATTATTTTTCAATATAACTACCCTCGACTTCAATGCACTTGCGCCACTTGTCCTTAAGGCTTCGAATTCCAGACAACCAGAAATCTCGCGACTAGTGTTCAATCCATTCCTGGACGGCGAGCTGGACATCTTCATCGTCCCCAAACCAGCGTCCACGCAGTGTAGCCTTGAGCTGGCGGAATAAAAAGTAGTCACTAGTGGCCGATCTGGACTGTAGGAGGGATGATTGAGCTCCTCGAATCCGCACTCGCGCAGGGCAGCTTGGGCAACTCTGGCCGAACTTTGACGACGTTGAAGTCAATCATGGGGCGTGAGGTTTCTAGGGACCCAACGAGCAGAGACTTTGGCCATGGCCAAATTGTCGTGGAAGATGTTGATAACACTTCCATGTGATATTCCAAGTTTTCGTTCGATTTCTTTGACCTTCACCCGTCGATTTTCGAGGATCATCCTCCACACGGGCCACATTGTCCTCGTTGGTCACGTCTGATGGGCGTCCTGGACGGGGCTCATCTTCAAGGGACTAACGACCATGGCAGAACTCCCCATTCCAGCGAACAATGGTTGCATAGGAAGGGCGGTGTCGGTGTAGCTGCAACCATGCGTTCATGGATCTCTTTTGCATTCTTGCCTTCCTTGGTCAAAATTTTGAACACTGCGCGGTGCTCGACCTTCTCCATTGTTGAAAAATTTGTGACCTACGATATGCGATCAGCTACTGCTTCTTAAATAGACGAAGTAGCAGCGTGCGGCTGCAGGTCCTGACTTGTCATATTTTGTCCTAACACCCCCACAAACAGCAAACCCCCTTCCTCTGTTTTGCCCTACCGATTCGCAAAACTTATTGACCGCCCCTCGTATATATAAAGGAAGAGCTACCGCAACTTATACATTGCTTATCCTGACTGAATTTTGGACATCCGGTGAAATGCTGTAAAGAGGACCCACAATTATGTCTTAGATGTGAAGAGAAAGGACAAGGTAAGCAACAATGTCAATCTCTCGAAAAGTGAAGTAACATCCATCACTCCTTCTCAAAAATTGTCCACATTTTCTCTTCCACCAACAAGTAAGCTAAATGATCTTGCGGTTCGGCATCCTGAGTCGCCAAACTATGGCAGATATGGCAGAGGAATCAAGAAGACTAAATTCACCAAACTATACAGACAGTCACCCGCCCCTCAACCTCTAATCCCAGGAAAATTCGAGACACCACAACAAAGCCAGTACTAGACAACTAAAAGCTCAGTCCGACTAGTACACCCCCAACATAGAAGGCCCAAACCTTCCAAATAGCACCCTATCTAGAGCTCCCACGCAAAAACGTACAAAACAAGATTCTGCCAAGAACAGCTCAAACCAATCACCAAGCAACAGCCCAGAGGTAAAAAACACCACAAGTAACAGCCCCTCAAGCGTAGAGACAAACACATACCGAACTGAGATAATGGAGTCACCTCTCAAAAAAGGTATCCCGGACGTCTGCCACACAACGTCAGAAAGAAAATCGAAAAGCCCAGCAAAGGCCAACACCACAGAGACAACTGAATCTGGCATAGCAGAGCCGCAACGGGCGATAGAGACTTTTTAAATTAAACTTAAACAAGATCATCACGCTAAATAAATTTTGACACCTGTGACCCTAAAGACTAAAACACAGATGAAAAAATCAAAACGGACGATGACCAAGCATATCTTCCTTAACTTTTAACAACTCCAACCAAAACATCTAAAATCGCCTCTGTTCACACAGATGAAGAAACCCAGCCTGACCCCTCTCACACAATAAAACCACAGTTATCGCGACATCAAGCACTCAATAAACTCCTAGTTACCAACCAACCGACCAACAAAATAGCAAGTCACAAACTATCAGCACTGATTCCACTAATTTCCTCTAATCTAAGATCGCCCAAAGCCGTCCTAAAAGTAATATTCTTCCCCCCTCCCTCAATAAGAGGAGAAGAACACCAGCAAATAAAATTCAATATCACTCACTATAATATATCGAGGCGCTGCCCACAATGGAATATTCGCGTCTTCAGGACTAACTATTAAAGTCTCCTCGAATTAGTAGAGGAATATAACCCTCTCTGCATCTGCTTCATCGAAACATTGTGTACTGACCTAACCCAATTATTAAGCGGTAATTTTAACTGTTACTACCAAACAACTAACACAGTCAAAGGTAACGCTAATTACATTAACAAAAACACGCCGTATACCTCCCTCCACTTGAATACCATACTTAATTCCCTCTCAGTTTGATGCCAAACTAAAGAACTAATCACCATCTGTCCCTTCTACCTATCTCCAAACATCCACATCTCTCGAACCTACTTGGATCTTCTCATCTCCCAACTCCCACCTCCGTTCTTATTACTGGGAGATTTTAATGCCGGGCATACTAACTAGCATGGCATCAAGGAAAATAGTCGAGGAAGGGAGATAATGCAGCTCATTTAATATCGCAACCTAGAAGTTCTCTACTACAATCAGCCAACTCATTACCATTAACAAAACAACAGTTTCTCCAATATAGACTTCTCAATTTACTCAACAAGCAACAAAATTATACTAATAGACTCAATCAAAATTATATGGAAGTGACCACTACCTGATCATCACAAAGATCCTTCCCCAAATTATCCCCACCCCAAGACTAAAATGGAACTACCACTGTAAAAATTGGCAAGCCTTCCTAACCTAAACCAGCATGATCCCAAATAAGCTTGATCCAACCAAAACTACAGCCGATTTCCACTGTTTCAAAGAAGCCCTACGTAGAGCCGCCTTCAATAACATCCCATAACTTTGTCTCAAGCCCCCTAGACCATCAACACCATGGTGGAATTCATACTGCCTAACAGACAAAATTAATTGTGACGAAGCTTACCGACGCTTCTAAGCCTTAAAATCCAACTCAGATTACATGGAGTTGAAGCATCTCTGCGCCGTGACACACCGTAACTTCAAAGAAAGCCGGCTGAGAGTCATGGTAGAAATGATATATTTCAACATCACAACCAAAACTTCCCTAACAGAAATATAGCAAAGAATTAAAAAGATGCAGGCACACAAGCATACAATCCACCTCCGAATCCTTAATATAAATAGACACCTAATCAGTGAACCCATTGAGATAGAAAATACCATTCATGACTCCCTCAGTTTGATCTCCAAAGGATCATCTCGAGCAACCTTTCACATACGAAAGCAGAAAGCCGAAAATATCTCGTTAAACTTTAGAACAAAACTGTCATACTTAAAACCGACCTTTTACTATGTTTGAACTAAGATTATCTTTAACCAATTTTCCTAACACATCACCTGGTGACGACCAAATGACGTATACAATCCTAAAAAATGCCAACCCAGACTGCTTAGGATATCTATTTCAAATATACAACACTATATGGAAATCCGTTTCTTTTCCAGACATGTAGCGACAAGCCACCGTTCTACCTTTTCTAAAGCCAGAAAAATACTCATCTGTAACAATCAACTAAAGCCAATAGCCTTTACCTCACGTAACTGTAAGGTTTTAGAAAAAAGGGTGAATACCAAACTGAAATGGCAAGTAGAACACCAAAATCTCCTGTCACCGAGCTGATTCAGATTCAGAAAGTACCGTTAAACACTTCAAACCCTAAATACTCCTAGAACAAGACATCAGGGAAGCACTCTCCCAAAGTAAAATATTAGCGGCAGTATTTTTTAACCTAACAAAAGCATATGACACAGTATGGCTACGGTATATTCTAAATCAATTGACGACATGGTTTTCGTGACACCCTACCCATCTTCATCCGCATCCTATCAAATAGATGTTTCACTGAGGACCTACGAGGAGCACGATCCAGCATCCGCCAAAAAACACGAAGGAGTACCACAAGGTAGCGTACTAAGTACAACGCTGTTTATTATTGACGTTAATGATCTAGTTTTGAATGTATATCCACTCGCAGGACGCTCGCTCGCGCCATCTAGCTCTTAGGGACAAGTACGGCAGATATAAATCCGCAGCTCCCTAACTCCACCAACTTGATAACATAGGAAAAAGCTACCTTAGACTTAAGCAGGAAAAAACAAACCCTTATATTTCCCTTAAAAAAGGTGAAGAAGAAAGAAAATAAAAAAAAATCAAATTAAATTATTAGAACTAATCTATGATAGCCGAATGAGCTGATAACCCCACATCATCGTACTACATGAGCGCAGTATCTCGGTCATAAATTTACTCTCTAAGCTATCTCATCTACACTGAGGAGCAGACAGAAAGACCCTTTTATGCCTACACGAAACCTTTCTGCTTTCCGAAATAGACTATGGGTGCCATTTATATGCCGCGGCACCTAAATCCTTCCTCCAAAGCTAAGCCTCCCTATACTACCAAGCCATCCGACTCTACGCTAGTGCTTTCAAAGCCACACCCACAACATCACTTTGTGCAGAAACTGGACTCTCACCTCTTGTGTAACGAAGAAAAGAGTATGGCCTTCGACTATATGTAAGATGCCAAAGCTACAACTCCAAATTTAAGTGAATATTTCCAACTATAACATCGCTCAAACCATTACCATCCAGACCATATTACCCCATGCCACACGAATAATAATCCTCAGAGACAGACTACAAATCCCCCACCCAGAGATTATTCTAGAAAAATACCCCTCCACACTAAGCCAATCAACCATTGTACAGAAAATCATTAACCATAAACAGGCACACAAATATGACACCATAATATATATAGATGGTTCAAAATCTAACGATAGAATAGCCCGCGTAGCCATCTTACCCCAACGCACAATCTGTGCTCGCCTAACGTCAATTCCCCTCAGTACTTTCAGCAGAACTGATATATTCCTAGCCATTAAAGGCACAAAGTCACTCCCACAGGCCAATTTCACAATATACTCAGATTCCTCTAGCGCACTAGCGCTACTAAATTATAAGAAAATGAAAAATCTTGCTGCTACAACAATCCTGAAAAAAAAGGTGAACTTCCCCATCAGATCAGCACATGGTGGTGTTCCGGTCATGTCGAGATTGACATAAATAAACAAGCAGTCAAGACTGCAAAGAATTGCTGGACACTCTACTAGCAACAGAAAAAAAATAACATTTACAAAGATCCTGTGCAATACATCAAAAAGCGAATCCAACTCGTCTGGCACACATTCTGGAGTTAAGTGAACACGCCAACCTACTAGAAATAAAACAAGAAACATAATACTGGCGATCTTCCTCAAGAAGAAACAGACGATAAGGAGTAGTCCTGCGCCGACTACATCTAGTACATAACGTGCACTGACTACTATTAATTTTCGAACTCCCCATCACCAAAATGTTCTTCATGTCGCACCCAAATAACAATAGAACACCTACTAATAATATGTTCCAAGTTCAACCTAGAAATAACATTATACCTAAGATCCAATACTACAGTACAAAATGTCCTAGAAAAAAACCCAAAACAGAGCAGATTTCCTAATAAAATCCCTCAAGGCCATCAATCTATACAATCAAAAATAAATCTTAAACTATAAAAAGTTGCTCGTATAGATCCAAATATGGATAAGAGTGTTTTAAACTATTTTAAAAAGAAAGAAAACAGAAACACATACGTTTTGGTAAAGCAAAAGACGCATTTCAGGATTTGCTGGAGTCAGCGGTCCAAATTACGAATTTGAGCAGCACCAAAAGAGATCGAAAATTTGGCAGCACTGAGATGTATCGTTATTGCTCATGATAAAAGGAACTCTTTCACTACCCCTACGTAAAAATGACGATCTCCTAGTACCTCAGACAAAACTATTACAGGGCATCTCCTTGCCCAGACAGTATGGATGGTTTCCATGATACTGTATCGCCATGCTGTATCACAAGCTTCTCCAAATCGCTATTTTTAATCAACTAGTAGTATCACAATTCGAAAACCTAGCATTAGGTTCGAAAACAAATGCCATTGCCAGACGTCGTTAGGCGCTCTAATGCTATTGTTTTTATGCTATGCTTCTTAGCTTCAGATCTATAAACCTTCCCCTGAATGCTAATAAAATCACTCCTATTTTTTTTTAATATTGAGTAATACAAAATTTCTATATCATATTTTAATTCAAAAAAATTCCCATAAAAATGATATATAATACAATATGATGTGATGCCAATTGACAATGTAACTGTATTCCATATTTAGCGAAAATACCACTAATGGCTTAATGACTAATGAAAAAATTATCTATGGGCTCGGTAAGTAATCAAAATTGAAACGAGTAGAATTGGTTGTGACAATTCCTTTTAAAACAACGAAAAATTAAATGAACTTCTGGCAACGCAGTGAAAGTATTGAATGAATCAAGGACGTGTCTTTCAGCTCCAGAGAGAACGTAAAGAAGGGAGGTTACACTGTTTTCTATTCACTCATTATCATAATAATGATAATCAAGCAATAAATTAAATCAAAGTGTTGTCAAAGAGAGAAAATTATGTTCTCAAATCTGACTAATACCTTCACAACAGGAGTCTTCGTTAAGATATCTAAATATCTTATATAACAAGTTGAATAAATAAATACTGAGGGGAATCGAAAATATGGCCGACAAAACAGACTTATCATACAAGGTCTTGGAACAATTTGCACATATTTGGGGTTAACTAGATTTTTCACGCCGTTTTGCTGACATGGCCGAAACGGTGTCAATGACAGCAATTCCTTCACACGGGAAGCCTATCCAGGTCAAAACTGAAGAATAGCGTCAGATTGAGTCGAGGGACCACTCCCTGATTCCTTGACACTTGCTTAAGCCTGACGGACCCCTGGCCAGCCAGCTTTCATAATGTTTCTCATAAACTACCTGACAAAGTTTAAGGTCGACTATTTGGTCACGCGCACAGTGTGCCATTGAGTGTGCAGAAACTACTCGGCTTGGTACCAGAAGGGTCATTTCCGAGAACAGGAGACCCTTGGGCCATGGCCTTCTACCGAGCATCACCTCTAAGCCTTGGGGATAATGGAGCAAGTAACCATTGTACAACTTTGTCCGGATGGACTTGTTTCGGCCTGGCCCTTAGCAGAATTGACCATCGTGACCTCATCCGAACACCCTTGGAAGGAAAAGATCCTCTGCCTTCTTTGTCATCTTTTTATCGGGTAACTTTTTGTTTCCAGTATGGCTCATCTGAGCGGTTGAAACCTACCTGCGGGTTGTACCAGCTGAGCCTTGATCCACTCCAGGACCTCTCCTTCCTGAAAAAGGTCTATCTTAGTCCTTCGTACAGAAAAAACATTCCAAATAAGGGGGTTGGGGGTGTTCCATCAGGACATCCCTCTCTAGGTGTTAAGAACAACATCCAATACTAGACCTACGATTTCCGCCTACATCCAAAGGGCCAGGCACGTTGGCTACCAGGGAAAAGACATAGGTGACCCAGCAAGAAAGTCACTAGTTAAGGATCAAAAGATCAGGCTCAGGTCACGATAGCGGCTGCCTCTGATAGTCCTCATCAAGGAGTCTCCATTAGACCTCTACCTCACTTTCTCCGGAAGCGGGTGAGCTTCCTCTTTTTATGTCTATTTTTTCTTTTAGAGAGGCCCCTGAGAGAGACTAGTGGGGCCACACCCTTACGAGAGAGGGCACTTCTTATAGGCAGCTCTCATTTAATAAGTAGGACAGAGGTAACCTATTTGCCCCCTTCCCAGGATGACAAATTGGGAGAAACACCAGAGAAGGCAAAGGAAACGTCGCCTCTCCAATAGATAGGGAACCGCTTTTGGTCGACTCCTATACCCACGGGTATAGGAGAGGGCGAAGCCCTTACCGCTCGATAGAATTTGGGAGGGTTCTCTGGGATAGGGTAGGGAGGGTCATCTCCCCACTAGAAAGGAGTCAAAGTGAAACCCCTTTACCCAGCGAAATAGGTGAGAGAGAAACCCCTAACCGCTACAAGATTGGTTGTATATATATATATATATATATATATATATATATATATATATATATATATATATATATATATATATATATACATATATATATATATATATATATATATATATATATATATATATATATATATATATATATATATATATATGGGGGGGAGATCATTATTAATGTAAACCCTTTAATAAATAAAGGACTTATCAAGACTGCTAAAAAGAAAATGGAAAAGAAGTGAGAATTGGTGAGGAGAAAGCAGGCAGTCATTACCATTCATGACCAAAGAGAGGAGGGCGAGGATCCCGTCCCCCTCGCTGTCCCGACTAAGAGTGAATAGACGAAAGAAGGTCGGTGACTAGCCTTCAAAATTAGCCACCAGCCGAGAAAAATAGAAATTGGCTTGTGAGGAAGAGGCGAAAAAGAAGAGTACTGAAAAATGTCTAGGAGATAACAGCCCAAGTAGTCTCACTTTGATTTCAGATATACCCAGAGCAGACAGGGCGCATAGAATTAGAAAGAGAATAGTCTACAATGAAAGTAAAAGAGGAGTAATCAGAATTTGCATAAAATATTCACATATTTTAACCTCATACAGAAAATAGCTTTTGTTTACTTATACTAAAGTTAAAGAGTTTCTTGCTAAAGTTATCTGATGGCAGATTTGTGGATCGATATCAATTAAGGACATATTTGTAGCTGATAGAATGCAGACCGGCACAGTTCAGTCCATAGATAGAAAGCAATTCAAAGATTAACAATGGCTGATCTGGTCTTTGTCACTGTGGTATCAGCAGATTTGGGTCATTTCTAAATTACTTTGCTCACCTATATCCCTGTAGAGAATGAAGGAGAACTATTTTGCTAGGTGTAGGTTTTCACTTCCTCTAACTCTATGGTTAGCCAGAAAGTCATGACTCACTTAGGAAGCGGAAAGAAAACAACAAATTTTTATGGAGCATCACCAAAGATTACTTAGGTTAGCCTTGTTCATTCAACTACTCTAGGTTAGGTTAACTTTACTCATTCGCGACAACAAGCCTCTGAACGCTGTTCTTTGTTGCTCCTGCGCAGTTTATTTCTCTTTGTTTAAGCCCCAACTGACAGAAATAAGTTTGGAAGAAAGTGGAACTAGAGTTTTTAATCGCTACTGTTACAAGCGAAAGCTTTCTACGAGGGTTTCTATGAAGGAAATTTGCGATACTGAAGGAGAAGGCACATTCAGTCAGGCAAAGGTCTCGAGGTGGTACAGGCGTTTCAAATCCGGGAATCTTACTCTTGACGATCAACCATATTCCGCCCGAGGCCGACCATGCAAGCAGCCGTGATCTTGCGAAAGTTGTTGGAGTGACATCCCATCAAACTGTGCTGAACCGATTGCATCAAATGGAATTTGTTCACAAGAAGCCTTAATTGGATCTATACCACCTCACCGAAACACAAGCTGAGTATAGATTTGGAGCCAACTTCTCAATAACCCAATGGACAACCAATTCTGCAGGCGAATTTTCACATCAGAAAAGTCGTGGTTAATCACGATCGGGAGAGGAAATAGGTTCCGTGAGGTGAACAACCAGCATCCGACACCAGGGAATCGGTTTGAAAAGAAGGTCATGATTTATGTCTTCTGGAATTTACAAGGAGTACTGCATTTCGAGCTTGTTCCACATAGTTGCGTCATCAACGCTAAACTGTATTGTCAGCAGTTAGAGCGCGTGTAAGAAAAACAAAAGAAGGAGTATCCTGCTTTGTTCAATCGAGGTTAAGCTTTGTTTCAACAAGACAATCCGATGCCACACACTGCCAGGTTGATTATGGAGAAGTTCAAACAGATGAACGCTATTGAGATTCTTCCACATCCACCATTCCGTCTCGATGCTGCTTCGGGTGACTGACCTATTCCGCTCAATGGTACACTTCCTTCGCGACCAGCGTTTCAACACTTTTAATGGAGTGAAGGAATCTTGTTTACAGTTTTTTATTCAAAGCCAACTGAAGAAGTATCTGGAAGAGATTCTGATGCTGGCTGATCCATGGAAGAAGATCGTAAGGAATGATGGACTTTAGTTTGAAGAATAAACTTTGGTATTGCTGCATAAAATTTTGTTGTTTTCTTTCCTTTTCCTAAGTGAGTCACGACTTTCTGGCCAACCATATACATCATTTTTAGAAAAAAAAAGAAGCAAAACCTCTTTTGCTCTCGTTGATTTTATTCACTAACGTGTGGAAATAAAAAAAAAACACTTTTCCATCATATTTTCAATGAATTAAGCATTTTATATAAACTTTCTTATCAGAATGCGAATTTAAATAAATGTTTACAAATGACGCTAATAGTATGGAAATGTTCATCTGCAGAACAGTAAACAGTACACTTGGGGCGGGAAGTGACAAGTTAAAGGAATTGAAATCGTCCGTCTTAATCCCCGGGTTTTTTTCTTTCTTTCTCTCGTCTGGTGCCCTGTTCATAGACCATTCTTCTCGGTCGCTAAGCCTATACCGAACGTTACGTGTAGGTGCTGATCAGCTAATAGCCACTCGCCGCTTTCTCCACCTCCCCGTCTTTAGCGAATTAATTGATCTAAGGAGCGCCTTCTATAACATCTCGGCGGGAGAATTCACATTCGGGTGCAGCTGAAAAGATCTGCATATCGAAAAGACTAAATGGACGCCATCTTCCTATTAAATTTGATCACCTTTTTCTGCGCCAAACCAAACAAGGTCTGCTGACCAGGAGTCGTGTGCTGTCACTTATTCTGATTTACAACCTTAAGACCTTCAAAACTTTCAATAATTGCCAGACTAACCATGAGAGGACCTTGACAATTATATCATTTGAAAAAGAATATAAAAAAAAACATGAAGGTTTCAAATTGTTTAGAATCGCCCGAATAGGTATGAAGTTATTGCCAAATAGTTCTCCGGCTAACCTTCAGAGGACTTTGGCAATAGAATCATTCGAAAGAAAATGTAAAACAACATAAGGGTTTCAAAGTTTGTTAGAATCAGCCGAATAGTTATGATTTTATTGCCAAAGCAAAATAATTCACGGGCAAACCTTGGGAGGACCTTGGCAATTATATCATTCAAAGGAGAATGTAAACCAACATAAGGGTTTCAAATTACGTTAGAAGCGGCCAAATAGCTACAATGTTATTACCAAAACAAAAAGAAAGAAAAAAGGGGACCAACCGACCGACTAACATAGTGAGATGTAGAGTCGCCCGCGACTAAAAGTATATATTCAGAACATTCATAGACGTCCTGTAGTCAACACTAATTGGGAATATACTGGTAACCCTCTGAGCTACACTTTTTCGTTTTGCCTCATTTTAAATTCCTATTTTTCCTCTTCCCCTCCTTACGTTTCCATTATTTGTGCTACTAATTCAAACCGGGTCACGGTAAGGTATTATAAGGCATTGCTTGGCAAGTTAAGTGAAGTTTTGTTTTCATTTTAAACTTATTTACTTGAATACTGTTTGTAAGCATCTCTGATTAAAACCTCTAAACACAATTTGAACTCATTCAAACCAACAAACTCTCACTTTTTCAAACCGTTGTTTGCTCTTTCGATTTAACCAAGTAAACTAAACTGGCTTTAATTCAAGAGCTAAAATCGCTGTGCCGAAACTCTGAAGAGGCAAAATCACTTTTCAATCCAAAAGTTAATTATGTTATAAAAATCCTAATATCTTATTAAGTCATGTGGAAGTGATTGAATTAATTGTGGTACATTACCCTTCTTCCACCTGCTTAAGTAGTTGATGTTCCCTGGCCTTGTGGTTGTCCGAGATTGATTTAAGGGATTTACTTGCAACAGATCCGAAAGGTCTGTTTCAAGTTATTGGAAAAACAAAAGAACAAAGGAATGGCTTTGTCATAATCATCATCATCATCATCATCACTAACTCTATAATTTCAAGAATGGGATTTTTTTGAGTATTTGAATAATAATTTCATCTTAGTTTGGTTATGACTTGTTTTTTATCAAAGTTATTTCTAACAATTCTTTTATAATATCAAATAACAAAATGGTGAAGTTCAGAAATAAATATAAGTATCGAAATTTTGTGAATTTTTTAAAACGCAAAGAATTACAAATGGTGAAGTTCAGAAAATTTATTTTTATATATCTTATATAACTATATTTTAGCAACGTGATATTTTGAAAGGGGGAAAATAGTTTACAGTTCCTTTTTAAAATGATTATAATTAGCGAAGTTCATAAAATTAAAAAAAAATTAACCATGGCTGCTTTTTTTTAGATTTTAAATTTTAATCTTAGTAGCGAAGCGCAAGCTTCCCCCGTAAGGAAGAGTGGCGAAGCCATTGCCTGGTATAGTTATAAAATCACTTTGAGAATGACCTTGAAATGATGTAAGAATATGAATTTTGACATGATGAGAGAAAAAAACTTTTAAAATGTTATAGGAAGAAGAACTTTGAAAAATATAATTTAAAAAATTAAAAGTTCTATAGAGCTTATTAAAAATAGATACAATAACTTTAATTTCCAAAAGGAAGTTGAATGCCATGAGCTCAATGAAAGGCTCCGAATTCGACTCCCTATGAGTTTTCTGTTCAAAATACAAAAACTTGTAACCTGAATTCATCGCTCTGTAACACCATTGTACCTAGTTATCCGGAATGTGATGGACATGAGGAGGCTTTAGAATGTAAGGACGAATTTGTGTTACAGAGCAATGAATCGAGGTTGAGTTTTTTATATATATATATATATATATATATATATATATATATATATATATATATATATATATATATATATATAAGTACAGTAACATACATGTAAATGCAGGAAAAAACAGTGTTAGGATCAATTTATTTGCGAAACCAGGTTTCGACGGAGACCTTAGCCATCTTCAATCGCTGGTAGACTAATGAATGCAGAGATGCTTAATTTGGTGGCGCACAAATTTTAAGTCGGAATGTAATTAGAGGAGGAGGTGTGGAGGAGTACCGGCATTTTTTAGTATAAGAAGAACAAATCTCCTGCTTATCAAGGGATTTATGTTGAATTACCCATCGGAGGTGGTAAAGTTTGGAATATCCTAAAATACTTCTGATGGGCAATTCACCACCAATCCCTTGATAAATAGGATATTTGTTCTTCCTCTACTAAAAAATGCCGGTACTCCTCCACACCTCCTCCCCTAATTACATTCCGACTTGAAATTTGTGCTCTTCCAAATTAAGCATCTCTGCATTCATTAGTCTACCATCGATTGAAGATGACGGAGGTCTCCATCTAAACCTGATTTCACAAATAAATTGATCCTAACACTGTGGTGTTTTTTTCCTGCATATATATATATATATATATATATATATATATATATATATATATATATATATATATATATTAAAAATTTGACAATAACCTCCAAGTCGATGCAGTTAGATAAGGTTAATAGTAAGAATTCCTTAATCCACTAGAAGACTCATTTGAGTTCATCAACCCTCTTTAGAAGCGGTACCCATACGACTGGGCAACCATCCATTTATCTTAAAATAGAAAATTCAAGAAAGAGTTTGTAGTAGTTGGCGTTTACTTTAACAAAAAACGAGAATGTGATTATTTTCGCGGATCTTCACCAGACGAATTTATAAAACAAGGTCTGCTGACCAAAAAGTCGCGTGCTCTCACCGATTCTGATTTATGACCTTACGAACTGCAAAATTTCAATAATTCCCGGACTAACATGGGAGACCTTGACAATTCCATCATTCGAAAGAGAATGTAAAACAACTTAAGAGTTTTAAATTTTGTTAGAATGGACCGAATAGTTATGATGTTATTGCCAAAACAAAATAATTCCCTTGCTAATCTTGGGGGACGTTGTCAATTATATCATTCGAAAGAGAATGTAAAATAACATAAGGGTTCCAAATTTCGTTATAATCGGCCTAATAGTTACAATGTTATTACAAAAACAAAGAAAAATCAAAACAGGGAACGACTGACCATCCAACCAACATAGTGAGATGTAGAGTCGCTCGCGACTAAACTCGCATGCGCCTAAAAATTAACAATCTCTTCCATCTCAATGGGGTTAGGTCTGGGTAATAATTAGTAAAATTCCTTGATCCGCTAGCAAAATTCGAATGTTTACAAGTTAATATTTCGGGAGGCAGATCATAATAAGCTAATTCTTAGAATGAAAGAATAGATTAAAGAGATAAATAAACATCAGCAGCTAATCCAAGCTAATTTTGAGAAGGAAAGAACTTTTAAAAAGTTACCAAGTTATATTATAAAAAAATCTTAAAAGATATAGTTGTAGTTAGTTGTCCGTCGATTTCGGCGATGACGTCACTTCATGAGCTTAAAAACAATAAATTGGGTATTGAGAGAAACTTGTATAAAAGATGCTTAGAGTGGTAAAGGGGTGTACAAAGCAATGTTTTCCCTATAAATCACATGGTCAGGGGTTTTTTTATGGCCTCTGTTAAGTTTGATTTGAGGAAGAAAGATAGGACTGGATCTAAAGAAAACAAACCGGGGCTAATATTTACATTTCTTTCCTTTGTACTAGAGACTAGGAACGATTCACGGACATTTACACTAATAAAATCATTTATATGCATTATGGTATACTGCGTCAAACATTACTACAAGACAGGCTCGTTCAAGAAAGTGCAGGACACGTTCGTGCATCAGTTCGAATGTGAAAAAGCCCCCTCCAAGAGCAGAATTCAGGACTGGGTGGACCACTTCGAGAACTATGTGACAGTGGAGAACCTCAATGCAGCCAGTGACAACCGTCCCAGCCATTTAGGACGCCCCATGAAGCGTACAGCTGAGCTGGTCGAGAGCGCCAGTTCAGCAGAGTCCAAAACGCTCTGTGCTCAAGCGAAGTCGATCCCTCGGTATATCCCGTGAGACTTGCAGAAGAGTGCTATTAATGGATGTAAAGGCCTACCTATACAAAATACAGAGGAATCAGACCCTTACACCTCAGACAAAGAGCAGAGAAAGGCTATGGCAGTCAAGATACTGGAGAAGATTCAGGAGACCCCGACTTTCCTTAACATCCTTTGGACCTCAGATGAAGCTCACTTCCATCTTGAAGGACAGGTAAACTCGAAGACAAATGTCTTCTGGGGGACCTCCAGACTAAATGCGGTAGCCACCAAGCCCCTACACTCCCCTAAGTACACGGTATGGAGTGCAATCTCAGCCAGAGGCATCATCAGACCATTCTTCTTCGAGGAATCTGGCGCGACAGTGAGTCACCAAGGAACGGTATGTTGAGGTTCTCAAAAAGGTTTACAACATTTCGATACTTATATTTATTTCTGAACTTCACCATTTTGTTTTTTGATATTATAAAAGAATTATTAGAAATAACTTTAATAAAAACATAAGTCATAACCAAACTAAGAAGAAATTATTATTCAAATACTCAAAAAAATCCCATTCTTAAATGATAGAGTTAGTGATGATGATGATGATGACCAATTCAGCCCTAAAAATAGACAATACACTGAGTCTATAATCAGTCGCATGGTGCCTACCTTTTAATCTACCCAATTTTATTTCATTTGTAAAGAAATTCTACTCTAGTGTATTTTGAGAGGAAAAAGTTATTACATTATCTATGGATTAAATTTTCCTTTTCTAAATTATAGCGGGTGGCAATTAAGCTAATGCGGAAAGATGTAAGGAAGAAAAAAATGCCTGTCGGAAAATAAAGAAGCATCCGAACGTCAGCGACATGTGACCCACTGACTGCGTCGTGGCGATCAGTAAACTGAGGCTTGCCCCACTCGGCTACCCCAGTACCTAAAAAGAATCAATACAAACCGAGTTTATAAGCCACCTGCTTTTCACTAGCTACCCTGACAAAAAAAAAACAACTTCTGTTCACTTTTCCTCCTTAAGGACATATTGATTCTTTTTAATGTTGATGTTCAGTTGAGAAAGAGCCATGGAGATGAGCGAAAGATCTTTTATGATTTCAGAAATTTCTCCACATACATCCAGAAGATTATTTATAGAAATAATAAATTTTAGAGATTCAATTTAATTGTTCATTTGAAGACTTGTAGTTCAGTAATTAGTTTTGCTTTCTCTGTTTCATAGGCATCTTCTTGTGTCTCAAAGTGTTACATGGCAATTTAGTAACTATTAGTTACTTAGAAAAGCGATACTTCTTAGTTATGTCAACATAGACACACAGGTTCGCTTTGCGCCACAGACTAGCCGGCTAGAAATACCGCTTTTCAGTGGAGTGAAGTTAAATACACTGGGTATGATTAGTCTTGAGATGGTGCACGGCATTGTTGGCATGTCACATGTTGTAAATACCATTGTTTATGATCTCATTTAAACTCTATAAAGTCACTTAAATAAGTTCCAAAAAAGAATTAACAATCGATGCTAAAGCCCAAGTCAAGACAAACATCTTCTCAATCATGAAACATTATGAAGGATATTTCCTTATATTCTTGTTTGACGTGATTAATCAACTCGAGATTATATTTGACTTATAGGACATCAACGGTGAGCATCAAATGATGAAAAAGCTTCAAATCTAAGATAAAGTAAGCCTTATTAAAGTCGTACACTATTTCTGTTCCTTAAATAATTTCTTTGTAACTTTTACTGTATTCTTTCAAGGTTTTAATATCGAATATTTACGATATGCCAGTGACATGCTGAAATGTGTATATTGTTATAGCTAAGAGATTAGAAAGGAATATTTTTTCAATTTTACCTAGTATGTGCTTTGATAGCCCAGCCGATTGCCTTTTAGGATTATAGAAACCACAGAGGCGATCGAAACTTTCCTTATTTTCTGTCACAACAATCTTTAGAGTGCGTCCGGAAGCATATATCGTTTGATCACTTTAATTTTGTGCTTCAAAGGTCTAGTGAGAAGCGATGTGCTAAATTATTTCAGTTTCGTGACACATAGTAACGACGGATGTTGTTGGAAGTATTAAAATAACCTAAACTAGGTTAGGTTACACGTAAGAGATCGTGTTAGATTGATCTACAATGTGAAGTCCTGCGTAAAAATGTTTCAAAAATAGGAAAAATATGATCAATTAATTGATATCATTGAGAACATACTTTTTACATACAGTAGAGAATGTCATTTGGAATGTTTTTAAAATGTTGTCGAAAACTATTTTACTCTGTCTCTTATTTACTCTCTAACTATACTAGTCCGGCCCCAGCTTAGCCTCTCTTCCTTCCTTCAGATAGCCTGTATTTCTCTCCTACCTAGTCACTTTTCATACAACCTCTCCCAAAACTTTCTCTAGTCAGCCTCTAATTTCACAGGGTAGATGCTGACCTTCCTCTCAGCCAACCGTCCCGCATCGGGGCTGAGGGGGAAGGAAACAATGTTCCCTAACCCCTGAGCTCCAGTCTGGGGTGGCTGTTTTTTAACAACCTGCTTCATCCCCAACCATGCCTTCCTCACATCCCTTTTCCTCTCCTCTTCACATTCTATCAATTTTACGCCGTGTCCAAGGTGGAGCCGCCATGCCGATGGATTGCCAGGCCACCAGGCGGGAGGGGTGGTCCGAAATGGCGGCGCCTGGTTCTGCCAGGCCTGTAAGCACCTCTTGCAGTGCGGGCAACTGCAAGAGGTGATAGGCTATTGCGTCCCGTGTAACAAATAGGGTCACCATGCCCAATGATGAAAAAAACAAAAAACAACCCCCAACTTCCCCAAGAACATCGACGGAGCCGCCCTCGGGCAGCTCTACCGAGAAAATGGAGGTCTTCCCCCTTGTGCTTGCGCAGGGGACCCTCCATACTTCTTTAACCGGAGAGGAGGCTTACTCTTCTCCTACGCCTACGGGTGTAGGGGACTCCCCCTCACCCCCTTCTCTGGAGGTGCTTTCGGGCACCTCCCTTTTTTTAGCAGCAGTCCCTCCTTTGCTTTCTAAGGGGACTGCCAAAAAACGCCAGCAGGCAGCCAATTGCCGACCGCCCCTCGTGTAAGCGGCTCGGTAGGGCAAACCCCCTTAGGGGGCAGAGACAAGCCAGGCCCCTTCGGTCGCTTCCCTCAAAAGACCTGCTGGCAAAAATATTAAACCTTGCCAGGGTCAAGGCCTGTGCCTCCCCACAAAAGACTCATGACGCTGCCAAGGGGACCTGCGATGTCCTGGGAGGGGATGGCCAACTGGAGGCCCCTCCTGTGATAGACATCGTTCTTGAGGAAAACCAGCATCAGACGGTAGGGCCTTCCATGAGGGGAATCCGGGCTCGGCGCCAAGCACCGAACCCGAATCCACCCCTATGCAAGGTCCTCCTCAAACGGCTGGGGATTCTGAGGCAGTACAAGGAGGGGAGGGATCTCCTCCGGATGATGCCCCTACGAGCACCAGGACCTTCTCCATTTCGGAGAAGGACCTGGCTGAGGCCGGTACATCTGGCCTGGGGGCTTCTACCGGTGGAGGTGAGAAGTGGGTTCATTCCCCGCCCTCCTCTCCTAAAAAGAAAAAGAAGACAAGAAAGACTAAAAAGACTCGGGGCTCCTCTCCATCCGCGGGAGCTGCGGGGACGGATGGGTCTGCTACCACTCTAGCAAGCGACCAAGCCAAGATCGGCACATCTGGCCCCTCTGCCCGCCCCCCGGGTACAGGGCTCCTGACCATGACAAAGACCAAAAGTGCACAAGGCGGGGCCTCGATGACATCGGGGCCCCTGATTCAGAGGTTACCTGGCGTTTTCGAGCTCGCTGGCTTCAAACGCTTCCTCGTTATTCGCTCCACTGATGTCACCATGTTGTCCAAGGGCAAAATGATCAATCAAAGGAGAGGATTAGCTATTGCAATTGGTAGAGAGCCGAAGGTGACCCGTTTCTCGGATGGGAGCCTTCTGGCGGCGAATCCCGCCAAGGCAGCCAAAATAAGCGCTCTTCGGACACTTCATGGCACCCCGGTGAGTGTGACGCCACGCTCTAATATGAACTTTGTGAAAGGAGTAGTTTATGCAAGGGAACTCGTTGACTACTCCATTGAGGACATCACCTCAGAGCTGGCCGACCATGGGGTGGTCAAGGTCAAACGTGTGATGAGAAAACAGGGAGGGGCCCCGAGACCCACCCCTACACCCTTCGTCACATCCGACTGTGACAAGCTCCCTGAGGCGGTGCGTGGCAGTTGGTACCGCTACCGCGTGAAGGCATTCGTGCCATTGCCGCGGCGGTGCTATTACTGTCACCGCTTCGGCCATACGAATCGTTTTTGTAGACGTGCAAAGTCGGGGTCATCCAAAGTTTGCGTAAATTGCTCCAAGGCCGCACACGATAAGTCCAAATCGTGTGTGGCCAAGTGTGTCAATTTCGGAGAGCCGCATCCTGCTTCTTCTAAGCAATGTGGTGCTTTTCTCCTTGAGAAAGAAATCCTGGCCGTTCAGGCCCAGGATCGACTCTCATTCCGCGAGGCTAAGGACTTGGTCCTGGCGCGCTCGGCTATGCCTGGGACGTCATATGCCTCAATAGTTAGAAAGGCACCCTCTGCTCCTGGTCCATCCAGGCCAACGAGCACGGTTGTTTCCGCGCCCATTCGAAGCCCTTCTGCGGGCTCTACTCAACCCGGGCGCTCCCCAGGTAAAGCTGGCGGCAAAAAGAGTTCATACGCAGCCCCGGCTAAAAGCAGGGCTCCCCCCTCTTTCCCCAGCGTGACCGTTTCCCGTAAGGCGAAACGGCCACGCGCCTCCACAGAGTCGTTAGACTCACAGGAGGTAACACCCCTGAAGTTGGTCGCTAGGCCATCTTCCGGGGTTCCTAAAGCTGTCCCCTGGAAGGAGGACAACAACAAAGGAGCTTCGGCTCCTTCACCCACGCCTAGTGGTGGAGCGAGTGGCTCGGAGATGGTGGTTCCTCGAAAAGAGGGCCCTCCGCCTCCGAAGCCGCAACGCCCGCCTAAGGTTTCGAGGCGAAGGGAGGAAAAGACTCGCATAGCGAGCCCAACCTCCCTAATAAGTCCTCGAAGGTTACAGCGCCCGGGGTTCTTCCCCCGGGAAGCGTACGTCCATTCCCGTGAGGGTCTTCATTTCGAGGAGGGCCCCCGCGTCTCCTCCGAGCTAGGCCTGGAGGGCATATTCCTTCAATGGAATTGCCATGGACTCCGGGCCAACTGGGAGGAGCTGCGGAGGCTCGTCTAATCTCGTTCCCCGTTAGCTATGTTTTTGCAGAAGACCATGCTCGGCGCGTGACCTCTACCCACCCTTCCGGGGTATAAGGGTTTTGCGACCCCACCACTGCGAGATGGCCGGGCTGGGGGATGCACGGTTTACACCCGGGATGATGTCTCCGTTCTTCCTTTCTCTTTAGATACCCCCTTCCAGGCAGTGGCTGTGCAGCTGCACCTGGATAGGAGCTATACTATCATTTCTTCGTACATTCCACCGTCAGCTGACTTCGACGCGGGGGACTTCCGCCGCGTCGTGGCACGGTTGCCGAGGCCCTATCTCTTGCTTGGAGATCTGAACGGCAGGCATCCTCTCTGGGGAGATTACTCCATAAATCCCTGGGGACAAGTCCTTGCGGATCTGATCAAAGAGCTTGAGATGGGTGTCCTAAAATGGATGAGTTTACGCATCACTGTCCGAGAACCGCTTCATTTTCTTGCCTTGATCTATCTTTGTGCTCTTCGGATGCACAGCCTGATTTTGATTAGGGGGTGGTCGATGACCTCCATGGTAGTGATCACTTTCCCATTCAAATATCATTTTCAGGGCAACTGCCGCCTGAGAGACCACCTCGGTGGTACTTAGCGCGGGCGCGGTGGCCTGCATTTCAGGAAATGACTAAATTCTCTATCTCGGTCGAGAAGTTTAGGTCGGTAGATGAGGCCGTTGAGTTCTTCTCCGGCAACCTCATCGCCGTGGGCCTGACTACTATTCCTAGGACGTCTGGCCGTTTTGCACGCCGGCCACTCCCATAGTGGTCGGCCCGAGTGTGAGACGGCCCTCAAACAGAAGCGTTATGCCTACATGCGCTATAAGCGCCGCCCGAACGATTTCACTCTCGCTGAATTTCGTCGGGCTAGGGCTAGATTCCGGTATTTTTCGAAGCACGCACGCCGCTCTTTTAGGCGGGCATACGTGTCTTCACTTAACAGGAAGACCCCTTTAGCTAAGGGGGGAAAGCGAGTCAAAAGGATTCGGGGCAAGTTCTAAAAGGACCCCCCTCCCGTCCTCCAGGAGAATGGGACCGCAATCTCGGACCTTGCGTCCGTGGCAGAATCCTTAGCGACCGCTTTTTCCGCATTCTCTAGCCGTGATGCTGCTCCACCAGCATTCAATGCACGTCGTCATGTCACGGAAGGCCGCGGCTGGACTTTAATTCCAAAGGCGGAGAACCCTTCAACGACAAGTTTAGTGTGAGTGAGTTGCGTTCCGCTCTCGCTTCGTGCGCGGAAACCACCCATGGTCCGGACGATGTCCCGTACGCCATGCTTCGACACCTCGGTGAGCCAGGCATGGCCTTTCTGTTAGATTTGTTCAACAGGATCTGGGTGGAGGGTCTTCTCCCAGACTCCTGGCGAATCGCTACTGTGCTCGCCTTTCGCAAACCGGGAAGAGATCACTCTACTCCAATCGGTTTCCGCCCAATCTCTCTAACCCTTTTGCGTGTGCAAGTTGATGGAGAAATTGGTAAATTTTAGATTAGCCTATTTCCTGGACAGCATAGGCCATCTGTCTTCTGCACAGTGCGGCTTCCGCAAGTTCCACTCCACTTCGGATGCTCTGCTCCGCCTGGAAAATGCCGTATGCGAGGCTTTTCTTCGTAGACAGCACTACGCCACGGTGTTTTTCGATCTGGAGAAGGCCTATGATACCGCATGCGATACGGTATCATGGAGACTCTCCACACGATGGGGGCGAGGGGACGCCTCCCAATGTTTTTCTCTGAATTTTTGCGAGATCGTCAATTCCGCGTACGGGTGGGAGGAGCCCTCTGCGGCCCAAAGGAGCAGGAAGAGGGTGTCCCGCAGGGAAGTGTCCTCAGTGTCACACTCTGTGCCCTGAACATCAACGGCATCACCTCGGTGCCTCCAGAAGATGTTCTCGCTACGCTCTACGTGGACGACCTTTCGATCTCTTTTGGCGCCGGCCAAATGCCAACTCTGGAGCGTCGACTCTAACAGGTATTGAACCGCGTCTCTCGCTATGCCGAAGCACACAGGTTTCGGTTTTATTTGGCCAAGACTAAGGTGGTGCATTTCTGCCGCCATCCACGGCTTCACCCCGACCCAGATTTGTTTCTTAATGGGGTGCGCCTGGATGTGGTTAAGTCGCACCTTTTCATTGGTCTTGTATTCGACCGACGCCTCACCTGGGAGGCTCATATTCGCAGCCTTAGGGTCTCTTGTACTCGCGCCATGGACATTCTCCGTTCCGTGACGTTCAGCGCTTGGGGCGCTTATAGGGCTACTGCCTTACTTTTTTATCGATCCTCGGTTCGCTCAAAGCTCGACTACGGATCCGAGTTTTATGCATCCGCAGCCGAGCGTTTATTGCGGAAGGTGGATTCGATCCACCACACCGGCTTTTGCCTTGCGACCGGTGCCTTTCGCACTTCCCCCATTGAGAGCCTGTTGGTCGTTGCTGGGGAGATGCCACTCGCTCTGCGCCGCGTGCAGTGCATCACTCGCCTGTACGCGCGAGCCCGGCGCCTCCCTCAGTCGCCAACAGCTGCGGCTGTCTTCACGGCTGAGCTGGTGGCAATACACCACTCGGTACGGGAGATTACGCGACGTGCCCGGTTTGGAGACCGGATTGTGATCTATAGGGACTCACAAAGCGCCCTGAGTGCTCTCGGAGCATTGGAATCTCCGCATCCCCTGGTTCGCGATATCCGTAACGCCACGGTTTTGGCTAGCCGGGCGGATGTCGAGATTATCTTCTGCTGGGTTCCTGGACATGTAGGAATTGCGGGGAATGAGCGCGCCGATGAGGGCGCCCTATAGTCTGCGAGGACTCTGCGACCGGACCAGCGTTTCGCTCTTCCTCACACCGACTACATGGCAGGAATACGGGCTTCTCTTCGGACTGCTTGGCAAAGAAGATGGGAGACGGTCGAAGGGAACTTAAAGTTGCGTGCTATTGCGCCACGACTGTTCCCATGGACCTATCCCCCAATGCCGCGGCGGCTTCAGGTTGCTTTCTGTCGTCTCCGAATCGGACGCACTCGTGTGACGCATCGCTATTTGATGGAGCGCTCGCCTGCGCCCTATTGAAACGACTGCGTCGTCCCCCAGACTGTTCGGCACATTCTTGTCGAATGTCCCAGTCTGGGTGATCTTCGTGCCCAACACCTGTACCGGTCCTGGGATGGGCGGGGTCGCTACCGCCTGTCCCTTGTACTCGGGACGAGTGCGTGCACCATGACTGGTGGACTTATTGACTTTTTGGGGGAGGCCGGCCTTCTCCCCTATATTTAAGGTTCCTTCTTTTGTTATTGTTTTGTTTGTAGGTTGCACTCTCCTGCACCGGGGTGAGGGGGACCTCCCCCCGCTGCCGGAGATTGCTTCGATTGTTAAGTTTTTCCAATTTATATCATTGTTAAGTTTTCATATTTTCACTTTAAATAGCCGAGTTCTAGGCTGTCGTGTTTCTCGGTGACTTATGCCCAAGTGGGTAGTTGCCAGATGGGCTCTATTAAAAAAAAAAAAATCCTACTATACTAAGATTTACTGGTTCAACTCTTTTACTATATCCCGAACAAATATGTAGAAATTTCTACAAACTTTAATAGGCTATTGTTTTTTTAGAATTTTACATATTTATTTGGCAATTTTATAATATTTAATGATAGAGTATGTGTCTCATTTAGTTCTTTGATATTTATCGATCCTTGAAAGGAAATAAATGTGGTCATATGTAGGCATCGTCACTCAACAAAGTAGCTTCGAAGCCCGAGATTAGATTACCCAAAATTCTATATCTGTTAGACAGTTAATTTGTTACCAAAAGTAACGCTACTTCCAGTTACTCCACTATATTTACTAAATAAAATACAAAAACGTGTATTTTTATTATACAAAGGCAGTAAATAAAATGTGTTTAAAAAGGTTAAAAAGAGTTACAACTTTCACGCCTTTTCCGTGAATTTTTCCATGTCCTCAGCATTTTTGTGTTTGCCGTGTAATTAGTAATTAACATTTAAATTATTATTATATCAATTATATGCCCGTATTTTTTATTCGATCATAAATGTATCCAAAACTTTCGCGACGTATATGACCTGGCTGTACTCATTCAGGGAAGAGACGTCTCCCTTGCTCCAGCTCTGCGGCTTCAGGTGCGTCGTGACATTGCAGAGCGTTGCCGGTTTTGAGGCGTCAAGTTTCTCAGGGGGTTTGACGGAATCGTACATGGCGTTCAAACACACGGGTTTTGTATTCTGTCACCACTCCTGTTTTAACTCAAGTATAAAATAACATTCCGATTTTTAAAATACATATATTGTACCACAATGATATTTTCGTTCGACATTAAAAGTGCATAAGAAAAAAAATTATATAATTGGATTCAATACCTAAAAAATCATTCAGAGAAAAAAGGGTTATTTGAAATGGCAATCTGACCTTTATTTTTTAACTATTTCCAATATCTTCTCTAATTGCTTAGAAATGCATTAGATATATTAAAAACGAAGTGTGGGTTGTTTCTCTTATTTTTATTTTCGGTTTCATGAATAGATAGATTCCTTTGCTATTCAAAGAGTCTAATGTGTTTGTTCATATTCTAAAGGATATAAGTTTCTTTTGTTAACGTTTCACCTTTGAAAATAACAATAGCAAAAAAAAAGAGGTATTTTTCATTTTGCCATACCTAAGGTTTCTTTGATTCTAAATAAGTTAATCCATTAACGTTAAATCCTATAGGAATTTTTAAAGCAAATTAAGATATAGTGAGGGCCGTATAAAAATGGATCTAATAACCAATTACTGAGTTATACAACAAAAATTAGGTGATCAAACCGAATACCATTGCTTCTGGGAGTAATGATTGAAAATGCAAAGTTTTTGCCCCAATCTATTAATAAAAAACGTTAAATCGAGCATTTATTAGTGTTCCTATTTTATGACGAAACTTGAAGTGGTAATGCAATTTCTCATATCCATTCCTATCTGGTTTAGGTTACTGAACTTTCGTAATGTTATTGAATTTCAGGCTTTCATCGACTAATGAGTAATTTCATGGCTTTCAGATGTCGGAGGAGTCGAACATAATAAAGATTTCTGTTGCCGCCCGGGTTGTTAAACTGAAATATCGAATTTGGCTCAATTATATTGATTTCCAATATTGAAATTGAGGAAATCAAAATTATGGTAGTTCAGTGTATTTTTATTTTGCGATTACGCTTCTTAAGCTACAAATTTACTTTTCAGAAATAAATTGCTAGATTAAAGACTCGTTTTTCCTCAAGAAATAAAAAAAATGGGTCTCGTATGCACACACACAGATGCACAAGGATCTGGACATTCATGCATTTTCTTAAAAATAACTAAGCGTTGACTGCAACACATACAAAAAATATTTTAGATGAAATATACAAATATTTGGAATCCTAATTTAAAGTTGAGGTAACATGGAGCAGATCTGTCTATTTCAAGAATTTCACCTATTTAATCAAACTTCATCATCTATAACGTATGTAAAAACCTAAAAAATATTACGCAGGAATATATGCAAAACAAATGGGTTCTTTCCATATGGTACAAATATTTGTTTCAGTAATTCTGAGGTGGATGAAAAAAAAAATCGCCTCGCTCCAAAATATTAACAAATATTTCAAGAAAATTTAAGAGGGTTTTTTTTTTACTACTGTCATACGAACGCGTCGTCAAATTTCATTTCGTCGACTCATGCATTTTTAGAAAATTTCAAAATGTTTTCGAATGGGTAGAAGAAAAACCGCGAGAAATTACTTGAGGAATGGAAGGAAAAGATATATTAACAAAAATGTACACAGTAATTTAAAAATGTGTTTTTCCTATGCAGTTTTATATGTACTTGTCAGATCTGACACTCGTTTTTTTTCCGGAAAAGCATACTTTGGCCATAATCGACCGAAGGTCCATAATGGGAAAAGTATGTATTTCCAGCGAAAACGAGTTTCAGATCTGAAAACTACACATATAACTGCATATGAAAAAATACATTATCAAAATCATTTAAAAGATCCAGAACTAGACTAAACCTAACCTGGTAATTTAAGATGACGATAGCGCTGCCTAATTTAGCCTATTTCCGCCCCCATTTTTTTCTTTGGGTACTTTCGAAAGTACGCATACACCCCACTTATTTGTGAGGATTGCACCCTGTCGTGGTCCCCGTAAGGGGCGCGGCGATTTGTCATCCTGGGCGCCGTGCTGACGGGACTCAGCACCCTGTCCAACCCCAGCTTAGCCTCTTCTCTTTTCTTCAAAACACTTGTTTCCTTGCTTTTCATACAACCTCTCCCACAACTTTCTCTGGTCAGCGTCTAATTTCACAGGGTAGATGCTGACCTTCTTCTCAGCCAACCGTCCCGGATCGGGGCTGAGGGGGAAGGGGACAATGTTCCCTAACCCCTAAGCTCCGATCTGGGGTGGCTGGTTTTTAACAACCTGCTTCATCCCCATCCATACCTTCCTCACATCCCTTTTCCTTTCCTCTTCACACTCAGTTTTACGCCGTGTTCAAGGTGGAGCCGCCATGCCGATGGACTGCCAGGCCACCAGGCGGGAGGAGTGGGCCCAAATGGCGGCGCCTGGCTCTGCCAGGCCTGTAAGCACCTCTTGCAGTGCGGGCAACTGCGAGAGGTGGTGAGCTATTGCGTCCCGTATAAAAAAGAGGGTCACCATGCCCATCTATGAAAAAAAACAAACCCAAATCTCTCCCCAATCCCCCTTGTACATCGACGGAGCCGCCCTCGGGCAGCTCCACCGAAACTATGGAGGTGCCCTTCCCCTGTGCTTGCGCAGGGGACCCTCCATATTTCTTTAACCGGAGAGGAGGCTTACTCCTCTCCTACGCCTACAAATGAAAGGGACTCCCCCTCACCTCCTTCTCTGGAGGTGCTTTCGAGCACCTCCCAATTTCCATCGGCAGTCCCTCCTTTTCTTTCTAAGGGGACTTCCAAGAAAGCCAGCAGGCAGCCCATTGCCCACCGCCCCTCGTATAAGTGGCTTGGTAGGGCAAACCCCCTTAGGGGCGAGAGGGAAGCCAGGCCCCTTCGGTCACTTCCCTCAAAAGACCTGCTGGCAAGAATTTGTCAACCTTGCTGGGGTCAAGGCCTGTGCCTCCCTACACAAGACTGGCGACACTGCCAAGGGGACCTGCGATGTCTTGAGAGGGGATGGCCAACTGGAGGCCCCTCGTGTGATAGACATGGTCCTTAAGGAAACCCAGCCTCAGACGGTAGGGCCTTCCATGACGGGGATCCGGGCTCGGCGCCAAACACCGAACCCGAATCCGCCCCTATGCAAGGTCCTCCTCAAACGGCTAAGGTTTCTGAGGCAGTACAAGGAGGGGAGGGACCTCCTCCGACCGATGCCCCTGCGACCACCAGGACCTTCTCCATTTGGGAGAAGGGCCTGGCTGAGGTCAGTTCATCTGGCCTAGGGGATTCTGCCAGCGGAGGTGAGAAGCGGGTTCATTCCCTGCCCTCCTCTCCAAAAAAGAAAAAGACTAAGACAAAAAAGACTAAGAAGACTCGGGGTTCCTCTTCATCCGAGGGGGCTGCGGGGACGGATGGGTCTGACGCCACTTTATAAGTGACCAAGGCAATATCGGTACATCCGGCTCCTCTGCCCCCATGGGTGCGGAACCCCTGACTATGACAAAGAATAAAAGTGCACAGGGCGGAGCCTCGATGACATCGGGGCCCCTCATTCAGAGGTTACCTGGCGTTTTCGAGCTCGCTGGATCAAACGCTTCCTCGTTATTCGCTCCACTGATCGCAACATGTTGTCCAAGGGCAACATGATCCATTGGAGGAGAGGATTAGCTAGTGCAATTGGTAGAGAGCCGAAGGTGACCCGTTTCTCGGACGGCAGCCTTCGGGCGGTGAATTCCGCCGAGGCGGCCAAGATAAGTGCTCTTCGGACACTTCATGGCACCCCGGTGAGTGTGACGCCGCACTCTACCATGAACTTTGTGAAAGGAGTAGTTTATGCAAGGGAACTCGTTCAGAGGTTACCTGGCGTTTTCGAGCTCGCTGGATCAAACGCTTCCTCGTTATTCGCTCCACTGATCGCAACATGTTGTCCAAGGGCAACATGATCCATTGGAGGAGAGGATTAGCTAGTGCAATTGGTAGAGAGCCGAAGGTGACCCGTTTCTCGGACGGCAGCCTTCTGGCGGTGAATTCCGCCGAGGCGGCCAAGATAAGTGCTCTTCGGACACTTCATGGCACCCCGGTGAGTGTGACGCCGCACTCTACCATGAACTTTGTGAAAGGAGTAGTTTATGCAAGGGAACTCGTTGACTACTCCATTGAGGACATCACCTCAGAGCTGGCCGACCATGGGGCGGTCAAGGTCGAACGTGTGATGAGAAAACAAGGAGGGGCCCCGAAACCCACCCCTACACTCTTCGCCACATCCGACTGTGACAAGCTCCCTGAAGCAGTGCGTGCCGATTGGTACCGCTACCGCGTGAAGGCATTCGTGCCACTGCCGCGGCGGTGCTATTACTGTCACCGCTTCGGCCATACGAATCGTTCTTGTAGACGTGCAAAGTCGGGATCACACGAAGTTTGCGTAAATTGCTCCAAGGCCGCACACGATAAGTCCAAATCGTGTGTGGCCAAGTGTGTCATTTTCCGAAAGCCGCATCCTGCTTCTTCGAAGCAATGTGGTACATATCTCCTTGAGAAAGAAATCCTGGCCGTTCAGGCCCAGGATCGACTCTCATTCCGCGAGGCTAAGGACTTGGTCCTGGCGCGCCCGGCTCTGCCTGGGACATCATATGCCTCAATAGTTAGAAATGCCCCCTGTGCTCCTGGCCCATTCAGGCCAACAATCACGGTTGTTTCCGTGCCCATTCTGAGCCCTTCTGCAGGCTCTACTCAACCCGGGTGCTCCCCAGGTAAAGCTGGCGGCAAAAAGGGTTCATACCCAGCCCCGGCTAAAAGCAGGGCTCCCCCCTCTTTTCCCAGCGTGACCGTTTCCCGTAAGGCGAAACGGCCACGCGCCTCCACAGAGTCGTTAGACTCACAGGAGGTAACACCCCTGAAGTTGGTCGCTAGGCCATCTTCCGGGGTTCCTAAAGCTGTCCCTCGAAAGAAGGACAGCAACAAAAGAGCTTCGGCTCCTTCGCCCACGCCTAGTGGTGGAGCGAGTGGCTCGGAGACGGTGGTTCCTCGAAAAGAGGGCCCCCCGCCTCCGAAGCCGCAACGCCCACCTAAGGTTTCGAGGTGGAGGGAGGAAAAGACTCGCATGGCGAGCCCAACCTCCCCCAATAAGTCCTCGAAGGCGACAGCGCCTTCAGCGCTTTGTTCGGCCAACAGCGCATGGGGTTCTGTCTTCGGAAAGCGTACGTCCATTCCGGTGAGGGTCTTTAGTTCAAGGAGGGCCCCCGCGTCTCCTCCGAGCTAGACCTGCAGGGCATATTCCTTCAATGGAATTGCCGTGGACTCCGGGGCAACTGGGGGGAGCTGCGGAGGCTCGTCCGGTCCCGTTCTCCGTTAGCTATGTTTTTGCACGAGACCATGCTAGGCGCGTGCCCCCTGCCCACCCTCTCGGGGTATTAGGTTCTTGCAACACCGCCACCTCGATATATCCGGGTTGAGGGATGTGCTGTTTACACCCGGCATGATGTCTCCGTTCTTGTATTCTCTTTAGATACCTCATTTGAGGCAGTAGCTGTGCAGCTGCACCTGGATAGGAGCTATACTATCATTTCTGCGTACATTCCACCGTCAGCTGACTTCGACGCGGGGGACTTCCGCCGCGTCGTGGCACGGTTGCCGAGGCCCTTTCTCTTGCTTAGAGATCTGAACGAAAGGCATCCTCTCTTGTGAGATTACTCAATAAATCCGAAGGGACAATTCATTGCCAATCTGATCGAAGAGCTTGAGATTGGTGTCATAAACGTGGATGAGTTTATGCATCACTGTCCGAGAACCGCTTTATTTTCTTGCCCTGACCTATCTTTGTGCTTTTCGGATGCACAGCCTGATTTTGATTGGGAGGTGGTCGATGACCGCCATGGTAGTGATCACTTTCCCATTCAATTATCATTTTCAGGGCAACTGCTGCCTGAGAGACCACCTCGGTGGTGCTTGGCACGGGCGCGGTGGCCTGCATTTCGGGAAATGACTGAATTCTTAATCTCAGTCCAGGAGTTTAGGTCGGTAGATGAGGCCGTTGAGTTCTTCACCGGCAACCATATCGCCGCGGGCCTGACTACTATTCCTAGACGTCTGGCTGTTTTGCACGCTGACCACTCCCATGGTGGTCGGCCGAGTGTGAGACGGCCCTCAAACATAAGCGTTATTCCTACATGCGCTATAACGCCGCCCGAATGATTTCACCATCGCTGAATTTCGTCGGGCTAGAGCTAGATTCCGGTATATTTAAAATTACGCCCGCCGCTCTTCTTGGCGGGCATACGAGTCTTCACTTAACAGGAAGACCCCTTTAGCAGAGGTGTGGAGGCGAGTCAAAAGGATTCGGGGCAAGTTCTCGTAGGACTCCCCTCCCGTTCTCCAGGAGAATGGGACCGCAATCTCGGACCCCGCGTCCATGGCGGAATCCTTAGCGACCGCTTTCTCCGCATTCTCTAGCACCGGATGCTGCTCCGACAGCATTCAATGCACGTCGTCATGACGCGGAAGGCCGCCGGCTGGACTTTACCTCCAGAGGCGAAGAACCCTTCAACGACAAGTTTACTGTGAGTGAGTTGCGTTCCGCTCTCGCTTCGTGCGCGGACACCGCCCATTGTCCGGACGATGTCCCGTACGCCATGCTTCGACACCTGGGTGAGCGAGGCATGGCCTTTCTGTTAGATTTGTTCAACAGGATCTGGGTGGAGGGTCTTGTCACAGATTCCTTAGCGAATTGCTACTGTGCTCCCCTTTCGCAAACCGGGGAGAGATCACTCTACTCCGACCGGTTTCCGCCCAATCTCTCTAACATCTTGCGTGTGCAAGTTGATGGAGAAATTGGTAAATGTTAGATTAGCCTATTTCCTGGGCAGCGGAGGCCATCTGTCTTCTGCACAGTGCGGCTTCCGCAAGTTCCACTCCACGTCGGATGCTCTGCTCCGACTGGAAAATGCCGTCTGCGAGGCTTTCCCTCGTAGACAGCACTACGCCACGGTGTTTTTCGATCTGGAGAAGGCCTATGATACCGCATGGCGATACGGTATCATGGAGACTCTCCACACGATGGGGGCGAGGGGACGCCTCCCAATGGTTTTCTCTGAATTTTTGCGAGATCGTCGATTCCGCGTACGGGATGGGGGGGGCCCTCTCCGGCTTAAAGGAGCAGGAAGAGGGTGTCCCGCAGGGAAGTGTCCTCAGTGTCACACTCTGTGCCCTAAACATCAACGGCATAACCTTGGTGCCTCAAGAAGATGTTCTCGCTACGCTCTACGTGGACGACCTTTCGATCTCTTTTGGCGCCGGCCAAATGCCAACTTTGGAGCGTCGACTCTAACAGGTATTGAACCGCGTCTCTAGCTATGCCGAAGCGCACAAGTTTCGGTTTTCTTTGGCCAAGACTAAGGTGGTGCACTTCTGCCGCCATCCACGGCTCCACCCCGACTAATTTGTTTCTTAATGGGGTGCACCTGGATGTGGTTGAGTCGCACCGTTTCCTTGGTTTTGTATTTGACCGACGCCTCAACCAGCAGGCTCATATTCGCAGCCTTAGGGTCTCCTGTACCCGCGCCATGGGTTTTTCTCCTTTTCGTGACGTTCAGCGCTTGGGTTGCTGATAGGGCTACTGCCTTACTTTTCTACCGATCCTTTGTTCGTTCGAAGCTCTACTACGGATCCGAGTTTTATGCATCCGCAGCCGAGCGTGTATTGCGTAAGGTGGACTCGATCCACCACACCGGCCTTCGTTTGGCGCCTGGTGGCTTCCGCACTTCACCCATTGAGAGCCTGTTTTTCGAAGTTGGGGAGATGCCACTCGCTCTGCGCCGCGTGCAGGGCATCACTCGCCTGTACGCTATGAGCCTGACGCCTCATTCAGTCACCAACAGCTCTCACTGCATCCACAGCTGATCTCGACGGTGCATATGCCACCCAGAGACGCCATTCATACGCTAAGCCCTTTAGGTTTAGGGCCAGGAAACTCTTTCGAGAGCTAGATATAGCTCTCGGGCCGGCGGTGCCCCTGGTTCTGCCCAGGACGCCACCCTGGAGGGTACCACATTTAGCTATTTGTCGCCACGCCTCTGCTCGTAAAGCTTGTACAGCGCCGGGAGTATTGCGTTCGACCTTTCTGGAGCACACATCGTGTCACGCTGGAACCGTGCCAGTGTATACAGATGGCTTTAAGTCCCAAGAGAGGGTCGGCTTCTACGCCGTATCCCCTCTGTTTGAAGTCAGCGGGGCTCTGCTAGGCGCTGCGTCTGTCTTAACGGCCAAGATGGTGGCCAAACACTATTCGGTACGGGAGATTACGCGACGTGCCCGTTTCAGAGACCGGATTGTGATCTATAGCGACTCACAAAGCGCCCTGAGTGCTCTCGGGGCATTGGAATCTCCGCATCCCCTGGTTTGCGATATCCGTGACGCCATGGTTTTGGCGAGCCAGGCAGATATCGAAATTATATTCTGCTGGGTTCCTGGACATGTATGAATTGCGAGGAATGTGCGGGCCGATGAGGGAGCCAAAGAGTCCGCAAGGAATCTGCGACCGGACCAGCGTTTCGCTCTTCCTCACACTGATTACATCGCAGGAATACGGGCAGCTCTTCGAACTGCTTGGCAAAGAAGAAGGGAGACGGTCAAAGGGAACTTAAAGTTGCGTGCCATTGCGCCGCGACTGTTCCCATCGACCTATCCCCCAATTTCGCCACGGCTTCAGGTCGTTTTCTTTCGTCTCCGAATTGGACACACTCGTGTGACGCATCGCTATTCGATGGAGCGCTATTGTGCCCTATTGCGACGACTGTGTCGTCCCCCAGACTGTTCGGCACATTCTTGTCGAATGTCCCAGTCTGGGTGATCTTCGCGCACGTTACCTGTCCCGGTACTGGGATGGGCGGGGTCGCTACCCCCTGTCCCTTGTACTCGGGACGAGTTCGTGCACTTTGACTTGTGGACTTGTTGACTTTTGTGGGGAGGCCGGGCTTCTCCCCTTTATTTAAATAGTTTTTATTTTGTTTTTTTGTTTTCTCTGCAGGTTTCACGCTCCTGCGCCGGGGTGAGGGGGATCTCCTCCCGACGTCGGAGATTGCTTCCGAATTGTTAAGTTTTTTCCATTTTTATGAGTGTTATGTTTTCACATTCTTATTTTAAAGTAGCCTAGTTCTAGGCTGTCGTGTGTCAGTCGACTTATGCCCAAGTGGGTAGTCGCCAGTTGGGCTGTAAAAAAAATAACAAACAAAAAAAAAAACGCTGTCGTGGTACAACTACTCTATATCATACACTTCTCTTATATTATGTGAGGGGGTGACTTAATCACATACTGTAACGCGAACCGTTGAAGGACTGTTTACAGTGATTAACGACCGACTAGGAGGTCATACTTGAGGCGTTGGGTTTCAAATCCCTAATAATCAGACAGAGAGCATAAATGGTTGGTGAGATTTACTTGAATAGGCCCAGAGTATCGTTCAAGGTCAGTTAAAGATGAAACAACAAAATATAATTTTATTTACAAAGATCAAAATAAGAATAATAATAGGCAAAAGGGAATTATTTAAATTGAAATAGTCTCTTGATAATTATTATGAAGAGGAATTCTCAAATGAAATTAATTTATTAACGTTACTAGGCTCAGATCAAAAGGGGGAACTTGACAATACTAATAATGGAGAGGGTTTCAATTCAGTCTTACGGTTCGATGACTTCGAGGAAGGTCCTTCTTGCGATGAGGCGAGTGGGGCACGATCTGATGAGGCAAGTGGGACACAATCCGAATGAAGCAGGTGGGGCACGATCCAAATCAACCTTACGATAAGGAAAGTCAATCTTCAAAAATGACGTTCGACGGGGGATGTGGGATTACTTGTAATTCCACTGGAAGAGGGAGATTTTCTTCGATTTGATTAAACGAAGAGAGACTGTTGCGCAAATTTAAAGGTTTGCCGTTCACAGAAAAGTTTGCTCTCTGATGAACGCTTACGGGACGAGACGATAGGGACGGCCTTGAGGTACGGGTTGGGCTCCTCGAACTACAGAATAACCCGAGTATTTGTATGCCTGATTCTGAGGGAGAAGGAGGAATTTGGAGAGAGGAGTCACAAGCTCCAGACATCTTAATCCAGAGGCGGAGTATATTCATCATTTAGCAGAGAGGTGCGAGACAACGCGGCTCTTTCTCGCCTCATCACTGGAAGGGGTGAGGCTTGGAACTAGGTTGCAGGATTGGGAAATATTTTTCCAATGCGCTCAAGAGTCGAAAATTCGTGAATGTTCGAACAGGAAATGACGTCGTCCACGGTGGGATACCAACGCACGTGGTCTCCAATAAATTTAGAAGGGGGTCAGAGGTTGTTCTTTTTTACCCCCCAACCCACCGGCAACTTTTTAAAAAATTCATAATATTCCTAATTCGAAAGCCTACCTCAGATTTGAATCCAAAAGTCAATTGCTAAATGTCTAACGACATTAAGCAATTTATAAATAAAAGGCTAGCACTTGTTCGAATGTAGGCATTAGAAAGCAACGTGCCCTTAAACTTACTAACGGAAAATTTGCACTAGGGTTTTCGTCCTTTCGAACACAGACACCACACGCCATTATACCATATAAACTAAAAAAAAAGACAGCCACGAATCGTTTGAAATATACAGGAATCTAAAACGAAATACTATTGGGAAATCGGCAAAAGACGCATGCGCAGATTGCCTGCAAATCTAAAAAAAAGCCTGGTATTAGTTGTATATCGCCAAAAAACGCATGCGCAGATCGCCTCCAGGTTTAAAAAAACCATGGTTAGCTGAAAGAGACAAGCCAAAACTTGAAGGAACGAGGCCAAAAATGACGAAAAAAAGATTCAAATTTAGCAAAATAACAATATATTTTCTAAAAGTGAATAAATACGTTAGTATAAAGTTCCGGAACTTAAAAATAACATCGGTGAGCATCATTTTTAGAATTAAAAACGGTTATGTTTTTGGAAATTACTGTATTTGTGTTAAAACGAATCTTAACTTCATTTACCACTAAATTGCTATTTTAAAGTCTTAATAATTTAATCTCTTACTTAGTCCACCATAATCAAATTTATCTCATTCATTGCCCAGATTATTTTTTATCCGGTCTTCCATATATTAGCCAGTCATAAATCTCTTAAATAGTTATTCTTCCAAAGTCCACTCTTTACTTCGATATATATATATATATATATATATATATATATATATATATATATATATATATATATATATATGAATAACGTTACAGCCACGAGGAAAATGAAATAACGGAGAACAGCGAGGCCTTTCGACTAATGGTCCTTTACTGAGCAGACCATTAAACGAAAGGCCTCGCAGTTCTCCGATGTTTGTTATTCATAAATTCCTCACGTTCCTTATTTTCGTGATTCAGTTATACATATATATATATATATATATATATATATATATATATATATATATATATATATATATATATATATATATATATATATATATATATATATAAACAGGATGACCAGGACAGAGCCGAAGATGCCTCGTAACATTTATTGCAAACGTTTCCAATCATCAGTGCTAAAGAAAGAATACAAAATACAGATATAAATATATACATAAAAAGTTAACACATGCAATAAAATTGTGAAACATGAATATTAAATTTGAGACGAATTGATCACATTGGAAATACGGAGAAAAAAAACAACGAAGAAATTTATATAAAATATGAAGGAAGATAATTGACAGTGGATTTTATTCTTGCAAAAAACAGTGCAAAATTGAACAAATTAGCATGTTTTTAATGAGTGACTATATTTAATGGGACAGATAATGAGTTATTATCTAGACTGGGTCGAAGTTTTGTAATATAAATTGACTCTAGCAGGTAAAGGTCTGAGATGTTTCTTACCGCATTAAGTATCGTGAAGTTCTCGAGTGTAGCCTCAGAGCCACATTGGGACAGATGGTTTCGAATTGAGAATGGATCAGGTTTTGCAAGGTGAAGTCCAGTTCTTTCAGATCTACCCAGATGCTGCATGAAATGGGAGTAAAACGTACGCTGTGTTGCCCCCATATATGATACAGTGCTATTGCACGTACAACGAAAATTGTATATAATTTTAGATTGCATATTGGTGGGTGGTTGATCTTTGAACTTAAATAATGATCCCAGTCTTAAGTCATTAATGAGGGTAATAATTGAAGATAGGCTGAATTCAACAGTTTTAACAAATCTTTATTTAAGTTTTTCGGATTGATAACCAAAGTATGGTAAGGAAAGAAAGACCTTTAATTTATTAACAGTTTGTAGTGGAAGTAGAGTCGAGTATTTTTTTTATTGCGAAACAGACTAATTTGTTTCTAAAAGAGCTTTTAGCTGTTCTAGAGATAGTGGCTCAACGCCTTGTTCTTCCATTATTGAAGTCGGAGGAGGGGAGGCAATGGTTAGGCGTTACCTTCCTTTTATTCCTTCCCAGGTCTTCTACTATCGTGTTCTCGTGTTCACGGCAAAAAATTTAGTTTTCCTCCAGGAATATCTAAAATACCCTACTCCAATGGTCCCTGAACGCGACCTCTATTTGCTGTGGTTCTTGTGTTTCTTTTCCATTATATTTAATGGCTAGCTTTATTTTCGGTTTTCGGTTTTCTCTAGTCATATTAATTTTCTGCCAGAATTTCGTTGGATTCATCTCTTCGTCAATCGCGTCCACGAAGTGGTCCCATCTTGCGCCTATTTCAGCTTCAATTATTGCGGTTAGTTCATTTTTTTATGTTGCAGATGTGTTCCCTATCATCCTTTTGGGGAGAAAATCGCTCCATTGTTTCTCTTAGGTTTTTATAACTGTTTTCCAGCTCTACAATTTGTGGTGTATGGGCATGGTGCGGCAAAGTTCTAAACGTTGTTCTTTTAATATATTTTGAGTGTGATTCAATTATCGCCTTCATTAGGTTGTCTCTGAATACATCTATTTTATCTAGCGTAGCCTCTCTAAAATCTGACGGTTGGTAATTTGCCAAGTGTTCGGCAAATCCGTGCTAGTTTGCATTCTTTATTTTTTTTCCTGATGGGACATTTTACCTGTATAGTGTTTGCTGTTATTGTTATTGTGTGAGCATGAAACTTAATACGCCGTAATCACACATAATCTCTTTGGTAAGATAGATCAACGCAGCTGTGTTTAATTTAGGGTGCTTTATCACCGTCTTCCCCTCAGTTTGATAACGCTGTCCTGCTGCCAGATGGCAGTCCTGTCCATCTTCCCCCTTTTGGGGTAGAAGGGAATCTCTCTTATTTCCCGTTAGCATCGTTGATGCTCGAAATTATCAATGTCAATGTTTGCTTAAGACGCCTCAGATATCCACGTGAGACGCCCTTGCTGCGCGCAGCCCTCTGTCGACCATGGTTGTGGCTCCTACTTAAGGTGATGTCTGCAAATCCTCAGCAGATAGACAGAACCAGAGCTTCTTGGTGTCCAGACCCTAGTATCTGTCTCCCGTGAAGTAGTCCTCTCGCCTTTGTGATCTCGACAGCAGATCGTCTTCTCGTAATCCGCCCTCATCAGCGGAAGATTAGGAAAACTCGTTTACGCCGTGGAAGATTGTCCTGGGTTTCTCTCGTCTCATTACCTTGGTTGAGACTTTCTGCCGACCGCAGACGAATCTTGATTTTGTAATTACTTTTCCCTGGAGCCGATGTAATATCAACCTCCTTTGGAGCCTCACTGGACGCCTTCGCATCGAGACCCCATCGACAAAGACCTTGTCATTGGTCATCCCCATCTCCAGTTCATCCTCCAGAGGTAACCAGGAGTCCTTTCCTCGTAAGTACCACCTCTTCGTTCCCAGTCCTAAGAAGAATTCCCCATTTGGTGTAACGCCAATAGACTTGCTAAATCTTTCATTCAATCCAACTTATTAGATCACTTATATATTTTCCCGGACCTAGTTTCCTTACTTTTCGCCTGTCATAGTATTCTTTTGTCGTACTGATTATTATTTAGATTTCCACATTTCTATGTGCCCTTGTTCTTATTATTTGTATTAAAGTTTATTTTTGTAGAAGTGTTTAGCTATCGAATAACCTTTGAAACGAACCCAGCAAACGTATTCCCATTTAAAGTGCCAACCTAATAATATCGCACTCTAGTTAGAAGGTACTTACCTTTCCCCAAGTCAATGGTACTCGAGCGCAGCCCCGATAGTGGCTGCCTGGCGTACAGTAGTATGTAGTTTTAGAGACTTTTTGGTCACATGCCTTCGTCCCTCGACATAGATATATGTATATCTATTATTATTATATATCATTATATTAAAAACTGGTGTCAGCCATAGTTAGGTTATTTTTATTTTTATTTAATTATTTCTTTTACTTAAGAAGCCCTGTTAAATTGCAATTCCCCCCCCTTTTAATTATTCTTACCGAGTTTGCCTAAGTTCGCTCAAAGTTATTCAAAGATTGTTGAACTAATTGTCACCTTTTTTTAACTATTTAATTGTGTGATCGGGAGTCCATAAGTTTCCATTTTTTGTTGGTAACCCTCTACTAAATCCCGAGTTGGATTAAGAGGACGGAAAAATTTTAATCCGATAGGGATTAAATTTTCGCTATGTTATTGTGTTTCATATATTTCTTTTTGGATGGGGGTTGCATTTCTTTTTTTGTGGGTAAAACTTAGTAGAATTAAAAAAAACTTCCTGAGAGCCCATAGTATGTGTCATGTGTTCCGTGTACGTTCAAGTTGTTTGACGCACACTTACTGTAAAGGATGTCGTCTTTTGATAGATTCCACAAACAAGGTCAAATCTTGGGATTAACAGGTAATGATTTAATTGCCTATATCCAGAACGAATAAAGAAATGAAAGGGAAGAAAGAAGAGAAAGAAAACAAAGAGAAGCAGAAAGAGAGCATGAGAAGCCGAAAAAAAAGATAACAAAGAGAAGCAGAAGAAAGAAGAGAAAGAGAGCAAAGAGAAGCAGGAGAAAGGGAAAGAAACCGTCAACATCAGCCAGAGCTAAGTCGGGATAACGTAAAAACCCTTTCCGTTAGTTCAAGGAATGAGGCCCCTCAAACCCCTTCGATTAAGTTACCCGTATTCAAGAATGGTGAAGACTTCAATGCCTACCTCACCCACTTCGAAAAAATTTTCGAAGTGAATTCTTGTGACATCGAGGAGAATGGAGTCGCACGCTTACTTCCCTTGCTAAACAGTCATCTTCGGGAAATTTTCATATCTCTTCTTGCCGAGGCCACCCTTAATTATTCGACTCTTAAGGCCGAATTGCTATCGGCAATCAATATGAATTCCGACTTCTATCGGACTAAGTTTCGCCAGGCAAGAATATTACCTGGCCAAACTTACCGCCAGTTTGGCTTCATCCTTCAGAGGAGCCTACAATTCTGGCTGGACTCGGCTCAAGTAGGACGCGATTACGAGCCTCTGTTTGATTTCGTCTTACGTAATCAGTTAATAACTGCGCTGCCATCCGAGATCCGTGCATTCGTGTAAGATAGACGAGCGTCTACCTTTGAGCAATGCCTGGAAGAGGCGGATGTACACGCGTCCAGCCATAATCTGTATCCGAAGGACCCCAAGAATGTGAATCCCCTATCTTCCAAGAGTTAGAGTAATTTCTCTAAATCCTCCCATAAAAATTCGCCCCATTTTGTCAAAGTACCTGGTCCCCCCAAACCTAGATTCCCTCCCCCGCAAGGACCGAGGGATATTAAGCCCCTCTTAAATAATCCACACTATTCAACTATCCCCGGCAGCCCATCGTGTGTTTCACGTGCGGCGTGCCCGGACATGTAAAAGCCAACTGCCCCCAAAACTCTCACCTTCGCTCTTCCCCAATCCAACAAGTTAATCAAGTCAATGCTTCTCTCTCTCAACCACCTGCTAACCAAATAACTCCAGCTTCTGCTCCAATTAAATATTTCCCAGGACATCACGTCAACTTTTTATTTTAAAAAAGCTTCCCCAGTGGGCTTGAATTTGAAGAAGGAACTGTGAACAGGTGCCGGGTGTCAACCTTTGTTAGAGATCTTGGGTGCACCTGCGTCGTAGTGATGGAAAAATTGCCTTCCCCAGTAAGTCCCGACCACGATAGGTATGGAGTAGTCCATGACTACTTGGGGCGTGCCAACCGGTTCCTCGTGGTTTGCTGCTACCTAGAATGCAAATACTTCACCAGGTGGGTGGAGGCCGTTGCAAGCCCCATTAAGTTCTGCACCGTGTTGGTCGGCCAGAACACCAAGATCTTCCCTAATCCTGTCGCCCAGCCCGTCCTTACGAGGGCTCAAGCCTTAAAAGAGATTGCAACCTCCGTGCCTTTAGAAACTCCTTATGCCCCCGAATTTGCCTCCCTTCATAACAAGGAGTTCACAAGTGAGCAGAAGAAGTTCTCTTCTCTCCAGTTCCTGTCGGAAAAAGCCCAGCAGGACAATCATGTTTCTGATTGTGGCCCAAGGAAGGCTCTATATCTCGTTAAAGATGACCTCCTTTACCGTTCTACCTCAACCGAGGATGGTGCTAAGAATTGCTCCCTTTGAATCCCCCGTTTTCGCATTCCCCAGGTTATTCGCGGTGCCCACGATGGGTTATTGGCTGGCCATTTCAGCCACAATAAAACTACCAAAATAATCTTCCTATATTATTTTTGGCCCGGCGCTGCTAAAGAGATTTCAGAATTTTGTCGATCCTGTGATATTTGCCAAAAGATGACGGCAAAAGGACGGATCGCACCTGCCCCTCTTCAAAAGACATCTCTGAACCCTTTTTTTGAGTGGCTATCGACTTGATATGCCCAATTCACCCTCCGGCGGGGGAAGGACACTCTAATATCGTTACGCTCGTGGACTTAGCTACGAGGTTGCCTGATGCAGTTCCCCTTAAAAGAATCGATAGCATAACGTGCGCGGAAGCATTAATAGCTATCTTTTCTCTAGTCGGCATCCCTAAAGAGATATTGTCTCACCGAGACAGACAATTTACGTCCGAACTCATGGAATACGTGGGAAAACCTCTCCTGATAAAACCTCTCGTCACAACCTCTTTACACCCTGTGGCTAACGGAGTCTGTGAAAAAATAAAACGGTACTCTAAAGACCGTCCTGAAAAAGCTGTGACACGCTCAGCCTCAAGAGTGGCATCGGCATCTGCCAGTCGCTCTCTTTGCGTGCTGTGAGATTCCTCATAGGACTTTAGGGTTCGCTCCGTTCGAACTCCTTTATGAGCAAAACGTCCGAGGACCTATGAGTATTCTCAACAAATTGTTCGCAAATCCCCGCTTCGATGAAGAAATTAAGGAGATAGCACATTTTTTCATTAGTCACTTTTAAAATTCTTTCGTTCCAAATTTGCATTTTTTGGTTTTGTACATCATTGTATTGCAAATTTTATGCATTTTTTTATGTTATAATTATTTCTTTAACAACATGATAAGAACATAGTGAAAATTAAGAAAATGCAAAATTGTATACATTCGTGGAAAACTTTTCTTAGATATTTAAAGTTAATTTGGGAAAAAAAACTACACCATTGATTTTTATATAATTTTATTTCAAATTTTATGCACTTTTTTATAATATATATTTTGTTTGAGCAACATTAATAGAACATAGTGAAAATTATGATAATGGAAAATTTTATAGATTCGTGGAAATTCTCCGTAGATTTTTTTAAAGCATCATTCGAGTATAGATTAAATTAAATTCTTGAGCATTCAGAACACCACTACTATTCACCTAACAACCCCTTTTCCAACTGAGAACAAAACATATAATTGAGCTTGTCCGAAAAATATATGTTTTAGTCTACCATTAACACAAATTTTAATGTTACTAAAGAAAACTGATTTCAAATGATAACTAAATCATATGTGCATCATTTGCTCGTGAATTAAGTTCGAATGCTTAATTTCTAGTAATTATAGAGCCATTTATATGATATCACGTTTCAAAGGAGGGGGTTCTGAAAGAACCCCCTGTATCTCAAAATTGGCGACGTAGGTTATTATGAATTTGGCAAAAATAGAAGGAATTTAATGAGCTTTAATTTTATATATGATAATCTAACGTAGTAAAATGTTGAAAAAAATAATGTGGTAGCCCTTTAAAACCTCGTATTCGTACGAGATCGCGTATAAAAATACGGATCTTAATTTGGAGAAATACCGGACTTATTTCGACGTAAAGGCAAAAGATCGACGCCTCCGATCCGGTGATGAGGTACTGCTCCTCCTCCCCACTGAATCTAATAAGCAACTTTTTAGAAGCACGAGGACCCGTGGACTACTTCAAAAAGACCCCCTCCGGTAATAAGTTATATCACATAAACGAGGACCCGTGGACTACCTCAAAAAGACCCCCTGCGAGACACCAGTTTGGGATTAAAATAGGAAGACAACGCTGGCAATTTAAAAGACTCTTCAATATGATTTTGTGGGGACCCATTCATAATGCAGTTCTGCACAGAGTCCATTGCCAACCACTGGGCGCATCAGAAAAACGTTAAGGCATTTACCTACCTGCACGAAATTTTGCTAATTGTAAAAATGGACGGACTCCTCAACGTCCTCGAAAAATTCCTGGAATCATCTTTACAAATCAATACCAAAAGGTTACAGCTTACACCCACTACGTGTCTAGATTACCTGTGTGTTAAATTAAATTTTCTCAAGGATTCTGCATGCCTCACGCACCAAATGTGGGATAATGTACACCGAGCCTTGAACTACTGCAATAACTCCTCGCTCAGCGAAAAAATTTTAGCAACGACTGGGAGGCTTAATTAACTTCATAACTCCAATCCTCCAGGTACAATTCCTCCGGACTCAACTATGTAATCTTCACACCAGAGACTTCATATTAGACTCCAGTTTCCTTGTTCTCATCTCCTTAGTTGACTGTAGATGGAGATGCTGGTGGCCTCCAAGGGCCAACCCTCTAGTTGTCTCCTGCGACGCTTCACTCACGGGCATGGCCATCACTACAGGCTTCGCAACAGCAGCCATTTCTACATCTGACCTAAAGACCAAGGACACAATATTTGTCTAAGAAAGCCTAGCATTACTCCTAACAATGTGTATATACTCCAAAGCTAGGATTCTCAGCGACTCCATGGCGGCTATCTACAACTTAGGTAGGGGAAAACTTCCTCCATCCTTACTTAAAAACTTCACGACGAGCACTCTAATCGATATTTCACAACTCTTTCGCCGATCTGCCAGAGGTATCCGCTACGTCAGGAACTGCTCGAACCCGGCTGATGTCGGGTCCCGAACGTTTACACGAACTTTGTCTGGTCCGAACCAGAGGTCTTAATACATAGAATATTAGGACCCCTGGTCCGAGGACCCAACATTGACGTTTGTGCCTTCGTCCGAGTAGCTCTTCCTGAAGTTTTTCCCCCGGCCCACCCATCCTGGACTTCGCCTACATTCCATTGGTACTGCACCATTTTTTATAATCTCTTTAATCGACCTTTTGTGGTTCCTTTCACCATTACAAAAATTCCTACTCTATATAATTTTTCTCTTTTCTTAAAATTTTTGTATTTAATAAGGGACAAAGATGGTTGAACAAAAAAAAACCTCACTAAGGTCCCCTGGTTGAGACATTTTAACAAGAGCAAAGAAGTGTGTTATCTTTAGCTGCAAGGGGTCAATTGTAGGACTTATTTGATCCTGGGCTGTATCGTCGTTATTATTTGTGTCTCTCTTTTTATCTTTGCTTTTTCCTTGTTCTTTGTCTTTGGGGGCCATTATGTCAGGAGGCCCGCTCAGAAATTCTCTAAACGGATCTGAGCTATTACTGTCTGATATTTATGTTGAAACTGGTTTATTTATGTTAATCACAGTTGGGACAACTAGGCCTGGTTGAGGGAGAATTGTGACCGAGGGAGCCGTAGTAGATAGTTGAACTGGAGCGGCTATTGTATCAATAATATGAAGACCTGCTAATTCCGCTGCCGCTTTTTGAAGGTAGGCTTGAAGTACGAACAAGTTGGGGTCATTAGCAACTTGTCGTACGAACGGAGGTCTGTTGATAGTAAGCGTGACGTGGTCTTTCGAATTTACGTAATAAACTTGGGAAATTCTAACACCCGGGAGATGCCACGGAAAGGGAACACCGTTATCATTGAAGTACGCACACTATTACACATATAAGAATGAATTTGAACTGCTCTTTCCCAGATCACTGAGCAACTAGAGGGCGGACTAAGCACTTGCCCTAAAATATTAAATAAATTAACACTGATATCTAATTCACTGATTCTATCACTTAATTGGGAGATATCGCTTATAACACTTGGGTAATCATTGTGAGACGCAATACTACGACTGTAAAGTTGTCTGTAGATTTGAGATTGTGTTCCAGAATCGTCTTCTGCGTAATTTGATCCAGAGTCACACGTGTCTGGAAGATCTTGAGGCAGGCCCTTTGATATGCGGGCTATGGCTTTTACGTCCAACATTGGGACATTTGGAAAGGCCATAGTGGTAGCAAGAGTGCCTGAAGAAGGGCCCGTGGAGATGGAGTAGTCTGAAGGAGTGAGTGATGGAGTTGATCCCATTCATGATGAAGAACGACATGGAATAAACGAAGTCTATGTATTTGCGATTCCCACTCTGGGTTCTTCAGGTGTTCTCGTAATCTGAAGAGACCCCCCCCCCCCCGCCCTCTCCGACCTTCTCAATCTGATACAAACAGTTTGCGTTGAGTCAAATAAAGAGCACCACCTACCTTCAATCCCCAGTTCCAGCGAAGAAACCGACCCAGAACTCGATTTAAACTTCCAATTGGAACCCTCGCAAAGGCTCAACTGGCTAAGTTATTAACTGAATTTAAGAATGTGATTTCGGAAAAGCCAGGATATACGCGTCATTTCGTACATGACATCTCGCTGAAAACACAGGAGTCTGTTCGGACTAAACCGTACCCCTTGACTGTGGATCCTCGTCCGGCCTTTAATTCAGAAGTGGAAAAGCTATTAAAGTTGGGTAACATTGAGCACTCCCCCTCTGATTTCTGCTCCCCCATTGTAATGGTAAGGAAGCCCGATCAAACATTCGGAAGGTGTGTAGATATCCGAAAATTGAATTCCGTGACTGTTTTTGGCGCGGAAATCCCGTTCATCAACCAGAATTTACATCCGTTTAAAGAGGCCAAATTTATCAAATTCCGCTCAAGGATAGTGCTCAGAAGTACACTGCATTCCCCACGGAGAAGGGCCTAATGCAATTTATGCGTCTTCCTTTTGGTTTGGTTACTGCTTGCAGTAACTATGATAGAATGATGCGGCAAATCCTGGATGGCCTAGGTAACGTGTCGTTTTATTTTGATAATGTGTACGTTGCCACGCATACATGGGAACAACACCTACCCTCCCTTCACTCCCTCCTCATGAGGTTACGGGAACACAGATTGACCATAGGGCCTAGTAAATGTTATTTTGCCTATAATTCCATCCGTTATTTAGGCTTTCATATCGGAAAAAAGCAGATAACCCTGAGCAAGATAAAGTAGAGATTATTGCCTCTTCCGCGTACGAAGAAAAAGCTCCGATCCTTTTGGAAATCCACATCTTTCTACCGGCGTTTTTTCCCCAATTTTGCAGCCTTAGCTTCTCCACTTAGCGCCCTGTTAAAGAAGCAATCCCCAGCAGCCATCGTGTGGGACCCCAAGGTATTCGCCTACTTTGACAACCTTAAGGATAGGCTCACTTGCAACCATTCTAAGACTTCCCAATCTGACCAAGCCTTTCGGAATCAGGACCGACGCGTGCAAAGAAGGAGTAGGATGCGTATTGTTGCAATATGATGATGATTGCAGCCATCTGATAACATACGCGAGCCGGAAGATCTCGTCGTGTGACAAGAACTATGCGACTAAAGAACGTGAGGCTCTCGCGATAGTTTAGGGGGGGAAAAAAATTTTAAAGGGATTTATTGGGAAAGGAAGTTGTGATCGAAACGGATTACCACCTATTAGCATATTTAAAAAATAGTTTTGTTTTTTTTGTTTTTTAAAGGGGCTATCTGGCGCCTCCCACTTAAGCATAAGTCGCCGCAAACAAACAGTCAAGTTCTAGGCTGCTTTAAAATAAATTTTTAACAGAAACAACAATAAAAAGAGATAACAATTAGGGAGCAAGCTCCGGGGTCGGAAGGAGGTCCCCCTTCTCCCGGTGCAGGAGCCTGCGGCGTACAAAAAAAACAACAATAACAAAAAACAACAAGTTGAATACAAGGGAGAAGGCCGGCCTCCCTCCAAAAGTCAATCAGTCCACCAGTCATGGTGCATGCACTCAACCCGAGTACAAGGGACAGGCAGGGGCGACCCCGCCCATCCCGGACCGGGACAGGTAACGTGCGCGAAGATCACCCAGACTAAGACATTCGACAAGAATGTGCCGAACACTCTGGGGGACGACGCAGTCGTCGCAATAGGGCACAGGCGAGTGCTCCATCAAATGGCGATGCGTCACACGAGTGTGTCCGATTCGGAGACGACAGAAAGCGACCTGAAGCCGTCACGGCATTATGGATAGGTCAATGGGAACAGTCGTGGCGCAATAGCACGCAACTTTAAGTTCCCTTCGACCGTCTCCCATCTTCTTTGCCAAGCAGTCCGAAGAGCTGCCCGTATTCCGGCCATGTAGTTGGTGTGAGAAGGAGCAAAAGGCTGGTCCGGTTGCAGAGTCCTTGCGAACTCTTTGGCCGCCTCATCGGCGCGCTCATTCCCCACAATTCCTACATGTCCAGGAACCCAGCAGAAGATAATCTCGACATCCGCCCGGCTCGCCGAAACCTTGGCGTCGCGCATATCGCGAACCAGGGGATGCGGAGATTCCAATGCCCCGAGAGCACTCAGGGCGCTTTATGAGTCACTATAGATCACAATCCGGTCTCCGAACCGGGCATGACGCGTAATCTCCTGTACCGAGTGGTGTATTGCCACCAGCTCGGCCGTGAAGACAGACGCAGCGCCTGGCAGAGCCTCGCTGATTTCAAACAGAGGGGAAACAGCGTGAAAGCCGACCACCTCTTTGGACTTGGAGCCATCCGTATACACTGGCACGGTTCCAGCGTGACACATGGTGTGCTCCAGAAAAGTCGAACGCAATACTCCCGCGCCGTACAAGCTTTGGGAGCAGAGGCGTGGCGACAAATAGCCAAATGTGCTACCCTCCAGGGTGGCGTCCTGGGCAGAACTAGGGGCGCCACCAGCCCGAGAGCTATATCTAGCTCTCGAAGGAGTTTCCTGGCCCTAAACCCAAAGGGCTTAGTGTATGACTGGCGTCTCTCGGGAGCATAGGCACCATCTAGATAAGCTGCGGATGCATTGAGAGCTGTTAGCGACTGAGGGAGGCGCCGGGCTCGCGCGTACTGGCGAATGATTCACTGCACGCGGCGCAGAGCGAGTGGCTTCACCCCAGCATCGACCAACAGGTTCTCAATGGGGGAAGTGCAGAAAGAACCGGTCGCAAGGCGAAGGACGGTGTGGTGGATCAAGTCCACCTTCCGCAATAAACACTCGGCTTCGGATGCATAAAACTTGCATCCGTAGTAGAGCTTCGAACGAACAAAGGACCGATGAAAAAGTAGGGCAGAAGCCCTAGCAGTGCCCCAAGCGCTGAACGTCACGGAACAGAGAATGTCTATCGCGTGGGTACAAGAGACCCTAAGGCTGCAAATATGAGCCTCCCAGGTGAAGCGTCGGTCGAATACAAGACCGAGGAAACGGCGTGATTCCACCACAAACAAGTGCACCCCATTAAGAAACAAATCTGGGTCGAAGTGGAGCCGTGGATGGCGGCAGAAGTGCACCACCTTAGTCTTGGCCAAAGAAAACCGAAACCCGTGCGCTTTGGCAGCGAGAGACGCGGTTTAATGCCTGTTGGAGCTGACGCTCCAGAGTTGGCATCTGAGCCGCGCCAAAAGAGTTCGAAAGGTCGTCCACGTAGAGCGTAGCGAGAACATCTTTCGGAAGCACCGAGGTGATGCCGTTGATGCTCAGGGCAAAGAGTGTGACACTAAGAAAACTTCCAGGCGGGACACATTCTTCCTGCTCCTTTGGGCCGAAGAGGGCTCCCCCCCCCGTACGCAGAATCGACGATCTCGCAAAATTCAGATATAAACATTGCGAGGCGTCCCCTCGCCTCCATCGTGTGGAGAGTCTCCATGATACCGTATCGCCATGCGGTATCATAGGCCTTCTCCAGATCGAAAAACACCATGGCGTAGTGATGTCTACGAAGGAAAATCTCACGGACGGTATTTTCCAGTCGGAGCAGAGCATCCGACGTGGAGTGGAACTTGCAGAAGCCGCACTGTGCAGAAGACATATGTCCTCCGCTGTCCGGAAAAAGGCTAGTCTAACATTTACCAATTTCTCCATCAACTTGCACACGCAAGAGGTTAGAGAGATTAGGCGGAAACCGGCCGGAGTAGAGTGATCTCTCCCCGGCTTGCGAAAGGCGAGCACGGTAGCGATTCGCCAGGAATCCGGGAGTAGACCCTCCACCCAGATCCTGTTGAACAAATCTTAGAGAAAAGCTATGCCTCGCTCACCCAGATGTCGAAGCATGGCGTACGGGACATCGTCTGGACCATGGGCGGTGTCCGCGCACCAAGCAAGAGCGGAGCGCAACTCACTCCCAGTAAACCTGTCGTTATATGGTTCTCCGCATCTGGAGGTAAAGTCCAGCCGGCGGCCTTCTGCGACATAACGACGTGCATTGAATGCTGGTTGAGCAACATCCCGGCTTGAGAATGAGGAAAAAGCAGGCGCGAAGGATTTCGCCACAGGCGCGGGGTCCGAGATTGCGCTCCCATTCTCCTGGAGAACGGGAGGGGGGTCCTGCGAGAACTTGCCCCGAATCCTTTTGACTCGCTTCCACACCTCTGCTAAAGGGGTCTTCCCATTAAGTGAAGACACGTATGCCCGTTGAGAAGAGCGGCGGGCGTGCTTTAAAATAATCGGAACCTAGCCCTAGCCCGACGAAATTCAGCGACAGTGAAATCGTTCGGGCGGCGCTTATAGCGCATGTAGGCATAGCGCTTCTGTTTGAGGTCCGTCTCACACTCGGCCGATCACCATGGGAATGGTTGGCGTGCAAAACCGCCAGACGTCCTAGAAATAGTAGTCAGGCCCGCGGCGATAAGGGTGCCGGAGAAAAATTCAATGGCCTCATCTACCGACCTAAACTCCTGGCCTGAGATAGAGAATTCAGTCATTTTCTAAAATGCAGGCCACCGCGCCCGTGCCAAGCACCACCGAGGTGGGCTCTCAAGCGGCAGTACCCCTGAAAATGATATTTGAATGGAAAAGTAATCACTACCATAAGGGTCATCGACCACCCCCTAATCAAAATCAGGCTGTGCATCCGAAGAGCACAAAGATAGGTCAAGGCAAGAAAATGAAGCGGTTCTCGGACAGTGATGCATAAACTTATCCACGTTTATGACACCCATCTCAAGCTCTACGATCAGATCGGCAAAGACTTGTCCCCTGGGATTTATTGAGTAATCTCACCAGAGAGGATGACTGCTGTTCAGATCTCCAAGCAAGAGAAAGGGCCTCGGCAACCCTGCCATGACGCAGGGGAAGTCCTCCGCGTCGAAGTCAGCTGACGGTGGAATGTACGAAGAAATGATAGTATAGCTCCTATCCAGATGCAACTGCACAGCCACTGCCTGAAAGGAGGTATCTAAAGAGAAAGGAAGAACGGAGACATCATGCCGGGTGTAAATCGCGCATCCCCCAGCCCTGCCATCCCGCGGTGGTGGGGTTGCAAGACCCTTATACCCCAGGAGGGCGGGCAGGGGGCACGCGCCTAGCATGGTCTCCTGCAAAAAGATAGTTAACGGGGAACTGGACGAGACGAGCCTCCGCAGCTCCTCCCAGTTGGCCCGTAGTCCACGGCAATTCCATTGAAGTAATATATCCTCCAGGCCTAGCTCGGAGGAGACGCGGGGGCCCTCCTTGAACTAAAGACCCTCACGGGAATGGCCGTACGCTTTCCGGGGGCACAACCCTGGGCGCTGTTGGCGGACAAAGCGCTAAAGGCGCTGTCACCTTCGAGGACTTATTGGGGGAGGTTGGTCTCACCATGCGAGTCTTTTCCTCCCTCCGCCTCAAAACCTTAGGCGGGCGTTGCGGCTTCGGAGGCGGGGGAGCCCTCTTTTCGAGGAACCACTGTCTCAGAGCCACTCGCTCCACCTCGGGGCGTAGGTGAAGCTCCTTTGTTGCTGTCCTTCTTTCAGGGGAAGATGGCCTAGCGACCATCTTCAGGGGTGTTGCCTCCTGTGAGTCTAACGACTCGGCGGAGGCGCGAGGCCGTTTCACCTTACGGGAAACGGTCACGCTGGGGGAAGAGGGGGGAGCCCTGGTTTTAGTCGGGGATAAGTGTGAACCCTTTTTGCCACCAGCTTTACCAGGGGAGCACCCCGATTGAGTAGAGCCCACAGAAAGGCTTAAAAGGGGCTTGGAAACCACCATGCTCGTTGGCCTGGATGGGCCAGGAGCAGAGGGTGCCTTTCTAACTATTGAGGCATATGACGTCATAGGCAGAGCCGGGCGCGCCAGGACCAAGTCCTTAGCCTCGCGGAATGAGAGTCGATCCTGGGCCTGAACGGCCAAGATTGTTTTCTCAATGAGAGATGCACCACATTGCTTAGAAGAAGCAGGGTGCGGCTCTCCGCAATTGACACACTTGGCCACATACGATTTGGACTTATCGTGTGCAGCTTTGGAGCAATTTACACAAACTTTGGATGACCCCGACTTTGCACGTCTACATGAACGATTCGTATGGCCGAAAGCGGTGACAGTAATAGCACGGCCGCGGCAGTGGCACGAATGCCTTCACGCGGTAGCGGTACCAATCGGCACGCACCGTCTCAGAGCGCTTGTCGCAGTCGAACGTGACGAAGAGTATAGGGGTGGGTCTCGAGGCCTCTCTGTGATTTCTCATCACACGTTTGACCTTGACCGCACCATGGTCGGAAGAGCACTTATCTTGGGCGCCTCGGCGGGATTAGCCGCATTCGCCAGAAGGCTCCCGTCCGAGAAACGGGTCACCTTCGGCTCTCTACCAATTGCACTAGCTAATCCTCTCCTCCAATGGATCATGTTGCCCTTAGCCAACATGGTGCCATCAGTGAAGCGAATAACGAGGAAGTGCTTGAAGCCAGCGGGCTCGAAAAAGCAAGGTAACCTCTGAATCAGGGGCCCCGATGTCATCGAGGCTCCGCCGCCCTGTGCACTTTTGGTCTTAGTCAGGGGCTCCTCAACCGGGAGTCATAGTGGCTGGATGTGCCGATATTAACTGTGTCGCTTGCCAGAGTGGCAGCAGACCCATCCGTCCCCGCAGTCCCCGCGAATTGAGAGAAGCCCTGAGTCTTCTTTGTCTTTTTGGTCTTAGTCTTTTTCCTTTTTGGAGAGGAGGGCGGGGAATGAACCCGCTTCTCACCTCCGCCGGCAGAAGCCCTTAGGCCAGATGACGACCTCAGCCAGGTCCTTCTCCGAAATAGTAAAGGTCCTGGTGGTTGCAGGGGCACCGGTCGGAGGAGATCCCTGCCCTCCTTGTACTGCCTCAGAAACCCTAACCGTTTGAGGGGGACCTTGCATAGGGGCTGATTTGGGTTCGGTGTTTGGCGCCGAGCCCGGATTCCCCCCCGTTGAAGGCCCTTCCGTCTGAGGCTGGGTTTTCTCAAGGACCATGTCTATCACAGGAGGGGCCTCCAGTTGGCCATCCCCTCTCAAGACATCGCAGGTCCCCTTGGCAGTGTCGCCAGTCTTGTGTAGGGAGGCACAGGCCTTGACCCCAGGCAAGGTTTAAAATTCTTGCCAGCAGGTCTTTTGAGGGAAGCCACCGAAGGGGCCTGGCTTCCCTCTCCCCCCTAAGGGGGTTTGCCCTTCCGAGCCGCTTACATGAGGGGCGGTCGGCAATGGGCTGCCTGCTGGCTTTCTTGGAAGTCCCCTTAGAAAGAAAAGGAGGGACTGCCGCTGGAAATAGGGAGGTGCTCGAAAGCACCTCCAGAGAAGGGGGTGAGGGGGAGTCCCCTACACCCTTAGGCGTAAAAGAGAAGTAAGCCTCCTCTCCGGTTAAAGAAGTATGGAGGGTCCCCTGCACAAGCACAAGGGGGATAACCTCCATTTTTTTTCGGTGGAGCTGCCCGAGGGCGGCTCCGTTGATGAGGAAGGAGAATTGGGGAGAGATTTGGGGTTTCAATTTACATACATGGGCATGGTGACCCTCTTTTTTACACGGGATGCAATCGCGCATCACCTCTCGCAGTAGCCCGCACTGCAAGAGGTGTTTACAGGCCCGGCAGAGCCAGGCGCCGCCATTTGGGACCACCCCTCCCGCTTGGTGGCCCGGCAGTCCATCGGCATGGCGGCTCCACCTTAGACACGGCGTAAAATCAAGGATAGACAGTGAATTGAGAAGGAAAAGTGATATGAGGAAAGTATGGGTGGGGATGAAGCAGGTTGTTAAAAAAAACCATCTCGAACCGGAGCGCAGGGGTTAGGGAATGTTGTCTCCTCCCCCTCAGCCCCGATCCGGGACGGTTGGTTTGAGAAGAAGGTCAGCATCTACCCTGTAAAATTAGAGGCTGACCAGAGAAAGTTGTGGGAGAGGTTGTTTGAAAAGCAAGGAAACAAGTGTTTTGAAGGAAGGAGAAGAGGCTAAGGTGGGGTTGGAGGGGGTGCTGAGTCCCTTCAGCACGGCGGCCAGGATGTTAAATCGCCGCGCCTCTTACCGGGTAAAAAATAGTAAAAGTCAAAACGGTAGACTCATGCCATTGAGTTTACTTTTGATGGAGTACCAATCTCTATTATTATTACTTATCGTTAACTCCTAAGTTCCACAACCTCATATGAATATATTTTTTTAGTGTTCGCGGCTATGTAGGCCCAAAGTTAAAGATTCTCCTATTAGCTTGTATCCCATCAGGTAAATTGTTTTCTCCAATTCCTATCTCTCCTATTTGTGGAGAATGACATTTCCCATCCCGTAAGTGTATATGAAAATTTATCTTAGGAGGGAGGCGTGTGGGAGCATGAAACTCAATACGCTGTTATCACAGAGATTTTCTCTGGTTGAGACAGACCAGCGCAGCTGTGTTTAATTTGGGGTGCTTTATCACCGTCTTCCCCTCAGTTTGATAACGCTGTCCTGCTTCCAGATGGCAGCCGTTTCCATCTTCCCCCTCTTGGGGTAGAAGAGAATCTCTCTTATTTCCCGTTCGCATCGTCGATGTCCGAAAATATCAAGGTCCATGTTTGCTTAAGCCGCTTCCGATATTCACGTGAGACGCCCTCGCTTCGTGCAGCCCTCTGTCGACCATGGCTGTGGCTCCTACTTAAGGTGATGTCTGCAAATCCTCAGCAGATAGAGAGAACTAGAGCTTCTTGCCGTCCAGACCCTAGTATCTGTATCCCATGAAGTGGTCCCCTCGCCTTTATAATCTCGACAGCAGATTGTCTTCGCATAATCCGCCCTGATCAGTGGAAGATTAGGGAAACCCGTTTACGCCCCGGAAGATTTTCCTGGGTTTATCTCGTCTCATTACCTTGGTTGAGACTTCCTGCCGACCGCAGACGAATCTCGATTTTGTGATTACTTTTCCCTGGAGCCGAGGTAATCTTTCGAATAACCTTTGAAACGAACCCAGCAAACGTATTACCATTTAAAGTGCCAATCTAATAATATCGCACTCTAGTTAGAAGGTACTTACCTTACCCCAAGTCAATGGTACCCGAGCGCAGCGCCGATAGTGGCTGCCTGGCGTACAGTAGTGTTTACCTTTAGAGACTTTTTGGTCACACGGTTTCGTCCCTCGACAGTATTACCACCATTTAATGGGCACTGGTGGATGGCGGGCCTCTTCCAATTAGCAAATTATACTTCTTATGCTGAAGTATGTTGGTGAGACTGGAAAAATTCTTTCTACTATGCCTATTTACATTAGGGTGTTCTAGTTTTTACCTAGGTTATTATAGTTTCCGGTGTACCCTAGGGCTATTGTACAAGCGTTCAGATCTCCCATGAAGAGAACTTGTCGCCTTGGCCAAATATTTTCATGGAGTTATTAATTAGAACGTATCCTCTCCTAGAGGGCTGGTAGCCCGCCTTCATGTGTCTATTTCCTGTACCAGTTTTGATCTTGATGGCAAGGAAGGCTTCGTCCAGCTCTTTTATTCTGGAGAAGTTCACGTCATTTCTGATGGCCACTGCTACCCCATCCTGGTTGATATCCGCTGTAGTCTTGTATATTATTGTGTAGTATATTTTTATAGGGCTGGTTTCCGGGTCAATGTTTATTCATTTAGGATAATAATATCTGGATCTGGATCTAGATTTAAATATGAGTTGCATAGCGAATGCCTTTTGGCATCCCATCCTGCCACGTTGTGACTTAATATTTTCAATTTTCTCTTTATATCCATTTTGGAGCTTTCTTATTGGTCTATTGATGATCTTTCTCTCCGTCTTCTTTATTTCTCTTTAGCAGAGGGACTTGGTTCTTCCACATCTTTTTTTTGTATTCCTCTTTCTTTATATTGAAACAAATTTCTTTGGCGATTTTTTAGTAGGATTCCTCAAATTCATATTTGTAAAATTCCTTCTTAATTCTTAGAATGAGGAACTTTGTGTTTCCAATTGGGACGGACCTATCCTCTGGGACGTAAAACCTCAAGTTAAAACTCTTTCCTTCTTTGTTCTCCTTTTGCGTTTGGTCGCAAGTGACATCATCCCCCACTGCCTCTCTCTATCTCTCTAAAGAAAGCCCCAAGGAGTTCTTCGCGTACGTGAACAGCCGAAAACCAGTACGCCAACGCATTGGACCCCTGAGGGACGCCGACGGCGTTCTCCAGGATTCAGATGAGGAAATAGCTGGCATACTCAACGACTACTTCTCCTCGGTTTTCACGAGGAAAAGGGGCGGAGAGATACCCAGACCGCCGATAGTGATAGATCGCGAGTTAGAATCACTAGAAGACATAACTACAACTTCCGAAGAAGTTGCTAGAAGGCTAGGTCAGTTAAATGCGTATAAATCCTCAGGTCCTGACGGCTTCCTGCCAAGAGTACTGCGTGAGGTGAAAGATCAGGTGAGCCCTCATCTTTCTGAGATCTTCAACTCATCGCTCGACAGTAGCGAAGTACCTGCAGACTGGCGTATGGCCAATGTCACCCCGATCCACAAAAAGGGGGACCGTGGCACCGTGGCACCGCAGGAAACTACCGACCAATAAGTCTAACTTCAATCGTGGGCAAAGTACTGGAAGGCATTATAGGGGATAGGATAATGAATCATTTGGAGTCTCACGACCTGTTGAGAGACACACAGCATGGCTTCCGAAGAAAGCGCTCGTGCCTCACGAACTTGTTTGAATTCTTCCACGGTATAATGAGCAAATTTGACAGAAGTCGAGCGGTGAACATACTTTATTTGGATTCCCAAAAGGCTTTCGATAAAGTCCCCCACCGCCGACTGATGGCGAAAGTACATGCCCTGGGAATAAGAGGAAAGGTCGCAAAATGGTTAGAAAGTTGGTTGTCGGACAGGCGACAGAGGGTTACCATCGGAGGCCACACCTCTCGGTGGTCGTCAGTAACGAGCGGAGTCCCTCAGGGCTCCGTGCTAGGCCCTCTATTATTCATCATCTACATCAACGATATAGATGAAGGACTGGTGAGTCGTCTAGCGAAATTTTCCGATGACACAAAACTTGGAGCTAATGTAGCGAATCCCGAAAACATCGAGATGTTGAGGGATGACCTACGGATGATCGGCGAGTGGGCTGACAAGTGGCAGATGCCTTTAAACTTGGACAAGTGTAAGGTGATGCACATCGGGTATGCGAACCCCCGGTCAGGCTACGAGCTACAAGGTATGCGTCTTGAGTCTACTGATGTCGAGAAGGACTTAGGTGTGCTGATTAGCAGCGATCTCAAATTCTCGAAGCAGTGCTTACAGGTGGAGAAAAAGGCTCATCGCTTGTTGGGTTACATCAAGAGGCAATTCAGCTTTCGAACAAAAGAGGTTGTTTTGCCCTTGTACAACTCGCTGGTGAGGCCTCACCTAGAGTTCACTGTTTAGTTCTGGTCTCCTCATTATCGAAAAGACATCGATCGTCTGGAAAAGGTGCAAGCCAGGGCCACGAAACTGATCCCATCGCTAAGGAACAAGTCATACCAAGAAAGACTGCAAGAGCTCGATCTCTATTCGTTAGAGACTCGAAGACTGCGTGGTTGTCTAATAAAGACTTTTAAAATCTTGAAAGGATTTGAAAATGTCGACTCCACCAAATTCTTTACCCTCAACCGGAATATGACTCGAAATCACGGGTGGAAGGTGGAGCTGCCCAGATTCAATACCATTCCGGTATGTAAGTCATTCACATATGACATTTGCGACACATGGAATAAACTACCAGCAGGGGTTGTTGAGAGTAGCAGTGTTGAACAGTTCAAGAGTAGACTTGACAAATTATATTTGAAAAGTTGATGATCTCATAGCAAGTAATCCGTACATGCTAAGAATCGAAACCACAAAAAGTGCCTCTTCGATATGGGCCGCAAGGCCTTTGAGGTACTTTTTTTCCTTGTAACTCCTTGTAACTCTCTCTCTCTCTCTCTCTCTCTCTCTTTCCTTCTTTTTCGTCTTGTTGGATTTATGATCAGCTCGCATTGATCAACGGTAGTTCCACGTCCATTCTCTCTTCTACTTCTTGAGTCTTCTTTTTTTCTGGGCCTTGGTCCCCTCTGGATTCCTTGGTTGGTATTTTGGATCTGACTGTGGGCCTCTGTTTTTTCTGAGGGCGTTTGTGTTACGGAAACAAGTATACCGTACTTAATCTTAATACATCTGCCAAAGGCTGGCTCTCCAGAAACCACATTAGCTCTCAACCTCGGTTGCTCAGAATTTTATATAGTTCTTTTGAATAGGAGCCTGGATTCGCAACATTCATTACATGTGCGTGTAATATACACGCCAGGAGATTTAATGATTTTTCTTTCTTAAGTTCAATTATGTTTTTCGTAGGCTGGAGCAGTTTGACCGTAGTTTTGGCTACTTTAGCGTACGTTTGATTCTTTTTCTCCCCCTCCAATTTAGCCTTTTCTCTTCTTTTCCTCTCGATTATTTCTTTCTTTATTGGACATGCCATTGCCATCGTAGGATGGTTTTCGCGGCATTTTACACACTTTTCCTGGCTCATGCAGTCCCTCCAGGTATGTGAGTTGGAACTACATTCGGAGCATTTCTTTTCCTCTTTCTTCGGGCACTCTCTGAATTATGTTTGTTTGAGGCGAAGCAGTTGGAACAAGTCAACAAATTAATAAATTCGTCACTCTTTATCTGTCTTGAGTTATATTTAGGTTAAATGATTAAAGTCCATTTTATTTTTTTTTTCAAGACATATTTGTCTCCGTTGAATATTACTCTGAAAACATGAGTCTAGTCTTCATTGGTGAATCTATTTTTAAATTTAACTACTTCTTTTACTTTTGTACATTCTTGACGTTGCTCAATCTCTTCTTTAATTTCAGTAGCTGTATGTTGGCCAATCTATGGGTCTATCTGAGGACAGTATATCACCTTTTGTGCCTTCGATTTGGGGAAAGACTTTGGCCTCTAAACCTGTTTTCTGTAGATGTGATGTTGCTTTTTCTCTAGGTAGTTTATCTATATCTTTCTTAGTTTCGCATATTGCGACGTAAGTTGTGGTGTAATCCAGTAACCTAATCAAAAATATTCTAAGCTCACCGTATATGATTTGGAATACCGATGTTCTTGCGTGGTTCTGCGCACCTTATAGGGTGCGTAAGGGAACCCTTTTCGATGATTCCATTTTTATTTTATTCCCTCTTATTCATTGAACCAATTAAAGAGAGAAAAGAAAAAAATAAGAAAATAAAGAGATATGAAAGTGCGGATCTGATCCAGTTATATCTCTGGCTTATTCCGATGATGTGAAGGTAAACCCTTCCTCCCTACCTAACTCCTAGCCATGGCAATTCTTTCTCCAACTCCACTTCTCAAATTTACAAAAAATGGGTTTATATATGGATTATTATCTTAACATGAGAATATGTTTTAGGACCAATCAGAAGTGACAAAAATTATAAAGCTAGAATAATGTTTAGATAAAAAAAATTGATCTTGACATAAGAATATTTGTTTTGACCAATCAAATTTGAGAAATTTTATAAAGATTAAACAATGTTTGGATCGACGAAATAAAAGCGTATACAAAAATTAATGACTTTGCGCCGAGACTACGACTACACAACATGCGATCTAATCTTCCTTCGGGGTGAAGTTAATCATCTTATCTGCAATTTTATCTAACTAAAATGCCCAATTTAATTTATAAACATATGCCATTCAAAAGCACGAAAAAACTTCTATTCTATCTCCATACTGCAAAGGGACAAATTAAAAATATAGATTAGTTTCCCCTATGCCCCAGCCATAGCCCACTTAAAATTGTATGCGAACAAAAATGACAAAAATATTACATTTAAATATTCAAATATCATACAAAAATCCTTGACTAAACTACGTTCCATCAATCAAGACGCTGGCGTATACCTTATACCATGCCATAATTGCAATTTGTCATACATCGGAGAGTTTGGCCACTTTAATAAGAAGATAAAAGAACATCAAGCGGATATAAGCAGAGGTGCAATTTCTTCAAGTCTCTTTACGCACATGCAAAATTACGACCATGAAATCGATTTCAACCAAGCAAAAATTATTTATAAATTAAACATTTATATCGAGAGGAGAATTGGAGACTCTGTCATCATTAACAAAGTCGATAATTTCAATTCATCCGGAAAGCAATACAAATTCAACAAATATATCTCAAATAAGGTCGCCAATCGTATTTATAAACTCCCGGAAGCAATTGTTCTCGGAGATTAGTAACTTTCCCTGAATCCCCCCCCAAATATTATGTTTTTTCCAGTTTGTTTCCTTTGTTTTCATGTTGTTTAGTATTTTGTTCGGCTTTATATACGGGAGTTGCTTGCTTGGCTTTTTCATTACTCAGTTGAAAATGGCATCAATTATAATTTTGCCGAAACTAGTTCTGTTGTTATAAATAAATTTGATTCAAATATTGTGTTTTACTATTATTTTTTCCTATACATATATATATATATATATATATATATATATATATATATATATATATATATATATATATATATATATATATAGAGAGAGAGAGAGAGAGAGAGAGAGAGAGAGAGAGATATTTCGAAAAAATTGATGCGGTAAATGTATCGCAAAATTTGACAGGTAACACTGCTTCAGGTCCTGAGGGCCGACCATCGTTATGATCAGGTAGACAACACTCAAGGAACCCCTCTAATGAATCTGAACTGCATGGGGGCCAATTATTTAGTTCAATTACAGGTGTGGCTGATCATAAAGGAAAGTATATTGAACCATTCATTAAAATATAAATTTAGTTTACAATTTTGAACTTTTTTAAAGGTTTCAATTTAGGAAATAAAAACAATACGTTGTTTACATTATTTTTTAAAGGCTAATTGACTCATAAATGACTTTAAGACGATTTTTACAAAGAATAACTATTTATACATAGAGGATTCATTTTATATTTGTTTTTATTTCATGTCCTTAGCTGCAATGGTTATTGAAATGGTCCAATTTGATGGGGAGGGGCTCTCTGTCTGGTCTGTCTGTCTCTCTCTTTTTTTTTTCTCTCTCTCTCTCTCTCTCTCTCTCTCTCTCTCTCTCTCTCTCTATATATATATATATATATATATATATATATATATATATATATATATATATATATATATATATATATATATATATATATATATATATATATATATATATATATATATATTGGAAGAATTTATGCAGATACCACTCAAGAAAGATAAAATTATATCATCAGAAACAATCCGAAATTGAAAAAAGACATTAAATTGTAGAATATATAAAAACTAATAATAATTTTTTGAATAAACGCAGAAAGTTTATTAATAAAAGTAGAGAAACCTTAATATAAAAATTTTACGTAGTGTATAATAAATCAATAATAAATTAGGCATAAGTCCTCAAATCTATTAAAAATTCAAGCTAAAAGTTTAAACTTAATGTTCTTCGGATAGTAATTAAAATCAAAGAAGCGCGCAAACTTCACCAGAGCGGCAATGAAGTTAAAATGAAAAAAAAACTACTGACGTCTATGTGCGTTCGTTCCCAACGGCGCGTTTTCCCTGAAAGAAAAGAGGGTGACATTAATTTTTAAGCAAATCAACGAGAAATTTGCATATGTCTTTCAAATTCACTTCTTTTGAAAATTTTATTCCGACTTTAGAACTAATAAAAAGTAACGACAGGTTCACTCGAAAAAAAGTAATTTAAGTAATATTTTATCCTTTACGTGGATTTTTTTTAAAGTACCAAGAAGCGTCGGATCTGAACATTATATTAAATATACATGGATAGTGAGATTTATTTATCTATCTGACTAGCCACAAAGAGTTAGGGTGGGCGAACAGTTCTCTAACTTACCATTGGGCATAAGCAGCGTTACGCAGGGTATAGTGTTCGGTCCTTTTGCATCACATTCTACGAAATATCCTCGCTGCATCTCAAGGTCACCTCTAATCCCTTCATTCTTCATTGACGAGGGACTACATCGAAGCTTACTTACTTTATTGCCCAGCAAATTTTGCACTCGGGTTTCCATTAACTTCAACGAACTCAAAAAAACATTTAATTCACAACTAGCGTTCACAAACTTTAGCATACGATGAAAAACATAATTATCAATTCATAATAAATTACAGTAATTTCACAGTGCCTAAAGTGAAGAGAATAAATTCTATGTCAGTAAATGCGATTTTTTTCTCAGTAGCAATTCTCAGTGAAGGAAATAATCTTATCTTTTGTGTGTTCTTAAATTAATTTTTTTCAGCAATAAAGCAAAAAATCCAATCTTTTTCCTTGCAGCCTTCCAGGGTATACTTCTCCCAAATTCTCCCCCCCCCCCCTCCCCGAGTGATCAATGCCCTCTTCGTTGGTTTCGAAGGCAAACCCAAGCAAAAGCAAATAAGCCCTACTGGAATACAGTTTTATGCCAGTGATGCCCATAAATTTGGTGCCCAGAAATCGGGGGTGAGAAGCTCGATACATTTATTAATCAATACATTCCGAAAATATGCGGATATGAGTTACAGATACTATAGCAATGGTTATCAGCTCCAGACTGCATCGGGCACGTCGCGCCTTTTAGGACTTGATACCCTTAATCCACTTTATGAAATCTAAAATTCTGCTTTACTTTGATTACCCTAATAAAAAGACTAATTATTGTCTCAATCAGGGATTTCTTTAGCCTACTGGATAAGTCGTCGGATTTCCACGCCTGGGTACCAGATTCGATTCAGGGCATGAGCACAAAATTTCGTTTCAGAAACAACTCCAGCTAAGCACATCCGCACAAATACCCAATAAAAACAGCGCTGTATCGTTCACGTCGTTCCTTCACACGCACAACGCATCACTTTTCCTTCCCTGAACCTTCACGAGGTTTTCATTGCATATTCGCCTGACGCGGAACGAGAGGCCTTCCATTTGAGACAAAACCCAATACTCACGGCCTTTTTGCAACACACTGCCAATGAGTTGCAGGTGACCACGGGCTTGACCGTGATTGTTATTTTGATCTTTATGTATATTTCACTATCCGATCCTGGTAAATTGTGCACGAGTTCTAATTATTAACCGTTTAAGTTTTCTTCCGGTACCCACTGACGAGTGCGTGGCCTCTGTAAAACTAAAGGAGCAGGAGACGCAATGAAATCGTCTTAATGTCTCTCCATTTGACGAACTTCGGCTCTTCACCGAGACGACTCTTAATTATTTTGATTTTACCTTCTTTTTTTTTTATTTGACCAGCTTCGGCTCTTCACCGAAACAATTTGAAAATTATTGGATTTTTTAAACTTTTTCTCTGTTACGTTGAAAAGTACATCCCCCCCATCCCCACCCCCTATCTGACGCAGACTACGGTTGGCATTAAACCCCCCCCCCCAAAAATCCACCAAAGAAACAAAAAAAACACACTACCCAGTGGGTTTTATTGTTTTTTTTTTAATATTTTACCTTTTCACACCATTGAACTCCAGTATTTAATAAAATAATGATAACTTATTATAATATAATACTAATGGCGTTATATTACTATTTATTTATGCATAAGTTTTCCATGTTTTCTTCCATATTATTTGAAATATTAAATAATAGCTCCTCTATAAGCAATTAAAACACCTGAAAATAAATTTTAATGTGAAGTAAAAATAAATGTGACTAATAAAAAACAAAAATTTCCTTTGGTAATCTGAAATATTATAGAGACTATGAGCGATGATGGGGTCATTAGATACATTGCTCTAACCCTCTTGCATTATTGTCAAAGCCTTTTTACAGTCACTATTTGTAGTATTTGATAGCTCATCCCTTATCTCACTAGATACAAACTCGTACACTGCATCAAGTAGTTCATTTGCTAGGACTTTGCGGTTAGTAGGGTTATACCCTCGCCGCATCAAGCTGCAGAATTTAATAAATTCTTTATTTTCAACTACATTGAAAGCAACATTAGCTGAAAAGAAGTATCGAGCTAATTGAATATTAATTTGCTCTTTAACTTCTGAAGTAGTAGAAACTACAAATGAACTCATTGTCTTTTGTCGCTTAGGCTTAACTTGCGTAGATGCGTCAAGAAATGAGGTGTAGTTTGAAAATGAACTTATGATTGCATTGCTAATATTGCTAGCTGAAGTGCTTCCTGGTCTTGGTTCTTGTTCCAATTCTATCATCTCATCAATTAGATCCATTTTACTTTCTTCTTCTAACTTTTTTTGCATTTTAACAAGTGATTACGAATTCTTTCAATCTTCTTGCTGATCTTGATATTGCAATGATTGCATATAACATTGTTTTTTTTTGCCTTTTTTCGACCACCTCTAAAGGGCATCTTAGCACAAATATATATAACTAAGAAGTACAATGCCTGTTATATGCTATCGGCAAAAAATAACATTATATTTTTTTATATGATATATAACTATTTAACTAAGCTCCTCTTATATTTAAAGTTTTATGCAAAATCACAATATTTTATTTTCTCACAAGTACATAAAGTTTTTTAGCTGAATGAAGAATAATAGAGACACTTTACTCTTAACAATTTTATTGCTAGGCACTATATACGAGGAGCGGTCAATAAGTTTTGTAATTCGGATATAAGGAAACGAGATGTCAGGAAAAGTGTTTTATTATTTTTCAATATAACTACCCTCGACTTCAATGCACTTGCGCCACTTGTCCCTGAGGCTTCGAATTCCCGACAACCAGAAATCTCCCGACTGCTGTTCAATCCACTCCTGGACGGCAAGCTGGACATCTTCATCGTCCCCAAACCGGCGTCTACGCAGTGCAGCCTTGAGCTGGCGGAATAACAAGTAGTCGCTAGGGGCCAGATCTGGACTGTAGGGGGAAAGGTTGAGCTCCTCGAATCTGCACTCGCGCAGGGCAGCTTGTGCAACTCTGGCCTTGTGGACAGGGGCATTGTCGTGGAGGAACAGGACACCGTGTGTCAACTTGCCGTGTCGCTTCTGGCGGATGCACTTCTTCAACCGAGCCAGTTCCTCGGCGTAATATTGGTCTGTGATGGTCCTTCCACGAGTCGCATAGTCCACCATCAACACTCCCTCAGAATCCCAGAAGATGGTGGCCATGTTCTTCCCGGCTGAGGGTTGGGTCCGAAACTTGATGGGGGTTGAAGAGCCCCTGTGCTTCCAGGCGATGCTTTCGAGCTTGGTCTCAGAATCCCAGTGATGGACACACGTTTCATCACCTGTCACTATGCGTGGCTCGAATTTCGCCGGGTCTTGGTTGTACAGGAGCAGCAGCTCCTCCGAACTTTGACGACGTTGAAGTCGATCATGCGGCGTAAGGTTTCGTGAGGTTTCTATGGACCCAACGGGCAGAGACTTTGGTCATGGCCAAATCGTCCTGGATGATGTTGATAACACTTCCATGTGATATTCCAAGTTCTCGCTCGATTACTTCGACCTTCACCCGTCGATTTTCGAGGATCATCCTCTCCACACGGGCCACATTGTCCTCGTTGGTCACGTCTGACGGGCGTCCTGGACGGGGGTCATCTTCAAGGGACTCACGACCATGGCGGAACTCCCTATTCCAGCGAGCAATGGTTGCATAGGAAGCGGCGGTGTCGGTGTACACTTCAACCATGCGTTCATGGATCTTTTTGGCATTCTTGCCTTTTTTGGTCAAAAATATGATCACTGCGCGGTGCTTAACCTTCTCCATTGTTGAAAAAATTGTGACTGACGATCTGCGATAAGCTACGGCTTCTTAAATAAACGAGGCAGAAGCGTGCGGCTGCAGGTCTTGATTTATCATAACTTGTCCTAACACCCCCACAAACAGCCATCCCCCTTCCTCTGTTTTGCCCTACCGATTCGCCAAACTTATTGACCGCCCCTTGTACCTATAATGCTTTTGCTGCTAACAGTAAAATGTAGCTACTTGCATTATAGTTATTTATTTTGCAATATATATGTATGCAGTAGCTATATTTAATTTATATATCTGAAACACAGTCATTCACAAACACTGAAAGTAAATATATCAAAAACCAAGACTAGCCATATAACAAAATAAATATCAATATGTTCACACTTCCTCACTTTTGAGTGGTTTAATTGAGAACGTAAATACTTTGAACATGTAAGTAATGCAAATATTTCATCACCATATCATCAGACCGCTAGAAACCATTTTACTTAAGAAGCGATTATGTCTGTATTATGACAGCAACACTTGAACGGACATTACTAGGCAAGTGACAACACCTGCAAGGCCGCGCTGGTTCAGAACGCGTACAAAACTGGTACAGAACCTGTATGGTTTTGAAATATTTCAGAAGTAACTATTTTATAGTATCAAATATGAAAAATTGTTAATCTTGGGTAATTTAGTAGATTCATCTTAAATTATACTAAAAAACATTCATTATTTTTTCATTTACTAATTTTGCTCTATTTATAAATACAACATTAGAAGTTATTTATAATGTTACACATTTCTCTTTCCTTAGGAATTAAAATATTAGTTTTTATTATACTATATGGTAATAGCTACTGGGTTAATTTTAACATTGGGCAATTAAATTAAAAGAGTATTTTTAGGAGTTTAGTGGTTGTAAATGGTTTTCTTGTGATTTATTGCCTGTTTATGAACTTTAATACATGAAACCCAAAACCTCCCCCAAAAAACAATAAAACTCAAAAATCCAAATGGGTTTTTTTTTGTTGTTTTTTAAACCCAGGTTTTTTTTTCCAACACTCACCCACACACAGCTTAGCTGATTTGGCTGAAAAATTACCCACTTTTCCCAATGAGACCAACTAAAGAAAAAATAAAGGACAATGATAAATATTTGGTTAAACTGTAGTTATGCTTTATTAATTAAAACAATTATCGTTGTTTAAATAGTGTAGGGTGATCCAAAACATTATTCGTAGTAGCAACAAAATTTAACCCGTCCTAAAATTACTTATATCAAGTATTTAACATGTTGTTACCCCTGTGTTTAAGCATATATGTAGATTGATCCTTCTGTTTTTTGTCAAAGAAGTTATAATGATTTCTATTCTACATTTCTACTTGTCCCTTGTTTTAACTACTGTCATTTATTTTACTTTTTAACAAAGTAATTTCCTTACTGCGGAGAGACTTTAGAATCATCCTGTAAATGACAAAACTTTCGAGTTTTTGCTTCCATCTTCCAGCCATTTAAACTTCGTGATGAGGTCGGAGAGAACGTTAAATGCCAGGAAAATAAGTCTGTATTTTTGTAGATCATTTACTGACCTTTCGAAAATATTTATTTCTTCTAACGAGCCTTTAAGAGTTTTCTAAAAACCCGCGAGATTCTATTTTCTTTTTTTTTTAGCCATTTCAACAATTTGCTATCCGCCTTTTGTTTTCAACTTCAATTTCTCTCCTGATATTTTCCTCGTTATTTTATATGACTCGTTGTCTTAATATAAAGAAGTTTCCCTTTCTTATCCTATGCTGTAATTTCTATTTTTAACATTCGAGCTTTTAAATTAAGGTTTCCTTTTGACCTTTGGCGTCTGAATGGTGCACTCAGCAAGCGCTGACATCTCTATGATGACGAAACCTGGCAAACTCAGGCCCTTCGAGTCTATTTGATAGCACTGAGAAGAGATGCTAATCATATTGTATTTTCATCGCCTCGCCATTCGTTCAACTCACTCGCTCGCTCCACGCCAAGTGTCAGCCTCACACGACCTAACTCCAAACTCTCCATCCACGTGAGTGGAAGCCACTTGACTTGAGCAACCAAGAAGAATTTTGACCTGAACTACTAAATTAATATATACATAATTGGAGTATGCTTGTTTAACAAACCTATCCATGAAGCCTCACAAATGCTGCGTCTTTTTCTCGCCTATAACATTTTTTCATGCCTTTAAGTTACCACCTAGCATTTTCACACAACGCTCAGTCTTTTTGTGATGGGGAATGAACTGGGTAAGGTAGATCTAAGCAAAGTATTTCTTTTTTTTAATAGAAATAAAGCTACCATATAATTTTTTTATCATTATTAAATACAATCAAACAATATCTTGCTTAGATCTATAGTCCCGGTTCAGCCACCAGTAGGAAGATAAAATGCAAGAGTAGAGATTCAGAATTTTCTTAAAGAAAACAGACGCAATTAAGATAAGCTGATAAGAACACTTTTTCTTATTTTCTTAAAATGGTTTCCATATATATACAAAGGGAGAAAAGTTACAAGTAGACAAAAAAAAAACAAAGATAAATGGTTGGTTTATAGGAAAAACACGAATAATGAAGAGATGAGGGATTTTCTCTAATGTTTTAACGATCTTTTGTGAACAGCGAACGGTAAAGTTTTTCTGTCTTTGTTCTTCTCTAATTTAAAACATAAAAGCAAGAAGGAGGCGACGAACCAGCCCCATTTCCTCCTGTTTCTGACCAGGGATGAATGGACGAAAGCTGGTCGGCAGTTAGCCTGCAAAAGCACTTGCCGTTTCTAACTAAGAATGAATAGACGAAAACTGTCGGCGATTAGCCTGCAAAAGCACTTGTTGTTTCTAACTAAGGATGAATGGACGAAAGCTGGTCGGCAGTTAGCCTGCAAAAGCACTTGTCTCTAACTAAAGATGAATTGATGAAAACTGGTCGGCAGTTAACCTGCAAAAGCACTTGCTGTTTCTAACTAAGGATGAATTGACGAAAACTGGTCGGCTATTAGCCTGTGAAAGTACCTGGTGGAAAAGAAAATAGGTGAGAAGCTTGTCAAATTGTATCGGAAAAGTATAGATTGAAATAATATATGTCAGGTAGGCTTAATCATGTTTGAGACTGCCGGAGTCACTGAGGAGAGGAGGGCATGATACTTTTCCAGATACCAGGTGAAACAGTCTACACGATGCACGCCATTGGAGGGGAAACAAATAGGAAAAGAGAAAAGTAGTGAAGGCGAGCCAACAAGTGATGCAGTAGGATGCTCCGGGTCATGGTACTGAGAGAGATAGAGCCTCGCTCGCCTAAATTTAAAATCTGGCCTTGAGGCTCACACCTGTCGTATCCACTCGAATTGCAAAAACAATTCACACACCCTGTTCATGGTTCTTGCTCGCCTCTCTTCCACCTCAACTCCTCAGTCTTTTTCCCACGTCACCCTTGCCGTTATCACTTCCTTCTTCTCCCACAAGATCTTAGATTCCCTCTGCCCCGGCTGCTCGCCACTTTGTAGTTCTTCCTCTCTCCCCGTCTCAAATATTTTCACTCACCCATGTGTCCCTCTGGAATTAATATCCCTCTATCACTCTTCCTGAGACATCTGTTTTCCCCCTAACCTTTTCCTTGCAAGCTTCTATCACCATTACCTCCTTACACTTATCCACCACTTCATTGGTATCTTTATACTTACCTCTAATCTGATGTAGTAGCATCTGATTTGAAAACCACTTTTTTTCCGCTTCATACTAAAGAAACCTAGTGTGAATCCACGAATCAAGCAAATTACCCACCAATCTTTCAACTTCCGTCTATTTGCAAAGTCGTTGAAAGGCTGGTGTAAGCTCATACTTGAGTACAAGCCTTCCTCTAACGTTAATGAGGTCTTCCTGCAGGTGAAGGGCTGTTTTAATCCCAGATACTTTATTATAAGTATTCCTTTAACTTAAATAAGATTTTCCAGTCTGGATTCAAGGCTGGACTGAGGACTGATTCACCTCTCCTACTCGTAAATGTAGCGGACCGACATTTGACTAATCCTCGATCTTTTAGTTGCATTCAATATGGTTCAGTCACGCTGTTCTTCATTTTCGTGAATTCCTGTTTCTTTGGAACAGTCCTTGACTGGTTCCTCTTATAATTATCATCTAGCACTCAGTTTATTAAGAGTGTAAATTACCCACAGGTAAAAGAGAAGATGATTGTAAAGGGATTCAACTTTATTACACAGTCCTCTCAAAGAAGGAAGAATAATGAAAGGTTACATGTTATATAGGAGAGGAGAAAATGGAGCGATGCAGATTTCATTACACGGAGATTTTACTATTTGACGTTTTGATAAAGTGATGGAGAAATAAACCTGGATTCATATTGAAACTCAGGAGTGGGGAAGCTATACAGAACATTCAAGAATGTTTCTTAAGGCATAATTACTGGAACGCAAGAAGACTTTGATAGTGTACAAATTAATAACAGGATTAGAGAAGGACATATACATAAATAAAGCAATTTACTCACTACAATGATGGATAGTGGATTGGTATGGTTTTATTCGTACATTGGGTTATTTACTTGCTTGTTCAATGTAACACCATTGGCAAAAATAGTTTCAAAGAACTTCATATAGATATTAGCCAGGACAAGAACCAGACGGTTACTCAAGGATAGATCAAAAGTTCTGTTGATAGATTCATTAAATAGAGGTAAATTTGCAATCAGAGACACAAAGAAATACTCTTAATGAAGATAGATGCTTTTCTGTGACTTAATAATCTCAATATTAATTAAGTTTAGGAAAATCGCATAATTTGAAGCCAATTAAATTTAGCTTATAAATTAAAAATAATGCTACTCCCTCCTATTTGGCATACATAAAATTCCTCTAGCTTTCAAATATGCATTTCCTCCTTAACCAACGTGTTGGAATCCTCTCATTAATTACAATATGTAACATAATTTTATTTCCTGGCTATTAAATGTTATTTTCCAACTCTTTCCATTGCAAAACAATGGAAAATAGCCATTATTTGTTTTAAACTTTGCTTGTGTGACTTGTCTGATGAAATATTTACTAAAAATTGGCAAATTTTGTTTTTTATCAGCCATTCCATTGCTAAAGACAAAATACAGATTTTAATTTATACAATATTATTGAAAATTCCCCAAATTATATAAAAACAAGCAAAAACGTTAGTAGACGTGAATAGTTTTCTTTGATTGCCGTTTGTAATGTAAATCACTTTCCCGTGCAAGCCTCCAAATGTAGTCTCCCATCATGTTTTCATTGTCTACTCCTTGATATCTATGTTCAAAGTTTAGAATATCTTGATAGGAGCGCTCCCCCTTGGTCCTCTGAGTATGCTCTCATATTCTCCTTGAACTTGTCAAGATGTGCATGAATGATGTACACCTTCAGAGACATCCTGTGCCCATTTGGCCATAACTTTTCACTAAGTTCTCAACCAGTTCTACATAATTGTCAGCCCTGTGGTGTTCTACAAAGCCCTCACACATCGAAAAAATCTCTTCCGGGCTTTTTTTCCTTTTTAGTAAGCTTTTCAGTGAATTCTGAACACTATATAATCTTCCTGATTTGTGTTCCAACAGATACCTGCTTTTCCCTTTTCCTCAGAGAGTTTGGCAAAATCTTTGAAGGTACTTGAAAGCTGCAGACTCTTTGTTAAGAGCTCTAACAAGCTGCTTCATGATACCTAGTTTTAAATGTAATGCAGAAAACAGCACCTTTTGAGAGTATATCAATCGCTCATGCATGACATTATGCCCTCCAACAAAGAACTCTGTCCTTTGTGGCCAGTGCTTCTTATGGGCATATGCTTTGGCATCCAGAGATGACATGGAAGCTTGGTAAAACCTCTCTGGAGACCAATCAAAAATGTTACCATTTTGAAGTCTCCAATCACTTTCCAGCCATACTCCTTATAATTCAAAGCTTGTAGGAAGAGAGTGATACTGTAGTAGTCCTCCTTGAGATATACATAATGAGCCAAGGGAAGGAATAGAAGCTTATTCCAATTATGGAGAAGTACAGATTTAATGTTTTGTGAGGAACTGTAAATGAAGGGCATCCACTCATCTGGATTATAAGTAATTCAAATTGCATCAAACAGACCAGATCCATCATTGCAGTAGAATAGCCCAGGTTGATAATTAAAGAATGTTAAGAAATGTTTGAAATTTCCTTTGGCTCGTCAGGTTCACATTTTTATCTAGCAAATCGCACTCTTTAAGCCTAGAAATCAAAAGCTCAAGATATGCCTTTGACGAGCCAAGATCTCTGACAAAGCCAATGAGGTTTCTTTGGTTTAGATACTATGGATTACTCTCAACGGCCTGACACTGTAGTCTATATCTTCAATGATATTTTTTCAGCTTCTGAATTCTTGCTTTCTTCTGAGGGTGGTTTATTCCTTTCTGAAGGGGAAGATCACCACTGGGTGGTACTGATGCAAAAGGAGATTAAAGATCTGGATAGGAAATAGCAACTGCATTTCTTTTACTTCGACATTTGGAAAGGTTCACAATACAGAAGTAAAATGTGTTTGAGCAGTCAGTGGGTTCATGGCTCTTCTGTCACCCATTATGTTACCTATTTTATATTGGCAGGAAATTAGGTTATCCATTATGTTACCATTATGTTTGACCCATTACACTAGGGAGCACGTATTTTATTGAATGATATCCGACACTTGATTGTAAGTAACTCTCGAAGGAGTTTCCTGGCCCTAAACCCAAAGGGCTTAGGGTATGACTGGCGTCTTTCGGCGGCATAGGCACCGTCGAAATCAGTTGCAGATGCAGTGAGAGCTGTTGGTGACTCAGGAAGGCGTTGGGGTTGTGCGTACAGACGAATAATGCACTGTACACGGAGTAGAGAGAGTGGCATCTCCCGACCATCGACTAGTAGGCTCTCAAGGGGGGAAGTGCGGAAGGCACCAGTCGCAAGGCGAAGGCCGGTGTGGTGGATCGAGTCCACCTTCCGCAATAAACGCTGGGCTGCGAATGCATAAAACTCGGATCCGTAGTCGAGCTTCGAACGAACTTAGGATCGATAAAAAAGTAAGGCAGTAGCCCTATCAGCGCCCCAAGCGCTAAACGTCACGGAACGGAGAATATCCATGGTACGGGTACAAAAGACCCAAAGGCTGCGAATATGAGCCTCCCAGGTGAGGCGTCGGTCAAATACAAGACCAAGGAAACGGTGCGACTCAACCACTTCCAGGCGCACCCCATTAAGAAACATATCTGAGTCGGGGTGGAGCCATGTATGGCGGTAGAAATGCACCACCTTAGTCTTTGCCAAAAAAACGAAATCTGTGCACTTCGGCAAAGCGAGTTTCATTTCAATGCCTGTTGAAGTCGAAGCTCCAGAAATTGCATCTGAACAGCGCCAAAAGAGATCGAAAGGTCGTCCACGTAGAGCGTAGCAAGAATATCTTCCGGCAGCAACGAGGTAATGCCGTTGATACTCAGTGCAAAGAGTGTGACACTGAGGACACTTCCCTTCGGAACACCCTCTTCCTGCTCCATTGGGCCGGAAAAGGCTCCCCCCCCACCCGTACGCGGAATCGACGATCTTGCCAAAATTCACATATACTCATTTTGAGGCGTACCCTAGCCCTCATCGTGTGGAGAATCTCTATGATACCGTATCGCCATGCGGTATCATAGGCCTTCTCCAGATCGAAAAATACTGTGGTGCAGTCCTGTCTATGAACCAAGGCCTCGCAGACGACACCAGTCGACTGAGATAGAGAATTCAATCATTTTCTGAAATGCAGGCAACCACACCCGCGCTAAGCACCACCGAGGTGGGCTCTCAGGTGGCAGTAGCCCTGAAAATGATATTTGAATGGGAAAGTGATCACTACCATGGAGGTCATCTACCACCCCCCAATCAAAATCAGGCTGTGCATCCGAAGAGCACAAAGATAGATCAAGGCAAGAAAATGAAGCGGTTCTCGCGCAGTGATGTGTCAACTCATCCAAATTTAGGACACCTATCTCAAGCTCTTCGATCAGATCGGCAAGGACTTGTTCCCTGGGATTTATTGAGTAATCTCCCCAGAGAGGATGCCTGCCGTTCAGATCTCCAAGCAAGAGAAAGGGCCTCGGCAACCGTGCCACGACGCGGCAGAAGTCCTCCGCGTCAAAGTCAGCTCACAGTGGAATGTACGCAGAAAATATAGTATAGCTCCTATCCAGGTGAAGCTGCACAACCACTGCCTGAAAGGAGGTATCTAAAGTGAAAGGAAGAACGGAGACATCATGCCGGGTGTAAACCACGCATCCCCCAGCCCGGCCATCTCGTGGTGGTGGGGTCGCAAGAACCTTATACCCCCGGAGGGCAGGCAGGGGGCACCCGCCTAGCATGGTCTCCTGCAGAAAAATAGCCAACGGGGAACAGGATGAGACGAGCCTCCGCAGCTCCCCCCAGTTGGCCCGGAGTCCACGGCAATTCCATTGAAGGAATATGCCCTCCAGGCCTTGCTCGGAGAAGATGCGTGGGCCGTCTTCGAACACAAGACCTTCACGGGAATGGTCGTACGCTTCCCGGAGGCTGAACCCCTGGCGCTTTTGGCCGGACAAAGCGCTGAATGCGCTGTTGCCTTCGAGGCCTTATTGGGGAAGGTTGGGCTCGCCATGCGAGTATTTTCGTCCCTCCGCCTCGAAACCTTAGGTGGGCGTTGCAGCTTCGGAGGAGAGGAGGCCCTCTTTTCGAGGAACCACCGTCTCCGAGCCACTCAGTCCACAAGTAGGCGTAGGCGAAGGAGCCAAAGCTCCTTTGTTGCTGTCCTCCTTTCAAGAGCCAGCTTTAGGAACCCCGAAAGATGGCTTGGCGACCAACTTCGTGGGTTTTACCTCCTGTGAGTCAAACGACTCGGTGAAGGAGCGTGGCCGTTTCGCCTTACGGGAAATGCTCATAGTAGGGGAAGGGGGGAGCCCTGGTTTTAGCTGGGGCTGGGTGTGGACCCTTTGTGCCGCCAGCTTTACCAGGGGATCGCACGGGGGAGTAGAACCTGCAGAAGGGTTCCGAATAAGCGTGGAAACCACCGTACTCGTAGACCTCGATTAGCTAGGAACAGAGGGTGTCTTTTTAAATATTGAGGCACAGGACGTCCCGGGTAGCGCCTGGCGCCCCAGGACTAAGTCCTTAGCCTCGCGAAATGAGAGACGATCGTGAGCCTGAACGGCCAGGATTTTCTTCTCAAGGATATACGCACTACATTGCTTCAAAGAAGCGGGATGTGGCTCTCTGCAATTGACACACTTGGCCACACACGATTTGGACTTATCGTGTGTGGCTTTGGAGCAGCTTGCACAGGTTTCGGGTAACCCCGACTTTGCACGTCGACCGAGCGATTATTATGGCCAAAACGGTGGCAGTAATGGCACCTCCGCGGCAGTGGCACGAATGCCTTCACCAGGTAGCATTACCAACCGGCACGCACCGACTCATGGAGCTTGTCAAAGTCAAACGTATCAAAGAGTGTAGGGGTGGGTCTCGAAGCCCCTCCCTGTTTTCTCATTACACGCTCGACCTTGACCGCCATATGGTCGTCCAGCTCTACGGTGATGACATCTATGGAGTAATCCACGAGCTTCCTCGCATAAACTACTCCTTTCACGAAGTTCATGCTAGAGTGCGGCGTTACACCCACAACAGTGCCATCAAGTGTCCAAAGGGCACTAATCATGGCCGCTTCGGAGGGATTCGACGCATTCGCCAAAAGGTTCCCGTCCAAGAAACGGGTCGCCCTGGGCTCTCTACCAATTACACTAGCTAAAGCTCTCCTCTGATGAATCATGTTGCCCTTAGCCAACATGCTGAAATCAGTGGAGCGAATAACCAGAAAGCGTTTGAAGCCAGTGGGTTCGACAACGCTGAGTAATCTATGAATGAGTAATCTGAATGATGTAATCGAGGCTCCACTTTGTGCACTAGCAATTTTGGTCTTAGTCTGGGGCTCTGCACCCGGAGTCAGAGGAACCGAATGTGCCGATCTTGGCATGGTCGCTTACCGAAGTTGCAGCAGACCCATCCTTTCCCTCAGCCCCCGTGAATGGAGGGAGCCCCAAGTCTTTTTAGTTTTTTCTTGTTTTTTTTTCTTTTTAGGAGAGGATCGCAGGGAATGAACCCGCTTCTCTCCTCCGCCGGCAGGAGCCCCCAGGCCGGATGGACCGGCCTCAGCAAGGTCCTTCTCTGAGATCCGGAGGGTTCTTGCAGTCACAGGGGCACCAGGCTGAGGAAGAGATCCCTCCCCTCCTTGTACTGCCTTGGAGACCCGAGCCGTTCGAGGAGGACCTTGCATAGGGGCGGGCTCGAGTTCGGTGCTTGGCGCCGATCCAGGATTTGCTTCCATGGAAGACCCTACCGTCTTAGGCTGGGTTGCCTCAAGGACCATGTCTATCTCGGGAGTGGACCTCCAGTTTCTTCCCCTCAGGATATCACAGGTCACATTGGCAGTGGTGTCACGAGTCGAGTCTGTGGAGGCACAGGCCTTGACCCCCGCTAGGTTAAATATTCAAGCCAGCAGGTCTTTTGAGGGAAGCGACCGATAGGGCCTGTCTTCTCTCTCCCCCCTAAGGGGGTTTGTCCTACAAAGCGGCTTCAATAGGGAGCGGTTGGATATGGGCTTCCTGCTGGCTTTTTTGGCAATCCTCTTAGAAAGTAAAGGGGGGACTGCGGTTGGATATGGGCTTCCTGCTGGCTTTTTTGGCAATCCTCTTAGAAAGTAAAGGGGGGACTGCCGCTGGAAAGAGGGAGGCGCCCGATGGCACCTCCGGACAAGGGGGTGAATGGGAGTCCCTACACCCGTAGTCGAAGGAGAGGAGTAAGCCTCCTTTCCAGTTAAAGAGGTTTGGAAGGGTCCACTGCAAGAGCACAGGGAGGGACCTACATTATTTTCTGTGGCACTGCCCGAGGGCGACTCCGACGGTGGACGAGGGGAAATTGAGTAAAGATTTTTATTTTATCATCATTGGGCATGGTGACCTATTTTTTTACGGGATGCAAAAGCTAATCACCCCTCGCAGTGGACCGTTCTGCAAGGGGTGCATACGGGGCTGGTAGAGCCAGGTGCCGCTATTTAAGGCCACCCCTCCCGCCTGGTGACCTGGCAGCCCTGCAGCATGGCGGCTCCACCTTGGACACGGCGTAAAAATTGATAGAGTGTCAATTGAGAAGGAAAGGGGATGTGAGGAAGGTATGGGTGGAGATGGAGCAGGTTGTTAAAAACTCACCATCCTAAACCGTAGCTCAGGGATTAGGGAACATTGTCCCCTACCCCTTCAGCCCCGATCTAAGATAGTTGGCTGAGAAGAAGGTCAGCATCTACCCTGTGAAAATAGAGGCCGACCAGAGAAAGTTGTGGGAGAGGTTGTAGGGGATGTGAGGAAGTAGGGGAAAAATACAGGCTGTCTGAAAAAAGGAGAAGAGGCTAAGCTGGGGCCGGACGGGGTGCTTAGTCCCGTCAGCAGGGCAAAGATCAAAACAGTTGCTGGTACCATAACACCTTCCCAGCTTAGTCGGCTAATAGCTTCTGTGGACAAAAGACTGTTTGATGTCATTTCTAAACAAGGAAGTTACGTAGACAAATAAAGTACAGCACCAACCAATTAATTGTGTTTGTTTTATATCTTTTGCTGCTCTTCTTCAGTAGCGTGTTTTATTAATACAATAAAATGGTAATATAACGATAATACTTTGTTTCATTACCTTAAATTGGCATTTCTGTACACCTGTAATAAAGCGTGACACAGTTGAAAACACATCAAAATACATAACTTAATATAACTTTGTATGTATCTTATGAATACGATTGGAATGTTAACTGCGTACGTACGTACCTAGGATATTTCAGTGGACCAAGTTTCACGTTTGATATTTAAAATATCAGCCAAAAACTTGACCTGCAATAAAGCTTGATACACGGTTTAGAGTGCACAGCGCTAATAGTAAAGCAGGGCGGCCGCTCTATAATCGTTTGGGGCTGCATGACATGTTCAGGAGAAGGTTTTCTTACCGTTTGTGATGGTACCATGGATTCAGACAATTACCAAGCTGTCCAATGTAATTGCATGCTGCCCTCAGCCTGATACCTCTCCAGAAATGTCTGGAATGTGATTTTCCAGAGGGAAAATGCCCCATGTCACAAGTCTCCACGCAGTATGCTGTGGTTCCGGCGGAAGAATATCACAGTGATGGACTTGCCACATCAGTCTCCAAATATGAGTCTACAGGAAAACTTCTGACATAATCTGAAAGATGCGTAAGTCATCGTCAGCCACTCTTCAATGAGCAACTGAAGGCAGGCATCACTGAGGAATGAACAAACATCACACCCCCTCAAGTGTCGCACCATCGTGAAGAATAAATACCCTCATCCCTGTGAAGGCAGTCTCCACACGCTACTGAGCTTCCTGCATCAGTTTAGTGGTGCTGTAATTTTCATGGAGCTTCATCTGCTTATCTGTTATATGACCCTGATGTTACATGTTTTTGGCATTTTTGTATTTTGTTAACTCCTGTTGATTATTTTTGGCATATATAACTTATTTCTATTAATTTCTCTTCATTTTATTGTTATTTTCGTATTGATATACGAATAAGACCTTTACGAAACTGCATTTATCTAATTTCCTATAATTTCAGAGGTGTCCTACAACTTTTGTCCGCTGCTGTTGTTTAAGTGGCTTAATCCTGGAACACTCACCGCTCACTACACACCACTACTAATCATGGGTATATCATACCCGATTTGAAAAAAAAATATTAAATGTAAAGCTTTAATGGAATAGATTTACAGGAAGGCATTTCAAACTTTGACTTAACATTAAGAAAAAGTGACAATGACGTCGTTGCTCTGGCTACCTCATACCCATGGTTAGCGTTCTATGGATAGTAAAACGCTACTTCAGACTGATGAGAAAAAAAAATATCTTTGTGTAAAAATTTTCAACGGAACAGAAATAGATTTCATAATAAAAGTGGCCATATTGAAAATAATAGGCTACTTCAACCCACGAAGTAAAATTGTGTAAAAAAAAAATCCTCGAGGGAACGGAAATAGAATATTTTAAAATTAACGAATTTTTAGCAGCGCAAAGACTCGTTCTAATGGTTACGTCACTCGAGATAGGAGGAAGTTGATTGGGTGTCAGAGTTCAAAAGGCGCCCAAAAGTCTTTTCAGTGAGTCGCGCAATCAGGAATTTTTTTTTTAACCGGCGGGCTCGAAGACCCCAACTAGCCTCTTGGTGAGGCGCCCTAACAGCATTTGACAAAGATAAAAAAATTGAAAAGAAAGAAAGTGAATAATAAAAATGAGGATGACAAAGATTACAATAACTTACCTCCTCGTTCCTTGTCATTTTAGCTCGAATTTGTACCAAGATGGAGGAAAAAATGGGTGAAGGGTAATTGGGGATAGATGCAGATAAAGGAGAATCAAACAACCAACGAAAAGATTAAATTGGTACACCGAACAAATTGATACAAAGAACAAAATGTTACAATGAACTAATTGATGCCAAAACAAATTCGTACAATGAGTAAATTTGTTCAAAGAACAAATTGTTGCAAAGAACAACTTTTAAAAACAATATATTGGTGCAAAAAGCAAATTATACAAAGAACAATATTTACAAAGAGCAAATTTTACAAAGAACAATTTTTACAAAGAATAAATTGGTACAAAGAACAAATTTGTACAAAACAACTTTTTAACAGAGGATAAATTGTACAAGGAACATTTTTTGTAAAGAATTAATTAGTACAAAGAACAATTTTATAAAGAATAAATTGGTACAAAGAATAAATAGGTACAAAGAACATTTTTTACAAAGAATTATTTTACAAAGAGCAAATTTGTACAAAGCATAAATTAGTATAAAGAATAAAATCACTCAGTAAGGTTTCATTAATATTTATCAGCACCCTCGGTTCCTTTGCGTTGTTGGGGGCTGGTCTGATGATGAAATTAGCATAAAGATCAGAAAACTATTTTAAGACCAATGTCACCCAGGACCTCGTAGTCACCGGGAGTGGTGGAAGGAGCTGGAAGAAACGTAGTGCGGTGTGTCGGCCCTCAGCCAGCGATCGTTTGAACACCTGTGGGTCCTGGGCGAGGTACCCGCCCACCCTTAGTCGAGTGTGGATTTAAGCCCCTTCGAAGGGTCCCCTATATGGTAGAGTGATGTGTGAATGGAAGTGAGTGAAAAAACAGCAGTGGTGTAGTTGGTTAGGTGCGTGATGACGTATTTAGGTGGAACTACCTCAGTGGCTCCTGAAGGTTTTTTTTTAGAACGCTTAACGCCTCTTTCCCCCTTTTTTGGGTTTAAACAGGTGCGAAAAAGAGAGTGGGATATTTAAAAAAGGTGCAAAAGATGACATCCAGCTACACCCCCCCCACTTGTGGGGTTCTGAAAGGTGCGAATATAACTCACTGATGTATCCCCAATGGACGGGGGAGATACCTCGTTTGTAAGCAATGATGCGCACGCGCGTGTAGACAGCAGTTGGATTATCTCTCAAGTCTTTCGATAGGAAACCCGGGCCATAGCCTGGAGGTTCAAGAGCTCCTGTATCGGCATGCTTAGAGAAGCCGGGTTCGAGCTCTCACAATGCACACACTTGGCCGAGAACGGAACAGATTGATACCTTCCTGGATGCCCCGAATTCGGAGACCTGTCTGTCCCTGTCCAATGTGACAAAGGCGGGTCTCGAGTTCCCCCTCTCTTTCCGCACTATTTGCTTGACCCTGACCATGCTCCAGTTGGTCAGCTCTTCGCTAATTACAAAACTACACAATGGCAAAGACTCTAAGATCCATTCAATGGTATTCCAAGAAAGGAAAATAAAGAAGGCAAGCAGAGCAGCGGACGGAAAGGCGAATATAAATTAATCAGTTTAATACAATGTTAATATTTATAGAAAATTTATAAGTTTCAATCTTTTTCTTAAATATATCAACTAAGAAATTTGCAAACGACTTGCAAGGGCAAAATATTCCAATTCTAATTAATCTTATACGAGAAAGAGTTCTGTGCTATCGCAATGTACAGGATGGTATGAAAGTCTCACCCCCTACCGAAAAGTAATAAGCACAAAAGAGGAACAATATAATAATAATAAACATATGTGCTGGCTTTAGTCTGCCGAATCTTTTAGTGAAATCATGTCACACATCCTCTATGATCTTGCCAGAATGGATACGATCATGTACATTTGCAATCAGCCTCTCTTCCAAACTGTAGGAGCTCTTGTCAGCCATCTGAAATAGAAAATTAAAACAATATTTACAGGGGGTGACAAGACTTTCGGCCTACCCTGTATATCTTTTGATGGCTAGCGTGTGGGGCGGCCCCAGTAACCTGAGGTCTCCCGTCAGAGAGATTTAGTTTTCTAGCAAGAAGAGAAACACGATTCCTACGCTGACGGTGCATGAGTCCAAAGAAGACCTTTGCCTGTCAGTCGAGCGAACGACAAAGGATCGCATGAAGTCGGCGATCTATATGAGGCTGTGTAGCTTCTAAATGAAGGTCCCCGATATCCTCGATGCCCCAATCTTCTATTTAGGCTTCTTCTTTGATTGGTGCTGTGTGCTGCCGTAGGTAACGGAGCTGTCTGAGTATATGCTCAGACACGACGCACAAGCTTAGTGGCGGCTGCTCCCAACGACCGCCAATATTTTGGTGTCCGCTCTCCCTGGAGTCCGAACCCGGTACCCAGGCGTAGAAATTTAATGTCTTATCGACTCTAGCGACAGCTCAATGTTTTTCCTGTAAATCTGTTGAATGTGGAACCGTGCCTGCGAAGTGAAATAATGTTCTGGTAGTAAAACTTTATAAGGAAAAAGGGAAGAAAACTGAATGAAAGAACTACGAAGAAATAAGTCTGTTCAGTGTAGTGACTTGTAAAATTCTGATTGGGCGTGTAAGAAGGATTACTAGGCTTGATACGAGTTCAGCACAATGAGTGTAGAGAGTATGAGGGATATGTGACAACGAAAGAAAAACAAAGGATAAGAAGTGTAAGCTGTGTACGGGGTTAATGGATCTCTATAAAGAGTCTTATCGTGCAAATAGAGGAAGTGTTATGGCTGGTTTTAAAAATGTAATACAGTAGATAGTATAATGTTGTATGTATAGTGTAAAAAGTTTGAATGCTGAAAGTAAGGTGTGACTTGATATACGGTGGAATAAAGCAAGAGTGTGATTTCGTTATGGTTGTTCAATGTATGTATGAATGGAATGCTGAGAAAATACGAAGCAGAATGGTGATGTGTGTAAGAGTGATGAAAAATAGTGAAGGATGGAGTCCATCTTTAGTAGCGTGCGCTGATTGATAACTTGATTTTAGTGGCTGTAAGTGAGAATAATGTATGAATGTGATTGTAGTGCTTTGCAGTGAATGTTTGAAGAAGGGACCGAAAGTAAATGTAGAAAAGAGTAAAGTGATGGTGTTTGGGATCGAGGTTGGTGTAGAGTGTGAATTTTGAGTCTGTATGGGTGAAAATGCAATGTAATAAGTACAGGGTGGCCCAAAAGTCCCATGACAACATCAATGAACTAAAAGACGCATTTAAAGCGGTATTCCAAACCATTTTCAGTGAGACATTAAAAAGGATGACCCAAAGAACATGGCGGCCATCTTTTTTAATGTCACGATGGAAATGGTTCGGAATGCCACTTTCATTGCGTCTTTTACTTCATTGATGGTTTCCTAGGACGGGCCACCCTGTATATAAGGATGTATTGCTAATGCGAATGGTAGTACGAATGAAGTAGAATGCGATAATAAGCGAATGAAAAGTGGGAAAGAATCGCGGGTGATCAGAGAATGGGTGAATGATAAGAGTTTGAGTTTGTAAACTGCAAGAATGTTACATGTGTGCATGATGTTCTTGCGTAAGGGAATGAAAGTGAGAATGTGGTATGGGAGAAGGAATGATCGAGGGTCATGGACGTGCAAATAAACAATTTGAAAGTGACGTTTGATGCGAGTATGGTATATCAAGTGTGAAAGAATTAGTAAGAGTTCTTTATGGTGCGAGGATTGATGTGAAAGAAGGTGCAACAGAGAATATTCCAAGATCGTGCGCTCATGCATGCAAGGAACATGTATGACAGTAGGCTTGTAAAGAGAATGTTTTGAAGTGTGTTGGTGCACTGGGAAAGTGTTTAAGAGAAAGGAAATTGAGTGGCTAGCAGATGATACTATGTACAGGGTGTTTTTAATTTTCTGTACAGGGTGTTTAGAATTTTCTGTACAGGGTGTTTTTAATTTTCTGTACAGGGTGTTTTTAATTTTCTGTACAGGGTGTTTTTAATTTTCTGTACAGGGTGTTTTTAATTTTATGTACAGGGTGTTTTAATTTTATTTACAGGGAGTTTTAATTTTATGTACATGGTGTTTTTATTTTTTATACACGGTGTTTTTAATTTTCTGTTTCAAATATTGTTTTAGTTTTCTATTTCAGATGACTGAAAGTCTTGTCACCCTCTGTAAATATTGTTTTAATTTTCTATTTCAGATGACCGAAATTCTTGTCATCCTCTGTAAATATGGTTTTAATTTTCTATTTCAGATGACCGAAAGTCTTGTCACCCCCTGTAAATATTGTTTTAATTTTCTATTTCAGATGACCGAAAGTCTTGTCACCCCCTGTAAATATTGTTTTAATTTTCTATTTCAGATGACCGAAATTCTTGTCACCCTCTGTAAATATTGTTTTAATTTTCTATTTCAAATGACCGAAATTCTTGTCATCCTCTGTAAATATGGTTTTAATTTTCTATTTCAGATGACCGAAATTCTTGTCATCCTCTGTAAATATGGTTTTAATTTTCTATTTCAGATGACTGAAATTCCTGTCACCCTCTGTAAATATTGTTTTAATTTTCTATTTCAGATGACCGAAATTCTTGTCATCCTCTGTAAATATGGTTTTAATTTTCTATTTCAGATGACCGAAAGTCTTGTCACCCCCTGTAAATATTGTTTTAATTTTCTATTTCAGATGACCGAAATTCTTGTCACCCTCTGTAAATATTGTTTTAATTTTCTATTTCAGATGACCGAAAGTCTTTTCACCCCCTGTAAATATGGTTTTAATTTTCTATTTCAGATGACCGAAAGTCTTGTCACCCTCTGTAAATATGGTTTTAATTTTCTATTTTAGATGACCGAAAGTCTTGTCACCCCCTGTAAATATTGTTTTAATTTTCTATTTCAGATGGCTGACACGAGCTCCTGCATTTTGAAAGAGAGGCTGATTGCAAGTGTATGGGCACATGATCGTGTGCATTCTGGCACGACCATGGAGGCTGTGCGACATGAATTCACTGCAAGATTTGGCAGACGAACCTCTTTGAACAGGACGATATTGCGTTGGGAACATAAACTGTTTTTGACAGGATCAATTAAGTACAAACCGAGGACAGGACGAACCTCAACGCGAAGGGACACATGTGCAGAGTGAATACACTAAATCCAGTGCATGTGTTTGATATTATTATACAGGGTGACCACAAAAACACTCCTTAATTTCAAATATATAATATAACAAAAGTTCTATGAATATTCTTACAATTTTGGTGCCTACAGTTGCATAAACTAATAAAGTTTTCTTCCCCATTTGCAGATTCTACTTGATCCGCTAGATGGCAGTGTAGTCCAAGATGGCGTTCACTTCACAACAACGTAGCTGGTGTTTTGCAAATGCCCCCCCGAGATCACCAGACCTAACTGCTTGTGAATTTTTCCTTTGGGGGTATGTCAAGGACAAAGTTTATGTACCTCCATTACCCGCGACCATAGATGAACTGCAGGAACGCATCACTGAGGGTCTACATGCGATTACGCCGGATATGCTGCAAAGAGTCTGGACCGACCTTGATTATCGTCTTGATGTTTGCCGAGCAAAAAGAGGGCCACACATCGAGTGTCTATGATAGAAACCAATACCACATGAAACTTTATTAGATTATGCAACTGTAGGCACAAAAATGATAAGAATAATCATTTAACTTTTGCTATAATATATATTTGAAATTAAGAAGTGTTTTTGTGGTCACCATTTATTATTCCTCTATTGTTCTTATTACTTTTCGGTAGGGGGTGACAAGATTTTGGATCACCTTGTATGATAAGTCTGTATGGAGGGGAATTTGTAAGGTGGAGTACTTGGGACACGCTCGGGTAGAAACCTGGACGAGATGCCAGAGCACAAAACACCTTCATCCCTCATGAAGGGGTAATGATGCGAAAGATTGGATGGGTAGCTTCATGATTAACAGATAACAAAAGGATAGGTCGCAAATGGTACTTTTAGTATCGTTGATGTACATCAACCTCAGTGTATGAAAATTTTTACTATTGACTGGTATCGCAACGATGACAAGAACCGCAATTTGGCCAATGTGGCTATATTTTTACCTCTTCGCCAAATTTGAATTGTCTGAGGGAGAATGTAACGTAGAATTAGAGAGATATTCTCCCCTAAAGAATCTCAAAACATTAAAGTTTAACTTTTCTTCCATGACGAGATAAATTCAAAGAAAAGCACTATTTTTTAATCAAAGTGAGATGAATAAACAGGAACATCGTAGAAAGACCCATTGCTAAAAGTTTTCAAATCGTTCAACTCGACCTAAGCAAACAACCAAAGCCTAATAAATGAATGGAAATATCTCCAAGTCAGACTCGGTAGGAGCAAGTTTGAAGATCGTAAAGGCTTTCAACGAGATTAAATCTAGTTCCAACTTTATCACAATCTCTACAACACTTTTTCGGGTCAGTGTGATAATTGAGAAGCTGATATGATCACATTATTGGATAGTCACAATAGACTAACACGGAGACACTGGAAAAATGTATTAGAAGCTAGAAAATGAACCGAAACTTAGGTAGGTTCCTTTAATAGGGAATTTTCTGAGGTCAAAAGGGCAATCAAACAGCCATAAAAATAAAAGATTTAATTGAATATTATAACTTTCACATTTAAGATTGTTAGATTGGTCTGGTGAATCCAATTAGCTTGACGGGGATGAGCACCGTCACTCAGACATGACAGATTCTGGATGAAGGTGAATATTCAGAGTTTGGCCATAATATAATAAGCGTCTAGGGAGACCCTTTGGACCCCTCCGGAGCTCTCTGGACTTGTATGGTGGGCTTCAGCCAATATTACACCATTATTCCTCCCATTCTTTCAAGCTATGAAGAAAATGTAACTCTGGTTATGCCATGGAAAGTCACTGAAGTTTTCTCAATAGGAAAATTCTGATTAATTTAGACGCACCTCTGTGAAGATGTGCTTGTGAACACATGCACTCATGCACATACATGATAAGTTAAAAGTTGTTGGATTTGCGGTTAATATAGCAATGCTAAACCTCCTCGACTATTCTATAGGCAATGGGGGGTGGGGAGGGGCGCTCATCCCCGCCAAACGAGTGGTTGTATTCAAGAGACCGATCTAACAGACCTAAAAAGAAATGTTTCAATTGTTGTATTTTTGCCCTCACACATCGTTTTCGCCTCCCTTGGGGGGCACAATATATTATATAAATGTTAAAAATTAGGCTACAAGTTAAGGAGCTATGGAATGTGGTCGCTATAGCAACGGCAAACCCCTTAGACACAGGCATCGGGCATTCCAATCCAAACTTCTTTATCGGGGGTGCTAAGTTGATCTTTATAATATAGCTATTTGCTGGCCAGAGATTTAAACTATACCCCAGGCGTGCCCAATGCTACGTTTAGGTGGGTACCATTCCTCTTGTTACTGTGTTCCATAGCTGAGTACAGGGTGGTCCGAAAATTTCGTCATACCTTGTAAATATTGTCTTAATTTTCCATTTCAAATAGTTTTAATTTTATATTTCACGTGTTTGATATTATTATTGTTCCTCCATTGTTCTTATTATTTTTCGTTAGGGGGGTGACAAGGCTTTTGGACCCCCCTGTACGGAGTTGGTTTTTTTTTAAATATTGGTTTTAATTAAATGTGAATGAAAGATGATAGGCTTTAATGGAATTATATATGCTTAGTTTTAAGAGCTCTTGCTATTAAAGGAATCCTACCGATGGGTATCTATATCCACATACCTCTGACGGGGAACAGATCCCTTCGCCTCGGGGCAATGAATGTTCCATCTGAACGATGTTTGGTGTCAAAACATAATACTTCTTGGCACCTTTCCTCAAAGACGACCGGTCCCTGGTGCCTTCGCGCTCACCAGCGATTGTCATACTGACCTTTATGTCTATTTCATTATCCGATCGGGATCCACCTGGATAAAGGAACCACTAATACTACCCTAATTTTAGAAAAAAAAACAACAAAAACATGAGTCAAGTGAAGTCGATTAGGGGAATAAATAGGCGTAACATGAAACTGTAATAGAGACCACCACCTTCCATAACAACACGAGAAGATATAAAACCTCTTTGATTAAACATAACAATAAGCAACCAAATATCTAAGAGTATATGCAAAAAATCGCACAGTTAAATGAAAGGCGGATTCCAAGTACTTTCGAACTTGTTTAGTACTTGGAATCCGCCTTTCATTTTCCTGTGTGATTTTTTGCATTTATTGCTCTACTCACGCGGTACTTTGTGTGTTTCTCATATCGATCAAAGGGTATATATATACACGATGTCTCCTTTAAGAAATTAAGCAGACAGGGAGGGGGGGCTGTAAGTGAATTCGAAAAACCACAAAGCCCGCAACTCTGCCCCCCCCCCCCCCTCAAAAGGAGTAAGCCCCCCGGTGACTTCGAAAAGAGACCCGACGTCAGAGAATTTTCTGAACATCCAAATTTGAAACAAGACCTTTGAACGCGGGGGTGTGTATACCCACACAAGGCTTAGAATGGGGAAAATAGACTTAGTAAAGATTGTAGTGATTGGGTGGTGTAAGAAGTGAAGGACATGAAGGTATTCATCACAACTTGGTATCGTGTAAATCTGTAAAATACCAAGTAGACCACGACAAATTTGAAGAAAATTCGAACCGAAAATAGACTTGTATGAATTCACTCTCTCTTTATCTCTCTCCCACACAGTGCAAAAAGTTCTGTCTACTCGAGTTACTTTCCTTCCAAACATTTTCACTTCTAACTTTTCCAATTTACGAACATACTATTTTTCTGGCGTATTTATTTTATTAATTAAATAACACATACCCATTTTCTCACTTCCTTACATACTGTGGATCATACACTCTGCTCAGGATATCTATTCATACCCAACCATCTGCTTCTCCCTCCTTTTCTACACTACAATTGTTCATGCTCTCAGGCATGATTGCTCCGCTCCCCTACTCGCTGCTCTTCCGTAGGGCAGGGGGGGTAAATCCGCAGGCCTAAAGGGGGCTTCTTCGAATACCGACCAAAGTCATTATTAGGGTTGTTTTTCGGAGTGATACGTGGAAGATTAAAGGAGATCTCGCTAAAGGCTTTGAACTAAATAAGAAAAGCCACATCTGATATTCTCTTTGCGGTCCACAAACCCCACCAAAGTGGGACCAGAGAAACCCGTTGTCTAAATCTAAATAGACTGACAAATGTGTGTAACCTTTGCTGTTTTTAATTTTACATTCATTGACGAAAGCGAAAAATACTTCATTCTACGCTTTATTCCACTTATCTATCCAAGCGTTACTCATTGGAACGGTCATTCGTAGTGTTATTAGACACCACTTAAACCATTTGCCAAATAAAAGCGAAAATGGGAACATTCTGAACCAATCGCTCTTCTGGCTTCAAGTTTCATTTCATTTACCAACATTTATCAAGAATCCGTCAACTCACGAACAAACCATATTAGAACTTAATTAAATTCTAACTGAAATTGATGGATAAGATTAAGACTCGTTAAGGGAATATATTTCCCCTCAGTCCTTTTAAGAGGGAATATCTTCTTGCAGTTAAGAGGAATGCGGTAAAATTGAAGAAATGGAAACACATCTGAGCTCCTTTAGAAATGACAGTTATCTTTTATTAATGAAAGTCATCTTGATAGACGTCAGTTCAAGACAAGATAGACCATTTTTTAAAGTTACCTATAGTAAAAAAAGAGGAACATCCATCTACGCATACTCACAGTACTAAGTAGTGAACAAGAATTCTTATATGACAGGAATTTGCCTCGAAGCCTATAATATATATATATATATATATATATATATATATATATATATATATATATATATATATATATATATATATATATATATACAACGGGAACTAATAGATGAGTGGAGAATAAAGTAAAATTAACACAAACCTTTACGTATGGCGACAGCCTGTGAGGGAAATATCGCAAAACGCGCAAAAATGTCTCCCCTAACTGTAAACTGGAGGCCCAAGCGTTATCTTCTGTGACGTGCGTTTATTTGTTATAATCTTACTCTAGGCACGTTTACAGAGACAATCAATTAGAAATTCAAGAAATTATCGTTCCTTTGAGGGGAATATTTTTCATCATGATTTGTCATCCTTCCAAATGTGAGTAGCTAAAGAGCTAAAGCTGATAACACTTTATGCCAAAACAAACTCACCTCGACTAATGTGCACACGAAATATTTAAAAACTTTCCCTATCCATTCGACATACAGAGAATTTTTGGATACAATGTTCTCCAAAGGAACGTCACAGGAGAGAGATTCGATGGGACAATGATAGCTGTCAAGAAGGATTTGCAATTCAGACCGGGGAATACAATGGGCTAATTATCCCTGTTGGTAATCCTGAGGTGCTTTTTAGGGGACATCGAGTTGGGTGCAGGATACCAACCTTCCCGCCGTCAGTATCTGCCCATTCACGACCTATACACCCTATTCAAGAAAGAGCGCCCAGTGCTATTCGCCGGGGACTTGAGTGCGAGGAATAAGACAGCTGGCTATACGAGACCGGACTTTAGAGGAAGAAACCTTGACCTCTTGCTAGGAAGAGATATCGCGGAACGAATCGAGCCGGACTTCCCTACATTTATTTAACCAGGGTCAGCCACCAAGCCTGAAGTAGTTTTCACTAACACCAACTTCCCGCTCCACCAACTAGTCCAGCCAGGGCCGTTGACGTCCAGTGATCACATCCCTATGTTGATAACAATAGCAGCTGCTTCTATTCTAATTCCTGTTGCACCCAGGAAAGACTTCTCCGAGGCTGACTGGAACGTATACAGGAGAGCGTTTCCGTTGGATCTACCCGATCTGAGTGGCGCATCCGAACGAGATCTGGACAACGAATTGACTAATATCAACAAGTGCATAGCCAACGCAGACGCTATTGCAATCCCGAAAATCTCACACAAGAAATATACTGCCTACCATCCTGCACAAGAGAAAGTGGTGCTCCAAGAGCGCTTTTATGAGATCTACGCTCACATCCTAGACATGGAATACACGAGGCCCATGTACTTCCAGATTATACAGCAACTCAGGAGGCAGCTTAACACCGCGCTGTCTAACGAGCTGAGGGAAAAATGGAACCATCTTATCTACAGAATAGACATTAGCAGAAATCCGAAGTCTTTCTGGTCAGCCATCAGCAGGCTCAAATGGACTACCGGAACGCATAGCTCCACCGCAGGTTCACACCCCGGAATCACGGTGACTACCCCCTTTGAAAAGAAAGAACTTTTCCGCGAAGTCTGGAAGGGTGTCTTCAAAATCCCCGATGAAGAGGAGAACTTCGATATTAATCCCGAAACCTGGAAAACCTGCTGGGTCCTTAACACCAGTCTAACTACACATCCATTGGATCATTATCTACTGAACGAAAAACAACATTGATTTAAAAAAACACCGCCGCACGGAGACAGCGATAGCTCACATGCTTCAAAATGCAGCAAGAGGGCAAGCTAATTGGTGCTGGATCGACGTCTTCTGTAAAGATGTAAAGAAGACTTTCGATAAAGTCTGGATCGATGGCCTAAAGTAAAAAATCTCGAGCCTGCGACTCATGCCCCATTTTTAAAAAATCCTATGCAGTTACCTGACTGGCAGGCAAGCTGTCATTTCATTTGACGAACACACAGAGGAGGCTTTCGATCTCTTGTCTGGTGTACCGCAAGGAGGATTTCTCAGCCCCACTCTCTTCACCATCTTCATGAGAGATATCCCTAAACCTATAGACGAAAGAACGCTCAATTTCCAGTACGTGGACGATGTCACCAAAATCGTGATTCGTCGGATAAAATCAGTAAATATGATGGTCAGAGCCACGGCTGCGGAAACCGAAAGGATCTCCAGCTTTGAGAGGAGCTGGAAAATCCAGACCAACATCGCAAAATTCAAAGCGACCGCAATCGGGATACATTGGACCGTCAATCTCAATAAAGACGCAACTGACATTGAATACTCGCCATGTGTGTCCGTACTCGGCTTCAAGCTTGCCAGCACGGGCATGAGCGGAAACATTGGCACAAGGATTGGAATAGCAAACACGGAACTGAACAAAATTCAAAGATTTAGAAACCTTAATCAAGCAACTAAGAAGAAATATACACCAGTTAGTTAGATCTAAATTGCTATATCCTGCTATACCGCTCAATGCAGCCTCATCCAGCAACAACACAAATCTTTAGCGGGTGCAAAACCAAGGACTCTGATTCATCACCAACGCAAAGTGGTAAGAGTTCCGAACCTCGAGGAGCCTCCATTAAGAGATTTGCATTGATCTGCTCAACATCTTCCTTCACAAACGAGGACAAGACATATGGGCAAAACTCGAAACAATTCTCCCCAAGGAGACCCTGGACGCCCTTGACCCAGAAGCAGAAGGAGGTAAATTTAAAAACTACCTTCCCAACACCAGAACATCGTACCTATACCAAAATACAAATAACTTGAAAAATAAAATAAGAAAGCAAGTAAACCAACAAACTAGACAAAAAATCCCGTAGTGAGACAAACAAAATTAGAAAAAATTAATAAAAAAGATCCCTCATTGAGACACCCAAAACTAACAAAAAAAATTAAAAAAGATCCCGTAGTGGGACACCAATACCAAAAAGGAGAAGGCCCGATCACAGGGCACTATTTATTTCTCTCTACTACTTTCTTCCTCTTCTATCTATTTTGCCCTCCCCTCTTTTCATACTTCCATCAGTTCTTATTCTATCTTTCTAAGTAAAATAAATAAAAATAACATCATTCGTCGGTGAGATCTCGCAGAAACGATTGTGCCTCAGCACTTATCTTATTCATCTCATTACCTCAGATTAGGAGGCAAAGGAATCTGGAAGGTGGTAAGAACGCCTATAGCCGCAATTATTTTGAAAGATTGCTCAGACCTTGAGGCAAAATCGACAGCCAGCCGGCAGCAGATCTACCAGAAGACCGCCCCCCCCGAATAAAAATACCTTTATTTCCCTGCAAATTGTTACTTTTATCATTTTCTAAAACCCCCCATTCCCTTCTCCGCCTAATTTTTCTTCGTGAACGTGACTCACACGCATAGTTCCGTCACAACTATGCCATTCTACTTGGAAAGGGCATAATTGTGAACTTTGGTGAAAGAAGGTTTGAGGCTTATCCCACTGCGGAACCCCCCAAAATAAACAACCTGGATTGGGACTCGGTTACAAACGCGGGGAAGATTAACACTCTACCCTGCGGTACCCGCCAGGATCACAGAGGTAGATACTACCGTCTCTGTGCAATGCCAGATGTAACCGAGAAATAACCAAAACCCAACTGGAGTCAGTTGATTCGGGCTTCAGTCATCATCAATTCAACCATGTTTTTGCGCCATCTGAGGAGCCCATCCAGGTCCACACTAGTATCTTTCATAGTTCATCACACCCTGAGTCATGTTCATGGGACAGTTATCGGCGAAGGCGGAGAACCCCATTAAAGTAAAAAAAGTTAAGAAAAGTAAAAATCCTCAACACATACAATATACACCATGAGCGGCGATACCACTCTATGCCTCACAAACACTGAAAACAAAACATGAACACTTCCAATAACAGAAACACTCAGACACTCTAACAGAGTTGACACCCCGATCACAAATATCATAAATACACCCACAGCACACACTTATATTCAGATCATCTGACGACGCCCTGAAGTTTCACACAAAGGCACAAACAACACTGGTAGAAAAGCAACATCACACGCTGCTGCCAGACGCAATCACACGCAGACACCAGATACGGATACGCCGTACCAACTCACCATGGCTAGAATTCTCTGACGAAGACCTCATTGCCGAATTCATGTCAGAGTACGGCACTGAGGTAATCAGAGAATTACACTACAGCCACATCAAACAATGGGAGGTCATAACAATATCAGACAAAAATAACTCGGGCAAACTACTCAACCAGGGCATCAAAGTCTTGGGTACACTGACACACGCTCATGCAATCGAGCAACAATTCAATATATGCCCCTAACAATGTCTCCGATGATACAAGTCGTGACATACAACCAAGACTTGTCTAGCAGAACAGATCTGCTCAAAATACGGTGTGAATGGCCACTATCACACCGTTTCCAAAAACAAAACACTCCTGTGCATCAACTGCGCTGGCAATGACACTTCAGTGGATCTGAAATGCCCATATCTCGCAAAAAAGCGGGTTATGGACATCTCGGAGTTGTGCTTGCGAAGCCATGGAAAGCACGCAACCTCTGCTCCCCCACTAACACCTACTCTTCATGAACATACACACCCTGAACTCACTGCCGATACACACACAACCTGAACATACCCACATTCCACCTGAAAATACACACATGCGATTTGAACGCACACCATCCACTCATACATCAACACTTCCTACTCACACAACTTATACCAGGTTACAAACTTTACCCTATCTCACAACCGCACCACTGACAGACTCCGATATGAACCTGGCCACTGTGATTTCACTGATGGCATAGGATTGGTCCGGAGGTCATCCTCACCTCTACACCACTCTCCTGAATTATCTCTTTGACCCAAATGGAATAGGGTGTTTCGTCTTCTCGGAGTCGATATTTGCCACCATCCAGAACTACCAAAAGAGAAGGCCACCCTCTTTCCCACTCCAATAAACATACCGATCTAATTCATTTACACGGCACCTTGCCGACCCCTGTCCACCTCCCCCAGACTCTCTCCCCGTTCATCTCGCCTTCCCCCACTATTTGCACTCCAACCATTGCATCAACCTGTGTCCTTACTCCTACCTCACCTCCCGCTTCGGATACCAAGTCCTACCCCTCCGTTCCCGCTCTACCTCCTTCTGCTCCTATACCACTCCTTACCTCAACACATGCTTCTATTAGGAAACCAACACCTTTTACACAGGCCTCTGCATCCACATTTACCCACACGAAACACCCATACCCCACTCCCAGCGCCTGCAGACACCCTACACCTGTCCAGATTCCTAAAACTGTCCCACATTCGACCCTTACCACACTCCCAAAACGAACATCACCAGTCTCAGACACCCACCCTAAACCAAAACCCCAAGCCAAAGGGTCATTGCGGACCCCTTTATTGTCTTGCCCGAGTTTCAGGACATAGGGAGTCGTAAGGCTCAACGCTCGCTGCGCCCTCACCGAGAATAGGCTCGTTATGCGTAGTTCAACTTAAGGTACGCAGTTGGCACGGTGTTCACCACACCGTTTCCAACTGGGTACTAAACACACATCACCCTGACATAATACTCCTGAACTTTATTAGTTTACACCCACCAAATACTGGGTTTCGCATCGCAGGCTACCACACATAACTAACCCCACAGGCGCTAACGTTAAGCTCGGTGATACTAATTAAACGCAATCTACAACACTCTCTCATAGACACAAGAGACGACTCTTTCATAGCCTGCAAAATCAACACAGTCACTGGACCAATCCTAGTCGCCACACATTCCAGACCACCCCGTCTACAACTACACATAGATGTCCCACTTCGGGTGCTGTTAAACCATAAGCTTCTACTCTTCTCCCTTGGCTACCTAAAGGCACATCATCCAACACAACATATGAGGCGGGAAGCTATCTGGTCCGTGCCTTGCAGCGATTTCGCTGCGAACACATTGGCTCGACTTTCCTTACATTCTTCGGGGGCCTCATCCCCGGACGTAGTTCTCCGTAATGACCCCTCCGCAAGATTTCACACTCACATAGCCCACGTCATCATGTATTATCCGACCACATTCTCATATGTCTCTTACTATCTATTTATCCGATACTAATGCCCACACCGCTTTTGGACGACCTCAATAACACGAACTAGATAGAGTTCTGGAACCATATAACCACACACACGCCACGCAACCTCAACCTCCAGGGGACCAGATCCACACAACTAGACAACCACCGGAGGATTCTCATGGATACCATTATAACAGCCCGTAACACCTATACGCCACACAAATCATACAAATTCATAAAACACTTCACTTTCTCAATACAGACACAAAGACTCATCACGATATATAACACCCACTATGGCAGAGGTCTACGACAACGTGCCCGCATTCTACAGTGCGTGCTGCTGGATCGGAACCGTCAGTGGGGCAAGGTCATCCGCATTGCGGAGGAGGCTCGTTTTGCTGTCCCCTCCTTCTTCTGGCGGCGCATCAAGAGTGTGATGGGCATGGACCCTCCCAATCACATAAAACTACAAATAAACAACCAAACACTAACAAACACGGATAACATCCTCGAAGCATTTAGGTCTCACTGTGACCAAGTACACACATAGGCAACCCATACCACACGCATAATGTCACTTTCAAGAAGTTCAGGAGTGGTGCCGGCTCCATGCTAATAAGCTGGAACAGGCTCTGCTGATTGAAATGGAGGTGATCTACAACACAACCACACTAACCACTCCAATCACCATCGATGAAACAAAACATTACATCAAAGCCACACAAAAACGAGCTCACAGCCCCTTCGGCCTCCGAACCACAATCATTCATCGCCTGCCTGAAAACATCTACCGAACATTAATACACCTATACAACGTCTCCCTATCCTATAGGTATTTTTCGAAAATATTCAAAGCCTCAGAACATCTTACTCTACAAACAACACCAAGATCCAAAACAACCAAACAGCTACAGGCCTATTTCTCTTTTAGAGCAATTCAGCCAAATACTAGAACGTATGGTGAACACCTGCCTGGAGGAGAACTGGTTCTCTTGCCAGTGCGGCTTCAGGAGGGGACCGATCCACATGATCGGTGATCACTATCGTTTACGACATCATACAAAAAGCACCACAATCACGAAAAAACACTCAATATCAGGAAGGATGTCGAGAAAGCCTTCGACAAAATGTGGCACGAGGAGCTCGGTTGGAAACTCGCCAACAACATGGAGCTGCCTCTCTGCAACAGAAGGCTCTTATTACACTACCTTACTGAAAAGAAGTGCCACACACGATACAACAACTCAACATCACGCCCATTCACGCCACGCGCCGGAGTACTCTAGGGCAGCGTGTTAGCACCCCATCTCTTCATAATTTACACGAATCACACTCCACGTCCAAAAGAAAAATGCACACACACTAGTGTATACAGACCATGATACCATTCTCGTCTCTAGAGACTTGGAAACTTGCAGTGCTTTCTGTTCAGTCGATGTCTTGCTCACCCTGGCGAGTGGGGGTTCTCTGCACGAATAAACGGTGAGATTGATGTGCATGGGCTTCAGACGGTCAACTACGGCATGGTCCTCCCTCCCGTTGTAAAGTAGAACATAATGCTTATGTCTGCATATGACGACTCGTAAATAATCATCGTAGGATTGCTGTCGACGCGCTCAAAAACTGACGGTGCCGTGTGCAGGTCCCTAAAAATGTAAGTTTCCATCCACCTTTGAGTGAAATTGGTACCGGTCGGAATTTCCCAATGATGCGCCGGAAGTCAGCTATAAGTTCTGATGCGGAGAGTGGATACGTTTTGATCGTAATGAGGTTACCTGTCACGTGTACCGAGGTGCCAAAATCGAGCTGGGCGAGGAATGTCTTTAGAGGCTTCTTCCGCACATTACTTAGGCCTATAAGGAGCAAGTGGAATGCTTCCACCCAGGGAGTCGGGGCTGTGACCATCAAGGCTGGTTAAACCCTTACGCTCATCGAACCTCCTCGAGGCCCTGTCACAAGGCGACCAGTTTCTCATCTAAGAGGGCGGATTATTTTTGGCACCGGCTTCACCTAAGTTAGGGAAGGATGTCTGCGATTTTCTCCACCTGCTCTAAAGGTGGAGAAAGGTCGACAAGGACTTGTTGATCTTAATTGGGAAGGTAAAGTATGAACACCTTCAAGAGATCTTTGCCGAACGGTTCGCCTTGGGGCCCGGCGAGTGACCTCATTTGCCGAAGCAACTCTGTGGGCCTCATGTCCCTGATTTCATCCTATTTAAAGAGATGATGCAGCCAATGGTGGTAGAAAGTGAAGTTGCGTTCAAACAATGACTTTTTAACCACCTCGTATTTTCCAGAGGAGGTAGGAGGGACATTATAACGTCCGCTCTCTTTAGGCAGTCATTGAAGACTAGAGAGGGGTCTACTTGCCCGTACCGTAGCTCGTCGGCTCTGACTCAATTTACCTGGTAAAGAATTTTGCACCGCTAAATTCAGAGCTCAGTGCTACCTTCTTGATACATGGCTAACGGGAAAAATTTTCGCTCGATTGGGGCAGGGATGTCGTCTGCGGAAGTTTCAATTTTGAATTTGAAGAACTCATCAACAGATCGTCTAATTTCAATTTAACAAGGAAGTATTGTCGGGCAACGGTCAACCAAAAGTCGAAGTACTCCTGCGGCCAATTTGTTGCGTCGCACCGAGCATTTATATTAGGGTTGCCCATTGGCAGTATAGCCTCTGGCTGATCTCTCACAAACTGGAATGGCCACACTTGGAAGAGACCACGAACAACGTGAGAGAATACTGTTTTTCCACTAGGGCGTTTAGGTTGAGCCTAAACACTTGCGCGATAGCAGCGCAGTTCCGGAGGTCCTCGATGGGATTTGGCAACCCATGTGACTCCTGGACGATACTTGGGCGAGTCACTGTAAATGGCGGAGAACCTTACATATGCGTGGTATATTTCTTAAGTGAACATGTTTGTTCATCGACGACGTTGGAAACATAAACAAATATAGCTTGAAACCGGGATTTCGACTTTTATTGTGATTACGTGGTAATTATTCTCAGTCTCAAATAATTTTGAATACCTAGATCAGCTGACTGCACAGATTCCAGGTCACTAGCAAGAGGAATCCGACCTCTTAGAATCAAACCTACTAGTTCGTGGTCACATTGAAGAGATTAGTCTTGTGGCTAAATTTAGCATGAGATCCTTCCGATTAATATCAAATCAGAAGATTGTGAATTAGAATATATGAGAGAACTAAAGAATCATACAAATTAAACAAAAATTTACTTGTGTACTAATATGAAATTGTCCAATCAACATTCCCAAGTCTTCTAAGCCGTTTTCTCTGGACTAATTAATTAAACTACGAATTTGAATATACGATATTCTTCCACTTACAATTAACTACATAAGTTGAAATGCACCCACCACTCGCCTGTCTATTCCAAACTTCGTGGTAGTTTTACATGAAGCCTTTACACGCCTTTGGCGGATGGCGCTCCGCCACCAAATTTGATTTTCATTAGCAAATTTAGTTATCGTAAAAGAGAGAGATAGAGAGAGAAAGAGAAATAGACATACATAGATATAGGAAATCCGTGTTGCTTTATAACCTAATTCCAAAGGAAAATATATCCATAATATCCATTAACATGAGCTGTTTGCCATTAAAATTTTATATCTATTTCCAGCTTTCATGCAATTTGGTCTTAAAATTGAGCCAATCTTTCTAAAACTTCCAAGAAAAATCTAGGACATAAAAGTACATACTTATATGTATACATCTTCAAACGTGTATAAATGTATATAATACATACTTTGTGTATGTGTATACACTTTAATGATTTAGGAGCCATTTTATTAACTTTCAAGAGGATGCCAGCAAGGCGCTTTCATGACCGAGCTGCCGAAAAAGATTGGGATATTAACATAAAATTAATGAAAAATTAAACTTTAGAGACTTTTAATAAAATAAAATTTCAGCACGAAAGAAGTGGGAGGGGGAAGAAATTGGATCTCAGGAGTTAAAACTCGTTTTCAAAAAAGATTAAGCGAGTGTAAGTTCAAAAGGGAAAATTAGTAGGTACGTTCCATTCTAAACCGAAGCTGTTGCTGTCTGAAGAAGGTAAAGTTGGCAGGAAATCCATACACGACGCAAATGAAGTTACTTCAAGGCGAAAACTATTAACGAAAAGTTCGTACTAAAGAAATTTATAGAATCAAGAAAATAAAATCAAGGAAATCTCTCTTGGGAAGATGTGTGTATGTGTTGAAAAAGTAAAATAAAACCATCGAGAGGATCTCACTAGTTTTAGAAGAAAAGGTTCTTTATATAAGTGATGGAATTAGAGAAAGTTAAAATGCGTGGAAAACATATCGCAAAAAGGCATTGGCCCTTGTCGGGAACTAACAAAGGAACTAAAGTTTGTTAACAAGTGTACACTGTTTCACCTGGGACCTGGAAGAGTGTCCCCCATCTCCCGGTCCCCGTGCCCTCGACAGTCTCAAACTAGATTGACACAATCTGAGCTTTATTATGTTCAGACATTTGCATTTGACCTTTTTTCTACCACTTTTACAAACCTCTGCTCACCTATCTATTGAAGCCGGCGGGCAATTTTGCAGGTTAGTAGCTGACCAGCTTACGTCCATTCATCCCTGTTCGGGGCAGGGAGAGGGAAAAATTCAGTTTTATTGCCTACGTTTGGGGATGAGGGTAAAATGCTTTCATTCTCTCTTCCCTCTACCCATTCTACAACAACTATCTTTATCCTTTTCTGTCTATCCTTTTACGACCAAGGACAATTGGAACGACATGCCACGGAACGTTTGGAGACCGTGCGGGAGAGGGGGTCAGTGATACCGAGCAAGGTCCAACGAGCATCCTACGCGCCTCCTCTAGATTGAGATCCCAGCTCATTGGGCGTTTACGACCCTAATATTAAACTGGTCCTTATTCACAATCATAAGATATTCAGCATTCAAATATTGGATTTTAAGGATCATGACCAGATAAACTTGTGCCAAGTTCTGACACGTTCAATTTGTAGGCACCAAATCTGACGACAGGAAATATTGTGGTCACTATTTGCTTTTCCTTTGATTCAACTCCGAAACCAATGAGGGCATTAAACGAACAGAAGGAATCGGAAGACATTAATGTATACTACTTACTCTGGAAGGTTGTTAGGGAAAATATTGGAGTTTTTTGCTTTATTAGAGCAAATAATTAATTTAAAAGTATTAATTAAATATGCGAAATAATTTAATAGGACATGAAATATGAAAGTATTATACTCGTAAGTGAATGATAATTGATTTGCATAATTGCACATACTTTATTAGCTTCAGTTTAGGCAGTGGGAACATGCTGTAATTATGTATGAATTTATATTTATACTTTTCACCGTATGCTGAAGTTTGTGAACGAGTAGAGTGAAATAAATGGTCTATGAGTTATATGAAGTTTTAAGGAAACGCGAGAGCAAAACTTGCCTAGCATTGGAGAAAATAGATAATATGTCACGGAGAGTGTCACGATTAGTTAGGGCTGTTACTATTATTACCAGCGAAACATAGGAAAGCGTCTCAGAGGTAAGATAGTCTTTTCGGCGCGTGCAAGATGAATGAACTGACTTATGAAATGATCTAAAGTGCTTCTCGATATACCTCTTTTGTTCTTCATTTCACATACTTAGGGAAAACTTTCGTTCCCAGTCAGGTTAGCCTTTGACGGAAAAAGAAAGGTAGGGGAAGGAGATTAATTTCGCTCTTTCTCTCTCTCCCTAATATATATATATATATATATATATATATATATATATATATATATATATATATATATATATATATATATATATATATATATATATATATATATATATATATATATATATATATATTCTTGGACAAAATTATAGGGCAGGTATGAGAAGAGTGAAGAATAATATTGAAACTCATTTATTTCATACTTGACATAATACAAATAAAAATTTTTGCTTATATTCTATCAATATTAATATTTGATGTGTCCTCCATTTGCTTTTATAATCGCTTTTACGCGTTTTTACATACTTGAGACTAAGTTGGCACAGGTGGTTGGCTTAATTTTCTGCCACTCTTCATGAATTTTGGCAGTTAATTCACTTTTTGAGGAACATTTGTGCACCCTCACTCTTGTGCCCAAGTGTGACCACGAATGTTCAATGGGGTTGAGGTCTGGAGATTGAGGGGGTCATTCCATCAACGTCACCCCTTTCTTTTCAAACGAACTCCTTGAGACTCTAGATGTGTGGCATGGAATATTACAGCATCTGGTATGTCATCATTGAAGATTTTACATAAGGAAGGTTGATAAACCTGGTCTAATATCCTCGTGTAAGTGATGGAATTCATCGTCCCCTCACAAGGGAACAACAATCCTGAACCTGAAGACGACAAACAGCACCAAACCATTACACTGCCATCTCTAAATTCGACTTTTGGGACAACACATCTCCAAAATAAATATAAAATCTTTCTTTACAAAAAAGGATGCGGTTCCAAAGAGTCTTCGGAGTTCGATTATATACCTATTTAAATGTCCTGGGGGTTCCCAAGGCAAATATATCGGAAGCTCCGTGAGAACTCTGAAGGCAAGATTCTCTTCCCATATTGGTATAAGTAATAGAACCGGCAAGCTACTTGAAACCAAAGAAAATTTAGCGATAAGAGATCACGTAATAAAGTGTCAAAGTGAAATCTCCTTAGAAAACTTTGAAATTCTAAATTCGCACAAATGTCCCATTACTCTTCGAATCCTAGTAACACTTTATATAAAACAGCTCTCCCCGAATTTAAATAATAATCTCTCGTCGGTTCCTCTCCTTGTTACCCGAATTCATTTGGATGTGGGTTGCGGGGGGCAGTTTTAGGGCTTTTGGGTCGGCCTAGAGGACGTAACCCGCTCGTTGGCAATGTTTGTGATTTTGTATATTAGGTTTTTGCCAATTTTTGCTTCAATTATTCGTTTAAAATTCATTTTAAAAAAGTTTTATATAATCATTAGATTTATAAATCAAAGCGCCGCTACCTTAATATATTTTAGCAATTATATACTCGCTAACTAATTTAAATATTTAAAATCCTTCCCTAGTCTCTTTATTGTAAATTTGAGCCTCATTTCTAAATATTCCCTTTAACTCTAAATTTGCAATTCAAAGCTATTACTAACTAGTAAAGTTCTGGATGTACATTTAGCAGTGTGCTCTCTTAAAAGTGCAAAATATTTTGTTCGTTTATTTTGTATTTTAGGCCTAAGAAGATGATCGTATTGTAGTCGAAACGTCGCCGGTAAATAAAAAGGATGATGCCAGCTTTTTTCCTCGCCTTGGGATTTCTGTTAAACATTATATATATATATATATATATATATATATATATATATATATATATATATATATATATATATATATATATATATATATATATATATATATATTGATAAGGGCTTCTATTGAGCTGTAATTTAGTTTGCAGGATGAAGGATATGACGAAAAACGGGAAGTTCATTTAGTTTACTTGATTGTACAACGTTTCGGGTAAATGTTTCACCCATCTTCTGATACTGGAAAAAATTACAAAAAATTATGAAAAAATAATATTATACGTTAATAATTAATACTTTCAAAAACATTAAAAAAAATTTAGGGGTTGTACTAGATAAGTCTGATTTTTAATATGGGCGAGGGGTGGGGAATGTAGAGTGGTACAGGTTACTGAAATGTTTCAAAGTTAGATAATTCAATGGATAATGAAATTTAACAATAATAAATGGAGATAACATTGGAAAGCATTTTAGGGAGAAAACATTAACCTTTTGCAAACACTTGTTAAACGAAGACTGGCGGGGAAAGCGAGAGGGGGTGTAGGAAGAAAGAAAAATTTAGGGGGTTGGTTTATTTTAGAGAAGTAGTAAGTGGGAAGAGGAATCAGAATTCAAAGTGGGAGAAATTTTGTTTATAAACATTGAATCTTGGATCCATAAAGATAATGAGTCAGAGATGGTCTTTAGGAGTTTGAAATCTCCAATGGATACGTCAGTTTTACACTAGCTAGAATGTAGACGAACGGGTGAAAACTCTTTCTTTGATATTCCTCGGACTAGACCACTACGAATCATAGTGAAGGGGTTTCTCCTTGATCCATGAGGGTCCCTGCTTTGCAATTTCTTCCTCACTGGAAACTGCTCCCTCTATCGTGTGCATGTGGCCTACCTCTATACTGAAAAAAGATCCCCCTAGTCCCAATATAAAAAATAGTAGAGTGTCTAATTGGGGGTAGGTTTAGTGGCCATCCGGAATCCTTAAGTACTATTTATGATGGCAGGCAACCATTTTTAACCCTATGATAGTGAATTTCACGGTGGCTGACTCGCTGGTTCTAGCTCAAGATGGCGCTGTCGTTTTGTATGAGTTCTCCAGGGATGTCTAAAAGGGGGTATTCTACGGTTCGGGTGTGATCTTCTGAAGGTGAAGCCTTCCCAAGATGGAGAACATGGCACTGCGACGCTCCTCCCAAGCCAGATCCTACTCCTTAGATCCGAAGTCTAAACAAATGTATCCCTTCGCGGCCTCGACACCCACAATTGCGCTCCCTCCTGGCCTCGACACCAACAATTGCGCCTTTCCCGGGCTCAAGCCTCAAAATTGCGCGCACTCGAGGCCTCGACACTCAGAGTTGCGTGCCTTCTCGATTTCAACATCTACAATTACGCGCCATTCCGGTTTCAACACCTACAATTGGGTGCCCTCTGGGCCTCTAAACCCACAAATAGGCGCCTGTCGGGAATGAAGGCTCCTTGCTACCATGTGCCCCGTCGAAACCACGAGGTAAGGCACGAGGTCAGTCCATGTGAGCAAGGACCGTGAGGACAGTCATAATATCGAACTGATTTATGCGATAAGCGACGGATTGGAAACACAAACGCGCGCTTCTGTCGCCTCCCGGTGCGTTATCAAGAAAGCCCCGCGGGAGAACTTCCCATCCCTCAAGCGCTGTGTTGGTTTGTGGAGAGATTCCCCCACACCCACCCTTGGTGCAAGTGGCTTGCATTGAACAAGACAAGAAGTTCCCCGATGCCTACCGTGCCTAGCGCTACCGAATCCCCGTCATCTAACTTAGACGCTAACGCCCAGCTGCCCCCCGCCCCCCCGATTTGAGCAGTTAACTGCAGCAATTATTGAGTCACTTTGGAGACGTGATTTCCGAGATTCCCGGCTGTGCTGCTTAGTTCGAACATGATATTATTTTAACTACCCTAGAGCGTATTCGTTCTAAGCCGTACCCTCTGCCCATCCATTTAAGAGAGGTATTCAATGCAGAAGTTACTAAATTGTTAAATTTAAAGATTATAGAACCTTCCCAATCTAATTACTGCTCCCTCACTGTGTCAGACGGGTCATATAGGCTGTGCGTCAATTTTTGGAAACTTAATTCGGTGACTTTGTTCGATGATGAGCATATCCCCTTGATCGACCAAAACCTCCATCTCTTTGAAGAGGCGAATTACATTACCGAATTGTACCTATATAAGACTTATTATCAAATCCTCCTTAAAGAAGGTGTAAAGAGATACACGGCTTTCTCCACAGACAAAGGCTTAATGCAGTTCCGCCGTCTACCGTTCGGATTGGTGACGGCTTGTAGTAATTACAATCGCATGGTGCGAAGAATATTAGACGGGTTGAGAAACGTAACTATTTATTTCAATAACATTTACGTTTCAACTCGCGAGTGGGACCGTCACATAATCGCCCTCCAGCACCTACTGCCTGTGTGAGCATGACGTCACAATCGGCCCGAGCAAGTGCCATTTTGATTATAGTACGATCGACTGCCTTGGCTTTCACATTGTGAACAACCGATTGGCCCTGCAAGAGGAAAAAATCCGCGCCATTATGGAAATGCCCCATCCGTCCAATAAGAAGCAGCTGAGATACTTCATGAGATCTGCTTCGTCCCCCATTTCGTTTCTCCCCCTGACCCCTTTGTGTGACTTGCTGAATAAAAAATCATCTGAAACACCTTGTCTGGTCTCTATTAGCTCTCTCCCACTTCTAATGGCAGAAGGAAAAATTAGCTTCTGCCCCTATCTTCCGGCTCCACAACCCTAAGAAGACGTTTAGTATCAGAACCGATGCCATTAATAAAGGGTTAGGATGCGTTTTCCTACAGTATAGCGATGATGGCGATAGTTACCCCGTCACTTACACTAGCCTTAAGCTTCTCCCGCGCGAGAAAAATTCATCCGTCAATGAAAACAAGGCTTTACTCATTATATAGTCCATACAGAAGTAGAGAATGTATTTATTAGGTAAGAGTTCCTTGTAGAGACGGATCACAAGCCCCTCGCATATTTGTGAAATGTAAAAATAAACAATCGTCGCTTTATGCGCTGGAGTTTATACCTCCAGGAGTATCAATTTAAACTCATTTATATAAAAAGATCCGAAAATTGTGTTGCAGCTAGCCTACCCAAACTAATCTAGGCTAAATTTAATGCTTGTAACTGTTTTATTTAATTTTGTTCTTTTTGTTTAAAATGTATATATTCAGACAATAACTTTCTCTGTTCTCAAGTCAAGAACGATCCGGTAAACCTTCATATCATTCGGATCAAGTAATTCCCTGTATTTTATATTTGCCTTTTGTATCGTTTTGTATTGTAATATCTTTTAATCCTTTGGGTGTATTATTTATTTTTTTCTGAAGCTCTAGGTCGTTATTGATCTTATGTGATCGTCCCCCGTTTAAGCTTATGTTAGTTCTTGTAGCCCTTGTGTTCTTGTCGAATTAAATTATTCATTGTGTTCCTGGATACTCTTTGTACGTAAATATGTCCGAGCCAGTAGCCACCAAAGCGTGACCCGTTCGAGGTCTGGTATCCCCCATTGAGGTCGGGAAAAGTTTAGACTTTTAATACCCATCCAGCGGTTATCAGTTGTCATTTTTTTTAAGTAACATCTTGGGAAGGGAGGATTGTCGAGAATGAAGGCCCCTTGCCGCCATGTGCCCCATCGAAACCACAAGGTGAGGCACGAGGGAACAGTTATAATATCGAACTGCTTTCTGCGATAAGCGAGGGATTGGAATCTCAAACGCGTGCTTCTGACGCCTCCCGGTGCGTTATCAAGAAAGCCCCGCGGGAGAACTTTCCCATCCCTCAAGCGCCGTGTTGGTTCGTGGAGAGATTCCCCGCGCCCACCCTTGGCGGAGACAGTAACGGTTCCGGCTGGTCCTTATATATTATTGGTCCCAATTGGGCATCCACAGTATAGTCCTGCCTTTTACAACAAAACACATCATTCTCGATCACACTCTATTTCTCTACGAGCCGAAGGCTGAAATTAGGTATAACTAAGGACCTGAGCCCCAGTTAATTGGCCCATTCTTTTGGCACGAATACTCCCTCCAGTTAGTGTTACTACTAGAGGTTAAACTCCCTTGAATAACCATCCGATCCCCGTTTCATCTCTTAAAGCTTCGCACCCAAGCTAGGCTAAGACGAATCATCTGTGGTTATCTTGCCATTCATCCCTATGTGCGTATGTACAAAGGCTCGTATCGCCTCACGACCCCACACCCGCCCCCTAGAGCTCGCACCAAGTAGCTCTGTTAGTTTAGTTCTTGTATACATCGAGTATCCATTGTCATTATTCTATTTAATTATTTATTGTGTATAACTTTCTAAATATTAAAGAATATTTTGTTCCTATTTTTCATAAGACTCATAGACCGGAGCCCTCTTAGTTTAATATCGACCAACTGCACTCAATCATTTTGTATTTAAATCCTTCGCACTCGTCCAGGGAAGTTGGTCTCCAATTATCCTATTTCTATTCCCCCCCCCCCGATCTCTGTCGTGACCAGAGTTGAGTCAAGGGCACTAGTTGACCTTGAGCGTCACACATATCAGGTAGAAGTGGCTTATATGTCTGGGTCATTCTACGACAGGGCCATTGCGTCTTCGACAGTCACAATTGCTCACCCTGCCGGCTTTGAAACCTACAATACTGTGCCCTCCCGGTTTTAAAACCTAAAATTGCGCACTATCCCTGCCTCGAGACCCTCAATTACGCACTATCCCGGCATTGACACCCACATTTGTGTGCCTCCTTGCATCGAGACACATAATTGCGCGCCCTTCCAGTTTCGATGCTTAAAATCCGTGCCTTTCAACTTCGAGACCCACAATTGCGGGCCATCTCTGTTCGACATCCACAATTGTGCGCCCTTAGGGTTTCGATACTAAAAACTGCGCGTAATCCCGTCCTCGACACCCACAACTGCGTGCTTCCCGTCCTCGACATCCACAATTGAGCGTGTAAAAGAACAACCTCTGACCCCGCCCCCCAAATTATAGGAGACCACATGCTATGGTATCACGCCATTGACGACATCATTTTGTGTTCAAACATTACCGAATTTTCAACCCCTGAGCACGTTGAGAAAATATTCCCCAATCCTGCAAACTTTCCCCCTCCCCCAGTGACGAGGTATGAAAGAGCCCTCTGTCTCGGCCCTAGCTGCTAAATGATGAATCCACTTCGCCTCCGGATTAAGATGTGTAGAGCTTTTGACTCCTTTTTCTAAACTCTAAACTCCCCCTTCCGTCCAGAATCGGGCATACAAATACTAGGGCTATTCTGTAATTCGAGGAGTCCAGCCCGCATCTCAAGGCCGTCCTTATCGTCTCGTCCCGCGAGCGTTCGTAAGACAGTAATCTTCTTCAGCCGTGATTCTACCCAAGTCATTTGGTAGCTTCTGTGAATGGCAATCCTTTGAATTTGCGCAACAGTCTCCCTTCGTTTAATCGAACCGAAGAAAATCTCCATCCATTACCTTGAGGAAAAAGAAGTTTCCTCAATCCAGTGGAATTACGAGTAATCCCACATTCCCCGTCGAACGTTATCTTTGAAGTTTGGCTATCTTCATCGGAATGTTGGTTCGGATCGTGTCCCACCAACCTCATTTGGATCGTGCCCCACTTGCCTCATCGGATCGTGCCCAACTTGCCTCATCGCAAGAAGGACCTCCATTATTAGTATTGTTAAGTTCCCTCTTTTGATCTGAACCTAGTAACATTAATTAATTAATTCTATTTGAGAATCCCTCCTCATAATATTTATCAAGAAACTATTTCAATTAAAATAATTCCCTTTTGCCTATTTTTATTATTATTTTTATCTTTGTAAATAAAATTATATTTTGTTGTTTGATCTTTAACTGACCTTGAACGATAATCTCGGCCTATTCAAGTATATATTGCCAACCATTTATGCACTCTGTCTGATTATTAAGGATTTGAAACCCAACGCCTTTAGTTTGACTTCCTAGTCGGTCGTTAATCCCAGCGAACAGCCCTTTAACGGTTCGCGTTGCGGTAGGTGATTAAGTCACCCCTCCCACATAATATAGGAGTGGTGTATTGAAGAGAGTGGTTGTACCACAAGAGAGCGCAATCCCGTCATCGACACCCACAATTGCGTGCCCTTCCTGTTTCGACACCTACAATCTGCGCCCTTCTGTCCTCGACATTCAAAATTGCACGCCCTTCCTGTTTCGATACCTTCAATCCTTGCCCTTCCGTTCTCGACGCCACAAATGCGCCCCATCTCGGTTTCAACACCTACAATTGCGCGCTCTCCCGGTTCTGACACCCATAATTGGGCGCCATCCCGGCATCGACACCTACAAGTGCGTGCTTCCCGGCATCCACACCAGCAATTAAGCGCCTTTTCGGTTTCAACATCTACAATCTGCGCCCTTCCGTCCTCGACACCCACAATTGTGCGGCATCCGGGTTTTGAAATCCACAATTGCGTGCTTCCCGTCATCAAAACCTACAATTACGTGCCATCCCGCTTTTGACACTTACAAATGTGCACCCTCCCGGTTTTGACACCCAAAATTGGGCGCGCTCCCGGTTTCGACAGCCATAAATTGGCATCATTCCGTCTCCGACACCCACAGTTGCACACCATTCCGGTTTCAAAACCTACAATTGTGCACTTTCCGGGTTTCGAAACCAACAATTGTGCACGATCCCGGCCTCGATACCTTCAATTACGCAATACCCCGGCATTGACACCCACAATTGTGCGGCATCCGGGTTTCGAAATCCACAATTGCGTGCTTCCCGTCATCAAAACCTACAATTACGTGCCATCCCGCTTTTGACACTTACAAATGTGCACCCTCCCGGTTTTGACACCCAAAATTGGGCGCGCTCCCGGTTTCGACAGCCATAAATTGGCATCATTCCGTCTCCGACACCCACAGTTGCACACCATTCCGGTTTCAAAACCTACAATTGTGCACTTTCCGGGTTTCAAAACCAACAATTGTGCACGATCCCGGCCTCGATACCTTCAATTACGCAATACCCCGGCATTGACACCAACAATTGCGTGCTTCCCGTCTTCGCATTCACAATTGAGCGTGTAAAAGAACAACCTCTGACCACCACCACCACCACCCACAATTGCACGCCGTCCCGTCCTAGACACCCACAATTCCGCGCATTCTGGCCTCAACACCCACAAGTGATCGCCATCCCAGCCTCGGCACCCACAGCTGAGCGCCATACCGGCATCGCCCCCTCAATTGCGCGCCTTCCCGGCATCAACACCCATAATTGAGTGCCATTCTGGTTTTGACAACCACAGATGCGTGCCTTGCCTGCCTCGATACCCACATGTGCACGCCCTACCAACCTTAACGCCCACAATTCCTCGACTGTCTGTCCTCGATACCAAAAGTTGCGTGCCCTGCCGGTTTCGAAACCCACAATTTCACGCCCTATCGATTTCGACACCTACAATTACACGCTATTCCAGTTTCAAAAGCCACAAATTGGTGCCATTTCTTCTTCGACACCTACAATTGCACACCCTACCGGTTTCGAAACCTACCATTTTGCGTCATCCAGGTTTCGAAACCCACAATTGCGCGAAATCCCGCCCTCGACACCCTCAATTACGCCCAATCCCTGGATTGACACCCAAAATTGCGTGTATCCCCGTTTCGAAATGCACAATTGCGATCCCTTCCGGTTTCGATACCCATAATTGCGCGCCATCCCGGTTTCGAAAGACACAATTGCGTGCCCTCCCAGTTTCGACACCTACAATTGCCCGCCATCCCGGTTTCGAGACATACAATTGCGCGCCCTCCCGGTTTAGAAACCCACAACTGGGCGGCATCTCGGACACGACACCTTCAATTACACACGATTCCTCCATTGACACCCACAATTGCGCTCCATCCCTGTTTCAAAACCACAATTGCGTGCCCTCCCAGTTTCGACACCCACAGTTGCACGCCCTCCCGGTATCGACACCCAGAATTGGCCGCCATTCAAGCTTCACACCCACAATTGCGCGCCTTTCCCGCCTCGAGAGCCACAATTGCGCGCCATTGCGTCTTCAACACGCAAAATTACTCGCCCTTTCATCCTCAACACCCACAATTGCGCGCCATTTCAGTTTCGACAACCAGAACTGCGAGTTCTCGCGGTTTTTATACCCACAATTGCGCGCCATCACGTCCTCGACACCTACAATTGCGCACTTCCCTGCATTGACACCCACAATTGCGCATGCTCCCAACCTTGCTACTCACAATGGCGTGCCATCCCGGCCTTGACACCCCAAATGAGCGCCATCTCGTCCGTGACACCCACAATTGCGCACCTTTCCGGCCTAGACACCCACAAGTGATCACTCTCCCATTCTCGACAGCCCCAGGTGCGCGCCATACCGGAATAGACACCGACAATTGCGGGCCCTTCCGGCCTCGACACTCACAAGTGATCACCCTCCCAGCTTCGACACCCACACAGGGGCGCGCCATTCCGGCATCGAAACCAATAATTGAGCGCCATTCCTGTTTCGACAACCACAGATGGGCGCCTTCCCTGCCCCGACACCCACAAGTGCACGCCCTCCCAGCCTTAACACCCACAACCGCTCGCCTCTCTGGCCTTGCAAACCAAAAATGCATGGGCTCAGGGTTTCGAAGCCCACAATTGCGCACGATCCCGGCCTCGACACCCTGAATTTCGCACGACCCTGGCATTGACACCCGCAACTGTGCACCTTCCCGGTTTCGAAACACACAATTGCGCGCTCTCCTGGTTTCGACACCACAATTGAGCGCCATACCAATTTCAAAACATACAATTCCGCGTCCTCCCTGTTTCGAATCCTATAATTGCGCGCCATTCCAGCCTCGATACCCTCAATTATGCACAATCAAGGCATTGATAGCCACAATTGCGCGCCATCATGGTTTAGAAACCCACAATTGCGCGCCCTCCCAGGTTCAACCTCCTCAATTGCGCACCATCCAGGCATTAACAACCACAATTAGGCGCCATCCCAGCCTCGCACCTACAATTGTGCGCCTTTCCGGCCTCGATACACCAATTAAGCGCCATTCTGCCCTCGGCACTCACAATTGAGTGCCCTCCCGGTTTCGCCATCTAACATTGCGCGGCATTTCGTCCTCAACACCCACAAGTGCGCGACCCTTCATCCTCAACACCAATAATTACGCGCTATCCTGGTTTCCGCATCCTCAATTCCCCACCCTCGCTGTTTCGATAGCCACAAATGCGCGCCATCCCGTCCTCGACACCCACAATTGCGCGCTTCCCGGCATTGACACCCACAATTGCGTGCCATTCCGGTTTTGTCACTTACAATTGCCCGCTCTCTCGGTTTTGACAGACACAATTGCGCGCGCTCCCATTTTCAACACCAATAAGTGCGCGTCCTCCCAGTTTCGGCAGTCACAATTGCGCGCCATCCCGGCCTTGACACCCACAACTGCACGCCATCCTGGTTTCAACACCTACAATTGCCCAATCTCCCGGTTCGACAGCCACAAATTTTGCGACATTCTGTCTTCGACACCCACAATTGCGTAACCTCCCGGTTTTGAAACCTACAATTACGGGCCACCTGGGTTTCGAAAGCCACAATTGCGCACCATCTCGGCCTCGACACACACAATTGCGTGCCATCCCCGCATCGACACCGAAAATTGCGCGCCATCTCGGTATCGTAACCCACAAGTGATCGCTCTCCCTGCCTCCACACTCACAGGTGCGCGCCATACCAACATCGATACCGACAATTGTGCGCTATCCCATCATAGACATCCATAACTGCGCGCAATCCCGGTTTCGAACTCATAATTGCGTGCTATCCCGACCTTGACGCCTACAACTGCGCACCCTCACAGCCTTGACACCCGCAATTGCGTGCCATTTCGGCCTCGACACCTAAAAATGAGTGCCCTCCCAACCTCGACACCCACAGTTGTGCGCTATCCCGACATCGACACCAACACCATATAGCGCCTTCCTGGCCTGGCCACCCATAATTGAGCGCCATTCCGGTTACGCCCCCCCCCTCCCCAGCTTTAACACCCAAAATTGCTCGCCCCTCCGGTTTCAAAACCCACAATCGCGCGCTCTATCGATTTAGAAACCTACAATTACAAGCCATTCCAGTTTCGAAACCCACAATTCAGGGCCCTCCCGGATGCGACAGACACTAATTGAGGCCATTCCGTCTTCGACACCCACAGTTGCGCACCCCACCGGTTCCGAAACTTACATTTGCGCACCCTCCCGGTTTCGAAACCCACAATTGCGCGCCATTCCAACCTCGACACCCTCAATTACGCACGACTCCGGCATTGACAACCACAATTACGCGCCATCCTGGTTTAGAAACCCACAATTGCGCGCTTTCCCGGTTTCTACATCCACAATTTTGCCCTATCCCAGTTTCGAAACATACAATTGCGTGCCCTCCCGGTTTAAAAACCCACAATTGCGCGCCTTGCCGGCCTCGACACCCTCAATTACGCACGATCCCGGCCGACTCCCACAATGCCGTGCCATCCCGGTAACGAAACCCACAATTGCACGGCTTCCCGGTTTCGACACACACAATTGCGCGCCATCCCCACATCGATACCGACAATTGCACGCCTTCCTGGCTTCGACAGCCATAATTGAGCGCTATTCCCGTTTTTACAACAACAGATGCGCGCCTTCCCTGCCTCGATACCCACAAGTTCACGCCCTCCCAGTCTCAACATCCACATTGCTCGCCTGTCTGGCTTTGACATCCAAAATTTTGCGCTCTCCCGGTTTCGAAACCTATAATTGCGGGCCCTCTCGATTTCGACACCTACAATTACGCGCTATTTCGGTTTTGACACCTACAATTGGGTACCTTCTGGGCCGCAACACCCATAAATTGGCGTCATTCCGTCTTCGAAACCCACAATTGCGCACCTTCCCGGTTTTGAAACCTACAATTGCGCGCCCTCCTGGTTTTGAAACCCACAATTGCGCGCCATCCCGTCATTGAGACCCATAATTGTGCGCCATCCCGGCTAGACACACAATTGCGCGCCATCCCGGTTTCGACAGATACAATTACGCGCACATCCGTCCTCGACGCCCACAAATCCGTGCCCTTTCAGCATCGACACCCACAATTGCGTGCCATCCCGTCATTGACACCCATAATTGCGCGCCATCCCGGCCTTGACACACAATTGCGCGCCATCCCGTCCTTGACACACAATTGCGCGCCATCCCGGTTTCGACAGATACAATTACGCGCACATCCGTCCTCGACGCCCACAAATCCGTGCCCTTTCAGCATCGACACCCACAATTTCGCGCCATCCCGTCTTCGAGACCCTCAACTTCGTGCTTTCCGTCCTTGACACCCACAATTGCGCGCCTTCTCGGTTTTGACACCCACAATTGCGCTTGCTCCCGGTTTCAACACCTACAAGTGCGCGTCCTCCCAGTTTCGACATCCACAATTGCGCGCCATCTAGGTTTCGACACCCATATTGCTCGCATTCCTGGTTTCAAACCCATAATATCGTGATATCCCGACCTCGACACCCACAACTGCCTGCCCTCCCAGACTTGTCACCCACAATTGCCTGCTATCCCAACCTCGACACGCCCAAATGAGCGCCATCCTGTCCTCGATACCCCAAATTGCGCGCTCTTCCGGCCTCGACCTCCACAAGTGCGCACCATCCCGGCCTCGGCCCCCACAAGTTCGTACCATCCTAGCCTCGACAACCACAAGTGCTCGCCCTCCCAGCCTCAAAACCCACAATTGTGCGCCCTTCCGACCTCGATCCCAAACGGTGCACACCATTCCCATAGGTTCGCACCCTCCCAGCCTCGCCCTCTCAGCCTCGCCCTCCCATCCTCGAGACATACAATTGCACGTCCTCCCGTCCTCGACACCCACAAATGCCCGCCCTCCCGGAGTTGACAGCGATAAGGAAATCTGCCTTAATTATGGAGAGGCAGAGTTTGTTGATTTGCCCACCCTCCCGATCCTGAGTGGGAGTTTCTTCTTCGGTCGACTCGAGAGCTCCAATACATTTTCACTTTTACATCTTCGCCACCTTTTTACCAATCCCTCCTGTCACACACTCTGAATCTAATTACCAATTATCCCCATTTCTCCTCTGACCCCAATTTGTTGACAGGAATTTAATAAAGAATCTAAAAAGGGAATTTCCCCCTTTCTCCTGCATTCCTAAGAAGCCCATTTAAGACCATGTCGCTATTAATTACTCAGTCACCTCCATGAACATCACATGCCTTTTGGCTATGTCCAAATTTAAATTGTAGACACTACCTGTATGTCTATTTATGTTTGTGCGTGTGTATTATTGGCGCATCTGCGCATGTATGAGTGTTCAAACAATAATTTATGGTTCTAAGCTTTTTGTGCTCATAGTATACGGGGTCTTTCTATATGTGGGTATAGAGAAAATAATTTATCCCTCAATTTGGAGATTCTGTCTTTTGTAGACTTACTCATGTGTATTATTGTGCGTATATATACATATGCCTAGAAAGAAGATTGTGTTTCCTGTATGAGTGGTTAGGATGGTGTCCAAGCTATCCATCATCAGGCAGAAGAGTGACACAATGCCTTCTTTGCTTCGGCCAAATAGCAGTTGAGTGATGTGTATGGATCATTTTGGGCTCCTTCCATAGGTGTTTACTAGGAACCACGAGAGCGCGGTACGTGGTTATCATTGGTCCGAAGTGATTCACGCTTACTCATGGTCATGCCTTGAATGGAGACGACTTCGTGACACGAAGAGGTCGGACTAAGGACCCAAATGGAGAGTTTACCTCAAATTGTTTTATTTTGTTAGGATAGATAGGTTATAAAGGGTGTTCCATTAAGTCGGATCGCAGTTAGCAGTAAATATACATTGCAGCAAAATATATATTGAGTTTTCTGCCTCTTTCAACACTACTTTCAATCATCAATATATATATTTAATCATCAATATATTGATGATTGAAAGTAGTGTTGAAAGAGGCAGAAAACTCAATATATATTTTACTGCAATGTATATTTACTGCTAACTGCGATCAGTCTTAATGGAACAGCCTTTAGAAGACGTACACAAGCTTATGGTGAAGGGCTAACGAGATTAAATCTACATATGTTAGAAAGGAGAAGAGTTTGAGGGGACTTGAGTGAGGTTTTCAAGGGGAGACATAGGTAAGGTTCTTATTTTTAGTGAATAGGATAGGATAGGACACGTAACAATGGGTGTAAGCTGGATAAGTTTAGGTTTAAAAAAGAGATTAGTAGAAATTGGTTTACAAATCAAGTGGTAAATGAATAGAATAGGCTCATCAGTCATGTGAGAGAAGCGTCATCCATTCGTAGTTTTAAGAATAGATTGAATAGATTTAGGGATGAGGATTCTAAGTGGAACTTAACTTGGTGATGGGAACAGGAGATGCCTGTATAGACTATTGATTAGCCTTTTCCAGACTCCTGCTTTTCTTATGTTTTATTTTATAATGATTAAAAAGATTAATTAAAGAACCAAATTAAGGTACTTGAAAAAATCTGTAAATTAATCTAAATTCCAGATAACATCGAGCACCGACTTTTAGACTGATAAAACCTCGCACAAGCACTAGACACAATAGCTTCTCTCCAGGGGACCGTAGTGGACTTCCGACATGCCGCCTACCTATCGCCGCCCCCCTTAGGGGGAATCAGGGCGAAGCACTTGCTGAGATCGTTTATCGATCGTGCAGCTCAGGCAAATATGCATAGAGAGCTCAGAACACAGAAATCACATAAACTACTACTTCAAAATGGCATCTCTCAAGTTACCATCCTCTTACCCCCTACTTTTTAATTTATTCGGTCACGACATTCGAAAAACACCGTGACAAAGTGCTGAAATGGTACTCTTGTTATCATTCATATGATTTTTTACTAGAATAAGCGAGTTAGAGGGCAGACAAGCAAGGTACTGTAGATACATTTGTGTAGGACAGGGGACAAAGAAAAATAAAGAAAGAAAAGTAGCGAAACGAGTTTCGAACGCGTTTCCCGCGTCGCTGGACAGCCGTTAACGAGAGGTTTAAATACCCGGCCATCCTGAGTCCCAAAAAAGACTCATTTAAGCAAAGCATTTAATTCGCTCGCCTGAACTTCTTGCTTGCTACACTATTTCTATAGTTGACCAGGTTGCTTGAGACATTTCTTGTTAACTACCCGATAGTACTAATATCGGTGGTTTAAGAGGTAATACGAAGAATGTACCCGATTAACTAGTGTAATCTAGATATCGAGACTTTGATAAAAAACTGATTGGTGATAAGCAGTGTATGTAGTATTTGGCATGGGAGATAATCCAAAGAGGAACGAATGACAAGGCGACTAAAGGGGTTGGAATTGTAAAATTCTTGACTTTGAGCTTTCGATCAGATTAAAATAAAGAGATTAGGTGTCAAAGAGAAGGGTCAAATGGTTAAAAAGAAGTTTTAAATTAATAACAAAATGTTTTGTTATTACTTTACAAAGTGTCGATTTGTCGTCTCTCGAAGAAGGGAGGTTGTGTTCGCTTGGACTCTCTTAAGAGAAAATCGTGCGGAAGATGGACTCGATTCAGCACAACTTGTCTCCATTTGGGGACTGGGGCCTTCCAACATCCTCTATAGAGACCCTCCTTGTCGATGATGGAGATATGCATTTCTGCCCAGGACTTCCCTCTGGAGGGTACCACCTCTGAACCATACACACCACGCATTTGCTCCCAACGCTTCTACACCACCAGAAGTATTGCGTTCGAATTTCTTGTAGCACACGTCGACGCACACTGTAGCCATGCTCTCGTGTCTCGTGTACACGGTTGGCTTCAAGTCAGAAGAGGTGTAGGCTTTCATGCCCCCCCCCCCTTTGTTTGAAAAAAGCAGTGCTTTACTGAGCGCTGCGTCTGTCTTCAGAGCCGAGCTGGTTGCAATACACAGCTCGGTAAGGAAGAATACGCGGCCTGACCGGTTCGGACCCGAAGTGATCTATAGGGTGCTCCGAAAGTCTTTTCGCCGCCTATAAATATTGTTTTAATTTTCTATTTCAAATATTGGTTGTTTTTTTTTCAGTTAGACAAAAGTCTTGTCCTCCCCTCTTAATGTTGTTTTCATTTTCTATTTCAGATGGCTGACATGATTCCCTACAGTTTGTTCCTCTATTGTTCTTATTACTTCTCGGTAGGGGGTGAAAAGATTTTGGGGCCACCCTGAACAACGACTCACAAATTGCCCTGGGTGCCTTCGAGTCATAGCTATCTTCGCATCCCCTTGTTTGCAGTATCCGTGACACTATGATTGTTGCGAGCTGGGAGGATGTCGGGTTGTCTTCTGCTCGGTTCTTGGTTATGTTGGGATTGTGGGAATTGAGCATGCTGAGGAGGAAATCAAACAGTCTGCAAGGACCGGGAAACAGGACCAGGGTTTCGGGCTTCACTCTCTCTCTCTCTCTCTCGCGATATGGCAGGAATCAAGTCAGAAATTCGGGATGCATGGCAAAGAAGATGGCAGACGGCTGACAGGAATCTAAAGCTTCGCACCATAGCCCTGCGACTTTTTCCGTGGACTTATCTCTTCTCCAAATCCCTAAAGAGTTCAAGTCGTTCTCTGCTGCCCCCAAATTGCATACACGCCAGCTGATGGAGCACTCTTGTGAATAGTTTTGTGACTCCTACTTGGTCAACCAGACTATCCGGCGCATTCTTGTAGATTGTACCCCAGTCTGAGGGATCTTCGCGGGTGTTAACTTTCTTGGTATCGGGACGAGTGGGATCGTTACAGCTTGTCCCTTTTACTCGAAGCGTGTTCGTGCACACCGGATTGTATGGATTAGCAGAGTTTTGAGAGGAGGTGGGGAGACTCCGTAGTATTTAGTTTGGGGGTGTTGGCCGCATATTTGGACGCCTAAGGGATCTAGCCCTCGCTCCAACACCTGTAATTATTCTTTTTAGTCGCGAGCAGCGACTCTATAAGTTACTATGACGGTCCGTAGGTAGTCGGTCGGATGGTAACCATTTTATTTTTCAATCGTTCTTTTGTCATTAACATCGTAACTATTTACCCAATTCTAACGAAGTTTTAAAGCCTCGTGTTGTTTTACATTCTCTCTCGAATGATGAAATTTCCAAGGTCCTTCAAAAGTAAGTCCGGAAATTATTAAAAGAAAACTAACTATGAGTTGGATTGCCCCACTTGTTGAAAGATTTGAAGGTCGTAAACTCATATGGTCATAAGGTCATATGGTCATAAGGTCACATGGTCGTAAGGTCAGAAGGACATATTGTCGTAAGGTCATATGGTCGTAAGATCATGTGGTCATAAAGTCATATGGTCGTAAGGTCATATGGCCATAAAGTCATATGGTCGTAAGGTCATATGGTTGTAAGATCATATGGTCGTATGGTCATATGGTCATAAGGTCATATGGTCCTAAGGTCATATGGTCGTAAGGTCATATGATATGGTCATAAAGTCATGTGGTCATAAGGTCATATGGTCGTAAGGTCATATGGTCGTCAGGTCATAAGTCATGAGGTAATAAGTCAGAATAATTCAGAGCACACGACTTAGATCTGTTGAGTTTGCTGCTTTTACATTCGGCTTTTTTTTATTCATGTTGGTTTGGTTTTGTGTTTTCATGGGTTGGTTATTGTTCTTTTCTGTTTTATTTTTCTCTCCTTTATTTGTGACTTTTAATCTTCTCCACTGAAGAGATATCTATTTTTTTTAAACCTGTTTGTGCAAAAATCGTGACAGACGTTTTTTTTATTAAACGTTTGCTCAAAATTTCAAGGAATTGTTGAAGGGTTGCCGGAGCGAGGAGCCAAAATTTGGCCAGGGTCGATCAGATGCTGCAAGAATGCTTCGAATCGCTGTATTGTTGCAGGGTTGCCGGAGCGAGGGGGCAAAATTTGGCCAGTATCGATCAAATGCTGCAAGAATGCTTCGAATCGCTTTATTGTTGAAGGGTTGCCGGAGCGAGGAGCCAAAATTTGGCCAGTATCGATCAAATGCTGCAAGAATGCTTCGAATCGCTGTATTGTTGCAGGGTTGCCGGAGCGAGGGGGCAAAATTTGGCTAGGGTCGATCAGATGCTGCAAGACTGCTTCGAATCGCTGTATTGTTGCAGGGTTGCCGGAGCGAGCAGGCAAAATTTGGCCAGGGTCGATCAGATGCTGCAAGACTGCTTCGAATCGCTGTATTGTTAAAAAGGTTGCCGGACCGAGGAGGTAAAATTTGGCCAGTATCGATCAAATGCTGCAAGAATGCTTCGAATCGCTGTATTGTTGCAGGGTTGCCGGAGCGAGGAGCCAAAATTTGGCCAGGGTCGATCAGATGCTGCAAGACTGCTTCGAATCGCTGTATTGTTGCAGGGTTGCCGGAGCGAGCAGGCAAAATTTGGCCAGGGTCGATCAGATGCTGCAAGACTGCTTCGAATCGCTGTATTGTTGAAGGGTTGCCGGAGCGAGGAGCCAAAATTTAGCCAGTATCGATCAAATGCTGCAAGAATGCTTCGAATCGCTTTATTGTTGAAGGGTTGCCGGAGCGAGGAGCCAAAATTTGGCCAGGGTCGATCAGATGCTGCAAGAATGCTTCGAATCGCTGTATTGTTGCAGGGTTGCCGGAGCAAGGAGCCAAAATTTGGCCAGTATCGATCCAATGCTGCAAGAATGCTTCGAATCGCTGTATTGTTGCAGGGTTGCCGGAGCGAGGAGCCAAAATTTGGCCAGGGTCAATCAGATACTGCAAGACTGCTTCGAATCGCTGTATTGTTGCAGGGTTGCCAGAGCGAGGAGCCAAAATTTGGCCAGGGTCGATCAGATGCTGCAAGACTGCTTCGAATCACTGTATTGTTGAAGGGTTGCCGGAGCGAGGAGCCAAAATTTGGCCAGTATCGATCAAATGCTGCAAGAATGCTTCGAATCGCTTTATTGTTGAAGGGTTGCCGGAGCGAGGAGCCAAAATTTGGCCAGGGTCGATCAGATGCTGCAAGACTGCTTCGATTCACTGTATTGTTGCAGGGTTGCCGGAGCGAGGGGGCAAAATTTGGCCAGTATCGATCAAATGCTGCAAGAATGCTTCGAATCGCTTTATTGTTGAAGGGTTGCCGGAGCGAGGAGCCAAAATTTGGCCAGTATCGATCAAATGCTGCAAGAATGCTTCGAATCGCTGTATTGTTGCAGGGTTGCCGGAGCGAGGGGGCAAAATTTGGCTAGGGTCGATCAGATGCTGCAAGACTGCTTCGAATCGCTGTATTGTTGCAGGGTTGCCGGAGCGAGCAATCAAAATTTGGCCAGGGTCGATCAGATGCTGCAAGACTGCTTCGAATCGCTGTATTGTTAAAAAAGTTGCCGGACCGAGGAGGTAAAATTTGGCCAGTATCGATCAAATGCTGCAAGAATGCTTCGAATCGCTGTATTGTTGCAGGGTTGCCGGAGCGAGGAGGCAAAATTTGGCCAGGGTCGATCAGATGCTGCAAGACTGCTTCGAATCGCTGTATTGTTGAAGGGTTGCCGGAGCGAGGAGCCAAAATTTGGCCAGTATCGATCAAATGCTGCAAGAATGCTTCGAATCGCTTTATTGTTGAAGGGTTGCCGGAGCGAGGATCCAAAATTTGGCCAGGGTCGATCAGATGCTGCAAGACTGCTTCGAATCGCTGTATTGTTGCAGGGTTGCCGGAGCGAGCAGGCAAAATTTGGCCAGGGTCGATCAGATGCTGCAAGACTGCTTCGAATCGCTGTATTGTTAAAAAGGTTGCCGGACCGAGGAGGTAAAATTTGGCCAGTATCGATCAAATGATGCAAGAATGCTTCGAATCGCTGTATTGTTGCAGGGTTGCCGGAGCGAGGAGCTAAAATTTGGCCAGGGTCGATCAGATGCTGCAAGACTGCTTCAAATCGCTGTATTGTTGAAGGGTTGCCGGAGCGAGGAGCCAAAATTTGGCCAGTATCGATCAAATGCTGCAAGAATGCTTCGAATCGCTTTATTGTTGAAGGGTTGCCGGAGCAAGGAGCCAAAATTTGGCCAGGGTCAATCAGATACTGCAAGACTGCTTCGAATCGCTGTATTGTTGCAGGGTTGCCAGAGCGAGGAGCCAAAATTTGGCCAGGGTCGATCAGATGCTGCAAGACTGCTTCGAATCACTGTATTGTTGAAGGGTTGCCGGAGCGAGGAGCCAAAATTTGGCCAGTATCGATCAAATGCTGCAAGAATGCTTCGAATCGCTTTATTGTTGAAGGGTTGCCGGAGCGAGGAGCCAAAATTTGGCCAGGGTCGATCAGATGCTGCAAGAATGCTTCGAATCACTGTATTGTTGCAGGGTTGCCGGAGCGAGGGGGCAAAATTTGGCCAGTATCGATCAAATGCTGCAAGAATGCTTCGAATCGCTTTATTGTTGAAGGGTTGCCGGAGCGAGGAGCCAAAATTTGGCCAGTATCGATCAAATGCTGCAAGACTGCTTCGAATCGCTGTATTGTTGAAGGGTTGCCGGAGCGAGGAGCCAAAATTTGGCCAGTATCGATCAAATGCTGCAAGAATGCTTCGAATCGCTTTATTGTTGAAGGGTTGCCGGAGCGAGGATCCAAAATTTGGCCAGGGTCGATCAGATGCTGCAAGACTGCTTCGAATCGCTGTATTGTTGCAGGGTTGCCGGAGCGAGCAGGCAAAATTTGGCCAGGGTCGATCAGATGCTGCAAGACTGCTTCGAATCGCTGTATTGTTAAAAAGGTTGCCGGACCGAGGAGGTAAAATTTGGCCAGTATCGATCAAATGATGCAAGAATGCTTCGAATCGCTGTATTGTTGCAGGGTTGCCGGAGCGAGGAGCTAAAATTTGGCCAGGGTCGATCAGATGCTGCAAGACTGCTTCGAATCGCTGTATTGTTGAAGGGTTGCCGGAGCGAGGAGCCAAAATTTGGCCAGTATCGATCAAATGCTGCAAGAATGCTTCGAATCGCTTTATTGTTGAAGGGTTGCCGGAGAAAGGAGCCAAAATTTGGCCAGGGTCAATCAGATACTGCAAGACTGCTTCGAATCGCTGTATTGTTGCAGGGTTGCCAGAGCGAGGAGCCAAAATTTGGCCAGGGTCGATCAGATGCTGCAAGACTGCTTCGAATCACTGTATTGTTGAAGGGTTGCCGGAGCGAGGAGCCAAAATTTGGCCAGTATCGATCAAATGCTGCAAGAATGCTTCGAATCGCTTTATTGTTGAAGGGTTGCCGGAGCGAGGAGCCAAAATTTGGCCAGGGTCGATCAGATGCTGCAAGAATGCTTCGAATCACTGTATTGTTGCAGGGTTGCCGGAGCGAGGGGGCAAAATTTGGCCAGTATCGATCAAATGCTGCAAGAATGCTTCGAATCGCTTTATTGTTGAAGGGTTGCCGGAGCGAGGAGCCAAAATTTGGCCAGTATCGATCAAATGCTGCAAGAATGCTTCGAATCGCTGTATTGTTGCAGGGTTGCCGGAGCGAGGGGGCAAAATTTGGCTAGGGTCGATCAGATGCTGCAAGACTGCTTCGAATCGCTGTATTGTTAAAAACGTTGCCGGACCGAGGAGGTAAAATTTGGCCAGTATCGATCAAATGCTGCAAGAATGCTTCGAATCGCTGTATTGTTGCAGGGTTGCCGGAGCGAGGAGCCAAAATTTGGCCAGGGTCGATCAGATGCTGCAAGACTGCTTCGAATCGCTGTATTGTTGAAGGGTTGCCGGAGCGAGGAGCCAAAATTTGGCCAGTATCGATCAAATGCTGCAAGAATGCTTCGAATCGCTTTATTGTTGAAGGGTTGCCGGAGCGAGGAGCCAAAATTTGGCCAGGGTCGATCAGATGCTGCAAGACTGCTTCGAATCGCTGTATTGTTGCAGGGTTGCCGGAGCGAGCAGGCAAAATTTGACCAGGGTCGATCAGATGCTGCAAGACTGCTTCGAATCGCTGTATTGTTAAAAAGGTTGCCGGACCGAGGAGGTAAAATTTGGCCAGTATCGATCAAATGCTGCAAGAATGCTTCGAATCGCTGTATTGTTGCAGGGTTGCCGGAGCGAGGAGCCAAAATTTGGCCAGGGTCGATCAGATGCTGCAAGACTGCTTCGAATCGCTGTATTGTTGCAGGGTTGCCGGAGCGAGCAGGCAAAATTTGGCCAGGGTCGATCAGATGCTGCAAGACTGCTTCGAATCGCTGTATTGTTGAAGGGTTGCCGGAGCGAGGAGCCAAAATTTAGCCAGTATCGATCAAATGCTGCAAGAATGCTTCGAATCGCTTTATTGTTGAAGGGTTGCCGGAGCGAGGAGCCAAAATTTGGCCAGGGTCGATCAGATGCTGCAAGAATGCTTCGAATCGCTGTATTGTTGCAGGGTTGCCGGAGCAAGGAGCCAAAATTTGGCCAGTATCGATCCAATGCTGCAAGAATGCTTCGAATCGCTGTATTGTTGCAGGGTTGCCGGAGCGAGGAGCCAAAATTTGGCCAGGGTCAATCAGATACTGCAAGACTGCTTCGAATCGCTGTATTGTTGCAGGGTTGCCAGAGCGAGGAGCCAAAATTTGGCCAGGGTCGATCAGATGCTGCAAGACTGCTTCGAATCACTGTATTGTTGAAGGGTTGCCGGAGCGAGGAGCCAAAATTTGGCCAGTATCGATCAAATGCTGCAAGAATGCTTCGAATCGCTTTATTGTTGAAGGGTTGCCGGAGCGAGGAGCCAAAATTTGGCCAGGGTCGATCAGATGCTGCAAGACTGCTTCGATTCACTGTATTGTTGCAGGGTTGCCGGAGCGAGGGGGCAAAATTTGGCCAGTATCGATCAAATGCTGCAAGAATGCTTCGAATCGCTTTATTGTTGAAGGGTTGCCGGAGCGAGGAGCCAAAATTTGGCCAGTATCGATCAAATGCTGCAAGAATGCTTCGAATCGCTGTATTGTTGCAGGGTTGCCGGAGCGAGGGGGCAAAATTTGGCTAGGGTCGATCAGATGCTGCAAGACTGCTTCGAATCGCTGTATTGTTGCAGGGTTGCCGGAGCGAGCAATCAAAATTTGGCCAGGGTCGATCAGATGCTGCAAGACTGCTTCGAATCGCTGTATTGTTTCAAAAGTTGCCGGACCGAGGAGGTAAAATTTGGCCAGTATCGATCAAATGCTGCAAGAATGCTTCGAATCGCTGTATTGTTGCAGGGTTGCCGGAGCGAGGAGGCAAAATTTGGCCAGGGTCGATCAGATGCTGCAAGACTGCTTCGAATCGCTGTATTGTTGAAGGGTTGCCGGAGCGAGGAGCCAAAATTTGGCCAGTATCGATCAAATGCTGCAAGAATGCTTCGAATCGCTTTATTGTTGAAGGGTTGCCGGAGCGAGGATCCAAAATTTGGCCAGGGTCGATCAGATGCTGCAAGACTGCTTCGAATCGCTGTATTGTTGCAGGGTTGCCGGAGCGAGCAGGCAAAATTTGGCCAGGGTCGATCAGATGCTGCAAGACTGCTTCGAATCGCTGTATTGTTAAAAAGGTTGCCGGACCGAGGAGGTAAAATTTGGCCAGTATCGATCAAATGATGCAAGAATGCTTCGAATCGCTGTATTGTTGCAGGGTTGCCGGAGCGAGGAGCTAAAATTTGGCCAGGGTCGATCAGATGCTGCAAGACTGCTTCGAATCGCTGTATTGTTGAAGGGTTGCCGGAGCGAGGAGCCAAAATTTGGCCAGTATCGATCAAATGCTGCAAGAATGCTTCGAATCGCTTTATTGTTGAAGGGTTGCCGGAGCAAGGAGCCAAAATTTGGCCAGGGTCAATCAGATACTGCAAGACTGCTTCGAATCGCTGTATTGTTGCAGGGTTGCCAGAGCGAGGAGCCAAAATTTGGCCAGGGTCGATCAGATGCTGCAAGACTGCTTCGAATCACTGTATTGTTGAAGGGTTGCCGGAGCGAGGAGCCAAAATTTGGCCAGTATCGATCAAATGCTGCAAGAATGCTTCGAATCGCTTTATTGTTGAAGGGTTGCCGGAGCGAGGAGCCAAAATTTGGCCAGGGTCGATCAGATGCTGCAAGAATGCTTCGAATCACTGTATTGTTGCAGGGTTGCCGGAGCGAGGGGGCAAAATTTGGCCAGTATCGATCAAATGCTGCAAGAATGCTTCGAATCGCTTTATTGTTGAAGGGTTGCCGGAGCGAGGAGCCAAAATTTGGCCAGTATCGATCAAATGCTGCAAGACTGCTTCGAATCGCTGTATTGTTGAAGGGTTGCCGGAGCGAGGAGCCAAAATTTGGCCAGTATCGATCAAATGCTGCAAGAATGCTTCGAATCGCTTTATTGTTGAAGGGTTGCCGGAGCGAGGATCCAAAATTTGGCCAGGGTCGATCAGATGCTGCAAGACTGCTTCGAATCGCTGTATTGTTGCAGGGTTGCCGGAGCGAGCAGGCAAAATTTGGCCAGGGTCGATCAGATGCTGCAAGACTGCTTCGAATCGCTGTATTGTTAAAAAGGTTGCCGGACCGAGGAGGTAAAATTTGGCCAGTATCGATCAAATGATGCAAGAATGCTTCGAATCGCTGTATTGTTGCAGGGTTGCCGGAGCGAGGAGCTAAAATTTGGCCAGGGTCGATCAGATGCTGCAAGACTGCTTCGAATCGCTGTATTGTTGAAGGGTTGCCGGAGCGAGGAGCCAAAATTTGGCCAGTATCGATCAAATGCTGCAAGAATGCTTCGAATCGCTTTATTGTTGAAGGGTTGCCGGAGAAAGGAGCCAAAATTTGGCCAGGGTCAATCAGATACTGCAAGACTGCTTCGAATCGCTGTATTGTTGCAGGGTTGCCAGAGCGAGGAGCCAAAATTTGGCCAGGGTCGATCAGATGCTGCAAGACTGCTTCGAATCACTGTATTGTTGAAGGGTTGCCGGAGCGAGGAGCCAAAATTTGGCCAGTATCGATCAAATGCTGCAAGAATGCTTCGAATCGCTTTATTGTTGAAGGGTTGCCGGAGCGAGGAGCCAAAATTTGGCCAGGGTCGATCAGATGCTGCAAGAATGCTTCGAATCACTGTATTGTTGCAGGGTTGCCGGAGCGAGGGGGCAAAATTTGGCCAGTATCGATCAAATGCTGCAAGAATGCTTCGAATCGCTTTATTGTTGAAGGGTTGCCGGAGCGAGGAGCCAAAATTTGGCCAGTATCGATCAAATGCTGCAAGAATGCTTCGAATCGCTGTATTGTTGCAGGGTTGCCGGAGCGAGGGGGCAAAATTTGGCTAGGGTCGATCAGATGCTGCAAGACTGCTTCGAATCGCTGTATTGTTAAAAACGTTGCCGGACCGAGGAGGTAAAATTTGGCCAGTATCGATCAAATGCTGCAAGAATGCTTCGAATCGCTGTATTGTTGCAGGGTTGCCGGAGCGAGGAGCCAAAATTTGGCCAGGGTCGATCAGATGCTGCAAGACTGCTTCGAATCGCTGTATTGTTGAAGGGTTGCCGGAGCGAGGAGCCAAAATTTGGCCAGTATCGATCAAATGCTGCAAGAATGCTTCGAATCGCTTTATTGTTGAAGGGTTGCCGGAGCGAGGAGCCAAAATTTGGCCAGGGTCGATCAGATGCTGCAAGACTGCTTCGAATCGCTGTATTGTTGCAGGGTTGCCGGAGCGAGCAGGCAAAATTTGACCAGGGTCGATCAGATGCTGCAAGACTGCTTCGAATCGCTGTATTGTTAAAAAGGTTGCCGGACCGAGGAGGTAAAATTTGGCCAGTATCGATCAAATGCTGCAAGAATGCTTCGAATCGCTGTATTGTTGCAGGGTTGCCGGAGCGAGGAGCCAAAATTTGGCCAGGGTCGATCAGATGCTGCAAGACTGCTTCGAATCGCTGTATTGTTGAAGGGTTGCCGGAGCGAGGAGCCAAAATTTGGCCAGTATCGATCAAATGCTGCAAGAATGCTTCGAATCGCTGTATTGTTGCAGGGTTGCCGGAGCGAGCAGGCAAAATTTGGCCAGGGTCGATCAGATGCTGCAAGACTGCTTCGAATCACTGTATTGTTGCAGGGTTGCCGGAGCGAGGAGCCAAAATTTGGCCAGGGTCGATCAGATGCTGCAAGACTGCTTCGAATCGCTGTATTGTTGCAGGGTTGCCGGAGCGAGGAGGCAAAATTTGGCCAGGGTCGATCAGATACTGCAAGACTGCTTCGAATCGCTGTATTGTTGAAGGGTTGCCGGAGCGAGGAGCCGAAATTTGGCCATTATCGATCAAATGCTGCAAGAATGCTTCGAATCGCTTTATTGTTGAAGGGTTGCCGGAGCGAGGAGCCAAAATTTGGCCAGTATCGATCAAATGCTGCAAGAATGCTTTGAATCGCTGTATTGTTGCAGGGTTGCTGGAGCGAGGGGGCAAAATTTGGCCAGGGTCGATCAGATGCTGCAAGACTGCTTCGAATCGCTGTATTGTTGAAGGGTTGCCGGAGCGAGGAGCCAAAATTTGGCTAGTATCGATCAAATTCTGCAAGAATGCTTCAAATCGCTGTATTGTTAAAAGGTTGCCGGACCGAGGAGGTAAAATTTGGCCAGTATCGATCAAATGCTGCAAGAATGCTTCGAATTGCTGTATTGTTGAAGGGTTGCCAGAGCAAGGAGCCAAAATTTGGCCAATGCTGCAAGAATGTTTTGAATTGGCGTATTGTTGAAGGGTTGCCGGAGCGAGGGGGCAAAATTTGGCAAGTGCCGATCAGATGCTGCAAGACTGCTTTGAATCGCTGTATTGTTGAAGGGTTGCCTGAGCGAGGAGGAAAAATTTGGCCAGTATCGATCAAATGGTGCAAGACTGCTTCGAATCGCTGTACTCCAGTGGGCGATAGAGGAAACTTGAATCTTGTTTGACTTTTACATTAGAAATGAATGTTTGGACTCTTAGAAGAACAAAATCGAACATTTCGTAATGTTAATTGTTTATCTAGTGATTGCAAATTGTTTATTGCCTTATTTGTATACTTGTAGAGGGGACAATATAGATTCAAGGGGAAATTTTATGGCCCATGCAATATAGAGATTTTGAAAGCAAGGTAATGCGGGGGGGGGGGGGTCAGAGCAATTACTTTCATCATTCGACGTTTTCCAATAAGCTTTGATGTATAGAATTTCTTATCCATAGACATGTTTTCCAATAAGCTTTGATGGATAGAATTTCTTATCCATAGACACAGTTTCTCAAAAGGAATTCTAAAGTTAGTGTGACCCCGAAAGAAATTAACAGTGGTATCGAAATGTAATGTCACATTTTCAAGTCAAGTGTTTTAGTCAAAGTTTTAAAGATTTTAAAAGTTTTAATTGTCGAGTTGTATTTTTAGATATCAGTTTGATCGTTGTTCAGGTGAATTTAAGTCTTATTATTTTCTTTTGTTGTATCCACTAACTCATGGATGACAAGTTTATAGTGTCGTATTTGACAATACAAGTTTTACGAATTTCGTAAAGACAAGAATGCAACACATGCAATGAAGAACATAGTGTGTTTCCTGAGGGAACTAGTGATCACAAATGTCAGACGTGGAGAACTAGTACTCACAAATGTCAAACGTGGATAACTAGTTGTCACAAATACCAGACGTGTGGAACTAGGGGTCATAAATTTGAGACGGGGGGAACTAGTGATCACAAATGTCAGACGCGGGGAACTAGTGGCCACAAATGTCGAACGTGGTTTAGTAAGTTTAGGAAAAGTCGTTTTGCTTTATCCAATAAATAATGATCAGGAAGACCGAATGTGCTTGATAATGACGAAGGATAAGCAGAAGTTAAACTTAATCCGCGCAGAAACACGAGACTTGTCCTAGAAATTTAATCTTCCTTGGACCGATATTCAAGTTGAAGTTGATCCGCGGAGAAACACGAGACTTGTCCTAGAAACTTAATCTCCCTTGGACCGATATTCAAGTTGAAGTTGATCCGGGCAGAAACACGAGACTTGTCCTAGAAACTTAATCTCCCTTGGATTGATATTGAGGTTGAAGTTGATCCACGCAGAAACACGAGACTTTTCCTAGAAACTTAATCTCCCTTGGACCGATATTCAAGAGTATATCAAGAAAATTGGAAAGGGTTATAGAGGGGCCAAATACTCCCCATGAGTGGTTTCGAGAGGATAAAGTTATGTGTTCGACAATTTGTAATAATTTGCTGGTAATTCAGAATAAAAACAAACAACATAATTTCCTACAAATTGCTTGAACCATTAACCAGTGGGAAAACAGAACTGATTAAGATTTTTTAAAGAACGTTTAACGCCCTCTTTCACTCTCTTTTGGGTCTAAACAGGAGGGTAAAATGATGAGAGATTTAAAAGAGGAGCCAAAAACTAACCAAGAGAGAGAGCACCCGTTTCTCTTGGGGCACTTGGTACAGGAGGGTACCCTGCCTCTCTTGAGCACTAATGAAGATGTTGACATACTAATTCATATGTTACTTGTGTTTTGTGGTTTAGAAATTTATTTTTTGTGTAACTAAAATATCACACGATAAATACATTAATTTGGAATAACTCTAATACAGGGTGATCCCCCCCCCAAAAAAAAAGAAGAAAACAGACCTCAACTTTGATATCTTCATTTCTTAATTCAACAAAACATTAAGAATTAAATGTTGGGGCTCGTTTGGGGATCATCACCCTATATATTCGCCCCTTAGCCCTTCCAGACAAGACAAGGGTAGAGTTTGGGTCCTAGCTCCCTCATAGTCCTTGGATATTAGAACCTGCTTATGAAGTTACAATCAAGGTGCAATAGAGAGTATCTTCCAATAGTTTCACATGAGTAAGATATATATATATATATATATATATATATATATATATATATATATATATATATATATATATATATATATATATATAAGAAGAGAGAGAGAAAGATACGAGAGTGGAAGATAAGAGTTACATAGATAAACAGGTCACAACACACCTTCTGGTCCTTACTAGGTGATCTTGTATAAAGATTATGGCGAAGATAGATGGAGATGGAAAGTAAAAGAAATTTGGCGAACCTTTCAGCTGAAAGCTAGGAAGTTAGTTATTCGCTAGAAAGCTAGAAAACCCTGTTAGTCGGGGGAAGGATTCAAAGTATTTATTTAGACGGCGTTTGAAAGTATCAACGGTGTTGCAGTCTATTACTTTACGAGGAAGTCCATTCCATAAGTTGACGATGCGGTTCAAAAAGAAATTCTTAGATTCGCGCAAGTTAAAATGTTTACCTATAATTTTGCAACCGTTTCCTCTCGTGTAATTTGTCTGGTCGATAGTAGAATATTTATTGCAATCCATATTTTCTATGCCTTTGATAATTTAAAAAAAATTGAATTAATCCCCCTCTTAATCTACGCTGTGTTAACGGAAATAGATTTACTTCTCTAAGTCGCTCTTCGTATGGTTTGTTATTTAAACTTGGTATCATTTTAGTAAGCCTTCTTTGGACTCGTTCTAATTTCGCTTTATCTTTCTGGTAGTACGGGCACCAGGCTTGAACGCAGTAGTCCAAAATGAGACGGACCAAAGAATTATAGAGAGTAAGGATTGTATTTTGGGACTTTTACTTGAACGCTCTACCAATGAATCCAATTATTTTATTCGCTTTCTTAAGGACTTCTGTACATTGCTGAGTGGTTTTTAGGTCGTTCGATATTGTTACTCCTAGGTCCATCTCTCTGTCTACGGTTAAGAGTCGAGTACGATTTAGTGTGTAATTTGCTTTGCCGTTACGATATCCGATATGGATCATTTTGCCTTTATACTCGTTAAAAGGTATTTGCCACGTTTGCGTCCAGTTCGATAATTTGTTGAGATTGTTTTGCATTTCATTAATATGTGCGTTAGTGAGTACTGAATTCGCAATTTTGGTGTTCTCAGCAAACTTCAATATTATGCTTGAAAGGCCTTCGTCTAAGTCGTTAATGTATACTAGAAATAGAACTGGTCCCAGAACAGATTCCTGAGGTATCCCGCTAGTGACGTCTGTCTAACTTCATGATTTTCCATTTAAGAGTATAACTGAGCGTTGCCTACGAGTACTCGGCCAGTTTTCTATCCACCTCGTTATGGCGCCTTGAACTCCGTTCACTATTAATTGAGTTAGTTAACGTTTGCGGGGAACTTTATCGAAGGCCTTTTGAAAGTCGAGGTAAACGATGTCAACTGCTTTACTATCGTCGTATTCATTAAAAGAAAGTTGAATAGATTCGTTAGGCAAGAGCGTTTATTACGAAAGCCGTGTTGTTGGGTGTCTCTCAGTAGCTTCTTTTCTTCCAAGTGGTTAACGAGAGAGAAAAATAAGAGAGAGATAAGTGAGAAAAAGATGAGAGAGATAAGAGAGAAAAAGAGGGGAGAGATAAGAGGGAGATAAGAGAAAGATAAGATAGATAATATGGAATGTGATTTCTCCCGTGAATGAGAAACATAAATATTTCATGGTACACTCATATAAAAGCGCCCCTCTGCACCTGGGTAGTAAGAGTAGTAGTGGTGGTTCGCCAAACTTACCTTTATCCAGGGGGATCCCGACAAGATAATGAAATTGACATCAAGCTCAGTAGGACAATCGCTAGTGAGCCTGAGAGCATCAGGAGCTGGTCCTCTTTGGGGGAGAGTAACAAGAAAAAGGAAAAGAAGTACCCTAGGAGACCTTGCGGTCCATTCAAGGAGGGTACCTTTGGACTAGCAATCGAGCGGGCACATGGTAGCTCAATTGTTTTGCGTCCCTAAACGGCCACTTTTCAAGACTTTGTCTAGTCTTGACTTGAACTGGTCAACAGATTCACTGTTGACAACTTCCACTGGAAGTGCGTTCCACATACCGCAGATACTGTAAGTGAAAAAATTTCCACACAGATTGCGGTTGTAACGCTTCAGTTCAAGTTTGAAGCCGTGATTGCGCGTTCTGTTCTCACTCAGTGTGAAAATATCCCGGTAGTCAACATTGTCAAACCCTCGAAGTATTTTGAAAACTTCGATGAGCTGACCACGCAGTCTACGGGTTTCCAGCGAGAACAGATTTAATTCCCTTAGTCTATCCTCATAACTTTTATGTTGGATAGAGGGAATCAGTTTGGTTGCCCTGGCTTGTACGCGTTCCAACCTTGCAATGTCCTTTCGAAACGAAGGACTCGAAAATTGTACGGCATACTCCAGGTGCGGCCGAACGAGGGAGTTGTACAGACAAAGTACTATCTTCCTGTTACGGTATCCAAACTGGCACTTTATGTAGCCTAACATCCTTTGGGCTTTCTTCTCTGCCTCGATGCACTGTTTCGAGAACTTGAGGTCGCTAATGATAGTAACACCCAAGTCCTTCTCAGTGTCACTCGATTCAAGAGCAGTGCCCTTAAGGATATACTGAGATTGGGGGTTTCTGTGGCCGATATGCATTACTTTGCATTTGTTTACGTTAAAAGGCATTTGCCACGTGTCCGACCACTCCCCAATCTTCCCAAGATCTTCCTGCAGGCGGGCAGTATTTCCATCCTTTGCAACGTTCATACCAAGCTTGGTATCGTCGACAAATTTGGAAATCTTGGCAACCATGTCACCGTCCATGCCGTTGACGTAGATGATGAATAGTAGTGGTCCCAGGACAGAACCTTGAGGCACCCCGCTAGTAACGGGCACCCACTCAGAAGCCTGTCCATTCACCATCACCCGTTGCCGTCTGCCACTTAGCCAGTTCTCAATCCAGCCGGCTACTTTTCCGTCTATGCCCAGCGCTCGCACTTTTCGGAGAAGGCGTCGGTGTGGTACCTTATCAAAGGCTTTCTGAAAGTCTAAGTAAACCACATCCACCGCCTTGTCCCGATCGTGCTCACTGAACACGAAGTGGAAGAATTCCACAAGGTTCGTAAGGCATGACCGTTGCCTTCGGAAGCCGTGCTGGGAACTCCTCAGTAGCAGGTTTGACTCTAAATACGACGTTATTTTGTCCACCATCATGCTTTCCATGAGTTTACCGACTATCGAAGTCAGACTGATAGGTCGGTAGTTTGACGGTTGGCTTCGGTCTCCTTTCTTGAAGATCGGAGTCACCTCCACCTCACGCCAGTCTCTAGGAACGCATTTGGTCCGGATTGACGTGTTAAAGATAGCGCACAGATGTCGTGATACTTCATCGCACACTTCCTTCAACACCTTGGGTAGAAACCCGTCCAGGCCAGGGAACTTATTCGTCTTTAGGTCAGTAATCTTTTCCTTTTTTTCTCCTTTGGTGAAGTCCATTGCCTCCAGCTTTTCCCCCGAGGTGTAATCCGTAGGCTGGGGGATGGGACCACACTCTTTGTAAACACTGAGGAGAAGTAGTCATTAAGAAGGTTAGCATTTTCTGCATCTGACTGAGTTAATGCACCCTCCTCGTCCACTAAGGGCCCAATCCTACGATGGATTGGTTTACGGCTATTTACATAGCCGAAGAACTCCTTGGGATTCTACTTGCAGAGTCTCGCCACTCGGAGTTCCTCAGTACGCTTAGCCGCCCTAATGCTGGACTTCACTCTCCTGGCTAGCCTCCGGTATTCGTCAAAAGCACCGAGATCTTCGATCGCAGTTGGCCGTTGACCGATTTCTCGATTAAACCACTTTGGTTGAACAGAAGACCGACGAAGGCATTTCAGAGATATGCAACTTGATTGAAGACTCATGAATTCATTTTTAAAATTGTTCCACGAATCCTCAACCTCTTCGCATACCGCTAGCCTTACATCAGTCAACCCATCACGAAGGCTTGCAAAGTCTGCTCTTCTCAAGTCAAGTTTCCTTGATTGACTGGCAACAGACCTTACCTTCGGGATCTTGACGGTAAATCTAACTAGTTGGTTAACACTGCCACCGAGCTCTTCGCCTACAGAGACATTCTCAATGATATCATCCTCAGAGGTGAAGACCAAGTCAAGGATATTGTCTCCTCTCGTTGGTTCTCTGACCCATTGAGTGAGGAACTCGTTGTTGGCGAACTCCAGAGTAGCGCGCTCTCGCCACAGGCTGATCTGGTTTCCCAGTCAACTTGTCTGTCGAAGTCGCCCATAACGATGCACAATCTGCCTTGAACAAGCTCACCCAGCAGCTGGTACAGTTCCCTGTCCTTCTCAACGGGTTGGGAAGGGGGTCTGTAAAGCACCAGGGTCCTGTATCTGACAGGACCGATCTCTAGGTCAACGCCTAGGAGCTCGTGATCGGATATAATGTTGGAGTTCGTAGATTTGATTGTATCCTTGACATACAACATTACACTGCCACCCTCTCTGTCTGGCCTATCTTTGTGGAAGAGTTGGTAGCCAGTAACCGTATATTCGCCTTCAAAGTCTCGGTTTGAGGTTTTTATCCCTGATTCTGTTATGGCTACCATTTCGGGTTCTTCCGTCGCTACGAGGCCACGGAGCTCAGGAAACTTGTTCCTGATTGACCTCGCATTGAACAGAAGAACTTTCAGGGAGTCCCCGACTGTAGGACTCCCTACGCTCTTCCGTTTCCCGGCTTGTTTGTTGGCGAGGCACCCCTTTTTGCGACCTCTGAGAAGGTCGTTCCTGGAGTGACACGGGCGTACTGGCGTACGTCCACCCTCATTCTGGGCCGGATACTCCTTTCGGTCCTCTCTACGACATCCTGGATCATGTTCGACAGAAAGGCCTTTCCTTTAAAGGAAAGATGTACCCCATCCCTTAGGTAGAGATCATTTCTACCATAAAAGGTGCGGTACGGGTCCACAAAAAAGACCCCCTCTGCCGTACACAAATCTGCCAGGTGCCGATTTAAAGACACATTCATCGAGTGAGCGGTCCGTGTTGGACCTCTCCTCGGGAGCATCACGACTACCACACGCTTGCGAGTTTTCAGCCCACAGTCGTCCACGGCACCCATGACTGTGTGGAGGATTTTATCTGTAGGGCCTACCCTACCTCCTCTCAGGTAGAAGTCGTTTCCACTGACCATCAGAGCAACGACTGAGCTCTCAGAAATCGGTGATTTCTCAGCCTCTACTCTGATGTGGTGGTTACCACATCCTGGCAGGCAGCTTACCTTCACACTAGTGCGAAGGCGGGCCGCTAGCAGGGACTGCAGGCCCCGTGCTTGAGAATCACCAATAAGGGTGACTCTTGCACATTTGTCAGCAGGCGACTTATTATTTCCCCTCGCAAGCGACTTGCCGCTTTCCTCTTGTATCTCTAGATTTTTTTTTTCTTCTTCATCTTATTTTTCTTGTCTTCATTTGTTTTCTCTTCTTCCGTTTCTCTTTTCTCTTCTTCTCTTTCCCCTTTCCCTTGCGCACCAGTAACGCTCGAATCCTCTTCACTGGGGTGAGCTGCATTAAGCTCGTTTTTCTTCTTTTTCTTTTTTTTCTTATTCTCATTGGCTTCTCCGCATGGTTGAAGTGGGACTACCAATGCAGTTTCACCTCCTTGGGCTGGAGTCACATCGGCGGAACCACCCAAGTCAGTGGGACTTTCGTCTCGAGCTTGAGCTGACTGGGCCTCTAGTTTAGAGGCTAGCTCTAGGATTTTCTCCTCGAGACGCCGAATCTGAAGCGCGTGCTGCGTTTGTAGGGTCAGTACTTTACTTTCCAGTGCCCTAGATTTTTCTTCAGAGGTTGTGAAGAGATCCTTGAGTTATTGTAGTATGCCACTGCCTCTCGGACCTCTCCTTCAAGGATGCAGTCGGTGCATATACTTCCCGGGTGGCATTTCGAAAAACATCCTTCCGGGAAGTCCACGCACCACTTATCCTTCTGGCATATCGCACATGTATATTTGAGTGCAGCTGGACCTTTTTTCCCTGTCATTTTGAACACTTTCTCTCTTTCAAAACTTTGTGACCAATCAATAGAAAAAAGGGGGTTGGTGAGTTCTCCCCGCGTGACTCGCTCCCGCCTATCGATCGGAGACGTTTCGGATCTTTCAGAAGGCACCCTCCATGTGCTGCTGTTCGTCCGACCGAGTCTTTGGGTCTCGGCGTGCCGTGGCTCCCAACCAAGCAGCACAGACAGTCCCCGAAGAGGCCATCGATTTCTCACCCGGTGAACATCAACGAAGCACGCCCCTTACTAAACTCCTACTAGTTCCCTTCACAACGGCCAAGATCTCGGAGCAGCGTTCAATGGATATCCCGCCACACCAAGAGACTCGACCCAAGGCTTTTTATTGGCATGGCAACCAACCTGGGAACAAAGGGCCGTCACCTCGGACCGATGCTACCAGAGGCACCCGTCAACGGGCACTGGGAACGGTCAATAATTACGCGCCAGGGAAGGGGTTAACGGGGCACTACCCTCATCCCATTCATCGTGCCCCAACGCCTAGGACACCTCTAGTCCTAGTCTCTCGCAACCAGTTAACGTCGATTGGCGTTTTTTATAGAGGTTCCAAAGCCTCTCTTCTTAGGCGTGAGGTAGCTGCCAGGTCCTTATATGTAGATAGAGGGAAAAAAGGAAAAAAGTGATATGATAGGAGTAGGCTTTTTTGTTTTTTTTTCTTTTTGTATAAGTGGGAGAGATAGGATAAAAGTTAAAAAGGAGAAGGATAGAGTAGAAAAAGGAATGAATGACGCACTTAGTCTGGAACCTGGTTTCCTACCAAATCGACAAGGGAAGCCCTACCAGGGGTACCCAGAAGAGGTACCCCCGCCGACATAGCTCGAAAAGTCAAAGGTACACACAAGCTCTCTTACCGCGACAAGGGGGCGGCACCTCTCCCTCTACTTTCTTTAAGAGAGAGAGAGAGAGAGGTACCAGGAAGTATCATCTTTTGATACCAAACAGCGTACGGGTAGGAGCCTTTCTCGAATGGGGCAGGAGAACCTGTATAGGGGTGGTGTGTAGTGGTATTGAAGGTTTATAAGGGGGTATTGAAGTTTGTAGGCAGTAGGCCTAATTTTTGTCTTCCAGTCGAGTTTGCTCTGACTCCCAAAGTTTCTTACGCAGAATACTCTTCTAGGCTGGGTTCCAGAAGGTGCCTTGATAATCACGGGGTTAAAGGAAAAGGACTCGAAGTGAAAGCGGCAATAAGTAGGCTTTATTCTTAGCTTGGGTCTACCTAAATTGGAGGAAGCGAAATAGTTTGAGTTCTACACGGCTCTGTGTAAGTTTTCCGCTAATGTTAGGCGGCTGGGGCTAAGGCGACAGGACTTAAGGACGAGGAACGGACTCGTGACGCTAATAATAACAAAATGGCAAGTAAGTTATATTGACAGATGACTTAACTGATTCTTTCTCTCTATCTGAGTCTCACTATAATGTTTAAGTTCGCTTATTTATAGGCCCCCTCACTTCCAGGGGGCGTAGCCTCTTTTTTTCTCTAATCTATGCGCGGGGCAGAGCTAATGATCAGAAATATGTTCGTTAATTCCTTTGTTGACTGCTGGGCGGAGTCACAAGAGGTGTGTGCGTTTTTAATGTAACTACATCTGTTCCGGGTCAGATGTATGTGGCTGTCGTAGGATGCCCCTTTTGATCACCTCACACCTGACACCACTTTTGTAGTAGAATAACTTATGGTCGTGATGTAATTCTTTGATGAAGGATATGAGAATATAAGGAAACACACAGGAATTCCCCAAATAAACTTATATTTTAAATTTAACAATTCACTACACAAAAACAAAACATAAACCACAGAAATACTACGAATTTTAAAATACACAAAAATGACTTCAATTAACTTAACCCTCTAATATTGGCTAATTCGATGCTCACTTCAATATACAAGAAATAGGCTAATTGTCTCTACTAGAGTTTAAATACCTTGGTAGCTCTGGCGGCGGGTTTGAGTTAGACCTTGAACTTAATGAGCCCCGCTACCACAGGAATCTGGTGGGTCCTTTGACGCGTGCTTCGACCAGATTGTTGGAGGTGGGCGAGATCACAAGCTACTTTGGCGAGTGTAGCAGATGGGGGTCCACACGGTATTCAATGGGATGGGGGTCTTTAAGGGCGAGAGCAATCACGGTGCTTTAGGAGGCACCAGGGTAAGTTGAACTTGGTTCTTAAACCAAGTTAACTTAGAGTTCGGTGTGACCACCGGGTAACAGGCTCGAGGGGGAGCTTTTTCTCCTTTGTTATGTAATTCCTCATGGGCGCGGACTATCCCTGGGCTTTAGGATCCACCCGGATAGTGTGTGTGGGGGAAAGGGGGTTATCTGACGAGAATCAGTTGAACTTGGTTCCTCAACCAAGTTAACTTAGAGTTTGGTGTGCCCACTGGGTAACGGGCTCGAGGAAGATCCTTTTTCTTCTTCTTTTCGTAATTCCTCAAGGGCTAGGACTATCCCTGGGCTTTAGGATGCACCAGGATAATGGGAGTCTCTCTAATGAGAGTAAGTTAAACTTGAACAAGTTAACTTAACGTTCGGTTTGATAACCAGAGACTAGCTCAAGGATGAGCTGCTTCTTATCCCCTTTGGTAGCCCTGCCTCTCTTGCAGGGGACTTCGTAGCCTGGTGACTCACGTATTCTACCTCGTTTTTCCCAAGTGTTTGTTATTTTTACCTCGTCACCCCACTGGGGTAGGGGTAGGAGGGGGGGGGGCATGTGGACGGGCCGCAGGAGGGTTCTTATTCCAACGCTTTTTCTCAGCAAGTCTTACCTCGGCTCCCGCTGGCCTTCGAGCTTGAGAGAAAGGCGTCCCCAATTTCTTACTTGAGGTGAAATTGAATATATTCTCGTAGGGGAGATCTTGGAGTTTAAAACCGTTCGGTTTTTCATAGAGACGACTGGCGAGGGGTTGTGGTTCCGAGTTTGACCCACGGTGTCGGGCCCAGATGTTTTTGCCGTCACCGTCCCGTGTCTCAACTGGGAGAGAACGGAAGAGTGACGATTTCCCTACAGTGGCTATTGATATTCCTTGGTAGGATTCCTTGGAACAGTGTGTGCGCTGTGCTTCGAAGACGGAAGAGGAAAGAAAGCGATGTTGTAATTTGTGTGTTGATGAGAAACTTAAGATTTGCCCACCCCAATACATGGCTGAGCACAGCGCGTCCACCCATTGGTAGTCAGATCTCTACGTACGATAATGTTTGTGTCCGCTCATGCTGGGATCGAACTCGGTACCGCGACGTTATCCACTCGGCTAGCAACAGCTCTGTTTGATATAAGAGTTGTATCAACGATCTGCACTCGTTTAAAACTCCTTTTATTTCTCATCGGGATCCTCCTACAGGTTAACATGGTATCCGAACCACGGGTATCTGTAGCTATAGTACCCACAGTAAAGACGACCCGATAAGTACTCCATCCAATGACTTGCCACACGCGATGCGGCTTAACTTCGCTGTAGTGTGAAGCGGTATTTCCACTTGACCAAGCCGTAGTCCTCGGGGGATAGAGACACAAGCAACTGGAATGTATCTGTGGGGAAGGGGGACGATTTAAAATGCTCGTTTTATTTCGTCGCTTAACCATAAAAACAAGAAAAACCTGGCTCACTAAAAACCACTTATAGCTTACCAAGGTGAATCATCTGCCGATCCATTCTTGAGCCCCAAAACGCAATCCTTCCCCTCCCAAGAATTCAGTCAAATATGAACAAAGCATCCAAAGGTTGATCGATAAATCTATAAATGGAAGTAAAATTATCTATATCATCTCTATAAACTATTTTGTGCGACACTACCACCAAACCCCTATAAATTGCAATTGTTACAATGATCTGTTAACTGAAGCTTTTCCTGCCAACGATGAATTTAATAGAAATATTTTCATTTCTTGAATTCAACTAAAATCATGGTCCAGTTCGTGGACTGTAACTCAAGAATAGGCTTGACAAAGGGAGAGTTAGAAGATGAATTTCACTAGTGTGATACCAGGACTCAATCTCCCATCGTATTATATTCGGAAAGGAGATCATCAAACCCCATTATGGATGAAGCTAAAGTTAATTAAGCAGTATTGGAGAATTTCCGACATTTGGAAAGGAGATGAGGAAATTTGGGGCGAGCTTAGAGCGAAAACTGAAATACCTCTCAACGGGAAAGACCGGTGAGGGTGATTTTTACGGAAATTCATCTATGAAATCTTTTTTTTTTGTTGAAATTTGGGATTCACTTTTTTAACAAAGTGTAATCCAATGGAGGGAAATGCGTAACGTAAGTAATCTAGTTGAACGAAGGGAATGTGTGTGGATGATAGCTGCGGATTCACTTGCAGGCGTTGGTGCATGGAAGGTACCCAACTCTAGGTGTTGCGGACTGTCGTGTATGCATTCTTCCAGATGTTAGTTGCAGCATTGTTGCCCATGCTATACTTAACCATCCCTCAGGAGGGTTTCATGAAGAAAGTGTTCAAGTTAGGCGAAGTGAAAATGTGCGATTATATTAAGTCGCTGAGGGGAACCAACCATAATTAAACAGTTATTCACTACAATAAAAACACAACCATTAATGATGAATTGGTTTAGGTTTGGAACCACTTCTTTTTAAATTATTGATAATAACGAGCATCCCAGGGGATGAAATTCCTGTACTAATGGAAGAACCTTGAAAATTAATCTAGAGCTCGTCGTACTAAATAGAGCGACATTAGGAAAAGGGTTAACGTTGCCTTGCAAGATATTCTGGTGATGAACTATCCGCTAGTGACCACAAAACCAGGAAACCGTTTACATGTGCAGATATGGAACCTTGCCAATATCTTACATATAAAATACATAAGAGAATGAGTGTTCCACTTCGAGACTCAGCAATAGAATGAGTAGTCCACTTCGAGGCTCAGCAATAGAATGAGTGGTCCACTTGAAGCTCAGCAGTAGAATAGGTAGTCAACTTCTAGGCTCAGGAATAGAATGAGCAGTCCACTTCGAGGCTCAGGAATAGAATGAGTGGTCCACTTCGACTCTCAGCAATAGAATGACATGGTGCTCTATTTCGAGTCTCAGCAATAGAATGAGTGGTCCAGTTCAAGGCTCAGGAAGAGTAAGACTTGGTGCTCTCTTTCGAAGCTCAGGAAGAGAATGACTTGGTGCTCCACTTCGAGGCTCAGCAATTGAATTAATGGTCCACCCGACGCTCAGCAATGAAATGAGTAGTCCACTTCGAGGCTGAGCAACAGAATAAGTGGTCCAATTAAACGCTCAGCAATAGAATGAATGGTCGACTTCGAGGCTCAGCAATAAAATGAGTAGTCAACTTCGAGTCTCAGGAAGAGAATGAGTGGCCGACTTCGAGGCTGAGCAATAGAATGAATGGTCCACTACGACGCTCATCAATAGAAAGAGTGGTCCAGTTAGAGGCTCAGGAAGAAAATGACTTGGTGCTCTATTTCGAAGCTCAGCAATAGAATTAATGGTGCACTTTGACGCTCAGCAATAGAATGATTGGTCCAGTTTGAGGATCAGGAAGAGAATGACATGGTGCTCTATTTCGAGTCTCAGCAATAGAATGAGTGGTCCAGTTCAAGGCTCAGGAAGAGTAAGACTTGGTGCTCTCTTTCGAGGCTCAGGAAGAGAATGACTTGGTGCTCCACTTCGAGGCTCAGCAATTGAATTAATGGTCCACCCGACGCTCAGCAATAAAATAAGTAGTCCACTTAGACGCTTAGCAATATAATGAATGAGTAGTCCATTTCGATGCTGAGCATTAGAAGGAGTGGTCCACTTCGACGCTCAGCAATAAAATGAGTAGTCCACTTCGACGCTTAGCAATATAATGAATGAGTAGTCCATTTTGATGCTGAGCATTAGAAGGAGTGGTCCACTTCGACGCTCAGCAATAGAATGAGCGGTGCATTTCAAGACTCAGCAAATTATTAAATATTAACACAAATGGAAAAGAGCGGAGCTTCTATCAAAGACGCTTTCTAATTTCGAGTTCTTTATTCTTTTACGGCGTTGGTTATGCACTTGATTTCCGCCATAAAGAGGTCTTAAAATTACGACCTGACTTGTTATAATACACCTTCCCGGATCCAGTATTTCTGGTTAAAAGTTTGCACATGTACTTTTATATCATCCGCGTTCGCATTATTTCTGTCATTATTCTTTAATTTCACTACACCCCCTCCCTTTATACGGACATATGCAGTCATTTTCAACGGTTCGACGTCAAGACTCTTTTTCTTGAAGACCAAAACATGGCATAATATTACTTTCTTGAAGAACAAACCATGAAGGAATATTATTTTGCTTGAACACCGAAATATGACAGACTATTACTTTTGTTGGAGACCAAACTATGGAAGAATATTACTAATGAAAATATGTTGATGTATAGCCACATATTATTTGGAGGTAGTGGGTTGAGATGGCACTGAAATCCTCCAGATGTCAGTTACAAGATTCTGACTAATGCTAAACCCACAACCTCCTGGGGGGTGGGGGGTACAGTGGGGCTGCGATGACGTGTCATTCCTCCAGGTTTCAGGTGTAGATGAGCCCACAAGAAAGAGGCATCACAGAGGAGTGTAAATTGTGGGCAACCTCAAACCAAGTTATTTTTACGTCTATGGAAGTCCTTTGCACTGGTTCCATCTTTCGCCTTCTATAGGAAACATTAGCGATTCTCTTCTTCATAGTTTTGTGTCAATTTTACATTTTTTTAAATAATTATAAGCTAAAGTAAATTAAAGTATATTCTTAAAAGAATTGATTAAAGTCATTTCCTCGACTTACCGAGGTCAATTACTTCATATCTAACTAATCTTATACAAAAGAAGCTTCTGTGCTATCGCAGTGTTAAATCTTTTCTCAATAAACATGATGTTATTTCTAGTGAACTCTCAGTTATCTAATTCAAATAGCAACTTATAATTAATATTACTAAAGCCTTATATGTAGTATTTTAAAGACCGATTTTTTAGTAAATGTAAATTAAGATCTCCTTTAGCCTGAATTCATATGATTTATTTCAAAGTTTAGGGATTAATTTCATCTATCTTCATTAAGAGCATTTTAAAGTTAAGATTTCTTTTCGCCGATGAAGAGACGAAAAATGAACCGCATACTCGAAGTGAGGCCTGGCAAGCGCTCTAGATAATTCAAGCATAAGATATCTTTCGATTTAAACGTAAAACTCTAAAAGTTTGTTATTTTTTTATGATACTACAATATATTATTTGTTTTGAGGCTTCCAAATCACTCGAAGTTAATAAAGCCATATCTTTATTCCAATGTTACATTTTTGATTATGAAGACTCATGCGGCATTTTTCTGCACATTCCACTAATTCAACGGTTTTCAACCTTTTTATGATAGTGGCACTCTAATTGCTATCTAGAAGCAGCCGGTGCACCCCGATATAAAATAATATATGTATAAATACTTAATTAGGTAGAAAGCACTTCAAAATTAACCAGGATTGACATTTTACCTAATTTAATCGAAATAAGAAATAAAGATTTGAAAATAAATAAATCTTACTTTTAAAAGTTTAATTGGAATTTAGAGCTTAATGAGTATCACATAATTCTTCAATAATGGAACATATAGTTGACAATGCAATTCTCATTTCTTCATTCACTGTCTGTAATCTTTCTCTTTTCCTTATTTTGGTAATTCTTATTTCTTCACTCACTGTCTGCAATCTTTCTCTTTTCTTTATTTTGGTAATTCTTATTTCTTCACTCACTGTCTGCAATCTTTTTCTTTTGACAATGCAATTCTCATTTCTTCATTCACTGTCTGCAATCATTCTCTTTTCCTCATTTTGGCAATTCTCATTTCTTCATTCACTGTCAACAATCTTTCTCTTTTTCTTATTTTGGCAATTCTCATTTCTTCATTCACTGTCTGCAATCTTTCTCTTTTCGTTGTTTTTATGTTGTCTCTCCCGCGCCACACGTCAACATCTCCCTGAGAAAATATGAATAGTTACATGATGTATCTTTTTTGATTTTTCCCTCGAATGGCCCAAAAATAGGATTCGGAAAGATTAGTAAAAGTAATTTAATTAGAAATCACTCAATTATTTGTCGTAGTACCACGTGAACGAAGGCAAAAGAGAACTTGGTATCCGGGCGAATTCGCGAGAGTAGATAAATTTGGGTGTCCGAAACGAAAACAAGAATTTTATTACACCGTAATGGCAAAACCATAAAATTAGTGTATGACAAGAGTCTTTGTGATTATTTATCTTCACTATGTATAAAGCTAATCGAAACATTATTTAAGTACGATATAGACATTTCAGGAGGACACAAAACTTGGTGTAAAGATAAACTAATTCAGTGGTCACTTAAATTCCCAAAGATAATCTGAGTCGAAGACGCAAAGCTCTGTACTTTGGAGCCAGGAGGCGAGAAGTCATTTGCAACGAGCTACTTATTCGTGTTGCAAAAAGCATCGGAGAAGGAGGATCTTGAGGGGGGGGGTATTCAGTAGTAAGCTAAAGCTGCACTGTATCTAATGATGGTATGCGGTTAGTATAGCAATGAGTAGTCACATTCACACAGTACCGGCCACACCTGGGGACGTTCTTTCAGCCCAAGCAAGTAATTATATCCAACAGACCAATCTAACCCTTGTTTCTTTGCCTTTAAATTTGCCTTTTCAATGAAGTCGCCGCCGAAACAGGGCTCGGTGAAAGTGGTGTGCGATCTATAATTACTTTAGGCATAACAAATTACCGGTAGATAGTAATTAGTACACTTCCTGCTCAGAAGCGGATTTAGGTATGGGCAATATGGGTAGTTGCTTAGAGGCAATGGATTACCAAGGGAAAAATAGTCAGGAGGGAAAAGCCGTGGGGAAAAAACTGTGGGGGAAAGCCGTGGGGAAAAGACGTGGGAAAAAAACTGTGGGGAAAAACTGTGGGGGAGTGCGGAAAATGAAGCCGGAGGAAAATGGCAGGGGTAAAGCCGAGGGTGGGTAAACCTGAGAAAAAAAGCTAGTGGAAGGGAAGAAAGCCGCGGTAAAAGCCGTGGGCAAAAGCCGAGGGAAAATAGCCGGAGGGAAAGGCAGCGGAAAAAAGCCGGGGGAAAGTTGGGGGGGGGGGGGTAACCAGGGAAAAGGCGAGCACCCAGTACCGAGGGCTACCATATTTCTATCTATCATTGTTACTTTATTATTGATTATTGTTATTTATGGTTGTTATTGTATATAGTTTGTGTATTTATTTAGTAAATGTTTGTTGTTACACGTCTAAGCAATGATTATAATTTATGTTATTGTTCCTAATAGCTGAATAATAGTAATAATAAAAATAATAATTTCCCCCAACTGTTTTGTAGGGAGGACCACGCTGTTCAAAGGGGGTGCCAAAAGGGTGGTTCACCTAGGGGGGCCATACCTATCAGAAGAGCTACTGTTCATATGGTTAAATTGTAGATTACGAAGCAATTGAAATATGGTGAATTTCTGGATCTTTTATTTTTATTAATTGGTTAGAGAATTAACCACATTGGATGATACTATAATAGAGATACGGAGATCAGCGACCATTAACCTGCCCAATCTAGATCACCCTAGAACAATCTCAACATACCTAAGTCGCGTGCTATCAATTATTCTGAATTATGACCATATGACCTTCAAAACTTTCAACAAGTGGGTCAATCCGACCCATAGTTAGTTTTATTTTAATAATTTCCGAACTAACCCTGAGAGGGCCTTTGCAATTATATCATTCGAAAGAAGATGTAAGTTAACATAAGGATTACAGATTTCGTTAGAATCGGTCGAAAGTTATGATGTTATTACCAAAAGAAGCTCATTGAAAAGTATAATGGTGACCATCTGACCGATCGACCTACGAACCGACATAGTAACATATAGAGTCGCTGCACGCGACTAAAAATACATACGGTAGTACATACTGTAGCATCATCGTAAGCCTGCAATTATTGATTCTGCTTCGGGTACGCCCGGGGAGGGAGGGGGGGAAGTCTACTAATCCAATCAAACAAGTGGACTGGAAACGAAAGTGTTAAGCAATGATTTTTAAATTTCAGCAAAATTGGTATCGTAAATTCAAGAAGTCATTTATTGGGAAAATCAGCTCCAAAATGCCTCGACTTTCATCCCAAGGCATACGATATTTTTGAATAATTGATCCGAGACCCTTATTTATATGAAAAACTCACAAAGTATCGCGTGAGTAAGCAATAATTGCAACAAAGCCCATAGGGAAAAATAATATGAGGCTTCCAAGTACTTTCGAACTTTATTTCAAAAGTACTTGGAATCTTCGTATTATTTTTCCATGTGGGTTTTGTTGCATATATATATATATATATATATATATATATATATATATATATATATATATATATATATATATATATATATATATATATATATGAGGAATTAAACCACATTCTCCGAAGACAATTTAATTCAGAACAGTTTCGGTGTATCTCGCACCCTTTTTCAACTGACACTGGATAGAAAATATTAGAAAAGTGCTTACAAACATAACACGGGGTCAGGTCGTGAAAGATCCCCTCTTTTTTCCCCCAATCCCCTACTTGTGGCTAATCAGAGGGGAAGTTAGGCCTAAACATATTGAAGGTCTGACAAGTAGGGGATTGAGGGAAAAAAGAGGGGATCTTTCACGACCTGACCCCGTGTTATGTTTGTAAGCACTTTTCTAATATTTTCTATCCAGTGTCAGTTGAAAAAGGGTGTGAGATACACCGAAACTGTTCTGAATTAAATTGTCTTCGGAGAATGTGCTTTAATTCCTCATCTTTTCTTGCGATATTGCATTAATTTTCATCATATATATATATATATATATATATATATATATATATATATATATGAAACAACTCACAAAGTGGCAGGTGATGAAAGCAATAATATGAAAAATTACCCAGAGGAAAATGCAAAGATGAATCCAAGCACTTTCGAACTATATTTGCAAGTTCATTTTCCTTGAAATGAACTTGCAAATATAGTTTGAAAGTGCTTAGATTCATCTTTGCATTTCCTGTGGGTTAATTTCCATATATTTATATATATATATATATATATATATATATATATATATATATATATATATATATATATATATATATATATATATATATATAAAGGATATAAGGGTCGTGCAGTGACGTTTTTGATTGGGAAGCAATGATAAATAAGAGAGAAAAGAAATGATGGTACAGTCTCCTACGAGATAGCTCCTCTATGGAATGCCCCACCTAACCCATTATGGGGGTTGGTTTTCCTGCTATGAGTCATTCTCCGAATGTCCTTGTCTACAGGAACTATCCTTTTCTCAAGAAACAATGACAAATAAAATTTAGAAATCAATATATAAGTGATCTTCTAAAAAGCGGAAATTGGTTACATTTGAAACAATATAATTTTACGTATTTTATTTGAATGTTAATTTGATCCTACTCTATTTTTTAATAAATAAGTTGATGATATTTTCATAGAACTTTTTTTTTTGTATTTGATCCAAAATGTTTAAATCTTTCTTGTCCTTCCGAATTCCTCGTGTAATTGTGAATTTTTCTTAGGTACGAAAAAGATCGCTCAACTGAAGCACTCTTTGGTGGTAGGGTCAAAGTTAGCTCCCACAATTTTGTTAGTTGCAGTAAAGTTGCATTTAACCCAATGTTACCCAAAATGCGAAGCGATTCATGCACTGTTTTCCCTTTTAGTTCTCTGTCATTATATAAGCCTAATAGTTCTCTTCTCAACCTTTGGCAGTCAAAGAAATCTCCCTAAAAATTTTTGAGGGATGTTAGAGCTGATTCATGATAGACTTTTGTTGTTTTTTTCTTTTCTTGGATCAAGAAGCTCCAAAAATGTTAACTTATTTAGATTTTGAAATCTCACTGTACCTTTTCTTGGGGACTTCCAAAGAATCGTTTCTTTTTCGTCTAATTGAAGGATAAATGCCATCAACAATGAAACAAATTTGGAAAAATGCATTCGTTTTATCTTGTAAGACTGACTATTTTATTTACTTTACGAATACAGGAGGATATGTCAAATATTTTAGTGTGTAAAACATCAAATACTGCATTTGTGTAATTGAAAATATCGCCAAATACATTTAACAAAAAGTTGAATTCAAAATCTTCTAGGATGAAATACAATGCTTGAGCGTAGGTGTAGCTTTCAGTGTCCCATTTGCTGCAGTTGTCAAAGATGACTTGGAATAAATCAGCAAGTTCCTCATGGTATTCGAAAACAGTTTCGACCAAAGAGTGATTAAAGTTCTAACGAGTTGGTGCAACTTTTTGAAATCACTCTGGAATTTCAGCATCTAAAAGATGCACACGTTTACTTAACTTTGCAAAAAAACAATGAAAACGACTTGAAATTTAAAAATATATGACATTCATGGATTTTGGCAACCGATTATGACGTCACTAAATTTCATATATGAGACATAGAGTGAGTTAATGACAAAGGCATTAGGATATTTTTCTTTGACCCTTTTTTGAAGGTCATTAAGTTCGCTTGACATAACACTTGTACCATTTTATGCTTGAGCTACAATATTTTGACCAATATTTTGTTCTTCTACTTTATTAAACACAATTTTGGATAACCCTTCGGCCGTACGATCAGCGCTTACGTTTATAAACCCAAGAAATTTTTCGCAAACATTACCATCACTCAAGATGTACCACACACAGAGGTGGGCCCTAAATACATTTAAAGTATTTAAATACTAAATATTAAATACATTAAATGTATTTAGATACATTTTTTAATACATTTCAAATACATGATATATAATGAGAATCAATAAGGACCATTGGTATCACAACCAAAAAATATCCAATAAAATGAAATTGTATATTATAATTACTAATGTAGAAATTGATGACAATTGGCCTTAGGTACTACAATAAAAAGAAAGTTCCATAGAACGAAGTTTCAGTTAGCTATTTATATCAGCATTACATTTAAGTAATAGCAGTTGCTGAAATGTTTCGTCAGATAAAGAACTCCGTTTTGGAGATAAGGTCAATCCTCCTAAAGAGAAGAGCCGTTCCACAGGAGCTGACGACGAAAGGATAGTGTTGTATTTAATAAATAACTTTTTATGTTTGGATATCTATCTAAACTTTGAAGTGTTTTATTTGAATCCTGAAGGTAACTGAGCAATTCTAAATCTGCGGTTGATCGTGTTTGAGTGGGTTTTGTAAATCCCAAATAATCGTCACTGTCCGATACACCACTGGATGATTCAGCTTCGGATCCCTCTGCTAAATTCTCAATCACTTGAATCATAATATTTTTAACAGAGTCTTGGTGGCTTGAACTGTCCCATAAAATACTGATATCTAACCAGCGGAGTTTGAAGAATGGATGGCTTGTTGATCCAATAATGGCATCTGTAACACTGGCTTCATTTGCCAAGGTCAAATAAGATTGGTATCGCTTTCCAAAGCCCTTAGTGACTGCACTTAGAAGAGGGTGGAAAATTTTCAGAGAACGTGACTGAAGGCTTTTCAGCTTTTTCTCCACAGTGAGCAAGGTAGGGAGCAATTCTCAATAAGAAAACCAGTTTTGTTCTCCCTGTAGGTGATAAATTGCCACTGCAATTGCCACTTCTGAATACTGGAAGTTCGAGCAACGTCATGAGTTGATGTAATTTGTCCTGGTGTTTTAAAAGTAATGACAATGCATCAAACAGAGAGTTCCACCTTGTAATGCAAGGCACCTTTAATGAGGAGTTAATAACAGTTTTGATCATCTCTGCTGATTTATTACGACCACTTTTGTTCCATAATGCTGAGCATTTGCCCATCGCAGCATGATTGATATTTGCAAAAGAAAATATTTTCAGTGCCTGTTTTGCATCAGTTGTGGCAGCGAGACTGAGTGTGTGTGAAGCACAGCGCACAAGCTTAGGTAGGCTGAAGCTGCATGGGTTAGACGAAAGGTCTTCTTGCTGATCTAAGGCACTTCTCATTAAGAAACTATCCTCCAGCTCGTGCTAACCCTGATCTTCTTCACTTACCTGGATTCCATCTTCTGAATTTGTGGACACATTTGCAGCAGTGACTGCAAATTCCTTAAACGTTTTAACAAAATTAAAGCCGTTATCAGTGACAATGCTCGTGATTTTCTGCAGGGGGATATCGTATTCATTGATGTTATTCTCCATATGTTCAGAAATCTTGATGTAATGTTCTCCTATGAAGCAACAGAATGCCAATAGTCCAATGTGACGGACAAGAGCAGCTTCTTCAAGCTGAAAAAATTGAAATAACATTCCAATGTTTGTCTCATAAATGTTTCCATAAATTTTGCATATTAATATAATCAAGATAAATTCCACCAAAAAATAGGTCTGCTTTCAACCAAGAGCTGATAACTCTCTAACTGTAAAGACATTTTCAATTTCATATTTCATAAAGAGCAAAATCTTAACATACCCAATGAAGTGTAACCCCCATAAAACTACGGTGACGAGTTGACCAAATATCTGCAGTAAGATATAAGTAAGAGGTGCTGAGTAAGGGAACAAACCCTAAGGTCCACCTTGAGACCCCCCCATCCATCAAGCAGAGACAACGTGGGCCTAAGCTAGATCTCTAAACGCAAGGAGAGAGAACTATTCTCGCATGGAAAAAACTTCAAAGCGGCTGGTAACACCTGTGTTTGGTCAGTCGGCCTATCCCCCGCTGAGGCGCATTTTTCTGCCCCTTCCCTGCCTAGAGGCCAGGATCGACCCGAGAAGAAGCTTCCTCGATCGCCTTATCTTGTCTGAACCTAAAAGAAACTGGCGCCAATGGTTAGTCCCAAAATACCGCCATGCCTGGAGGCTTTCTAGCGAGGAAGCCAGTAGAGTATTTAACCTAAGGTCAACGGTTACTCGTCAGAGAGTACTGCCCGCCCTTTTGTGAAGATACAGCCCCTCGTCTCGAGTCAAACCTCGGAGTTAGGTCTCGTCGGCTAGACAGATTGTCGTGAGTTTGACCACAGTCAATAGGCAAATTCGTGAAACGACTTTTTTTTTGGAGAATTGCGCGAACTACTCTTCTCATCCCGTCAAGGAAACCTCGCCCCTTGTCTGAGATTACTCATCCCAATTCGAGACTGTGTCACCCAGCCTGGAAATTACCTTACTTGTACTCCAGGTAATTCCGAGCCCTCCGTCAAGAGTACAATGCCCCTCGAGCCACAAGACTAGCTCGACTCGTAAGAATCGCTCCTCTCACCAAGAGTCAAGCCGTCAAGGTAAACCCTTTTACCCCTTTTCGAGGATAATCCCCCCTTTTGTCCTTGCTACCTGATATCGTCTTCATGACCCTTTAATTGGACTCCCTAGCGTTTACCAACATTTTTCCTGTCTGACCAAGCCCATATATTGATTACCGTTAAACTGCTTAGTATTTGATTTATTATTTTATTGGGAGCGTCATTAAACTCTCATTCCTTTGCCTTTGTAGCCATTTTCATAATTAGCATTATTAGTGTAATTAAAGTTTATTTTTGTTTTTAATCTTTCAATAACCTTGAATGAAACCTGGTATTTAAATCTTCCCTTTGGCCAACTATTAATCTCCTCATGCACTCACCTCTTATTAGCCCTATGCAGCTGGTCTATCCATTCTCTGCAGCGAAGGCATCCACTCACGAATACCAGGGCATGCTCTCTAGTTTATTCTTCAATAGAGCTCTTGTCATTTTCTCTTCTTCTATAAGATTTCGGCCTAGCCTCCGCCGTGAAATGACGTCAACTGAAGAATTTAGACTTGCGGTAATGGAATGTGTGATTATTGTAAGCGTAATTGATTTTCACAGTGAAATGAGAATATATGGTATACATATAAAATTTTATATATAAAATGTACCTATATATATGAATATCATATAGCTATATAGGACCGGTACATTAATTCATAAATATATTGTTAGTCCTTCATATTCAAAATTACATAGTAAAATATTGAGTTTCAGTGTTGTTAGGAATATATACATAATCAAGCTTTATTTCTTACATTTTTTACGGGCTGACATGCTAGTTTTGACATAATGATATACAGGTATTGCTACTATAATGAAATACATCGTTATAGGAATTCATCTAATAACTACATATAATCGATCAATAATTGTACTAATTATTCATGAAAAGTTTTTAGTCAATATCTTCAAGTAAATGATAGTGCGCTTTAAGAATATATATATGTGGATTCTCATGAAATTATTGCAATATATTAACCTCTGTTGTTTGTATATATCTTCCTTTATTTAACTTCGTTATATAGCCCACGTAGTGATCAATGATCCGAACGCTTTAGTATTTGCTCGTTATAAGAGCTTAACCTGTACTACTAATACTATAATTGTAAACAACATTTGTAACTCATAACTCACCTTTGATTAACCTCACAACAACTGGTTGCTCCATGGTTGATAGGAGATGCACACCTTGTATGATAAAATATGCAAGCACCTTATCAACAACAGATTGTTTGACCTTCTTAGTATTCCCTGCAAAAAAACTCCGGTAATGTATTTACTTTAACACCCCTGCGTGAAGGACCATCGTCTAATACTGAACACTTTATTTTTGAATTTTTTCTTTGAGCTGTCACGTAGTTATCCGCTTTTTGCACCAGGATGCTTTCTCTGTCGATAAATGTAAAAGATCAGATAATTGAAGGAAATTTGTTCCACGTTGCCATAATTCACGTTAAATTCAATTAACATATAATATAAATAAAGGTGTAGCAAAAGGAAGCAGGTAGGTTCGTGCATGGTAAACCTACGCTACTTAACATTATCGTTAGCTACTAGTAATTTTGCCATTTTTTTTAATATAAGAAATAGTGAAACTTGTCAATTCAATTAAGTATCACATAATTAGCTTTAATACATTCTTACCTTCAAATGAATGCTTAGATTGGAAGTAGCATTGCTCGCCACAGAGATTTCGCCATTTCATGATGTACATACACACTTCACTTTTTTCCGTCGAAGATTTCACTCTAAAAGATTCGCCATCTAGTAAAGGATGACTATAATAACATGATTATTTATCTTCCTCGTCTTTATTATTGTCTACTCTCTTCATTTCATACTCTTTCGAAGAAGATGAAGTTGTCTTGTGTTAGAGGATGACCCTTGAGCCCCAGACCACGTGCTCCTTGGCGTAGGAATTTTAGAATCAACGAGAAGGAAGCTGTCTCACGCTGAGTCGCCTGACCCGGCTGTATTTACTTAAGCGAAACACACACATCGCTCTCCCTCCCCCGCGATAACGCCCGGCAAACATTTCCTTTCCCCGCGAACGCGCCCGTACAATCTCAACCTCATATCCTGAGGCAAACTTTGCTGTTCAACCCAACACCTTATCTCAAAATAAGTTTGCACAGACTGGCGTCGTGAATTCTTTTGGGACGGCTATGCCCTGGGGATATCTAACGGACCAGCTACCGAGCTATTTAACCCTGCGTCTGCCATCCCTCCAGAAGATTGAGAGTCTGCTAGTCCCTTCGTTCAGACCGTGTGTCTGTTTCCCGCGAATTCTCGAAACCCCTGTTCGAGTCGTACCTTGTCATTAAGATCTCACCAGCAGATCGCCCTTCGTGAAGCTTTGGCCTCTGTTCAGAGGAAAGTTCAATGAGTCATCTTCTTCCCTGAGAACTTTGCGGCTCATCTCGTCTCGCACCCCCCTTCAAGACTCCCGTAGCCCGTGTCTGAGATTTCCTGCCGTGCCACAGAACGATCTCTCGTGTTTAAGACCACATCTCTCTGGAGCAGAGAAAATTTCGTCATTCTACAAGAAGTACTCTCAAATCCCCATCTACGAGTCCTCTTCAGAACCCTCATTAGTATCTCCTCGAAAACCTCTGCCTTTGGTCTTCTTCCTCCGAACAACTCTAAGCTTCAATGTAAAGTGATTTTGCTTGTAATCCCATGATTACACCCCCTGTCATTCGTCGCCTGCATCTCCTTTTTAATTGACTCCCCGCTCAAACTTAAACAATATCCATTATTCAGGTTAACGATAATTTTGCACTCCCGCTTAACTGTCATATTGTAAATTGTCCCTATCTAATTAACTATTCTTTTAAAGCATAATTTGTTCCACTTTTTGTATATATATTTCCCCGTTTATTATTTGTATTATAATTATATTTTGGGGGTCTTGATTTTTATATATCCTTGAACTGCAACTTGGCAAGTCAGTAGATAAATCCCGGCCAATTATAAACGCACTCATCAGGAAGGTAGCCTTCCACTCCTTCAATTGCTCCAAAGCCTACTGCAGACGGCCTCGTGTCGGCTATCTGCCCGTGCAAGGGGAAGCGCCCTTACACCGAAAGAGTCTACACAGGCATACCTGAAACACCATGCAGCAGTTGAAATAACGCTGAGCGCTCTCACTATACAACCGAACACAACTGTTACCTTCTGTTAACTGAATTTGAACTGATGCAAGCAATCTTCTCTCATCAGCTCACGCAGTCAACCGTTTGTGCCATACAAGTTGCGACAAGCTAAATAGGCATTGCACGTTCTTAACAGGTATATAAACCTATTATCAGTAAAGTATTTGCAAAAGTATTTAAATAGATGATTTCAAATGTAGTTACAAATACAATTTTAAATACATAAATGTATTTAAATACTGCCCACCTCTGACCGCGCAACACGAGAAAGTTGGGAAACAGTTCTAATATCATTAGTTTTGTCTAAAATAAGAGGGGTAAATTAAGACTTCTATTTCACTTTTAATCTTCCTTGAAAGAACTTCAGCCGCGCAATTAATCAAATCATTTTGGATTCTACTTGAAAGAATAAAAAAAAAACCCGCTGGACTCTTCCAAATGCAATGTTAATAAGGGATCGTGTTTCTTACATAAATTAAGCGACTCAATATAATTACCCTTGTTTTCAGAATCTGTTGATTCATCATGGTTTCTTAATGCTAATTGCTGCTCGCCTTGTAGCAGGCCTCGAACCTACACTCTAACCCCAATCTATCTAACCCTTTTGCTACACTAAGTCGGACGTGAGAAATCGAGTGAGAAATGAAACGGATTGTATATACAGTCCTTTATTTACAAAAATAGGGATAAATATATATACAAAGAAAACGATCCTACTGCCAAACAAAAAAATATTTACAAATATAAACAAACAAATAATGAAAGGCCTTTATCTTACGTGGTACCACGCTATCTAGGTGTTCAGGGGCCCCCAGGAAAAAGTCTTGCCAACTGCCACTCGTGTGGACAAAATTGTTGCGCACGTCTTAAAGGCCTGATCCTTCCGAGCTCAATAATATTAATCGATCCGGTCGCGGTCTCTAGGTGTTAAAGCGTTCCTGTCCAAATGAATTATAATATGGCCGTATGCTAAATTCAATTCTATTATTCCTAAAAATTTTAATACACCAGCCATTCTTTACAAAATGAAGGAATAAATTTTGCAAATTTATCAGAGAAATAAATAGAGTGGCTTCTGGAAAGAGATTTTTTTTTAAATATAACACGAAATCCAATATATATATAAACATCTGCTCATTCACACACACATTCTTATAGAGGGAGGGAGAGGTCCGCTAGAAAGGGGTTGGGAGAATGGCCCTACAAACACTCTCACATTCGCTTCACCACAACCTAAAAAACAAACCACGTCTATTAATATTTCTAAAATCTCTATTCTTTTTCACATTTTCACTTTGGATTTCCACATTTCTCTTGTGTTGGCTGTTTGATAAGAAATCAATTCGCGTTTTTCAAAACATAGTTAAGTCTATCGCAGATGTTATTATGAGTAGAAAAAGTTTGTGTCTTTTGCTTGCCTTATGCAGATTATTTAAATCGGTAAAGCCAAATAAATTCCATATACCTATTTCGTTCTTGGGCCACAAACACGACCAGCAAAATAATTTTTGTAAGCAAAGACAAGTAGTTAACCACTTTGTCTTTTCGTATTACGCTTTGTTGCATTTTCTAACACAACACTTTGTTTTCCATGTTAAAGCTATGCCGGGAGTAGGCCTAAGATCTTTAATTATTTTCTCTTTATCTGCGTGACTTTTCGAAAAAAATTTATTGACTAATAATCTCTCAAATATGCATATGCAATGTTTTTGTTTCACAATCTCTTTCATTGTTCAATTCCATTATTGACTTGAAGTGTTGCACTTTAAAGAGAACAATTAATCTAAAGAAAAAAAATTACACAATAGCTAATTAATCAATGCACCCATAAAGTAGTCTAAACCCTAAACTGATTTTGACAAAGATGCCAGCAAGCAGAAGTTACTTGTTTACACATTTCGCCAGAATTAGACAACTACATATTTAATTCTTTCTTATATAAAGCTGTCATGAAACTATAATTTCGCAATAAAGAGATATTACTTTAATATCAATGTAAGATAATGTTTTTATTTAATTTTAGTAAAATAAAAATGTAATAATTATAAGACGACCAAATAAATAGCAGAATATATAGAAAAAAACGAGCCTATTGCAGGAATCCGGAAAATTCACTTTTGAATCCGTTGGCTAATTTTAATAATTCCCAGATTCACTTACTCACTGGGAGACGGCAATAGGCCAAATGCTTTCATTTTCCCTTATATTATCTTACATTTACATCTGACAATGCAAACTTTTAGTTATATATACCTGTAAGTATGAAAGAGCTTAAATCAAAGCACATAATAAGATAAACCCTCTTTATAAATAGAATTTTTAAAGTTTTAAAAATAGAATAAGCATATACAATATACACTATAATTCGAGTTATTATCATCACATCATGACTAACTCTAGAATTTAAGAAAGGGATTTTTTTGAGTATTTGAATAATAATTTCATCCTAGTTTGGTTATGACTTAAGGTTTTTTTATCAAAGTTATTTCTAATAATTCTTTTATATCAAAAAACAAAATGGGGAAGTTCAGAAATAAATATAAGAATTGAAATTTTGTGAATTTTTTAAAACCCAAAGAATTACAAATGGTGAAGTTCAGAAAATTTAGTTTAGAGTTCCTTTTTAAAATTATTATAATTAGCGAAGTTCAGAAAATGTATAAAAATTTAACCATGGCTGCTTTTTTTTTAGATTTTAATCTTAGTAGCAAAGCGCAAGCTGGGGGTAGGGGGGAGTGGCGAAGCCATTGCCTGGTTAGAAGTATGCTTTAAGTAGGGATATTTTTTGAAGAGTTAATTCTTTTTTGTAATTACCTAATTTAAATGGTATTTTCATCATTTTTTCTTTTTCTTACCTTATCTTACCGAAGTGCCGCGTCCTTGCAGAGGTTGCAGATGTTGGAATGCCACACCTCTCTGTCTCTTGTCATTTGTAGAATCTGTCCAGCCGTGGTTCCGTCTTTCAGTCTTTACTATTCCATCCATACTAAAATTTTCTATTTTTTCTCTTCGTATAACATGTTCTAAGACTCTCATTTGACTTCCTCTTAGATTTTTCAGTAACTCTTCTAGTTCCCATTTGCCTTAGTAGCTCTTCATTTGATATTCTCTCCATCCAGAGATCTTCAACATTCTCTGCCAACACCACATCTCTTATGCCTCCAAATTTTTCTCATTTGCTTATTGATCACCCAAGCTTCTGATCCATACAACAGCACAGACGACACATAAGTTTTAACAGTTCTTTTTCTTGTTTGTCTTCATAGGTGTCTATTACATAAGATACTCGTCATCTGATCTATACAACAGCACAGACGACACATAAGTTTTAACAGTTCTTTTTCTTGTTTGTCTTTATAGGTGTCTATTACATAAGATACTCGTCATCTGATCCATACAACAGCACAGACGACACATAAGTTTTAACAGTTCTTTTCCTTGTTTGTCTTCATAGGTGTCTATTACATACGATACTCGTCATCTGATCCATACAACAGCACAGACGACACATAAGTTTTAACAGTTCTTTTTCTTGTTTGTCTTCATAGGTGTCTATTACATAAGATACTCGTCATCTGATCTATACAACAGCACGGACGACACATAAGTTTTAACAGTTCTTTTTCTTGTTTGTCTTCATAGGTGTCTATTACATAAGATACTCGTCATCTGAAAGGCCTTCTTTGCCCCGCAGATTCTTCTCTTAATTTCCCCGTTACATCTTCTGCCTTCCGTAATATAACTTCCACAGTAGCAAAATCTTTTTACCTGATTTATCGCCTTGTTATTCACTCTTACCATGCACCTAGGGACCTGTGCCTTTTTATTAATTACCATAACAGGCCTTTTTCTTCACTCCTTTTCTTTATCATGTTAAAATGTCTGGAAGTTTTTCCTGGATGTCAGCAATCAGTACCGTGTCATCAGCATACCTTATGTTGTTTATATTTTGGCCTCCTATGTTGGAACCTTCTCTCTAGAACTACCCTTAGGATTACTTTAACTAATTAACTCATTATACTTATAGTTCTGTGTTTATTGCACTCTAGTGTTCCTGATTTATTTGGTATAGTTAAAAATATTGATTTGCACATATCGTCACGTAATTCTCCACTACTGTATATCCTATTCGAAATGCTGGTTATTTTTCTAATACTAATTCAGAGCACACAACATTTCCACTGCCACTCCATCTTCTCCAACTGCCTTTCCTGACTTCATTTTACTAATTGCTTTTTCTACTTCACCTTCTCCAAAATAGCAGACCCAGTCATTTCCATATTAAGTTTTAACTGCTCTGTTTTATTATCTTCGAACAATTCTTCGATATACTCTCTCTATCTATTAAGGACTTCTTTCTTTCCCATTGCTCTTTCACCATTTTTCTTTATTATTGTTTCGCCTGTACGTAATCTTCCTTTACCAAGTAAGTTTTCTCACTCTTTCATACATCATCTGTGTATCCATCTTTGAAAATTCCTCAATTTATTTTTATTACTGGTAATTAATAGGAGAAGCATTGCTAGCCTTGCTTCTATTGACCGCACGCCTAATATATATATATATATATATATATATATATATATATATATATATATATATATATATATGGTCTTACGAATAAATTGAGACGATTTTAAGCAGTTGTTGCCTAAGAACAAATAAATCATATCTACCTGAGCGTCCTTACCTTTCCCGTGAAATTATATATATTGTCGAGGAATAGGTCACCACCCTAGACAATACGTATAAATATACATATATGTATCTATTTGTTGGGAAGAAAGAGATAAAGGCCACTAAAATATGTATATATACAGTTACATATACATATATCCTCTAATGTACGTACGCGTTCTTCGCTACGTACAAGTACGTTCACTTCGTAAGAGTAATCCGTTGATTACTCGATATAAGAGTGAGATTTACTACAGGGGCCAATACCGTTTAATGAATTTACCAAGTTGCAGTTCAGGGGTATATTTGAAGAGTGAAAACCAAATAATAATTTTAATAAGTCACTAGTTAATATATATATATATATATATATATATATATATATATATATATATATATATATATATACATACGGGAAATATAGATAATGTAAATAAGGACAATTCTGACAAAATATAGATTAATTGGCAATCGGGTAGCGTTAATTACTTGTTAATCAGCTTTTAAATGGGATACTATAATTCAGTTATACAGACGGAATATTTATTTGTCTGAAAGTGAGTCGATTAACATGAGATACAAGCAAGGGTCGTTTTACCTTAATGGGGTCACCTCGAGGAAGGGGAATCTCTTAGCGAGTCGGCGCAGGGAAATGGAGACGGACAATGGACGTGGCTCTCGGTCGATTATCCTGACGGTGACTAGGATGAAGGGGTGGGGGAGAGCAGAAGACGAATTCACGATCCTCCTTGAAGACGGACGGTGGCACTTCTGCTCCAGAGAAGTGCAACCTCCAAAAATCGAGACTCTGACTCAGGGACGAGAAGTCGACGAGGCCTACGTGACCGTGAAACTAGAGATGGAATATTTCCCTCTCACAGTTGCTGTGGCCTACCAGCAACCCCGCCGCCCCTATGTCCCGATCCATTCAATAATAGAAATATATAACAACAACAACAACAACCCTACTATATTATTTGGAGACCTGAACGCTCGTTTACGGGAATCAGGCTATTAAAGGTCGAACAATGCAGGACAAAATATAGAATTACTGATGGACAGGGTAATAATCCAAAGGGTGGGCCCAGACTTCCCGACGTTCATTAGGGAAAGATCCGCAACCAGGCCGGATATAGTTTTATCATCCCCAAACTTTCCGTACAGCATCTACATGGAGCCAATTTCAATCCTCTGCAGCGACCACATAGGAATCCTGGTGATGATCATCCAGAACCCCATAATGATTCTCATAACGCTAAGGAAATCATATAAGAGGGCAGACAGGCAAAAATACACCCAAATATTAGAGAGATATCGACAACCGGATCTTAATGGCAAAAAAATAGAAGAACTAAATAACATAATGGACAACCTGATTGAGACAATGATAGAGGCCAACAAACAGTCTGTACCACTGACAAAATATAAGACCTTCACCACATTCCAAGTGGACAACAGAAATGAGAAGAAAAGCAAAGAACATCATAATAAAGTACGAAGAAATAAGAGATTACGAAACCACTCGGCAGAGAGCAAAAAAGCTCAATCAAATGAAGAAAGAAATTATTTTCTTAATAGAAGAGCAACAATTAGAAATATGGCAAGAACTAATACATAAAACAGCTACAACCGAAGGCCCCAAAGTAGCATGGAGGCTAATAAAAGCGATAAAAGGCAGACCACCAAGAAAACTGATCAAAATAACGAATACATAAGGACCAACGTAGAAATAGAAGAGATATTCAGAGCTCATTGGAGCAAAATCTATACAATTGAAGATGAAGATAACATAAACTTTGACATAACAACAGAAAGAAGAGTCAACGAGTCTATAGAAGCCAACATCAACAGACTAACCCCGGCGTTAAAAGTCGAAACAACGGAATGAACAAATAGGCCTGGGAACCACAATTACGACCGAAGAAATCAAAAGTACCATCAAATCCTTCAAACAAAAATTGCCAGGAACAACAAGTTTAACGAAATACAATTATGAGAAGGCCCCAGAAAATATTCTGAGAAGTTGAAATTAGCAAGGATGGTATTCCTAGCGAAACTGGGCAAACCAGAAAACCTGGTCTCGAGATACAGGCCAATAAATGAAAGATTGGCCACCTTCCTCGAAGAAAACGAAAAACACAACAAACAACAGTTCGGCTTCGGGAAGGGGAGAGACTCCACAATGGCCCTAGCCATAATCACAGAAAAAATAGCTCAATCCACGGCCAAAAAAGGATACGTCGATATAGTCCTTCGCGACGTAGAAATGGCCTTCGACAAGGTATGTTTGGGTCGAAGAACTAAAATATAAACTCCTACAGCTCAACCTCGGTGCTAAAATGGAAAGAATCATAGCCTACTATGTATCGAATAGAAAAGCACAAATAAGCATTGAAGGACAAGAAGGCTCCACTTTCGACCTACAAACAGGAGTCCCTCAAGGCAGGGGGAACCTAAGCCCCACCTTGTATTCCATCTTTACCGCCGACCTACCTGCCCCAATCTCACCTAACAGTATAAATATACAATATGCAGATGATATAAGCCAAATAATTCCGACAAACTATACAAACCCCAGATGGCAGGCTCGTATAACAGCACGAGAAATAAAAAACATAAACGATTATGAAAAACGTTGGAAAATTAAAACAAACTTCAACAAATTCAAAATAATCCCCATACGAAGAATAAAAAAAAGACACAAATAATCATAGAAGGTATAGAGTACCAATATTCAAATCAGGGGAAAGTACTGGGCTTACAGTTGGGAAGTCGTGGATACAGAAACCACGTGAAAGCCAGGATCGCCACGGCGAAATCAGGCTTAAGATTGCTCTACACCCTAGGAAATCTGAACCAGAAAAGGAAAAGAACGCTGTACAAAGCATTCGTCGAGTCGGTCCTGGTGTATCCACCGATCCCTCTGCACGTCATACCGAAGTCTAATAAGAAAAAAAAGGATCATATGAAGATCTTCCCCCTCCAAAGTACCCAACTGAAGATCCCCCCCCCAGTCGTGCTCATATGAAGATCCCCCCTCTCCCCCCAAACATTTTAATATAAATAAACTAAATAAGGAATAAATAATAAAACATTGTTCAGATTACTCTTTTGTTACACTAAATATTACAGGAAATTTGTGTACATAGATTCTTAAAAAAAGAATTATGACACTAAATATTGCAAGGAAATATGAGTACATAGGTTATCAAAAGCATTCCTGAAGAAACGGTCACGCCACATCAATTCTTGAAGATAAGAATTCATGAAGTCCCGCCTGCATCCTCGCATCATGCTGATATGTGCTTTATGTTTGTTCCAGTGCGATTCTATGGCCTGAGTGTGGACACCATTTTTCGGAGCCACAAAATTGAGTGGATAGTTTACTGTTCTGTGTGTGAAGCCAAGTCCTTGTATATTAATGTATGCCTTCCACTTATCACTGTGGATTATCGATCCCCGTTGCACTACTGCTTGGATTATAGGGAGAAGTGTGGCAGCATCCCTTTTGTCCACAATTTCCATGTATCCTGTTCCTGGCGAGATGCTGGTATCGACCATTCCAAACATCCACATAGGAGTGTGAGGTCCTCTGCCCCGATGATGCTTTGGTTTGTGAGAAAAACACGATTCATCGATATGCACAACTGTTCCTGGACCACCAAGTTGCACTGGGTGAGCCTGAAGATATCTACTGCACACTTCCCGAAAAAAAACTGTAGCAGTCGATCATGGTCTTCTCAGAAACACCAACTTGACGGTTTGCCCTTGATTCACCAATACGTTCACTCCACAGATAGATTGCATGAACGAACCCAGGTCTGAAGCGCTAATCTAGAGTTGGAAAAAAACGACCCAGTCTTTATAGATACTGTAGATTTATACTTGGCGCAATCTTTGGTCTGGCATTTCCAAGCATAGCCATCATTGGATTTGGCATACTTCGTCCAGTTCATTTTACTATCACAAGAGGGACATTTCCCTTCACTTTTCAGCATTCTGAGTTGCTTAAGCCAATTAATAACTGACAGAGAATCTTCAGTTAGCAAGGGCAGCACAACAGTCTTGAAAGTATCACGGTCCATGGTGCTCTTGATACTGAGTACATGGGCAAAATGTGACTATATATATATATATATATATATATATATATATATATATATATATATATATATATATATATATATATATATACAAATAGAAATCTGGTCATTATTATTATTATTATTTTTAATCCAAAGCATTCGATATTCATCTATTTCTGAACTTCACCATTTTGTTTTGTCAAACTTTATATGAATTCTTTGAATAAAATTGGTATGTTTTTGCATGTTTCTAAAATCAAGATATTCTTCTTATTATTATTAGTGGTGAAGTTCAGAATATGTATAAAAAATGGATCGTATGAAGATCCTCCCCCCCGGCTAGATTATATGAAGATCCTTCCCCCAAACCTACTCGGGGCAGGATCTTCATATGATCCGAAAAAACCCCAGAGAATCCAAAACAAAGCGGCATGCATACCTTATTTACTAACACTAGAAGAAGAGAGAGGAAGAAAATACGCGAGCTATTAGAAACAGCCGACATTCAACCCATAAATAAGACGCTAAAAGAACGAGCAAATAAAATATGGACAAAGATAGATAAAAAGCTCGTAGAAATGAACAATGAACTTAGAATACCGGAAGTAAACCGAAACCAAATAAATAAAGCATTCCCGACCAGTAGTAGGCTCCACCTACAGCGAGAAGAACAACCAATATAAACTTGAGTAAAAGAAAACTTAACCTAAGCAAAACAAGAAAAACAAAGGCATGAATGCCAGAAATAACGTAAGAGAAAATAAAAGAAATATATAGATTAATTAGAAGAAACGCTACCCGCAAGGGTACCCAAACGAAAAAACTTGGACTCCGAAACAGAATATGAAAGAAAAAAGACTTAGAACAAACTAAAATAAACTAATTAGAAGTAATATTGATAAATATATAAATATAGAAGAATACAGCTAAATAAAGAAGAATAGCCAGTATCCTGGCAATTAATAATACTCCTACCCACTCACTCACACTCCCTCCCTCCTCCCCCCACGTCCCAACATATCAAAACGCTCCGAAGATGATCGAATAAGATCGAAAGCTCAGCAATTTAGTTTGGTTTTTACCAAATCCATTCATTTAAAAAAGAAATGAATACTGGACAAGTGATCCACCATCTACAAGATGGAATAAAAAAGATAGTTAGAAGAAGAGAAAGTTGCCAAAGGAAATTAATTAAGGCGAAATACACCATGGTCTTCAACAAAATTGCAGTCGAAAAAGACTGCTACCCAACTACACTAATATATATATATATATATATATATATATATATATATATATATATATATATATATATATATATATATATATATATATATATATAAACCAAGGTATGAAGGAAACAATTATAATTATTCAAAATTTCCACTTTATAAATGTAATTTTGGGCCTAGTACGCGTGTCCAACATCTCTCAGTCCACCAGATCAAACCCAAATCAAAGTTTAACTCTCGCCCGCCAAACAAATGGTTTTGGATATATATTTAATGGTTCAAGTGTTAATTTAGCTTTAGTTTGCGTTTTGTATGCCTCCTTATATCATACTTTGATTCATTATTGATGTTCGCTTTATTTTATTGTTTTATTATTGCCATAAAAACTGTTCTGTCCCATTGATTCTAAAATATAGCAAAACTGAAGATTTAGTATGCACATCCGAAAAGAGCTTCCCTATTAATTTCTTCCAAGTTCTCGTTTGTTATGATATTTTAACTGGACATTTGAATTAATCCTTCCTGAATACGTTTTGAATCCTTTCAAGACTTGTGACAAACTTGAACAGTTAATATATTTAAAGGGATCCATATTAAATCATTTTTATATAATATCGATAGTAGATATTTTTAAGTTAAATAATACAGTTGCGGTCGATATTTTATTACATCTACTAATTTACTAATAGTATTTTATATTACTCATGACAAACCAAAGTTCAGTGTATTGATTCTACGCAAAGCGTTCAGCCACTCACAGAAGGAGAATATGACGTCATTGTTTTAGCTTCCAATCGGCTGAGATATCTGAGAGATAAGGTCTACGATTGGCCTATCTGTAACTATGACGTCACCGCCTTGATTTTTTTTAATCAAAGAATATTCTGTTTCTATAACTATCCAAAAAACATAGTTTTCCTCTATATTTAGTAAACTAGGTTTGTAATGAGCTAAAAATAAAGTTTGAGATTTTATTTTTTCATGAAAAAATATGAAATTAGTTAAACACGAATGATAAATAACGACTGGGTGGATTAAAATGTTTTCGTTTAGGGAAATTATTCTCAAAATGGAAAATTCGAGGGAATAAATATTAAAAGTGGATTCGCTTAAAACTATTCTTTAATGAAATATTTAATGGCTCAAGAAGCTATTATTTTTTGTTTGTATTTTCATCTTAACATCGACTCTTATGCATGCATTTGCGCCACGAGGACACCGAAAGATGTTAAATCACTAAAATGGATAATGTTATTGTTACCTATCATATTTCAAGATCATCAATTGATGGGATTACAAATTTATGAAGGCAGAATATTGTTATTACTGCAAACACATATAATTCATTAAAATCTTTGAACTTAAACTGGCAAATTTTGTGAATCAGAGAAAAGGGATGTCATCACCAAATTGCCTCAATTCTGTGAAATTTATTTAAAATGTACTAAGCGGGAAGGTCCGCCATCAGTGGCTCCCTCTGTCAGCACATTTGGAACTAAAACTGTATCGGTTGTGAGAATAGGCTTTCAATAATGTTTTTCTCTATTGCCCAGCCTTTTCCTGTTTATGGGGCTGTGGTGGGGATCGTGTTTAATAGGTTGCTTTACACCTATCTCAAACAGTTTCTCTCTCTCTCCCCTTGTCTTTAATTTTCTCTCTCAATATTGCTGCAGCGGACATCTAAAGGATTGCGTGAGATCATGGCCTCAATGCTCATATCTTTCATATATTTTACTTCACCAGTTTCTTTGCAAATCTCTCGCTACAAACCTGGAGGATGTCCCGTTGGTTTTTGATTCTTAGATTTAAATAGATAAAGATAATAATATAATATCTCTCTCACATCCTCAGATGCATCCTTTTTTATTGTAGTAACAAAAATATAGGTTTCGATTCATTCGATACTACCGATAAGAATGCTAAATCTCGTCCTGGTTAGTTAAGCATCCATTTCTCCCCGCTAGTGTCAATTTTCTATGGTTATTGCAGTGATGCCAATTTTCTATAATTATTGTAGGCCTACCAACAATAATAAGCCTGCCGGATGCTTGTAAGGAAAGGGTTTAGGAACTTTGAAAAAAAGTCGAAGGATTGGAGTTAAGTAGAGAAGACTAAGGATGATAATCTAATCGATGTATAAATTTTAATGGATGAAAATTAATAATACATGGCTATTCCATCCAAAGAGAGCTCATTCGAAGCGAAAGGACCAATGAATGAGGGGGAAAAGATAAAAATTCACGGTTACTATGACTACTGAACCTCATCAACCCTAAATCTGGGTCAGGGGGGGGGGGCATACAGATCGCCTGGGGAGATGCTCATTTAAAGAACACGAATACACCATATTAGAAACTACTAAGTGAAAATGAATAAGAATAGTCAGTAAAAAGCATGGTGAAGAGTGAGTGAGAAAGGAAAGTTTGTTACTCCGAATGAGCTACCAAGCCTAAAAGAACCCCCCGCCACCATCTCACCTTAGCTCTGTTGTTATAAGTGTTTAAACACATTAGAAAATACGGATTCAGTAATTTTTATTAGGGTACTAACGAAATAAGTGATGGCAGCGGTCTGTGTGTTTGTATGTGCGTGTGTTGGGACGAATGACGGCAGTTAGTGTATTAGCGTCGTTTCGTTGCGTACAAAATTTAAATCTAAAGGTTGCGGAAACTTTTGGTATTATCTGTAATGAGAAAAAGAACATTAATTATGCTTAGGTGACTTTGTTTTATACGATAACGAGCAAGAGCGGTTTATAGACATTAGCAGCTTGCCTTCTCAAATCTTCTGTCAGTCTTCTGCTGGGCGTGAAGGTGAGCAGAGCTTACGTGCAACTATGGCTCCCACCCTTTTCCAGTGTCAACCTGCTCGGTTAAAATCTTGTTTAATTGGTTGGGGAAATAAAACCATTTTATGTCACATATTAATTTTCACCTTTTAGTGACTTCATACTCGTAGCTATTGGAATTGGGTTGAAATTACAGTGAAGCTATAAACAAACCATTAAATAGTATTTCTACCAGGTTCGTTTTAAGATCGATACAAAACGTTATAGATATTTGAATATAATTGCTGTAGCTGTTATAATATTTATATCGGCATTGTTTGTTCAAACACGTCGGTAACACTTGCGCTTTGTTACCTAGTTCTCGCACTCGTATGTATAGTTAAACTAGTGCTTACTTAATTTGCCTTTGATTGTACCTTATACATATCGCTTGAATGGGTGTTTTTTCGAGTATACCCGCGCTGGAAATATCTACACGTGAACGATAAGGAAGATTGATTCGTTCATGACGGATAATCTGAAATGATACCAACATAGCTAAAAAATATACTCTGATTCAAAATTCTCTTGTACACTGATATGTATGGCTAGTTTCACCCATCCTACCTTTATATCCATCAATACCTCTGAAACTAAAAGTATTGTTACATCAACGAAGACAATCGTCACTGTGCTGTCGTTTTGAAACGAGTTGTTACCGTAAAGAGAGGCCTATCTTTTACTGGAGCTCGAATCAAGCGACGTGAGTGACCATGGATATCCATTCTTCACCATAATCAACCAGTCTGACCTGCTCCACCACCCTTCTTCATCTCCGAGGTGTGTAAACAGAGCCTACATAAACCCCTGCTAGAAAGAGGCTGGTTGTACTACAACGTATTAAACAGAATTGGTGATAACGGGGTTGAGAAAATGAGATGAAATGTTACTTTAGATATTTACTGGTTTACTCCCAGAGACAAGCGGAAATACCCATGAAACATTGTTTATATAGATTCAATGGCTCACTTGTCTACTTTTTAAAATTGTAACAATATTCCTCCGTTTACTTGAAGAATTAAAAACATTATCGCAGCCAAAGATTAATATTTAATCTCACCTCCAAAGAAGAAAGTTGTATGAATCTAAAGTTAACTTTTATATTTATTCGTGTAAAAGAGTTGGAAACTATGAAGCGATTATAAATCGAAAATTAAAGTTCCATCAAGGAGTACAAGAAGCTAAAGTTCTCATTAACTATGACAAGTAATTCAGACGGACAAAAGTTTTAGTTCAAGAGAAACTTCTGTGATGAGAAGCTTTTTCCTTGTCTACTTTTTTCCCCGTTGAGAAAAATTAGGCCCTCAAAAGTTAAGTCTTCCCTTTTATCCCGGATGGAGGACTTAAGTTTTTTTTAACGATATTTACCTCATCTGAGGAAATAATAGTGGTTAATTTAGTTCCAAAAGATCCCTTACAAAACTGTCAACTCAAGATATCCATTTCACTTGATTGTATGGAAAAGTAGGGCTACGAATTTGATTCATTCGTCTAGAAGTTACCCCCAAATGCCATAAGAAGATCCTAATTGATCCCTTAGCAAGCTGTTGTGTCGCAGGATGTAAGAATACCTGTTTCTTCGATCCTTCATAATCGAATCTCATCGGTATTAGAGTATTTCACACCGCTTTTTTCCCCGATTCTACTAACCCATTCTCAGGTTTGGTGTCTACAAAGCACCCCAACCGTTGCTACGTATCAACGTTACCTTTATTCGTAACCTTCCTTGAGGAAGGCGGCCGCACGTCATCGCCGAAACAAGGCCTGTCAAAATGCCCGGTGTGGTCGTTTTCCGACGACGCTGGTCCGTCGGTTCCGACGATTTTGTCGTTCCCGCCGTGTTTCTCATCATCCTTCATTCGATCTGGTAAGTTACCGCTCGTGTCCCTCACCATTAACCCGCCGTACGCCGGGTGGGAAAAAATAACTAAAAACGCTATGTGGGGTCCTGAAAGACCCCAACTTAAGTGGTGGATTTGTGCCATATGAACATTTTGTACATACGAGTATGTTGCCCAGGAGACGGCGCGTGGAGCCAATCTCCATGTCTCTTCTTTTTTTTTTTTTTTTTTTATAAGAGCAAAATTTTCATGAATTTCTGCAAAATTTTCGAAAGTTTGCACATTTAATGATTTTTATGGCATATATCTTTAGTTTATTTCAATATTATTCATTCACCATGGTGTTAACATAACACAATAAATGTATTCTTAGTTATAATAACATAGAAAGAAAAATTACGCAGTATCATGAAAATGAAATTACACGAAAATTGTGGTTGAATACATCATGTTCAGAACGAAAACACTACTGACATTTCCTTTCAGAATACCCCTGAATGATTACCAAATCAAGTGAACATAAATATAAACAAGAGTGACATTTGCATCAGAAAACTCCTGAATGATTTACAAAGCTGGTAAACATTCAGTACAAACTAAATATGCATCCTCACAAATAGCTTTGTCACACTTTCTGCATCACTTCTTTGTCTTCTTATCCATTTTTCTAGGACAAAGTCCACATCTTCTTTTCACCTGCATTCCTTCACTCTGTGTTGCTGATGCTGATGGTGTATCTTCTTCCTTCACAAGTGCGTTTATACACATCTTAACACATGCATCAGCATATATCTTCCAGATGACACAGAACGCCTTTTGATTTGTGGCAAACACAATTGTTCTAACAGCTCTGCTAGGAATTTTATTCGCCCTCGACGCCCTTCATATGCAGGGGGATTTTCTGCAACGTCCACCATCCAATAAAAGACATCCAAAGGCCATCTGTTTGATATGCGCTTGCAAGTGTAGTTCTTCACGAACTGGTCTAATTGGTCAACACCACATTTTGTTTTGTTGTAGTCAAGGATTACATGAGGCTTGAAGGGTTCTTCTTCCTCTACCTTTTTTTCAAAATGCATTGAAATAAACAAGAGAGCATTTTTATTTTCCGCTGGGACATAGTTGCACATTGTAACTCGTTTATCCTCGGAGAAGCCAAATTTTGATGAGTGAACTTTACGATCCGTTGATGCTTGAAATGATGAAGGAATTTCCCATTTATTCTTCCTCAGAGTTCCAAGCAGTGTCAATTTCTTGTCAGGTAGATCTTTGGCGAGACCATAATCAGTAAATAAGTTGTCTGTCGTCACGTTTCTTCCAGTTTTTTGAATTCTTGTAATAAGATCAAGTACGACTCTTTGGGGTTGGCCTCGTTCAACTATCCCATCAACTTTTCCCTTATAAATTTGGGCATTCAGAAGATAGGCATGTGTTGCATCAGCCATGCTCTACACTTTTATGCCATACTTATTAGGTTTACTAGGCATATAAACCTTGAATGAACATTTTCCTCTATATGCTAGTAGCGACTGATCAATAGTTACGTATGCGCTAGCCTTGTGTTGACTTGACAGTTTCTAACAAGCGTTAAGAAAACATTATGTATAAGTGCCAACTTTCCTTCCTCCCCATCCCTTCGTTCCGTTCGAGTGTTCTTGTCGTCAAATCTGATGCACCTTTTAATTTGCAGGAAACAGATACCATTCATGGTAGCTCGATAAATAGGCGGACCTGTCTTGGTGCTGAAAAGTTCATCAATATGATACTTATTATCCTTGTCGATTCCACATCTAACGTGAAGTCCTAGCCAACCCATAAGTTCTACAGCATCCACATCGTTCCAGTCTGTACCATACACAACACTTCCGCTTTGATTCGTAGCTTCAAGAATTGTTTCAATTATTTCATCTGTTATGAAAAAGCTGAAAGCAGCATATTCATTATGTGTTGGAAAGGAACTGTGAACACCAGCCTTTTCACGAACACTATTTTGCGGCAAGTGCTTTCCACGTCTTGGAGGTAGAGTATACCACTTGGTTACTTTGTCTCTTCCTAACACAAACTCTTTTCGAGGAGTATCGCCATCATTTGAATTGTCACTCTCAGTATCGCTCACATTATCACTGCTTACTCACTATCATCATCACATACAGCAGTAACTTGTGGCTCATAGTCATTTGCATCTGATAAGTCACTACAAGAGTCATTATCACCATCAAAAATAGGAGGATCTTCTTCAATTCCCTCACTTTGACTGTAGAATAGATTAACAGGCAGCGCCATGTTCAATTATAATCTAGAATCTGAAAAACAAACAAAAAAGAATTGTTACACGGTATGCAAGGTGGGGGTACCAGATGACCCCAACGAAGTTTGCTACCTTATTACTCCTAAAGTATAATATCTTTACTTTTCAAACTTTGTGTCCCTATGCACTGGGCGAGTACAAACACACTTCTGAAAGGACAGATCCCTAAAACAATAAATGGCTAAATGGCATGTCATTAAAAGATATTTGGGGTCAATCTGACCCCATATGGCGTACCGTGGGTTAAAGTCCCGGTAATCCTTGATAGAGGTCCCAATTCTAGTTAAAAAAAACCCAAAACATTTTAATAGTACATTTAATACTGATCTTATTTTTCTGTGAAAAATGCATAGAAGTCTAATTTTACCCAACTTTTCTTTATTTGAACACAAAAAAAAATAAATGTACGATTAATTTTTTTTTAACTTTAACTACCCATTCTATTCCTATTTAAACTAGACTACCTAACCAAACAAAATTATTTTCTATAATTAATTAAGCAAGAATCTAAAATTCAATTTACTAGAGGATGTAACGGGAGTATAACTTTTAAAAACCATGCATCCTTTCATTAGGTGAAACGTCATGAATAAATAAATTCATTGATATCGGGCAAAGTATTTATTATAATCTTCCTTATTGTGTATACCCAAATATCACATAATGAATCGTCATCTTTCTACTTTTCGCTCGTAATTTACTAAACTGGACAAAATTTACTGCCATATTAAAGGTATGTATTGCCCGAATGGTCCACTACAAGCAAATATAATTTCTTTTTCGATACTCGTTCAATACCTGGGTGTCTACTGCCCTTGAAATCCTTGAAAAACCTTTGAATTTATTATTTGTCCTTGAAATCCTTGAAAAGTCCTTGAATTTGATTAAAAAGGTAGATGGTCCTTGAATTTAAAAAATAAATGATTGACTGATTGTTCAAATGATTTTGCAGATTCACTATTTATATACTTTTTAATGTCTATTAGGAAAATAGTAATATTTAAGTTAATCTACCTCACTAATGTGAGTGAACATATGTATGTTTTGGATGCATTGTATTTTATGATGGATGTTCGCTATACTTCTGTGACTGTCGCTTGGATACCTTGTTCTTGTTTTTTTGCAGTTGATTTTGGTTATCCTTTGCTTATAACCCATTTATCTCTTAAATACCTCATCTTCATCAATGTCCCATAATGTTTATTGCACTTTTTTAATTTAAAGAAAAAAAAAACAATGGCTAAAACCTGTCATGGATTATTTAAAAAAAAAGTCCTTGAATTCAAAATCACCAAACAAGTAGATACCCTGAATACCCCTAAATTCCCAAATGCCCGTAACTTCCCATGTATTTAGATTTACCTGATTTTCTCGGGTATAATTTGAGCCTCCATACTAATACACACCTTGTTTCTTGTGGAAAAGTATAATAACAAAATAATAAGTTTTTTATGTATAAAATTCCACTCTTTACGGATCTATACATCATTTAACTTACTTTTTGATCTTTTGTTTTTGTTGGACACTTTTTGCTTATTTAATTTTTTTTTTCAATTTTCAAATTACCAGATTGGGAAACTATACAAACTTTTTGAACCTAACAATTTGGGAGGGGTGGGTTCACCGCCTTCCCCCTATTTATTTTAATTAACTTGTAGTATAGGCAACTTGGAAATCAAATATATTTGAACATCACGAATGGATGTAGGGTGTATTCATATGGTATGAAGATCTATTAAGTTATTAATATATTAAATTATATTTAGGACATAAATGTGCATTTGCACAAAAAAGTAATTCGGTTAAGTATGGGTTTGGTATTTTTTGTCGTTGTGACCTGCATCAAATAATAGCACGTCTCTCCCGTCCCTCGCCATTGACGTCTCTCCCGTCCCTCGCCCATTAACGTCCACCGCGACTCACCATTGACTTAAGTAGACGCGGAAATATGACAAAACAACGCCTTTCCTCCCGATTTTTTGTGTCTCTGCAATTCTCTTAACTATAATGAATCGGAAAATTGCGTAATCTAACGAGGGTATGCAGTCTTAAAAGGGCTGCCAGAACTTGCCAACCCTAAAGGTTCGAGTTGGAAGGGTGCGTTCCAAGCATATAGGAACAAGTTCATAGACTGAACATAGGAACTAAAAATGAGGAAACTGAACCAAATCAATGGGATTTGTGGTCTTAATTGTCATACCCAAACCACCTGGCTGCCTACAACATTTAACCCTGACGAGCTATTTTTTCTCTCGCACTCGTTTCATTTCTGAACTTTTGAAATCTATGTTCTCTTCCTCCTTTTCCTCGACTAAATAGACCCTTACTGTGGGTGAAGGAGGTTATTATACACCTTAAAATAAAAGATACTCCAAATTTGTCTGAATGCATGAGTACAATAACAAGAAATAGATGAGAGGATATTTTCCCTTTCGGAATCCTAACCCTTTTGAATGTAACAAAACACTTAAGAGGGTTGCAAGAAACCACAAAGACTTATCGAGCTACTTGAGGAGATTTTCCTTGCTTAACCCAATGGTGTCTTGTGAAACCACAATTTCAAGCTACTTTAACTTTTAATATATATTAATTTGAGGGTTAATATATATATATATATATATATATATATATATATATATATATATATATATATATATATATATATATATATATATATATATATATATATATATATATATATATATAGTAATGGTTATATTTTACAGCAGAAGAGGGATTTTTAAGTTTGTTGATAAGTTGTTTAACTTTCATAAATGACTATCCATTAAAAGAAAGGAGATCATAAAGATCATTCTAAATCGTTATTTATTATTCGCCCGAGGGGACTTAAAAAATAAATGGTCATATTGTAGAGATATAGTGATAAATATGAAGAATTTGTTATATAAATACAAAAAATCATCATCATCTATAATTTAAGAAGGGGATTTTTTTGAGGATTTGAATAATAATTTCATCTTAGTTTGGTTATGACTTACGTTTTTTATCAAAGTTATTTCTAATAATTCTTTTATATCAAAAAACAAAATGGTGAAGTTCAGAAATAAATATAAGTATCGAAATTTTGTTAATTTTTAAAACCCAAAAAATTCAAATGGTGAAGTTCAGGAAATTTATTTTTATATATCTTCTTCCATAACTATATTTTAGCAACGTGATATTTTGAAAGGGATGAAATTTAGTTTAGAATTCTTTTTAAAATTATTATAAATGGCGAAGTTCAGAAAATTTATAAAAATTTAACCATGGCTACTTTTTTTTAAATTTTAAATTTTAATCTTAGTAGCGAAGCCATTGCCTGGTATGTAAATATTTTAGAAGTTTCATTTTGATCTCAATTTTATTTTTAGACTTTAAAGAATAAGATTCAATGTTGCTCCTCAAAAACTAATATAATTAGCTCTCGACGGTTTGGAGTATATAATAGGATTTTGGTATTATCTTCGAGTGACTTCCGATCCAGTTGTCTTCCATGTTTTTCCAACGTGCTTGTTTTGGGGCACCATTGTTTAAATGGCAACTCATTCTTCATGTTAAATTTGTTTCTGTCATTACGATATGTGAATGAGGTAGGAGCTTACAGTCTTCCATTTTGTAAGGTTTTGACGGAAACATCCGTCATCGTCAGTATTGGAATGAATGAACAACGGGTGTACCATTAAGAGGGATCGAAATTAGCAGTAAATAAAACAGTGTTATTGGTGAAAATTTATTGATTTCACTATTGGATCATGTTATTTGAGTCATGGCAATTATGTGTGAAAAATAATATCGCCTAAATGTCCGCCAAGGCTTCGGCGGCACACCTCCATTCGATGGTCAAAATTTTTTATGACGTCTCTACATAGTTGCTCCTCGATCTCACCAATATGCCTTATTATCTCATCCTTCAGCTGTTGAATTGTTGTTGGCATAGACCTTACTTTTGAGATGACCACAAAGGAAGAAATCTAAAGGCGTCAAGTCACACGATCGTGGTGGCCAATTGACTTCGCTGTTTCGAGAGATGATGCGACCTGGGAACTTCTCATTCAATAAAGCCATTGTTGCATTGGCTGTGTGGCATGTGGCGCCGTCCTGTTGAAACCACAAATCTTCGACATCTATAGAATTCAATTTAGGCCATAAAAAGTTGGTTATCATGGCCCGGTATCGCTCGCCTCTCACCGTAACAGAATTCCCGGCATCATTTTCGAAGAAATACGGCACAATGATTCCGCTAGCAAAAAATGCACACCAAACATTGACCTTTTGTGGATGCAGTGGTTTTTCCACAATCTTTCTGGGATTTTCATCAGCCCAAATGCGACAATTATGCTTATTAGCGAATCGACCAAGATGAAAATGGGCTTCATCACTAAAGATGATTTTTTGCGAAAAATCATCATCGGCTTGTCTTTGCTCGTGCACCCAATTGACGAATGTACGGCGCTTCAAATGGTCAGCAGTCTACAGTTCTTTTTTCAATTGAATTTTGTAAGCGTGTAGAGACAAATCTTTTGTCAAAATTCGATGTAACGTTGTTGTGGAGAGGTTCAATTCCTGCGCGCGATGACGAATAGAGGTGTCTGGATCTTCGGCCCCATTCTCGCGCACTGCAGCAATGTTTTCAGCTGAACAGCGTAAACGAGCACGCAATGGCGTTTTCATATCTGTCACCGACCCCGTTTGTTTGAATTTACGAACAATTATCCCAATTGCACTCTCGGTTGGTCGATTATGTTGACCAAAAAAATGGCGAAGTGCCCGAAATGCGTTTCTGTTTGAACGTCCATTTTCGTAATAGGCTTCGATAACTTTAACACGTTGTTCGATTGTTAATCTTTCCATGGTTGAAATTGCCAAAGATTGGAGTTGTTAAATCTGAAAGAAAAAGAAAAAAATCATTAGATGCTTAAACTTAACTCACATTTAAAATCGGTCCAAGTTATTGGAACATCCTTTATATATATATATATATATATATATATATATATATATATATATATATATATATATATATATATATATATATATATATATATATATATATATATATATATATATATATATATATATATATTCCAGAGTTCTTTTGCAGAGCTTGAGTGTGAAATGAAGTGCCCAAGGTTTATCTTTATTTCCGACTGGCATGCCGAAATTTTCCCTGTAGGCTTCACACATTTTAGCAGATCTCTCTACAGAGTATTTTTTCGCTCTTGTCTTAATATATTCGCCGCAAACAAAGCAAAATGCGCCTGTCGGATGCTTACAACCTCTTGATGCCATGTGTGACGAATGATTCTATCAATGACTAGTGATGGTGTGTGCACTGTGACCGGCTAGAGTTGTACTAATCTGTTGAGTAGACATTCTTTGTATTTATACAGTCATCTACGTTGCCAGAATGTTCTAGAAATTCTTCAGACATATAAAAAAATTCTCGAAAGTTCTGGAAAGCTTTACAGTTTATTTTTCTCCAAATTAGTGCTGAATCTATGGGGAATGTAAGAGAACTGCCATTGCTGTCCAGGTCGCAAAAAAACAAAATATAAGGGAAATAATAGCTATTACTACTGTACATATTACTGTTTCTATAACTTTTTAAATACAGTATATCATATTTATACCATAACTAAAAAAAAACATAACCCTTGGAACCTTTTAGATATATTTAATATTTGCATCAAATTAATGTTATTTACCATAAATGGGCTAATTTAAACATTTAATATCCTAGCCACAAAAGGAATGTTTAAGGATTAAAATTGACTTTTTTTTTATTTAATAGAGCCACAAAGAATTGGAGAAATAACTTTAAGCTAAGGACAAGACAAAAGTGAAATTTTGTTACACAGTGAATTATCAATAAAAGTTGTGCGATAACTTTGTTTCCAACCTTACTAAACGGTTTCACTATTATTAAAATACGTTATTATTTAGATCTAACCGAGGGGACACTGGGATTCCTGCAATAACAGAACTTTTTCTCTTAGAAAATTACTCAAATATGTCATATTTTACTTTCGCAAGTCGTTGAAATCACTTCATTCAACATGTTTCAGAACAGAATTAATATACATTAATATATAAAAATTATTATAGAGAATAACATTGCGTATAACATATATAATTTATATCTGCCTCTCCCCCCAATCTAATCTTTTCTTGACCTGACTTCGAGTGGATCTTAGGCCTTTGCCCGCCTCTAAATTCCTTATGCCGAGGCATCATTGAACTCAGCCGATCGGACGAGGATCTCCACATAGACCCCGGGCCCCGTGTAACCTGTAGATTTTGTCCTCACTGTGCAAGTATCGGACACCTTGTGGTAGATATTTGGTTCCTGATCACAGTGGGTACAGAACGCAGTATCGGTAAGACCGGTATTTGTGGGTTTAGTTTTAGATGATGACCGTACCGGAGCCTTACCAGGGTGACCCGCGCGTGATATAGGAGGGGTTATTTGTTTAAAAATTAAAGCGAAAACGAACGAGAGCAACTTCTGCAGCAAGTTTATATGGGGAAATATGGGAAAAGGAAGTAGTGACGATATAGGAAGTGAAAATGTGTGATGGAAATATAGCTTAGATCCACCACCTACAGATGTTGACCCGGGTAGGGAAGCGTCTACCGGCGTTGGGGCTGGTAGGGTACGTAATCCAAATATCAGCTGCAGCATGGTTTCATGCTACAACTGACACCACCACCTTGAAGGATTTAGTAATAGAAGTGAAAGATGAGGGCAGTAGAATAGAAGAAGGGGAGAAAGATCAACCCCCTAACGGAGCCAAGAGGGAGGGGGTGACGCCCCCACGGAGGAGTGAGCGGATAAAAACAGAGTAAAAAATCCAACATGCCAGCATGTGCGCAAATTGAGTCCTCTGAAAAGCGTGTGTAAATTTAGTCCTGAAAACCATGTGTGCAAATATAGTCCGCTGAAGAGCATGTTTGTATGGTCAACATTTTGGATCTGGAGTAAAACCATCGACATTAAAAAAAAAAAAAAAATAGTGCTTCCCCTCCCAAATTTGTCCCTATCAAAATGGCCTCTCGCAGTCAGAATTCACTGCTAGGTAAGTTGTCTGAAAGAGCTTTACCATGTCTTTAAGAAGAACCTTATGTGTGCTGAAGAAAGCTTTAGAAGGACTAAGAACCATCTCTTGTAGAGTCATATTCGGAAGCATGAGGCTGCGAGTGAAAATGTTCATGATTGGCGGCGGGTAAGCGTTAGTGAGTCTGCAAGCGGCGAGACTCCATCGAACACGGCCTCCTAGTACGGAGGGCACCGAAGAAGACACCATCCAATGATGCGGACATTTTGTAGAAATTATAAATATATATGTATTTTTTTAATCACAAAATCCATAAATTTTGAAATTGACTTTTTTTTCAAATTCAAATATATATAAAAAAGTTTTTCGTTGCTTTGTTATTAATACAATCCACCTCAAGGGGATAGGGCGAGCCAGCGTGTTCTCTCCGCAAGGATCGGTAGATAAATAACCCTTGGTTTGTTCCACAGACCAGCGCCATGTCCCAAATAATCACTAGTGCAACATAGCAATGAGGTATTTATTTCGTGAGTAATAAATACGCGTGGATTATTTCAATTGCAACGAACATGTATGAAGCGAAATGATTGGAAGATCCTTTTAGAAGCATTGAGGCTTTGAGAAGTCATCTGCGGGTGTTGGTACCGGGGGGTGAGTGCAATCGTCTAGTGTCACCTGACACTCCCTTGCGGGTGATAGTAATAAAATAAGTTATGGCAATGAATGGGAAATAGGTGGGAAGAAAACATGCATGTTAATAACCCCCGATCCCCGGAAGCAAAAGGGTAGGTAACTCCTAACTTCCAGCCTTGACTGGGGGTGACTGGACGTAAGATGGTCGATGAGCTGGCAAAATAAACTGCCCTGAGAAAATTTTTAAAGAGGATTCTAAAGTCGCAAAAAGAAGGTAAAATTGAATGTATACAAAGATAAAAAAAACCCAGGGTTGTTTCAATCTATTTTCAGACTACCTGGGAGCAGTGGGGCCAGTAAGGTATGCCGCTCCCCTAGGTTCCAGCTGTACTAGTCTACATCGCTCTCTTTGCTGGCTATTTGAGTTTAAGCGTTAGTGAATAAACTTGCCCCAAGGAAACTGGCAAGATTATTTATAGCGACCTAATATTTGTCCTTTCCTCATTCGCAAACAACGAAGTAAATGCCAGCGGAAGACTCGATTCCTTAAGAGAAAACAGGTCTTCGTTACAGAACGAGAGCAGCTCAAGGAGAATTGTGTGTCCTTTATTTTCATGGCATCCTTAAGTCTCCTCTTTTGGTTAAGGGCTTCGCCTACAAATTTTCACTTTAGGTAACTTCGCCTTTTTACGAGTTCATGATTGCGCTCATGATGTGGGGCAAAGTCGTCTGCATAGACAGCGGTTCCGATCTAATGTGGAGTCGAGGTAGCAAAGTGAATCTACCTCTTAATTTTTGTGCTGTCTTTTAAGATAGACCCAAAAGCTAGAAAAATCTAATATATATTTCCTTGAAGCAGGGTTGGCACGGGGAGCTAGCTACCCGCTTACCCGCCTGGGCCGTTTTTTTTAACCTTTTTTAGCTGTTTTCTGCTTCTATAATCCATTATTATTGTACTATTGTGTATATTTTAGTTTGATACATAAGTAAATTGAAGTCCCAAGTTTCTGACCGCAACAGAGTATTACTGTACAGTATGCAGTATGTACATACATTATAAAATATCATGAATAAAAGAAATTCCAGTATTTATGATTTTATATTCAAACGTATTGTAATTAATTATACAAAACTAGCTTCATTGAATACTGTAAGGACTACAGACAAATAAACTCGGCATATACTGTAGTCCTACAGACAAATAAACTCGGCATGGGATTGGTACATTGAATTGCGCCATGAGAATCTGTTAGGTTAGCAGAAAAAAGACGTTACAGTAATAAATAAATATTTTTTTTATAACCATTTTTATTGAAATAAAGTGACATTCATTCCAGTGAACATGTTGCAAGTGGCAATAGTAAACATACCAATTTGTTTAAGGAAATGTCTTGCAAATGCAGCAGCATACCACCGCCAACCGTGTTTTTTTCTGCTAATCTAAAGAGATTCTCTCGACGCTCCGCCTTGTAACTTGGCAAGGCACTAACTCGACTCGTGTTGACTTGACGTGACTCGAGCGACACGATGCATTTGGTGAAAACGCTGCCTAACCGTCACAATCTTTTAAATACTTCTGCATGGAAGTATTGCTGAATAGTAAGTAATTCAACGTAAGTTTCCTCGCGAAAATCAATCTCTTTTTCGGCAATGGTACTGTAATACTCAGCGGTCTTTTCGGAACCTGCGTCCACTGACCATATGAAGAAAGCTTTAGTACCGGTGTAAAGACATTGCAATGATCGGTTGATTAGGTACATTTGACCAACCATCTTGAATAAGTGTCACATTCTTCCCTTCTAATTCAGTTGGTAATGCGTTCTCACACTCCTCATTCACCTCGTTGAGCAAATATCCATCAAGGTCACGTCTGTTAGGGTGTTTGTATGAACCTCCCCTGAGCATTGTTATCAGTTTTTTCATATAATCATTATCAGCCACATTGAAAGGAATATTGTTTGCATAAAATGTTCTAACAAACTGTAGATCTACAAGTTTCTTCTCTGTTTCTGTTTTGTGAACAAATTTGTCAATCCTTTGGACCATAGAGCAAGAAGACACCTCACTGTGACTGTCTGTTGATTTTGTAGAAGTATTCGACATTATGGTTCCACTTCTTTTGAAAGGTGGTGAAGTTGGACCAACTGTAGATGTCTCTGCTAGATTAATTATTTCAGTTAGTAAATCATCAGCGTCTGCTTTGAGTGCACATTTTTACCATATTCAGGACACCGTTTCAGGTGTTCTCTAAGTGTCTCAATTTTTGTTAACTGATTTTCTGATCACAATGTACGCACTTTTGTTTTTTTACTTCCTTTATCATCTGTTGTTTCCTCAAATTCCTCCCATGCAGTTCCTTTGCTATAAAATTAGCTTGATCCTACAGCGCCACAAAGTAAACTAAATGCTCTTCTCTCAATGTAGTACTTATAATTACTGTCTATGTTACAAGTTTCAACATGCCACTCACCCTGTTTTGTTCATCTTATTTTTATTTTTTATATTTCCTTTTCCAAGGATTATAAGTAGCTAGCTGAAATACAAATGAAACTGAGGACATAGAAATATTACTAGGTTTAAATAGAAAAGGTAAAGAATCATTAAGGTAATAGAAAAAATATATGAAATTAGTAAATTGTAGAAAACCCGCATTTCCCCCCAAAACCCATATTTTACCCCCAAACCCCGCATTTTTCCCAATAAAACTCAGGTGGGCTGTTTCTTTTTTTTTAAAAAACCGGGGTTTTTTTCCAACCCTGCCTTAAAGGCCAACAAAGGTCACCATTGGGGGTAACTTGACCCGGGGAGTGAAATGGGCTACCAGATCTGGCAAAAGTGGTGCCACCTGGTGGTCAAAATACCAAATAATATTTGTTAAGAGTTGCAGATGATCCAGTGCGTTAACATACCACTTTTAGTTGATCTTTAAGACCAACAGAGGCCACAATCGGGCTTTTGAGTAGAGATGGGACGATTCCAAAAATCTTTTCGATTCCGATTCCGATTCCTTCACAAAATAGAATATTGATTATATGATATAGTTAAAAACAAATGTGATACATATTATAATTTGTTATGTATTGCAGCCCTACTATTAGTAATTGTCAATAAAGATCATTAAATAATAAATATAATAAAACTTATTTAATTTCTTCCGTGTAATAATAATACTCGATACTAAAATAATAATTAATAAAGTTAGTTGTTACATAAACTAAATAGAATAAAGTAAACAAATAAATTTAAGATGATCATTGTGCCTAAGTTTACATAGCACTTTTGATATAGTGCCTTATGCTGGAAGTTTGGTATCGTCAGTCGTCACAACCAAGTGAATTTAGATCTTTGATAGCGAGTAATGCACAGTTTATGTGGAAATTGTAATTCATATCAGACTAATTCGATAATGTCAACTAATAATGACTAATATTAAATACTATTAATATAGCTATTGTTACTCAACATAGACTGGGGCTGTGATTAGGAAGCGCGTGAAGCATAACTTACATTACAGTCGCTTAGGCAGTCAACTGAACAACAGAAAGAATTTTCTTACAGAGGATCTTCTGGAAGAGGCAAATTACCCGCCCCAACCGTGATGCTTCCATTAAATAGTGTCAGCTTTAAAAATATTCCGGACGGAGATTCGAACTTCCGACCCAACGATTGACGGGCAAGCACGCTAATCACTATACTAACCGGGAGGATAGTATAGTACCAAAACTTACCCTGAAAACACAACAAATTTGGTAAAATCGTACCAAATCTAATTAAAAGATAAAACAAAAGTAAAATGGTATAAAAAAAGTGTTTCTTTACGGCAAAAAGGTACCAAATTTATACGAACGTACCAACTTCGCCAGCGCTGTTGAACAAAGCTCTAACATCTTAAAATTGCATCAGCTCTTCTAAATGAAGCCTGATCCCTGAGCAGGCCTTCATTTTACGCATATAAACAATTAAACATACAATACATTTCTTATGCAGTCAGATCTTCAATATTAATTAATAATAAATAGTGATGGATTCTTGTCGACTAATCTAAATCTATTAGTAAATAACTTATTAACGTTATAATTTCACTGAATAATAGGTCAGTTGAGTAGATACATAACTTGATTGACGCTAACAGGAAATAGGAAAGAAAGTTAAAAACTTTACAAAACACTGTTCGAAGAGTCTCTGTACTGAAATTTTGAAGGAATCGTTTTTGGAATCGGAAAACTGGGATTCCGATGCCGATTCCAATTTCTCCCAAATTAACGATTCTTACGATTCCCGATTCCGATTCCTATTAATCGTCCCATCTCTACTTTTGAGTTACGCAAACTCTCAATTACACAATAAACAGAGATATTGTTTATTAAATTATTATATAATAGTGAGAGTTCGCAACTCTCATGAATCTGCCTTCACCCCACAACTAATAATAATAATCAGCAAGTAGAGATATTTCTTTGCCACAATATAAGAATTTCAATCAATCTGTATTTATTTGCGACATGGATTTTTATCTCAGGCAACGCCGAGTAACTCTTCTGGTAGAAAATAACAAAGCGGAAAGACTTTAATGCGAGGCAGTCACATTTGAACATTCGAAGAAAAATCACATTCATTTCTTTCAGCCCTTCTTTAAAATGTGTTTACGTGAATTGTATACAAATGATATTACATCCGAAGCGTTGTTACTTTTTTGCGTGCACGTGGCCTTAATTGTGAAGTTGCAACGCTATCATCGTTGTGGGAGTGAGATTGAGGGCAAAGGTAAGCGAGATAAAGGTAGGGAGTTTCGCCCTATTCATCTTTTCCTCCCTTTTCGACACATTGTTGAATGTCCCAGTATGGATGACTTCGTGCACGTTACCTGTCCTGGTACCAGGACCAGCAGGGTCGATAACCGCTTGTCCTTTTTACTCGGGATGGGTTCGTGCAGACAGACGTGTGGGTCATTTGACTTTTGGAGGAGGCTGACCTCTTACATTTTATTTGACTCTGGTTTTGGTCGCATGCTCCCGCACAGCGGGAGGCGGGCCTTCAATCCCCCCTCCCCGGAGGGTGCTTCCTTTTTACTTGTTTTTTTTGCCTTTAGTTTAGGGTTTTTTTTAATTTAGTCTAGCATTAAGCTATAAGTTAATTTCGGGGAATTATCCCCCTCTGGGCAGTCGCCAGATGGACGCTAAAAGAATTATCGCCCCCTCCCCCTCCCCAGTGGCCAAACTTCTCGTTCAGTAAGAAAAATAAATTCTTTTTATTTACTTTACAGATTTAAATGATAGAGTTCATAGCAATCTGATTTTGAGTGACATTCTTGTATTGATGTTCCTTTTTTTTCACTCGAAATCCTCAGGGGAACGCGACTTTAAATTGAAGGAGCGGTCAAACTATTACGGACTGGTACCATTTATTTCGGTGTATGGTAGAGTAATGTCTGTTTTAGAGGTCAAATGATTCACAAATTACTCGGAAACTTTTCAACTAGTGATTGATATGTGAGTGATAACATACATAATCCAGGTGGATAATCAAATCATATATCAGTTATAAATGAGACTAGATGACTCACTCAGGGAAGAGATGGTTGCTAATATATTCTAAGAAAAGCTACATTTTTTGGCTTGTTATAGGCCCATCTTAATTTCAATTAGGACATGGTGGATGGTGAAAATATTTTGACTAGTTTAATAATGTGGTAGTTGGACTAAATAATATAGTCGCTGAAATACCCGAAACTGGTGATTTGTTGTGGAATTGTTCTATCTAGTAGTTGTGGAGACGTGTTTCTGTTTTGTCCGTGACCTTCATAAATTTCTTCATCAGGCCTTGTTTTGTATAAGAGTGGTATCAGAACCTATTTTGAATTAACGAGTGGTGGGTGCTGGACAGTTGTCTTTCAAGGCTCCATTGACGGACAGAGTGGCTAGTCTTGAAAAAGTGTGAACCTCACACGATTATTCCCTTGGCAGTATTGTAGTCAACCCCCAGACCCATCACAAAAACAACAGTCTTCAAGTCACCACGGATTTGCCATTAATGGTTTTCCTAATTTATGCACCTCAAAAGCTGCTTAATGGTGATGGTGATTTGCCCAATGGAATTGATGGCAAATCATTCGCATTATTTATTTCGGCGCTATCACCATAATAATAATAATAATAATAATAATAATAATTAACGGTTTATTCCAGAAGCTGGCTGCCATTTGGCTGAAAATATACATTTAAAGTAACAGAAAAACATATATAGCACCACAACTGGAAAACACATACATTGTGAAATATGAAAATAGCTAAACATATCAGATGTTAATGATTATTGATAATTTTAGTTAGCGTGGGAACTGCACTGTTCTTGTAGCGCTCCGTGCGGGACGAGCTTGTAGGCACGAAGGGCAAGGCGGGGACTTGGAGCGCCCGGGGGAAGTATATCACGATGACGAAGGTTGTTCAGCAGTTGTAGTGTGTTCCATGATAGTAGCCCTCTCCATCCATCTACCATTCACATTATGTATCAGAACAGTTTTAAGATTTGCTTTGAACGAATTTTTGGGCAGCGTCTAGCTACATGAATCATGAACGATGTTAAGGGCCAGCATTTGACCATTGTTGCAAGTCACAATGTCACCTTTCATGAAGGTTTCGATTTTTTTTTTATACTCACGGATTATCGAAACCCTGATATCTGCTGTCAGTAGATTTCCCTGCTAGAGTCTCGAACCTAACAACTGTCTCATTTTGGAGTACCTCCGAATCCCTGACAAGGTCTTTTATTACACCTTTACGTATGATTTGGATGGATGAAATGGCTAAAAGATTTGTCTCTTTCTGACAATGATAGCCCAGGACTATAACTTTCATCTTCCTCATCTAACTCAAGTGAACTTGTTTCTGGTGCATGGGGAACTGGAAGTCCTCAATAGGTTACTGGGCAAATAGCTGGCGAAATGTTCGGATACTGCATAATATGCTAACATATCTTCCCCATTTGGAGGCATCCTGTAAAAGTACCAATCGCTGATATGATTTGTTGCTTTGTGGCGAAGGGCGTACATGCCTTTTTCCCCGTTCAACAGCGGGCGAATATTCGTTGCGCAAGTGTTGCAGCAGATGCGACCGGCCAACTTCTTTTGATCGCTAATTTTGCGTCGGAAATATAGGTGGTATGCTTTTCTAATTATAGCAATTATTCCGGGGTTACAAAACAAACCGCATGAAGACAGTCTTAAAGGATTGAAATTTGCTTTCGCTTGAAGATAGGCGCCTTCTAGTTCATTCGAAAGAAGTCTTCAAAATTCGGAATGCTTTCGATAATTTAGACTTTGATTGAGTTTTTAAGTCATAAATTAATATTAAAGCTTATCAGACGAATATCGCGGGAGTATTTACATTTATAAGATCGTTTTAACTTGGAATATTTTCAGTTAATATACATAGTTCGAAACAATCGACAGATTTAAAGATAAATTGGATGAACGCCTATTTAATTGTTAAATCACATCTAATATAACGTGGTACGTTTTTTAGCACGCGACTTTATAAGTTACTATGAGTTTTTGAAAGTTTTGAAGGAGGTCATAAGGTCAGATATGTTTGTTATTTAATAATAGGTTTGTTAATTATTATTTTTTTAAAGTTAAATAATTGAGAGCACGCGACTTAGGTGTGTTGACTGTTTACTCAAAAGGTCATCCCTTTTCACCTTATCTACCCCACTTCCTCCACTATTAGCAGCCATTTTTAATGGTATTATGATATCACCACCTCTACTATACCCATTCGGTTTCTTTGCTTAAAATTTTATGGAAGTGAATCCACTTTCTGCCATATAAGATGTAAGAAAAGACAAAGTTGCCTAACAATTTCGGAATACATTTAGGATAGCGACATTTAGCGCTTTTAATTTCTCATAATTCATAGGTGCCCCCTTTAGTATTTGTATTCCCCTTGTTTACTGAAATGTAAGTCGAATCAATTCATGAATTTGTTCATAGACACAATCTACGGATAAAACCTGCAAATCTGTTATTTTGTTTTTATTTCAAAAGGTTCTGAGACATTGTGAGATTTTTTCTTCTGGAGGTTTCTTTGGAATAGATCGTTTTCTCCTCCTAAAGCAGCGTTTCCCAAACTTCTTTTGTCGTGACAGAACACAAATTAATTTTGGCTTGGCTAAGCGATGAAATTTTATTTCAGTATTATTTTAGTTTTATCCAATTGAATAAGGTTTACTGAATTTTATTATAAGTTACTAATTAGTAAATATATTACATTAATTGAAGATAATTGGGGGCAAACCTTCATAACTCAAGCAAGCAAAGATAAACAAACTTTTGACTGCGCCACCCATAATACTGTTTCATGAATGAGGCCTTCTGACTATTCCACTACTATTGACTGCTGATAAATATAATAATTTCTTGAGTGTTTCTACATTTAGTTCCCCGTAAGGGGCGCGGCGATTTGCCTTCCTGGCCGTCGTGCTGACGGGACTCAGCACCCCGTCCCGCCCCAGCTTAGCCTCTTCTTTCAGACAGCCTGTGTTTCCCCCTACTTCTTCACTCCCCCTACAACCTTTCCCACAACTTTCTCTGGTCAGCCTCTATTTTCACAAGATAGATTCTGACCTTCTTCTCAGCCAACTATCCCCGATCGGGGCTGAGGGGGGGGGGAGACAATGTTACCTAATCCCTGAGCTCCGGTTTGGGATGGTGGGCTTTTAACAATCTGCTTCACCCCCATCCATACCTTCCTCACATCCCCTTTCCTTCTCACTTCACTATCTATGTTTTTTCGCCGTGCCCAAGGTGGAGCCACCATGCCGAAGGGCTGCCAGGTCACCAGGCGGGAGTGGTGGCCTAAAATGGCGGCATCTGGCTCTGCCAGCCCCATACGCACCCCTCGCAGAGCGGGCCACTGCGAGGGGTGATTAGCGTTTGCTTCCCGTTAATAAAAAAGGGTAACCATGCCCAATGATGAGATTAAAATAAAATCCCCTTAATTTTCCCCCTTCCACCGTCGGAGCCGCCCCCCTCGGGCAGCTCCATTGGAAAAAATAGAGGTCCCCTCCCTGTGCTTTCACAGGGGACCCTCCAAATCTCTTTAACTGGAGAGGAGGCTTACTCCTCTCCTTTGCCTACGGGTGTAGGGGACTCCCCCTCACCCCCTTGTCTGGGTGCCCTCGCGTGCCTCCTGAGGGCAGTTCCCAGCGGCAATTCCCCCTTTACTTTCCAAGGGGACTGCCAAGAAAACCAGCAGGTAACCCATAACCGACCGCTCCCCATTGAAGTGTCTCGGTAGGGCAAACCCCCTTAGGGGTGAGAGGGAAGACAGGGCTCATCGGTCGCTCCCCTCAAAAGACCTGCTGGCTCGATTAAACCTAGCGGGATCAAGACACGTGTTGCCCCCTAACCCGACTAGAGAGACCGCTCCCAAAGGGACCTGTGGTGTCCTGGGGGGGGGGATGGCCACATGGAGCCTCCCCCTGAGATAGACATGGTCCTTGAGGCAAACAGCCTCAGGCGGTAGGGGCAAACCCGAGTCCGCCCCTATGCAAGGTCCTCCTCAAACAGCTCGGGTCTCCAAGGCAGTACAAGGAGGGGAGGGATCTCCTCCTCCGGCCGGTTTCCTGCGGCCGCCAGGGCCTTCTCCATCTCGGAGAAAGACCTTGCTGAGGCCAGTACATCTGGCCTGGGGTCTCCTGCCGGCGGAGGGGAAAAGCGGGTTCATTCCCCGCCCTCCACTCCTAAGAAGAAAAGAAAGACAAAAAAGACTCGGGGCTCCTCTCCATCCAAGGGGGCTGCGGGGACGGATGGGTCTGCTACTTCGGGAAGCGACCAAGCCGAGATTAGCAAGTCTGGCCACGCTGCCTCCCCGCGTGCGGAGTCCCTGATAAAGACCAAAAGTACAAGTGCACAGAGCGGAGACTCGCTTACGTTGGGGCCCCTCATTCAGAGACTACCCGGCGTTTTCGAGCTCGCTGGCTTCAAACGCTTCCTGGTTATTCGCTCCACTGATGGCAGCATGTTGGCTAAGGGCAACATGATCCATCAAAGGAGAGCTTTAGCTAGCGTGATTGGTAGATAGCCGAAGTTGACCCGTTTCTCGGATGGGAGCCTTTTGGCGAATGTGTCGAATCCCTCCGAGGCGGCCATGATTAGTGCCCTTCGGACACTTGATGGCACGCATGTGAGTGTGACGCCGCACTCTACCATGAACTTCGTTAAAGGAGTAGTTTATGCGAGGGAATATATGGATTTGGAATTTTCCAATATTTTTGAAATTGGCCATAAGCTTTCTTACCCTTACCCGTTTCTTCAAAACTGTCTTTCTTCTGCTAAAAAGACATTTTATCAAACTGTACCTACTCTCCTTTTTAATAGTAATAACATTTTAGTTCTACCATTTTCTCTTTGTTTTAGTGATCTTCCCCGCCTTTTGAATAACTTTAACATTTCTGTTGCTTTTAAATATGAGACGACCATTAAGAATTTATTAGTACGTAATAATTGTAATAGGTTTTTTTTTTGGGGGGGGGGGTATTCAGTTGAGTGTTCTGGTTGCCTAAGTAAATATTATGGATAAACAGGTAAATAACTTTCTGTTCGCATAAATCAACCAACATAAATATAATGTCCGAAGAGGGGAAAATAACAATGCTTTCTTTGTCCACATGTCAGATAAGGACCATCTAATTAACTGGAACTCGGCAAAATTTATTTATCGTTCCATGACCCTATAAAAGGAATATCATTGAATGTGCATTCATAAGCCAATGTGATAATTTTAACCTTTTCCCTGGCTTATATAAAATAGATGCTATAATTAAAAAACTAATACTTAAAGAAATTAGTTCCGACTTTTGTCTTTAGTTTTATATACGATCTTTAGTTATGTGGACCCATTTTGTTTTTTTAATTATGTCACTGCTCTGTTATGTACATTGTATTTTCCCGACTCTTTCGCTCCTCGTTTCTTATAATCTCCCTCGTTAGGCTATCTCCATTTCTTTTAATCTGTTACCCTTTCATCTTCTCAGTTTGACCTTACTACCTGCTTCTTGTCATTCTTAATGTGAATCTTTACCTTTCCCCTTCCGCGTTCCTCATTGGTTATTTCTTGTTTTTGAGGCGGTCTTTTATACTTTTCTTTCGTATACATACCTCTAATATAATATTATTTCTTGTAGTTATCCTTGATAAGGAACTTAATAAAGTTCGAAGTACTCGGAAACACCATTACATTTTTTCCTGCGGGACATTGCATATATTTATATATATATATATATATATATATATATATATATATATATATATATATATATATATATATATATATATATATATATATATATATGCACCATACACTGTTCTAAATTACTTATTCATAAAGTGACATAAACGCTCACCCATATACTCAATGTAAATTACTTCAGACGTAAATCCCACAAGTATAAATTCCCAAGCCTATGCTCTTTCCTCTAATTAGACTATTAAATATTCTACTCTTGAATTAGCTTGACTATCACCGTAAATAAAAAAAGTAATATGCAAATAAAACTTTCTCGATCCGCACGTCTGTCCATTGCCACAGCTACGTCGGAACCGAAGATTCTGAAGAAACACATAGAGTCAAGCTCCAGCCTCCTTGGCGTACAGTACAAGTATTGGACATGATCATACTCATATGTTTTGTTTTACCTTCAATTATCGTACTTTATTATTCACAGCACAGCTATTTTCCTATCTCAGTTTGAATGACGATTTATATTCCACAATTATGATGTTAATAATTATGTTTGAACTACTTTTACTTTTAACATTTCTCTTTCTCCTTTATTTATTTGTATTTTTTTATTTTCTGTAGCCATTCTGCCTCCCTCACTGGGTTACGACCCCGGGTTTGGGAACCACTGTCCTAAATGCTTTCAACATACGATTGCACTCTATCAATGTAATAAGCTTGCCTTAAGGTTAAATTGATAATTTATTCAAATTATTCGAATTCTCCATGCAAGATATAATATTTTTATGTTCATTAATTCCCCTCGGTAAATTCGATTGTCCTTGGTCATTCAAGAAATTGAAAGATATAAAGAATTGAATTCCTATTTTTGGCTATAAATGGTAGCGGTGTATATAAGGGACGGTAAACATTTCAGGGATGACACTTCTTTTGGTTTTTAATACCGACCATTGAAGTAGTCCCATCACTAGATGAAGTTATCAAGTTTTCTTGGGGGAAGGTTCCTTGTCATCATACCAACGTTTTAGTGCGATAAATATTGATGCACTTGTGTCAGTTTCTGAAACCTTTGTATCCTGGCATTTATATTCAGCATCGAAATAAGAGACTTATGCTATTAAATTCTTTTTTGTTATACAGTAGATTCAATAATTTGAGTTGTAAACTTTGTATTCTTTAATTGTCCAATTAATTTTTCATCGATATCAACTACCATCCTATCAATTCGTCTTCCACTTAGATCAATAACTGGCAAACCATTCGAAACAATGGAAGGATCTTGATACATCATCTGTAAATACTGTTTGTTGATGCAGAACGTGTTACATTCTCGGCAACTATGTTTGGGCACCATTTTAGCAATGATTTCAGTAATTTCGCCGGAAGCAATCAAGCCATCATCATTATCTCGTCTAGGTTTTTAAATAAAGACTAAATAGTAGTGGGATTTTTCAAATTTTGACAAGTAAATAAAGTATGAATAATGCCTTCGTTATCTGGATGTTTATTCGTTAAATATTCATTAAATTTTGATGGTTTCACAGGTTCATTGAAGAAAGTCCTTTTGCTAAATAGGTAACGGGTGTGTTGGGTTGAGGGGATTTGCAATAAAAACTAGCAATAATGTATTCAAATATTGTAGACACTTTTGCAGTGAATTGTACATAATTACTAATGTAGTCGGATTCATTTGGCAAAATCTATTCGAGCAACTGAATGGCTTTTCTATTTACCAATGAAACTATCACTTACTCTATAATAATAGACAAAAATATACGATTTGAATTTAAACAACGCTAAAATAATATAAAATCTTCATAACATAAAGCAAACGCATTATTAACACAATCTCTTACACAGATGTATGTTTATAAACTGGCACTACTGACGAGGGAATGGTAAATGATGCAGCGACAGTGTGAGTGTGTAAGTAGCGCAGTGAGCCAAGAGCCCCAAAATTTTCAAACGTCTTTTCCTGGAATTTACCTGTGAACGAATGATATACTAAACATGTGTGGGGCGCCGCCCCTCGGTTTACACCACGACTTGCACCATATGTACACAGGCCGTTCCCTGCGACTTTGAGAATTACCGACCGAACTTATGGCTTTCCCCGAAACGAGTGGGAGAGCAAAGCGACCCTTTCTCCGAGCCTCGCAAGATGAGGGCGTTTCTAATCTCCTGTCGCTTTCGCCACAAGTAAACTTGCTTGGGAGCGAACCTCCTTTTCAAAAGGGGAACATGCTTGACCCCACCAATTTGCAGATGGATAAAACCAGCTTGTAGAGATTCATTCAGATTACTCCTCATCACTTAAGACGAATCAAACCAGAGCCCCTTTTCTACACTCACCCAGGTGACTCATGGTAAACGAGACGCGCTCACGTCCAGTTGGTAACCATGGTAACAGACCGCTCCGAACCGCTGCATTCTCTGCATTTCAAGGTGAAAAGGCTCAGTTGATCACAAGGCTCCTTGATTTATCGTCGACTGACTCTCCTCGAAGTCGTCTACTCCAAACGAAGTCTAATCTCCATCACCTGGAGATGTAGCAATGAATGGGGTCTGTGCCATTTTTCCATTCGCGTAAATTCACCAAACTTAAAAGACCATTTAATTCACTTCGCGCGTTCACAAACTTTAACATACAATGAAAACCATAAATATCAATTTGCATATAATTCCAGTGTTTTCAGTGTGCCTAAAGGGAAGCGAATAAATTCAGTGCAGTTAGTAGGAATTAATTCACGTTATCAATTTTCATTTAAGTGCATTTCATTTTTAGTCGCGTGCGACTCTATATTTTACTATGTCGGTCCGTTGGTCCTCGTTTGCCTTTTTTTGTAATAACATTGTAACTATTCGGTCGATTCTAACGATATTTGAAACCCTTATGTTGTTTTACATTCACTTCCGAATGATACAATTGCCAAAGTCCTCCCAAGGTTAGTCCGGGAATTATTGAAAGTTTTGAAGGTCGTAAAGGTCATAAATGAGATAAGTGAGAGCACGTGACTCTGGTTAGCAGACCTTGTTATGTTAACTTATTATATCGCATATTTAATTAATATAGTTTAATTAATTGCTTTCTGTGGTAAATTAATATAGTTTAATTAATTGCTTTCTGTGGTAAATCGCAAAATTAAACCTCTTTACTTGCAACCTTCAAGAATAGATGGATATATATTATCGTCCTCATAAATTCTCTCTAACCAGACATTACTGAACCAAATCAAGTAAATAGGTTCTTCTGGCATTCCGTATTGAGCTTGTGGTGGCTGCAAATTTAGTTGTTCAAACGCCACAATCATTCAGAATCGCGTACACTTACAAAACCGTCAAAATATCAAAATACTTTTATTCCTACCACATCTTCATAGCTTTTGGCAGAGAAAAATCAAGGTTTGTAAAATTGGCGTACGATAGTTTTCAGGTATAAACCACGGATGGATAAAGGCTATGCAAATTTAGATGAATAAAACGAAAGTTATCAGCAGATAAGCAAATTAATAAAAAAAAATGTATACAAAATGATCCGAACGCGGTAAACATGAAGATCGGCGGCGCGAACGATGGGACGCAAAATATTTCGTCCGGGTTCCAATATGTTTCACCTTTTTGGAGTAAATTCAAGGGGACTGCTCGTGGGGGGTTTATCACTGCGACAGGACGCCCCTACGATGATCCTGAGTTTCAATCAATGGGGGGCACAGCCCCTCAGTATATAATCATAATTTTTATAGAATAATGTTCTAACGCGCATGAATATGCATGAGCGGGCGAACGAAACATACACGCCGAAAAATATACTTTTTCGGGCGCGCCGCCGATCTTAATGTTTACCCCGAACGCCAACGTAAACAAATTTCTATTGGAATATAGCGATTAAATTATCAGTGGAAAACATTTTTACAAGTTATAAGTAATTAGTATTATTTGTGAGGCCTTAATTCTCGATGATGTTAGGACATCTGCCACAGGAACGAACCAACTGTTGACATTCTTGCTTAGTACTCGATTCATCTTGATAAATTTTTCAAATTTTTTAAACTGTTCGGATTCCTCGCTTTCGACTTCTCTCCGAATGTCTTTCAAACATTCTCAATGGGATACTTGTCGGGACTTTTTGCAGGCTAGTTCATAACAGCTATGTGCTTGTATTCCAAGAAGGTCTTCACCGACTTGGCCAGGTGGTAGGGAGCGTTATCCTGCATGAAAATTGGAGTTTCAGGTTCGGAGGATCGCAGATGGGCATGCTGTCGCTACAATTCCTTGTACACTTGTGAAATCCTTGTGTTCCCTCGGCGCACTAGTGGCCCAGTGTCTTCTACCGAAATTACTCCTCAAACCATACCACTTTTCTTCGCCAGCCTTCACATACCCTTTGGTGCATCGGATTCGAACAAATTGATCTTAGATTTGTTACTGAAGTGAACTTGGATCCATTGTTCCTTCCTCTACGTAATGTGTCCAGTGGCAAATGCAAGAGGAGCATATATATTCTTCTGGCTGATCGACGCGCACAGTTTACCTGGAGACTGATGGCTAAAATCTTACTAATTCTTCGAGAAACTGCTGCAGCTATATTAGAACGATCCTTTTTTACAATTCGAACAATGGCTCTGTCTTGTCTTTTGGGTCTTCCTTAGCTTACCGGTTAATTTACCACCTTACTTACACCTGTTTTGTCACATGGACTATAATTTTGGATCTCTTGACAATCTCTGCAATTGAAAGCATCTTGGTAGTGTTTGTAACACAGCTTTACGATCAGCTTGTTTACAGAGATATGCCTGAGAGATTTCTTAGGCACGTTAAATCGACAACAACTGGCAAAACGTACACCAGAATTGAACTGATGTTATTTACTATACCAGTAATTCAGGTTCTCTCTAACCAACAGCCAATACAGCGACGGCTTCAGGTTGCTTTCTGTCGTCTCCGAATTGGATACACTCGCGGGACGCACCGCCATTTGATGGAGCGCTCGCTTGCGCCTTATTGCGACGACTGCGTTGTCCTCCAGACTGTTCGGCACATTCTTGTTGAATGACCCAGTCTGGGTGATTTTCGCGCACGTTACCTGTCCCGGTACCAGGGCGAGCGGGATCTCTACCGCTTCTCTCTTGTACTCGGGACTGGTTCGTGCACACCTACTTGCGGACTATTCGACTTTTTGGAGGAGGCTGGCCTCCTCCACTTTATTTGACTGTTGATTTTTTGTAGGTCGTTTGTTCCTTCGCCGGGGTGGAGGCGGGCCTACCGCAGACGCCGGAGCGCGCTTCCTTCTTGTCGCCTTTTTGCTTTTTCTTTTTTATTTGTTTTTTTGTTTTGTTTTTTAGCCTGTGATTAGCCTTTCTCTAACTTTTTATCTTTGTTATTTATTATTTACTTTTTAATCTAGCCTACTAGTAGGCTTTAGCGTGAGTACGGCGACTTTTGCCCTAGTAAGCAATCGCCAAATGGCCTCTCCCCCCAAAAAAAATATCTACCAAAATATTTGAGTTTTTGGATAATTTTGGACACCTTATCTTTTTCGATTAAATTGTTTATTTGCTGATAACTTTCGTTTTATTCAGCCAAATTTAAATAAACTTTATCAATCGGTACTTTATACCTGTAGGTTATCGTACAGGGTTGGTAAATCAAAAAACCCAGCCCTGTTTTTTTTTCAAAATTAGAATTTTTTTCTCAAAAATGAATGCTACTTATTATTATTTTATTCAAAATTCATATTTATGTTTATAATATCAACAAATATGTATCAAATTAAGATTATTTTTCTGATACTGAATCATAATAATTCATCTCTCCTTCTACAGGTTATGGCTATCATGGGTACCCACAATTCTCGATCAGTCATCTGTTACTGTGATCTTTTCTTACTATATAATTATTAAACTAAGTAATTATTAATATATAAAAATAGAGATAGCTATTCTTTTTCTACGTTATTCTAATGCTTGTAGCATTTGTTTTTTGAAATAAAACAATAAAACCTGGGTTTTATTGGCCTTTTTAAAATTTTTTTGTTTTTTTGCCAACCCTGTTATCGTACACTAATTTTGGAAACCTTGAATTTTCTCTGGCAAAAGTTATTGAAGTTGTGATCGAAATGCAGGCGTTGTGATATTTTTGGTGGTACTCTATAATCGGAAGTACTCAGTACACGGCATCGAATATGTCTTGCATTTCTCCCATCTAAATCACCCCAAGTAGTTGTCCGTGTAGACTTATATCTTAGACATGGAGGAGTTGCACGCCCCCTGCTCTACCCCGACAGTCTGAAACTAGATTGAGACTAACTAGGCTTTATTGCTTCTAGAGATTTCCAGTTTGTTTTTTCGCACTTTATTGCAGCTAAAAATCTCGAGGATTGTGCGCCTTCCTTACCCCAACAGTTGAATTTTTCCATCGCGGATTCAATGCCTGCATGATTCTCTGCGGCTTTATATCCTCCACACGGGTTCATTTTCTGTACAGGTCTCTACTCACAAAATGTATGATACGCCTTCGTTGCTATTTCGCTTCGAACGCCAGGAAGAATATAACCACTATTTTCAAGCGCAGCGTCAGTCAATAAACGTTGCGCCTCTTGCGCAATGTTATTATCGAGTCAAGTCTTGAGCCATTTCATGGAACTGCTCTTAACGGGCTTCTACGGAAGACTTGCATAAATGCGCTTTTTTTTATCCACCCTGTATTCATTTACTCTTTATTTATTGTGGTTTCTTTATATACCGATTCGAGATAACTGAACATTTGCTTCATTGGTTTACATTAGTTATTTTTCCAGTCCAAATGAGAAAAGGGTAAAGGCAGACATGCGATAAAACACGGTCTTAACTGCGGTGGGATCAAATTTTTTCACTTATACTAAAAACCGTTGTTCTAAACACGGGAATTCAGGTGGATTTTATGCGGTGCATATCTACCACCATGTTTTCTATATGTGCTAAACCGCAAATTAACGGGTTCCTTTTTAATGGTTCTACATAATAAAACATTGGCTGGCCTTATAATAGCATTTACAATTTGATTCCAAGGCCAGACCAATCTTTTATTCTCTATTAGCAACGAAAAAAAGAATTAAAAAAATGTATAATCTTTCCCTATGCACCCTCTGTAACCCCCTTAAAATTGTAGGCTAATAATAATAATAACATTAGGATAGGATTTTAATATTCGAATACTTTAAGAAAATCCATGACCAGACGGATCATCCCATAAACCGAGACACACGGGCTAATCTGATACTGTGCGATAAAGTACATTGCAGAACATGGTGATTTTATTAAGAGGTGTGAGGAACATAGTGCAAATAGATATAAGGAAAGGTTCTCATCGAGTCTTTTCGTAAACAAGCAAAACTGTGATCATAAGATTGGTTTTAACAAAGCTAAAATTATGTACAACTCAAACAATTGCATTGAAAGACGTATCGCAGGGCTCATTCTCATTGGAGTTAACAATTATAATATGTCAGAAAGGTAATATAAATTTAAGAAATATATATCTAATATTGTCTTATCAATAAAACCCCCCGATAAATCCGTTAATCTGAGGGATTAACCATGCCTCCCCCTATAAATTATAATAGAATTCAGACTATTCCAATGAAAATGTTTTTAATTTTTTATTGTATTGCATACATTTCTACGCGTTTGTTCACCACGTTCATAGAATTTCATTCTCATTGCAATCACCTCATTGTTATGCAGATGAAAATGGCGAATGCCGAGCCTATTGTTTTCCAATAAATCTTATGGATATTTTTTCTTTGTTTCTCTTACAAACACACACATATACACACACACACACATATATATATATATATATAATATATATATATATATATATATATATATATATATATATATATATATATATATAATGCTGAGGAATGTATTACGTGACCCTTAAAAGCCTAAGAAAGAAAATGGGAATTTAGAAACGGAGAAAATATGGAAGACTATTTTAACCACTATATAAAGGTGAAATAAAGGAGTGGATTCGAACCGGTGTCATCGAGCGCTTACCTCTCGACCCAGCCACGATTCTCAACCCCAAAAGTTGATTCAGGAAGCCTTTTGAATAATGAAGTGTAGGTTTTATCCAGTGAGAGGCAAGTAGTTTTTCTGGTAGGAGGGGGCTCGGGCTTTTTTGTTTATAATAAAGGAAAATCACATGACGCGTGATATACAATGGATGTTTTTAATAGCCCAAATAGTGAAAACTGGTGTCACAACCCGGAAAAACGCTGAAGAATGTATTACGTGACCTTTAAAAGCTTAAGAAAGAAAATGGGAGATTTAAAAACGGAGAAAATAGGGAGGAATATTTGAACCGCTAAAAATAGCATGGCGGACATGATCGAAAATCTGAGATTGCTGTCCTAAATGTTGATGAAGTCGCCTATCACTGTCACAAGAACCTCTTCATTTTCATGCCTCGACCTATCCTTATGCTCTCCAGAGGCTCGATCTGATTTTGGGTGGGCGGTGGTCGATGATTTTCACGGTGGTGCTTGGAGTGGTTGCAGGGTTCGAATTCGAGGAAATACTCTCGAACCTATTTGGGAGTTTCGGTCGGTTAATGAGGCCGTTGAGTTCTTCGCCGGCACATTCCTTACTGTGGACCTTACTGAAATTCCTAGAGCGTCTGGGTGTTTTTCACTCATCCACTTCCTACGGAGGCGGCCAAGTGTGACTCTGTCATCAAAATAAAGTATTATGACTGTAACCGCTGCCAGAATGACTTCCATCTGTGTGCAATTCGCCCTGCGATTTCCAGGTTCCGGTACGCTTCCAAGCAATCTAGCCAATCGTTTTAGCTGACATGTTTCTTCAAATAAGTATCATATATCTCTTCTACAGAGACGTGGAACCGCGTAAAAATGATTGAAAAGTTCTCTTAGGACAGGTTGCGTCCTACAGGAGAAAGAGGCTGCAAACTCGGAGCCCGCATCAGTTACGGAGTCCTTCGTGACTGTTTTCCCGCATTCTCTAACCGGGATGCTGCTCTGCCAAAATATAAAGCACGTCGTAGGCTCGCTGAAGCCCGCTCACTTGATTTGACCTTCAGATGCTGTGAACCCTTCAAAACGCTCTGTTTACACTGAGCGAGCTGCGTCCCTCAGTCGCTTCTTGCGGTGATACCACCTTGTTTCTGACGATGTCCTGTGCGCCATGATTCAACACCCAAATGAGCAAGGCATGGCTGTTTTTTTAAAATTTTGTTTAAGAGAAGTTGGTCGAAGAGTATCTTTCATGTTTCCTGGTTAATGGTTACCATACTTGCATTTCGTAAACCAAGAAAAGATTACTCTTAGCCCGCCCGAATCCACCCAATTTCTCAATTTTCTCGCGAGTTCAGATTGATGGAGAAATTGGTTTATGTTAGGTTAACTTATCATCTGAACAACAAAGCTCACATATCTCTTGCATAGGGTCGGATTCTCTTCTCCAGCTGCAAAAGGATATTTGCAAAGAATTCCTTCGGTGAAAGAACTTCGCCACGGTGTTCTGTGATTTGGAGAAGGCCTATGATACCGCGTGGCTATATGGTATCATCGAGAACCTCCATACTATTTGGGCGAGCGAACACCAACACAATCTTCGACTCCGCATACGAGTGGGGAGCTTTATCCGGTCCAATAAGGGAGGAAGACTTGGTTTCACGGGGAAATAATGTCCTCACTGTCACTCTTTTTTTTTTTTTGTCTTGAGATCATTGGTATCACATCCGTGCTGATGGAAGGTATTATATTTACGCTCTAAGCAGACGACGTACCGAAATATTTAATACCAAAATTCCTATCCCTGAAACTTGACTCCAACATGCTCTGAAACACATCTAGCTATGACGAAGCGCATGAGTTTCGGCTCTCGGGCCGGTGGAAGATCATATCTGAACGTTTGTGGTCACGCCTCTACTCCCAAAGCTTTTAAAGCTCCGGGTGTATTGTGTTTCTTTTCTTGGAGCACACGTCGTGTCAGGCTGGAGCCATTGCATTGTTCACAGATTGCTCTAAATCAGAAGAACGGGTTGGCTTCCAGGTCAGAGCTCTTCTAGTCCCTTCCTCTCTCTTCACGTAACGTTCGTACAGAGAGTTTACGCACTGTGCCAGGTTTGGGAGCGAAATGTTTTTAATACCGACTCAGGGAGCGCACTAGTTGTACTTTAGGGTATTAGAATCTCCACACCCCCTTGTTCCCAGTATTCGTTATGCTAGGGCCGCTGTGAGACTGGAAGATCTCGAAATTGACTTCTGCTGTGTTCCGGACATGACGAAATTCCGAAAATGAACGATTTGATGAGAGCCACATTGTAAAGAAGATGGGAACGGCAGACGGGAATCGAAAGGTGCATACCATCACGCTCCGACTTTTGCCATGGACCTATCTACCAATGTCTCAAATACTCCAGGTGGTTTTCTTTCGGCTCCGATTCGGGCTCACTAGCGGGACGCAGGACCATTTAATGGAGCGCTCTCCTGAATCTTACTATGACGACTACTTGGTCTCCCGGACTGTCCAGCAGATTCTTGTTGAATGTCTTGGTCTGTTTAAACATCGCCCGTGATATCTGTCACGGTACTGGAACGAGTGGGGTTGCTACTTGGGACGGGTTCGTACACCTGCGATAGTGGATTGTGGAAAGTGAGAAAAAAAATTGCTGGGGTTCGAACATATGCCATCAAGCCCGCTTCGCTTTTCAGGTCACTACGCTAGCCACTAGGATGGTAGGAGCGAGGAGCGCTTGACGGCACAGGTTTGAATCCCACCATTTCATAAATATATATATATATATATGGGATCACATTTAGTGTATTATATCAAAATTATTTCAACTTTCTTGCCTCTATTAGCTCAAATTTGTTCCAGTAATGCTTTATAAATTCCACCCTCAAATGTAATCATATTTTCTGAATCTAACTCGTTTTTTAAAACATCTTTCTTTGTGTCGAAGGATGTTTGATGAATACTTTTGCCACTAAACCTCCACAATAGACTCCCCGTGTACAATTGGGAAGTTGCGAGTACTTTTCTCGGGAATCGCTTTTATATTATTCTCCTGCCTACCGCATATTTCTGATCCCTAAAGGAGCAATGTTGCATCTAATGCCAAGGTTCTCTGCTACAATACCAACTACACATAAAAGGGCGTTAATGTTGAGGTGAGCCACGTTTTATTAGCAACTCCAGAGCAGAGTCTGCCTCCTTTCCCAAGGCAGCATTTGGTCTGAGTTTTCCAAAATTTGTTGAGGAAATCTGTCCAAAGATGGCTCGTATTTATGGCCTGTAAAAGTTGCAGATAAGCGCTCATTGATGCATCGTTAAGAGTCATATGGGAGGAATTTTGCCAAATTATTACCCCTTTCCCCCCAAATTCCTTTTGGCAGAGCTTCTCAATATAGGATTTCATTTTTTGTATGCTTGAGTGGTGGGTTCTTTTCATATATTTGAGATTGGAGATTCCTCCCGAAATGGAACTTTCTTCGTTGCCAAACAAAAAAAAAGGTTCCGGAAAGTTGCGCGCGCCATCTTGGTCTTTATTGCTCCAAGTTGTCTATTTGGGCTACGCTACCGTCCAAAATGATCAGAACGTCTATAATTATAACGCATCATCTTTGTCAGTGAAAATTCAAGGTTTCCAAAATTGGTGCACGATAACATATAGGTATAAATTAGGTATGGCTAAAGATTATGCAAATTACTATGAAAATTGAAGTTTCCAAAATAATCAGAACGACAGCGGAAACGAATTTCTATTTGAATATAATAATTGTATTATTAGTTTAAAATATTTGTAGAATTTATAAATAATTAGTATTTTGTGTGGAGGCGTTTACTTTTGATGATGTTTTGACATCTCCCACAGGAATGAACTAACAGTTGATATTCCTGCGCGCTAATTTTAATCCGTTCATCTTGGAGAATTTCCCAGAGTTCTTGAATTGTTTGCGGATTCTTTTCTTTAGACTTATCCAGTGTCTTACAGACATTTTTAATGAGATTCTGGTCCGGACTTTGTGAAGGCCATTCATAACACTGATGTGCTCGTCGTCCCGGAAGGTCTCCACCGAATTAGCCATGTCGCAGGGGGCATTATTATACATGAAAATTTCAGGTTGTGTTTCGGAGGCTCGCAAATGCGGCAAAGTATGGCAGCAGTTTCTTGTAGACTTGTGCATAAGTGCAATATGACACTTCTTCCCGCCAAACTTCACACTCTTTTTCAGTGCACTCGATATACATTCTTTCGCCTGCACTGCATTGAACGAACCACGTGCCATTAAATCCGGGCGAATGGCTACTGTGCTCGTTTTTCGCAAACCGGGGAGAGATCACTCTATCCCAGGAGGCCGTTTTACGCCCAATCTTTATTATAAACTTGCGAGTGCAAATTGATAGAGAAATTAACAAATGTTAGATTAGCCTTTTCTTGGACAGTGGATGCCACCTGTCTTCTGCACAGTGCGGTTTCTGCAAGTTCCAATCCACTTCGGAGTTTTTCGATCTGGAATTGGCCAATGATACCACATGGCGATACAGTAGCCTGGATAATTTACACAGGATAGGTCGAGGGGACGCCTCCCAATATTTATTCGCTATTTCTACGAGATCGTCGATTCCGTGAACGGGTGGGGAGAGTCCTTGCCGGCTCATTGGAGCAGTGAAGAGTGTGCCCCGCAGGGAAGTGTCTCAAGTATCACTATTTGTCCTGAACAGCAACGGCATCACCTCTGTGCTGCGGGAAGATGTTCTCGCTACGCTCTACGTGGATGACCTTTCGATCTCTTTTGGCGCGGCCCAGATGCCAACTCTGGAGCGTCGACTCAAACTGGCATTGAACCGCATCTCTCGCTATGCCGAAGCGCGCAGGTTTCGGTTTTAGTTGGCCAAAGCTAAGGTGGTGCACTTCTGTCGCCATCCACGCTTCCACCCCGACCAGGACTTGTTCTTAAAGGTGGTTTGCCTGAAAGTGGTCGATTCTCACCGATTCCTTGGTCTTGTTTTTCATCGACGCTTCACCTGGGAGGCTCATATTTGCAGCCTTAGGGTCTCCTGTACCCATGCCATGGAATTTTTCGTTCCGTCACGTTTAACACCTGGGGGACTGTATGGGCTACTTTCTTGCGTTTTCTATCGATCCGTTGACTATTTGTCGCCGCCACGCTTCTACTCCCAAAGCTTCCACAGTGCCGGAATTGTTGCATTCTACCTTCTTGGAGCACACTTCTTGTCTCTTGCCACGTTTAATCCATGCCAATACATACGGATAGCTCTAAGTCCTAGGAGGGTGTCGGCCTTCACGCTCTATCCCCTTTGTTTATGTCACTCAGCGTGGCTCTACTAGGCGCTCCCTCCGTCATCACGACCGAACTGGTTGCAATGCGGGAGTTAACGCATCGTGTCCGATTTGGGGAGCGGATTGTGATCTTTAGCGTCTCACAAAAGGCCCCGCGCGCTTTCGTGGCATTGGAATCTCCTCACCCGATGCTTCGCCTTATCTGTGACACCACGGTTGCCGCGAGTCGGTCGGATGTCGAAATTAACTTTAGCTTGGTTCCTGTACATGTAAAGATTTCCATGAATGAGGTCGGTAAAGAGTCGTCGAGAATTGTGAAACTAGACCATCCTTTCTCTCCAGCTAAGTCCTCTGAGCAATCTGACTAACAAGATGCGAGATGTCCGATGGGAAGATAAAGTTGCTTTCCGTCGCCGTTACCGTAGACCTACCCACTATTCATTGGCGGCTCCAGGTCGCTTTCTGTCTTCTTCGAATTAGGCATATTCGAAGGAGGCATTGTCATTTTATAGTATGTCCCACCGCATGTTACTGCGTCGTGTGCGTGGTAACCGAGACTGTTCGGCATATTTTTGAGTTTCTCACTCTGGCGGATCTTTCGCACTTTACCTGTCCCGGCCCGGGACGAGCGGCCTCTTTACCGCTCGTGAGTGATCGGTACAGATGCATGCACTCTTGACTCTGGATTGACGGACTTCTTGGAGGAGGCTGGCCTCATTCATTTTATTTGACTTTCTTGGTGCTGGGTGAGTGCATTGCCCGTTGAGGGATTCGGGTCTCGGGTCTCCCTCCCTCCTGAGCATGCTTTCCTCTGACTTTTCTTGTTTTTGTTTTTTACCGATTTCTTTAGTGAGTAATTGTTTTTGTTTTTACTGTTTCCGTTTTGTTTTTAATATTGCCTAATTATTAAGCTAACTTGATTACTGGTACTCATCCTCACGAAGACCGTCATCAAGATGAACTCTTAAAAAAAAAGAACCCGACATTTTCTTGCCCTTCTCTCTTGCCAAAGAAAACAAAAAAAGAGCATTCTGTCGAAGTGCTCCTTCTCGTCTTGGTGATGTATGACCTCCAAAGGTCACGTAATCAAATAAATCTGAGGTTAATATAAAATCCCCTGGAACATAAATGCCTTTGGTAACTTAAAAGTTTCTTCTTCTTCGTCGTCAGCTTATTAGCCCGTCTCTATATGGGGTCGCTGTTTTTGATTAGCCGCTTCCACCTGTTTCTGTCTCCTCCCATGTTGGTCTCCAGTCTCTTCTCCCTCATGTAGGCTTGTATGCAGTTTCTACACTTCAAAAATGGTGACACGTTTAGTTGTGCCTATTTAACTCTCTTACGTAACGTCGGACCCAAAGAAAAAATTAGTACGTGCAAAATTGGGATTGACTTAATACTCATTGACAAATGGATAGCACTAGCCAACAAATTTTAACTTTGTCTCTGCTACTTGAGTAAATATTGTTGTAACTAGCTAATTTGGGTGCGCTGATTCTAAATATGTTCTCAGAATTGTCATAGCACGTATGGTTCCTGAGTTATGCAACTAGGCTATATGGCTCACTTTGTCACCTTGGATCAATTAATGATATAATTATTACGAGTTTGAGAAGAATGAGACGTTTCTGGGCAAAGGTTTGGAATCGGGGCACCCTATTTGGCATTATTTACGTCCTTTTGCAGACTCAGACAAGATATATATTACATATAAAAGAGGTAGTACTCACCTAACTATAAATTTCTTCAAAAATGTTTGAGACTTGCTCTTGCGCTTGTCCGTGGATATAGGATCCTCCCGTTGTAGGAACCAGCAGTAGTCACCCATCATGTTTATGTTGAAGCGGCCTTAATACCTGCTTTCCATCATTGCGATATCTCAGTGGAAACTTTCCCCATGTTCGTCACTAATATCACCCATATTAGATGGAAAGAAATGTAGATGCGAATTCAAGAAATGCATCTTAAGAGACATAGGACACCCCATTCGTCGATAGGCCTTTAGCATGTTGCCCACTAGTTCTTCATAGTTTTCAGTCCAATGATTACTAAGGAAGTTCTGCACTACATGGACAAATGCAGGGTGTCTACTGCCCTTGAAATCCTTGAAAAGCCCAGGAATTTATGTTTTGTCCTTGAAATCCTTGAAAAGGCCTTGAATTTGATGAAAAAGGTAGATGGTCCTTGAATTTAAAAAATAAATGATTGACTGATTGTTCAAATGATTTTTCAAATTCACTATTTATATTCTTTTTAATGTCTATTAGGAAAATAGTAATATTTAAGTTAATCTACTTACTCATATGAGTGAACAAAGAGTATGTATGCATTGGATGCATTGTATTTTATGATGGATGCTCGCTATACTTCTGTGACTGTCGCTTGGATACCTTGTTCTTGGTTTTTTGCACTGGTGAGTTGATTTTGGTTATGCTTTGCTTATAACCCATTTTTCCCTTAAATACCTCACCTTCATCAGTGTCCCATAATGTTTATTGCACTTTTTTAATTTAAAAAAAAAACACTGGCTAAAACCCGTCCTTGATTATTTTTTAAACGTCCTTGAAAACCTTGAAAAGTCCTAGAATTCAAAATCACCAAACAAGTAGACACCCTGAAATGAATCCCATGCTGCCAACTCAAGTGGAGTTAGTTTATTTCTGAACTCCCTGTCACGTATCAATTCCCTGATCTCCGGCCCTACAAAAATGCCAGCTTTAAGTTTAGCATCGGTTTTCTTTGCACCAAATTTCTCTGAGATACTGGAATCCGTCAGAATCATGGGCCATTACTTTAACAAAATTCGTGATAAGGCCAAGTTTGATATGAACTGGTGGAAAGTAGATCTTCTGTGGATGTAGCAAAGGCATGTGCTTCACATTGTATCGGCCAACTATGTGTTCTCTTTCGGGCCACTTTTTGACAATATAATGATTCCTGTCGTCACGGCTGTTCCATATGCATAAGAAGCACATATTCTTAGTATATCTTAGCTTCAGTCCAAGAAGTAAAGAAATTAATTACCTTTAGATCACAGATATTCCACTTATGATGCGAATAATGAACACCTTCCAAAATAAATTTTATTGAGTCATATGTCTCTATCATCCCAACAATAAGTGCGACATGAATTGAAGGTTTTTTGTTACCATTGTGTAACAACACAGCTTTGAGGCTAGCAGTGCTTGCATCGCTGAATAGACTCCATTCATCAGGTAAATGCTCGTTTCCTATCTGATTTATAAGACCATTAACATCAGTACAGAAACAAGCACCATCTTCTTATTTATAGAAGGCAGCTAAGGCCTCATGTCGTTTACGGAAAGTAGATATTTTTGCACCGTCCTCTAGAAGATTCCATTGCTGTAGTCTGGAGCCCAACAGTTCTGCGTTCTACTTTGACAATGACAGACCCCCCACCAAATCATTTAATCTTTCTTGATTTATCAACTGAATCTTCTTTTTCTTAAAATCCTCCTTATATATTTCATCGTCATTGTTATCCTCATCTTCAGGCGATGAATCATCTTCTTTAACTGCACTAGCTGATGGAGGAACTGGGATTGGCATCTCGATATTATGGGGGACTGGTTTTATAGCTGACTTACAATCTGGATATACAATTTTTGACTTGTTATTATTTGAGAATCCCGCAATATTTGTCATACAAAAGTAGCAATCGAAAACATGATTTGTTGGCTAACGCCACACCATTGGTACAGCAAAAGGCATGCCCTTCCATTTACCATTTAACCACTATGAGCCCCGTATAACACACAGTATAAGATTTGTGAGGTGCCCAGGGCTTTAGTTGGTCACCAACTTTACAACCAAAATAATAATTGTATGCAGTTTTCACTCTTTTAGCTAATTTTTTCCGCTGGTTGTTTGGAGTATATCTTGCACAGATATAACAAAAGTTGTCTGGTCTATTTATACATCCTTGCCGATACATGTTTTCAATTTAGCTTGTATATATCCTGTTATATACTTTTGTACGATCTTATTTTATTTATAAATTAATTGAGAGATAAATCTGAAAGAAAAATGCAATTAATCACTGTATGTAAATACCGTTTCATCACTACTACTAAATATAATGGCTAAATTTGACAACGTCATAAATCAGAAGTGTAACGCAGGAACCAAACACACACAACACATCCTCTCACTACGGTAGCCGAAGCAACACTGCCCATATGTGTAACTAAAGAGTATGTGTGTGACTCAGGAACCTTACGTGCTAGGACAATTCTGATTACAGATTCGGAATCAGCATACTCGATTTAGTATAAATCAGAAGCTAATACCCAAGTAGCAAAATCATTGTTGACTAGTGATAGTTTAAAATGCCAGATGTCAAGATGCAATTCTTATTCTGGCGGTGTGCAGAGAGTGACGCTCTCGAATACGCAGCACGTTCTTCCTTAATTGACTAAATATTTGTCGTATAAAGCCGTTAAAGGATCAATGTTAAATTGCTCTAAAATAAAGATTTTTTTTTTTAAGAAAGGGATCGATTCTGCGAGTGATTCGCAGAGAGGGTTGAAAAATTTAAAGCCGCAAAACTCATTTGTTTAAAGTCTTTTGTCCATTACGGGAATGGAAAATGTTTCAAATTCTAAATTGTGTGGAAAGCGGGAATTCTGGAAAAAAAAGAATTACCTTTTAAATTTGCCAAAACGGAAAAATGTGCCATTATGGCACGCAGGCGCGCGCACACACACACACACACATACACACACACATCTGAGACAATGAGTGGCAATCGTGTTTCTGTGTCTGGTGTTTAATGAAGCTCCTCCATTTTAATTAGTTTGATGAAATCCGAAACCTGACTCGCATAATCGTCGATTTGTACCCCGCGCTCACAAGTGTACAAAGATTCTCCCTCTCGAGATGGCTGGCCTATCTCGTAGTGATCTTGAGACGGTTCTAAGATCTGTGACCTCTCGTAGCGTTGAAAAGGTTTTACCCGGTTGGGGGGGGGATGCCCGCCCCTTCCCCCGACCCCGGAGCCTGCTTCCTTCCTCTTCTCCTTTGTTCTGTTTCTTACTTTTTCTTTTTGTTTGTTTTTCGATTTTGTTTGTTCTTTTTTCTTTGTTTTGTCTAGTTTTCGGCAATTCTAAAGTAGCCAAGGACTAGGCTGAAATTTTAATTGCGGTGACTTATGCTTTTGGTCGCCATATCGTCGCTGAAAAAAATACTGGCTTCTTATAGCAAACCCTACCCCCCTCCCCTAAATTTTGAGATCAGGAGGACTAATTGGATGTATGTCTGGTGGGGGCTTGAATTATGAATTGGGTTCCTTACTGGCGTTTTTCAGGGTTTCTTGCAGCTGATCTTTCAGTCTATGTCCTCTTCCTATTTCGCAAAAACATAAAAATTCAAATTTGTACTTGTGCTCTTTATACGAAATTGTCTTATTAAACCTCATTTAACTTTCAGTCGATTCCGGGCTAACTGGGAGCTGCAGAAGCTCGTCTCCTATTTTTGCTATTTGTCTACAGAACACCATGTTGGATGGGTCTCCCTTGCCCACCCTTCCGCGTATAAGAGCTTTGCCGACCCCCAACCTCTGTTCTTTCTTGGTCTTCGTCACCTCTCCTCGCCGCAGGAGTTTCGCTACAACTGGATAGGAAGTATTCTCTTGTTATTAAATTTCACCGCCAGCCGACTTCGTTGAGACAGACTTACCTATCGTCATAATGGGGATGTCGAAGCCCTTTCTCTATGACGGAAACCTGAACAGTAGACAACCCATCTAGATGGACTTTCCTCCCAATATTAGGGGCCAAACTCTTTCAGATCTGGTGGAAGAGCTGTCCTTAATGTGGGGGAATTCTCACGTCACCCTAATAAAAGGGCTTCATTTTCCTATATTCACATGTCCCTGTGTTCTCCTAATGCCCAAAGGAAATCTGGGGTGGGAGGTGATCGACGATCTCCATGATAACTTTCATTTTACTATTCAAATATCATTAGTTGGGCGGGTGCACCTCGAGAGGTCACTTCGGTGGTAGGTAATTGGATTGAGGAAATAATTGACATATCTATGTTAATTTGGATCGAGGAAATGATTGGCATATCTATGTTAATGGAGTTTATGTCGGTCGTTGTGGTGGCTGAGTTTTTATCCGTACATTCATCGTCGTAGGTCTGGCTTCTTTATTCGTCGAACATGTTTTGAACCCATTCCGCATCCCTAGTTTTGGCTGGGTGCGAGACAGACTTCAAAGAAGCGATAGTCCTATATAGGCATCATCCGAACGATTTAAGTAGGGTATGAAATATGCCGGGCAAGGGCTAGATTCCATTTCACTTCGAAACGCACCCGTAGCTCTTCTTGGTGGGCATACCCATCTTTACTCAGAGAGGACCCCTCTTACAGAGGTTGGAGAAGAGTGTCAAAACGATTTGGGTAAGTTCACACATGACGCCGCTCTCCTCCTCGAGGAATGTGAGTCCACCCCCTCGAACCCTGTCTTCGTGATGGGTACGTAGCGGCACTTTTTTCCGTATTTTACAGTCTGAATGATGCTCCACTAGTATGACATCACCTACAGAGGTGGAAAACACTTCAATTACTTCTATTCGCTAAGCGAGCTGCTTTCCGCTCTCGCCTGTAGCGCAAATGGCGTTTCTAGTCCGAGCGATATCTCCATTTCAATTCGAGCATCTTTTGTGGAAGATGGATTCGATCATCGTTACCGTTCTCCGGTTGGCGAGATGCGATATCTCTATTTCAATTCGAGCATCTTTTGTGGAAGATGGATTCGATCGTCGTTACCGTTCTCCGGTTGGCGAGATGCGATATCTCTATTTCAATTCGAGCATCTTTTGTGGAAGATGGATTCGATCGTCGTTACCGTTCTCCGGTTGGCGAGATGCGATATCTCTATTTCAATTCGAGCATCTTTTGTGGAAGATGGATTCGATCGTCGTTACCGTTCGCTGGTTGGCGAAATGAACGGTAGAGCCGGGAAGATACCGAAGTTGTCTTCTGGATTCCTGGATATAGACGAGTAGCTGGAAACGGGCGTGCAGACGAGGGGACTAGGCTTCAATCGCTGACCGAACAGCATTTTCTTCCTCGCCACTCTGCCTGCATGGCAGGAATCAGGAATCAAGTCAGTCCTACTCCTCCCCCTCTATCTTTCTTTTAGTTCTCTATTTTTACCCACACGCGATGGGATGAGATTTTTCGCATGGGAAAATGCGGTGGCTGACGTCCGGATAATTGTGTTCTCTCCAGGTCCCAATGCATGCGGAAGATTTACGTTTATATATCTTCCCCACATTTTCAATTTCTCTAACTTCATCCCTTTTCTTTACAAGGCTCTCCTTACCACGTTTCCGCGTGATGAGTTCTCTTTGTTTAGGCTTAAAATTCACGGGGGGAAAACAAGCAACTTTCCTCCTCCGAATTAGACATTCGATGGACACGGCGCCATTGGATTCAGGGCTCCCCTGTACATTTATATGGAGACTGTTTGGATCTCCAGTGTTTAGCCCACATTCTACGTTGATTTTCCGTCCAGGGGAGCCTCATTTGCGATACCTCAGGTCAATCAGGAATAAGTTTCTTGAGCTTTGTGGCCTCGTAGTAACAGAGGAACCTGAGATGGTGGCCATAACGGAGTCGTGGATAAAAACCTCAAGCCGAGATTTTGAAGGTGGCGGTGTGATGTTGTATGTCAAGGATACTCTCAACTCGACGGATTGCAACATCGTATCCGACCTTGAACTACTAGGTGTTGACCTAGAGATAGGTCCTGCCAAATACAGGACCCTGATGCTTTATAGACCTCCTGCCCAACTCGTTGAAAAGGGCAGAGATCTGTACCAGCTACTAGGAGAACTTGTCGAAGACAGAGTGTATATCGTCATGGGTGATTTCAACACACAAGTTGACTGGGAAACCAAGAACCCTGTGGCGAGAACGCACTACTCCTGGAGTTCGTGAACAACGAGTTCCTCACTCAATGGGTGAGAGAGCCAACGCGAGGAAACAATATCCTCGACTTGGTTTTCACCTCTGAGGATGACATCGTTGAGGACCTCTCTGTTGGCGAAGAGCTCGGTGGCAGTGACCACCGACTAATTAGATTTGTAGTCAAAGTTCCGAAGGCAGGGCCTGCAACTAGTAAATCGAAGAAACTCGATTTGAAAAGAGCAGACTTTGCAGGTCTTCGTGCTGGACTGACTGACGCGAGGCTAGAAGTGTGCGATGTTGTTGAAGACTCGTAGAACAATTTCAAAACCACATTCATGAGTCTTCAATCGCGTTTCATCCCTCTGAAATGTCCCCGTCGGTCTTCTGTTCAACCAAAGTGGTTTAATCGAGAAATCGGCCAACTGCTTAGGAAGAAGAGAACTGTGTACCGACAATCGAAGATCTCGGGTGACTTTGACGAATACCGGAGGCTAGCCAGGAGAGTGAAGTCCAGCATAAGGGCGGCTAAGCGGTCTGAGGAACTCCGAGTGGCGAGACTCTGTAAAGAGAATCCCAAGGAGTTTTTGGATATGTGAACAGCCGTAAACCAATCCGTCGAACGATTGGCCCTTTGAGAAATGAGGAGGGTGCATTAAAGCACTTAGATGCAGAAAATGCTAACCTCCTCAACGACTACTTCTCTTCAGTATTTACTGAAGAGTGTGGTCCCATCCCCCAGCCAATGGATTCCTACTCGGGGGAAAAGCTGGAGGATATGGACTTCACCGAAGGGGAAATAAAAAAGAAGATCAGTGACCTAATGACGAATAAGTCACCTGGCCCGGATGAGTTTCTACCTAAATTGTTGAAAGAAGTGCGCGATCAAGTGTCACAACACCTGAGCGCAATCTTTAACATGTCAATCCGGACCGAATGCGTTCCTAGAGACTGGCGTGAAGCGGAGGTGACTCCTATCTTCAAGAAAGGAGACCGAAGCCAACCGTCGAACTACCGACCTATCAGTCTGACTTCGATAGTCGGTAAACTCATGGAAAGCATCATGGTGGACAAAATGACGTCGTATTTAGAGTCAAACCTGCTACTGAGGAGTTCCCAGCACGGCTTCCGAAGGCAACGGTCATGCCTGACGAACCTTGTGGAATTCTTCCACTTCGTGTTCATTGAGCACGATCGGGACAAGGCGGTGGATGTGGTGTACTTAGACTTTCAGAAAGCCTTTGATAAATTACCACACCGCCGCCTTCTCAGGAAAGTGCGAGCGCTGGGCATAGACGGAAAAGTAGCCGGCTGGATCGAGAACTGGCTAAGTGGCAGACGGCAACGGGTGGTGGTGAATGGACAGGCTTCTAAGTGGGTGCCCGTTACTAGCGGGGTGCCTCAAGGTTCTGTCCTGGGACCACTACTATTCATCATCTACGTCAACGACATGGACGGTGACATGGTTGCCAAGATTTCCAAATTTGCCGACGATACCAAGCTTGGTATGAACGTTGCAAAGGATGGAAATACTGCCCGCCTGCAGGAAGATCTTCGGAAGATTGGGGAGTTGTCGGACACGTGGCAAATGCCTTTTAACGTGAACAAATGTAAAGTAATGCATATCGGCCACAGAAACCCCCAATCTCAGTATATCCTTAAGGGCACTGCTCTTGAATCGAGTGACACTGAGAAGGACTTGGGTGTAACAATCACTAGCGACCTCAAGTTCTTGAAACAGTGCATTGAGGCAGAGAAGAAAGCCCAAAGGATGTTAGGCTACATAAAGCGCCAGTTTGGATACCGTAACAAGGAGATAGTACTTTATCTGTACAACTCACTGGTTCGGCTGCACCTGGAGTATGCCGTACAATTTTGGAGTCCTTCGTTTCGAAAGGATATCGCATGGTTGGAACGCGTACAAGCCAGGGCAACCAAGCTGATTTCCTCTATCCGACATAAAAGTTATGAGGATAGACTAAGGGAATTAAATCTGTTCTCGCTAGAAACCCGTAGACTGCGTGGTCAGCTCATCGAAGTGTTTAAAATACTTCGAGGGTTCGACAATGTTGACTACCGGGATATTTTCACACTGAGTGAGAACAGAACTAGCAATCACGGCTTCAAACTTGAACTGGAGCGTTACAACCGCAATCTGTGTGGATTTTTTTCACGTACAGTATCTGCGGTAAGTGGAACGCACTTCCAGTGGAAGTTGAAGTCAAGACTAGATAAAGTCTTGAAAAGCGGCCGTTCAGGGACGCAAAACAATTGAGCAGCCATGTGCCTGTTCGATTGCTAGTCCAAAGGTACCCTCTTCGAATGGACCGTAAGGTCTCCTAGGGTACTTACTTTCCTTGTTACTCCTTGTTACCTACCTCGCTATCTTGACGAGCGGGGAGCTACCTCTTATCTTGTGTGGTAGCAGTCCTGCTCTTGCCTCTGTAAAGATAAGGTTACTTAGCCTCTGCCGCTCAACTGTTGGCGTACTACCTGCTCGTGGTCCCCCTGCCTCTAACTGAAGGTACGTCCAACGACCGAGTGCCGGCATAACCCGGCCAACCCCCACTGCCTTATGGGAGCCCTTGGAAAGGCCAAGGTTTCAGGAGTAAACCTGGAGATCAAATCTGCCCGGTGCTCGTGCATTAGGCGATAGTCCAAGAAGGGACTCTTTTTCGGCAGAGCACTGCAACTTAAACCTGCTCCAGTCGTCCTAGATAATTTCCTTGCCACTGGACTTAGCAGGGGAAAGTGAAAATGGTGGACTGAAGAATGCACACCTACTTTCTACCTTAAACATCATCATGCAAGTTATCACTCCATGCATTGCTCATTCATCCACACACTCTTGCAATACCCTATCCACAATTCTGCCATAGCCCTCCGTGCAAGATGACACCAACAAATACAAGGACCCCATATCTGCGATGTCTGTGGAAGAGTCTGTGCCAACCTTGGTGGACTCCGCAGCCATCAACGATCCCTACCAAATACGATAATCATCAACCGAACATCATCAAAATTATCCATGTATGTAGTGACATTAAGCAAGCAAGTAAGCATTCGCTTGTATGACGTGTAGGTTTAGTATCGCCTACAGTCGCTAATGGCTCTCATTTAGTCCGCGCAGATCTCTACAGTGACTGTGCCGGTTCTCAACCCTTTGGTGATTTCAGAACCCCCAGGGGATCCCATACCCCTTCAACTTAACTGTCAAATATGTCCGTAGCTTGAATTTACTTGAGTGTGGATAAGAAGTGGAGGTGAAGATGTGTAGAAGGTAGTGCGTAGTAGTACCCTAAAGAGGATCCTTGGGGGACGGGATTGGGAGAACTCTAGCAATTGGTTTGTTCTTAGTCTTTATTTTTGTTTTTTTTCTGTTGAGTCCTGATTTTCTTTCCCTCTTTGTTCGTCCCCTCTTAACCACGTCTGAATAGACTAAAGAGTAAATGAGGGAGGACCGCCACCCCTTCGAATATAAAGCGCAATAGCAACGAGGCCTCATCACGCCGACAGTGAGTAAGGAGAGATCTGCATGAAAGTGTAGTAAAGATAAAGTGAAATTGTGTGAAATATATAGAGTCGCAGGTCCTCTTGCTGGTTTGGGGGTCGGGAGTGCGTTATTCATCCAGGTCTCCGTGGTAAATTAGGGTAAATATTACCCCTGCTACGCCATCCACCCCTTTGGGGGCTAAACGAAGCTGGAAGCTCTCTCTCTAACTTCACTAACCCAATGCCTGGGTTAGTGGATTCGAATCCCGGCAAGAGCGTACGTATGGAGCTAGTCACAAATCGGCGGCGTGCTAAGACCGACCCTCGGCGCAGGCAGATCCAACCCCATAAGTCATAACCTGTTGTTTCTTCCATCCCACTTTCATGCGCGCATACAACACATCACTTTTCCTTCACGGAATCTACCGAGGGGGCTTTCTATATTCACACTCCCGACGCGAAACAGGTTGTCGTCCCTGGGGCACGAAGGGGGTCCTTGTTCAGTGACGATGATCGGACCATGATTCCCATTGGCTTGCCAGAGATTGTTATTATAATTTTTCTATAAATTTCATTATTCGGGGACTTCGTCTACCATTAAGTTAACTAGGAGGAATTTAGCCAACTCGTTGCCATGACACCGACGCTGAGGTTTCATCGGTGTCCAGCGTCTCCAACCTTCCCCTCTTTGTCTGATTGGGAAACAGACATGATTGCTTGACACACATTGGGAAACGGGCTTGATTACTTTACACACACATGCATACATAAACACAGACAGTATCAAGCGGAGGTAGGATTCAGGCTTCCCGCGAAACAAGACCGGACATTTGGGGGCCATAAGGACGACAAACAATGGTCGTAATTACGGGTGTAATCCGGAAAAGCGGAATTACATAGGAATTGGGGGAAGGGTAGAGTGTGTAAAAACTGGTAATTTGGCTCTTTCCCCCTCTCATTTGTTTTTAAAATTTAAGTAATAAAAATTAGACCACATATTTATCACTTATTTCAAATGGAAAAGCAGAATTTACTCTCCAGCTCTCCCTCTCTTTTTAGCGATATAACGAGCATTATTTCTGGATATTTCGCCATTAAAATGTAGAATATTTATATAGCAAAAACTTTCTTTAAATACATCTCAATAGGTCCTGCATTGTCTGAATTTTTCTTTTCTTTTTAATTGTCTCCGTGTGAGGGCGCGAGTTCGAATCCCAGTCGAGGCTAATTTATCTATCATCCATAAACGCGCTATTATGCCTTACCCAACTCATACGAGGGCATCAGTGTTACTCTGGATACTTTCGAATTAAATGTTATCCGAGTGTGGACGGGAATGTGTGTAAAAGACCTCTGGTCATTAATTCGGCATGTCTTTCCTTGGAGCTCTAAAGAGAGCAGATGGCGATTTAGTCCATCGTGACTTACTGGTCAACGCCTGCGCTCATATATATATATATATATATATATATATATATATATATATATATATATATATATATATATATATATATATATATATATATATATATATATATATATATATATATATATAAGTAAAACCACTGTGGAGGAGCGTAGTATTTATTATCTCTAGACCAGTTTCGGCATGGAGTTTGTCATGCCAGCCTCAGTCGAACACTAAGAATACTGCCTCTTCCTTCCATTTTCTCCATTACTGAAAGGTTTAAACAGTATCCATTCCCCTAACCGCACCACTTTTAAAAACCCTTCGACCATTAAAAAAATCATTCCCTACCACCAAACCTATAGAAGGAACCAACGAAGCAGGAGTCTATTTAATCCCCTGTAAAGAAATCAACTGCTCTTTATTTTACATAGGCGAAACAGGAAGAAACCTGGATAAGAGAATGTACGAACACAGAGGAGATGTTAGACGGAGAAACAGAGCCTCTAGTCTTTTCACACACAGTAACAACTTTAATCACCCGATAGACTTCCCACAGGCCAAACTAATCTACCCGTGTAAGGACTTCCGCAAAAGAAAGGTCATTGAATCCCTCCACCCTTATAGATGAAATCCCCAACTTTAACGTTTCGGATGGGCAATCTAAATGCAGCCCCTACGTCAAAGATCTAATCTTAAAAGATATCCTTAATGAACTTAAATTCACGCCCCCTGATTAGGAACTCCAATTGGATCTCTGTAAACTATATATATATATATATATATATATATATATATATATATATATATATATATATATATATATATATATATATATATATGTATATATATATATATATATATATATATATATTGTACGCTTGGTGTGACTGCATGTATTCTTAGTATTCGACTGAGGCTGGCATATCAAACCATGCCGAAACTGGTCTCGAGATAATAAATACTATGCTCCTCCACAGTGGTTTTATTTACATATTTGGAATCTGTCATTGGATTTAATAATTGTTCTGATATATATATATATATATATATATATATATATATATATATATATATATATATATATATATATATATATATATATGTGTGTGTGTGTGTGTATATCTAAAAAAGTACAGTAGCGTACGTGTAACTATAGGGATAAAACCAGAGTAATAGGACTAATTTTATATGCAAAACCAGGTTTCGACGGAGACCTCCGTCAATGTCAATCGCTCGTGAACGAGTGAGATACAAAAGTTGGCGCTAAGTTGGATTACGCGAGAAAGTGTGGGCATTTTTGAGAAACGGAAGTATGAATTTCTTGCTTATTTAGGTATTAGTATTGAATTGGCCGTCGGAAGTATCAAAGTTGGGAATTTCTTTTATAAGTGCCGATTCAACTAAGCGTCGATGTATATAAAATCAACCCCAATGCGGCGACGGCGACGGCTTCAGGTTGCTTTCTGGCGTCTCAGAATTGGACACTTTCGCGGGACGCACCGCCATTTAAAGGAGACTTCGCCTGCGCCTTATTGCGACGACTGCGTTGTCCCCCAGACTATTCGGCACATTCTTGATGAATGCCCCAGTCTGGGGGGTCTTCGCGCACGTGACCTGTTCTCGTACTGGGAAGAGCGGGGTCGTTCCCGCTTGCCGTACTCGGGACGGGTTCGTGTACACAGGCTTGCGAACTATATGACTTTTTGGAGGAGGATGGCCTCCTCCACTTTATTTGACACTCCCTGTTGTAGGTTGCATGTTCCTGCGCCGGAGGTGAGTCGGGCCTACCCACTAACGCCGGAGCGCACTTCCTTGTTTTTTTCCTTCGTTATTTTTTTAGCTTATTTCATAATATTTGTTTCTATTGTATCTTTATTTGTTTTTTACATGTTTTTACTTGTTGTTTTTTTTAATCTAGGCTGGAGCGTGATTACGGCATCTTTTGCCCTAGCATGCAGTCGCTAGATTGGGTCTTAATGTTTTAATTCTGAGGTTAAAATGAAGGAATTAAATAGGAAAGTAAATTATCTGCTTATTTTGACATAAACCTACTACTATCTAACCAGAAAACTAAAGTTGGGTAGGCAGTTTTACTTTCAACAAGGACATACGCCCCTGTAGTGAAGAAATATTGTGGTGATTCCCAAATTAATCTTTTTGAAGTGGTCTTCCCCAAAGCTCAGTTTTCTGAACACCATAGAAAATATGTGGATAGAATAAAAAAGAATACGTCCACCAAAGACCCCTACAAATAAGGATGAGTTGTGGATTTATTGTAAAAAAAAATGAAGCAAAATATCTAATGAAGTATGGGTGCATTTTACTAGTAATCTATGGCCAACCTTTGACAACTATAATTGCTAACGATCGTTATGCGACGACATATTAATTATTATATTCTCGTCTCTATGTAAATCTTTGTTCCGTCTTCAATTTTTTTTTTCTATTTTCCTTGGAATGAATCAACATTAAATATATCACTGAAATTAATTAAATAGTAATCGAGTAAATAAATTAAAACGCTCGTAAATTACATATATTTTTATTTACTTCAGTAGGGGTCATTCGACACCCTTACGGGTAATAAGACCTAATCAGTTCTTCACAGTCTATAGCTGTTTTTTTTTTTTTTTTGTTCCTACTAAAATGAAACAGGAAATGTATTCTTATGATATATAGCCCTAATCGGAAAATTTCTCAAATTAAATTATCCAAACACTATATTTTAAGAATACAATTTTTTTTAACAGCCGGAATTTTAGTTTTTAAGTTACTAAGGTATATTTGAAGCTAAAATTTTATTTAGAGTTCGAAAAACAAGCCTATTGGCTGTTTTTTCGTATATTTGAAGCTTTTATCAAAGTTCTAAAATTTTCTTTATTTTCAAAAACAGGCCTATGGGCTGTTTTTTCTTATATTTGAAGCTTTTATCAAAATTATAAAATTTTACTTAGAGTTCGAAAAACAGGTCTATGGGCTGTTTTTTCGAATATTTGAAGCTCTTATGAAAGTTCTAAAATTTTCTTTAAGTTTGAAAAAAGCCTATTGGCTTTTTTTTCGTATATTTGAAGCTTTTATCAAAATTCTAAAATTTCTATTTAGTTAAAAAAACAGGCATACGGGCTGTTTTTCGTATATTTGAAGCTTTTATCAAAATTCTAAAATTTTATTTAGAGTTCGAAAAACGCATGTTTTTTTTTCGTATATTTGAAGCTTTTATCAAACTTGTAGTTTTCTTTAGAGTTCGAAAAACAGGTCTATGGGCTGTTTTTTCGTATATCTGAAGCTTTTATCAAAGTTCTAAAATTTTCTTTAGAGTATATTTGAAGCTTTTAGCAAACTTCTAAAAATTCCTTTAGAGTTTGAAGAACAAGCCTATTGTTTTGTTTTTTCGTTTTTTTAAGCTTTTATCAAACTTGTAGTTTTCTTTAGAGTTCGAAAAACAGGTCTATGGGCTGTTTTTTCGTATATCTGAAGCTTTTATCAAAGTTCTAAAATTTTCTTTAGAGTATATTTGAAGCTTTTAGCAAAGTTCTAAAAAATTCTTTATAGTTTGAAGAACAAGCCTATTGTTTTGTTTTTTCGTATATTTGAAGCTTTTATCAAAGTTGTAGTTTTCTTTAGAGTTCGAAAAACCGGCCCATTGGCTGTTTTTTTCGTATATTTGAAGCTTTTATCAAAGTTCATTCTAAGAGTTCAGAAAAAAATAATTATGATTATCGAATATTTTGGAATTAAAAAAAAATATATGATTACAAAAAATGGAGCTCTGAGGATTATTTTTTCCGTATATCAAAAGGTTTCTCGTAAAAGTTTTTTCTTCCCTTTAATCATAGAAATTAAGCTTGGATCTGAAAAAAAACTAGACCGAGAGTAAATTATTAGGAGATATGCACTGGAAACCTTTTAATTTTTTTTTAGACCAAAACCCCGTTGCTAGAGTCAGATAGGCGAAGCACAAGTTCTTTTTGTTTGCTTATATATTACTCTAAAAATAGTCATCGTCTTATGGCTTTTCGTGATTTCACAGACTCGTCACGGACCTACGGTTCTGTCCAGGCCTTTTTCTCGTGTCTTCCGTGGCTTACCCTGGTCGACTACTCGACGCCTGGATCCCCCGGGGCGCAATGAGCGCGTGGGTGGCTTGCAGCCCTCTGCCTAATCGTGGTGAAATGCACAAATCAATATTTAGGGTGTGCAGCGTCACGCGGGGGGGTTGGCGCGTCCAGAGTGAAGGTTCGATCGCGCATGCATCAATAAATTCTCGTCGTTTCCTCGCTGGCGGCTTCGGTTGTTTACTTCGCTCGCGTCAAGCCGGTTCGAACCCGGCTGCTGTCTTGTTTCGCAGCGGTAATGGTGTTAATCCTTGCGTGAATATTTCTTTTATGAGTAATTATCATGATTCGTAACTGTGTCAAATAGCTTACCATCTAGAATCATTTATAACCTTTCGAGAATCTTATTAATGATTGGATGCAAAATTCTGTTGGGATCGCCAGATGTGAATGTTCGGAAGGTCCCGTCGATTCTCGGCTATGTCCAAATATCCACAAATTTTATCTCTAATTATAGCTTGTAAAATTTGCCCGTCAGGGACTTCAAGATGCTTTGGCCACAATTGTTTGGTTTTAATTATTTTTTACCACCACTCCTAAAATAAAAAAACCTGTCCCTTTTCCCCTAAAATAAAAAAACCGTCCCCTTTCCCCTAAAATAAAAAACCCGTCCCCTTTCCTCTAAAATAAAAAAAAACATCCCTTTTCCTTTGGCGTCGTCAGGATAATGAAATCAACACTAAGTTCAATATGACAATCATAACGGAGGAATGGCACTAGTGTTATTATTTGCTATGTGATTGATGGCATCTGGGGTGAAGCTACCTGCACATTTTTTTGCGAAACAGGATGCCCGGTCGCGATTGGCGAGAGTTCACTACCACGCATTTTTTTTTTAGTTGCCGATCTCGCTAGAATTGAACCCCGAGTTCCCAGCTCTGGAAATCTACCGGCAAGTCCATGAGGGCCCTTGTTGCAGCTGACATCTTGAAGATTATGTTCCCTCCCTGCCCCAATAACCGCACTTTACCCTAAGATTCAAAATGCCAAAGAAGGATTTGCGTCTATATCTTCACATACTTTCACTCTCTCCAACTTCACCACTTTACACGTCTCTCCTTGCATTCAAGGGGGGATGCCTTCGTTGGTTTTCGTTTTAAATTCCAGCGAGGAGGGGGTAATGTCCACGGGGCGAGGAGAGCTCTCACTTGTTTGGTGAGGTCTCGATTTCCTTTCGAGTGTCGCAGGAGCTGTTTATTTACTCTACATATTGAGACGAAGACCTTTTTATTCGTGACTTCCGCCCTGGTCCGAGTGGTATACGTAGTCTCCTCTCAGGTTATATATTCTGACACAGTATAGAGCGACCGAGGTCGTAATTCTGCCGGGCCTGGGGTTACTAATGTTTGTTTAAGGCCGGGGTTAGCTGGGGCCAGGGCCCCGGTCGGTCTATACTCGGCTATAGACCGACCGGGGTCGTAAATTTGCCGGGGACGGAGGCACTAATGTTTATTGGGCCGGGGCAGGGGTGGAAAAAGACGACCGGGGATGGGGCCAGGGTTACCCGGGGCCCTGGTCGGTCTATATACCACATATTTTAATTCTTACCTTGACCATATTTTAAGACCGCAATTTTTGGGCGGAGACCCCCCTTCCTTTGCGTTTTGGTTGCTACTTTCTATAGTAACTTTTACTTGACGTTTGCGTTTGTTCATATTTCACAGGGTTCTCTGAAATGACGTTGGATTGCCATATTTGGTTTCATCGGTGCCTTTCTCATTGCCTTCTTTGGCACTCTTTTCAATACATTTTTTGCCTCTTTTATTGAGGTCGTCTTGGCACCTTCTTACACCTTAGCAACTTACACTCCCTAACACACAATTAATCGTTTGGCTTTTCAATTCCGCAAGGATTTAAAAGTCTAGTTCTGATTGCTGCGCTGTTTTGCGGATTTTATCCTGAAATCTAAATGCGATATGCCCTACTAGCCTCAACATTCATTTTTGCATGTTTAATGTTTTTGACTCCTAAAAGTGGTGCTCTGTGTCGATTGATACACCTAGTATCTGGAAGAGCGCCACGCCCTACCGATCCCAGTGCCTCGTGAGAAATTAATGCGCTCTATCATGTCATCCTTTGCACCTTTTTAAAAATCTTCCACTCTTTTTAATTCTTACTACTACTTCAACTATCCTCTTTAAGGGGGTGGGGGGGATAGCTACAACCAAAACCTGGTAAATCGCGACGTCCTCTCGGCCTCAGGACCCTCAGTTGTTCACCCTCCAGACCCAATCACCCGTAGGAGGACCCCCCGGCTATATATCTCCCACTCATTTTCACTGTCCATCTTCATCTCTTTCATCAGATATCCCTTCTTACAAACTTCCTACGTGATACAGCTTCGTTATTACACTTCAAATTCAGGAATTAAAAAATCCCGCTTTCAAGCATAGAAGAGGCGAACGTTTGTTGAGGAAGGAAAGAATGCCTAGGAGAATTGCGCACCCTCGCTCTATACTCCTCCAAATTGCTTTATTTTTTTATTAATCAGTCTGTGCAATTTCCATATCTTTTCCAGTCCCTATAACTTTACTAGTTTCTTTACGAACCTCTCTTTAAAGCCCTAATACTCCCCACCCCCTTAAAATTCTTATCCAATAAACTTCCCCATTAATATAAAAACCAATAATAATTGAGATGAACTAAAGAGGCGTAGTTGATTTCAGTCATGTGTCGACGCCGAGTGACTCACGACGGTACATTTCGGCTTCTCGGATCTTCACTGTGGATGGAAGACATGAAAACCTGTGTCGGCTGTCGGGGTTATTTATTGGTGTCGGTCATGGGTTTATTTATTCGTGTGTTGGTGGTGGATTTTATTTATTTTGTGTCGGTGATGGTTTTATTTATTCGTGTGTTGGTGGTGGATTTTATTTATTCTTGTGTCGGTGATGGGTTTTGTTTATTGGTGTCGGTCATGGGTTTATTTATTCGTGTGTTGGTGGTGGATTCTATTTATTTTTGTGTCCGTGTTTTTTTTATTCGTTTATTGGTGATGGATTTTATTTATTCTTGTGTCGGTGATGGGTTTTATTTATTGGTGTCGGTCATGGGTTTATTTATTCGTGTGTTGGTGGTGGATTTTATTTATTTTGTGTCGGTGATGGTTTTATTTATTCGTGTGTTGGTGGTGGATTTTATTTATTCTTGTGTCGGTGATGGGTTTTATTTATTCGTGTCGGTCATGGGTAAATTTATTCGTGTGTTAGTGGTGGATTTTATTTATTTTGTGTCGGTGATGGTTTTATTTATTCGTGTGTTGGTGGTGGATTTTATTTATTCTTGTGTCGGTGATGGGTTTTATTTATTCGTGTCGGTCATGGGTTTATTTATTCGTGTGTTGGTGGTGGATTTTATTTATTTTGTATCGGTGATGGTTTTATTTATTCGTCTGTTGGTGGTGGATTTTATTTATTCTTGTGTCGGTGATGGGTTTTATTTATTGGTGTCGGTCATGGGTTTATTTATTCGTGTGTTGGTGGTGGATTTTATTTATTTTGTGTCGGTGATGGTTTTATTTATTCGTGTGTTGGTGGTGGATTTTATTTATTCTTGTGTCGGTGATGGGTTTTATTTATTCGTGTCGGTCATGGGTTTATTTATTCGTGTGTTGGTGGTGGATTTTATTTATTTTGTGTCGGTGATGGGTTTTATTTATTGGTGTCGGTCATGGGTTTATTTATTCGTGTGTTGGTGGTGGATTTTATTTATTTTGTGTCGGTGATGGTTTTATTTATTCGTGTGTTGGTGGTGGATTTTATTTATTCTTGTGTCGGTGATGGGTTTTATTTATTCGTGTCGGTCATGGGTTTATTTATTCGTGTGTTGGTGGTGGATTTTATTTATTTTGTGTCGGTGATGGTTTTATTTATTCGTGTGTTGGTGGTGGATTTTATTTATTCTTGTGTCGGTGATGGGTTTTATTTATTGGTGTCGGTGATGGGTTTATTTATTCGTGTGTTGGTAGTGGATTTTATTTATTTTGTGTCGGTGGTCTTTTTATTCGTTTATTGGTGATGGATTTTATTTATTCTTGTGTCATTGATGGGTTTTATTTATTGGTGTCGGTCATGGGTTTATTTATTCGTGTGTTGATGGTGGATTTTATTTATTTTTCTGTCGGTGATGGTTTTATTTATTCGTGTGTTGGCTGGGGATTTTATTTATTCATGTGTCGGTGTTTTTTATTCGTTTTTTGGTGGTGGATTTTATTTATTCTTGTGTTTGTGATGGGTTTTATTTATTCGTGTGTTGGAGGGGGATTTTAGTTATTTTTGTGTCGGTGGATTTTGGTAATCGTTTATTGGTGGTGGATTTTATTTATTCTTGTGTCGGTGTTTTTTTTATTCGTGTTTCGGTGATGGGTTTTATTTATTCGTGTGTTGGAGGGGGATTTTAGTTATTCTTGTGTCGGTGGATTTTTGTATTCGTTTATTGGTGGTGGATTTTATTTATTCTTGTGTCGGTGTTTTTTTTTTATTCGTGTGTCGGTGATGGGTTTTATTTATTGGTGTCGGTCATGGGTTTTATTTATTCATGTGTTGGAGGTGGATTTTAGTTATTCATGTGTCGGTGTTGGTTTTATTTATTGGTGTAGTTCACGGGTTTTATTTTTCGTTTGTCTGCTGTGTAGTTTATTTATTCGTGTGTCGGTTGCGGTGGTGGGTTTTATTATAGACGAAGTTAACCGACCATCGGGTGTGGTAACTCACCAGATGATGTCCCGATTTGGAAAATTCAGGCGGTAAATAAAGAAGCGGCGAGATACGAACCAACAAATTCCGCGTAGCCAAGATCAATGGACAAGCGCCATAGACCAAACGGCCGCCGCTAAGCAGCTGTTTAAACTGTGTTTAAGGGTCGCGTGTTTTCGTACCCGCCACACTAGATCTTAAATAAGTAAATCGGTGGTAAAATAAATCCACATCGATGATAAAATCCATATCGGCGGTGAAATCATATCGATGGTAAAATCCATTTTTTTGTGGTAAAATTCACATAGGTTGTAAAATCCATACCAGCTGGTGCCTCAGATGAGACTGTCAGCATGCAAAGCTCACTATGGTTATCCCTGCGAGGAGACCTGCGTAATGTACGTAGGTTCAAGAGAGCTGCGCACTCTCGCTTGTCCCCATCGCTTCAGGACTCCATTTACTATTCCCACTACATACATCACTTCACTTTTCGATTCCATTTACTTCACCACTTTGTTTATCAATGCCTTTTGTCTCTCGTAGGGATGCTTAGTTGGCTTACGCGTTATAAAAATAAATAGTCACTTGAAGTACTTCTTTTCTTTCATATTTATAATTTGTTAAATTAATTTAATCAGTATTTTATTATTTTTTTCGTCAGCCAGAAAAGATCCACTAGAATTAACAAACTAAATAAAAAGCTACGAACAGCGAAGAAAAATAATAATTGCTTCCTGCCGATCGCGTTGACGATTTGAATATAGAAATGGAGCAATTTTCCGGCGGGGATAATTAATTGATGATTTGGGATTTGGCGGAAGATTAAATGCAAATCTGAATTGATTGACCAAGTTAGTCGCTGACTAATGCCATTATGCGTAGATGCAAGGAAGTATTGTGCTTATTGTATACGTTGTACCTCGAAGGGAACGACCATTCATTCATACTGGTAGACACAAAGGATTCCTTAAAGCAGCGGTCGCCAACCTTTCGGACTTCACGGACCGCGAAATTTATAATTTTAAATCTAGTGGACCACTAATATGAATTTTTTAAAAAGCTAAATATATTTCTAAAATAATAATAATCAGTGAACTTTTATTTTATTAATATGAAATGCACCTATTAAATATAACAAAGTTATAGTTTAATTATTACAAAATAATTGAAGTTTATTTAAGTATTACACATTTTTAGTGTAATATTTGTTTCTGCTTGTTTGAAATAAGTTTATGGATTTTTGGCCCCAATGACGTTACTGCAAGACGGAGAGCCGTTTTTATTTCGAGCCAGGACCGGTACCGAGTCTTAATTGCTGTGACAGATGAAAATGTCTTTTCGCACAAATATGTTGTTGAAAATTGAATCAAAACTTTCATTACTTTTTCACTCAGCGATGGGTATTCACTGAGTGAATGAATACCCATCCCAATACTAACCCAAACAGTTGGGTTAGTATTTTGCCCCTCGAAAGCCATCTCACCTCAGTGTGAAGAAGAAGGTGAGTATACTGGGAACCCATTTCTTCACAAAGTGTTTCAAATATTCGAGAATTGAGCGCTTTGTGTCGAATTTCATTTATAATTTTAATAACATCTGATAATACTTCGTGTAGTTCTGGGGACATTTCTGTCCCCTAAAGTTGCTCACGATGTATTTATAATGCAGTGTGTAGACCGAATGTCTGGGTGACCAATATTTTTCACCTTTGCAACAATTCCTGAACGATGTCCAGTCATGTTTGCGGCACCGTCTGTACATATCCCAATACATTTTTCCCATTCAATTCCGTGTTCCAGGAAATAACTCTCAAGTGCTTCAAAAATCTCAGAGCTAGTTGTTCTACCCGGCAAGTTGAGCGAACAAAGTAGTTCTTCCTGTAACTCTTCTTCACACTCAACCCCCACAAAACGAAGGGAAGGTGCCTTGTTACTTACGTCCGTTGATTCGTCAAGTTGAATTGAATAAAATGGTGAAGTTTTACCATTTTTATAACTTGATTTTCAATATCTTCAGCCATGTCTTCAATTCTGCGCTTGACAGTGTTAGCTGACATAGGAAATACTTTCAGTTTCTGTACAGCCTCTGCTTTCCCAAATCGCTATCTGATGGAGCGCTCGCCTGCGTCCTATTGCAACGACTGCGTCGTCCCCCAGACTGTTCGGCACATTCTTGTCGAATGTCCCAGTCTGGGTGATCTTCGCGCACGACACCTGTCCCGGTACCGGGATGGGCGGGGTCGCTACCGCCTGTCCCTTGTTCTCGGGATGAGTGCGTGTACTTTGACTGGTGGACTTATTGACTTTTTGGGGGAGGCCGGCCTTCTCCCTTTTATTTAACGCGATTTAATTGTTGTTGTTGTTTTTGTAATTGTTTTGTTATTGCTTTGTTATTGTTATTGTTATTCCTTTTTATTGTTTTCTGTTTAATTTTTTAAAGTAGCCTAAATTAGGCTGTTTGTTTACGGCAACTTATGCCTTAGTCGGCAGTCGCCAGATAGCCCCTTAATTAAAAAAAAAAAAAAAATGCTTTCCCAAAACGTCTTCACAGGCTTGTAACATGCAAGGCTTGATTAATTCTTCTCCACTCGTATATGGCTTTTTATTTTTCGCGATTTGAAGTGCTATCAGATAAGAAACCTTTAATAAGGACTTATCTTCAACAGTCTTATTTTTTAAAGCACCTACTTGCTTTTGCATATTTTCACGCATTCTTTGAAAATATTCAAGTGGTTTCTTAGCTAAATCTGGGTATCTTGATTGCAAGTGTCTTCCTAGTTTCGAATGTTTCATGGCATCATTGGATAAACTCTCAGAACACACGATACAAAGCGGCCATGGATTTAGCTCACTACCAGGTTGTTGAATAAATCCAAATTTCAAGTAGTTCGAATCATATTTCCTTGATACTTTGAGGGTTTTTTTGTTTTCGCCTCCAGTTAGAATGTTCTTTGTAATGGTCCTTGACGAGGACTATGGAGGCTCTGATTCATTGATCAGCTCACGGTTAAGTGATGTATTACTATTATCGTTAGTTATATTATCTTTGGTTTTACTAAAGAAATGCAAAATATTCGCTTGTTTTTTCTCACTCATTATGAGTCTATTATCTATTTCATTTGAATCTGAAAACCCGCAAAAGCAAGAATTGGTAACTTGAAACAACAGTTGCGCATCGCGTTTGATAAGCCTCACTAATAAATTATACACCAAAATATTTGTTAAACTATCCAGAATAAGATCCCCTGTGGGCATTTTAAAAAAAAAAGCTTCGATAACGAATAAAAAATATAAACATATTCCCTTTATTTTTAAATGGGGCCTACCTCTCACAAATAGGCTATTCACTGAATCCATTGCCAGCTGTCGCTAGATGGCGTAATTGTGAGAGGTAAGCCCCATTTAAAAATAAAGGGAATATTTTTATATTTTTTATTCAATAACGAAACATTTTTTCAGGTTAGGTTAGGTTAGTTTTTGTGTTGATTTGTTCGGTTTTGACGTCCGTTTACCCTCGAACTTCTGATGGGGAATAATGGCCAATCAAGTAATTTCCGACGGAAACGAAGGTCAGAATCGAATAAATCAACACAAAAACTATAAGAAAAAAAAAATTAATTGGAATCAGCCCTAATCTCCACATTTACCAAAATTTGTGACGCACTTTCGGGTCATGTGGTATTAGGGGAAAAAAACTAATATTCCTAGCCAATGGATGCGCATTCGCGTCTTTGTCCTGCATTTAAGAAAGCAAACCATTTTTGTAATTAAAATGAAATTGATCAAATAAGGATGTTTTGCTCGATAACTTTCTTAGAAATTACAGATGCAATAATTAAAATCAAGGAAAATCGGGTCGCAGTCAACGTGTTAAGTGATAAGCCGAATTAACATACACACACAGTCAACTGTTTAATGTCACGCACACACCCTCAATGACTGCTTACCAACAACTGACAGCTCTCTCTCTTTCTCTGCTATCTGTGCAATTTGTATCAGGGTTGCCTGAAGAGGGTTAACAAAACAGAAAAATTGCAAATAATGTCCCAATTTTTCTGCGGACCATCAAAGTTTTTCGCGGACCACCGGTTGGGGACCTGCCTTAAAGAGCGAACCTCATGAAATAAAGGATATCAAAATGTCCATCTGTGAAGATAAAGGTAAAATGTGGATAATAATTGATGGGTGAAGGAAACTTTGAAATTTCACACAGTAATAGGTTGGAATTTGTTGAAATACAGGGTCCGGTGTCTTATTTGTCGCCGTTGGCAACTCTTGAATTCCACGAATGCGTGTTGTCTGGCGTCAGTTTTATCTTTCCCTATCATAGTAGACTCAGTTGTGCATCGTCTGTAAAGGAAATAATACCATGGCTGAATTCAATCATCATAAGAGTGGGAAGAGGCACTCTGTGCTACTTGGTATTCACGCCGGAAGCTGCGGTGCGAAGATCCCCCAAAGCTGGGGTGTCACGTTATCAAAATTATCCCAGTCAACGTTGAAAAACTCATAAAACCACGACCATGGTATAATTTTAGTACTCTTCTTTGTAGTGCTTCAAGAATCTTGATATTTTTGCCTGTGGTGTCAGGGGGCCATATCTGAATACAATATTCCTGTCTCGTCATAACATATGAGTTATATAGCTCTAGAATAACTGCCTTAGTTTATTAAATAACATTGCTATTGATAAAGCCAATAACCCTATATGCCTTATTTCTAGCCTCTACACACTGTTTAGAGAACCTTAATGATCGATCTATTACTACTAAATCTCTCTCATCTTCAGCTGATTGAAAGCGCAACTTTCCATCTCATACCTCATAGTAACAGAGGAAATAATTGCAGGTTAAATATCTCAAATTTCCTGTTAATATTTCTGATACTTCTGGAAGATACATACCAAATGAAATTCCAATAATGTCACAGTTCTTCTTAGGCATAAAATAACTAAATCTGAAACCAGAAATCTCCCGACTGCTGCTCAATCCACTCCTGGACGGCGAGCTGGACATCTTCATCGTCCCCAAACCGGCGCGTCCACGGAGTGCAGCCTCGAGCTGGCGGAATAAAAAGTAGTCGCTAGGGGCCAGATCTGGACTGTAGGGGGGATGGTTGAGCTCCTCGAATCCGCACTCGCGCAGGGCAGCTTGTGCAACTCTGGCCTTGTGGACGGGGGGCATTGTCGTGGAGGAGAAGGACACCGCGTGTCAACTTGCCGCGCCGCTTCTGACGGATGCACTTCTTCAACCCAGCCAGTTCCTCGGCGTAATATTGGCCTGTGATGGTCCTTCCACGAGTCGCATAGTCCACCATCAACACTCCCTGAGAATCCCAGAAGGTGGTGACCATGATCTTCCCGGCTGAGGGTTAGGTCCGGAACTCGATGGGGGTCGGAGAGCCCCTGTGCTTCCAGGCCATGCTTTCGAGCTTGGTCTCGGGATCCCAGTGATGGACCCACGTTTCATCACCTGTCACTATGCGTGACTCGAATCCCGCCGGGTCTTGGTTGTACAGGAGCAGCAGCTCCTCCGAACTTTGACGACGTTAAAGTCGATCATGGGGCGTGAGGTTTCTATGGACCCAACGGGCAGAGACCTTGGTCATGGCCAAATTGTTGTGGATGATGTTGATAACACTTCCATGTGATATTGCAAGTTCTCGCTCGATTTCTTCGACCTTGATCCGTCGATTTGCGAGGATCATCCTCTCCACACGGGCCACATTGTCCTCTTTGGCCACGTCTGACGGGCGTCCTGGACGGGGGTCATCTTCAAGGGATTCACGACCATTGCTGAACTCCCTTTTCCAGCGAGCAATGGTTGCATAGGAAGAGGCGATGTCGGTGTACACTACAACCATGCGTTCATGGATCTCTTTTGCATTCTTGCCGTCCTTGGTCAAAAATTTGATCACTGCGCGGTGCTCAACCTTCTCCATTGTTGAAAAATTTGTGACTGACGATCTGCGATGAGCTACTGCTTCTTAAATAGACTCGCCAGGAGCGCGCTGCTGCAGGTCCTGACTTGTCAGAACTTTTCCTAACACCCCCACAAACAGCCATGTCCCTTCCTCTGTTTTTCCCTACCGATTCTCAAAACCTATTGACTGCCCCTCGTATATGAAATTTCCTGTGCAGACTGTCCCCCAAAATATGTACAGAGGTGAAAGTTTTGATTTTAATAGAAGAATTAAATATAAACGGGACATGCATTTGGGTAATAATAACAGCGTCTCTGTGAAACATCGAGAAAAAGAGAATCATGACATTAATTTAAAATATTCCAAACCCATTTTCAATATTAGGATTATTGAAATTAGACAAATAGCGGAAGCATTTTACATTTTGAAAGATACTCCTTTGATGCCAATAAGATTTCCTCTTTGTAAACCTCATTGTTTTACTAGACTTGTCTTCTCTTGGTTGTGTGTTTAGTATTGTTTCAATCCATGAGGAAGATAAGTTGTTGCTTATCGAAATTCTCAGTCGTTAACTTTTTTTACTTACGAATTTTTGTAGTTATATTATCATTAGTTAATAATACTGATATATATATATATATATATATATATATATATATATATATATATATATATATATATATATATATATATATTAATCGAAAATCACATGACAGCGTGATATATAATAGATGTATTTAAAGGCCCAAAGAAATGAAAACTAAGGAAATTAATTACGTGGTCCATTAAAGCTTAAGAAAGAAAATGGGTGAATTATAAAAACAGACTATAGGGAAACTATTTTAACCGTTATATGAAAATGAATAAAGGAGTTGGATTTGATATAACGGTTAAAATATATATATATATATATATATATATATATATATATATATATATATATATATATATATATATATTTATATATATATATATATATATATATATATATGTATATATATATATATATATATATATATATATATATATATATATATATATATATATATATATATATATATATCATCATCATCATCACTAACACTATAATTTAAGAAGGGGATTTTTTTGAGTATTTGAATAATAATTTCATCTTAGTTTGGTTATAACTTATGTTTTTTTATCAAAGTTATTTCTAATAATTCTTTTATAATATCAAAAAACAAAATGGTGAAGTTCAGAAATAAATATAAGTATCGAAATTTTGTGAAATTTTTGAAACCCAAAGAATTACAAATGGTGAAGTTCAGAAAATTTATTTTTATATATCTTCTTCTATAACTTTATTTTAGCAACGTGATATTTTGAAAATGGGGAAATTTAGTTTAGAGTTCCTTTTTAAAATTATTATAACTGGCGAAGTTCAGAAAATTTATAAAGTTTAACCATGGCTGCTTCTTTTTTAGATTTTAAATTCTAATCTTAGTTGCGAAGCTATTGCCTGGTATTTATATATATATATATATATATATATATATATATATATATATATATATATATATATATATATATATATAAAATAAACCATGTGTGTTTCCTTACCGATGATCCGGACTACGTTGTGAATGTTTGTTGAACATTTTGTGGATGTTCTTCCCTTGGAAGACAAATAACTTACCTAGGTACGTTACAAGACGTTTCAAATATAGAATCCTAAAATCAAAAAAATATATGATATACTGAGAAAATAAAGATTTCCTAAGCGCAAAGTCACAGTTTAATCTAACCGAATTGTTAAATCCCCTTTGTACTTTTTTCAAAATCTCTATTAGCGAGGGAATAGTTCCTAAGAAGTTTGCAGATGCAAATGTAGCCCCAATTTAAAAAAAAAGTCTTAAAGACTGATCCTGGAAATTATCGCCCCATCTCCGTTACTTCAGTCGTTGGTGAACACTTTGAGGTACATTGTTAGACATAGGTTAGTGGAACATCTGTAGGTAAATAACTTAATAATGATATATATTACAGCTTTCAACGATGATATATAGCTAGATTTTGCATTTGAATCCCCAAATAATCTTCCCTCATATATAGTTCTTGCAAGCTCTCACTTAGATTATGCGGTACAATTTTAGTCTCCATACATCCATGAGGACATTATATTAATGGAACACAACCAGTGTCTAGCAACAAAATTCATTTACTTTCACTGAAATTTGGGCATCTGCCAATCTATTTGTCGTTTTTTAAAAAAATACTAAACGGGTTTGCTAATATATATTATTACTCAATATTTGAACTAGATAATCGAGCGGAAACTAGAAGTAACGGTTTCGAACTTGTAAACAAAAGATTTAACTATGCGATGACAGAAAATTTCTTCTCTTATAAAATAGCAGATGCTTGGAATGGCGTCAAAATCATTACATTATGTTTAAGAATAGAATCGATAAATATTACTTTAAAATATGATTGATTAAATCGTGTTGTGAAAAAAATCTTTATTATATCCTTTCCTCCTTTCCCTACCTTAAATTCTGACAACTATTTTCCCCTCTTTTATCAGCTAGCCTCGAGTGGGTCTTAGGTTCCTTGCTGTTTCGTAAGTTTGCAATTCTGTAATCCCCTGAAACCGCCACCGAGTCCCGACTCGGTGGCGGCCTCTTCGTCGCCTGGGCAGATTCAGGCGCACGTTCGTCTCTCCCTTTCCTTTTGACGGCTAAAGAGCCATATTTGATGACACACACCTTGTTTCCGTATTTCAACGTTCACGTGTACGTGTCTGTTGAAACCAGTTAAGAATATAACTCTTTGATTCTGGACGGTGACTTTATCAAAGCATGGATTTCATTTTTTCTTTGAAAAGCTAAAATTTGTCGTCTCTGAGAAGTTCGCGGCAAAGGATTTTTTAGCTCAAAAGAAGGAACCAAAGCATCGCCCAAGTTGCTTAGATTCATGTAATTGGAAGTTAGAAGAGAAAAAGATCAGTAACCAACTGCGAAGGTTTAGAATAAAATTCTATTCAAATTTGGAGGAAAGAGTTCACCCTTTTCTTAAGTAGAAATGTTACTGAGCCGTTTAACTCTCCTCTCCCATTCCTAAAATGAGTATATTTGAGTAAAAAATTTAGTAAACATTCAAATGATGCTGAATTTTTCTGAAGAAGAAAAATTCATTGATTTTGTTTTCTCTGCTGGAGATATCAATAGAACAGTAAGACTGAAGTCATTTTCCCTCTCGTTGTGTTAGCTGTTACTAAAACGATGAATAGAAGATTCGACTTGAAGCCCCAAACAAGCGACCCTCTTTTGGTGTCAGCATCTGGTGTGGTTGCTTAAGTAAACACGCTCACTATTTGTCTTTATTAACAAAGTCTACAATTGGAGTTCTTATTTGCCTCAAGTCAGGGACATTGCAGCTCGTGTGGACAGAGAGCTACCTTTCTTGGAGGTTGATATCAAGGTTGGCACTGGCAGTAGAGCCAGGTATGGCAGCCGAACGAGAGAGTTGCGCCAATAACAATACCCTGCCTAAGGATAAATACAGCCAATGAGGTAGGTGTGTAAGATAATAAGATAGGATAGTTAGAAAATATTGTGTGTTGCGTAATGATGATATTGATGTGAAGAGGGGGTGATATGGGTGGGGATGATAATGAGTTGTGAAAGGTTGCCTGGCAAACGCTTTGGTTTGCCAACGAAATACCCTCCTTGTCTCGCCGATGCGAGAATGAATAGGCCACGGATGGCGGGAGTTTGCCAGGTACCACCATCATGGAGTTGCCATCAGTCGCTTGATGAGCCACATATTTAGAATAGCTTCAGTGAAGGAAGAAGCTTAGTTTCATGAAAACCCGCACTGTTACCTTTCAGTTTGTGCTCCAAACATAGCAAAGCTGACGATTTCCAGAGGTGGCTTTACAGGGTAATGCAATACTAAGGCTACAAAACTAGATTAGGCAACAGAAAATGAAAATTCTCCCAAACGTGGCTAAAATAAGTTGAAGATCTTGCGCCTGCTGAAAATATGAATACTGCTTAAGAAACAGTCGTTGTCCAATCATTTATAAGAGCGAGAAAAACACTGAAATTCGTTGCAAGTATTCAAATTTTGAAGGGCGCTTTCAGAAATGTGTAAAGGGGGGTACTGTGTACTTCATATCCAAAGTGAGTTGATTTTAGAACTTGCGCAGTGAGCAAAGTTGTGTAGGAAGTAAATATAATAGAAATACTTGAAAATTGCGCGTGAATTGAAGCCAGAACAGTGATTTGAGTCCAGTTCGGAAATCTAAATAGGGCTCAAAGCCAATTCGCTGTAAACATTAGCACCGCAGCCATATTTTCCGCGTAAAATTTATACAACTCCTCCTCTCTCTTCGAATTCAGATAAAGTGAAAATGTATGGAAGATATTTAGTACTTAGGCATTTGAGCTGTGAGGGTAAATGATTTGCGTTGGCTGGGAGGACATACAAACTTCTATATGTCACCTGTTATGCCCTTACGAGTGCGTAAACGGGGTATATATTAAAAAAGACAGAGAAAAAAAGAGTTGGAAGGAATAGTGACGTGTTACACTCCCCAACCAGACCCAAGAGAGTGGGATGGACCAGCCGCTACACTCCTCTCCCCGACCGAGAGAGAGAGAAACGAGCAGAGACATGTGAAGAAAGTGGCGAAAAATGGTCAAATGGAAATGTGTATGAGTAAAGCCCAGGTCAACTCAATCTAGTTTGAGATTGCCAGGAGCACTGTGGCTGGTAGGGCGTGCCACTCCTTTTAAATGTTAGATGTAACACCACACGGGGTACAGCGGAGCGATGGAAAGTCTTGCTACAAGGAGAGAAACAGCGATTATTTGGCATTTCAGAGTTTGGCTATTTTGTGCCACTCCGTTGTGGTCTATAAATGAATAAGTTCAAATAGGTTCGGATGGGTTTGCTTGGAAGTGCCCCAAATAAAAATATAAAACGCTTTAAGAACAGAATTAACATAAGAACTTAAGACCTGGACCACTTTTTTGCCGAATCAAGACCTCATTTAAGGCATTGGTTCGTCTTATGTATCGGTCGAATGAGAAATTTGGAATAAGAAAAGCAAGTCGGCAGCTGAAGACTTTGTTAGGTTAAATTAAAAGACTTAACAAAGCCCAAAGCTTTGGCAAGAGGATATTGAAATTTAGCTACATTTAGGTGGGAAGGGTAGGATGTTAAAATGGCTACATTAAGAGGGGGAAGGATGTTAAAGTGATCGATTTAACCTAACATAACCTTCACCAATAAAATGAACATTGCACAAGTTTAAATTTTTCTTTCCCTAATATTTAAATTGGCCTGATTTGCTTTAGGTTCGATATTCCTGACTATTTATTTTTGGTTCGCTATTCTTGACACGAGTTATTTGAGGTTCGCTATTTTTGACGTGAGTTATTTGGGGTTGGCTATTTTTGACCTGCTAAAAATGGGTTCTCTAGTTTTGACATAACCTCTTTTTTCGAATATTCTTTTTTGTGGTATGCGGTTCTATCTTGATTTCATCGCTTTAGAGATTTTCTTCATATGCACCGCCCCTTGCACTAATCTCTTGGTTTAAGTCTCATTGACAGTCGTACTTGACACTTTGCCAGCGATTACTCACACAGTTTGACACGTGGATATGTCAGTCATACTACACAATACGGAGGAAATTATTTGAAATAATCTGTTTACCATACGTGGCTCAATTTGTCCTCGATGTGTTAATTCTTAGTATTTATGTTTATATTGAAAGTTATTAACCCATTGGTGCCCAAGTTCAGAGCCTAATTTCTGTTTTTGGATTGATTAGCTTTGCTCTTTTATTTTCCTCGGTTTTTCATAGTTATTCATATTTTTCTTTATTCCCCTTCACTTTCCACACCGCGTCGCACGCAAGAGTACAAACCGTCGTAGAGCAATATCAAGTTTAGTAAATTTGCGCTCTTAAGCTACCCAGATGCCCACTAAGGCGGATTTTATTTTTTGTAAATTTTCACGTTCCCTAACTTCATATATATATATATATATATATATATATATATATATATATATATATATATATATATATATATATATATATATATATATATATATATATATATATATATAAATATATATATATATATATATATATATATATATATATATATAAATATATATAAATATAAATATATATAAATATAAATATATATATATATATATATATATATATATATATATATATATATATATATATATATATCTATATATATATATATATATATATATATATATATATATATATATATATATATATATATATATATATATATATATATATATATATATATATATATATATATATATATATATAGATATAGATATAGATATAGATATAGATATAGATATATATATAGATATATATATATATATATATATATATATATATATATATATATATATATATATATATATATATATATATATATATATATATATATATATATATATATTTATATATATATATATAGATATATATATATATATATATATATATATATATATATATATATATATATATATATATATATATATATATATATATATATATATATATATATATATATATATTATATATTTATATATATATATATATATATATATATATACAAGGTGTCCCAGAAAAAAGTTAACCGTACTTTGAATTAGTATAACTCCAAACAAAATAAATTTACCAACTATTTATCTGTCTATTCTATAAATTTCATTAAATTCTCTTTTACGATATTGATACACTAATGGGTTTAGTGGAGGCTATAAAAATTCTGTTTGCGCAAGGAAGTAAAATAATGAAACTTCGAAGTTAATATCAACAAATTTATTTAAGTCCATTTTAAACAAAAAAGCCTCTTCATATGGGTAATACAAATTCATTTTTTAATTTTCTAAGCATCGTTTCCTTCCACATGTCCTCAATTTCTTTCCAAGCACAGTTGCGACTTTGATCGCATTGATTGAACAACTTTTTTGATTAACTTGTGATTTTCCTTAAGTCTATTGACTTCACGTGTGATACTGGTTAATGCTTTGTGGTGGAGTAGAATACACTTTATTCTTTAGATATCCTTATAAGAAATAATCGCACCGTGTTAAGTCGAGGGATCTCGGGAGCCATTCAATTGCATGATTTAGTGCGATAATGCGGTTGTCAAACCTTTCTCTTAGTTTTGTTCTTACAGCAAGCTGTCTATGAGCTGCTGCGCCCTCCTGAATCCACCAAAGTCTATTGAATTGATTGCCCTAAATCTGGCGGAGTTCCGGGAAGATCCTTTCGTTGATCATGCTCAGGTAGGCAGCACCATTCAAGTTATTCTCGTAAAACAATGGCCTACAAGATAGTCATTCCCGCATATTCCGGTCCACAGAGATACTTTTTGCTGACAAATACGTGTGTCAAAGTTGAATGCTGGGAGGAGGGGGGGGGTTCAGCGGCGCATATTGCCGAATGTTATGGCTATTTACCTTTCCATTCCTGAAAAAAGATGTCCCGTCACCAATCACAATGTTTTCCAAGAAACAAGCAGGTTTATGGAGAAGCCATTCGACAAATTGTCTACGACGAGGAAAATCAGTTTCAAGAAGCTGGTTTCTTGCATGCATCTTATAGAGATGCCATTTTAAGTCATGTTTAATAATACGGTTAAATAATGACTTTGATAATTGTAACTCATTCTTTTTGACTGATACATGTGGATTTTAAAATTGGTCTTATGGTTCTCATCCGACCCGAACGACCTTTATTTAGATTTAAGCATGTTCCTTCATCTTGGTATTTGCGAACATTTCTCCGAATTGTGGGCTTCTTGGTGGGTACCTACCTGGAAAACGTTGTTCAAATGAATTTTGTACTTGTTTAATACTGCCAGTCTTAATAAAGTTTGTGACTACAAATGCGCGTTGATCTTTTGCATGATTAAAAAGGTTCTATGGAAGAAAACTTTTGCACAGAAACGCTTTGATTTGCTTAGCAATAATGACGAGACCAAACCACAGCGTGGCTGAAAAAACACTCTAGAATGGCCTAGGCTTTGCTTGAAGAATCACACAGTGACCTAGGCTACCTCGGCTCCCTACGCTTCTCTTGAAAGTGCACGGTGGCCTAGCCTTCCTAGGCTTCGTTTCATTATTTTACTTCCTTGCGCAAACATATTTTTGATAGCCTCCACTAAACCCATTACTGTATCAAAATCCTAAAAGTGAATTTAATGATATTTCCAGAATCGATAAATAAATAATTGTTAAATAAAATACTTTTTGCAGGACCCAAAAATCTTCAATATTTTTTGTGTTATATTAATTCAAAGTACGGTTAACTTTTTTCTGGGACACCCGGTATACATATATATATATATATATATATATATATATATATATATATATATATATCGGGGGGGCCCCTCAAAAGTGACGCATCTTTAAAATTTAATATCTCGATAACCTCCTTCCTATTCATGACGATTTCGAATGCAAAAACGGAATTTAGATCCATTTATAGTTTTCTTGGACTCGACAAAAGTAACAACTTGGGTAAAAAAAGGCCCCGAATATCGAGTGTAAAGAAATAAATAATTAGAAATTTAACTTACCTAAAGTAACTGATTGATTGGCCCACCACTTTAATCAATCACTAATCTGAGTCCTTTTTTTTTCCACACACACAAACATTTCTTACTTCATTAATGCCAATTTCTTGCCAAGATTCATGTAATTTTCTTGTACAGAACTCCTTGTAATATTCAATTGTTTTTTGCGATAAATGACTTCGTGGTTTATCTTCTTGAGAGCAGATGTTATCGTTAATGCAATTCACATTTCCAGGTTCCTTAAGCTACTTTAGGGCTATCGCTTTCTGAGGTTCTGTTAGCGCTTCCCGTTTCCCAAATCTTTTTTAAGAGTCTTTCCACAGCGTCTTTTCCGCATTTTTTTCAGGAAATTCTCGCAATACCGTTCCAGTCTTCCATCACTTTTTACAGTGAAAAAAAAAAGCTTTAATGATAATGCGATCTTCTTCTAATAACGTCATTATGGGTACTGAGGAACTGTAAATAAAGATATCCATTTACCGTAATTTACCTTAAGTATGGTCATTTATTACCCGATTAGGGTATTTAGACCCCATCAGCGTTGCTTGTTGATAGTGCCTCATATAGACACTAATAGGAGAATCTGTAGCTGAATTTGTCAGTGTGGTTGCTCCATTCCTTCTCGAGCTTCGTCTTGAATGTGTTGACTGTGGGTGCATTGATAGTTTCCTGGCTGAGGACGTTCCAAGCCTGGGTCACCCGCTCTGCAAAGAAGTGGTTCCTTGGACTTGGCTGATGTTGGCCCTGCAGTTTCCTGTCGTGTCCTCTGGTGGTCCTGCTGAGGGATGGCCTGAACATTGTGTTGATATTTTACAATAAAATAATATTTTATTTCGATATTCGTTTTTTTTTACCTATGATATTTTTGTCAAGTGCAAGAAAACTATAAAATGTATCTAAATTCCGTTTTTTGCGTCCGAAAAGGGAAAATTAAAAGTATCTTGCATATGAAAATTGTCAGGAATAGGAAGGAAGCTACTGAGATATTAATTTTTTTTAAAATGTGCATTTTGGTGGTTGGGGGGCACTCATATATATATATATATATATATATATATATATATATATATATATATATATATATATATATATATATATATATATATATATATATATATATATATATATATATATATATATATCTCGTTCTATTTGTGTGTAAATTCTCCTGATAATACATTGCTTCGTTTGATACACAACTTTTATTTCGCCCCCTCCCCGTGTACAAGTTGTATCGATTTACCTGAAATCCCCTTAATAGTGTTAACACCAAGATTTATTCATAAAGTTCACTATTATCTGCACTAAAACCATTGCTGTCACTTATTCTGAATTAGACTGGGAACTTCGCCATCGGTTAAATAATGACTGCTTCTCACATGAGTTTGCGAAATAATTATCAGTTCTTCATCTGAGTCTGATCACCTTTTTCCTCACATCGGAAGAAGTTGGAGAAAGACATTTAATCATTGCTTGGTGACGTGAATATTAAGGGCAAAATATCGCCCTAGCTGAAACCCAGCTTTTTAGCGATTTTATAGATCGTATCCGAAAGGAACCAAGGTTGAATTTCCTCAGGCTGATTCAATCACAGACGAAGAAAAGCGAATGAATTACAAAGTTCTGGGATCTGCGTGACACTTACGGGAGCCCGAAGGAGAGAAGGGAGAAGGCAGAGTGAACTCCATGGTGAACTGGGGATGACCCCCATAAACGTGGAGCTTCACCTAAGAGCAACCAAAATCTGGGACAAGGTGCACCGGCACCTCCCTCCCGAGTTTGTACTGGAGCACATCGACTTCGACATTTTACCTAACTTAAGACGACCAATTAGTTTCAAAAGCAGTAGACTACCGAATGACTTTAACGTCGACCCAAAGTTCACTTAAATACTAAATAACCCCCATTCATAACACAAAAAAAAACATGAACAAAGCCAAACGAGTTTAGCCACCGAATTAACACTTGTTTAATTTGGTTTTAAAAAACACTTCCCCAAATTTTTGCGCGAAATATCGCCAAAAACATATAAACAACACCAAAAATCCAAATCTAGGTGTGAAACACCCAGAATTGAAGATGAAAATCTTCCAAAAGCCACGTAAAGATACCATGTATTAGTACAAAGGCTCGAATGCCCACCGCATTCACCAGATAGTATATTCATATGCTATCAAAAAAAAACAAAACCAAAACGCAAAGAAAGCCAGTGATACCCTTTCACCAGGGATCTGTCTTTCATTCTACCTTTCATTTTTCACTTTCCTATTATATTTTCCCCTATTTCCCCACTATTTCTCCTACTAAAACCCTCTACTACTATATTTCTCACTTATTATGTCCAATGTCCAATGTGACACATTTTCCAACGTTTACGTTTATTATTATTATTATCATTATCACTAACTCTATAATTTAAGAAGGGGATTTTTTGAGTATTCATCATCATCATCATCATCATCATCATCACTAACTATAAGTTAATAAGGGGATTTTTTAGAGTATTTGAATAATAATTTCATCTTAGTTTGGTTATGACATGTTTTTTATCAAAGTTATTTCTAATAATTCTCTTATAATATCAAAAAACAAAATGGTGAAGTTCAGAAATAAATATAAGTATCGAAATTTGGTCAACTTGTTAAAATCCAAAGAATTACAAATGGTGAAGTTCAGAAAATTTATTTTTATATATCTTCTATAACTATATTTTAGCAACGTGATATTTTGAATGATTAAATTTTAATCTTATAGCGAAGCGCAAGCTGCCCTCGTAAGGGGCAGCTTGAAGAAGAAGAAGAAGAAGAAAAAAAATAACAAGAAGAAGAACAAGAAAAAGAAGAAGAAGAAACAGAAGAAGAAGAAAGTGTTCAGGGTGTTAAAATAAAGAGTCTATAAAGGGGATTAAAAAAGGCGGTCAAGATTAGCAAATAAGGCCGTAGGCCACACCCCGCAGGGGTGCTTGTGTAACCAAGCTCTTCCTGTTAAGTATATTCTAAATTTTTATCAAGGTAATTTTTATGAATTTCTTTAGAGTTTGAAAATACAAAAGGGTTAAGTTCAGAAAAAAATATGATTATCCAATGTTTTATAATGTTTTAAAAGAAAATGAATTACAATTGGTTAAGTTACGAAAATTTATTAAAATTTAAGCAAGGATGCCTTTTTATTTTATTTTCTTCTATATTCTTCTATAACTATATTTTAGCAACGTGATTTTTTGAAAGGGGGAAAATTTAGTTTAGAGTTCTTTTTTTAAATTATTATAATTGGCAAGGTTCAGAAAATTTATAAAAATTTAACCATGGCTGCTTTTTTTCAGATTTTAAATTTTATTCTTAGTAGCTAAGCGCAAGCTGGGGGAGTGGGAAGCCATTTCCTGGTTGTGTAATATTTTTATTATTACTCGTGAGTAAGCCTCGCTTTTGAATCATACGTTTTTTTGTAAAGCTATGGGCCGCAGACATTTGAGTAGTGGGTAAAATCTAAGACTCATTTTTACCAAATAAGTATGCGCACTTAACCAGATCATCTGGCAAAGAATTGAGTTAAAATTAGAAGGATTGAGCAATATGTTATTGCTTCCTCAAGTGTAAATCAAATTACTCTAGTCATAGTACCTTCTGGAAGTTAGAATGGCTCTTTATAATAATCTAATTCTCAAATAATTGATGAAGAAAGTTTTAATCTAATTCTCAAATAATTGATGAAGAAAGTTTTAATATAATTCTTAAATAATTGATGAAGAAAGTTTTAATCTAATTCTCAAATAATTGATGAAGAAAGTTTTAATCTAATTCTTAAATAATTGATGAAGAAAGTTTTAATCTAATTCTCAAATAATTGATGAAGGAAGTTTTAATATAATTCTTAAATAATTGATGAAGAAAGTTTTAATCTAATTCTCAAATAATTTATGAAGAAAGTTTTAATATAATTCTTAAATAATTGATGAAGAAAGTTTTAATCTAATTCTCAAATAATTGATGAAGAAAGTTTTAATGAATATGTAACTAAATAATTTTTATAAGAGCAAATTGACAGTTCGTTCATGTAAAAAATACAATCGTTTAGAAAATAAAGTAACATTTTCCTTCATGTAAAAAAAATAACGTTTTTAGAATAAATTATGATTTTCAGTTATGGAAAAAATAATTTAGAAAAATAAAATTTTCAGGTGTGCCATACACTAATGGTATCGTAACGGTGTTTTAGGCCACTAATGGTATCGTACCGGTGTTTTAGGCCAATAATGGTATCGTAACGGTGTTTTAGGCCACTAATGGTATCGTACCGGTGTTTTAGGCCAATAATGGTATCGTAACGGTGTTTTAGGACACTAATGGTATCGTAACGGTGTTTTAGGACACTAATGGTATCGTACCGGTGTTTTAGGCCAATAATGGTAATGTAACGGTGTTTTAGGACACTAATGGTATCGTGACGGTGTTTTAGGCCACTAATGTTACCGTAACGGTGTTTTAGGCCACTAATGGTATTGTAACGGTGTTCTAGGCCACTAATGGTGCCGTAACGGTGTTTTAGGCCACTAATGTTATCGTAACGGTGTTTTAGGCCACTAATGGTATCGTAACGGTGTTTTAGGCCACTAATGGTATCGTAACGGTGTTTTAGGCCTACTAATGGTATCGCAACGGTGTTTTAGGACACTAATGGTATCGTAACGGTGTTCTAGGCCACTAATGGTATCGTAACGGTGTTATAGGCAACTAATGTTATCGTAACGGTGTTTTAGGCCACTAATGGTATCGTAACGGTGTTTTAGGCCACTAATGGTATCGTAAAGGTGTTTTAGGCCACTAATGTTATCGTAACGGTGTTTTAGGCCACTAATGTTATCTTAACGGTGTTTTAGGTCACTAATGGTATCGTAACGGTGTTTTAGGCTACTAATGTTATCATAACGGTGTTTTGGCCACTAATGGTATCGTAACGGTGTTTTAGGCCACTAATGGTATCGTAACGGTGTTTTAGGCCACTAATGTTATCGTAACGGTGTTTTAGGCCACTAATGGTATCGTAACGGTGTTTTAGGCCACTAATGGTGCCGTAACGGTGTTTTAGGCCACTAATGTTATCGTAACGGTGTTTTAGGCCACCAATGGTATCGTAACGGTGTTTTAGGCCACTAATGGTATCGTAACGGTGTTTTAGGACACTAATGGTATCATACCGGTGTTCTAGGCCAATAATGGTATCGTAACGGTGTTTTAGGCCACTAAAGTTATCGTAACGGTGTTTTAGGCCACTAATGGTATCGTAACGGTGTTTTAGGCCACTAAAGTTATCGTAACGGTGTTTTAGGCCTACTAATGGTATCGCAACGGTGTTTTAGGCCACTAATGGTATCGTAACGGTGTTATAGGCCACTAATGTTATCGTAACGGTGTTTTAGGCCACTTAGGGTATCGTAACGGTGTTTTAGGCCACTAATGGTATTGTAACGGTGTTTTAGGCCAATAATGGTATCGTAACCGTGTTTTAAGCCACTAATGGTATCGTAACGGTGTTTTAGGCCACTAATGGTATCGTAACGGTGTTTTAGGCCACTAAGGGTGCCGTAATGGTGTTTTAGGCCACTAATGTTATCGTATCGGTGTTTTAGGCCACTAATGGTATCGTAACGGTGTTTTAGGCTACTAATGGTATCGTAACGGTGTTCTAGGCCACTAATGGTGCCGTAACGGTGTTTTAGGCCACTAATGTTATCGTAACGGTGTTTTAGGACACTAATGGTATCGTAACGGTGTTTTAGGCCACTAATGTTACCGTAACGGTGTTTTAGGCCACTAATGGTATCGTAACGGTGTTCTAGGCCACTAATGGTGCCGTAGCGGTGTTTTAGGCCGCTAATGTTATCGTAACGGTGTTTTAGGCCACTAATGGTATCGTAACGGTGTTTTAGGCCACTAATGGTATCGTAACGGTGTTCTAGGCCACTAATGGTGCCTTAACGGTGTTTTAGTTCACTAATGTTATCGTAACGGTGTTTTAGGCCACCAATGGTATCGTAACGGTGTTTTAGGCCACTAATGGTATCGTAACGGTGTTTTAGGCCACTTATGGTATCGTAACGGTGTTTTAGGCCACTAATGGTATCGTAACGGTGTTTTAGGCCACTAATGTTACCGTAACGCTGTTTTAGGCCACCAATGGTATCGTAACGGTGTTTTAGGCCACTAATGGTATCGTAACGGTGTTTTAGGCCACTTATGGTATCGTAACGGTGTTTTAGGCCACTAATGGTATCGTAACGGTGTTTTAGTTCACTAATGGTATCGTAACGGTGTTTTAGGCCACTAATGGTATCGTAACGGTGTTTTAGTTCACTAATGTTATCGTAACGGTGTTTTAGGCCACCAATGGTATCGTAACGGTGTTTTAGGCCACTAATGGTATCGTAACGGTGTTTTAGGCAACTAATGGTATCGTAACAGTGTTTTAGGCCACTACTGGTATCGTAACGGTGTTTTAGGGCACTAATGGTATCGTAACGGTGTTTTAGGGCACTAATGGTATCGTAACGGTGTTTTAGGGCACTAATGTTATCGTAACGGTGTTTTAGGCCACTAATGGTATCGTAACGGTGTTTTAGGCCACTAATAGTATCGTAACGGTGTTTTAGGCCTACGGGTGTAGAATATTCTTAGATTTTAATACAGCCCCCAAAAACCCTTAAAAACCGGCGGCGGTGTAGATTGCACTTTGTAAATGAGGAGCTGCACGCCATGCCGGTCCTAGTGTCCTTAGCAGTCTCAAACTAGTTTGAGTCTACCTGGATTTTATCCCTGTTAGACATTTCTATTTTACCCCCTTTTCGCCACTTTCTGTACACGCCTCTTACCTATTTTCTTAACCGGCGGATATCGCAGGCTAGTCGTCAGCCAACTTTCGTCCATTCAGCCATGGTCGAAGACGGCAGTGTGGTTCAGCCCTTTGCCTTTTGGGCGGGAGGTGGGTTCACTCCCTTGCCTCTTAGCCCTGGTTGTGGATGGGGTTTTTAACAGGAAAAGGGTTGTACAAAACTACTCTGAAAGCACTTTTTAAGACCTATTTCGGTTCTCGTCGCTCCCCATTCGACCATTTCCATTTCAAGCGTCAAGTTAGGAGGGCAACCCAACCGGGAGCTTCAAGTCCGGTGCAAACAGACCTCGCCGTTTGCTATCCAGGAAATCGCAAAACCAACTTCGGAGCTTCGTGTTTTCCCGATTGATCTCATCTCTACAAGAAAACCCATTGTTTTTGCCGTATTTTATTCCTATCCTCTCTTGTTATTCTTCAAGCCCTGTCCAGGTAACGGCAAGATGGTGATTGAGCCCCACTCTGCCAATGGGAGTAGTCACTGTCCTTATACACCCCTCCCATCCTACCTTCACTATCTCTATCCCTTGGTTCGGATTTCTTTTATTTTGTGGGAAGAGGCGTTACCTTTCCCGGGTTGACATCAGAGAAAAGGGACGAGAGTCCTTGCTTCTATTTTCCCAGAGAACTGTGGCTAAATGTTAAATAAAATGAATGGTCGTGGCAATGAAGCCACATTCTTTTACGTTATGAGCTCAAGCATTAAGCAACTTCTTTACTGCTTATGCATATTCAATAATCTTGTATCAAACCGAACGTACATGCACGTACACGTGATAGTGCCTATCACGTATTCTCATTCACACTTGTGTACCACAAAATAAAAAAAGCGAAGAGATATTTTGCTTAGCGTCGAAGGATTAAACGGCATAGATGCCTCTTAACTCGTTTTCCCTATTTAACGTAGGCCACTTGGTTTAAGAGTCAAAATTTAAGAAATGAAGTGTCTTTCAGAGGAAAGGCTTACGACCATTAAAAAACTTACCAATTTAGAGATTAACGATGTGAGTATCGATAAGTATTCTTGTCTTAAGTGTCTGTGCGACACTGTTTAAGTCAGTAGCATCAGCCAAAACTCAAAACTTGTGAAGTTGGATTAACGCCTGAATTGATGCAGACTAAGAAATACTGAATAATTAGTAGTCCCATGTCAGCGTCAATGGAAAACTTCTGGCCTCAAGTACAGGGTGTTGCTTAAACTTCTTTAACACGTATTTTTTTAATCTCATTTACACCAGTGAATTTTTGGAGGCTGCTTTCTTTGACTGCCACCCTCTATCCGGGAATAACTGCAAATAAACCTTGCTTCGCTCGGGATAGAAGCAATTTCAGTAGAATTGCTAGTCCATTTGGCCCTTACCGCTCCAAGTTATCTTCTTTTATGGCCCCTCGCCCGTCGTATCTGTCACGTTTTCACTTTGTCCAACTTCACATTTGTTCGATCCTCTTTCAGCTTGTTCGTACTCTTGGGAGTGCTTGGTTGTTTGTTCTCACGTTGTCAACTCGTTTTCGTCAATCCTGCAGACGTCGTGACCTCTTCCATGAAGAGAAGTCTACAAATCGCATGAGAATAGTCATGCACACCCAAGTGACAAAGGAGATGACCTAGGTACCTAGTACCGTGTAGGGCCCCCTCTCCCCCTGCGAAGTGCAGCAACTCGACGTGACATTGATGCCACAAGTGGAAGGAAGACCTCTGGAGAGATGTTGACACAGACCGTCTCGTGAGCTGTCCACAGTTCCTCGATGTGTGGAGGCGTCGATCTTGGGTGCAACTAGACCTAGCCACGACGTTCCAGAAATGCCGATTGGGTACATGTTGAGTGAACGCAGTGCCCTCATCATTCGTCGTAACTCTCGAACCATTTCTGGGCAGCTTGGGCACTATGGCACGGTGAACTATCTTGTTGGAATATTCCATCACTGTTGTAGTAAATGAAGTCCATAAATGGATGCAACTGGTCAACAAACAGTGCAATGCAGCAGTTAGCGGGCATGGTCTGTTTAGGCGCGATAGCTGCCCCAGGTTTTTGGTTTCCCGGCATTTTTCTTGCCTCGAAATCCCGGGATAAGAAAATCAAATCCATGCAGTTTTCTATTTTTTTTTAATTTTCAAAAGGGAATTGATTCGACGGTAAATATGTAGATTAGCGGCCCGGCCGAAAAAAAGTTTGTGTGTAAATATTATCGTTCACTCGTGTCGGAATATTCATGCGCGTTTGAGTCCTTTTCGAATTATTATTCTATAAACAATTAGGATTATATACTGGGGGGCTGTGCCCCCCAGACCCCCCCCCAATTTAATGAAACTCAGGATCATCGTAGTGTAGTCTCCCCATTGTGTTTACCTCCACACGAGCCGTCAACTTAAATGTACTCCAAAAACGTGAAACATTTTGGAACACGGACGAAATAGTACGTCCCATCGTTCGCGCCGATAATCTACATATTTACCGATTCGACATTTAGAATTATATGTTTTAAGCGTTTTATTTCTTAATTAGAATTGAATAGGCAAAAAATTGAGTTAAAATTAGGATTGAGCAATATACTAGGGATACCCAAGTATAAATCCAATTACTATAGTTATAGTACCTTCTGGAAGTTAGAATAGCTCTTTCTAATAATCTAATTCTCAAATAATTGATGAAGAAAGTTTTGATGAATATGTAACTAAATAATTTTTCGAGAGCAAATTGACAGTTCTTTCTTGTAAAAAAATATAATCGTTTTCCTTCAGGTAAAAAAAATACGTTTAAAGAATAAATTAGAATTTTTAGTTAGGGAAAAAAAATAGTCTTAAAAAAATAAAATTTTCTTTTCAAAAAAAGAAAAAAGAAATATCCTTATAATAGCTTCTTAAAAAAGATACTGCATTGGTTGTCCACTCATTAAGTTTGGCTCTTAGTATGGTGATAGATATCCTTGGTCAAAAGTATGAAGCCGCCTCTATCTTTGTCTTTAAACTACGAATTCTGCTCCGATATCACTATGGGCTCATGTTACTATCATATTTAACATAGGTAACACCATATTATTCTAACATATTTTTTTATTTTTAGCATTTTCTGGTATTTAGCCATAAATGTGCTTAACCCATATATTTTTTTTTTCACAGTTTTGTGAAAATTTTAGTTAATAATCACTAAGATGACCAGAAATTTTTAGTTGAATGAAGTTAAGCGAAGACGAATTGTAAATGACCACCAAAATGGGATGCCACAAATACAAAATAGATAAAAAAATTGGGAATTTTTCTCGTTGGGCAGTTCAAACGACTCTCGGCGTTTCAGGGAGACTAAAGGAGTCAAATCCAAAAAGAACTGACAGGAAAAGGGTCACATCTTCTCGTGAAGACAGATATCTTATCCGTCACTCTTAAAAATAGGAGAAAAACATCTTCAGAGCTCTGTGCCGATTAAAATGAGGCGAATACATCTAAAATATCGACCAGAACTGTAAGATGGAGGCTTATAGACTATCTCAGTAATCTGCTTACTGATAATAGGAATGATCCCCGTACCGTCTTCTCTCCCGTCTTACTTCCCCAGCCCAGGTCTCCCCATCCATTAGCCCTGCTACTCTCTCGAATTTCTTCGCAGATAAGGTCACTCACCTCCGTGCCTCCCTCCCTCAGCCTTCTGTCCCGGCCCCTGCCATTCTCCCTGACTTCCCGCCTCAGCCGCTTATCGTTTTCCCCGCTGTGACCGCGTTGGAGCTTACAGCCCTGCTCTCGCGTTCTAAGAAATCGGGCTCCACAAAGGACATTTTTCCGCCTAAACTGTTATGTAAAATTCTGCCTGCTATCCTCCCAACGCTTCTTCACCTGTTCAACACTTCACTTGCAACTGGTCTTGTTCCCTCTTCCTTCAAACGTGCCCACATCCTCCGATTCTTAAAAAGCCTCAACTGAACCCCACTGACCCTTCCAATTATCGCCCGATTTCGCAACTTCCTTTCCTCTCTAAGGTTCTGGAGAGAGTGGTTGCATCACGCATCAACAGTCACATGGTGGCGTGTAACATTGATGAAACCTATCAATCTGGTTTCAAGTTAGGTCACTCCACAGAAACCGCCCTTCTCAATGTGTCCAATGCTTACGAAGAGCCGCAGACAGGGGTTGTGTCTCCATCCTCGTTCTACTTGACCTCTCCTCTGCCTTCGATACTATTGACCATACCGTCCTACTTGATCGTCTCCACTCTTTCCTCGGCATATCAGGCACCGTGCTTGACTGGTTCCGCTCTTACCTCTCATCTCGTACCCAATCCGTTGTGATTGACGACGTTTCATCCGACTCTACCCCCATTCGCTTTGGAATGCCACAAGGCTCTGTCCTTGGTCCTCTACTATTTCGTATCTATCTTCTCCCTCTTAGTTCCTTTCTCCGTAATCTCGTTCTATCCTTCCACCTATATGCTGATGGCACTCAAATTTTCGTTTCCTCATCCCCAACGTCTCTTGCCTACTGATCTCCTGGCTGCCTACTCCTCCATTTCTGACTGGCTCTCTACCAACTTCCTCAGGCTTAATCACTCCAAAACTAAGGTCCTCCTCGTCGGCACCTCTGCTCTTGTCAAAAAATCTAAATTTCTCTTTCCCTCGCTTACTCTGGGTGGTAATACTATCATTTTCTCTGACTGCCTTAGGAATCTGGGTGTTGTTTTTGATGAGCATCTCTCCTTTAAGCCTCATATCCGCAATGTCAGCAAATCCTCTCTATGTTTCCTTCGTAACTTCTCTCGCATTCGCTCTCACTTTGATCGCCAAAGTCTTGAGACTGCTGTTCATGCCTTCATCACCTCACGCCTTGACTACTGTAACTCTTCTTGTGAATCTGCTATCCTCCTCTTTCCGCCCCCTTTCAACTTGTACAGAACTATGCCGCCCGGCTTCTCCTCCGTCGCCCTAACTTCTCTCCTTCGAAACCCTTGCTGCATGAACTGCGCTGGCACCCTGTCAGATCCCGTACTCACTTCAAGATACTTCTCTTCACATTTAAGGCCCTAAACAACAAGGCCCCGTCTTACCTCTCTTCTGCCCTCTCGCCACGCCATGTCCCTCGGGCCCTTCGGTCATCACATGCACCTCTTTTGAATATTCCTCGTTCATCCCTCTGCTCAATGGGGGACTGCTCCTTCTCAATCTACGCCCCTAAGTTGTGGAATGCTCTTCCTGCTGAAATCAGGTCTTCTCCCTCTCTTACCACATTTAAGCGTCTCCTGAAAACGCATCTTTTCAGTATTGCCTTCTCCCCCCCCCCTCTTGAATTTCCATTCTCATCTCAGCACAACGTGCGCTCTGGGAAGGCCTCAGGCCTTGAAGAGCGCATTACAAAAGACTTATTCTTATTATTATTATAAATCTCTGATACAAACAAGAAGAAACGTTTTCAATGCGCCCCCCCCCCCTTAAAAAAGAAGAAAAAATCCAAATGGAATACTGAGCAGTTGTCAAAAGTTTTATGGTCTGATGAAAATAACTATGCGATAAGATAGTATATATAAGGTTGGAGCCAAAAATTATTTGACATATACATACATAATAATGCATTTGGTTATATTTCATGTTATTTGCCTCAGGTTTTCGGCACACCTGGGGCGACTTTCGTCTGTCGAAGAGTTGGCGAAGCTTTTTGTCTGAATATATCGTCTCAACAGTAAAAGATGGAGGTGGTTCCGTCAGGGTATTGGCTTGCATGTCTGCCACAGGGCCAGGAGAGATGTTTTTATGCTTCAATGTTTTCGAATGTTTTCGAGCCATCAATTGCGAAATTACATCCAAGCGTGTCAAAAGATAATGTTATCTTTCAACAGGATAATGCTCCGTGCCATTCAGCCAAGAAAACTCTCATTTGGTTTAAAATACAGGATATTATTCCTATGGACTGGCCCGCTCAAAGTCCGGATTTATACTATTGAATACCTATGGGTAGTTCTTTTTATAGCTATTAGGAGTACAACAGCTAAAAATAAAAAGGATTTGTATCAGAAACTGCACGAAGAAATTGGTTGACTCGATGCCTAGTCGGATTGCAGCAGTAATAAAAGCTAATGGGGGGGTCAACTAGGTATTAGGTCAAGTCTATATTCTGAAATATGTATACCATATGCACGCATTTTATTAACATTCTGAGGGCTAACTAAAATAATGAGGGATGGCCTCATAGTTTGGTCTAATGGTTTAGATCTACAACCATAAAGACCTTTCCTCTTCGATTAAAGTAAGAGGAATTGAATTAAGAGCATTAATTATGAACGCAATGCTTTGAGTCCTGTTTCTTGTAGCTACCTCCTTGCTTTTGTTTTACTTATTTTCGTTTGTTTTTTGTTTAGTGTGTATTGTTTTGTTTTCCCCTTTTGACAGGAAGAGAGCCAGGAAGAAGAGTTGGAGTATGGGAGGTGGCTATGTGGAGTGTGCGGCAGATGAGTGGGAAGCAATTCTATTTTCTGCACTCAGTGTGAAAGTGATGTCATACGAGGTGCTCTGGACTTTATAGACTCATGGGAGTGAGAAATTTTGTATGTCCTGGGTGTCGCACAAGACCCAATGAGAACGGGGTCGCGAATGAATGGAATGCTGCTGGAGAAATGCTGGATGTGGTCGACCAGTTCTGCAACCTCGGAGATATATGTGTTAGACAGTGAAGCTCAAATGAAAAGAGCTATTCGCGCAAGAATAGCCATTGCCTGGAATAAGGGGAGAGAGGTGTCAGGATTACTGTTGAGCTGAGGCATTCCCTTTAAGAAGCTTGGTACATGTAGCATGTGTACGAACAGCTCTATTGTATAGTGCTGAAAATTGGCCCTTAACAGAAAGACTGATGAGTGTGTTGAGAGGATGTGATCGACGTATCCTGAGATATATGGCTGGTGTGAAGTGGCAGGATGTGTACTAGTGGAACTGGAATCTGAGCTGCGACTGAGGAGACTCAGATGGTTTGATCATGTGGAGATGTCAGAGGAAGATGGCTACCTGAGGGAGTGTATGTATATGTAATGAGAAAGCAGAAGGCCACCAGGAAGACCCAGGAAAACTTGAAGGGACTGTGTTGTGGAAGATATAGGCGGGGGGGGGGGGACTGGGACTTACAGAATAAGATGCTCAGGACCGAAGTCGGTGGAGTATAGTCGTGACCATCCAACTCTGAGAAGCGGGACCAAGAGGATGAAAAACGAAGATGATATTTTAGGCTAAATGGGCGATTTAAGCCTTTGGTAGCAGTCGGCAGAGAGGTGACTTAAAAGAAATTGGTATTCACGTGACGCCATAGATCGAGAGATGTTGGATGCCTACCCTATTTCAGAAATGAAATGTCCCATCCGTCCGCCACCCACTCTCATGCCCCATTCAAACTACGATAATTCAGATTGCCCCGTCAGGAGCACCCAATCCGTTGTTCTCAAGGATCCACGAGATGTCAGATCACAACTGACCTGGTCTGGGAATTTCCATGAGATCGCATTACGGTGACGCTCCATATGACATAAGTTATCGTATGAATTTTGGCGCTTCACTGCAGATTAACCTCAGGCAATAGAAGAAAATCTATCTCAAGCTCTTTCGCATTTTTACCTCTTCGGTGTAGTTGATTTTAAGATGCTCAGGACCGAAGTCGGTGGAGTATAGTCGTGACCATCCAACTCTGAGAAGCGGGACCAAGAGGATGAAAAACGAAGATGATATTTTAGGCTAAATGGGCGATTTAAGCCTTTGGTAGCAGTCGGCAGAGAGGTGACTTAAAAGAAATTGGTATTCACGTGACGCCATAGATCGAGAGATGTTGGATGCCTACCCTATTTCAGAAATGAAATGTCCCATCCGTCCGCCACCCACTCTCATGCCCCATTCAAACTACGATAATTCAGATTGCCCCGTCAGGAGCACCCAATCCGTTGTTCTCAAGGATCCACGAGATGTCAGATCACAACTGACCTGGTCTGGGAATTTCCATGAGATCGCATTACGGTGACGCTCCATATGACATAAGTTATCGTATGAATTTTGGCGCTTCACTGCAGATTAACCTCAGGCAATAGAAGAAAATCTATCTCAAGCTCTTTCGCATTTTTACCTCTTCGGTGTAGTTGATTTTAAGATGCTCAGGACCGAAGTCGGTGGAGTATAGTCGTGACCATCCAACTCTGAGAAGCGGGACCAAGAGGATGAAAAACGAAGATGATATTTTAGGCTAAATGGGCGATTTAAGCCTCTGGTAGCAGTCGGCAGAGAGGTGACTTAAAAGAAATTGGTATTCACGTGACGCCATAGATCCTGTCTCTAAAATCTTGAGTTTAAATTTATTCCTGTTCTTGTCCATTTGTTGGCCATTTAAGCCGCTTTGCTATTACTATTTCTCTGGATATATATTTTGGTCAATTTTTTTTTAAAGGCACTGATGAGGAGGTGTTGGAACTCGACATTTATTTTTTTAAAATGATTTTCCATGAGTTTCGATTCTATTTTTTACACTGTCGAGTCTTGGACCTGGATCCAACACTAGTAGTGGCTGGTAGTGTGAATTTTAGGACGGAAGAAGCTTGTTAATAACATTTTGTGCTTGCTCCCTTAGGTATGAGCTATTCTTACTCCAGCCTCTTTGGGAGACAAGTTGGGAAGACTGCTAAGTATAGTTTCTCCTCCCGCTAATTCTCTTTTTCCTTTATTTTAGAATAGTCAAAGCTACTGATAATAGTAGCAGACAAGAACACTCAGGTCAGACTTGATGTATTTTACCTCTCTCTTAAGCCCTTTCTTCAACTTCACCAATTTCTTTTTCCCTTTATCCTATTTATAGTCCCAGATTCCCTTGTCCTTCTAGGCTGAGGATAACACGTTTTCTAACCGAGTAAATTTCCTCAGATTTTCGATCAGACACAGATTTGGAGACGGGCAATCAAGCCTAAACTGGACCACATTGTAAAAGAAAATGCCTCGCTGAATTCGGTTGTCAGTAGCGACCTGGACCGATTTCTGAAGGCCGACAAAACTACAATGAGCGTTTCCTGACGCCTTCCCACAACGGAAATTGTCTCCTACATTCGGTTAAGAACTTTTAATTTTCAAAGAAAGTGGATTTAAAATAAAAGACAGCAAGGTCCTCTTTATCTTTTATTATAGGCATGGTAATTTTGGATTTAATCATTTGGTTTTTATTCAATTGGAAAATGAATTAAACAACTATTGGTTAAGGTACTAAAGTATAACCATGATTGCTCATTCCGGTGCATGCAGCTCGCCTCAAACCCAAGGAGCGGCTAAGTTTCGCTGATTATCCTATACGAGAAGTAATCATCCCACTAAGTAATGGAAATTTGCTCTCTTCCACTGTTCACCCATTACCACAGAATTATTCCTAAGACAAAATAACCGCTTATAATCCTGGTTGTCAAAACCATTTGGTATTTTCTAAACGCGTTTAAGTTACATTGATAATCTTTTACTCTCCCATAGTCAAAACCTATTTAGGTCCTTTAGCCTTTTTTTTATAAATTTTAAGCCTAAAGGTGGCAGTGATGGTGTCTCCTTTGTTTACATATTCGAAAATTTTAGGACATCTTTCCTGAGCGAAGGTAAACATCCCCTTATAATCTTGACAATAAATTCCTAATACAGACTCCCATGCAAATTTTATAAGGAAAGATATCTTGGTCCCGAAAGTGAAATTGACTTGGAATTAGTTTAGTCGTTTCATCGCTTTATTTTCTGCCTTTTTATATAACATGGAAAATTTCATATCGCTTAATGACACAAGTTCGCCTCCAACTCCTTTATTCATTTTCTTATAACGGTTAAAATAGTTTGCCCCTATTTTTATGTTACTATATCTCCGATTTTCTTTCTTAAGCTTTAATGGTACACGTAATAATAATTTCCTTACCGTTTTAACAGGTTGTGTTACCAGTTTTCATTTCTTTTGGCCTTTAAAATACATCTAGTATATATTCAGTGTCATGTGATTTTCAATTATTATGCTACTAAATATATGATGAAACAGTACCAGCTTTGTCAAACGCATTTTATTGTTCCGGAAATCATCTGGAATTCTTTTATTAAGCTATTTTTCTCAAAGTATTGGAATATTCTAGTATTAATAACACTGGTCTGCGCTGTTTTCACGGTCTAACACATAATACCTGATTTTAGGACAGTTTTTCGCGCTGAATCCGAAAATCATGCTTATTTTATCTAATCAGATAAAGCTTTTTTTGATATAAGCATATGCCATAAATTCATATATTCCGATCTATTTGTAGGCGAATGTACACACAGTAGTAAATTTTGAACTGATTTATACAAAAAAATGTTTACATAATGTTCTAATTGATACCAAGAAGAGTATAACATTCACAAAAAGTTACTCATGGATGAATGGTCTCTTCAGGGACTTACGATTGTGCCTAGCAGGCACCAAGTCCGTGTTCAGGCACCGGCAGTAGTCAGACAGAAAGTTGACACCCCAACACCCTTGGTAGCGTTCCTCCATCACACGAATATCTTGGTGAAAGCGCTTACCCTGTTATTCACTGAATTATCCACAATTCTCGGGGAAAATAGTCCAGGTGGGCCCGAAGGAAGTGCAAATTCACTAATATGCGCGCACCAAGTTTGCGGAAATTCTCCATTAACTCATCAACTGCTTTCTCATATTGAGGACTTATGTGGTTGCCAAGGAACTTTGCAATCACTGATTTAATAGACAACCAGGCATAGAGTTCAGCAGGCTTCAGTGCTTCATCAAAACTGGTGTACTTGATGAGCTCCCTTATTTGAGGACCATCAAATACACCTGCCTTCAGTTTCTCCATGCTGACTCGTGGAAACTTCTACCGGGGGAGAGCTGTAGGGGTGCGAAGATGTATAAGAGAAAAACTTCCTTCCAAAAGCGAGAATATAAATAGCCCATTAAATTATCAAGTCACTACGGACTACGCAGTTGCGTAATGGTAGAGTGCTTGCCTCGGGATGCAAAAGACCCAAGATCGAACCCCAAAGTCCACAATATTTTACAAAGAAAATTCTTGAAGAAAACGGAGAATGCTTCAAGGAATAACTAATCCAGAAGGACCAAGAAAACCGCGCGCAAAGAAAACGGAATTCAGGAAATCGCCTTTCAAGGCCTAACTCATCTCATCCCATCAAAATCGTCAAATAGGATCAAGACCTCATCAATTATCCAAGAAGCATCAAGAAGTCATAAAAATTTGGAAGGAATCATCACATCGTCGTTAAAAGGAAGATACATCAAGAAAAAGAAGATCAAGAATTAACCCAGCCAACTTAAAGAAGGAATTTCAGCCAACTAGAATATGGAGTCAGATAAATAAATGAATTCAAGACAATATTTCAAGGGGCATTTTCACTCAAGAAAGAAATAAATATAAGAAAGAGCTCCCCCCATAAGCAAATCCGCTACTTTCCCTGTCCATTGCTTTAACAAAGTTATTCATCAAACCGATTTTGATGTGCAGGGGCGGAAGTAATATCTTGCTCGGTTCAACCAAAGGGTGGGACAGAACATTGTGTGAACCGGGTTCTAATCCTTGCCTTGACGGCCAGTCTTGTCTGACATAATGCTGGTCGTTAGCCCGACTGCCCCACAAGCACACAAAACATAATACTTTTGTACCCACCTTGAAGGCCTAGGATGAGTCCAACAACTTTAAGATCTCCACAGATCAGTTATTATGTTCATGATAGTTGAGAGCAAACAACAGATGGTCCATGTTGTTGCAGGTTTCTTTCATTGCAGCTGAGTGTCCAACAGGGATCGATGAAAACATATTGCCGTTAATAAGAAGAACTGCCTTGAGACTTCTGTTAGATGAGTCCATTTTAAAGTCTCCATTCCATAGCATCATACTTCAGGCCCATTAAGTTGAGCAGGTCAGCAATGTTGTTACAGTAGACCAGTAAAGAGGTTTCATCAAACGTGAAAAAAAATCCTGAATTCTTTCTCGCAGTCCCGATACCAATATAATATTGTTCTTGGTGCCAGCATACATTTCTCTCGAAGACGTGAAACCCAATAGCTGAGCAGATTCTCTGGAAAGGTTCAGGTCTCGTGTTAGGTCGTTGAGTTCGGCTTGCGTAAATAACACCAGTTGGTCGTCCTCTTCTGGCTTGTATGCATCAAACTCAGCTGTATCGCTAGTGGCACTAGCCTCGGAATCAAAGCTAGAACCTATGTTAAAATCAGACTCAGGAACAGGAAGATCGAGGCCATGTGGGACTTGTTTTATAGCAAGAGGAATATTGGGGTACTGAACACGGTGCTTGTTCTTGCGATTTATGCCTTTCAAATTTGTCATGTAGAAGTAGCAGTCGGTGAAGTGATCTTTACCTTCCCTCAACACCATTGGGATACTCCAATCCCGTAAATTTTCCACATATGTTTTACAACAAACGGCTTATCCTGGTCCCCTAGTTTCACTCCAAAGTAAGCATGATATGATTTTCACAAAATCCGTGATTTTTGCTTGACGGTCTGGAAGAGCGACATGTCCGTAGATGTACCAAAACGTATTCAGATGCTTCTTACTCGTACGATCCATTGTAATGCAAATCTAGGTCTGAAAAGATGAATAAAATAGGTTATGTGTGATTACTCATCACTACATGTGACAAAACAGAAGTAATAAACGGTTTGATGAAGGTGCTATTTTATAGAACATACATTCTAATATAACTCGGGCATATCTTAGAAACCTGACCTGACCCAAGAAAGCTAATTATACTCTTAAATTCAGGATTCTAAATCAGTTGGAAAACCTATGACCTTTGAAAAACGGTTTTGAAACGCAGGCCATTGATATCTATTCAAGGAGTTTACGCTTAATACAATCGAAACTAACAGGTCTATAATTACGAGTAATTTTCTTTTCGCCTTTTTTTTTACAAATTGATGATGGGTGGATAAATAGTATGTGCGTGAGGAATCGCGAAAGATGCTATTTCCTCAAGAGCACATGGACTCGAGTATGAGTGTTGTGTAGGCTCGCGAAAACCGCAAGACAAATTTAGGCATCTTTTAATGTATCAACGACATTCGTGTTATAATACAGGGTGACACCTCCCACCCTTGAAAGTTGTGCCCCCTGTAGGGGAGGGCGCAGCCTGTAACAGGCGAGACACGACGCGATTGAGAGGGAGTTTGAGTTCCAATTTTTTAGGATTTCTTTTTTCAAAGAGCCCATCTAACGACTCCTTACGAGGGCAAAAGTCGCCGTAATCACGTTACAGCCTAATACTACGCTATATTTAAAAAAACAAAACAAAAAAAAACGTGCAAAAACCAACTAAAACAATGCAACCCCCCCAAAAAAACAAAACAAAGGGAAAGAAACAAGCCAAAAAAAACAACAACAACAAAAAAGCAAGAAGAAGAAGAAAGAAGCATGCTCCGGTGTCGGAGAGAGGCTCACTTTAGAATTAAGAGTACCGCAAGGCAGAATGGGGGGGCTAATTTCATAAAGAATTAGCTACAATATAGCTATAATTTGTAATTATTATTCGCATTATTAGTCGCGGGCGACTCTACATCTCACTATGTCGGTCGGTCCCCGTTTTTAGTTTTTGCAATAACTTCGTAACTATTCGGCCTATTCTAACGAAATTTGAAACCCTTATGTCGTTTTACATTCCCTTTCGATTGATATAATTCCCAAGTTTAGCCCGGGAATTATTTGGTTTTGTCAATAACATAATAACTATTTGGCCGATTCTAACGAAATTTGAAACCCTTATGTTGTTTTACATTTCCTTTCGAATGATATAATTGCCAAGGTCCTCCCAAGGTTAGCCCGGAAATTATTTTGTTTTGACAATAACATCATAACTATTCGGCCGATTTGAACAAAATCTGAAAACCTGGTGTTGTTTTACATTCTTTTTCGAAGGATGTAATTGCCAAAGTCCTTCCAAGGTTAGCCGGTGAATTATTTGTCAATAACATCAGAACTATTCGGCCGATTCTAACGAAATTTGAAACCCTTATCTTGTTTTATATTTCCTTTCGATTGATAGAATTGCCAAGCTCCTCCCAAGGTTAGCCGGGAATTATTTTGTTTTGGCAATAACATCATAACTATTCGGCCGATTCTAACGAAATCTGAAACCCTGATGTTTTTTTACATTCTCTTTCGAATAATATAAATTGCCAAAGTCCTTCAAATTGTCGTTTTCTTCAACTTTTTGACCCCACAAAATTGTTCTTTTTCATATTTGTAATTATGACTGAAGCAATTGCTTCCATGATATTTAAAAATCCCTTTCAATCGACATAATATTTTAATATTTTCAGCAATTTTCCACTACTCTCCATTGAACAATAGAAATCAAGAAACAAGAATAACGCCACAACTCAACCACGGCCCACTTCACCAGACATAACCCTCTGCTCCTTTCAATTCCACAATAGAACGAACTGCCAAACCTTCTACATACTCCTATCTTACCACATTCCAAACCTCATCCTATACCAGCTAACCCCCGCAGGGGGGTGCCCTGCGTTGCTTGTTACACTTGGTACCTGGAGGAGCTGGACGCCCTCCAGGCCTGAGTGCCATCTCCTCCTTTGACCTCTCTTTGCAGAGTTACCTTCGAGCGACTCTCCACTTGCAGGAGGTACTCTTTGCTACTTCAGAGGCTCTCTATGAACACAGAGAGATAGAGGAGGTGCTGCCTCTGTTTTCGCCCCTGTCTTTGGGCTCAAGGGACCCACCACAAGCCCCTTAGACGGGTCAGAGGGGGCATCATCTCCCGGAACACTTGCCAATTCACCTTCGTTTATCCGAGGTTTGTCAAGTTGATGGGATCCGACATGCTTGCTCCCCCTTTCTTACAAATGCGGTTCGGCATGACGACTCCAGTGACGGAACATAGGTTTTATGAGTACCCGGTTGGGATACTTGACACATAGGTGGGGATGGCCAGTTGGAGGCCCCTCCTGAAATAGAGATGGTCCCAGAGGTGACCCCACCCCAGATGGTAAGGTTTTCCGAAGGGGGGTACCTTGGCTTTCTGTCAGACACCGAACCTGATCTCGCCCCTCTGCAAGGCCCTCTATAGGTGGCACGTCCCCCCAAGACTAGCAAGGAGATGAAGGACTCCCTTCCCCAACTATTACTTCTTTGACGGCCAAGATCTTTCCCATCTCGGAGATAGATCTGGTCGAGGCTGGTACGTACGGCCTTGAGGCTCATTCTGGTGGGGGGTGAAAATCGTGTTTACTCCCCGCCCTCCCTTTCAAAAAAGAAAAGAAAAGGTAAAAATAAATTTTAAAAAATGACAAGGGATTCCTCTCCCTCAGTGGATGCTCTGGAGAAGGACGGGTCTGCTGCCCTTTCGGCAAACGACCTAGCTAATACCTAGACCAAAGTCGCAAGTTCACTGACTGGAGCCTAGATTACTTCAGGGCTCCTCATTAACAGATTATCTGGAGTTTTTCACTCCGCTGGCATCAAGCGCTTTTTAGTTATTTGCTCCACTGATGTCAGCAAGTTTGCCATAGGCTTACATGCTCCATCTGAGGAGAGCTTTAGCTAGATTGATTAGTAGAGAGACTCACGTGACCCATTTCTCGGACGTTGGCCTTCTGGCAAATGAGGCGGACCCGTCCGAGGTGGCCATTGTTAATGTTCAGCTGAAATACGAAGGCGAGTGCGACGCCACTCTGCGATGAATTTCGTGAAAGGAGTGGTTTAAGCGAGGGAACTTGTAGACTATCCTAAGAAGACATCCCTGAGTCGGTGCGTGCCCGTTAGTACTCTTCCGCATGAAGGCATTCGTATCACTGCAACGAAGGTACTACTGCTACCGCTTCGGCTATATGAATCGCACTTGTAGACGTGCAAAGTGTATCGTGTATGACCAAGTGTTTCAATTCTTAGCGGGCACTGTGGCGTGCATCTCTCGTAGAAGGAAATACTGACAGTTCAGGCTCGGATATTCTCTTATTCTCTCCTTTAGCCTGGCTAATGAGTTGGTAGTGGCGCGCTCAGTACTTAGTACCTGTCACGTCTTACGCCTTAATATTAAACACCCTCTGCTGCTGGCCCATCCAGCCCTCCGAAGACGGTCGCGTACGCGCCCATTCGGAACCCTTCTGTGGGTTCTACCCACCTCGGGCGCTTCCGTATTAGAGCTGGCGGCACAAAGGGTTCACACCCAGCATCGGCTAAAACCAGGGCTCTACCTGCGTGTGACCGTTTCTCGTAAGGTGAAACGGCCGCGCGCCTCTACCGAGTCAGACTCTCAAGAGGACCCTCCCCCCCGAAGGTGTTCGTAAGGCTGTCTTCGGTAACTTAATAAAGCCATCCCCCGAAAGGAAGAGAACAGCAAAAGAGCTTCGGATCATACGCCTCCACCCAAGGCTAACCGGGCGACTGGGAGACACGGGATCTTCCAAAAGAGGGACCCTCGTCCCCGATGCTGCCTTGTCCGCCAAAGGTTTCGAGCTAGAGGGAGAAAAAGACTGGCATAGTGAGCTCAACTTCCCTCGATAAGTCCTAGAAGTCGATATGCCTTAATAGGCCAACAGCGCCCGGAGTTCTGCCTCCGAGAAGCGTACAACCATTCCCGAAGAGGGCCTCCGCATCCCCTCCAGCTAGACCTGGACGGAATATTCCTTCAATGGAGTTACCACTGATTCCGAGCCAACTGGGAGGAGCTCTGGAGGCTCGTCTCCTCCCGTCTCCCCTTTCTGTAGCCCCAGCTTAGCCTCTCTTCCTTCCTTCAGATAGCCCGATTTCTCCCCTACCTCGTCGCTTTTCATACAACCTCTCCCACAAATTTCTCTGGTCAGCCTCTAATTTCACAGGGTAGATGCTGACCTTCTTCTCAAGCCAACCACCCCGGATCGGGGCTGAGGGGGGAGGGGACATTGTTCCCTAACCCCTGAGCTCCGGTTCGGGATGGGTTTTTTTTAACAACCTGCTTCATCCCCACCCATAACTTCCTCACATCCCTTTTCCTCTCCTCTTCACATTCTATCAATTTTACGCCGTGTCCAAGGTGGAGCCGCCATGCCGATGGACTGCCAGGCCACCAGGCGGGAGGGGTGGTCCCGAATGGCGGCGCCTGGCTCTGCCAGGCCTGTAAGCACCTCTTGCAGTGCGGGGGCTACTGCAAGAGATGATGAGCGATTGCGTCCCGTAAAACAAAGAGGGTCACCATGCCCAATGATGCAAAAAATAAACATCTCCCCTTAATTCCCCCTAAAACAACGGAGCCGCCCTCGTGCAGCTCCACAGAAAAGATGGAGGTCCTCCCCCCCTGTGCTTGCGCAGGGGACCCTCTATGATCCTTTAACCAGAGAGGAGGCTCACTCCTCTCCTACGCCTACGGGTGTAGGGGACTCCCCCTCACCCCCTTCTCTGAAGGTGCTTTTGGGCACCTCCCTATCTCCAGCGGCAGTCCTTCCTTTGCTTTCTAAGGGGACTGCCAAGAAAGCTAGCAGGCAGCCCATTGCCGACCGCCCCTCGTGCAAGCGGCTCGGTAGGGAAAACCCCCTTAGGGAGGAGAGGGAAGCCAGACCCCTTCGGTCGCTTCCCTCAAAAGACCTGCTGGCAAAAATATTAAACCTTGCCGGGGTCAAGGCCTGTGCCTCCCCACTAAAGACTTATGACGCTGCCAAGGGGACCTGCCTCAGACGGTAGGGCCTTCCAGTGGGGGGAATCCTGGCTCAGCGCCAAGCACCGAACCCGAATCCGCCCCTATGTAAGGTCCTCCTCAAACGGCTGGGGATTCTCAGGCAGTACAAGGAGGGGAGGGATCTCCTCCAGATGATGCCCCTGTGACCACCAGGACCTTCTCCATTTCGGAGAAGGACCTGGCTGAGGCCGGTCCATCTGGCCTGGGGGCTTCTACCGGCGGGGGTGAGAAGCGGGTTCATTCCCCGCCCTCCTCTCCAAAAAAGAAAAGGACCAAAAAGACGAAGAAGACTCGGGGCTCCTCTCCATCCGTATGGGTCTGCTGCCACTTTGGCAAGCGACCAAGCCAAGATCGGCACATCCGGCCCCTCTGCCCCCACGGGTACGGAGCTCCTGACCATGACAAAGACCAAAAGTGCACAAGGCGGAGCCTCGATGACATCGGGGCCCCTCATTCAGAGGTTACCCGGCGTTTTCGAGCCCGCTGGCTTCAAACGCTTCCTTGTTATTCGCTCCACTGATGGCAGCATGTTGTCCAATGGCAACATGATCCATCAGAGGAGAGGATTAGCTAGTGCAATTGGTAGAGAGCCGAAGGTAACCCGTTTCTCGGACGGGAGCCTTCTGGCGAATGCGGCGAATCCCGCCGAGGCGGCCAAGATAAGTGCTCTTCGGACACTTCATGTCACCCCGGTGAGTGTGACGCCGCACTCTACCATGAACTTTGTGAAAGGAGTAGTTTATGCGAGGGAACTCGTTGACTACTCCATTGAGGACATCACCCTAGAGCTGGCCGACCATGGGGCGGTCAAGGTCGAACGTGTGATGAGAAAACAGGGAGGGGCCTCGAGACCCACCCCTACACTCTTCGTCACGTTCGACTGTGACAAACTCCCTGAGTCGGTTTGTGCCGGTTGGTACGCTACCGCGTGAAGGCATTCGTGCCACTGCCGCGGCGGTGCTATTACTGTCACCGCTTCGGCCATACGAATCGCTCATGTAGACGTGCAAAGTCGGGGTCACCCGAAGTCTGTGTAAATTGCTCCAAGGTCGCACACGATAAGTCCAAATCGTGTGTGGCCAAGTGTGTCAATTGCGAAGAGCCGCACCCTGCTTCTTCGAAGCAATGTGGTGCATATCTCCTGGAGAAAGAAATCCTGGCCGTTCAGGCCCAGGATCGACTCTCATTCCGCAAGGCAAAGGACTTGGTCCTGGCGCGCCCGGCTCTGCCTAGGACGTCATACGCCCATTCGGAGCCCTTCTGCGGGCTCTACCTTATCTGGGCGCTCCCCTGGTAAAGCTGGCGGCAAAAAGGGTTCATACCCTGCCCCGGCTAAAACCAGGGCTCCCCCCTCTTCCTCCAGCGTGACCGTTTCCGGTAAGGTTAAACGGCCACGCGCCTCCACCGAGTCGTTAGACTCACAGGAGGCAACACCCCTGAAGATGGTCGCTAGGCCATCTTCCGGGGTTCCTAAAGCTGTCCACCGAAAGGAGGACAGCAACAAAGGAGCTTCGGCCCCTTCGCCCATGCCCCGAGGTGGAGCGAGTGGCTCGGAGACGGTGGTTCCTCGAAAAGAGGGCCCCCCGCCTCCGAAGCCGCAACGCCCGCCTAAGGTTTCGAGGCGGAGGGAGGAAAAGACCCGCATGGCGAGCCCAACCTCACCCAATAAGTCCTCGAAGGCGACAGCGCCTGGGGTTCTGTCCCCGGGAAGCGTACGGCCATTCCCGTGAGGGTCTTCAGTTCGAGGAGGGCCCCCGCGTCTCCTCCGAGCTAGGCCTGGAGGGCATATTCCTTCAATGGAATTGCCGTGGACTCCGGGCCAACTGGGAGGAGTTGCGGAGGCTCGTCTCATTCCGTTCCCCGTTAGCTATCGTTTTGCAGGAGACCATGCTAGGCGCGTGCCCCCTGCCCACCCTTCCGGGGTATAAGGGTCTTGCGACCCCACCACCGCGGGATGGCCGGGCTGGGGGATGCGCGGTTTACACCCGGTATGATGTCTCCGTTCTTCCTTTCTCTTTAGATACCTCCTTTCAGGCAGTGGCTGTGCAGCTGCACCTGGATAGGAGGTATACTATCATTTCTGCGTACATTCCACCGTCAGCTGACTTCGACGCGGGGGACTTCCGCCGCGTCGTGGCACGGTTGCCGAGACCCTATCTCTTGCTTGGAGATCTGAATGGCAGGCTTCCACGCCGTATCCCCTCTGTTTGAAGTCAGCGGGGCTCTACCAGGCGCTGCGTCTGTCTTCACGGCCGAGCTGGTGGCAATACACCACTCGGTACGGGAGATTACGCGACGTGCCCGGTTCGGAGACCAGATTGTGATTTATAGCGACTCACAAAGCGCCCTGAGTGCTCTCGGGGCATTGGAATCTCCGCATCCCCTGGTTCGCGAAATCCGTGACGCCACGGTTTTGGCGAGCCGGGCAGATGTCGAGATTATCTTCTGGTGGGTTCCTGGACATGTAGGAATTGCGGGGAATGAGCGCGCCGATGAGGGCGCCAAAGAGTCCGCGAGGACTCTGCGACGGGACCAGCGTTTCGCTCTTCCTCACACCGACTACATGGCAGGAATACGGGCAGCTCTTCGGACTGCTTGGCAAAGAAGATGGGAGACGGTCGAAGGGAACTTAAAGTTGCGTGCCATTGCGCCGCGACTGTTCCCATGGACCTATCCCCCAAGTCCGCGGCGGCTTCAGGTTGCTTTCTGTCGTCTCCGAATCGGGCACACTCGTGTGACGCATCGCTATTTGATGAAGCGCTCGCCTGCGCCCTATTGCAACGACTGCGTCGTCCCCCAGACCGTTCGGCATATTCTTGTCGAATGTCCCAGTCTGGGTGATCTTCGCGCACGACACCTGTCCCGGTACCGGGATGGGCGGGGTCGCTACCGCCTGTCCCTTGTACTCGGGACGAGTGCGTGCACTTTGACTGGTGGACTTATTGACTTTTTGGGGGAGGCCGGCCTTCTCCCTTTCATTTAACCCGGTTTAGTTGTTGTTTTTGTTATCTTTTTTGTTATTGCTTTGTTATTGTTATTGTTATTTCTTTTTATTGTTGTTTCCTGTTCGATTTTTTAAAGTAGCTTAGAACTAGGCTGTTTGTTTACGGCAACTTATGCCTTAGTCGGCAGTCGCCAGATAGCCCCTTAAATAAAAAAAAAAAAAAAAAAATCCCTTTCTGTAGGAGACTATACTTGTCGTGTGCCCCCCACCCTCCTGGGTTATAAGGGTTTTGCGACTCCACAACCAGGGGATAGGGGCTGGGCAGAAGGATTTCGCGATTTACACCCGGCATACTGTCTCCGTTCTATTTGCTATAAATGTCTCTTCTTTCTCGCAGTGGCATTGAAGCTACACCGAAATAGGAATTAAACTGTTAGTTCTGCTTTCATTCCATCGTCAGGCGACTTCGACATAGGGGACTGCCGCTGCCTCGTGGCAATGTTGCTGAGGCCTTTTCTACTGCTCGGGGAATTGAACGATAGACAACTCGATTAATACCCAGGACTGGGTCGATCGATGAGCTGGAAATAGATGTCCTAAATGTTGATGAGTTTGCGCATCACTGCCCGAGAACCGCTTCATTTTTTTGCCTCGATCTGTCCCTGTGCTATCCAGATGCACAGCGTGATTTTGGATGGGAAGCGGTCGATAATCTTGGTACCGAACACTTTCCCATTAAATTATCATTTTCTGGGAAGATGCGCCCGGTGGTAGTTGGAGCAGGCACTGAGGTACGTATTTCAGCAAACTTCTCTGTCCCAGTCGGCAAGCTTACGCCGTGGACATAAATACTATTCCTAGAAGACCTGGTCCTTTTGCAGGTCGTCCGCTTTCTTGGTGTTTGGCCGAGTGTGAGACGGGCCCCCGGCAGAAGAGATATGCATACATGCTCTATAAGCGCCGCCCGAACGACTTCACTGTCGGTGAATTTCGTTGAGCTAGTACTAGGCTCCGGTATATTTCAAAGCACGCACGCTACTCTTCCTGACGGGCTCACGTATCTTTACTTAACAGGAAGTTCTCTCTTGCCGATATGTGGAAGCAAGTTAAAAGGATTCATAGCAAGTTCTTGCAGGGCCTTCTTCCCGTTTTCCAGGAGAACGGGACCCCAATATTGGATCCCGCGTCCGTGGCGGAGCCTTTCTCTCCCTCTTTCTCCATGTTCTCTATCGAAATGATGCTCCCTCCGCCAGCATTCAATGCACGTGATGTCGATAAATGCCACCGACTGGACTTTACCTCTAGAGGCCCAGAACCCTTCAACTAGAGGGTTACATTGAGTGAGTTGCGTTCCGCTCTCCCTTCATGCGTGGACACTGCCCAAGATTTAGAAGATTCCCAGTACTCCATGCCTCGTCACCTAGGCGAGCAAAGCATGGCCTTTCTGTTAGATTTGTTTAAAAATATCTTGACACTGGGTACCTGGCAAATGGCTACTGTGCTTGCTTTTCGCAAACCGGGGAAAGATCACTACCCTGGTCGGTTTCCGGCCAATTTCTCTAATCTACTGCCAATGCAAGTTGATGGGAAAAATGTTAAATGTTAGATTTGCCTTAGGGGGCAGGGGGGAAGGGAAGGTCACCTGTCTTTCGCAAGTTGCACTCTACGTCAGATGCTCTGTTCCGACTATAAACTAGCAAGGCCTTCCTACGTAGACAGCACTACGCCACGGTGTTTTTCGATGCGGAGAAGGCCTCTGATACCGCATGCGAGAAGACGCCTGTCATCTTTATTTCTGAATTTCCTCGAGATCGTCGATGCCACCTACTGATGTGAGTAGGGGGGAAGCCCTCCGGCTCAATGGAGTAGGAAGAGGGCGTCTCGAACGGAAATGTCCTCAGTGTCACACTCTTTGCTCTGAGAAGCAACTGTATCGCTCTGCCGCCGGAATATGTTCTCGCTACGCTCTACGTGGATGATCTTTCGATCTCTTTTGGTGCGGCCCAGATGCCAACCCTGGAACGTCGATTCGAACAGTCATTGAACTCATCTCTCACCATGCCAGAGCAAACAGGTTTCGGGTTTCCTTGACAAAGACTGTGGTGCTATTCTCTCGTCCTCCACGGCTCAATCTCGACTATGACTAATTCTTAAACAGGGTTCGCTTGGAGGAGGTGGATTCGCACAGTTTTCTTGCCTTTGTTTTCGACCAACACCTTACCTGGGAGGCTCATACTCTTTCTTAGGAACACTTTTACCCACGCTATGGACCTTCTTAGTTCAGTGATGACTAGCACTTTGGGGCGCTGATAGAGCTACTCCCTTGCTCTTCTATCGATCCTTTGTCCGTTTGAACCTTCACTACGGATGCGAGTTTTACTCATCCGCAATCGAGCGTATATTGCAGAAGGTGGATTCGATCCACCATAACGGTCTCCACTTATCGACTAATGCCTTCCGCACTTCTTTCCCCATTGAGAGCCTACTTGTCGATGGTGGGGAGATGCCACGCGATCTACCCCGTGCGCAGTTCATTATGCGCCTGTTTGCGCGAGCCCGGCGCCTCCCTCAATCGCCAACAGCTCTCACTACATCCTCAGACGATCTCGATCATTCTTATCCCGCTGAAGTCCTTTGTGCTTTTGGCTAGGAAACTCCTTGGACAGTTTGGTGTAGCTCTCGGCCTGGTGGCGCCTCTGGTTCTGCCAAGGACTCCATAGTGTAGGCTATCACCTTTGATTATTTGTCGCCACGCCTCTGCTCTCAAAGCTTCTACAACGCCTGGAATATTGCGTTCGGCCTTTTTGGAGCACACCTCGTGTCACGCTCGATCCGTACCAGTGTATACGGATGGCTCCAAGTCCCCCGAAGGGGTCGATTTCCACGCCGTATCCCCTTTGTTTGAAGTCAGGGGGGGGGGGCGGTCTACCAAGCGCTGCGTTTGTTAGCAATTACAGCTTATTATAATTTTCAATTAATTTACTGCAGTTTGACTAAAATTTTCACTACATTCTTCGTCAAACTAAATCTACAACCTTATAATTTTGGTTTCTTTGTTGGTTGCACTTTTTTTTTATTATGTAATACACATATTTTATATGGGATTCAAGACGGAGCTTTGTAATGACCACTTCAAAGTATTAATTTTTAAATCTTCAAACGATTTCTTCAGTAGTATGACCTTGTTTTTTTATCATTGCCTTGTTGAGAGTAAAGATACCTACCCATCTTCACTTTTCTTGTTGATGGTATGTTTTCTCTCAAAATAGTCAAATAATCTTTATTATTTCATCGATTTTAATAAGTGCTCCTCTAACATTAGCATCAAATGGACCCATAAGTTTATGTCTCATCCAACCTGCTTCACTCCATAGCGAGAACAAAAGGCGACACATCTTTGCGACCCTATCAAAATCCCGGCCTCAGGGCCTTACACGCCGACAGGAAAAGTCTGTATGGCAACAGGTATCAGTCATTCGAGATTGACCCACGGCTTCTTAATGGAAGGGGGCTACCCCCCTTATTGTGAAGACTGCATCGTCCCCCTGACGATCAGCTACCTTGTAGCTGAATGCCCGATATTCGGCAAATTAAGACGTCACTACCTACCCATCGACGGTGGAGGGACCTTCGCCATCCTCCGACTAGCACTCACACCCAAAAATATTCATCCCGGAGGTGTAGTCATCCGCTACATAGAAAAAAACAGGACTCGTAGATAAACTATGTACCCTCGATTCTTACAAATTTAAAAAAACCTTTTATTAACCTCAGGCACCATTTCATTATTACCATTCATACCCTTCCATTTATATCACCACTGCCATGCAAACCACATCACTAGTCACGCTCGTAACTTCTCTTTAAATCTTCTTAAAAATACCTTACTTGTTTACGGCGCGATCACCATGCAGTGTGCGCCAAGGCACCTCTTAACCAACCGGTTGGTATGGTATTTTTCTGAAAATGTGTTTAACCATCTTTCTGCCGAACATGTCCCCGTATTTATAGCCAAATAGTTCTATTTTGTTTCCTCATTTCATAATATTTTCTTCAAAAAGGTTTTAGCACTGTGAACCTCCTTCTTTGCACACGTGAGCTGCAAGCTTTTCTTTTTACGAAGATTGGCTTTCTCGCCTCGTAGCCATGAAAGTTGTTTTAGTTTAGGAATATTTCCATCCTCTTTGAATTGTTAACTCTCAATTGAGCAAAACCTTGATATATTTGCTTTGTAGTGATGTAGGACACTTTTAGCGCCCATACAATGTTAAGAATTTCAGTCAGTGATAGGTTGGGCTTCTTACTTCTCAACAAGTTTCACTATTGCAGCATGATTGTCTGAACCGTGTTCCCCTAAAGTTGAAATTCAATAACACGCTTCTTATGTCTACAGGATCTTCATTATATTTGCCTTTCTGAGATGTAGCAACAATGTAGGATAACAATTTTATGGCGTAAGATTCCTATTATACACCCATTTCGATTTTGTAGCTCATTCTAGAGAATCCTGTAGCATCACAGTCTGCCTAAGAATCTCTGGTACGCTATATTGGACATAAGGTTTAATTCAAACTATGCGTTCGCGGAAAATTTAAGTCTTATACATACAAATTACTGTATTTATATATACATATATGAATTTTGATAAATATGTATATTTAATTTTGGTTTTATCCGCATATCTAGTTTTTTTTAATGTATAAAGCATTTTGTAAGCATTTTTATGATACTCAAAGCTTACAAACAACTGAATTGGACAAGATTGTTGGGTGTATTTAAAGTTCTGATCCACATTGTATGTATTCGAGTCAATTATTCTGAGCGCAAAAAGGTTTTTATTATCTGATTAACCCTCTTTCCTCACGAAGCCTCCGAATTCCAGAGACCGAGTATGGGCGATTTTTCGGGTAGAGCTTTTCAGCTCTCAGCTCTTGATCAGACCGAGTTTTTTCTATATTCAGTGGCGGGAAAAATAAGAATATCGTGTTTAGATTTATATAATTGATGAGTCAGGAAATTGGTTGACGTACAACACTAAATAGCTCGTATATCAATTCATCGTTAAAAAACAGCATTAACGATAAACATAAATCAGGTTCAGAGTTTCCGGAATTAGTCAGTACCAACGAAAAAAGGTATTTTGTAATCCATGACTCACCCAGGCAATGGCTTCGCCAGGAAGCTTGCGCTTCGCTACTAAAATTTAAATTTTTATCAATTTTCTGAACTTCGCCAATTATAATTTTAAAAAGGAACTCTAAACTAAATTTCCCCCCTTTCAAAAAATCACGTTGGTAAAATATAGAGTTATAGAAGAAGATATATAAAAATAAATTTTCTGAACTTCACCATTTGTAATTGTTTGGGTTTTAAAAAGTTCACAAAATTTCGATACTTGTATTTATTTCTGAACTTCACCAATTTTGTTTTATATTATAAAAGAATTATTAGAAATTACTTTGATAAAAAAAAAACATAAGTCATAACCAAACTAAGATGAAATTATTATTATTGAAATACTCAAAAAAAATTCCCTTCTTAAATTATAGAGTTAGTGATGATGATGATGAATATTTAGATTCATATTGATTGCTTAGCAATTATTAATTTAATCCAAACCGATGCATAGAACATTTTACCTAAAGTCCATCGGCAATCATCTCTCTCTATGTATTTTTTTTTTAATATCCCATCTGGCGACTGCCTTCTATGGCTTAAGTCGCAGAGAGAGAGAGAGAGAGAGGATATATATATATATATATATATATATATCTCTCTCTCTCTCTCTCTCTCTCTCTCTCTATCTCTCTCTCTCTCTGTATATTTACTGTGTATTTATTTCCCACAAATATATTTTCCTATTTAAGGTCCGCCTCTCTTTGTTGTATGTTTTTAGTCGCGTGCACTTGATACTATAAGTTACTATGTCGGTCCGTAGGTCGGTCGGTAACCATTTTACTTTTCAATGAGTTTTGGGGCGATAATATCGTAACTCTTTGTAGGAGAATAGCATAATGCCCCCAGGTTTTGCCCACCTCCCTTCCGGGCGGCCCGCTTATCAACCCTTTCCCTTCCGGCCCAATATCTGGAGGTGTTCAGCCGGAAGAAACCGCCGGCTATTTCAGCTAACCACCGAGTTCCTTCCTGGACTGTTTATGGATAAATGGGAGCCCATCTTCGCTTCCGATGGTTGCCGGAAGTTTATAAAGGACGAAATGGAGAAGCTTGACATCTAATCTACTTCCAGAGCCCTGAGAACCTCTCCCGAGTTTCGAGTATAAAAGACGAATTCTTTTAACCCTCAGTAGTAGAGCTTGCACAGCGTCTGGCGGGGCAGGAATTGCCATCTATCGGTGTAGTGGTAATTCGTCAAAGCATCAAGTCTTCAGAGAGGAGATCGGTCCCAGTTAGGGAGGCTCCTTACCCCGTTGGTCTGCAAGGCAGTGCGGACCCAAGCTTGTGCTCACGTGTAAGAGCCGAAGCTACAAACAGCCTGACTCTGGTTTCCTAAGCGAGAAAACTACATCTCGGCTTTTCTCCGTGACGCTACGCGTCGATAGGTCACTCCTTTCACCCCCTCCTCACAGAGGCACCCAAGATTCCTCGGAGTTCACGAGCGTGGGGCCCTTTTAACAAGAAGCTCCCGTCACCGCCTTCTTCCAGCAAGAATCGTGACGGAATTGTGGGATCAGGTCGGTCCCTGGATAACCTACCTCATCGTCTCCACCCCTTACCTCACCACCTTCACTCACCAGCGCCACCCGAAAATCAGGTTCCAAGGTAACCCTTCCCTTTCACATTCCCAGACTTCACCGCGAAGCTTACCATCATTACAAGTGTATAGGGATTTACATAGCGAATAGTTATTTACAAGCCAAGTGAGATATCCGAGATTCACTTATTAATTTATCTCTCAAAGCACATTATTTGTATATATATATATATATATATATATATATATATATATATATATATATATATATATATATATATATTAATTCTTGTTTAATGTTCATTAAAACTTTATTTTCATATTGTTGTGTATCTAACTTCCTTTGGGTCGCTTGCTGGCAAAGTTCATTCCAATCCCTCCGTAGCCAACCTCTAAGCACTCTGAGTCAATAAACCCATTCAGGACACGGGCCGAACGAAGTATAAGGAGTAGTACGACGACCCCTCCGCATTCGGGATAATAGGATATATATATATATATATATATATATATATATATATATATATATATATATATATATATATATGAGTCAAGGAAAACTCCAACCACCTCTCGGCTTATTCCTCGACACTATTCCTCCGATTTTAACGTAATTAATACTCTTTATGTTGTTTCGCATTCTGCTTCGAATGATATAACTGCCAAGGTCCCCCCAAAGTTACTCCGGGAATTATTTAAAAATTTGTGGGTCGTAAGGTCCTATGGTCATAAGTGAGAATAATTGAGAGCACGCGACTTAGTTCTGTTGACCTTATTACAATATATTGTAAGGTCTCGGAGGGGAATAATTTCACCTCATTCAGCTCTTTCGTAGTACCAGTCATTTCCTAGGAGTGCCAAGTCGCCTTCAAATCGTTTATTCCGAATCCTCTTTGCTTTACTCGTCTGTATTTTTACCTCCAAGCGGATCCGTAGCAACCGCCTCCGACCCCCCCCCCCAGCCGCGGGAGAGCCTCGGCTCTTGAAAGGGCCCCACTGTTGCCAAATGTTTATTTTATTAATGAAAATATAAAATTTTCGAATACACATTTTCTGTGATTATCTGATTTATTTATTCTCTTTCAACTGTGTCATTAATGATAGACCAGAATATTTGTATTATAGGAATATTGTTATGGGGGGCCCTACAATCTTGATTGAGGGGGGGGGGCACTAGACATTGCTACTGCTATGCCTCTACGTCCGTGTCGAAAAAATCAGAAGTCATCTTTTTCCTTCTTCCGGCGCTATTGATTCCCGACCCACAATCTTCTGATCCTGACCTTTTTATTTGGTCAATTTTTATTCTCTATTTTTCAAAAATTCTATTATGAATTTTTATCAACGAATTTTCAGAATATTTGGAATTCAGAAATATTGCAATTGTAAAATGTGAGAAGATAGAATTTTCGGTGTGGCGTTACGCTCAATATCACATCTGAATAATATATATGAAAGAAAGCTGTTCAAAATGGTAGCTATTAAAATCCATACGTATTAATATATATATATATATATATATATATATATATATATATATATATATATATATATATATATATTCGTATAGTTGGGCCAGAGAATTTCTTGGTAACATATTTTATTTCGAGGCGACTTCTAGCTAACTTATTGTTAGTTGTTTTCTTTTCGAGTGTCTCGATTTTTCTTATATTCCGCTTTTGGTCTTGACTTAACCCGTGAATTAGTTCCCCCAAATTAATTAGAAAGTCGTGAGGCACGAGGGCAGAAAACTGGTTCTCTAAGCAAAATGAAAAGCGAAATATAAGACAAATCGAGAGACTCGAAAAGAAAACAATTAACCATAAAAGTTCGCAGTCGCCTTCAATAATATATATATTGCTAAACTTTAACTACAGGGTGGCCCATAAGTCCCAGGACACTACAGTTACAGTAACATAAAAAATTAATTTGTTTTTCGCTAATAACATATTTACACAAAGTTATACGAGGAGTGTCCTGGGACATATGGGTCACCCTGTATATTTTGGGGTGTATTGTGATAAAATCTTTTGTTCATTTTTTTTTTTAGAAGTTACCTTGTATTCAGGAAAATAAGTATCAATAATTTAATGGCAGTGATTTACAACTGTAAATGAGCATCAGATTCTTTCACAGCCCACCTAAAACTACTGGAAAAAATCAATTTCATATTCGGAAGTTTGGAGTGCAAAAAGTTGAATTATTTTGCACTGCTCAGTGTCACGGTTGTATTTATTTTCAAGTTATTATTATCTACTGCACTGCCCCGGGCAGATTGATATTTTGACATCATTTGAATACCATAAGGTCAATAAGCTTCTATTATTTGCATCGGGTCATTCAGGATGCTGCGTATGTCCTTTAGTGACGATCCTGAACAACTAGCGTGATTTTAAATGGACATTTCGCAAATACTACGAGTATTAACGTCCAAGATACGATTAACTTAGCTACAATACTAGACAAAATGAATTTTGAGCAATACACTACCCTTTCAAATAGTATAAAAATTGAAAATGAAATTAGATTTTATTATAACAAAATGAAATTTTCAAAAGCGTCATTTACTGATAAAATCAATACAATCATCCACCTTAAATAATTAGGATGCGAACTGTTAAAACCACTTTGTACAATTTTTAAAAATATCGTAGAGAGGGAATAAATAGTTTAGAAGAAGATCAAAGAGTCAAATGTAACGCCAAATTTCAATCGAAAAGAATAAAGACTAATCCTGGAACCTTTCGACCCATTTCCTTTAAGGTCTTGGGTGAAACATGGATTTCGACCAGGACTTTCATGATTAACTAATTTGCACAATTTCGTTTTTATGGAATGATCACCAATTTAAGAAAGATAAAGCTGTAGATGTAACTTATCTCAACCTTAAAAATGGATTGAAGATTGCCTGGAAAACCGTAGAATATATATATATATATATATATATATATATATATATATATATATATATATATATATATATATATATATATATATATATATATATATATATATATATATATATATATATATATATATATATATATATATATATATATATTATAAAGTGAACGCACATCCCTTCTTTTTAAAACCGAAAGCTATCGCCCAGTTGTGGTTGACGTGCAAACTAGCAATCATCTACCACGTTTAGGCTTATGCTGCCTGATTAGAAAATTGCCTCCTAAATTATAGTGTAACCAGGCAATGGCTTCACTATTAAGATTAAAATTTAAAATCTAAAAAAAAAGCAGCCATGGTTAAATTATTATTAATTCTCTGAACTTCGTCAATTCTAATAATTTAAAAAAGGAACTCTAAACTAAATTTCCCCCCTTTCAAAATATCATGTTGCTAAAATATAGTTATAGATAAAATAAAAAAGCAGCCTTACTTAAATTTTTATAAATTTTCTGAACTTTGTCAATTATAATAATTTTAAAAGGGAACTAACTCTAAACTAAATTTCCCCCCTTTCAAAATATCACGTTGCTAAAATATAGAGTTATAGAATAGAAGATATATAAAAATATATTTTCTGAACTTCACCATTTGTAATTCTTTGGGTTTTAAAAAATTCACAAAACTTCGATACTTATATTTATTTCTGAACTTCACCATTTTGTTTTTTGATATTATAAAAGCATTTTTAGAAATAACTTTAATAAAATAAACATAAGTCATTTGTCAACTAAGGAAAAAAACATTTTTTAATTTTTCACTCATCTTCAAAAATCCCGTTATACAATTATAGAGTTAGTGATGATGATGATGATGATGATAATGGAGATGATATAAACTTGGAATAACTTGCCAATAAGGGATGGTAATGAATAAACTTCAATAAACATTTTAAGGATGGAATTCTCCCTTCATTATTTCACTTGTACTCGGGATGTCTTTGTACACAGACTTGTGAACTATCTTACTTTTTGGAGGAGGCTGGCCTATTTCCATTTTATTTGACTATCTTTGTGATAGGTCGCATGTCCTGCCCGGACCATGTTTCTTTTTTCTTGCTATTTTTGCTTCTTTGTTTGACTTTGTTTTTGTATTTTTGTTATTTGGTCTGTTTTCTTTTTACAGGGATCTTTGTTCGTATCCTTCGGAAATTATATCAGCATTGTATACGCGCGGTAATTCTTAAGAATTTACAATATTTGTTTAAATAAACTATTTCAAAAAGAAAAAAATTGTATTTAAATATATTTCTTGAACTATAAATTTCATATTTTAATTCATTTTCTTAAATATTTTTATACAAGAGGACCGGCTTCGCCACTCCTTACAGGAAGAGCTTGCGCTTCGCATGCAGAGCTTCGGTCTGTGTCCAAAGGACTATTGGCCTAAATATTTTTTTGAAAAATTCTTTTTTCTTGCACTTTCCTATGAGTGTATTGCCATTTTTTCCAATAACAGGTGATGTCCTGCGGGAAGAAAAAGACCTTTCTATTTTCTTCTTTATCGTGATATAAAGGTTCGAGAGTTCGATTGGACTCGATTACTTTTATATTAAATTTGTGTGAATCTTAGGCATCAATGGCGATGCATGTATGCGCAGTTGAAGACCTGGCACAATACAAAAATGGTACATATGTACATTGGTGGACAAAATAATTGAACCATTATTTTAATTTAGCATTTTTTATTAAGGAATTTGTAGGTATTTAGCCTAATAGGACGACCAGGTAATGGTTTGGCCACTGCCCCCTACGGGGGGAGCTTGCGCTTCGCTACTAATATTAAAATTTAAAATCTAAAAAAAACAGCCATGGTTAAATTTTTATAAATTTTCTGAAGTTCGCCAATTATAATAATTTTAAAAAGGAACTTTAAACTAAATTTCCCCCCTTTCAAAATATCACGTTGCTAAAATATAGTTATAGAAGAAGATATATAAAAATAAATTTTCTGAACTTCACCATTTGTAATTCTTTTAGTTTTAAAAAATTCACAAAACTTCGATACTTATATTTATTTCTGAACTTCACCATTTTGTTTTTTGATATTATAAAAGAATGATTAGAAATAACTTTGATAAAAAAACATAAGTCATAACCAAACTAGGATGAAATTATTATTCAAATACTCAAAAAATCTCCTTAAATTATAGTTAGTGATGATAATGATGATAAATAATAAAAATCAAATATTAAATTAAAGTATTTTAAAACAGTCATATTGTTTAAAAGTGTAAAGTAAGAACTTTTTCGAATTAAACGAACTAAATAATAACAACAAAAATATATAGATGGCAAAACTTAAATATTTATTTTTTAACAATCGTTTCAAAAATCATAATTCTAAAATCTAAAATGTAAATTTTCAACTTTAAATATGTATATATTAGAATTGCTATCATATAATATCTAAAGCTTTAATATTCCTACTTCGATTCATAGCTTTCTCTCCACACAATTTCCCTTGGTATCCTTTCCTTATACCTGGTGACCACAAATACACTCCTTAATTTCAAATATATATCATAGCAAAGGTTAAATGAATATTCTTACAATTTTGGTGCCTCCAGTTGCATAAACTAATAAAGTTTCCTTCCTCATTTGCAGATTCTACTTGATCCGCTAGATGGCAGTGTAATCCAAGATGGCGTTCACTCCATAACAACGTAACTGGTGTGTGTGTTGGAATTTGCCAAAACAAACAGTGATACAAATGTGTAGAGTGCTTTCAGACGCATTCATCATGACAATCCATCCACTAACAATTCCATTTTGAAGTGGTACAGTGATTTCAGTGAGAAAGGGACATTCAGGCCGTCCATCGGTGTCGGAGGAAGTTGTAGATAGTGTCGGAGAAACTTTTCTTCGCAGCCCCAAGAAGTCGACGCGCAGATGTAGCCGAGAGTTACGAGTTCCGCAAAGACAGTAAGGAAGATCTTACGCAAACGCTCGAGGATTACCCCTTACAAGCTGCAAATGGTCCAAAACTTATACCCGCAAGGCAATGAAATGCGCTTTAAATTTTGCAACAATCTCCAGGCGTTAATGGAAAATGATCCTGATCTGCTGTCAAAGATCATTTTCAGTGATAAAGCAACCTTCCACTTAAGTGGAAAAGTCAATAGACACAATGTGAGAATATGGGGGACTCAGATTCCGCATGTCACCCTGGAGGTTGAACGTAACTCTCCAAAAGTTAATGTGTTTTGTGCAGTAATAGAGCGGTCTGTGTACGGACCGTTTTTCTTTGAAGGACCATCCATTACTGGGCAAACCTACCCGGAAATGTTAACCAACTAGTTAATTCCAAGACTAGGTGCTAAAGGTGGTGACTACATTTTTCAGTAGGACGGCGCACCGCCGCACTGGTCTCTCGCTGTCCGCACATTTCTCAACGCGAACCTACCAAACAGATGGATTGGCCGTGCTGGACAACATGACAAGGTCTTTTGCACATGGCCCCCTGAGATCACCAGACCTAACTGTTTGTGACTTTTTTCGTTGGGGACATGTTAAGGACAAAGTTTATGTACCTCCATTACCCGCGACCATACATGAACTGCAGGAACGCATGACTGAGGGTCTACATGCGATTACGCCGGATATGCTGCAAAGAGTCTGGACCGACCTTGATTATCGCCTTAATGTTTGCCGAGCAAAAAGAGGAGCACACCGAGTGTCTATGATATCAACCAATACCACATGAAACTTTATTAGTTTATCCAACAGTAGGCACAAAAATTGTAGGAATATTCATTTAACTTTTGCTATAATATATATTTGAAATTAAGGAGTGTATTTGTGGTCCCTTCGTATTTTGCAATTGATTAAGTATTTTGGTAATTAATTACGTGATTAATGTAAAATGTACTTTTTGTATTTGCATTACTTAATAAATCTTATCTTATCTTCTAATAATTTACTCTTGATCTATTTATTTTTCAAATGGATGATTATTTTCTAAGCCTGCCCCCTCATCCCCCCTAAAAGAAGTTTCATTAGGCATTTTTAAATACACAAAAAATGCCGATTTTTGGCCCACTGGAGAAATCGAGAAATAAGGTTTTCCTTTTTTGTTTGAGGAGTTTGGGAAATCTTGAGGAAATCATAGGATTCCACTGATCCCATCTACGGGAATAGTACCAAATTTTTTAAAGATAATTTGCTCACTAATGAGACCAAGCACAAAGGTCAGATATGGAAGAAAATGATGAATTTTTCATTTTTTCACTTAAATAAAAATTCATTAAAAATAGGCAATTAATCTCAGCACCTGCACTCATATATCACTAAGAACAGAAGACGAACACGTATTTTCTGTGTAAAACAAATTATGCTTAAGTCATATACTAATCGCAAAATGATGAAAATTGATAAATCAACGATAGATGAACGAAATTCGTAATTTAAGATCCACTATGTAGATTAATTCGAGTAGATGGTCGCATTTCTGACTTTTGCCAAAGAAATAAAACTCCCATCCACCGAATTGATCTCAAGCATAGGGTGAAATTTCGTCGCTATTTTCTCTTAAACCTGCGTAAATCGACCGATTTTAAATTAAATCCCAAAATATAAAATTTAGCCAAAGTTGAGAGATGAAATTTAGAAAATCGGAAGGTTGCCATATATTATTTGAAAGGGCATTTAATTCCAAATCTAATGGTATAGAACCAAATTCGGAATTCTTTTAAGTAATTTCGCGAGGGGCGATAGAGGAACGAAATTCGTAATTTAAGATACACTAGGTAGATTAATTAGAGTATATAGCGAAAGTTCTGACTTTTGCCAAAGAGGTAAGAACACCCATCAACCGAAATGATCTCAAGATAGGCCGATTTTCCAAACGGTTCGGTACTTTTTCGAGATCAAACTTTTTATACCATTCTTTCTCACGGTGGTAGCCGCTTTATTGGTAATTTCATTTTGCTTTATTTGTTTTTTTGAGGGGAGGGCAGTAGCTATTTCTCCCTGATAAAGATAAAATTTGAAAATATTTTAGAAATAACTTCGATAAATCTTTCCAATATACGAAAAAATAAAATTAAAAAAACAGGCATGCCTAAATTTTAATAAATTTTCTGAACTTCACTATTTGTAATTCTTTTTGTTTTTAAAAAAATCCAAAACATTCGATAACCATATTTATTTTTTCTCAACTTCACCATTTTGTTTTTTCATACTCTAAATCAGTGGTCCCCAACCCTCAGAGCACCGCGGGCCGCATCCATAAGTCCGAGATGGCCCGAAGGCCGCGCCAATAAAAAACCCCTCTGAAAACCACATCTTATATAGAACAAAATGAAAGAATTTATTAATGAGACGCCTGGCGACAGTTCTCAGCAAAAAGCTTATCAAAATCAGGTGTAATGGAACTACCACTCAGCAAGAGAACGTCGTACAGGTGGTCATCTGTGAGCTGTGCACCAGTCTTAACCTAACCTCCTAACCTGAACTAACCAATTAACCTAACCAGAAATTAACCTATCCTAAAACATTCTTGAGAAAGATGTTTTAACACCATTTGGAATTATGGAAGGCCCATGGAATATCTGGCGGGCTGCACGCGATGTTAATTTTGACAAGTGTCCGCGGGCCACACAGAATGGCCTCGCGGGCCGCTTGTGGTCCTCGGACCGTGGGATGGAGAGCCCTGCTCTAAAGGAACTGTTACAATGAACTTGAATAAAATCCTGAAATATACTTAGGTTAAAACCGAACTAAGAGGAAAAAACACCCATTATAATTATTATTCAACCCATCTAAAATATCTCGTTCTTAAAATATAGTGTTATGGAGGAATAATTAGTTGTCCGTCGATTTCGGCGATGACGTCACTTCATGCCCTTAAAAAGAATACGTTGGGCATAGAGAGAAACTTGCACAAAGTGCTTAGAGTGGGAAGGGGGTGTGCATTCCTCAGCTCACTATCTTGGCACTCCATAGTTGGGCTGGTGGCAACGTGGTCCAAGACGACCAATATTGTGGAGTGTTGCAGGAGACTGCCGAGACGTCGGTCTAATAACGCTCGCCTAGTGCAGATCGCCACAGCACGTTTTACATTAGGGGTTGACTACCGTAGTCTTTGTCCAATCAAAGACATCCACAAAACTGGGTCAGGAGTTGGTGCCCCGTAAGGGGCGCGGCGATTTGCCTTCCTGGCTGCTGTGCTGACTGGACTCAGCGCCCCATCCGGCCCCAGCTTAGCCTCTTCTTTCAGACAACCTGTATTTCTTCCCTACAACCTCTCCCACAACTTTCTCTGGTCGTCCTCTATTTTCTTAGGGTAGATGTCGACCTTCTCAGCCAACTATTCTGGATCGGGGCTGAGGGGGCGTGGGGACAATGATCCCTCACTCCTGAGCCTCAATTTACCCTTTTCCATAGTCGGAACCGCCCTCGGGCAGCTCCACGGAAAGAAATGGAGTACCTCCCCCCCCCTATGCTCTCTCAGGGGACCCTCCAAATCTCTCTAATCGGAGAGGAGGCTTAGTCCTTTCCTTCGCCTACGGGTGTAGGGGACTCCCCCTCACCCCCTTGTCTGGAGGTGCTTTCGGGCACCTCTCTCTTTCCAGTGGCAGTCCCCCTTTTACTTTCCAAGGGGACTGCCAAGGAAGCCAGCAGGCATCCCATAGCCGACCGCTCCCCATTGAAGCGGTTTGATAGGGCAAATCCCCTTAGGGAGGAGAGGGAAGCCAGGCCCCATCGGTCGCTTCCCTCAAAAGACCTGCTGGCGAGAATATTGAACCTTGCCGGGGTCAAGGCCTGTGCCTCCCCAAACTCGACTAGTGGCAGCGCTGCCAATGGGACATGTGATGTCCTGGGGGGGATGGCCAACTGGAGGCCCCCATGAGATAGAAATGGTCCTTGAGGCAACCCAGCCTCAGACGGTATGGCCTTCCATTAGAGCGAGTCCAAGCTCGGCGCGAAGCACCGAACCCGAGTCCGCCCCTATGCAAGGTCCTCAAACAGCTAGGGTTTCCAAGGCAGTACAAGGAGGGTAGGGATCTCCTCCGACCGGTGCCTCCGCGACTGCCCAGGGCCTTCTCCATCTTGGAGAAGGACCTTACTGAGACGGGTCCATCTGGCCTGGGGGCTCCTTCGGGGTCAGCCGAAGTCTGTAAATTGGTCCAAGGCCGCACACGATACGAGTAAGTCCAAATCGTGCATGACCAAGTGTGTCAATTGCGGAGAGCCGCACCCCGCTTCTTCGAAGCGATGTGGTGCATATCTTATTGAGAAAGAATCCTGGCCGTTCAGGTCCAGGATCGTCTCTCATTTCGTGAGGCTAAGAACTTGGTCCTGGCTCGCCCGGCTCTGCCTGGGACGTCTTACGCGTCAATGCTAAGAAAGACACCCTCTGCTCCTGTCCCTTCCAGGCCAACGAGCACGGTTGTTTCCACGCTCATTCGGAGCCCTTCTGCGGTTTCTACTCAACCCGGGCGCTCCCCTGGTAAAACTGTGGGCACAAAGGGTTCACAGCCAGCCCCGGCTAAAACCATCCCCACATTCCCCCAGCGAGACCGTTTCCCGTAAGGCGAAACGGCCACGCGCCTCTACCGAGTCGTTATACTCACAGGAGGTAACGCCCCTGCAGTTGGTCGCCAGTCCATCTTCTGGGGTTCCTAAAGCTGCCCCCCGAAAGGAGGACAGCAACAAAGGAGCTTCGGCTCGTTCGCCCACGCCTAGTAGTGGGCTGGGTGGCTCGGAGACGGCAGATCCTTGAAAAGAGGGCCCCCGCCTCCGAAGCCGCAACGCTCGCCTAAGGTTTCGAGACGGAGGGAGGAAAAGACTCGCATGGCGAGCCCAACCTACCCCAATAAGTCCTCGAATGTGACAGCGCCTTCAGCGCATTATTCGGCACACAGCGCACGAAGTTCTGCCTCCGGGAAGCGTACGGCCATTCCTGTGAGGCTCTTCTCTTCGAAGAGGGCCCCCGCTTCTCCTTCGAGCTAGGCCTGGAGGGCAGATTCCTTCCATGGAATTGCCGCAGACTCCGGGCCAACTGGCAGGAGCTGCGGAGGCTCGTCTCGTCCCGTTCCCCGTTATCTATTTTTCTGCAGGAGACCTTGCTAGGCGCGTTCCCCCTTCCCGCCCTCCCGGGGTATAAGGGTTTTATGACCCAACCACCACAAGATTGGGGCCGGGTTTGGGGAGGCGCTGTTTACACCCGACATGATGTCTCTGTTATTCTTTTCGCTTTATATACCTCGTTTCAGGCAGTGGGTGTGCAGCTTCTCCTGGATAGGAGGTATACTGTTATTTCTGCGTACATTCCACCGTCAACTGATTTCGATGTGGGGGACTTCCGCTGCGTCGTTACCGAGGCCCTTTCTCTTGCTTGGCGATCTGAACGGCAGACATCCTCTCTGGGGAGACTACTTAATAAATCCTATGGGACAAGTCCTTGCCGATCTGATCGAAGAGTTAAGATATATGTCCTAAATGTGGATGAGTTTACGCATCACTGCCCGAGAACCGCTTCATTTTCTTGCCCTGATCTATCTCTGTGCTCTCCGGATGCACAGCCTGATTTTGTTGAGAGGTGGTCGATGACCTCCATGGTAGGGACCACTTTCATATTCAAATATCATTTTCTGGACCGCTGCCGCCTGAGAGCCGACTCCGGTGGTGCTTGGCGCGGGCGCGGTGGCCTGCATTTCAGGAAATGACTGAATTCTCTATCTCAGTCGAGGAGTTTAGGTCGGTAGATGAGGCCGTTGAGTTCTTCTCCGGCAACCTCATCGCCGCGGGCCTGACTACTATTCCCAGAACGTCTAGCCGTTTTCCCAGATTCTGGTGAATCCCTACTGTGCTCGCCTCTCACAAACCTAGGAGAGATCACTCTACTCTTGCCGGTTTTCGCCCAATCTCTCTAACTTCTTGCTTGTGCAAATTGATGGAGAAATTGGTGAATGTTAGATTAGCCTTTTTTCTGGACAGAGGAGGCCATCTGTTTCTGCACACTGCAGCTTCCGCAAGTTCCACTCCTCGTCGGATGCTCTGCTCCGACTGGAAAATGCTGTCTGCGAGGCTTTCCTTCGTAGACAGCACTACGCCACGGTGTTTTTTGATCTGGAGAAGGCCTATGATACCGCATGGCGATACGGTATCATGGAGACTCTCCACACGATGGGAGCGAGGGGACCCCTCCCAATGTTTATATCTGAATTTTTGTGAGATCTTCGATTCCGCGTACGGGTCTGGGGATCCCTCTCCGGCCCAATGGAGCAGGAAGAGGGTGTCCCGCTGGAAAGTATCCTATGTCTCACCCTCTTTGCCCTGAGCATCAACGGCATCACCTCAGTGCTGCCGAAAGATGTTCTCGCTACGCTCTAGGTGGACGACGACCTTTCGATTTTTTTTGGCGCGGTCCAGATGCCAACTCTGGAGCGTCGACTCCAACAGGCATTGAACCGCGTCTTTCGCTATGCTGAAGCGCGCAGGTTTCGGTTTTCTTTGGCTAAGACATGTGGTGCACTTCTGCCGCCATCCACGTCTCCACCCCGACCTAGATTTGTTACTTAATCGGGTGCGCCTGGAAGTGGTTGAATCCCACCGTTTCCTTGGTCTTGTATTTGACCGACACCTCACCTGTAAGGCTCATATTCGCAGCCTTAGGGTCTCTTGTACCCGCGCCATGGATATTCTTCGTTCCGTGGCGTTCAGCGCTTGGGGTTCTGATAGGGATACTGCCTTACTTTTTTATCGATCCTTTGTCCGTTTGAAGCTCGACTACGGATGCGAGTTTTATGCATCCGCAGCCGAACGTCTATTTCGGAAGGTGGACTCGATCCACCACACCGGCCTTCGCCTTGCGACCGGTGCCTTCCGCACTTCCCCCATTGAGAGCCTGCTTGTCGATGCGGGAGATATGCCATTATCTATGCGCCGTGCACAGTGCCTTACTCGCCTGTACGCACGAGCACAGCGTCTCCCTTTGTCGCCAAGGCTCTCAAAGCATCCGTAGCTGATCTCGACGTTGCCTATGCCGCCGAGAGACGCCAGTCATACCCTAAGCCCTTTGGGTTTAGGGCTAGGAAACTCCTTCGAGAGCTAGTTATAGCTCTCGTGCCGGTGGCGCTCCTGGTTCTGCCCCGAACGCCAACCTGGACGTTACCACATTTGGCTATTTGTCGCCACGTCTCTGCTCCCAAAGCTTATACAGCGCCGAGAATATTGCGTTCGACCTTTTTGGATCACACCTCGTTACAGGCTGGAACGTTCATGGTGTATACGGATGGCTCCAAATCCCAAGAGGGGGTCGACTTCCACGCCGTATCCCCTCTGTTTGAAGTCAGCGGGGCTCTGCCAGGCGCTGGGTCTAGCTTGACGGCCGAGCTGGTGGCAATACACCACTCGGTACGGGAGATTACGCGACGTGCCCGGTTCGGAGACCGGATTGTGATCACTAGCGACTCACAAAGCGCCTTTAGTGTTCTCGGGGCATTGGAATCTCCGCTTTCCCTGGTTCACGATATCCGTACCTTTCCCCTACGCCAGAGCTTGCTTCCTGTTTATAACCTTTTTCTTTGTTTTATTTTTATTGATGGTTGTTTTTATTTGTTGTTTTTTTAGCATCCTCTTTTAAATATGCCTAATTTTAGGCAATGTTCAATACGGTGACTAATGCCCAAGTAGGCAATCGCCAGATAAGCTATTTAAAAAAATCAGGAGAGTTGGTGAGGGACCAGGGCGTGTCCACACATTGGTTGGTCAGGGTCAATACCTCTGGGGCCTATTGCTGCTCCGAGATCCTCTTGTTTCAAGACATACTAATTTAAGAATGGACTAATGGTGAAGCTGCTTTGATTTTAGTGAACGTCAACAAAAGTAGTTTATTTGTCTCGTTTGTCTTAGACTACTCGAAGCTAGGCAGACCCAATTATTAACTAGAAGTCAAATGGTTAGTCGCACACTCGACCAGCCTTACAATATTTTCAAACAAATGAAGGCCACTTTCTATTTTCTGTCATGTTTGTTACCTTTTAACTAAATTTCTGGCCTACTACGATTCATTTTATTGTATTTTTATCTTAAAGCAAACCATAGGTTATTAAAATACTAAATACTAAAAAGCTTTTAATAACGATACAATTTTTACTGCACCATTGATATCCCTATCTAATAGACAATAGCTAATCGATAAATTAAGTTAGGGTCAGCAGGCCTACCTGCTTTAGAATGCACTTTTCACTAGTAAATTCTACAGTAAAACAGCTGTAAATTATAAGGCATTGCTTTAAATATACAAATGACCAGGCAATGGCTTCGCCACTCCAGCCCTACGGGAGGAGCTTGCGCTTCGCTCTAAGATTAAAATTTCAAATCTAAAAAAAGCAGCCATCGTTAAATTTTTAGAAATTTTCTGAACTTCGCCAATTATAATAATTTTAACAAGGAACTCTAAACTAAATTTCCCCCCTTTCAAAATATCACGTGGCTAAAATATAGTTATAGATAAAATAAAAAAAAATCAGCCTTACCTAAATTTTAATAAATTTTCTGAAGTTCGCCAATTATAATTCATTTTCTTTTAAAACATTCTAAAGCATCGGATAATCATATTTGCTTTTTCTGAACTAAACTATTTTGTTTTTTCAAACTAAAGAAATTCTTAGAAATTACCTTGATAAAAATTTAAAATATACATAAGTCATAACCAAACTAAGATGAAATTATTATTCAAATACTCCAAAGAATCCCGTTCTTAAATTATAGAGTTAGTGATGATGATGATGAAGAACTTGATTCACTTTAATTGCAACCCGATCCCCAAAATAGTTTTAATTATGACTGGGCAAAAAATATCAATGAGTACCCCCCTTACTCTGAATCGGGCACAATTCGGGGACGCTCTTTATCCTTGCCAAGCAATTGATTGTATCGAATCGGCCAATCTCCCAGTATACGATCACTGCGTACAGTGAAGTTTTCCCTACTACCGAAAGTAGAAGCAATTTTTCTTCCGCGAATTTCGACTTAGAGTGAATGATTCATGACAGTTCTGCCGTTCCAAGTTCGACAGTTCTGCTGCCGGCAATTTCGGATTTAACGGCCGTATGCTAAAACAAATGTGAAATGCACTTTTATCAGATTTAGTGTAGCTTCACAATTATTTCTAAATTTATTATATGCAAAAGGCTAAAATGTAAAATATATATAAAAAAATAGGTTTTTTGCCCAAATGTGCATTTCACATTTGTTTTAGCTACGGCTTTTAATAAGTCCTACATCGATAAAATCGAATATTTTTTTAGTTGATAGTCTGGCGATTTACTCGCCACACATTTTTACTACTTATTACCCCACCACTTTCTTTACGATCCTTTTCATCATTGTTGGTACAATGATGATATTATTGCCCTGTCTGATCAGCGCTCATTATTTCTTATCACTCAAACCACGGAAGTCCAACTCCTGCCCTTTCAAGATCTGTAAGATATTCGATCGTGCTTCCGGACTACGTGATCAAAACGTTTGGGGAAGCATTGATAAATTCTTTTCCTAATCCCAGTCATATTTTGCCTTGCTCTCCGCACGTTCGATTTCATGTAAGAGGGGCGTACTCCATTTGGCATAAGTGTCGATTTTAGTTTCCGTCGGTAAAAGAATAGAAAACCGTTACTCGATGCCACATTTCCAAGGTGAATCCAGGTATCAGTATCACTCATACTAAGCGATGGATCAAGGTTGTGTACTTCAAATGAAGTCGGTGGTAGTACCATCATGATTTCTTTTTTATTGTGTTCGATGGTTTGAATTCAGGATGAAGATTAGTAGGGACGGACAAATGGTTTTCAGTAAGTATGAGTGTTTTTCGTTGGTTTTACCACCGTTACGTACCTTCTGATGACTAGTCCAATGTGAACTACACTACAGGGATCAGAACTACAGCTCACTAGCGCATATGGCAACTGCCACAGAGTATACTGGGATATGCATGTGACTAATAATATCTAATATGGCTTTTATAAGTATTGAGTTCGTGTCTGTTTGTGTTGTTGAGAAAGTGTGAAGTCCGCGATTGGGTTTAGAAGTGTATATTATAGGAACACACAAACTCATGTCCACTTATGTCACTGCGCTTGAAAGGGTTCATGAGAGAATAAGCGGCAGATTATGAAGCCGTTCCAAATCGTCGGTATGAGACATTCGCCGATACAAAATAACTACCGTATTTAATGTAAAACAATCTTTAGGTAAACAGTGGCAGGGGAAGGGCTAAAACGTGCTTATTTAACCTTTTAGAACTTGAGAGGAAGATATAGGGTAGGATTTTTGAGATGGTGAATTTGCACATTTCAAGCGACCCTCTCTTTCCCCTTTATTACAGAAAGGAGGTTGGCCACGGGCCATTTTAACGAGAAAGTTACTCACGGTGGTTTCAATCTTTTTCATTATCATCAGTCATTATCACCACCACTTTGATGCCAGTCATTCAACATCGTAGCCACTTGATGCTTGAACGTTCGTTGGCACAGGTCAGTGCCATAGGATATATATTAAAAAATATAATCTGAAACCGATGAGGGTATGTATATCCCAGGTAATCATGAGGCCACTTGGCGTGCTTTGGTAAGGAACGGTGCTCAACTCTCCACAACTTGGTCGCCTTCTCCCAAGGAGGGCAGGTCTCCTTGCCAGGATTTCAGATATCAGCATACTAGCACCCAACAGATACCTACCCTCTTCCAGCATAGCCACATCTTCGCTTTGTGTATACTTTATCGCTACACCATCTATGAGTACATAAGTCATAGTAATATATACTCATCTTTGTTATACACTGCAATCTACAGTATATAAATCTCGCGATCCACTCAAACAATGTCATATTGTTTACTGCATTTAACAAAAAAAGATACATCAGAACCACCGCCTCTATACAACCCACTGTTCAGTCCTCTTATAATTATCTTTATCATTTTCAGTTCTCGAAAACAGCTATAGACCACACATTTCTTCTCAAAGTCTTCTTTGAGAAGAACTACCTGTTCTTTGATGTCTTTTGACATCTTTTGAATCCGTCGGCTAATTTTGTTGTTTGACATCAGAACAGTTTCAATTTTTTTCACAGCATCATCTCTGATAACTGTACGTACCATATCAATGACTGCTGGCTTCATTAACTTTTCCCCAGTTTTGTGTGGCTGTTTGCACTTAGCAATTATTTTTGCAACCAGATAAGATGCAATTGTTGCCTGTCAAACATAATACACTCCTGTGCTCACAAGGGTATCTAACTGCTGACGCATCAGTTCTTTTTCCTCTTGAAATACTGGCGGTCCTTCCCTGCCAGCGCTGGGTATTTTTCCTGTAATAGCTGCCATTTGAGATTGTTTTCTTTAAGCTACTCATGACTGAGCACTTCACCACATTTAACACACTGAGGTTTTTCGGTGCCATGACTGATGAGAAACGTAAACCCAATGTCAAGAAATTCTTCTTTGTACACCCGCTTTCTGGACATCACTGAAGAATCTGAAGAGAAAATTAGACTGGGTTAATAATAAATCAAACAAAATATGTAATGTACCATCCACTAGGAGGGGGGGGGAGGAGCAAAAAGAAGAAAGGAGAAGTCAAAGAAAGAGGAAGAGGGGGAGGAAGGAAAAAAAGCAGGATAAGAGAAAGAAGTAGGATTATAGAGGAGAAAGAGGAGGAGAGCTTGTAAAGATGGGAAGGGTGTTGGGACAAAGGGAAAGAAAGGGAGTAAAGAGGACGACGGCAAGGAAAGGAGCAGGGGAAAAGGGACTCCAAAAAAGAAGGAGGACCAAACCAGTACGACACTCAGGGACACCAGCAATAAACATACATTATTAAAATTTTCTATATATAAATATATACATGAGTAGATTTATGAAGCCAGCAAAGTTGCTTATAAATGTCTTGAGACGGTATTCGTGGTTAGGGCATTTGCGTTAAAATTATAATACCCAAGAAAACTTTTTGATGCATAATCAGCAGTAATATACTCTAGAATTATGACAACATAGAAATATAGCATATGCTGAAAACATCTCATAATAGGGAATTCATATTTTTTGATGTTGTGAGACTTGTGAGTGCTTTGTGACCCCAGGGTTGGGAAAGGGGGCCTAGGACCAGCAAGCTTATCTCGCCTATTCTCTTTATATTCATGTGTACAAGAGGCTCATATCCGTAAAATCCTTGACGAAAATCAATAAAATCCTCGTTCACTTTTCAAGCTTCTCCCTCATACTTCATTTCCCAGGATACCCCCTCCCCCTATCCCGATCCGCCTTATGTGTCTTTTTCTCTGAAAAGGTAGTTAATATTCTATCTGGCTTTCCGTCTTCGTTAACCCCCCGTCACACTGGAACCCCCTCTTACCCCACCTCCTAATCTCGCTTCCCTCACCCCAGTCTTCCCTGAAGAGCTCGCCTCAATACTCCGCTCATCGAAAAACTTTGCTCTCCGCTTGACACTTTTCCACACCTACTGGGTATCTTCAACGCCCTCCTGTCGCTAGGTGAGGTGCCTTCTGACTTTACCTAGTCGATGCACAAGCTCCCTGCGAAGGCTTCAAGGCCTTGAAGGGCGCCATATAAAACATCAATTCATATTATTTGTCAGTATGATGGCGCACCTTGTCGCAAAGCAAAAGCAATAACAAAGTTCTTGGCTGAAAATAACTTCTGTCTTTGGCCCAGGGATTCGCCAGATCCCAATAGAGAATCTGTGGGCGATAAATAAACAAACGGTGATAAAGAGAAGCCATCCAATTGTGCGAAAAATGGAGTAATGTCAGTTAGGATATCACTACAAATTCGGTCTCCAGCAGGCCAAAGGAATTTGAAGTAGTCTTTGAACAAGGGACATTATTATAAATATTTACTGCGCATACCAATTGACTGTATCTATTAATAACATGAATTTGGGCTCTAAATTTGTTTATATTTAACCTCCAAATTATGATACTAAAATAAAATGCAACGTTTAATTAGTTCTAATAATTGTCTTATATGATAAAATATCGTAGTTTCGAAACTTTGAGCCATGACTGTATTTGTTAACAAGGTATCAGCCCATAACCACTTCATTCATACTTCTTTGAGGGCCGTTCTCAACTCGAGGGGAAATTTCTAACTTGTGGTGTGGAGGCAAAGCAAACTCCATCAAATCTCTCTGACCTCATTAGATGTCGCAACGACGAGTCACTTTATCCTTGCAAGGCAAGGTACACTTGTCTGAATGCAACGATCTTTAGTATTTGTGTGTACTTAACTGTCACGACCTTTTCAACCTACCATTGAAAGGTCAACTCTTATTTAGTATAATATTACTAACATCTGCTTGCAATCGCCATTAGTCATTGAATTTGTGGTAGCTCTTGCAATAAATAAATTTCAAGGCATCGTCTCATAATCCTTAGATAGAAGTGTGCCTTCATTGCTATTAGAGTATTTAGACCGTGATATATTCAACCTTGAAATGCATCATTGAAGAATGTTCTTAGCTTATTTATATTCATTAGCGACGATTTAAGATTATGAATATCATATATAGCAATGTGTTATCTATATATTCAATATTACCTCTAATGTTATACTAATCATATACATTTAAGTTTAATTTCCTATTCTAAGATGAAAGCGATCCCGTGTACTGCGACGGCAAAAGTTAAGGTTAAAGTAGCCAATGGAAACAGTTCTTTTGGGGGTGTTAGATTGGTCTAGTGCAAGGTCCCCTACCTACGGCCCACGGGCCACATGCGGTCTGGGCCACTTGTCAAAATTAACATTGCGTGCGTCCCTCCAGATCATTACCTGGGTCATCGGTTCGGACCTCCATCGTTCCAAACGTGTTTTGAAACATCTTGTTTTAAGATCGTGTTTTAGGGTAGTGTCGTCGATGTTTGGATCAACACACTACTGTGAACAGCTATTTAGTTAGATGAAACTGGCAAAATCGAAGACACAATCAAGCAAAACATGAAAACAATCCACTCTCAGATCACACAACAATACTTGACAAACAGAACGCACGACAAAATATTAAGTGCACCACTTCCAACCATACACAACTCAGAACAAACACTCACAATAATAATAATAATAATAAGTCTTTTGTAATGCGCTCTTCAAGGCCTGATGCCTTCCCAGAGCGCACGTTGTGCTGATATGAGAATGGAAATTCAAGAGGGGAAGAAGGAAATACTGAAAAGATGCGTTTTCAGGAGACGCTTAAATGTGGTAAGAGAGGAAGAAGACCTGATTTCAGAAGGAAGAGTATTCCACAACTTAGGGGCGCGATCAAAGTAAGAGCGAATGCGAGAGAAGTTACGAAGGAAACATAGAGAGGATTTGCTGACATTGCGGATATGAGGCTTAAAGGAGAGATGCTCATCAAAAACAACACCCAGATTCCTAAAGCATTCAGAGAAAATGATAGTATTACCACCCAGAGTAAGCGAGGGAAAGAGAGATTTAGATTTTTTGACAAGAGCAGAGGTACCGACGAGGAGGACCTTAGTTTTGGAGTGATTAAGCCTGACGAAGTTGGTAGAGAGCCAGTCAGAAATGGAGGAGTAGGCAGCCAGGAGGTCAGTGATAGAGTAGGCAAGAGACGTGGGGGATGAGGAAACGAAAATTTGAGTGCCATCAGCATATAGGTGGAAGGATAGACCGAGATTACGGAGAAGGGAACTAAGAGGGAGAAGGTAGATACGAAATAGTAGAGGACCAAGGACAGAGTCTTGTGGCACTCCAAAGCGAATGGGGGTAGAGTCGGATGAAACGTCGTCAATCACAACAGATTGGGTACGAGGCGAGAGGGAAGAGCGGAACCAGTCAAGCACGGTGCCTGATATGCCGAGGAAAGAGTGGAGACGATCAAGTAGGACGGTATGGTCAATAGTATCGAAGGCAGAGGAGAGGTCGAGTAGAACGAGGATGGAAGCACAACCCCTGTCCGCGGCTCTTCGTAAGCAATCGGACACATTGAGAAGGGCGGTTTCTGTGGAGTGACCTAACTTGAAACCAGATTGATAGGTTTCATCAATGTTACACGCCACCATGTGACTGTTGATGCGTGATGCAACCACTCTCTCCAGAACCTTAGAGAGGAAAGGAAGTTGCGAAATCGGGCGATAATTGGAAGGGTCAGTGGGGTTCAGTTGAGGCTTTTTAAGAATCGGAGGATGTGGGCACGTTTGAAGGAAGAGGGAACAAGACCAGTTGCAAGTGAAGTGTTGAACAGGTGAAGAAGTGTTGGGAGGATAGCAGGCAAAATTTTGCATAACAGTTTAGGCGGAAAATTTTCCTTTGGGGAGCCCGATTTCTTAGAACGCGAGAGTAGGGCTGTAAGCTCCAACGCGGTCACAGCGGGGAAAACAATAAGCGGCTGAGGGAGGGAGGCACGGAGGTTAGTGACTTTATCTGCGAAGAAATTCGAGAGAGTAGCAGGGCTAATGGGTGGGGAGACCTGGGCTGGGAAAGTAAGACGGGAGAGCAGGCGGAAGACGGTACGGGGATCATTCCTATTATCAGATCAGAAGAACACTAGCACATATACGAACAAATAAATCACCCCTCCTGACGGCATACATGGACAAAATGTCTCCTACCACCCATACAACACCAAATGCCCCAAATTCTTAACACAGATACACGACATTACACATCTCTTCAACTGGGATCGGTGGATCTCTGGGAGAGAGCCCGGTAGGCGGCGGGTCTGCTCCTGCGATGGTCCGGGGAGCTGGAGTGGGGCTTGGAATAGGTGTGAGGGTCCCCGACCCACTGTCGGGCTGGGGACGGGGTCGCCACCACCATCACCCGTGCACAGCTCACAGTTGACTACTTGGTTAGGTTAGGTTAGGTTAGGTTGAGGACGAGTTTCTTTGAAACTGCCTTAATATGTTTGGTAAAGTTAGGGTACCAGTCTACCATGGTGGTTCTTCACTATCGTGTTGCAAGGCGTGTTTGAGTGCGAGGTGGCCTGATATCGGGTATTACATAAGTCATGTTACACTTGTTACGTCACTCAACAAAGATCACAATGAGTTTTGATATGTGTTTAAATTGTAATATTAATCCATGTGGCCGCACTAGGTGGCGAGACCTGAAGGCCGCGCACGTGTTGCGGACGAAGTCCTTCTTCATGCTGCCCTACACGCGGTTGATGGGTGACTTGTGCTCGTCGACGTTGCTGTGGCGTACCTTGCAGGCCTTGCCCTCGATATGCGCCCACACGCTGTAGTCGAGGGCATTGAGGTCGGGCAACTCTGTCCGCCAAAATTCCTTCTACTAGAACTTCATGTTCGGTCCCAATCACTCTTGCATGGTGTAGGCCGAGGCACCGTCTTGCTGTAAGACGTAGTCCGCCTTCGTGATTTTTCCCACCCACGTCAGGAGTTTGTAGCCAAGATGTCCCTGTAATCAGCCGCGGTGATCCCGTAACCGGCCTCGAACCACACCGGCGGCAGATATTCTCGCCATTCGAAGCCACGATGCCGAGCATCATCAGGGAGGCAGGGAGCTTGGTCATGGACACGCAGTGGACCTCCTCGGATACGTCCTGGTCGAGGTTTATCACGTGTAGTTCTACTTGTGGATGACCCGATCGACTGTAAAGGTTTTTTCATCCGAGAAAATGAGAATTCGATTGTCATGAATCTTCAAGTTGTTGAGAAGGCGACGGCAGCGCTTCCGACGTTGTTCGCGCATAGGGTCGGTGAGCAGAAGACTTTTCACGCACCTTAAGCTGTTTTTTTTTAAGGCCTCTCTCACAGCTACGCGGTTGACAATTTTAGGTCTGCCTGAACTAGGTCAATCTTTGAGGTCTTTCCCGTTCTTGAGCTCCGCGACTCTGTCGACGGTCATCCGGGTGACGTCGAGCGCGCTTGACGATGTCGAACTTGTTGTGGCCCGCGTGCAGGAGAGGAGAGATCTCGATTTTCTTTTTTCACTTTCATCTCGGCACACCTTCACACAATGTAAAATACGTTTTAATGATACATGCTGAAAAAGTAAAACTTTAAGATCGACGGAACTTTTTCTCTCTCACACGTAAACCTATCGAAAGATTAACCCCCAGTGTAACAGAACTGTTCAAAACCCGGTATGTGTGGTTGTTCTTCACTCTCGTGTTGCAAGGCGTGCTTGAATGCGAAGTGGTTTTTCTTCCGAACTACGTTTGTCGCGGGTGTGAGAACTGGTATGAAATTGGTACTCGGGTGGCAATCGCGGGAGCTGGGTAATGAATGAATGGTTACCAGATTTCGAGGCTGATACTTGCGTGATGAAGGAACAGACGAGTATTGGTGCTCGGGTAGACAGCGGCCTCGAGTGATTTGTATGGTAGGTCGAGAACACCATCCGTCTCTTGGCCAGGATGGCCTCCCCCCAAACGGATAATGAAACCAACATAAAGATCAACATAAAATTCGCTGGTGATCTTGAGGACACCAGAATCGGGTCTTCTTTTGGAGGGGGGGGGGGGTCTCTGGAAGTATTTTATGTTGTTGACACTAACCGGAGAAGAGGGGGAGGAGGGGAGTCGTTCCGCGTCAGTGACATAGGGATACCACTCTCTATCGGAAGGATTTATTTTCGTAAAGAAAAGTGCGTGTTGTGCTGTAAAGACGGGATTGGAAAGATAGCGCTGTTGCGATTCGCCATGTGTGTAATGACCTACCCCCACGGGGGTAGGTCACCGCACAGAGCGGTGGCTGAAACGTTCGCTGGCGTGTTTGTCCTCTCGCTTAGGATCGATCCCGACACCCCGACGTTAGAAATCTAACTCCGTATCAGAAAGTGGAGAAGTTAAAGGGAAAATGTGTGGGAGATATGGAGGCGCAAATCCACCCGGGGAACCCCCACCAGATGCCTGCTGAAACATGTTTTCCCATGTTGACACTCACACCACCTTGCGGTGCTCTGGGTTTGCTTAATCAGCCCTGGTTGAGAGTGTGTTGTATGCGAGTGTTTATTCCTCGGAAGCCTTTGTTTGTAATCTGTGCTTGAATTATCCGAACTCGGGGCTTGATGATGCGGGGGGAGGGCACTACAAATCTTTGTTAATTGTTTCAAATCATGGCTTGTGTGATATTGATGGCGTCCACTTAAAATAAACCTTCACCAATTAACTTTGTTGAGTCCCTCGTCAATTTAAAAAACTAAATTAGTTCCTTCATAAATTCCACAAAGTAAATTAGTTACTTCATAAATTTTACTAACTAAATTAGTTCCTTCATAAATTCAACAAACTAAATTAGTTCCTTCGTCAATTTAACAAACTAAATTAGTTCCTTCATAAATTCCACAAAGTAAATTAGTTACTTCATAAATTTTACAAACTAAATTAGTTCATTCATAAATTCAACAAACTAAATTAGTTCCTTCGTCAATTTAACAAACTAAATTAATTCCTTTATAAATTTAACAAATTAATTTAGTTACTTCATAAATTTAACAAGCTAAATTAGTTCCTTTATAAACATCACAAACTAAATTAGTTCCTTCATCAATTTAACAAACTAAAATAGTTTCTTCAAAAATTTAACAAACTAAATTAGTTCATTCATAAGTTTAAAAACTAAAATAGTTCATAAATTTAACAAGCTTAATTAGTTAATTCATAAATTTAACAAACTAAATTAGTTATTTCATCAATTTAACAAACTAAATCTGTTCCTTCATAAATTTAACAAACTAAATTAGTTCCTTCATAACTTTAACAAACCAAATTAGTTCCTTCGTCAACGTTTACAAATTAAATTAGTTCTTTTGTCAATTTAACATTAAATTAGTTCCTTCGTCAATGTTTGCAAATTAAATTAGTTCCTTCGTCAATTTAACAAACTAAATTAGTTCCTTTATATATTTAACAAATTTAGTTACTTCATAAATTTAACAAACTAAATTAGGTCCTTCATAAATTTAACAAACTAAGTTAGTTCCTTCATAAACCTCACAAACTAAATTTGTTTCTTCATCAATTCAACAAACTAAAATAGTTTCTTCAAAAATTTAACAAACTAAATTAATTCATTCATAAGTTTAAAAACTAAAATAGTTCATAAATTTAACAAACTTAATTAGTTAATTCATAAATTTAGCAAACTAAATTAGTTATTTCATCAATTTAACAAACTAAATTAGTTCCTTCATAAATTTAACAAACTAAATTAGTTCCTTTTATAACTTTAACAAACCAAATTAGTTCCTTCGTCAATTTTTACAAATTAAATTAGTTCTTTTGTCAATTTAACATTAAATTAGTTCATCCGTCAATGTTTACAAATTAAATTAGTTCCTTCGTCAATTTAACAAATTAAATATATTCATTTGTTAATTTAACAAATTAAATTAGTTCCTTCGTCAATTTTTACAAATTAAATTAGTTCCTCAATTTAACAAATGAAAATTAGTTCCTTCGTCAATTTAATAAACTTAATTAGTTCCTTACTCGATCGTCTTGTTTCTTTCGGTGTATGGACTTATATATGACATAATGGGCGTCATCAATTTGCTACTCCGAACAAAGTAGAGGCCAATACTTTGTTCGGTAACTGATATTTCGCCAAACCGCTTTGGAATTTATGAATTCCGCTCATATCAAAATATGAGGAAATTTTTCGGTTCATTTTGGCAGGACCGAACTTTATTACTATTCTGAAATATCTTAAGAACGTAATGTATTTGGTGTTGGTTTCGTGATTTTTTATTTTCTTGTTGCTCTTTGGTAAGGTTCTTCCCTACTTTCTTTACCCTTTTATTATATTTTTCTTAACACGTTTTCTCTTTGAGATTTTTCTGATGTGAAAGACGGTACTATGCTGCTTGGCAAAATCCTCTGCGGCCAACCATGTCAGCTAGGGGGGTTAGCGTATCTCCGTCCCACCCCCTAACTGGTTAGCTAGACAGGACCCTAGCATCTTGTCCATATGTCAGCTAGCAGCCATGCTCATGTATGTTGACCACTCCTTCATCATCTGCACGCACATTAGTTTAACAATTATCCACCAGATGTAAATAATGACGCCCAAAGGTTTCAAGCGTAGAACCCCCAATGACGCAGGTTGGCGCCTGATAATTTTGAAATTTTGTTCATAATTAAATAAAAAGTGACTTTTTCTTAAGAGAAGGAATAAAAAAATTAAAAATAATGTAAGGAGAGGACAAAAAAAAGTGCCGATGCAAAGGCAATACTTCCAAACTGAACTGAACTTAATTACGTTCTCTTAATTATGACTCCGGTCCTTCTGGCTCCCTGGAGCACCAATTTATATTTAATGTATTATCATCCCGCCATGGATTATCCTACATGTTTCACATAAGCCTCTAATGGGGAGATGGCGTAGAGGTATAAAGCCACTATTACACCTTAAACCTATAAGAATGGCGCACCCTTCCGGCCCGGTATTTAGCCTCCCAAAGTGTCAAGTCCGGGTCGGATTGGAGCCATGTATGCCGGCTAAACTGCACCATCTTAGTCTTAGCCAAGGAAAACCGAAATCTCTGAGTTTCGGCTTAGCGAGAGATGCACGTCCAATGCTTGATGGAGCCGACGCTCCAGAGTTCGCATCTGGGATTTAGCTAAAAAGAAATCGGAAGGCGTCACCTCTCCCACATCGTGTGGATAGCTTTCATGATAGCGATGCGCCATGTGGCATCATAATCCTCCAAACCGAAAAACACCGCATCTTAATGCTGTCTACGAAGCAAGGCTTCGCAGAGAGTCGTAGAGTAAACATAAAAATGTAGCGCTGAGAGGGAACGTGGAGGAAACGCACCAACAACTTCCCCAGACCCATTCAGAGAGTTCACGTGAACCCATTGACAGCTTCCCTAATTTGCACTCAGGCCGCGGGGGATGTGCAGTTCCTCCATGTACCAAGTGGAACAGACGGCACAGTGTCCTTCCTCTGGGGTTGAACCCTGTCAATGTGGGTAAGAGCGAAACGCCGGTATCGGCTGCTCAGTCTGTTCAAAGAGCCTGACACCCTCGACCATGCACTCGTTTCCAACCATTCCTTCAGCGCTTTGAACACTTTAAATGATTAAAATACCCTTAATCCAAGTATTTAAGGTCGATAACATGCCTTTGCAATCTTTGGAGTTTGTCTTCAATAAACTATATTTTTTTCCTTGTCTTTCTTTATTATTTTCCCGATCGTTTGTACATCCACCCTGTACGTTTTCGCTTTTGAACATCCTCTCCACAGGAACGCTTCCTGTGGCAGAGGATGTTCAAAGAAACATTTTTTTTTCCTCTTAATTCTTTGTCAACTATCTGTCCTCGTTCGGTATACATATATTTTTTTCCTTTCTTATTAACAATTAAAAGGGGGAACCCAAATAGATTTGGCAGGGGCGCACACTTTTACGTCAATTTTAAATTAAAGAGAATCGTGATCCCACTCGTCAAAGAGCCACGGTGCCGAAACGTACCTCCTGCGAGAGTCGTGCATGGTCTTGCACGGGGGGAGGGATAATTTTTTAAGGTACAGTTGCAATAATTAATCATGTGTCACTTTACGCTGCATATCATTATTATTTAATGAGGTCAATGTTTGTGTTATATTTCGTTATAAATATATAGCATTGGATATTTACCAATAAAATAAATTAAAAGTAGTGAAATATTCTTCGTTATTGCGATATTTCAAAGAGTACTGTCGAAATATTTTGACGCGCCAAATTTCTGAAATGTAGCCTTTTTCTAACCTATTTAGCCAATGGCGTGCAGAGGTTTGGTTATGTACGGGGTATTCTCCTTGATTGCACGCCCCTAAGAGTCAAGTATACGGCTAATACTGAGAAATGTGAGAAAGGAAGACATTTCAAGTATGTAAAAAACATGAAATAAACACTTTCTTCAAATTAATTATAAATGAGTCACATTTATTTAGTTCGATTCCCTAAATTCGTTTTGTTAAGAAACACTTGAACGGCTTCGTTTTTTATCAGTTGTGAGGATCTTTTTTCAATGGTGAATAAAGCCGTTGGTTATTCGCTCTTGTGACAGGGAAGACCTCAGCTGTGTTTTTATTAATTTCAATTTTGAAAATGACCTTTCACAACTTGCAAATGAAAATGCGAATGGTAAACAACGCATACCGTCGAAATTTGCCCCAATCTACAATTCTTATGTACCACAAGTGATCCAGAATCCGTATCTGTATTTGGATTCACCCCAAATCTGATCAATTCCTCCATGAACCAAGGCCCATTTGTACACAAAATTCCCTCGAACTTCCTCCCTAACATAGATACATACACGGATGATCTCATAACCCCCCCGCCAAATCTGTCAGCGGAAGTAAATGAGAAGGGAGAGTTGCGCGACCTCGCATCAAGAATTCTACTTTGAATTGGAAATCGACAAATATGAAAAGACATTTTCAGAGTCCTTGTGGCGTAGCGGACAAGGTGGTAGATTTCCATCGCCGAGGTACCGTGTTCGATTCCAAGCGAGATCGGAAATGAAGAAATATGACCCCGGTGTTTGTAGGGAGCAGCCGCTAAATCATACGCCGTCTTTTCCATTCATTCACACATACAACACATCTCAACGAAGGATTTTCATATCCACACTTCCCTATCAGGGATCGCCCCACCCCCATTGCACCATGAGGGTTGGCATGGACCAGGAAATGAAGGATCGCCAGCAATTGGCCTCTGGTCTTTATATGAATGTCATTATCCGATTGTAGGACGTCAGTCCACGCCCGAAAGGGATGGATGGTGCACTTAAAGGCATCTTTTCGAAATCCGAATGTCACCTTCGCAATATTTTGAAAATCTTCGTAAATTGGTGTGGTTAGGGTACATGAAAATGTGAAATAAACAGTCCTACTAGCCACAAGAGGAGACTATTGAGGCATTGGAGACTAAGAGGGGTAAAACCTCTCCTGATCTTTCCAGTGATACAAGTTAACTTGAGGGGGGGGGGATTTAATGCGTCTCTGAGTATGGAATAATTGAGTGCTGCGGGGTCTGTGTGCGAGTATTTCTCCAGAAGACCAGGGGGCAATACGACTCAAACGTCCACACCAGCAACTTGCTGGTACAACACGGAGTACAACAAAGTATTCTGTTTCGTGTATCGCTCGCCCACGAAATACAAGAAAATTTTATTTGTATAGAGTTCGCTAAGCGAGTATAACAAAGTCTTCTGTTTGTATAGAGTTCAATCATGGATTACAACATAGACTTCCGTTTTTTTCGAGTTTGACCACGGAGTAGGAAAGAGTATTTTCAAGCTCACTCCAGGAGTACAACATTCTGCTTTATGTGTAGTTTGCCCATGGAGTACAATAAAGTCTTTTGTTTCTGTTGTTTACAGAGTATAACAAAGGCTTCTGTTTATATAGAGTTTGCCCACAGACTATAAAACAGTCTTGTGTTTCCGTAGTGTTCGCCAAAGCAGTACAATGAAGTCTCTTGTTTATGTAGTGTTATTCCTCGGACTGCAACATAGTCTTATGTTCGTGTAGAGTTCGCCCATGAAGTATAACAAATTCTTCTGCGTCTGTAGAGTTCTCCTTCCTTCTGAATTCTTCCCCACCGCAAATGCCTGAAAGGCGGAGACAAGAAAAAATTTCGCTTTTTGTGGGACTTATTAACTGCTAAAATGCGAACTTCAGGAAGTTCTGACTTCCCCCTTTTTACTGCCGATGTCTTTTATTTAAAACTTTTCTTCATAAAGTCTTTTCATAAATTTAGCAAGAAGTCGTTTGGGAAAGTAGGTAACAAAGTTTCGATAATGCACGATAGTCGGGGATTACAGTGATCTTACCGATGAACTATTTTATGGTGGATTGTTTCTTTGTGTACCATTTTGTCGCCAGACAAGATATGTGGGCGTTGAGCACAGTTGAAGAGGCATCATGCAGATCGAAGGCCATTGAGGGTTTTCGTATTATGCTAATTGCAATTAGCGTGTATTATATCATTCCCTCAAAATGGATGAATTTCTCTCTGCATTTTATTATCGCTTAATAAGTAGGGAGAGGTTGTTGAGAAGAGTCTTTGATGAAATCAGTGGAGATAGATTAATTGGCTAGCCAGGCGTAATAAAAGCCAAATTTTCCCTTTTAATCCCTGATTGACGTCGTTCATTGATTGTAATTTTTCCTCATTCCGGTTAAGGTATTGAATCAATGATTATAGTTCGCTCCATTCGGATCATTATCGGCCTAATTTCATTTTTAGTGTATTTTGATGCAGGATTTCTCCCTCTCTCTCTCTCTTTCTCTTTCTCTTTCTCTTTCTCTCTCTCTCTCTCTCTCTCTCTCTCTCTCTCTCTCTCTCTCTCTCTCTCTCTCTCTCTCTCTCTCTCTCTCTCTCTCTCTCTCTCTCTCTCTCTCTCTCTCTCTCTCTCTCTCTCTCTCTCTCTCTCTCTCTCTCTCTCTCTCTCTCTCTCTCTCTCTCCAGTTTCCCCCAATTAACTCCATCTCAGTTTCCGATCTTGCAACAGTTTTACCTATTTCTTACTCATTCCATCTTCACTCCTCCACTGCTCTCTCCATCTGTCCCCCACCCCTCTCTCCATCTGCCCCCCCCATCCCTTCTCTCCACATGTTCCTGCCCTCTCACCGTTGCAATAGGGATATAGGTGTGTATATATGACCCTATAAAAAGACCTGCCTCCATTCTGTAAATTCAATGGGTTCGATCTCTAAAACGCTTTCGGGGGGTCCCCCTCCCCCGCGCGCAAGGGGTGTTCCGTGTAAACTGTTATTCCTTGTACCTTGACAAAGGGAACGATCTTCCGATCTTAGTCATTATAGATATTTTCATTTTCCCCATCTTTCGCAGGCTGGTCGCCGACCAGCTTTCGTCCAATCATCCCTGGTAGCGAGTGGGTAGTGTCACCCCCTCTTTTCCCTCTGGTTTTGGTAGTGGTTTTTAACATCTCTTTCCATCTCTAGTGCTCCAATCCCTCGTTCTTTTCCTTAGCTAGCCATTTACTATTTATGTTTCTCAAGATTATTCTCTTGAAGTTTATTAAGTGACGTATAATAATATAGACTGTGTTGAATGTACATCACCAAGTTAGATAAAAGAGGAGACTACCTGGAGCGATAGAGATTGAAAGAGGGCACCATTGGCCTAAACATATCCAATTTGAGGCAAAGAAACGAAGGTTCCGTCATAACGCTCGAGTTAGGTATTATCTATTACTGACTTGTTTACTTGTCTATCTACAGGGTGGTTCGAAAGTCTTGTCACCCCCTACCGTAAAATAATAATAATAGAGGAACAATATAATAATATTAAACACATGTACTGGTTAAAAAAATATTAACAGGGGTTAACAAAACTTCAGGTCATCTGAAATAGAAAATTAAAACACTATTTACTTGGGATGACAAGAATTTCTATCTACAGGGTGGTTCGAAAGTCTTGTCACCCCCTACCGTAAAATAATAATAATAGAGGAACAATATAATAATATTAAACACATGTACTGGTTAAAACAATATTAACAGGGGATAACAAAACTTCAGGTCATCTGAAATAGAAAATTAAAACACTATTTACTTGAGATGACAATAATTTCTATCTACAGGGTGGTTCTAAAGTCTTGTCATCCCCTACCGTAAAATAATAATAATAGAGGAACAATATAATAATATTCAACACATGTACTGGTTAAAATAATATTAACAGGGGGTAACAAAACTTCAGCTCATCTGAAATAGAAAATTTAAACACTATTTACTTGGGATGACAAGAATTTCGTACCACCCTTAGAGGTCATTTCGAGGTGAAAATTGTTCCATTTATTCACGTCGAATTTTAGAAGGCGCTGCTCGGATCGAGGTTTATCTTCGTGTCTTGTTTGATTCTTTTTCTGAAAAGAAAAAGAGTTTTTCTTGTCACAAGAAGCACCAATCGAATTATAAAGTTAGAAATGACACTTGGATGGATAAAACTGGAGTAACTTAATTTCAAGGCTTAATTTTTCATTCAAACATTTCACGTGACAAAAATATTGAGCGCTTAAAGTTGTTGAAAAAAAAAAAACGTCTGGTTGACCTGAGAATCGACAATGCGGCTAAACAAAGAAGCTTCCTTGGTACATACTCTATATTGAGCCTTATATGTAATATTTTGTAGATAGATGTTAAATCGCGTGTTATGAAGCGAAAATTTGATGGTTTTTATGTGTGTGGGAGGAAGTGGTACACGGAATGACAGCGTACTTGTTCAAAGGGAAACAACTCCTATTTATGCATCAAAACATTCGGTATTAATTAGGTATTCAATAATAAATATGTCCTCGAAATTGGGGATCTCGTAGAAAGTTGGTTTCAACATGTGGAAAAAAGAATAAAATAGTTGTTTTAAAGAAAATCACTCCTTTCTTCCCTTCTCAATTCGCTTATCCGAGTTCTTTCGTACTCATATCAAGCGCAGCATATCCTTGCATGCTGTTGCCGCCTTTCAATCAATAACAATGGAATAAAGAAGCTATTAACCTCTCCCAAAGTTAATTTTGAATGTCTCCTTCCAGCATATACAGTGGCGGCAACAAAAAAAGTGACATTGAATATTGGCAATAGAAATCGATACATAAAATCGCTTTCACGATTTTACTTGCCAACAAGCCAATGAAAAGGGGCGGGGCTTATGCCACGAGTGGATGACTCTCCTGAGCTAAGACAACAGAACTGCGCTTTATTGGAACTCACTGTCTCGTTTGAGTTCGTACAGTGAGGTTTTGGTGTACAACGCTCCAGCGTGCTGATTTCCTGCATTCGTGCCTACATTTGACGTGCTATAACTTCTGTGCAAGTGGATACAATGGGGCGGAAAAAGCTTTCTATGACAGAGAAAAGCCGTGCCTTGACCCTATTAGAGCAGGGAAAGTCTTTTATTGATGTAGCAGCAGATTTAGGAACCTCAAGAAATACGATTTATCGCCTAAAACGGGCAGCTGAGTTATTGCCACCAGGTACCATACCAAAGGAGGAAGGAGGGCACTGGTGCAGCCTAGGAAGACATCTCCAAGGACTGATAATATCCTAAGGCGTGAAGTGATGTCAGACCCTTCTGTAACCTCCGCTTCAATCAAGAAAAAACACCCAGACCTTCTCCAGAACGTCGCCCTCGACCATCCGTCATCGCTTACAGAAGGACTTAGGCCTACCGGCTCGCCGCGCTGCCAAGAAGCCACTTCTTACCAAGGCTATGAAGATGAAAAGGCTCAATTTTTGCAAGACCTATAAACATTGGACAGCTGCCCATTGGAAGAAGGTGATGTTCAGTGATGAGAGCACCTTTAGGCTGGTCAGAGGAGAGTCAAAGATCGTGCGTCGTCCCAGCAATGTGTCTCGGTATGACCCAAAATATACCGTGAAAACTGTGAAGCACCCTGATAGTGTGATGGTGTGGGGTGCCTTTAGTGGAAACAAGGGCAGAGGAGGTCTGTACTTCCTTCGCAAGAATGTAACCATGAGGGGGACTAACTATCTCGAAGTTTTGAAGCAGCACATGCTGCCATTTTGGGAAATTCATCGGTGTGAATTTTTCATGCATGATGGTGCCCCTGCTCACAGGTCCCAGTTAGTAAAAAGGTTCTTCAATGATAATAATATTAGTGTTTTGGAGTGGCCTGGTAATTCCCCGGACCTAAATCCTATTGAGAATGCTTGGAATCTGATGAAATCCAAGTTCAAGAGACAGCATCCGGCAGCATCAAGGACCTGATAGAATCACTGAAGAAGATCTGGGTTACGATAGACCCCACCTACTTCGCAAACCTCGCTGAATCAATGCCCAATCGACTCAGAATGGTCATCAAGTGCAAGGGCAACATGACCAAGTATTAACTTTCATGAAATATTCATAATAAAATATGTAAGTTACATTTTTCTGTTTCATTTTCCCCGAATTGTCACATGTCACTTTTTTTGTTGCCGCCACTGTAGTTTAACGCCATTTTTTGTTTTCGCTATTCTTGTACACAAATTTAAATAAATACGAATGAAATTATTTGAATCAAATAAATGATCAGGAAGTTCCTCCAGTAAAAGAAGAAATTTTTTATTCAGTTAAGAACTTAAAACAAGGTTTGCTGACCAAAAGTCGATTGCTCTCACTTTTTCTGATTTATGACCTTACGACCTTCTAAACTTTCAATAATTCCCGGACTAACCTTGGGAGGACTTTGGTAATTATATCATTTGAAATAGAATGTAAAAGAACATAAGGATTTCAAATTTCGTTAGAATCTGTCGAATAGTTATGATGTTATGTCTAAAACAAAATAATTCCAGGGCTAACCATGGGAAGACCTTGGCAATTATATCATGTAAAACAACATAGGGGTTTCAAATTTCGTTAGAATCGGCCGAATAATTATGATGTTATTGCCAAATAATTCCTACGCTAACCTTCGGAGGACTTTGGCAATTATATCATTCGAAAAAGAATGTAAAACAACATAAGGGTTTCAAATTTCATTAGAATATCGAATAGTTATGATGTTATTGCCAAAACAAACAAAAAAAAGAAGCAAGACGGTTCCGACCGACCGACCGACGACATAGTGAGATGTAGAGTCGTCCGAGACTAAAAATGATAAAGCGCCCTAAAGGATGAAGGTTATGCTGGCCTAGTAGTTAGTCCGGTATAAAAGTTTTAAAGGAAACTTCACTTATGTTTTTTTTTTAAATAGGCCACAGTGAAGAATAAAGAAATACATACCCGTCTCTTATCAGTAACATATCAATTGATTCTAAAAAGTCATAACCTGCACATTAATACAAGCACTTTACTGCAACTAGCCACCAGAAAAAAACAGATTTAATCACTTTGCTATTTATCATCATCTACAGGCTATTCCAACATTGCTGCAGACGACAAATGAATATGAAATACTTCTTTACATGGCATTCACAGACTGCAAAATTTTTGAATCATTGAACACCGATTTAGCTTTACGAGCACTACTGAAACAAGTTGTTGCGGTTGTTAATTGGTCCCAAGGAGCAGATGACCTCTGCTCTCAATACGGTTTGAGAGGTTAAGGGAGTAAGCCTTTGATCCTTTGACCTTTGTTGTAGGCCCCGTCAACGTTACCGCAGTTTAGTGAGGACGCGCCTTCTGTGGGACTCGTGAGGGACCAGGTTAGATTGGAAAGAGGCTGTTGAATGCTGTGAGAATTTTATAGCCCCTTCCCTGTACTAGTGGTTTATGCAGCAGGCAGGGAGTGGGAGATTTATTGCAAGTTAACCTCACGCGGGATGCATCCAAGTAGGGCGGACCCATTCCAGGATTGCACCTGAGTGGGGATGTCGTGCCATAGCAACCCGGCAATGACTGACCACTACAACTCTTTTTCCTTAAACAAGAAATTGACTACACTTATATTGACATAATCTCTTACATATAGTCGTCATGCAACATCGTCATTTAGTCTGGACTCCTTCAATAAAAATGGAGTGAGACAGGAGGATCTCATTTCCCCCACACTGTTTACAGCACTTCGTGAGAAGATTTTCAGGGATTCGGTGGGTTAACGAAACTAAACCAGAATTAATGTGAAATATCTAAGTCGCCCTCACCTTTCTAATGATACAGGATCATTTGCTTCAAATCAAGATTGATCACGGACCAGTCTCACGTTCGAGCTGAAATTGAACTTTTTAAATGATAATAATAAATACTTTTGCAGAAGATAGAACAATTAAGATTACCTATATTTTATTCCTTTTAAATAAAGACTTTTATTGTAATTTTCGAATCAATATTTATTTTAGTTATAATTCTCAAAATTGCTCATTCGAACAAGTGTGGTTTCGAACAAGGATTTTCAAACAATTGACACCAAAACACTTTGGATAGCTTGTAACTCTTGATGTGAACATGGGAAATGAAATCAGTAAAACAAAAATAGGCTTTCGCATTACTCTTCTCCTCCTAACCCCTAATGGGCTTGAAGTTCATACTTTGAGTGCCTGTAATATTCGTACGAACCTATCGGCAGTTTGATAGTACGCCAGTCCAGTTCAATACGTACGAAGGCGATTCTGCTCTCGAGTGCATTTTCCATCACTTCACCTCTCGGCCTCAAACTGTTCCTATCGCTCGCCTCTCCTGCAACCCAGCTTCCATCCACTACGGTTTCTCATGGGACTCGGCCATTGGCCTTATTCCCTTTTGTACATACCCCCTACCATTAAGTGTCCGTAAGAGGGTGTAACGTGTAGTGTTGACAACCATACTGTAGCTGGAGGATGGCTTTCACGCCGAGCCTAAATGCCCCAGGTGGATTTTCATTATGGGCCTTGGGCAAGTTTTGAATATTCACGCGCTCTTCCGATCCTGAATATCTCAACTTGTCTCGTCGTCTAATCAAGGTAAATATGCAATACACGCTTTCAAAACAGTTAATTGCATTAATTACTTTTAAAAGTAAGTTTATACACCAGATTTATACCTTACTAAGCTTACGTCATAACAATAATTAGTTACCTGCAATATATAAATGATTAAACATATATAAAATATATAGGGTAGCAATAATTTCAAAACAAAAGCAAAAAAAAGTATTGAATAGCTTAAACAAAGTTGCATTTAATATTTAGGGTAATAGACTTTGTTATGAATGACAACCTCTGGTCGATTCTTATTAGGCGTTGGATTTAGTCACTCATCTTCACGTGTTTTGTGCCATTTCTTCCTCATTGACCCTCTTCACTCATCTTTACGTGTTTTGTGCCATCTCTTCCTCGTTGACCCTCTTCACTCCTCTTTACGTGTTTTGTGCCATCTCTTCCTCGTTGACTCTCTTCACTCATCTTTACGTGTTTTGTGCCATCTCTTCCTCGTTGACCCTCTTCACTCATCTTTACGTGTTTTGTGCCATCTCTTCCTCGTTGACCCTCTTCACTCATCTTTACGTGTTTTGTGCCATCTCTTCCTCATTGACCCTCTTCACTCATCTTTACGTGTATTGTGCCATCTCTTCCTCGTTGACTCTCTTCACTCATCTTTATGTGTTTTGTGCCATCTCTTCCTCATTGACCCTCTTCACTCATCTTTACGTGTTTTGTGCCATCTCTTCCTCGTTGACCCTCTTCACTCCTCTTTACGTGTTTTGTGCCATCTCTTCCTCGTTGACCCTCTTCACTCATCTTTACGTGTATTGTGCCATCTCTTCCTCGTTGACTCTCTTCACTCATCTTTACGTGTTTTGTGCCATCTCTTCCTCGTTGACCCTCTTCACTCATCTTTACGTGTTTTGTGCCATCTCTTCCTCGTTGACCCTCTTCACTCATCTTTACGTGTTTTGTGCCATCTCTTCCTCATTGACCCTCTTCACTCATCTTTACGTGTTTTGTGCCATCTCTTCCTCGTTGACTCTCTTCACTCATCTTTATGTGTTTTGTGCCATCTCTTCCTCATTGACCCTCTTCACTCATCTTTACGTGTTTTGTGCCATCTCTTCCTCGTTGACTCTCTTCACTCATCTTTATGTGTTTTGTGCCATCTCTTCCTCATTGACCCTCTTCACTCATCTTTACGTGTATTGTGCCATCTCTTCCTCGTTGACTCTCTTCACTCATCTTTACGTGTTTTGTGCCATCTCTTCCTCGTTGACCCTCTTCACTAACCTTTACGTGTTTTGTGCCATCTCTTCCTCATTGACCTTCTTCACTCATCTTTACGTGTTTTGTGCCATCTCTTCCTCGTTGACCCTCTTCACTCATCTTTACGTGTATTGTGCCATCTCTTCCTCATTGACCCTCTTCACTCATCTTTACGTATTTTGTGCCATCTCTTCCTCGTTGACCCTCTTCACTAACCTTTATGTGTTTTGTGCCATCTCTTCCTCGTTGACCCTCTTCAATCATCTTTACGTGTTTTGTGCCATCTCTTCATCGTTGACCCTCTTCACTCATCTTTACATGTATTGTGCCATCTCTTCCTCATTGACCCTCTTCACTCATCTTTACGGGTTTTGTGCCATCTCTTCCTCGTTGACCCTCTTCACTCATCTTTACGTGTTTTGTGCCATCTCTTCCTCGTTGACCCTCTTCACTCATCTTTACGTGTATTGTGCCATCTCTTCCTCATTGATCCTCTTCACTCATCTTTACGTGTTTTGTGCCATCTCTTCCTCGTTGACCCTCTTCACTAACCTTTATGTGTTTTGTGCCATCTCTTCCTCGTTGACCCTCTTCAATCATCTTTACGTGTTCTGTGCCATCTCTTCCTCGTTGACCCTCTTCACTCATCTTTACGTGTATTGTGCCATCTCTTCCTCATTGACCCTCTTCACTCATCTTTACGTGTTTTGTGCCATCTCTTCCTCGTTGACCCTCTTCACTCATCTTTACGTGTTTTGTGCCATCTCTTCCTCGTTGACTCTCTTCACTCATCTTTATGTGTTTTGTGCCATCTCTTCCTCATTGACCCTCTTCACTCATCTTTACGTGTTTTGTGCCATCTCTTCCTCATTGACCCTCTTCACTCATCTTTACGGGTTTTGTGCCATCTCTTCCTCGTTGACTCTCTTTACTCATCTTTATGTGTTTTGTGCCATCTCTTCCTCATTGACCCTCTTCACTCATCTTTACGTGTATTGTGCCATCTCTTCCTCGTTGACTCTCTTCACTCATCTTTACGTGTTTTGTGCCATCTCTTCCTCGTTGACCCTCTTCACTCATCTTTACGTGTTTTGTGCCATCTCTTCCTCGTTGACCCTCTTCACTCATCTTTACATGTATTGTGCCATCTCTTCCTCGTTGACTCTCTTCACTCATCTTTACGTGTTTTGTGCCATCTCTTCGTCGTTGACCCTCTTCACTAACCTTTACGTGTTTTGTGCCATCTCTTCCTGATTGACCTTCTTCACTCATCTTTACGTGTTTTGTGCCATCTCTTCCTCGTTGACCCTCTTCACTCCTCTTTACGTGTTTTGTGCCATCTCTTCCTCGTTGACCCTCTTCACTCATCTTTACATGTATTGTGCCATCTCTTCCTCGTTGACCCTCTTCACTAACCTTTACGTGTTTTGTGCCATCTCTTCCTCATTGACCTTCTTCACTCATCTTTACGTGTTTTGTGCCATCTCTTCCTCGTTGACCCTCTTCACTCATCTTTACGTGTATTGTGCCATCTCTTCCTCATTGACCCTCTTCACTCATCTTTACGTGTTTTGTGCCATCTCTTCCTCGTTGACCCTCTTCACTAACCTTTATGTGTTTTGTGCCATCTCTTCCTCATTGACCCTCTTCACTCATCTTTACGTGTTTTGTGCCATCTCTTCCTCGTTGACTCTCTTCACTCATCTTTATGTGTTTTGTGACATCTCTTCCTCATTGACCCTCTTCACTCATCTTTACGTGTTTTGTGCCATCTCTTCCTCATTGACCCTCTTCACTCATCTTTACGTGTTTTGTGACATCTCTTCCTCGTTGACTCTCTTCACTCATCTTTATGTGTTTTGTGCCATCTCTTCCTCATTGACCCTCTTCACTCATCTTTACGTGTATTGTGCCATCTCTTCCTCGTTGACTCTCTTCACTCATCTTTACGTGTTTTGTGCCATCTCTTCCTCGTTGACCCTCTTCACTAACCTTTACGTGTTTTGTGCCATCTCTTCCTCGTTGACCCTCTTCAATCATCTTTACGTGTTTTGTGCCATCTCTTCATCGTTGACCCTCTTCACTCATCTTTACATGTATTGTGCCATCTCTTCCTCATTGACCCTCTTCACTCATCTTTACGGGTTTTGTGCCATCTCTTCCTCGTTGACCCTCTTCACTCATCTTTACGTGTTTTGTGCCATCTCTTCCTCGTTGACCCTCTTCACTCATCTTTACGTGTATTGTGCCATCTCTTCCTCATTGACCCTCTTCACTCATCTTTACGTGTTTTGTGCCATCTCTTCCTCGTTGACCCTCTTCACTAACCTTTATGTGTTTTGTGCCATCTCTTCCTCGTTGACCCTCTTCAATCATCTTTACATGTTCTGTGCCATCTCTTCCTCGTTGACCCTCTTCACTCATTTTTACGTGTATTGTGCCATCTCTTCCTCATTGACCCTCTTCACTCATCTTTACGTGTTTTGTGCCATCTCTTCCTCGTTGACCCTCTTCACTCATCTTTACGTGTTTTGTGCCATCTCTTCCTCGTTGACTCTCTTCACTCATCTTTATGTGTTTTGTGCCATCTCTTCCTCATTGACCCTCTTCACTCATCTTTACGTGTTTTGTGCCATCTCTTCCTCGTTAACCCTCTTCACTCATCTTTACGTGTTTTGTGCCATCTCTTCCTCGTTGACTCTCTTCACTCATCTTTATGTGTTTTGTGCCATCTCTTCCTCATTGACCCTCTTCACTCATCTTTACGTGTATTGTGCCATCTCTTCCTCGTTGACTCTCTTCACTCATCTTTACGTGTTTTGTGCCATCTCTTCCTCATTGACCCTCTTCACTCATCTTTACGTGTTTTGTGCCATCTCTTCCTCGTTGACCCTCTTCACTCATCTTTACATGTATTGTGCAATCTCTTCCTCGTTGACTCTCTTCACTCATCTTTATGTGTTTTGTGCCATCTCTTCCTCATTGACCCTCTTCACTCATCTTTACGTGTATTGTGCCATCTCTTCCTCGTTGACCCTCTTCACTCATCTTTACGTGTTTTGTGCCATCTCTTCCTCATTGACCCTCTTCACTCATCTTTACAAGTTTTGTGCCATCTCTTCCTCGTTGACCCTCTTCACTCATCTTTACATGTATTGTGCCATCTCTTCCTCGTTGACTCTCTTCACTCATCTTTACGTGTTTTGTGCCATCTCTTCCTCGTTGACCCTCTTCACTAACCTTTACGTGTTTTGTGCCATCTCTTCCTGATTGACCTTCTTCACTCATCTTTACGTGTTTTGTGCCATCTCTTCCTCGTTGACCCTCTTCACTCATCTTTACGTGTTTTGTGCCATCTCTTCCTCGTTGACCCTCTTCACTCATCTTTACATGTATTGTGCCATCTCTTCCTCGTTGACCCTCTTTACTAACCTTTACGTGTTTTGTGCCATCTCTTCCTCATTGACCTTCTTCACTCATCTTTACGTGTTTTGTGCCATCTCTTCCTCATTGACCCTCTTCACTCATCTTTACGTGTTTTGTGCCATCTCTTCTTCGTTGACCCTCTTCACTAACCTTTATGTGTTTTGTGCCATCTCTTCCTCATTGACCCTCTTCACTCATCTTTACGTGTTTTGTGCCATCTCTTCCTCGTTGACCCTCTTCACTAACCTTTATGTGTTTTGTGCCATCTCTTCCTCATTGACCCTCTTCACTCATCTTTACGTGTTTTGTGCCATCTCTTCCTCGTTGACTCTCTTCACTCATCTTTATGTGTTTTGTGCCATCTCTTCCTCATTGACCCTCTTCACTCATCTTTACGTGTATTGTGCCATCTCTTCCTCGTTGACTCTCTTCACTCATCTTTACGTGTTTTGTGCCATCTCTTCCTCATTGACCCTCTTCACTCATCTTTACGTGTTTTGTGCCATCTCTTCCTCGTTGACCCTCTTCACTCATCTTTACATGTATTGTGCCATCTCTTCCTCATTGACCCTCTTCACTCATCTTTACGTGTTTTGTGCCATCTCTTCCTCGTTGACCCTCTTCACTAACCTTTATGTGTTTTGTGCTATCTCTTCCTCGTTGACCCTCTTCAATCATCTTTACGTGTTCTGTGCCATCTCTTCCTCGTTGACCCTCTTCACTAACCTTTATGTGTATTGTGCCATCTCTTCCTCGTTGACCCTCTTCACTAACCTTTATGTGTTTTGTGCCATCTCTTCCTCGTTGACCCTCTTCAATCATCTTTACGTGTTTTGTGCCATCTCTTCCTCGTTGACCCTCTTCACTCATCTTTACGTGTTTTGTGCCATCTCTTCCTCGTTGACCCTCTTCACTAACCTTTATGTGTTTTGTGTCATCTCTTCCTCATTGACCCTCTTCACTCATCTTTACGTGTATTGTGCCATCTCTTCCTCGTTGACTCTCTTCACTCATCTTTACGTGTTTTGTGCCATCTCTTCCTCGTTGACCCTCTTCACTAACCTTTACGTGTTTTGTGCCATCTCTTCCTCATTGACCTTCTTCACTCATCTTTACGTGTTTTGTGCCATCTCTTCCTCGTTGACCCTCTTCACTCATCTTTACGTGTATTGTGCCATCTCTTCCTCATTGACCCTCTTCACTCATCTTTACGTATTTTGTGCCATCTCTTCCTCGTTGACCCTCTTCACTAACCTTTATGTGTTTTGTGCCATCTCTTCCTCGTTGACCCTCTTCAATCATCTTTACGTGTTTTGTGCCATCTCTTCATCGTTGACCCTCTTCACTCATCTTTACATGTATTGTGCCATCTCTTCCTCATTGACCCTCTTCACTCATCTTTACGGGTTTTGTGCCATCTCTTCCTCGTTGACCCTCTTCACTCATCTTTACGTGTTTTGTGCCATCTCTTCCTCGTTGACCCTCTTCACTCATCTTTACGTGTATTGTGCCATCTCTTCCTCATTGATCCTCTTCACTCATCTTTACGTGTTTTGTGCCATCTCTTCCTCGTTGACCCTCTTCACTAACCTTTATGTGTTTTGTGCCATCTCTTCCTCGTTGACCCTCTTCAATCATCTTTACGTGTTCTGTGCCATCTCTTCCTCGTTGACCCTCTTCACTCATCTTTACGTGTATTGTGCCATCTCTTCCTCATTGACCCTCTTCACTCATCTTTACGTGTTTTGTGCCATCTCTTCCTCGTTGATCCTCTTCACTCATCTTTACGTGTTTTGTGCCATCTCTTCCTCGTTGACTCTCTTCACTCATCTTTATGTGTTTTGTGCTATCTCTTCCTCATTGACCCTCTTCACTCATCTTTACGTGTTTTGTGCCATCTCTTCCTCATTGACCCTCTTCACTCATCTTTACGGGTTTTGTGCCATCTCTTCCTCGTTGACTCTCTTCACTCATCTTTATGTGTTTTGTGCCATCCCTTCCTCATTGACCCTCTTCACTCATCTTTACGTGTATTGTGCCATCTCTTCCTCGTTGACTCTCTTCACTCATCTTTACGTGTTTTGTGCCATCTCTTCCTCGTTGACTCTCTTCACTCATCTTTACGTGTTTTGTGCCATCTCTTCCTCGTTGACCCTCTTCACTCATCTTTACATGTATTGTGCCATCTCTTCCTCGTTGACTCTCTTCACTCATCTTTACGTGTTTTGTGCCATCTCTTCGTCGTTGACCCTCTTCACTAACCTTTACGTGTTTTGTGCCATCTCTTCCTGATTGACCTTCTTCACTCATCTTTACGTGTTTTGTGCCATCTCTTCCTCGTTGACCCTCTTCACTCCTCTTTACGCGTTTTGTGCCATCTCTTCCTCGTTGACCCTCTTCACTCATCTTTACATGTATTGTGCCATCTCTTCCTCGTTGACCCTCTTCACTAACCTTTACGTGTTTTGTGCCATCTCTTCCTCATTGACCTTCTTCACTCATCTTTACGTGTTTTGTGCCATCTCTTCCTCGTTGACCCTCTTCACTCATCTTTACGTGTATTGTGCCATCTCTTCCTCATTGACCCTCTTTACTCATCTTTACGTGTTTTGTGCCATCTCTTCCTCGTTGACCCTCTTCACTAACCTTTATGTGTTTTGTGCCATCTCTTCCTCATTGACCCTCTTCACTCATCTTTACGTGTTTTGTGCCATCTCTTCCTCGTTGACTCTCTTCACTCATCTTTATGTGTTTTGTGACATCTCTTCCTCATTGACCCTCTTCACTCATCTTTACGTGTTTTGTGCCATCTCTTCCTCATTGACCCTCTTCACTCATCTTTACGTGTTTTGTGACATCTCTTCCTCGTTGACTCTCTTCACTCATCTTTATGTGTTTTGTGCCATCTCTTCCTCATTGACCCTCTTCACTCATCTTTACGTGTATTGTGCCATCTCTTCCTCGTTGACTCTCTTCACTCATCTTTACGTGTTTTGTGCCATCTCTTCCTCGTTGACCCTCTTCACTAACCTTTACGTGTTTTGTGCCATCTCTTCCTCGTTGACCCTCTTCAATCATCTTTACGTGTTTTGTGCTATCTCTTCATCGTTGACCCTCTTCACTCATCTTTACATGTATTGTGCCATCTCTTCCTCATTGACCCTCTTCACTCATCTTTACGGGTTTTGTGCCATCTCTTCCTCGTTGACCCTCTTCACTCATCTTTACGTGTTTTGTGCCATCTCTTCCTCGTTGACCCTCTTCACTCATCTTTACGTGTATTGTGCCATCTCTTCCTCATTGACCCTCTTCACTCATCTTTACGTGTTTTGTGCCATCTCTTCCTCGTTGACCCTCTTCACTAACCTTTATGTGTTTTGTGCCATCTCTTCCTCGTTGACCCTCTTCAATCATCTTTACATGTTCTGTGCCATCTCTTCCTCGTTGACCCTCTTCACTCATTTTTACGTGTATTGTGCCATCTCTTCCTCATTGACCCTCTTCACTCATCTTTACGTGTTTTGTGCCATCTCTTCCTCGTTGACCCTCTTCACTCATCTTTACGTGTTTTGTGCCATCTCTTCCTCGTTGACTCTCTTCACTCATCGTTATGTGTTTTGTGCCATCTCTTCCTCATTGACCCTCTTCACTCATCTTTACGTGTTTTGTGCCATCTCTTCCTCGTTGACCCTCTTCACTCATCTTTACGTGTTTTGTGCCATCTCTTCCTCGTTGACTCTCTTCACTCATCTTTATGTGTTTTGTGCCATCTCTTCCTCATTGACCCTCTTCACTCATCTTTACGTGTATTGTGCCATCTCTTCCTCGTTGACTCTCTTCACTCATCTTTACGTGTTTTGTGCCATCTCTTCCTCATTGACCCTCTTCACTCATCTTTACGTGTTTTGTGCCATCTCTTCCTCGTTGACCCTCTTCACTAACCTTTACGTGTTTTGTGCCATCTCTTCCTGATTGACCTTCTTCACTCATCTTTACGTGTTTTGTGCCATCTCTTCCTCGTTGACCCTCTTCACTCATCTTTACGTGTTTTGTGCCATCTCTTCCTCGTTGACCCTCTTCACTCATCTTTACATGTATTGTGCCATCTCTTCCTCGTTGACCCTCTTTACTAACCTTTACGTGTTTTGTGCCATCTCTTCCTCATTGACCTTCTTCACTCATCTTTACGTGTTTTGTGCCATCTCTTCCTCATTAACCCTCTTCACTCATCTTTACGTGTTTTGTGCCATCTCTTCCTCGTTGACCCTCTTCACTAACCTTTATGTGTTTTGTGCCATCTCTTCCTCATTGACCCTCTTCACTCATCTTTACGTGTTTTGTGCCATCTCTTCCTCGTTGACCCTCTTCACTAACCTTTATGTGTTTTGTGCCATCTCTTCCTCATTGACCCTCTTCACTCATCTTTACGTGTTTTGTGCCATCTCTTCCTCGTTGACTCTCTTCACTCATCTTTATGTGTTTTGTGCCATCTCTTCCTCATTGACCCTCTTCACTCATCTTTACGTGTATTGTGCCATCTCGTCCTCGTTGACTCTCTTCACTCATCTTTACGTGTTTTGTGCCATCTCTTCCTCATTGACCCTCTTCACTCATCTTTACGTGTTTTGTGCCATCTCTTCCTCGTTGACCCTCTTCACTCATCTTTACATGTATTGTGCCATCTCTTCCTCATTGACCCTCTTCACTCATCTTTACGTGTTTTGTGCCATCTCTTCCTCGTTGACCCTCTTCACTAACCTTTATGTGTTTTGTGCTATCTCTTCCTCGTTGACCCTCTTCAATCATCTTTACGTGTTCTGTGCCATCTCTTCCTCGTTGACCCTCTTCACTAACCTTTATGTGTATTGTGCCATCTCTTCCTCGTTGACCCTCTTCACTAACCTTTATGTGTTTTGTGCCATCTCTTCCTCGTTGACCCTCTTCAATCATCTTTACGTGTTTTGTGCCATCTCTTCCTCGTTGACCCTCTTCACTCATCTTTACGTGTTTTGTGCCATCTCTTCCTCGTTGACCCTCTTCACTAACCTTTATGTGTTTTGTGCCATCTCTTCCTCGTTGACCCTCTTCAATCATCTTTACGTGTTTTGTGCCATCTCTTCCTCGTTGACCCTCTTCACTAACCTTTATGTGTTTTGTGCCATCTCTTCCTCGTTGACCCTCTTCAATCATCTTTACGTGTTCTGTGCCATCTCTTCCTCGTTGACCCTCTTCACTCATCTTTAAATGTATTGTGCCATCTCTTCCTCATTGACCCTCTTCACTCATCTTTACGTGTTTTGTGCCATCTCTTCCTCGTTGGACCTCTTCACTAACCTTTATGTGTTTTGTGCCATCTCTTCCTCGTTGACCCTCTTCAATCATCTTTACGTGTTCTGTGCCATCTCTTCCTCGTTGACCCTCTTCACTAACCTTTATGTGTATTGTGCCATCTCTTCCTCATTGACCCTCTTCACTCATCTTTACGTGTTTTGTGCCATCTCTTCCTCGTTGGACCTCTTCACTAACCTTTATGTGTTTTGTGCCATCTCTTTCTCGTTGACCCTCTTCACTCATCTTTACGTGTTTTGTGCCATCTCTTCCTCGTTGACCCTCTTCACTAACCTTTATGTGTTTTGTGCCATCTCTTCCTCGTTGACCCTCTTCAATCATCTTTACGTGTATTGTGCCATCTCTTCCTCGTTGACTCTCTTCACTCATCTTTACGTGTTTTGTGCCATCTCTTCCTCATTGACCCTCTTCACTCATCTTTACGTGTTTTGTGCCATCTCTTCCTCGTTGACCCTCTTCACTCATCTTTACATGTATTGTGCCATCTCTTCCTCATTGACCCTCTTCACTCATCTTTACGTGTTTTGTGCCATCTCTTCCTCGTTGACCCTCTTCACTAACCTTTATGTGTTTTGTGCCATCTCTTCCTCGTTGACCCTCTTCAATCATCTTTACGTGTTCTGTGCCATCTCTTCCTCGTTGACCCTCTTCACTAACCTTTATGTGTATTGTGCCATCTCTTCCTCATTGACCCTCTTCACTCATCTTTACGTGTTTTGTGCCATCTCTTCCTCGTTGACCCTCTTCACTCATCTTTACAAGTATTGTGCCATCTCTTCCTCATTGACCCTCTTCACTCATCTTTACGTGTTTTGTGCCATCTCTTCCTCGTTGACCCTCTTCACTCATCTTTACATGTATTGTGCCATCTCTTCCTCATTGACCCTCTTCACTCATCTTTACGTGTTTTGTGCCATCTCTTCCTCGTTGACCCTCTTCACTAACCTTTATGTGTTTTGTGCCATCTCTTCCTCGTTGACCCTCTTCACTAACCTTTATGTGTTTTGTGCCATCTCTTCCTCGTTGACCCTCTTCAATCATCTTTACGTGTTTTGTGCCATCTCTTCCTCGTTGACCCTCTTCACTAACCTTTATGTGTTTTGTGCCATCTCTTCCTCGTTGACCCTCTTCACTAACCTTTACGTGTTTTGTGCCATCTCTTCCTCATTGACCTTCTTCACTCATCTTTACGTGTTTTGTGCCATCTCTTCCTCGTTCACCCTCTTCACTCATCTTTACGTGTTTTGTGCCATCTCTTCCTCGTTGACCCTCTTCAGTTCGTTCCCAGTATTGGGCTGTCGTGCGTGAACACGAATCTTAAAATCCCACTATAGATTTTCGATCGGCTAAGATCGGATGACTGCCTGAGCCATTTTAATTAATATCTTTATTTTATTATTTTCTAGACTTTTCCTAGGTCGAGTACACGCGACTCTATACGTTACTACGTCAGTTGGTCGGTCGGATCGCAACCATTTTACTTTTCAATGACTTTTTGAAAGTTTCGAATGTCCTTAGGTAAGATGATATGTTTGTTAAATGATAATACGTTTGTTAATTTTAAAAAAAAATTATTGAAACAATTGAGAGCACGCGACTTTGGTCTGTCGGCCTTGTATTTTACGTCTATATCGCGACTGTCTACAAGGTGTGGGTGTGTGGCTGAAAACCCCAGATGCGCTTCGCCTGATGAACCTTGGCTGAGGGGAGGAGGTTTTATGGCTAATATAACATTATTTTGCATAGTTCCGTTGTTCCTTCATTGGATTACAGCCGTTGTTCTTAACTCTTTTTTTTTACTTTTCACTCCCCTTGTAATTGTTTGATTAATGACTTCAAAATGTTTTGAACCACATACAATATTGAGACTTATTTATCAATGTTTTTAATCTTTTATTAACTCAGAATATGAAATATAAACATAAATTAAGGAATTAAATTTATATGATTTAGTTAAAACAGGGAACTTACTGACTGAGTTTGATCCGCGGTTCTGCCTGGTATTCAGGCGAGTCGTAGATGTTGTCTTGATTTCTGAAAAAAGAACTGGATTCAACTTTCCACAAGTATGGAATTGGGTCGCGAATTGGTTTTCCTTAAATTCTCGGAAACATATCATCATCACCATCATCATCATCATCATCATCATCATCATCATCATTATCACTAACTCTATAATTTAAGAAGGGGATTTTTTTGAGTATTTGAATAATAATTTCATCTTAGTTTGGTTATGACTTATGTTTTTCGATCAAAGTTATTTCTAATAATTCTTTTATAATATCAAAAAACAAAATGGGGAAGAGAAGAAATAAATATAAGTATCGAAATTTTGTGAATTTTTATTTAGAACCCAAAGAAATACAAATGGTGAAGTTCAGAAAATTTATTTTTATATATCTTCTTCTATAACTATATTTTAGCAACGAGATATTTTGAAAGGGGGAAAATTTAGTTTAGAGTTCATTTTTAAAATTATTATAATTGGCGAAGTTCAGAAAATTTCTAAAAATTTAACCATGGCTGCTTTTTTTTTAGATTCTAAATTTTAATCTTAGTAGCGAAGCGCAAGGTACTCCCTTAGGGGGGAGTGGCGAAGCCATTGCCTGGTTTATTGATACAGACAAAGTTGTCCCGAAGTCTTGCTTTCCAATTGGATTTGAAGAGGTCGATTTGTCCGCAAGTCAATACGATTTTCCTCCAATCTACCAGGCTATGGAATGAGGTTGTCATAGCAATGGTAAACCACCTCGACTACATTGCACACGCCGCGGTGACGCTTCTCATCCTCGCCAAACAAGTGTCTGTGTCCAAGATCGATCTAACAGCCCTATTAATAACTCTACTCTGCGACGCCAAGATTAAGAGTGACTGTTAAAATAGCCATTTGAAACCGTTCTTTTTAGTGCTATTAGATTGGTCTATTAGATATAAACACTAGGCATCCTAGTAATATGCCCGATACATTTTTTCAATATTGTAGGAATATAGATTGATGATCGATTCTTCTTAAATTTTCGCGTCCAGCAGCAAAATATCCAGCAAACGATTCTGATATTTCCAAATGAGCCCCGTTTGCCTCACGCACGGTAGGAGTTATAGATCCGGCATTATCAACCATCTGCTCAAGTGAAGAAGAACATCAAATATCTCCGATTCCTTAATTCAATTTTTCACAAGCCTTCAATATGTTTATCTCTTTTCTTCATATGAGAAAGAAATGTCATAGAGGCAGATTGAAACTTGTATTCGTGATACCCAACGGACTTGTGTGTGGAAAAGCAAAAGGGAATTCTCACTTCAGAAGAATTCATAAAATACTTTGAAGATAGGCGCCTTTATCTAGTTGTTAACTTCATCACTATTATTAAGTATTTTTTTTCCTTTGGGTTGCAAGTCAGGAAAAGCTTTTTCTTTCCATAACAGAAATGTTTGGTTTATTTCCAAACTTTGCAGGTCCCCGTCACTGCATACACTACCAATGACATTGATTTTTTAATCACGTTTGGCAAAGAAGACTTTCAACAGCTACATCTACATCATTTGCACTTGTACTTGTTTTAAAATCTTCACAAAACGAAATTTTCCTTCACAGCATTATTGACATACCTCACTAAGGTAATTAGTTGACAACCACTGGAGATATCGTTTGACTCATCAAATTGAATAGAGATTTTAAAAGGACTATCGCAGATTAATTGTTGCCATTTCCAGTACACATGAATTGATCGTCTCCAATTGGATGTGTCTTGGCTAGGCTCAGATTTGAGTCGGAAAACACAACGCTACAAACATTACCCTGGGTTATTTTCAACCATTTCCCGTTATTCAATTCAAGCCAAAGCGCACGGGGTAATCATTCCATTTCTTTTCTTGTACCTTCAGATACCCCTACACGCATCCCTGGATTACAGAAAGTCCTGTACCATAAGCAGAGAAACACCCCCGTGCTGCCGCTAGCATATTTCACCTTTGGAACAAACTGTTCTTTGGTTTGTAGGCCTCACTCTTCTTCCAAACTTGATGCCTGCTATCGTGCACAAACAATTTGATTTTGGTCTTATCATACCAAAGAATATTAGTCTATTAGCTATCTGACTTATATAAACTTAACACATCTTAGATATTCCGGGGTCAGGGGTCAACAAGGTCACTTTTCTCGCTCAGCAAGATCGCAACCCACGTTGATGGACCGTGTGACTGAGGCTGATCAATAATCTGATGTGTAACTCGTCGCTACTGTTTCGTGATCATGTACTAACTCCTTACAAATACATAGTTGTATGCTGTTTTACCCCCAATTCTTACACTTCTGTTTTAAATGCATCTGGAAATCTTTCTAAGGCCACCGAGTCGGAGACTATTCACTGTTGAGTCATGGTCCTACCACTTGTGAAGTAGCGAAGCAACGGTGAATGGATGAAAGATTTAGATATTATATGGATAGCCCTCATTAGTTATACCAGTTTTCTTTCCCGCCATTTTCAGGAGTCTTCCTCTATAACTCTATTTTAAGAACGTGATTTTTATCAGTATTTGAATAATAATTGATATTTTTTTTCTCTTAATTTGGTTATGATCTCGGGATATTTTATTTTTTTTATCTAAGAGTTCATTTAGAGTTTGAAAAAACAAAATTTTGAAGTTAAGAAAAAATAAATATGGTTATCGAATGTTTTTTGAAAATTTCTTTTTAAACAAAAGGAATATTACAAATGGTGAAGTTCAGAAAATTTATTAAAATTTAGGCCGGCGACTTTTTATTTTATCATCATCATCATCATCATCACTAACTATAATTAAGAAGGGGATTTTTTTGAGTATTTGAATAATAATTTCATCTTAGTTTGGTTATGACTTATGTTTTTTATCAAAGTTATTTCTAATAATTCTTTTATAATATCAAAAAACAAAATGGTTGAGTTCAGAAATAGATATAAATATCGAAATTTTGTGAAATTTTAAAACCCAAAGAATTACAAATGGTGAAGTTCATAAAATTTAGTTTAAAGTTCCTTTTTAAAAATGTTATAAGTGGCGAAGTTCAGAAATTTTTTAAAATTTTTAACCATGGCTGCTTTTTTGAGATTTAAAATTTTAATCTTAGTAGCAAAGTCGTTGCCTGTTTTTTTAGTATATTCGAAAGTTTTATAGAAGTTATTTCTAAAATAGATTTTTAATTTTATTCTAATTCAGGAGGAAATAGCTACTGGCCTCTAAAAACGGGGTAGGTAAAGGAAAATGAAATTATTTGTGCAAATTTAGATGGAGAAAGAAATGAACCGAGAGGATCGTTTTTTTTCCATATTTAAAAAGAATTCAAATAAAAGTGTTTTTTTTCTTGTGAAAAATAGACCAAGAGGAAATTATTAGGAGATATGTACTAGAAACCTTTTGAATTTTTTAGACCAAAAGGCCTTTGCCAAAGACGGATGGGCAGTAGGCCGAAGACCGAAGGTCTGCCTGCGAAGCGCAACCTCCTGTAAACGGGATTGGCGAAGCCGCTACTTTTGTTCTTTCTATTAAATGCGATTGTTAATTATTGTCCTGAACCACCGCCGCATTTTTAATTGAAACAAGAGGGAAATTCTCTCCAATGACCTGCGGCGTTTTGGGATAAGATGACAAATGGTTATTGCATTGATGGTTTCCCATGGTTCAAATCACTCAGAAGTGCCTTTGAATGGTTAAATGAGGCTTCTGCCACTAGATGGCGCCACCCAGCGCCAAATCCGATGGCAGATTTGAAACCTCCAGGGAGAATAACCCTATGTCCCATGGTCATATGGGTCATTTCATGGCTCTAAATAGGTACAATTGAACTTTACTCCTTTTGAAAAAAAAAAGTGACGCCTAGACCTGACGCTTCACCGCAGGTAAAAATGAGGGAAATATGTAATCCAACCTGGCTCTTGGTCGGTGGCGAAATAAATGAGAGAGAGGTGAAAAAAATGAGTGTTGAAAAAGATCAGGGAGGGCGCACAACAGCCCTAAATACTCGCGTTGGGGAGGGGTATTATAAATCTCCTATAACGAGTATGTACAATGATTTGAGGTACTCAAACCTGCAAACTCTTAACTCCTTTTGAGAGGTACAACCACGCTGCAGCCGCGATTCGGCCTGAATTCACACGCTTCACCTGTGTTTCTTCTTATCGCGTCAGCAGCTGTTCACGAGGCGCCCACTCTCAAGGAGGCCGACCTTCTTTGCGGAATAGTACCAGTAGCACGTTTAGGATAATGTAACAGACACTGGTTCCGAGTGCCACTCAAGTTGTCTACTTGCTGTACCTTCCGCACATTTTTACTTTCTCAAATTTCACCATTTTTTTGTTTTCACTTCAAAACTTTGTTTGTTTTTCCCTTTTGAAATGAAAAAATAAAAATGTGGGAATTATTTTTACTCTCGTCAACCAATATTTGGGTAGAAGTTGCTATGGGTTGAGGGCTGTATGCCTGATTGCCTGGTGCATCCAACTTACAAGTGCTTGTGCTTGGAGTCTACGAATTTGGTTTTCGTAAGTTTACCGGTGAATTTTATTGCACAAAATCTCATTCGTAATCTTGTTCGTGACTGGCATTTACTGACATTTCCTTGTTTTATCTGTCCTACCTCTTTCTCCCTCCTCGTTCACCCCCAGCGAGGGTGAAATAGGCCATTAAAACCATTTAAAAACTACCAAGAAAATTTAATCTTAGATCTCAATTCGATTTATCTACAGTAGTCAGAAGTAGGTATTTGTTATTAATTATTTTAATGTAAAAGACGCTGTACGTATTTTCAATTTCGCTAAAATACGTGCTTAGAAAATAGAAAGCCGTTACATTAATAGAATTAAATGTACGGCTTCTTACCGCCATTCCCTCACCCAAATGTACTCGTATGTTTATAATTATGACAGTCAAAACGAGCGTCTATTTTAAGCAGAGTCAGGCAAGGAATCGCAAGTCTGCTCCGTCGTCGGGAGCGACAAACAAACCTTTCGGTATAAGGACAAATGGAGAACTTCAATCAACATGGTCGCAACCTTGTACATGGCCAGTAGGATTGCATTAGGACCCCCCGAAGCTTTCAATATACAATTACAAGTGGGTCTTTTTTTCAAACGGTTTATGTAGTATAAAGATTTCTTTAAGAGGAAGATCTCAGTCGTGTTATTCACGAATTAAGCTGTCTCGAGGCTTCAGGTAAACCAGCGAGCGTGTCTTAGAGTATGATCGTTATTTTCCTTTTCGGCTTTAAGAGACCCCTGAAAGGCACACTCTTATACTTTCAAAGGAAATGCAATGAAAACCAACGAGGGCTTCTCCATCAGGAAGTTTTTATAATAGAAGCATAATCCTTGGGGCATTCGGGACATGACCGGTCCTTTTGCAGGGTTTTGAAAGGGCAAGGAGGAATTAACGTCATTTCTTTTGAATAATCAAATTTGCCTATTCACAGCAGGACGCATAAAAAATCGGAGGGGGTCCCCAAGGTGCCTCGCTGCAAGTCCCCCTAATGCCACGACGGCCTCAGGTTGCTTTCTGCCATCTTCGAATTGGGCGCACTCGCGGGACGCTTCGCCATTTGATGGAGTGATCCACTGCGTTGTCCCCCAGACTGTTCGGCACATTTTTGTTGAATGTCCCAGTCTGGGTGATCTTCGCGCACATTACCTGTCCCCGTATCAAAACGACCGGGGTCGCTACCCCTTGTCCCTTGCACTTGGGACGAGTTCGTGTACACAGACGTGTGGACTATCTGACTTTTTAGAGTAGGCTGGCCTGCTCCATTTCATTTGACTCTTTGTTGTAGGTCGCAAGTTCCTGCGCTGGGGAGAGGTGGATCTGCCTCAGACGCGCTTCCTTCTTGTTTTTTTTTTGCATGATTTTTGTCTTTGTTTTTTAATGTAGGCGAGGGGTGTCGAGGGGAGGTATATAGAGATTAGTAAGACGGTCGGGGCTAAGGTCGGACGATACGCCCCCCTTAGTCGTAAAAAGCCGAGGGTCACCAGTAGGCTGTAGTGTGATTACGCCGACTTTTGCCCTAGTCGGCAGTCGTCGCGGGATCCTCGAAATGCCTGAGGTAAAATTTGTGCGGTTCGCTCTTATGCTCTGCCCCCCCCCCCTGTAAGCGAAATAAGGGCTTGTAATTCTCGATCCAGACTTACATATACGCACAAACACGCCCCCAGGTATTTCTTAGTGTGTACATGCAGGTTCAGCGTTACTTTTGTTTACGTTTTTTTATGTTTTCCCTCTTTGTTTCCCTATGTCCATATTTTCGTTATTGAGAGTTGCTTCTTATTTTAAATTCCGTATTATTTTTTTTTCTTAAAAGAATAATTTGATCTCATTTGCATTTAATTAATCCTATTATAGCCTAGGTCTTCCCTCTATCTTCCCGTGACTTCGTCTCCAGCAAGTCTTCCTTGATTATATACATCTAACATTAAACTAACTAAGCAATAGCTCCTCTTCCTGGGGCACTGGGGCATTTAGTCCACCTTCCTTCGACCTAGTACTAGGCGTTAACGAATCTTGCTTTTACAGTCTTTATCCATCAGCTGTTATCCGTATTGTCTATATTCATTTTCTCTCGTCTGCGCCACCGAGTCGGGTTCGTGCATGCGCAAGCATCTCGAGGCTCTGCGCGCGAGTCAAGCGTGCAGAATCCAAGCCGTGGGTCAAATGCCTGACGCTAAAGTGGGTCTAATCCCGCGGTCCCGGTTCCCACCCCCTGCGTCCTGCGTAATACTTTATTTCGGTTACCTGATTAGTCACCATAACGGACTTTGTTCGTACTTTTGAGTATTTGTGTTCATTGGCCTGACATATTAGGTGATTTTGTTGAGTCCCACCAGCCTGCTTTTTCCTGCAAATGATGGCTACTGACATTCATTTTCCTCATCGCGTCTCCCTCAAAGAGCAAGTTTTCTCTCCTTAAATAATCCCCCCATTTAACTGGATCTTCAACGGTAATTAATTTCCATTGAGATCAAACAGATGTACTTTCGAAGAGACGGACTGAGTAATTAATTTGATGCTGGTGAACATACGGAAACTTGTACGTTGCTGGTTGATGTATATTAATCACGGAATCGTAGCGTCACTTTCCAATCGTGACGATTCTAATGTTGATGGAGAAAATACCCAGTCTAGGTCCAGTAACCGTTGTTATCGTCGAGGGTAATGGGTAATAAATATCCGTAATTCTGTGTAGTCTTTTTATTTTATTATAAAATATATTTATCAAGAACTCCAATCAGCTTATCATCACTGGCTTGTGAATAAATCGATAAGCTAATTTTTAAATGCTTGTGTGCGGAAATCGCTGGGTGCACAAAATACGCACTTTCCCACTCTGCGATTATTTTATACGGCAGTTTTAGCGTAATTCTAACATATACATAAATAACCTGAGCGTATTAACCTAATAAATGATAATTTTATTGAGTTACTGACTCTCAGAGCTTTCTTCAGTATCTGCGTCATGAAGTCTAGAATCTTCAAGGCTTTTAAGCATCGTGACTTAAGTAAACATTGGAGATCATTTTTGTCCAAAATAACAAGGGGTATATTACCAACATCGTTCAATTATGGTTTATTTAACGGGGTATTACAGTTGTTGTATATCACTTAGAGAAATACCCATTTACAAAAATTGGGAAGCAAAAAGGAATTTAAATTTATATATAATTTAAAACGAAAACAAACAATCGCAACTCCCGGAGAAATTTGTAGAGAAATGTTGAAAGAAAATATAGTGAAGTTGAGGGAAGTGAAATGTGTGGTAGATATATACTCCCAGCTCCTACTCTGGGCATTATGGCAGGGGGGGGGGGCACGTAACTTCGGTCGTTGGGGTGGAAGGGCACGCAATTTTCATATGTTGGCTGCAGCATGGTTGTCCATGCTTACCCGACAGCTGTCGCGTGGGAGAAAGCCGAAAATCTCGAGGTTCAGTATATTAAAAAAATTAAATACTGTCTACAATTCCGTTTCGGTATGCAACAATTTAATACATTTTTAAAGGCGACGTCTAATAAATACATTAAATGAATTATAATATAAATTATGCGCCTAAACCAAAAATGGAGTATCAAATTATGTTAATTGTATCAATTTGAGCGGGGGTGAAATAGAGGAATAATGCAGATTGAAAGACTTTGGGGGGGAAGAACAAAGAATCGAGTATGATACCTGAAGATTAGCTATTAGAAGGAAGGCGCTATTGGAATGTAATTCATTCAGATACTTCGGATCGTGGGGCTACTGGATCGCCATCTTATTGTATAAGGCTTCGTAACGTGAAATATAAAGAAAAAAAGAGGCTTTACTAGATTCAAACCTACGTTTACAGGAGCTGCCAAGTGTAGGCCATGAATGGTCTTTTGCAGTCTCCTTCTTTTCTTATGTTCTTATGTTCTTATTTCTCGGAAATCTCATGTTAGGAAGCAAGATAATGTGAGTGCATTTGTGTGCACAGTTAGACGCCGTTTGAGAGACTTTCTCGTACCATAGAAAGGGGCTAAGAAGCCACTATTGAACAACAACACCATTAAAGACTGAATAACATTTTGCTGAAAATGCAAGAAGCGAGGGGGATGGGGGCTGAAACAATTTTATTTTCATTTTCTTTATGATGAAGCTTTTTTTTCATTATAAAATATTCAAATAAGAAAATAGAAACGGTTTCCATGTCTTCCTGTGTCGTGATTCCTTTGTCTACCCGAGCATACCTCTAATTTTTAGTCTTTTCTTTTAGTGTTTTTGATTCTTTATTGTTATTGTTTTATAATTATTTTAAATTAGTCTATTGATGAATGTTGTGGGGGAGGGAATAGGCTTGCCCTATATAGGGTCAGCCAGAAAGGATGCATCCTGGCATTAAGTGGAATGCTCTATGCCGCCGAAATATCTCTGCGACGCAGACGGACGGGGAGAATTGGCGATATGTATCAGCAATTTTAATTCCAATTTTAGTTCAAAGGAAAGTTTAATTTGAGAATGAGGTCTATATTGGAAGCGGATGGAGTCGAGGCTGTTATTCCCCTATTTCTCCCATTTTGCCACCAGAGGAGGGGAAATATGTAGACCACTTAATTTGTATCAAGTCCCGATAATGATAAAGTGATTAGTTTTTAAATTTTCGATTTTCTTAAGCCGTAGTGCGCCTACTATTAATAGACTTGATTGTGTTATGTTTTCAAATGGGAAACAAACCATTAATTCAAAAACGACTGAACCCAACATTCAGAGGTAATTGGGCCTTTGTTTGTACGTGGATATCTGTCCATTGTGGATCAAATTTTGACCTAATTATTCCTTCATTTTCATTCCTTCATTTTTCGAATTGACGGTGTTTGCTGCATCAATTCTGATCATCAATCGTCTCCTAAAATTTCTGTTCCCGTATTCTCCTCCGTAAGTGCGTGCCCTCAAATTTCAGGGCCCCAATTCGAAATCTGTGTCGGTCCAGTGGTAAACCTCGCGAAAAGTCAAACTAGGAACCAGGCTGGACCACTGAGTCGGGTACACGCATGCGCAAGCACCGAGGGTCTGCGGGTGAGTCAAGCGTGCAGAATCCAAGCCGTGGGTCAAATGCCTGACGCTAAAGTGGGTCTAATCTCGCGGTCCTGGTTCTCACCCCCTCCGTTAATACTTTATTTCGGTTACCTGATGAGTCACCATAACGAAGTCTGTTCGTACTTTTGCGTAGTTGTGCTCATTGACCTGGTATATGAGGTAATTTTGAAATACGCTCTCGATCTCTACTTGTCTCTCTCTAATCCCGTGATCACTAAAATGCTTTTTATTTCTATTATTATAGTTTTTTATTAAACATGTGAAGTTAATCTCCTTGTCCCCTCTCCCCCTCCCCGTCTTAGCCGAACTTGAAATGTGAGTAATTTCGATCGGGGGGTTAAAAGGAGAATTCACCACGAGAGTATCGATAGACCCCTGTGTCAATCGCCCCTGACCCCACTGTGAGTGATGTGTAGTAATACAAGCTGTCGAACCGCTATGAAGGAGCTCGATGTGTCAACTGGGCAAGAAAGAAACGGCAGAAGGAAAATACGTTCTATTTTCAGTCATTTGATGCCAAGAACGTTTAAAGCTCAGGACGAACAAAAATAAAAATACAGCTCACAGTTCCCTATAACATTTTTACTCGCCTCTTCCGGTGTCAAATCCAGGCAAAATGCAGGCGTTTCACCCTATTTTTTAGTTGTAGCCATAACAGATGTGTCTGAATCCTTAAAGTCGTTTGGGCATTTTGTGTTAGATGATCCAGAAAAGTCGCTTGACTGCGCGATTTAACTCGCAGTTAGAACCAGTTTTGAAACGACCGCCCCATCGCGTCCAATTCCTAGGGTACATGAGTTGCTAGATATATAGATTATTTGGAGGGGGAAGTTCATCACGCTCGGAATATGCGGAACTAATCCCCGGTTTTGCGATTGTTTATTTTCGAACTATTTTATTAGCACGATCACCCTCGCCGAACCCGGTTACAAAATGCCGTCGATTGTTGGGAGAATTTCCGAAGTAGAAATATGCATAGCGCGTGTTTATTTTACATATACGAGATTTTCGTTTCGTTTGTTTACTTTTTGCAATTTTTTGGCATCTTTAAACACAATTCCCTTAGAGGAAAACAATGGCACATGCCAATTACGCCCTCTAGGTTCAAATCCACCTGATACAACGGTGAGTTGTTTTAAAAAAATGAGGATAACGGTGAGTACGCGTCAGGGTGATGGGAATCACTTGGCAAGGAGGCATTCCTACTCCTTTCCTCGATCCCTATAGGCTATGTAGATAACTATTTATTTTATTATGAGGCAAAACAGACCGATGTAATCCAATTAGGCCAAATTTATTCATCAGATAAAAGTGATGGGAAACAGAAAAGACTCAAGTAATAATTAGGCAAACTCCTTCATTGCTAAAACTGAAGTTGGTCAAGCAAAGCTCATTTTAATCTCTTATGGAATGCGTCCTATGTGTGTTTCTATTTCCACCCGCTCTTCGAATACAATTAAACAGCGCTCTGCGAAGGCCTTGTCTTTAAATAACGCTGTATAAATCCGATCTTTTCTACCTAATGGCAGTCAAATCCGGCCTTCATCTCGGGAATAATGTTTTCCTTATCGGAATCTGTACGTCCCGTCTAATTCGAAATTAGGAAAGCCCATTTGGGATCAAAATTCTCAATTGATAACTTTTGTAATAAAGTCAGTTCGTTTAACCATTTGAATAAAAAGGTTGAATATTCGGTGGGGTTATTATCTAGAGCAGGATTCCCGAAACTTCTTTGCCCATTGACCACTTCATGGAATCTTGGACTCCTCATCGACCCCTAGGCATGTAATTGAAAATAAATAAATATAAATTAATTTTATTTGGCAATTCCGATGTACATCAATAAGGAAAACTGTATACCAAACCCCACGAAACTGTTTTTGTGTGTTCCCCTCCTTTGTAAATATCTCCTATTAAATATGAGGAAAAAAAGAAAAACTGTTTACTGTCTTTGTGGAGATGATGAAAAATTAGCAAAACTACTCATCGACCCTTAGAATAGTCGATATCGACCACTTTGTAGACCCCTGCTCTAGAGCATGGGTGGGGAAAACCTCGGTCGCGGGCGAAATTTCTCCCGCGAGCTCAATTTTCATCGCCCCCTGAGTGATATATTTGTATGCACAAATTTTCAATACTGAAATTTAAATAATATTTGTACGAGTATGTCCAATTTTCGTGGTGGCAGTCAATAAAAATGTGTATTAATTTTTTTTGTTGATATTAATGCAGGAGTATATTGCACTATACAAGAGTCAAATTTTATTTATCGCTCGCCGACTTCTTTCATTAGATATTTTCGCCCACGGCTAAAAAATGTTTGCCCACTCCTGGCCTAGAGTAAGGTTCATATCTTAAAATAACTACAAAGGATAAAAACTTTGATAGGTGAAGTCATTTGTTATTCTTTATCTTGACTCGTTATGTACCCGTAGAGGAAGGGCAGGGATAAATTTTCGTAATTATTTACCGTTGCACGATCGCTTCTTTGAAAGGAATATTATTAATAACAAAAGAAATACATAGGTGTTTGTATTACACTCCACCATGACCACGCACATCTCAGTTTAGTGTCTTCGAAGAGAGTTGCACACATTCCTTGTTTCTATCATCTTATAGATCCGTTCCACTTCTATTTCGTCCTATTTTATAACCTGATTTTCAAAGCTTTTCTAACTGCCCCCCCCCCAACCTTTTTGTAATAATAAAAATGCCATTCGAAGAACTGGAAAACATGATGACCATTAATAGCAGCCAATGAATATGTTTTTCGCTATTTTAAAACTAGCCACTTTGTACCGCCAAGTTTGCAAACTCAAACTTGGCATCAATGATATTTATTCTATTCACCAATATTAATATATATCCACTATAAAAAAATTACACCAGAAGGAAAGTAATATAGCGTATGAATATATATAAACCGAACTATGTTGTCGGCATTTTGATGAGCACTTCCTTTGCAACGGTACAGTTTATTTTTCCGATTCTATTTGACTCATTTCGCTTTTGTGATGTAAATTTTAAGTCCTGAAGTTGGAGTTTTCCTCGAATGCAAAGTGCTTGCCAGTTTTATTTCTCCGTATTCTAAAGCCGAATTTGCTTGGGCGCAATTTGGGTGTATTTATTATGCCGTTCTTAGTGGGTTTTTTTCTCATTAATTTCGTATTTTATCGTTATTGGCTTCACTCCGGATAATTCCGACACTTTGGTTTTACACTGGCCTATTTTCGCTATGTCGATGTTTGGGAATTTGGGACATCTCTTTTATTCATGGCCACGTTTGCTTCTTTATTTATCTTAAAACTATTTTTACCATTAACCTTATATCACTTACTGATATTATTATTATTATTAGTATATTTTGCTAATTATATTTTTTACTTGTTTTTTGTTTTCCTATTTTTCTATCTCTAAATCTCTTCAACTACGGTTTCTTTTCTGGTGACGATTTGTGATAGTGAATAGAAGCATTGCGAGATGGTTGATTGTTTATTTGAAGAAGTATCGAATGAATCTCAAGTTAAACTGTAGGTCTCCATTGAGAGATAAAATGGGTAAATATGTAGATTAGCGACTGGAACGATGGGATGTACTATTTCGCCCGTGTTCCAAAATGATTCACGTTTTTGGAGTACATTTAAGGGGACGGCTCGTGTGGGGGTAAACACAATGGGGAACCACACTACGATGATCCTGAGTTTCATTAAATTGGGGGGGTCTGGGGGGCACAGACCCCCAATATATAATCCTAATTGTTTATAGACTAATGTGCTAACGTTTACAGAGGTGAATGATTTAACCAAATTATGTCAGCGCCTTTAATCGTTTTGCGAATTATAATGGGGGTAGGGGTGGGGTCTGACGACTCAAACGCGCATGAATATTCCGGTAGGGGTGAACGAAAATATTTACCAAAAAACCCACTTTTTCGGCCGAGTCGCTAATCTACATATTTACCATAAAATGCACTATTTAGCAAACGTATTTCCATATCCATTAGCTTCCAATTGGATGCCCATTTCCATTACCTTATATGACGATGCCGGCCGAGAGATGGCGTTGTTTTTTAATGTTTACGATGACGTTACTATGGTCTTTATCGATCCAATTTAACGCTGATTTTAAATATATATGTTTTAGAAGTCGTTCATTGGCGTCAGACCCAACGGACCCTTCTTTGGGTTTCTCACGTTTTGATGTAGAGCTGAAAGATGAGGCCAGGTGCCACGAAACTGCCTTTGTACTCCAGTACTTTTATGTACTCGCGTGGGCATTAATACCAAAAACTAAGATTAAATAAACTATTTGATGTTGTTTTATTCATTCTTTTTAGTCGCGTGCACGTGTCACTTATAAGTTACTATGTCGATCCGTAGGTGGGTCGGTCGGATGGTAACTTTTTTACTTTTCAATGAGTTTTTGAAAGTTTTGAAAGTCGTAAGGTCAGATGATATGTTTGCCAATTGATAATACGTTTGTTAATTTAATCTTTTTTTTTAATTCAAAATTATCGAAATAATTGACAGCACGCGAACTATGTCTGCTGACCTTGTTTACTCTTCTGGTAGCAAAGGACTTTGCAGCTCCCTTTCTACGACTCAATCATTTAATGAGGAATTTTGATACACCTTCGATTTTTTTATATTTTTCCCTCGCTAGAGGGCAATTTCAGGAGAGTTGCGCGTCTCCTCTGTCCTCAATGCACCCAAGTTGTTTACTTGGTCTATAAACCTTCCACATATTTTACATTCAACGAACTTTTTAACTTTACGTTCTCTTCACTCTTTTTAGTGTAAGATGCCCTCATCGGTTTCCTCTTCATTAATAATTTCTTCATCTCTTTTTATTCCTTCATTTTACTCGCTGTTAGGTTATTTCCTCGTTATCGCACATTTCTTTTTCTTTCGATCTTATCTTCACTTTCGGGGACAAAGGAGCTTTATCGATAACGCCGGGAGGGGATAAAACCTTTTCAAGGTTCTATTTATAACAAATGTGTGTTTTTTAAAACTTCTGTGTAAAGATCGAATCCATTTTTAACTTTAAAGCTCAAGAAAAGAGTTCGAAATGATGATTGTGTGGCTAAATGGCCCGTTTGTTTATCACTCCTCACTTGGACGGAAGCCAGCTTCCTTCCCGGAGTCGCATACACAAAAAGGTTGGGAAACCGAGAAAGGGGGCGCCCAGGCACCTCTCCCACAAATACAACCGCAGCCGAGAGACCGTTGTAGAGAGGAGTACGTTAACGAAAGCGGCGTACCATTCCGAAAGCTTTGGCCCCAAGTAGTCTCGTTTGGGTTCCACTTCGTACCTTTGACGCATTTGATCTCCCCTAATTTCAGAGTTAACGAACCTCTTTCTAAAAGCTTTCTGGTCAATATTCCCTTAGTTGAATTTTACTCTGTTCTTTAAATAAATTATAATTAATCACTAGAAACGCTATAGTCGATGTTTTCGCTTCATGAGGATAATGTCATGTGTACTCTTCCTGGTGCACTGTTCCAGTTTATTGTTTTTGCTGTATTGGGGGGCCACATATGCCCATCTTTTCGGGGCTCCTTATCACCCCCGAACAAAACTGGGCTAATTCCTCTGTGCGTTCATTCCTGTGTCAACGGGACTCAGTCTCTAACTAGATAGGAGTTTGCTACTCCAGTTCTTTTTTACTTTTAGCCTTTTTCATTACTTTCGTTCTTGATGTCCTTCTTCGGCACGTTATTTGACCCCCGTTAAAGCCAGTACGATGATCAATAGCAACGATTATAAATTATGATGATGTTCATCATGACTACATCCCTTAAATAAAGGAGAGTGGCATATTTCCTCTGCTGGAAAGAGAGGCAAGTGGCTTTAATCCAACAATAAGATATGCAATCAACCATGAAAACAAAATGTATAGACAATTAAAAATAAAATTGAAAGAAAAGGACAATAATACCGAAACTAAAAGAGATTTAAATAACAGAGTAATGCTGAAGGGGTAGGTGTACATAAAATATTACCATGAATAAGTTCGTTTAAAAGAAACCATGGAATCAAAAGTACGAACTTACTCGTTGATGACTGTTACCTTTGGCAAGTGGAAAATAAGAAAACAAAAGCTAACCTTAACATCAAGCAAACGGGTTTACAATCCAATGGGGTTAATGCTTAGTGTGAATTGCCTATGTACGGGGCCATAAAAAAGTTAAGACGGTCTATCAAGAACTATCCATAGGTCGTCCCAACATTTTGCTAGATGCGTGTCTTTTCTGCCCAGTAAATTTGCACGGGGGGAGGGGGAGTAGTTTCTTAACCATGGTTAAGACAAGCACACGTACTAATATCAACCAACAAATAAAACCAACCAGTAAGAAAAGGCCAACAGGAGGAAAGAAAAGCATCATCTAAGGTACAGAGCTCGATTAAATTAAATACCGTCAGTAAGCAACGGGTGCCTCTAATAGTTGATTAATGGTGACAGTTTTTATTCTCAAATGGTTCTGTAAGCGTTAGATTTTCTTCATCCCCGTACGACTAATTTGTGAGATTGTGTAGGGTGTAAGTATGGCATGGTCTTTCTCTACCGAAAAAACTAAAGCAAAACTACTGAATTTGCATCGAATGCATAGACACTCATATGGGAATTGCAGCATGACTATATTTGGGATACATTTTCTAGATTAAAATTTGAAAATGGACTTTGTTATAATAAAAAAAAGATGCAGAGAACGACCTCTTAGTAAGTGAGAGGATGAAATTCTTTTTTATGTATGGCACGAGTAACCTGGCAGAGTCGAAGGTTGAACCATGATCAACAGTGCTTCTTGGAGCGTGATCGTCTCCACTATTCCTATGAAGCGGAGCGAAGTATCCACTGATCAAGGTCCAGCACTTGAGTCTGCAACGTTGCTCCTGTCATTAAGCGAGGACGTCTTCTGTCTCTTTATGTGCAAAGGTGTCGTTTAGGATTTACTTCGTCCATCTTATTTCGTTTATTCTATCAATATAACCTGCACTTTTCACTCTCAGAACTTATATTCTCTTTACTAGATATGTAACTTGAGTTTGTCTTCTTATCCATATGTATATCATTTTGTTTGAGTTTTTCCCACTGTCTGCGACTTTTTGTGTTGATTAAGTTTCATTTCGGCAAATGACCAGGACGAGACATTGGGGCCTCCTCAAATGGGATAGTAAACATCGTCAACCCTCCCTCTCTCCACCGAAAAACAACAAAAGACTGGAGCCTTAAATATCTCAGGCCCTTGCATTGATCGGTTGTCGGGGGGTCTTCAAGTCAGCCGGCTTAAAACGTTTCCTACTGATTCGTGTTACTGACGGAAATTGGTTATCTTAAGGAGATATGCTCGTTCAACGTTAGAGCTTAGCAGTGGTTCTCGTTAGAGAGCCAAAAATGTCTGTTACTTGGAAAGAACCATTCTGGTAAATATGACTAATCTTGCCTAGATGGCCAAACTGAATAGTTTTCAGACACTCTATAGCACACTTGTGTGGGTAACCCTGGAATCTACCTTGAACTTCATAAAAAGGTTAGTTTATGGTAGAGAAAAGGTAAAATATTCCATTGAATATATTACGGAAGAGCACTAACAAGGAAGCAGTCAGATTTGAGTGACTGTTGTGGGAGGCGAGAGGGAACTCTTCACCCACTCCAACGCTATTCGTCGCATTCAAAATAGATTGGTTCCCCAAGTCGAGCGTTGCGCGCTGACTGGTATCTCTACCATGTGAAGGCATACCGCTGTTTCATATGCGGTGCTACCACTACCAAAACTTTGGTCATGCAAATAAAACCTCTCCGTGTGCTAAATTGGTCCAATCTCTAATCTGTGCAAACTGTTCCAAGGGAGCTTATGATAAAGCTGTTTCGTGCAAGGTCAAGTTAAGAGTTTTTGCGGATAGCAACCTAGCTTTCTTTAACAGGTGTGAGGCAATTATTTCAAAGAAGATCTTAGGCGTTCAGACTATAGACCTAAAATTTCCTTCCGGGGTGTAGTCGTGATATATGCGACTAGACCCCTTTTACACTTCCCAAATAAGAAATCATCGTTCGCTCCTGGCCCTTCCAGGCCTATGAGCGCGGTAGTTGCTGCGTCGTTTAGGAACCCTTCTGTGTGTTGTATCTACCACTAGCGGAACCTAGGTCCGCGTGGCAGAAAAACGCGAGAAAACCAAGCTCCTGCAAACCCGGGATCATATCATCGTGTGATCGCTTTTAGAAGCGCGAAACAGCCACGGTTCTCCACCCAGTCATTAGACGTGGACAAGATACATTCCAGGAAGGTGAAAGTGAACGACCTCCTTGGCAATTCTAAACCTACCACCCGAGATGAGTGCAGCATTAGGAAAACCCCCAATTCGCTCATCCCCCTTGGCTATTGTTGCACACATGGCACAACAAGTGCCCTTCCCCCAAATACCGTTGAAACAACAGCCATAGAAGTGACAAGAAGACGAGTCGAGTGCCAAGTCGAAGGGCTACCTCTACTTTTTACCGCTCCCTTGTTCGTTCTAAACAAGCTTCTGAATGCGAGTTCTACGCATCCACTTCTGAGCCTAAATTGGGGAAGGTGGACTCGTTCCACCGCACCAGACTCCCTTTGGCAACTGGTCCCTTCTGTATGTGCCCTGTAGAGTGCCTACTTGTGCATGCTCGGTAAATGTCGCTAGTTTTACGTCGTGCACAGTCCATTATAGGCTTGAAGACGCGAGCTAACGACTTTCATTTCAACGACGGCTGATCTCAAAGGTGCCTATGGTAACGTGATACGAAAATCATACCCTAATCATTTTAGGTTTAGGGCAAGAAAAACAAATTTGAGAGCCCGGCGTAGCTATCAGGCCGTTGGCGCCGCTGTTTCTACCCAGGATGCCACCCTGGAGGAAACCACCTCCTTTGAACCTTTGTTGCCAGCCTCTAATTCCAACAACACCTGATGTATTGCTTTCGTATCTCTTGGAGCACACATCATGTCATGCTAGAGCCGGTCCAGTGTAATCAGATGGCTCCAAGTCAGAAGGTGTCGGCTTCCTGCCATCTTTCCCTGTTTTAAGACTTCTGGTCGCTGCATCTGTCTTTACGGTCAAGTTGGTCCCAATACATCGCGCAGTACGGCCCTAACCAGCCGCTACCTTATGCTGAATAGAATAAAGACTTTGGAGCCTCTATAAACAACACCCGCTGGTGGCAAGAAGCCAGGCGTGAGAGGTCTTGGGCGTTGGGGCGCGATTAATGGGAAGATCAAATTGCCAAAGTCCTCCCAAGCTAGCCCGGGAATTATTTTGTTTTGGCAATACCATCATAACTATTCGGCCTTTCTAACGAAATTTGAAACCCTTATGTTGTTATACACTCTCTTTTCAATGAAATAATTGTCAAGGTCCTCCTAAGGTAGGTCTGGGAATTATTGAAAGTTTTGCTTGTCGTAAGGTCATAAATCAGAATAAGTAAGAGCACGCGACTTTTGGTCAGGAGGCCTAGTTTCTCTTCTTAAAACTCGGGGACACTTAAAAGATGCATCGCTATCTGATAGTGTGTTTCCATTTTCTTTTCTGCAAAGACTGCTTTGGTCCGCCACATTTTGGTTGAATATCTTATTTTTGGGAGCTTCACGACACCTGTCCTGTGCTCTGACAAGCGGGAGCGGTAACGTTTTCCTTGTACCTGAGTCAGGCTTCTTCCCACCAGACTCTGGTGTGATTGAGTTTTGGGAGGATGCAACCCTTTTTTATGAAATTTTTATTTAAATGTTAGTGGTCGATTATGTGGGAAGCAGGCATTCCCACGGGCACCTAAGTGTGTCGCGTGCTTTATTTTTATTTGTCAGTTTGAATTTTGTCGTTTTATTCCTTATTGTTCTTTTGTTATTGTTATTTGTGACTTTTTTTAAAGATATTCTAAAGATTGGCATTCTTATCTAATTAGAGTGGGTGTATGTTATAGTAGAACGCCCCTTGAAGAGATTAAAAAGAATTTGTGTGATCTGCGGTGTCGCACTTTGGACAGGCATCTTCGATGGTCTCATTCAGCCTTTTCTTGTAGCTCAGAAGAGCTGAGTGATGTCCAGACCGCAGCCTGGCCGTGTGGACTTTTCTTCACGACGATTAAAGGACTCAAGGTCGATATTAAGGGATCGTGCTTGTTGTATAGTGCTGTATGCGAGTACCCGTATAAAACAGTGCTTGCTAACGTGAGCGCTGTTGTGTTAACAGGGGGCGCAGGTAGTTTATATTTCACTTAGGGGGCGGTAGGCATTTATCCATTTTTATTTCTTTTTCAAAAATTATTGAATATTAGTGCTTCTACAAACGCTCCTAATTAACATCATTAGTCATGTTCCCCTACTTTTGAGAGATCACGTAACGTTAGAAGTTATTACGTCCTGCTGAGTCTTATCCAATTGTAACCCGTTATTCCGCCATGCAAAGTAGAACTGCTTTATCTCCTAACCTAACTGTTGTTCAATTTTGTCCAAATAGATTAGGATTTTCCATTTTTTATTCACTACCCCACCTTATCCATAACCCTATATTTTAAGAACGAGATTTTTTGAAGGTTTGAATAAGATTTTTTCTTTTAGTTCGGTTGTCACCAAAGTACATAGATTTAATTTTGTTATCAAAGTTATTTCTAATAATTCCTTTAGAAGAAGAAGATGGAGATGAAGAAGAAGATGAAAATGAAGATGGAGATGGAGATGAAGAAGATGAAGATGGAAATGAAAATGAAGAAGAAGAAGAAGAAGAAAAGGGTGTTCAGGGTGTTAAAATAAAGAGTCTATAAAGGGGATTAAAAAAAGCGGTTAAGATTAGAAAATAAGGCCGTAGGCCACACCCCACAGGGGTGCCTGGTAACCAAGCTCTTCCTGTTAAGGAAGAGAGCAGCGGCTTATTTTATGAATAATTATCACCTGCGACTCTCTATCTCACTATGTCCGTCGGTATCCGTTTTTCTTTTTTTTGTTTTGGTAATAACATTATAACTATTCGGCCGATTTTGACAAAATTTGAAACCCTTATGTTGTTTTACATTCCCTTTCGAATGATACAATTGTCAAAGTCTTCCCAAGGTTAGCCTGAAATTATTTGTCAATAACATCATAACTATTGGGCCGATTCTAACGAAATATGAAACCCTTACGTTGTTTTATATTCTCTTTCGAATGATACAATTGCCAAGGTCCTCCCAAGGTTAGTCCGGGAATTATTGAAAGTTTTGAAGGTTGTAATGTCATAAATCAGAATAAGTGAGAGCACGCGACTTTGGTCAGCAGACTGTTTTCTATACAAACGATTTTGTTACACTCCCGTACTATTATTTTATAAAGAGACCAGACAATGGTCCCCCCCCCTCCTACGGGGGGAGCTTGCGCTTCGCTACTAAGATTAAAATTTAAAATCTAGAAAAAAAGCAGCCATGGTTAAATTTTTATAAATTTTATGAACTTCGCCAATTATAATAATTTTAAAAAGGAACTCTAAACTAAATTTCTCCCCTTTCAAAATATCACGTGGCTAAAATAGAGTTATAGATAAAATAACTTGAGAGGTAACCCTTCGTACAGTGTAGTACATCATCCTTCCTCAAGTGGAATTTTCAGTCATTCCACTTAGAAGAATTCATGAAATGGTAGAGAGCAATCTTTTACTTTATTTTTTTTATCGCTAATCTTGCGACTGTCTACTAGGGCGTAAATCTCTGTAATCACCCATAGCCGAATGCTAGGCTTTATTAAAAGAAGTTCAAAAGACACCGAAAACTGAACCAAATCCAAAACAAATAAAAAAAGCAAGAAGGAAGCACTCTCCGGGGTCGGAGGCAGGTACGCCTTCCCCCGCCGCAGAGCTTGCAACCAACGCCAAGGAAAGTGAAATAAAATAGAGGAGGTCAACCTCCTCCAAAAAGTCAGATAATCCACAAGTCTGTGTGCGCGAACTCGTCCAAAGTACGATTGACAAGCGGTAGCAACTCTGCTCATCTCGGTACCAGGACACGTAAAGTGCGCCAAGATCACCCAAACTGGGACATTCAACAAGAATGTTCCGAAAAGTCTAGGCGGAAATGTTGCAGTCTTCGTAGTAAGGTGTAAGGGAACGTTGCATCGAATGGCCGTGCGTTACGCGATTGTGCCCAGTTCGAACACGACAGAAAGCCACCTGAAGCCGTCGCGGGATTTAGGGGTAGGTCCATGGGAACAGTCGCGGCGCAATGGCACGCAACTTTCTGTTCCTCTCGACCGTTTCCTATATTTGCAGAGCAGCCCTGACGGCTGCCTTGATACCTGCCATGTAGTCGGTCTAAGGAAGAGTAAAACGTTGCTCTGGTCGCCCAGTCCCTGCGCACTCTGGCGCCCTCATTCTCCGTAATTCCCACATGTCCAGGAACACAACAGAAGATAATCTCGACTTCCTCTCGGCTCGCGGCAATCGTGGCATAACGGATATTGCGAACCAGTGAGTTTGGAAATGCCATTGTTTCGAGAGCACATTTGGCGCTTTGTTAATCGCTAAAGATCACAATCCGGTCTCCGAACCGGGCACGACGCGTTATCTCCCGTACCGAGCGGTATATTGCAACCAACTCGGTCGTGAAGAAAGACGCAGCGCCTGGTAGACTCCTACTTACTTAAAACAGAGGTGATACGTGGTGGAAGCCGCGTACTCTCTGGGGTGGCCTCCTGCTGAGGAAAGTTGAAAAGACCTCATATAAAGTATTTAAAAATCAACAATTTGGTTTACAATTAGACGAATCTACTCTCCTAGGTAATGAAGCACCACTTTTAGGATATGTTCGTTGTATTAAAGATAAGAAAATTGTGTAATAATCCTGGTGCAAAAGAACTTAAAAAAGAAACTAAAGGTGAAGCCGTGTTTACCATAGGTGAGCAGTTTTTCAAAGAAAAAGAAATCCCTAGGAACAAAATAATTGTTTGTGCAACGATGGTGCTCCACCATGGACAAGGCCGTATTTAGGCTTTTCCACTGTCTTCACAATAAATGGCGTAATTCATCGTCAACATCTAGTTGCTAAGAATCTGAGTGATTGGCCTCATAAATCCCTTGTTTTTATCACAGCAGTAAATAATATAAAAAGCCTTCCCCTTAATTCCCGAATCTTTCGACAACTCCAACAACAACGATGGCGAATTTGGTCGTCTTCTCTTACATACCTGAAGTGAGATGGTGTTCCAAAGGCAACTGTTCGAAGCGATTTTATTCTCTTTTCAACACTGTCGTACAATTTTTCCAGGAGAATAGAAGTGTTGATTTGATTGACGAACTCTTAACTTGCAAATATGAAAGTGCCTAACTTAACACATTTATTCAATATATTCAATGGTCTGAATTTGCAATTGCAAGACTGATGTGAAATTTATTTGCACATTCATGGACAAGCTTTCATTCATAGGCAGGATATTGGTTGTCGGGAACTATTTCAATTTCCAAATCTTGATCGACTAGAAAATGATTATGATGCTGATGACTCCATATTAGAGGCTGACCTCTTGATTTATTGCAACCGTTTGAACTCTGCACGAGGACATGTGTTGTAGATATCTTATCTCATTAATATAGAAATAGCTTACTGGTTGATAAACCCATTTATTGATGCTTGTACAAAACTGTTTCGAATTAAATCCCCTCTTAAAACAATTATATCAGGAATTTGGCTACAAAAGGAATTTTCTAAAAGTTATCCAAAGCTGTGGGAAGCTATCAAACTTTTTGTCATTGCTTTTTCGACTTCCAATATGACTGAACGTGGTTTTAGTGCAGTTACTCAGCTTCTATAAACAGAAATCGTCTGCAAATTGCAAAAGGAGATCTGAGATTACTTCTCAGGAGCATGGAACCTAGACTCAGAGCCTTCGACACTAGGCACCAAAGTCAACCATCGCATTGAAAACATTTTGAGGTAAGTGTTGTATTATCCTAAAAAACTACATTCAAATTATTTTTGCACTATTACCTATGAAAGATAAATTTCATAAAGTATTCGAAATTTAATTTGACAGTTGGGCGATGACAAAAAATTTTGTGTCCAAAGGGGGTTCTATTCTAAAAAAGGTGGAGAAACACTAGTATAGAGTTTTGAGTGGATATTTTTTGGAAGCTTTTTCGGTGAGTTAGTTGGAAGCATTATCTTATCTCTAATTAGCAAGATGTTATTGTAATGTTGCTCTGTAAGAGCAGGTGTTCTGCTATGCATTGTAGTGGCTTCTCTTCGTTTCTAGAGACCGTAGCTGGTATTTAAGGGCCTCTTCTATCAAGGTGCTCCTTGAATAGAGTATAATTAAGAAGATAAAGGAGAGGGCGGCTTGTCATCTCGATGGAAGAATCCCTGAGGAGGAAAGGGAAGGCTTTCAAGAGTAAATGAATTTAGGTATTTAAATGTCCAAAATTCCAATCTCACACAAAGAGGACGAGAAGAGGGAGAAATTGCGAAAAAGAGAGAGGGGGTAGTGTTGTTGCTATGAGAAAGTATGTACGTTTTTTCCTATTTGTTCACAGTTCGGGAGGTTTATAATATCAGGATGAACGAACTTTGCGAAAGCAAAGGATAGGAAAGGAAGCGAGGCTTTTGCGCTGTAAGGACCATTATTTTTCTTCCTTCCATGTTGGATCCATATGGCAACACCTCTTTGGGTTATGTGGCTATGAGTACCCACATAGGAGATACAAGTACTCCATCGGGTGGGTTTCGGAGCAGAGGAGAGAATGGGTATGTCCTAATGTGAAGACCTGAATGGATGAGTAATGTTGTTGTGATTTGCTCTGTGCGTGATGATTCGTGTGGAGGTACCGAGCGGATCATTTTCAGCGTATCCGCCAATGGGCGGATATCTCGTTACGTCACTAAAAGATTTTGTCCGTGATCACTGGTAGTCATCCCTCCCCCTCCCTGCCCCGACGCTGAAAGACAAACACCGTATCTACTGGGCTAGAAAGAGCTCTCGTGTTCATTGGTTCGCTGCCAAATTCTTCGGACACAAATGAAGTCAATTTCGCCTAATTCCGGCAACACTCATGAACGAAAATCTTGTTTAAAATTGTTGATTAGTATCAGTTTTCAAGATGGGGTACTGGGTATGTAGCAGTATTTTACGGTACATGAGCAATCGCATGACTTAGACCAGACTTACTCAACTTTAGAGTTGTATTAGCTGTTAAATGAGGCGCTGATGGAGTGCAATTTCGTGTAGTTTTGTGTATTTTAGTCCAATTTCTAAAGGATTTTTTTTTCAGGTGTCTCGTAATTTGTGAACAAAGCAGATCACTTCTGCTGGCAAAGGCAAAGGGGTTGAGTTGATTCGAGTGAAATGAAGTAGGCAGAAACTAATAGATTTGCGAAAGCGATGCTAGGTGCTGGAGATCAAGATAATCTGTGTTCCTACATCTTTGTGTATTTTACTGGGGTTTGTTTTGTTTGTGTGTTGGCTGTTCAAACTTTAAATATTAGAATTTTTTTTTAATTTCTTTTGTTACATTTTGTTTGGTTAGTTTTGTATTTGTTTGCTATCATTTGTGTATATTTTTTTATTGTGGTTTGTTTGTTTCTGCGGTCTTTACATATCAATATGTTTTGCCAAAAATTGAGTATATTTGATCATTTTGTGGTGTATTTTTTGTCTATTACGGGTTTGTTTTCATTTTCTGGTATATATTTTTAGTTTATGTTGATTATTTTGAGTAATTTGTTGATTTTATTAGAATTCCTTATGCTCAAATAGCTGCTGTCTCTTCACTGTTTGCTAACTTTTCCATGTACCTTTGGAATCTTGTGTAGCTTGAGACCGTGCTGCTGTTTTCTAAGAGCCATATTATCTCTCCATCTAATCTTCTCTCTAATTTTATCCGTTCTCTTTCTAGTAATTTGTTAATTGGATCTACTTTAGCTTCCCTGTGTAGGTCTTCTTGCCTCAGTCTCTCCATTTTTCTTGATCCTGTGATTAGGTACACTAGCAAAAATCCGTCCTAGGGGCGTTTTTTGGCTAGGTCTGTGGGGTTTGTTCGCTTCGCTCACAGAATTGAGATTTTAATTTTTTAAAAATGCGACATTTGAGAGGGTGGCATCCGATATATATATATATATATATATATATATATATATATATATATATATATATATATATATATATATATATATATAATGAAAAAACTCACAAAGTGGCACATGAGCAAAGCAATAATATGAAAATTAACCCACAAGAAAATGAAAAGATGAATCCACTTGTACTAAATGAAATAACTTCATAATGCAGCCTGTTGTCACTCTTTATTAGTGTAATATCATTCGCATTGCTTCCCCCACCACATGTCTCTGCTGTCATCGTGGATTAGCCCTAAATGTTTTTGTTCTAATGATAATACTCAAATGTTTTGTTGTTTTTTCACCCACCACATTCCATTTATATACACGGCGTTGTTGTGTGTATATCGTTTTGGGGTCTGTTATTAGTTGCCTATTGTTCTTTTTATTGGTATTTTTCTGTCTTGTTTTTGTGTTTTTTCCAATAGATTGTACTATGTGATGGGCGTTTCCTTCGTATCTGTGTACCCTATTATAAGGTTGTCTTCTCTATTTTCATGCTATTCCTTGAAAATGAACTTGCATATATAGTTCGAAAGTGCTTTGATTCATCTTTTCATTTTTCTGTGGGTTAATTTTCATATATATATATATATATATATATATATATATATATATATATATATATATGAGAAGAAAACGATACCAGAAGAAATTTTTATTCTAAGTTCAAGACTAGTTTCGATACTTCTCGCCTCATCTTTAAGCTATACAAAAACAATAATAATAATATTAAAATGAAAATTAAAGGAAGAAAAATAAATGAAAATATAAATCCCTAATCTTCTTAGACAAGAGATCAGGTTGTGACTAACTATATAATACCTAAATGTAAATTAAAGCTTTTATCCCTTGAAATAGATTCGCTTTTTACCACGGTGCCCGTAGATGAAAACCTCTTTAAAACGAGCATTTCTTCTTAATATAAATCTACCTATCCCTCGATGTATTTATTCAAATAATTCACTTATCTTCGCATTACTTAGTTCTCATACGAAGAGACTTACTATAGGAAACGATATGTCTTTTCCATGGGGGTCGTCCTTGTCGCCTCGTCTTTGTTAGGTCTTTATAGAGTACAAACATATGTAGGTAGCCGGCGTTGCCCTCGATAAAAAAAGTCCTGTCCCAAATAAATATAGAGGCATATTGTTTGATATTCTTATATTGTGGTACAAACTATCTCTGCTTGTTGTTATTATTATTATTTGTAAGGTGAAGGCGGATTCAGGAGATTTATGCACTCTCCCTAACATATATATTATTTAAGATCATATAATATACTTTATAATGAGTAAATGTTTCACCAAGCACGCCCGGCAGTTTACGCGCGCGCGTAAATTACCGTGCGTTATGAGCGAACAACGTGTGGACTCAGAAAGATCGAGCGTGTTATAGATACAGATTTCAAGTCTAAACTATGGCCCATTATTTCTGCTAAAAAATTCTTGGTGTTATGTAAACGATTTATTTTTACTTGTTTTAAATTGTGTGGAAGATATAGATCTATCGGCTGAGGGTTTCTATACCCTCTTGCCCCTGACGAGATAAGAGGGGGAGATGGGTAGAATACCTCCGGTCGAGCCTTACTTGACTTCCGCCACCCTCCTCCCCTAGGTCTGCACCATGTTTGGTGAGCTGCAACGGAGAAGGAACGGCAGGTTCCAAGTAAAGATGGTAAGAGGAGAAGATGAAAGAGGGTGAAAAGGAAAGTATAGACAGAGAATTAATCTTAGGTGACCCTCTTCTTATAGCTGGGGATATAAGAATATAATGCAATAGCTCCATAATCACCAGAAAGTCATAATTTCACTATTATATGTGAACTAAACCTTCACTCCCCCCCCCCTCCATTAAATTTAAGTTTATACCGGGTGTCCCAGAAAAATGTTAACCGTACTTTGAATTAGTATAACCCAAAAACTATTGAAGATTTTGGGGTTCTGCAAAAAGTATTTTATTTAACAATTATTTATTTATCGATTCTGGAAATATCATTAAATTCGCTTTTAGGATTTTGATACAGTAATGGGTTTAGTGGAGGCTATCAAAAATATGTTTGCGCAAGGAAGTAAAATAATGAAACGAAGCCTAGGAAGGCTAGGCCACCGTGCACTTTCAAGAGAAGCGTAGGGAGCCGAGGTAGCCTAGGTCACTGTGTGATTCTTCAAGCAAAGCCTAGGCCATTCTAGAGTGTTTTTTCAGCCATGCTGTGGTTTGGTCTCGTCATTATTGCTTACTAAGCAAACCAAAGCGTTTCTAGGTAAAAGTTTACTTTCGTAGAACCTTTTTTATCATGCAAAAGATCAAAGCGCATTTGTAGTCACAAACTTTATTAAGACTGGCAGTATTAAACAAGTACAAGATTCATTTGGACAACATTTTCCAGGTAGGCACCCACCAAGCAAGCCCACAATTTGGAAAAATGTTCGCAAATACCAAGATGAAGGAACATGCTTAAATCTAAATAAAGATCGTTCGGGTCGTATGAGAACCCTAAGAACCACAGAAAATATGGAAAATGTTCAGATGACACTTCTTCAAAATCGACATGTATCAGTCAGAAAGAATGGGTTACAATTGTCAAAGTTATCATTTAACCGCATTATTAAACATGACTTAAATGGCACCCCTATAATATGCATGAAAGACACCATGTTCTTGAAACTGATTTTCCTTGTCGAATGGCTCTCCAAAAATCTGCTCGTTTCTTGGAAAACATTGTGATTGGTGACGAGGCAGCCTTTTTCATGATGAATGGAAAGATAAATAGCCATAACAATTGACAATATGCGCTGCTAAACCAACCCCCAGCATTCAACTTTGACGCACGTAGTTGTCAGCAGAAAGTGTCTCTGTGGATCGGAATATGAGGGAATGGCTATCTTGTCGGCCCATTGTTTTACGAGAATAACTTGAATGGTGCTGCCTACCTGAGCATGATCAACGAAAGGATCTTCTTGGAACTCCGCCACTTTTACGGTAATCAATTCAATAGACTTTGGTGGATTCAGAACGGCGCACAAGCCGTCCTGAATCCACCAAAGTCTAAGAGAAAGGTTTGACAACCGCATTGTCGCGCTAAATCATGCAATTGAATGGCCCCCAAGATCCCCAGACTTAACACCGTGCGATTATTTCTTATTGGGATATCTTATGCCCTAGAAGGCAGTCGCCAGATGAAATAATAGAAAAAAAAATCTAAAGAATAAAGTGTATTCTACTCCACCATAAAGCATCAATCACAAGTTAATCAAAAAAGTTGTTCAATCAATGTGATCAAAGGCGCACTATGCTTGGAAAGAAATGGAGGACATGTTTAAGGAAACGGTGCTCAGGAAAGTAAAAAATGAATTTATATTACCCATATGAAGAGGTAATTTTGGTAAAAATGGATTTAAATATATTTATTGATTTTAAACTTCGCAGTTTCATTATTTTACTTCCTTGGCAAACATAATTTTGATCGCCTCCACTAAACCCATTAGTGTATCAATATAGTAAAAGGGAATTTAATGAAATTTCCAGAATCGACAGATAAATAGTTGGTAAATTTGATTTGCTTTGCAGGACTCAAAGATCTCTAATTGGTTTTGAGTTATACTAATTCAAAGTAGGGTTAACTTTTTTCTGGGACACCTTGTATATGAATCAGATCTTGATCTCCCCTTTCTTTATATATTCATTCACCCGGATAAAGAGTCCATCTCGCTTCAATTATCTATCTCTCGTAAATCCAATCATTCAAATGCATGTCTACACTTTTACTCTGATCATATTGTTAATATAAAGAAATCAGTCAACTATGTTCCAACGTGCGGACAGAATATGTGATACTAAAAACGTAAACAATGAAATTCAGAATATCAAATTATTTTTTATTCTCTCATATCCCTATTTTTTATTGATGAATCATCCTTGCAAACCAGGAGAACATTTTATGGCAACTTAAAAACAAAACAAATCTCCCACTCAGTAAAAATTACCCTCTTCCTCGGAAGTTCAACGTCCTTCCCTAAAATTCTCCCTTAAAGGCCTTTAATAAGCATTTGAGGAATACCGAAATACTCCCCTCTAGGTGTGTGCAAAATTCCCTGTAAAAGTTGCAAAGAAATGTGTAAAGGACAGACAACGTAGCTTATCTCAAATGGTTTATGAACATAAATATTCTGTAAGCTTAGCCAATAAGTCTTAATCCAACATTTGAGTTCATCTGACCGTAGGATCGATTGGGAAAAGGCAGAATTTACTTATGCCACAAGCGATTTGGTAGTGGAAGCCACTTTAATCGATTTTATCCCAAACTTTAATCTTTCAAAAGACAGTTCCATGTTCAACCAGGTCATTAGGTTGCTCATCATATCACAGATAAGAATCAACTGATCACAGCATTTTGTAAATATTACCCGCATGCGATTCCCATTTTCTTGGATATTAATATTTGTTGTAATACTTTTGTTTGATTTTTGTTTCGGTTATTGTCCATTATTCTTTTTTTTTTTTAACAAACAGTCGCTTAGAGGAATGCATTATCATTCATTCTCCGTACAGCTAAAGATGGAACGTGATAGTCCAAAGCTGGTTCTGTAATTATACCTTTAAAAGTCTCATCATAGCTTTTATTCACATTCTAATATCAACGTGTATACAAAGTTAGTACCTACAATACAATACATGTGTGTGAGGATATTAATATGAATAAAGATGCGCTAATGTTAAAACTTCCTGTAGATCGAATGAAAATGGGAAGGGAATTAATTAGAGCCGAATCAAAAATCTGTCGCATGAGATCGTGATTTAGCGATATAAAGGTTTGGCTTTATCCCATCAACTTGATGGGTTTTTTTTATGAAATGTGATTAAAGAGGGCATTGGAAGTGTTTCTAGGGGCGTATTTTATATTTGTATTCGTACATGGATTTACGTAATTCTTTGCTTGTTTGTCTAATACATGATTGGTTGCAATTTTTGCAAGGTATTCGGTAGACATTTAAATACCTATGAGAACAGTGTTTTTTTATGAGTTTAATTTTGCTGTGCCTGGGAAAATTTATTCTAAGTGTTATTATTTTTCAGGGGGGGGGGGAGGATTTCTAATTTGAGGTTGTAATGCAAGGTAAAGTAGTGCTAGTTGGTGTTATTTGTACTGTTACCTTTATGGAGTGGAACTAAATTTTTCTTGATTCAAGGTGAACGTCGTTTATGAATTGTGGTTGGTATGACAAGAATATAAAAGAGTTTTATATGATACGAATTTCTTTATCGAATAATTGAGGATCACAGACTATATTTCTTGAGGAACATACAGGATGGGGAGTGGGGGCTGTATTCGTTCACATGATGACTATCATAGGAAAAAGTAAAGTTTTTTTTTCACCCTTTGAGATATATTCATGAAATCTGGCTCAGTTTGTCTTCATGACATGGTCTGTCGATGACAGCCTTCAGGTCACCTGAGCGCACTGGTAATCCTTCGTGTTGCAGCTTGATTTGATGGTCTCTCGTTCCACTGCTCCCTACACGAAGAAGTTTAGTGGGAACTGCAGTCAGGCGAGTTGGTAGGCCAAATGTCAGGTGCTGTGTGATCGGAGAAATTTTCCGAGAACCAAGCCTGGATCTTCCGGCTGGTGTGGCAGGGCGGAGTCTTGCTGCCACACGTATAACCTCCCTGCAGCTACCCGGTAGATCTAAGGCCTTATCATCTTTCTTAGAATAGGAATGTAGCCATCGTTTTTTAGTCTGATACCCTCGGAGAGGAATGGGGCAGCATGACGTCGCCCTCACTGCTGACGATACCGAAGACCATGATTGTAGCCGTTGGAAATTTCGTCTTCATGACTGTGAGTTGATCTTCTGGGCTTGGTAGAAGTTATACTCGTTGGAGAAGAACCACAGCATGTCTTTCTCTAATGGTTATTTCAACTTGTTGATCAGATCCTTGGTATGCTCGAGTCGCTTTTCCTGCATCGTCTTTGACAGAAATTCTCCCTTCCTCATATTGTATGAAGAATAGCGAATGTCTCCATGCACCACCAGCCTGATGAGCTTTTCATACACACATTTTCCCCTTGTAATGGCACGCATCGGCTTTCTAGGATCATTGTTGATGATCTACTCGATTTCAACGACGAATTGCGGCGTTCTGATGGTGTCAGATCGTCGACCATGGGGTTTTTCTCTCTGCTGTCACCTCGTAGACGAATCCTGAATCTTATGACCTTTTCCACCACCTTGTGGCTGACGTCTGAAATCTCCTTGTTTGTCCTACGCGCGCGGATTCCAAGGAGGACTCTATGCTTCTTCCACAAATCTGGGAGTTAAAAAAATGTCCATAGTCAATTATTCGGCAAAAATCTAAAGTAAAAATGGTTATTGATTTTAAGAAGAAAAAGACCGACAACGAAGGTTAAAAAAGCGTAAAATTGGTAGTTGAAAATTGCGAACGAATACCGACCCCACCTTGTAGGAGAGATTGCGGATTTTTATGTTGTCACTGTGAGCAGAATGAATATGAATCTAGGCGTTTGTCTGTGTAAGTTTTGCTGTGGATAGAAAATTGGTGGAAATTATTGGGAAGCTTGCGAGAAAAGGGGATATCTAAGAACATGAGTTTGATATTATTTTCCCATATGATTTAGATTTGATTGATGTATCTAGTGAATTCAGTATTTTAAAGAAATCAGTATTTTAAAGAAATCGAGATATTTGTTTTCAGTTCATAGTAAAAATAAATCATATAATCCGAGTTTTGCATCGCATGATTGATACCATAATTCGGATTTAAAATACTCCTTAAAAAGCATAGTACAGGGGACAAATGGATACCAATTGAAAAAAAAATCTTAGTCCATAATACTTTTTTTCGTTCTTGAACATTATACTATCTAAAAAAAAATATTTACCCACAAATGAGGACTAGGTTAGCCTAGTTAGGCTACTATATAATTTATTAAATTTGTTTCTATTATTGTTTCCTATTTTTCGTAGATATTTTGGGGTAATTTTTCCAAAGCGGTATGAACATTCCGGATGACCGATATACAATTGGAAGTTTGTTTCATTGTTCGCTAAAGGAAATGAAATGGCTTGTTTTATAAATTTTAAAATAAATTCATAATAGTGAATATTCTTTTATAATAAATTAAATTGTGCCATTTACTTTGTATTTAGTGCAGTATTTAATTCTAAAATTGATAATTACAAATTACAGTTTAATGCTGGTTTTCAACTCCATAGACTTTATTTCTTACTCCCAAGCATCAGATTAAAGTTTTAATTTTGTCGCCAGATGTTTATACAGAACCTATAAACTGAAAATAAATTTTAAAGGTCCTCAGGGGTTATGGAACTATACATCGCCATAGCTACAAACATTATCTATTTGACATATTCTGTTGGCACTAAAGTGATTTGATTATTTGGAGAACTTTTCTCCATTAGTCAGAAGTCTTTCATAATTATACTTCCTAACATTAGAGTCATATGATTTGACGTTTATCGAATTATTAATAGCAAATAGTGATTTCATTTTCTCTTCCTCATATGGTGGATTTGTAATTTGTTTTCTGTTTGAACTTCGCTAAATTAATTCTCTTATTAATATTTGGATGACGAAGCTCGACTTCATATAAACCCGATGAAGGGAGCGATGCTTATATCGAAAGTTTGCTTTCGCCAAAGACCATCGACTGAAAAAGTCGTCATCGGAATTCTTAGCAAACCCTCTTTTGGAAAATTGAAAGGATAAATACTTAATAAAAACACCTTATTTCGCATTAATTAAAGGTTTGTTTAAGGATGGTTCGAGCTTATCTCATAATCTGGTTTTGAAAATGCAATATGGAATAAACCCATGGATAAAAAAAACTAAAGGGGGATTTCTAATTAGAAATGAGCCCCCATCGCCCTGTGGTTGAACGGCCAAGTTGATATAACAACTGCTGAAAACCACCTTTTAGTCGCGTGCCCCCCCCGCCTTCCCTCAAGTGTTGGGCGATATTTTGGCAGCACCCATTTTGAGGGGTCCTGAAATTCCAAGAAAAAACTCAACCAAGGACTAAATAAAGGTCTCGCTTCACCGATGATGGAAGAGCAAGCCAAAGGCCATTAAAGACAGGGGCACTGTCCTTCTCATGTTTAGGAAATAAGGTTAATTGTAACTATTTAGCAGGATAGAACCGTTGCCATTGATATGGAATGATTTACCAGTTAATTTCAATCGGTTTAGACGGCACACAATCTCCCAGATGTTAGTTGCAGCATAATTGTTCCTTATACAAGTGACGCCATGTTCCGGGTAAGCCTGTGATGACAAAAATAGAGAAACTTCATAGGTGAGGCATGTCCTTCGATGAAGCTGTGCGTGTGTCACGCACTAGAACACATTTGCACATGTACGCACTAGAAGACATTTACACATGTACGTGCTAGAAACCATTTACACATGTACACTAGAAGACATTTGCACATGTACGCACTAGAAGACATTTACACATGCACGTGCTAGAAACCATTTACACATGTACACACTAGAAGACATTTGCACATGTACGCACTAGAAGACAGTTACACATGTACGCACTATAGCTTCAACCCCAAATAGACTCGAATTATAATCTTTTAAGGGGGAGGGGGCTTCTACCTCCCTTGTGACTATCTTCCATTGAAGGTTTTTTTCGTTCATCCATTTGAACACCTTGGGGCTCCTGGATGAGCCTTCCCTCTCAAAGCATAGAGTTGCGCCATCTGTCCCTTGCATCGTGGAAGAGATCCCCGATCAAATTATGAAATTTACATAAAGATCAGAATGACAAATGCTGGCAAAGCTCGGTGTCCCGTATTTAGTATTCTGTTGTTCACACCATCCAGCGATCATAGAACCCCTCGTGGTTTCAGATCAGGTGTGTGGGACATGAGTACCTGGGAGTCACTGGCACTACCAGCAAACGCGGACACAACTTTGAGCGGCGTGACGAGGTGGCCGCCCATTGGCGAATACGCTGAAACTTACGCCCACGAGTGTAAGCAGCTCAATACGCACCATCACGCACAAAGGCAATCAGAAGGCCGCTATTATTTTTTTGTCTTAACAATACATACAAACTCCCCATTCTAGAGTACTAGTCCCCCCCCCCTATGGGGGTACTCTATCCATATAAACCTGACCCATAACGTGTGTCCCCTCTTCCATCCCCACAAATTCGCATTATACCACCCATACACACGCAACGAGGCCCGACACCTTGGTGCCTTCGGGCTTGCCAGCATTTGTCATTCTGATCTTTATGTGCATTTTATTACACAACGTAACAATAGCTTTGCTTAAATTTATTTTTTTCTTGTTTTATATGTACTTTTGTTGCTGAGTTCAAATAGCAATTCAGTTTTGTATTTTTAGAGATTTCCTTAGTTATATATTTGGTTAGGTTAGGTTAGGTTAGGTTAGATTATAAGAAAGCTTTTCCCCCCCTAGGCCAATATGTCTAGTTCATTCTATTCCGAATTTGTATGGATATTGAGACAATAAAATGTGTATTTTCATGCATTACAATGTATTTAAGAAATGTGAAGAAAATAAGAGCAACAAATAATGAAAAATATATACATTAGAACCGGCAGGGCTGCCATTGTGATTTTACCAAACAACCCCAGATTGATCCTTAACCTCCCCCCCTCCCAGATTGCACATTAATAACACAAATTAAAGTAATTTGTTAAAATACCTAGGTATAACATTTAATACTTTGTTGCGACAATGTAATGAGTAATTTTAATTACTTTTGTTAACATACGCGTTATCAGTTACATAAGGGGACTCTTCTACATCAAATCCTTCGTGAAGTGTTATTTTTTCATCTTCCTTTAGATGACTTATTCTCTTTGTGTGTTGCCTGTTTAATGTTCCGTTTACTAGGTTTTTTATTAATTCCTTGTTCGGATCCTTCACTATATGCTATTTTGCAAATATCCTTTCTTCTGTGCCCTTGGTTCTGACACAGTTCAGATTAGAAAATATTCGTTCTAGACATGCTGAAGAATGAGGCAGCACAGTCAAACAGTTAAAAAACGTAGAGAGCAACAGAAACTTAGAATTATTTAAACCATCCTCTACTTTACGTTATTCAATTTTTTTTTCCAGTATTCAGGAATAATTTATATCTTAAGGGCAGTCTATCTCCAGAAAATCGAAACATCGCTACTGATCATCCAGCGTATCCATCTCTTCTTACACAAGTTAACGGAAATGTGCAGTTATTTGTGATATCGATTTAGGCGATTTTTTGACATCCAAGATTTTCAACTTGTTAATAACTCAATCTTCGGTGAATGGAAACATCTTTTCATTTGAAGACAGTTCCACTAGGAATTTTAAACAATGTTTTGAGTTTATGCGTACTAATGTTATTCACAAATGGATTCTTCATCAGATGTGCCATTGTTCTTCCTCCAAGATATATGTCATCAATGTGTTTGTTATAGTTATTATTACTGGGATGAATTTCTGAATTTTTTTTTACCGCGAGAATTTCTCATTTGATAAAACAACTCGGATGATACTTGTAAATATGTACAACATTTATAAGCGGAAATACTTAGATTAAAACTCAAAATTTAGAGTGTTATTTTTATATGTCCTGGAGAGATATCGACATGTGTTTAGTTCCTTGCTTGACTAATACATCATAATTGTTTTTGGCTTCATCAATTTGATCAGTTTATATTTCGCTTGTGACTAACTTTATGACTAAAAACTCACACCGCACTATTCATGCCGGCACAGTCAGTCTCTCAACAGTCACTACTCACCCAAGCTTGCAAGCGTGCAACGCCAAAGCGGCGTTGGAACTTGTTTTGTACAGGTAATGAACAAGTTCGCAACTTGACTCAAATTCGTTTATGTGAACCGTAGACTATTCCATTTATTTTTATTCGTAAATTGATGTTATAGGTGATATTAAGATATTATTAAACAAATAGTAAATAATTCTGATGGTCTTATTCAATGTACGAAAATCCAGATTTTACTCTATCACCAAAATAATAACCCAGCAACCCCGATATAACCCGCTAAACCCAGATCTGGGTGGAAAAAACCAGCAACAGCCTCTCTTATTACAAGTGCCTTGAAGATCGTGCTTTCCCTGTGTGAACGTTTCTATCTTTTCTGACTAGACTATAATAGTGTCTCCTAGCATGGCAGTATCCAATTTTTCTTGGTATCTTCTCTCCATTGTTATGATGTCCCGATGGAATCTCTCACCATGCCGCATACCCACATCACTCAAGTTTTCACGAAAGAAAACTAGATGTGAATGCAAAAAATGCACCTTCAAGCACACGGCAGCCCTATTCCTTGAAGCTTTCAATAAGCATTGCTACCACTTGTTTGTGGTTGGATCTTTGTGATTTTCCTAAGAATCCTTGAACTACACCGCGAAATGTACACCATACTTCTCTTTCGACTTTGGTAATCGTTCTCTCAAGTTTCTCAAACTTCCAAATCGAGTTTACTTGTGGTCGAACAAACATACCACCCATGATCTTATCATCAGAAGCCTTACTTGAAAGGCTTCTCCTCCAAAATCTAAGATAAGACCTTCACAAGCCGTTTTATCAATCCCAATTATTAGTAAGTGTTCATCATGAAGGACACGTGTTCATATAATGGTATGCCTAGATACTAAAATCTTGTATTCATTTAACTTTTCAAGACATTGCAACACCTATCTTGCAGAAATAGCAGTTATTGTGGTGGTTCTTCGGCTCTTCCATACTCTAGGAATAGCAAAAATCATGGCCTTTTTTGCACCTTTCGACCATCCTTCTAGAGAAGATCGACAGCTTCCACATATAATATGAAGGGCCCCATGGTTTTTCTTGGTCACCCACGGGCATTCAAAGTCTGTACGCTATCCAGATTTGGGAACTCTTTACGATTATATGTGATATATGTTTGGTTCCAATATAATATTCACACGCGTAACTAAATATATCTGGAGCATTTTGGCTTCTTCTAGTAGCCATGCTCAAAAAAGTTAAAATTATATCCTAAAAAACAATATGAAACACACAAATAAAAACCCATTAAATTGTAGAATATATCTCATTCTAAAATGTATTTTTAATAATATAAAAAAAACAATGTATTTCTGTAACCGTTCCTAATTTTTTTTTTAGGAGAGAAGAAAATTGATTAATAAACAGTAGAGAAATGATAATAAACAAGACTGCAAAAAAAGGTTATGGAGTGTTATCCGATCGAATGGATCCATGAAACGTGGTAATCCATACGTCATTATTCTCCTTAATGTTAAATCGGGCTTAATTAGCGCAAGGTAATTTCGAAGGAGAAATATTTGTCCCGTCTTCCACTTCGCGAGATAAGGGAAGGGATCCTGGACGAAAGAAACTAGTCAAGAAAAGACCATAAGAAGCCAGACGAGATAAGGACTTTCAAATAGATTATCTAATTAAGTAAAACCTGAATTTTTCTTAAAATTATATAAAATAGCCATTACGTATTTTTCAGGTTTTTCGTTTCCTGGCTTAATTAGATAATTAATTAAGATAAGGATGAAATTGTGTCCTCTTTCGTTTGCTTTCGCGTCCTTGCTTTTTGAATGAGCGAGTATCTAGTGCTCAGCCCTCGTTAATTCGGGTTACACTGCCGTTCTTCAGATTCTTCCTACTGATTTATTTTCTGCTGGCAGTTCTCTCCCTAGAAAATGCCATCAATTCCCTTTATTTTGAATGGTTTGAATCCATTATATGAGTAATGTTGGCTGAAAACGTCGTGTTCTTAGGGGTAGTAGACAACTCGGGTTAACATCGACATTGAAGCCGAGTAATTACCGTACTAAGTACTCATGGACTGCGAATAAATCGTACTTTTCGTCACTAGCCATACATTTAACATCATACAAGAATAACAAGCTTCTTAAGTAAGTGTAAATCACCAATCTTAGGGTAGATTTATTAAAACAGGGGGTGGTGGTGGGTTGGAGTAGCAAACACGTTGATAATGAAAATAAAATGCTTTCAGAGAAAACTACTTTTTTATTGACAAGTACAGAACTAGTTTCGGATCATGAACTTCCATTCTTCATCTGTACAAAGACTGACAAAATATTACCTTATATACAAAATAAGAGAGAAAAAGAAAATAACGTCAAACAAGAGAAAGAGAGACGCACAAAATAGATGGAGGTAATATTTATACGGAGAGGCTGGCTCCTCTTAAGGTTCAGATGATGCTTATTATAGAACAAGAAGCTTTAAGAATGAGCTCTCGATTCTCCTCAAACGGACCTCGGGGGATAGGAGAGATGTTTCAACTCCTTAAAATGGGTGGGCAGTCCATGGGCCTACTGGCTAATTTTGTTGAATCGCAACTTCTTGTAACAATGTTGATTTTGTTTAATGTACTTTTACTTGTTTATCTGTAATTAGTTTTTGCGCATCGAGTTCTTATTATCTTTCATTGAGTGACCCGTTGGTCAAAGTAGGTACTATAGCTTTTTAGCTTCGTGGCAAATTCGATGTGCAAAGGTAGTTATCGTTTCCTGGTGAACTTTGGGGGGTCAGCTTGTGCAGAAGTTTTCACCTGTCGCAAAAGAATATTTCCCTACACTTACCAAGTGAGTAAAGAAAAATTGTTCTGAAGGCGAATAACCTTTATCGCACTCAAAAATGGGGACCAGGAAATAATAAATTTATATACATATTAAAGTATGTACATTTTTATCATCCCTACTTCCTAAGGATTTGCAGATAATACACGAAGTGGTCAATGAGTCAGTTCCCAGAGGAACAATATTTACACAAACGCTGAATAGAGAGTGAATTCACAGATAAAGAATACTTTCACAATGAACTAATTCGGCATTGAATTCCGAAGTTAAGAGCAGTTAAACAGTCATGGCCAAAAGTTTTGAGACTACTCTATTTATTCATGTAAGAAAACCAGGCAATGGCTTCGCCACCTCCCCCTACGGGGGGTGCTTGCGCTTCGCTACTAAGATTAAAATCTAAAAAAAAGCAGCCATGGTTGAATTTCTATAGATTTTCTGAACTTCGCCAATTATAATAATTTTAAAAGGGAACTCTAAACTAAATTTCCTCCCTTTCAAAATACCATGTTGCTAAAATGTAGTTATAGAAGAAGAAGATATATAAAAATAAATTTTCTGAACTTCACCATTTGTAATTCTTTGGGTTTAAAAAATCCACAAAATTTCGATACTTATATTTATTTCTGAACTTCACCATTTTGTTTTTGATATTATAAAAGAATTATTAGAAATAACTTTGATAAAAAACATAAGTCATAACCAAACTAAGATGAAATTATTATTCAAATCCTCAAAAAAAATCCCCTTCTTAAATTATAGTTAGTGATGATTAATGGAACTAATAAAACGTTGCATTTTGTTTTATGTTTGTATCATAATTTGAAGGTAAAATATAGACAAATTTAGAGCCGAAACCCATTTATTTAATAAATACAGCCAATTAATGCGTGCAATCAATTTTGCAATGATGTCCCTTGTTCTTCAGAACTACTTCAATTCGTTCCGATCAAGGTCCAAAAAGTTCGATTTTATATTCAGAAAAAAACTATTATGGCTTTTACTTTGTGACAAAGTGCGCCATTATGATAAAATATACAGTTCCTTTAGATGAGAAGCATCCCCAGACGCGGAGAATGCCCTAATGCTTCACAGTGAGCGCGGCACAGGACTCGTAAAAACGCTCCCCTTTTTTCGTTCTAACGAGGAATTTTCCAGAAGCTCCAAACAAGCGGAAGGGAGCTTCATCAAAGAACATTACTTTGCCACAATCTTAAACAATCCATTCTTTATATTTCCTACAAAGGGGGAGCCTCTCCATAAGTCTTTTCTTGGTGAGGTGAGGCTCTTTCTCAGCCCTTCTCGATTTGAAACCTTTGTCGAAAATTCCCCGCCTTAATGTGCGCCCTGAAGCGTTCTTTCTCACCTTCTCTCCAACCGTGAGCAAACTTAGCACTGCAGCCAACTCAATCCTTTAGCTGGGATCTCTGCGTTCATTTTAAGCTCTTGGGCGTCCAGAAGACTTCTTCACAAGTGTGTAACCAGTCTGTTTAAAATCATTAATGACCTTAAAGATGTTCTTTGATGCAATACCCTTTTAGGCAAAGACTAGAGGAATGATACCTCGATCACAAACCAGGATTGGGAGTGGTTATAGGCGAGCACCAGCAGACCAGTATCTCGGGTCCTTCCTGCAGCAGAGGATGAAGCCTGGTCGTCTCGAACCTCTCCTGCCACCAGGGTCCTTCTTCCCCACCCCCGGGCAAGATACGGGTCCGAAGACTGCACACATTCCTACCCGTTTAAACCTAGTGCAGGTTTGAGACCCTCAAATGTGGGCTGCCATCATCATCGACCTCGATGGACTTCCCAAAGCAAAGCAAAACACCCTTAGCAACTATTTCCCTGTATTTTAGGTCACCTTGGTGCAGAGCAACAATATTTGCACGTTTTGCTTTGAAAGAAACTTTTATGAGATGGAAAAAGATTGAAATTTTTATTTTAAAAATATACAAATTAGATTATAATTAGATTTATTTAAGACATCGTATTTTGCAAAAATTCTGTTACGCGGATGTTTGGATCGTTCGAGAGGTTTACCTGTGTGATAGAAAAAGTTCCGTCAGACAAACATTTTCAGCACGTGCCATTAAAACTTATTTTTCATTGTGTGGAGGAGGTATGTCGAGATGGAAGTGAAAAAGGGGTCGGTGTCCTCCATTTTATTTGACTTTGTTGTAGGTCGCATGTTCCTAGGCGGGGGAGGCCGACCTACCTCCGACGCGGGAACGTGTTTCCTTGTTTTTTTCCGAATTTTAGATTATCCTAGCCTAGAATTTTAATTAGGGTGTCTTATGCTTTTGTAGGCAGTAGTCAAACGGGGAAATTAAATAACTTAAAAGAGGGAAATTTAGGGTTTTAAGCTGGAAATGAGTCCATTGAATATGCATCTCCTGCATGACGATGGGAGACATTTAACGAAGATAAATTGAACTTTTGGCCTATTAGGCAGTCTCCAGATAGGCTCTTAAAATTAAACAAGGTCAATAGACCTAAGTCGCGTGCTCTCATTTATTCTAACTTATGACCTTAAGACCTTCAAAACTTTCAACAAGGGGAGCATTCCGACCCATAGTTAGTTTTCTTTTATTAATTCCAGGAATAACCTTGGGAAGACTTGGGCAATTATATCATTCGAAAGAGAATGTAAAACAACATAAGGGTTTCAAATTACGTTCAAATCGGCTGAAAAGTTACGATGTTATTGCCAAAACAACTCATTGAAAAGTAAAATGGTTACCATCCGACCGACCAACCTACAGACCGACATTGTAACTTCTAGAGTCGCTAGCAACGCCACTAACAAAAATCTACACTGCGTCAGGTACGACCCTGGGATGCTCTTGATCCACCCACGTCAGGCGACTAATCCAGGCGTGCTCCATCCGGCGTTAAGGTTGCTACTCATTTGCTATACTTAATCTAATGGGTTTCATGTTGTATGGGTTTGTGGCAGCGAAATCACGGTGTATGGGTTTGTGGCAGGGAAATCATGCTGTATGGGTTTGTGGCAGAGAAATCACGGTGTATTGTTTGGCGAAATAAATTCACCAACTAATTGTATCGTGGATTCTAATCTACACTTTTTCACCCTCAAATTAAAAAAAAGAAGAAGAATTTCAAATTAAAGAAACTGACTTTCATATTTAAAAAATGAACTTCAAATTTTAAAAAATTGACTTTCATATTACAAAAATTGAACTTCAAATTTTAAAAAAATGACTTTCATATTAAAAAAAATTGAACTTCAAATTAAAAAAAATAAATTTGACTTTCCTATTAAAAAAATTTGAACTTAATTTTTTTAAAAATTGACTTTCATATTAAAAAAATTGAACTTCAAATTTTAAAAAATGACATATTAAAAAAAAGAAGGTAAATTTAAAAAAAAAACAACTCAAATTTTAAAAGTTGATTTTCAAATTAAAATAAGTGAATTTGCCCCGCCTGAGGAAGTAACCCGTATTTATGCCCAAACCACCCGTACTTGGGTAGGGAGTCTAGCCGAGGCTTTTGCGAACCATTAGGCCATTTCAGGGCCTAATGGTCCCCCCACTTTGGTTGGCCGTGTGCTGTAAGGTTGTTCCTTGCCCCCTGGAGGTGTTGTTGAACCTATCTTTTATTTCATTTACTTTTATCTTTTTGCAGGATATTATTTCGGTTTTTCAGAGATCTCTTAATTTTATACGGGTAGAAAATACCAGTATTACAAATTTGCATTATTAAATATTTTGCCAGTGCAGTTTTTGAAAAAAAACTCACTTGGTTACTAGGAGGGCTGAGTTATGTATGGGTAAGGTTTATATGGGCGCGAAAGAGCTACCAATGAGGATATGATGAGAAGAATTCCCATAAGCTATGGAAATAAGCTCTCTCTAACGTCACGGTGCAGAGTTGGCCGAAATGTTATTTGTTCTAATTTTAAGCAGTTTATCATTACAAAGGCATATGATAAGTAATACTGTAGATATGATTCTTACGAATGTTTGTATGTATAAAAGATGGTATTTTGGGGTGGAAATAAGTGCCTGAGAAGCGAAAACGGATCATATGTAGATTACGGACCCCAAGTAACCCATAATGGAGAATAAGTACCCCAACTTTGGCCTTATGTAGATTACGGACCCCATTTAGCCCCAATGAAGAATACAAAACTCAACTAAAATTCATAAAACAAACTTTAATATATATTTTTTAATTTAACTGAAAGGTTAGGTTAGTTTTCTTGTTTTTCCTACACTAATATAAAAAAGTTGTCTTTGATTATTATAAGTTTAATTAAAATAATATTGTAAATTAATGGTATTACATAAATGAAAAAATGTATTGTTTATGTGCTTTTCACACCACATAAATTCATCTAAGTATGAATTTAAGTGTAATCTTCTACATCCATGCATTGATTTTATCCAACTTTTTTGCCTATTCCAATAGCTTTCGATGGTTTTTGTGTGTGTACTTGAGTAATTGGGTCAATAAAACAAAGCGAATGATTCACTTTCCTGTGAGTAAATCCAATATCTTGTTGAATAGGCCTGTAAGCCTTCCATTCGTCACTATGAATTACAGTTCCAGGTTTTACTATTTTTTTGTATAATGGTAGTAAGGTTTCTGCATTTCTCTTTTTCACAATCTCCATATATCCTACAGCAGGTTCATTGCTTGTGTCAACAAGACCAAAAACCAATAATGGCGTCCTCGGAAATCTTCTACGATGGTGCTTGAGTTTGTGTGGAAAATATGAATCGTCTATTTCTACAATAATTCCCGGACCACAAAGTTGTACTGTATTATCCTCAAAATATTTAGAAGACACCTCTCTGCAAAATCTATATATTTTCTACGATAGTTTTTTCTGAAACATTAACCTGATTCACTCCAAAGATAAATGGCGAATATCCACATGTCTCCAGAGGTAGCTTTGATTGACTAAAAAAAGATTTAGAACGTAATGATGTTCTTGTTTTGTATTTGGTGCAGTCTGTAATTTGGCATTTGCATACAAATTTGTCTAGAAATGAAGAATTTTTAGTCCAGTTCATATTTTTAAGACAGCTGCAACACTTCATTTCGATAGCGAGAAGGCGCTGCTGTTTCATACAGTTAATAACCGTTAAAGTCTCTTCAGTTGATATTAGAGGGCCCACGACATCTTGGAAAATGGATCTATTTATTCATCATGGGTAAATTGTCCAAAATAATAAATATACCAGGCAATTGCTTCGCCACTTCCCCCTACGGGGGAAGTTTGCCCTTCGCTACTAAGATTAAATATAAAATATAAAAAAAGTAGCCATGTTTAAATTTTTAGAAATTTTCTGAACTTCTCCAATTATAATAATTTTAAAAAGGAACTCTAAACTAAATTCCCCCCCCTTTCAAAATATCACGTTGCTAAAATATAGTTATAAAAATAGAATAGAAGATATTTAAAAATAAATTTTCTGAACTTCACCATTTGTAATACTTTGGAATTTAAAAATTCACAAAATATATTTATTTATTAGAAATAACTTTGATAAAAAACATAAGTCATAACCAAACTAAGATGAAATTATTATTCAAATACTCAAAAAATCCCCTTCTTAAATTATAGAGTTGTGATTTTTTATGAGATGAGATTATTACTTCAATTATTCTTTTGAAAATGACTGATTAAAATTTAAAAGCTAAAAAGAAATTAATATTAGAAAAAAATGAATAATATTTTATTTCGGTAAAGCAACTTTTCAAATATTGAAATTTAACGGGAAGCTATAAAAACCTTATTAAAATAGGCCATATGGAGAATACGGAACCCAAACATCCCCTAATGTAGAATAGGGACCCCAAACATCCCCTAATGTAGAATACGGACTCCAAACATCCCCTAATGTAGAATACGGACCCCAAACAAGGCTGGGGTCCGTAATCTACATATGATCCGCGAAAACATTAGGATAATTTGCGTAGGTTGGTGGCGAAATTACTGCTGTTGACGTTAAACAAATTCATTTTTTTAATTGAATCCTTTTTTTATGTTGAAAGTCAGCTTTTTTAAGTTGAAGGTAAACATGTTTAATATGAATTCCAAGTGTTTTAATTTGAAAGTCAACTTTTTAAATTTGAAGTTCTATTTTTTTTAATACGAAAGTCAGTTTAAAAAAAATGAATTCCTCTTTTTTAATAGGAAATCCAACTTTAAAATTTTTAGTTAATTTTTTAATATTAAAATCAACTTTTTAAATTTGAAGTTTTTTTTTTTTATTTGAGGGTGAAAAAGTGTAGCTATAGCTTAAATTGGTGATATTATTTGTACCTTTTTTTCCTGTTTCAGGTAAGTCGAATACCCGAGCGTGGCAGGAAGATATTTGTGGTCTCTTTTATGCATCAGCATCACCGGCATTAAAGAACCGAAGGAAATTTGCACTGGAATCAGGTAGGATCCTTTGACCTTGGAGGGGTTCGATTGAAGCGATGGTGGAATTTATTTTTTTTTGGGGGGGGGGGGAGAAAATACAGTAAACGTATAACAATCTTAACACACACTGGTTCTGCAAAGAGGGGGGGGGGGGTTATCGACTTACACCTGTTAACTGAAACAGTACATGCACTCCACACCCCAGTGCCACCGGCAGTCTCACTCAAGATCGAGACTACCCTGGGCTTTATTCCTTACCGACAAGCATCTTCTCACCTATTTCCTTAGTCAATGGGTAATTTCGCTGACCGGCCTTCGTCCACTCAGTGGTCTGGCCAGGATGAGGGGAGGGGGTGTTTACTTCCTCTTGATTCCGGTTAAGGGGGGGGGGGGTAACATGCCTTCATTATTCCCACCTTTTACCCCTATTTTCTACTCCATCTTTCTTTCATTTGATTGACTGGGAAGATGTCATGTGTGGCAGGGGCCAACTTGCTGCGGCTGACATCTGAAGGATCGTCTGTCCTTTCACCCTCTAGGCAATGGGCCTTCTCGTCCTCAATGCCTAGAGGAGGATTTGCGGCTATCTATCATACACGCAGTTACACTTCATCCATCTTCACAGAATTTCTGCGTGGTATAGCCTCGTTGCTATTGCGCTTTAATATCGAGCCAGCAAAAAGAAGCGAACGAGAGCACCCCCCTCCCCAGCAGTGTGATACTGAGTAGCTTGTTATACTTGGTATCCCAAGTCGCACATCCTTCTGGCCTTTTATTAGCAGTATTATTATTAGTTATTATTGTTATTATTATTTAGTAGTATTTATTATTATTATTTAGTGTTATTTTTATATTATTATATTTATTATATTATTAATTATTATTGTGCATTATTATAATTATGTATTATAATTATTATTACTATTATTTTTTATTTAATTATATTATTTATTATTATCATTACGTCTATCCCCAGAACCCTTTCTACCCGCACTTTGAACCAGGACGACTCTTCCCAACGGACAGAATTCGGTCCGGTACCCATGGTGCCTTGGTGGACTGCATCGCATCCTGGGATCACCTAGCGACAGGGTTTGATAACACTGTGTAACACGTGTTTTGTCTTTGGGTAGCAACTGTTATTTTCTAATTGCTTGTGTCTTCAATACATGAAAAAAACAATGTTATTTATTTCAAACTTTGTTTTTGTGTCCAAGATAATGATATTTATATGAAATTTACTTATTCCCTCTGGAAGGAAGTGGCGAATTCGAACTTTCATTTGCATAAAGTAGAAACAAAACGACATGATACCAAAATACAACAATAGCATTTATTTATTCTAGAATTACCTAAGTGAGACAATTTAAATATTAGAATGAGTAGTTTTCCGTGATTTACGCTTATACTGTAAATTTCACGCATCAGCCCCCAAATATAGTCTCCCATAAGATTTTCATTATCCGATCCTTGATAACGGCATTCAAAGTCCAGTAGATCCTGGTGAAAGCGCTAGCCATGTTCCTCGGAGTACGCTCCCATGTTCTTAAATTTATCAAGATGAGCGTCAAGAATATGAACTTTCAGGGACTTCCTGCAACCCATGTTACCGTAGTTTCTCACCAAGTTCTCAACAAGCTCTACATAGTTTTCGGCTTTGTGATTACCTAGGAAGCCCAGAATCACTGCGATAAAGCTGTCCTACGCTGCTTTTTCCGTCCTAGTGAGCTCCTCGGAACACTCCTACTCCATGATCTTTTTTTATTTGTAGACCGACGAAGATTCCGGCTTCCACCTGTGCCACAGATAGCTTAGGAGAGAAATCTTGGATATACTTGAAAGCTGCAGACTCCTTATCTAGAGCTCTAACAAATTGTTTCATAAGGCCCAATTTTAAGTGCAGAGGAGGAAACGGTACTTTTCGGGGGCCCAACAAAGGCTCCCATTTGGCATTGTTTCTCCCAAAACTAAACTCAGTCCGTTGTTGTCAATCCAGCTGATGGTATTGTGCTACGGTTTCCCAGCTGTCCCAAAGGCAAAGATAACAAGGAAACTTGGAGACCCATCAAGAAGGCCACCATTTTGAAGTCTCCGATAACTTCCCAACCGTACTCTTCATATTTCACTGCATCTAGCAAGATCTTGACATTGCTGCATTCCTCTTTGAGCTGGACCAAGTGAGCAAGAGAAGCAGCACTGCTTTGAGAGTCCTAGACGCCACTCGTTGGGGTTACAGGCGATTCCGATTTCCCGAAACAGACCGGTTACATTGTGACAAAAGCAAAGCTCATCTTGAGGTGTAGAAAAGCTTGAAAAACACTGGTGACGCTTTCTCGGACCTGATATTTGCACACTATCATCTAACAAATCCCACTGCTTGACTCTCGAAGTTAAAAGCTTGGCATTGGACTTTGTGAGACCAAGATCTCTGACAGGGTCGTTGAGATCTATTTGGTTGGGGTACCTAGTATGGGTTTCTCTCCTCAGTTGCAACTCTGTAATTTAGATCAATGACTTCATCCTCTTTTGAACTGCTTTTCCTTTCTAAAAACTGCTGCTCTCTTTTGGGAGGAGTAGGTACGGGTAGCTCAGAACTGTGTGGCACTGGCGCAATAGATGATTGAAGGTCTGGATACATGATGACAAGCGCATTTTTGCTTGTTCGACGTTTGGAAGGGTTCACCATGCAAAAGAAACAATTGCTTGAGTGGTCAGTTGGTTCCCTCCAAATTCGTGGCATTGCGAAATTCATAGCTCTCTTTTTTTCTCTGTACCATCCTGTAAAAAAACAAAATGAAAACATAATTATAAATTTACAAATACTTTTCACTTAGTGTTATTAGAAATGTTAAAAAAAAAATAAAAATCCAGTATCTATATCAACAAAACTATATATATATATATATATATATATATATATATATATATATATATATATATATATATATATATATATATATATATATATATATATATTACCCTCCAGAGTTCCTTTGCAGAGTTCGAGGGTGAAATGAGGTGCCCAAGGTTTGTCTTGATCATCGACTGGCATGCCGAAATATGCCTTGTAGGCCTCACACATTTTAGCAGATCTCATCTCTCTACAGAGTACTTTTTCGCTCTTGTCTAAATAAATTAGCCGCAGAGAAGTCAAAATGTGTCTGTCGGATGCTTACAACTTCTTGATGCCATGTGTGACGAATACTTCATCAATGACGAGCGAAGATGTCTGCACTGTAACCGGCTAGAGTTAAACTGATCTGTTGAGTAGACATTCTTTGTATTTATACAGTCATCTACGTTGCCAGAATGCTCTAGAAATTCTTCAAACATATAAAAAAATTCTCGAAAGTTCTAGAAAGCTTTACAGTTTAATTTTCTCCAAATTAGTGCTGAATCTATAGGGAATGTAAGAGACCTGCCATTGCTGTCCAGGTCGCAAAACCCTCCAAAAGATAAGAGGAATAATAGCTATTACTACTGTATTACTGTTTCTATACCTTTTTAAATATAGTATATCATATTTATACCATAAATGAAAAAAAACGTAACCCTCGAAACCTTTTAGATATTTTTAGTATTTGCATCAAAATAATGTTATTTACTATAAATGGGCTAGTTTAAAAATTTAATCTCCTAGCCACAAAAGCAAAGTTTCGGATTAAAACTGAGGTTTTTTATTTAATAGAGCCACAAACAATTGGAGAAATAACACTTTTAACCCAAGGACAAGATAAAAGTGAAACTTTGTTACACAGTGTAATAAAAGGTGATGATCCACCCTACTCGTAAGTGATCCACCTATCTCCTCTTCTCCTTTTTTTACATACTCTCCTAACTCTTTCCAAACTGGCCCTTTTATTCACAAAGGTTCTGGTTACCTAAGGCATTTTCGTCCTCTTATGAGCCTTCAAACGACTGGCAGTGTATACAGTACGGTCCCTACCTGATGCGAGGGCCGAAAGCCCCCTGGATATGGCAAGTATTAGGTACAGGGTTTGCTGGGCCGTCGACTCTGTTCACCTTCTTCCAGTACATATATAAAGTGGCTACTCCGACACCATCCTTTATGGTTAAGCTCCCATCAACGCTGGACCCGGACCGATTATGTGTGAATGACCACATTCTGGTATTTCTGACCCTAGGAAGACTTCTCTGAACCTCCCCACTCAATGGGAGGTCAGAGTATCTATTGTCCATGAGTTCTTTTCTTTCTCAATTATGGTAACAAGCGAGAAGAATCGTGGTACTGCGCATGCGGATCCTCCTCCAAGCGCGGCCTCGCCCTCCCTCGGTGTCGGGGAGGACGAGGTACCACGAGACACCCCTTGGACCGGCGGAAGGGGCTTCCCTCTCACCATCTGTATGTGGAAAATGGGCTTTCCCTTTGCCATCTTTGGAGCTGCTCTCGGGCATCTTCACCTCTGAAGAGGAGGTGTCCCCCTTCCTTGTGCTTTATCATGGAACCCTCCAACCATGGCCGATGCTAGAATTTGCGGGGTCCAATTAGAAAATTGATGGTGGAGCCCCTACTCTACAAAAGTCAAAATTGATGTATGTTTATATTTCGTGTGGTATACTTGTTTTAACCCCCCCTCCCCCCCAAAAATAAATGAATAGATAAATGCCCTTTATACTAAATATTGAAAGACAATATGAAAGTTTTATCTTTTTAATACCAGGTAAGTCAATTACAAACATACTATTTATACACAGTTCTTTTAGAAAAATACCTTTCGGGCTGTTTTATTTGCAAAGACTTTCAAAATAGTTCACAATGTCGATGGTTTTAGCAGTCATTTTCTACGGATAGCATCGCCAAATTGTTTAGTCTCTCTTCTGGAATTGTTGACCGTAAGTGTTTCAATCAATTTTAGTTTTGAGAAAATTCTTTCACCCGATGCGATTGTCACAGACATTGTTAAGTAAATCCTCAAAGTAATACAAACTTTAGGAAATGCTGTAAATCAATTGTATACTACCAGGTATTCAAACACAGCTTGAGTCTTAATGACACTGGAGTCAAGTAAAGTTTTCAGAGCTTCAAGTTCTTCGGGTAACAGATAGCCAGCCGTCCACGTCTTTAGTTGTTTTAGTAACTACCTCTCCAACATTGGTCTGTTTTATTGTAGTGTCAGTTAAAGTTGCTTCAAGTTTTGTTGTGTGTTTACTTACTTCTGTCCTTCATAAACTGTGAAAGTTATTTAGTAATCCAAATAATTTTACACGTCTTTTAAATTGTTTAAATCTAGACTCCATAGATTGAATAACTTGGTCTAGCACTAAGCTGAAGCACTGAACTCTCGTTGCTTTTTGGATCATCTAATGATTGATCTTTTGCCTCATATGAAAGCATTCTCTCATTCCACATAAGTTTTTTTTTCTTGAAATTGTCTAAACTCCAATGGTAATTCAACAGCTTCGGCCAATTCATTTGCGTCTACTATAACATCATTAAAACCCCCCTCTCGATAAATTAATAGCCATGATAATAGTTTTTCATTGGAATCCGTGCCTTCATTAGTGTCTTCTTTTTTTTACCTTGTAGTTCCTTGTTTACATAGTTAACTTTAAGAAGTAGATCATACCAAAGTATCAAAGAAACTATAAAAAATTGTAGTCTTTTAGCTGGTTCGCTAAAGATTCAGCCTTTGCTTTTTTTACCTTGCGCTGATCTGTTATCTCTGATATTTCGACAAGTACATCATATACTTCTCCAATCTGAAAACGAATAGCTTTAACACTATTAATCCGACACCTTGTGTTGCTCAACGGTTTCCATGAAGACTCGGGTACCTACATGTTGTTGTTTTTTAAACTGCCCACCTCTTAGTTGGTGCTAAGAAAAATATGAAGATCATTTGCAAGATCCACAAAAATGTTATAGCATCTAGATAACACTTGGATACATGTCCGAGTAAAAGGTTATATTTGGGACATTTATAGGGTAAAAAACTAGATCAGTTGACCAACAAGTCACGTGCTCTCAGTTATTCTGATTTATGACCTTACGACCTTCAGAACTTTCAATAATTCAAAGTCTAACCTTAGGATGACCTTGGAAGTTGTACCATTCCAAAGAGAATGTAAAATAACATAATAGTTTCAAATTTCGTTAGAATCGGCCGAATAGTTACAATGTTATTACCTAAACAATCAAAAAAGCAAAACGGGGACCGACTAACCGACCGACCGACATAGTGAGATATAGTGTCGCAAGCGACTAAAAGGTTCTTGAATTATCCTTCAACAGTCATGCTTGTATTCCAGAGGTGTGACCTTTCATGTTACATCTATTGCCATAGCCTTGTTCTCGAATGTTTTTTTACCTAAATTTAATTTCTTCAATGTGTCTAATAATGTTTTATATAAATTTCCTTCTGTGCGAATTTCAACTTGCATAAACTTTAGGAAAATGTTCATAAACACCTGAAGGACCTAAGTTACCATCAGAGACATACCTGATCGTCTGAGACATTTGCTCTTGATGACTCATATCAAGTGTGCAGCATAAAATATTGGCGTAGTGCTTAGTTGCTTTTACGCGTTTCATATCTCATTCAAAGCAGCGGTATCCATAATGTCTAGTCGTTCATTCTGAGTATCTTTTCCTAAATAGTGATTATGAATTTCATGGGTTTTGACCTTTCGCAAATTTTTGTCAAAAACAGGGTCAAACTTTCCAAACAGGTCAACAAGACCTAAAATGTTTCCATTGTGTACTTTCTCATTACGAACTTTTTCTTCCGTTCCTCTAAATGCACTATTGCTACAAAGTCCTCCTAAGGTTAGCCCTGGAATTATATTGTTTTGGCAATAACATCATAACTATTCAGTGTTTCGCATGCTCATTGACGATTATTTGAACTTCTTTGTCAAAATTGTCTCTCCACTACAAAGTCTTTGGTGCAACTCCCATAAACTCCATGTGACTTCCAAATGATTCTTAGAATTTTCATGCTCACACAACCTTGTATGAAGATTAGACCAGTTGTTGAATCCACTTGTTGACAATGCACTGGTTGTGTTCTTTCTAATAAGTTAGCAATCAAGGCAATAAATTCTATCAGCAGAGTGAGAATATATAATCCAAGGTCTTTCAATACTCCATCCATTTGGAAGTTTCCTCTTAGAGTGAAACTTTGAAAAGCACAATCTTTTTTTTTCTTTGAAAGTTGTTCACTCGAGTATTAGGAGGATCTTTCATTGTTAAATAATCTTTTACATTTTCATTTATATCGGCTGGTCAACTGGTTAGGTCATCATCAATGTTAATTACAACTGTACGCATGGGCGATCTATCATTGCATGATTTTACGACCTTTTTTTAGCCATAAGTAAACTTTCTGCTTTGGCACTTTCTTCTTGTGTATTGAGATTGTCTTCAATTTGATTCACAGCGGCGTCATGCTTACTAATTAGTTATCAAGTTCATTATTGTATTTATCGACTGGAAGTGGACTCAAGGCTGTATCGTCATTTTCTGAATAATTTTTTTTTTTCTTCATCCTCAATATATGGGCGCTTCAGAGATGGAGTAAAATGGAATTTTTTGATAGCACCTTTTTTTTCATTTTCAGCCACTCAAATATTTACGCCGTTTGCCTCGTTCTCTTCTTGTGCTTATCATGATGTAAGGGTTTTTTTCTATTATCATTTTAGACAAGAAAAACAACGATTAATTATGGAAAAAAAAAATGTATATATATTAACAAGAAGAAAGAAAGGAAAAAGCAAGTTTGAAGGACGAAAGAACGAAGAAAGTATGAAGAAACAACAGTTAGGCTAAGCCTATTCTACCGTTAGTTATGGTGGGTACTGCAAGGTAAAGACACACACAAAAGAAGACTCGTCCTTTTTCCGAACCTTGTAATGATTTTAGCATGCGGGTTGAGATACCAGGGACGCTTTTTCCAATTTGGTAACAGTGAGTGGCGGTTACTCACTCGGGCTTAGGCTATTACCGAGTTTGGGAAAATGACTTTGCTGTTTCAATCTGTCTGCATCGAATCATTATAAACTTAGAACAAAGAGACGACTTTTGGGGATGGCTGTGCAGTATTTTACTGGCATCCCAATAGCCTAATAGGCCATATATACCCAAATAAATCATGTTCCCTCAATTTTCTCATATCAGTTTGTTACATTTGATTTTGAGTTAGGAAAGAGATGAAGCCGTGTACCTCTTGGCTACTACGAGGAATGGTTTCTTTAATACAGGCTACCTATGTAAAGACTTTCAATATTCCCACTAAGTTAGGTTAATTAGTATACCATATATACCTTTTGTATAATACTATAAAATCATGACACCGTGATATATAATAGATGTATGTATATACTAGGCCTATATACAGGAAGATTTTATGAAATCTTTCAAGGTTATGTTATGTTAGTACGTTACCCTTTCATTTTTGTCACTTTGCAAAAATCCAAATAGTTAACAGTTTATTTTATTCCCGGAGGGATTTAGCCTAGGCTAAGCTAAGTTAGGTAAAGTTCCAGATTAGCATGGCCACTTAATTTTATATAATAATTAAGGGCACTATTCTAACTTAACCTAGGAAGATATAAAAATTTCCTGTAAATTAGGCTAATAGTTTTATTCACTTATTTTAATTGCAAGTCTTTTATAGATATTTTCCATTGATTTGAAACGGGACTTAATACCTACTACAAGTTCTGCCAATCTAGAAAGAGGTATTGGTGTAGGTTAGGCCTAGTTACAAACATCCGTGGATGGAAAATAGATCGGAAATGCCATTAAAAAATTAATAGGCTCCAATTAAAACAATTATTTTTTTTTTACCAGTACAACCGAAGTCCACACAGTGATCTCCGCTCAATGCCCATACGCAAACCGTTATAATTGACAAACACGTGCCCGGGACTGGGTTGCCCGTCGATTTTCTGCAGTCCTTTCCCCTTCTTCCTTCCCCACTCAGATTCAAATTCAACGACATTCAAGCTCCCCTTCCCCTCTCTCTAACTTCCATGCGCTACAAATTTATTCATATTCGCTTTTAATTATCTTTCATTAATATTATATTGCCAAAGTCGCTGAGTGGAGCCTCGATTACGTCAAGGCCCCTCATTAGGAGACTAACTGGCGTTTTTGAACCGCTGGTTTCAAGCGCTGTCTGGTTATTCACTCCAATTATGGCAACATGTTGGTCAAAGGAAACCTGATCCATCAGAGGAGAGCATTAGCTAGCATGATTGGTAGAGAGCCTCAGCAGTCCGGTTCTTTGGACGGGAGCCTTCTGTAGAATGCGTCAGTTCCCTCCGAAGCGGCCATGATTAGTGTCCTTCGGTCATTTAATGGCACTCCGGTAAGTGTGATGCCGCGAGGGAACTCGTATACTGCCCCCTTGATGGCATTACCTTAGAGCCGGCTGACTACTGAGTGGTCAAAGTCGAATGCGTGATGAGAAAACACGGAGGAGCCTCGAGACCCAACCCGACAATCTCCGTCACATTCGACCGTGACTGGCTCCCTGAGTTGGTGCGTGACGGTTGGTATCGCTACCGCGTGAAGGCATTCATGCCACTGCCGCGGGGGTGCTATTACTGCCACCTTTTCGGCCATACCTATTGCTCCTGTAGACTAGCAAAGTCAGGTATACCCAATGTATGTGTAAATTGACCCAAGACCACACTCGATAAGTCCATGACGTGTAGGGCTAAGTGTGTTAATTTTGAAAAGTCGCATCCCGCTTCTTCGAAGCAATGCGGTGCGTATCTCCTTGAGAAGGAAATCCTGGCCGTTTAGGCTACGGATCATCTCTCATTTCATGAGGCTACGGACTCAGTTCTAGCGCGCTACCTGGGACGTCTTATGCCACAATTTTAAAGAGGCAACCTCTACCCCTGGCTCCTCCAGGCCTACGAACACAGTCGTTTCCGCGCCCATTCGAAACCCTTCTGCTGGTTCTAATCACTCTGGGCGCCTCCCTGGTAGAGCTGGCGACACAAAGGATTCATACCTAGCCTCGGCTAAAACCAGGCCTCCCCGCACTCAACAAGGGTGACTGCTTCCCGCCAGGCGAAACTGCCGCGCACCTTCACCGATTCGTTAGACTCACAGGATGCAACACTACTTAAAGTGGTCATGAAGCTGTATTCTCCGGGGTTCCTAAAGCTGCCCCTACCACCTAAAGAAGGACAGCACCAAAGGAACTTTGTCTCCTGCGCCCTAACACAAGTCTAGAGACAGTTGATCCTGCGAAGGAGGGACCCCGCGTCTGAAGCCGCTCCGCCCACCGACAGTTTCGAGGCAGAGGGGTGGAAAAGTCGCAAACAAGCCCCCAAATATCCCTATAAGTCCTTGAATGTAGCACCTTTTTGTTCGTCCATCAGAGGCCGGAGTTCTTGCAGGACCCACATCCCCTTCTCCAGGAGAATGAGCGCAATCTCACAACCCGCGTCCGTGGCGGAGTCCTTCGCGACAGCATTCTCAGCCGAGATGCTGTTCCGCCAGCATTCAATGTAGACCGTTATGTCGCTGATGGCGACAATTAAAAAAAAACAACTAATAAAGAAAAAGAAAGCAGAAAATATCCGAAGAAAAGGAAAGAAAAAAAGAATACTTTGTATGCCGCTGCAGCAGCAGAAGGAACGACAAAGACTACAACACCGCAAACCGCTACAGTAAACATTGAAGGAAACATGCGCGCAGACCTCATACTCTGTATTATGCACGCACATTTCGGTAACATCGCAAAACCCGGAACATATGTTACGGAGCTAAACACAATGCTTGAGAAAAAGGCCTGAATAAAATGTGGTTGCCCGAGAACCCACCCTCTACCGAAATATAAAAGATCAACCTGAGACCAACTGCACAAGAGAATTAAGACAGATAATCAAGAACAAGACCAAATGTGCAACGACCAAGAATCTGAAGAAGAAACCTCCGGCGAAGATATTACAAAAGCAACCAAAGAAATTGCAAAAAAACTAGAGAAGGAAAAGCAAAAACAAAAGCCCAAAATAAATACACAAGAACTAAGCATTAAAATATACGGATCTCACACGTCTCCCGTCTCCAAAACCTTCAACTAGAAGGACTTGTGGGCGGACTAGTTAAAGGAAGATACAAATGGGAATCCGATGCAGATGTCAATGAAACAGAAGTTCAGAATGCCTTCAAACAAGAAATGATCTTCATTCTCTCAGAATCATGCTACAATTTACCAAATGACCAGTTTAGGAAAAAGTGAACTGGTCGTGCCCGTTCCCCAGCAAGAACAGAAAATAAAAACAGGCAAGAATTAAAGCCAACATGTTCAAGTTTCAGCGAATACTAAAAATATTTACGCTCAACATGAAGGGTTGGTCAGCCAAAAGGCTTATCTACTCAAACATACGAGTAATCATACAAGAAGATCCAGACATAGTTATCTTAACAGAACACCGAATCAACATGAAAACCAAAAGAATGAAAATACCAAACTACAAAATTATATGTGCAAACCACACCCAAACCAGGCACAATGGTGTAATGATCGGCGTCAAAACGGGGATTCATTACACCGAAATCTTAGACTTAGAAGAATCCTACACTGCAATCAAAATTGAAATGACAACCGGAGACCTTATAATAGACGGGGCATACCAGCCCCCAAGACGCCCGTACCTCCCAGTTCTGAATTTCATTAAACTTTCGCTGACCAGCGTCAACAATATTAATCGGAGATCTTAACGCTAGGTACAGAGAAACAAGGTACACTGACCACATGAACGGCACAGGTAGAACCCTACAACTATTGATGAAAAGAAACTTGGTACACAGAGAAGGACCGGATTTCCTAACATACCTAACCAATAGAGCCTCCACCACGCCTGACATCATCCTCGTCAACCCGAACTTCAACCTCAATCTTCACACGGAACCTGGATCCGCAACCCCCTCGGACCATCTAAGTATGGTCACAACCATATCTACCTCCCCCATTCAAATAAAGATTCCCCAAAGAAAGGCGCCCAGCAAAACAGACTGGGACAAATACAAAGAATTCCTAAGCCCCATGGAAACCAGATCACTAAATAATCAAGAAGTTAATGAAGTAGAAGCAGAAGTACATAGAATAATCGTTAAAATAACTTAAGCAGACACAAAGTACATATCAACATTAGAACACAGAACCCTACCAGCACCGCGGTGGGACAATGATATTAAAGAAACAAGGTCTGCTGACCAAAATGTCGCGTGCTCTCACTTATTCACCTTGCGTGGACTTTGGTAATTATACCATTTGAAAGAGAATGTAAAACTACATAAGTGTTTCAAATTACGTTAGAATCGGCCGAATAGTTTTGATATTATTGCCAAAACAAAATAATTCCCGGGCTAACCTTGGGAGGACTTTGGAAATTATATCATTCGAAAGACAATGTAAAACAACATTAAGGGTTTTAAATTTCATTAGAATCAGCCGAATACTTACAATGTTATTACAAATTATTACAAAAACAACGAACAAACAAAATGGGGACCGACCGACCGACGATCACTGACATAGTCAGATGAAGAGTCGCCCGCGACTAGACTCGCTTGCGACTAAAAATCGAAGATTTCAAAAGACTCACAGAAAAGATAATGGAACTGGGCAACTCAAGGGAAAGGTACAACAGACTAAAAGCGGTCAGAAGGCAGGTAGGAGAATTAATAAAAGACAAGTCTAAACTAGTCTGGGACAACATAATCGAACAGATGGGCATAGAAAGTGACCCCCTCCCCGAAAATCTGGCAACCATACAGAAGACTACGAGGAACACAACCTAAAGAGAAAATAAAAATTAAAGTGCAAAACGAGGAAGTGCAACGAAACGACGAACTTCAAGAACACTTCAGAAGACACTGGATCCGAATATTCACAATTTCTCCAGAAGAAAACCAGGAGTACGATACAGATATGAAGAGGAGGTGATGCAAATGCTACAAACCCAACAAGAAAATATAAAACTATACGAAAAAGTCGACGAAGAGAGGCGCCCCTACTCGCAAGAAGGCATGCCCTTTACAATGGAGGAGTACTTGGCAGCAGCCAAATCATTCAAGCAAAGGGCACCAGGATTAAGTGGCATAACCAGAGCACATTTGATCAATGCACCAAATAATGTACATGAATCAATTATGAAGGTCTTCAATGCCCCCTTAAATTCCGGGTACTTTCTCCGGGCATTCAAAGCGGCAAAGATGATCCTCCTACCAAAACTGGGAAAACTGAAGTACCAAATCGAAAGCTACCGTCCCATATCGCTGTCTGAATTTCTCGAGAAACTCCTTGAGAAACTTTTAAACGAAAGGCTAAAATAATACAACGAGAATAACAATCTATAAGACCCACAACAGCACGGGTTCAGAAGCAAGTGTGGGACGGAAACTGCGCTGACAATTATCACGGAAAAAATCGACAAAGAAACAGCGCGCGGCAACAGAGTGGATGTCATACTCCGCGATGTTGTCAAAGCTTTCGACAAGGTATGAATACCCGGACTTCAAGCCAAAATCAGCAACCTAAAATATCGAGCCCAACCTGTGTAAAATATTATGCCACTACCTGGAAGATAAAAAAGCTATCCTACAAATAAACGGCAAATGGGAGAGTCATTCGCACTACAGGCGGGTGTCCCTCAAGGAGGGTGTCTCTCTCCAACCTTATACACAATAAATACCCACGACTTACACGAACCAACAGACGACAGTGCGATGTATATCCAACTAGCGGATGACATCACACAAATCATAACCAGCTACAGAAAAAACCCAAGAGACATCGCCCAGAAAACAGCGGGAGAGATAAAAATTGTAAATGACTACGAAAAAAGGAACAAAATAAAAACGAACATAAAAAATTCAAATTAAATCCTATAAATCGGGAAAAAAACCCGCAACTGTAAGGGTCGAAGGCGAGGCATACCCGTATAGCACGGATGGGAAAGTCCTCGGCCTCAAACTCAGGACAAATGGATACACATCAATCACACTGGACACAAGGGGTTACGGAAACAAAGGCTACAAAGATTAGGCAACAGCCCTCGTCCGACCCAGAATGACACACAATGAACAAGAGTCAAATGAAAAAGCCCCATGAAGTATATAAGGTGAGAAAAGTGTGGGGATGATAGGAGTAGATAGCATGAGAGCTTTTGGGGTGTGTGGGTGTGTGTGTGTATGTGAAATTTGTGTTTGTGTGTAGTTTAATAATTGCCAGGTTACTAGCTGATCAGCTTCTTCTAACGTTCTTCTATCTTCTGCACTTATAATTGCATATTGGTTTGTGTTGGACAGGTTGGTTCTAAATTTTTATTCGTTTTCCTTTTTATTTCCTATATCATATTGGTAATTTTGCTTGGGGTACCTTGCGGCGACGTTCTTCTAATTCAAATTCGTTTTTTTTATAATGTATTTATTTACTCTATATGTTTAGGTTGGGTTTTTCTAAATTCCTTTTGTATAGTTACCTTTTTTGGTTTTCGGGCGATCATGCCTTTTTGATGGGTTTTGCTTGTTCGGCTTATTTTGTTGTTATTATTGTGTCTTCCTCACGTCGCAGCCAGAGCCTACTGCTGGGGAAGATTTTACAGTCATAATTTTTGTTCTCTATTTCTAGAGCTCTTTTGGTCTCCTGATTGTTTTCTTCTTTTGATTTCCTTCCATCAGTGTTTAAATGAAGTATTTTTAGTTTAGTTGTCTCGTTATCCTTTATGTCTTATTAATCTTGTTCTTTTTAATTCTTTGATTTGGGATTTTTCCATTTGCCGTTTGATATTTTCTCGAAGATATCCTTCTTGATAATTCTGACGTCGTTGGGGAAGAGCATTATTTTGTTTTCTTCGAGTAGTTTTTTATTAATCTTTTCATCATGATCTATCATGTATTTTTTTCCATTTACAGGCACCTTTTTCGATACCTTTATTTATATCCTTCAATTTAGTACCTATGGGTAAGGGATAGGCCTCGTTTACGAAGATCTTAAGTTTAAAGTCTCTTGCTTCGTTTCGTGATATGACGAGGTGTACGCGGTTTAGACGCACACTGGCCTACTGGCCAACCGAAATTGAGGCTCCACCTGGGGATGGTTCTAAGAGTGCTTTAAATACACAGTTGCTAGGCCAAGGAATATTCAAACACGGCTACAAAAATATACTTTAATAGGACTAAAGATTACATATACATATAGGGCAAGTTAAATGGCAATGCAATTAAATATTGACGGTTCACTGCTAAGATAATTAACACTATCAATTAAGTTTGAACCGAGGGATAATTAATTAAGTAAAGATTTTACAATTATGTAAGTTCTATAGCAAAGGGGATCCTTGAGGTTCGACGCGGTAAAGGTGGGAGGAGCGTGACGAAGCGGGGGTTAAATCCATTTTACCTTGATGTGCGGCGAGTAGGACCAGGTAAGTAAGTTCAACCTTGAAATTGTGGGCGTCTCATGGGACGCTCAATTCAACTTCGGGAAACGGAATTTGGGGAGGGGAGGGGGCTCTTATCCGATCCTTAAAATCGAAAGACGTGGTGAGAAGGGTTGAAGCGCGCCTAACTATCCACGAACAACACTCAGTGACGACTTGCTTTTCCTTGGCTCTTCGACAATCACTCAATTCTTCTCTGGACGAGAATGTAGTCGATTTTCTCTCGACTAGCGAAGACGTTACACCTAACGTACTGAACGGCGGCTTCAGACACAATCTGCATGTGAGCTTTGAGGTGTCGAATATCTACCCCGAAATTATCTAGACAGGGAGAGAGATTCATCGCCAACAGACTTCTTAATTGCCTTGGGTCGCGATAAGGTTCTATAGTGCGAAGTGGCGATGCCCACTTAATAGTCTTTCCATTCTTCTAATTTTCGCAGTATATAGGGCAGACGAATTTAGAGCGGTCAACGGCAAATTGGGGAAGTCAGGGGGGGGGGGATTCCTTCTCTCACTCTTCCTTACTTCGTAACGACAGCCTTCCTCTCTCTCCGTTTCGCTTTCCGTGTCAGTCTGTGTGTCCCATTCGGTTTGGCTCTCTTTAATTGGGATTTTTTTTTTTCTTATGGCTGTTCTTTTCCTTTTTTTGTTCATTCTCTGAAATTTCCGTTTCTTTTTCCTCTTCATTGGGTTCGTCGGTTTCGATTGTTTCTTCGTTTTCTTCCATCTTTGCTCCTATGTCCAGCATATCCTTTATTTGAAGAGTTTTTCCCGCCGTTACCCCGTATACGAGAGCCGAGAGAGGGTTCGGGGGGGACCACATTTTCTTTACTCAGTTTTTCTCTAAGAGAAGATTGAGCGTGTCTGAGAAGGTCCCTGGTTGGGCAATGCTTTGTACGTGCGCGTACATAATACATGCTAGAATGTCCAATGCTTTGTACGTGCGCGTACATAATACATGCTAGAATGTCCAATGTTTTGTACGTGCGCGTACATAATACATGCTAGAATGTCCAATGTTTTGTACGTGCGCGTACATAATACATGCTAGAATGTCCACCCCTGTTCCTTCATTAACATTGATATTGATTTTTGACTCTTGTGTTTCTTTAATTTCTTTTACCGTAGATTTTGCTACGCTGGCGTATGTCTGATTATTCTTTAATTCATTTTCTTTCTTCTGCTCTTGTTCTTTCTTGTTTATTATTTCTCTTCTTTTTTGACAATTCACTGCCATTGTCCTATGTGGACCTTAACAATTATCGCATCAAACAGCGCTAACCGAGGGTGCCGCCTCCTCGATGGAGTTAAAAACCGCGGTTGCACCCGACATACGCTGAGACGGTTGTATGTCCCTCAGCGATTCTGGTGGCCCCCTCACAGGTGGAGTGTTTAAGCCCCCCTGTGAATGTTGCAGCCCGGCCCATTATCCGGTGACTCCTCTGATACGGGTATCTAGCAGTGAGCTATTCCTCAGACCTTCCTCCTTCCGTGCCCCCAATTATGCAATTACAAGTGCACTGCATAGATGAGACGAGGTTGAAATGACAGCGTCCACTAGTCAAGGCATAGCGCCCAGGTTGGGGTGGGGGTGGGGGGATTAGGCAGTCATGATGAGTATGATGCGCCTAATGAAAATTATTAATTCTCTCTTTTTAGTACCTCCAGAATGGGAGGATTTTGTGTGTGGTAGAGGAAAAGGTGTAGGACACAATATATGAAATTAAAATGAAGAATGAGGATAGGGGTGAGGTTGAGATGTTCATCTACCTTGAAATCTTCTTTTAACAAGTGTGAATTTTTTTCCAGATTTACAGATGTAGTTCTTCGTAACTTCCTTCGTATTTAAACTTCCAACCTCGGCGGCGACAATTATCTTCGAAGGAAAGGGTGGAGATGCTTTCGGTGATTGCTCTACCAAGCGTGAGTGATTCAGCGAGACTCTACCAAGCGTGAGTGATTCAGCGAGACTACCAAGCGTGTGTGATTCAGCGAGACTCTACCAAGCGTGTGTGATTCAGCGAGACTCTACCAAGCGTGAGTGATTCAGCGAGACTCTACCAAGCGTGAGTGATTCAGCGAGACTCTACCAAGCGTGAGTGATTCAGCGAGACTCTACCAAGCGTGAGTGATTCAGGGAGACTCTACCAAGCGTGAGTGATTCAGCGAGACTCTACCAAGCGTGAATGATTCGGCGAGACTCTACCAAACGTGAGTGATTCGGCGAGACTCTACCAAACGTGAGTGATTCAGCGAGACTCTCCCAAGCGTGAGTGATTCAGTGAGACTACCAAGCGTGAGTGATTCAGTGAGACTCTACCAAGCGTGAGTGATTCAGCGAGACTCTACCAAGCGTGAGTGATTCAGCGAGACTACCAAGCGTGAGTGATTCAGCGAGACTCCACCAAGCGTGAGTGATTCAGCGAGACTCTACCAAGCGTGAGTGATTCAGCGAGACTCTACCAAGCGTGAGTGATTCAGTGAGACTCTACCAAGCGTGAGTGATTCAGCGAGACTACCAAGCGTGAGTGATTCAGCGAGACTCTACCAAGCGTGAGTGATTCAGCGACACTCTACCAAGCGTGAGTGATTCAGCGACACTCTACCAAGCGTGAGTGATTCAGTGAGACTCTACCAAGCGTGAGTGATTCAGCGAGACTACCAAGCGTGAGTGATTCAGCGAGACTACCAAGCGTGAGTGATTCAGCGAGACTCTACCAAGCGTGAGTGATTCAGCGAGACTCTACCAAGCGTGAGGGATTCAGCTAGATTCTACCAAGCGTGAGTGATTCAGCGAGACTCTACCAAGCGTGAGTGATTCAGTGAGACTCTACCAAGCGTGAGTGATTCAGCGAGACTCTACCAAGCGTGAGTGATTCAGTGAGACTCTACCAAGCGTGAGTGATTCAGCGAGACTACCAAGCGTGAGTGATTCAGCGAGACTCTACCAAGCGTGAGTGATTCAGCGACACTACCAAGCGTGAGTGATTCAGCGAGACTCTACCAAGCGTGAGTGATTCAGCGAGACTCTACCAAGCGTGAGTGATTCAGCGAGAAGGCGATCCAAGCGATGAATTCCCCAGAAAGTACAAAACTGGGCCACTAGATTTCTAGAAAATAAAAGAAGACAAGACCGAATAACATCGGAAGATCTGCACCAAAGAACCGAGCAAGAACCGATAAACAACAGACTCCATAAACGTGCCAAAGACCTGCGGGCCAAAGTAAACGAGACACTGTTTCAGGAAGATATGGACAAAATAACCACACCGGACAACGAGATCCGTCAGATCAGATACAGGAAGCGATTGGACGGAAGCAGAAAGAATACAATGAGAAATATAAATCCAATATACAAATAAAGAAAACCAAAATCGATAATGACAATCGAATATGAAACGGAAAACTGTAAGGAGTAACCAAAATTGACAAACTGAAGAGAACATAAAGAAAATGACAAGAAGGAGAACGTAAGGAAGAAGCAGAAATACATGAATGATATATATATATATATATATATATATATATATAAACAACAAAACAAAAAAATAAACAAAGCAAAAGTAAAACAAAGAACAACAAATAAAAAATACAAATGAGCAAACGAGAATACAAATATAAAATTTATTACTGCAAAAAAGGCAAATTAAAAATAAAAAACCGAAGCATTTGCCAGGCAACCTGGCACAATTCATAATTTATTATCATCTTCACTCTATCATCTCTATATATCACCCTATTTTCATAAACATCTCATCAATACACACACACACACACACACACACACACACACACCAAACACAATATCTCTACCTTTCCTATCTCTCTCTATACTTTCACCTCTTATATTATCCCAGTCCCAATCCGTTATTCAGTCCGCTCTTGCTTCCCTACCGGTCGTGTGAAATTTGATTCTATACCTCTTTCTTAAATTTATAAATTTCAAATACCCTGTTTTAAATCTTGATTTATATCCGTTAAATTTCAAATTTCATTTGTAAAAATGTTCAAAATAAAGGAGTACCCCGGTGGGGTTAAAACACTTTCCTGCACGAAAGTGTCTTCAGCATCACTCTTTGCCCTGAGCATCAACGGTATCAACTCGGTTCTGCCGGAAGATGTTTACCTCTTTGTTGTAGGTCGCAAATTCCTGCGCCGCGGTGAGGCGCGCCTCCACTCCGATGCCGGAGGTGCTTCCTTCTTCTTGTTATGTTTTTATCTGTTTTTTGTTGTTTTTTCTTTGTTTAGTTTGGTTTTGTTTATTTTAAAGTAGCCTAGCATTAGTCTGAAAATTTAAATCACAGCGAATTATGCCCTTGAAGGCAGTCGCCAAATGGGCAAAAAAAAAAAAAATCCGCCCACACCCGAAGTGATTTTAATATCCCCATTTATTTTATGTGGAAAGCGTGGCTCTCCCCTGACCCAGGAAGGGTGTCCCCCTCGCTGGATTTACATCCCCCTCCCCACGATAAACCGGCTCCTCGTACCCAATAGCTTTCCAGCAATTGTCATTCTTCTTTTATGTTCATTTCACTATTCATTCACTGACCTCGTCTACAATTGAGAAATGGGTGGCGCAGTTTAACTCTGAGCTCGTATAACAAGCAAAGGTCAGAAATGCCCACGTAAGCCCCCTTAAGCTGCATCATTGGGTATTTATTATACCCTTGGTCATTATTTATCCATCTTTGTGGACGAAGAAGCCGTTGGTGTCGCTCTCGGGCTATAAATGGAGAATTAAGGGGGGCGAGGGGATGGGGGGTAATGGGAATCTATTATTGATCTGTGGGGTAAACCCACCTTGGCAAGTTTACCCCCCCCCCCCTTCCTGAGTGGGTTCTGTTTAGACTAATTTCTTTGAAATTAAAGCCCGACCGCCTCTTCCCTATTAAGCCATGGTTGAGGAAAGTAGGGCAAGTGACTTTTCTCTGTAGTGTGTTACACTTTGCACGTAGAGGAGAGGCAGACTCTACTGGCGCCATGCTCCTGGTAGTCTAAAAGTAGATTGAAACTACCAAGGCTTTTATGTTTCCAGACGTCTCAATTTTACCCTTTTTTCGCCACTCGCTTTGTTCGGCGGCTATGATCGTACGTAGGCTAGTCGCCATCCAGATTTTATCTACTTATACCTGGTAGGGCCCCGTGAGGTGGGCTAAAACATGCCGCCATTCTCCCCACCATTATTTATTTCCACCCCTTCCTTTTTTTCTTTTTTATCCTCCGCAAAGTTTTGGCGGAGGTAGCATGGGAACTGTGCTGCAGCTGACATCTAGATGAATTTGTACCCTAGCCACCAGCGCCCTCAGATGCGTTCCCTCCTGGCCGTAAATCTTTAGCCATTTTCACTTCCTCTTTCTTACCGATCTCTCCTTATGAACCTCCCTGGGATGCCATCGTTGGTTTTCGCCTTAAAATTATGAAGGGTTAAATACCGTCTTTTTGTGCCCTCGTCTTCCTCCCTCGAATGAAGGGGAAAGTTTTTTTTCTAATATTGGAGACACGGGCATAAGATGCCCAAATCAGGCAAGAAAATGGGAAAACAACAAAAATAACAAGAAAAAATAAGAAAATAACAAAGAGCAAGACATTGAAAATCAACAAAAAGAACAAGAAAAATGAAAAACAACAAAAAGAAAAAGGAAAAATTGAAAAACAACAAAAAAGAACAAGTAAAATTGAAAAACAAGAAAAACAACATAAAACAACAAGGAAAAAATGGAAAACAACAAAAAATAACAAGAAAAATAAAAAAACAAGTGTTATTGGACTGGTCTCCTTATGTAATGGCAAACCTGCCTCTTAAAGAGGAAGATTCAATCACCCTCAGTAATTTCCTCTTCGCACTACTCTGGCTATTTGTCGTCAACCACTTTTAACACATCTGTGTTTTTGCTTTTTATGTTTTTGTATATAATAATATCGCTTTTCGTTTACATCTGTCGCTTTAATAATCATAGAACTCGAGTATACCTTTGTGCCAGGTGTGCTTCTGCTTCTGTAAACACGTAATTAAATGGTTGGCGTTCAGCAATTTTAACGCCCGTTGCTTCTATTGTTTTTCTCAACAAGCAAATAAACCCCCTGGTGACATCTTGTTTGCTGCGATGCTTTGGGTATCCGAACCAGGGGTCGCTACAACATGGAACACCCACTGCATATTCGAACCAGGAATCCATCTGGTAACTAATCATACTGAATATGACTTAATTTCAGTAGACTTGGCAACTTAAACGACCCTTCTGCTTTGTCTGTAGCCCATATTTTTGGCCTAAAAAATCAACTCATTTTCCCGTAAATTTCGTCTCTCTCGGAGAATATTTTTCTCGGGTGAAAACCTTTCCCGAAATGAGTTCTATTTTCTTTTATAGGTCGAAGCCGCAGCACGGAATGAGGTGCTGAATGATATAATTTAGCGACAGCAAATGTAGGCACCGCTGGTTCTCTTTTTTAATCACCTAATAAGATGTTAAAGAGAAAGTGTCCGTCCTTGTGTGAGTTATAATTATTTGAGGATAAGGAGCGAAAAGATGGTAGTTAGTTATATATGAAGGGGAGGGAGAAAGAAAACTGGTGTAATGGTATTTTCCTCAGTTGAAGATAGTTTTAATTTGGGATTTCTCTGTACCGCACGGGACTTTAATTTCCTTTCTTTGCTTCTCTTTGTATTCTCTAACGATTTTTAACATAGAAGTCCAATTTTTTTTATTTCTAGCCTTCTTTTTTCCCCTTCCGTTCAGGACGCACTGTCATTTGATGCAGCGCTCCTTAGCACCATTCTGCGAAGATTTTGTTGGTCCTCCAGAATGTCCAGCACATTCTTGTGAGTATCCCGGTCTGGTGGACCTTCGCGCTTGATTTATGTCCCGGTACCAGGACTACCGGGGTCGTTACCGCTTGTCCCTTGTACTAGGGGTGGGGAAGGGGAGGTCGTGTACACCTACTTGTGGATTAATTGAATTTGGGGAGGAAGCTCGCCTCCGCCATCTTATTTACCCTTCTTTGGTGTCGGGTGCCGGAGGCAGGCGGTCCTCCCGACGACACTGAACCACGCTTTTTTCTGTTGTTTTTCTTCTTTTTTTAAAAAATTTAATATATCTTAATAAATAGGCTGAATTAATTTTTGTTGTTTACGCCTTTGGCGGTATTCGTCAGATGAGTCCCCTTTAAAAAGAAATTCCTTCCGTTCATTAGTTTTCAGGCAATTTTTTTTTTATTTATCTCTGGAAGGGGATTGGGGAGCTCATTCGTTCATCTCCCTTTGATGTGCACTCAACTTCACTCATCTTTTAATGGCCTTTTGAACGCATTCAGTAACTTCAAATTGCTACAAACTTCAATTTATGTACCTTAAAGCCCGAGAAAGCCTTTAGAATAGTCTCCCCCCCCCCCCCAAAGAGTGTAATGATGGGGGTACTCTATGCATTTCAAATACCATTATGGTCGGTACATATTTATCTTGCTTCTCCGAATCCGCGAGGCGCTGCAGTGTACCTTTGGATAACCTTGCAGTGCCCTCCGGCCCCAACACCCGCAGTTTACCCTCCTGGCTCTAATGCCTTGCAGGGGGAACAACGTCTATATATCTTTCATGTATTTTCACACTCTCAAGCTTCCCCACTTGATAAACTTTCTGAGTGGTACAAAGAAAATTCTGCCCCTTTTTTGACTGCCGGGGAAGTAGCTTTGATAGCTGCGTACCTCCCAATGGGTCTTTTGGATCTTCCTGGTATTTCGCTGCGTGCCTTCATGGCCTGCTTCAGAAAACCACTTCTGGTTTGAGTTATCTCGGACTCCTCTTTCCTTGTCATTCCTCTGACGATCTCCAATGGCGAGGACAACTTCTTTCAAGTCCTAAATGTGGCCGCGTCAATCCCAACAATAAAAAAAGTGACAATCGAACATCATATGCTTGACAGAGACAGCCAAGAATCGACTATCTGTCCATGGCTTCGCGATGCTTTCTCTTGATCGATCGTTTGTGAGCAAGAAAATATTTTCCCCGATGTTCTTCTATATCTAGCGTCATTTTTGTGCCTCTGCATATATATGCTTAATAATGTAAATATTATTCTATAATTAATATTTTTATATACTTTCATGTATTTTAATTGTTATATATCACATGAATTCAAATTTCAATGCGAAGAATCTGTCCTAAAAAGAAGACCAATTAAGAGAAGGAATGGGAAAAATCCTACGAAAAATGGTCTACAACTTTCAGCAAGTTGGTAGTATTTCTTATGACACTTTTTCTCCCTCACTTATTGTAAGTATGGTTATTTTATAGCTACCAGAGCATGAAGAACTTCATTTATTAGTGCCCTCTTGAGGATTAACGAATTTGTGCTTTCGAGATTAGGACCAGATCTGCTGATAGCTGACAATTGGATAAGTTTCTATTGCTCACTGATATCAATTTTAGATCCCTAGAAATTAATTTTGAAGTTCTTACCATTCTCGTTATATTCTTAATTTTCCAAGTTTTAATCTACTATGTGATTTCCTAGTTTCCGTCCTGAGTTTAATCTACCATGTGATTTCCTAGTTTCCGTCCTGAGTTTAATCTACCATGTGATTTCCTAGTTTCCGTCCTGAGTTTAATCTACCATGTGATTTCCTAGTTTCCGTCCTGAGTTTAATCTACCATGTGATTTCCTAGTTTCCGTCCTGAGTTTAATCTACCATGTGATTTCCTAGTTTCCGTCCTGAGTTTAATCTACCATGTGATTTCCTAGTTTCCGTCCTGAGTTTAATCTACCATGTGATTTCCTAGTTTCCGTCCTGAGTTTAATCTACCATGTTATTTCCTAGTTTCCGTCCTGAGTTTAATCTACCATGTTATTTCCTAGTTTCCGTCCTGAGTTTAATCTACCATGTTATTTCCTAGTTTCCGTCCTGAGTTTAATCTACCATGTGATTTCCTAGTTTCCATCCTGAGCCTGAAACTTCTATTGAGTTTTCACATTGAAAAACTTTTTTTCCAGATAAAATATGACATTACGGCCGTATGCTAAAACAAATGTGAAATGCACATTTGAGCAAAAAACCTATTTTTTTATGTATTTTACACTTTATCCTTTTGCATATAATAAATTTAGAAATAATTGTGAAGCTACACTAAATCTGATAAAAGTGCATTTCACATTTGTTTTAGCATACGGCCGTAAGTCTGTTATCAATTGATGCTTTAGGAGCGTATTCAAGATTTAAATTTTGTCTGGGTTTAAAATAATTTAAAAAGACAAAACTGCAGTAATATTCCATCCGGTGTAAAAGAAGAATCAATTTCACATTTCTGCGTTCTTTCTAGTTTTTTTTTTTAAGTCGTATCTTCGCGATATTAGGAGAATTAGCATGGCAGTTAAACTTAATGATGTGACAGCAAAGCAAGACTGACTAATGAATTGGGTAATAATACCCTGCCCCAATGCATGACAAACATTTCGTGTCATTGTATCATTAGGTTTTTAAATAAAATCGTACCCACTTGAAAAGGAAGGAAATCGAATATTTGATGCATATAATTTTATTTAAAATCTTGTTCCGGTATTTCTATTGGGTCATCCCAAAAGTGATGCATCATTTTTTTCTTGTTTATTTATTATTTTATGAATATAAATCAAACGGCTGTTTGAAGTTATATTTAAATAAGTATCTATGAATTTAATAAGTAATATAATTTTCACTAGTCTCGATCTTTCAACTGTCTAATATGTTTAGAAAAATTGTTTTACTTTGATTTAAAAAGGTTCTACAATATTAAACGTTCTAGACGATGGATTAGTCCGGGGGAAAAACAGCACCCCAGCCGAAACAGGGGTCTCATCCACGCAAGATTCTCTTGTCCGCCGTTTCGGGGGATATGGATGGCAGAATGCATTGTGAATTTCTTAACCCAAATCCGACTCTCACCAAAGATGTTTACTGTGTCCAGTTGACCCGTTAAAATGAAGCACTTGAAGAAAAACGCCGACATTAATCAATAGAAGAAAAATGCTCTTTCATCAAAACAACGCGCGATCTCATATCGCAAGAGATACCAAACTAAAGCTTAAAGATTTCTATTGTTAACTAATTTGTCTTCTTTAAAAGCCATAGGCCTGATCACCAGGCACTTAGCATCTCTTTGCACCCTACCACACTTCTTTCTCTTTTCACCACTTGTTTATTTTCAGCTATCTATCCCCAGACCCTTTCTTTATCTCCTACCCACACCTACCTACTTACATCGTTCATAGTTCAATTTGTCTTCCTCTATACTCACCCGACCTAACTCCATCAGCTTATTATCCTTTTAGGAGTTTAGCGAATCACCTGAAGAGAATGAAGATGTCAACAACAGAAGATGTCTAAATAACCTTAAAGAACATTTTTAAATCTAACTCAAACGACTTTTACAAACATGGTATTGATATGTTAATAGAAAAATAGAAACTGGTAAAAATTATATTATCAAATTAATAAATGAATACCTATTTAAATTAAAATTACTCCCCAAAGTTGTTTGATTTATATGCATAAAACCAGGCAATGGCTTCGCTACTAAGATTAAAATCTAAAAAAAAGCAGCCATGGTTAAATTTTTATAAATTTTCTGAACTTCGACAATTATAATAATTTAAAAAAGGAACTCTAAACTATTTCCCCCCTTTCAAAATATCACGTTGCTAAAATATAGTTATAGATAAAATAAAAAAGCAGCCTTACTTAAATTTTAATAAATTATCTGAACTTCACAAATTGAAATTCATTTTCTTTTAAAACATTATAAAGCATTGGATAATCTTTTTTATTTTTTCTGAATTAAACTATTTTGTTTTTCAAACTCTAAAGAAATTCTTAGAAATTTCCTTGATAAAAATTTAAAATATACATAAGTCATAACCAAACTAAGATGAAATTATTATTCAAATACTCCCCAAAATCCCGTTCTTAAATCATAGAGTTAGTGATGATGATGATGATGCTGATGATAAATATGAAAAATATGTCGCATTACTTATGGGACGACCTAATAATTCTTCATGTATTATCCTGTTTGATCATTTCATCTTCCTTTCCTTGACTTATAATGCTACTTGAATCATTCTTTTAGATGATGTAGATTTAAATAATCCTACTTGTATTATTATTTGGGAGGATATGGATGATAATAATGTTACGTGAATCATTCTTTTGGACGATGTAAATGATAATAATTCTATTTGAGTCATTTTTTGAAGGGGATGCAGATAATAGCCGAGAGATGTTTAAAGTATCGCATCGAAGAAAGCTGAGAGTTGGGCAGTACAGCTTCGAATTCCCTCCATTTGCAGCGGGTATAATTTTATTTAAAATCTTGTTACGGTCACTTCCAAGCATTAAACCATACTCTATCGTTCATTATATTATGTCAGTATATAGTGCAACATTATTATTAATATTTCGTTCCCATACATATACAGTTGACACTAGATAAATAGTCTATCTCTTGCTCGAAGGAACGCAATGCTGCGCCGAGTTTTAAGCTAGACACCGTGTTGGGGGGAAAGAGGTGCTGGAAATTAATTAATGTATTTACAATCTTAAATTATTGATTTACGCTATATAAACACGTGCCTTGAATTAAGTTATATTTAGTTCTTAAGTCTGAATATGTCTGCACACTTTCGTCGAAACCACTTTTAATATTTTAAACCTTTGCGATGAACCGAAAACAAGGATTGGGAGGCGATGGCAGTTATAATGGAGATTAGCGTTAATGGCCAAGAAGCAACCGAGCTTGCGATCAATAAATAGTGATAGTAAACGGCGTGTCGCTGACCTGTTTTTAATTATAATAGAGTTATCGGTAGATAGAAGAACAAATCTTAAAACAATAGAATAAATTAACAACGTTAAAGTGTTGCCATCATCAACAGGGCAAACCTAACAATCTTGATTCCAGCACTATCAGCTCTCTCACTTTACATATTTTTGCTCTCTCACTTTACATATTTTTACTCTCTCACTTTTATCCTCAATATGATTTAGGGTTGGCCATAGAAGGCCAGGGTAAAAAAGCTAGGTGGCCAAGGGTCAACGATGCGTAACAACAAAAGTGCACGCAGTCTGTGGGCAAAACATGAATTGGGTCAGTTTGAGTGGCGATGGCACAGAAGAGCTCCTGATCAGCAGTGCTCCTAGGAAACAGACAGGATGAGATTATCTGCTATGATCTAGAGAAGGCTATATCCATGATTACAACATGGGGGGGGGGGCAAATTCAGCTAGGGGGGTCTGGGGGCATGCCCCCCTCCCTGAAGAAAAATCTGAACATTGTAGATTAAGCTACCGGTATCTAGATAGCTATCGTTAGCTAAACTGCGGTAGCACCACCAACCACATCCACACACTAACATTTCTGCATTTATTTAAATCCCACAGGCAACAATTGGCAGAAAACTTACTTCAATGTTAAACTGAATTGATTGTTGTTATATTATATACTTACTGACGAGCCTTTTGTTAGCGACTGCTGAATGTGTCCATGTAGCAGCCGGCGAACGCAGAAAATAATTTCAAAATAACCCGCCTCGGTGTCCTCGATCTAAGACCCAACCTGAGAGGTGCCCTCTGCGCGCCTGACTAAAATATTTTTATTTTTTTGATTAACTTTTGAAAGATTTTGACATTCAAATGTAAACAAAGCCTACTGCGCTATGTTAACTACATAAATGTTGGTATAAATGCATAAAATATAATTTTTGGAGGGGTAGCCAGCTTTTTGATCACGGTGGCCTTGTCCACCCCTGGGTACCACTTGGGGGCGTGCGTGATAAGATTATTTAAGAGTGTTCATAGCAGTTCAATTGAATTCCCTTCATCTGGAGGGAATTAATAGGGCGTACTTAATAGAATTCCGCTAAGTAGGGCAAAACCCGGTAAATGTGTCGCATGTTTGCAACAGAATCTAGGCGTGGCTAAATTGAATACAGAATAAGTATAATTCGATGGTCGATCTTGCATAATTGATTTTTACATGTTGATATTAGGTCTTTTGATTTTTAGTCGGTCCCCGTCTTGCTTTATTTTTTTTTTTGGGGGGGGGCTAATAACATTGTAACTATTCGGCCGATTCTAACTAAATTTGAAACCCTTATGTTGTTCTTCATTCTCTTTCAAATAATATAACTACCAAGGTCCTCCCAAGGTTAGTCCGGGAATTATTGAAAGTTTTGAAGGTCGGAAGGTCATAAATCAGAATAAGTGAGAACACGCGACTTTGGTCAGCAGACCTTGATTATTCGCCAATGAGCTTACGATCTTCGACCGCAGATAGACGCATAGGATGCCGAACTGACTCTAAGAGAACAAGTGTCTGTAGGCGAATGCAAAGAAGAATCCGTGTTAAATAGGTCATTAAGTGAAATCAAGATCTCCAAATGGTGGAAAAGTGTAATTTTGCTTATTTTCTTTATCAGCGTTCCAGTTTTATTTCCGCCTCGTCCTCATCAGGCTCCAAGATGAGTCTCATTTTGCATCGTAGAGAAGGTAAATCCCTTTTAATAAGGACTGCATCTCCCTTTTTATGACACCAGTCTTTCGCCGAGTATTCTGCCTCGACCCCACCAGCAATGCGTTCAGACAGCACGCCATGATCCGATGTCGCAGAAGTTCCATCGGTCCTTGTCGTCTGACCAGAATTATTAGACATCCTTAGACAGGAACCTCGTCGTCGAAAGTTTCCTTCAGTGGACGATGTCGATATCCTTAATGCATGACCATCATCAATTGCTTGAGCTTATTAGAACCCTGTTTTAAATGACCGCATCAATTGTCCCCATTTTTTTTTTATAGTTCTCCTTCTGCACCGATTTGATCTCAAATTTGAGAACGGCATCATTTTCATCTGGAATTTTATGATTGTTCACAGAGGTCATATGGCCTTTAAAAGTCCTCGTTTCGTCTGAACGGCACAACATTTTTTTGATTAGTAAAATATAGGCGGTCATTGACAATATCACATCCCAATTCGACCACTTATATGTTCCTTAGCGAGGTGGTTATCTTCTCTGTACAGTTAACTACATGATACCAGTTTATTTGAACATTTCTCCTACCTATTGATAAAAGGTAATTAGCTTTTCTTTTATCGGAAGGTACCGGAAAGATTGATTACATGAAAGCGAAGAAAAATTTTTTACTTTTTTTCACATTCATTTTTATTAAGGAAATTTCGTTTAAGAGAAATGGACTTCAAAATCAAACTAAAATGACAAACTTGTACGAAAATACTATCTGGATATAAAAGATCTTAACCATATGAGCCGATCAGAGGTGCTATCCTTATCCTTTTCACTATTCACCAGGCAGGCGAGATTGTACTGCCGAAACCCCAATCGGAGGATGATTTAAATTATAAGGGATGACCAGGATTAGGACAGTAAATTAGATGTAAGGATTAATTAAGATTATCTCAATGATCTAGAGGTAAGGTCAGTTTGTGTTGTGATGGCACAGAAGATTAGTACAGTCATTTAGAGTTAATGATGAACCGAGATTAGGTAAGGATTAACCAAGATTAGGAGTCAGTTAAAGGTAAGGATGAACCGAGAGTAGGACAGTCATTTAAAGGTAAGGATGAACCGAGATTAGGACAATCATTTAGAGGTAAGGATGAGCCAAGATTAGGACAGTCATTTAGAATTAAGGATGAACCGAGATTAAGACAGTCATTTAGAATTAAGGATGAACCGAGATTAGGACAGTCATTTCTAGCTAAGGATGAACCGAGATTAGGACAGTCATTTAGAAGTAATGATGAACCGAGATTGGGACAGTCATTTAGAAGTAATGATGAACCGAGATTGGGACAGTCATTTAGAAGTGAAGATCAACCAGGATTAGGACAGTTATTTGAGGTATACGACTTGCTGACCAAATACTCTCCTCTAGCATACCGCTTGGCCCAATTTCTCCCTTCCCCTCCTCACATTTAGAGAGAAATTCCAAAGAGGGCAATTCCGCACCGAGTTACGAAGGAGAGAACTGTAAAGAAATCGGTGAAGTAAGAAGAAGTGAACAAGTGTGGACATCCAGATTAATATTATCCTGCAGGAATGGGGGCCGGGATGCACCCTTGCGGTTTAGAGATAGGGTGAGAAAAAAAGGTAGGATCCAGGAGGGAGGGGTGACCCACCTACCTTGCTCCTGACTCCATTAGGGGATGAGTGAATGGAAGCTGGTCGACGCCTAGCTTGCGGAACCCCGCAGGGGTGTTTCCTGTGCTCTTTCTCTCTCTCTCTCTCTCTCGGGTCTTCCTTTCTGCCTCTTTTAAATCTCTTTTACATTCTCTCTCCGTCTCCTCCTATTCCAGGTATGTGGATCCAGGGTAGACATGGGTTAATGCCCTGCCAGGGAAACGTAGAGAAACAAGCGCCCTCCCTCCTGTCCCCAGTGCTCGCAGTTGGGCACGCTCCCTGCCCTAATGCCCGCGGGAGGGCCTGTGGCTCTATATCTCCCAATATTTTCGCTTCGTTTACATTTACTACTTTCTTTACAGGTCTCTACAGATCCTCTACCTTCACTCCTTTGTCTACAGGTCCCTGCCGGTCTTCTACCTTTACTATTCTCTCTATTATTCTCTCTATATTAACTTTCCGCTCGGTAGGGCCTCGTTGTTATTGCGCTTTAATCTTCGAAAGAAAAAAGTGCTTAAATTATCCCTTAGGGAAAAAAATAGGGGAAGAGGCTTGTAAAGAAAGTCGAAAAAGGGGCAAACAGGAGATGTATAGGAGAAGTAAAGCCTAGGTAGTTTCAATTTAGTTTGGAATGGCGGAATAATTAGAGCCTAGAGGGTATGTCACTCCCTAAGTGTCGGGTGTAATGCTCAAGTTAGGACGTTGGGCGTGAAGTAATGGACTTAACGCCATCTATCGTGGGTAGATTTGGCGCGAAATAGTGGATTTCGCGCCATCTATCGTAGGTAGATTTGGCGCGAAGTAATGGAGTTCGCGCCATCTATCTTGGGTAGATTTGACGTTAAGCAATGGATTTCGCGCCATTTATTGTGGGTAGATTTAGCGCGAAGTATTGGATTTCGCTCCATCTATCGTGGGTAGATTTGGCGCGAAGTAGTGGATTTCGCGCCATCTATTGTGGGTAGATTTGGTGCGAAGTAAATGGATTTAACGCCATCTATCGTGAGTAGATTTAGCGCGAAGTCATGGATTTCGCGCCATCTATTGTAGGTAGATTTGGCGCGAAGTAATGGATTTATCGTGGGTAGATTTGGCGTAGAAGTAATGGATTTCGCGCCATCTATCATGGGTAGAGGTCTTTTACCTTTTCCATGTATATTTTCTATAAATGGCCCTGGAAAATATACTTATAGACGGACAAGCGAGGAGAGGCGTCACGCCTTAGTTTGATCGTCATTAGCAAAGATTGATTTTGTTTTTCTGTAATTTCGGGGAACCCTCCGTCCTTAAACTCGAGTGCTACTTTTCCTCTGTGTGGACAGGATGTCCCTAAATTAAGGATTATCGCCCCTAAGTTAGCGCTTCGGTAGAACTTCACTCATCGAAAGATAAAGGTTCGATATGGTTTGCACCAACAGTCGAATCTGGTTAGGGGATCTTATCTCTACATTCCTAAGCTTTTAATATCTATTAGAAATATCTATTAAAAAGAGAGAGAGAAAGACAGGATTTTTTTATTTAAGTGGTGCTCATCTGGCGCCTGCCATCAAGGTCATAGTCGCCGAAATCAAACACTCTCTTTGTAAGGCAATTTAAAACAAAGACAAAACAAAACCCGATGTAAAAAAACAAACATCAAAACTCCACAAAACAAAAGCATGTTCCAGCGATGGATGGAGGCGAGCCTCTTTTCGGCACCCCAGGGTGCACCAAACACCCTTAACGTTAAATAGGATGAAGGAGGCCAGCCTCCTCCAAAAATTCCATTAAGCCACAATCGGAAGTGCCCAAACACGTCTGAATTACAAGGAACAAGGGATGACGACTACGCTCGTGACGATACTGTGACTCATAACGTGCACGAAGATCTCCCCAGACAGAGACATTCAACTAGAACGTCGCAAACAGTCCAGGGAACAACACAGTCGCCGTAGTATGTAAGGGTACAGGGAAGAGCTCCTTCAAATAGCGGCGCGTCCCGCCACTAAGCCCAATTCGAAAACAGGGGAAAGCGACCTAAAACCGTCGCGGTATTAGGTGGGTAGGTGCACGGAGAGAGACCCGTGACCAAGTTACCCATTTTAAGATCAGCCAATTTCATATAATATTTACCTTTTTCACGAGAGACACATCTATCGTTGAGCGACGAACTTAATTCCTGTACTTAGATTGGATCGTAATAATGAAGGCTGAAGCACTTGAATTTGCTTTTAGTGGAAGATCGGCATCTACACGGCCAACTTATTAGTGCTTAAAATACTAAACGGATTTACCCGTATAAATTATGATTAATTTTCGAGTTAGATAACGAAACAGCCACTAGAAATAATGATTTTAAGCTGGTAAACAAAAGATTTAACACTACGATGGCACAAAATTTCTTATAAAATATCACAAACTTGGAATAACTTGCTTTTGAATGTCGTTGAGATTACTACTCATTATTTTACAATAACATCGATAAATATCAGCTGAAGATTTAACTTTACAAAAATAAGAGTTAATAGACTTATTCTTTATCCTTATCATCTCTTCCTTTTACCTATCCTACCCCCTCTGACTTCCACTCTTTCCCTTATTTTGGGGAATGGCATAGAGTGGACCTTTTCGGATTCGTAATTTTGAAATTATGTAAACCGGGCATATGATTGTTTATATGTGTTTAATTTTTAATGCACATGTCGTTAGAAATTACATCGCATTACATCTCGTGATACAGCTTTGGTGGACTCTGCCCAGATCTATTTATGGACATTTTCACTTTACGATTCACTGGCAACTTCTGATAAATGTCTTATGGAATTTCGTGTTAAATATTATTGAAGTAAAATGAAAAGAAAAGGGGAAGACAAGGAACAGCTCGCCCAACCCTTCCCCTATCCCCTTAGCCTTGCAGGCGCACTGTCCAGAGCCTAAGTAACAAGGAGTAACAAGGAAAGGAAGTACCTTAGGAGACCTTACGGTCCATTCAAAGAGGGTACCTTTGGACTAGCAATCGAGCGGGCACATGGCTGCTCAATTGTTTTGCGTCCCTAAACGGCCACTTTTCCAGACTTTGTCTTGAAAAGTAGGCTCCAGTCATTCTGGGCACGGTGGGTAGGTTGAGAGAGAAGGGAAGAAGAAAGTTTAAGGATAGGACAGCGAGGAAATGTAATAGGGAGTCAACAAAGTGGACTTAGTTGTGGGACCTACAGCTTAACGTGGAATCCGAACCACGATGTATCTACTCTAGACAGTTGTTTCTTTCGTGATCCCTGGTCCACTATCTACTGTGAATCCCTTGTGTGAAAGTGATTTGGTAGTGAACTGGTTTTTCAAATCTACTACGACCACTAGTGAGAGTAGAAAACCTACAAGCTTAATGCCGTGATACAATCGGATACTCGCAAAAGGCCACTCGCTTTAGATTTGCTACCCTGTTGGATTACTTTTTATCACCTTTGTTACCTTCATCTTCTTAAGGTTGCGTGATCCTGTTTTGGGCAATTTTGAAAATCAAATTTTATTTGGCGTTCATTTGTACAGTTGTGGTGGCATAAACAGTAACCACACAACTTTACCGCTTTGCACACTTTAATCTAATGGGGTTGAGTAGTTCTTAGGCTTGTGTACTTTTTAGGGGCTGTTACTACACAGTGTGCACCCTTTCGGGGAGATTCGTAAAACCTTGCTACCATAAGTTCGTTTCCATTAGTACAAATATAACCAATATTATAAGGTCACTGAACCACAACCTAGGAATGACCTCTTTCTTTTTTACGATGGCGTATTTTGACTTGGGCCCTTAAAGCTTATTAAGTGAAAGATGTAGCTCTGAAGTTCAAAAGGGATTATGGGTTGCATTAAAGGTCTACCAAGGTCTACCAGGGTTCTCCAAACTACGGCCTGCGGGCCAGATCCGGCCCGTGAGGTTAGTTAATCCGGCCTGGTAAATTGGTAAATAAATATGTTGCCTTTATTTTTTTGTTTATCTACTATATTGTATTGAACAAAATGGTTATGCGGCCCGCGCTCGTCATTCTCTCAGTTATCTGGACCACTGTGAAAAAAGTTTGGCGACCCCTGGCTTAAATTATTGTGTTTATCCCCATAGGTGCAACTCTTATCTTTCGTCATAATTATAATAGTCACCCGAAATAGTAACCAATGAAGTATATAATGCGTCCCCACTCGTGTTACCCATAAAGTATGTAAATCCGAGAATTTAATATATCTAAAAAATGGATGGTGTTATAAGTAAAAAAAAAATTCACCCACTGGAGAACGTCACCTGTAAAGACGCATCGGATCTCTGTGCAAGCTTTTGGTAGTTCGCCGTCGCTTGCTGATCTAATGCACCTGCTTGTGACTATTATTGCTATTGTAATTTCAATATTTTTTAGTGGAGACCTCCATTATTTCCCCTTCACTTTTGCCATCATCGATTTCTTTAAGAAGTGAGTTGTGAAGAACGCCGTCCCTGGGCTTACCCACACGACTTACCAAACAACGTACATGCGCCTTCCGTGCGACCAAAGGAAATTTCAGGTCCAGTTTATGGCTTTCCCTGTAGTGAGTGTGAGAACGAAACGAGCCTTCCCCCCTACCTTCGTCAGATAAGAGTGTCATAATCGCCATTCCCTTTATGCCAGAATGTAAATTTTCTTTGCAACGGAACTCCTCTCCAAACATGGGAAATGCCAGACTCCCCTAATTCGGGGAAGAATAAAACCAGATGGACAAAAGAGAGATTCATTCGCTTTAGAACAATAAAGAAGTCAGATTTTATCCATCTTATACATGCCCAGAAGACAAGTCTGCTTCTGAGACCTATCACTTACCGCTGGTAACTAGTTACTTCGCCGTATCGAAGCCTACATCTCCAGCATCTGGCAAGTTTTTCCCTTCGTGTAACTTCACCGAAATTAACAACCATTTAATTCACTTCGCGTGTTTATAAACCTTAACATCCAATGAAAAGCATAAATATCAATTCGGATATCAGTGTTTTCACACTGCTTAAAGTGAAGCTAATTAATCCAGTGCATTAAAAGTGATTGAATTGTCAGTAGCAATTGTCGTTGAAGTGAAATCAATATTTTATCCATTACATTATAATTTAGGGCGGCAATTTTCTTGTTAGCTTGAATTTTTTGTTTGAAGTGTTATAATTTTCTGGATATGGATATAGTCATGGCCAAAAGTTTTTACATTAGGCTATCGATGAGATTATATTTTAACTTTGGATTTATTTTGGATCTTGTCTCTTACTATGGTGCAATTTCGTCTCCTCAGCCAAATGGCTGAACGGCCGGTTAATGTTATATTTATTTGGGTGGTTTAGTGGGGCGAAGAGGAGGAAAGTAAAAAAAAAAAAGTTAAGGAAAGTAAAAAAAGTAAAAGCTAAGCATTATTTAATGGATAAAATCCGCAATGTCTTTGTAAATTTGAGTAACTAAGTCTTTTCCTTTATTTCGTAGCCTCCATAAAAATTCGCACATTTAGGAGTCGATCAGAGAACGAGCGGTTCCACATTCTTATTTATTCCTCATTTTCGCCTTGGCCAAAAGGGACTCTATTTGGTTTGTGGGGGCACCAGTTTCTGGATCTTTAAAGTTCCTTGAGTGGTTAACAGTCAAATGTTTATACCGCATCTCTGGCAGGGAACCAATTCCATTGAATGCATGCTACTTATCGGAAATAGTCATGCCAGGCAATACACATTCTTTAATTATAGATGCGCGTTTCCCTGCTTATCCCCCCGAAAACCCACTGGACTAGCAAAACCCTCCCGACATTCTTTCTTCGTGAGAACAAGGATTCATCTATTTCTACTGTTAATCCATTTCCACCCATCTTTATAGTATTTTGGATTAACGAATTTGCACACACTTCACGGAGATAGTTCTTCCAGTCCGTATTAACATTGCATGAGAGTAGTTAAGTTGTTGCACCATGCATGAACGAAAAAGATTATTGTTTTCATAGGTATTTTTGAACCTTATAACCAGGTATCGCTTCTCAATCTGGATTTTCTTTTACACCCTTGATTGTGACAGCGCCATACAGCTGGGTAATGGGACAAAGAAAGTTTCATGCTGTGTACATTTTTGAAAATTCTCTGCTGATGCACAATACCTCTTTCTTGCAAATACTTGACTACTTGTTCGATATTTTGCACCTCCTTAGCAAGTTCGTACGTTGTCATTTTTTAAGGGTGAAAGCAATGCTTATGCTTCCAAACAAACCAAAAGATAGCGTAAAACTAAAAATACCACAGGTTACTCACTCGAGTAATCGGGCGTTCAGCTATCTGGCTAAGGAGACGAAATTGCGCCATAATAAGATAAAAGATCCGAATTTTTTTTAACAAAGTATTATAAATGAAGTTCAGAAAAAATAAATTGATTATTGAATGTTTTTGAATTTTTAAAACAAAAAGAATTACAAATGGTGAAATTCAGAAAAAAATTGAGAAAATTTATTAAAATTAAGGCACTTTTAGTGTCTGGGGCGCTCGTATATTCCAAGGTATTATCGAAGATCTTTCTAAAATACATTTTCCATTTTCATCTTTAGCAGGAAGAAATAGCTACTGCCCCCTAAAAACGAGAAAAGCAAAATGAAATTATTACAGCACATTTAAATCGGAAAAAAAAGCCATGCGGTTTGATTTTTCCGTATTTCAAAAGAACTCCGATAACAGTTTTTTCTCGCCTTTAGGCCTAGAAAATAAACGCCCATCTAAAAAAAAAACGAACAACATCAACCAAGATTAAATTATAAGGGGATATGTCATGAAAACATTTTAAAATTGTTTTAGAAAAAAAGCCCATGGCTAGCGCCGGGATAAGCGGTAGGCCTAAGACCGAAGGTCTGCCTGCGAAGCGCAAGTTCCTGCTGTAAAGAGTTGCGAAGCCGCTCCTCTTGTGTTAATATATTTTCGCATATTTAATTGATATAATTGTACCAGGCAATGGTTTCGCCTCTCCCCACTACGGTGGGGGGGGGGGGTGAGCTTGCGCTTCGCTACTAAGATTAAAATTTAAAATCTAAAAAAAAAGCAGCCATGGTTAATTTTTAGAAATTTTCTGAACTTCGCCAATTATAATAATTTTAAAAAGGAACTCTAAACTAAATTTCCCCCCTTTCAAAATATCACGTTGCTAAAATATAGTTATAGAAGAAGATATATAAAAATAAATTTTCTGAACTTCACCATTTGTAATTCTTTGGGTTTTCAAAAATTCACAAAATTCCGATACTTATAATTATTTCGGAACTTCACCATTTTGTTTTTTGATATTATAAAAGAATTATTAGAAATCACTTTGATAAAAAAAACATAAGTCATAATAAACTAAGGGAAATTATTATTCAAATACTAAAAAAAATTTCCTTCTTAAATTAAAGTTAGTGATGATGATGATGATGATGATGATGATAATAATGTTAATAAAGAACGAAATTCAATCTCCTTCCTTCTAACATCCCATAACTGGAAGTGATTCACAGCAACAAATAGGTTATACTGGCATTCATTTAGTGCCAGTGAGACCTATCCATTTAGTTTCCAGAATCAGCATCAAATTAATCGAGAGATTATCCTTAACTCTATAATTTAACTTGGTGAACTTTTGAAATTTTTGAAAATGTTTATTTTGCTTAGTGGACAAGTACCCTTTCATGTTTTTGAGTTTAGGTTTATTTCAAACTTTTATTCGCAGGGTTGTTTTTTGTATGTTTCGAGCTTTTTATCAAAGTTCTTTCTAAGAGTTCAGAAAAAAATAAATATAATTATCGAATCATTTGTAATGAAAAAACATACAAATCGTGAAGTTCAAAAAATGTATTAAAATTAGGGTTTTGACGCTTTTTTACTAACATCTCGTATATAAAACAAATTTAGATGAAAAAAGAGATCTGACGAAGGTTTTTCTATATATCAAACCTGGTGAAGTAACTTTAAAAAAAGGTTTCAGGGTGTCTATGTTAAAAAAAGTGTTTGGAAAATTCTCAACTATATATAAATCTTCAAGGGATAAAGACAATATAATAAAAGGTGAAATAACTTTTAAAAAATGTTTCAGGGTATCTATGTTGAAAAAGGTGTTCAGGGTGTTGAAATAAAGAGTCTATAAAGGGGATTAAAAAAAGCGGTTTAGAATAGCAAATAGGCCGTAGGCCACACGCCAAAGGAGTGCCTGTGGAACCAAGTTCTTCCTGTAAGAAAGAATACGAAGTATGGCTTGTTGTATTAAAATGGAAGCTCGGCTCTTTCATTTGAACTCCCAAATGTATACTATATCAAAAGCGCTATCGGCAACCACTCAAAAGTAAATTTGATATGTCTAGTACCGATAGCCGTAAGTCCACCTCGAATATTAATTAGACGCATGGTAGTCTAAACAAGAATTCAGGATATAGGAGTCCAAAATATAGAAAAATCTAGCACTACTTAATTACATAGCGTTGCACGCAAATAGAAACTAAACACGGCTTTAACGAGGAAGGAAAGCTTAGAAATAAATAAATATATTTACAACCTTAAATTATTGATTTCTACTCTTAATATACACACATTCCTTAAATTACGTTATATTTATGCCTTAAATCTAAATATGAATGCACACTTTTTCACACCACGGCTCTGTTTTGTTTAGGGGACACAAACCCCAAATGTCTGGTAATGTCTCACATGTGAGACAGACATGTGATCCACCAGTGTGAACGAATAGCTTTTAAAAACGCGTTTTTCTTATAAAGACAAAACTCCGGATTTTGGTACTGTTTTGGGGTTATATAACCTAACCTAACCTTAACCTTAAAAAATAAATGTAATGGACCGATTGAACCTGATTTAGTAAAAATGAAAAGTAAAATAGCAGCAAAAATGTATTATTTTAAAGGATAGAAATTTCTTATCACGAACTCTATAATTTAAGAAGGGGATTTTTTTTGAGTATTTGAATAATAATTTCATCTGAGTTTGGTTATGACTTATGTTATTTTTATCAAAGTTATTTCTAATAATTCTTTTATAATATCAAAAAACAAAATGGTGAAGTTCAGAAATAAATATAAGTATCGAAATTTTGTGATTTTTTTAAAACCCAAAGAATTATAAATGGTGAAGTTCAGAAAATTTATTTTATATATCTTTTATCTATAACTATATTTTAGCAACGTGATATTTTGAAAGGGGGGAAATTTAGTTTAGAGTTCCTTTTTAAAATTATTATAATTGGCCAAGTTCAGAAAATTTATAAAAATTTAACCATGGCTGCTTTTTTTAGATTTATAAATTTTAATCTTAGTAGCGAATCCATTGCCTGGTCTCTTTATAAATTTGCTGAACCAAGTCCAAGTGAAGCAGCTTCGCAGACTATTATTATAGAGTCACAATGACCAGTCGACCTTCCTGGCTGGTGACGTCACCAGCCATTTTTGCTTTGTGTCCCCTAAACAAAAAAGCCCCGACGCCACTAATTTAGAGACTTTTTAACCTTAACGACAAACGACCGATAACATAAATATGAAAATAACGCGAAAACGCAATTTAAGAAAACCAACGGCTGGAACGCGCAGTTAAAATGGAGATCAGCGTTAATGGCCAAGAAAGCAATCGACGAGCTCGGGCTTTCATTTTTCAGGAGGGAACGACAGTTTAACGTGGGATCTGAATTATGGGTCAGTGCAGTATCGAAGCTTCCGATAAGTCCACCCGAATTAAAATTGCACCCAGGGACTTAACATATGGGATGGTAGCTTTACTAGTGTAACTTTAGGAATGATGATCTTTACTTGGTAAAATGGGAGGGACTATCTTTACTTGATCCCCCAAATCTTTTTGTGATATTCGGATATTTCTCCTACGGAACCTGTCACAATTTGCTGATTAGCTTAATTTAATGCTTCATAAAAACAGTAATTTTAATACATATCTTCACATTCTGCATCATTGTAATAATATTACGATGGTTATCATAATACACCAGGATCATTAATTTCCCTGTTTACTTCACAAATCTTTATGAGTTACTGCTCCTAGTAGAATCTACCTCTACTATTTTCTTAGCTAGTTATTTTCAAGGACCAGGGAGCTATATTACTGTTTCAAGTTATGAATTTAATTCACAGAGGAAATCTAATTCTTATTTGGTTATAAATATGCTAAATAATATTATGTAGCAGTTATTTCAGGTTTAATTTCTATGTTATGTCAGTTTATAAGTAATTTTAATTTAAGTTGAATTTCTAAATTGATTATCAAACAAAAAATATAATTTTCTCGTTTAACTGCCGAAGTAATTAGATAGCTATAATAGTGTAAATACAGGGTGGGCCAAAAGTCACGAATGAGTGTAAATATTTAATACTCGTTTATTCCTATGAAAATGTAATTATTTCAGTGGTTAATATATAAAAAAGGGTTTACAATTTTATTTCTCCTAGTTGTGAAAGATTACATCTTTAAAATGGCACCAATTTTCTAATTAAAGAAGTTATTAAATATTTAAACCTCTCTGCGACTTTTGGCCCACCCTGTATATATAAAATGTTTATTACCGTAGTTTAATAAAAGAGAATATCTTGTTTGTAATAGAATATACAATAAACGAATTCTACTTGAATACAACTGGTTAAACTAAATTTGATAACAAACAAGTAATCCAAACTGAAATGAAAAATAATTCCTTGATATTATCAAAAAACAAAATGGTGAAGTTCAGAAATAAATATAAGTATCGAATCTTTGTGAATTTTTTTAAAACCCAAAGAATTACAAATGGTGAAATTCAGAAAATTTATTTTTATATATCTTCTTCTATAACTATATTTTAGCAACGTGATGTTTTGAAAGGGGGGAAATTTAGTTTAGAGTTCCTTTTCGAAATTATTATAATTGGCAAAGTTCAGAAAATTCATAAAAATTAACCATGGCTGATTTTTTTTAGATTTTAAATTTCAATCTTAGTAGCGAAGCGCAACCTTCTCCTGTAGGGGGGAGTGGCGAACCCATTGCATGTTATATTCATATTTATTTCGCAATAACGGCTGTTTATGCCTACGTGGTATACATTTAGTGAGAGGATGGAATGATTGGGATACTCTCAGTTGATGCCCCTCTGCCCTGCGGCGACGAAGGTTCAACCTGAACCCTGTTTGGTGTCAAAACATAATACTTCCTGGCACCTCTCACCAAAGAGGACTGGCCACCTGGGCTCTCGGGTTCACAAGCGATTGTCATACTGACCTTTATGTCTATTTCATTATCCGGTCGGAATACGCCTGGATAAAGGCAGGTTGTTGAACCACCACTACTAACTCCGCTCAGGGTTGCTAATGTTTTGATATGTAAAAAATATATATAAGATTAAAATTTAAAATCTCAAAAAAAAGTAGCCATGGTTAAATTTTTATAAATTTTCTGAACTTCGCCAATTATAATAATTTTAAAAAGGAACTAAATTTCCCCCCTTTCAAAATATCACGTTGCTAATATGTAAAGTTATAGAAGATATATAAAAATAAATTTTCTGAACTTCACCATTTGTAATTCTTTGAGTTTTCAAAAATTCACAAAATTTCGATTTTATATTCATTTCTGAACTTCACCATTTTATTTTTTGATATTATAAAAGAATTATTAAAAATCACTTTGGTAAAAAAAAACAAGTCATAACCAAACTAAGATGAAATTATTATTATAATTCTCCCCCAAATCCCCTTGTATTATAGAGTTAGTGATGATGATATTTACATATATAGTTTGATGATGATCCCAAGTTGTAAGAATGACACGCGCGCCCTTCCGGCTCCATTAGGTACGGGGCAAGAGTGCCTAGTGCTTCACTAGAAACTTTTCACGAGTGATTCCTTCATTAGTATTCACTTTATTTTATGTTGCAAAAAAAAAAAGGTCGAGTTATTGAGTCGATGACTCGATTATGTTAAAGTATTCATCTCCGACCCTTGGATAGAATTAACTCAAGAGGCGAGTCATGTTTCGCGTAGGCGACTTTTCCCATTCCACATTTTGCCTAGAGGTGATTTTAGGTCTTCGCCTCTCGTTCCTTGTTTTCATGGAATTTAGGAATGCTTTTCCACTGTACGCGTTAATTTATGTAATTTCCAGAACGCGGAGGCGGGTGCGCCCGCGCAGAAATGCGGGCGCGGGCATCCCCCGCGCCGGGGGAAGGAGGCCTTACGGAAATTCCGCCCCTAATTTCCATCTTGGCATTCGCAATAGACAGCTTTTTCCCACTCAAAAATTTAAAGTGAAAACTAACGAGGTCATTTTCCATAGAATGTTTTGAAGAGGAAATGAAAATGTGTGGAAGACAACACAGCCACAGATCCTTCTACATGCATTGAGGCTGGGAGGGACCGCATCTATTTGGATTAACAGTGATTATTAAGATTGACCGTGATTTAGTGGATTATGGGTAATTATTAGGATTAACCTTGATTAAGCGATTATCGGATTATCAGTGATTATTAGGATTAACGGTGATTGTTCGTATTAGCATTTATTATTAGGGTTAACCATGATTATTCGGATTAACATTGATTATTATGTTTAACAGTGATTGAAGGATTCATATTTTATCGGATTAGCAGTGATTATCGATTAACATTCATGATCGGATTAACAGTGTTTATTTGTATTGTCCGTGATTATTCGGATTAGCAGCGATTCTTAGGATTACTCGTGATTATTCGGATTAGCAGCGAATATAAAAATTAAGTGATTAATTGGATAGACAGTGGTTATTCGGATTAGCAATTTCCCAAATGGGTTTATAAGGCCAGATTTTGTATTCCTGACTATTAACATTTATTAGTTTTGGTTACCGATTTTGTATATTTATTTGATAATTCATTAACGTTAATTGATTTATTTACATAACTAATTTCTTCTATTTTCTATTACCTTTCATTATCTTATTTGTATCAAAAATAAATTTGAGTTTATTCAGAATTTTTGTTTATAATTTCACGGTTGAGCAAGTTTCGGAAAAGGTAGATCTCAGTTCCTTGGTAGATCACTTATTGGGAGAGTACCGATCAACTCCTCCGCTCTCTTCCCGTCTTCCATGTATGTGATCCGTCATCGCTTCTGGTCGAGCAGCGATTCTTTCCAATGGATCCCATTTCCTGCGAGCGGAACCAAGCGCTCTCGTTCCTGCCTCGCTCTTCAAAAGGGACAATTTTTCCTCCTGTCCCAAATGAGCGTCGGAAATCGTCTAACGGCAACGATTACCTCCTGAGAGCTGCGCGCAATCGCTCCCATCACCCCCCACGAGACTGACCCAAGGCCATCCACCCAACCTCCTCCGCCGTTATTTCATTTGGCGTCATGAAATGGCAGGATTTTACATAAATTCCGAGAAAAAATCGTATGTTAAGCTTAACTTATTACTCGTGAATTGGGTTTTTAGTTCCCCCCCCCCCAAAAAAAAACTATTCCCTACCCTATTATTAATATTAACGAGAAGAGGAATAAATAGCAAGATTTTAAAATTTGTATTCTATTTTAGAGAATTCTCACGTTTTTTTCATTGATTTTTTTTCTCACACACCCCACAATGGCAGATGCCTTTTCATCCCCCCCTATCTTGGTCGCATGTTCCTGGGCTGGGGAGAGGGGGGGGAGGCTCTACCCCCGACGCCGAAGCGCGCTTCCTTCGCGTTGCCTTTTTGTTTATCTTGTTTTTTTTAGTTTGTTTCTTAGCTTTTGTTCCTGTTTTTTACTTTGTTATTCACTTGTTTTTTAATCCATCCTAGTAGTAGGCTATAGCGTGATTACGGCGACTTTTGCCTTATTAGGCAATCGCCAGATGGGCTCTTAAAATATAAATAAGAGAAAAATCCTTCTCCCTAAATGCATATTGCCTTTTCATATGCCCAACTCACCCCAATAAATATATATTGCCTTTTGCTCTATCCTCCAAATCTCTGCTACCTTTTTCGTCTCATCTCTCACAATGCCAGCTGCCTTTTTCTCACCCCCAAATCCATGTTGCCCTTTCATATCCCCCGCCCATCCAAGCAATATATGTTGCCTTTTCATATCCCCATCCATCCGACCAAATATACATATGTTATCTTTTCCTCTCCCTCCCAAATGTGTGTCGCCTCCCACGCCCAATGTCTGCTGCCGTTTCCTCTCCCCCTCAAATGTCTACCCCCTTCTCTTCTCCCCTATAATACCCTCCCCCCCCAATATTGAGAAAGTGACTTCAAAGGGAAATAGAGACGGCGAAAGCTGGAAGCTCAATGCAAGTCTTTTAGCAGCCATATTTATGACGCCTTGTGATGAATGAGTACCCCATATTTTTTAAAGGAAGTGGCTGACGAACGAGGGCATTATCACTCGATGGGTAAGCAATGTTTGAGGCAATGGGAGGATAAGAGAAAAGGTCAGATAAATATTAAGGACATTGATGGCGAAATGCTTAGTTTTTTTTTGTCATTTAAAACTAGGAAGCGAAAACTAATAGGAACATATATATTAGTAAATCTCGACGACCCTAAATACTGGTACTAGGGGGTATATTAATGTTCAGGAACAAGTTCGTACAGAGAGGACAAGTACTAGAAAGTAGGATCCTAAATCTATTTAGTTAAAAAAGAAATGGATATTTGTGTACCATATGTGGTACACAAAAATTCCTTTGGGGCGGTGACTTACACAACATTTCTGGGCTCAACAACTAGTTTTTTTCCCTTGTAGGATGACTATTATATGACGCGTTAGGTGGAAGGAGGATCGAAGCCACATTTTCAAATTTTTCAGAAGAGACTTCCAAAGTTTATATATTATATATTCTTGCAGTTAACTGGAATAATCCAAAGTTTTATCGGTTACGTCTTTTTCAACATTTTCTTGTTTATCCTTTTTAGTTTTCATTTGTTCTAACAAATTTGTATATTATTTCGCTGCGTCTGTTGGCATTAATTTTGTAAGTTCTTGGATTTCAATTTTCTTTTCCTTTGTTATTGGGAGCATCTTAGAATACTTTGGAGGCAGCGGCTCACGAGCTAAGTTGAACAAATTGCAGCTGTAACAATTTCTTCCTCTTTGCAGCCTGACAGGATGACTATTACTGCTTAGGCTTGTTTGAAGTTTAGAGGAAATCACGTACCCTTCTTTGTATTGATGATCCAAAACAAATTTTCTTGCATCAATAAATTTAATTGCGTTTGATTTCCTTTTGACTTTGCGCTCTTGGAAAACGTCAAAATCGAAAAAATTACTTTGCTGAGAAACAGACGTAGTTATTGCTTTTACATAATATTTCTTTGTATAAATAATATCATTATTCTGTCTTTTTATATTTTGTTCAATTTGTCCGAACTGACCATCACAAGGAATTGTTCAAATTTATATATGAATTAGTTCGAATTAGACTCACTCTGATATTTAGTATAACGATAAACTAAGTTATAAGGATAACTTATCCGTGAAAAACGCCATTTTCAAATTTTGTGCCTTAGGCCTTTCTTCCACCTAACGCGTCATATATATATTTATATATATATATATATATATATATATATATATATATATATATATATATATATATATATATATATATATATATATATATATATATATATATATATACATACATATACACACTCACTTAATAAGACAAAAACCAACACGGGCATGCGGGCGTGGAAACGATAGGATCATTATTCCTACTTCAGAACTTCTATATCAGAAACCTCAGGAAGGGTGAAGCCTACCTACTGTGAATATATGGCAATAAAATATAAAATTAACCTCAAACTGATTCTTATTTTATTTGCTACAAGAAGCGATCTATTTAAAAGGACCTCGATAATTCTGGAACAATGCTACGTTTCGATTGTTAACTATTAACGGAATTCTACTACCTGAAAAATGTATAGAAAGTGCCTGTCACGAAAACGTCACAAAATATCAACTTCAGAGATGCGCTTTTGAAGAAAAACAAGAGAAGTCAGACCGGCTCAAAAATACGTGAACATAGCTTATAAAGCTCAGTTTGAACCTAGTTTACAAGCAGACGCATTGTGTCTAAGCACTCTCGGATGAGTTACACGAAGGTCTTCCTGACCTAATTTCTGGAATATCCACTGCGCTGGACCTGTGCGACAGCCAGGCGAGTATTTCCTGCATTCTTATCTCGGGACTTGGTCTGATGGGAGATAGCTTCTGTTGCCCTTTTCTTTGGGTTTATCGCTAGAATTTTTGGGGGGGTGATGTGTACTGATTAGAGATAAATCCTGTTGCTATGATCACGGCAGTTCTCGAGGTGAGACAAACGCTGGCTAGATAAATCTAGAATTTTTCTCGAAACGCTCACATCCAAGTGGGTTCACCTGTTAAGAAAACCCCGGAACTAGGAGAGGCAGGATTGAGATGGACGCTTGCAAAGGAATTGTTTTTTGTACCCTGCGGGACAAGAAAAAGCTGCATCAAGGAACTGTTATTTAGGCATTATACGGAAAAATCAAAGTGGCTTTGATCAAACTAATTGACATTTCTAAGATATACGAGGGGCGGTCAATAAGTTTTGCAATTCGGGTATGAGGAAAGTGTTTTATTATTTTTCAATATAACTACCCTCGACTTTAATGCACTTGCGCCACTTGTCTCTGAGGCTTAGAATTCCCGACAACCAGAAATCTCCCGACTGCTGTTCAATCCACTCCTGGAAGGCGAGCTGAACATCTTCATCGTCCCCAAACCGGCGTCCACGCAGTACAGCCTTGAGCTGGCGGAATAAAAAGTAGTCGCTAGGGGCCAGATCTGGACTGTAGGGGAAATAGTTGAGCTCCTTGAATCCGCACTCGCGCAGGGCAGCTTGTGCAACTCTGGCCTTGTAGACTGACGACGTTGAAGTCGATCATGGGGCGTGAGGTTTCTAGGGACCCAACGGGCAGAGACCTTGGTCATGGCTAAATTGTCGTGGATGATGTCGATAACACTTCCATGTGATATTCCAAGTTGTCGCTCGATTTCTTCGACCTTCAGCCGTCGATTTTCGAGGATCATCCTCTCCAAACGAGCCACATTGTCCTCGTTGGTCACGTCTAACGGGCGTCCTGGACGGGGGTCATCTTCAAGGGACTCACGACCATGGCGGAACTCCCTATTCCAGCGAGCGATGGTTGCATAGGAAGGGGCGGTGTCGGTGTACACTGCAACAATGCGTTCATGGATCTCTTTTGCATTCTGGCCTTCCTTGGTCAAAAATTTGATCACTGCGCGGTACTCAACCTTCTCAATTGTTGAAAAATTTGTGACTGACGATCTGCGATCAGCTACTGCTTCTTAAAGAGACGAGGCAGGGGTGTGCGGCTGCAGGTCCTGACTTGTCATAACTTGTCCTAACACCCCCACAAACAGCCATCCCCCTTCCTCTGTTTTGCCCTACCGATTCGCAAAACCTATTGACCGCCCCTCGTATGTTACCTTATCCACAAAGAGGAAGATGTAAGAAAATTGCTCTCCACATAGGTCTTCTCTTAATTTAAGGGATTGGGCCTATCCACTCTAATTCCTTCACAAATCACCAACAATCATTCGGTGATCTGCCGTAAGATAAACCCATAGATCGGTGATCAACCCATATAAGAAAGTGAAAGATAAAAGGGGAGAAAGATTATGAAAATCATAAATTTTTGTACAACATATGTATTCAGGATTACAAGTTCATCATCAGAAATGCTGCAAATCTATCAGAAGGTGGTTTTGTCGCCTTCAATATGAGAATGATCCCCCTCCCCGAAAAATTCGAAATCAATAGACTTTTCTTGCTACAACCCAGCAGAGCACACAACCAAGGATTGCCTAACGCAGCACGAGGAATGATGCTCAGAATGTTCTGAGCTTAGTGTGATGCGAATTACAAAAAAGTGTATTAATCGCAATAGACCGCACAGAACAATGACATCGGCCTGTCAGATACTGAGAGAGGCAATAGAGCAAAAGGAATAATACAGAAAAACATGACGCGGCATGCGCCGGAATAACAAAGGCTGCAATTAAAGGATGTCAAGAACTCATCAGAAATTTTTCCCTAAAGACAACATCGGATTAGAAATCCAGACATGTTATATCATCATCATCATCACTAACTATAATTTACGAAGTGTTTTTTTTTGAGTATTTGAATAATAATTTCATCTTAGTTTGGTTATGACTACGTTTTTTTATCCAAGTTATTTCTAATAATTATTTTATAATATCAAAAAAAAATGGTGAAGTTCAGAAATAAATATAAGTATCGAAATTTTGTGAATTTTTAAAACCCAAAGAATTATAAATGGTGAAGTTCAGGAAATTTATAAAAAAATAACCATGGCTGCTTTTTTTGAGATTTTAAATTTTGATCTTAGTAGCGAAGCCATTGCCTGGTGCATATTATATGCACATATGGAAAACACTTGACACACCAGGAACCTTTTCGAATACTAAATATTATGTCGAAGAATAACTGTATCAAAGAAATGAAGTGCCTCGAGAATTCATCATCCTCTCAGATCCTTGGGATTAACCCTGAAGAAACGCTGGTAAAGAGGGACGAAACCCCCAAGAAAGAGACCCCTTGGATCTATCCCAAATGACCTGGGAGAAACCCCCCAAGCAGACTACTGATAGACTACTGAGGAAGAGGAAACGGATAGCGACGTCTCACCTTCGCTTACTGAACATCAGAAAAACGGAAGACGACCAATAAGAAATGAAAGATGCAAATACGAAGAAAGGAAATATAACCTAACAGTATATACAAACCAGGCAGTAGCTTCTCCACTCCCCCCTACGAGGGGGTGCTTGCGCTTCGCTACTAAGGTTAAGATTTAAATTCCTCCAAAAAGCAGCTATGGTTAAATTTTCTGAACTTCGCCAATTATAATAATTTTAAAAAGGAACTAAATTTTCCCCCTTTTCAAAATATCACGTTGCTAAAATATAGAGTTATAGAAGAAGAAGATATATAAAAATAAATTTCCGGAACTTCACCATTTGTAATTCTTTGAGTTTTAAAAAATTCACAAAATTTCGATACTTATATTTATTTCTGAACTTCACCATTTTGTTTTTTGATATTATAAAAGAATTATTAGAAATAACTGATAAAAAATCATGAGTCATAACCAAACTAAGATGTAATTATTATTCAAATACTCAAAAAAAATCCCCTTAAATTATAGAGTTAGTGATGATATCACCTCTCACGAAGATTCAGCTTAAAGCACATGGAATGGAATCAAGGACAGAAAAGCCAAATGGACATCTGAATCAAAACAAGGATAAGGTGTTGAGGAACAGCTCCGCATGATTGCTCGGCCACCAGAAAAGAGACATTTGTGAAACTTAGAAAGAAACAAACTGAGACCAAGAAAAGGCAGGAAAATAATACAACCAACGTATGGAAAAAGGAAACTACAGATAAGGACAAAATAAAACAAAATTACATATGTAAGTAAAATAGATGTGTTTAATTAACCCATTAAGAAGAAAAAAAAGAGGAAGGATAAAAATAAAGAAAGAAAAGCCAAGAGCTAAAAAAAAGTAATAATACAAGCATTAACGCCAACTATGATAATAAAAAGAGAAAGAAATATAAATGAGCCAGTCTTCTGGCAAATTATCCTGATCTACCACTTCCATTACTTACTCCCCTCCCTTATCTTCACTCCCTACTCCAATCCCTCTCACCATCTTACAAGCTGCGAGATGGGTGAGTGGTGTTGAATGCAATTTATTGGTTCGCTGAGTTTATTATTTCACATCTCGCCAATCGCTACTTCTTTCTTCTCCGACTTCCCTTTCCCTTCCTATACATCTATGGCTTTAAATTGAACATATTGTTTTTACAACCACACTTTTCCAATGAATCCTTCTCCCATAAAACACACTATTTTATATCTCTTTTGAATATCGAATAATGTGAACAAAATTTGTGTTTTTCTTACCGTAGGAAAACGTGTAGGTTTTTTTAGTCGCGTGCGACTCTATATCTTACTATGTCGGTCCGTCGGTCCCCGTTTTGCTTTTTTTTTGGTTTTGGTAATAACATTTTAACTATTCGGCCAATTTTAACGAAATTTGAAACCCTTATATTGTTTTATATTCTCTTTGGAATGGTATAATTACCAAGGTTCTCCCAAGGTTAGCTCGGGAATTGTTTCCGTTTGGCAATAACATCTCAACTATTTGGCCGATTCTAACGAAATTTGATACCCTTATTTTGTTTTACATTCTCTTTCGAATGATATAATTGCCAAAGTGCTCCCGAGGTTAATCCCGGAATTATTGAAAGTTTTGAAGGTTGTAAGGTCATAAATCAGAATAAGTGAGAGAACGCGACGTTAGTCAGCAGACCTTGTTCATATAGATTTGAGGATCTTTGCGCCAATTTGCCGGAGACTAAATATGATCTTTCGGTACATTTCCGACTGCATCACGTTTTTTCGTGGCCGTACAGTGAAATAAAGTCGTTTAAAAACTTAGTATTGTCTATACGGACCCTCTATTCAGGATTTTTATTCTCCTGGGAGACTGATTTTCGCAGTTTTAGGGTCTCTTGTACCCGCGTCATGGACATTCTTCGTTTCGTGACGTTCAGCACTTGGAGGGCCTAAAGGGTTACTGCCTGCATGATGGGTTAGGTGAATGTAAGACACGCGAATTAGAGTTGTAACAAGGGGTGTTTGTTTGTAGTTTTAAGTGCTACTGGTCTTCTATGTTGCCGTGAGTAGTCTCCTCCATTGGCTAGTTTAGTTTTGCAACTTTCATGTATTTTTACCTCCCCCAATTTCAACGTTTTCACGCCGAGCTTCTTATCAATAAATCTAGCACCATGTTCAGTCCCACCCAGCATCCTCAACCATAAATCTAGCACCAAGTTCAGTCCCATCCAGCATCCTCAACCATAAATCTAGCACCAAGTTCAGTCCCACCCACCATCCTCATCCACAAATCTATTCAATCAAATCTTAAAACTCCCCAGGAAAGGTGCTTCTGTGACATGACTATTGAGCCTATTCCATTGATCTACCACGCAATTTGTAAACCGATTTTACCAATCTCTATCCTAAACCTAAACTTGTCCGACTAAAACCAATTGCTACATGTCCTATTACATGACTAGTGAGCCTATTCCATTAATCTACCACGCAATTTGTAAACCGATTTTACCAATCTCTATCCTAAACCTAAACTTGTCCGACTAAAACCAATTGCTACATGTCCTATTACATGACTAGTGAGCCTATTCCATTAATCTACCACGCAATTTGTAAACCGATTTTACCAATCTCTATCCTAAACCTAAACTTGTCCGACTAAAACCAATTGCTACATGTCCTATTACATGACTAGTGAGCCTATTCCATTAAAATACCACGCAATTTGCAAACCGATTTTACCAATCTCTATCCTAAACCTAAACTTGTCCGACTAAAACCAATTGCTACATGTCCTATTACATGACTAGTGAGCCTATTCCATTAAAATACCACGCAATTTGCAAACCGATTTTACCAATCTCTATCCTAAACCTAAACTTGTCCGACTAAAACCAATTGCTACATGTCCTATTACATGATTAGTGAGCCTATTCCATTACTCTACCACGCAATTTGTAAACCGATTCTACCAATATCTATCCTAAACCTAAACTTGTCCCACTAAACCCAATTGCTACATGTCCTATTGCATGACTAGTGAGCCTATTCCATTAATCTACCGCGCAATTTGTAAACCGATTCCTAACAATCTTTTCCTAAACCTAAACTTGTCCGACTAAAACCAATTGCTACATGTCCTATTACATGACTAGTGAGCCTATTCCATTAATCTACCACGCAATTTGTAAACCGATTTTACCAATCTCTATCCTAAACCTAAACTTGTCCGACTAAAACCAATTACTACATGTCCTATTACATGACTAGTGAGCCTATTCCATTAATCTACCACGCAATTTGTAAACCGATTTTACCAATCTCTATCCTAAACCTAAACTTGTCCGACTAAAACCAATTGCTACATGTCCTATTACATGACTAGTGAGCCTATTCCATTAAAATACCACGCAATTTGTAAACCGATTTTACCAATCTCTATCCTAAACCTAAACTTGTCCGACTAAAACCAATTGCTACATGTCCTATTACATGATTAGTGAGCCTATTCCATTACTCTACCACGCAATTTGTAAACCGATTCTACCAATATCTATCCTAAACCTAAACTTGTCCCACTAAACCCAATTGCTACATGTCCTATTGCATGACTAGTGAGCCTATTCCATTAATCTACCGCGCAATTTGTAAACCGATTCCTAACAATCTTTTCCTAAACCTAAACTTGTCCGACTAAAACCAATTGCTACATGTCCTATTACATGACTAGTGAGCCTATTCCATTAATCTACCACGCAATTTGTAAACCGATTTAACCAATCTCTATCCTAAACCTAAACTTGTCCGACTAAAACCAATTACTACATGTCCTATTACATGACTAGTGAGCCTATTCCATTAATCTACCACGCAATTTGTAAACCGATTTTACCAATCTCTATCCTAAACCTAAACTTGTCCAACTAAAACCAATTGCTACATGTCCTATTACATGACTAGTGAGCCTATTCCATTAATCTACCACGCAATTTGTAAACCGATTTTACCAATCTCTATCCTAAACCTAAACTTGTCCGACTAAAACCAATTGCTACATGTCCTATTACATGACTAGTGAGCCTATTCCATTAATCTACCACGCAATTTGTAAACCGATTTTACCAATCTCTATCCTAAACCTAAACTTGTCCGACTAAAACCAATTGCTACATGTCCTATTACATGACTAGTGAGCCTATTCCATTAATCTACCACGCAATTTGTAAACCGATTTTACCAATCTCTATCCTAAACCTAAACTTGTCCGACTAAAACCAATTGCTACATGTCCTATTACATGACTAGTGAGCCTATTCCATTAATCTACCACGCAATTTGTAAACCGATTTTACCAATCTCTATCCTAAACCTAAACTTGTCCGACTAAAACCAATTGCTACATGTCCTATTGCATGACTAGTAAGCCTATTCCATTAATCTACCGCGCAATTTGTAAACCGATTCCTAACAATCTTTTCCTAAACCTAAACTTGTCCGACTAAAACCAATTGCTACATGTCCTATTACATGACTAGTGAGCCTATTCCATTAATCTACCACGCCATTTGTAAACCGATTCTACCAATCTCTATCCTAAACCTAAAAATAAGAACCTTACCTATGTCTCCCCTCAATCAAGTCCCCTCTGCCTCTTTTCCTTTTTAATGTATGAAGATTTAGTCGTCTAAGCCTATCACCATATGGTAAGCTCAACCCATGAATCACTCGAGGTGTCGACGGGTTCCACGAGCGAAAGAGATAAATAGGCTAATCATATTAAAATGCTTCTTTTTTGTCATTTATATTTAAATTAATATTTATGATTTTATTATACACCGACGTCATATTCTTGAAAAATTCTTGGGTGCTAAAATTAATGTCTTCAAACCCGTCATCTCGTTTAAAATTTTTAAATTAAAAGTCATTTAATTTGGGGGGTTTTTGAATTATGGTTGATGCAATCATATTTTGCTTTGCCAATTTTGAAAAAAAATAGTGTTTGTTTTAAACCATTTATCAGAAAAAATATGTCGTGTTTTCCTTATGAGCTTGAAGTTTATGGATGCGAAAGGAAAGTAATTAAGATATGATCATTTTTATTTAAGGGTTCGCTGGATTATTTCAAAGGTTCTGGAAAGGTAAAAAGGTTCAGAGATGCTGACCTAACCTGGTCCAAGGTGGAGTCAAGTCAGCCGAATTTGTTTAGGTCATGTCATGTGTACTGGTTAGGTCTTGGCCGGTTAAAATTTCTGACCTCATGAACGTGTAAAGGATATTTACCCCCAAACTTGTTCATATAAATAATCCCCCTCTCTTTCCCCTTGCCCAAGGGAATTATTTTTTTATCTGAATCGTTCTTTCACAACTCCGTTTGTTTGTTTTTGTTTTTTGCGGGGGGGAGGGGTAATTCCCCATTTTAAAAGGCAGAAACCAAAAAGGGTATCCCCTTCGTGAAGATTTTAGAGTTATTAAAAAAAATGGTGAAGCTGGAGGACGGAGAAATGTGTCAGTCACGTTCCGTGCTTGCTCAGACCAGATTACACGTGATAGGGGACGTTAAGCAACATAAAATACATACTACTGTTTTTAACGGAGAATTCTCGCCATTTTGGTAGAGTCATTATCCCAGTCGAGTGTTAGAGGGCCAAAAGACGCGCAACTCTCCTTAACTAATCCCCAACTAGTACCTAAATTGGCTTGCGTATTAGTCTCACTCTACCCTTCTCGGGCAGGACCTTCTACCAATTATTGAGCTATGGTGTGTGGTGGGGATGGGGGGATATAATCCACTGAGGGTTTGCCTCATCGGGCAGAGAGGAATAGAGAGAAAAGGCAATGACTGAAGGAAAAGGGCAAAAATGTTGCAAAGGTTAGGTTTGCTGAGAGGGCAAACAATGCGTTCGAATCCCCTGTGCTCGCTTTGCTTATCTGTAGATTTGAGGCAGAAGTTTAAATACCACAAACTTGTGTAGGCCTTTTAATAATATCCGCGATTAGTGAAAAATGGAGCAAATATAATTATTGCTAACATATTTAATTGTCTATTTCTATGCAAACTAAGGTATCCTAAAAATTCGTGCAGCTGTGGAGAAGAAATTAAATAAATTTAATCGATTATTTAGTTACCATGATGTTCTACAACCATTTCCCATTTTAATGGTTGAAAAAACAAAACAATAAAGTTCTTTGAAAAAATAAGAATTGCAGATTCTGAGCTAACCACGTCCCTCTCCCTAACGAGTGGCAAATGGAGACTAGGCTCGCCTAGGCACTGTCTCCCTCCCTTGTCTACAAGTTCGAACTTGTCAACATTCGTTTATTTGTTTCCGTTAATGGGCTAGTCAATTTCTTAATAACTTAAATAGGACCCTGCTCTATTTAATAAATTCGAACCTCTCAAAATTTGCCTATTTATTTCCGGTAATGCGCTAGTCTAGTCCTTAATGGCGTTCCTCTATTCGTTCTTGGGTGACAGAAATGCTCTTTCCTCGTCTTGTGCATTTCCCTCTTCTATTTTAGTTATAAGACACGCACATGTCTGTATGAAACTATAAATTCCTTGGTTGTGGCTGCAATTTACTCTTAATCCCTCCATCCCCTCTTTCAAGGCCTATCTCAAGGGCATGCTGTTGCTGCCGTCTGCCGATGATTTAAAGGCGAGAAATGCGTCCTTTTTTTTATTTTCGCTTAGATTGCAAGATTTTCCTCTTCATCCCTCAGGAAACAAATGGCTTAAGTTTGTTTCCACCGGGTGGACGGAGAGTCACAGCTGACAGAGTTTGCAACTGAGTTGCCTGCTCGTATTTTCAGAAAGGACACTTGTGCTTGAGTGCGACGTATCTCTGTAGCTGTTTATGTGCGTCGTCCTCTGATGTATCACATTTCTCTTTGCCGTTTTCTTGAATGTATTTACTTTTAACTTAATTGTATTATTTTCCTACCGTCCTTAAAGGAATCATGTCAGCGACACACGAAACAGCATGGAATTGCTAGCTTATGCGTTCAACGTGGGATGCGCTTCTTTCCTAACCGTTTCTTCTCTTTTACCAATTTATTTGGAAAATGCTCTTCTTGTTGCTAGCTAGAAGAGCACACAACCAAGGATTGACCAACGAAACACAAGAAACGATGCTCAGAATGTTCTTCTATCAACCATACTTGGAGGGATTGTGATGCGAATTGCAAAAAGTGTAGCAACTTGCTGGCACTCGTCTCTACTCCAACAAATCTTCTTTTTGAAACCCGCAAATGGGTTGCTTTGAGTTGAGGTGCATCGTTGGGCTTAGCATGGAATAAACTTGTTTATGATATTGATCTGTCCACTCAATGCACAGGCCGAGAGAGAGAGAGAGAGAGAGAGTTTGTGTGTGTGTGTGAGACGAAGCCAATTTTATCCAACTTAGATTTCCGGAAAAGGGGGGCGGCGAGGAAGGAAAGTTAAAAAGGATTTTGAGTGAGTTGGATTTAAGAACTGTAAATTTTATATTGCCTTTTTCCATCAAATGCGAGCGCGTACACACACACACATACACACACACACCACTACTACTCCCCCCGTAAGGGGCGTGGCGATTTGCCATCCTGGCCGCCGTGCTGACGGGATCCAGCGCTGCGTCCGGCCCCAGCTTAGCCTCTCTTCCTTCCTTCAGATAGCCCGATTTCTCCTCTACCTCGTCGCTTTTCATACAACCTCTCCCACAACTTTCTCTGGTCAGCCTCTAATTTCACAGGGTAGATGCTGACCTTCTTCTCAAGCCAACCACCCCGGATCGGGGCTAGAGGGGGAGGGGACATTGTTCCCTAACCCCTGAGCTCCGGTTCGGGATGGGGGTTTTTTAACAACCTGCTTCATCCCCACCCATACCTTCCTCACATCCCTTTTCCTCTCCTCTTCAAAATCTATCTTTTTTACGCCGTGTCCAAGGTGGAGCCGCCATGCCGATGGACTGCCAGGCCACCAGGCGGGAGGGGTGGTCCCGAATGGCGGCGCCTGGCTCTGCCGGGCTTGTAAGCACCTCTCGCAGTGCGGGCTACTGCGAGGGGTGATGAGCTATTGCGTCCCGTGGCAAAAATAGGGTCACCATGCCCATAGATGAACAACCAAAAAAAACCCAAACCCCTTTAACTCCCCCTTGCTCATCGACGGAGCCGCCCTTGGGCAGCTCCACCGAAAAAATGGAGGTCCCCCCCCCTGTGCTTTCACAGGGGACCCTCCATATTTCTCTAACCGGAGAGGAGGCTTACTCCTCTCCTTCGCCTACGGGTGCAGGGGACTCCCCCTCACCCCCTTCTCTGGAGGTGCTTTCGGGCACCTCCCTTTTCCCAGCGGCAGTCCCATCTTTTCTTTTCAAGGGGACTGCCAAGAAAGCCAGCAGGCAGCCCTTAGCCAGCCGCTCCCCATCAAAGCGGCTCGGTAGGGCAAACCCCCTTAGGGGGGAGAGGGAAGCCAGGCCCCTTCGGTCGCTTCCCTCAAAAGACCTGCTGGCAAGAATATTAAACCTTGCCGGGGTCAAGGCCTGTGCCTCCCCATACAAGACTGGCCACACTGCCAAGGGGACCTGCGATGTCCTGGGAGGGGATGGCCAACTGGAGGCCCCTCCTGTGATAGACATGGTCCTTGAGGAGACCCAGCCCCAGACGGTAGGGCCTTCCATGGGGGGGAATTCGGGCTCGGCGCCAAGCACCGAACCCGAATCCGCCCCTATGCAAGGTCCTCCTCAAATGGCTGAGGGCTCCGAGGCAGTAGAAGGAGGGGAGGGATCTCCTCCGACAGGTGCCCCTACGACAACCAGGACCTTCTCCATTTCAGAGAGGGACCTGGCTGAGGCTGGTCCATCTGGCCTGGGGACTTCTGCCGGCGGAGGTGAAAAGCGGGTTCATTCCCCGCCCTCCTCTCCGAAAAAGAAAAAGAAAAAGACAAAAAAAACTCGGGGCTCCTCTCCATCCGCGGGGGCTGCGGGGACGGATGGGTCTGCTGCCACTCTGGCAAGCGACCAAGCCAAGATCGGCACATCCGCCCCCTCTGCCCCCCCGGTTGCGGAGCCCCTGACAAAGAAGACTAATACCAAGAGTGCACAGGGCGGAGCCTCGATGACATCGGGGCCCCTGATTCAGAGGTTACCTGGCGTTTTCGAGCCCGCTGGCTTCAAACGCTTCCTCGTTATTCGCTCCACTGATGGCACCATGTTGTCCAAGGGCAACATGATCCATCAGAGGAGAGGATTAGCTAGTGCAATTGGTAGAGAGCCGAAGGTAACCCGTTTCTCGGACGGGAGCCTTCTGGCGAATGCGGCGAATCCCGCCGAGGCGGCTAAGATTAGTGCTCTTCGGACACTTCATGGCACCCCCGTGAGTGTGACGCCGCACTCTACCATGAACTTTGTGAAAGGAGTAGTTTATGCGAGGGAACTCGTTGACTACTCCATTGAGGACATCACCCTAGAGCTGGCCGACCATGGGGCGGTCAAGGTCGAACGTATGATGAGAAAACAGGGAGGGGCCTCGAGACCCACCCCTACACTCTTCGTCACGTTCGACTGTGACAAGCTCCCTGAGTCGGTGCGTGCCGGTTGGTACCGCTACCGCGTGAAGGCATTCGTGCCACTGCCGCGGCGGTGCTATTACTGTCACCGCTTCGGCCATACGAATCGCTCATGTAGACGTGCAAAGTCGGGGTCACCCGAAGTCTGTGTAAATTGCTCCAAGGTCGCACACGATAAGTCCAAATCGTGTGTGGCCAAGTGTGTCAATTGCGGAGAGCCGCACCCTGCTTCTTCGAAGCAATGTGGTGCATATCTCCTTGAGAAAGAAATCCTGGCCGTTCAGGCCCAGGATCGACTCTCATTCCGCGAGGCAAAGGACTTGGTCCTGGCGCGCCCGGCTCTGCCTGGGACGTCATATGCCTCAATAGTTAGGAAGGCACCCTCTGCTCCCGGCCCATCCAGGCCAACGAGCACGGTTGTTTCCGCGCCCATTCGGAGCCCTTCTGCGGGCTCTACCCAACCCGGGCGCTCCCCTGGTAAAGCTGGCGGCAAAAAGGGCTCATACCCTGCCCCGGCTAAAACCAGGGCTCCCCCCTCTTCCCCCAGCGTGAGCGTTTCCCGTAAGGCGAAACGGCCACGCGCCTCCACCGAGTCGTTAGACTCACAGGAGGCAACACCCCTGAAGATGGTCGCTAGGCCATCTTCCGGGGTTCCTAAAGCTGCCCCCCGAAAGGAGGACAGCAACAAAGGAGCTTCGGCTCCTTCGCCCACGCCCCGAGGTGGAGCGAGTGGCTCGGAGACGGTGGTTCCTCGAAAAGAGGGCCCCCCGCCTCCCAAGCCGCAACGCCCGCCTAAGGTTTCGAGGCGGAGGGAGGAAAAGACTCGCATGGCGAGCCCAACCTCCCCCAATAAGTCCTCGAAGGCGACAGCGCCTTCAGCGCTTTGTCCGGCCAACAGCGCCCGGGGTTCTGCCCCCGGGAAGCGTACGGCCATTCCCGTGAGGGTCTTCAATTCGAGGAGGGCCCCCGCGTCTCCTCCGAGCTAGGCCTGGAGGGCATATTCCTTCAATGGAATTGCCGTGGACTCCGGGCCAACTGTGAGGAGCTGCGGAGGCTCGTCTCGTCCCGTTCCCCGTTAGCTATTTTTTTGCAGGAGACCATGCTAGGTGCGTGCCCCCTCCCTGCCCTCCCGGGGTATAAGGGTCTTGCGACCCCACCACCGCGGGATGGCCGGGCTGGGGGATGCGCAGTTTACACCCGGCATGATGTCTCCGTTCTTCCTTTCTCTTTAGATACCTCCTTTCAGGCAGTGGCTGTGCAGCTGCACCTGGATAGGAGGTATACTATCATTTCTGCGTACATTCCACCGTCAGCTGACTTCGACGCGGGGGACTTCCGCCGCGTCGTTGCACGGTTGCCGAGGCCCTATCTCTTGCTTGGAGATCTGAACGGCAGGCATCCTCTCTGGGGAGATTACTCCATAAATCCCAGGGGACAAGTCCTTGCCGATCTGATCGAAGAGCTTGAGATGGGTGTCCTAAACGTGGATGAGTTTACGCATCACTGTCCGAGAACCGCTTCATTTTCTTGCCTTGACCTATCTTTGTGCTCTTCGGATGCACAGCCTGATTTTGATTGGGGGGTGGTCGATGACCTCCATGGTAGTGATCACTTTCCCATTCAAATATCATTTTCAGGGCAACTGCCGCCTGAGAGACCACCTCGGTGGTGCTTGGCGCGGGCGCGGTGGCCTGCATTTCAGGAAATGACTGAATTCTCTATCTCAGTCGAGGAGTTTAGGTCGGTAGATGAGGCCGTTGAGTTCTTCTCCGGCAACCTCATCGCCGTGGGCCTGACTACTATTCCTAGGACGTCTGGCCGTTTTGCACGCCGACCACTCCCATGGTGGTCGGCCGAGTGTGAGACGGCCCTCAAACAGAAGCGTTATGCCTACATGCGCTATAAGCGCCGCCCGAACGATTTCACTGTCGCTGAATTTCGTCGGGCTAGGGCTAGGTTCCGGTATATTTCGAAGCACGCCCGCCGCTCTTCTTGGCGGGCATACGTGTCTTCACTTAACGGGAAGACCCCTTTAGCTGAGGTGTGGAAGCGAGTCAAAAGGATTCGGGGCAAGTTCTCGCAGGACCCCCCTCCCGTTCTCCAGGAGAATGGGACCGCAATCTCAGACCCCGCGTCCGTGGCGGAATCCTTAGCAACCGCTTTTTCCGCATTCTCTAGCCGTGATGCTGCTCCGCCAGCATTCAATGCACGTCGTGATGTCGCGGAAGGCCGCCGGCTGGACTTTACCTCCAGTGGCGGAGAACCCTTCACTGACAAGTTTACTGTGAGTGAGTTGCGTTCCGCTCTCGCTTCGTGCGCGGACACCGCCCATGGTCCGGACGATGTCCCGTACGCCATGCTTCGACACCTGGGTGAGCGAGGCATGGCCTTTCTGTTAGATCTGTTCAACAGGATCTGGGTGGAAGGTCTTCTCCCAGACTCCTGGCGAATCGCTACTGTGCTCGCCTTTCGCAAACCGGGGAGAGATTACTCTACTCCGACCGGTTTCCGCCCAATCTCTCTAACCTCTTGCGTGTGCAAGTTGATGGAGAAATTGGTAAACGTTAGATTAGCTTTTTTCCTGGACAGCGGAGGCCATCTGTCTTCCGCACAGTGTGGCTTCCGCAAGTTCCACTCCACGTCGGATGCTCTGCTCCGACTGGAAAATGCCGTCTGCGAGGCTTTCCTTCGTAGACAGCACTACGCCACGGTGTTTTTCGATCTGGAGAAGGCCTATGATACCGCATGGCGATACGGTATCATGGAGACTCTCTACACGATGGGAGCGAGGGGACGCCTCCCAATGTTTATATCTGAATTTTTGCGAGATCGTCGATTCCGCGTACGGGTGGGGGGAGCTCTCTCCGGCCCAAAGGAGCAGGAAGAGGGTGTCCCGCAGGGAAGTGTCCTCAGTGTCACACTCTTTGCCCTGAGCATCAACGGCATCACCTCGGTGCTGCCGGAAGATGTTCTCGCTACGCTCTACGTGGACGACCTTTCGATCTCTTTTGGCGCGGCCCAGATGCCAACTCTGGAGCGTCGACTCCAACAGGCATTGAACCGCGTCTCTCGCTATGCCGAAGCGCACAGGTTTCGGTTTTCTTTGGCCAAGACTAAGGTGGTGCACTTCTGCCGCCATCCACGGCTTCACCCCGACCCAGATTTGTTTCTTAATGGGGTGCGCCTGGATGTGGTTGAGTCGCACCGTTTCCTTGGTCTTGTATTCGACCGACGCCTCACCTGGGAGGCTCATATTCGCAGCCTTAGGGTCTCTTGTACCCGCGCCATGGACATTCTCCGTTCCGTGACGTTCAGCGCTTGGGGCGCTGATAGAGCTACCGCCTTACTTTTTTATCGATCCTTTGTTCGCTCGAAGCTCGACTACGGATGCGAGTTTTATGCATCCGCAGCCGAGCGTTTATTGCGGAAGGTGGATTCGATCCACCACACCGGCCTTCGCCTTGCGACCGGTACCTTCCGCACTTTCCCCATTGAGAGCCTGTTGGTCGATGCTGGGGAGATGCCACTCGCTCTGCGCCGCGTGCAGTGCATCACTCGCCTGTACGCGCGAGCCCGGCGCCTCCCTCAGTCGCCAACAGCTCTCACTGCATCCGCAGCTAATCTCGATGGTGCCTATGCCGCCGAGAGACGCCAGTCATACCCTAAGCCCTTTGGGTTTAGGGCCAGGAAACTCCTTCGAGAGCTAGATATAGCTCTCGGGCCGGTGGCGCCCTTGGTTCTGCCCGGGACGCCACCCTGGAGGGTACCACATTTGGCTATTTGTCGCCACGCCTCTGCTCCCAAAGCTTGTACTGCGCCGGGAGTATTGCGTTCGACCTTTTTGGAGCACACATCATGTCACGCTGGAACCGTGCCAGTGTATACGGATGGCTCCAAGTCCCAAGAGGGGGTCGGCTTCCACGCCGTATCCCCTCTGTTTGAAGTGAGCGGGGCTCTACCAGGCGCTGCGTCTGTCTTCACGGCCGAGCTGGTGGCAATACACCACTCGGTACGGGAGATTACGCGACGTGCCCGGTTCGGAGACCGGATTGTGATCTATAGCGATTCACAAAGCGCCCTGAGTGCTCTCGGGGCATTGGAATCTCCGCATCCCCTGGTTCGCGATATCCGTGACGCCACGGTTTTGGCGAGCCAGGCAGATGTCGAGATTATCTTCTGCTGGGTTCCTGGACATGTGGGAATTGCGGGGAATGAGGGCGCCAAAGAGTCCGCGAGGACTCTGCGACTGGACCAGCGTTTCGCTCTTCCTCACACCGACTACATGGCAGGAATACGGGCAGCTCTTCGGACTGCTTGGCAAAGAAGATGGGAGACGGTCGAAGGGAACTTAAAGTTGCGTGCCATTGCGCCGCGACTGTTCCCATGGACCTATCCCCCAATGCCGCGGCGGCTTCAGGTTGCTTTCTGTCGTCTCCGAATCGGACACACTCGTGTGACGCATCGTTATCTGGTGGAGCGCTCGCCTGCGCCCTATTGCAACGACTGCGTCGTCCCCCAGACTGTTCGGCACATTCTTGTCGAATGTCCCAGTCTGGGTGATCTTCGCGCACGACACCTGTCCCGGTACCGGGATGGGCGGGGTCGCTACCGCCTGTCCCTTGTACTCGGGACGAGTGCGTGCACTTTGACTGGTGGACTTGCTGACTTTTTGGGGGAGGCCGGCCTTCTCCCTATTATTTAAGCAAGGTTTGTGTTTTGTTTTGTTTTGTTTTTTGTTTGTTTTTTTCCTTTAGTTGCACGCTCCTGCGCCGGGGGGACCTCTCCCCGACGCACCAGCTTGCTTCCTTTCCCCATTTTGGGGTGTTTTGTTTTGTTTTTTTCTTTAATTTTATTTTAAAGTAGCCTAGAACTAGGCCAGTTTTAATACGGCGACTAATGCCCAAGTAGGCAGTCGCCAGATGAGCCCTTAAAAAAAACAAAAAAAAAACAAAAACACTACTACTCCATGAATAACATATCCCTGTGGCTCGCAAGAGGTTGGGTGTACCATGGGTATACTTGCTACAAGCCCCAACATTCGTACGTGGATTTTCAGCTATATATCTCTAAAACATTTTCACCTCCTTCGTTCTCACCATTATATTTGCAGTTATCTCCTTACTTACTCTTTGAGGGAGTTTCGTTGGTCTTCGCGTATTAGTTAAAGTGAGTAACTACAACGATCATCTTTCTGCCCTTTTGGAGACCTGAAAAAGAAACGAATCCATACAAGCTCCAAGTTTTTTTTGTATTATAAAACGATTCAAACGAAGTTGCGTTGCGTCCCGATTTCATTAAACGATTCAAATGAGTTGTATTAGGTCCAGGTCTCATTGAACTATTCAAATGAATTTGCGCTGCGTCCAGGTGTCATTGAACGATTAAAATGAGTCTTTGCTACCTTCAGATATCATAGAACGATTTGAATGAGTTATGTTGCGTCCAGGTCTCATTGAACGATTCACATGAATTTGTTGCCTATCCAAGTATCATTGAACGATTAGAAATTAATCTGCGTTGCTTCCAGGTGTCGTTAAACGATTAAAATAAATCTTCGCTGCATCCATGTCTCGTTGAACGATTCACATGAAGCTGTACTCCATTCAGGTATGATAGAACCATTCAAACGAAGTTGTGCCGCGTCCAGCTGTCATTAATCTATTCAAATAAAGCTGTGTGCTGCGATTAGTTGTCATTGATCTATTTAAATGAAACTGTGCTGCATGCAAGTCTCATTTAACGATTCAAATGAAGCTGTGCTTCGCCCAGTTGACACTGAACGATTCAAACAAAGATGTGCTGCGTCCAGGTGTCATTGAACGATTTAAATGAGTTATTTTGCGTCCAGGTGTCATTTAACGATTTAAACAAATTTGCACTGCGTCCAGTTGTCATTGGACGATTAAAATGAATCTTCGCTGCGTCCAGGTCTCATTGAATGATCCACATTTAGTAGTGCTCCGTTCAGGTATAATAGAACCATTGAAAGAAGTTGGGCTTTGTCCAGTTGTCATTGATCTATTTAAATGATACTATGCTGCGTCCAGTTGTTATTGATCTATTTAAATGAAACTGTGCTCTGTGAAAGTTATTAAACGATACATCTGAAGCTGTGCTGCGCATAAGTCTCATTGAGCTATTTAAATGAAGCTGTGCTCTTTCTAAATGTCTTTTAACGATTCAAATGAATCTGTGCTCATTTCAGGTATAATTAAACGATTCAAATGTAGCTGCGCTGCGTCCAGGTGTCATGGATCTATTCATTGAAACTGCCGCGTCGAGTTGTCATTGAACGATTCAAATGAAGTTGTGCTGCAACATGGTGTCATTGATATATTCAGATAAAGCTAAGATGCGTGCATGTCCGAGGGAACGATTCAAATGACTATGTGCTTCGTGCATTGTCATTGGCGATTCAAATGAAGCTGTGCTGCTTTTGGGTGACATTAAATGTTCAAATAAAGTTAAACTAAATCCAGGTTTCGTCTACACTGGTGTAATGCGATTATTCTTGGCGAAATTCTTTGCACATCATGATTTTAAGGAGGAATGGGATGTTCTTAAGTGAAATTTGGTTTGCAATGCATTCCTCATCATTCGCCCTTCCGAGTTGCTTATGCAAATAGATTCGAAGAATGAATGATAATGGACCAGATAATATGACTCACGAGTCAAGACAATGATTCATCTTACCTAAAATTAACTTACAAAGTGTATTTTCGTGATTTGTACCCACACTTGAACTATTGTTCTCCCAAATGCCAACCTACTTTGAGTATTGGTTCCCTAAAAGGTGTGTGTGTGTGAGAGAGAAGAAATTAATAAAATATCTTCATTTTTGTTAGTGTTTGAACGAATAATAGGAAGAATCGAACATTTTCCTGAGTCTTATTCAAGAGAATTTGGATCACGATTTCCTATTTTTAATAGGATTCTTTAACATTTATTATTGTTTAATTAATCATAGTTCATATGCTCTATCCACATGTTTCTCAACTAGTGTTTTAGCCCTTGGAGCACCAATCCAATTAGCAAATTTCAACCATTCCATATTTTGAGGCCATAAATTATGCACAACATTTTGGTTTGAAATATATTTCTTTTCAAAAACATAATCTCGAGCAATGATATAAATAGAAAATTAACATCTTGATTGGAAATATAAGCATAGTTTCCTGGAATTACATGAAATTATATACAACAAAAAAATTCAATTCCAATTTAATTAATTTATTTTTCCTTGCTACCAGAATTCTGGATCCTCTTGTCACTAACAAGTTTTTCATTTCTAGTATATGTATTTTATAATGCACAGCGGATATCGATTTCTCTCTTTCGACTTAATGTTTAATAAATATGAAAATCCACTCTCATACATGTAAGTTGAAGCAAATGGCAAAAGCCATCTGACTGCATATGATCATAGATACCGGTGACCACCAATCATACTGGCCCCAAAGTTTTCCATGGTGGACCGCTGGTACACATCGCGAGCCGCCAAACATATTTTAGTTCCCAAACTTCGTCGTGAAGATCCTATGTAACACTGAATATCTGGTATGAATAGATTCTTGATAAAAGATAACTCATCCTCTGTCACGTACGCCTTCGGAAGGTACCACTGAAATTCACCCCTCAGTTTCCCTGAATCCTCGAAACTTTGTATCTGAATCCCTTTCTTTTTGCCGACTTTGGCATTCAGACATGGGAATTGAACCAAATGGATATTTGTCCTCTTCTGCTCCAGAATTCTAATTTTTTAAGATAAGCCTTGGTGAGAGGATTTTCAGTTGAAGATTCATTTTATTCAAAATTTCAAAAATATTAATAAGGTATCTAAGTTCTAATTCTGACTGTGTTAGCATATTTACAAACCCTCTTTCCCTTGATTTTGGAGGGTCAAATTTTTTTCTCATTTCAAAAATTAGGTTGAAAACGTTTCCTGTTGACAACCACCCTACAGAAGTGTAGAACAGCAACACCTTAAAGTCAGAAACCATGTGCCTAAATAATTTTATGAACAGCGTGATCTTTATTTACTGTTGATGATTTTATGTAATTAACTACTTTCACCAATCCTTTAAAAATATTGTTCATGTGATCATGCAGCGTTTTAGATGACATTGCTTCTCCGTAATTGTACCAGTGAACTCCTATTACCAATGGTGCATGCTGTCTCACCGAAACTTAAAAGCTTGATCCTGATCTTAACATCGCAGGTGCGCCATCAGTGATAACACCCAATAAATTTCCCCAATCCGAACAATTTACTTCAACGGAATTGTTAACAGGGTCTAACACAGTCTGAGCCGTTGTAGTAGTGTCAAGAGTCTTACAAAAGATAAATTCTTCTTCGAAATCTCGCTCACCCACGTATTTTACAAAGGCTAATAGCTAAGAAAACATTGAGACATCACTTGATTCATTCAACTGCATAGCAAACAATGGAGTATTCCTACTTCATTTACAACATGTTCACTGATGTTTTGTGAAATCTCATTTAATCGCCTCGATACAAAGTCATTAGATAAACACTGATATACGAGGGGCGGTCAATAAGTTTGGCGAATCGGTAGGGCAAAACAGAGGAAGTGGGGATGGCTGTTTGTGAGGGTGTTAGGGCAAGTTATGACAAATCAGGACCTGCAGCCGCACGCTCCTGCCTCGTCTATTTAAGAAGCAGTAGCTGATCGCAGATCGTCAGTCACAAATTTTTCAACAATAGAAAAGGTTGAGCATAGCGCAGTGATAAATCTTTGACCAAGGAAGGCAAGAATGCAAAAAGAGATCCATGAACGCATGGTTGCAGTGTACACCGACACCGACCCCTTCTTATGCAACCATTGCTCGCTGGAATAGTGAGTTCCGCCATGGTCGTGAGTCCCTTAAAGATGGCCCCGTCCAGGACGCCCATCAGACGTGACCAACGAGGACAATGTGGCCCGTGTGGAGAGGATGATCCTCGAAAATCGACGGGTGAAGGTCGAAGAAATCGAGCGAGAACTTGGAATATCACATGGAAGTGTTATCGACATCATCCACGACAATTTGGCCATGACCAAGGTCTCTGCCCGTTGGGTCCCTAGAAACCTCACGCCCCATGATCGACTTCAACGTCGTCAAAGTCGACAAGGCCCTAGTTACACAAGCTGCCCTGCGCGAGTGCGGGTTCGAGGAGCTCAACCATTCCCCCTACAGTCAAGATCTGGTCCCAAGCGACTACTTTTTATTCCGCCAGCTCAAGGCTGCACTGCGTGGACGCCGGTTTGGGGACGATGAAGATGTCCAACTCGCCGTCCAGGAGTGGATTAAACAGCAGTCGGGAATTCGAAACCTCAGGGACAAGTGGCGCAAGTGTATTGAAATCGAGGGTAGTTATATTAAAAAATAATAAAACACTTTTCCTCATATCTCGTTTCCTTATATCAGAATTGCAAAACCTATTGACCACCTCTCGTATTATTTAGCTTCTGTGCTGTATCCTCACCGACAAAAAGCGTCACATTTCTTTTGTACAGTGTAGCACAGGTTGCTAAACACCCATATGATCTTTCTTGGTCTGTGCGATTTTGTATGCGATGATGTACGAAGGACGCAATGCATTGGTGCTCTTTTGCTAAAATGTGTCTGATGAGTCGAGGCGATGCCGATTGAGAGCTTATAACTGCCGCTCGAAGATATTCTTTCGCAACAAATTGTGACGCCTTTCGAGAAGTTGCTTAAAGCTTAGCTGGTTTTAAGCTCACTTGTCATTATTCGTTAAGATGGAGGACTAGGTTCACCAACAGAAAGAAAGCTTCTGTTAAGACTAGATTTAGTACTTTAATGCCAAGAACCTCATACTCACAACATATTTTAACCCGCACTTTAAAAATACATTGCTTGAGGATGAATATGATAATCAGGACGTGAAGTAATTCATCTGCACTTGTGTAAGAATGTATTTTATATAAGATCATGTGTTACTGGTCACATTTCTCAAGCCAGACTCTTTTCAGCTGCCATCCGAAGTTTGGCAAGTTTTTTTTTCAGTTTAAATAGGAAAATAAATTGGAAAATTGAGAACCAAATGCCAAATCAAAGGCTCTTGCCAAGAAGGTTAGAGATAGGGGAAACTAAAAAAATTAAATAATTGATATCGAGTTTGAAAATATGATAAATAATGACGGAAGCTCAAAGCAGTGGTCGTATTTTAATGGAGCTTTTATAATATGGACCTTCTTGACAGAAAACATTTGTCTAACGCCTCTTGAGTTGAAAGTGTAAGGCTATTCAGTATTAATGTTACTATATATTATATATTCATTAAAAACGAATAGAGTACAAGCGAAAAGTGGCGAGATGTTATTTGTTACCCTATAATTTAGGATACTGAATTTTGAATGCATATAAATTATTCATTTTGTTTTTGAGCAAAAGTGAATTTAACTTTAATTAAAATATCCTTACAATTAAAACTTTAAATGAAAGATAATTGTAAGTTTTATTTTTATTGCATTGCATACATTAAATCATATCGATAATGTGTAATGGAATGTTTTCATTCTTTATTCAATCTAATTTTAAACCATTCTATTATACTACAATGTAAATACCTAGTCATCATCATCATCATCATCATCATTATCATCATCACTAACTCTATAATTTAAGAATGGGATTTTTTGGAGTATTTTAATAATAATTTCATCTTAGTTTGGTTATGACTTATGATTTTTTATCAGTTATTTCTAATAATTCTTTTATAATATCAAAAAACAAAATGGTGAAGTTCAGAAATAAATATAAGTATCGAAATTTTATGAATTTTTAAAACCTAAAGAATTACAAATGGTGAAGTTTAGAAAATTTATTTTTATATAGCTTCTTCTATAACTATTTTAGCAACGTGGTATTTTGAAAGGGGGGAAATTTAGTTTAGAGTTCCTTTTTGAAATTATTATAATTGGCGAAGTTCAGAAAATTTATAAAAATTTAACTATGGCTGATTTTTTTTAGATTTTAAATTTTAATCTTAGTAGCGAAGCGCAGGCTCCCCACGTAGGGGGGAGTGGCGAACCCGTTTCCTGGTCTTATCAGAATAAAATTTGACAATTTGCAAGTAGAAAATATTGGTAATCGGAATCGGTTTTGTGATTCATTTCGGACTCGAATCTTTAGAGTGGGATCTGAATCTTTCAAATCTTACGCATCCTTCCATCACTAATTCTTGGTAAACAGAGCGGCAGAGGCGTCAATTCAACCGAAGCTAGGGTCTCGCAACGTCATCAGCCCCCCCCCCACCTCCTAATAATTTATGTAATTATTTAACTGCCTTCATTTAATATCTGATGTGCAACATTTTGTTATGAAGTGTTTAAGACACCTTGAACTTTTCAACTGCACTCTTACTCACTACTTTGAACACTTGGCTTCTGAAAGATTATAAAAGAAAGTAGAGAAAGTGGTGAGGTAAGGGAAAATGAAAATGTGACTTGGGCACTAATGATGTTCCGAACATCATTAGTGCCCAAGTCACATTTTAGATGGACAGAGAAATTTCATACATTTATTTTAACCCCGGGATCTAGGGTATGGCGGTTGCCACACCCTGCCACACCCAATTGACGCCACTGCAAAGCAGTTAAGAGAAAACCTAAGAACTGGGTCTTTAAATCTCCCTGACTAAGTAGAACAGAATCCCTTTTTTACCCCAAAGAGAGATTTTCTAGAGCCCACCTGGTGACTACATACTAGGGAACAAGTCGCCGTAATCCCCTTAAACCTAATGCAAAAGATCAAAAAACAAAACAAGAAGCAAAAGGCAAGAACAAGAAAGCATGCTCCGGCGTCGTGGAGAGCCATCCCCCACCCCCAAGTCAGATATTTTTGACCTACAAAAAAAAAAGAGTCAAATAAAATGAAAGAGGCCAACTTCCTCGCCCCAAATCATAGTTCACAAGTCTGCGTAAACAATCGTGTCCTGAGTACAAAACAAGTGGTAGCGAGCCCGGTCGTCCCAATCTGGGTCAGTTAACGTGCGCAAAGATCACACAAACTGGGGTAGCGAGCCAGCTCGTCCCAATCTGGGTCAGTTAACGTGCGCGAAGATCACACAAACTGGGGTAGCGAGCGAGCTCGTTCCAAGCTGGGTCAGTTAACGTGCGCGAAGATACCCAAACTGGGGTAGCGAGCGAGCTCGTTCCAAGCTGGGTCAGTTAACGTGCGCGAAGATCACCCAAACTGGGGTAGCGAGCCCGCTCGTCCCAATCTGGGTCAGTTAACGTGCGCGAAGATCACCCAAACTGGGGTAGCGATCCCGCTCGTCCCAATCTGGGTCAGTTAACGTGCGCGAAGATCACCCAAACTGGGGTAGTGAGTCAGCTCGTTCCAAGCTGGGTCAGTTAACGTGCGCGAAGATCACCCAAACTGGGGTAGCGAGCCCGCTCGTCCCAATCTGGGTCAGTTAACGTGCGCGAAGATCACCCAAACTGGGGTAGCGAGTCAGCTCGTTCCAAGCTGGGTTAGTTAACGTGCGCGAAGATCACCCAAACTGGGGTAGCGAGCCCGCTCGTCCCAATCTGGGTCAGTTAACGGGCGCGAAGATCACTCAAACTGGGGTAGCGAGCCCGCTCGTTCCAAGCTGGGTCAGTTAACGTGCACGAAGATCACCCAAACTGGGGTAGCGAGCCAGCTCGTCCCAATCTGGGTCAGTTAACGGGCGCGAAGATCACCCCAACTGGGGTAGCGAGCCCGCTCGTCCTAATCTGGGTCAGTTAACGTGCGCGAAGATCACCCAAACTGGGGTAGCGAGCCCGCTCGTTCCAAGCTGGGTCAGTTAACGTGCGCGAAGATCACCCAAACTGGGTTAGCGAGTCAGCTCGTTCCAAGCTGGGTCAGTTAACGTGCGCGAAGATCACCCAAACTGGGGTAGCGAGCCCGCTCGTCCCAATCTGGGTCAGTTAACGGGCGCGAAGATCACTCAAACTGGGGTAGCGAGCGAGCTCGTTCCAAGCTGGGTCAGTTAACGTGCGCGAAGATCAGCCAAACTGGGGTAGCGAGCCCGCTCGTTCCAAGCTGGGTCAGTTAACGTGCGCGAAGATCACCCAAACTGGGGTAGCGAGCCCGCTCGTCCCAATCTGGGTCAGTTAACGTGCACGAAGATCACCCAAACTGGGGTAGCGAGCCCGCTCGCCTCAATCTGGGTCAGTTAACGTGCGCGAAGATCACCGAAACTTGGACATTAAACAAAAATGTGCCGAACAGTTTGGTGGACAACGCAGTCGTCGCAATAAAGTGCAGGCGAGCGCTCCATCAAATGGCGGCACGTCCCGTGAGTGTATCCAATTGGTTGATGGCAAGAAGCAACCTTAGCCGTCGTGGTATTGGGGGTTAGGTTCATCGGAACAGTAGCGGCACAATGGCACGCAACTTTAAGTTTCTCTCGGCCGTCTTCCTTCTTTTCAAGCAGCCCCGATGGCTGCCCTGAATCCTGCCATGTAGTCAATGTGAGGAAGAGCCAAACGCTAGTCTGGTCGCCCAGGCTTCGGGGACTCTTTAGCCCCCTCATCGGCGCGCTGATTCTCTGCAATTCCCACTTGTCCCGGAACCCAGAAGAACATAATTTTGACATCCACCCGGCTTGCGGCAACCGTGGCGTCACGGATACCGCGATCCAGATTGTGTGGAGATTCCACTGCCCCGAGAGTATTCATTGCGCTTTGTGAGTGGCTTAAGATCATTATCCGGTGTCAGAACAGGCAGAATGCTTTATCTCTTGTCCTGAACGATGCATTGCAACCACCTCGACGATGAAAACAGACGCAGCTCATGGTAAAGCCCTGCTGACTTCAAGCAGAGGGGATGTGGCGTGGAAACAGACCCCCTCCTGGGACTTAAGGCTAGCCGTAAACATTGGCGTGAATCAAGCGTCACACGAAGTGTGCTCTAAAAAAGGCCTAGCGCAACACTCTCGCTGCTGTGGAAGCTTTGGGACCAGAGGCGTGGCGACAAATAGTCAAAGGTGATACTCTTCACGGTGGTGTGCTGAGCAGAACCAGTGGCACTACTGGCACCGAGAGCTATCCCTAGCTCTCGAGGGAGTTTCCCAGCCCCAAACCCAAAGGGCCTCGAGTATGACTGACATCTCTGCATTATAAGCATCGTCGAAATCGGATGCGGATGCAGTGAGAGCCGTTGATGACTGAGGGAAGCGCCGAGCTCGGGCGAATAGACCCATAATGCACTGTGCACGGCGAAGAACGAGTGTCATCTCCCCAGCATCGACAAGTAGGCTCTCTATGGGGCACGTTCGGAAGGAACCGGTCGTCAAGCGGAGACCAGTTTGGTCGCTCTAGTCCATCTTCCGCAATACACCCTCGGATGCGCATGCAAAGAACTAGCATTCGTAGAGAACTTTTGAATGAACAAAGGATCCATAGAAAAGCAAGTCAGTAGATCTATCAGAACCTCAGTTGCTGAACGTTACGGAACGAGGAATCTCCATGGCGCAGGTAAAAAAGAACCTAAGGCTGCGAATATGAGACTTCTAGGTGTATCGTCGGTCGAAAACAAAACCAAAGAAAGGGTTTAAATCTACCACATCAAGGTTTGTCGTGGTATGACATTATATTACATCAATACCATATTATATCTATGGGGAGGGACCAATAACTTACAGGCGAACCGAAAAAGGAACGGAACACCACTAGTTTAGACGGGCTGAGTAGCGAGAAAGAGTGCAACGAGGTCAGGTAAATTATGGGCACTGGCAAAGCTCAAGGTTATTTAAAGAGGCATGTACAAAAATATAATTTTATTTACATAAAAATAATGAGAGAATTGATGAACAAAAATTACATCGGATGAATTAATGGGCAAAATTACACCCGTAAACGAGGGGGGGGGGATTGTAGTCATAAATCAGACTATGAAGTTAAAATTAATGTGTTACGGGAAGAGACTATTCAAATGGGGAGAATTAACACAAATGGGTTACTGAGGAGGGGGGGGGGAGGAGTTGGCTTACGGAAGGTTCTGGGTGAGACGACGGGGTAAGGCTTCACGGATGTCTTCTGCACGTGAGACGAGGGCGCTCAAAACTTCTAAGCGGGAACTTTAAATGATGACAGTTCTCCCAAAAAGGGGAGGGGGCGGTAACGTCCGGTCCAAGGGAGAGTATTTCGGGCACCCGAAAACGAGGGCGAACGAGGAGGGCTTTGACAGGAGTTGATGTAAGAAGTCGGAAAAATCACTCGGTAGCGATCGTTAAATGGAATTACCTCACTGGCTGGGGCTAATTCCAATACACAAAAATAGTTCAGCTGTCACTTTGCTTTGTTGTTAGCACCTGCCTTTGAACTAGGGGAATTTTCTTGGGGTCCAGGCGAGACTTCAACTCTGTGTCGGTTTCCTGGGAAACGAGCAATACGTAGGTGAGTCAAAAAGTTCTCAGACAAATGGCATAAAATTTTTATTTGTAATAATACTGTAATCATTTTTCTACATAAGCTCCATTAACATCTATACACTTTCTTAATCTATGAATCCAACGGTAAAGACCATCTTTGTAGAATTCACGGGGTTGTCTCTGGCACCAAGTAATGACCTGCTTTTTTGCTTCATCTAATGATTGAAACCGGGTTCCTTTTAGGTGTCCCTTTAAATTTGGTTAGGTTAGGTTAGGTTAGGTTAGGTTAGGTTAGGTTAGGCTCTTCCCACGGGGGGGGTGGGGGGTTAGTGGGAAACAGCTCTACTCTCGAATGGCCTCGAATCTTCTTGCCGAGGCTATTCTAGCCCGTGTAAAGGTGAATCGTGGTGGACGCAGGTCGAAGCTACCGCTTGTGGAAGGGAGTGGGGGGGTAGGCTTACCAATTTAAGACTAACAGAGCCTTCTCCACGCAAGGAAGTTCCGTGCTGGACAAGAAATTCCACGTGGAATTCCCTCACAAGGTTAATCCCGTTTCAGAACAAGTCCAGGTTTGGTGGAGTCATGAATGGCGGCAGAAGTGCACCAACTTAATCTTGGCCAAGGAAAACTGAAACCTGTTTTCTTCGCCATGGGGAGAGATGCGGTTCAATGCTTTGTGGAGACTACGCTCCAGAGTTGACATTTTGGCCGCACCAAAAGAGATCGAAACGTCGTGTTCGTAGCCCGTAGCGAGAACATTTTCACATGGTAGCGATACCAACAGTCAGCCACTGACTCAGGAGCCTTTCTCGGATCCCATTCTTGGTGCCGTTTGTCTTGTCTCTGACTTCCTTTGAGGAAGAGAGGGTGGCAGCCACGCTGACCCCGCAATGTTAAAATACATGACCGTAATGAGCGCGGCCCCTGGGCCCCACTTTCCCTTGTCATCCTAAGGTGGTTGGCCTTATCGAGTCTCTCCCACCGTAAGTGGTCGAGTTTAAGCCGCCTGCCTACTCTCTCGGAAGTCCCCTCTGATCGAAAAACGGTACTGCCATTGTTCAAAAGTTGGAGTCGGCCATGGGCAACTCCACAGAACAGGGTGAATGGGAAACCCCCGCACTCGTAGGACTAGTAGATGAGTAAAACTTTTCTGATACCTTGGCCTGTAGAAGAAGGGGCCGACGAAAGAGTAGAGAAAGTGACGGAATGAAATGGGTGAATAGAAGGCCGATAGAGAGTGAAAATGAGTTTATACACAAGATGAGGTAGGGACTAGCGGAAGAAGATGCAGGCTAAGCTAGAGCTGGACGGCACGGCAACCAGAAAACCCCCAACAACAAAAAGAAATAAGTAACAATCTGGGACAGTGCTTGTTTCTCCAATAACCCTTTTTTTATTCAGAATAATTTTCCTTCATTTTCATTTATGTTATCCAAATTGTCCTGGAAGGATGTAAACAGATTGAGGTCAAACATCGTCGTATGGCCGAAGCGGTGGCCCTAGTAGTGTTTAGAATACAGCTTTGTATCCAGAACTTTCATTAGATGAGGATGAAGAGAGGAAAAGAAAGTTTTAACCCGATTCACCTCAAAAGGAGGTGTAATAGTGAGAAATAGTAATATAGGTTGCATATAACCTGTTGTATGGCCTACCGATCCCGACACCCGGTGACGTATGCCCTGGTAGACAGTCGCTAGATGGGCTCCTTAATAAAAGAATTCATATATAAACATAGCTGGTAGTAGCTGTTGCATCCTAGTCTTAGTCATTCTTAATATTCCTTCACTACTTTTTTAAATTAACGTCCAAAGGAACAGCCTCATCTGCACCTACAGGGAGATGTATTTGTTAAATTGCATCTGCAGGTTTGCATTTCATCCCGGCCTTTACTAACGGCTGCAAGGAAGGCCTTGATTACCTTGATGGATTTCAACTCTAATCGCTTGAGGAGCTTCTGCGCCTCCACTTTATTTCTACTTCGCATCTTAACTTCTATAACTATTTTCCGCTAATTTCCGAATGACTGCTTGGATTGCCATTAGATTTACTTCTAAGGACCTTTTCGATTGTTTCTAGATTTACTTCGAAGGACTCCCTTCGATTGCCCTGGGATTTACTTCGAAGAGCCCCATTCGATTGCCCTTGGATTTACTCTTTATAACTTAATTCGATTGCTCCGGTACTTACTCCGAAGAATCCTATCGATTACCCTTGGATCTACTTCTAAGGACTCCTTTCGATTGCCGGGGGGATTTACTTCGAAGGACCGCCTTGGATTTATTTCGAATAACCCTTTTCAATTTACCGTGGATTTACTCCGAAGGGCCCCTTCGATTGTCCCTGGATTTACTCCTAATGACTTCCTTCGATTGCTGCGGGATTTACTCCGATGAACCCAAGGGAGCTGACTTCTCAGGATTCGGCCCCTTTCCAGACGGATGCGGATTGGTGGCGGTTGAATACTCGGGGGTTTGCTGACGGGTAGGGCCAAGGACCTTTAAAATAATTCCTCAACACAGGGTTCATGAAAGGGGCTTTTCCCTTCAAAAATGACCGGGGTGACGAGGCTAAAAATCCCGAACGACCCACAAAAGGGTCCCGTTCATTGAAAGACGGACGGGTAAGGATTCTATATATCCTTCACACTTTCAGTTCTTGCTTCTTTGGCACTCTCTTTAAAGATCTCTCCTTACAAACATACCGCGGGATATACCCAAGGTTTTCCTTTATTTTTTGTAGCCCCTCCTTCCTTTTCCCGACCTTAATGAGAGCCGTCTCTCCGTTTTTAAGTAGGGGTAAAAAGGGGGTCATGGTTATTACAACATCCCCTAATTTCAACTATCTGCAAATGGTAAAGCTGGTAGGTGTGCGAACACTAACAATGGTTTATTTGCCCCTAAGTTTTTAAGAAGTGATTCTGCATGTCAATTTTTTATTATTATTGGTGACCTTTGACTCTTAGCTATATTACTCCTTTTTCAATTGTTTCACTGGGGCAAATCTCTCGTTCAAAAGTATTCCTAGTTATTCCCACGTGTTTCCGAGCGGCACCTGCCCAAATCTCACCCCCTACTCCAAACCCTATTTCCTCTTTCTCCTCGCATGCATATGAATCTAGAAAATTCCACCTTCCAACTTTTTTTTTATTCCAATGGAGTTTTAAATTTTTTTTCGTTATATCTCAAATATAACGAGAAAGAGAATCACCCCATAAATGAAACAGAATAAAGCAGCTAAGTATTTTGAAGCCATCAGCCAGGATTCGCGTGGTTTCTCTTGCTAAACACCCCCGCGTTCTTTTGGGATGAAATTAATTTTAACACACTCCCAGCCACACATCAACTCGGCTTTCTAAACACTTTTTCCCTTCCTACAAACCTCACCCCATTGCCCACGCCCCGTTTCTGCTTGCCTATAATTGTGGCAGTATAACTTTAAGGAAAGCGAACTTCATCCGGATATCATCTGAGAAGTTGGCCATTTTTAGTTTAGCGGAAATGTGGTTAGACGAGGAAAATAGTCTTACTCCTGGTACTGTGTCCCCACGGATGTATCTTTTCATCCACGTTGACAGACGCATCTACCTTAGGCATTAAGGTGGTTTAATTCCCACCCTACAAAACCTTTCGAAGCTTTGATTGCAACTTCGTCTCTGAAACTGACTCCTACATTTGCCATCGTCTATCTTCCTCCAGATCATCACACGGAGAGATTCTTCGATGAACTGGACGAATTTGTGAACATGGCACTCTCTAATCCTCAGCAACTTTACTTATTCTGGCAGATCTAACATCACCCAGCACACCCATTCTTATCTGCGACTTCTTTAGATTTTTAAACTTTATACCTTCTTAATCATCCCCACTCACAAACATGGAAATACACTTGATTTAGTAGCCTCCCTTTTCCCCATTCATATCCTAAAAACAAAACTGATCAGTTAGCATCTATTTCTGACTAATTCCTCACCTAAAATGGATTCCCTCTTCCTCTCGCACTCAACCCACAAGATACCCTATCACCAAAGCCTTATCATCATCGACTTTTCCCTCAACCAGAAAAGATGAAAAGGGTTCTCATCTCTCTCATTCCCCCCTTTACATTGTCAGCGGCTGTACTGACCTCAGCATGAGCCTCTGCTCTTTTTACCGAATTAGCTCTTCTTTCCCTAAGGTCCATTCCTCCCTTCTCCCAAACATCTGCCAATATTTTGTCGGCTAAGAAACACAGGCGAACATGCGAGAGACGCTTTGGGTTGCCTTTCCCCATGGTACACGTTCTGATTATCACTTTTTGAGGGGTTTACAGAACCATTTGGATGGTCTTAAGTTGACATCAACAGAAGAGGTCTAAAACTAGTTTGATTCATATTTTGCATGCAAACCTAAAAAACTTTACAAGCATGGCATTTCCAAGCTTGTTGACATGGAATGAGGTATAGAAAGCATTTGAGATTATGTTTATGATTAAATATTTCCATAGTTATTAGTTTTTTTCATTTTTAATATATACCCTAAAATTGGACATTACTTTCGTTCCAACCTGATATCTCGGCTAGCGGTGGTACATTTTGTCTTTCTGCAAGGTTCAGTTCCTATCCCGCTTCTCTTTTGCATCGATCTTCTTCCCCTTAGTATTTTTCAGCTTCGTTTTCGTCTATCATTTCATTTCCATGATGATGGGGCGACGAGACAAGAATTTTCCTGCAATGCAATCTGGAAGGATATCGTAGAAGTTACCCTTGTGCTACATCCAAAGAGAGACTGTCCCTCTATAGTTGATCACATATTCATCGAATATAAGACAGTGTATGTAGTTAAACACTAATTTTTTATTCAGCAATGAGAAACGCTGGGCTATCTCAGGCAAGCCTTCAAAGACTCAGAAATATAATATTCCAGGTTCAAAAAGGTATTACTTTGAATCGTAATGGCCATTAAGCACTTTAGGATTATGGTCGAATGCAATAGTTTCCTTGTTCTTACCGATTATAAGGCAATACAGGGAGCCTTCTTTCCTCACTCCACAAGACACATTCCCAAGGAAATTATGGCCTTGGAGCTCATTAGCAACTGCTCCCATGACACAAGGCACATTTCTTGGAAAGAGAATGATACTACTGATGATTTTTCCCAAGCACTCTATCTCCACCTTGGATGTACAACTCCACACATGAGCCAGCAACATCTGACTTGGTTTCAAACAATAATCTAACATCTTCTTGCGATTCCACTACCTCCACGGTACATCCATACTCATGAATCAATTATAATTAAGTCTTTGCCAATGCTCAGTCTTTAGATAGCTCTAAAGATCTTATGTGACCGTATCTCACTTGTAATTTCCGTGTGCTTGCATTCGATTATTAACATAATTTGGCTCAATTAGGAACACGAGCCACACTAAAGTTGATTTCAGATAGAATTGTTTGGAAGAACATAGAAAAGAATATTCGAAGAATGGGTTGAAAATTTCATGATTTGTTAGAAACATAAGGTGCAGATACACGCCAAACCACCAGCTAGAATCATCCGACACCACAAACAACCTACAAGTTTCCGCTCGACAACCTAAGAAGTGGGACTTGAGTTCGAATAAAATAAAGTACATAACTCGACACTCCAATTAATGCCTAGCTGGCTCAGACTCGTGTATATAGGCCATCTTCGCATAGTTCTTTTCCATTCAAGATAAGGCCGTTTAAAGGAAAAGCTAAAGTACAGTGCCGTTCAAGGTCTGAAGTGAATTATTTTCCAAAATATATTTTTTTCTGATTCCTTCATTAGTTTTAATTTTGCTTTTCATTTTCTTTCAATGTCCAATTAAATAAAATGAATGTATTGCATTATCTTTTGTATTATATTTTCGCATTGATAACCATTGTGAGTTGTACTTTATCAATTGCAAACGATGTGAATCATTTCAATATTATAATATGTGCAAAATCGCATGTGATAATTTCTAAAGGATATGTTGAAAGATGCGCCTGAAACTTATGATAGGAGCAGTATTGGTTATCCGCTGCCGTCTATACACCAAAGGCATCATAAATGACACAAACATGGCACCCAATTTTCCTCTTTTTCAGAAGGCGAGATGATTTGCTTCTGCCAGCACTTCCGTTACTTCAGACTTTACACGAACTCGCAAATTCACAGATTTAAAATTTTCCCTGAGCGATAGCAAACTCTTTAAGATATTTCTGTCCTCTCTAATAAATGCTGCTCCGATGAATAAAATTCCGGTCCGAAGAACTACATAATGAAATCTAATCACACCCACAAAGTCCATACACGTGCACACGCACACCCCACACCAAGATCTGTCTCATACACTACTCCATAAACCAACCAAGATACATAAATCCCCTAGCCACTCCCCAAAAGGGAGAACATCTCACATGATTGGATGAAAGCGGATTATCTTGGAAGCCAATTCACTTCATCGTAGCCTCACCACTGTCGTCGGTTCTCATTCACACAACTCGCATTAGAAAGGCTTTCAATGCACTCTATTTTACTTTTCTAGCATTATTGCCCTTGCCATAATTTTTAGTTGCGTGCGACTCTATATTATCTCACTATGTCCGTCGGTCCCCGTTTTGCCTTTTTTGCGAGGGGGGGGGGAATAACATCATAACTATTCAGCTGATTCTAACGATATTAGAAATCCTTATGTTGTTTTATATTCTCTTTCGAATGATATAATTACCAAGGTCCTCCCAAAGTTAGTCCGGGAATTATTAAAAGTTTTGAAGGTCGTAAGGCCATAAATCAAAACAAGTGAGAGCACGCGACTTTGGTCAGCAGACTTGTTTTTTTTTCTGCTTCCAAATAGAATCGATCATTGTACGGTGCAAATCTCAGTGGTGTCCTAAAGTTTCAATTCAAGTAATTTAATAAATTCTCATTCCCTTCAATACTCATAACATTTCTTCATTTAAAAGGTTGAAAGTCTTTGCTTCATTGTTTAATTGATTGATCTTGTAAAAACTTGTTTTGTAACATTAAAGGTCATCCTGCTAAGACTAAGATTGAATTTTCTCCGGTTTGGGTTCAATAATAGATGCTTATTATTGTGTAGGACCCCTTCTAGCCCAAGCTATAGCGACTGCACGTGGCTTCGATTCCACAAATGGACGAAAGACTTTTGGAGAGATGTTGACCAATCCCATCCGATATCTGTCTATACTAGTAGTTGCCGGATCTCTGGTGCATATTGCCCTGGTTAATACGTCTCCTAAATGTTTTATTGAGTTCAGATCAAGAAAACCTGGTGTTCTGGAGAGATGTTGACAAATACCATCCTATAGCTGTCTATACTTGTAGTTGACGGATCTTTGGTGCAAATTGCCCTGGTTAATACGTCTCCTAAATGTTTTATTGAGTTCAGGTCAAGAAAACCTGGTGTTCCAGTCCATTGTTCGGAAATCTCCAGAATGCTTTTCGACCTTATTGTGGCAACTTGGGTCTGATGATACTGTTAATTATCCTGCTGGAATATCCCATCGTTGTCTGCGTACATAAACTCCACGAATGAATATAAATAGTTACCAAACAGCGCATAGTAGCAGTTAACGGTTAATGACGTATTTAAGCCAATCAGCCGACCCATCTCATGCTACGTGAACACACCCCAATCCAGTCTCTCTCGTCCCCAGTCTTGTGCTGGCTGCTGACAGACTCCCACATTCTTGTGTAAGTGGGTTAGCAGGCTTGCCTGTAACGAAGAATACTACCATGCCCTTCTCTTCCCCTCTCGCCATTTTATTTTTTTATTTTCTCCTTGTTTCTATTTTTTACTTTACCATTCATACCCTTAACCGTTGAGACCCTTCTGAACTCCCATTAAGCCCTTCTTGGGCATCCATTGAGCCTCCCAATACCGTAACATGTAACACCCATCAAGCTATTTACTAACACCATTAAGCAGAGCTTGGGCATGTTTAATCGGGACAGTAACATCCATCGATTCTTCACGTAACAACCTATTGAGCCTTCACGTAACAACCTTTTGGCTCTTTCGATAATTAAATAGCACGCATTACGTGCTACCCATTGAGTCCTTCCGTAACATCCGCTGAGCCATGCTGACGTAGCACCGTACTTACAAGATTAATCTGGATTGTACCACCAATTGAGCGATCATGTAACACCGTAATCCATTGATTATTCACGTTATACCCATTTATCCCTACCGGAATACCCATTGATCCGTTCCGTAATACCCATTTAGCGCTTCCCTAATCCCATAAGATACACACTCAGCTCTGCCCTAACTTACAGAGCATCCTGCACCACCCATTAAGCTTTGCTGTTATCCCATTATGCCCATGAAGCCCTCCCGTACCTTACATTCAGTACTCATGCATTCTCGAAATAACTCCCATTGACTCCTTCCGTATTACTGATTGAACCTTCCTGTAACAACCATTTATCCCTCTCGTAACACCCATTGAGCCTTCTTCTAACACCCTTTGAGCCCTCCCGTAACACCCAATGAGTGTTTCCGCCATCCCGTACTACCCATTGAACCTTCCCATACTATACATTGATCCCTCTCCTACTTCCCATTGAGCTTTCCCGTACTATTCATTGAGCCCTCTTAGATTACCTATTGAACCCTCTCGTACTACGCGGTGAACGATACCGTAATAGATTGAGAGCCCTGCCTGAACACCCATTGAGCCTTCCATGAACACTCAGTTAGACGCCTGAACACTCATTGAGCCTCCCTTGAACACTCATTGAGCCTTCCATGAACACTCAATTAGACGCCTAAACACTCATTGAGCCTTCCTTGAACACTCATTTAGACGCCTGAACACTCATTGACCCTTCCTTGAACACTCATTGAGCCTTCCATGAACACTCAATTAGACGCCTAAACACTCATTGAGCCTTCCCTGAACACTCATTTAAACGCCTGAACACTCATTGAGGCTCCCTTGAACACTTATTGAGCTTTCCTTAAACATTCATTTAGACACCTGAACACTCATTGAGCCTTCCTTGAACACTCATTTAGATGCCTGAACACTCATTGAGCTTTCCTTAAACACTCATTTAGACACCTGAAAACTCATTGTGGCTCCCTTGAACACTTATTGCACTTTCCTTGAATACTCATTTAGACGTCTAGACACTCATTGAGCCTTCTCTGGCGGTCGGCTGCCTATGTGGAATGGGCCCTCCCTAAACACCCAGTGGTCCCTCCATTAGCACCCGTTGATTTCTATCTAAACAAGCCCTCTAACAACAATTGCGCCATTACTTAACACAATCTGTGCTCTTCCTGAACAATTCTTGACCCCTCCTTGTACCCTATCCAGACTCTACTCTACACTTGTATATTCCCTCTGACTTCATATTTTCCCGCCTGGCTGAGTGTGGCGCACGTAACTAGCTTCAATCGACCTTCATAATTCTCTACCATTTAAAATCACCCACACAAGTATGGAACCACCACCAACCTACACGGTGCATTGTTAACTATTGTGGTCCATGGCCTCATGCGGTCTGGGCCCATAACAATCGAAATCGTGACTCATCGGACTACACCACATGTTGCCAATCCTCGTAACTCATTTAGACGTCAGGAACACAGAGGCTGCGATGTGTCCGGCGTCATAATGTTAACTGGGATACCTCTTATAAATCTTCTGCTCATATTTCACAAGGAAGGTAAATAACGCGTCCCACGCTGTCTATAAGTTTAGACCCCTCCTTCATTGAATGCAGATGCGATTTGAAATAGTGTTGCATGTCTGTTACCATTGGCAATACTAGCCAGACCCCGCTGGTCGCGATCATTAAGCACCCGTGGTCGGCCACTGCGCTATCCATGGGGAATGTTCAGAGTCCACACATTTTCAGAAGTAGAATGTGCCATCCTTCTGACACCCACTATCATGCCCCGTTCGAACTCTAATTATATGTCGCCTTATCATGACCAGCTTTGATAGTGTTTCCATTAATCCAGATCTAGTTTCCATGACGGCGCGGTGGGGCTACCCACCAAACCCTTTACATACTGCCATCCAATGAGCTTTGGCACGTCAGTGTATGTTCAACAATTGCAAAGTTTTAATGAAGCTTTTTAATAAAACGTACTTCAGTGGTCAGCCGAAAGGTTGCTCTCCTCCTTCAGGATATTACACATACAAACCTGGCATGTTTGATCAAATAAAAACTGATCGGTTAGTAAATTTGTCCTCATCTTCCATACTTACCTGACCTTTTACTATCACTCACCATTTAATTAAGTCATTAAAACAACACCTAAATGGCAAAGTTTACTCTATGAAGGTGAAAAAGTATATCAAATCATATATTTCCTCAAAACTAAATGGATTCTTCAAAAAAGGTATCTACTGCTTTCTTAGACGATGGGAGAGAGAGCATTGTTTACACTGATACAAAATACTTTCTTCGAAACATGTATTTGTTTATATTAAAAATGATTATATTTTTTTGAAAAAAAGACATTAATTTCTTGACTCGAATAGTTATAATCTGCTAAAGCTCTACAAGGATCTTCCTAAAAGAGACTTTCCACTCATCATAAACTTTGCTAAGAAGTATGCATGAATTTTTGGTAGAACCGATAAGTGAGAACAATGAATTTTTCGCAAGAATTAATTCCACTAAACCTAAAAAAGATCACGGTTGAATTCCATCTTGAAAATAATTTAATAGTCACGACTTGCAAAATCACCCAAAACATATTGAACAGTTAAAAACAACCAAACCCAATGTTCCCATTAAAAGTGTAAGCTTCAGTAAAGAACAATCAGTTATCAGGGATCAAATCATACAATGTAAAATCAATGTCAATGCCGATAATTTTAGAATCCTAGCCCATTAGAATAATGAAATTTCCATCCCTATTTGAGAATCAATAAATATTAGAATGTTAAAGTCTAACATCAACAATGACTCAAGTGCCGTTCCGTTCCTCTTAATATGACCCTCCCTCCCATAACCATGTTTTCTTTTTGTGTCCACTTTATATCTTAACCATTTGGGTTACTCTCGTAGTTTACACTTGGTAAGTTTGGTGCATTTATACTCTATTCTTTTTTAGTCCCGTGCAGTCAAGTCGCGGGCGACTCCATATCTGACTATGTGGGTCGGTCGGTCCCCGTTTTGTTTTCTTTTGTTTTTGTAATAACATTGTAGCTATTCGGCCGATTCTAACTTATTTTGTTTTACATTCTCTTACGAAAGATATAATTGTCAAGGTCCTCCTAAGGTTAGCCCGGGAATTATTTTCTTTTGGAAATCACATCATAACTATTCGGCCGATTTTAACCAAATTTGAAACCTTCATGTTGTTTTACGTTCTCTTTCGAATAATATAACTGTCAAGGTCCTCCCAAGGTTAGCCCGGGAGTTTTTTTGTTTTGGAAATCACATCATAACTATTCGGCCGATTCTAACGAAATTTGAAATCATTATCTTTCGAATAATATAATTGACAGTCCTACCAAGGTTAGTCCGGGAATTATTGAAAGTTTTGAAGGACGTAAGGTCATAAATCTGAATAAATTAGTGCGGTTACCGAACAGGGCCTTAGTTTTGAGAGTGGGATATCGATTTCCCTACAGAGTAAAAAAAAACCAAATAAACAACCTTATCCTAATTTTAATAAATTTTCTGAAATTTACCATTTCTAATACATTTACTTCTAAAAAAAAACCCCAAATTCGAAGATCACCATTTTCTCTTGGTCAATTTGTACATGCAAACTAAGAGAGAATTTTCTTTTTTATTCAACCCTTCCAATAAATACCCTTCTTAAAATATAATGATATATATATATATATATATATATATATATATATATATATATATATATATATATATATATCTTTCAAGAGCGCTAAAGAATGATGAAAATAAATACAACAAACCACAAGAAACAGAAAACGGGAAATTTTTCTTCGGAAATAATATTTCCTTTGTCCTTTGAATTCCCTATTAATTTTCTCTCTATTTTATAGTCCCGATCGACCTTGCGAATCGTAACTTAAAAGCTTGTTTATTGGGAAGATTTTGGGGTCTTCCTCGTAGCCAAGTAGCCTAAGAGATGATTTAATTGAGATCAAAGCGGATGCTCGCTGCCTCATTGTGCACGGTTCGAATCCCATCCCTGTACGGAATATTTGCGAATTAGGAAATATTATTACTTCTGAAGAAAAATTTCCCGTTTTCTATTTCCTGCTGTTTGTTTTATTCTTATATATATATATATATATATATATATATATATATATATATATATATATATATATATATATATATATATATATCACGAATATTTATAGCCTCGTGTCAGTCAGTGCCAATTTGGGTGTTTTCTTTCGCCCCGATTCGTATCCGGTTTTGTCACTCTTTGCCTATGTTTATCCTATTCACAGTGCCAGTTTTCGGAGGCGCATTGGCTCATTGCCAGAAGACGATACGCACCCAACAATGATGGGGGTTTAGATTCACGAAGATTGGGGCGAAAAGCGTAGGGAGATTGTGTTATTTTTCTCTTACAGTTTTGGGAAAGATGTTTTGATTCTTCTCTCTCCAATTTCCTTTAGATCCTTCTCTTTAGATTTTACTATATATTCTTATTTTATTTTTCGTTTAGTTTTCTCTATCTTGCATGTATTCCCGTACATCTCAATATTAATATATATTTGAAAGTATTAATAACAAGGGCCTTTCTGTTTCATCTTAGTACATGTGTATTGTATATACGCATGTCTTCGTGTAGGTAACTTTAGCTCTGGCCAGACTCTCACCGAGATGTGAATTATGACGTCCAATTATTGACCTTCCTTGTTATCTCCCTTATCCTAATCTGCAATTCCGTCTGAAGTTTCGATTAGGAGATGTTGAGATGTCTAACGTCTGTTTAACTGGGAGGAGGAACTTAAGTGTTGCTAACGGAAAATCACAGGCATGATTAGTTTGAATGGGTCCTCAAGCTAGGAGACATTGGGCCTTGTGGTTTCTTAACAATGTGGGCTACAGAGTTTATCGTCAGAGCAATACTGTATGAATTTTTCTCAAAACATACCCTTGTCAGATTTTAATTTCTGCCTTGGATTGACAACGTGTAGGACGGTGACTTAGTTGTATAGTTTAACTGTGGTGTAAAGAAAGGCCTTAAAACAAGGGTGCCAAAATCTACTTTCACAGATTTTTGTGCCAGCCCAATTTCAGAAATCATGGTTTAATTTCCAACGCGGATGCGAAAGCCAAGATTTTAAACTCGTTTTCAACTTAGTACGGTCCGTCGCGGTCCACTTTATTGAATCGGTTTAATGATGGTGTCCATCATTATTTTACTTCGTCTCTTTAGTTTCATTTCATAATACACCTCAGCGTAATTTTGCACTCTTGTCATTCCAGTGTATATGTGTTCTGAAAAATCTTAATGAACGTCTTCGAGGACTTGCCTCTTCATTTATTCTATTTTAGTCCGATCTAACTTCAGGTCTTGAAAATATAATCCGAAACCACTCGGTGATATTGAAGAGGATGGAGATAATGGCAAACTATGTCCAAACTGCAGAAATTGGACTTAAATCAATTTTGAGCTTCGGTTGCGTAGATGGCGTCCGACTCAATAGGCCAGTCGGTGAAAACAAGTCGTTCGAATGCTGGCTTTACCCACCTGGGCCTGGGAGACCTGTGGATTGTTTTATTTTATTTTATGAGCCCATCTGGCGACTGCCTACTTGGGCATAAGTCACCGTACTCGACTTAGCCTATTACTAGGCTATATTAAAAAACAAATAAGAATATGTAAATAACAAATAACAATGATAAAAAATGAAAAAGGCTAAACATAATAAAAAAAACAAACAAACCAAAAAGGCAAGAAAGAAGCGTGCTCTGGCGTCGAGGATAGGCCAGCCTCACCCCGGCGCAGGAACATGCGACTCACAACAAACTCTCAAATAAAGTGGAGGAGGCCCGCTTCCTCCAAAAAGTCGTAAAGCCCACAAGTCAGTGTGCACGAAACCGTCCGGAGTACACGGAACAAGCTGTAGCGATTCTGCTCGTCCCGGCACCAGGAAAGGTAACGTGCGCGAAGATCACCAAGCCTGGGACATTCAACAAGAATATGCCGAGCAGTCTGGGGGACAACGCAGTCTCCCAGTATGTCCCGCGGGTGTGTCCATTTCGGAGACGACAGAAAGCAACTTGAAGCTGTCGCGGCATTGGGGGGAGGGGGTAGGTTCATGAGAACAGTCCTGGCGCAATGGCACTCAACTTTAGGTTCCCCTCGACCGTCTCCATCTTCTCTGCCAAGGCGCCTGGGTGCTGCCCGTATTTCTACCATGTAATCGATGTGAGAGGAAACGAAACGCTGTTCTGTTCGCTCTGTCCTCGCGGACTCTTTGGTGCCCTTATTCCCAGCAATTCCTACATGCCCAGTAACTCAACAGAAGACAATCCCGACATCTGCCCCGCTCGCCAAAACTGTGGCGTCTCAGATATCGCGAATAAAGGCATGCGGAGATTCCAATGTCACGAGAGCACTCAGAGCGCTTTGCGAGTCGCTATGAATCACAATCCGGTCTCTGAACCGGGCACGTCGCGTTATGTCCCGTACCAAGCGGTGTATTGAACTAATTTGGCCGTTAAGACAGACGGAACGCCTGGCAGAGCCCCGCTGACTTTAAACAGAGGGGATACGGAGTTGAAACTGACCCCCTCTTGGGACTTGGAGCCATCCGTATACACTGGCACGGTTCCAGCGTGACACGAGGTGTGCTCCAAAAAGGCCGAACGCAATACTCACGGGGCTGTGAATCTTTGGGAGCATAGGCGTGGTGACAAATACTCAAAGGAGGTATCCTCCAGCGTGGTATCCTGGGCATAACCAGGGGCACCACCAGCCCGAGAGCAATACCGAGCTCTCGAAGGAGTTTCCTAGCCTTAAACCCAAAGGGCTTAGGGTATGACTGGTGTCTCTCGGCGGCAGAGGTACCCTCGAGATCAGCTGTGGATGCAGTGATAGCTGTTGGCGACTGAGGGAGGCGCCAGCCTCGCGCGTACAGGCGAATAATGTACTGTGCACGGCGCATAGATAATGGCATCTCACCAGCATTGACAAGTAGGCTCTCAATGGGGGAAGTACGAAAGATACCGGTCGCCAGGCGAAAGCCGGTGTGGTGGATCGAGTCCACCTTCCACAATACACGCTCGGCTGCGAAAGCATATAACTCGCATCCGTAGCCGAGCTTAGAACGAATAAAGGATCGATAAAAAAGTAATGCTGTAGCACTATCTGAAGGTCATAAAACGAAAAATATCCATGGCGCGGGTATAAGAGACCATAAGGCTGCGAATATTAGCCTCTCAGGTGAGGCGTCGGTCAAATACAATACTAATGAAACGGTGCGAGTCCACCACTTCCAGGCGCACCCCATTTAGAAACAAGTCTGGGTCAGGGTAGAGCAATGGATGGCAGCAGAAGTGCACCACCTTAGTCTTGGCCAAGGAAAACCGAAACCTGTGCGTTTCGGCATAGCGAGAGACGCTGTTCAATGCCTGTTGGAGTCGACGCTCCATAGTTGGCATCTGGACCGCGTCAAAACAGATCGAAAAGTCGTCCACGTATCTCGTAATAAGAACATCCTCCGGCAGCACCGAAGTGATGTGGTTGATGCTCAGGGCAAAGATTGTGACACTGAGGACACTTCTCTGTGGGACACCCTCTTCCTGCTCCATTAGGCCGGAGAGAGCCCTCCCGCCCACCATTCGCGGAATCGACGATCTCGCAAAAATTCAGATATAAACATTGAGAGGCGTCCCCTCGCCCCCATCGTGTGGAGACTCTCCATGATGCGGTATCATAGGCCTTCTCCAGATCGAAAAATACAGTGGCGTATTGCTGTCTACTAAGCAAGGCCTCGCAGACGGCATTTTCCAGTCGGAGCAGAGCATTGGATGTGGAGTTGAACTTGCAGAAGACAGATGGGGCCTGCTGTCCAGAAAAAAGGCTAATCTAACATTTCCGAATTTCTCCATCAACTTACACGCGAAGGAGGTTTGAGATATAGGGCAAAAACCGGCCAGGGTAGAGTGATCTCTCCCCAGTTTACACGAAAAACGACCACAGTAGCGACTCACCACGAATTTGGGGGGATACCCTCTACTTAGATCCTGTTGAACAAATCTAATAGAAAAACCATCATCTAATAGGAGGTTGACCTCACGACGCGCATTGAATGCTGGCGGAGCACCATCTCTGATAGAAAATGCTGAGAAAGAGGTTACGACGGATTCCAACATGGACGCATGGTCCGAAATTGCGGGCCTAATCTCATAGAGAACGGGAGTGGGGGGAGGGGGGGGGGGTCCTGCGACAACTTGCCCCGAATCCTTTTGACTCTCTTCCACACCTCTGCTTCTGTGTTCTTCCTGTTTAGTGAAGACATGTATGCCCCCCATGAAGAGCGGCGGGTGTGCTTCGAAATATACCCCAAATATAGCTCTAGCTCGACGAAATTCACCGAGAGTGAAGTCGTTCAGGCGGCGCTTATAGCGCATGTAGCATTAACGCTTCCTTTTGAGGGCCGTCTCACACTCAGGTGACCACCACGGGAGCGGTGGGCGTGCATAACAGCCAGGCGTTCGGGAATAGTAGTTAGGCCCACGCAGATAAGGTTTCTGGAGAAGAATTAACGGCCTCTTCTACCGACCTAAACTCGTTGACTAAGACAGAGGAATTAGTTATTTCCTGAAATGCCTACCACTGCGCCCGCGTCAAGCGCCCTCGGGCGGGCATTCAGGCGGCAGCGGCCGAGGAAATGATATTTGAATGGGAAAGTGAGCACTACCATAGAGGTCATCGACCCACCCCCAAAATTCCGGCTGTGCTTCTGGAGAGGACAAAGATAGATCAAGGGGGGAAAATGGAGCGATTCTCGGGCATCGATGGGTAAACTCATCTGCATTTAGGACACCTATCTACAGCTTGTCGATCAAGGTCAGCAAGGACTTGAGTCCTGGGGTTAATCGAGTAGTCTACCCAGAGATGGTGTCTACCCTTCAGATCTCCAAGGAAGAGAAAGGGCCTCGGCAACCGCGCCACGACACGGTGGAAATCCCCCGTGTCGAAGTCAGCTGACGGTGGAATGTACGCGGAAAATACAGTATAGGTACCTCCTATCCAGGTGCAGCTGCACAGCTACTCCCTGAAATGAGGTATCTAATGCAAAGAGAAGAACGGATACATTGTGCCGGGAGTAAATCGCGCATCCTCGTGCCCGGCCCCTATCCCGTGGTGGTGTGGTCGAAAAACCCTTACACCCTGGGAGGATGGGCAGGGGGCACGCGCCCGGCATGGTCTCCTGCAAAACGTTAGCTAAGGGAAAACGGGACGAGACAAGCCTCCGCAGCTCCTCCCCCCTGTTGGCCCGGAGTCCGCGGCAATTCCATTGAAGGAATATGCCAACTTCAGGGGTGTTGGCTCCTGTGAGTCTAACGACTCGATGGAGGCGCGCGGCCTTTTCACCTTTACGGAAACGGTCACGCTGGAGGAAGGAGGTTGGAGTCCTGGTTTTAGCCGGGCCTGGGTGTGAATCCTTTATGCCGCCAGCTTTACCAGGGGAGCACCCGGGGTGGGCAGAACCCACAGAAGGCTTCCGAATGGGCGCGGAAACGACCGTAACCGTAGGCCTGGAGGGGCTAGGAGCAGAGGGTGTCTTTCTTAACATTGAGGCATAAGTGTTCCCAGGCAGCACTGGGCGAGTTAGGACTGACTCCTTAGCCTCGCGAAATGAAAGATGATCCTGGCCCTGAACGGCCAGGATTTCCTTCTCAAGGAGATACGGACCACATTGCTTGGAAGAAGAGCGGGGTGGCCTTCCGCCATTGAGACACTTGACCACACACGATTTGGACTTACCATGTGCGGCCCTAGAGCAACTTACACAGTCTTCGGTTACCAAAATTTGGGTAATTTGACCTGTAAAGTCACCATGGATCATTGAGTACCTCGTGAAGTTCACCCGGATCTCCGCAGAGAGCAATGACCTGCCAGTGCCTTGTCACGTTAGGGAACTCAGGCTTCTTCCTCGTGTTAGGATAGCGCTATGGGGGCCTCTTCATCTAACCCCACCACGGTAGTATCACGCTTTATTACTCACAACCAGACACGCCACAAACACTCATTGTCATCATGACCGCACTAAGGTCACGTCACCTGTGAATAGCTCCGTTAGTTTCTATGTTTACGTGGAAATTAATCGATATATTCACAAATGCGACATTCAGTACGACCAAAAGGGTGCCTCTACCACATATTTCCATGGAAACTAACGGAGCTATTCATACCATTGACCTATTGACCTTAGTGCGACCATGCTGTGAATGAGCTCAGTGGCGTGACTGATGGCCAGGGGAAAAAAATAGAGGCGTCGTGTGAAGAGGTCATTATGCTACCCTCCCACGACGGAGGATCCTCCTAAAAGAATGAACAAAAGTTATAAAACAATGGAAAAACCTGACCGTCTTGGTCAGCAATATTATTGACGGAGGATAAAGAAAAAAGTAATCAAATAAAAAGAAGAAAGTATGCTAGTGATGCCCTCAAAACTAGGGCAAACTAGTAAACGATTTCACACCTATGAATGCCTACCACACATTTCATCACTTTCATTAACTTGAACTTGATGCTTCGCTTTAACCATTTCAAACCCTCACAGTAAGACCAATCTGGTTTTCTTTTCTGGTTCTTGGATCGGGCGAGAAAATAAAAGGTCAACCCTAACTTGATTGGTAAATAAAAGGTCAATCGTGTCATGATTGGGAAATAAAAGGTCAAGCATGACATAACTGGTAAATGTAAGGTCAAGTATGACGTAACTAATAAATTAAAGGTTAACCATGACTTAATTGGTAAATAAAAGGTTGACCTTGACTTGAGTGATAAATAAAAGGTCAACTGTGAAGAGTGGTGGATAAAAGTCAACCATGACTTGAATGGTAAATAAAAGGTCAACGGCGACTTGATTAGTCAATAAAATCAAACGTGCCTCAATTAGTAAATAAAAGGCCAGTCGTGACGTGATTGGTAAAGGTAAAGAAAATGTTAATCATGAATTGAGTGGTAAATAAAAGGTCAATTGTGACTTGATTGGCAGATAAAAGGTCAATCACGACTTGAGTGATAAATAAAAGGTCAACTTTGACTTGATTGGTAGATTAAAGGTCAACCATGACTTGAATGGTAAATAGTAGTTCAGCCGTGACATGATTGTAAATAAAAGATTAACCATGAATTGAGTGGTAAATGAAATGTCAATCGTAACTCGATTGGTAAATAAAAGTTCAAGCGTGACATGATTAGTAAATAATAGGCCAACCGTGAATTTCTTGGTAAATAAAAGGTTAAGCGTGACCTTATTGATAAATAAAAGGTCAAGTGTGACATGATTGGTAAATAAAAAGTCAACATGACATGATTGTAAATAAAACTGTAAGTAAAAGGCCAACATTGTCTTGATTGGTAAATAAAAAGTTAACTATGATTTGAGTGGTAAATAAGTAATCATGAAGAGTGGTAAATAAAAGTCCAACCGTGACTAGATGGTAAATAAAAAGTCAACTGTGACTTGATACTAAATAAAAGGTTAACCGTAACTTGATTGATAAAAAGCTCAACCATAACTTGATTGGTAAATAAAAGTTCAACATTGTCTTGATTGGTAAATAAAAAGTTAACTATGATTTGAGTGGTAAATAAGTAATCATGAAGAGTGGTAAATAAAAGTCCAACCGTGACTTGATGGTAAATAAAAAGTCAACTGTGACTTGACACTAAATAAAAGGTTGACCGTAACCTGATTGATAAAAAGCTCAACCATAACTTGATTGGTAAATAAAAGTTCAACCGTGACTTGATTGGTAAATATGCTGATTTCTTCCGGCCTTGAAGCGTTTGATAAACTCAGTTTTCATATTTTTCTTTCTGTTTTTTTGTTTTTGTTTTTAGGACGTCATTTTAGCAAATATTTTCTAATAAAATGGCCACGAAAAAGGAATTTTCTCAAGAAGAGAAGAATTATATCGTGAAAGAATCAGGTAAAGGAATTTCTTCTCCTCAAATTTCAAAGGACTTGAAGCGTGATCATGATTGTAATTTGAAGGAAATTATAGAGAAGGTCATTGAGCGGAAGTAACTCCCTCAGCTTGAAGAAGGTCTTTTGCTGCTGGCAGTAAGTTTTTTTGTCACTTCTAAAAGGTCGAAATTCTGGCCGAGCCCTTTTCTTTCATGGCTCAAGGACCTTCTCTATAATTTCCTTCAAACTATAAAGATGATCACGCTTCAGGTCCTTTGAAATTTGAGGAGAAGAAATTCTTTTACCTGATTCTTTCACGATATAATTCTTCTCTTCTTGAGAAAATTCCTTTTTCGTGGACATTTTATTAGAAAATACTTGCAAAATACTTTTGGACGGTCGTTGTAATCAAATGTCAGAAAACCGAACATAAACTATGTACTAGTATAGATAAAAGGTGTGGTGAATAACTAATGAATTGTGCTTATTACATTCCGAAACGTATCTGAATTGCGACCCTAAAGAGGGATAGGCATAATCTCTAGACAAACTTTATTCGTAAATAATCCCATGTGACTATTTCACTGCCCAACAAAATTAGGCATGTAAAAATTTATAATTAATTTAAAATCTAATACCAAAAGGTATGTAGTATGTACGTGGATGTTACTAATTGATTCCATCTAGGTCAGAATACTACCACATCACCTTTACGATCTCTGAAACCGCAAGTCATTTCAACTCTTCATACTCTCCACTCGACATTTTTGGTCATCTCTAAATCACCTCGAAGTGTAATGCATCTCACAAAACACAAATACGATATAAACTTAATAGGGTTTGACAGTGCCAGTTGCTTTTAATACAGCTTCTACCCTTGGAATAGAATCATAGATTCTTTAAATGGGCTATAATGTAATTATAGTCCTCTCTCAAACCATCTGCAAATATCTTCACACCCGTGGGCAAAATGAAATTACTTTTGCGTCTGTTCTCTAAAAGTATTCCAAATTGTTCGATGACACTCAAGCACTTGATTGCGTCAGCCAGGGCAGATGGCAAAACTCACCTTAGTGCTTTACTAATTCTGGCTGAACTATTATAGCTATATAATTACATAGTTACAGGGATCAAGTAAGGACTACCTCGTCCGCTCAAAGGCTAGTCCCATTCTATCCTTTCATGCTAGTATTCCTCTTTTGGACATTGTCGTTACGATGTTTACTTATGTGATATTTAATCTACAACAGGGCTCCGTATTTCAACAATATCATTATTCGTAAAATAACTGTCTTTTTTTTAAGCATTCACACTACTAGCATTTACGATCTCTGCGAGGAGTGTGTTCCATTTATCGATGATTTTAAAGGTGAAATTTTTTTAGCCATGTTCGTTTGAAACCTCCGTCCTTTCAGTTTGTGATGCCATGGTTGTACTTAAAATATTTTTATAATTTACGTTTTCAAATTTATTTAGAATTTTGAATACTTCGATAAGTTCGCCTCGCCATCCCTTAGTTTCGAGATTTGGTAGTTTTAATATATCAGGTTGAATAAGTTTTTACGTTTTTTTTAATGTTGTGTTGATTTAAGTTTTGTTGACGTGATTTGTGCACATATTAAGAAACAATAATAAATAATGAGAGAAAAATTTGCAAAGGTTAGGCTACGTCTAACCTTACGTCTCTCAAGTAGAGGGAGAGGTGACGCCCCCTTGTCGCGGGAAGAGAGCTTGTGTGTACCTTCGACTTTTCGAGCTATGTCGGCGGGGGTACCTCTCTTTTGAGTACCCCTGGTCGGGCTTCCCTTGTCGATTTGGTCGGAAACGAGGTTCCAGACTAAGTGCGTCATTATTTTTTCTACTCTATCCTTCTCCTTTTTCACTTTTATCCTATCTCTTCAACTTATTATATAAAAAGAAAAAAAACTAAAAATACAAAACAAAACCCTACTACTATCAAGTCATTCTCACCCTTTTTTCAATCTTTTTAAATATCAGTACCTGGCAGCTACCTGGCGCGTCAGAAGAGAGGCTTTGGAACCTCTATAAACAACGCCAATCGACGCTCACTGGTTACGAAAGACTAGGACTAGAGGTTTCCTAGGCGTTGGGGCACGATGAATGGGATAAGGGTAGTGCCCCGTTAACCCCTTCCCTGGCGCGTAATTATTGACCATTCCCAGTAACCGTTGACGGGTGCCTCTGGTAGCATCAAGCCGAGGTGACGGCCCTTTGTTCCCAGGTTGGTTGCCAGGCCAATAAAAAGCCTTGGGTTGAGTCTCTTGGTGTGGCGGGATATCCATTGAGCGCTGCTCCGAGATCTTGGCTGTCGTGAAGGGAACTAGTAGGAGTTTAGTACGGGGCGTGCTCCGTTGTTCACCTGGTGAGAAATCGATGGCCCCTTCGGGGACCGTCAGTGCTGCTTGGTTGGGAGCCACGGCACGCCGAGGTTTGACGACTCGTTCGGACGAACAGCAGCACATGGAGCGTGCCTTCTGAAAGATCCGAAACCTTTCCGATGGATAGGCGGGAGCGACTCACGTGGAGAGAACTCACCAACCCCCTTTTTACTATTGATTGGTTGCAAAGTTTTGAGGGAGAGAAAGTGTTCAGAATGACAGGGAAAAAAGGTCCAGCTGCACTCAAATATACATGTGTGATATTCCAGAAGGATAAGTGGTGCGTGGACTTCCCGGAAGGATGTTTTTCGAAATGCCACCCGGGAAGTATATGCACCGACTGCATCCTCAAAGGAGAGGTCCGAGAGGCAGTGGCATACTGCAATGAACTCAAGGATCTCTTCACAACCTCTGAAGAAAAATCTAGGGCGATGGAAAGTAAAATACAGACCCTAGAAACGCAGCACGCGCTTCAGATTCGGCGTCTTGAGGATAAAATCCTAGAGCTAGCCTCTAAACTAGAGGCCCCGTCAGCTCAAGCTCGAGACGAAAGTCCCACTGACTTGGGTGGTTCCGCCGATGTGACTCCAGCTCAAGGAGCTGAAACTGCATTGGCAGTCCCACTTCAACCATGCGGAGAAGCAAATGAGAAAAAGAAGAAAAACTACCTTAATGCAACTCACCCCAGTGTAGAGGATTCGATGTGGTAACCACCACATCAGAGTAGAGGCTGAGAAATCACAAATTTCTGAGAGCTCAGTCGTTGCTCTAATGGTGAATGGAAACGACCTCTACCTGAGAGGAGGTAGGGTAGGCCCTACAGATAAAATCCTCCACACGGTCATGGGTGCCCTGGACGACTGTGGGCTGAAAACCCGCAAGCGTGTTGTAGTCGGGATGCTCCCGAAGAGAGGTCCAACACGGACCGCTCACTCGATGAACGTCTCTTTAAACCGGCGCCTGGCAGATTTGTGTACGGCAGAGGGGGTCTTTTTTTGTGGACCCGTACCGCACCTTTTATGGTAGAAATGATCTCTACCAAAAGGATAGGGTACATCTTTCCTTTAAAGGAAAGGCCTTTCTGTCGAACATCATCCAGGATGTCGTAGAGAGGACCCAAAGGAGTATCTGGCCCAGAGTGCGGGCGGACGTACGCCAGTACGCCCGTGTCACTCCTGGAACGACCTTCTCAGAGGTCGCAAAGAGGGGTGCCTCCTCGCCAACAAACAAGCCGGGGAACGGAAGAGCGTAGGGAGTCCTACAGTCGGGGACTCCCTGAAAATTCTTCTGTTCAATGCGAGGTTAATCAGGAACAAGTTTCCTGAGCTCCGTGGCCTCGTAGCGATGGAGGAACCCGAAATGGTAGCCATAACAGAATCGTGGATAAAAACCTCAACCCGAGACTTTGAAGGCGAATTCACGGTTCCTGGCTACCAATTCTTTCACAAAGATAGGCCAGAGAGAGAGAGAGTGGCGGTGTAATGTTGTATGTCAAGGATACAATCGAATCTACGAACTCCAACATTATATCCGACCACGAGCTCCTAGGCGTTGACCTAGAGATAGGTCCTGTCAGATACAGGACCCTGCTGCTTTTACAGGCCCCCTTTTCAACCCGTTGAGAAGGACGGGGAACTGTACCGGCTGCTAGGTGAGCGAGACTATGCAAGGAGAATCCCAAGGAGTTCTTTGATTATGTGAATAGCCGTAAACCAATCCATCGTAGGATTGGGCCCTTAGTGGACGAAGAGGGTGCATTAACTTACTCAGATGCAGAAAATGCTAACCTGCTCAATGACTACTTCTCTTCAGTGTTTACTGAAGAAGGTGGTCCTATCCCCCAGCCCACGGATTCCTACTCGGGGGAAAACCTGGAGGCAATGGGCTTCACCGAAGGAGAAATAAAGAAAAAGATCGCTGACCTAAAGACGAATAAGTCCCCTGGACCGGACGGGTTTCTATCAAAGGTGTTGAAGGAAGTGTGCGATGACGTATCACGACATCTGTGCGCTATATTTAACATGTCAATCCGGACCGGATGCGTTCCTAGAGACTGGCGTGAGGTGGAGGTGACTCCGATCTTCAAGAAAGGAGACTCCAGCCATCCGTCAAATTACCGACCCATCAGTTTAACTTCGATAGTCGGTAAACTCATGGAAAGCATGATAGTAGACAAGATAACGTCCTATTTAGTGTCAAACCTGCTACTGAAGAGTTCCCAGCACGGCTTCCGAAGGCAACGGTCATGCCTGACGAACCTTGTGGAATTCTTCCACTTCGTGTTCAGTGAGCATGATCGGGATAAAGCGGTGGATGTTGTGTACCTGGACTTTTAAATGGCCTTTGACAAGGTACCACACCACCGCCTTCTCCGGAAAGTGCGTGCGCAGGGCATAGACGGCAAGGTACCAAGTTGGATAGACAGCTGGCTAAGTGACAGACGGCAACGAGTAGTAATGAATTGGCGCCCGTATCTAGCGGTTTCCCTCAAGCTTCCGTCCTGGGACCACTACTGTTTATTATCTATGTCAACGACATGGACGGTGACATGGTTGCCAAAATCTCTAAATTTTCCGACGACATCAAGCTTGGTATCAATGTGGCAAAGGAGGGGAACACTGCCCGCCTCCAAGATGACCTTCAAAGGATTGGGGAGTGGTCGGACACGTGGCAAATGCCTTCCAACGTGGGGAAATGCAAAGTAATGCATATCGGCCCCTGAAACCCTAAATCTCAGTACATCCTTAAGGGCACTGCTCTTGAATCGAGTGACACTGAGAAGGACTTGGGTGTAACTATCTCTAGCGACCTCAAGTTCTCGAAACAGTGCATCGAGGCAGAGAAGAAAGCCCAAAGGATGTTAGGCTACATAAAGCGCCAGTTTGGATACCGTAACAAGGAGATAGTACTTTGTCTGTACAACTCCCTCGTTCGGACGCACCTGGAGTATGCCGTACAATTTTGGAGTCCTTCGTTTCGAAAGGATATCGTGAGGTTGGAACGCGTACAAGCCAGGGCAACTAAGCTGATTCTCTCTATCCGACATAAAAGTTATGAGGATAGACTAAGGGAATTAGATCTGTTCTCGCTAGAAACCCGTAGACTGCGTGGTCAGCTCATCGAAGTTTTCAAAATACTTCGAGGGTTCGACAATTTTGACTACCGGGATATTTTCACACTGAGTGAGAACAGAACGCGCAATCACGGCTTCAAACTTGAACTGAAGCGTTACAACCGCAATCTGTGTGGAAATTTTTTCACTTACAGTATTTGCGGTAAGTGGAACACACTTGCAGTGGAAGTTGTCAACAGTGAATCTGTTGTCCAGTTCAAGTCAAGACTAGACAAAGTCTTGAAAAGTGGCCGTTTAGGGACGCAAAACAATTGAGCGGCCATGTGCCCGCTCGATTGCTAGTCCAAAGGTACCCTCTTTGAATGGACCGTAAGGTCTCCTAGGGTACTTCCTTTTCTTGTTACTCTTAATAGCGTACACTATTAGGCTTTTGCTTAGGCTACGTCTTGAAGTTGAGTAATAAGTCATTGCGGTTTATTTAAAAGTTGTGTTAATTTAATTTTTGTTCTGTGACCCTCAAAATGGAATGTCAAGTTGAAAGAAATGCGCATTTTCGACACTTGTTGTTATTCATTTTCAATCGAGACGGGAACAATGCAAATGCAGCCAAAGCTCGTCGGGATATATGTGCTGTGTACTAAGAAAATGCTTCATCAGAAAGGACAGCTCAATGGTGGTTTTCACGCTTCAAAAACGGTCATTTCAACTTAATGACGAAGAACGTTCTGGTCGCCACATTAAGTTGGATGAAGATCGATTGAACGACCTTCTTCATGAAAATCCTCGTCACTTGACTAGAGAATTGGCTGTACAATTGGCGTGTGATCAGAAAACTGTAGTGAATAACCTTCATTCGATGGGGAATTTTCAAAAACTCGGTGCATGGGTTCCACACGCTTTGGGCGAAAGCAACCAATTTCAACGCTCCACGATTGCCGCAGGTTTGCTTGCTCGTCACAAGGCTACTCGTGGATATAAGGACTTCTTCACCGCATCATCACTGGCGACGAAAAGTGGTGTGTTTATGTCAACATGAACCATCGAAAACAATGGCTTAGTCCCAATAAAAAAACACCCACGATTAAAGCAACGACTTCATCCACTAAAGACGATACTGTGTATGTGGTGGGATGGTGAAAGCATCCTTCTTTATGAGCTCCTTGTGAACAACGAGTGTCAATGCAGAACTCTACGTTCAACAAATATATCGACTCGCCGAAGCTATTCATGACAAGCGACCTCATCGACGTTATGAGGTCCTTCTGCAACACAACAATGCTCGTCCTCACATTGCCAATATGACAAAAGACGCTATCCAAACGTTTAATTGGGAAATTCTGCCGCATCCTCCATATTTGCCAGACTTGGCTCCATCGGATTTCCGTCTGTTCCCATCGCTCTCCAAAAATTTGCGCGGCGTTTCGTTGAATACTGATGTGGAATTCAGAACCTGGTTAGACGAATTCTTCGAGTCAAAATCCAGAGATTTTTATTGCAGAGTCATCGAAAAACTAGTTGAACGTTGGGAAGAAGTCGTAAATAACAACGGAGAATACATTATTGATTAAATTGCATATTTTTTTCAATTAAAACTGAAGTTTTTCTAAAATTGATAATGGGAATGAATAAAGTTGATAGAACCGCAAGAACTTATTCCTCAACTCAATATTTAATCTTTTGATATATGACTTGTTTCTAACCGAGGGAATTAGTTTAGTTGCCCGTCATTGAATTCTTTCCACTTTACTGATGTTTACATTTGCATAAGGTGACCACAATTGTATCGCGTATTCCAGCTGTGGTCTTACTAAACTTTTATATAGAGGTATGATTATATCTTGGTGTTTGTACTGAAAACTTTCGCAATAAATCCAAGCATTCGGTTTACCTTCTTACACGCTTCTTCGCAGTTTATTAAACTTGAAAATCTTTAAAACCCACACCCCTAAATATTTTTGTTCGTCCACGGAGATAAGATTTTTACCACCCATTTCATGGTTAAAACTTAGAATTTCGACTGACGTGCAAAACTCTACACTTGTCTAAATTGAATTACATGTCCCATTTATTAGACCATTCGAAGATTTTATCTACATCCTGCTGAATTAATTTTCTATCGTTTTCATTTAAAATTTTACCCACAATTTTTGTGTCGTCCGCAAATTTGGATAATTTAGCAAGTAGGCCGGTGTCCGTGTCGTTTACATACATAAGGAACAACACTGGTCCCAACACAGACCCCTGGGGCACGCCACTAGTTACATTTTTCCACTCCGAAAATTTGCCGTTTAAAACCACACTTTGCTTACGATTACTAAGCCACGACTCTATCCATTGTAGGGGGTTTCCCCTAATTCCATGAGAAAAAGGTTTAGTTAGTAATCGCCTATGAGAAACGATGTCGAATGCTTTAGCGGAGTCTAAGTAAACTATGTCCAAAGATCTACTTTCGTCATAGCTTTTAATCATGCTCCTATTTTTCCTGCTTAAAAAATAGGAGTTATATTCGCTAACTTAGAATCTAATGGCACGACACCGTATGTTTAGGCGACTTATCATATTAAAGGTATATATAATTATTGAATAGTAGCATGATGATCAACACAATTATCCAGAAGGTTCAAAGTAACCGCTAGTTGTATTAACTACGCTGTTTTATAAGACAATTCCTACCTAGTTCCCAGCATAATTGAAAGGTGTGATCGGGTACCAGTAATTAGGTGTCTTGGACATTGCAAACACACATATGGATGCATTGTCTAGATCTTAAGCCGATCTGGAACATGTGGTTGGCCCTCATAAAAACGGGAGGTGGGGGTTCCAAACGGGACCCGAAAATTATAACAACTCCCGACCATTAATGGAGCACCATCCCTTGTGATTTGCTCCAGAACTTAATATCCAGCCAGAACAAATCCCAGAAGTCATTCATTTTTTATATTTTTTGCTTGAAGTGCTGTAAAATCTATGAAAGCTATAGATATCGTTTATCTTGTTGTGTAAGATGCCCTAGGAACATGTGAGTGGTCTAGTTGAATGATCTGAAGCAAAAAAGTTCAGGAACAACAAAATTTGCCTCTCTCAAAACTTTTAAACATGACTGTAAACCAAGTAAGCCCGTGGATCTGTGTAATCTCTTCAACCAATCTGCACTCTAACAACTGGTGCAAGCTGGTTCCACCTCTTATCAACTTCACCCGTTCATCCCTACCCCTTCATTAAATCTTTTACTCCTTCAATGTGGAATTTGCACATTTTCAGGTAAATCGCGCATCACCCAAGTCCCAAATGCTCCAGGTAGTATTCTCTTTTAGCTGGTCATTCTATCTACACTTTCACTACATAAAACTCCACCTTCCGTGAGTTTACACTTTTTTTTGTAGTGAATAAATAAGTAAAATATGCGTCAGGTGTTCAAATGCGTACTTTTAAATGCATGCGTCTAGTACGAACTTGTTCCTGGCGATTTATATGCGCCCTTCCGTCCTCAGCACTTGGGGTCAACGAAGTTTTGTATCACGCTCTTCGTCCTTATCACTCCTCACTATTTATGTCGCGTTTGCCAACGTAGGGCAATTATCGTTGTGTTCTAATCATTCTTCGTTGGATGAAAATCCCCTTGTTTATTATTTAGGACCTGGAGGAACTCAAGTCCTCCTTGCCCGAGTACCCCACTTTGTCTCGAGATGAACCTGGTCTTTATATCTTCTAGATATTTTCCCTTTGCCCCTTTTTTTCCTTACGCTTCCTCTTCCAACCTCTCTCCTCTACGCAAGGGGGGGAATGTTGTACCAGAGGCAAAGTCTTTCTGTACTATAACCTGGAGGGGTGACATACCCTTCTGACCCCAGTGTCGCCCTCAAAGGGCTGGGTAGTGTAACAGCTGTAAAACCCCCATCTACCATTGGATGAACGGTCCCCCTTTCGGCCCCACTACCGTAGTTGTGCACCCTTCCGGCCTCAATGCCTGTAGGAGAAACGGCGGCTATATATCTTCCACACTTTTCACTTCTATCTCCACTACTTTACAGATCTCTTCTTACTAACTCTCTGCGTAATACGTCCTCGTTGTTATTGCGCTTAAAAAAACAACCTTTGCTCATCTAAATATGATGAATGTTTGTCCTTACACTACATAACTACCTACACTCCCTCCGTGCCATGTTGGATGTTCTTTTATCACTTCCTTTCCCTAATTTTTCATATCATTATCGATCTTCCCAAACAACCATATAAAAAAATGATTTTTCTTCCTTATAATTCATAGTTATTTTCATTTTATTTTTCGTTTTTCTTTCTTTGTTTATATATTAAAATAAATAATCGGGATCTTTTCTCTTATTATGGCGCAATTTCGTCTCCTAAGCCAGATGGCTGAACGGCCGGCTGAGGAGGCTTACTGCCTTTCTCGTGTGCGGGGGTTTGGGGGTGGGGGTGAATAAGAGGAAACTAAAAAATTAAAAACTAAACATTATTTAATAGATAAAACTTTACAATATCTTTGTAAATTTGAGCAACTAAGTTTTTTTCCTTTTTTTCGTTGCTTTCATAAAAATTCGTACATTTAGCAGTTGATCAGAGAACGAGCGGTTCCACATTCTTTTTTATCCCCCATTTTCGCCTTGAGCCAAAGCGTTTATTTGGTTTGTGTGGGCACCAGTTTCTGGATCTTTTAAAGTCCTGCCAGTGGTTAAGAGTCAAATGTTTATACCGCATCTCTGGCAAGGATTAATTATAGATTAATAATGTTTCTGCCGATCTATCAGGAACTGCATGCATGAAACACTCGCACGTTTCCCTGCAAATCCCTCTGAAAACCCCACTGCACTGGTAAAAACCCTCCAGACATTGTTCTTTCTCTGGCAAGTTCGTACGTTGTCATTTTTTAAAGGTGAAAACAATGCTTAGGCTTCTACAAAAAAAATCAACGGATATCGTACTATTAAAGATGACAGCATAATCACTCGAGTAACCGGCCGTTCAGCCATCTGGCCGAGGAGACGAAATTGCGCCATAATAAGAGAAAAGATCCAATAATCGTATATGAATTAATATACGAAACCGTCCTGTTTGTTTTATTATTTTTTTTATTTATCACCCGGTAAAGAAACCTTACTAAGACAACCTAAATCCGGTAATCCATCTTGGTAAATTGGATTTGAGACAACTTTTATGGATTGAGCGTTTGTCGCTTTTGAGTGTAAGTGGCACCATACGGAGTATTGGTAAATCATAATGCGGACTTATGTTTACTCGGCAATATTCACTTATGGACACTTATGAGGTCTTATTTGCCGTCATTTACATTGGTTTTCTAATTGATGCTTACACGTTAATGGTGGATAATCATAGATGGATGTAGGTGTGTCTACAGTCATGGTTAAAAGTTTGTAGACTAATATATAAGTTTATTCCTTCGTTTTTTAAATTTACCTGATAGAAATAATCATCACTAACTCTATAATTGTACCAGGCAATGGTTCTGCCTCTCCCCACTACGGAGGGGGGGGGGCTTGCGCTTCGCTACTAAGATTAAAATTTAAGATCTAAAAAAAAGCAGCCATGGTTAAATTTTTTGAAATTTTCTGAACTTCGCCGATTATAATAATTTTAAAAAGGAACTTTAAACTAAATTTCCCCCCTTTCAAAATATCACGTTGCTAAAATATAGTTATAGAAGAAGATATATAAAAATAAATTTCCTGAACTTCACCATTTGTAATTCTTTGAGTTTTAAAAAATTCACAAAATTTCGATACTTATATTAATTTCTGAACTTCACCATTTTGTTTTTTGATATTATAAAGGAATGATTAAAAATAACTTTGATAAGAAAAATAAGTCATAACCAAACTAAGTAAAATTATTATTCAAATACTCAAAAAATCCCCTTCTTAAATTATAGTTGTGATGATGATGATGATGATGATGATGATAACGGGATTTTTGAAGATGGGTGAAAAATTAATGTTTTTTTCCTTAGTGGACAAATGACTTATGTTTTTTCTATCAAAGTTATTTCTAATAATTCTTTTATAATATCAAAAAACAAAATGGTGAAGTTCAGAAATGAATTTAAGTATCGAAATTGCTCAGGTGGGCAATTATACTGCTGGTGTCATCTGTAGAATTACGTGTCCTCCCAGCCCGAGTGCCCGCGGGTGGATCTGCGGTTATGTATCTTCTACACACTTTCACTACTTCTATCTTCACTTTCCTTATAGATTTATCCTCTCACACTTCCTGCCGGAGATGCCCTCGTTGGTTCTTGCTTCTTAGTTTTAAGTAACTGCAATTATATTTGCTGTTCGCCTTAGGCCCCTTCGAGGCTCTAAGTAATTAGCAATTTCAAACGGGTTGTTCGCTTCCTTCTTTACTCTTAGTCCTATGAAAAAGTCCCTGGAAAAAATTTGAACATTACATCATAAGTTCACAAACGTAATTGAAGCTAATTTAATCTTTAGTAGAGTTGCTACAATTGATTAAAGCTAAATTGGTTTGGTTGGGTGGTAAATTTGAGCTGTGTTAGAATCATAAACGCAGAAATATAGTTCGCTTTCCTTAGTGCCTCGATCTTAGGAATCTTGCGAAGGTCCGCTTCAATTCACACGGGCACAGCTATTTCCATTCTTTCATAAAATCAAAGAAGTCCTTTCGTTTAATCATTTTTCCTTATAGATATTCAATTTTATCACCAGGCGTCATCTGGTGTACGAATTCGGTTATAAAACGACCCGAAGAAGTCGAAAACTTATAAAGGACAATTCCGTTAAGTTTCATGGTTCATTTTCGTCTCGTTTATATACACATATATTTCTGCCATTCGTTTCCCCGGCCACACACTGTAAAAGCGAATGGCACGTATTTATAACTACTACGAATCACCCAAGAGCGAGTACGGTTTAGGGGGCCATAAGGTTGATAATGGCGCAACTGACGACAGTCTCACCGGGATTCGAACTTTGTCGATTCTGGTAGCGGGATGTCGCAATATCTTCTACGTTTTGGCCGCCGGCTATGTCTATTGCCACTTCCGTGCTCGCATAGAACTGGAATTATATACTGTACATTTTGCATCCTATAGACTTATTGATGTAGAACATTATGTTATATAAGGTGTCCCTAAAGTCTGGACACAGATGCAAAATGTAAAATTCAATAAAAAAATTAAACATTTATTTAATTGAAAAATGAATAAATAACATCTCCAATGTGATTTGCATCTTTTGTGATGCGAAGTTCGATTCGCTTTGCGAGATGCATTCGATGAACCCGATGCATTAACTCCAAATTCCAGTCAAATGGAACACATTCATTTATGATGCTCTGTTATCACAGGTTTCTCGTATCATTGAGGTACACATTCTCCTTTAGCATACCCCAGAAAAAGATGTCAAGGGGGGGGGGGAAGTAAGGTCCGGCGAACGAGGAGAAAGAACATTGTTATATATCCTATGTGCCCATACTTTTGGGACATCCTGTAAAATAGACTCCCAATCTGGAGTTAAATTCGTACTTAAGAGTGCTATTATAGTCTTTGTACGAACTCATTCCTTTAGGGGTGCGGTTATAATGCACGCTCGATGTACACTGCAAGAGGATAAAAAGAAATTTGTGCTACATTTTATTAACGATTAATTATCAAACGAACAAAACATAAAGATGTTGAATAATGTTATTATAATAAGAACAACATCCACTTATTGTTAACAGGGTGTCTACTGCCCTTTAAATCCTTGAAAAGCCCTTAAATTTGATTTCCACCCTTGAAATCCTTGAAAAGTCCTTGAATTTGATGAAAAGGGTAGATAGACTTTGAATTTGTAAAAATATATCTTTGAGTGATTGTTCAAATTTGATTTTTTAAATTCACTATATATATATATATATATATATATATATATATATATACTGTTTAATGTCTATTAGGAAAATAGTAATATAAGTTAATATTTAAGTTAATCTACTTACTAATGTGAGTCAACATATGTATGCTTTGGATGCATTGTATTTTATGATGGATGCTCGCTATACTTATGTGGCTGTCGCTTGGATACCTTTTTTTGCACTGGTGAGTTGATTTTGGTTATGCTTTGCTTATAACCCCATTATATACCGATTTCTAGTTATAGTAGTCTCCTGTAGTTAATTAATAATACTTGATGCGACATATGATTAACTTCTATTTATTCATAATTATTTATATTTCTTATAAAATGATTTTTTTTTTATTCTATCTGGCAATCACTTGTAAAATGTTCATTTGAAACATTTGTTTCAATTCATGGTGTGTATTATATATTTTGTTGTAGCAACTTTTTGCCACGAGTCCAAGACGCGCTTCCTCGTTTCAAGAATATATAATATATTATTAATTATATTAGAGATAATTTGTTAACCTAACCATACATTACAATACCGGATTAAAGATAATGCAGTAGACCGCATGCTATAGGAGCATTCCCTAGGGCTTCTATAGCATGTTATCTCGGCCATTTGTATTTAGGATTGGCAAAATTTACTATTAATCTTCGTCTTCCTTAACCACTTTTTTATGATAGAAGGAATAGCGCGAATTTATGGATGGCCACACCCCTTCTCCGCCGCATCCGGGCTTGAAGGAAGAAGAGGCTATTCCAGGCCGACCTCTCCGCAAGTTTCCCCTCCCCTGCTCTCTTCGACTCTATTTTGGTTGAGAGAGAGAGAGAGAGAGCAGAGTACAGGCAGAAAACAGTTACGAAAGAAGTGCAGAGGAGTTAAAAGTGAAATTGGGAAAAATTGAAAGGGGTTTGAAAATTCAAAGTTGATCCTTACCCATTTTCACTCTCATTGCCTCTCTTTATACTCCCCTCTTCATGTCTGCCCTTGTCATCAACCTTTTATCACTGATTGAAAATTTCTGCGGCGGTTGAAGGATTTTCCGTCTCTCAAACTGGGCCTCTCGCTATAGGGTTCCTTCCTCGGTGAAGCGGTGTGGTAAAAGAGGCAGGACGTCCAGTGTACTTATGGCAGCTGACCGGAGAGTCCCCTCTAACTGGAACTTCTTCCGGTGGCTAACCACATCCATGTAGCTTAACCTCACTCAAATGAGTAGTGGTGTTTCCACCGTTCATGTAAGGGGATTGGTAGTGACTGGTATGAAAAAGGTCAGGAATAGTGTAAAATCCGAAATATGAGGCAGCTACATTTAAAAGGGTCTGGCTTCGGGTTCAGGAGAGTTTTTGTTCTGATAATTCAGGTTGGTAACACATATCTGCATTGCAATATCAGTAATCGAGCGGGATTAAAGAATCATGCTATACCGATATTTGAATGACATTACCGGTATTGGATATGTTCTTAGTCGCTTGAGACTCTATATCTCATGTCGGTCGGTCGGTCCCGGACCCCATTCTGCTTTTTATTGGGTTGGGGTGGCGATAAAGTGTAACTATTCGGCCGATTCTAACGGAATTTTAAGCCCTTATATTGTTTTATATTCTATTCTCTTTCGAATGATATAATTGCTAAGGTCCTCCCAAGTTTAGCCCGGGAATTATTTTATTTTGGCAATAACATCATAACTATTCGGCCGATTTTAACTAAATTTGAAACCCTTATGTTGTTCTTCATTCTCTTTCGAATGATATAATTGCGAAGGTCTTCCAAAGGCTAATCCGGGAATTATTGAAAGTTTTGAAGGTCGTAAGGTCATAAATCAGAATAAATGAGAGCACGTAACTTTTGGTCAGCAGACCTTGTTTTTGTATGGCAGTCTTCAAGCCGTAATCTTTTACAGAGCGCTCGTTAATATATTATTAGGTTATTATAAATGCAATTGTCATGTGGAGAAAAATGACATTTTAAACTATGAAGCTATAATTAATTTATTTAATTTTAGGTCATGAAAAGAGAATCTTCAACTTTTGATGTTATTACAGAATTTAAGACTTTGGAGAACAGAAGATTTAAATAGGCCTTCATTAGTCTTACAAGTGTAAAATAGGAGAGAGCATTTTCAGCCACGAAATTAACATCAAATCTTTTGGAAGAAAATAAATTCAATAGTTGTATTTTAGTTTTTTATTATTTCTTCTAGAATTAAAAGATACTTCCATTTTGTTTTACGTTTTTTAATTTGTTCGAAAATTTCAATATTTTCATTTTGAAAAGTAGGCAATTGGTTACCGAAGGTTTCACCCAGAAAGGACAGAGAGAAAGTTGACTGACGACTCGAAATGAAAGTAAAGGAAAGAAAATGAAGATAAAATTGAGTGTTGTTTCATGGAGATAAAGATTTACCAAAATACAACGCATTCCACCATATTTATTTTTCTTAGCTGGCTACCAAAAGGACTATATAGAATTAAAAAAATAAATATATCCCACCTGAGGAAGCCCGAGGACGTCGTATCCTCCGAGTATCGTCCTGCACAGTACCGTAAAGAACTAGAGAACAAAATACCCAAATTTTATTAAATATTCGTTCAATTTGCATGAAAATTTCGCAAAATTTTCTTTGGTGTTTGCCTCTAATAGTCTTCAAGTTTCATTGAGGAATATTATCCGGATTTGAAGAAAGGAATGGCCCCAAACTTGAGAGCCGTAGGTGTAAAACAGCATAATTATTTCATATACAATTGAAAAAAATATTAATAAGAACTCTGCAAGCCCTTGTTCTGAATGACTTGAGAACACGCTCGGACACAGCGGGAATTCACAATTTTGTCGCATTGTTCGAGGCGTGATTTGATTCCATTCTTCTAAACTTTGCCAGAGATCCGTAATCTTCATCGGTTTCCGAGTCATCACTTCACTGAGTCTGTTCCATATATATTTTCTATCGGATTTAAATCACGTCGAGATGGTAAACATCAGAACTGCTTCACAATCTTTGTTGTGGGGCATGGATCACATGGTCCTGCATGTAAACAGGCGCCAGTATACACGATGTTCGGAGAAAACAAATTACATGTTTCTGAAACAGATTATTGCACATACTTCAGCGCTTGAAAACATGCGCTACGCCATAACACTGCCACCTCCATGCATGTAAGATTCAATCTTCCAGCTCTAGTTTGTTTTACATCCAGCTTCCCATCCGATCCGAAAAACACACTTTTCAGCACTCCACAGGACATGCTCAGTAGCGAAAGCCACCTTATCCGCTTCATATACACTTTTTCTACCTATGAGAGGCTTTTTAGCAGGGAAACGTGCAAATAGCCCCCAGCACTCTCAGACAACGTGAGCCAGTATGGCGAGACACATTCAAATTTATTTTCTCGTGAAATCCCGGCTGCTATTTCAAATTGGTATTTCGTAGTTCTTCGTTGTATCGTGCAATCTTCACCGGTAATAAAGAGGTCATAGAGAGCGACCCGTTTTCTTCAACTCGCAGGATCCGGGCTCCTCATGCAGCTCTATCGTGCGTGCCACCACACATTTTTACCAATTACATTTCCACTCAATGTCAGACAGTTTCATTCCTTCACTCTCACTGGACAACCTGCTTTCTTACAATACGCATGAAATAGTGCTGCCATAATTAAGTTACGAATTTTTACTTGGAACTTGACAGTCAAAGTTATGGTTCTCAAATTCGGAACGCATTCTTTCTTCCAACACATTTCACTTTCTCCATTATTTTTTTTCATATTCGGTCTTCTTTGAAATAATACTTGAACACTATAAGAAGCGAATTTAAAAGAAATTTCTTTGTAATTATTTTATTTAAAATGTTCTTAAAATTAGTTATATTTTAATAATGATAATAGAAAATATATTCGGCTATTTTAGTCATAGAAAACATATTGATCTGGAAATTTATAATAGTGCACTTTCTAACTTTTTTAGCTATTCATTTAGTGACTTAGAAATATTTAGATTTAAATAATTCCGCTAGTGGCCTGGTAGTGCTTATCTTTACTAGTGGTATTTGGCAGTGCTGATCTCATCAGGGTTTTTGGAAGTGTTTATCTTTTATAGTGGTATTTGGCAGTGCTTATCTTTACTAGTCTTTGGAAGTGTTGATCTTCACAACTTATATTTCACACTGATCTTTTGGTAGTGTGTATCTTTACCAGTCTTCTGTCAGTGCGTATCTTCACCAAGGTTTTTTTGGATGTTTATCTTTACTAGTGGTCTTTGGCAGTGTTGATCTTCCCACCAGGGTCTTTTGTAGTGTTCATCTTCATTAGTGGTATTCGACAGCGCTTATCTTTACTAATGGCCTTCTACAGTGCTGATCCTTTCACCTGGGTCTTTGGCAATGGTTATCTTTACTAGGGATATTTGGCAGTGCTGATCTTCGCATTAGGGTCTTTGGCGAGGTTTATCTTTAGCAGTGCTTAACTTTACCGTTGTCTTTTCGCATTGCCTATCTTTACTATTGGTATTTGCTAGTCCTTATCTATACTAGCTCTAGTAAAGACATCTAGGTCTTTGGCAGTACTGATTTCAGCAGGGTCTTTGACAGTGCTTATCTTTACTAATAGTCTGGCAGTTCTGATCTTCTCACTAGGGCATTTGACAGTAATGATTTTCTGAACAGGTATCTTTGGCATTGTTTATTTGTATTAATGGTCTTTGGCAACGCTGATCTTCTGACCAGAGATCTATGGCAGCGTTTATCTTTACTAGTGATATTTGGCAGTGCTGATATTCTCACCAGGTCGTCTGTGGTAGTGCTTATTTTTAATAGTGGTCTTTGGACTTGCTGAGCTTCTCACCAGGGTCTTTGTCAGTGTTTATTTTTACTAGTGGTATTTCGCAGTACTGATCTTATCACTAGGATCATTGACAGTCTTTATCGTTACTAGTGGTCTTTGGTAATGCTTATCTTTACCTCATTCGAATTTAAAGCTGGGCTCTTCATGTTTTCTTTTGTATTAAACCATCTAAAACCAACTGCAGTGTATTGATAACACTTCTTTCCACAGAGTTTTGTAAACAAAGTGGTGAAGTTAGAAGAAGTGGAAATATGTATAAAGAAAATATATCCTGGTAAGAGCCAGCCGCGTAACTCTCCCAAACTTGAATATATTCGCCCAAAAAAACAGAAATTTTAGTTTTATTTTAAAATGGTGTCGGAATTCATCGAGGGCTTCTACGCCGGGGGACTGTGTGGTGGGTGCACAAGGCCAGGTAAACGTCTTGTGTCGGGGGTAGCTGGAGGGGCCTGCGACTCTCATGAATCTGCCGCCGCTTTGCACCGATGCTTATTATTATCGTTAATTAAAAGTAAAAGAGCGAAAACAAACGGAGGCATCTCCGCCAAAAGGTTCCTAAGGAAAGATGTGTAAATGAGGTGAAAATGGAGGGCGCGGATCCTCCTATAGGCATAGAGGCCAGGAGGGCACGAGAACCTCTATATGGTGCAGCTCTGGCTCATGCTACAGCAGACACCCCCATTAGGGGTCGCTCCGAAAGGAAGGCGGCCCCCCCTTGTTCGGTGGTTGTGGAGGAGGGGGGCGTCAAAGGTGAGTCATAAATTGTTCCTTTTTTAAAAGTCGCCTTAAAAGGACTCAATCCCGAGATCCTGATTCCATCTCGCGCTCCGACGGCTCCTTTGATTAAATAATTAAAGTTCGTAATTGGGTAAATTCTGATTTGCCTCCGCGCCCTATACTCCACTTCCTCTGAATTTTGAACATTAATGGGCAAACTTTCCTATTAATATTCACACAATTTCCCATTCATGTGCAGAATTTCCATTTATGCGCAGAATTTCCTATAAATGTTCAGATTTTTCCATTGATATGCAGAATTTCCCATTATTGTATAGATTCGATTAATGTATAGTTCCCATTAATGTTGACTTTTCCAATGATGCCCATACTTTCCCATAATTTTTATTAATGCCCAGACTTTCCCATGAATGTTCATAATTTTCCATTAATGTGCAGACTTTCCCCTGAATGTCCATAATTTTCCATTAATGTGCAGACTTTCCCCTGAATGTCCATAATTTTCCATTAATGTGCAGACTTTCCCATGAATGGCCATAATTTTCCATTGATGTGCAGACTTTCCCCTGAATGTCCATAATTTTCCATTAATGTGCAGACTTTCCCATGAATTTCCATAATTTTCCATTAATGTGCAGACTTTCCCCTGAATGTCCATAATTTTCCATTAATGTGGAGACTTTCCCATGAATGGCCATAATTTTCCATTAATGTGCAGACTTTCCCCTGAATGTCCATAATTTTCCATTAAAGTGCAGACTTTCCCCTGAATGTCCATAATTTTCCATTAATGTGCAGACTTTCCCATGAATGTCCATAATTTTCCATTAATGTGCAGACTTTCCCCTGAATGTCCATAATTTTCCATTAATGTGCAGACTTTCCCCTGAATGTCCATAATTTTCCATTAATGTGCAGACTTTCCCATGAATGTCCATAATTTTCCATTAATGTGCAGACTTTCCCCTGAATGTCCATAATTTTCCATTAATGTGCAGACTTTCCCCTGAATGTCCATAATTTTCCATTAATGTGCAGACTTTCCCCTGAATGTCCATAATTTTCCATTAATGTGCAGACTTTCCCATGAATGGCCATAATTTTCCATTAATGTGCAGACTTTCCCATGGATGTCCATAATTTTCCATTAATGTGCAGAGTTCCCCATGAATGTCCATAATTTTCCATTAATGTTCAGACTTTCCCATGAATGTCCATTTTTATCAACTTTTCATTGTGCTGAAAACTTATTTCTGGAGAGGGAAAAGAAAGAGTTATACCTGTTCTTCCTCTCAAGCACTCGATTGATTCAAGTTCTGGTTTAAGGTTCTGGCTCTTTGGACCAAATAGGTGAGAAAGAGCCAGTTCTACTTTTACTTTCAAGCTTTATTCTGTCTGTCCTTTGCCTGTTTCAATCTTGGTCTGTGCGAGTCTTCCTACACCCCCTGTCGATGGTTCTGTCCATGCTGGTGGGAGCTACGACCGTGCTTAGTGAAAACGAGGATTCCCACATTCAGTTAAATCACATCGGGTACCATTTATGGTAGGACGAGGACCCGACTCGACTCCGGTTGATATTTCAGCCGTTGCTTTAAGTTGTAGTGACCACTAGTTCGGATCTCATGTTGAATTCTACATAGATCAACGCTGAGATTGGTATCAGATGGTGTGAATTAATGGTAAAAGAATGTGCCAGAACACCGCCCAAGCTATGCTCGATGACAGATTTAACCATGCGCTATTTTCTCGCTTGGCCCTTTGTGTCCTTTTCCTTTTGTTTATTGTCCTGTTTCACTCAGGAGCTCGTGAGACAAGCAATTTCTGACGCTTAGACAGGGTAATTTTTCCCCGGGGCCTTCAATGGACGGCGCAAGTAACTGCCCCTTTCTAGATGGGGTTACGGTACTCAGTGACAGGTTTCGTTGGTAGTCGCCATGGGGACCTGGGGTACAAATCTTAGTTGCGACTAAGGTCTATCATACTCAGTATAACAAATATATGGGGGAGGAGGATTTGTGGCACTAGGTTTCTAGATATCAGTGCCTTGAGGTACAAGAAGCATATTTCCGTAACGAATTATGCTGAGTGAATCGGATTGTCACTTCCTCTTTCTTGTGTGGTGTTCTTTCGAGTCTTGTTCAGGGCTCAACTCTCTATCTCGTAAGACCTTTTGTAGCAGGGGTAAAGACTTGTTCAGTGCTCAACTCACTATCTCGTAAGACCTTTTGCAGCAGGGGTATAGACTTTGTGTAACAGGCATAAAGCCCCTGGCTACTTCTAGACCCCGCCGGTATGTCACAGTCTCCCGTCGCGTGTGTACCTTGCAAGAAGGTGTCAGTTGTAGCATGGATCAACATCCCGCAGCTGACCTCTTTATGGTTTTGTGCTCTCACAGCCTAAATGCCTTTAACAGAGGATTTGCGGCTATATATTCACACATTTTCACTTCCCCCAACTTCACTACATTTTATTTGCATTTCTTTCCTTGCAAACTTTCTTAGGAAACGCTATCAATGGTTTTCGATTTAAATTTAATTTAAATTATAATTTTACTTTCTTAGGGTTACTTAGTCTGTAATCCAAAGAGGCAACGAAGCTCTGCAAGCCAAAGAGGCAACGAAATTCTGTAATCAAAAGCGACCACGAAGTTCCCTAATCCCAGGAGGCAACGCAGTTCTGTAATCCCAAGAGACAACAAAGTTCTGTAATCCCAAGAGACAACAAAGTTCTGTTATCCAAAGAGGCAACGCACGTTAAATGTGGAAAGAATCAGATAAGAGATAAATAAATAAATACAATACAATGTACGCAACGCAAATATTCCTATCTCTCCATTCTGGCCTCAAAAATAAGACCCCAAAAGACCCTAGGATTCACTCAAGGCCAATCTCCACTTGGCCTCGAGAGATAAAGGAGATGTGTTTCGTCTTCCAAGATCTCTGTAATCTTCACGCCCGACGCTGCTCTCAAATAGAGCGCCGTCTTAGTTCTTACGAAGTTCACCCAATTATTCCATCCCGGGATTAAAGGGGTTTAGTTCTGCTTTCAAGACGAGTGATTGACCTTACATGAGGGTGATCATTTTTCGGCTTCCCGCAAGTGGTTTTAAGTCCTTAAGAGTTTTAAAAAGCTCTTTGATTGTTATCTTATTCAGCCTCTTCACTTATAGGCTATTTAAACGTTTTCTTTATTCCTTTATGAGTTCTTGGTTCCCATTACTTTTCCATTCCATTCGCAGGTAGTGAAGAAACAGGTTCTTTTTAGTCGCGTGCACCCGACTCTATAAGTTACTATGTCGGTGCGTAAGTCGGTCGGTAAGATGGTAACATTTTACTTTTCAATGTTTATTTCGCTAATAACATCGTAACTATTCGACCGATTCTAACCAAATTTGAAAACCTTTTAGTATTTTACGTTCTCTTTCGAATGATATAATTGCCGACGTCCTCCCTAGGATAGTCCGAGAATTATTGAAGGTTTTGTAGGTCATAAGTCAGAATAATTGAGAGCACACGACTTAGGTCTGTTGACTTTGTTCTTTGGAATAGAAGGAAGAGTTCTTAGCCGTCTAATTCGGAAGCTATGTACAGTGCTGTGCAAATTAATTGGGTCAGTGATAGAAAAACGCCAAACTTCACTATTCATGTATTAACAAAATCATAGTATGCATATCATCTTAATGTTGACAGTTAATAAGAAATATGTCCTCCCTTTGCTTGAATAACCTTAGCAACCCGATTTGGTATGGATTCCACCAATATTTTGGCTCATATTCCCTAGTTCCTCATCGCGATACCAGGCCTGCATAACAACATAGATCAGCTTTTCCATTGTGACACAGTCCTTCGCCATGGTGCTCCGCTCGATGGTTGCCCACAGATTCTCAATTGGATTAAGGTCTGGTGAATTTCTAGGCCATTCTAGTACCGTAATCTGTTCGGCTCGAAAGAAACATTGCATTATTTTAGAGACGTTTCATGAGGCGTTGTCCTGCTGGAATATTTCATCACCGTTTGGAAAGCGTACACGAAGTGTCGGGAGCAGAGGCTTCCTTAAGGTCGCTTGCTACTTGTCCACTGGCACTAGTCGTTAGGGTTCATTTGCCGTGAAAGTACCCACAAAAAACTTTCTTAGGGGAGTATTTGGGGGCTTGCTGGGTGTGCCCAGCTCTCACTGGTTCTTCTGCACTGTGCCTCACGACTTGTGACCGGATCCCACGGCGCTGTGAATCAAATTGAAGACAATCTCAATACACAAGAAGAAAGTGCCAAAGCAGAAACCTTACTTATGGCTAAAAAAAGGTCGTAAACTCATGCAATGATAGATCGCTCATGCGTACAGTTGTAATTAACATTGATGATGACCTAACCAGTTGACCAGCCGATATAAATGAAAATGTAAAAGATTATTTAACAATGAAAGATCCTCCTAATACTCGAGTGAACAACTTTCAAAGAAAAAAAAAGATTGTGCTTTTCAAAGTTTCACTCTAAGAGGAAACTTCCAAATGGATGGAGTATTAAAAGACCTTGGATTATATATTCTCACTCTGCTGATAGAATTTATTGCTTTGATTGCAAACTTATTAGAAAGAACACAACCAGTGCATTGTCAACAAGTGGATTCAACAACTGGTCTAATCTTCATACAAGGTTGTGTGAGCATGAAAATTCTAAGAATCATTTGGAAGTCACATGGAGTTTATGGGAGTTGCACCAAAGACTTTGTAGTGGAAAGACAATTTTGACAAAGAAGTTCAAATAATCGTCAATGAACATGCGAAACACTGAATAGTTATGATGTAATTTCCAAAACAATATAATTCCAGGGCTAACCTTAGGAGGACTTTGTAGCAATAGTGCATTTAGAGGAACGGAAGAAAAAGTTCGTAATGAGAAAGTACACAATGGAAACATTTTAGGTCTTGTTGACCTGTTGGGAAAGTTTCACCCTGTTTTTGACAAAAATTTGCGAAAGGTCAAAACCCATGAAATTCAGAATCACTATTTAGGAAAAGATACTCAGAATGAACGACTAGACATTATGGATACCGCTGCTTTGAATGAGATATGAAACGCGTAAAAGCAGCTAAGCACTACGCCAATATTTTAGGCTGCACACTTGATATGAGTCATCAAGAGCAAATGTCTCAGACGATCAGGTATGTCTCTGATCGTAACTTAGGTCCTTCAGGTGTTTATGAACATTTTCATAATGTTTATGCAAGTTGAAATTCGCACAGGAGGAAATTTATATAAAACATTATTAGACACATTGAAGAAATTAAATTTAGGTAAAAAAACATTCGAGAACAAGGCTATGGCAATGGATGTAACATGAGAGCTCACACCTCTGGAATACAAGCACGACTCTTGAAAGATAATTCAAGGAGGAGGGGGGGGGGGGTTTGTAGCCTGTGCACGTCACAATTATACCCTTTTACTCGCAGATGTAGCCAAGTGTTAACCAGATGTTATAACATTTTTGTGGATCTTGCAAATGATCTACATATTTTTCTCAGCACCAACTAACAGGTGGGCAGTTTGAAAAACAACAACATGTAGGTACCCGTGTCTTCATGGAAACCGTTGAGCAACATAAGGTGTCGGAATAATAGTGTTAAAGCTATTCGTTTTCAGGTTGGAGAAGTATATGATGTACTTGTCGAAATATCAGAGATAACAGATCAGCGCAAGGTAAAAGCAAAGGCTGAATCTTTAGCGAACCAGCTAAAAGACTACAATTTTTTATAGTTTCTTTGATACTTTGGTATGATCTACTTCTTAAAGTTAACTATGTAAACAAGGAACTACAAGGTAAAAAAAAGAAGACACTAATGAAGGCACGGATTCCAATGAAAAACTATTATCATGGCTATTAATTTATCGAGAGGGGCGTTTTAATGATGTTATAGTAGACGCAAATGAATTGGCCGAAGCTGTTGAATTACCATTGGAGTTTAGAAAATTTCAAGAAAAAAAACTTATGTGGAAGGAGAGAATGCTTTCATATGAGGCAAAAGATCAATCATTAGATGATCTAAAAAGTATAGAGAGCTCAGTGGTTCAGCTTAGTGCTAGACCAAGTTATTCAATCTATGGAGACTAGATTTAAACAATTTAAAAGACATGTAAAAATATTTGGATTACTAAATAACTTTCACAGTTTACAAAGGACAGAAGTAAGTAAACACACAACAGAACTTGAAGCAACTTTAACTAATACTACAATAAAACAGAGCACTGTTGGAGAGGTAGAACTTTACTGAAACAACTAAAGATGTGGATGGCTGATTAAGGCAACACTTGGTGAATAATATTACCAGGAACGGTGGTAGGAATTGCAGGGCCCAGTTTGAATATTTATGGTGGGGCTCTTACTCTACAAAAGTTAAAATTGCTGTATGTTTATATTTCGTGTAGTACATTTGTGTTAACGCCCCCCCCCCCCTTCCACCGAAAAAAGAAGTTTGATATACTAAATATTGAAAGACAATATGAAAGTTTTATTTTTTAATACCTGGTAAGGCAATTATAAACATACTTTTCATGCACAGGTCTTTTAGAAAATACTTCTCTGTTTTATTTGCAAAGACTTTCAAAATAGTTTCAAAGTCGATGGTTTTAGCAGTCATTTTCTACGGATAGCATCGCCAAATTGTTTAGTCTCTCTTCTGGAATTGTTGACCGTAAGTGTTTCAATCAATTTTAGTTTTGAGAAAATTCTTTCACCCGATGCGATTGTCACAGACATTGTTAAGTAAATACTCAAAGTAATACAAACTTTAAGAAATGCTGTAAATCGATTGTATACTACCAGGTATTCAAACACAGCTTGAGTCTTAATGACACTGGAGGCAAGAAAAGTTTTCAGAGCTTCAAGTTCTTCGACCAACAGATAACCGTCCACGTCTTTTGTTGTTTCAGTAACTACCTCTCCAACAGTGGCCTGTTTTATTGTAGTATCAGTTAAATTTGTTTTAAGTTCTGTTGTGTGTTTACTTACTTTTGTCCTTTGTAAACTGTGAAAGTTATTTAGTAATCTAAATAATTTTACATGTCTTTTAAATTGTTTAAATCTAGACTCCATAGATTGAATAACTTGGTCTAGCACTAAGCTGAAGCACTGAATTCTCCCTAAAGATTGATTATGCGCGAAAACTTACTTGATGAACTCTTACAATGCCTCTAAATTTCAGACAATATCATTCATTCACTCTTCCACTGGACAATTAAAATACACGTGAAGAAGTGTTGCCATAAATACGTTACGATTTTTTACTTGTAAACAGAAAGTTATGTTATCGTTTTCTAGGTTTTGGGCGTATTTTTCTTCAAATTGATATTAATTTTTTAATAACTGTTTTTCAGCCGTTGTTCAATGAAAGCAGAAGAACTTGTAGATTATTTATTATTCTTTTTAATTGTCATGGAAATTAAACTAGTATTTTGAATAATATATAGATTAGGGTATTTTATTCTCTAGTTTTTGATTATATACCCGAGTTCCTCTTTTCGCGTTAGAGACTATTTTGTCCTCTTCCAATATTTTATGGTAAATTTATCTTATTAAATCCGTTACTACACAATTTAACTTCACTTATCTCTCGACCTTCTCTTTTGCTTTCGATTCTTTTAAGGCAATTTAATCTTTTTATTTGATTCCGGGAATTCGGAGAGACGTATTTTTCGTAATTTTCCTTCGTTTCCGCTGTTTGAACGGATGAGGAAATTATTTGGGATCCAAATTGGCGTTAGTTTCGTATCTGGCAAAGATAATTTGACGAAGAGGTTCGGGCGCTTTTGTTGAGTTCTGCCCCAGAACTCATCCGTGCCATTTACTCAACGGAATTCGGCCGTTTGTTTTTAATGATATATTTTTTTCATTGTTTGGTTATGAATGAAATGGAAACGGATGCAATCTAAAGAAGGGTTGTTAACTCCAAACAAGGTCTGCTGTCCCAAAAGTCGCGTGCTCTCACTTATTCTGATTTATGACCTTTTGACCTTCAAAACTTTCAATAATTCCCGGCCTAACCTTGGGAGGACCTTGGTAATTATATCGTTCGAAAGAGAATGTAAAACAAAGTATTTGTTTCAAATATTGTTATAATCGGCCAAATAGTTACGATGCTATTACAAAAAAAAAGCAAAACGGAGATCGACCGACATCATGAGATGTAGAGTCGCTCGCGAGTAAAAAAACGAGTTTTGGGAGGAATCGGTAGATAAATTTTTTTTTTAGCCCCATTTTTTTTCTTGCAATAGGAAGAAATAAACCTAACCTAATTAAAATTATCGAAGCCAGCATCGAAAACACAGTTAAAAAATAGTTTCAATCGTGTGAAATTAGAGCAATTCCTATACGAATAAATAGGCTAGTAAGTGGCAATATAGCGGTCGAAACTCAAAGAACTAAGCCTGAAGTGGCCAAAAATTGAAGAACTAAACCGAAACTAGCTACCACTATCGAAGCGCACATCTAAAACCCAATTTTAATATATTTAATAGGTGAAATTCGCGATATTCCTATAGGAATAGAAAGGAATTTCTAGAAAAGTACAATAACTAAACCTAAACTAGTTGCAAATATCGTAGTCCGCATCGAAAACAATTAAAATAGCTTTAATCATGTACACCTAGAGCAATTCCTATATAAATAAGCTAAAGAAAACAAGGTCTGCTGACCAAAAAGTCGCGTGCCCTCACTTATTCTGATTTAGGAACTACGACATTCAAAACTTTTAATAAATCCCGGAGTAACCTTGGGATGACCTTGGTATAGCCACATAATTAGCATATCATAGCCAAACAGCATAGTATAACCTACCCTGTTTTAGCCTAGTATAACCAAGCCTAGGCAAGCATAAGATAGCATAGCTGTGCCGGGCCTAACCTAGCCTAGCTTAGTATAATCTAGCTAGCCTAGTATAACCTAGAATTGTATAGCCTACTTTTCCTACCTTAGCTTAGTATAGCCTAGCCTATCGTATCTCAGTATAGCCTAGCTTAGTAGACCCTAGTCTAACCTAGCATATTATAGTATAGCCTAGCATAGCGTTGCCTAGCTTACATTCGCCTAGCCTAACCAGGTACAGCTTAGCATTGCATGCCAGAACATAGTATAGTGAAACTAGAATAGGCTATTATAGCCTAGCCAATATATCTTTGCATACGATAGCATAGCATAGCATACTATAAACTCGGTTGGTGTAGCCTATCCTCGCATAACCACACCTAACATAACATAGCCATAATATATCCTAGACTAGTATAGCATACCATGGACTAGAATAACCTTGCATAGTTTAGCCTATTATAGCTTTGGTTAGCTAGCCTATCGTAGCCTAACATACTATTACCTGGCATATCCCTTCCTAGCATATTATACTCTAGTCAAGCATAGATTAGTATTGTCTAGCCTAGCATAGCATTTTATAGGCTAGGTTAGCATAGTATTTCTTACCCTAGTACATTATATCTTAGCATAGTATAGCATATTAAAAGGCTTTCATAGCAGAGTATAGCATATTATAGCTTAGTCTTGTCTACTAGATTATCAGCCGAATAGTTATGATGTTATTGCCAAAACGAAATAATTTCCTGGCTAACTTTAGGAGGACCTTGGTAATTATATGATTCGAAAGAGAATGTAAAATAACAAAAGGGTTTCAAATTTCGCTAGAATCGGCCGAATAGTTATCATGTTAGTGCCAAAACAATATAATTCCAGGGCTAACCTTAGGAGGACTTTATTAGCTAATATATCATTCGAAAGAGAATGTTATTATAAAAAAAAGAAGCCAAACTGGGATCGACCGAACGACATGTAGAGTCGCACGCGACTAAAGGCAGATCGTCAGCTATTTTGGTTTGGGTTTTTTTAATTTGAATATGTAAGCGTCTTCCCCCCCACCCCCCACCCCCCTGAGTTTGGGTGGTTAAAATGAGGCAAGGGATTTGTAGGGTAATGCTCATTTTTTTTTTTAATATCTATGAGCGGCTATTGTTATTTTATAAGGTTATTTAATATATTTTGCTTAGTCACGTTGGTGTTTTTTTTTATTAATTTGGGTATTAAATCGTTTTCCCGCTGCGTCTGGGATGTTAAAATAATGTCAGAGATTTGTAGACTAATGTTCAAAATTATTTGAAAATCGGTATGAGCAGCGATTAATTTATTATAGGTTCTTTCCTTTTGTATGCTTAGTCACGTTTGTGGTATTTGTATTTAGTTGGGTACTTAATCATTTTCCACCTGGGTTTGGGCTAGTAAAATAAATCCAGGGATTTGAAAACTAATGTAGAAAATTATTTGAACACCGCTATGGGCGGCTTTTTATTTTTTTAGAGATTATTCCCTATATTTTGCTTAGTCACGTTTGTTTACATTGCGATGTGCGGCCATTTATCCCTTTCGTGATTCATTTTTGGGCTATTTCCCCGTTTTCCCCAGTATTTTCGCTAACGAATTAGATGCATGAATGTTTCAGTTGATTTATTTGATTGATATTCCGTACCTCGGACCGGCTATTAAAGAAAGAAAAGAGTATTTGCACAAATCGGTCGCTAGAAGAATTTTTATAGCTTGCCCTTCTCCAATCCCGTTTTTTTCTTGCGGTTCCGTTTTCTTTAAAGGCTCTGATGTGACGTCAGGACCTTAAAATCTGAAAGAAATATACAGACTTTGGCGAAACGTAGGAGGACTTTTGCAATTATATCATTCGAAAGAGAATGTAAAACAACATGAGTGTTTCAAATTTCGCTAGAATCGGCTTAATAGTTACAATGTTATTACTAAAACAAAAAAAGCAAAACGGGGACCGACCGACCGACATAATAAAATTCGAGTCGCTGGCGACTAAAAACAAATATATAGAACAAGAAGAGTGAGAAAGGTCAAACTTGAAAAGGACTGCTACGCAAATGTCTTAAATACAGAGCTAATTAAGATTAAGATTTAAGATTACCTAGGCTTGCAAATGCAGTCCTTTCCTTCTTGAGAATTTTTGGTTTTCCTATTCTCCTCTTATTCTTATTTCTTCGTTAAACATGACTTCGTTTTCTTACGTCCCCCTATCTTCCTCAAATTACCACTAAATTTAATTTCTCGCCTGGTACATTTCTGAGTGCCACTTAATTGGACATTATTTTATCCTAAACGATAGCGATATTATATGAAATCTCCCCTCCTTCCCTTAAAAAAGGTCCCATGAAAAAGGTCTATCATTGGGCCTAAATATTTGGAAACGTATTAGGTCTGATCGTGCTCGTGGTACCGAAACAGGTGCTGCACCCCTTTCCTTTACCCGTGCCGTTCACGTAGCTCACGCAGCCCACACCCGCCGTATCCACTATTATAACAAAAACAATTCACACACATTGATATCAAGTTTCTCAGGCGTCTTTCTTTCCCAATGGACGTTTCCGACTATTCATCGCCCCTTAATTCCATCACTACTAACAATTTATCTGAATTTTATCCTCTTTTATAGCACGCTATTCAAGCTTTTTACAAGTCTCCCTGTGGTGCCCCCATCACCCCTTCTAATTTATATGCCTTCTCCGATAAAGTTGTTCATATTAGATCTGGTATTCCCTCTGAGCCTGAATCTCGCCTTATGGTACTTCCGTCTACCATTCCACCTCAGTTACTATCTCTCTCTCACCCACGAGTTTTCGGAAGACTTGAGCTCCTTATTCTCCTCAAAAAGACATGTTCACCTTTTGACTCGTCCCCTCCCATTTTTTTTACCGTCAGTTTCCTCCTCTTCACTTCGTCTTCCTCCCATCAATTTTGGCACCATCCGATTTATAACACGCTGCTGTTCGCCCATCTCTTATAAGACCCTGCTTAGATCCAAATGACCCGGCAACCTCCAGCTCATTCTCTCAACTCCCACTCCCTTTTAAAGTGCTTGAAAGGTGTATCGGTTCAGGTTGCTGATCACATGAGATCTTCCAGTCTTGTTTCAACGTTGGTCACGTCACTAAATCTGCTCTTCTAAATGGAACCGAACGCCTTCATAGAATAAGTGATCCTGGTTAGCCTTCCATTCTAGACTTCTTGTACTCTCAGAAGTCTTTCATACTGCCAATCACACTCTTTATTTTTTTTAATGAATTCTTAGGATTTATATCTAAGCGAGCGGAGGTGCGCTTTAGTATTCGGCAAGTCTCGGTTTTTGGTTTACTCCTTTTTTGTACGTACAAGTACCTTATTTCCTTTGGCATTTCATTTCTACTAGGTTGACATGCAAGTTCTACCCCTTTCTCCCCAGCATCGTTTGCTGAGAGAAATAGAAATCTTCTATCCGCTTATGGCATCTTATTGAATGACTTTCAGAAATCTTGCCCTAACTCAACTATGAACAAACTGACATGACTGCTGGTGCTTCATTGGGAATTCTCTCGCTCTAAACATTGTTAGCCTTCGTGATTCCTCGTTTTTCCTTTCTGAGACCAATCAAAATCTGGACATGACCTTCGATAGAAAACTAACTCTCAAATCAGATGTTGTCAATGTCTTCAAGTCTTCTTTCTGCCTTCTCCGTAATCTTAGACGTATCCGCTCACACTTGGACCAAAATAGTTTCTACATTATCATCCACCCTTTTGTTAAATCTCACCTTTACTATAACTAGCGTCTCTGGATACCTGGTTCAATAATTTTCAGCCCGTGTTCTTTATCGTCTAACTTCCATTCTCCCTGAACGTCGCTGGCTACCAATCTGTTCACGCATCTCCTTTAAGTTCTTCCTCCTTACACTCTTCCAATAGGAATTTATCCATCCCCCTGCGATTCCATTTGTCCGGGTATGCCCCTTTATTGCTTGTACCTTGCAGTTGTCTGTACCTGATAAGTGGTCGTGCTTTATCAATTTTCACTCTCTCATGATGTGACATTTGTTTGCCTCTATACGCGCCTCCCTCTTCATTGATGCCTTTAAACATGCCTCTAAAACCACCTCTATTCTAAAGCCTTTTCTTAGTTGGTAATAATCTCGACACAAATTAATTGCGAGGCGTCGCTAAACCTATGCTTACTTCCGCCTTTTGTAGCGATCTGTCGCGTGTAAACGCCTCCGTCCTCATTTCTGAAATCCCATTGTCTCCAGCGGGCGCTGGTTTGACACCTTCGCCCGGATTTAGTTTATGGGATTATTAAGGATTTCGTCTTACAAATTCAATTTGGGTTTGGCCAAAGTTATTATAATTGAAGTGGGTAGATGCGTAGATTGTTTGGAGGATTGGTTAGGTAAAATTTGATTGACGGGGGATTTACTGAACTTCGTTGGTGTTTATATATAGTGTCGGATCTAGATGAATAGAATGCTTATGTGCATCCGGGTGATTCTCATGTATATGTCTATTAACAATGGAACGAGATGGCACGCAAACACACACACGCAGATACAGTCGTATGTGTTTGCCTTTGCCTTTGAAAAGGCAAATATTGTTACACATGTTAAGTGATTAATCATTCTGATAGATGAGTGAGAATGCTACAAATTTGGTGCCAGCTGCACGTCGTAATCAACAAAGCCTGGCCACATTCTTGCGTGAAATGGGCTGAGATAAGTAGGTTGGAAAGTTGCGTTCTGGTAGCTAAACGTGTGAAGAAGTCAAATGAACTTGAGTGAAGACGAAGAACTTAGGTAGACTCGAACCATTTTAAAGGGACATTTTTCTCTCGTCTGGGCGCAAGTAGTTATCTGTTGCAGCTAACATCTGGATGTTTTCCTGTCCATCAGGCACCAACGAATGCAGCAGGACATGCTCTATATATTTCTTCCACACATTTTCACTTGCATCTTTACTACTTTCTTTACAAACATTCTGGTAGAGAAGCCCTCGTTAGTTTTTGCTTATTAGCTTTCATAATATGCTCTGATCACAGACTTTTGTGTAGTAATCTTTTTTTTCACTTGTTTCCCCTCTCATTCCCCTCTGGCCGTGATAAAAAAAGAGCTCTCCGTAAGGTACTGTCCAAAACTAGATAACAAAATACCCCCAAATCTTCATTTCTTTGAAAATACTCTTTTAATTTCCATGAAAATTGGACAGGATTTTCTTTGAAATTCGCCTTTGATTGTGGCCAAGTTTCATTTCATAAAACAGCGAATAAAAAAATATAAAGAAATTTAATGTTTATTTGAAGAAAGGATGTGGGCAAAACTAAAGAACGATGTTATAATTTTCAGTTTACACGTAAAAATTCGTAACGTCTGTATTACAATACTGCCCCACGTGTATAGACAAATCTGTCAGAAAGCAGGTTGTCCTGTGGAAGAGTGAAGGAATGGCACTGTCTGACAGAGAGGCATTGTAATCGACCTCGACGGACTGTCACATATCGATTGAGACGTTGGATGCAAAGCATGATGGAAACGGGGCTAGACTTATTCAGCGAAGCGAGCAAATTTAATTTCCTCGCATCAGACAGGAACCATTATCCAATGCGTCGTGTGCATATATATATATATATATATATATATATATATATATATATATATATATATATGCAGATACACCTACCAGGGAAAGGAAAAGTAAAAAACGATTCCGAGCGCTTTCGTCTTTATTCTTAAAGACCTTTGTGAGTATATCTGCATAAATTTGACTCACGTGCACATTGTGGGCTTTTTTTCATATATATATATATATTTGGTGCAGCAGTAGTAAAGCCCTCTTTTAATTTTTTTTTAACAAAAATGGATTGCAGTAAATAAAGAAATAAAAATAATGTATGAGTAGTTAAAGAATGAATAGAGTAGTTCAATACAATAATTTAATATTGATTGACATGCTCAAAATGATTCTCTTGCTGAACTCTCGTTCAGGAATTGTTTTGGGTTTGAGGCTGTGAACCTGATCTTTCACTACTCCCCCCCAAAAATAAAACTCAGGTGCTGTTAGGTCTAGTGATCGTGATGGCCCCTCAAATGATCCCCCTTGTCTTTTCCATCTCTGCTTAAAATTTTGGTTTAACCACCCAATCCTATCAAGAAAGGTCTCATCTTCATTAACTTAAGTCCTAAAAGTTTACAATCGTCTATTTTGATCTCCATCATGCAAACTTTGAACCACACGTGGGATGTAAGGAAAGAGATTGTTAGATATTGGTTTCCAAATCGAGTGGTAGGTGAATGGAATAGTCTCAGTAGTCATGGGATTGAAGCGTCCTCCCTGCGGAGTTCGAAGAATTGATTGGATAGATTTATGGAGATGAGGATGCTAGGTGGGACTGACTGGGTGATGGGAACAGGAGCTGCATCGTATAGGCTATTCATTAGCCTTTTGCAGACTCCTGCTTTTCTTAAGTTGTTGTTATAATATGATTATCTCTATGTCCTGCATCAATGTATAAATCTTTCATGAGCGCGAAAGAATGATGAAAATGAATCCAACAAACCGCAAAAACAGAAAACGGGAAAATATTTCTTCGGAAATATTATTTCCTAATTCGCAAAAATTCCTTACAGGTTTGGTTTTTTTTTGGGGGGGAGGGGGATTAGAACCGTGGAGACTGAGGCAGCGAGCATCCGCTTTGATCTCAATTAAATCATCTCTTAGGCCAGCTTGTTTATTCGGAAGATTTTTGGTCTTCCACGTAGCCAAGTGGCCTAAGAGATGATTTAATTGAGATCAAAGCGGATGCTCGCTGCTTCAGTGTGCACGGTTCAAATCCCCTCCTCCCCCCCTGTACGGAATTTTTGCGAATTAGGAAATAATATTTCCGAAGAAAAGTTGTCCCGTTTCCTGCATCGATATATATCATTCTTTTTTATTTAATTATTAGTATTAATAAGTAATGTAAAGGGGGCAGGAGCTATAGGAACACAAATTTGAATAAAATTATATAGAAAAGTTCCAATCTATTGATGTTAAAAATATTATCTTAGTTAGAACAGCACATTATCGCTAACTAAAAATGTTGTTAAAATTCATTTTAGTACAATGGATCGATTTAATTTTCTTAGATGCTGCGTCAAAATCAATATCATGTCTTACATGTGTTCCACGATTCTTCTCAAGAAGAAAAACAGTCATAATATTACAGGAGATTTTTTTTTTTTACATACACCTGGCTAGCCACCCTGTACAAGGTCAATCCTCATTATTCCCACATGCACTGACTGGTGCATTCTCACATATACGATATGATCTTCCTTTCCCCCAATCTCTCAAAATCTAAAGATAATATATTTTGTTTTCAGGAAAATGCAGTAATATAATTTTCAATTTTCCCTATTGCTCCCCAACAAGTATATCATGGTCTCCAAGTAGCCCTTAGTCCTCAAGTTGGGAACCTCAACTCTAAATCACTTTTATCAAGGCTATCTGAAAAAAATCTGGTCGGTAAATAGAATTACTTTTGATGTCAGTTTCGGCAGCTTTCTTACCATCAGAAGCAATAATGTAAATTTTATCTTAGAGTTAGAGTAATAGATCAATGGCATCGGCTTGTTGCCTTTCAATCAGCAGAATATCTGGGTAACCTTGGATTTAAATATATAGATGCTATGAATAACTTGTTTTCTAACATCTCTTTTTCATTCTCCGTCATATGACCCACAAAATCCGTGAATAGTGCACTTCGTTCTTGAAATGCAACCATATCCTATAGTAATCTTCGTATATTTTCTGCTTGCAATTTCATTGTAGCTACTAAAAAAAGGTTCTATGTATAACTTTATTCCTTCAACTTTTCCCCATGCATTAAAGACAGCAAGTTGCATTTCATTTTCAATCACCTCAGTAACTATTTCAACAAAAGCTTTTGGTTCTAATAGAAGAGACACCCTATCATATGCAGAACACCATCTCTCTCACGGCATCAAAGATTGGCATTATAGCTGGAGTACGGATTTTCTTTGTAGCTAATCTATTGTCATGGGACTGTGACAATATCTTTGCACACAAACGACTACTTAATAATTTTTCAATACAAGTTGTAAGGTGTGCGCCGTACAGTTTTCTTTTGAATCATTGTAACATTTACAGCTTCCTTAATTGGATTGATATTTTTAGACAGTCCACTCACTGATTTAATTTGCAGAAAACGGTCTTCCGTTCACCACTACTAATTCGATCATCGCATTGTTGAATGTTTTGGAATTCATCTTGTTGATAGATGGACTTCAAATTCCCCTGAAGTTTTGGGTCTTTTAACAGAATGTTGGATTTCTCTTGTGTCATTCTGATCCTGAGATAACGCAGAGCTATTCCCAAAGGAAGTATTATTACAGGGCATTAGATTTGCCATCTCTCGAAGGCAGAAGATTACGTGGCCAGCTAATAGAAGTATTTAAAATATTGAAAGGATTTTCAAACGTTGATTATAGGAATTTTTTCGAATTGGATCATAGGGGAAACACTCGCCAACACGGATTAAAATTAGTGAACAAGCGATTTAACACTAGTATAGCCCAAAACTATTTTACGTTTAAAATTACTCAAATTTGGAATAGGCTACCCACCCACGTAGTGGATAGTAGGTCGGTAAATATGTTTAAAAACCGTCTCGACGCGCACTTAAATAGTATAAATATAACGTAGTCTGAGCACAGTAAATAATAACGTCTTTGCAAAAGGAGTTTGGAGCGGAGGAACAACGAGAGTAAAAATGATGACTAAAAATGATGCCAGCGATTTCTCTTTCATGTGTAGTTTAGATATCCATTTTCTTTTCCGCCTATCCTATAAATAGTCTTACTATCCTAAAACTAGATTTTCACCACTAGCAGTCGAGGGCTGCGAAAGTTGAGAAGAAAAACTTTCTATCACCCCCCCTAGGTTGAAGTAGTTAATATGCATGACAATGTACACATGTAGATAAGTGTGTACAGTAGATTATATATTTAAAAAAAAATAATAATAATAATAAAAAAATAAAGCATGTTAGAGATACACGTAGATAAGTGTGTATCGTAGTTTTGGATTTAGTGTAGCGGACTAGCCTCGAGCGGACCTTAGGGTCTTTGCTGGTCCTAGATTCTGTAGTTCTGTAGTACTTCTCGTGAAAGTACTAAATTTTGATCATGGTATTTCAAAATGCTTTGTGAGATTTGATGAATTAGGATTCTTTAGTGTTGCAGAGCAGCCACGTACTTTTTCACGTTGCTTTTTTTTCTGTTTTCCATATCCACTTAGATTAAAATATGAATAAACATTTGTTTTATCAGCTTATTTTTTTTAAAGAGATATAAGTATACACTAAAAAGATATGATTAAAATTACTGGTTTATTGATAGATCAGAAGAAGATAAATGGTTAATGATCTTTTCATTTTTTTCTCAATTTATCACGTAATTTAGGTTTATATTTGAATTTTTTTTTTATTTGAGGGTCCAATGAATAATATTATAATTGATAATTATATTTAACTCCGTCCCTCACCTTTGGTTTAGTAGCTATTAAGGATTAACGAAGAAAATGAGGATAAGCTTTCTCAACCGGAAGAAGGGGAATCTATAAATGGTTAGTCTAACAATGATTTCAGACCAGGCATGAATTAAAACTGGTAGTAAATTTGAGTCGGACGTGACCAGTATTAAGACAAATTCCAAGATATTTCTTCATATAAAAGTATCACTTTCCTATTAAATGCGAAATTCTTATTCCATTGGTGTAGTAAATTCAACATATGATGTAAAAAGTCATGTAGACTCTTTCGAGTTTATATCGTATTGTCAAACAGTTCTTATCCCACCAGTAACTAATGATCAGAAGAAATTTTGAAATTCAATATGCTCCATTCCTATGTTCTTGACATACTTAACAAAAAGAATTTTAGACAAATTGCACAACTGCAAATCTGTCTAAATTAATTAAGATAAAATTGAATTTATTTAAAAATACCTTATATTGGCATTGACTAAATAGATAATTACATACCTACATTCTAATTATAATTAAGAGATATCATCAATGCAATTTTCATTTTGATCCCACCAAAAATCTAACTATTAGAATATCCCTCAACCACAAAGACAAACTTCCCCAATACTCAGATCCTCACTGGTTTATCAAATCTTGTGTGTTGGTTTTCAGGCCAGCTACGTGGTGTAAAAACACGCTTTAACTCAAGTCTAGGATTTACAAGTTTCATGGTTTCTCCCATTTCACAAATAGACCTCTTACCAATTAGGAATTTTAAGCCATAAGGAAGCGTGCCGTATCTTGTGACCCAAATATTTGAGCTAAATGCCTCTTCCATTTTAGATTCAGGTCCCGATAGATATGATTTAGTTACTTTGGAATCCTTATACATACTGAAACTCATCCTGAAACTTTACCAACAATCTTCAGTACCCCTGTTAATCACATTCATAAAATCCAGCCATCCAACCTCTCAGAAAACAACCAACCAACCTATCACCAATAGTTATTAAAGTTTTCAATTTACCCCATGAGAATAGACAACACTGGAATTCCATCTATTACATGGACACCTAAATATGAGGGAAGCAAATTTATCTGGATTTTAGTTGTATTTTTCTCAGCAGATATTTTCATTTCCCTTTAATTATTTTGCAATCAATTCAATAGTTTGGTCTATCCTGGGTAAACCTGAAGATCCATACTCCGCGAGCTTCCCCGCTCGCGTTCCCATAATATTTTGCCCATTTCCCAATATGTTTCACCTAACTCTCATTAACTGCCGTGTTACTACTTCAGTTTTACCTAATGTTTTATTGTGTTTGATTACTAGAAGCCGATTTCGAGCCGTACTATGGGTTGCTATATGGCGGGGCTACGCCCCCCGTACCCCCGCTCGCTAAGGTCGCCCTCAGGAACAAGTAATAAAACGACAGTTAATGAGATAGGTGAAACATATTGGGAAATGGACGAAATATTATGGGAATGCAAGCGGGGTATGGATTTTCAGAATTACCCTATCTTGTAACATTTGCCTATGATTATTTTGTATTTTAAGTATAGTTTTGAAGGTTCATTTTAATATTGTATTTTATAGAATGGACAGAAATACATCAGATGATGTATTCAGTGATGTACGAAACGTCCGGTATATGAATAAATGTTCGAATTTTTAGTCTCTTGCACGCGACTCTATAAAGTTACTATGTCGGTCCGTCGGTTGGATGGTATTCATTTTATTTTTAAATGAGTTTTTGAAGGTTGTAAGGTCAGATTATATGTTTTTTAATTGATAATACGTTTGCTAATTAATTTTTTTTTTAATTATTGAAATAATTGAGATGACGCGATTTAGGTCTGTTGACCTTGTTCGTGTTTGCTTTAATCTTTCTATTACGCTTGCGCTTCCTGAGGAATCTCTCATCACCATTATTATAGGAATATCTCATATATATACATCTCATATGTCCAATTTATCACGTTGAAATAATCATAAATAAATATCAATTAATATAAAACAGAGAACCCCATCGCCCTTAAGGTAGGCTGCCAACCTTTTGTTTGCTATAAAATTTGGGGGTTGATTTCACAGTAATTGCTGGAAAAAAACCTATTTCATTAGAGACCAAATCAATTTATATCGATTTAATTGGATATTCTTATTTAAAATTCAATTTAGATTTTTTAATTTATCACGATTTAAATTTCTTTTTTATTTTTTAAAGAATGATTCGATTTTTATTTTCTTTTGAATTAAAATTCAAGAAAAATATTGATTTAAGTGATTTAAAATTTAATTTGACTTCCCATTTCTGCTTTGTAGTAAATGATGCTTTGCCAATCCCTATTCTTTCGAAGTCCTATTCAGGGTTGGCAAATCAAAAAATCCAACCCTAAAATCCCGAGTTTTATTACCGTTTTTTTGTTGCTTTTTCCAAAGAAATTTGAAAACCCCCGTTTTTTTTCAAAACTACATTTTCTTTTTCAGGAAATGAATGCTACTTATTATTATTTTATTCAAAATTCATATTTATGTTTAAAATTTCAACAGATATGTATCAATTAAGGTTATTTCTCTGATACTGACTCATAATTCATCTCTCCTTCTACAGGTTATGGCTATCAAGGGTACTCATAATTCTCGATCAGTGATCTGTTCTTACCTTAATATAATTATTAAACTATTTAATTATTATTATAAAAAATATATATAGCTATTCTTTTTCTATGCTATTCTACTAATGCTTGTAGCATTTGTATTTTGAAAAAACCCAGAATAACCGGGGGGGTTTTGTGTTTTTTTCAAAATTGCACTTTTCTTTTCAAGAAATGAACGCTACTTTTCATTATTTTATTCAAAATTCATATTTATGTTTATAATTTCAACAAATATGTATCAAATTAATATTATTTCTCTGATACTGACCCATAATAATTCACCTCTCCTTCTACAGGTTATGGCTATCATGGGTACCCACAATTCTCGATCAGTGATCTGTTCTTACTATAATATAATTATTAAACTAAGTAATTATTAATATTATATAAAAATAGAGATAGCTATTCTTTTTCTACGTTATTCTAATGCTTGTAGCATTTGTTTTTGAAAAAACCCAGAATAAAACCCGGGTTTTATTGGGCTTTTTCAAAATGTTGTGTTTTTTGCCAACCCTGGTTCTATTGAATGACGCTGACAGCTCTTCCCCTCTCTGTCTGTTTCTGCTCGTTTCTTTTGTTCGTTCCTGTTCTTGACTCGCCACTGTGCTCTTGTATAGTTTGCCATCTCTCGTTCCATCTTTGTTATGGCTGTTGCGTTTCCAGTGGTTTCAATGCAGCGTGTTTCGTTTCTTTGTAGTCTTTATTATAGTGTTTCATCTTCCCTCTGTGCCGACTTTATGGCTGCATTGGTCAGGTGTTTAATTATAAAGTTCAATTTTCGATGAACCATAAGCACTTCAATTAATCATACTGTAAAACACCCACTGGAAATTGAATTTAAATCGAATGAAAATTAATGACTTCCATTTAAAGGGGGAAGGCTTATTGCTACAGGTTCGCCCATTTGAAGGTTTCGTATAAACATCTATTACTAATTTCTCAAAAATAATTATAATTCGATACATACCTCATCTATTATTTTTAGATTGGCACAGTTTTTTATATAATTCTCCCCACTCCCCCCTCCTCCCACACACGATTTTGAGTGTCATTTTATACCGTTTGTGCCGTATCTCGGGACGTATTCGTGCACACCTGAATGTTCCATAAAGGACTTTTAAGAGGAGGGAGGCATTCTCCACTATATATAGTTGAATTGTGTGGTTACCTGCTTGAGTGAAGCGAATCTCTCTCCTCCCTGAAGCCTGACTTTGTCGTTTGGGAATATTTTTGATGTTTTGTTTTGTTTTTCTAGTTTTGGCTTTTGTTTTTTTTCGTTGTTTTTTTCTTTTAGTTTTGTTTTTTTAGCGTTGTTTTTTTTTTGCTGTTGTTTTTTATTAAGATAGCCTAATAATAGGCTGAATTGTAATTACGGGTACTATGCCCTCTGGTTGAAGTCGCTAGATGGATGTTTTGGAAGAAGAAAGAAGTGGCATAAAGGATCTTGACCCTTTGAACGAATCACCTTCCCACCCCTCCACAAGCTGTTGCACTTTTCACAGGGGTAAACTGAAACAATTTATGTTTTTTTTTTTCAACCCCATCGTAAAGGGGTTTTTTTCATCCACACTGTGACGTTGTTTTCATAGCGAAATAGTTTTTCTTACTTACCAGCCACTCTCCTCCCACTCCATTTTACTTCATTTTTATGATATTTTTTCTCTATGCAAAACTTCATCGAAATTTCATCGAATTCCCTTTTTTAATCGATCTCTGCATTTATTAGATTTGGCGGGAAATTTATGGCGGGCTTTTCGGGCAATACTTTGGCGGGCTTTCTCGAGCTGAGATTCGCTGAGCTGTGTCGAATTTGTGCCTCGTAACTGAACTCTTTGCGACTGAGCCCTTAGGTAATTGATTGCCCCACCCGTCCGTCGCTTTTAAATCGTGCATGAGATCCTCCGAACGTAGAATGAAACCTACAGTAAGATCAGAATGACAATCAATGACAAGTCCATGGCCACCAGGACTACGTCCTCATTGGATAGGAATGTGAAGATAGAGCGGGATTACTATTTGATTATCCTCCACCGAGCAGGTAACCCTTCGTGGGACAAGGGAAGCCCGTTGCATGTTAAGGGAGTGTGGACATGAGAATCCCTTCTAGAGGTTACAGGTTGGATGATTAGTGCTGTCTATACGAAGAGAATGAGAATGACAGCGGTGCTGTGATTGGTTATGCGTACGATGTCATACGTGTCTAGAGCTGTCTGCCCGTAGGTCCAGACTCAACGCACCGCTTCATTGGCGGCTACACCCTACAAGCCCCGAAATTTCTTCTATCCACTCTCGCTGGAAATCGAATCAGATAGGCGTGGAAACACCACTGCATATATATATATATATATCATGAGCGCGAAAGAGTGATCAAATGAATCCAGCAAACCGCGAGAAACAGGATAATTTTTCTTCCGAAAAAGTTATTTCCTAATTCAAAAAATTCCATACTTAGGTGGGATTCGAACCAAGCACACTGAGGCAGCAAGCAACCGCTTTGATCTCAATTAAACCGCCCCTTAGACCACTCGGCTACGCGTGATTTTTCGAATTAGGAAATAACTTTGCGAAGAAAATTATCCTTTTCTTCTGTTTCTTGCGGTTTGCTGGATTCATTTCATCCTTCTTTCGCGCTCATGAAAGATTTATAAATATACAGTATATATATATATATATATATATATATATATATTTATATATATATATATATATATATATATATATATATATATATATATATATATATATATATATATCAGGCACAAGCAATGGCGTCGCTACTAAGATTAAAATTTAAAATCTAAAAAAAAGCAGCCATGGTTCAATTTTTATAAATTTTCTGTATTTCGCCAATTATAATAATTTTAAAAAGGAACTCTAAACTAAATTTTTCCCCTTTCAAAATATCACTTTGCTAAAATATAATTATGGAATAGAAGATATATAAAAATAAATTTTCTGAACATCATTATTTTGTTTGTTGATATTATAAAAGAATTATTAGTATTAACTTTGATAAAAAAAACTTAAGTCACAACCAAACTAAGATGAAATTATTATTCAAATACTAAAAAAAATCCCCTTCTTAAATTATAGTTATTGATGATATATATATATATATATATATATATATATATATATATATATATATATATATATATATATATATATATCCCTCACCTCCCCGCGCCGTCAGTACCTGCTATTCGCGTCCCGTTGGACTCTGCACAATTCTCACAGAACTCCTCAAGCTCCGGGTATTCTCGATTAATTCGCGTGAGTCTACCCCGTACTCGTTCTAACCGCTCCTTGAACGTAACGCGCACAGTCTCGATTCGTGTTCTACCTCGAAAGCAATATGTAAGTTCATCCCGAAATAGTCGTTGTCAAGAGACTATTATTTTAACTTTGCGCCAAGGCAAGGATTACTCCCTCGGACAAAATCGCGAGGTAACAGCAACGCGCAACTCTCCTCTGCAAGTGCTCTCTCTACTACCCCACCCCCACTGTAAGCCAGACTCCATCGTCAGCTTCGTATACGCTTAAGGTTATTCGAGCGCCCCTCGGTCAATATTGTTCGTTTGTTTCTACGACGACCGTCACAGCCACGTCTCCCCTCTTTTAGCCGCTGAGACTCATGTACGTCTAATGTGTATATAGCTTGTTTTAAAACCACTTTTAACCTTTAGAATATTAATTTGCATATTAGTAAAGTTATTTTTGTACCCGTTTTTCTATTGTCCCGGAACCTCCAAGATAGCCGACTATTTGGCCAACCTTCATTCAGTTATTTTGCACTCTGTTTGTATTAAAAATCTCTCACGCACATAGCCGTCATCAACCTCGGCTGAGAAACGCAGAAAGGGTTATCTTGACCCTATTCTAAGACAATATATATATATATATATATATATATATATATATATATATATATATATATATATATATATATATATATAAATGAATACAATGTCCCGCAGAAAAAATGAAATGGTGCTTCCGAGTACTTTCGAACTTTATTAAGTTCCCTATCAAGGAACTTAATAAAGTTCGAAAGTACTCGGAAACACCATTTCATTTTTTCCTGCGGGACATTGCATTCATATATATATATATATATATATATATATATATATATATATATATATATATATATATATATATACATATATATATATATATATATATATATATATATATATATATATATATATATATTCTGATTGCATTTCCTTTTAACTAATTGTATTCGTTCCTCTAGAGTAAGTTCTTCAATTTTGGTGATGGTGTAGGAGGGGGGTATCTCATTAAAAGAATGAAAAACCCCACTCCCCTTAATTACATTTCGACTTGCAAATTTGGTGTCCCTAGGTTAAGCATCTCTCTGTATTCATTAGTTCACCAGCGATTGAAGATGGCGGAGGTCATCTATTTTCCATTGACTAACCGTAAATTTATAAATATATTGACCACAGGTAATGTGAAGGAAAGATTTGCTCAATTCCCTCATAATCAGCCCATGTTCAAAAAGACGAAGTATTGAGGAGATCGTGATTATCTTCCTCGTTTGTTTGTTTTTTGTTTCCTCGCTGATTTCTTAATTCGGGAAAATCCTTCCTTCATTTCCGCAATCGCCGGATTTTGCGAGGACTGAAAACGGAACCTCGGCTTTCCAAGCGATCTTTAAATAAGGAATGGAACGCGGATGAATAGTAACTCGGAAACAATTAGTGAATTGGAGATTATTAAAAAGAATATATAAAAATTAAGAATTCCTCCTTGGACAGACTAAATTCATCCACTGCTACTGCCTTGAGATTGGTTATGTGACCCCCGAGAATGTACGGGTTTCAATTTTAATTTACAAATCCATATATCTTTCTGTATATTTTGGCTAATGTGACATTTAACCCCCCCTCCCCTTTTAATACTGCCTCTGCAATGGATCTGGGTCAATAACGCCGAAACTAAAATCTCGAATCACAAAAAACAAAAACACCAGCAAACCAATCAGCACAGTATTAAACTTCAAAACCAAGTAGATGATGGCTTCATCTTTCCTTTAAAATGAGAGTCTGTGCTACACCATTTAGGAATATGGAGGAAATGTGTGAAATGGCAACTTTTCCATAAGGGAGTGACAAATTAAACGAACGCGGATATTTAATGGTAAAAGATAAATGTAACCTAATCTAACCAAAGTGAGGAAGTGGTTATTTAAGCTGTTATAAGAGATTGCGAACATCGACAAATTTTAGAAAATCTTATGGCAATTGCTTATAATATCGCCCTCTAATCACTTTTACAATTTCTGATTTATTCTAAGCATGCTACAGTTTGCCTCATATTTAACCTATAAAATTGAGCCGCAGTAAATCACTGGTGCCTCGATCCTTATTTGGTGACATTCTCAGGAGACCTGCGTAGGCACAGCAGCCTCGCCAGATTTATTGAGCAGTCATGAAACACGATCGCTTGATCAGTGTGGAGGAGTACGGCGGACACTTCGTTGTTATGGCTATGAACAACATCTGATGAACAAACAAAATAAACTTTTTAAACCAGATATCTCCTTTTTTTCTCAGACAGTTTAGTTTTACAAGAAAATCTACGAAAAAAATCCTAAAATAAATAGAGACATCACTCTTGAACTACAGCGATTATCTAAGCTCACTTCCCTAGAAGACCTCTTCCATCAGCACCTGATCATTCTAGAAAGTGATAGTAGATAACAATTCCGCCTCCGCGATTTAGTCATATTTAGCCAGATTGGCAGTCCTTTCGGGTAAGAACGTTTAAATTTTGCACTGATATCAACACTCTTGACCCTCGGAGTTGCAATAAGGACGTTCATATATTAAAGTGCCGATCGCAGTGCCTGCTATTTTTGTGCTCTTGTTACAATTAGTGCCAATATCAAGTTCGGACTGACCAAAAGTCCTGATCGTAGTCTCGCAGTCTTGCATGAAATCCTTCACGAAATTCTCCAGGGCTTAGCAGGTTGTAACCCACCGCTTTGTTCGAGAGATAATGCTTTGGGCCCAGTTCGGAGAAAGATTGTGATTTACATATATCGACTCATAAAACGCTGTGATTACTCTCGGGACATTAGAATCTCTGCACCCTCTGATTTACTGTATCCGTGACACTACGGCTGCCGCTAGTCGGGCAGATGTCGAGAATTCCCTCTGCTGGGTTCCTTGAAATGTAGGGATTGCTGTAAATGAGCGTACTGAAGAGGGTTCCAAAGAGTCCGCGATGACTGTGCGACCGGACCAGTGTTTCGCTCTTTTCCAAACTGTCTAAATGGCTAGAAGGAGGTTAGCCCTCTGATCTTCTTGGCAAAAAAAAAGAGAAACAGCTAACGGGGGCCTAAAGTTGTGCGCCATTGCACCACGACTGTTCCAATGGACCTATCCCCAATGCTTCGACGGTTTCAGGTCGCTTTATGTCCTCTTCGAATTGGGCCTATTCGCGTGAGGAAGCTCCCCCTGCACTTACGACGACGAAGGCGTGGTTTCCCAGCAGACTGTCCAGCACATTCTTGTTGTGTCCCAGTCTAGGGGAACTTGGGACGCGCCACCTGTCCCAGTACCGAGACGAGCGGGTAGGCTACCCCTTGTCCCATGTACTCTGGATGAGCATCTTGCAAACTTGATTGTGGTATTTTTGGCTTCTTCCACTGTATTGGTAACGCTGGCACGCTCCGTCACTGTAGCTTGCCTTTTCTTTTTGTCTTGTTTGTCTTTTTTTTCTCTCCTTTGACATAACCTAATCAATAGGCCAGCTTGATCACGGCGACTTATTGCCATGTAGGCAGTAGCCAAGAGAGACCCTTTATTAACCCTTTGGCTGCTGCTGGTCTCTATATGGTCTCTCTCAGAAACAGCGATTGACTGCTCCCGATCCAAATATGGGTTCGGCCTTCTCTCTTGCTCTATACCAAGTCAGTTCCTCTCTATGACAAATAGATATATGTTGAGTAACAAGGAGTAACAAGGAAAGTAAGTACCCTAGGAGACCTTACGGTCCATTCAAAGAGGGTACCTTTGGACTAGCAATTGAGCGGGCACATGGCTGCTCAATTGTTTTGCGTCCCTAAACGGCCACTTTTCAAGACTTTGTCTAGTCTTGACTTGAACTGGTCAACAGATTCACTGTTGACAACTTCCACTGGAAGTGCATTCCACTTACCGCAGATACTGTAGGTGAAAAAGTTTCCACACAGATTGCGGTTGTAACGCTTCAGTTCAAGTTTGAAGCCGTGATTGCGCGTTCTGTTCTCACTCAGTGTGAAAATATCCCGGTAGTCAACATTGTCGAACCCTCGAAGTATTTTGAAGACTTCGATGAGCTGACCACGCAGTCTACGGTTTTCCAGCGAGAACATATCTAACTCCCTTAGTCTATCCTCATAACTTTTATGTCGGATAGAGGGAATCAGCTTGGTTGCCCTGGCTTGTACGCGTTCCAATCTCGCGATGTCCTTTCGCAATGAAGGACTCCAAAATTGTACGGCATACTCCAGGTGCGGTCGGACAAGTGAGTTGTACAGGCACAGTACAATCTCGTGGTTCCGATAACCAAACTGGCGCTTAATATAGCCTAGCATCCTTTGGGCCTTTTTCTCCGCCTCAATGCACTGTTTCGAGAACTTGAGGTCACTAGTGATTGTTACACCCAAGTCCTTCTCAGTGTCACTCGATTCAATAGCAGTGCCCTTAAGGATATACTGAGATTGGGGGTTTCTGTGGCCGATATGCATCACTTTGCATTTGCCCACGTTAAAAGGCATTTGCCACGTGTCCGACCACTCCCCAATCTTCCCAAGATCTTCCTGCAGGCGGGCAGTATTTCCATCCTTTGCAACGTTAATACCAAGCTTGGTATCGTCGGCAAATTTGGAAATCTTGGCAACCATGCCACCGTCCATGTCGTTGACGTAGATGATGAATAGTAGTGGTCCCAGGACAGAACCTTGAGGCACCCCGCTAGTAACGGGCACCCACTCAGAAGACTGTCCATTCACCACCACCCGTTGCCGTCTGCCACTTAGCCAGTTCTCGATCCAGCCGGCTACCTTTCCGTCTATGCCCAGCGCTCGCACTTTCCGGAGAAGGCGGCGGTGTGGTACCTTATCAAAGGCTTTCTGAAAGTCTAGGTAGACCACATCCACCGCCTTGTCCCGATCGTGCTCGCTGAAAACGAAGTGGAAGAATTCTACAAGGTTCGTCAGGCATGACCGTTGCCTTCGGAAGCCGTGCTGGGAACTCCTCAGTAGCAGGTTTGACTCTAAATACGACGTCACTTTGTCCACCATGATGCTTTCCATGAGTTTACCGACTATCGAAGTCAGACTGATAGGTCGGTAGTTCGACGGTTGGTTACGGTCTCCTTTCTTGAAGATCGGAGTCACCTCCGCCTCACGCCAGTCTCTAGGAACGCATCCGGTCCGGATTGACATGTTAAAGATAGCGCACAGATGTCGTGATACTTCATCGCACACTTCCTTCAACACCTTGGGTAGAAACCCGTCCGGTCCAGGGGACTTATTCGTCTTTAGGTCAGCGATCTTTTTCTTTATTTCTCCTTCAGTGAAGTCCATTGCCTCCAGCTTTTCCCCCGAGTAGGAATCCGTCGGCTGGGGAATGGGACCACACTCTTCAGTAAACACCGAAGAGAAGTAGTCGTTGAGGAGGTTAGCATTTTCTGCATCTGAATGCTTTAATGTCCCCTCCTCATTCCTCAAAGGGCCAATCGTTCGACGGATTGGTTTACGGCTGTTCACATATCCAAAAAACTCCTTGGGATTCTCTTTACAGAGTCTCGCCACTCGGAGTTCCTCAGACCGCTTAGCCGCCCTTATGCTGGACTTCACTCTCCTGGCTAGCCTCCGGTATTCGTCAAAGTCCCCCGAGATCTTCGATTGCCGGTACACATTTCTCTTCTCCCTAAGCAGTTGGCCGATTTCTCGATTAAACCACTTTGGTTGAACAGACGACCGACGGGGGCATTTCAGAGGGATGAAACGCGATTGAAGACTCATGAATGTGGTTTTGAAACTGTTCCAAGAGTCTTCAACAGCCTCGCACTCTTCTAGCCTCGCGTCAGTCAGTTCCGCGCGTAGACCTGCAAAGTCTGCTCTTCTCAAATCCAGTTTCCTTGATTTACTAGTTGCAGACTCTGCCTTGGGGACTTTGACTACGAATCTAATTAGTCGGTGGTCACTGCCACCGAGCTCTTCGCCAACAGAGAGGTCCTCAACGATGTCATCCTCAGAGGTGAAAACCAAGTCGAGGATATTGTCTCCTCTCGTTGGCTCTCTCACCCATTGAGTGAGGAACTCGTTGTTCGTGAACTCCAGGAGTGGTGCGTTCTCGCCACAGGGTTCTCTGGTTTCCCAGTCAACTTGTGTGTTGAAATCACCCATGACGATACACACTCTGTCTTCGACAAGTTCTTCTAGTAGCTGGTACAGATCTCTGTCCTTTTCAACGAGTTGGGCAGGAGGTCTATAAAGCACCAGGGTCCTGTATTTGGCAGCACCTATCTCTAGGTCAACACCTAGTAGTTCATGGTCGGATACGATGTTGCAATCCGTCGAGTTGAGAGTATCCTTGACATACAACATCACACCGCCACCCTCTCTGTCTGGCCTATCTTTCTGGAAGAGCTGGTAACCGGGAATCGTGAATTCGCCTTCAAAATCTCGGCTTGAGGTTTTAATCCACGTCTCCGTTATGGCCACCATCTCAGGTTCCTCTGTTGCTACGAGGCCACGGAGCTCAAGAAACTTATTCCTGATTGACCTCGCGTTGAACAGAAGAACTTTTAGGGAGTCCCCCAGTGTAGGACTCCCTACGCTCTTCCGTTTCCCGGCTTCTTTTGTGTGGTAGTACCCCTCTTTGCCACATCTAAGAACGTCGTTCCAGGAGTGACACGGGCATACTCTCTTATGTCCGCCTTCACTCTGGGTCGGACGCTCCTCTGCGTCCGCTCTACGACATCCTGGATTAGGTTACAGAGTACAGCCTTTCCCTTGAATGAAAGGTGCACTCCGTCCCTTTGGTAAAGGTCGTTTCGACCGTAAAAGGTGCGGTAAGGGTCCAGAAAGAAGACCCCTTCCGCCGTACAGAGGTCGGACAGGCGCTGGTTCAGGGTCACGTTCCTAGAGTGAGCTGTCCGGCTAGGACCTCTTCTTGGGAGCATCCCTACAACGACCCGTTTGCGAGTTCTCAATCCACAGTCGTCCACGGCTCCCATGACCGTGTTGAGAATTTTCTCGCTGGGGCCTACTTTGCCTCCTCGGAGGTAGAGGTCATTCCCACTCACCATCAGGGCAACGACTGAATTCTCGGAGATCTGAGATTTCTCAGCCTCTACCCTGATGTGGTGGTTTCCCCGTCCTGGCTGGCAGCATACCTCCACACTAGTGCGAAGGCGGGCCGCTAGCAGGGGCCGCAAACCTTGTGCTTGGGAATCGCCCACAAGGGTAACCCTCGGACATTTCCGTGCAGCAGAGGTTTGATGCTTTCCTTGCGGAAGCGAACTCTCGGTTCCCGCTTTCTTCTCCATCTTATTTTTCTTCTTCTTTTTCTTATTCATCTTTTCCGCGCTATCTTCCTTTGTTTTTATCTTTTCTTCCTCTGCTTCAACTTTCTCTTTTTCAGCTTCTACTTTATCTTCTGTTTCAACTTTCTCTTCTTCCTGTTTCTTTCGCTTCCTTTTCTTTTTCTTTGGGGGTTTATCCGTAGCATGCGGACCTAGCTCTGGGGGTAGTACTGCAGAAGCAGTGTTTGGTACAGGGCTTGGCGTTAGCTCTGCTATTCTCACCTCTAGCCTGCGAATCAGTCCGGCGTGTTCTAATTCGAGTCTGCTTATTTTCTCCTCCAACTTCCTGGATCTTTCCTCGGAAACCCTGCACGTTTCCTTTAGCTCCTTGATTTGGCCGTTTAAAATACAGTCGGTGCAGGAACTAGCCGGGTGGCATTTCGAAAAACACCCCTCCGGAAAGTCCACGCACCACTTATCTATGTGGCATATTGCGCACGTGTATTTTAGAGCTCCTGGTCCTTTCTTGCCGGTCATTCTGAACACTTTCTCTCTTTAAATACTTTGCGACCAATCAATGATAAAAAAGGGGGGTTGGTGAGTTCTCCCCGCGTGAGTCGCTCCCGCCTATTGATCGGAGTCGTTTCGGAGTCTTCCAGAAGGCACGCTCCATGTGCTGCTGTTCGTCCGACCGAGTCGTCAAGCCTCGGCGTGCCGTGGCTCCCAACCAAGCAGCACAGACGGTCCCCGAAGGGGCCATCGATTTCTCACCAGGTGAACAACAACGAAGCACGCCCCTTACTAAACTCCTACTAGTTCCCTTCACAACGGCCAGGATCTCGGAGCAGCGTTCAATGGATATCCCGCCCCACCAAGAGACTCGACCCAAGGCTTTTTATTGGCCTGGCAACCAACCTGGGAACAAAGGGCCGTCACCTCGGACCGATGCTACCAGAGGCACCCGTCAACGGGCACTGGGAACGGTCAATAATTACGCGCCAGGGAAGGGGTTAACGGGGCACTACCCTCATCCCATTCATCGTGCCCCAACGCCTAGGACACCTCTAGTCCTAGTCTCTCGCAACCAGTGAGCGTCGATTGGCGTTGTTTATAGAGGTTCCAAAGCCTCTCTTCTGACGCGTGAGGTAGCTGCCAGGTCCTTATATGTAGATAGAGGGAAAAAAGGGAAAGAGTGACATGATAGGAGTGGGCTTTTTTTTGTTTTTTTTTTCTTTTTGTATAAGTGGGAGAGATAGGATGAAAGTAAAAAGGGAAAATGATAGAGTAGAAAAAGGAAGGAGTGACGCACTTAGTCTGGAACCTCGTTTTCGACCAAATCGACAAGGGAAGCCCTACCAGGGGTACCCAGAATAGGTACCCCCGCCGACATAGCTCGAAAAGTCAAAGGTACACACAAGCTCTCTTCCCGCGACAAGGGGGCGTCACCTCTCCCTCTACTTTCTTTATGAGAGAGAGAGAGAGAAATTTTGAGTAGAAGATAATTTAATTATTTTTTTTTAAACCTCTAGCACTGAGAATAATGCCTTGAATTATAACTGACGCAGTCAAAGTGTTAAAAAAAAAATCTCCCCAAGGGTTCAAATTTTCCTTTTTGAGTAACAGTGCTCCTCCGGATTCTCCTTTTTTTGGAGGGGGGATAAGTTTTGTTATAACAATTTTCCATGTTTTTTTGGTTACTACGTATCTTCTTTTTTGTTCTTTTTAATTTTTTGAAATACTTTCCGTTTTTCCACCTCCCTTTCCTTATTTACTTTTTTAACCTCACGAATAAAGAAAATTGCTGGTACATTCATTAAATATTGTCTTGTCGAACCTAAATTACCATTTGATAGTTCGAATCGTACTTAGCTTCTCTTCGGCACTTCATTTTAAAATATTGTCTGAAGCGTTGCCACAAACAGGCCCATATAAAGAAACAGGCAAAACCCAGATTCAATGTATATTTAACAAGGTCAAGAGACCTAAGTTGCGTGCTTTCAATTATTCTGACCTATGACCTTACGACCTTCAGAACTTTCAACAAGTGGGGCAATCCGACCCATAGTTACTTTTCTTTTAATAATTCCTGGACTAGCCTTGGGCGGAACTTGCTAATTATATATTTTGAAAGAGAATGTAAAACAACATAAGGGTTTAAAATTTCGTTAGAATCGGCTAAATAGTTAGGATGTTATTGGCAAAAATCTCATTACAAGGTAATATGTTTACCATCCGACCGACCGACTTACGGACTGACCTAGTAACTTATAGAGTCGTGCGCGACTAAAAACATTTTCTTTGAATTATTAATTTGCCATTTTTAAAACTTTCTGTTTGTGTTGGTATTAAAGATGGTGTTTGTGCCTATTTCATACATGCAATAACGTTTCTCTTAAATTACCGCATCCTTCGTTATTTACATTGACCAAGTTGGAAGAAATCCTATACTCATCCTATTCTAGCAAGTCGGTTGCTGTGCGTGTCCTTGCAGAGACTGGGTGTAACTAGATTAAATTAAATGATCGATCAAACGAAGATGTTGTGGTGAATTCGATCTCAAGTGTTTGTCAAAATCCCTTCATCGTTTGTTTACTCTCGCAACGCCGCGGAACTTGCTCATCTGTATTGACTCTAACGTCGTCTCTCTTTGTTTTCCCGCAGGCTGGTTGTTTTGGGCATCCTGTACGGGATGGTAAGAGAGGAAGGTCCCAATTCCCTGTGTTGGACGGAGCTTGGCCATCATGTGATCGGTTATTTGGCACTTCTTTCTGGGTGCCTCGTTATGGAGGCTCTAATTGCCGTCGTATCCATGCGTGGCACTATTCTCGACGCCGAACCCAGGGCTAGTATGCAGTATCTCCTATATGTAAGATTAGGTAAGTACTCAGAGCAATTTGATTTCAGGTTGAGAAACTTTTGGAATGATGCAATTTTAAATCTCAAATGTATATAAATGACCCATAAAAATAAAAATGGTATTTCATATATAATAAAACATTAAAGCATTTTCTGTGATATTTGCTAATTCTCTAACGGTACTAAAATATCAATTCGATCCTTAAAATAGATGTGTAAACAAAACGTGGATTTTAGATTAAGATTGGAGGCCATGGGTGATGGTATTGCTGGATGTGTGTGAGCGGCACTGCAATGCATAGTGAAGCAGTAAAACTGAGTATTCCTGTTTTCGCCCGGAAGCTATGACAAGGTTATGTGAGGATTTGTTTGCATTGCTTTCGACGGGCCTAAGGAAAACAAGATTAACGAAAAGGCAAAAATCAATATCTGCCACTCATTTGTCGTGAACGAAAGGATTGTTTTGTTTTTTTTAGTTGACCATAAAATGGAAAACTGCTGGAGACAAATTAGAGAATTAAAAAACAAATACATAAGATATTTAACCTAACAATAGAATCTAGTCGGGTTGCGAGTGGTTCTTCCCACAAGGAAGGCAGGTCCTGTTGCAGGCCGATTAACAAGGATTAGACCGATTACAATGCCGGGCAAGTAAGGGAACGCCGATAGAATCCGAGGGGAATATAGACAAATACCGAGGCGAGCACGATCTCTCTTCGCAGCCTGTATTGATATAGGATCGCAGCCTCTGTTCTTCATTACTGAGCAAGAAATGGGAAATGAGGTCGCTGCTCCGTTGTCTTGGCAACGTTACGATAAATGAATTGCCCCCACTCCCCTGGCTCATCACAGCTTCCCTTGGGATGGTAGTTGGAGGCTGACGCTCAGCCAAGTAAAAGGTCAGAGGTAACGCTTCTCTCTTTCTCTCTCTCTTCGCGCGTGCGACAAAGCCCCCCCTCCCCCGCTCCCGTAAATATGCTTAAAATTAGTCGAAATATGGCGTCTACCTTAAGTGCTGCTCCCTACATGAGGGACTGGGCCCGATAGATGGACTTCTTGCCTCGTCCTTGAGATTAGAACTGGAGAGACTAGGAGTTAGAACCCCAAGCCTACATAGGCGAGGCTTTGTAATATGTCGAACTAGATTATTGTTCGTTCTAGGTCATCTTCTAAGGTCATACATGTGAGTTCTTGCGGCCTTTCATTTAATTGAATTTGTTCGCGGGTGTTCCTTTAAATGCCCGTGCCCATCCCAAGGATCTTCAGAGATATTTTAAGTGAGATAGAAAGGAAAGGAGGGGAAACGAGGGCTTTTCATGAGTTGAGGAAGGAAAGGAAGGAAAAAATAAGGAAAAACGCATAAAAAGAAAAAGAATGTAAAGTTTTTTACGTTTATCTAAAAATATGAAGACAAAAAAGAAAATTAAACGAAGGAAAATGTATGAAAGTTACTTACCACAAGAAATTGAAAAAGGAGTCAATAGACCCACAGCTGAGCAACTTTAAACCATAAAGGCAGATTCCACCGCGTGACAAAACCATGGCAGTTGCATTTGGTTAGGTCATAAGTAATTTGGCTTTTTTTTATCATTATTTTAACCAGGGAAATAATTGACTCTTAAAGGGAACCATTTTAGAGTGGGGTTGTTAGGGGAGATGAAAAGTGGGCTATGCACAATAATATTAAACCTTTTTCTAGAGCAGTGGTTTTCAATCGAGGTGCCGTGGGAGCGACCACTTAATCTTTTTTTTTAAATCCCTAAATTACAAAAGATATGGATTTTATTTTTATTTTTTTAATCTGCATTGTGCAACATAAAAAGAACGGAAATAGAAAGATTGCAGACAGTGAGAGAAGAAATGAGAATTGCCAAAACAACGAAAATAGAAAGATTGCAGACAGGGGCGTAACTGCAGGGCGCGCGCGGTGAAACGTTTACTCATTGCAAGTATATTATATGATGCCAGGCAATGGCTTCGCTACTAAGATTAATTTTTTTTTAAAAAGCAGCCATGGTTAAATTTTTATTAATTTTCTGAACTTCGCCAATTATAATAATTTTAAAAAAGAATTTAAACTAAATTTCACCCATTTCAAAATATCTGCTTGCTAAAATATAGGGTTATAGAAGATATATAAAAATAAATTTTCTGAACTTCACCATTTGTAATTCTTTGGGTTTTTAAAAATTCACAAAATTTCGATACTTATATTTATTTCTGAACTTCACCATTTTGTTTTTTTGATATAAAAGAATTATTAGAAATAACTTTGATAAGAAAACATAAGTCATAACCAAACTAAGATGAAATTATTATTCAAATACTAAAAAAAATCCCCTTCTTAAATTATAGAGTTAGTGATGATGATGATGATAATGATTATATATTATATTGGTTATTTTTCGGTTTATGCCCGCCCTCGAATTTCGTGGGCGCTTTGTTATAAATATCTCTATTTTAAAAAAAAATACGCAGTTTCAGTACATAATGTGGGCAAATCTCTAATTATCATGTTATGACGAAAAATAGATTGGCCGCCATCTTTGAATTGAAAGAATCTAATTAGTTTAATATTGTTTATTTTTTGTAAAGTCTTCGCCTCTAAGGAATCGGTTACGTAGTGATTTATATAGTTTAGTTTTTTGTTTTTGTAAAACACTTTATAAATATTTCTTTTTAAATTAAGATGCTATAATTGTGTACATATGGGTGCGAACGGGTTACGTAACACACTATAACCAAATAAAGGCCTAACGAGATTTGGCAATCGCGCCTTTAAATTCGAAACTATAGGCTTTTTTGAGTTGGAAATATTTAGGAGTTTATTTTTTTATTTACTGGGGGTGTGGGAGTATGAGGGGTGAAGCTCCCATTCTAAATTAAGTTAAAAATTATATATAATACAATATAATGCGATTGAAATAGCCTAATAACCACCCTCCCATATTTATATATATATATATATATATATATATATATATATATATATATATATATATATATATTGGGTTGAGGAATAAGTTCTTGCGGTTTTATCAAATTTTTTCATTACCATTAACAATTTTAGAAAAACTTCACTTTTAATTGATAACAATATGCAATTTAATCAATAATGTATTCTCCGTTGTTATTTACGACTTATTCCCAACGTTCAACTAGTTTTTCGATGCCTCTGCAATAAAAATCTCTGGATTTTAATTCTAAGAATTCCTCTAACCTGGTTCTTAATTCAACATCAGTATTGAACGAAACGCCGCGCAAATTGTTGGAGAGCGATCGGAACAGATGGAGATCCGATGGAGCGAAGTCTGGAAAATATGGAGGATGCGGCAGGTTTTCCCAATTAAGCGTTTGGATGGCGTCTTTTGTCATATTGGCAATGTGAGGACGAGCATTGTCGTGTTGCAGAAGGACTCCATAACGTCGATGAGGTCGCTTTTAACGAATAGCTTCGGCGAGTCGATACATTTGTTGAAGGTAGAGTTGTGCATTGACATTCTCGTTGTTCGCAAGGAGCTCATAAAGAATGATGCCTTCACAATCCCACCACACACACAGCATCGTCTTTCGTGGATGAAGTCCTTGCTTTAATCGCGGAAGTGTTTTTTTTTTATTGGGGCTAAACCATTGTTTTCGATGGTTCATGTTGACATAAACACACCACTTTTCGTCGCCAGTGATGATGCGGTGAAGAAATCTGTCCTTATATCCACGAGTAGCCTTGTGACGGGCAAGCAAACCTTCGGCAATCGTGGAACGTTGAAGTTTGTTGCTTTCGCTCAAACCGTGCGGAACCAATGCACCGAGTTTTTTTAATTTTTCCCATCGAATAAGGGTGATTCACTATAGTTTTCTGATCACACGCCAATTGTAAGGCCAATTCTCTAGTCGATTTGCGAGGATTTTCATGAAGAATGTCGTTCAATCGACCTTCATCCAACTTAATGAGGCGACTAGAACGTTCTTCGTCATTAAGATTGAAATGACCATTTTAAAACGTGAAAACCACCATTGAGCTGTCCTTTCTGATAAAGCATTTTCTCCGTACACAGCACAAATATCGCGACGAGCTTTGGCTGCGTTTGCATTGTTCCCGTCTCGATTGAAAATGAATAACACCAAGTGTCGAAAATGCGCCTTTCTTTCAACTTGACATTCCATTTTGAGGGTACAGAACGAAAATTAAATTAACACAACTTTTAAATAAACCGCAATGACTTATTACTCAACTTCAAGACGTAGCCTAAGCTAAAGCCTAATAGTCTACGCTGTTAAGAGACGTAGCCTAATCTTTGCAAATTTTGCCCTCATTATTTATTATTGTTTCTTAATATGTGCACAAATCACGTCAACAAAACTTAAATCAATACAACATTAAAAAAAACGCAAGAACTTATTCCTCAACCTAATATATATATATATATATATATATATATATATATATATATATATATATATATATATATATATATATAAATTATTAAAAAATTCGAGGCCGTGCATCAACAGAAAAATAACTATTATATGATATAGAGAGTGCGCAACTCTCCTGAATCTGCCCTCACCCAACAAAAAATAATAATAATCAGCAAGTAAGGTTTATTTGTGCCAATATAAGAATTCTAAAAAAAATATGCACCTGCATTTATTTGCGACAGGACTTTTCATTCCTGGCAACGTCGGGTACCTATGCTATTGTAATACAAATGAATTGTTTATCATGAGTTCCTACTGATTGGGAAATTTGATAAGTTGGGATATAGTCAAAGGATTTATTCAATGTTTTCAGGGTAACTACTTTAAGCAGACGGTAAATAAGCCAAATCGTGTAAACAATATACTAGATCTAGTCTTAAGCAAACAAGGATTTTTAGTTAGAGAGCATTTAGTTGGGGCAGTAATGGCCACGAGATAGCTCAATTTATTTGTTGGGAATAATGCGAAAAATCCAGGTCTCCACAAGGCAATTATGACAGAGTACGTAGCTTAACAGATCAAATTGACGGGGAGGAGGAGTTTAGAGATAATATCGTAGATTGACCCCACTCCGGACACCAGTTTAATATAATATAGATGTCGTAGGGTGACCCCACACCTGATACCAGTTTAATATAATTTAACTATTACTATATGTCGTAGGTTGATGTTAGAACCCAACCCTTTTCAAAATTCCTCAGCCCGAGCGAGAGAGGCCTATGAACGGATTAGTCCGTTATGAGCGTGGGTGAAATTATAAATACAAATCAGAGTGCAATTAAGTTTCAGAGTACAATTTTAGGTTGGCCAATGCTTAGCTTATCTTGGAAAGGTTCTGGGGTAATAGAAACGGAGTACAAAAATATAATTTACTACTATGCAGATAATATATTTTAAAGATTAAAAGGGTTTTAATTAAGGTATATATATAAACATAAGAGATGTACACGAGTCTCGGCTTCCAAGATCTACCTGGGTGGGCCTGACCGCCGTACACGCAAATGGACAATGACAAATGAGACGCTCAAATGACCTTGAGTGCACGCGAAGCCAAACGACGGAGACTTAAAAGGGGGAGGTGTAGCTTGCACAGGAGAGTTGCGCGTTGCGGTTACCTCGAAGATTTGGTCCGAAGGAGTAGTCCTGCCTTGTTAGAGACGGCGTAGCCTCCACAATAATAGGTTGTTGACAAACGATTTTACGCGAGATGAACTCAGATCTTGCATTCGGGTTTAGAATACTGAATCGAGAATTTGACGCGTCTGGTTGGTTTGGGTAACGGGTACCAACGAGTACGGGGTTGACTCGCGACTTCTAAGGAAATACACGGAGCTTGACGGGTTCTACAAATGTTCACGCGGAACTAACGATGACGAGAGGCTGGGAGATACTCGCGGATACTCAGGACACAGGCGGTTACTAACTGCTGTCCAAGTCCGGCGTCGGACGTTTTATAGAGGTGAGACGGAATTAAGAATGCGTTGAACAAGATGATTAAAAAGAGTAAAAGGCTGTCTATAATTAGGTTAGCATAAAAGGAAGTTTTTTAGTTATTGGAAAAATAAATAATAGGGGCAATCAATTTAGGATATAACCTCTTTATTAGGAGGAAGACATTAAAGAAAAGGATGGGGAAATGGTTGAAGTTTTCAATGACCGCTTTATATCAATCTTTGCTAGAGAAGTTCAGGTCATCTTTAGTTCTAATAATAATATTGTCGAGGGACGAAGGCGTGTGACCCCAAAGTCTCAAAAAGCTACACACGTCTGTAAGCCAGGCCGCCACTGTCGGCGCTGGGCCCGGTTACAATTGAATTGGGGGATGGTAAATACCTTCCAACTAGCGCGTAATATTATTAAGGTTGGCTATTTGAATGGGCATACGTTTCCCGGGGTAGTCTCAAGGGCACATATAAAATGGAAATCTAAATAATAATTAGTACGACCAAAGAATATTATGACGGGCCAAATTAAGGAAACTAGGTCTGGGAAAAATATATAAGTGATACAATAAGTTAGATTAAAGGAAAGACTTATCAAGTCTATTGGCGTTACACAAAATGGGGGAATTCTTCTTATGACTGGGAACGGAGAGGTGGGACTTACGAGAAAAGGACTCCTGGTTACCTCTGGTGGATGAACTGGGGAGGTGGAATACCAATGGCCAGTTCTTCGTCGATGGGGTCCCGATGGGAAGTCGTCCAGAGAGACTCCGAGGGGGGTTGAGATTACCTCTGCTCCAGGGAGAAGTAATCGCAAATCGAGATTCGTCTACGGGACGGCAGGAAGTCTCAACCAATGTAGTGAGACGAGAGAAACAAGACAATCTTCCCGAGCGTAAACGGGGTTTCTGTAATCTTCCTCTAATCAGGGCGGATTACGCGAAGACGATCTACTGACGAGATCACAAGGGCGAAGGAACCACTTCACGGGGGACAGATACTAGGGTCTGGACGGCAAGAAGCTCGGGCTCTCTCTATCTGCTGAGGCTTTGCAGACATCACCTTAAATATGAGCCATAGTCATGGTCGTCAGAAGGCTGTGCGCAGCAAGGCATCCCAAGGGATATCGGACGCGGCTTAAGCAAACATGGACCTTGATAATTTCGGAGCATCGACGAGGCGAATGGTAAATAAGCGAGATTCCCTTCTACCCCAAAAGGGGGGAAGATGAACAGAGTTGCTGATCCTCAGAGCGGGACGGCGTTATCAAACTGGGGGAAGACGGTGATAAAGCACCCCAAATTAAATACAGCTGCGCTGATCCGTCTCGACCAGGAAAATACTGTGTGATAACGGCGTATTGAGTTTCATGCTCCCACACACATCCCTTCATAAGATAAAATTTCCCAGACACGTAGTGGATGGGAAATGTCATTCCTCATAAATGGGAGAGATAGTAATTGGAGAAAACAATTTACCTGGCGGGATACAAGCTAATAGGGGAATCTTTAACTTTGGGCCGACATAGCCGCGAACAAAAAAATCAAATCATATGAGGTTGTGGAACTTAGGAGTTAACGATAAGTAACAATAATACCAAAAAACAACATCGTGAACATTACAATTAATTACACAAGAAAAGAAAAAAATAATTAAAGGCAATATATATACAGAGGGACAAAGCTTAACAATATATACAATCGTGAGTACACGCCCTCGGTGACTAGATCTTTGGAGGTAGGGGAAAGCTCCTCTATGAGGTTCCTACTAAGGCAGTCAGCCATACAATTTTCGGAACCTTTAATATAAAATATACGAAATTGGTACTCCATTGCGTGAGTCTACCGTTTTGACTTTTACTGTTTCTTTTAATAGGCTAATGGGTGGTGATCCGTTTCGATCACTAACTCTTTTTCCAATAAATACATTTGAAATTTTTGTACCCCCTTCCCCCCCCCCACTATCGCGAGAGCCTCACGTTCTATGGTCGCGTAGTTCTCACGAGATGAGAACTTCCGGCTCGCTTATGCAATCGGATGGCTGCATCATCGTCGTATTGCAAAAAAACCGCATCCTAATCCTTCGTTGCACGCGTCGGTCCTGATTCCGAAGGGCTTGGCCGCATTGGGAAGTCTTAGAATGGAGGCAGAAGTGAGCCTATCCTTAAGTTTGTCAAAGTGGGCAGATGCCTTGAGGTTTCACAAAAGAGGATATGGGGATTGTTTCTTTAAAAGGGCGCTAAGGCGGCAAAATTGGGGACAAAAGCCGGAAGAAAGATGTGGATCCGAAAAAGGAGCGGAGTTGTTTCTTTGTACGTGGAAGAGGCATGCTGGCACTGGCCTTTAATTTATCTTGCTGGGGGGTCCTCTGGTTTTCCCCGATATGAAAGCCTAAATAACGAATGGAATTATAGGCAAAATGACATTTACTAGGCCCAATGGTCAATCCTTGTTCCCGTGACCTCATGAGGAGGGAGTGGAGGGAGACTAGGTGTTGTTCCCATATACGCGTGGCAACGTACACATTATCAAAATAAAACTACACGTTACCTAGGCCATCCAGGATTCGCCGCATCACAAGGCCTTCTCAGTGGGAAACGCAGTGTACTTCTAAGCACTATCCTTGAGGGGAATTTGATAATAGGCCTTACATACGTCTATTTCTGAGATAAATTTGGCCTCTTCAAACAGGTGTAGATTTTGGTCGATGAGCGGGATTGGTTCCGCGTCAAAAACCGTCACGGAATTCAATTTCCTGAAATCTACACACTTGAAAGTTTAAACGGGTTTCCTTACCATTACAATGGGGGAGCAGAAATCAGAGGTGGAGGGCTCAATGATTCCCAACTTTAGTAGGTTTTCCACTTTTGAATTAAAGGCCAGACGAAGATGCATAGGCAAGGGGTACGGTTTAGTGCGAACAGGCTCCTGTTTTTTCAGAGACATGTCATGTATGAAATGACGCGCACATCCTGGCTTTTCCAAAATCAGGTTCACAAATTCAGCTAATAACCTAGCCAGTTGAGCCCTTTGCGGGGGTTCCAATTGGGGGTTTAAATCGAGTTCCTGAGCGGTTTCTTCACTGGAACCGGGGAGTGCTCCTTATGTGAATCGACGCAAACTGTCTGTATCAGATTGAGAGACCTGGGGGGGGGGGGTTAAGCAGGCTTCCATCACCGCCTCTTGGTCAAGCGCGACTATGTTATTAATACACGCGCGGTGGTGACGAGATCACAAGGGCGAGGCAACCACTTCACGGAGGACAGATACTCGGATCCGGACGGCAAGAAGCTCGGCCTCTCTCTATCAGCTGAGGCTTTGCAGACATTACCTTAAATAGGAGCCACAGCCATGGTCGTGGAAGGCTATGCGCAGCAAGGCGTCCCAAGGGATATCGGACGCCGCTTAAGCAAATATGGACCTTGATAATTTCGGAGCATCGACGAGGCGAAAGGGAAATAAGCGAGATTCCCTTCTACCCCCAAAGGGGACGGGGAGATGAACACTGCTGCTGAGCCTTAGAGGGGGACGGCGTTATCAAACTGGGAGAAGACGGTAATTAAGCACCCCAAATTAAATACAGCTGCGCTGATCCGTCTCAACCAGGGAAATTCGTGTGATAACGGCGTATTGAGTTTCATGCTCCCACAAATATGAAACAATAAAATGTTTTCGAGACTGTTAATGTTAATAGGGTAGGTATTAGGGAATTATAAATGAACTAGATGTTAACATAGCTTTGAGCTTTGATAATATTCATTCTAGGATTCTTATGGACGCAAAGGAAAGTGTTCCCCTTGCTCTCAAGAAGATATTTGTTAGATCTCTTAGATTTGTGAAGATACCAGAAGAATTAAAAAAAAATAATTTAGTTACACTCTTCCAAAAGGGAAATAATGATGATCCCAATAACTATAGGCCAGTAGGTCTAACCTAAAAATTATGTACATTATTTGAGAGTTTAGGTAAAAAGGGGATAGCAGAATGTTTTTAAAAGTATTTGTTTGTTGAGGGATAGATAGTCAGCATGGATTCAGGTTAGGTAAATCTTGATTAACAAATCTGGTGTAATTTCTAGATTATTTCACAGGGCAATTTGATATTAGAAATGAGATAGATTTAGTTTACTTAGAATTTAGTAAGGCTTTTGATATGCTCGTTCATAGAAGACTAATGCATTCATTGAGAATGTACGTAGTTTCTGGGAATGCTTAAAATAGGCGGCAGAGTGGCTGGAGAATAGAAAGCTGAGGGTAATACTAAATGGATAGAAATCGCAATGAATGATGTTATTAGTGGGGTAAATCAATTATGATTCCCCTCCCCCCAAAAAGAAATTCTCCAGTTAAAGATAATTCACCCCATGGTCCTTGGGGTGGCTCATATTTATCCGATCCCACGATTCTTAAGTATGTGACCTACAAACATGATTTTTCATTCTTCTCCTTAATATCTTGATCTACCAACATGATTCTTCATTCTTCTCCTTAATATCTTGATCTACCAACATGATTCTTCATTCTTCTCCTTAATATCTTGATCTACCAACATGATTCTTCATTCTTCTCCTTAATATCTTGATCTACCAACAGGATTCTTCATTCTTCTCCTTAATATCTTGACCTACAAACATGATTCTTCATTCTTCTCCTTAATATCTTGACCTACAAACATGATTCTTCATTCTTCTCCTTAATATCTTGACCTACAAACATGATTCTTCATTCTTCTCCTTAATATCTTGATCTACCAACAGGATTCTTCATTCTTCTCCTTAATATCTTGACCTACAAACATGATTCTTCATTCTTCTCCTTAATATCTTGACCTACAAACATGATTCCTTTATTCTTCTCCTTAATATCTTGACCTACAAACATGATTCTTCATTCTTCTCCTTAATATCTTGACCTACAAACATGATTCTTCATTCTTCTCCTTAATATCTTGACCTACAAACATGATTCTTCATTCTTCTCCTTAATATCTTGACCTACAAACATGATTCCTTTATTCTTCTCCTTAATATCTTGACCTACAAACATGATTCTTCATTATTCTCCTTAATATCTTGATCTACAAACATGATTCTTCATTCTTCTCCTTAATATCTTGACCTACAAACATGATTCTTCATTCTTCTCCTTAATATCTTGACCTACAAACATGATTCCTCATTCTTCTCCTTAATATCTTGACCTACCAACATGATTCCTTTATTCTTCTCCTTAATATCTTGACATACCAACATGATTCTTCATTCTTCTCCTTAATATCTTGACCTACAAACATGATTCTTCATTCTTCTCCTTAATATCTTGATCTACAAACATGATTCTTCATTCTTCTCCTTAATATCTTGATCTACAAACATGATTCTTCATTCTTCTCCTTAATATCTTGACCTACAAACATGATTCTTCTTTAGGGTGTGATTTACAAAATGATTATTTTTAGTGCGTGATCAGCAAACATGGCTCTTCTAAAGTGTGTGATATTCAAATATCATTTTTCTTAATGAGTGATATAGAAACATGGTTCTTAAGTGTGTGAGCTACAAACTTGCTTCTTCCTAATTGTCTGATCTATTAACAGGATTCTTTAGTGCGTCATCTAGTGGCGCGGTTCTACTAGTCACTCCAGTTGCTTCTATCCATTGAGGACCTACTTTAGATTTTTTGTATATTCAAATTAATTCAAATTATTTTCTTTTATTTATCTAATACGATTAAATATGTTAGCGATTGTAGTTTTCCGTCATCTAAAAATTTAATATTCCCCTTGACTTTAATTGTACTATTTATTAATGTTTATAGGAAAATTTACCACACCAAAACCTAACCTTTCTAAAGTTTCCAATACCATCTAAATTTTATTCTTTGGAAATTATGCAATTGATTTGCAGAAATTTATTTGTTCATTTCTTAATGATATTCAGACTGTTTATAGGCGGTGATACTATTTATGTTGTGTATTTCTTTTCATTAAATGCTTATATCATTTTTATTTTGGTTTTCTTCAATAAGATTCGGAAATATCATTGAAGATCAAATCTCAACTTGGAGATCGCACACTTAAAGAGCACCAAAATAAAGCTGTCATAATTAGGAGGAATATCTGCCGTATATCAAAGCTGGTTCTAAATTTAGTGCAGTTTTTAAGCCATGTTGACCTAAATTTTCTAAAGCAATTTACCCCTTAATCATTTAAACGGATAAAAGCTTCTGACAAAATCCATCCAAAAGTTAACTAATTAGCGTTTCTAATTACGTGCGTCTACATATGGTCACCCTAAGCTAATAAAAGAATGAAATAAAAAATAATATTTTAGCTTTTATTTTCAAAGGCAAACCATATTTTCAAATACCTAAATTTAAAAAATTCTCACTGACAGATACAAAGCAATTAGATAGTTAGATATTTGTGCACTTCGCATCTAAAGGGTGTGTGGAAAGTTGCAAAATAAGCTTCTTGCAGTTCCCCCTCGTATTTCTTCCATTATATCCTCTAAAAGAATTTAGTTTTCTGTTGAACATCTTCGCTTATTCAATGGTGGTGCTTCAATCAACTGTTAATATCTGATGTTTGTCAGTATTGGTACCCGATTATTGGATGTTGAAGAGCATCTTGTCTTTGTTATGTTTTAAAATGGAATAAATCGCGATGCTTTAATGTATGTTGCCTGAAGAACTAATACCTGACGTGGATCTATAATGGTTTCGATAGTTATCATTTCCGCCATCAACGTATCAAAGTGAATATTGGCCCTAGTTACTTTTACTATGTAGTTCAATTCCAAATCGCATCCAGTATCTATTTCTTCGACCGCATCCAACATTTTTTAATTAAACCGATCGGTTCTCCTAGATCAGCGGTTTTCAACTGGTGTGCCGCGAGCGCGACCGAGAAATCATTTTTAAATGCCTAAATTGCCAAAGAAATATGTATTTCTAATATTAATAAAAAGTCTAACCACACTTTCAGAAAATGTTCAGAAACTAGCTTGTCTTCATTGCGAAACATAGAAACAAGGAAAAGAAAAAGATTGCAGACAGTGACTGAAGAAATAAGATTTGCCTTGTCAACTCTTCGTCCCAATATTAAAGCTTTATGTTATAATCATCAAGCTTTGCTAAGGTAGGCTAGGCTATGTTATGCATGCTATGCAAGCCTAGGCTAAGATCTAATAGTCTAGTCTAGGCTATACTATGATATACTATACTATACTAACTAGGGTAGAATATGGTAACTAGGCTAGGTTCAACTGAACTAGGCTATACTAGACTAGATTAAGTGTTAGTATACAATTGTCGGCTGCGCTAAGCTAGGCTAGGTCATAGTCTGCTAGGCAGGCTAAGCTAAATTATACTCTGCCTGGCTAGGCTATACTTTGATAAGCTAGGCTAGAATACACTGGGATAGGCTTAGGTATACTATATTAAGCTAGGCTGAGTTATACTACTTAGTTAAGCTAGGTTAGGCTATATATGCAAGTCCCTACTAGGGTAGGCTAGCGTATACTAGGCTACTTTAGGGTATACTATGCTATGATATACTAGGCTGGGCTATACAAGGGTATGCTATGCTATGCTGAACTATACTACGCTATACTAGCCTAGATTATAGTGTACCATGCTAAACTACCCTAGGGTAGGCTAGGCTAGGCTAGACTATGGTTTGGTGTGGTATGCCAAGATATACCATGCTAGAATAGGATAGGATATACTATGCTAGACTAGTTTATACTATGCTAGCCTAGGTTATACTACGATTATTTTATACTATGCTAAGCTAGATTAGGGTAAGGTAGGCTATACTATAATAAGCTCTACTATGCTACGCTATGGTAAGCTTTACTATCCTATATATGCTAGGCTGTACTAGGCTATGTTAGCCAAGGCCTTACTATGGTTTCTAGGCTAGGCTAGACCATACTATACATTCCCTGGTAGACTAGGCTAGATTAGTCTAGGCTGAGTCATACTATGGCAGGCTAAGCTATACTATGCTAGCTACGCTAGAGTATGATATGGTAAGTTCTACTATTTTAGGGAATCCTAGGCTAGACTAAGCTATCCGATGCTAGGCTAGGCTATGTTATGACATAATATACTGTTATACTAGGCTAGGCTAGGCAGAATTTACTATGTTAGGCAATCTAGGCTAGTCTATAATATGCTAAGTCAGGTAATACTATAGTTAGGCTAGGCTAGGTTGTTTTTCATTATATTTCGAATGATATAATTGCCAAAGTCCTCTCAAGGTTAACCAGGAAATTATTTAGGGTACAATAATATCATAACTATTCGGCCGATTCTCACGAAATTTTAAACCCTTATGTTGTTTTACATTCTTTTTCGATTAATATAATTGTTAAGGTTCTCTTAAGGTTAGCCAGGGAAATAGTTTTTTTGCAATAACATTATAAGTATTCGGCCGATTCTAACGAAATTTGAAACCCTTAAGGTGTTTACATTCTCTTTCGAATGATATAATTGTCAAGGTCCTCCCAAGGTTACTCCAGGAATTATTGAAAGTCGTATGGACATAAATCAGAAAAGTGATGGCACGCGACTTTTTTGGTCAGCAGATCTTGTTTTTTTTCGGCCTTATTTGTCTCCTAAGTTATATCCGACACAAACATCTGCCAAGGAGACCGTATAACTGACGACGAAATCGATGCTCGGACGCGAGCTGGGGCCGACGACGACAATGTTATTATTATATAAGTCTATTTTTACAAAGTCGTTGTTCATGCGAAACACGCCTTTTTCAGACTCCAAAGCGTCTCTTGCATGTTCGTAAATTGACATCATCTAAAATTTTAAGTTAAAATGGAAAGAAATAATGAATGAATGAGACACCAACCATTGAGCTCTCTATCGACGTGAATGAGTGACTGAGACGCTGTACTCTCACTACGAGCCTCGAACGCCATAGCCTAACCTTAACCTCGCAATAGCCTCGAACGCCTAATTCACTGCCGGGCCCATCCGAAAATGAATCAATTTACTTATTATCCTAATATTTTTTTATTGACTTTGATGATGCAATTCCAGAAATATAAATGCAACATCCTAATATTAATTTTCAAATATATGAATATGTAAAATCTAAATAAAAATTAAAACCACGATGAATCTGTTATATACATTATATTATTCTTTTCTGACAGTTGGAACAAGGGTGGAGAACTACTTGGTGTTTTGCAAGTAGTGCTATTATGATAAAAAAGGTTAACAACCACAATAAGCGATGTTAACGATTGGAGGAGGGGGGGGGGAGAATCATTCAGTCTTTTGTGATCAACGCTTTTTCCCCTCACATCGTGGTATAGCGACTGGCTGCGCCCGCGTTTATGGTAAGGAGAGTTTGTTTCCCTTCGCCAAAATACATTCTCACCGTATAGAACTTATTCCCCTGACTTCATGTCTTTAGGCAAAAGGGTACTCTCACAGCCTTCTTTCCTCAGCCACTATTTCACTTTAAAATGTCTTACACTACAACAACCAGACCCATTCCATAACAAAATCGCCACTTCTTTTAGCATCCCAGCTTCTATACCTTCTACTCAAGCTGCACTTCCAATTTCTGATCTCTCACAGCGTAAATATCTTTTATATATATCACTTACATATCCTGACAGAGTGCCAGGTTTACTTACACTCTCAAAACCAGTTATGAACCTTGCCTCAACCACACCCAAATTATACAGCTCAGCAAAGTGTTCTCATGATTTAATTTTAACTTCGCAATTGCTCACAATTTACCCTGCCATTGCAATCGTTGATTTTTACACAATTCTTCTTTTGCTTTCTCACCTTCACGTGTCAAACTTATACAATAACTTCATTATCCGATCCGGATACTCATTAATCCTCGGTTGAATTGCTTCATTTCTTGCTTTGTTATTCTTGTTATTGACTCGTTTCATTTGTTTGTTCTCGTCTTGCTATGCATTCAGCTGCATCTCCCTGACGCGCTCATCTGCACCATTAAGCATCAGTCAGTACATCTGCGTTTCAGTTTCGCTCTCCAGTCAACATTTCACATCATAATTCCACCATTCGGTGTTCCGCCTTTTCTTTTCATTTATATCACCCTCGCATAGGCCTTGCAATAGCCACCATTACTTTTTAATTTGTTCTACATTTGCTCTCTCCACGTGTTCGCACCTTTCCTATTCCCATGCATTCTCACCTCCGCTTCTCATTATCTACTTCAAGAGCATTTTTTTTTGCATTTATATTTCCTTATCTACCTTCATGCTATACTCTGTTTTACCCACTAATCCATTTAACCATGCACAATCAAGTGTTCATCCAACGTCCATATTCACATATTAACGAATATATATTTACCCACATCCTTGTGAGGAAATAACGCCGTTTTTCTTTCACAACACTTTCAATACAATAACCTCTTTCCACTTCATCGCGTTCTTCATCCAAGAAATATGATGGAAGCACAACTCTTTTGTTAACTCTGATGGTATTTAAATGAGGAAATTTTACGTTGATTTAGACTTTAATGAGGAACTCTACTTGACTCTTACATCCATTCAATGCTCCATCCTCGTAAAATATGCAATGATGGTTTCTTCGCAATGAAATTGCACTCGATATAATTAGGTAACGTTCCAGCAGAAATCGGGAAAGCATTTCCCGATTCCAAGAAAAATCATTAGGGAATTAGAGGAAGGACCCTAAACGAATTCTGATGGAATGATCGACGTGGATACGAAGGGAGAATAATCGGGGATTTGCTGAAGAAACCAATAGGAAAGAGGGGAAGACAAACGATATGTGGTTCTGTCTTCTTTTTAGGGTTAAAGACAAAGCAAACGTCAAAAAGAGCTACTGAAATTAATGTCACGCGCCTCCCCACAAGGGGGTCCACTGCGTAGCCTGTTACACCTGGTGCCTGGAAGAGGTTCACATCCTCCCGACCTGAGTGCAAATTAGGGAAACCCTGTTACTTGAACTCTCTGATGGTGCCTGGGAAAGTTGTTTGGTAGGCTTTCCCCTCGCCCCCACTCAGCACTACTCTACTTTTTTATTATTACATTTATTATTATTAGTTAGTTATTATCCTTATAATTATTATTTAGTAGTAATATCTATGAGTATCATGATATATAATTATTTTGTATTAGTATCACTGGGTATTATTATTATTATTAATTATTTGTATAAGTTATTATTTTTATGGTTATCCCCTCAAACTTTTTCTACCCGCACTTTGTACCAGGAGGACTTTTCCCACCTGGACAGAGTTCGGTCCGGTACCCATGTTGCCTTGGTGGACTGCATGCCATCCTGGGATCACATAGCGACAAGGTATGATGATAGATAATAGGCGATCACCCACCCTACTCCTTAGTGGATCCGCCTATCTCTACTTCTCTTTATTACATACCCTCCTACCCATTTCCACTCTTGCTCTTCTATTCACAGAGGTTCTGGATGCCCGGCGCTCTTTCGTCCTCTTATGAGCCTTACTCGAGTGGCAGTGTTTAAGGTGAGAGCCCTACCTGGTGCGAGGGTCGAAAGCCCGCTAGCTAGTGCAAGTATTAGGTACGGAGTGAGCTGGGCCCTCGACTCTGCTCACCTCCCGGCATTACACATATTAGGTGGCTACCCCGGTACCATCGTTTATTGTGAAAGCTCCAGGACAATGAACACTGAATAGCGGGCCAGGTTGACAAAGCCCATCAACGCTGAACCGGGACCGATTATTTATGTCTAAATGATCACATTCTGAATTTATAATCCTATGGAGACTTTTCTCTTAACATCTCAAGTCACTGGGAGGCCATAGTATCTACTTTCCATTAGTTCTCCTTTTCTTGCTCAACTATGGAGACAAGGGAAAAGAATAGTGGGACTGCGCACGTGGATCCGCACCCAAGAGCAGCTTCGCCCTCCCTAGGTATCTGGGGAGGACAAAGTAACACGAGACACCCCTTTGATCGGTGGAAGGGATCCCCTCTCACCATCTATATGCACCCAAGGGGCTTCCCTTTTTCCATATTTGGAGCCGCTCTCGGGTAGTTTGACCACTGAAAAAGGAGGTGGCCTCCCTGTGCTTTCTAAGGTCCCCTCACACCATCTTCGACCGGAGTGGTGGCTTATACTTCTCCTTGGCTTACGGGTGCGGTGGATTTCGCATTACCCCCATCTCTAGAAGCGCCCTCGGGTGGCTCCATCTCCTTACCAGCAGCAGTTCCTCCTTTACTATCACATGGGACTGACAAGAAACTAGATTGCCGGCAAAAAATTGAGCGCTCGATAGGGCCAGCAGCCTTAGAAGTGCAGGTGATAGCAGGGCCCGCCGGGCCGTTCACCCTACAGTATTACAGTCCTGTATTTACAGATTGCAGGGGGTCGGCATGCCTGTCCCCCTTTCTTCCCCAATGGAGGTCGGTTCGCCGTCCAAAGACGACATGACAAAAAGTACCTTGAATGGGATCCGTAATGCCTTGGGGAAGGGATGGCCACATGGAAGTGCCCTCTTTGAAGGAAATGGTCCCGGAGGTGACCCAGCCCAAGACGGAAGGATCTTCTATGGGGTCGAACCCGGGCTTAAGGCCAAACACCGACCGAGTGTGCCCCTGTTCAACCTTCTCCTCAGAGGGCTCGGTCCCCCGGGGACTCACAAGGAGAGCAGGGACCTCCTGCTCTGACTGGTACCCGTTTGACAGCCAAGATCTTCTCCATTTCGGAGAAGAATCTTGCTGAAGCTAGTTCGTCCGGCGGCGGAGAGAAGCGGCTTCATTCCCCAGCTTTTTCTCCCAATAAGAGAACGTACAGGAAGAAAACAAAGAGGACTAAGGGTTTGTCTCCCTCTGCCGGGACCCTGAGGACGGACTTGTCCGCTGCCGTTTCGGCAAGCAACCAGACAAAGATCGTCCGCCCATTAGGCGCCACTAAGTGCCCTTCGGACACTTAGTGGCTCGCCGGTGAGTGTGACGCAACACTCTTCCATAAACTTCGTGAAAGGAGTGGTTTACCGAGGAAACTCCATGCCGTACACAATAAGTCCCTATTCTTTGTACGCAATATTTTGCGTATCTCCTGGAGAAGGAAATCCTGGCCGTTCATACTTCGAATCCTCTCATTTCACGAGGCTAAGAACTTGGTCCTGGCTCGCCCAGGGCTGACTTGGACGGCTTATGGCTCAATTTTAAAAAGGCACCCTCTGCTCATGGACCCTCTATGCATACGAGCACGCTCGTTTCTGCGCCCATTCGGTACACTTCTGCGGGTTCTCCTCACCCCGGGTGCTCTCCTAGTAGAGCTGGCAGCACAAAGTGTTCACACCCAGTATCGGCTAAGACCAGGGCTTCCCCCTCTTCGCTATCGTGACCGTTTCTCTTAAGGCGAAACGGCCGCGCGACTCCACCGTCGTTAGATTCACAGGAGGCAACACCTCTGAAGGTGGTTGTGAGGCCGTCTTCCGGTGTTCCTCAACCTGCTCCCCGAAAGGAGGACAGCACCAAAAGAGCTTCGGCTCGTACGCCCCAACCCAAGGCTGAACTGGAGACGGAGACAATGGGTCATTCAAAGGAGGGAGCCACCACCCGTCGAAAGTTCGAACCCGCCTTCAGGCCATTGTTTGGCCAACAACGCCCGCGTTCTGCCTCCAGGAAGCGTACGGCCATTCCGGTGAGGGTCTTCTCCTCGAAGAGAGCCCCCGCATCTCCTTCATTCTTTGCCTGGAGTGCATATTCTTCCAATAGAATTACGAACTACAGGCCAACGGGTAGTAGCTCCGGAGCCTTGTCTCCTCCCGTTCCCTGTTAACTTTCTTTCTGTGGGAGACAAGGCTGGGCGCGTGCCCCCTGTCCACCCTAACCGGGTATAAAAGTTTTGCCACCTTACCACCACGGGATGGTTCTGGGCAAGAGGATGCGCTATTGTCACCTCTTATGAAGTATCTGTTCTTTTCTTTGCTTTAATACCTCTTTAGGCAGTAGCAGTGCAGCTGCACCTAGACAGGAGTTATACTGTTATTTCTGCGTACATTCCACTGTCAGACAAATGCGACGCGGGAGACTTCCACTTCATCTTGGCACGGTCGCCGAAGCCCTTTCTACTGCTCGGGTATTTGAACGGTAGACACCCCTTCTGGAGAAACTACTCAATTAATCCCAGGGGTCAGGTCCTTACCAAACTCATCGACGAACTTGAGATAGGTGTCCTAAATATGAATGAGTTTGAATCACTGCCCCCAAACCGTTTGATTTTCCTGTCTCGATATATCCCTGTGATCTCCAGATGCACAGCTTGATTTTGGTTGGGAGGTAGTCTATGACCTCCATTGTAATGATTATTTTCCCATTAAAATAATATTCTCTGGACCGCTATCACCTGAGAGATCCCCGGTGGTGCTTGACTAATTTCACTGTTCCAGTCAAAGAGTTTAGGTCGATGGATGAGGCCGTCGAGGTCTCAAGCAAATTCATCGCCATGGGCCTAACTACTATTCCTAGAACGTCCGACCGGTTTCCACGCTGACGCTTCCGTGGTGGTCAGCCGAGTGTGAGAAGGCCCTCAAATAGAAACGTTATTCCTACATGCGCTATAAGCACCGCCCAAGAGATTTAAATTTCAGTGAATTTCATCAAACTTCGGGCTAGGTTCAGGTTTTTTTCAAAGAACACTTGCCGATCTTTCTGACGGGTATACCTGTCTTGTCTTAGCTGGACGGAACCCCCTCTAGCAGAGGTGTGGAAGCGATTAAAAAGGATTCGGGTCAAGTTCAGAAGAATGGGACCGCAATCTCGAACTCCGTGTCCAATCTTTATTTCTGAGTTTTTGCGAGATCATCGATTCTGCATACGGGTGGGGTAACTCTCTCCAGAGCGTGCTTTCTTGTTGTTTTTTTGTCTTAGGTTTTTTGTTATTTTTTTTTGCTTAGTTTGGTTTTGGTAATTTTAAATGAGCCTACCATTATGCTTAAATTTTAAATTACGGCGTCAAAATAATAGATAAGTTTATGGTGCTAAACAAAACCAAGGTTCGAAACTGTATTACATCGTAATGCTGAAACATAATTGAATGGGAAATAACTACTGGACAGAGCTCAATATTCCATAAAATGCCTATCGAAGATAACTATGTTGAGGAACAGCATAAAGTTGGTGTTGTGCATTTACACAATGACGCTTCGCCTTATCAAGATAAAAGTTTTGTCTACTCACAAATAGTAATGGGACGAGTACTCGGTATCGGTATCGAGTATCGATGGTATCGAACGATTTTAGTGGTATCGGTACTCGTACTCTTATCGACAAATTATTGCCTTACTTTTCGATACCATCGTTCGATCCAAGACCCTTAAAGGCCTCTTCATACTACAAGAATACCGGCAACTTTCTGCCGATTTTTGTTGCCGGCAGCACGAAACCGGGAGAAAGTTGCCGATATTAGCAACTCCGACGTGTCGGTGTTTTGCTACCTGTTTCGGTAGCATCATTTCCACTATAAACGAGTTTGTTGATATATCGTTTATGAAGTTGAGTCTATTTTTTGGCAATTGCCGAAAGCTGCTGCTGTTGAACAATCGAGAACATTCAGGAATAAGGCGGGGTTATACAACTGCTGCCACCACACGCATGTTTTTTTTCCGGTTCAACCCTTTATCCAGATAATTTAATGATGTAGATTAGTTGTGTTTTCTAAATATGTAGTAAATCCTGGCAAAGAACGAAGGTGAAGATGAAAATACGAATATAATTTCAAGTGAAATCATTATTAGTGATGGGACGAGTACTCGGTATTGGAACTTTTATGTCTCATTTCCGATATCAAAATCCGATACTTGCCCATTAATTCCCAAGACACTGTATGCACTCATTTTACAACATATATTCATTCTATTGAATGATTATATTCTTGTGTCCTGTACGTGAAAAAAAAACCATAATATGCACCTAATTTATTTACACAAAATTTGACATTTTACAACCCTTTCAAACCCTTAGTTTTTCAGGAAATCAAATGGAACAAACACAGGCTAAACTACTAGTTTACGCGTACGTGAAAAATTCACGTAATTGCATTGCATTCAATTAAATAACTGCAGTTAGTTTGGTATAAATAATATAATTTTATTTAAATGTTTAACTCAATATTCGTAAATTTCGATCATTTTATCCCGCTCAAAAATATTCCTTCGATATTGATCTAAAATTTTCACCCATTACAGAATGAATATAAATAGTTACATGAAATAAACGGTAGTGTTAGAAAGTAACCATATCGAACATGTTAAAACAGCGTTCATTTAAACGAACAAACACGAAATATTTGATTCAAGATTTGTTATTGTATTACTATTCTTTCAATCTATAATCAAATGCGTAGAAATTTAGAATATTGTGTTTGAAGTACAACTAATATTCAAGTTTACATCTATATTGTCTGTTGTTTCTATTTGGTTGCTAAAGGAATTAGTTGTATAATTGGATGCCTAAGTATTCTATTTTGTAATAGCTTGTTGTAATAGCTTGAAGAATTAAACAAAGTCCTATTGTTCAGTAATATTATTCTTCAAACAAATGAATAGAAACCTATATAAGTATTTACTAATACGCAAACACGTATATATATATATATATATATATATATATATATATATATATATATATATATATATCTCAAAGTAGCGCGAGAGAATGATGAAAATGAATCCATTAAACCACATTGAAAGAGAAAACGGAATAATTTTTGTCCTTGCAGTAATATTTTTATTACCTTTTTTTGAAAAAATCCGTGCAGGGAAGCGATTCGAACCAGGCACACTGAGTCAGCGAGCACCGCTTTGATCACAGTTAAAAGTATGCCGTTAGTACACTATGCTACGCAGAGAACCAAAATATTCTCTGAATAGAATAGCTCATTTATTCTTTGAATTCCCAATTATTTTTCTATTTTTTTCATAGTCTCCGTTCGAGCTTGCGAATGTGTTCCTTAAAAGCTATTCTGACATGGGGATTTTCAAAATCCCCATAATTTCCACAAATCTTAAAAACTGAAAAAGCTGACCAAAAACTTGAAAATGTCTGGATCTCTTGTTATTTTTAGGATTCACAAAAAAATTATAGTTGCCTCCCCCTTAAACTAATACAAATATTTATATGCTTAGGCATGATTTCCACAAATCTTTAAAAAAAACTGAAAAAGCTGACGAAAAACTTGAAAATGTCTGGATCTCTTGTTATTTCTAGGATTCACAAAAAATTATAGTTGTCTCCCCCTTGAACTAATACAAATATTTAGAGTGGAAAAACCTTTGGCTTCATGAATGCTCGCTACCACTTGTGACTCGATGTATTGAGAAATCAGATTTACGACTATTGGTGTTTTCTGACATGGGGATTTTCAAAATCTCTTTTTTCTTATTTATTGCCAAACATAATATCTAAATTTTCAGCATGCTAGTAATATTGCTCTCTATCATTTTATGTGAATTTATATTTTTTGCAACGATTTTCGGGTTAGTTGTAATTTTTTTTATATGGTGTTGAGATGTGTCTCTGATCATCTGACATTGTTTAAAATATTTAATTGGTTTCGCGCATAAATCTGAGTGATTTGCGTGGTGTTTTTTTCAGTTTATTTTACACTATAACTGCTTGGTTTGCTAACTCCTGAGGAAACATTGGGAATACTGTCCCACGGCCCTTGTTTGAGAGGGAAGATCGAAACTCCTCAAAATTCCCGTATCACTTTGGTTTAAATCACTGAGGGTATTGAATTTCTTTTTACACTTTAAATAAAATAGTTAACTCTTGCAATAAGCCTGCAAAGATATTAATTAGTAGAGAGAGAAGTGATTAGCCCCCTCCCCCCAAATTCCTTTATTGGATGAAACCCCAAATAAATGGAATAATTTTTATCTCCCCACGAAAGAGATACAGAGATAAATGGATGCATAGGCCATAATAATTACAGATCAACGCTTTCCATATATTAAATAACGTGCTATATATATTAGATCTATTGCACGGGGGGGCAATTGCACTACCAGTTGCGTTACTGTTACTCATGGGGAAATAGAATCCCTGCCCGAGGAAGTGGACAGCTTCCGGAAAACAAGGGAATAAAAACTCGCAATTAAGTGGCGTCACGGGACGGGCACACCACTAAAACTCTCTATCATGAGTGGAAGTAGAGAGAGCTTCAATTCCCTACAATGTGCATAGCTGTAACCGCTAGGTATATAATAATTTCGCTTTCTATAGTACTTATCATGGTCATAGACCTTCACAAAGCGCCTGTCTATCAACTAAAGAAAAACGTCGAGAGAAGAGGTGGGTCTTCAACCAACACAGATAGGAGGATGGGCGTATCCCAACAGACAGAACATTACGCATTCTCGAGACAAGTATCAAGAAACTACACTCACCCATGCAGCACTGGCGACTACTAGGGATAATCTGTAGGTACAGTGGGGGGCAGAACCAGGGTGTAGAGTTCTCATGGACTTGGATGGAGACAAAGACAAGGTAGGAAAGGAATTTGGCATTTAAGGACTTATATGTAAGAAGAACCTTAAAAGTGATTGGGTATCGAATAGGCAACCAGTGCAGTTCGCGAAGCAGGGACGTTTCACGAGTGAAACGTCGTCCCCTGTGAAGAACATCAATTTACTGACGTTACTTATCTCTAGTTGCGAGGGATAACTGAATATCAAAGGGGCATGGGAAGTCAGCAAGGTTAAGATAGTGATCAATAGTTTTACAGTGATCCACATCCAAATGAGTCCCTACCCACCCCCCAGTAATAACTTTGTTTTGTAATGGTTTGGTTTCAGATGTCCGAGAATCATTCAATGATGTTAAGCGGATTCTGAGATTCTCAGCAAACGCTGCTGGGGAAAAGGGAAGCTAGATTTGCTTGTTATCAACATAGCGATAAAATGATTGACCAAGGCGTTGCATAAGGGCTAATTAGTTGTCTACATAGTATTATGTGGTAGACAAATAGCAAAATAAGAGTTACCTATCTTGTTGTCCACACGTGTCTCAAATTGACCTTACCTTTCCCTTGTCGATCCAATTTTGGCCCTTGCTTTTAGGATGATGCACCGTGGGCCATTTGCAGGGACTCATTGGACCCCCTGCCGCGCCGCTCCTCATCTCTAATTCAGTTTTCCAGTCCTGCTCTTAAAGGCGCCAATCCGCCGACAGTCTCAAAATTTACTGCCGGTGGTCGCAATTAATGGGGCCTTTCCGGATTCACTTTGCGTCCAGAATACCTACAGGGTTCTACTCCGATCTACTTCTACCGCCCCCTCCTTACTGGGTACATATTCGCAGTTTTGAGAATCATTTTTCTTAATATTTTTTTTTTTTTTTTTTTAACATTTTGGTCAAATCTCGGCCCGTTTTCACTTTTCAACTCTTTCAATCTACACTGGCTGGAGCTCGAGGCACACATCCATCTTTCAGTCCAAATTATCCTGTAGGAGAATCTGCCTTGATGAAGAAGGTTGAATAGGGAGAGTTGGGCGTCTGCCAGGGCCGAGTGTCATATATAGTCTAGGTAACGAGGGCAATTTACCTTCCTATACCCTTTCACTTACCATAACCTCACCGTTTTCGTTAGAAACGTCTACAAAACTTTAGATTTCTCAGCATATTAATAAATTCATAATAATAAAATCCCGGAGGACAACGAGTCTTAAGCACAATTATTAAAGCAGTGATTCATCTTTGGCTTACGAGTGCGTCACTCTGAATAATTGTGTGCGTGAGAGAAAGTGAGAAGGTGGGTTTAGCTTCAGGGGACTTGATTCCTCCTAGTTCCTCCCCCCTCCAAGTTGAATACCTGAAACTCTAAGTATCTTTCCCAAATTTTCACTTTTACCTACTTCACCACACATTTGCGAACAACTTTGCAACTCTCAAACTACTATAGACCAATGGGTACTTGTAGTCAATTATGGGCGCTCGATGGTGCTCTTTAGGCTAAATCGCCATCTCAAAGATGACCGAGCAGGTTTCCTCCCAAATAAAATAACTTGGATTTATTGCCGCTTGCCTCTTAAACTTGGAGCGAGGACGACGAACAAAGTCCTTCATAGGGATAGCAAGGGCAACTGCGGCCATAGTGGCCAGATCTATTCATGGCCTCAATGAAGAGCGCTATAAGGAGACTGAATGGATGTATCTACGGCCTCCATGAAGAGCGCTATAAGGAGACTGATTGGAACGATCCAGAGCCTCAATGAAAAGCGATATAAGGAGACTGAATCGAAGTATCCAGGGCATCAATGAAGAACGGTATAAGGAGTCTGAATAGGTATAAAAATGACACATTATTTTTTTTTATATCCTTTTATCTTACAAAAAGGAAATTTATCTAATTAAGATGTCGAAGTTAAAAACAAAAAAATGAACGGGTTGGAAACTTGAAATTTCGATTACGCAAGTCTACGTTCTAATTTTTTTTTAATGAGGTTAAGTTATTCTTATCCATTTATTGCTATTTTTTCTGTTAAAAAAAATATTACCAGTTTTCCTCAATCATGTTTAACTTTTATCAAAGGTTTTCTTTCGTGTTTCACTTATTGAACCTCTCTCTCTTGATGCACCATCAGTAGTCTGCAAGTATGTTTACATCCCAGCCGCCCTCGTACCTATATTTCACCATTCGAACATTTTAATGCAAACGCCTCTCCAACTCTCGCTAATAATCTACAGAACGACAGAAATAAGGACTAGCAAAGACCCTAAGGTCCGCTCAAGGTCTGTCCGCTTACCCCAGTTTTAACTACCATTATGTAATGTTAGTAAAACATGCTTCTTTTTTTTACTATTTCAATTCTACGGTACCCATTTAACTACATATGTACCCTTTGGCTTTATATATAATTTTTTTACATGCTTTTTTATATTTTTTTCTACCGTACACACTTATCTACATGTGTACCCTTTGACATGCAGATTTAGCTATCTCTCAAATGCACGTACACGCTCCTCCAAACGGGGGAAGGGGGGTGATATAACTACTCTCTTCTCCCGCAGGTTTCAAATGCTCGTGATGAAAAAGAAAGAGGGAATTCACATTCACTCCATGCCATGCAGGGGGACGTCGCTGGCATCTTTTTATTTATCATTTTTCATTTTATTCCTTAACTCATGTGTAACGTTTTGATCCATGCTCCTACTGTGTCATATTTACACTATTGAAGTACTCTTCAAGTCTGTTTTTGAACATATTTACTGACGTGCTGTCTACTACATGGTAGGGAAGGCTATTCCACGTTTGCTTGATCTTAAAAGAGAAGTAATTTTGAACTATAGTAGAATTAAAGCGTTTATTTACTAATTTGAATCGTTTTGGCGTGGGTTGGCCCTTTCGTCCATCTCGAACAATATTCTGCAGTCTAGTTTCGAGTTTGGAAAATGTATTTTTAGAGACATGTATACCTCAAAGAATAGTTTCAAAAGAAACCTCTACACGTTTCGAGTCTGGATTGTTTTGAGAAATGTATTGAATACAAATACTTTGTTTTAAGAAATGTATGGAATAGAAATACAAATACTTTTTTTAACAAATGTATTGAATACGAATACAAATACTTTGTTTTACGAAATGTATTGAATACGAATACAAATACTTTTCTATGTATTCAAATACATTTTGAATGCAAGTACATAATTACCATAATTTAAGGGACATACAGCTTAAAAATTTCCTACTGTAACTTACTGTGATAATATAAAAAGAGTGAATATAGGATTATATCGAAAAAAAAAATTAAAATAATATATATTTTCCAATAACAACAACAACAAAAAAAGATATTTAGAGGTCACTCAGGAACCAGATCAAAATTGATATAAAACAAAAGATAGTCAAACTCATAGCAAAAAGAACAAACCCACAGTAAAATATTACTATTCATATTACACTATCAAACAAGTTCTTTGTGGCACTGTCAACGCTCTGATTCGGGCCACCAAAATTGGCCTTACCTCTTTGCATCGCGTAATATTGTCCGCGTAGGGAGGTGTCTCCTCCCCCATCCCCTCTTCCTAGGGTGACCAAGAGTTCACACATTACTGGCAGAAATTTAAGGGGTTAAGGAAAGGTTAGTTGAGCATATTAACCTTAAAATCCAAAGTTAAATGCACATGGAAGTAGCAACCGCTTTACATTGAACTGCCTTCGGTCCAGTGTCGGTAGTAGGCCTTTTGATAGGCTCACTCATGTTTAGGAAAACGCATGTAATATTAATTATACTGTATTACATTCTCATAATCGCTCTAATTAATTAATTTTAAAAAGTTGGCACGGGCCAACAACATCAATTTTGACTTTCAATACGAAAAAACGATCTGAAATAGTCTTTCTAAAGACAGACCCACCGATAAAGAATAGGGTGTTTAATATATTCCATGCAAAATTTGCAATTAAGTATACATTGGCGAAAGCAGCAGATTCTCCAAAAGAATGAAGGAACACAAATGCGACATGCGCCGTGAAAGCCTATCTTCTAGCCTTTTCCTACACATGTCAAATGAAAACCATTCAATTGACATTGATAATGCAAAAAATTATTTATAATTCTCACAATTATATACAAAGGCGTCTAATAGAATAAGCTCTTATAAAGGAAATCGCTAACTTTAATACTTCCAATGGGCAATTCAACACTAATCCATTGATAAGCAGAAGATTTGTACTTCCTCTGCTCACAAATGCCGCTGCTCCATCATACCCTCCTCCCCTTATAATTACATCCAGACTTGTAAATTTATCTGTCCCTAGGCTAATCATCTCTGTCTTCATTATTTTACCGGAGATTGAAGATGATGGATGTCTCCGTCGAAACCTGGTTTCGCAAATAAATCGATCCTATCACTGTGGTTTCCTTTATGCAATTACATGTATGTCACTGTACTTCTTTGGATATATATATATATATATATATATATATATATATATATATATATATATATGGTGTTGCTCCCTATCTAAACCTTGGAACCTCTTATGCCCATTTTACCCACACATTAAAAAATCTGGGTATCACCTTTTATAGTTTGTTATCTCTTCAATCTCACGTTGCTAACGGGAATAAAAAATAGTGGGAAATATTTAAGTTACCATCGCTTTGCTGATGACATCGTCTTTTTTACATCAACTACAGAAAAAAATACTCTCGATGACAAGATAATTTGTTCAAGTCACATTTTGAATCAAAATGAACTTTTCAAAGACGTAATTATGGATCGATCAATTAATAGTTTTTGCTTAATATTCCAGTGTGGAAATGTGTAGAAGAATAAAGAAAAGGCTGTGGTGTAGCATGAAATCTCCGCTTTATTTTCAGATGCGACATTTCCCTATGCTTAAAATGCAACGTATTTACTCAATGCCTTTTACCAGTCATAAATTATGGCAGTGAACTCGGACTACATCCTATTTATCCCACTACATCCGAACTAGAATTCTGGGTCTTTCAAAGGAGAACTTTCATTCATATTTACAAACATCCACAATTCCCCTCACCTCGAAAAATAGATGCAGAGAGGGAGGGGAATCGCTAAGTTTAATATTCATAGCTCCGTTCTTTTCAAGATCAAAGCCTCGCCAGGATAAAGAATAAACAGTTTGAATTTCTCGTCTATTTTCAATTTTGACGATGAGCCAACGGACTTTATTTTCATGCATTTGAAATCTAAGCCCCCACACCCTCCACTTTGAGTTACTTGGCTAACGTACGATGGTTTATACACACTCGCCTAGGATATATGTGCAATTCCAGCACCCAGTAAAGGACTTACATTCGCTTATTTAAACTACTGCTCTCAAATATCTACAATTTGTTGTCTCTTCTATCCTGATGTATTTGACGTCAACCTTATGTAAATCGTAGTGTTATAATGAGAAGATACATTTGTAAAAGCCAGAAATAACTTTGGTTAGGGAAAGAAATGTACTGACATAAATGTATAATGATATGTCAAGATAAATCGCTAGTTTGAACGATTGCTGCTACCATGGACACAAGCAGGCATTCACCGTCAATCTTCCCTTTGAGGAAGAATATTTTGAGGACTGCACAATAGACAACTACATTGAGGCTGGGAAGATTTTTCTCCTAATTATTAATATTAAATCAAATTTTTAAGATCCATTATCATGAAATGCCTCTTGTAACACTTCGTTTCGTTCTGGAAATTGAGAGCGAGATAGAGAACCTCCTATACTGGTATTTCTTCCCTCCCCTTTGACTAGGTAGTATCTATTTTTTACATTTTTGTATAATCTGCTATTGTTTACAGAATAATGCCGGGGGTAAACGAGTTAAAGACACGACCTAACGTGCTTAGAGACGGGTTTTAGAATGAACGAGACTCATTAAGAGAATTCTTTCTTATTTTATGAGAGCTGTTTGGTGTGAATGTTAAGATATGACGATTAACAGAATTCTTAGGCTCATTATTTTTTTTAAGTGCACTTTTATCCCCTCTCCTTATATACATTTTATTCTTTTAGACCATTCCTTTCGTTTTTGTTACATGTAAATATATTACAAGTAATACGAAGTTTGTATCGTCATAGACTAATACCAGGTCTACATTAATACATTAATAGCCGCTGTTTATAAGATATTCAAACGTTTAAAATGTTTATCAAAGCAGCTTTAAGGGCAATTGACTCGCTAGGAGCAACAGTTTAAGAATAATTATTTTCTCTGATTAATGACATAAGTGAAAAGATACTGATATCGCCCAAACCTGACCCATAATAGTTAACATAAATTGATTCACGTTCTGCTTGTGGTTTCAAAAGACAAACGGGGATTTGGTTACAATTCTATATTTTAAATTTGTTTTTCTTTCAGACATTCAAGAAATTGATTCATTCATTGTTGATCTGCAAGGTTGCAGTTTCGTTAGCAATCGCATACGCGAGATTGTGTATGTATTTTAAATAACTTTAATTTACACGAACTATTTTTTCCTTATATTGTCCATTTGCAGCGTTTTTGTTCCCACATTATCTAAGTTACCGTAAGCACAAAAAGCTTAATTCCGCATCTACTTAACGCGATAAAAGCCTCAAATTCTTACTTTTGAATCATTGTTCTCTTGGGAGAATATTCATAGTATTTTTGGCAAAGCCATCTGCTATCGCGATCTGCTATCCGGTGACTTATGCCCAAGTGGGCAGTCGCCAGATGGGCTCTTAAAAAAAAAAAAAAAAAAAAAAAAAAAAAAAAAAAAAAAAAAAAAAAAAAAAAAAAAAAAAAAAAAAAAAAAAAAAAAAGCAGCAGCTATCGCACTTTTTATCAGAACTCGTTCTAGGATATCTTCACTAAGTGGTGTCACCTTTGTATTACCTCAGTTTTTCAATAATTGGCACTTCGATTGCGTCCGGTATTTCTTGCACCATTTTTTTATTAGGAATTTATTTGATGGCTGAATTAAATAACGAGTAGACAAAGGTAGACTTCTATGGATCCTCAATTTAAATGGCTTGCGTAAGGAGTTTGACTTCTTTATAGATAAACCTACGTCCATTTCCTCTTACAAACTATCTAAAATTGAAATTCTCTGATAAATCTTCAGAATATTTGCAAAACACTTAACATTTCTTTGTATCTTATTTTGCTTGCAGCAGATTTAATAGTTTCGCTCGCCTTTTGTGCAATGTGGATGTTATTCCCTTATCATTTGGCTTGTTATTATCTTTTTAGTATTGCCTTTAAAACAGAAAATAAAATATTATGTTCGCCCGTTTTCCCCGGATGAATGAAAATAAGGGCGAAAAAGCACATCTAATCTTTCAAAGAAGTGATTATAAAAGTTTTCGAAATTTGCATAACCCCTTCCCCTCCTGTCAAACTTGTGCAGCAAAAGTCTCCCCAACCCTATACCATTGGGATAATGGTAGCAGCCAATCCATTATTTTGCAAATGCTCGCTACTAATGATAATTAATTTTTTAATATGCTAGAATTTTATATTTCAACTCTCTTGATGTACTGTATTTTCCATTATGTTGCTCCTGTACCTAAAAAAAGCTTTCAAAGAATATTTTAATTTATATTAACTTGAATAATCTTTTCTAGTTTGAGTAGTAGAATGTTATAGAATCAGTCTGGCTGTGTTTCTAGTGATATATTTTGGTAGCGTTAGGTTCATGTCACATCTATATGCTATATTATTGTTTTCCCATGTTTTTATGTTTACATTATTTTAATTATCGTTCAAACTTGTTTTACACCTCCACCTACCTAATCAAACCACATATCGAACCACTCCCTCTGGCTGTCTTTTTTCCTAACGTACACCTTACAACATTAATACTTTTACCACTATCCAATAGTTTACCCCTCACACCATACATTCTTAAAACTTACCCTAATGTTTCCTTATCTACACGATTATAAGCTTTCTCCAGTCTATGAAACCAATCAATCACACTCTTAACTTCTCCCTTCTCCGCCCAATCCACCTGTATTTATGCGCATTTTTGTGCTGAAAAAACGTGTTTGCCACATCTTTCTTTCAGCATAAAACCCTACTACTCTCTATCTGGGTGTAGCAAAAGCTTCATTCATCCCTTCTCTCATTGTGTCACTTATTGATCCATTCATATTTCCTACAACTATCATCCGATACTCATTCGCAATTCCACCCATTACTCGTCCCAAGATATTCGAGGACTTATCTTTCTCACCGTCGTTTCTATCATTACAGGCATCTGCTACACTCACGCACAGTTTCACCCTCCCAAATCTCAACTTCTGCATAATTCTCGAGCATACACATTTCTACCCAACCATTTCATCATGTTAATCCTCACTCAAAAGCACTGCCATACTTACTTTATTCCTGCCAACCTGATCCACCCCCATCTCACACAACTCTTCATTCACATTCATGATTATCTCACACTGAGCAAGCATCTTCAATCTCCCTGTTTTAAAGATATTAACTACCACAACCCTTTTTCTTACATCAAATATACCACACACTCCCACTCGGTTCTCATTCCCTATCATTGCGTCTTTTATCCTTCTTAAAAGACCCCGTAAGGGGCGCGGCGATTTGCCATCCTGGCCGCCGTGCTGACGGGATCCAGCGCTCCGTCCGGCCCCAGCTTAGCCTCTCTTCTTTCCTTCAGATAGCCCGATTTCTCCCCTACCTCGTCGCTTTTCATACAACCTCTCCCACAACTTTCTCTGGTCAGCCTCTAATTTCACAGGGTAGATGCTGACCTTCTTCTCAAGCCAACCCCCCCGTAAGGGGCGCGGCGATTTGCCATCCTGGCCGCCGTGCTGACGGGACTCAGCACTCCGTCCGGCCCCAGCTTAGCCTCTCTTCCTTCCTTCAAAACACTTGTTTCCTCTCTTTTCACACAACCTCTCCCACAACTTTCTCTGGTCAGCCTCTAATTTCACAGGGTAGATGCTGACCTTCCTTTCAGCCAACCGTCCCGCATCGGGGCTGAGGGGGTGGGGGACAATGTTCCCTAACCCCTGAGCTCCGGTCTGGGGTGGCTGGTTTTTAACTACCTGCTTCATCCCCACCCATACCTTCCTCACATCCCTTTTCCTCTCGTCTTCAAAATCTATCATTTATACGCCGTGTCTAAGGTGGAGCCGCCATGCCGATGGACTGACAGGCCACCAGGCGGGAGGGGTGGTCCGAAATGGCGGCGCCTGGCTCTGCCGGGCTTGTAAGCACCTCTTGCAGTGCGGGCAACTGCAAGAGGTGATGAGCTATTGCGTCCCGTGGCAAAAAATAGTGTCATCATGCCCATGGATGAATCAATAAAACCTAAAACTCCTTTAACTCCCCCTTGCTCATCGACGGAGCCGCCCTCGGGCAGCTCCAGCAAAAAAATGGAGGTCCCCCATCCTGTGCTTGCACAGGGGACCCTCCATATTTCTCTAACCGGAGAGAAGGCTTACTCCTCTCCTTCGCCTACGGGTGCAGGGAACTCCCCCTCACCCCCTTCTCTGGAGGTGCTTTCGGGCACCTCCCTTTTCCCAGCGGCAGTCCCCTCTTTTCTTTCCAAGGGGACTGCCAAGAAAGCCAGCAGGCAGCCCTTAGCCAGCCGCTCCCTATCAAAGCGGCTCGGTAGGGCAAACCCCCTTAGGGGGGAGAGGGAAACCAGGCCCCTTCGGTCGCTTCCCTCAAAAGACCTGCTGGCAAGAATTTTAAACCTTCCTGGGGTCAAGGCCTGTGCCTCCCCACACAAGACTGGCGACACTGCCAAGGGGACCTGCGATGTCCTGGGAGGGGATGGCCAACTGGAGGCCCCTCCTGTGATAAACATGGTCCTTGAGGAGACCCAGCCTAGGACGGTAGGGCCTTCCATGGGGGGGAATTCGGGCTCGGCGCCAAGCACCGAACCCGAATCCGCCCCTATGCAAGGTCCCCCTCAAACGCCGAGGGCTCCGAGGCAGTAAAAGGAGGGGAGGGATCTCCTCCGACAGGTGCCCCTACGATGACCAGGACCTTCTCCATTTCAGAGAGGGACCTGGCTGAGGCCGGCCCATCTGGCATGGGGGCTTCTGCCGGCGGAGGTGAGAAGCGGGTTCATTCCAAAACCCTCCTCTCCTAAAAAGACTAAAAAGACGAAGAAGACTCGGGGCTCCTCTCCATCCGCGGGGGCTGCGGGGACGGATGGGTCTGCTACCACTTTGGTAGGCGACCAAGCCAAGATCGGCACATCCGGCCCCTCTACCCCCTCGTGTGCGGAGCCCCTGACCAAGACTAGCACCAAGAGTGCACAGGGCGGAGCCTCGATGACATCGGGGCCCCTCATTCAGAGGTTACCCGGCGTTTTCGAGCCCGCTGGCTTCAAACGCTTCCTCGTTATTCGCTCCACTGATGGCACCATGTTGTCCAAGGGCAACATGATCCATCAGAGGAGAGGATTAGCTAGTGCAATTGGTAGAGAGCCGAAGGTGACCCGTTTCTCGGACTGGAGCCTTCTGGCGAATGCGGCGAATCCCGCCGAGGCGGCCAAGATAAGTGCTCTTCGGACACTTCATGGCACCTCGGTGAGTGTGACGCCGCACTCTACCATGAACTTTGTAAAAGGAGTAGTTTATGCGAGGGAACTCGTTGACTACTCCATTGAGGACATAACCCTAGAGCTGGCCGACCATGGGGCGGTCAAGGTCGAACGTGTGATGAGAAAACAGAGAGGGGCTTCGAGACCCACCCCTACACTCTTCGTCACGTTCGACAGTGACAAGCTCCCTGAGTCGGTGCGTGCCGGTTGGTACCGCTACCGCGTGAAGGCATTCGTGCCACTGCCGCGGCGGTGCTATTACTGTCACCGCTTCGGCCATACGAATCGCTCATGTAGACGTGCAAAGTCGGGGTCACCCGAAGTCTGTGTAAATTGCTCCAAGGTCGCACACGATAAGTCCAAATCGTGTGTGGCCAAGTGTGTCAATTGCGGAGAGCCGCACCCTGCTTCTTCGAAGCAATGTGGTGCATATCTCCTGGAGAAAGAAATCCTGGCCGTTCAGGCCCAGGATAGACTCTCATTCCGCGAGGCTAAGGACTTGGTCCTGGCGCGCCCAGCTCTGCCTGGGACGTCATATGCCTCAGTAGTTCGAAAGGCACCCTCTGCTCCTGGCCCATCCAGGCCAACGAGCACGGTTGTTTCCGCGCCCATTCGGAGCCCTTCTGCGGGCTCTACCCAACCCGGGCACTCCCCTGGTAAAGCTGGTGGCAAAAAGGGTTCATACCCAGCCCCGGCTAAAACCAGGGCTCCCCCCTCTTCCCCCAGCGTGACCGTTTCCCGCAAGGCGAAACGGCCACGCGCCTCCACCGAGTCGTTAGACTCACAGGAGGCAACACCCCTGAAGATGGGGGTTCCTAAAGCTGTCCCCCGAAAGGAGGACAGCAACAAAGGAGCTTCGGCTCCTTCGCCCACGCCCCGAGGTGGAGCGAGTGGCTCGGAGACGGTGGTTCCTCGAAAAGAGGACCCCCGCCTCCGAAGCCGCAGCGCCCGCCTAAGGTTTCGAGGCGGAGGGAGGAAAAGACTCGCATGGCGAGCCCAACCTCCCCCAATAAGTCCTCGAAGGCGACAGCCAACAGCGCCCGGGGTTCTGCCCCCGGGAAGCGTACGGCCATTCTCGTGAGGGTCTTCAATTCGAGGTGGGCCCCCGAGTCTCCTCCGAGCTAAGCCTGGAGGGCATATTCCTTCAATGGAATTGCCGTGGACTCCGGACCAACTGGGAGGAGCTGCGGAGGCTCGCCTCGTCCCGTTCCCCGTTAGCTATTTTTTTGCAGGAGACCATGCTAGGCGCGTGCCCCCTGCCTGCCCTCCCGGGGTATAAGGGTCTTGCGACCCCACCACCGCGGGATGGCCGGGCTGGGGGATGCGCGGTTTACACTCGGCATGATGTCTCCGTTCTTCCTTTCTCTTTAGATACCTCCTCTCAGGCAGTGGCTGTGCAGCTGCACCTGGATAGGAGGTATACTATCATTTCTGCGTACATTCCACCGTCAGCTGACTTCGACGCGGGGGACTTCCGCCGCGTCGTGGCACGGTTGCCGAGGCCCTATCTCTTGCTTGGAGATCTGAACGGCAGGCATCCTTTCTGGGGAGATTACTCCATAAATCCCAGGGGACAAGTCCTTGCCGATCTGATCGAAGAGCTTGAGATGGGGGTCCTAAACGTGGATGAGTTTACGCATCACTGTCCGAGAACAGCTTCATTTTCTTGCCTTGACCTATCTTTGTGCTCTTCCGATGCACAGCCTGATTTTGATTGGGGGGTGGTCGATGACCTCCATGGTAGTGATGACTTTCCCATTCAAATATCATTTTCAGGGCAACTGCCGCCTGAGAGACCACCTCGGTGGTGCTTGGCGCGGGCGCGGTGGCCTGCATTTCAGGAAATGACTGAATTCTCTATCTCAGTCGAGGAGTTTAGGTCGGTAGATGAGGCCGTTGAGTTCTTCTTCGGCAACCTCATCGCCGTGGGCCTGACTACTATTCCTAGGACGTCTGGCCGTTTTGCACGCCGACCACTCCCATGGTGGTCGGCCGAGTGTGAGACGGTCCTCAAACAGAAGCGTTATGCCTACATGCGCTATAAGCGCCGCCCGAACGATTTCCCTGTCGCTGAATTTCGTCGGGCTAGGGCTAGGTTCCGGTATATTTCTAAGCACCACCCGCCGCTCTTCTTGGCGGGCATATGTGTCTTCACTTAACGGGAAGACCCCTTTAGCTGAGGTGTGGAAGCGAGTCAAAAGGATTCGGGGCAAGTTCTCGCAGGACCCTCCTCCCGTTCTCCAGGAGAATGGGACCGCAATCTCGGACCCCGCGTCCGTGGCGGAATCCTTAGCGACCGCCTTTTCCGCATTCTCTAGCCGTGATGCTGCTCCGCCAGCATTCAATGCACGTCGTGATGTCGCGGAAGGCCGCCGGCTGGACTTTACCTCCAGAGGCGGAGAACCCTTCAACGACAAGTTTACTGTGAGTGAGTTGCGTTCCGCTCTCGCTTCGTGCGCGGACACCGCCCATGGTCCGGACGATGTCCCGTACGCCATGCTTCGACACCTGGGTGAGCGAGGCATGGCCTTTCTATAGATTTGTTTAACAGGATCTGGGTGGAAGGTCTTCTCCCAGACTCCTGGCGAATCGCTACTGTGCTCGCCTTTAGCAAGCCGGGGAGAGATCACTCTACACCGACTGGTTTCCGCCCAATCTCTCTAACCTCTTGCGTGTGCAAGTTGATGGAGAAATTGGTAAATGTTAGATTAGCCTTTTTCCTGGACAGCGGAGGCCATCTGTCTTCCGCACAGTGCGGCTTCCGTAAGTTCCACTCCACGTCGGATGCTCTGCTCCGACTGGAAAATGCCGTCTGCGAGGCTTTCCTTCGTAGACAGCACTACGCGACGGTGTTTTTTGATATGGAGAAGGCCTATGATACCGCATGGCGATACGGTATCATGGAGACTCTCCACACGATGGGGGCGAGGGGACGCCTCCCAATGTTTATATCTGAATTTTTGCGAGATCGTCGATTCCGCGTACGGGTGGGGGGAGCTCTCTCCGGCCCAAAGGAGCAGGAAGAGGGTGTCCCGCAGGGAAGTGTCCTCAGTGTCACACTCTTTGCCCTGAGCATCAACGGCATCACCTCGGTGCTGCCAGAAGATGTTCTCGCTACGCTCTACGTGGACGACCTTTCGATCTCTTTTGGCGCGGCCCAGATGCCAACTCTGGAGCGTCGACTCCAACAGGCATTAAACCGCGTCTCTCGCTATGCCGAAGCGCACAGGTTTCGGTTTTCTTTGGCCAAGACTAAGGTGGTGCACTTCTGCCGCCATCCACGGCTTCACCCCGACCCAGATTTGTTTCTTAATGGGGTGCGCCTGGATGTGGTTGAGTCGCACCGTTTCCTTGGTCTTGTATTCGACCGACGCCGCACCTGGGAGGCTCATATTCGCAGTTTTTAGGGTCTCTTGTACCCGCGCCATGGACATTCTCCGTTCCGTGACGTTCAGCGCTTGGGGCGCTGATAGGGCTACCGCCTTACTTTTTTATCGATCCTTTGTTCGCTCGAAGCTCGACTACGGATGCGAGTTTTATGCATCCGCAGCCGAGCGTTTATTGCGGAAGGTGGATTCGATCCACCACACCGGCCTTCGCCTTGCGACCGGTGCCTTCCGCACTTCCCCCATTGAGAGCCTGTTGGTCGATGCTGGGGAGATGCCACTCGCTCTGCGCCGCGTGCAGTGCATCACTCGCCTGTACGCGCGAGCCCGGCGCCTCCCTCAGTCGCCAACAGCTCTCACTGCATCCGCAGCTGATCTCGATGGTGCCTATGCCGCCGAGAGACGCCAGTCATACCCTAAGCCCTTTGGGTTTAGGGCCAGGAAACTCCTTCGAGAGCTAGATATAGCTCTCGGGCCGGTGGCGCCCCTGGTTCTGCCCAGGACGCCACCCTGGAGGGTACCACATTTGGCTATTTGTCGCCACGCCTCTGCTCCCAAAGCTTGTACTGCGCCGGGAGTATTGCGTTCGACCTTTTTGGAGCACACATCGTGTCACGCTGGTACCGTGCCAGTGTATACGGATGGCTCCAAGTCCCAAGAGGGGGTCGGCTTCCACGCCGTATCCCCTCTGTTTGAAGTCAGCGGGGCTCTACCAGGCGCTGCGTCTGTCTTCACGGCCGAGCTGGTGGCAATACACCACTCGGTACGGGAGATTACGCGACGTGCCGGGTTCGGAGACCGGATTGTGATCTATAGCGACTCACAAAGCGCCCTGAGTGCTCTCGGGGCATTGGAATCTCCGCATCCCCTGGATCGCGAAATCCGTGACGCCACGGTTTTGGCGAGCCGGGCAGATGTCGAGATTATCTTCTGCTGGGTTCCTGGACATGTAGGAATTGCGGGGAATAGGCGCGCCGATGAGGGCGCCAAAGAGTCCGCGAGGACTCTGCGACCGGACCAGCGTTTCGCTCTTCCTCACACTGACTACATGACAGGAATACGGGCAGCTCTTCGGACTGCTTGGCAAAGAAGATGGGAGACGGTCGAGGGGAACTTAAAGTTGCGTGCCATTGCGCCGCGACTGTTCCCATGGACCTATCCCCCCATGCCGCGGCGGCTTAAGGTTGCTTTCTGTCGTCTCCGAATCGGACACACTCGTGTGACGCATCGCTATCTGATGGAGCGCTTGCCTGCGCCCTATTGCAACGACTGCGTCGTCCCCCAGACTGTTCGGCACATTCTTGTCGAATGTCCCAGTCTGGGCGATCTTCGCGCACGATACCTGTCCCAGTACCGTGATGGGCGGGGTCGCTACCGCCTGTCCCTTGTGCTCGGGACAGATTTGTGCACATTGACTTGTGGACTTGTTGACTTCATGGGGGAGGCCGGCCTTCTCCCTATTATTTAAGCAAGGTTTGTTTGTTTTTGTTTTTTTTGCATTTGTTTTTTTTTTGTTGTTTTTTGTTTGTATTTCTTCCTTTAGTCGCACGCTCCTGCGCCGGGGGGTCCTCTCCCCGACGCACCAGCTTGCTTCCTTTCCCCCTTTTGGGGTGTTGTTTTTTTTGTTTTGTTTTTTCTCTTTAATTTTATTTTAAAGTAGCCTAGAACTAGGCCCGTTTTAATACGGCGACTAATGCCCAAGAAGGCAGTCGCCAGATGAGCTCTTAAAAAAAAAAAAAAAAATCCTTCTTAAAAGAACAATCGGATTTTTTTTCAGGCGCTTTCCACTAACACACAATAGAATTTTATTCCACTGCTATTAAATTACTTCCTCTCACTTACAAGTAGTACTTTTACTCCTCAGGCCCTTTTAACCTCCACAGGCGTTATAGTGTGACCACAAGGTCTATTTCATCACATCATTTTTTCGCATCTGCGTTATTTCATCCACCCCGGCTGTCTGCCCATTTTTCTGACCTTTAACCGTACTAACGACCTCATGCATATTTCTTGGTTCCATCGCAAGCGATTTGGGATGGATGGATAATATTTATATCTCGATATAATTTAAGAAGGGGATTTGTTTGAGTATTTGAATAATAATTTCATCTTAGTTTGGTTATGATTTATGTTTTTTTATCAAAGTTATCACTAACTCTATAATTTAAGAAGGGGATTTCTTTGAGGATTTGAATAATAATTTCATCTTAGTTTGGTTATGACTTACGTTTCTTTATCAAAGTTATTTCTAATAATTCTTTTATAATATCACAAAACAAATGTTGAAATTCAGAAATAAATATAAGTATCGAAATTTTGTGAATTTTTTAAAACCCAAAGAATTACAAATGGTGAAGTTCAGAAAATTTATTTTTATATATCTTCTTCTATAACTATATTTTAGCAAAGTGATATTTTGAAAGGGGGAATTTTTAGTTTAGAGTTTTTTTTAAAATGATTATAATTGGCGAAGTTCAGAAAATTTATAAAGTTTAACCATGGCTGCTAAACTAAATTTCCCCCCTTTCAAAATATCACGTTCTAAAATATAGAGTTATAGAAGAAGATATATAAAAATAAATTTTCTGAACTTCACCATTTGTAATTCTTTGGGTTTTAAAAATTCACAGAATTTCGATACTTATATTTATTTCTGAACTTCACCATTTTGTTTTTTGATATTAGAAAAGAATTATTAGAAATAACTTTGATCAAAGAACATAAGTCATAACCAAACTAAGATGAAATTATTATTCAAATACTCAAAGAAATCCCCTTAAATTATAGAGTTAGTGATGATGATTATATGATTTGGAGAGTGTGCAATTCTCTTAAATCTGCCTAAACGCACAAATAACAATAATGATAATAATAATAATCAGCAAGTAAAGATATTTTTGTGCCGCCAAATAAGAATTTCAAACAATATGGATCTGTATTTATTTGCGACAGGACTTTTAATCCTGGGTAACGCCGGGTACCTATGCTAGTTTTATATATTCCTTTAGGACCGATTTCTTTTCTCTCGTTGTTGAAGAAAGTAATTAAATATTCCACGTCGTTAATATTATCAAAGCTTTTTCCAAAAGAGTGAATTTTTCGGTTTCTGGAAAGGTGAATGTCCGATGGTGTTAATACAGGGTGCACCAATAAGACCTCCCCGATTTGGAACGGTAATAAAAGGAAATCGGGGATCTTATTGCCGCACCCTGTATATAAATTAGTATCACGATATGAGAAGGTTGTAGAACGAAATGGTAACTATATAATTTAATAAATTTGCTTAAAAATATTTGTTTTATTTTTCCAAAGCAAATTGAATTTTCCGGATAACAGAATATTTTCATTTTAGGCAGTTCTTGAATTTTATCTCTCAAGTTTTCGAAATATTTTAGTCTTGCTGAAGATAAAATCTAAGAAAACCTTACTAATTATAACTCATCTTTATTCAATAGCGTATTAGAATTTTAGAAGCCAAGCGATACTAAATTGTTAAATGTACTCTTAGCTAAACTGGACTAGATTGCAATAGCTCTAAGTCTAATAAATTCAAGATTGTAATCACTGAATGCTAATATCCACTCGAATCTAATGCAAAATTCAGAGTCGAGTTAATGCCAGGCAGATATTTGGAAACTGGGTTTATTGATGCATCACAAGATTAATTTGCATGTAAACATGTCTCTTGGAGCTGGTTACAAGCTAAAGCCCCCTCACATCTAGGTCTCTAATGCCCAAACACCCCGAAGAAAACTAAATTTTATGAAGCATAGAATCTGAGAATTATCTTTAGTTCTAGAAATTGTTAGGATGCATTTGGATTTGGCATTGGATTTTTAATACTAAGTGGTACAGTTTCTGAAATTATAATATCAAAGACAGCTTTTACTGCATTATATGGTTTCTAGTGTGTGTTAATGAGTTATTTAATGGACTTGTTTTATTTGAGTAAAGAGCTGGTGTAGCGAAAGAAGGTTGTTTCACTCCTTAGAGAATGCGCAGAAGAACCGACAGATAAGTTAAAATGGGTGGGTCCCTTCAAAGCCATAAACATTTATTAGTTTAGAGTTGAAGCTTGCAATTGCATATTCATTTCACCCTAAATCCTCCAGGTTTTGCATAAATCAACGAACCACTTTATGTCTCTGTATAAACCTCTACATCAAACCATTTTAATTCTGGTCTCCATATTTTCAAAGGGATGATCTCTATCTCGATACACAAATGTTGAATAATAATTAAGAAACTGAACGAGACTTATCATGGATCAAATAATTCAATATTTACCATCCTCAATATGTTGCGACCACCAATCTCAAAACAATGAATGCAATCTGGCGCTCCCATATTTCAAACAGACAACAACCATATTTTAAACAAAATTTAGGAAGAAAAATTATGTTTTCTTATAAGATTTTGAACTTAGGCAAAAGTTTTTCCATGAGTTCAATAGCGGGATATTACTTGAATCAGGTTTCTGTCGAGAAGACTCCTTATCTTTGTTTAATGGCTTGTAATCTATTTTAATCCAGATTTTTAATGGCATATTTAGTGGATTTTCTTCTTGATGTATGTTTCTTCAAGTCACTTTAGATATAAATATGTTAAGTATCATACGTTTCCACTTCGCATTCTGCTTTAGAAGAGTCCACGTATGAAAATGAACAGTTGGCATAAAATGCAATAGATCGATCTCACTCAGCTAGTGAATCTAAGAGAGCTACTGACAGTGAATTGTTGCTTAATCTTGATTAATTGTCCTAGCTTCACATAACACAAGGCTTAAGGATTGAAAGATTGCCTCATTTTGATTGTCATGTTTTTTTTATTGTCACGTTTCAAAGAAATTCATACATATTCTTAATGCAAATGAAAGGAAATTAGTGCGACTAACGAAGATATTTTAATTTTGCGTAAAAGTAATAAGAGAAAGAATAAAAATTGAAGTGTTCAAAATTATCCGAACGACAGCGAAAAAATAGGTCGTTAAATGTAATAAATGAAAAAGGTTAAAATTAAAGCACTCAGCAAGAGCCAACCTTTTCTACTTTGAATGTCCGGGAGGTCTTCTTGTAAACATGCAAACTTATGTTCGCACCAAGATCCCAAAGACTCAGAGGTACAAACTTAAACCTCTCAAAAATGTGAACTTGAATTCATTACCGAACAGAGAAGAACTACAATTGTATTCCCTAAACAGACATGGTTCCTCTGATCGAAACCCTGGTGTCACCTTTTATACTCGCCCTTTCCAATTTCTAGAAAATGAGAAACCTTCCTTTATTGCAAAATCCAAGATGTCCTGCAAACACCATATGGAGACGTCGCAAGATGTCTGATGTTATTCTTTGCAAGCAGCTGTGATACTTGATTTTATATAATGCAGTGACTTTATCTTCTCTGCATACACGCCGGCATTAAAATGACCCCACAAGTAAAGTCCAGAGATATGAGGATAGGTCTATGAAGAGGCCATTCGGCAAGTCAATGTCAACCAATCCATCGTGCAGAGAACGGTTTGTCCAGGTATGACTACAATTCAACAGCATGATGGATTTATGTTGGATACTCTTCACCATTCTTGATGCTTGGAAACGCCTCGGCTTCAGTTATATTTCTCCTGCTACATTGATGTCAAAGAACAATGAGACAATCCTTTTTTCAAAAGACCACTCCACACCACTTCGCCTTTACTTCCCTGCATTTTACTGTTGTAAAACCATTGTGGTGTTTAAGGGGACCAGCAACGCGTGTTTTGACAATTAAATTCGCCAAAACACGCGTTGCTGGTCCGCTTAAACACCAGTGGCAAAGTTATGTCACATTACTGTTCCGATCAGGCCTATTCGCAAAACTGCACTCGCCAATCCTGGTCGTCCTGACTCAGTTTCTTGTTATTGTCTTTGAACATGTTCTACTTCTCCAGCTTCAGGAAGCGATGAATGCTGCTTTTCCACCATGCTTTTAGCCGACATTCTGCGCAGAGGTGTCCATGAACTTACAACAATGCGTTCCAATATAGCAGTAGGTTTTGCCTCATTTACCACAGTTTTTGACGGCCTTGAACATGGTTTGTCGTATACACTTCCGGCCTCCTTGATTTTGGCAATCTGTTTTCCAACACTAGTGTGATAAATTGGGTTTCCATGTGGATGTCGTCGCTTCAACTCGTCTGCTACCTTTCTGTTTTTTCGCGTCCCACCAGCAGAATGGTCTCGATGCGTTTTCTTGGCTCAATATCGTGGTGCAGCTGTTTTGCAAACCCTTACAAAAGAAAAACAAAATTAACTTTTCCTCCGATAGAGCGTGACTTTAAGGATACAGTACCGTTCAAGGAGATAAGAACGCCTCTATTTATATAATAACATCTTTCATTACTTTTACCAGAGAAAACCCAAGGTTTCCAAAATTGGTCTTAGATAATTTACAGGTATAACCTATAGGTAAAGGTTATGGAAATTTGGCTGAATAAAGCTAAAATTATTAGCAGATAAATAATATACTGGCAAAATTGAAGTGTTCAAAGTAATCCGAACGACAGCAAAAAAAGATTGCTAATGGTCGCGTACACGCGACTAAAAAACTCAGGGATTTTCCAGGAGTAAATTTTAAGCCTGTTGTTAGGGGCGGTTTTCTAATTTGTCCCTAAATTATTGCCACTAATCACTAGATTCTGATCAGTGAAGGATTTAATTAGGAGAGGATGAAGTGACACGTTAAGTTGCTTTTTGTTTGTATGTTAGTGAACTTCACACAATAAAAATGATGTTTAATAAATGCTCAAAAGATAAGTTTAACGTAATAATGCATTCGCGATTTAAACCATTTAATTAGTACATACCAATTATACAAAGAATTTTGTCATAGTTGATGTGACCTTTAATTTGCGGAAACACTAATTAACATTATAATTTTAATCCAGTGACTATGTTGCAATGTTTGGGGTTTTGTTTTTGTTTGTTTGTGTTTGTGTTTTTTTTTAATTTTTCGAAAAAATGAAGGATAGATAAATTCAACGTTGTATAAAATACTCTAATTAAATTAAAACATTTTCTCGTGTTTTTACACTCTTTTATTTAAATCGAATATTTATAAAGTTCTTATATTTGCCAAGTCAATGTTTCTGTACAATTATGTAGCATTTTCTTCATGAAATGAGCAATGTTAAAAGTAAAGAGGGTCAGTATTCAGAAGGGTATTTGTCTTTATGCAAACGGTGCAACGATGAGACCCTGGTTATTACTCGATGCAGGTCACCGCGACAAGTAATAACACCAAGCAACCTACTTATCCGAATGACTTTTTGGCGCTTTCTTTAAATCTGATAGTATTTTTTTGGTGCAAATGCAGATTTATGTCTTAAATATAACTTAATATTTTGATAGTTTAATAAATTTCATGCCATACCAATACACCCTAAGTTCTTTTGTGATGTTCCAATATATATATATATATATATATATATATATATAGTTGCGTATACTACGATTTTATTAAAAATCGGAGTGGGGGGGGGGGCTAACTCCAAAAAGGGGTTATGAGAGCTTAGCACCCCTCTCCATTTTTTCCCTACAAACTGGTAATTTGAATTTTCATTAAATAAGATTAATCAAACAGTCACGCCGACAAAAAGAAGAAGAAAACGATCGAAAACTAAGTTACAATGAATGCTGGCCCATGCTGCACCACACATTCCTAATGTTCCAATATTTTAATTTTTTTCCAATTATGTATAATACGAGTTGATTTAAAAAAAAAATCGGAGTGTGGAGGGGAGAGAACCTACCACCAAAAAAGGGGTATGCTGTGCTTTGCCCCCTGTATAACGTAGGAGAGGATGTAAATAACCATCAATATCAACTTTTCCGCAAAATCGACCACTTCCACTGATCACTCGGGGGAACAGCCAAGGAAAAAAATAAAGCCGCAAACCCCGTTTACAACTTTTATTCTTTTTCCCCATTTATTATCCCCCCCATGGATTCTAAATAAGCGTACATACATATACACCAGCGCGTGTGCGCAGGCACGCATATATCGACGATCACCTCAAGCAAGAAGTCTGTTTCGGCGATGCCCACGACACCGACACCCGGTGGCGTTTCTCGCCCCCGGCGATGAGAGAACCTCAGCGTACCCGATGGAGGCAAGATCCCTTTCATGGGTTTATTTTTAACCCATTCATTTTGTCCCCGGGTGAAAACACCTTCGTTACGGGGGTATTTAAGATCCCCAAAGACCTTTAATATGTGTATAAAGGACCCCAAGAGGCGGGGAGATGACCTAGGAGTGAAATTAATAAGAAGCAGTAAAAGAACCAACAAGGTCAACATACCTAAGTCACGTGCTCTCAATTATTCTGACTTATGACCTTACGAGCCTTCAAAACTTTCAATAATTCCAGGACTAACCTTGGGGGAACCATGAAAATTCTATTATTCGAAAGAGGATGTAAAATAATATAAGGATTTCAAATTTCGTTAGACTGGTCCGAATTGTTATGATGTTATTGCCAAAACAAAATATTTCCCTGGCTAACCTCGGGAGGACCTTGGTAATTATATCATTCGAAAGAGAATGTAAAACCACATAAGGGTTTCAAATTCCGTTAGAATGGTCCCAAATGTTATGATTTTATTGCCATAACAAAATAATTCCCTGGCTAACCTCGGGAGGACCTTGGTAATTATATCATTCGAAAGGGAATGTAAAACAACATAAGGGTTTCAAATTCCGTTAGAATGGTCCCAATTGTTATTATTTTATTGCTATAACAAAATAATTTCCTGGCTAAACTCGGGAGGACCTTGGTAATTATATCATTCGAAAGAGAATGTAAAACAACATAAGGGTTTCAAATTTCGTTAGAATCAGCCGAATATTTACGATGTTATTGCCAAAAAACTCATTGAAAAGTAAAACGGTTATCATCCGACCGACATAATAACCTATAAATTCGCGTGCACGCGACTAAAAACTCACCTTACAAACATTAATTTTAATATAGATCCGGAAGTGATTCAATAAATTTTTGGGTATTCACTTGAATTATTCTTATCTCATGGTCATTAGCTTGTATAGGAAGCAAGTCACTCTCTTCCGAGTACCCTTTTTATGTTATTCAATGACAACCATTAAAGGCGCCAGTAATAAACATACGAGCACAAGTTTTTCCTATTGGCAAAATGATGATGAAGAGGAAATCTTTGTTTATATATCAGTCTAAGTTCTTAATGTTCGAAACGTTTCGATTCTATTTCTCATCTTCAGAGAAATACAAAAGAGTGACTAACCTACATAAAAGAGTATATGAGTTTTTGTAAAATAACGAGTCTGATTAGTTACAAATAATCTTTTAGACATATTACATATTTAAAATGAAAAAATGTTGAGAGAAAGAAAGAACAAATTTCACATGAAAGCGAATGGGAGTTGGGTTTTCGAGTCAATTCATCTCTCGTCTCGGTGAAATCCAGTTTTATTAGAATCTAGGGAAGTAAAAATTGATGGTTGTATGGTTGAAGGGAAGCTTAGAAAGGTTAAATATGGGCTTTAATTATGGGTAGAATGATTTATTATTTTTCATTTGAAGGTTTTCGGTCACTTTATAGATGGACCAAAATTTAATGAATTTAGATGAATGTTTAAAAGTGGAATGATGATGAGAAATACTTGAAGATTGTTATTGGGGCAATCACATTTGTTCTTTCAAGTGTTTATTGGGGTACCATCTTGTTTTTCATAGTTTCTTTTGTGTGGGAAAGAGAGAGTGGTTGCACATAATATTTTTCTGGTTGGGGGCGGGGGGAGTTCTCCCAAAACAGACCCCAATGCCAGTAGTTCAGTGATCCCCTGACCAAAATGCCAGCAGGAGGCAATGCGTCTATATACGTATCTTCTACGCATTTTAACTTCCTCTAACTTCACCACTTTCTTTACCTAACTCTCATGACAAACTTTATGGGGGAGGACCCGTTGCTTAGAAGGAAGGGATTCGAACTCGTCAGATCTTTTTGGCATTGGAGCAAGGATGGCATGCGATTCCTTAGATGACAGCTGCAACATGCCAATCTGGTCTATACCCGACACCCTCTGCGGTGTACACACTGGGGCTAGAAGGGCATTCGTTCAGGTTTGAGATGTAAAATGGCCATAACGGGGGTACTTAGTCATAGAATGGGGGTCCGATCGAGGTTGACTTGAGGGGGGTCGGCGGCTGCTCTAGCGAACCGGGTTTTGGACTTCCCCCTCGACCTATAGTTTCTACCTTCGAGTCCCAAGTGGCTGAAAGGAGAAGAAGATTCAATCTGAAGGGTGGCAGGGTTCGAGTTCTTGGTTTGGGGACGGGTAACGGGGAGGCAGGAGCGGGTTATTATTATTATTATTCCGTTTGATATAAATAAAATTGAAATAGGGAAATTATACCAGAATTATTGAGAGGACAAAGTGTCGTTTTTCCTATTATTTGCTTAACGCTTCTCGAAAGAGACAGGAAATGTAGATTAAATGACTCCGAATTAACCAAGTTATCGGCCTAACCAATTTGTCTAAGTGGTTGTCGAGTTCATTCGGCATGCAAAAATGCTCCAATCGGTATTTTATTCAGTCACCAACATTGTCATCACCCCAAAATGTGCCCCCCCCCCCCTTCTTTATTTTTGTAGTTACCAACTGTACTATCACCTTAAAAGTTGGCTTCGCTTCGTCGAGAAGCAAGAGCAAGTCCATGAGAATTGCGTACCCCCGCAATTCCATGCTCTTAGCACCTTAAGTACCTCATTTGGTAACTTTACTGTTTACCTTCCTCATATTTTCAGTTATCCTAACTAACTATTCTCTTTGCGAACCTCATTTAAAAACCTCTGAAGCGTAGATGACCTCGTTAAATATATTATCAATAAAATTAATAAAAATAAACGATCATCAACCTAAACGGAGATAAAAGTGATCTAACAACATCTGCAGCAGATGACACCAAATTACTGCTGATAAACGGGCACCATCTTCTTTGCCACTCATCTTTCATACAATATTTTTCTTCACTGCTCATTCTCCAATCAGACGTGGCATCACAATAAATTCATACATAAGCGATCACACATTAAATTGCTATAGCCATCGTCAGAAATGAGGCGGGGGGGGGGGGAAAGGTAATTAATAAAATAAATAAAATTGAAAGACGTGCGTTTCAGGCCAAGGCCCTCCTTACTCTCTCTCTCTACAACCACCTTGCCGTCGGTGAAAGAGCTTGCGCGATCTACTTGAGTTCAGCTAGCTAAGCTGGGGACATTTAGTCCAGCAGGGTCGCCCATGCCAGTAAGGTAGCTTTAGTAAGATCCAGACAAAGAGATGTCAAACTTCTCTACTACTTCTTCGATGCATCTCCTAGCATCCCCCTATTAGCTTTATCAATTCTGTTAGCGTTAAGTTTCACCACCTTTCCTCAACTGTCTTCCCCCCAAAAAAAACACAAAAAAAACAAAAACAACAACATCTATTACACATAAGTGTATTAATAAGGGCCTCACCAGCTCCCTTATGCCGCATGAGAAGAGAGGCTTTGGAACCTCTGTAAATAACGCTTTGGAGCACTCAAAGGATGCAAGAGACTGAGATTGAAGGCATCTCACGCGTTCGGGGTACGATTAATGGAGAAATGCTAAGTACCCCTTAGAAGCTTTCTCCTAACGTGTAATGGCTTGACCAGCTCCCTGTGAGCGTTACTTGGTGAACAAAGGCTCAACTGATCTTTGGTGAGAGAGCTTTTGTGCCTTGCTGGTTGCCAGATCAGCAAAAGATCTCGGATTAAGTCGTGGGCACTTAGCTTTACTATTTGCTTTAAGTCTGGCCGTTTTTGGTTGATTAGTAGGGATTAGTAGGAAGACAGTTACACTTCGAGCACCACTGTCGAAAAATCAGAGAACCAGATTACCTGGGGCTCTTGTGCTGCTTAGTTGGGAGCTGCGGCACGATTGGGGACGTCCGGCCCAGGGGAGACCTTAGAGTTGGTGTGCTTGGTCATAAGGGTTTCTGTTGGCCGAACGACCGAAAACCTCTTGAAAATAGGCGGATGTGGCTTATGCGAGAGAAAATCACAAATAAAACCCTTTTATGCATATGGTCGGACGTTAAGGTAATTAAGATGGCGAAGAAGAATGGTCCTCGGTTTCGCAAACTAACATGCTGGAAATGCAAAGTCTACAGATGAAGTGAAAACTTCGGTGGCAGGAGTTTGCAAGGAGCTCACTGACGCCGTTAGTGTCTGTGACTTCTGCGAACTCGAGGCATGACTAGGCGAGCACATTGACCAGTTGAGAGAGGAGAACTCACTTCTCAAAAGGGAGGTTCACATCTTGAAGCCCGAGAGGTGTAAGTGCCTAGGAGACTCCGAAAGGATGAAGCCAACCAACGTCTCAGAGCAGGAGTCTTCTGCTCTGCTGCAGGACTGCTGGCTCAACGAGCCAAAAAGAAGAAAAGAAAGGGAAAAAAGATAAAGTAGAAAGAGAAGAAGAGAAAATAGAAACAGAAGTAGAGAACGTAGAAACAAGAATAGAAGCCAAAAGAAGATAAGAAAAAGAAGAGAAATATAGAAAAGAAAGAGGAAACTGACAAGTCGCTCCCGAAAGGGAAAACTCTGTCCCCTATAGCTAAATGTGCGAGGGTCATCCTTATTGGCCATTCTCAAGCACTGGACCTGCAACCCCTGCTAGCGGCCCACCTTCGCACCAGTGTGAAGGTAAGCTGCCTGTCTGGATGGGGAAACGCCCAAATTAGAGTAGAGACGGAGAAATCTGAGATTTCTGAGAGCTCGGTCGTTGCCCTGATGGTAAATGGCAACGACCTCTACCTCAGAGGAGGTAGAGTAGGCCCTACACCTAAGATTCTTGAGACGGTGATCGGAGCTGTGGACGACTGTGGGTTGAAAACCCGCGGACGTGTCGTGCTCGGGATGCTACCGAGAAGAGGTCCAACCTGGACCGCTTACTCGAGGAACGTCACTTGAACCGACCTCTGCCAGATCTTTGCACGGCAGAGGGGGTCTTTTTTGCGGACCCTTACCGCACCTTTTCTGGTAGGAATGATCTCTACCAAAGGGATGGGGTGCACCTTTCCTTTAGAAGAAAGGCTGTAACATGATATAGGATGTCGTAGAGCCAACCCAAAGAAGTGTCAGGCCCAGAGTGAAGGCGGAGGTGCGCCAGTACGCCCGTGTCACTCCTGGAACGACCTACTTGGAGGTCGCTAGAAAGGGTGCCACTAACAGGAAATAGAGAAACGAATAAGACGAGAAACGGAAGAGCGTAGGGAGTCCTACATTCGGAGACTCCTTGAAAGTTCTTTTTTTTAATGCGAGGTCAATAAGGAACAAGTTTCTTGAACTTCGTGGCCTCGAAGCGACGGGAGAACCTGAGATGGTGGCCATAACAGAGTCGTGGGTAAAAACCTCCAACCGAGATTTTGAGGGTGAATTCACGATTCCCGGTTATCAACTCTTCTTAAAGGACAGGGTAGACAGAGAGGATGGTGGTGTAATGTTGTATGTTAAGGATACATTAAAAACGACGAACGGCAACATTATATCCGCCCACGAGCTACTAGGTGTAGACCTAGAGACAGGTCCTGCCAGGTACAGTATCCTGCAGCTTTATAGACCCCCTGCCCAACTCGTTGAGAAGGACAATGTGTATCGTAATGGGAGACTTCAACACCCAAGTTGACTGGGAAACCAGAGAACCATGTGGCGAGAACGCACTGCTCCTGGAGTTCGCGAATGACGAGTTCCTGACTTAATGGGTGAGAGAGCCGATGAGAGGCAATAATATTCTCGACTTGGTTTTCACCTCTGAGGATGACATCGTTAAGGGGCTCTCTGTGGGCGAGGAGATAGGTGGCAGTGACCACCGACTAGTTATCTTTGGAGTCAAGGTCCCCAAGGTAGAATCTGCGAATAGTGAATCGAGGAAACTTGATTTGAGAAGAGCAGACTTTGCAAGTCTTCCTGCTGGATTGGCTGATGTGAGGCTGGAAGGGTGTGAGAAGGTTGAAGATTTGTGGAATAGTTTCAGAACTACTTTCAGGAGTCTTCAATCACAATTTATCCCTGTGAAAAGCTTGCGTCAGTCTTCTGTTCAACCAAGGTGGTTTAATCGAGAAATCGGTCAACTGCTGAGGGAGAAGAGAACTGTGTACCGGCAGTCAAAGATTTCTGGTGACTTCGATGAGAACCGTAGGCTAGCTAGGAGAGTGAAGTCCAGCATAAGGGCGGCAAAGCATGCCGAGGAACTCCGAGTGGCGAGACTTTGCAATTAGAATCCAAAGGAATTCTTTGGTTATGTAAACAGCCGTAAACCAATCCGCCACAAGACTGGCCCTTTGGTGAATGAGGAGGGTGCATTAAAGCACTCAAATGCAGAAAATGCAAACCTCCTAAGTGACTACTTCTCTTCAGTGTTCACTTAAGTGTGTGTTCCCATCCCCCAACCCATGGACTCTTACTTGGGTGAAAAGCTGGAGGAAATTAACTTCACCCAAAGCGAAGTAGAACAGAAAATCAATGACCTAAAGACGAATAAGTACCCTGGCCTGGACGGGTTTCTACCTAAAGTGTTGAAAGAAGTGCGTGATGCAGTGTCACTACATCTGGGCACACTCTTCAACATATCAATCCGGACTGGATGCGTTCCTAGAGACTGGCGTGAGGCGGAGGTGACTCCTATCTTCAAGAAAGGAGACTAGCCAACCGTCGAACTATTGACCTATTAGCTTAACCTCAATAGTCGGTAAAATCATGGAAAGCATCTTAGTGGACATAATGACGTCATATTTAGAGTCAAACTTGTTATTAAGGAGTTCCCAGCAGGGGTTCCGAAGGCAACGGTCATGCCTGACGAATCTTTTGGAATTCTTCCACTTCGTTTTCAGTGAGCACGATCAGGATAAGGCGGTGGATGTTATCTACTTAGACTTTCAGAAAGCCTTTGATAAGGTACCACACCGCCGCCTTCTCTTGAAATTGCGTGCACTGGGCATAGACGGAAACGTAGCAAGTTGGATAGAGAACTGGCTAAACGGCAGACGGCAACGGGTTATGTTGAATGGACAGGCTTCTGAGTTGGTGCCCGTTATTAGCGGTGTTCCTCAAGGTTCTGTCCTGGGACCACTACTGTTCATCATCTATGTTAACGACATGGATAGTGACATGGTTGCGAAGATTTCGAAATTTTCTGATGATACCAAGCTTGGTATGAACGTTGCAAAGGATGGAAATACTGCCCGCCTACAAGAAGATCTTGGGAAGATTGGGGAGTTGTCGGACACGTCGCAAATGCCTTTTAACGTAAACAAATGCAAAGTGATGCATATCGGCCACCGAAACCACCAATCGCAGTATATCCTTAAGGGCACTGCTCTTGAATGGACTTATACTGAGAAGGACTTGGGTGTAACTATCACTAGTGACCTCAAGTTCTCGAAGCAGTGTATTGAGGCGGAGAAGAGAGCTCAAAGGATGTTAGGCTACATAAAGCGACAGTTTGGATATCGGAACAAGGAGATTGTACTTTGTTTGTACAACTCCCTTGTCCGGCCGCACTTGGAGTATGCCGTACAATTTTGGAGTCTTTCGTTTCGAAAGGACATTACGATATTGGAACGTGTGCAAGCCAGGGCAACCAAACTGATTCCCTCAATCAGACACAAGAGTTATGAAGATAGGTTACAGGAATTAGATTTGTTCTCGTTGGAGACCCGGAGGCTGCGTTGCTCAGTTTATTGAAGTTTTTAAAATGTTTCGAGGCTTAGACAAAGTAGACTACAGGGATTTTTTCCAGCTTAGTGAGAACAGAACCAGAAATCACGGCTACAAACTTAAGCTGAAGCGTTACCAGCGTGATCTGTGTGTGAAATCTTTCACATACAGCATCTGCAGTATATGGAACGCACTTCCAGTGGAAGTTGTCAACAGCAATTCTGTTAAGCAGTTTGAGTCGCATCTAGACAAAGTCTTGAAAAGTAGCCGTTTGGGCAAATAACCATTGTGCGAGTGTTCTTCGAGGGCGTCAATTGACACTTTCGAAGACTACAACTGTTACGCCAAAGGTACCCTCTTTGAATGGACCGTAAGGTCTACTAGGGTACTTCTTTTCCTTGTAGCTCCTCGGAATATAATTCGATTCTTACTGATCTCTATTCATTGGTACCTTATTGATAATTAGCTCTTAAAACGTTTATATTTATTTTTATTTTATTATCTTTCTATGTTTCTGCCTCACCCTGTGGAGATTCGGGAATGAGTGAGGGGCATGGATATCGGAATAAGTTTTTATTTTATGCTTCGGTTTTGACCTTTTTTAACTAAAATTCTAAATGGTTTTGAAGGCAGTTCGAAATGAGTTTTTTTAGGGTGGCTAGATCAGCCAATGAAAGGTAGCTCATGTTAATATGGCATCTATGCCCGTCTTATATGTATGGTGAAGTCGTGTATATTATTGTATTCATTTAAAAGAAAATAAACCGAAAACAACTATAGCATCTCCCCCAATAAGTTTTTGAGAAAAGTTTCTATAGGAAGAGGCGAAGTTCGTCGAAGCGAAAATGTATGGAAATTACAGGGATCGTCGAGTAGACAGCTTGGGGCGCCATAAACTGAAATGGTGGACAATACTTCTCAAATGCTACATACTACAGCGCGTGCTTTAATTCGCGCACCATATGGGAAAAAGGTTTTTTGGCGTTTATATTTTGCAGGGTTTCTAATACAGTTGCACAACGATGTTGACCCAAGAGAAACGCATTATCATCGTGATGGTGGGTAAGGAAACAACAGAGAAGTTGAAGACGAGTTTAATCGGCGACATCCACATGGAAACCCAATTTTTCACACCATTCTTGGACGACTAATTGGAAATTTAAGGAGACGGGAAGTGTGTGCGACAAAGCACGTTCAAAACCGTCAAAGACTGGCAAATGAGGCAACAAGTACTGCTATATTGGAATGATTAGCGGTGATTCAATGGGCATCCCTGCGCCGAATGTCCGCTGAAAGCACATTGAAGATGGAAAAGTCGCACCCGTTCAAGTTGCACTTACTGCAAAAACTTAGCGAAGACGACCAGGATCCGCGAGTGCAGTTTTGCCAGTGGGCTTTATTCGAAGTGGACTATGACCTCGAGCCTGCTATCGGCATTCTGGTCTTTGATGATGCCAACTATTGCGTGTCCGACAAACCTAATGGCCAAACCAGGCGTTACTGGTCAGCTTAGAACCCTTAATGATTTGACGTCAGTAAAAACAGGGAAGTGAACTTGTACTGGTGTACTGTAGCATGTAGAAAGACAGCCCCTGATTGGTTCATTCTTCTCTGACAACATTATGACAGGGGAATGATATGTATCTAGAAATCCTGGATGCCGAAGCGTTTCCAAGTATCCTGAATCCTGAAAGAGAATATCCAATGTGGTTTCAGCAGGAAGGAGCCCATACTGATTTTGTTGTTGACGTTAGGTCATATCTGGCCAAATAGTTCCCTGTACGATAGATTGGTTCACATGAACCTGTCAAATGGCCTACGTATACCCCTGACCTCACATCTATGGATTTCTTCCTGTGAGGTCATTTAAAGGCCGTTGTGTATTCAAGGAATATAAAGACACTGCTTCATTTAAATTCAAGAAACACCCCTGCAGAGAAATAGCCCCTGACATCTTACGACGGTTCCTTGATAAGTGGTCACGCGTCTGAATTTTTGTATGAGGCACAAATGTCAGCAATTCGAATAAATATTCTACCATCGGTTTTTCCTATGGTAGTTTTCCGTTATTCTTGACTCCCACATTCAAGGAGTTTTATTACAAATAAATCAGCTTCCTCTAGGATCAACAGTTAATGAAGCGAGTCTTTTAGGATTCTTAGATGAAACAATGTCACGGGTCTTGAACGACTAAGAATTAATTAAATCCCCCGAACTTAGTTTGTGACCGATCACTGACTTTCGTACTAGACAGTGTTCGATTTGTCTGAATTTGTGAAAAGTACCCTAAGCGAATTGAAGGAATTAGGTTGAATTTCACTTCTTTACCATGACTGGAGTCAGAATCTAATGATAGTGGAGAGACCTCGAATAATGAAAACTCAACGACTGAATCAATGGATGGAATGACTTGGTGAATAATGACAGTAATAATAATTTACAAAGTAATTCCCATTAAACGGCTCTTGAGTGTCTTAAGACGCCCCCATTTGCTCCAACCATAACCTCTCCCAACCAATCATGTCAGGAAATAATTGTGAATCTTAAGTGCATGGATGATACGGTAGAGTCCTTATCATAGCATATGTTCGTGTGTGTGTAATTCTTGGTTGATATATTGGGATTAGATTTCTAGCCTGTGTAATTTCGTTGTGTGGCGTATTTTTGATTAGAGAAACGTGAAACGTTTTCCTACATCTATAATTTCGTAAGGGCAATTCACGTGTTTATATTAGAGACTTCACCGATCAAGGGTTTATTGAACTGCAAAGGTTGTGAACTCTTGGACGAAGGAAGGGATGACTTGTAATATATATAATTAATAGGGGAATTCTAACCCCCGATATTCGTTCCGCGAAGTGGCTGGGAGTTCTGTCCCTGTGGTCCGCTCACAGGTGGCTGCGTTCAAATGGACGGTTCAAAAACCAATCTTTAATTTCGGACCAGAAGGAATTAGGCTGAGTGTCAGGTAGGATGAGTTCAAGGTTGGCAAATCGGAAAACCTGGGTTTTATTACCGGGTTTTTTGGGGGGGGGGCTTTTTCAAGTGAAAAATATGTATCAAATTAAGATTATTTCTCTGATACCGACTCATAATTCATCTCTCCTTCTACAGGTTATGGCTATCATGGATACCCACAATTTTCGATCATCGATCAATGATCTGTTACTCTGATCTGTTCTTATCTTAATATAATTAATAAACTAATTAATTATTAATATAAACATAGAAATAGCTATTCTTTTTCTATGTTATTCTAATGTCTGTAGTGTTTAGATTTTGAAAAAACCCAGAATAAAACCTAGGTTTTTTGGGGGGAGGATTTTTCAAAATTTGGGGTTTTTTGCCAACCCTGGGTGAGGTTCGTGGGTTTTTTCTGCGTATGGTGTGAGTAAGCTTCTAGTCCAATCACCCACTGTTTCTCTTTCCTTGTTCCTACATTTCCCATCCATTCTTCTGCCTCACATGGTTCTCTTTGTATGTTTCACGTCATCTTGTTTCTAGAATCACTCAGCCGCTTCACTGATCAACTCTTCCTTTATCTATCATTTAGTCTTATGCAGACTTTTCATTCTTTTTATTTTAATTTCTTTACAATTATTCTTACATTTCTCCTGAGCCTACACGGATGAGGAGAATGTGCAGATGATTCTATCTCGCCTGTCATACACACAAACATTCAGTGATTTGAAAGATGAGATTACTATTCCCCGTTGTCAGATGTGTCATTTTCAAGAGGGTTTATTTGTTGCTTATCTTCAATCGGAGTTTGTCGCTCAGATTCAAAGGATGCCTTGGCTCTATCGAGAAAATTGGATGTGCGCCAATGGCCCAAATTCGAGCCCAAGTTGCCTGACTTCGAAACTGCATGAAATCTCACCCCCACTTTGTTTCTCCGCATCACACCAAAGGCTCGTGTGACCAGATCTTTTCGACTGTTGAAATCCATAGTATAATTATTAATTATCTCTCGTTTTTTTATACCGCTATTTTAATCATTGAAATGGGATATAATAGCCTATTACTCGTTGTATATTTGGCGTGAGTGGAGTGAAGATGCTAATTCGGTGGCTTAAGTAGGCCTCCAGATGGGTCGAATGGCACTTGAGCGAAGGAGGGAAAATGAGAGATTTGCCACTGTCGGAATGGAATCATAAAGATCTCCATTTTTCTTAAGTTACAATTCGAATATTATTTATTTTTCTATTACATGTTATTTTTAGTAGCATTTAATTCAATTTTCTATAGAAATTTAATGCTGTTCTAGGCTAATATCTGAGCACCGTTCGGGGTTACCTATATGTTGAAAGTCAAAATTCACTTCATCTGATTTTAGTCGCGGACGACTCTACGTCTCACTATGTCGGTCAGTCGGTCCCTGTTTTGCTTTTTTTTGTAATAACGTAACTATTCTGCCGATTCTAACCAAATTTTAAACCTCATGTTGTTTTTCATTCTTTTTCGAATGATATAATTGCCAAAGTCTTCCCAAGGTTAGCCAGGGAATTATTTTGTTTTGACAATAACATCATAATTATTCGGCCGATTCTAACGAAATCTGAAACATTTATGTTGTTTTACATTCTCTTTCGAATGAGAGAATTGCCAAGGTCCTTCCAAGGTTAGTCCAGGAATTATTGAAACTTTTGAAGGTCGTAAGGTCATAAATCAGAAAAGTGAGAGTACGCGACCTTTTGTTCAGCAGACCTTGTTATGTTATCTCTTTATTCGTCCTTCTGATTTTTAAGTTGTTTTACGTTATTAGCCAAGTTTGTAATTATAAGTTCTGTTTATTTATATCTAAATTATTCGTTATTTTCTTTCTTATTCCTCACAATTCGCGCCATTTTCACAATTGAATTGAATTCAACCAGGGATGATTATGTCATTTTCGACTTCAATTTTAAGGTTTCAAGATTTGGATGAGGCACTCAACCAGCGACTATCATTCTTTCCTTCAATTCCAGTTAGGACTTTGTCCTTGATGCTCCTTACCACTGACCTTTCCATGGTACCTTCTGGAGGGCTTATTTTTAACATAGGTTCCAAGTTTGAGGAAATTTGATGATCCTACGAAGATGGTCCATCGCAAGAGTTTGTTTTCGTTTTTGTTTCCCTCTGCCTCCTTAACCTCGGCTGATTCATACACCCAGCGTTATTCCTCACCCTTTCATTACACTCTTTGCTATGGATTCTATTCCATAAATCAAGGAGGAAAACTTTGACGCTTAACGAACGCTTCGTTAAACCTTTTTCGACGCGAAATTCGACTTCATTCATTTTTTCCCTATTTCTGATATTCGACTATAGCCGACGAAAAGGTTCTTTGTACGTGGCCTATACGTATTCTTATAATTCTTATAAATAACATGTTAACCGACCATCTTCATTTAACTAAATCAGTATAAGGGGCTCTAAAGAATAATATTGAACTCCTATCGTTAAAAGACTTCCTGAATTTGATTCTATTTTCTACATCATAAGAGACATTTATGCACAACAAACTGTATGAGAGGGAAATATATACGCACCGATCCTTTCAAGATTAGATATACAGAATCTAAGCTCTTTCCTCATAGAAACAACTCTACATAGCATGAGGATTTTCTCTAGGGATGAAATTACCCAAAGGGGTGCCGAAAGAAAGGCGTTTAGCCCTAAAGGATAAAGAAAAATAATAGGTATTTTATTTTGCTTATAACTCTAGGTAGGTATGTATGTAAAGGAATTATACATGGGTAACTCATTGTCTGTTTGTTCATTAATAAAAATGAAATTGGAGGATTTGAGGAAAGAAATATGTAAAATTTACTTTTAAAAAGTGCATTAGGTATGTTTAAGGTTGATCATTAATGTTACGTCAATTTGGAGTTATGATCATTTTTAGGAAATATCTTTTATTTTCAGTTGTCTTGGTTTGATCCCTATAACTAGAGGGACACCATTCACAACACATATTGGTGGCAGGTCTCTTTTCGAATCCTTTTTCCTAACTTTGAGTGTATATAATCGATTCCAGTCCCCCTCAAACCCCAGATAGAGACTGTCCTTACATCTCTAGAGGCTGTTTTGACTAGGTACATATATACCTCATTGGAGAACTCATAATGATAACAATACAATTTAAAATACTAAATAATTTTGCCCTTTTTTAGGATGGAATTTTGGAAACCACCTGCACTAAAGTAGTCTTAGGTAGGTAGGTAAGTAAATGGAAGGCAGTGATATGCTTATTTCAAAATTGACATGACATCATTCAATAAACTTATTTTAGGTGATGTTACAAAGGCTTATCTTTTCTTTCAGAATGAGAAACAAAGTAAATAATTTTTAGTTTAAAAAGATAGACATTGAAAATATTCCAATAAAGGAATGGGCCAAGAAAAAGGATGTGCATACATTAGAGTTTCTAATATGCAATACTTTGATATGTGTGAAGAAAAAAAGGATTCCAAGCCAAAAATACAGCACTATTCATATAAAAAGCATAAAGAAAATTATAAGACCAAAGCTTGCAGGAATCAAACAAACATTCAACTCCAAAGGGACTCCTCCAGTGATCAAATATCCTTGCCTTGAACATTTCACTCATTAAATATCAATAATATCATTGTAATTTTGAAAAAGGACGCAGCATTTAAGGCTGAACTGATTTATGCAATGAGAAATTGTAAAAGGAATCATTCCTTAGCTTCCAGTGAAAGAATCGTGGAGTAGTGGACTGCAATGTTCCCAGAAGGACTTCCAAAGGATTTGAGCATTGACCCAACAAAACTGAGCTACTTACTTAAATATGCATTGTTCCCATATTTTAGAGAAATACTAATTGATGATTTTAAATCTTCATACTTTGCACTTATGGTCGACGAAACGAAGAATAATGAAGGTATAAAAGAACTTCAAATATTAGTACGTTATTGATCAGAACGGAATGAAGAAATTATTAATCATCACTTAGAGACATTCTTCATGGGACATGCAACTGGAGAAATTCTGCTAAATAAAATTTTATATTCGATTAACAATGCTCAATTAAATCTTATGTTAGGTGCAGATAGCCCAAATGTAAATAAAAAAGGTTTTAACTTGTTAACTAAAGAAGTTAAAATGTTGGGTCGTGCAACTTGCACATATTGCACAATGCAGAAGATGGAATGAAGGCAGGATTAGATAATGATCCATCTGATTTGTAAATGTGTGCATTCAATTTTTTTCATAATTGTCCCTTTCTGCCTGTACTGAAAGAACGCGTTTTCTTCACACTTTTCTCTCTGAGCAAACAAATCCTCCACACTCTGTAGTCTGCACTTCTACACGAAACCGCAACCTCACATTCTCTCTCATCAAGAAGATTTTGAATTTATCCAACAAAAATTAAGTTTGCCCCAAAATAAACTTATTCGCCATGTTTCAAATCGGTGGCTTACATTTGAATCAGCTGCATAAACTTTTATCCATCAATGGGAAGCAATGCATGAATATTTCATGGAGTATATTCCTGACAAACAAAAAAGTCTCCTAAGAAATATTTACTGCAAAAAGGTCAGAGAATGTTTAAAAAAGTCTTCAGTAAAAGCTGAGCTGTATTTTCTGTCCAGAGCAGCAAAAATATTTTCAAAGCTCCTAAATAAATATCAATCAAAAGCTCCATTCATTCAAGATTTGTAGCTTGATTTGAAGAAAATTGTCGTCACCTTAGCAAATAGGGTTATTTCTCCATTACACATCTCCTCCACAAACCCTTCATCGCAATCCTTAGAAGATGTACTGGACAGAAATATACCAGGTGATTTTGTAAAGGGTCAGCATGAGCAGTGCTGCAATGTAGCAAAATCATTACTAAAGTCTTTCCAAAAATGATCAGGAAAGGTTTTTTAATGGTTGCATAGAATTTTATAAAAAGAGCTGCAGTCATATTTTCAAGAAGTCCTCTTTAAAAACAGATGTCTAAAATATTACCGATTTTTGAAGCCTGAGCAGAGGACTAAGAAGGTAAGTATATCATAAATTCAGAAAGTCAGTAAAATACTGCCATTCGAAGTAAGGGAGGTCCTGTTGCATGATGAATGGAAATGTTTGATGACTTTAAAATATGATGGAGAAATTGATAGAATTGATTACTACTGGCGAAATGTATTTAAATCTAATTTAAAAATGGAAAATATTGCCAAAGTAGTGAAAGCTCTTCTAGCTATCATACACTGCAACTGTTGTGGAGCGTGGATTTTCCGTGTCAAAGAATATATTGCTAGAACACAGAGCAATCAATTTAGTTGAAATGCTAAATGCAAGGCTAAATATTAAAAGTGGACCTTATTTATATAATAACAAACCACAACTTATCCCTATAACGAGAACCTTACTAACATATGCTCACACTGTATATTCTAAATATAAAGAAGAACTAGAAAGGAAGAGAAAATTAAAAGAAGAAGGAGATAAAGCTCAAAAAGAAAACGAGAAGGAAAAACTGGAAAAGGAGAGATGTTTGAAAGAAGTGTATGTTAAAAAGCTAAGTATTAGGAATGAACTTCACAATTAAATGAAATTGAGCAAGAGGAAGAACAAGATGTTACTGTTTCAAAACAAGCTCATTGAAGAAGTCCAGATTCGACTAAAAAGAAGGTATAGACAAAAAAGACTTTACTGAAATAAGCCTTGCACAGTCTATGTTAGAAGCAGCTACGTCAAAGAAAAGGAAGTTGGATGAAATTCAAACAAGAAAAGAAGAAGTTACCAAGAAACAAACACTAATTGTATACCATTTTTAAAAAAAAATGCTCTTGAATTTGTAAATTAAATTTGTTCAAATTGTTTGTACTATTTTGTATATATCTTTTCGTTGGTAAATAAAGTAAAATAAATAATAAAGAACGTAAAACATTAGGACCTACAACACTTGTATTCTTTTTCATCCTGTATTATTCCAAAAGTAAAATAAATATCATTTAAACTGTTTAATTCATTGTTGCTTGGTGGGGTATGTGGTGAGACTTGTTGGGGTTTTACCTTTAATTTTTTTATAATGTATAACGTTTAATTATTCCTGTAAAATTGTATAATTGATTTATTATATTTCGAGTTATAATTTTTTTTATAATATATATGTTAATCATATTTTGTTCAGCTGGGATCAGCTAGATAATTTAATCATAAAAGAGTTAAATGCATCTATACCTAGGGGGGGGGGCACTTTTACACTTCTGGTTTGTATCATTTTTTCACTTTTGCTCCAATGTCATTGCCAATATATTCTACCCACACTTCCTGCTTTCCAAATTAACTTTAATAGTATGCAAAATAGAAGATAAAGAAACCTCTAAAATTACCAGGAACAAAAGTTAAACAACAAGTAAGCTCTATACATATATTCACCACAACAGTAAAACATCATCTGAGGATTTCCTTCGAAAAGCCAAAAAACAAAACAAGAACTAATAATGCGTTCAAGCCAAAGAGAATCGAAGACAAATTTAGAACCATTTGGAAATTCACTCAGAAAATATTGCTAATGTTAAAATCTCAAAAAACTGAATTTTTTTCACACCCACGTGATATTTCTCAATAGGTGAATTCGATTGCTTTCTTGTGTTTGCCTCTTGCTTTCATTCATGGCTGATTCAGAATCATCCACTTCTTCGCAGAGGAAACTACAGAGTGAAATATTTTGCTATAACACTGAAAGAAAATGATTTATGTGTGGGTTAATTTTGAAGGAAGATAACTGCTAAAAGTTTAAGTTTTTCTTTGCAAGATTTATGCTTGATTAATCAAGCGCGTCAGAGTTAAAGGTTGTGTCCAAGAAGTTCTCTCGCAATAAATCCTCAGACTTTGTTTGTGTAGTAAAGTGTGTTTTGGTCTGCACAAGATTAGCGAGTATAGTGTTAATTGTAAAGCGTTTTGTTTGTGCATAGGTTTAGCAAATAAATTGCGTACACATAAGTTGTTTTGTTTTCTCTCTTGCTCTATCTCTCTTTTCTTTTTCTCTCTTTCTTTCTCTCCCCCCTCTCTTACGCGTTATTCCTTATTTGTTGCTTTTCAATGTTTTGTTTATAACGTTGAACTACTAATCCACAAGTGATCTTCGCGCACGTTACCTGTCCCGGTACCGGGATGGGCGGGGTCGCTACCACCTGACCTTTGTACTCGGGACGAGTGCGTGCACATTGACTGGTGGACTTGTTGACTTTTGGGGGGAGGCCGGCCTTCTCCCTTTCATTTAACTAGGTTTAGTTGTTTTTGTTATTGTTTTGTTATTGTTATTGCTTCCTAATTGTTATTTATTTTTATTGTTTTCTTTTCAATTTTTTTAAAGTAGCCTAGAACTAGGCTGTTTGTTTACGGCGACTTATGCCTAAGTTGGCAGTCGCCAGATAGCCCCTAAAAAAAAAAAATACTAATCCACAAATTCCCCTTGCCGACGTCCCTTAATGAACATCGCACCTCATTAACGCAAAGCCAATATGCAGATAGATTTATCTTTGTATCCATAAAAATAATTACTTCACACACTCGCGAATATTCGAAAGACACCAGATGTCTAAAAGGGGACACCTGCTTCATATACTAATATTCGAACTAAGTTATGCGTTATCCCAGTCATTAACCGAAGATTATTTGAAAAGGGGCAGAAGCTTCCTTTATAGGAAATTATTCCGTCCCTTTTATAAACGGCAAATTCATCTTCTGTTCCCATAATAACCATTTTTCTGTTAAATTATGGTTGCTTGATTTTCTGAAACGATTTTTAACGCCACATTTTACTCTTACCTATTATAGCCGATGTCAGTAGCAAAAGAGAGATGCTTTGATGTTTATCCATTAAATTGCCTTCATTAATTACCTTTTACACCAATCAAACTCAACTCAGTTCCTCAATAAATTATAAGCTTGTGTTTCAATCCATTGGTTGGTTACAAAGTTTAATTTTCTAATAAATTAGTAAAATCAACAAGTAGAAATAGCCCCCACCCCCCTTTCGACAGAGACGCCCACCAAATAGGCCTCAGAAATGCTGCGAATACCCCCAGAACCATTCAGTGGTAAGTGGTCTGGAGCAGCTATATTTCAATCTCGACCGAAACACGACACTAAATCCTGGTAACCCTATCGAAATGGCATCCTGCCACAATGTCACTTTACAAAGCTTCATTGCCAATCGACACCGTTCTTTCGCAATAAGGCCCCGCAATTCTCCAACAATTGGCAAATCAGAGAACAACAATGGCACAGCAACGTATCAAAGTCCATGTAAGTTCAGTTGCAATACCTGAGTTTCCAAACAATTCCGCAAGTTTGTGGTTCATTCAAGTTGGATTATTCTTTACTTTAGAAAGGATAGAGAGTGACCGACAGAAATCGAAATCACTGGTTCGAGCGCTACTTTACCATATTATCAACAGTATATCCGCTATCCTAAGTAAACCTGTCTCCCGAAATCCTAGACCCTAATTTTTTCCCTCGACCAACTAGCAACAGCAGCAGCAGGCAACATGAAAAGATGTAATCACACGCAGGCCCCCCCCCCCATTGAAGAGGGCCGATTACACAAGACCTGCCGCGAATTACAAGCTGCAGTGGCTTCTTTGACAACAGAAATCGCAGCCTTCACGAAGAGATTGGCGATGCTTGAGACTGTCAGGCCGCCCTAACGAGGGAAGTCCTAAGCACCACGTAAGAGTGATCATCAAAATAGAAGGAACCCCTCTAATGTGGAGAGCCTGAAGACTCTCACCTAAGTTGCTTGAGATAACAAAAAATATAATAGGATTATTTTTGCAGGAAGGAAAAATACGACCTTCAAAATCGCCTTTAGCATCTCCCCTTAACTTAATTAAAAAAAACAGCAATCATACAAAGTAATCCGATTATAGATTACAAAACTCAGCCACAGTTAAAAATAGAGGCCTCTTCCATTTCCCCACTGATTACGAAGCAGCAAAGCAAAGTTGCACGAATTTTCCGAAAATAGATTTGAAAGATGCATTTTTTTCAAATCTTTATGGAACCAAATTCTAAAGAAAAGACTGAAATTTTGAAGCCAGTTGGGCTTTATTTACATTTGGATTTTTATGGCCGAAAGGGTTATACAATACTGCACCAACACCCCCGAGATTCATATACCTTGCCTTACGAGAATTAGAATTTACTTTTGGATATGAATACGACCTCCTAGTGACCATGAAAGAGGCGGAAGAATATAAATAGTAGTTACGAGTAGAATAACTTTTCGCCCGAATGCCCCCGTAAGGGGCGCGGCGATTTGCCATTCTGGCCGCTGTGCTTACGGGATCCCTCGCTCCGTCCGGCCCTAGCTTAGCCACTCTTCCTTCCTTCAGATAGCCTGTATTTCTCCCCTACTTCGTCGCTTTTCAAACAACCTCTCCCACAGCTTTCTCTGGTCAGCCTCTAATTCCACAGGGTAGAAGCTGACCTTCTTCTCAGCCAACCGTCCCGGATCGGGGCTAAGGGGGGAGGGGAAAATGTTCCCTAACCCCTGAGCTCCGGTCTGGGGTGGTTGGTTTTTAACAACCTGCTTCATCCCCACCCATACCTTCCTCACATCCCCTTTTCTCTCGTCTTCAAAATCTATCTTTTTTACGCCGTGTTCAAGGTGGAGCCGCCATGCCGACGGACTGCCAGGCCACCAGGCGGGAGGGGTAGTCCCAAATGGCGGTGCCTGGCTCTGCCGGGCCTGTAAGCACCTCTTGCAGTGCAGGCTACTGCGAGAGGTAGTGAGCGATTGCGTCCCGTAAAACAAAGAGGGTCACCATGCCCAATGATGCAAAAAAAAACATCTTCCCTTAATTCCCCCTATAACAACGACGGAGCCGCCCTCGTGCAGCTCCACCGAAAAAAATGGAAGTATCCCCCCTCCCCTGTGCTTGCGAAGGGGACCCTCCATATTTCTCTAACCGGAGGGGAGGCTTACTCCTCTCCTTCGCCTACGGGTGCAGGGGACTCCCCCTCACCCCCTTCTCTGGAGGTGGTTTCGGGCACCTCCCTTTTTCCAGCGGCAGTCCCCTCTTTTCTTTCCAAGGAGACTGCCAAGAAAGCCAGCAGGCAGCCCATTGCCGACCGCCCCTCGTGTAAGCGGCTCGGTAGGGCAAACCCCCTTAGGGGGGAGAGGGAAGCCAGGCCCCTTCGGTCGCTTCCCTCAAAAGACCTGCTGGCAAGAATTTTAAACCTTGCCGGGGTCAAGGCCTGTGCCTCCCCACGCAAGACTAGTGACAATACAGCCAACGGGACCTGCGATGTCTTGGAAGGGGATGGCCAACTGGAGGCCCATCCTGTGACACACATGGTTCTTGAGGAACCCCAGCCTCAGACGGTAGGGCCTTCCATGGGGGGGAATTCGGGCTCGGCGCCAAGCACCGAACCCGAATCCGCCCCTATGCAAGGTCCTCCTCAAACGGCTGAGGGCTCTGAGGCAGTACAAGGAGGGGAGGGATCTCCTCCGACAGTTGCCCCTACGACTACCAGGACCTTCTCCATTTCGGAGAGGGACCTGGCTGAGGCCGGTCCATCTGGCATGGGGGCTTCTGCCGGCGGGGGTGAGAAGCGGGTTCATTCCCCGTCCTCCTCTCCTAAAAAGAAGAATAAAAAGACAAGAACGACAAAAAAGACTCGGGGCTCCTCTCCCTCCGCGGGTGCTGCTGGGACGGATGGGTCTACTGCCACTTTGGTAGACAACCAAGCCAAAATCGGCACATCCGGCCCCTCTACCCCCCGTGTGCGGAGCCCCTGACTAAGACTAAGACCAAGAGTGCACAGGGCGGAGCCTCGATGACATCGGGGCCCCTCATTCAGAGGTTACCTGGCGTTTTCGAGCCCGCTGGCTTCAAACGCTTTCTCGTTATTAGCTCCACTGATGGCACCATGTTGGCCAAGGGCAACATGATCCATCAAAGGAGAGGATTAGCTAGTGCAATTGGTAGAGAGCCGAAAGTGACCCGTTTCTCGGACGGGAGCCTTCTGGCGAATGCGGCGAATCCCGCCGAGGCGGCCAAGATAAGTGCTCTTCGGAAACTTCATGGCACCCCGGTGAGTGTGACGCCGCACTCTACCATGAATTTTGTGAAAGGAGTAGTTTATGCGAGGGAACTCGTTGACTACTCCATTGAGGACATCACCCTAAAGCTGGCCGACCATGGAGCGGTCAAGGTCGAACGTGTGATGAGAAAACAGGGAGGGGCCTCGAGACAAACCCCTACACTCTTCGTCACGTTCGACTGTGACAAGCTCCCTGAGTCGGTGCGTTCCTGTTGGTACCGCTACCGCGTGAAGGCATTCGTACCACTGCCGCGGCGGTGCTATTACTGTCACCGCTTCGGCCATACGAATTGCTCATGTAGACGTGCAAAGTCGGGGTCACCCGAAGTCTGTGTAAATTGCTCAAAGGTCGCACACGATAAGTCTAAATCGTGTGTGGCCAAGTGTGTCAATTGCGGAGAGCCGCACCCTGCTTCTTCAAAGCAATGTGGTGCATATCTCCTTGAGAAAGAAATCCTGGCCGTTCAGGCCCAGGATCGACTCTCATTCCGCGAGGCTAAGGACTTGGTCCTGGTGCGCCCGGCTTTGCCTGGGACGTCATATGCCTCAATAGTTAGAAAGGCACCCTCTGCTCCTGGCCCATCCAGGCCAACGAGCACGGTTGTTTCCGCGCCCATTCGGAGCCCTTCTGCGGGCTCTACCCAACCCGGGCGCTCCGCTGGTAAAGCTGGTGGAAAAAAGGGTTCATACCCAGCGCTGGCTAAAACCAGGGCTCCCCCCTTTCCCCCCAACGTGACCATTTCCCGTAAGGCGAAACGGCCACGCGCCTCCACCGAGTCGTTAGACTCACGGGAGGCAACACCCCTGAAGATGGTCGCTAGGCCATCTTCCGGGGTTCCTAAAGCTGTCCCCCGAAAGGAGGACAGCAACAGAGGAGCTTCGGCTCCTTCGCCCACGCCCCGAGGTGGAGCGAGTGGCTCGGAGACGGTAGTTCCTCGAAAAGAGGGCCCCCCGCCTCCAAAGCCGCAACGCCCACCTAAGGTTTCGAGGCGGAGGGAGGAAAAGACTCGCATAGCGAGCCCAACCTCCCCGAATAAGTCCGCGAAGGCGACAGCACCTTCAGCGCTTTGCCCGGCCAACAGCGCCCAGGGTTCTGCCTCCGGGAAGCGTACGGCCATTCCCGTGAGGGTCTTCAGTTCGAGGAGTGCACCCGCGTCTTCTCCGAGCTAGGCCTGGAGGGCATATTTCTTCAATGGAATTGCCGTGGACTCCGGGCCAGCTGGGAGGAGCTGCGGAGGCCCTATCTCTTGCTTGGAGATCTGAACGGCAGGCATCCTCTCTTGGTAGATTACTCCATAAATCCCAGGGGACAAGTCCTTGCCGATCTGATCGAAGAGCTTGAGATGGGTGTCCTAAACGTGGATGAGTTTACGCATCACTGTCCGAGAACCGCTTCATTTTCTTGCCTTAACCTATCTTTGTGCTCTTCGGATGAACATCCTGATTTTGATTCTGTGGTGGTCGATAACCTCCATGGTAGTGATCACTTTCCCATTCAAATATCATTTTAAGGGCAACTGCCGCCTGAGAGACCACCTCAAGGGTGCTTAGCGCGGGCGCGGTGGCCTGCATTTCAGGAAATGACTGAATTCTCTATCTCAGTCGAGGAGTTTAGGTCGGTAGATGAGGCCGTTGATTTCTTCTCCGGCAACTTCATCGCCGTGGGCCTGACTACTATTCATAAGACGTCTGGCCGTTTAGCACGCCGACCACTCCCATGGTGGTCGGCCGAGTGTGAGACGGCCCACAAACAGAAGCGTTATGCCTACATGCGCTATAAGCGCCGCCCGAACGATTTCACTGTCGCTGAATTTCGTCGGGCTAGGGCTAGGTTCCGGTATATTTCGAAGCACGCCCGCCGCTCTTCTTGGCGGGCATACGTGTCTTCAATTAACGGGAAGACCCCTTTAGCTGAGGTGTGGAAGCGAGTCAAAAGGATTCGGGCAAGTTCTCGCAGCCCCCCTCCCGTTCTCCAGGAGAATGGGACCGCAATCTTGGACCCTGCGTCCGTGGCGGAATCCTTAGCGACCGCTTTTTCCGCATTCTCTAGCCGGGATGCTGCTCCTCTAGCATTCAATGCACGTCGTCATAACGCGGAAGGCCGCCGGCTGGACTTTACTTCCAGAGGTGGAGAACCCTTCAACGACAAGTTTCCGGTGAGTGAGTTGCTCTCCGCTCTCGCTTCGTGCGCGGATACCGCCCATGGTCCGGACGATGTCCCGTACGCCATGCTTCGACATTTGGTTGAGCGAGGCATGGCCTTTCTGTTAGATTTGTGCAACAGGATCTGGGTGGAGGGTCTTCTCCTAGCCTCCTGGCGAATCGCTACTGTGCTCGCCTTTCGCAAACCGGGGAGAGATCTCTCTACTCCGACCGGTTTCCGCCCAATCTCTCTAACCTCTTGCGTGTGCAAGTTGATGGAGAAATTGGTAAATGTTAGATTAGCCTTTTTCCTGGACAGCGGAGGCCATCTGTCTCCCGCACAGTGCGGCTTCCGCAAGTTCCACTCCACGTCGGATGCTCTGCTCCGACTGGAAAATGCCGTCTGCAAGGCTTTCCTTCGTAGACAGCACTACGCCACGATGTTTTTTGATCTGGAGAAGGCCTATGATACCGCATGGCGATACGGTATCATGGAGACTCTTCACACGATGGGGGCGAGGGGACGCCTCCCAATGTTTATATCTGAATTTTTGCGAAATCGTCGATTCCGCGTACGGGTGAGGGCAGCCCTGTCCGGCACAAAGGAGCAGGAAGAGGGTGTCCCGCAGGGAAGTGTCCTCAGTGTCACACTCTTTGCCCTGAGCATCAACGGCATCACCTTGGTGCTGCCGGAAAATGTTCTCGCTACGCTCTACGTGGACGACCTTTTGATCTCTTTTGGCGCGGCCTAGATGCCAACTCTGGAGCGTCGACTCCAACAGGCATTGAACCGCGTCTCTCGCTATGCCGAAGCGCACAGGTTTCGGTTTTCTTTGGCCAAGACTAAGGTGGTGCACTTCTGCCGCCATCCACGGCTTCACCACGACCCGGGTTTGTTTCTTAATGGGGTGCGCCTGAAAGGGGTGGAGTCGCACCGTTTCCTTGCTCTTGTATTCGACCGACGCCGCACCTAGGAGGCTCATATTCGCAGCCTTAAGGTCTCTTGTACCCACGCCCTAGACATTCTCCATTCCGTGACGTTCAGTGCTTGGGGCGCTGATAGGGCTACTGCCCTACTTTTTTATCGATCCTTTGTTCGTTCGAAGCTCGACTACGGATGCGAGTTTTATGTATCCGCAGCCGAGCGTTTATTGCGGATTCAAAACTACGTTCATGAGTCTTCAATCACGATTCATCCGTTTGAAAAGCCTCCGTCCGTCTTCTGTTCAACCAAAGTGGTTTAATCGAGAAATTGGTCAACTGCTGGGGGAGAAAAGAACGATGTACCGGCAGTCAAAGATTTCTGGAGACTTTGACGAGGACCGTAGGCTAGCTAGGAGGGTGAAGTGCAGCATAAGGTGGCAAAGCGTGCCGAGAAGCTCCGAGTGGCCAGACTTTGCAAGGAGAATCCCAAGGAGTTCTTTGATTATGTAAATAGCCGTAAACCAATCCATCGCACGATTGGCCCTTTAGTGAATGAGGAGGGGTCATTAAAGCACTCAGATGCAGAAAATGCTAACCTCCTCAACGACTACTTCTCTTCAGCGTTTACTGAAGAATGTGATCCCATCCCCCAGCCCACGGATTCTTACTTGGGGGAAAAGCTGGAGGAAATTAACTTCACCCAAGGAGAAATAGAAAAAAAGATCACTGATCTAAAGACGAATAAATCTCCTGGTCCGGACAGGTTTCTACCTAAAGTGTTGAAAGAAGTGCACGATGAAGTGTCACGACATCTGTGCACAATCTTCAACATGTAAATCCGGACCAGATGCGTTCCTAGAGACTAGCGTGGAGTGGAGGTGCCTCCTGTCTTCAAGAAAGGAGACCCTAACCAGCCGTCGAACTACCGACCTATTAGCTTAACCTCAATAGTCGGTAAAATCATGCAAAGCATCTTGGTGGACAAAATTACGTCATATTTAGAGTCTAACTTGCGATTGAGGAGTTGCCAGCAGGGGTTCCGAAGGCACCGGTCATGCCTGACGAATCTTGTGGAATTGGTCCACTTCGTTTTTACTGAGCACGACCGGGGTAAGGCGATGGATGTTATCTACTTAGAGTTTCAAAAAGCCTTCGATAAGGTACCACACCGCCGCCTCCTTCGGAAAGTGCGTGCGCTGGGCGTAGACATAAATGCAGCAAGTTGGATAGAGAACTGGCTAAACGGCAGACGGTAACGCGTAGTATTGAATGGACAGGCTTTTGAGTTGGTGCCCGTTACTAGCGGTGTTCCTCAAGGTTCTGTTCTGGAAACACTACTATTCATCATCTATGTTAACGACATGAATAGTGACATGGTTGCAAGGATTTTTAAATTTGCCGATGATACCAAGCTTGGTATGAACGTCGCAAAGAAAGAAAATACTGCCCGCCCTTAAGATGATCTTGGGAAGATTGGGAAGTGGTCGGACACGTGGCAAATGCCATTTAACGTGAACAAATACAAAGTGATGCATATCGGCCATCGAAACCCCCAATCTCAGTATATCCTTAAGGGCACTGCTATTAAATCCACCGACACTGAGAAGGACTTGAGTGTAACAATCACTAGTGACCTCAAGTTCTCGAAACAGTGCAGTGAGGCGAAGAAAAAGGCCCAAAGGATGTTAGGCTACATAAAGCGCCAGTTTGGATATCGGAACAAGGAGATTGTACTGTGTTTGTACAACTCACTTGTCCGACCGCACCTGGAGAATGCCGTACAATTTTGGAGTCCTTCGTGTTGAAAGGATATTGCGAGATTGGAACGTGTGCAAGCCAGGGCAACCAAACTGATTCCCTCTATCAGACATAAAAGTTACGATGATAGATTAAGGGAATTAGAGCTGTTCTCGTTGAAAACCCATAGCCTGCACGGTCAGCTTATCGATGTTTTTAAAATACTTCGAAGCTTCGTTATTTAGACTACACGGATATTTTCCAACTTAGTGAGGTCAGAACGACAAACCTGAACTGAAGCGTTACAACCGTGATCTGTGTGATAATTTTTTCACATACATCATCTGCGGTAGCTGGAACGCACTTCCAGTGGAAGTTGTTAACAGCAATTCTGTTGATCAGTTCAAGTCAAGACTGGACAAAGTCTTGAAAAGTGGCCGTTTGAGCACTTAATTCGTTGTGCAGAACCGTAAGGTCTCCTTGGGTACTTCTTTTCCTTGTAGCTCTTTTAGTTAATAGGCCTTGCCTCCTTTTGAGTACTCGTAAATTTGAAGCCTGTAATTTGCATTTTAAATTCATTTAATTTTTACTCCATTTGTATGGTAAGATTGCTTGTTTTGTCTTACAGGTACGTTCTCATTTTTTGCGTTCATTCACGATCATTACGATCCAGCTAATATATATTTTAAGAACGTCAGTCACAAGTAGGCTTGGGGTATTGCATCCAGCCTGTATAAAGGCGTATTTCCCTTGTAACATAGATTGAGTCAATATTTAGGCCCTGTAAATCAGCTCGTTTTCATTTGATAATTAATCTAGACTATTTCGGATAACCTTCCAATGAGCATTGATCTTACCTTCAAATACCTTAATTTACCTGCCGATTGATTAATGTTTAATTCACTATTGGACCAGAGCCTACTTTGGAACTGGGTAGTGGTCTTGATTGCTCGTCTAGTTATGGGTAATGAGAATGATTCTAAGCAGGTTCCCTCTGTGTCGGGCGAGGGATCTGAGAGACCCCCAGGGATTTTAACGACATAGATAAACGATATTGGCACGAAGTTATGTATAATTACAAAATTTGTTGATGACACAAAATTAGCTAGTAGGTCAAAATATTTTAGAAAAAAAGACCTAGATAGAGTAATTAAATTGTTGGAAGGATGGTCGATGCAATTCAACGTGAAGTGTAAGGTATTGCACATAGGTCATAAATATCTTCAAAGATATTACAAGATGGGTGATCACATTTAAAATACAGCATGGAAAAGGATTTAGGTGTTTTAATTTCTAATAATGCCAAAAATTCGGCAGCAATGCACTTACGCGTCAAAAAAGACGAATATAGTTCGAATATACCAAGCTTGTAGACCTCACTTGAAGTGTACGGTGCAATTCTGGTCTCCATACATGCAAATGACATTATAATAATGCGCGACGGAATTAATTCCTGAACTTAGAAATAAATCGTACAAGAGAATAAGGCATATCAATTTACTTTTATGCATTATTTGAGCTAGTTATACAAACAGCTACTAGAAATATAGGTTTCAAGCTAGTAAACAAAAAAATTAACACTAGGATAGTACAAATTTATTTTCTTGTAAGAGAACACACACTTGGAATGGCTTGCTTAGAAATGTCCCCGAAAACACCAGTAAATATTTAACAGTATAAAATCGATAACTATTAATTTAAAATATCAATTTGCAGGAATAAAATTTTTGAAAGTAATTCTTCATCATATACACACTTACTTTAACCTCTCCTTCACCTCTGACGTCCACCCTTTCATCTCCTCTTTCAAATTGATCTTAGGATATTTGCTGGTTCGTAATTCTGTAAAATTGATCTTAAGATCTTGGCTGGTTCGTAATTATGTAAAATTGATCTTAGGATCTTTACTGGTTCCTAATTCGGTAAAATCGATCCTAGGATCTTTGCTGATTCGTAATTCTATAAAATAAAATCCTTCATAAAATGAAACTCTCTTCCTATCTTGCCCAAAGCAGAAGTAAGCAGACGGCAGAGTAAAGGTTTAAGGAGATATACAATAGAAAAGATCTGGTAGTAACATAGGTAACCAATCTTCAATTCAATATTTTCTATCTTCGCAGACACTAGTTGCACTCATGTATATGTAAGTTTGAACCCCAACAACCTTGACGGCACCCAGCTCTGTAGCAAGAAATGGTTACCAATTTTACTCGCTTTTCGCCGTCTGTTCACTATTTATAACTTGAAACCTTACTGAAAGGTATTATGACTGTGCTCAGTCAAATTTAACTTAACCTAAACTCGGTTTTCTTGTAGAACGCACTCAAAAGAGCGAATATGTTTGTACACCGCACACTAAAGGAGTATACTTTATCTCTATGTTCGCTCCCCAAGTAGTCTCCTCTTATGGCTAGTTAAGCACCTTCATATTTCCACTTTCCTTAACGCCCCCATTTGTTTTTCGGGCCTCTTTAAAAGGGTTTCGAACGGGTATGGCCCTGTTTTTCCCCCTTTTTTTAATAAATAAATTTTATGTATTTTTATTTTCAAAAACTCCACACTATAATTATTTTTACGGGTCAGATCAAATTACCCCAGTTGGGTCAAATTCCAGCGAAGTGCCCTTACGTACGCCTTATTTTCAGTCTCATGTCTTTGAGGAGTCATTTGAAAGTTTTATTTCCTCATTCCCTCTCGAAGTCAACTTTCCAATTGACTTTGTTATAGTTACCAACCAAATCAAATCAGTCAGGAGGGAAATGGAATTCCCCGTAACTAAATTGAACTATCAAGATTCACGATGGTTCCAAACCAAGAACTTTACGTCATTTAAAAGCATTCGGTAGAATATTCAGTGGAATCGACGACCTTAACACTTCTCTAATATCTGGTTGTCAACTTAATATAGAAAATGCGGTTATTGATGGTTATACAAGTTTCAGGTTATTTTCTGCGCAATGGTGTCTATAAGTTTCAGTAAAACGATCATTTTCACGCATAAACACCTCCATGAGACAATTTAATATATTTTCTTTAAATAATTGGCATAATTCGATAGATTTTCTCTTAGCATCGGTTAATCCCAATTTAAATTCACTTCCAAAAAATAAAGACTTTTTTTATTCAAAATAAAGCGTCTTGTAATGACGCTGCATCATTACTTCTCAATTTTGGATAATACCGTTGCAGTTAACCGTGACATAGTGTGTATCACGTCCTAAGCAAACACGTTACCTGTCCCGGTACCGGGATGGGCGGGGATTGCTACCGCCTGTCCCTTCTACTAGGGACGAGTTCGTTCACATTAACTGGTGGATTTATAGCGTTTTGGTGGGAGGCCGGCATTCTCCCCTTTATTTAACTAGTTTTTTTGTTGTTTTCTTTGTAGGTCGCACGCTCATGCGCCGGGGGGAGGCTGACCTCCCCCGACGCCGAAGCTTGCTTCCTAATTGTTGCCATTTTCCCTTTTTTTTTTTTAAAGTAGCTTAGTGCTAGGCTGTCGTGATTGCCGCGACTTATGCCCAAGTGTGTAGTCGCCAGATAGGCTCCTAAAATAATAAAAAAAAACTAAGCAAGAATAAAATACCCTAATATCATTGAACAAAAAAAAAATCAAAACTGAACCTTATTCTTCACCAGACTACGGGTAAATAATGCCACTGACTGAAACAATAATCCTCATCTTTTCCGTCTATTACAAATACACGACATTGAGTTTGCTTAGAAAGTGTTGGTATAGACAATTCTCTACATAAATCTACGTAAATATATCTCCCAATTTCGCATCGATTCTTTGCTCTTTATTGAAAGTCATTAAATTAATCTTTTCGAATTTCAAATAACTTATTTGGCCTAAAAATATATATGTATTTATGGTCGAAAAACCATTCGGACTCATTTGGTTTCCTCACAAAATTAATTGACCAACCATTTGCTTTTAACTCTCATTTTGTTAGTGCAATTAAGCGTGTGGGACTTGCAGTGAATATTACCATTTTCAAGTAAATTAATGCCCAGAAGAGTGTGTATGTAGTGCAGATACTTTGATATCAGTCATTTTGTGAACATTTGCCACCTTCACAGAAACCCGTACATCATTGCTTTTCGTCCAAAGGGGTTCTTTATGTAAAACAAGAGGGACAGTCCCTCAAATAACCGGCGACGTTTTGGGATAAGACGATAAATGGTTATTGCATTGGTGGTTTCCCATGGTTCAACTCACTTACAAGTGCCTTTAAATGGCTAAACGAGGCTTCTGCCACTAGATGGCGCCACCCAGCGCCAAATCCAATGGCTGATTTGAAATCTCCAGGGTGAATAACCCTATGTCACATGGGTCATTTCATGGCTCTAAATGGGTACATGTGAACTTTACTCCTCTTGAACAAAAGCGACGCCTTGACCTGACTCTTCGCCGCAGGTAAAAATAACGCTTTGAATGAGATGTTTGAAATACCCGCTTTGCGGAGACGAACACAAGTGCAATGAAGTAGGTTGAGTGCCTTCTAGGGTGTTCAACAACCACCAAGACCACCAATCTCCAGAGGATTCATCTTCTAATTTTGTGACTAATAATATTTCCTCATGATTGAGACTAGGCAGGTGTAGGGAAATCTGCGTGCATAGCCATATATTAGAACTACGGTAACGTAGACGATTATATTTTTTTCTTACCTGTCTATAGGTCTCTTATTGCAAATATTGTAATGTTAGTTTGTGGGTAAATTTATCATTATATATTTGGGAGGCAACTTCATTATTCCAAATATTCTATTCAACCTGATCAATCTATTTTTGGATGTGAAAATATTTTCATGGTCTTTTTTTATTTGCTCTTCTTACGCCTTACATGGTCGAAGTCGATTCAAGTCATCAAAATTAAATTTTGACAAAGTGCCAAAAAAAACAAGGTTGAAGAAAGACGATACGCGTTTGAAACAGACAAATTTTTCATCTAATTTAAAAACCACTTTAAAACTACATCTAAAGCGTCCCTCTCTTTGATTATTGTTATACCTAGGCTGCCCAGATTTTTTTTCAACCCAATGCTGGACGGAACCATCTGCATATATATATTTTATATATATTTAAATATATATATATATATATATATATATATATAAATAAAAAGTTAAGTAATTTTAGTAGCAAACTAACTTTAATTATTAATAAGTCAATATTCACTTACCTAATTTGGTCTAGAATTGTACTTGGCATTTGAATGGATCTTTTCAAGGAGGTTTATGTTTGAGCTTAGGTAATCAGAAAATTGCAAACAATTCATCTCATAATTGCATGTAGTAGTTAATAGTGCCGCTTTTAAAGTATCTATTTTTAACCTGCTTTTTTCGTCTGCCCAGTAGTTTTTCATCATTGAAAATACCCTCTCTGTTGGTGTATTTGATCCTGGTAGACTCAAAAAGAATTCTACTACCTGATAAATGTTTTAAAGGTAATATTATGACTTTTGAAATGTGCAAATATTTCAAACCATCTACTGTCAAATGAATTTCAATGAAAGAAATAATAAAGAATGACTCTCCGAAATAGTCAATTCCTCAAATTAACTGCGGATTGAGTCACGACACTGCTATAATTACTTATGATTGTTTGACAGAATGTCCACCTGCATTTCCCAATGCTGGACTTTACATTGTCCAGCATTGGGTAGTCATTTTTGCTGGACAAATGATCTAAAAACAGTAAAATGCCGGACAGTCCAGCAATATGCTGGACGGCTGGGCAGCCTAGTTATACCGGGTGTCCCAGAAAAAAGTTAACCGTAATTTTAATAAGTATAACTAAAAAACTATTGGAGATCTTTGGGTCCTACAAATAGTGTTTTATTTATCAACTATTTATCTGTCGACTCTGGAAGTTTCATTTAACTCCCTTTTATTTTATTGATACACTAATGAGTTTATTCTAGGCTATCAAAAATATGTTTGCGCAAGGAAGTAAAATAATGAAACGAAGCCTAGGAAGGCTAGGCCACCGTGCACTTTCAAGAGAAGCCTAGGTAGCCTAGGTCACTGTGTGACTCTTTAAGCAAAGCCTAGGCCATTTTAGAGTGTTTTTTCAGCCATGCTGGGGTTTGGTCTCGTCATTATTGCTTACTAAGCAAATCAAAGCGTTTCTGTGCAAAAGTTTTCTTCCATAGAACCTTTTTAATCATGCAAAAGATCAAAGCGCATTTGTAGTCACAAACTTTATTAAGACTGGCAGTATTAAACAAGTACAAAATTAATTTGAACAACGTTTTCCAGGTAGGCACCCACCAAGCAAGCCTACAATTTGGAAAAATGTTCGCAAATACCAAGATGAAGGAACATGCTTAAATATAAATAAAGGTCGTTCGGGTCGTATGAGAACCATAAGAACAACATAAAATATCGAAAATATTCAGATAACACTTCTTCAAGATCCACATGTATCAGTCAGAAAGAATGGGTTACAATTGTCAAAGTCATCATTTAACCGCATTATTAAACATGACTTAAAATGGCATCCCTATAAGATGCATGCAAGACATCTTCTTGAAACTGATTTTCTTTGTCGTAGACAATTTGTCGACTGGCTTCTCCATAAACCTGCTCGTTTCTTGGAAAACATTGTGATTCGTGACGAGGCAGCTTTTTTCATGAATGGAAAGGTAAATAGCCATAACATTCGTCAATATGCGCCGCTGACCCCCTCTCCCCAGCATTCAACTTTGACACACGTATTTGTCAGCAAAAAGTGTCTCTGTGGACCGGAATATGCGGGAATGGCTATCTTGTAGGCCATTGTTTTACGAGAATAACTTGAATGATGCTGCCTACCTGAGCATGATCACCAGAAGGATCTCCCCGGAACTCCGCCAGATTTACGGCAATCGATTCAATAGACTTTGGTGGATTCGGCACGGCGCACCAGCTCATATACAGCTTGCTGTAAGAACGAAACTAAGAGAAACGTTTGACAACCGTATTTTCGCGCTAAATCATGCAATTGAATGGCCCCCAAGATCCCCTGACTTATCCCCGTGCGATTATTTATTATGGGGATATCTAAAGAATAAAGTGTATTCTACTCCACCACAAAGCATCAACCAGTTAGCCTCCACTAAACCCATTAGTGTATCAATATCGTAAAAGGGAATTTATTGAAATTTCCAGAATCGACATATAAATAGTATGTAAATTTGTTTTGTTTTGCAGGACTCAAAACCTCCAATAAGTTTCGAGTTATACTACAATATGATACAAGTTGTAATACCCCCAGACATCGACACCTTGAAATATTGGGCACCGCAGCTTATTTGTATTGCGTACGATTTAAAAGTCACTTGTGGCGTGCATATGTATGTTCGTGTTTTGGGGTTTGCATATTTGTAAGGAGGGAGAAGAAAAATCATAATAAAGACATAGAGAGAGTGTAGGAAAGCGTACAAGTTGTCCCCTGAAACTACTCAAGCAAACAACTGAGAAATACGTCAAGTCCACTTTCGGGTTATCTCAGTCATTTATCCAGAGCATTCACACAATAGAAGAAAGGTATTCGTCCAGAAGACCATCTGATGATGAAAGGAATACACTTTTTACCTACTCCAAAGAAAGGAACTATTTTCACTCGAGGGAAAATAATCATACAAAGCGATTATTACACCAAGCGTTTTGGAACAATTTCTTTCATCTTCAGTGGCTAAAAACATAAATATTATAACATTAGGCAACAGTCAACAACCAATCAGCCGGAAAAGGAGCTAAAAGGAAAATATAAAAAAAACTACAAGTAAAAATGATATGACTAAAAGTGAAACAATAAAAATGGAACTTAAACTAAAGGACATACAAACAAATTTAAACTTACAATGATTAGATATTGAAAATTAGACAAATAGGGAGAATAAGTTGGAATAGAACATTGCTTGCCTAGAACTGAGGAATTAAAAACGGGGAAATAGTAGAATAAAAATGATAGCGAAGTGGGTTGTGTTGAGTGGGATATTAGAGAATTAATTGGTTGAAAGATGCTTACTGGGTCATTAATTTGATAGATGAAGCGTAGTCATTTAATTCAGTGTTTAATTTTTTATATAAAGGGATTCAAGAATTTTTAAGTCTATGGAGCTTGATACAGTCTGAATTGCAAAAGAAAATCATCTATCTCAATGGAATGACCACTATTGATAATATGTGAACGTAATATGGGAGTGCTCTGGTTGAGAAATGGTGCGACAAGCTCCGTATGAAATCCCCAAATGCTTTGAGACCCTCAGTTGTAGCTGTAAAGTAATTTAAGCTAATTTAGCGACTATTGCAAGTTGCGCACGTAAATAAATAAACAACCGAAGAGCTCAAAGCTTTGGGATGAGATCCTTATAGATGAAGAAAGATTACAAATTGGAAGGTTTGTCATTAATAATGATAAAATTGCATTGGGGAAAATGGATGGAGAGAAGTGATCTGATGTATTTGTTATGCTTGAAAGTCAAGTGTCCCAAAAAGTTTCTGATTCGAATAAGTTGGAATAGCTGGCTTGGGAATTAAAATTTTATTTAGAAAATTTGACACTAGTTTATTAAAAGTAGCGATGAGATAGAAATTGTAATGAAAAATAGTGTTGCAGGTAAACGATATCTTTGATCAAAAGAGCACCAAAACGAACAAATATGGAAGGCTCGATGGATTCTGGATTTGATGGCAGAGAGTTTGAATTTCAATGGAGTATTGCTAAAAAAATTGAATGACGAGAAGAATTGGGTTCGTTTTTTATAAAGCCAAGTGGAAAACCCAGACTCGTTTCTAGTCACAACACATCCAAAAATGAAATTTTGCAATTGTGCTCAATATCCATTGAGAAGATAGTGTTGTTTGTTGTTCATTTATATATTTTAACATAAGGGAGCGTGGTGTTTGTGTTTAAAAATGACAAAGCATTCATCTATATATCTTTTAAAAAAATAGAGGTTTGAAATCAGTTACAGTCACCAATCCAGGCCTTTTCTTGGAAGCATAAAAGAGAATTGGCAAATGAAGGTCCTAAGGGAGATCCCATCTCCATACCCATCATGCTGAAGATAGAGTTCTCCATTAAAGAACAAGGTCTGCTGACCCAAGTCGCGTACTCTGACTTATTCTGATTTATGACCTTACGACCTTGAAAAGTTTCAATAATTCCCGGACTAACCTTTGCAGAATATTAGCAATTATATCTGTAAGGGAATGGTCACTTCCCCCCCCCCCCTCGACCATTCTTGGTGCAGTTCCAAGGCGGTTACCGCAAGGACATCCGCCCCAGGCATCGGCGAGTCGAAAGTGTAACCACAACGTGGTTCAACCCAGTGCCATGAAAGACCCTAAAGGTCAAAAAGGTAAGATCTCCCCCAGGAGAGTGAGATCCAGTTTCACGTCGAACAAGAAATTGGAGGCGGGTTTCTCCCAATCTCGATGGCTAACGAGGAGCCGATGTTTGACTTCGTGGGAAAGACCGTTAGGAAAAAGAACTCTCCTGGGGCCGTCCTCAAGCCCCTCTCCCCCCTTACCACTCCCCCAGTGGGGGGTGCGAGGTATAAATGAGGAACTCTGAGGAAAATCGAGGTAGTATACGTCAGTCTCTAGGTGACGAAGTCCTCGGATCCACAACCGAGCTACCGAGACTGGAGAGGTAGTTTACTTGTGTCGCCAGACCAAGAAGCACCCTGCAAGAGAGGCAGGGCTACCTACCTTAAGGGGCTAAGAAAAAGCTCATCCTTGAGCTAAGTCCCTGGTTATCAAACCAAACAATAAGTGAACTTTGGTAAGTTCGACTTACTCTCGCCAGAGAGACTCCTCATATCCTGGTGCACCTTAAACACCAGGGGTATTCCTCGTCCTTGAGAAATTAAGAAGAAGAAGGATCGGTAGTATACGTCAGTCTCTAGGTGACGAAGTCCTCGGATCCACAACCGAGCTACCGAGACTGGAGAGGTAGTTTACTTGTGTCGCCAGACCAAGAAGCACCCTGCAAGAGAGGCAGGGCTACCTACCTTAAGGGGCTAAGAAAAAGCTCATCCTTGAGCTAAGTCCCTGGTTATCAAACCAAACAATAAGTGAACTTTGGTAAGTTCGACTTACTCTCGCCAGAGAGATTCCTCATATCCTGGTGCACCTTAAACACCAGGGGTATTCCTCGTCCTTGAGGAATTAAGAAGAAGAAGGAAAAGGCTCCCCCTCGAGCCCGTTATTCGGTGGCCACACCAAACTTTAAGTAACTTATTCTCGCCAGAGAAACCCCCCTCCGTTATCCTCGCCCGTGAAGAAGACCCTCCCCGAGTTCAGTCCTCGTCCATAAGGAAATTAGTAACGAAGGAGAAAAGCTCCTCCTCGAGCTCGTTACTCGGTGATCACACCGCACTCCGAGTTAACTTGAATTAAGAACCAAGTTCGACTCACTCTCGCCAGAGAGACCACGACTGCCTGGGTGTTGCATAGAGCACCGTATTGGTTCTCGTCCTTGAAGAACCCTTCCCCCCCGGAAGAACGTGTGGACCCCCCAGCTGCTACCCTCGCCAAGACGACCGAGGAATTCCGCCCATCTACACGCGTCAAGAGTAAATATTTCTGAGGGCCTTTAAACTCCACATGAGTCCGTAAGCCTAATTCTTATATTATTGTTTTGTCTAGAGAAAACGTTAACCAATTTTTGTGGGGAAACTAATTTAATTAATTCTTGTTTATAATAATATTTAGAGTATTGCTGTAGTTAAAGTATAAAGGTTGTGTATTCAATGGTTAAAGATAAAATATAAGTTTATTTTGGGATTAATGTGCGTTTCTCTTATATATATATCCTTTCGTGTTGCAGAACAGCTCTGTTCTTTAAGATATTCTTATAATATCAATATATTAGACACTCTTAGCACTCTTAGAGACTAGAACAAAAAGGAGGGGCATTCTACGACACTAAACAAAAGAGGTGTCAGGTAAGTAGGGTTCTTATCAGAAAGAATTCTACGACAATATCATTCGAAATAGTATGTAAAAATAACATCAGGGTTTCAAATTTAGTTAGAATTGGCCAAATAGTTAGGATGTTATTGTTAAATATATGATTATATCATTCGAAAGAGAATGTAAAGCAACACAAGAGTTTCAAATTTCGTTAGAATCGGTCTAATACTTACAATGAAAAAAAAAAGCAAAACGGGGAACGACCTACATAGTATGATATAGAGTCACCCGCGACTAAAAATGTTTTTTTGACAGCCAAGTCAAAAGGTTTAGCAAATAATGATTTGCCCAATCTTAAAACTGTCGAAATAGATTGAAAAAGTAAAGTAATCATGATATTGAAAGTTTCAGCAACGGGTACGTGCGTGAACAAAGAGTTGACATCAAAGTTAGCCATGAAGCAATTACTTGATTTAAATGGAAAAACACAATATAGAATTCAAAGGAATCACGCCAAATTATAATGTGGCGTGTTTATTACTGAAAGAATAGGACGAAGAGGTACTGATGGCTTATGTCTTTTTGATTTTAAGTTTGCTGCCAGAGGAAAAAAGTGAATGATAATAATCTTTCAAAATGCTGCTAGTTGGAAGAGATCGCAGAAAATTGTTAATTTTTTCCTCAAGGTTAAGAATATGTTTAAAGAGAACAATGTGCAATTTAGTGAACTAGGTGTGATCGGAAAGCAAATTGTTCAATTTTTGCAATATAATCAGTTTTATCCAACATAACAATTTTTCCTTTGTCACGTATACACATAACTAAATCCTTAATTTTGCGGAGCTGAGTGAGATTACGAAGCTAAATTCATGCAGGTTGAAGTCGAAGAAGAATTCATGCCGGAACTTTCTGTCCCTGAGGATTAAAAGATGAAAGCGACAGAAGTTCTTAAATTAGAAAACGGAAAGACTACGAAATTGGGCGCGTCCCAAGCGCAAATCGAGGCAGCACTGAATAATTTAAACTGTCCAATTGCTTCTCTTCCCATTTTAATAGTAGAAAACGGAAAGACTACGAAATTGGGCGCGTCCCAAGCGCAAATCGAGGCAGCACTGAATAATTTAGAATGTCCAATTGCTTTTCTTCCCATTTTAATAGTAGAAAACGGAAAGACTACGAAATTGGGCGCGTCCCAAGCGCAAATCGAGGCAGCACTGAATAATTTAGAATGTCCAATTGCTCCTTTTCCCATTTTCATAGTAGAAAACGGAAAGACTACGAAATTGGGACCGTCTCAAGCGCAAATCGAGGCAGCACTGAATAATTTAGAATGTCCAATTGCTCCTCTTTCCATTTTAATAGTAGAAAACGGAAAGACTACGAAATTGGGCGCGTCCAAAGCGCAAATCGAGGCAGCACTGAATAATTTAGAATGTCCAATTGCTCCTTTTCCCATTTTAATAGTAGAAAACGGAAAGACTACGAAATTGGGACCGTCTCAAGCGCAAATCGAGGCAGCACTGAATAATTTATACTGGCCAATTGCTCCTCTTCCCATTTTAATAGTAGAAAAAGGAAAGACTACGAAATTGGGCGCGTCCCAAGCGCAAATCGAGGCAGCACTGAATAATTTAGAATGTCCAATTGCTTCTCTTCCCATTTTAATAGTAGAAAACGGAAAGACTACGAAATTCTGACCGTCCTAAGCGCAAATCGAGGCAGCACTGAATAATTTATACTGGCCAATTGCTCCTCTTCCCATTTTAATAGTAGAAAAAGGAAAGACTACGAAATTGGGCGCGTCCCAAGCGCATATCGAGGCAGCACTGAATAATTTAGAATGTCCAATTGCTTTTCTTCCCATTTTAATAGTAGAAAACGAAAAGACTACGAAATCTGGCGCGTCCCAAGCGCATATCGAGGCAGCACTGAATAATTTAGAATGTGCAATTGCTTCTCTTCCCATTTTAATAGTAGAAAACGGAAAGACTACGAAATTGGGCGCGTCCCAGGCGCATATCGAGGCAGCACTGAATAATTTAGAATGTCCAGTTGCTTCTCTTCCCATTTTAATAGTAGAAAACGGAAAGACTACGAAATTGGGCGCGTCTCAAGCGCATATCGAGGCAGCACTGAATAATTTAGAATGTCCAATTGCTTCTCTTCCCATTTTAATAGTAGAAAACGGAAAGACTACGAAATTGTGACCGTCCCAAGCGCAAATCGAGGCAGCACTGAATAATTTTTTAATGTCGAATTGCGCCTCTTCCTATTTTAATAGCTATTAATTGGATTATAATTTTTTTTTAAGCGAAGAACCAGAGTGCGACAAACAGTTACTGCTTAAACAGAAATTAAGGGGTTTAGCGTTAATAGTTGATTCCCTTGAAATAAATTACCCAAATCACTATTAATCTCAGCATTAGTGTCTCCAATCACTATTAATGATAACATTATAAAGGAATTAACTTTACTAAACTTAAATTATCAAAAGAAGATCCGTTCGTATGCAGGGGGCGAGGGGTATTTGAGGACATTTCGTTTTCAGTTTATTACACCTTCAAATTAATCAAAATATCATTTATTTTATTGAAACCGCTTTTAAAATAACATGAGACTCAAGAAATGAAAATACATAAAGTCATAGTTGCTATACATGCAAAGCATAGTGATTTAGCATACTTTGGTTAAAATGTCAGACCGTAGGTGGTCGGTCGGATGGTAGCTGCTTTACTTTTGGGGGGCCAATAACACCGTAATTATTCGCCCCATTCTAACGAAATTTGAAACCGTTATGCTGTTTTACCTTTTACCTACTTTTTCGAATGATATAATTGCCAAAGTCGTCCTAAGGTTAGTCCGTGAATTATGGAAATTTTTGAAACTCGTATGCTCATATGGTCATAAGTCAGAAGAATTGAGAGCACACGACTTAAGACTGTTGACCTTGTTCTCTGACAAAAACTTGACCAGGATCAAAAGCTAAACAAAATAAATGTGTAGATAGTAATTGTCAGGAAATGAGAGAGCGAGAGAGCGTGTGTGATCGAGTCACGAGAAGGGATTCCAAGCAAAGTAGCCTTGTTTCCAGACCTTCGGTAAACCTCCGGAGCGATAACGCGCCAGAAGCTCGTCCCCTTTATGGCGTTACATCCTTCACCGCTGATTCTCAGCATCGTGGCTGTGGGACCGAACCGATAACACTTCCATCGCCAATTATTGGAACTTCCGGTGGAAAAATATAAATTCTCCACCCCGAGGATAATCAAGGAAGTATTCTTTGAGCTTTTGGGCTGCAAGCTGTCTCCCCACTGTTTCCCAGTAAGCAAGCCCATGCAATACAGACGGTATTCACGCGGCATCATAAGGTCTTTGGAATCATTTATTGACAACGCGCAATCCTCCAGCGACAAATCCCGGTACTATTCGGTCTCGCAGCAGGAATCCATATTCGGAACGACAAAGACTAAGTCTGGAATATAGCGCTCAACCCTCCTCCTCCTCGAAGAATATCTTCCCCCGAGTACCTATATTCGTAGTCTCCAGAAAATCGTAAAACTTACATTTTCCTTCATCGGTGAAGAGGCGTGACGCGCTCCGACGAAGTGACTCACCCCGCGATCGCCTTCCGGTCCCTCTCGGCTAATTATTGCAATAATTATTGAGCCTCGTACAGCTAAGACTCAGCCAGTTGTCACCTCTCGTCCCTCGGGTAATTAATGTAATTATCGAGCCTCGTACGGCTAAGACTCACCTAGTAGTCACCTCCCGTTTTCCCTCGGGTAATTAGTGTAATTATTGAGCCTAGTACGGCTGAGACGAGTCCTACTTGTCATTTCAATTTCATCCAATTAATAACGGCGTTAACTAAATCGCCTGTATATTATTCTGTAAATATCTATTGTTGTTTGTATAAGATTACAAGATTATTTTTGTTCTCCTCTTTAAATCCTCCGACCACCAAAGGCTTAGTAAATAATATCAATACCGGCCACGAGTAATTCATTCTCGCCATTTAAATCCCTATTGCACTCTCGGAAAATCTTGTCCCCCCAATCGGAGCTGTTGTCTTCCCTCCCCTGCATCATTGGGCGAGGAAGTCAAAAAATGTACAGAAGGACTACGTGAATTCTACGATAGTAATGTGCCGATTAGACATTTTGGCCGATGCCGATGCCGGTGCTGATTTATTAACAAAAGACTGGTGCCGATGCCCATACCGAGCTTTAGTAAATTTTCAAATCAGGTAAAGCTCAATTATTATAGTTACCTATAATGCTCTTAGGACTGTCAAGGTTTCAAGACTATAAGGCTAATCACCTCATTTTGCAATAGGATTTCCAACCTTGCCTCTGCCTATCAACGTGCATCGACCAAATGATGCTCATTTAGGTTGGTCAAGCAAATTAGCAGAAAATATTTATAAATGATTGTTTTTTTGTATGCTCTATATAATATATAAAAAAATCTTTTTCTACTGCCTCAGGAATGTAAAAGATGATAAAAAGTCATAAATTTTGCGATAATAACCTCAATATGGAACATAAAACTGGTTAAATTTACGATACAATTCCCGCTGACCACCGTTTTTCTATTACATTTTTTTTATTAAATGATTGGTGAAAAAAGTGTGTGACAACTTTTTATTCATATTCTAATTGTAGGAAGCGATAAAGGTACCCACCGTTTTATTTATACTCATTTTAGTGACTCAACATTTTCTGGAATGGTCACGAACTTGGGAAGTCCACGACCGTTTTTTATTCCAGTTGATCGAGTTTTCTCAAGCTTTTATTATCCTAATCACACTCATAACATTCACTTTAATCGCTAGAAATTCTTCTAACACTTTTTTCACCAACCATTATAAAAAAAAATTAATAGAAAAAATAGTAAGTGAGAGTTGATGAAACTTTTATAGTAATATGAAAATAAATGTAGGCAAGTGCTGATTAAATCTCATGAAATGTTAATCGGCATAAATGCTCGGCAAATCACAAAAAAATATGCCGATCCTGATGTTGGTGCCGATCGATCGGTACATCACTATTCGCAGATCCATCTGAAGTACCCAGAGTGACGCACACAAAATTTCCAACAACTGTGATGGTTTTAGGAATGTTGAGTAGTGAAGGTCATGTCATGCCAATCCCTTTTTTCCGCAGGGTCATTGAATTAATGCTGTTGGATACATTGAGGTGCTGGAAAATGTTATCAACCCTTGGATAGATGAAGTACGCAATGGAAGGCCATACTTGTTTCAGCAAGACTCGGCTCGGCACCTTCTCACAAAGCCCTAATAACCCAAGAATGATTGTCAGATAATCTTTACGATCAGGGAACACGCAAAGTGGGGCTTCCAAAGCCGCCAGATTTGAATCCTATGTACTAGTACCTGTGGAGCGCTGTTGAAAGGGGGACTAATCGACGACCTCTTAATACCAAAGCTTCACTGAAGGCCGCCATTATCCAGGTGATGTCTGAAATGAATAAGTACCATATTGTGTCCGCATGTAAATGGTTTCGGTCCCGCGTCGAAGCAGTCATCAAAGCCGAAGGCGATTTCATTGAAAAATTGGATTAAAGATTATTATCATGATTAATTGCACAAATGTTCATTAAAATATATTTATTTTTTTTGGAAATATAATTATTTTATTAACATACCGAAAACGTCCTCCATTACCTCTCGCTCCCTCGAACTCATAGAATCGGTTAAAACATGGAATGAAAGTCGACGAATTCGTGAATTATTTCTTCTGGACAGGATTAAACCAAAGAGTTCAAGGAAAAATAAAAGATATAACTAACCAGAATAAGCTAGTCTTCAAGAAATAACCGTAAATACTTTATTACCTGCGAACGTTATTCGAGTAATTAGAACAGACGAGCGGAGGTACCGCGCGTTGCCCGGGTAAAAAATGGTTTCGGAAATAAAGTAAGACAGATTTGATCTTTTTCTTCTTTTTTTCCCTTCACAAATAATATTCTCATTCTATGAATTAAACTGAATGTTGTTCAGCCGCGCTACAAAACTTCTTGGTACACAATATTTTTAGTTTTACCTTGTACAGCATATCTTATTATTTTTATTCCTATTCCTATTCCTATTTTTATTCTTTTTTTATTCTTATTCTTATTTTCTAACTTAACCTAACAACCAGGTGGCCTCACCTTTGTGTTTATCTGAGTAGCCTATGTTACTCCCACATTCAATATACCCCCAATGGTGACCTTTGTTGACCTTCAAGGTCGTTCTAAGTAGCCTTCTATAGCGGTCATATATATATATATATATATATATATATATATATATATATTGGAAGGAGGCCATGTTGTATACAATAATTGTTAAATTTCACAGGCAAAGAGGCATTGTTAAGCTTCTACAGAACTTTTTCAACTTTCCGGCAAGTGACTCTATCATGATGGGAAAGAGATCGAAAAAGACCATTGTAATTATTTATTAACAGCCCGAGGTACCTTTCGACCATACTGGTCATCATCTGGGGCTATACTGATAAACATAATGAAAACAACCTAATAAATGCAATATTCATGTAGACATACATATTTAGAAAAGTAACATTCAATCTACATACAATATAATATTAAAATAGAAAATTGAAAAAAATAAAATTTGAAATTAAAATGAGAAATCAAAAGGTTTTTTACCATAAAGTAGGAAAATACTAAAATCAAGGACAAAAGTAGATAATTTAGGTTTAGATTTGGTGTCTACTTGTGGAAGCGATAGAAGGATGCCTTCGTTGTGAGGATAGAGAGATATATGGAAGGAGTTGAATGTTGATCGCAGGTTTTTCTTGGTAAATTTACACTACTTCAGCCATCCTCAGACGGGGAAGGTGGGGATCGCGATAGATAAGTTCAGTATTGTCATTTAACGTGGATCTGGTCAGAGACAGAGAGTGTTCTTCTATCGAGTGACGTTTATTGCGCCACTCTGAAGATGTGTTGATAGCCTTTTGGAGAGGGTAGTGGAGCTCACGCCTATATACCAAAATTGCGGTGCGTGCAGTCACCGACAAGACATGAAGATGACCAGTATGGTCGAAAGGTACCACCTCGGGCAGTTAATAAATAATTACAATAATTTTGTACGATCTCGTTCTTTCCCCTCATGATAAAGTCACTTGCCGGAAAGTTGAAAAGGTTCTGTAGAAGCTTAACAATGCCTCTTTGGCTCTGGAATTTAACAATTCATATATATATATATATATATATATATATATATATATATATATATATATATATATATATATATATATATATATATATATTATATAGGCGGATGCAAATGCTGTTGGCTTACTAATCACAAAGTAGATAACTGCTGAAAATTTCTTCAAAAATAATGTAATTACCCAGCTACACCGATATACAACATTATTTATGTCCCAGGTAAAAAAAAATAACGTCAATGAAAATCAAAGTCAGAGAACAAACGTGAATCACATAAACAAACGAATACTACAAACAGCAGTGTGGTGGCAACGCTTTCATAATTATCTAATACGTTCTCTGAGGAGTCTATCCTGCCCACTTTCACTATACCCTCAATCATAGGTATCAGGTTCGAGCACTGAAAAATGTAGGTCGCCAAAAGAATTTTATAAGCAAACCAGGCAATGGTTTGCTACTAAGATTAAAATTTAAAATCTATAAAAAAGTAGCCATGGTTAAATTTTTATAAATTTTCTGAACGTCGCCAATTATAATAATTTTAAAAAGGAAAAATAAACTATTTCCCTCCTTTCAAAATATCACGTTGCTAAAATATAGTTATAGACAAGCTGCTGTTCTCTTCCTTAACAGGAAGAGCTTGGTGACACAGGCACCCCTGCGGAGGTGTGGCCTACCGCCTTATTTGCCTATCTTAACCGCTTTTTTTAATCCCCTTTATAGACTGTTTATTTTAACACCCTGAACACCCTTTTCTTCTTCTTCTTTTTATTCTTCTTCTTCATCTTCTTCATCTTCTTCTTCTCCATCTTCTTCATCATCTTCATCTTCTTTTTCTTCTTCTTTTTCTTCTTCTTCTTCTCCATCTTCTTCTTCATCTCTTTTTCTTCTTCTTTTTTTCTTCTTCTTCTTCATCTTCTTTTTCTTCTTTTTCTTCTTCTTTTTCTTCTTCTTCTTCTCTTTTTCTTCTTTTTGATCTTTTTAACTATTTCAATCCTTTGAATTTCCAAAACACCCGAAGTCATTTGTCAACTAAGCAAAAAAATCCCCATCTTAAATTATAGAGTTATGGATAAAATAAAAAAGCAGCCTTACTTAAATTTTAATAAATTTTCTGAACTTCACCAATTGTAATTATTTCCTTTTAAAACATTAAAAATCATCGGATAATCCTATTTATTTTTTAGGAATTAAACTATTTTGTTTTTTCAAACTCTAAAGAAATTGTTAAAAATTACCTTGATAAAAATTAAAAATATACATAAGTCATAACCAAACTAAGATGAAATTATTATTCAAATACTCAAAAAAATCTCGTTCTTAAATTATAGAGTTAGTGAAGATTATCTCAATATTTTAATTTAAAGGTAATCCAACTGGACTTAGCGTTAAAAGTAAATGAGTTTAACTCTACCAAAAACTATTCCACATAAGTTGAGATTGATTCATAGTTCGGTGAAAAGAGGAAACCATTAATCCTATTTGAATACCGAAAATAAATATAAAATTGAAGTTGCGACATGTATCTACCATTGCATTAGAGTTTCATGCTAAGGGCTGCTGTAAGAACAAGAGTCCATTTCTGACATTAAATTAATATTAAACACTCGTCCATCAGCGTAAGAACCAACGAAATTAGCTTTGGGGGCGAAAAACTTCATTTTACGCTAATTCAAAATTGGCGTCATATTAATGGGAAACATATTATAATGATCCTAACGTGTGTGAGTCCGTCACCGTCAGAGATTTTGCTGGTAATGTCTGACATTGTTGTGAAATGATTTTTTTTCTTGCATACACATTTTGAATGTGCTGTGAAATAAAAAAAAAACTTTTTCTCTCACACACTTTCTTAATTTTGTTGTGAGCCAAGCGAACAAGCGCTGCAGGTCTAGGAAAAAACGCCCGTAGGGCGGATTTTTGCTAGTTCAAACATTGTTGAATAGTTTACCGTCCCTTCCGTCTCAAAAGACCCAAAGGTAGTTTCTGAATCGGTTGAGTCTGTGTATTGGAAGACACATCCACACTTTCGAGGAAGCGTTTTATGCTTCCTCTCCTCTAAGGGAGGGCCATTCATAATCGTCAAGTGTGTCAGAAAGGAAGACTGTTTTTGTTTTTTTGGTAGAGAATGCAATGTGATCATTGTCTGTCACCGAAACTTCGGAGACAGACGAGAGAGTACTACAATTTGTCTTAGATTCAATATGTCGGAATGAAGAGGGTAGGTTAATCTTACCATTATTCTGGAACTCACGAAGTCGTTATTTGCTTGCGAATAATTGCTCATTTGCCGAGGCTGTTTTGTTCTCTAACTTTAAAAAAAAACTTCGAAAGGATGAAGTTTTAGGTTTAATCGAGAACTCGTTAAAGAACAGGAGTAGTTTTGGAATGATAGAGCGAATAGACAGTCTCAACCAGTTCCGCAAGGATCACCCTGCACACTTTCGTTCTTCATATGGCAATTTTGAAGATGGAGAGAGAAACTACAACATGTCAAGTTGTGTTCCTCTCCAATCTTAATGAAAGGGATTCAAGCAAAAATATAAATATATGTCACAATCAGGCTATGCATAGCGGTCTATCCCTTAACCAGAAATCGTCATCTGCGGCGGTTCCATTTAAGATTTGATCAGTATTTTCTGTGTTTTGATCTTTGCAAAGCTTTCAGTCAAATCAGTCTGAATCCCGCTGATCAAAATAAACTACTATTTCGGTGGTATAAGGAAACACGACTTTTCTATAGCAGGATACCAATATAAACTGCTCATTTTGGTCTAAGGTGTAGCCCTGCTTTATCAGTGCTAGCATTGTATGAATTGCTTATTTTAGAGGCCGAAAAGGATCCTCGTCCGTTACAAAGGTATCTTTGATATATCATTGTTGTTACTTGGATAAGAGAGCTAAAATGTTCAATAATTCAGGGGAGCTGGAGGAAGCCTATCGATTATTAGACTCCATTTTCAACCCCCATGGTTTCATTTTGCAACAATTAATCACTAACGATGAGATAGTAAAATTATATGAAGGACAGTGCGATAGATATTCTGATAGTTTAGAAGCCCCCCAAACTAAAGCTTAGCGACGTAGCTCGCAGTTTGATATATTTAATATTAATCCTATCATCCTGAATACACCAAAATAGGTTATTTAAGCATATATAGGGTCTTTCAATAAGGTCGCTCAATTTTTAAATGTAAATAAAACAAGTTGTGTGTGATATATGCACTCAATTTATTTAAAATTTGAAAGTACATTTTATGATATTAAGTCTGGAATATGACGTCGTTCAAATGTCCGCCGCGGCTTTGCTTGGTGGAACGTATTCGGGAGGCCCAATTTTCGATGACTTTTTGCATAAATCTGGCTGAATTTGCTCAATGGTGTTCGTTAGGTTGACTTTGAGGACATCAACTATTTGCGGATTATTCGCATAGACCTTTGATTTGAGAAAGTAGTCTAATGGCGTTAAATCGCATGATCTTGGTGGCCAGTTGACGTCGTCGCCGCGCGAGATGATCCTGCCCTGAAATCGCGGGTGAAAAATGTCTATTGTGGCGTGCGCAGTATGGCACGTAGCGCCGTTCGGTTGGAACCACATGTCGTCAGTATCCATATCAGGCATATAATCCAGTTGAGACCACAAGAAGTTGCTTATCATCGATCTGTAGGTCTCGCCGTTGACGGTTATGGCAATCCCATCTTCGTTCTCAAAAAAATACGGACCGATGATTCCGTTAGACGAAAATCCGCACCAACCAGCAACTTTGTTGGGATGCAATTGGTGCTGGTGTATCTCATGTGGATTGTTTTCGTCCTAAATCCGACAATTTTGCTTGTTCACAAATCCATTCATCCAAAAATGGGCTTCGTCGCTGAAGAGGATAGAAATCACGTAATGCGCGGAACGTTTGGCGAAAGGAGCACTGATTTTGATAATAACATTTGATGATTTGCACACGCTGTTCAACGCTATAACCTTCCATCGTGACTTGCCAAGTACTACTGAACAGTTCATAGTGAGGTTGCCAGATGTCGCTTTAACAACATGGCCACTATCGCCTGACAAAGCTCGAGCGTCCTACAAGGCAATCGCGAAATAGGTTGGAATGATACACTTTACTATGGAATAGCGAAATATCTCAAAGCAGGTAAATTCCACACCAGAAATAAGAATATCAATTCATACTTTTCACAGTCACATCTAAAGATATCTATGGTACCGTAATATATATGCACAACCTTCAATCGAACCAAGCCTTCTTTGTGCTCTCAAAAAATAGAATTGTAAACCGCCATCTTTAAAGGATTTAAAGTATCCCTTTGCTTGAATTAGAACCACTCCATTTAGGAACGTAAAGTTTACACGAACTCTTTCAGGAATTGGTAGGCCAAACATGCTCTAAACCCATAGATAACAAGTAACTTTGTATTTATACTGACAGTTTGGTGGGTTTGTCCTGAATTAATTCTTATACACATGACGGTGGGAAATGGATAAAAAGTCCGTTTTCGTATGGAAAAGGCTAAACAAAATTAATAAAATTTTTGAAGAGCATCCTACCACATATAAGTTTGTAGTGGGTGAAGAAAACCCGGTGGATTTCGTGATTAGATTTCCCCTCAGGGAAAAAAACTGGTAAAAAAAATAGCAGTCGTGGTCAAACTGCCAATTTCTCAACAGGGAAGACAAGGAAGACGAATCCGTATGGTTTACGGTGCATAATTTGGAAGCTGGATGGTAAGACTCTCGACTACATTTATAAAAGAAGAGCACCTGTTCGATCCCAATTCGGTTTCCATTTCCTGTTTAGTGAGAATACATTGTAAATTTATTAAATTTATTGCTATCCACAAAGGTAAATTAAAAGCCAAATCTCCTCAAAATTAGGAAGGATTAACTATTCCTGTAATCGAGTTTGACAAAGAACAGTAACTTAATGGAATTAATATTGTTAAATTTACATAAAATATTATTCCATTACGGGTTATACGTTCTCCTATCCGAAATAAGAAAACGATTGTGGATTTTAAAGCATTTTGAATGGGTCAAACGAATAATAAAGGGTTGCATAAAGTATTAAAGATATAATAAACGGCCAGTTAAGCTAAATCAAAGTCCTTATCGGGCCTTTTGTCTAGATCTTCTAAGTATACCATTTCAATATGTTTATCTTAATTATATGGGTCCCCATTTTGTATGGGAAAACGGAAAGAAACGCAAAATGTGGTTGTTGTTAGCTGCATGTGGATTTAAGCCGTTAACCTCAAGATTTTTATGGAGTTAAAAGTGAAGGAATTGATTCTGGCCTCTCACAATTATGCATTTCAGACCTCGGATCGCATTTAACGATTTTCTCAGTGACGCGGAAACAATTCTTTACTTCAAAGAGAACGGAGCCTTGATCCACCAAACTCCACACATAATTAACCAAAGGCATATTGCCTTAAGGAAGGGCTACGGAATGAGACAGGGCAATCCATTCCAGAACTCATCACTTCTGAAATCTTATTGAAGGGCTTTGACCTAGTATCCCTAAATGTCATACCGAAATTTTAATTTGAACCAAATTTAGATCGGAAGTAGCAACCAAATGTCCCGTTAAAAGACATCCAATCCAGCTACGATCGGTTGAATGAAGTCAGAAGTAAATTACGAGAATTTTATAACAATGCGTTTAACGCTAAGTTAATGGACAGAGTCACTGACGTCATATACCGATATCAGCCTGGCAAGCATCAGCGATTAAAGGAAAGCGATATTGTTCTCATCAAAGAACTTTACATTAAGCCTCCCAATTACCCTATAGGAAAGATTAACCAACAACAAACTAATCTAAATCAATAATTTACGGGTGTTGTTATCCCGAAAGGTCAAACTCTCGAAAGGAGGCAACGACACGTTTTCAACTATGATTCCGCTTTTAAGCAATTATATATATATATATATATATATATATATATATATATATATATATATATATATATATATAACCGAAATTGCCGCCAAATTCAAGTGTCGATAGGCCTGAATGGGTCTTACATAGCAGACTAAAGACCCGAGGGATACTCAATCTTGAATGAGATAAGTCAATTGACCTAGTTATTTTTATTTTTACTCGCGACCAACAGTGCGACCTACAGGGATATATATATATATATATATATATATATATATATATATATATATATATATATATATATATATATATATATATATATATATATATATATAACCGAAATTGCCGCCAAATTCAAGTGTCGATAGGCCTGAATGGGTCTTACATAGCAGACTAAAGACCCGAGGGATACTCAATCTTGAATGAGATAAGTCAATTGACCTAGTTATTTTTATTTTTACTCGCGACCAACAGTGCGACCTACAGGGATATATATATATATATATATATATATATATATATATATATATATATATATATATATATATATATGCGGTTGAAAGGCTATTTTTGGCAAACACAGTCTTCATCAAAGCCCTCGTGTATGTGAGAAGAGCTCCTTCCAAGGGCTTTAATAAAGACTGTGTTGCCAAAAATAGCCTTTCAACCGCATAATTAATTGCGTTACTACAATGATTTACATATATATATTGAAAATTAAACAATAACGTTCAAGGCAATGCGGTTATGTAAGGTTAATAATAAGAATTCCGTAATTCGCTAGAAAAGTCTCCTGGAGTTCCTCAACCATCGTCAGGAGCGTGACATATAGACTAAGCGACCATCTATTTCTCTAACAGAGAAATTTCAAGAAGCCTTTTGTATAAGCTAACGTTTACTTTAAGGAAAACGGGAAGCGAATATATATATATATATATATATATATATATATATATATATATATATATATATATATATATATATATTTGTGAAAATTAACTCACAGGAAAAATGAAAAGATGAATCCAAGCAATTTCTAACTATATTTGCAAGTTCATTTTCAAGGAATAGCATGAAATTGGAGAAGAAAACCTTATATAGGGTACAAAGATAAGAAGGGAACGCCCATCACAGTACGAACCAATGGAAAAAACACAAAAACAAGACAGAAAAATACCAAGAAAAAGAACAATAGGCAACTAATAACAGACGTATGCATCCCGAAAAAGATATACACAACAACAACGCCATGTATATGAATGGAATATGGTGAGTAAAAAAAAATAAAGGAAAAATTAGCCTTTTAAAAGATTATCATTAGAGCGAAAGCATTTAGGGCTAAGAGTTAATCCACATTCATAACAGAGACACGTGGTGGAGGAGACAATGCAAATGATATTACACTAATAAAGAGTAACAACAGGCTGCATTATGAAGTTATTTCATTTAGGACAATTTTTTTAAAACGGTCGAGTTTAAATAAGCCAGGGGAAATGTCTATATAAGATGCCAATTAAGGAATACTCGACAATATTTCTTTTTGTGAAATAAGCGGAATGATAAAGGAATTTTGGCAGAATTCCAGTCAATGGGGTGGTTATTTTCAGATAAATGTAAAAATAAAGCACTGTTTATTTCACCTCTTCTAATATTATACTAAATTCTAGTAGATAAAGATTTACCATTTTGCCCGAAGTAAGGTAAATTACAAATAGAACATTCTATAGAATATACTCCACCTTTTTTCCTTGTATTATTGTGGACTAACATTTGATATAAAGTGGATTCCTATCTAAAATTTACAGAGATATTAAGTTGCTTAAAAATACGGGTCAGACAAAAAAATGGTTAAAGTATGGCAAGATAAAACAATTCTTGTAATTGAAAACCGGTGAGTTATCATCATCATCATCATAATCATCATCATCACTAACTATAATTTAAGAAAGGGATTTTTTTGAGTATTTGAATAATAATTTCATCTTAGTTTGGTTATGACTATGTTTTTTTATCAAAGTTATTTCTAATAATTCTTTTATAATATCAAAAAACAAAATGGTGAAGTTCAGAAAATTTATTTTTATATATCTTCTATCACTATTTTAGCAACGGGATATTTTGAAAAGGGGGAATTTAGTTTAGAGTTCCCTTTTAAAATTATTATAATTGGCGAAGTTCAGAAAATTTATAAAAATTTAACCATGGCTGTTTTTTTTTTAGATTTTAAATTTTAATCTTAGTAACGAAGCGCAATCTCCCCCCGTTGAGGGAAGTGGTTAAGCTATTGCCCAGTCAGTTCAATAAAAAGTTCTCTTATCAAAGTTTAATGAAGTGTGCAAAAGTTGACGAGGGTAGCAAAGTTTTTTTACCTATTTCAAAGATATTGGACAATTCCTTATCCAAAAATTCCGGACTAACAAGGCGTAATGCACGCAGAAACATAGAAGTGAATACAGACCGTTTAATTTTAACACTACTCGTGTATATATATATATATATATATATATATATATATATATATATATATATATATATATATATATAAATATATGCATATATCTCTCATGATTGCGAGAGAATGATGAAATAAATCCAACTTCACCGGAGGAAAGAGAAAACGGAATCATTTTTCTTCGGAAATAGTTATTTCTTACTTCGAAAAAATCCGAGCTGGGGTGGGATTAGAACGGTGCACATTGAGGCAGCGAGCAACCGCTTTGATCTCGATTAAACCGCCAAGTGGTCTAAAGGGTGGTTTAATTGAGATTAAAGCGGTTGCTCGCTACCTTAGTGTGCACGGTTCGAATAACTATTCCCAAAAAAAAATTATTCCGTTTTCTCTTTCCTGTGGTGAAGTTGGATTATATATATATATATATATATATATATATATATATATATATATATATATATATATATATGGAGGGGGGGTGAAACAAGTCCAGCAAACAAAACAATATATTCTCATGATAATATACACAAATACATAGAAGGATATCTATTTGTTTCGAAATCATTCGAAATGGCCACCATCTACATTCACAACCTTCTCCAGGCGTGACCTGAACTGATTGCATGTCCTGGTTAGGGAGCCCTTCTCAATGGATGACATTAACTTCACAATGACGGCCATGAGAGATCTTAAACTATTGAGAGTAGCCTCGTTGACATCTTTCTCAACAACGGCCCACACGAAATATACTAGGCGGTTGCAGTCGGGGGAGCTGAGAGACAACATGTCTGGGGACCAGTGGTCCGGAACGTTGTATCCGTTTCACTTATTAAACGAAGTTCCTCCTCGAGTAGTTAAACAAATTCCCCCATCTCATTCACGCTTCTCCCGGCATTGAGGGCCGCGAGTAGGGCGTTTTTAATTTTCAGCGGAGATTCTCAGAAGAAATCGACTATGATCTTAGTCGCATGAAAGCTAAAGTTTTACTGAGCGTGTCCACGGTCAAGTAACCTAAATTGGTACGGTTATTGGCCTTAGGCAATATATATATATATATATATATATATATATATATATATATATATATATGGCGATTTGCCGGCGAGGCGCAACTTAATTTTCCAGATGAAGCCAATGACGAAAAATAATCAATCATTTTTCTAAATCCATTTATTCAAATTAACAACGTTTCGAGCTTTTGCGCTCATCTTCTGGTTCCTAGGAATATAGGACAATTCATTGGCAATTTAACAATAATGAGAAATATAGCTTTAGATTACTTACATGAATTAATTGTAATAACTGTGGAAATTAGGGCGAATGCTTAATCCATTCTATGCAATTTAAATAAATAATACTGCAAAGTTATGATATACAAAAGGTTTTTGGTAATTATAGAGAAGAACACACCTTAACACTAAGTGGTGAAATATTTCAACTGACGAATATTTGAACAATATTATTGAGTATGGTTTGATAGGTTGTGGTTTTTATAACCTACCATATTATATATATATATATATATATATATATATATATATATATATATATATATATATATATATATATAATTGAGATAAATGATTTATTTCCCTTTTACAGAGGTGATAATCAACTGTTGCCATTCAAATGGTTTATCGACTTTGTCATAGTTTCAGGCACACACACACACACACACACACACACACACACAGATAAATCTTTATTTCTGTGTTAAGAAAGTTCCAGAAACGGTTGATGAGCTTTCTATGTAACTTTCCTGAATAGATCTGAGACTTCCAATGTCAGCTGATTCTTCAAATCGATTCGCTGTTTAATTCCCGCATATTTTCTCCATTTGAACTTCAAATGTTGTGGAAATTGGTTCTTTCAATTCCATTTGTGTTTTCGATACCGAGTTTGATAAGGAAAGAGCAACATTATAGACCAATTGGAAGAACTAAATTGTTTTAAGGGAACGAAATTAATTATGGAAAAACGTGTAGCGAATTGATTTTCATCCACCTCATTCATGCTGAGACAACAATCCTCGTTAGGTTACAGTATTTTACTTTTTTTACTTACCAATCAACCTTGAAAGCAACTAACTAAAAAAAAAAACCATTAGTGGGGAGCTTAATTACCAAATATTTTAAAAGGAGGACGGCTGAAGCATCAGACAGCAACCTTATGACCGATGTAGACCGGGCGAAAAAGGCTGTATTTGGGAGGAATGAAACCTCCTTTAGTAAGAACATTCCTCAAAAATAAACTGTTGAAAATCTTTGGTGTGCTAGTCCAAGTAGAGATTCCAAGTTGCCCGTTAATCCTGAACTAATCCCAGAGATCTTTTTCTTCTATTCATGGGGATTAAATGCATCGTTGTATAAGCCAGTAATCCCGTCTTCCTCGTTCTTCTTACCCTCATCCAAAATTTTGCAAGAAAATGAACACTCACAAATTCTCAGAAGGGTGCCATTCTGCTGAGATCCTCCTCCCCGAAGGAAGCTTAAGGCTTAGTCTTGTGGCTTGGGAGAATTAAGTGACGAAGTCTACTGGAAATATATTTTGAGAAATTACAAAACGATGAGATTACGATTATCACATCTTATTCACTTGATTATTTCATTTTCGCTAACTGTCAATCACTTTCCCGGGTTGTATTGGCTTAACTTTCACACATGTGCCCATTTATTTTTATAAGCTGGGTAGATTACATATAAAGTTCTTTAAAAATCAGTATGTTTTAATAATGTGATGTAAAAAATCACAAGCTGATTGCTCAAACACGATTTATTTCATTTCTCCAAAAGCTCTGTTGGCCTTCAGATGTTCAATATAATTCGCCCTTGGATGTTGCTCTTATTTTTTCCTAAAGTCGTCAGACTGATGCCTTTATATTTGTCCGAGAAGGCTCGATCTTCTCCCCCTCTAACTGACGACCTTTTGCATTGAATACTCTCTTGTATTTATTGCGCCTTCAAGGGATTTACTGAATAACAAAGTAAATGACTCAAATTTAAGGTTTTCCTGTGAACTGTGAACGATATAAGTGGGTAGATGTGGGTAGGGGACAAAGAAAGGGTGTGGGGACAGATAGCTGGAAATAGACAAGTGGTGAAAAGAAAGAAGTGTGGTAGGGTACAAAAGAGATGCTAAGTGCCTTGTGATCACGTCTCTCGCTTTTAAATATTTTCTTGTTATGGGGTTCCTTTGTTGTCTTTGGGATAGTTTATATTATTATGGCGTTCAAGCGATTTGTCTTCTCTAAAATTAATGTTCTTGCATATGTTATGCGCATTTGCTGTTGTAGTAATAAATTACTTTAATCACTTTATTATTATGCCTAGTGTCTTTGTTTTTTTTTGTATATCTTGTAGTGAGTGTAAATCGTGTCTTTTCCTAAAGGTTAGAATATGCTATTTGAGATTTTGGAAATCCTCAAAGGTTATTTTAATATTTTCTTTCAATTACCTTAATCGAGGCAGTTTTTCCATAACAGACATTATTTTGAAAACTTCGTGTAAGTTATTATGGTTATTTATTGGGAACCCTGTAACAGAGTGATCATTCTGGATGCTTGACATACCATTTTGATTAAAAATACCAGCCTCATCCTTCAAAGTTTTGAGGTGTATCACGTGAGGGATTTGTTATTAACATACACAGAATTTTATATGGATTTTCTATGCTAAGGTGGTTTTATGAGCTCACTAAACTGTATATAATTTAGGTTAATATCTGCTCCATTTGACATTATCGCTTCTTTATATTGTTTAATTAACTGACTTTTTTAACTCTGTTTCCGCCTGGCTGGACTTCTTTACATTCGCAGATATGTTTTTCATTACTTTCATCTAAGTACACTTCGAAAATAATGCCCTATTTTTTCAACATTTTTACCATGGGTCTTTTGGCAAAGAGTAATTAAACTTTCTGCAATTGTCGGAAAATTCCTTTCCTTTCTTTGTAAGCAGCCGCCAAATAAAATTACATATATTGCCATTATTCTTGTTTCTTAGGAGAAGTAGGAATAAAGGTCCTTTTAAAGATCCCATTCCTAAATCTAGCTTACCACATTTTTGGAAAGCAAAAAAGTGGATTTAGAAGGTGTTCTCTCGCTCTGTACGTAGAAGGTGTTGGCTCATTTTGAATTTTGGAGATGTTCGCTCAATTTTAAATGCGAAGCTGTTATCTTACTCTGAATTTGGATTGTGTTCGCTAATTCTGAAATTCGAAGGTCTTCTCACTCTGAAGTTGAAAGATATTCTCTCCCTCTGAATTTTGAAGGTCTTCGCTCACTCTGAAATTCAAAGGTTTTGTCTAACTTTATCATGTAAAGTTATCTCTCGCTCTAAATTTCAAAGGTGTTCGCCCACCTTGAAATTGCAAGGTGTTCTCTCAAGCTACATTCTGAAGTTTTCGCTCACTCTGAGATTGGGATATTCTTTCACTCTGAATTTGGATGTGATCACTCACTCTAAATTTTGAAGGTGTTTGCTTACTCTGAAATTGGAAAGTGTTCGCTCACTTTGAATTTAAAAAGTGATATCTCATTTGAATTTGAAGTTGATCTCTCGCTCTCAATTTTTAAAGTGTTCTCTCACTCCGAATTTTGAAAGTGTTCTCTAACTCTAAATTTGGAAGGTGTTTTCTCGCTTTAAAGTTGGAAGGTGTTTGCTAACTGAATTTTGAAGGTGTTCTCTCACTTTGGATTTTGAAGGTTTCGCTCACTCTGAAATTGTAAAGTGTTATCTCATTCTGAATCTGGATGATCTTCGCTCACTCTGACTTTGAAAAGTAATCTCTCACTCTGAATTTTGAAGGTGTTCGCTCATTCTGGGATTGGAAGGTGTTCGTTCACTCTGACATTGGAAGGTATTCTCTCACTCTTAATTTGGAAGATGATCTTTCACTCTAAATTCTAAATGTGTGCGCTCACTCTGAATTATGAAAGTGTTCACAAAATTTGAAGATTTTCTCTTACTATGAATTTGGATGGTGTCTGCTCTCTCTGAATTTGGAAAGCGATCAGTCACTTTAAATTTTTAAGGTTATCTCTCCCTCTGAATTTTTAAGGTGTTCTCATTCTGAATTTTGAAGGTGTTTGCTCATTCTTAATTTTGAAGATGTTCTCTTGCTCTCTACGTGGAAGATGTTTGCTTTTTTGAATTTCGAAGGTGATCTTTCACTCTGAATTTTCAATATGTTCTCTCACACAAAAAATTAACTTTCCCTCGAGCCAGTGCAATATACGAGGAGGCTTTATTAATACATTCTTACTCTCTTTCTCTCTCTCTCTCTTCCACGCTGACGAACTTTGTCCTCGGCTGTAGTCGTTCTAGAACTCTACTTAAAGCACATCCTTCCTCAGAAAAAGAACTTTCAAAGGATTATTTTGAATTTAGAATCGTTGCACTCTCTCACTCATATTATTATCAATGCCATCACCAATACATTTGCTGTAGTCGAGTCATACAACTACCTAAAATTAGTATTGCAATGGCTAGAAGCCCTTGGACGCTAGGAAACGCTCTTCGTCGGGGGCGCTTCAAGAATAGTTGTAATGTATTTTGCCACCAAATAAGGATCTTGAAAATACTTATTGGTTCGAGGTAAAGTCAGCCATTTCACGTCAAGGGATTTTAGATATTATGATACCACTTTGGCGATATTGTGATTTGCTATCCGTGATCTAGCCTAACTGGATGGACATGCTTGCGCGCATGCCCCCTACTCGACGCCTGCGTGATTGTCGGTAGCTCTCGACACTTTTCATTTGTATGTCCCATATATTTATCCACCATTTCCTTCTTTTGACTGTTTTCCAGTTTCCTTTCCTCTTTCAACCGAGGGTGTTCATTAAAATCATCCTCGGTTTTGGGTAAAGGAGGAAAGGTCGAGGAAAAAGGCCAGATAAAACCTCGTTGCAAATTCCCCATCTTTGTTGAATGGGCAAAATGTACATATAAACTTGGTAGATGTGTGTGTAAGTCGACTTCAAAGTGCGTGCATTTAAGTCGTACATTTAATCCACATTAATCCTATGCGAAGGCACAAATGCCGCCATAATGCAATTGGCCGTCCTTGCCTGCGATCCACGAGGGAATCCGTGGAAATTACTCGCGAAGACCGCTGAGAGGAAAGCTCATTCGTCCGAGATTGCATTCGGCTCCCTTATTTTGCTCTCATCTAATCATGGGGGCTTCCGATGGCCGAGGTTTTATTAGGATTAAAACGAACCGGTCTAGATTGATGGCAGTCGTGAAGTTCTGATTCTTGTTTTATTGGAAAGCGGCGAAGAGAAATCGTGGGTGATATTCGTACGGGGAAATAAAGACTTCTTTTACTCTTAGTTGAGTATAGAAAAAATGAGAGTGATAATCATGACAAGAATACATAGGAAAATATATCAATCTACATCTCGGTACTGAAAGAGTGTATTTAAACATTAAAATATTGCGTAGCAAATTTGTATAAAGAACACTGGGCGCTAATGGCGTATGGTGGCAGAAAGGATTGAGAATACTTAATATAATAATAATAAGTCTTTTGTAATGCGCTCTTCAAGGCCTGAGGCCTTCCCAGAGCGCACGTTGTGCTGAGATGAGAATGGAAATTCAAGAGGGGGGAGAAGGCAATATTGAAAAGATGCGTTGTCAACATTATTTAAAAGGTTTCTGGTTGGTTCAAACTCGACTGAACGCAAACCCATCTCGAGGTTTGGGAGCTTTAGTCAACTTTCTGGTTAGGCGCCCCTCTTTTCGGAACGTGTAGTTTGATTGCCCCTACCAAAAACCAATGCATCGGACTATAAGATTCTCTATTATTCTTCTTCTTTCTTTTTATCAACTATCTACACATGATGGATATTCATTAAACATTTTGTCACTCTGTTTCTTTCAGAGAAGCTTTTACGGGCCTTCGATCTGTGTGCACGGATTTCCCTTCTCAAAATAGCCTCCCACCGACGCCGTAGCGTGATTCCTCCTAATTCTTGTTTTGTTTTTGTCTTTGTATTTGTTTTTAGGGTTATTTTTTTTTATGTGTTGTAATCTAAACCAGTATTAGGCTGTAAGATAATTACGGCGACTTGCTCCCTTGTAGGCAATCGCCCTATGGACGCTAATTAAAAAAAAACCCTCAAAACAAAGACCTCACTTCGCTCACGCGGGAGAATGATTTCGAGTTATTTCGCTGAGAAAATCAAAGTGTAATTAAAAGCTTTTAGTCGTTCGGTCTTATTGTAGTGTAACGAGAGCAGGTTGAGGAGAGTTGCGCGCTCGCCGATCGCTAGCTTCACACATTGACTAATTTCCGCATTCCACTAGTTTTTACTTTGCCTAATTTTATTCTTTGTATGAACCTTTCTTTCATAACTTTTGGTTCATTTCGTTGATTTATTTTTATTAAATTCTTTTAAAAACCTTTGTTTTGCAGATGTTATCTCTTTATCTTTCTTTTTAATACATCTTAAAAGAATAGTACTTATTTAGAACGCTATATAATGCAGAATAGTTCTAAATTACACTCAAGCCTAAGAAATATTGGTTAAATTCTGATTTTAGAAAACTTAGCATTTTATTTACACACCATTTTGTAAAATATAAAATAATTCAAACCTATTAACAAAAATAGGACAGTGCTGGCTAAAACATATAAATGCAGAGCCCAATTTTTACAGAGAGGCTAAAGCATCATAGCAATAAGGCTAAAGCACTCTCTAAAGATGAATAATAAACAACCTCTAACGGGATTCGATCCGGCGACCTCTCACAAGAGAAGAAAGATACGGCTCATTTATGATCGATTTAAGTTTTACACCCTTTCCCTGTGGGTGTAGAAGTAACTATGAGACTTCTTCTTCTTCTTCTTCTTCTTCTTCTTCTTCTTCTTCTTCTTCTTCTTCTTCATCTTCTTCTTCTTCTTCTTCTTCTTCTTCTTCTTCTTCTTATTTGCTTTTCCCTAGCCGGAGTCGCCGCTCGTGAGTCGTTTCCAAAGATTTCTGTTTTTGGCCACACCCGCGCTCGATGTGGTAGCCTTTCTGGACCACAGAGTTAGGGCGATGTGTCTGTAGGTCACTTACGGGCGACGTCCAAGCGTTACTCTCATTCGGTAAAAGACTCACCCTTTAAGGTTTTCGCAGACTTTATGGACGGATGCCCTCCGTCTCCAATCCTCTCTATTTATCCGGGCTTGCGACCGGCACTTAGGGTTAGCTTGCCCCTCCCCCCCCTCCCTGGCTAGAGTAAAATTCCATATATTATTTGTTAGCTGTTATTTAATCAACAAATCACTTCTTTATAAGTTTTTTCTATTATTAAATTAAATTTGGTATTTCCTCTTTGTCGAAGGCGTTCTTTTAGGTCCTTCAAATTTCGAACATATTGGTAAAGAGTACCGGATTCTGATATTGAGCGGACGTCTGGATAGTGAACTGTAAGCGGAGAACAGCAGGCGGCTTCAAACTCTTGTCCATTGAAGAGGAGATGGAAACTTTAGAACAATTACGCCTCTTTAAATCAAAGACACATCTGACCTTTCTTTGCAAATAACCTGCAAAATTTAATTTCATCTGAAAAGAAGACCATGGAATACTGAATAACAGTCCAGTTATTTTTCTCCTTAGTTCATGTAAGACACTTCTAACGACGTCTCTGGTTCAGGAATGGTTTGATATTAGAAATGCGGCAGTTTAGCTAGCTCCTATCCTTTGATTTGGATCATCGGCGTCTGGTTGGTGCCCTTAGCATTTTGTTTTCAAGGTATTTAATACTATTCAGCATCCGTTGCACGCAGCTCTGCCTGATTCTTTTAATCCAGTTCGCGTGACAAGGTTTGCTCTTAATCTTAATGACTTGGCTATGAATTTTATGAATGTTAGTACGACACAGTTTTCACGGTGTTTTATACCATCGTTAATTAAAACGTGGAATGTTTTACCCTGTGAGTTTGTACCCTCAAGGGATATTTCTTCATTTAAGTCCCGTGTGAATCCATTCTTGAAACAGTAGCCTTTTCTCATCTTCCAATATTTCTTATTCATCTGGGTTTACTATTATACCTTCACTTTCTTCATGGCTGCTTTTGCTTCTCTTCAGTACCATTTTGGTATTTTGTGTGGAATCAATTTAGCAGGGTTTTTTTGCACCCTGGAGGGAGGCTATGGTAGCTCTCTTAGAATAATAATACTAATAATAATCAGTCTACTCATGGCGAAGCTTTCACAAATTTGAATCAAGTTTTCTTGACAATCCTCTCAATGCTACGGCGGTCATCTCTGTTGCTCGGAACATGTTCATTTATATATATATATATATATATATATATATATATATATATATATATATATATATATATATATATATGCCCGAAGAAGGGCATAGAGCCTGGAACATTGTCACTAAAGAATTAGTCTCAGGTTGGAACGAAACTAATGTCCGATTTTAGGATATATATTTAAATTTTTTCAAAATATGACTGGAAATAATATATAATCATAAACATAACCTCCATTGCTTCCTCGAACCTCATTCCATCTGTCAACAGGGCGTATAAATTCCATGCTTGTAAAATCCTTTGTTTTGATGCAAAATATAAATCCAATTCGTTTTCAACCTCTTCTCTTGAGGTCAACATAAAACCATCCAAATAGTTCTCTAACCCCCCCTAAACCTTTGATAATATTTTTTGTCTCTTTATCCCTGTTCTCTGTAATTTTAGCCTTTCGTTTTAGCTTGCGTAGGAGGCGGAGCTTCGCTCACTTTATATATATATATATATATATATATATATATATATATATATATATATATATATATATATATATGTTCTATTGAAGTCCACAGCTGTGGCAGCGTTATTAATTTTAACTTGTATTTTCTTTATATTTCTTACCAAGTTTTTTAACGGCGTCTTCGAGGCGAGAAAAAACATCCGCGAATGACATTCTTTATTCTTAGACGACTTTCGACCATGTTAGGTCATCTTCGGGGAATGAACAGAAATGGAATTATTCTTCGACCTTGGACTTAAAAAGTGGTGAGATTTAGGGAGGGTTAGAGAGAAAGATATTAAGAGAGGAAAGTGGTGAAGTAGTGTGAGTTTAAGATGTGTGGGAGACTATAAATATCTAGGTCCCTGGTGAAAGGGTAGCTCTGTTGTTTTTGTTTTTGGATGAATTTTGTTTGTTTTTTTGTTTTTATTTAATGAACTATAAAATTTATAGTTTATTCAATTAAATTAATCTTGTTAATTTAGTTCTTAATTTTTAGATCTTAATGATCTTTTGGCATTTAAGCCTTTATTTGAGGCGGGGGTTTTATTCCCGCTGTGGGTTTTCGAAAAAGTTTATTTTTAGTTTCATTTGAATTTTTGCAAAGTTTTTGAATTTCTACTAAAGAAACTTAAGCATTACACTAGTCGGTTTTTTTTGTGTTTAGTCGATTTTGTCATGTGTATTTTGGGTCATGTCACCGTCAGACTGTATCTTACTGCTTTTAAATGGTCTTATTTGTCGGTCGACCTCGATGTCTAGGTCCTCTTAGCCCTCTCGTGGAGCGCCACGTTGATCGGAGATAATTCAACCAAGTCGTGGAGCTCTCTCTGTCTTTTTCGTTCTCTTCTTCGGGTGTTTGTAATGAGAAGCACCGCTTTGTTCTGGATGACTTGAAGTTTCACAATGTGGGTCTTGGCGCTCGCGTTCAACGGCACCGGGGGGTACAAGAGTCTCGAGCGAATGCTCGCATTGAATATCTTGAGTTTATTTGAGCGATTTAGGTCACGGAACCTATAAAACTCCCTCAAATCTCCCTTGCTATTTGTGACTGTCCGCCCGATATGACTCTTGTAGCCCCCTGTGGTGATTTTGAGCCCCAGAACCGTCCCTTCCAGGCAGGTACTAGGGGATTCTCTCCCCTTCTACCCGTATACCATTGAAGGTCTTGCGAAACATGGGAATTATTTTGAATTTGGGGGCATTGGTTGATATCTTCCATCCCCTCTCGAAAGAGTTGATGTTAGATATCTCCCTAGCCGTATTTCTCGCCATAAATTCCCTGTGAACATAAGCGGCGGTACAAATTTGCGATATATCGTCACAAACTATACGTATATCGTACCCTCGGAGAGAGGTTGTGGTAGGTCGCGTGTGTAAATGAAAACGGGAGTCCCCCAAGGAGGATGCCTCTCTCCGACGTTTTATACTGTTTACACCAGAGACCTTCCACAACCAAGTCACGAAAGTGCGATGTACATCCAACTGGCGGATGACATCACCCAAATAATCACCAGCGCCAGGAATAACTCCCTGAGACGTAGCTTAAAGAACAGCGAGGGAGATAAAAAAAATCAATGACTATGAACGAAGAAACAAAATAAAAACAAACAAAGACAAATTCAAAATAATACCCGTAAACAGAAGGAAAACAGCTGCAGTAAGAGTCGATCGAGAACTATATCCCTACTCCACGGAAGGACGCGTCCTCGGTCTAAAGTTAACAAAAACAAAACAGGGTGCAGCGGCCACTTAACACAAGATTAAAGAAACAAAAATTACCATGTCAGCGTTGTACAGATTCAAAAACTTAAGTAACAAAAACAAAAGAAAATTATACTTGGCGCTAATTGGCCCCAAGTTCCTTTACCCAATAGTACCGATGAATACAATAAATAATACACAATTAAAAAAGGTCCAACGCATTCAAAATCAAGCCACAAGGTTCATCACTAAACAAAAAGACAGGACGGCATAACATCTGAGGAACTCCATCAAAGATCTGCACTGGAACCCCTAAATTTAACCCTAAAAAAAACGTTCAACGAAACTGTGCGATAATATAAAAAACATAATTGCCCAAAACGAAATCAACTAAATAGTAGTACCGGAAAACGAAATCCGGCAAATAGACTACAAAAATCGTTTTTACGGCAGCGTGAAAAAAACCTTAAACAACATCAACCCGATATATAGGTAAAAAAAAACAAAAAAAAAACAAAAACAATATTACCGAAGAAGACAACTGACCATACAAACAATATGTGAAACCGAAAAAGACAACCGACTATGAGAAACCCGATGAGTCAAAATACTAACGAGATTAACAAAGAAGATTACCACTAGAAATTTAATAAATAAATATATATATATATAGAAGAAGAAAAAAAGATGCGATCTAGCACAAAAAAAAACAGCAAAAAACTAATAAAGCTCAATTGAGCAAAAATAAAACAAAGGCTCGAATGCTAAATTTTTATATTTAATAAACTTAAAATCTTGAATCTTTGAGCGACAAATACTCGTAGTCACACAATCTGAGCTTTTTTTTTTCAAAAGTAGTAAAGTTCAATTTTACCCATTTAGAGCCATGAAATGACCCATCTGACCATGGGACATATGGTTATTCACACTGGAGATTTCAAATCTGCCATCGGATTTGGCGCTGGGTGGCGCCATCTAGTGGCAGAAGCCTCATTTAGCCATTCAAAGGCACTTGTAGGTGATTTGAACCACAGGAAACCATCAATGCAATAACCATTTATCATATTATCTTGTATTTTAAAGCCAAGAATTGGATTTTTAATTCGGATTTTCCGGGAAATTTGGGCAAATTGTATTCGGCGAGGTCCTTCGAGGGTCTAATGTAATCAAAATACTCTAATTTGTCCTTTTTTTTTATTCTTTTGAATTTATTCCTCGTCTTTGGAGTGAATTTGTTAAAATTTATTTAAGGAAATCATTTCAAATCTTTTATAATTCAAAATTTATGATAAAAGACCTTTTTTTCTCAAGTCATGCCAAATAGGATCCTACGAGTAGGGAATGTTCGTCTCTGATGTAGAATAGTAACAATATTAAAAAAAAATTAATATAAATTATTCCTGTCCTTTTACGGTGTCTTATTCCACTCTGATCAAAATGTAATTAAAAAAACTTGTAAACTAACGAGTGTATCTCTGCTACAAATATTTACAAGCGGTCCACAAAGAAATCAATGAAGTTAGTAAGTGAAAACGAATGGAAGATACATTGCTTTAATACCATAAAACCGACCGACATATTAAGTTATAAGAGTCGCGTGCACTCGGCAAAAACCTAAGGACACTTCTCAAATGCCGCCCGTCCTCTTGGAAATTAAAGTTGTTTGGTAACGACCAAAAAACACTCCACAATTGCTTTGAAAGAGAAGTCCTTGTGAAAAGCCCCGTCCTACCACGGATCACGGCAACGGTAGTTTGTGTGTAAATCGTTTATTAAGCGAAAGGGAAACGAGGAGACAGAAATCCGGTTTATCCCTTGATGGGCACGACACCGAGCCTTCCGCTTTTCACTTCGGCTCGTTGCAGAAGAGAACAATTTCGGTTTATTGCATTCCCTATGAAGGAGGTCGAGTTAATCCCCCTATCACTAACCTTCTCTGCCCTTTGACATTCAGGGATATTCCTGGTCGGCCCTTGGATTATTTTGATTAGTCTCTAACTCTAGATTTTATTTATAGATTAATTTCAGGGCCATTTCGCAATTGAGATTTATTGTCAAGTTTGTGCGCGCATTGGGTAATATTCTGAGTTAATCCTAAGATTGCGTTTATTGTAAATTATTATTATTCGGTGGGGCTTTGAGCTTTAGGCACAAATTTCCATAACCCACGTCATCTTTGACCTTTATATCGTTGTTTCCATGCTCAGTTTTCAAATTAATTCCAGGGTGGGAGATCATTTAGGGAACAGTAAATTAAAGAATCGCCAAAAAGCATAAAATCAATACAGTGGCGATTGAAGCTTTCCGAATTAGTCTCTATTTTCTTGCTCTCTTTTCTCCACTCCGTGTGGCCATAAAGTACTAATTGTTTGCTTCTTCTGAGTACCTGTACTTTTTTTTACTACTTGATCATGCAAACATCTATTACATTCCTGGATTATTTGTTAATTTTAACATGTGTATTAAGTCATCATCTATTCCCGCTTTCCTACCCGTGATCATCGTTCATCACCGAACAGATTCATTGAGGTTTGTTAACAGTGTTCATTGATTGCCTTTTTCCCCGTAAAAGTGGCCCCAAACCGTCCAGTTACTCGGTTCTGGGCACCATGTTTGATGGGTGTCATCGAAAAACCTGAAATACTTGGCAGAGTCAAAGTCGCTGCATTAAATTGATATTTCCCAGAGACAATTCATATATAATCGATTTAAAGAAGTTCGTAGTCTTTATTAAAACTAACGACCACATTATTTGTTAGTTGTAACAAACGAGGATATTGCCAGAAGGTTTATAAGGAGACGTTCATAATGCAAGTGATTAATAGGGATTAACTGAAAATCTCTGTCGCACGTAGTTTAGAGGAGAATCCTTAGGGTCCCTGGAACCTGGAGGGTGAAAAACTTTCCTAAACTTGACAAACCTACACACTTAAAGGAAAATCTCCTTGCAGGTGACATCCTAGGGATGTCATCTGCAGCATGGTCACCCAAGTTAAACCTAAGACCCCATTGCGAGGGTAGACTGAAGGAGCGGTTGAGAGGTAAACGAAGCCATTCATTTTTAAATTGAGGATATTTTCAACTCCTTAAATTGAAAAAATTCAAATTATACCAGAAATGGTTGTTAAATGAGACTTTATTTAGGGGGTACCCCCCCACTTTCTAGTCGTTTCAATTGGTTAAATCAGGGCTGTTCAGATTTATGAAACATGAGAGCCAATTTTATATTTTATTTGAGAACGACTAATGGCTACAGAGATTTAAATACGATTAAATGCTTAAAAATACGGCTATTTGATGTCCCACAGGTGCATTTCTTTTCTCTTTTTTTAACCCATTCCTTTTAAAATTACAATTTACGTGAAATATCCAATTGTTTATGAATAACCCTGTAGTACAACACAGGGAGGCTAGTCGTCATGGTTGTCGATCTGTGTCAAATATTAATTAAATAGGCCTTGAGTGAGTTTGCTTTCCTCTGTCCATCCTCGATAAGGACGCGCACGATCAGTACAAATGAAGCGAACAAAAAGAAAAGACAATAATCATTAAGAAGAATGGTAAAAGTAAAGGACATTAATGAAATGGTGAAACATCCTCCCCCCCTAAACAGCTCCCTGCCTTTAGATGTACATAATCAAGCCTCATCGGGGGGGGGGGGGATGTCATCAACTATACTTCCCCACTTATGTTATCATTTTACCCCATCAATCTGCCCGCAAGTGCGTGTCAGGTATAACTAGCATAGACAACCATACTGCAGCTAACATCTGGAACATAGCGTGACTCAAGAAGATTCTGTCGGAAAATTGACCGTGAGAATATTGCGAGTGCTGAGGTTAGTTTAGAGTTGGTTACCTATGAATCACCTGACATATCGCAGGGGTAGGCTGAAGGAACGATTAAGAGGTAAACTAAGTTGTTTTTTTTTTACTTGCCAATAATCCGCCTTTTTATATTCTCGCTTTATTTTTTTTTCCTCCTGGCAATTTTAAAGGGTAAATACCAGATTTTATTTTTCCCCGAATAATCTTTGGGTGATATGGCTGTCCCTTTGGAAGCAGGGAGTATGCTGCTTGATGAATGTGGTGTGTACGAGTATGTAGTAGGGCGGATCATACTTTGGGGCAACCATATATTTTCATTAAATCCTTTAATGATGGGTGCTTAAATGATAGATTTTCCGGTGTAGATTTTTAAAAAGAACTTTATTTTGTTATTCGATTTCTCCTACCTACATCAATTTCCATTTAAATAAAAGTAAATTTTTCCCTTTCGTCACGAGCTTATTTAACCTATTTTTATTTGATCCAAGTACACACTAACACAAAGTAACCTCAAATTTACATGTGTATTGAGTGAGAAAAGAGTATGCAAAGCTCCACATATAGCTGCATGGGTCACTTTGGGTTACATTCAAAAGTTAAACTTGACCAGAGCACACAAATCTTGCTTTGACTCATTCATGGATATCAGACGTCTACTTGTCTCATGTGCCCTGATTCCTCCATCCCTTTTATCATGTGAGAAATACTTGGAAGAAGCCTCAGTCACCATTCTTGCAACCCTCTCAATGCTTTGTGTGTGACAAGGCCAGTCAGGTACTTTCATAGGAGAGTCAATGAAGTTTTTCAATTCAGAAGTACTTAAAGAGCAAAGGAGAGGTGGCTCATAGACATCCTCTGACCAATTGATCAGATCTCCAATCCTGGTAGCATCACAATTGATGTCTGGTGTCCTTCTAAGCCTTACAAAGGAGTCTCCCAGTTGAGTATCTTGGTCCCCTTCTCCCCTTATGGTCTGGATTCTTTTCACCCCTTCAGTCTCTCCGCCTGATCTTCAGAGCATAGGAGGGTTTGGAGGATGGCATCACTGTATCCATACCAAGCTGATCTCCCAACAGTTGGCAAAACAATATCCAACACCTCCTTCCTCTGAGACTTAAGGTAGTGAAGTTAATAAAGAATGTGCCTAGGTCCCTCGATCCAAGAGAGCTTAATCTTATCGTTAAACCAGCATGGGTAATATACACCAATGATGAACTCAACAATCATTCGTAGATTCTTAAAGGCTTTTCTTTTGAGCTCATGCTTTGACACCCACAGCCGAAAAAGTATGTTAGCTGTGGTCAACCACTGACTGTAATTTACTGGTCTTATTTCCAATAGAGAAAGCCCTGTAGGAAACACTCAATCTCTGATTGCCGATACAATTATATAGCCGTAGTGCTGACCAATCGAAAGATCTTGCACCACTTCCTTAGGTATCTTGGTAAGAGGAGGACCTAAAGATATTTGAGTGAAATTTGGGTTGATATCCAAGTCTGTAACAGAGTCAAGAAGCTTTCCTATTAGTCCGAATTATCTGTTGTCAGATAGTGTTGGTCTATCCAGGTTGATAATTAGATGACGAAGAGGAAGTTCCCCAGTGTGCAGGTTACAGACCAACCAACCAAGCTTTCTGTCCAAATGGAGCTCCATTTTTCGCATTACTCCAGCATTTACACCTGTGTTTACATTCGTGGAGTCTCCAATGGCCATTGAGCTTTTATTCCAACACCTTTCCCTCAGCCATCCAAACATAGCCTTAGCGATCGTCTCTGCATGTTATTCTTCTTTTGTAGCCTTTTCTGGGACAAAGTGGAACAGGTAATTGCTCCCAGGCTCACTGATGACAGTTTAATGCTCCTCTTTTGTTTTTGTTGGAAACAATTTTTTACTTCCCTCTGCCTCCATCATAAAATTTGTCACATCAATTCGTCCATCAAAGAGAACACAAGAAATTCCCCCATCCTTCCTTAGGTTTTCCTCAGACTCATGTTCAATAACTGTCATTAGCTTTCCCTGTGTTCTCTTAACTTTATTCTTGTCAATTACTTTACTTGTATCTTCCTCAGTAATGAATCCAGCATCAATTAAAGCTGCTGTTGCTATAGCTGCAGTTGGTCTCAATCCGACACCATATCTTATTCTAGCAAGAGCAATATTTGGAATTTAATCATAATTATGTCTATTCCTGGTGGAAGATTCCGGCTCTTGGACAGCTTCAAAAATTACTTCATCACCCAAGCTGTTGTCACCATCAGAATTTTCCGCCTCGAGATCTTCACTTTCTGCCAAAAAATGCTCGATTTCTTTTTTTGCTGCTTTTCCTGCTAAAACAGCGCTGTCCTCCTTACTTTTTCTCTTTCTTTCTGCTATCCTTTCTTTTTCTTTCCTTTCTGAAGCTCTTAATTGTCTATTATGCTCTGGAATATCAAGACCTCCAATTTGAAAGGTACCTTTACTTCCAACCTTCTCCTTTTGTCCTTTAATAAAGGCCAGTTCCCTAGTATGTATTTTTTTCTCTTTACTACAACAGCAGTTAATGTGGGCGTCAGTCTCACAGCCATTACAACCTACTTCTCCACAACTGGAAATTTGACATTTGCATGCATGTCAATATATCTAATAACTTATCTAGTTTTGCAATGAACCTACTTTTTACTTCAATTTTTCTTTTACCTAGGGAAACTTTTACTGCCTCCTTCCACACCTCCTTAAGCTTTGATATTATTGTGACCTTTTGATTTATTACAGGTGGTTTGAAGAGAGCATTAGCTTTGGTCCACTGATTAATCAAGCCCTAAAACATGTCTTTTACCAGCTAGTCCACTTCATAATTTCCTCGGTCATCTTCACTTTGCTCCCTCAAGTAGATACCGTACCTCAAAATATCTTATTGTGGTAACTCAGACACCATCATCTCTTGCTCAGTCCCAACAAAATTAGTCAGATGAGAACTTGATTTGGACTTTGTCTTGATTTTCGCCATTGTCACACTAATCGCAGGTATATCTGCAAATGAAAAGATGGCACTTAAATTAAGAAATAATCTCTACCAAATAATTATATGTTATTCTAAAATGATCCACAGCCTTTACTAGCATTCAAATAAAATGTAAATGCTCTATAAAAAGTTACCAGTTACAATAGCTTCGAGAACTGACAATATTACTGGAATATTGCATTCCACTGAGTAATGAGTACTGGCTACTTGCAATTTTGTCTCTCTAATACATTTTTACATTTTTTTAGACAAATATCTTTCAGATTACATAAATGTATTGATGATAGAAAACGGTCAATTTTATCTTTTATGGGTAACTAAAATAATAGTTAAATATAGTAAATGACCCAGAACTAACAATATTTCAACTTCAAATTGACGTAGGTTAGATCAATCAGAATTTAACTTTTCTGTCCAAAGTATGTTCTTTTCACCAATATTCATTATTTGAATACCCCTCATCACCAGTTTCATAAAATTCTAGATTATCACCCGCCCTAGACTATGTAGTATGTGATACTTGTGCCGTTAAATGAGGGTAAATGTTTCTGAATGCCATGCTGACTGAGAATATTTCTACTTTCGCAAAGAAGTCGCAAGGGGGAACATTAGAGCGTTAATCTGATGCAAAAAGAACGCTGGAATTTCTCGCAATTTTGGACTCGGCCTTTTAATAAAGAAAGGTCCAATGACCTTCCGAAAAAATGCAAAATAGGGTAATTAGATTATTAATGGGGATAGGAATAGAGTTCAGCTGGACAAAATTGCCCAGAGGATATGGAGTTGATGGAATTGGGAATTGAAAGAGTTGAGAGAGCATAGTTGTCAGGGTGGAGTCAAGATAAAACAAAGATTCTAATCCTCACGTAATCTGACGTTCTGCTGGACAGTACAGTGCTTAGAGCCATACAGTAGAAGGGGTGGTGTTGTAATGTCTAAAGCTCCGCGCGCCCCAAATAGTCTCATCTTTTACTACTCGGGTTTTCTTTCTACATTCTTTCACTTGACCTAACTTCCCTACACTTTAGGCATTTCTTACTCTCTCGAAGGACATTTTTCGATTGTTTTTGTGTTTTTCTTTTAAAGCTTAGGGATTTTCATAAATTATTTAGTAATTGACCAAACGTAATGAGGAATATTTATCCGATGGTTTATATTCTAACCCAGGACTGAGTTAAAGAACGTTGGACTCAACTTGCGTGAGATGGGGCAAACATACTGGTCATGGGCATTCATTATGTTCCAAAGCAAAGGTCGCCAAGATTTTCAGCCAAACGGCCAGAAAAGCTAAACTCAGGATGGCTCGGGGTCATAACCTTCGAAAGACTGAAAAAAACAAGATAAAATGACAGGGAAAAATCATTATTTATTATTAATGAGAAATTTGATGTTTTCAACCAAAAAGAGATGTAGTCGCGGGATTAAATGAAGAGGTTGTCAGGATGAGTACATGAGACAAGTGAAGATCTGGGATTTGCAAAGGCAGCTTATTCTTGGCGTGTTTTATCTTGCAGAAAAACTGTTCACGGTAGTATGTGGTACCAACCTGCTCATTACTTACTGGGCGTGCACGAGTGATGAGGCGAGGGAACCGTCCAGAGGGGATGGCCTGGTTCTTATAGAAATTTAGGATGTGGCAAGCAAGGAACCTAGACTTAAAAATTTATGAATCCTTGGGATCAGTGAGTTGAATCTGCAGTCTTAATGGCACTTCTTCCATCAACATCAAAGACGAAGAAAAAAACTTGAAATCATGCACAAATAACATGTCGGAAAAACGGCTGGCTATGTAAGAGCGAAGGTCACTGATGACCCCTCAACAGCCACTGATGTCAACATTTCCAGGAAAAGATGATCGATGAGGAAGTGTGAGAGATCGTCCTCCAGCTGAGATTCCCATAGTTAGCGCTTCAACTCAAATACAGAGATGCGTGAGTGCAAGTCGCAGAGTTTGATGTCCTTCCCCCGAAGCTGGAAGTTGAATTAGTTCAGGTTAGTTGTGATGTCAGCAAGAAAGACCAGCTTGGCTCGACTTGAAGTTCCCACTTCTTCGGATCCTAGCTATCGGAGGTTACAATTTTTTTTTTTAATGTCAAACACCCTTCTGAGCATATTGACACAACTCAGACAATGAACTTCACAAGAGCACAATAATATGCTATATTGTGCCTACATCTCTGCTAAAACCTCTTGAAATTGTCATTGATTTATTTCACGGGGGCGATCACATTCACTGCCTTCACAACAATTGTCATGGCATCCTTCATAGTTGCTGATTTGGCGAAAAGAATTTCCTGGTACACAATACAAACAGCTTATTGTGGTTTTGTTTTGGTGACCGGATGCCTCAGACATGCTTCTGCATAAGTGAGATAAACCCTTTCTTCTCCCCCATTCATGGTTGGCGCACCGTCTGCTGTGGTGGCAATAAAGCGAGACAAACTCAGATACAGTTCATCCACGCACTTCAGCACTGCACTCAAACATCTGCGCCGGCATTGGTGCCTTTCATCGGAACAACTTGAAGAAATTCCTCACATACTCTAAAGTTGGGAAGGACACTTCGAATAAACACACACAACTCAGCAGTGTCCACGTGTTACTCTCATCCAAGGCCAGTGAGAAAGAGAATCATAACTTTCATTCACGGCAGATCTTACGTTACCAGCCATTTTTTCCTCTCGGCCGTGTGACTGTCGTTACAGAGGTTTATGTTCGAAAACATACCCCTCTTTTCAGAGTGGCCATCATACAGCTCTGCACAAACTTTCCTTCAGAGAATGGCTTCAGCTACTTTGCGAGCAAGAATAACACATTGTAACTAGCGCGAGTGATCCTGAGTTCTCCATTGCTTGCATTCTGAACAAGGTCGTCTGCTTCTCCAGACTGGGAGACAAGCGAGTCACCTCACTTTGTTTAGTCTCTGCACTCATGTCGAAGACACTTAAGATTCAAGGCAGATGAGGCACACTGGTTTCTTCTTTCGCCCAAGAAGAACTGATCCGTCCACGCTTCATTGAAAAGGCCATTCTCTGCCTCTCTATCCCTATTCTTATTCTTAGAAGCCTCGATCGTTTACGCAAAGGCCAAAAATACTGTCAAAAGGAACAAACGCAGACTCAGGGCCGTAGGGAAGAGCATGCAAAGGTTAGGCTGGCGGCATCTCTATACAAACCGGCGAACGAGGAGTCGCCCGGATGGTCCTAATAGTCTGTAGGTTGTGGAGTACCCATATTTTAAAGCCTTCTTTTCTCTCTCGAAATTTAAAGCGAAAACCAACGAGTGCATATCCCGCAAAATGTTTGTAAGGAAAAGATCTGCAAATAAAGCTTTGAAGGTAGAGGAAGTGAAAATGTGTGGACGCTATATATCCACAAATCTTCCTGTATCGGGGCCTGCGCAGCACTCAATCATACAGATGTCACCTGCAGCACAGTGGCTTGTACTACGTCTAACAACATGAGATGATAGTAATAGAAAAGAAAGAGGAAGACATTAAAAGTGAAGGGGGGTTTGAAGGAAGCAGGTTAAATATCCCCGAGGAAGTTTGACCGGAAAGTTTCCCAACGGAACTAAGGTGTAAGGAGTGAACCAGCTCCGATCAGGAATGAGTGGACGAAAGCGGGTCGACGAGTAACCTTCAAAATTAGCTGCCGGCCAAGAAAACTAGGGGAGAAGAGGCTTATCACATACTGTACTAGTAAGTTTTCGAACTGCACGTTCCCTGAACATCCAAGAGCGACCTGAAGGATCCAAAGGATGAAGTGAATTATGAGAGTTCCAGTTGCGTATTATGGTACCAACTGAATTTAGAGGTACTTTAAGCTGTAGAAAAATATTTTGTATCCAAGGCCAATCTTATGAATGACTACAAGGCGTTCACGAAAATCTTGACTGATTTGTTTGTTTTTCACCACGAGGAAGACGTTGACGGTGCGACTCTATTGCAAGGAATGACGCAGCAATCATTTACGAGGACGAAAGAAATCTCTCGTTTAGTTTAGAATATTCCAGCTATTCGGCAACAAATGGAGAGTAGTTTTTAAGGAGACATTTATGCATATTGAACCTATTGAAATGAATGTGTTGTAAAATTTCACTATTTTTATTCTTAGAAGCCTCACTATTTTGGTTTTCTGATCATTACATTGTATTTATTGAATAAAGTTCTACTTGTTGTAAATTTCATTAACCTGCGTTTAATAAAAGTGTGGAAATTTTCATTGGTAACAATATGTTGTAAACCTTTGCGTCCAACTGTACATACTATCGTCCGAATTATTAGTCGCGGGCGACTATACTTCTCACTATGTCAGTCGGTCCGTCGGTTCCCGTTTTGCTTCTTCTTTTTTTTGTAATAACATTGTAACTATTCGGCCAATTCTAACGAAATTTGAGAGCCTTATGTTGTTTTACATTTTCTTCCGAATGATATAATTGATAAAGTCCTCCCAAGGTTAGCCAGGGAATTATTTTGATTTGGTAATAACATAACTATTCGGCACATTCTAACGAAATTTGAAACCTTTATGTTGTTTTACTTTCTCTTTTGAGTGACATAATTGATAAGATCATCTCAAGGTTAGCCCGGGAATATTTTTTTTGCAATAACTTCATAACTATTTTGCCGATTCTCACGAAATTTAAAACCCTTATGTTGTTTTACATTTTCTTTCTAATGATATAATTGCTTAATTCTTCCCAAGCTTAGCCAGGGAATTATTTTGTTTTGGTAATAACATTATAACTATTCGCTCAATTCTAACGATTTTTGAAACCCTTACGTTGTTTTACATTTTCTTTCGAATGATAGATTTGCCAAGGTCACCCTAAGGTTATTAAGGTAATTCCTGAAAGTTTTAAGGCCGTAAGATCATAAATCAAAATAAGTGAGAGCACACGAGTTTTTGGTCAGAAGACTTTATTTTACGGACAGAAATGCATGAACGAGCTGGGAGACTTTGAGGGTATTAGAAGTGTATGGAGGAATATGAACAGCATACAATACGCGGAGATACTGTATTACTGGTGGATTGTAAGATGAAACTACGGAGATTGATTACTGGTCTAAATTGATCTTTGGAAAGATGATTGGAGATAAACATCAAGAAAACGGAAGTGATGGGGATAACCAAAAGAAATGGGAAATTGAGTGTAAGAATATAGTTTCAAAGCACAATGATTCAACGGGTGGAAAGTTTAAAATATTTGGGGAGTAGAATTTCAGCAAGTTCTGAGTGTGAAAGAGAGATTAAAACGAGAATAACCAGTTCAAAAAACAAGAATTGTTAAAATGAAAAATGTACTAACGAATATTTCTATGAACATGGATTTGAGATTGAGAATATTGAAAATTTATGTATGATAAACACTTATGTATGGTGGTGAAATGTGGACGTTGAAGAAGAATGTTATAAAATAACAAGAGTGAGTTCTGAGTGTAAAGATAAAGTAGTTGAGATGTGTCGGAGAGAAAGTGGCTGTTGGGAAGACTGGAGGGAGCAAGGGTGTGAGGAAGACAGCAAGTGGAGTTCCCAGACGCTCTGCTTTCACACACTGAAGATGAACGTGGAGGTTGTAGACCTGTTCAGTGAAGCTAATCAAGGAGAGAAGAATCGAGATCCATGGTGCCAACCTCACTTGGCTGGCACTCCGGTAAGGTAAACTCGTAAGGACCATTTTCATCGCCATTCCTATTTTCTCTTTTCTTTATTCGTTTTGTTTTTTTTCCATTTTTCCGTATCATTCGTTACTCCGCTCAGACCAAACCGCGTAAACGTCGACACCCACCAGATCTTTCATTACAAACGCTCTTGTGGAGTTACCATCGTTTGGTTTCCGCTTATTAATTTTAAGTAATCCCCTCCCCCTCGCCTCTTTGCGGTCTTTTATAAAGTTCCATTAATGCTGTATGCTGGTCCAGTATTTAACAACTTCAAGCCTCGTGAATTGTTCACAATTGTTTTTAAGAGTATGAGTAATGGCGACTGAAAATATATAATAAAAAGTTTTATTCTGAAATCCTTCCCTCCCCAAACATGTTAAGTTGTTATTTTCTGACCGAGCCCTGTTGTCGTCTCTTGTTTACTTTTCCTTTCGAGAAATGAGTTTCTGGCCCGGTTTGTCTTCCTGCTTTCCGCGTGCTCTTATGCAGCCGTTACCGAGGGCACATTTTTATGTAGAATTCAAGTAACTGAATGTAAAAGGGAACTGAAACCTTGATTGTCCTCATGTTTATCCTATCCTACTCTCGCTCGAAATCTCAGGTGGAAATAATACAGCTTGAAAAATATTTTGCTTACCATATTTACACTACACTTATATCCATAATATTCTTTGGATAAAGTGTTTTTATGTTTCAAAATCGACCCTTGGGTTTAAATTCATAATTTACGTTTTCTTTGTACAAATTTGTTTACGGAGAATTCAAATTCCTCTCTCCACCGCATCAGTGTTTCAGTTTAGGGTAGACGAGGCTTTCTATAGCAATTATATTCATCTTTTTTTTTCTAAAATATTCTTATATATTCACTTTTTATTTTCTGTTTAGGCTCACTTCAGTTTTTCCGACTATTATATAAACCCAAACAAGGCTGAGAGAGAGAGATGAACACTTTAAGGACATCTAGCAGGGTTCTTTTGCCATGACATCTTCCAGCCAATTAGACTAATCCTAAATCTTAATCATATTCTTTATATTTGTGGAGATTTTGTTTTATTGTTCGTTTATTTTGTTTTAATTATTATGTCGGATTATTTATTTGATAATTCCATTTTTTACCCAATAGAAAGTTCTTCAGCATTTCTCATCAGTGATTCGTTTTTCATCGTTTTTATTAGCTCTCTTCACCTATCGTGAGTTGCTGCTTCAGAAAAAGAAGTTTCTTTAGTTTGCTGAAGTAAAGCCTTTAGTGTCGGAGTGCCATGTTAATGGAGTATTCCTTCGATGAGGCCCTGGCTTCATCCCTATTCTTTTGTCTTTCAGAATTGCCATCGGTTACTATGTATCATTTGCACGAGACATTTATCGATTCCTTAATTGATGTTCCGTGTCCGGTCCTGTAAGAGGGTTGTTCACATTGGTTCTTCAAGATTTTTATTTGCCGACTATGGTTCATGGAACTAATACCTTTACCATTTCCACAAATTGGTAGTCAACGGGTAGGATCGGCCTTCAATGTAGAGGGGTTCGCTGGTGCAAGACTTGTCTCTTCTTCGTAGCCCTTTCTCGCAGGGGTTAAATGAGTAGAGTGCTAGGGGCAAAGCATTACCCTGTTAATGACTCATCGGTGCCTAACCTGATCAGAGGCCCGATAAGTGTGTTTTTTTATATAAATTCTGGAGAAGTGCCTTCGTTGGTTTCCTCTCCCTACTTTTGATGTCAAGCAAGGGGACGGTTCTACACAACTAAAGGCGAGAATTTTTGTAAACATTCATTCCGTCACAAAGTCAGCCTCTTTCAAAACCCTGAGCACTAATTAAAGTGATTTTATTTTTTTTTATTTTATTTTATGTAGAAAAATGGTGAAAAAGTGAGGGAGCCCCTCCTCCTTCCTGTGTACAGGGGACAGGGGAAGAAGGGAAAAGTGGCGAAACCTAAATACAGGGAGGAGGTAGAAAGTAGAAAGTTTGCCCGTAGATCGGACGATCTGAGTATTTACATTATTTAGTATATACATATTGGAATTAACTAAATTTCTGCTGAAACAACAAAAGAATAATAATAACTGTAAAATAGGTATTGTGTAAAGATGGCCGGGGTGACCGCCTACATTACTGGAAGCACATACGACTTTTATCTCTACCGATCCTGTAGTCTGAACAAGACGTCTACAGTACCCGGTGGGTTAAATCTGTAGAGTGCTGAAGTACATTCCTGCCAGGCGCAAATAATCACCGACATTGGTCTAGTTAGTAAGTTCCTGTGTTGTGTTTGGAGGTCCTGAGGCCTAGAATGATCGCGCTTTGGAAATAGTGCATTATGGTTAGTTACACTCGAATGGGCTCCGTCTTCTGTCTGTCCATTGTGACTGCGGTGAATTTGCTCATGTTCGTCTGGATTTTCCACTTCTTCTCGAACCTGGATTTTTTGGAAGCCTCGGCTGCAGTCGCCCTCGACATAACTTTTCCAGATCTTTGTTTGGCGAGGCACAATCTGGGTGATGTCGCACGCGTACTGTACGTTGAGGTTTCGGAAGAGCAGCAGTTTCAGAATGTCCTTGGTTTAATCATCGTAAAGAGGATGGGACTCACAAACCTTACTTGGGAGACTCCGGATAGCAAGTCAAACGAGCCCCAACATAGTTCACGTATGATATCACCGCTCTCCTGCTGGTGAAGTAACTATGGAGGATTTTTCCGAAATGCAAGGATAACTCGAGTTTCCAGATCTTGTATTTGAGACCGTCGATTCATACCTTGTCGAAGACTTTTTTCACTTTCCGGCAAACCACATCCACCATGCAGATAGAGGCTAGCCCCTTAGTCACATGCTGGTATATTCAGGCGATGGCAGTATCCTGCTCCTTTTTCCCGCGGAAGACATGTTATCCGGCGTTCTGCAGTGAATGAGTCGTCAGATGAGAGACCAGCCTGTTATTAAGGATCTTTTCAAATACTTTCTCTTGTTAGGGAATAAAGATTATTGTGGATATCTTCAGGCTTTCTCGAAAGTATCCTACTCCTAATGGTGCATTGAAAAGATTCAACAGTCTTTGTCCTTACTGGGGCCTTTTTCATGTGCCTTGTTGTCATTAGGCTTAGGCAAGAAGCTTTTTGCTTAAAGCCGGAGATTGCAGGGTCCAGCTCTTCTTGGGTGGTTGCTGTTCTCTGTGGGGGAACTCTTCCGTAGTGACTCTTCATGAGCTCCAGAACTCTCTTCGAACCTCATCGAAATTTTCCTCCTCTTCGGACATGTGAAAAACATCGCTCCAGATTTCTCTAAAAAGCTGTTTTTTTCTTGTGGAGTTCTGGCGCACTTGTTAAGGTGCACTATGAAAGAGTTAGTCCTATATGCTGGTTGCCTTCTTAGCTTGCTGATAACGCTACAGAAGCTTCTGGGGTTGTCTTCAATATCCAGGTTATGGATCGTACGGTCCCACTTTTCACTTGTCTGAGCTACTAAACCATCAAAAACTACATCGGGTTGCCGTATCCAGCGGCCCGGACGCCGTCGTAAGTAAGCCTGAATCGCTCCGACACGATGATCCTCTCTTGAGTTATGCGGGTCGGGATCAAGATCTTGTGCCTTATGATCGGGATTATCTTATCAACGGTGGCAAATCTGCCCAATGTTTACCCGAGGCTAGTCAACGGAGTTCGAGATTCGCTAAATTGTTACGGAGTGGGAATCATCGATTCAAAGGAATTAATTAAAGAAATAAAATTACATTCTCCACTGTATCCCAAACTATTTCAGCGCACATTCAGGCTATTTTACCATGCGTAAATTGATAATCATCTAAAAAAACCTGACCTGCGTGATTGGGCGAACGAAAGGAATTTAAGTGGAATATACCACTGATGTCTTAATTACCAGCTCTACTAAACTCTCCGCTCAACCATGTCTGCAAATAATGTTTAATGATGCATCATAACCATAAGTGATCATACAAAGAAGGAAGCATTAGTGAGAGTGATGCCATTTTGCATAGTCTCGCTCCAAATTGGCACGCAAAAAAAATCAATAGGTCTCTTAACCTCAAAAAATCATATCCACTAAGATCATCAAGTAGGCCTCCATGCCCCTCCCCCCCTCTCAAACAAAACGTATTGTTCGTAATTTGGATTTTGAGTACTGCTTACTACAAACTTTTTATTGCTACACTAGAATATTTGACTGGCAGTTTGTCATCCAATACAATATTTTGTTCTTATTTTTTCTTTGTCTTTTAGTACATTTTTAAATTGTCTCTCGTTGGATTATTTCCCTATTTTTTACATATCTCAACAAAAAATTAGCCGTGGTTAGGACTTCTTTTTTTTTTTAGGAAAGGTTTCTTCTACCTGATTTTGTTCACTTGATTAGCAACCCTTCCCTTTGCTAATCCTATAAACCCCTTTTGATTTCATCACCCTCTTCACCCTTAATAATCCCCTGCAAAAAGTATGGTCGGTGCAAATCAACGCGACCTAAAAAACTCAATCACAACCGTACTCCCCCTTTTCAGGGTCAGTGTTCCTTCCTAACGATGGGGAGCTAGATCGTACCGCGGTGAGGCGGGCCTAGCCCGGATGCCCTAGCGCGCTTCCTTCTCGGTCCCTTATCTTGTTTTCTGTTTTTATTTGTTGTTGTTCTTTTTAATCCTTTGTTCCTTTTTATCTTTGTTATTGTTATTTACATATTTAGTTGTCTTCTAATCCAGCCTAGTAGTAAGCTGTGGTGCGAGTACGGCGACTTTCCCCCTAGTAGGCATTTTGTCAATTGGACACTTAAGTTTTAAAAAAGGCTCTATACGCTGAAGGAGGGCTCATTCGAAACAAGCGGCCCCCAAGAAGATCCCTTACAAACGCCCCCCGTGCACACATAGGGGCTGCCATATACTCCACCTGTCCCGCTGTCATGTCCACGGGTTGACTTCGGCTTCAGGTGATTTTTAGGTATAATTTCTTCTGTTTGGGAGATCTGAGTCTTTATAGCCACGTCTTTCTACCACCAAATCCTAATACCAGCTTCACCGCCTGTAGGAGTCTTTGACAGGATGCATTTTTCTATTGAAAATCTTGGTATTCTTTAAGGCACTCTAATTGATATCCATTCTTCCATTCCAAATTTCCATTTTCTCCTTTAGGAAAATGTTATTACGACCGCTCTGAGTAGTTTCTTCTTTGAACTACTCTGAGATTTTACCTCCCACGTATTTTCCTTCTAACCTAACCGCTTTTTTAACCAACATCAAACTCTCTTTGGTAAAAATTCTCATGTTAGTTTATCCTTCTTAGTTTTAAGTAAATAATAATAATAAGCGAAAATGTGAGCTATTTATGTATTATAGATAAAAAAAACTCAAACATATCTTTTCAAGTGGATTCTAACCTTAGCTTTTCTAGGTGAAACCTTGAGCAGCAACCGGTGAACCATCCAGACCACTCACCCCCTAACTTTCCTTTAACGACATTTTTCTCCAATTTATTTATAAATATCCATATTGTTATCACCTAATAGTTACTTCTCGTTTAGACAAAACCAACCCCGTTTATATAAAAGGTTAGAGTCTTCTACTTTCTCTCAATGCTTTGCTTATATTTTTGGCCGTATCCCCTCTCTGACGTCATTTATAAAGTCACACCCCACGTCATTTCCAGCGTCACCTCTGACGTCATTTCTTACGTCACACGTGGATATATGACGCCGCTCTTAAACAAACAAAGGAGGTCTAATTTTAAGCGGTTCCAACCCAACCCACCCCATCCTAAGAATGGCACCAAAATGGCACTTAAAATATTTTGGGGATTTATATTTTTATCGAGAATTGAAAACGAACCAGCATAAGCAATGAAGCCAATCAATCGAAAGAGAGCATAAGGGGGGCGGGGGCGGGGGCGGGGTAGGGGTTGACAAAGAAAGGAAAAGGATGGCAAATGAGGAGCAAGAATAAAGAAAAGGATTAATAACAATTGTTCGCAGCGGCCTATCATAACCGTCCAAGAACAAGTTCTTACGAGTAACAGGCACTCAAAGGTTCCAACTCGAACCCACTTGTGGCGGCTTATAAACCAAATATGTTGTTTCTAACCTTTTTTAGGATAATGACACCCTAATTGCTATCTAAAAGCAGCCGTGCCACTCCAATATAAAATAATATATCTATAAATACTTAATTACGTGGAAAACACTCCAAAATTAATCACGATTCACATTTAATCTAATTCAGTCGAAATAAGACATCAAATTTTTAAAATAAATAAATCTTATCTTTAAAAGTTTAATGGGAAATTTGAGCTTGATGAGTATCACATAATTCTTTAATATTGGGACGTAGAATTGACAAGGGAACTCTCATTTCTTCATTCACTGTCTTCAATCTTTCTCTTTTCGTTGTTTTGGCAACTCTCGTTTCTTCATTCACCGTCTACAATCTTTCTCTTTTCGTTGTTTTGGCAACTCTCGTTTCTTCGTCACTGTCTGCAATCTTTCTCTTTCGTTGTTTTGGCAACTCTCATTTCTTCATTCGATGACTTTCCTTTTCATTTCATTAAACCTTGGAAGAATATTGCCAATAATAATTGGAACTACTTTGCTAAACAAATGTATATTTTTATATATTACGAAATTAATTTACTTTTTAGAAAAAGGCCCCCGTGCAAATAATATGCGAACATTTATTCCAAATTTAGATATTTATTTAGTTGAAATATAACGGTTGAATAAAAACGCACTTTACATTTTAAAGTGTTTACACAATAAAAGTGTTATGAGGACTATGTTTAACTCTTAGTAAATCCGAACTTGATGTTGTTCTAAAATGGTGTTTAATTAAATTCGGGGCAAAATTTGTTTGCTTTAAACGCGTCTCGTCGTTCTTCAACCTTCAATTGTTGATTTTTTTTGTCAAAATTTAATTTTGATGACTCGAATCGACTTCGACCATGGAGAGCGCAGGGAAAGCAAGTAAGAATATTTTTACTTCCAAAAGTTAATTCATCAAGTTGAATTAATCTCCTCCCTAAATATATATTAATAAATTTACCTCAAAATTAACATAGGACTTTGTGATAGCACACTTATACGCAAATGTCGAAAAAATCATTTAATTTGCAGGACAAAATAGTAATTTATAGGTAATGAAATTGTACACACAACCCATGGCTATTTGTGCTGTATATGAATTGAGTGAGATTTCATTAAATATATTTATTATAATTTTAGTACACAATAGAAACACATGGAGTTTCCTTTAACAGGCTAATATGCCAAAAAAAATTCATAAATAATATATTATGTTGAATGAAGTATAAAAAAAAATGATTTGGAAATTTTCTCACGGTATGTTTTCTTGTTTTAAAGACAAAACCTATTTTCCTCTTTTTCTAGCTTGCAAACAAGTCCATCACATTAATTTCAAGTGATTATTTACGTGAAATATTCCTAGCATGACTAGCGAGTTGAATCTCTCTTCACCCATAATATTACAAAGAGCTGTTTTCAATCTTTGTAATCTACAAAACATATTTCTCCTTCTACAGATGCCATTGGAGTAGTTATTAAATTTCTTAGCAAATTTAGTGTTTCTGCAAATGTTTCTTCCATTCTATTTTCAATTATGTTTTATGGTTAATAAAATCTTCTCTACATTATATAATTTTAGGTTTTTACTTCAGTTTTAAGTTATTAAATATGAGACACAGTTATTTTCCTTCCTGAACGAATCTGGAAAAAGGAAATTTGATAAATTTGATGGTATTCACAGTCGAATCGTTATGGTCTTATAAATGACCAGTTGAGGAAAATATGCCTTTGGACTAAAATATTATTGTCACACTTCAAATGCTGAAGTATTTGAAGTGGCAATGAGAAAAGATTTCTTCAATTATTGTGCTCATTTTCTTTTTAATTCTCTATTTCTAATTGTAGTTCATTCACAGCTTGTTTAATGTGAATGACTTTAGTTCTTGTGTGGATTATATTATAAAAAGAATCAACATTTAAACATTGTAGGGGAAAATATAGTGAGCCAAACAACTATAGGATTAGTCATTAGTCGTAAAAAATTTCCCGATTGGTCTCGCGTTACTGGTTTATAAGTTTCATTTTTAATTTTATTTAAAGATTCAAGTAATATTTCTCTCTTTTGAAAAACCTTTTTTACTGTTCTAATGTCAAAATCCCATAATTTGTAACAATTTTCGGCAATCGTTTTCTAACAATTTCATTTAATGCAGAGACTGTAAAAAGAGGTTGGAATTAAGGATATAATTCTAAATTAGTCTCCGACTTGTGAAATTCAATATATCGACTGAGTCATTATTAAATTGATTCAATGAATATATCAATGTCCATAATGTGCATTTTTGTACAATATTTTATAATAATATTTACCCCTCTAATGCATCCGCTCATAACTTTGAGCAATCAATTTCCAGGCAATTCGGTATAATAGAGTTTATTAGCTCAATAATTACCCTCAATAATTACCGTATGGTATGAGAAGGTGGATTAAATATTCCTACAAACCTTTCTTTCATATCCCATTGTATTCATTGCGTAAAATGACAACTTGAAACACATTGGCTACATCAGTGGTTTCGTCTGGAATAATTCCTACAAAAACTGGTTTCCAAAATTCCTTTTACTATACACTCTGCTTATTTATAATCAACTATTAAGTAACTCATTCCATATAGATATTAAATTCCTTTAAATACTTTATTCGTTTTAAATTATTCTTGTAAAGTGGCCTCCAATTCAGTATAATAGCCCATTAATCCTTTAAAAGCTTGAGGGAAGATCAAAGGTGGCACAATATTTAATAGCTCCAGGAATTCTATTTAAAATGTTTTTAATCGCGGGGGACTCTACATATCACTATGTCGGTCGGTCGGTCCCTGTTTTGTTGTTTTTTTGTTTTTGTGACGACATCATAACTATTCGGCCGATTCTAACGAAATTTAAAACCATTGTGTTGTTTTACATTCTCTTTCGAAATACCACCTACAAACCTACACTAACACCACCTACGCCACCTCCTTCTACACCACTACCACCTACGCCACCATCACCGCGACCTTCATGACCACCATCTACAACACTATCACCTACACCACCACCACCAACACAACCGCTACCTACACAACCACTACATACACCACTGCTACTTACACCTACAGCACCGAAACCTGCATCACCACCACCTACACCACCATCACTTACACAGCCACCACCACCTACACAACCACCGCATTCATCACCACCACCACCTACACCACCACCATCTACACCATTATCACCTACACTACCAACACCTACACCTACACCACTCCCGCCTGCACTACCACCACACACACCACATACACCTATGCCATCACCACCTACACCAACTCCACCTACACCTACAACACATACACCCCCACAGTTATTATTTGTCAATAACTTCATAACTATTCGGCCGATACTAACGAAATTTTAAATTCTTATGTTGTTTTAAATTCTCTTTCGAATGATATAATCACCAAGGTCCTCCCAAGATTAGTCGGTGAATTATTGAAGGTTTTGAAGGTCGTAAGGTCATAAATCAGTATAAGTTAGAGCGCGCGACTTTTGGTCATCAGACCTTGTTTATTAACTTGTTCGCAGCAGTGTTTATAGGACTTGCTGATGCTTCCTGTTTGCCTATTTTTTATTGTCAGATGAACTTAGTCGGTTATTCTAATATTAATCCCAGAATTATCACCTCCAAATAGTAAAGATAGAAAACAAAATAATGCATTTTTATATAAAAATAAATTTCTTCATATAATTCACTATTAAACTTGCGATTTAGCACTTATTATTCTTTATAACCGTATTATTTTCAAATTTGGCGTAGGCCTTCCTAGATATTTATTTTCCTTTCCATTTGTCTTCAACTGTACATCCGTTAGTTTTTTTATTTTAACAAACTTGCTACATTATTCATATTAAGGTCTAATGAATAGTTTAATGATTTTTACAGGTGAACACCTCCAATGCAATCCAATTCTCTGTTATAAATATTTATATTGTTAAAAAACGTACTTTCAGTAATTAAAGCATTGAAATTTCTAATTATGATTTTACAACAAAGAATAGGTTGGTAGCCATCTTTTCATTGATATATTGAACCCTTTCAAATAAAGTTCTGGTTAAGTGTTTTTTTAGTAATTTGTTAAGTTTTGTGTAATGTTTTTCTCGCCGTTTCATAGCTTTTTCACTTTTGGTAATTCGACAGATTAAAACTAAACGTGTTTAAATAGCCTACTACTCCTAACCTTCTGCATCATGGTTAAATTAGCATTGTCGAGGTTAATATATATTTCTTGAATCAGTGCAAATAGTAAAGATAGAAAACAAAATAATGCATTTTTATGTAAAAATAAATTTCTTCATATAATTCACTATTAAACTTGCGATTTAGCACTTATTATTCTTTATAACCGTATTATTTTCAAATTTGGCGTAGGCCTTCCTAGATATTTATTATCCTTATGACATCATAGGAAGTGCAAATAATAAATTTACTCCTTGAAAAATATTACTTTCAAGTGCAAATAACGCACAAAATATTGGCTTTTCCCGCCTTTTTAATAGCAACAAAGGATTCTAATAGGCCAATTTGTAGGCCAATTTTTAAAATAAACGTTGTTCATATGCAGAATTACCAATAATTTATTAAAATCAATTTAAGATTAGGCACTTAAAGTCACTCAATTCAAGAATAAGCTCCTGCATTTCGCTCAATTGAAGATGAAGAGGCACCGGTGTTTCGTTCAATTTAAGATAAGGCACTGATAACGACTCACAAGGTGACTTGTAAGGGAAAAGAAAAATATTGCAAATTACTAAGGAAAGTTTTAGTGAATAGAAAAATATTTAAAGGATCAGTTAAATATCATATTGTTCAGTTATATGATTACATAAGCTTTGAAATGGGTTTGACGAAAACCTCTCCTGCCACATCAATGGACACAAATATGATGCAGAAAATCTCGTTTGCAACCTCTCATTGTTTCATTTTTTTCTTCTGTTTATTCCAATAAGACTACGTTTTGTGTGTGAACACCAGTATTTTTATCTTAGTAAACTAAATTTAAGGTAAGTTACGATTAGGGGTCGCAACCGATAAAAAATTACCGGTAATTTATCGATAAATTAAATTTAATTACCGCGTATTTACCGATGCCGTTTTAATCGACAATTTAATGTAACTTTATAATTATTTAAGTTTACGCTCAATAAACAATTTTCTTTCATATTTACAAAAGAAATTAATTGTGATAGAAAACGTTTTAGTTTAAAAGACGAATTAGGACCATGTTTAGTTAAGTCCTTTATTTTTAATGTAGAAAGTGAAGTCGCTTTATACGAAACACTGAAAACGAGAACCGCAAATCTAGATCGATTATGCGATGCATTGAAGACGATCGAGTGAGTCTACAAAGCTGCGAAGCCGAACCAGCATTTCCTTCAGCAGAATTTTTCATAACAAAGATTCGATCCAGTCTCTCTCGAGACTGCCACTATTAATGCCTTGTTTCTTGAAATGGTACTTCTTAAATAAGCAAAATTTAAGCATCGTCGCCATATTCATAATTTCAAAAGATGTCATTTAAATTTTTGTCTTAAGTTTTTGAAATTTTGCTTTTTAGATAAAGATAAAATTAACGTCTTATGTTTTTGAAAAGTTATTCTTCCTATACATTTTTTTAAATCAGAATGAAAAACAAAAGTAAATAATGTTTTCGAAATATAATTATTTTAAATAAAGATAAAACACTCTTATTGGTTATAAAAACTCACAATGGCAAAAGAACCACCATTAAAAAGTTTAATATACATGTGATTTATTTAGTTTTTCTAATACAGTTAATTTAACTAGAAATCTATCGGGAATTTACCGGTAATCAAAAGTTTTCTCGAGAATTTATCGATAAAAATATTGTCGGTAATTTGCGACCCCTAGTTACGATCTACTAAGAGTCCTTACAAATAATTACAATTCAAGAATAAGCACCTGCGTTTCGTTCAAATTCAAGAATAAGCACCTGCGTTTTGTTCAATTCAAGAATAAGCTCCTGCGTTTCGTTCAATTCAAGAATAAGCTCCTGCGTTTCGTTCAATTCCAGAATAAGCTCCTGCGTTTCGTTCAATTCAAGAATAAGCTCCTGCGTTTCGTTCACTTCAAGAATTAGCTCCTGCGTACGTTCAATTCAAGAATAAGCACCTGCGTTTCGTTCAATTCAAGAATAAGCTCCTGCGTTTCGTTCAATTCAAGAATAAGCACCTGCGTTTCGTTCAATTCAAGAATAAGCTCCTGCGTTTCGTTCAATTCAAGAATAAGCTCCTGCGTTTCGTTCAATTCAAGAATAAGCTCCTGCGTACGTTCAATTCAAGAATAAGCACCTACGTTTCGTTCAATTCAAGAATAAGCTCTTGCGGTTCGTTCAATTCAAGAATAAGCACCTGCGTTTCGTTCAATTCAAGAATAAGCTCCTGCGGTTCGTTCAATTCAAGAATAAGCACCTGCGTTTCGTTCAATTCAAGAATAAGCTCCTGCGTTTCGTTCAATTCAAGAATAAGCTCCTGCGTTTCGTTCAATTCAAGAATAAGCTCCTGCGTTTCGTTCAATTCAAGAATATGCACCTGCGTTTCGTTCAATTCAAGAATAAGCACCTGCGTTTCGTTCAATTCAAGAATAAGCACTTGCGTTTCGTTCAATTCAAGAATAAGCACCTGCGTTTCGTTCAATTCAAGAATAAGCTCCTGCGTACGTTCAATTCAAGAATAAGCACCTGCGTTTCGTTCAATTCAAGAATAAGCTCCTGCGTTTCGTTCAATTCAAGAATAAGCACCTGCGTTTCGTTCAATTCAAGAATAAGCACCTGCGTTTCGTTCAATTAAAAAATAAGCTCCTGCGTTTCGTTCAATTCAAGAATAAGCTCCTGCGTTTCGTTCAATTCAAGAATAAGCTCCTGCGTTTCGTTCAATTCAAGAATAAGCACCTGCGTTATGTTCAATTCAAGAATAAACACCTGCGTTTCGTTCAATTCAAGAATAAGCTCCTGCGTTTCGTTCAATTCAAGAATAAGCTCCTGCGTTTCGTTCAATTCAAGAATAAGCTCCTGCGTTTCGTTCAATTCCAGAATAAGCTCCTGCGTTTCGTTCACTTCAAGAATAAGCTCCTGCGTTTCGTTCAATTCACCAATAAGCACCTGCGTTTCGTTCAATTCAAGAATAAGCACCTGCGTTTCGTTCAATTCAAGAATAAGCTCCTGCGTTTCGTTCAATTCAAGAATAAGCACCTGCGTTTCGTTCAATTCAAGAATAATCTCCTGCGTTTCATTCAATTCAAGAATAAGCACCTGCGTTTCGTTCAATTCAAGATTAAGCACCTGCGTTTCGTTCAATTCAAGATTAAGCACCTGCGTTTCGTTCAATTCAAGAATAAGCTCCTGCGTTTCGTTCAATTCAAGAATAAGCACCTGCGTTTCGTTCAATTCAAGAATAAGCCCCTGGGTTTCGATCAATTCAAGAATAAGCACCTGCGTTTCGTTCAATTCAAGAATAAGCTCCTGGGTTTCGATCAATTCAAGAATAAGCACCTGCGTTTCGTTCAATTCAAGAATAAGCACTTGCGTTTCGATCAATTTAAAATTAGGCAACGCAGGTGCCTAATCTTGAATTGATCCATTTATTAAATTACAAAGCTTCATAATATTTATATATTTAGTAATTACACTTATATTTCTTTAAGCTGACAAATATAAACGATTAGGAAACTAATGCATGAAAGTAGGACAATACACAAAGAAGCAAAGACAACTAAACATTCGCCTTCGGCTGCACTCACACAGAATTCGAATCGAATCAAATATGTGTATAGAAAGAAAAAGAGAACACAGAAGATCATTCTTCAGAGAGGATCAGTTCGGCAAAAAAAACTTAAGAGGTGATAAGAGAGTCAATAAGTCGGTAGCTATAAACCGATGCGAGGTGTGTGACAGGTGTGTGGGTTCGACTGGAGCGGTAAGAGACAAGGCGATGTGGAGAGGCGCACACATCCTTGGGACGCTAGTTCGTGATGCTGTGATAGAGTCTGGGTGTTTACTAACGCACAATTAATTTTGAGAACTAAGGTACCAGACGTATAATTATAGCTAATTATAAATAAACAATAATTAAAATAAAATCCAATTAAATGACAATCGCCATATCAATATTATGGAAGTAACCTTTTAAAATAGTTTTTCGAATAATAAAATGAGAATTTTACTTATATTTGCAATAGAGATGTAAAATGTGATTTTGTTTTGTTTTACTTTGTTCAGTTTTGTTTTGCAAATTTTAAAGTAGCTTCGTACCATGCTGAAATTTTAAATATGGTGACTTATGCCCTGGAAGGCACTCGCCAGATGGGTGCGTTTAAAGAGAAAAAAAATACCCATCCTTTTACCGAAAATCTACACACCCAGATTTATACATATCTTCTCATGCTATGACTCATCCACTTAACGAGGGGTTCTTCAATTTCCTCTCCCCCGAGTTTACACGATTTGAGATCCTATGCCACTTCAAGATGGGTTAAGTCACCTTACCCACACATTCATTCTCTTCCGATATCCCCTAAGAATGATTGAAGCCTGCCACCTGAAAGTCTGCTCATCTTTCTTCTTCCCAGCCAAGAAACGTCCACAGACCCAAACTCAGCAAAAGTGGTTGGAGATTAATCAGTTTGCTATGAGAAAAGTGAACGGAGATTAATTAGGTTTCCGATTTGCAAGAAAACTCTGTGCATAAATCAGGTTTTTGTTATGAGTGAAGTTAAGAGATGAAAATGTAGGTTTTTCGATCGCGCAGAAAGGTTGGAATGTGAAAGAATCTAATTCTTCATGTGAGAGAAGTGTATAAAGAGTATGTTTTCGATCTGTCAGAAAGCTGTGTATGTATATGGTGTTTTCCTACATTTGAAAACGAAATAGCAACGAAGCCAAAATAGTGGAAGATAATAGGCCTGCAGTCATTCGGTCCTGGAGGGTACACAATCTTCCAGATGTCACCCGCAGAGGGGTTGCCAATAGTACAGCTATCACCCCCTTCCGGGTTTGTGTTGGCGAACCATCTCAGGCAGTTTAAGGTACAGGGTGGTCCGAATGTCTTGTCACCCCTACCGTAAAGTAATAAGAAAAATCTAATAATATCAAAAACTGGTACTGTTTTTAGTGTATTCACTTTCACTGAAGTGAAGTCATATCGCACATCTTCCATGCTCTTGTCAGGAAGCACACGATCATGTGCCTATACAGTTGTAATCAGCCTCTCTTCCAAACTGTAGGAGCTCGTGTCAGCCATCTGATATAGAAAATTAAAACCATATTTACAGAGGGTGACAAGACTTTCGGTCATCTCAAATAGAAAATTAAAACTATATTTACAGAGGGTGACAAGACTTTCGGTCATCTCAAATAGAAAATTAAAACCATATATACAGAGGGTGACAAGACTTTCGGTCATCTCAAATAGAAAATTAAAACCATATTTACAGAGGGTGACAAGACTTTCGGTCATCTCAAATAGAAAATTAAAACTATATTTACAGAGGGTGACAAGACTTTCGGTCATCTGAAATAGAAAATTAAAATCATATTTGAAATAAATAAAAAAATATATATATTTACACGGATGGCAAGACTTTCGGATCACCCTAAATATTGAAGCAAAAAAAAAGTATGCTAAGGTGGGGGGGAACCTCTGTACCATCTCGTTTAAAGACATTTTGTTATTAAATTTATTTCTCATTTCCTATTTATAACCAATGAAATTATTGCAACAAAATAATTTACGTCAAAGATATTGTCTTTGTCAGTTTCCGGGCGTATATTTTGCCCCCAAAAGTTATCTTCGATCAAACTTAAGCTAACCTCTTTTCTGTCACAAAAAGAACCTGGAAATTTAATTGGTAATCATTATTATTATTATTATTTGAGATAATGAACACAAAATTCTTGTGGGAAAAGCCTAGCGGCCATGAACTTGAAAACAAGCTCCCACCGAACACAGTGTCCATATCTCAAGTAAGAAAGAATGAATAAAGAAGAAAGAAATTGAAATGTGTAAATAAATAAAGAAATAAGTTTAAAATTATTAAAATCAAATTAATATTAAAATTATTTTAGACTCTGACTACGGTGATATGCCATAATAAACTTTATCCTTAATAAAAAAAGCATCTGTGTACATATTTCACTTTGTCTTTTACGTTAACAATAACTACACTCAATGCAGTGTACGCCTATTGAAAGTTTATTTCAACATTGCTAGAATTGCCACAGATTCCAACGAATATTTAAATAAATCTTGCTTACGAATATTTCTATAGCTTTCTAAATTTTCTATAGTATAAAACTTTCGGTTGTAAACATTTATATCAAGTTTTAAATTTTAATATTTGTTGTATCAGTATTTGGTGAATAAACATGTAATTTACTTTAACTTGATTTAAATACTTTGAAAATTACTGGCATATCTTGAGAGATACCATCTTGAATTAGTCCAAAAAGAATAGGCAAACAATCGATTCTGAGCCACTCGTTTGCATTCGTGGAGGTTGGGAGCTTTTCATGAAGTTCTACAAACAAAGTTACAATATCTCAACATGAAGAATGTAAGGAAACTTTTTGTCCACACAAGTTCTTAGCACCAATCCCTAACCAAGTTCAATAGTGCACTGAACGAGATTTTTAAATGTCATACAAATAAGTTGAACTCCATTTTGTTGGGGTTTTTTTTTAAATAAGACCAACTTCCAATTCGCTTTTATTAATAGCAGATGTTGAGATTTCCTAGATTTTTTTTGTTCTCAAATTCTTTATCATTTGAGGATTTTTCCAAAAATTTGAGAGGTGTGCAAATGTATATATTTTAGAGTTAAAAAAAAATATCCCTCATTTTCTTATTTTAAGACGGAAGCAAAACCTATGTTCTAATACCAGTATTTCTAAACCTTCCCTATCTTCCCCTACAAGAAATATGCCACTGTACGTTAAATGTGTAAGTACGTGCACGCACCACAAAGCTGTCGGAGGCATTGCCAACAAGAAGATAAATTCATATCGCCTTTTTATATATATATTTTTTCCTAATTTATGATTTCCTGTTGGCAAAATTTCAACACGTTTGATTTCAATTTTCCTTTAAAAAAAGGATATACGTGTCGAGTGCTTTAAAGACTTCCGTTTATATTATAGCTATTTTTGTATCTGGAGGCGGCGTTGTCTGAAATACAAAAATGGCCAATTCACGATTTCGTTTAAGGGTGGAAACCTCGAGTCTTTTATTTAGAATTACTTTCGTTATGATTGCAAGATTTAACGATGATTATCAATATTTACGAAATTTTCGAGACTAATTATTCCTCTGTTGATAAAAAATTACACATAGGTGTTTATTTGGCGACTGACCTGCAATGAGATACCGGTGAACTCTGAATGTTCCTGTGCCCCGCCGACCCCAACATATGCGTTTTGTCCCGTTGGCCTCAATTCCAACAGGAGGATCTGCATATCTTCTACACATTTTCACTTTGTCTATCTTCGCCGCTTTCTTTACAGATCTTTCATTACAAACTTTTCTTTTCGTGATAGGGCCTCGTTGCTATTGCGCTTTAAACTCTAAAAAGAAAGGTTCGACGGCCGCCTTCACCTCTCATCGAGGAAGCATTTTATGTTTGTCAGCAGCAAGATTTATAATAGGTGAATCATTGTTATTGCCGAGGGGCGGAGGGGTGGGGGGTAGCCTACTAATAAAAATCAGAGAGAAGACTAAACAGTTCCTACTTGTAATAGGATGTGGTCTTTATGCATACTTGTTCTTGAAGGTTTATAATGCCCCCTTTCTGCCACACTGAAGTTCATGAAGTCTGGTAGTGTAGTCTTCCTCATCTTTAACTTTTTCCCTTCATCTGTCTCTCCCTCATCGCGTTCTTTATCTACCAAGTGAAAATACCCTCTTTATTTACACAGTTCCTGTAATAAAAAGAGGGTTGAAGCGTGTATTGGTGGGTAAATGTATACTTTCTGGTGATGATGTGTGGTTATGCTGCCCCGTTTTTTGAAAGCCTCCCTGAAGGCAATGGGGTTCCTTTTTGTCGTTTTCAGTCGAACCCTCTTGTAGCTCGTCTCGGTCGACAAGACTGAAAGCCATTAAAAATCCCAAAGAAAAAGATCTAAAGAAAGACCTCGAGGACAGACCATCCACCATCGATATAAGCCATAATTAAGGAGACTAAGGACCAGTGCGGGGCTATTCAAATACGCTAAGGAGTTGTGTATGAATGACTCGAGAGCTGCCTCTACAATCTGCCCCAGGCGCCATAGAAGCTCGACGCTGTGGAGATCAGGGCAAAAAGTCAAGGGGATAAAAGACCGAAAGAGGAGGACCAATTCCCTGCGCGAATCCTCAAGAGGGGGTTCAAAAAGGGTCCTTTAAAAAAGATCGGACGGAAGGTAAGGGCTCTGAGGGGTCCGGGAGGGGGCGGAACTTTGAAATTGGCATAATAAATTCATGCTCCTGGTTACCGGAGTGGAACAAGAGTTTATGTCATTGTGAAGAGCCATGTCCTTGCTTCCGGTGGGCGGAATAAATAAAAAAGGTGATTTGTTGAATAAATCATGGGACACAAAACAGGGTGAGAAGAGCTGTAAGAACACACCCGTGTTCCCCTTACTGCAGAATGGGCGAATAGCCCCCTCTTCCCATCGGTAAACGAGGTTACCTGGAGTTTGTTTGCTTTTTATAAGAGCTGCTCTGATCCTCTGTGTCATAATTTGACTATTTATTGAATTTATCCGTTGGATTACCCCCTTTTCAATCGGAATACCTAAGGATTTAAATCCTGTCATCATAACATCCAAATTGCCTTAGCGGTACGGAAATAAAGCACATCTTTCGAAACCTGCTCATATATAACTCCCTCGGAGGGGAAGGGGGCGTATAGTTACATCTAGTACCTGTAGGATGGGCTCTACCCCCACCCAGTTTACCGGCCAGACTCAAACTAGATTGAGTCTACCTGGGGTTTATCCATTATAGATACAGGGGTTGGACAAAATAATTGGAACACGTGTTAAATTTAATGAATTTTGATTAAATACGGAGTTGGTCCTCCTTTTGCTGGTTGAACAGCGTCGATGCATCTTGGAATTGATTCTTACAACTTCCTGACTTCATTGAGAGCAATCATGAGCCATTCTTCTTACAATACCTGCTCTGGCTGTTTCAGTCACGACGGTGGAGTGTAACGTCTTCTAACTTTTCGCTCCAAGACGCACCAGAAATGTTAAATAATATTCAGATCTTGCGATTGGGGGGGAAGGGGGGCCCTTATGTGTTGTAGCTTACTCCTATGTTCTTCATACCAATTTTTAACCACATAAGCGGTGTGTATTGGGGCATTGTCATCTTGGAAATGCACTCACCATCAGGGAATAATATCTGGACCATGGAATGGACTTGATCTTCCAAAATATTCAGATATTCGTTGCTGTTGATCCTACCATGCAGGGCAACGATTCGACCAAGAGAATTCCAAGATATGGCTGCCCAAACCATCACTGACCCTCCTCCGTGCTTCACTGTAGGAAGAAGGCAGTCGGAATTAAAAGCTTCCCCGACCTGCCTCCACACATAAACTCGCCATGCAGTGAGGAAAAGAGAAATACTGGACTCGTCGGAGAATATTACTTTTTTCCTTTGGTCTGTTGGACAGCCCTTGTAATCTTTACACGAGTTCAGCCTTTTCTGAATGTTTTGATGAGAAAGCAGAGGTTTTTTGATGGAGGCTATTCCATTATATCCGGCTTTATTGAGTTCACGGCTTTGGTCAAAACCGGGCTAGTGAGATGTTGATTCAACTCTTCATTCATTTAGGGGCAGTTGTCTAGGGATTTTTCATCACAATGCGTTTCAACACTCATCGGTCTCCTTCAGCGAGCTTTTAAGTCCTGTCTGAATTACTCCTCCTGCTGGAGGTTTTGCCCTGCTTCTTGAATTCTGCCTCATGGTCTTTGATGGTAGTTCTCGAAAAAACAAGGAGTTTAGCTGTTCTGGTGACGGAAGTTCCTGCAATTCGAGCTCCAACAATTTGCCCTTTATCGAACTCAGTGAGGTCACGCATCTTAGCACCTATACCACGATCTGATAAAGAAACACAAATAATCATTAAATTTGATAAATAAAACTATGTATCTACAATGAAAACAAAACACTCCAATGAAATCTGGATGGATGTTCGTAATATAATGGCTCATTGAAATATTGGTGTTAAATTTCTACTGTTCCAATTATTTTGTCCCAACCCCTGTATCTCCATTTTCCTAACGACTATTTTCTCACCTATTTTCTCGAGCGGAGGTTAAATTTGTAGGCTAGTCGCCGACCCCCTGGTTTCATTCAATCCTTGGAGGAGTGGGGGCAGGTTCCCCTCCTTCCTCTTGAACCTGGATGGGGTGGTGGGTTTTAACATCTCTGCATTCTTCCCACCCTTTTATTCTACGTAATATGCTCAACATTGCTGCAGCTGACATCTGGATGAGTCTAGACTCTCTGACCCAAGACCCGCAGTTTGCCTTACCAAGCATTATCACTTCCTCTAACTTCACCACTTTACAGATCTCCCCTTACTAACCTTCTGCCTGATTTAGCCTCGTTGCTATTGCGCTTTAAATTATATTAAAAAAAAATTAAGCCAAATTGTTGGCAAATGTTTAAAAATCAATGGACCGAAGCTCCCTATTCCCAAATCGGGAGGTGTGGTGGGGGGGTCGAGGCGATTCCTCCGAAATGGGGGGGGGGCATAGAAATCTACTCACACGAACGAAGGGAGGGGATTTATTTCCCCCCCCCAGCGACCAATGAAAGGGGAAATGGGTGTTAAGAAGGTCAGAGGTCACTGCTCCCTCCGATAAGTCGGACCTTCTCCTCTTCTCTCTCTTTGACCTTTTCAGAATCGTTTCTTCAAAGCGTCCGTAAAGGGGTTTCGGGGGCCCCGCCTTTATTGGTCATAAAAAAATAGGGCATTACCTGTCGATATTTTGATTAGGTCATCAAAGGGAGGCAAGTTGTTAAAATCACCTGTCCAGGACTTTTCCCGTTTCCCCGAAATGGACAAACCCAAGGATTATTTAGGCCAATGGATCGCAGCCGGGTTTTGTTTATGACCCGTTTATAAACCTTTGAGGGGGGGGGGCACCCATAACCATTCTTTTCAGTAGATAATGTGTAGAATAACTATTTGATTAAAAAAATATATATATATAAAAGATTATAAATATTTTTTTCAGTTACATTATTATTTGTCACAGATGCCAAATTTTTGTTTACAGATGAATTCAAATTCTATTATAAAATATCTAAGCAAAAGGAAAATATATCATCACTAACTATAATTGTATAGCCGGATTTTTGAAGATAGGTGAAAAATTAATGGGTTTTTTTCCTTAGTGGACAAATGACTTATATTTCTTTTATCAAAGTTATTTCTAATAATTCTTTTATAATATCAAAAAACAAAATGGTGAAGTTCAGAAATAAATATAAGTATCGAAATTTTGTGAATTTTTTAAAACCCAAAGAATTACAAATGGTGAAGTTCAGAAAATTTATTTTTATATATCTTCTTCTATAACTATATTTTAGCAACGTGATATTTTGAAAGGGGGAACTTTAGTTTTTAGAATTCCTTTTTAAAATTATTATAATTAACGAAGTTCATAGAATTTATAAAAATTTAACCATGGCTGCTTTTTTTAAGATTTACTCAAGTGGTTTTTTTTCATATTGTTTCCTGCTGTTTCATTTTGTTTAGGATGTGTCTTACCTTATATATACTGTGCTCCTTGCCTAGCTTCTTCATTATTAGTTGTAAATGGCACGTTGCCGAAACTAGTCTGATAGTTATAAATAAAGTCTTGATTCAAATATTGTGGTTTACCATTATCTTCCACTGATATACATCATGTCAATGCGATATTCAGGATTATAACAAATCCCATCATCAGTGCTAAAGAATAAGTAAAAAAAAACATTAAAATATGTACATAAATTTTTTTTCTAATACATGCGGAAAAAATCGTGAAACATGAAGCTTAAATTTGAAACGAATTCAATAAAAATGGGAATGCGGAGAGGAAAACCAACGAGAGAAAATGTGATGTAATAGGAATGTAATTGACAATGGTTTTTTTTTACAAAAGAATTTTAATTTTCTAACAAATTAACAATTAATATGTGATTATATTTATTGGAACAAATTAAGAGTTATTATTTAAAGAAGGCTGAATTTTGTTTTTGTAAAGAGAGTATGGCAGGTGTGAGATGTTGCTTACTCCATCAAGTATCCTGAAGTTCATGAGTGTGAGTCTAGAACAGTGGTTCTCAACCTTTTTTAGCCAATGGCACACTTGGCTAAATATAAATTAAAAATATTTGCTTGTTACAAAATAAAAACATAGTAGACTACTATTGACTATTGTGCCTTGCACAGACTAGTCATAGACACATAGAATGACTAAAACTAAATTAAGGAAAACACAGATATGATCTTACTTTAGTGCAGTGTTTCAAAAGTCATCAGTCAAATGGTCAGCTGCTTTAGTGAAAAATTTGTGCCTGGCTTTTCCTCTTAATTTCCTCAATGTTTGATCGAATATGAGACGGATCGATCCTCATTTCTTCTTCACTTGTACATAATCTATCGCGCTTCTCGTTTTTAATGTTGAGAAGCTTAATTCGCATAAATAAGAAGTTGAAAATTGTGATAAAATTGCTAAAGCTCTTTTAGATAATGAGGGATATTCCTCTTGAATTGAAATCCAAAATGTATCAATGGGCAGAGTCGAACGTTTTAAATTTACCCCTCGATCACTAGAAAGGGTGGCCAATTCTTCTTCTTCGTGTAACTCAAGTTCAATATTTGAAGAAGGATTTATGAAAGGATCTCTAATCCAATCATGTCAGGTGAGTAACCATAATAGGGACCATTTCTTTACTGCAGGTAGACCGCAATAAACGAAACATATCAAGATTGCCAGTGATTGCTCTATTTTTCCAAATCACAATTTTCTTTTTGAGGGCAACTAACTTGTCTGTTCAAGTGAGAATATTTTCGTCTTTACCTTGTATGCTACTGTTTGTTTTATTTAGTTCACTAAATTTTTATGTTAAGTATTCCACTTTAGGCATCCAAAATTTGCAACTAAGTTTTTCACAGAATTTCTCCTGATCTTCATGGACAAGAAATGATACTAATTCCTTGTGCAATTCGTTAACCCGATTTAATAATTTGCCTTTCGACAGCCATCGAACCTCAGTATGCATTTATAATCTAACATACTGAGAGTCCATTTCTTTGTACATTTGTTCAAATAATCGTGATTTCAATGACCTACCTTTTATATAATTGACCATTTCAACAACTTGATATAACACAACCTTTAAATCTTCCTGTGATATTATTTAAACGAGAACTTTTCTATGTAGATAGCAATGAGTACTAATAAGATTGGGATTTTCTTTTTCTGCGAGGGATACAAATACTTTAATACAGCCTGTCAGGCATGGAGCTCCATCGGTGCAAATTCCAACGCAGGACTTCCAAGACAAATTAATTTCTTTGGGGTAGCCTGTAACCATATCAAAAATAACTTTACCTCTTGTAGTTGTGAACATTTTTTTTTACAACACAAATATTGATTGATTATTTAATTCCCGTCAATAAAACGTACAAATGCAAGCAATTGACTTGTATTACTGATTAAGTGTATTCATTCACGGTTAAAGCAAAGTTCGAATTCTTAACCTTTTTATGAACATTATCTTCAATATTTTTCGATATATCTTGGATTCTTCTCCGTATTGTATCATTCGAAAGCCAGATATTGTTCAATTCTTTCTCAGCCTTTTCACCAAACATGGATTTTACCATCTCTTTGCAAGCTGGGTGGAGGACTGAATCAGCTAACGTGTTGGATTCAGATTTTAATGCAATTATTTCAGCCACCTGTATTGACGCTAGTGGGGTTAGTTCAGACACGGTCATTATTATTTTTTTAATAACGTCGCTGTTTTTAATTCTGCTCTAACAATATTTGAAAATAATCAAGCCTTCTTTTATCGTTCAGAGATAAGTGTTTAGAAATAAAATGCCCTTCTAACTTACTTGGTACCATGGATTCATTTAACATTGTTTCACCGCACACTACACATGATGAACTTGGGTTATCAACACCTCCAGACCAATAAAATCTAAATTTCAAATTATTATCACAATATTGTCGATTAAATTTTCCATTTTTGACACTTACTGCTGTATAATGATGCACTGATCAAATTATACACGTTCTGAAATATTTACTTGTGCAACCAAATACTTCGTTGAACCTTGTTGCCAATATAGGCAATCAAAAATTTATCTATAAAGCAAATATCTATATTATTTTAAATTAATCATGTTTTGTATATAATTTAACAGTTAAATTATATACAAAACAAGATTAGTTAAGTTAATTTTAAACTTAAGACAAGTATTGACCAATATCCAGTCACATGATCAATATTCATGACGAACGAAACAATAAAAAATGCAGAATTGTTAGCACTGTGACATTTGGAAACATTTCGCTGATCCCTAAATGAACAAAGTCAAGTGAAGCAGCATGTTACATTTGGGATCACGTGGATCTTTTAATTTTCTTAGTATGCCACTCAAAATTTTACGGCACACTTAATAAGATCCCGCGGCACACTGGTTGAGAACCACTGCGAAATTGGTTTTGAATCAGGTATGGGTCAGGTTTACCAAGGTGAAGAGTAGTTCTCTCAGATCTACCTATATGCTGCATAAAGCAGGAGTAAATTTTACGCCTTGTTGCCCCCACATATGATACAGTGCTACTGGACGTGCAACGAAAACCGTATCTAACTTTCGATTGCATAGTGATCGGTGGTTGATCTTTGAACTAAAAAAGTAATCCGAGTCTTAAGTCGTTAATGAGAACAATACAGGAAAATAATTGAGGATAGGCCGATGTCAAAAGTTTACCAATTCATTTTTAAGTTTTTCGGATTGGGAGCCAAAGTATGTAAAAAAAAAAAAAGATGACCTTTAATTTATTAACGGTTTCTAATGGATCCAGAGTGGAGTACTTTTTATTAAGAAACAAGCTAATTTGTTTCTGAAAAGCTTTTTGGGGTAACCATTGGAGACAAAGAATTTTGTTCTGAATTCGAATTACACAGAAAAGATAATTAACACAAGTTTTAATTGTTTGAGAGATAGGAACAATGGTGCACAAACTCCCAACATGAAAGCTGGCCATGAAGTATTTGTAGGCATGAGGAAAGTTTGTAATCTCTTTCACAAATAAATACGAATTATTTATAGTAAAATCATTAGAAGTTAAAGGGGGGTAAAGCAGGGACTAGAAATTTGCTTAGTTGAAAAGGAAGATGTATTATATGCAGCAAAAATAGGCTTTATATGTAGGTCAGTTTTATGGGTCTTAAGGAAGACATTGAGTTATTTCTTTGCCTTTAAATAGAATCACTGAAGATGTTCCGATGTGTGGAACAAAACTTGTGGCTTTCCTGCTTCTCTCTCTCTCTCTCTCTCTCTCTCTCTCTCTCTCTATATATATATATATATATATATATATATATATATATATATATATATAACCATGTGGGATTTTATATTTTGTTTCTCTGATGATGTCATAATAAATGGGACGAAACGTTAAAATACATATGAAACCATTGCAAAGTGAAAGCCTTGTTTATTTCGCAAATTAGAAGCGGAATGTAAGAAACATAATAGTAATAATAACAAAATTCCAGTATTGGATAAGATTAAATACCAGAATAAATTTTACTAATATAACATAAACCTTATGACACTAATCTGGCAATCATCGTAATGAAAAAAAAGCAGCGAAGTAATTGTAATGTCTAATAGCAATATCATGTTTCTCTTAACAATTTGGTACGTAAAATATGTTGTTTTAAAAGAGGTTGAAGTGCATTTGAGGGAATCAAGTTGCTTGAGAGATGATGAGAGCTCATCCTAAATACGAAATAGACCGATATATTAAAGAATTTTGAGATGTAGATTTCATTCATTTAGGAAGGTTAAGATTTCGAGCGGAAGAAAGGGGGTTACGTAAGGGCTTGTGAGAAGGAGGGGAATGAATTGATGTTGAAGTAAGGGTGAAGTATCGATGTTAAAATTTAAAGAATTTTATCATGATGTAATAGTTTATGAGAGATTTAAAAGAAGGTAATTTTGTTGTTATTGGGTTGCTGAGTAGGTCATAAAAGCCAAGAGCTATCCATTTTTTTCAAAGTAAATTATACAGTGTAGTGGAAAAGATGATTTTTGATAGAATGAGTGAATTGTATAATGTAAATTTCATTGAAATACATATTGATTGAGGAGGTGAGATTCTATTGTTTTAGTTGGAGGGAGAAGATATACCTGTAATTTAATATAAGGTTATTAACCACTTGATTATTTGATTTTTGTAACGTGGGAAAATTTCAAAGAGAAAGGGAACAATAATTCGATCAGGATTCATTAAAGAGATGAGATACTCGTATTATCGGACAAGTGATATCAGCGGTAAGTTTGTAAACAAAGTTGGCGACAGAATTAACGGAAACGGTGTTTTTAAGTTTTAGAACAGTTTACATCACTGAAGTTTAGTAGATGGAAATGAGAGCAAGGAATTGGTGGTTCTGGTATCAATGATACTAAAGAATTGAAGGAGACGTTAATGAGATTAAAGGAATTTTCATTAGTCACTGATTTTATTTTTGAGAACGGCAGTTGGCAAAGTGAAGTATTTTTGCTTTAAATTCCTTTGAATAAATCTCTTTGACGTCATATATTATGTTGGCGTCTCAAGGAAGGAGCTAAAGGGCGTGGTCTTGTTCGAATTGGGATTTCCTTCGCAATGGAATAATTTTAGGTTTTCACTTTTTAATTTGGAAGATCCTTTCCTTTTCTAGATAATTTGATTTAGGAAGTTTACAAAGTAGCTTAATGGTCTTAGAGGACTGGCGAGAGCTTGTTGGTTTAGTAGAAGAACTCAAAAAATCAGAAGTGTTGGTAAATAAATTGGAGCTTGATGTTTTGGAGTGGAGGGCCGAAGATGGGTAGTTATCATTGTTGGTTGAGATGTGAGCTATGGAGGTTGGGAGAAGAGCTAAGATATTAATTATATTGAAGTTAGTAAGCCGATACACCTTAGTAAGTGATTCAGTACTGGTGGAAACGATTCAGATCATTCTAATTTTTTTCATAGAATAAAAGGAAACCACATGATTGATTTGATTATCATGTCAGGATGATAGTGTGGAGAGAGAGAAGCCAGACTTGCATAGGTTTGATTTTTAAACGAGGAACTTGGTTGAGATGATTTGGTGGAAAGGTTTCTACGTTTTTCTGCTATCAATTTCGGAAGAATAGAATAAGATTGAAATAGATATCCGTGGGAACCATTACAGGTAACGCATTTTCTAATTGTGGTGTTGCAGTTACGATATCTATAAGAGAAATGGACACAGCAAGAACATGTTCATAGCTCTGGTGTCAGGTTGAATGGTCATATCTCACTGAATTTATATTACGTAGAGGAATATGGAAATGAAAGAGAACAAGGTCGACAGACCTAAGTCGCGTGCTCTCAATTATTCCGACTTATGATGACCATATGACCTTACGACCTTCAAAACTTTCAAAAATTCTCGTAATAACCTTAGGAAGACCTTGTTAATTATAAGATTTGAAAGAAGATGTAAAACGACATTAGGGTTTCAAATTTCGTTAGAATCGGCCGAAAAGTTACGATGTTATTGCTAAAAAACTCAGTGAACAGTAAAATGGTTACCATTCGACCGACTTCCTACGGACCGCTTCAATAACTTATAGAGTTGCGTGCAGGCGACTAAAAAGACATCCATCGAGTACACTATTCGCTATCCCTTGAGAGCGAAAGGTAAATTTTAAGGATTTCGTTGAGGTAAACCCGTAAACTGTCAATAATGAGATTAGGATTTTCATTGGAGATCTCGGCAATGATATTAGCGTCATTACTTTCATATTTTAATCGATCGCAGCGTTTTGATTTAATATGTCGAGGTAGCTTGGGAGCACACTTTAATGAGTCGAATCTAGGTGATTGGAAAACTTTAGCAATTTTGAGATCGTCTAAAATAAAAACAGAGGAATCATTATTATGTTTAATAATATTAGATCACTTAATGTTATTCGTGCGAATGACAATTATTAGATGTTAGTTCGAGATAGCATTGCGATCATCGCAATTAATAAATGTTCGACGCTTAATTTAGATAATTATGAAGTTAGGAGAGGGACGCTGGTCTCACCTGTAGAGAACAATCCAGAGGAGAGCCGACTGCAAATGTCAAGCATGGGTGTAGTCTGGGTCACCAGCTTGCTTCAGTGGTACCAGGTGAAAATGCCAAAGTTTGAACAACAGAAATTGTGCTAGAAGTTAGTAGAGGGACGCTGGTTCCACTTGTAGAGAACAATCCGGAGGAGAGCCGACTGCAAATGTCAAGCATAGGTGTAGTCTGGGTCACCAGGTTCATTGGTACCAGGTGAAAATGCCAAAGTTTGAACAACAGAGATTGTGCTATCAGTGTACATTGTACTAAATTATTTTGGACGATTAGAGCGGCATTGAATGGTGAAAGCTGCAGTGTGGAATGTGCCAGAAAGCTGCATGAGAGTATGCTGGTGCTAACGTTGGTGTATGGGAGTGACACTAGTATAGAAGGCGAAAGAAGGATCTTGAGTAAGAGCAGTATAATGGACAATTGAGAGGGATGTTTGGTGTATGAACGATAGAGTGAGAAAGCACTGGGAGAGATGTTTATGGTGTGAAGAACGTTGTGAATATGTTCATGACTGATACTGTCCTGAGGTGGTAGGGACAGATAACTAAACTAGATGGAGTTTGTAACGAGGAGTGCTTGGGGGCTTCTGTCCCGGGATGAACCGTAAATGAGAGACTACAAAATGGGTTTCCTTGTGCTTAATAAGGAATAAAGGAGGTGGTGTGATTAATAAGACATGAAAGAGGTGGGAGAAGCGAGTAGTTATAGTAGCGTCGCAGCCCGTCGATTCCAGCTTGGAGTGTTCTGAGTGATGGGCAATCGCTTTCTCACTCTCTTTGTACGATCTGCCTCTCGAGCCATGAAATTGAAGGAGCAAAGCGCTGCACCACTTGAGCCTTTGCTGTATCCTATCGTTATTAATGCAATGGAACCCACCTGGATAATCGAATCTAAGGCCAAATTAAAATTTAAAGAGTGTAATTATCGCCATTAATTTATAAATAAAAGTTGCGATAATTGATTAATGTTTTTTGTTCGCTTCATCAATTTTTAGAGGGAATTTTTTTCGGAGTCATTTTTGCAAAATCGACCCACACATGTCCTTAAATTCGGAGTGAATGACGTCGTAAAATAAATTTTGCCTGAAAATATGTAGATTATTTCCTTGGCATTATATTAAATAATGCTGTTTTTAGTAACTTCCTATTTTAAAAATGATAGCCTCTATCCAGTACTGCATACTTTAATATCACTTTTCCTTTTGGAGGAAGTAAGAAGATTTCCAGGTAGAAAATTAACAATGAGGAAATTGCCAAGCGTATTATTGGCAGTCACCACATTTAATTTTCATTTACAGACCTCACTACTAACAATACTCAACCTGGCAATATTCTTAGTGTCATTATACTGCCTGGCATTATTTCGACGTGGAATTTTCTGTAATATTCGTTTCGGTAATGCAAAACATATGATTGACATTCATAAGGTCGGAGGTTTGCAGTAAACTAACTATTTAAGTTCTTCCATAATGTAGAGGTAAGGTAGCGGTATAAGAGTTTAGTATATATATATATATATATATATATATATATATATATATATATATATATATATATATATTGAGGCCTCCTTCTTGGTGAGGAGAGCCAAGGAAATAATAACAAAAGACATCTGGGTTTAGCTTTACCCCTCCGATGTTCTCTGGTAACATAGGAGAGCGGGCAAAATGGTCAATTTTAGAAGACAGATTCCTGACCTCAGCTCAAAAGGCAGGTCCTTCGAGGGTGTACTTATAAACAATCCATTCAAAAGTGCAAACTGCCGATCTCGTATTACCCTCTCTTAGAGCTACAAGACGCCAAGCCCGGGAGACCTCACTGTGGTCTCACCTTGCGAGTCCCCCCTCCACCTCCCCATTGCCCCGCGGGAGTAATTTGGGTATATAACAGGTTGACACGAGGAAACCAGGCTTTTTATTCGTTCTAACAGAAGAGACAAGAAAGTCACCGGGAGAGAAGATTTTTCGAGTTCAAGAAGAAAACAGAAAAATCACCGGTAGAAAGTTTTTTTCCAAGTTAAGGAGAACTTGCAGTCCCTGTACAATACCAGATTGTACCAAGGAAGCTCGGCGCCGTTCGAGCCCCAAGATTATTGAGTATCAATCTACCCAGTTTGAGGACTCCAAATCCTATCTGATTTGGACCAATCCCAACTAAATAGAAAACAAGAGAAGATAACTATTTCTTCTCGGCCGGAAGAAAACTAGGTCAAGGTCACCACGACCGCCTAGAAAGAGAAGGATTAAGCTGTCCCTTGAGGTCGCCTCCCTCAACTCAGATTCTTAGTGACGTCACCCGTCAAATTGGCAGGCTGGTTGACGAACGCCATCTATTGAGCAACCAACTAACTACTCGAGCTAAGCCTCTCAGGAACAAAATCTTCGAAGATATTCTAACTGGTCTCGGGTATTTAATCTCCATTACCTTATGTAAGTAAAGAATAATCCTGTTGTTTACGTCACCGTGCATAATAATTAGTTTATTGGATGTCTGGCTAAGGACAAAGATATTAACTTAAAATTGTTCCCTTTGTAAAATTCTATCTCGAATCGAGCCTCGAGAGCTCACCCAGTAATCCCATTTTTTTTATACGTGTATTAGATCTGTATTTTTTTATGTTATTTAGTGAGAGGGTTTATGTGCATTAAAGTCTATTTTTTTAGTAAAAGCACTGTTTTAATTATCATCGAACGAGTTAAAGTAGGAATAATTAATAAAGTCAAGAAAGAAACCCCTTTTATTTATTCCCTAGAATAAAAATAAAGATTAGCACTCTTAAAGAACGATCCTCAATCGATCACCGAGGCACGAAACAACGCTTCAATTCAAAGTTTATTTGATTTATTAAAATTTAATAAAACAAATAAATATATATATATATATATATATATAATCTCGGCTCCCCTGTTTCATGATGTAGGGGAATCGTCACTCCCCTGTTCTCTTCCAGTGGAGACACTGGACGGTGACCACAAAGACATCCTGGCCCGGCACCGTGGGTCAAGCTCGTAACCACAGCCCCTCGCTACTCGTCTCTATGAAAAGGCGAACGGTTTTAAACTGCAAGATCTCCCCTACGAGAATATATTCAATTTCACCTCAAGTAAGAAATTGGGGACGCCTTTCTCTCAAGCTCGAAGGCCAGCGGGAGCCGAGGTAAGACTTGCTGAGAAAAAGCGTTGGAATAAGAATCCTCCTGCGGCCCGTCCACAAGCCTCCTTCCCCCTCCTAACCCTACCCCAGTAGGGTGACGAGGTATAAATAACAAACACTTGGGAAAAACGCGGTAGAATACGTGAGTCGCCAGGCTACTAAGTCCCCGGATTGAGGCCGGGCTACCAAGACTGAATAGGTAGAATACGTGAGTCGCCAGACTACGAAGTCCCCTGAAGAGAGGCAGGGCTACCAAGGGGGCTAAGAAGCAGCTCATCTTCGAGCTAGTCCCTGGTTATCAAACCGAACGCTAAGTTAACTTGTTCAAGTTCAACTTATTCTCGTCAGAGAAACCCCCCTCCTCTATCCTCGCCCTTGAAGAAGACCTTCTCCCCGAGTACAGTCTTCGCCCAGGAGGAATTATGTAACGAAGGAGAAAAAGCCCGTTACCCGGTGGTCACACCGAACTCTAAATTAACTTGGTTTAAGAACCAAGTTCAACTTACTCTCGCCAGAGAGACCCCGCCTACCCTGGTGCCTCCTAAAGCACCGTGATTGTTCTCGCCCTTGAAGCCCCCCCCCCATTGAATACCGTGTGGACCCCAGCTGCCACACTCGCCAAAGTCAGGGGTGGCTTTCAAGTTATTCGTTCGCAACCTCCATCTGGCCGGTCTGCACGCGTCTTGGAGACAATAACATTCCCGAGGTAAAGTGCTCATTGAGTTCAAGGTCAGACGCAAACCTGTTCCAAGGGGTATCCACAAAGGTAGTTGCGGCCAGTAAAGGTCGTTAGCATTTTGTTTTGTTTTTAAATTGAAGTGAGTGGTGGGTCAACCATCACTATAATGTCAAGTAGGTCAAGTTAGAAAGCCATACGGAGAAATTATTGAAGTCTTTTTTGTGTATTTTAAAATTCGTAGTATTTCTGTGGTTCATGTTTTGTTTTTGTGTAGTAAATTGTTAAATTTGAAATATTAGTTTATTTGGGGAATTCATGTGCGTTTCTCTATATCCTTACGTGTTTGAAGCGGCTCTTCCTTAAAACGACAAAATTAGCCCTCGTAGATCAAAGCCTACTTCATCAAAGAAGTACATCACGTCCACAAGGTATACCACGACAAAAGTGGTGTCAGGTGTGGAGTGATAAAAAGGGGCATTATACGACACATGACAAGCATTGTTCTATAGAGTTTTCAGCCGGTCTTTCCCACGTAAGGGGCGCGGCGATTTGCCATCCTGGCCGCCGTGCTGACGGGATCCAGCGCTCCGTCCGGCCCCAGCTTAGCCTCTCTTCCTTCCTTCAAAATACTTGTTTCCTCTCTTTTCACACAACCTCTCCCACAACTTTCTCTGGTCAGCCTCTAATTTCACAGGGTAGATGCTGACCTTCCTTTCAGCCAACCGTCCCGCATCGGGGCTGAGGGGGTGGGGGACAAAGTTCCCTAACCCCTGAGCTCCGGTCTGGGGTGGCTGGTTTTTAACAACCTGCTTCATCCCCACCCATACCTTCCACACATCCCTTTTCCTCTCCTCTTCACAATCTATATTTTTTACGCCGTGTCTAAGGTGGAGCCGCCATGCCGATGGACTGCCAGGCCACCAGGCGGGAGGGGTGGTCCCAAATGGCGGCGCCTGGCTCTGCCGGGCTTGTAAGCACCTCTCGCAGTGCAGGCTACTGCGAGAGGTGTGCGCGATTGCATCCCGTGTTTAAAAAAAGGGTCACCATGCCCAATGATGAAGATAAAAAAAAACAACCTCAACCCTCAACACTCCCTGTTCCATCGACGGAGCCGCCCTCGGGCAGCTCCAGCAAAAAAATGCAGGTCCCCCCCCCTTTGCTTGCACAGGGGACCCTCCATATTTCTCTAACCGGAGAGGAGGCTTACTCCTCTCCTTCGCCTACGGGTGCAGGGAACTCCCCCTCACCCCCTTCTCTGGAGGTGCTTTCGGGCACCTCCCTTTTCCCAGTGGCAGTCCCCTCTTTTCTTTCCAAGGGGACTGCCAAGAAAGCCAGCAGGCAGCCCTTAGCCAGCCGCTCCCCATCAAAGCAGCTCGGTAGGGCAAACCCCCTTAGGGGGGAGAGGGAAGCCAGGCCCCTTCGGTCGCTTCCCTCAAAAGACCTGCTGGCAAGAATTTTAAACCTTGCTGGGGTCAAGGCCTGTGCCTCCCCACACAAGACGGGCGACACTGCCAAGGGGACCTGCGATGTCCTGGGAGGGGGATGGCCAACTGGAGGCCCAACCTGTGATAGACATGGTCCTTGAGGAGACCCAGCCTCAGACGGTAGGGCCTTCCATGGAGGGGAAATTCGGGCTCGGCGCCAAGCACCGAACCCGAATCCGCCCCTATGCAAGGTCCTCCTCAAATGGCTGAGGGCTCCGAGGCAGTGAAAGGAGGGGAGGGATCTCCTCCGACAGGTGCCCCTACGACAACCAGGACCTTCTCCATTTCGGAGAGGGACCTGGCTGAGGCCGGTCCATCTGGCCTGGGGGCTTCTGCCGGCGGAGGTGAAAAGCGGGTTCATTCCCCGCCCTCCTCTCCTAAAAAAGAAAAAGACTAAAAAGACGAAAAAGACTCGGGGCTCCTCTCCATCCGCGGGGGCTGCGGGGACGGATGGGTCTGCTACCACTTTGGTAGGCGACCAAGCCAAGATCGGCACATCCGGCCCCTCTCCCCCCTCGTGTGCAGAGCCCCTGACCAAGACTAACACCAAAAGTGCACAGGGCGGAGCCTCGATGACATCGGGGCCCCTGATTCAGAGGTTACCTGGCGTTTTCGAGCCCGCTGGCTTCAAACGCTTCCTCGTTATTCGCTCCACTGATGGCACCATGTTGTCCAAGGGCAACATGATCCATCAGAGGAGAGGATTAGCTAGTGCAATTGGTAGAGAGACGAAGGTGACCCGTTTCTCGGACGGGAGCCTTCTGGCGAATGCGGCGAATCCCGCCGAGGCGGCCAAGATAAGTGCTCTTCGGACACTTCTTGGCACCCCGGTGAGTGTGTCGCCGCACTCTACCATGAACTTTGTGAAAGGAGTAGTTTATGCGAGGGAACTCGTTGACTACTCCATTGAGGACATCACCCTAGAGCTGGCCGACCATGGGGCGGTCAAGGTCGAACGTGTGATGAGAAAACAGGGAGGGGCTTCGAGACCCACCCCTACACTCTTCGTCACGTTCGACAGTGACAAGCTCCCTGAGTCGGTGCGTGCCGGTTGGTACCGCTACCGCGTGAAGGCATTCGTGCCACTGCCGCGGCGGTGCTATTACTGTCACCGCTTCGGCCATACGAATCGCTCATGTAGACGTGCAAAGTCGGGGTCACCCGAAGTCTGTGTAAATTGCTCCAAGGTCGCACACGATAAGCCCAAATCGTGTGTGGCCAAGTGTGTCAATTGCGGAGAGCCGCACCCTGCTTCTTCGAAGCAATGTGGTGCATATCTCCTGGAGAAAGAAATCCTGGCCGTTCAGGCCCAGGATAGACTCTCATTCCGCGAGGCTAAGGACTTGGTCCTGGCGCGCCCAGCTCTGCCTGGGACGTCATATGTCTCAGTAGTTCGAAAGGCACCCTCTGCTCCTGGCCCATCCAGGCCAACGAGCACGGTTGTTTCCGCGCCCATTCGGAGCCCTTCTGCGGGCTCTACCTAACCCGGGCGCTCCCCTGGTAAAGTTGGCGACAAAAAGGGTTCATACCCAGCCCCGGCTAAAACCAGGGCTCCCCCCTCTTCCCCCAGCGTGACCGTTTCCCGCAAGGCGAAACGGCCACGGGCCTCCACCGAGTCGTTAGACTCACAGGAGGCAACACCCCTGAAGATGGTTGCTAGGCCATCCTCAGGGGTTCCTAAAGCTGTCCCCCGAAAGGAGGACAGCAACAAAGGAGCTTCGGCTCCTTCGCCCACGCCCCGAGGTGGAGCGAGGGGCTCGGAGACGGTGGTTCCTCGAAAAGAGGCCCCCCCGCCTCCGAAGCCGCAGCGCCCGCCTAAGGTTTCGAGGCGGAGGGAGGAAAAGACTCGCATGGCGAGCCCAACCTCCCCCAATAAGTCCTCGAAGGCGACAGCGCCTCCAGCGCTTTGTCCGGCCAACAGTGCCCGGGGTTCTGCCCCCGGGAAGCGTACGGCCATTCCCGTGAGGGTCTTCAATTCGAGGATGGCCCCCGCGTCTCCTCCGAGCTAGGCCTGGAGGGCATATTCCTTCAATGGAATTGCCGTGGACTCCGGGCCAACTGGGAGGAGCTGCGGACGCTCGCCTCGTCCCGTTCCCCGTTAGCTATTTTTTTGTAGGAGACCATGCTAGGCGCGTGCCCCCTGCCTGCCCTCCCGGGGTATAAGGGTCTTGCGACCCCACCACCGCGAGATGGCCGGGCTGGGGGATGCGCGGTTTACACCCGGCATGATGTCTCCGTTCTTTCTTTCTCTTTAGATACCTCCTTTCAGGCAGTGGCTGTACAGCTGCACCTGGATAGGAGGTATACTATCATTTCTGCGTACATTCCACCGTCAGCTGACTTCGACGCGGGGGACTTCCGCCGCGTCGTGGCACGGTTGCCGAGGCCCTATCTCTTGCTTGGAGATCTGAACGGCAGGCATCCTCTCTGGGGAGATTACTCCATAAATCCCAGGGGACAAGTCCTTGCCGATCTGATCGAAGAGCTTGAGATGGGTGTCCTAAACGTCGATGAGTTTACGCATCACTGTCCGAGAACCGCTTCATTTTCTTGCCTTGACCTATCTTTCTGCTCTTCGGATGCACAGCCTGATTTTGATTGGGGGGTGGTCGATGACCTCCATGGTAGTGATCACTTTCCCATTCAAATATCATTTTCAGGGCAACTGCCGCCTGAGAGACCACCTCGGTGGTGCTTGGCGCGGGCGCGGTGGCCTGCATTTCAGGAAATGACTGAATTCTCTATCTCGTTCGAGGAGTTTAGGTCGGTAGATGAGGCCGTTGAGTTCTTCTCCGGCAACCTCATCGCCGTGGGCCTGACTACTATTCCTAGGACGTCTGGCCGTTTTGCACGCCGACCACTCCCATGGTGGTCGGCCGAGTGTGAGACGGCCCTCAAACAGAAGCGTTATGCCTACATGCGCTATAAGCGCCGCCCGAACGATTTCACTGTCGCTGAATTTCGTCGGGCTAGGGCTAGGTTCCGGTATATTTCGAAGCACGCCCGCCGCTCTTCTTGGCGGGCATACGTGTCTTCACTTAACGGGAAGACCCCTTTAGCTGAGGTGTGGAAGCGAGTCAAAAGGATTCGGGGCAAGTTCTCGCAGGACCCCCCTCCCGTTCTCCAGGAGAATGGGACCGCAATCGCGGACCCCGCGTCCGTGGCGGAATCCTTAGCGACCGCTTTTTCCGCATTCTCTAGCCGTGATGCTGCTCCGCCAGCATTCAATGCACGTCGTGATGTCGCGGAAGGCCGCCGGCTGGACTTTACCTCCAGAGGCGGAGAACCCTTCAACGACAAGTTTACTGTGAGTGAGTTGCGTTCCGCTCTCGCTTCGTGCGCGGACACCGCCCATGGTCCGGACGATGTCCCGTACGCCATGCTTCGACACCTGGGTGAGTGAGGCATGGCCTTTCTGTTAGATTTGTTCAACAGGATCTGGGTGGAAGGTCTTCTCCCACACTCCTGGCGAATCGCTACTGTGCTCGCCTTTCGCAAGCCGGGGAGAGATCACTCTACTCCGACCGGTTTCTGCCCAATCTCTCTAACCTCTTGCGTGTGCAAGTTGATGGAGAAATTGGTAAATGTTAGATTAGCCTATTTCCTGGACAGCGGAGGCCATCTTTCTTCTGCACAGTGCGGCTTCCGTAAGTTCCACTCCACGTCGGATGCTCTGCTCCGACTGGAAAGTGCCGTCTGCGAGGCTTTCCTTCGTAGACAGCACTACGCCACGGTGTTTTTTGATCTGGAGAAGGCCTATGATACCGCATGGCGATACGGTATCATGGAGACTCTCCACACGATGGGGGAGAGGGGACGCCTCCTAATGTTTATATCTGAATTTTTGCGAGATCGTCGATTCCGCGTACGGGTGGGGGGAGCCCTCTCCGGCCCAAAGGAGCAGGAAGAGGGTGTCCCGCAGGGAAGTGTCCTCAGTGTCACACTCTTTGCCCTGAGCATCAACGGCATCACCTCGGTGCTGCCGGAAGATGTTCTCGCTACGCTCTACGTGGACGACCTTTCGATCTCTTTTGGCGCGGCCCAGATGCCAACTCTGGAGCGTCGACTCCAACAGGCATTGAACCGCGTCTCTCGCTATGCCGAAGCGCACAGGTTTCGGTTTTCTTTGGCCAAGACTAAGGTGGTGCACTTCTGCCGCCATCCACGGCTTCACCACGACCCAGATTTGTTTCTTAATGGGGTGCGCCTGGATGTGGTTGAGTCGCACCGTTTCCTTGGTCTTGTATTCGACCGACGCCTCACCTGGGAGGCTCATATTCGCAGCCTTAGGGTCTCTTGTACCCGCGCCATGGACATTCTCCGTTCCGTGACGTTCAGCGCTTGGGGCGCTGATAGGGCTACTGCCTTACTTTTTTATCGATCCTTTGTTCGCTCGAAGCTCGACTACGGATGCGAGTTTTATGCATCCGCACCGAGCGTTTATTGCGGAAGGTGGATTCGATCCACCACACCGGCCTTCGCCTTGCGACCGTTGCCTTCCGCACTTCCCCCATTGAGAGCCTGTTGGTCGATGCTGGGGAGATGCCACTCGCTCTGCGCCGCGTGCAGTGCATCACTCGCCTGTACGCGCGAGCCCGGCGCCTCCCTCAGTCGCCAACAGCTCTCACTGCATCCGCAGCTGATCTCAATGGTGCCTATGCCGCCGAGAGACGCCAGTCATACCCTAAGCCCTTTGGGTTTAGGGCCAGGAAACTCCTTCGAGAAGTAGATATAGCTCTCGGGCCGGTGGCGCCCCTGGTTCTGCCCAGGACGCCACCCTGGAGGGTACCACATTTGGCTATTTGTCGCCACGCCTCTGCTTCCAAAGCTTGTACTGCGCCGGGAGTATTGCGTTCGACCTTTTTGGAGCACACATCGTGTCACGCTGGTACCGTGCCAGTGTATACGGATGGCTCCAAGTCCAAAGAGGGGGTCGGCTTCCACGCCGTATCCCCTCTGTTTGAAGTCAGCGGGGCTCTACCAGGCGCTGCGTCTGTCTTCACGGCCGAGCTGGTGGCAATACACCACTCGGTACGGGAGATTACGCGACGTGTCCGGTTCGGAGACCAGATTGTGATCTATAGCGACTCACAAAGCGCCCTGAGTGCTCTCGGGGCATTGGAATCTCCGCATCCCCTGTTTCGCGAAATCCGTGACTCCACGGTTTTGGCGAGCCGGGCAGATGTCGAGATTATCTTCTGCTGGGTTCCTGGACATGTAGGAATTGCGGGGAATGAGCGCGCAGATGAGGGCGCCAAAGAGTCCGCGAGGACTCTGCGACCGGACCAGCGTTTCGCTCTTACTCACACTGACTACATGGCAGGAATACGGGCAGCTCTTCGGACTGCTCGGCAAAGAAGATGGGAGACGGTCGAGGGGAACTTAAAGTTGCGTGCCATTGCGCCGCGACTGTTCCCATGGACCTATCCCCCAATGCCGCGGCGGCTTCAGGTTGCTTTCTGTCGTCTTCGAATCGGACACATTCGTGTGACGCATCGCTACTTGATGGAGCGCTCGCATGCGCCCTATTGCAACGACTGCGTCGTCCCCCAGACTGTTCGGCACATTCTTGTCGAATGTCCCAGTCTGGGTGATCTTCGCGCACGATACCTGTCCTGGTACCGGGATGGGCGGGGTCGCTACCGCCTGTCCCTTGTACTCGGGACGAGTTCGTGCACCATGACTAGTGGACTTATTGACTTTTTGGGGGAGGCTGGCCTTCTCCCTTTCATTTAACCCAGTTTAATTGTTGTTGTTGTTTTTGTTATTGCTTTTTATTGTTATTGTTATCTCTTTTTATTGTTTCCTGTTTAATTTTTAAAGTAGCCTAGAACTAGGCTGTTTGTTTACGGCGACTAATGCCTAAGTCGGCAGTCGCCAGATAGCCCCTTAATTAAAAAAAAAAAATATATCAGCCGGTCTTTCTTGTATTTCTTCTGTCTGAATATTGACACATGTTGTACAATAAATCTGGTGTTGTCTTGTTTTGTTTGTCTTCTTTCGGAATACTGACACATGTTGTTAAATAAATCTGACGTGTTTTTCTGTTTTCTTTTGTCACACACGTAATATCTGATAGTTCGCATTTTTTTTCTGATGAGGGCTATGACGTAATATCATAGGACCTTCGTTCGATTATTTTGAGGCTGACACGTCATCCTAAAAATTCTAAAATTTTCGTTCGCCTTGATTAGCCAGTTCCCTCTAGTTATTTAATTGAATATTAAAATTGGATTAAGAATTATTGCGATTTTGTTATGAAAGAAAGTTATTTGATATCTAGAGTTAAGAATTTTCATTATATGTTGATATAGCATTGGAGTTTTAAACGATCCATATGCATCAATGCTCCATGTAATTCGATGTCGAGGCCTTCATTCTTCACAGAAGACGGACCATTTTTTTTTGTGCTTGGAGAAATAGTTGTGTTCAGGAGCAGAATGGATTTCGTGCACTTATTTTTCGGTTTCGTGCGTCTCGAAAGGCTATTGTGATTTATTGACTTGGTGTAAAACAACCGGCAGAGAGGGAACCCTTATTGTATTTTAGTGCGGGATTACCGCGAGTGTTCTACCTCTCGTGCATTTTTGGTAGGAAAACCGTGTTTTGTGTGGCCCATACGAGGCCTGATTTTGGTGGTCGTGAGTGACCCTTATTTTGGTATATGCCTTCATATCTATCTATATATATATATATATATATATATATATATATATATATATATATATATATATATATATATATATATATATATATATATATCTCATATAGATAGGAATATTATATGTGCATGTATATATATATATATATATATATATATATATATATATATCATTTGGGGGTTTGCGGTACATCTGTAAGTATTTATTTATTAGTTTGAGGGAAGGATATACGACTATTTGGAATCATAATAGGTAATTGTAGCTGCCCGTCAGATTTAAGTTAACAATTTAGTCCGTAAATTTCCTTATTTTGGGCAATACTATTTCCTTCAGGAGCGAATCTCAACCTAGGACAGATCCTTTTTTTTCATTATATCCTTTTTTGTAAATAAATTTTTGTTTTAAGTCGACGCGTCTTCTATCCTTGGCTATAAACTTTTTGGTTTAAAGAATCTGGGCATGTCACCTGATCCCAGTTTGTGACATCTTTCTTTCTGTATACTGAGAAATATCGTTCACTGAATATAAGCGTTTTCTTATTTGTCTTTCTTTTTTTATATAATGACACGTCGTTCGCTAAATCCAGCGTTGACTTTTTGTTGTTTTTCTTTCTAAATACTGACACATGTCATTCACTAAATCTTCCGTTATTTTTTTGTTTTCTGTTTCCTAAATACTGACACGTGTCTTTCACTAAATCTTCCGTTGTTTTATTTTGTCTTTCTTCTTTCTGAATACTGACACATCATCTTTTCAAGTTTTCAAACCTTTTTTTAAAAATTGGATTGCTTTTTTCTCTGCTTTTTTACCTGATGAGATATTACGCCTCCGTTGAATTACTCCCATTCCAGGCTCAATATTTAATCTGGAGAAAAGTGTAACTGTCCCATTCCAAAAGAATTGACTTGTGTGTTAGTTTTACTTATCACAAGCATTCAGGTGGATATTTTATACTTCCTTATGCCGCAAGTCAATCTGTATCATTCTGGGTTGGGGTTGATAAATATTATTAAATGATTCATTTTTCAATGCATTTTTTTTCTTTTTCAAACTTCATGTTCCCTATCCCATTTTCATCCCATCTCACCTTTATTATAAGGAATGTTGACGATTATATCAAGCTTAAATAAAATCCTATCAAACGCAGAGGACAGTTTTTTATTTATTTTCTGTCACGCTTTTTTAAGATTAGAAACACCCAAAGTAATAAACACACAATCATTTATGTATTAAAATGAAGCAATACACAATAAAACTTGATACGGGAAAATGCCGTTTCTTCTGACTGATGGAAATCCTTCAGTCTATACCAAGGGAATAAATCTTCCTACACTTGGTTTCAGCGGGGGGTGAAAAGTAAGGACGGGGGGGGGTCCGTAGCGTTGCATACAAAATGAGTGTTCCGGAACTCAATCCCGGGCTCTCAGTTCTGTTTAACATAAATTTGAGCGTGGAACCGATAAGTGTAACACACACACACTTGTGTAAAAGATATAACTGAAGATGGGCACACATGTATATTTCTAGTATCAAGCTAAAATAAATGGTAGAATGTTGGTCTTTTATGGGTTGAATATATTATATACATATGTAAATATCAATACTTATTCACATGTATAAATATTAGCATGTGAACTTTTTAAAGTAAGCGGTCATCTCTTTCAAGGAAGCCTCTTTATCTTCACGGATATGGTCGATATACGAGTATTTCAGTCTATTCGATCCTCACCCTGTTTCTGTGAGATGTAAGAGAACGCATTAAAAGCCCTTGACACCAAATTCGAAAGAAGGGCCAACTACTAGGCTATTGGAAGCTGCCTGTGTCACTACACTTGCCAAAGCTCAAGGAACGAGAACGGTGTAGATTGGACGTATTGAGGTCGTCTGGGTTGAACGATTGGGATATTTAGGTCTCAAATGTATTCCATTATTTGAGATATTCGAATGGAATTTATTTTATTGTAAGCCATCTTCAGCTTGTGTTTACGTTTACGTTGTCTTGATCGGAAAGAGTTTGGTTTTTGCAATGAAATGTACAGTAAAGAGGTTACGGTTACATCTTTACTATCCTTGATCCCCCAGTAAGACCAAGTTGGTACTGTTGCGTGTCTTTTGTAGAAATTTCTTCCCTCGTTTTTAAGATATCACTTTCTGACCCAATTCCGAAATTCGACGAAGTTTGCTTACGACTCTTTATGAGTTGATTTTACTATTGCGATCCTTAATATTCCTATATTTATTATTCTTGTATCTAACATAATTCGCTTCCGAGTAAATATTTTCTTAATAATTAAAAATATCTATACTATTTGTTGTTTCCCTTCCCTAAGGCTGTTTTGCCACGCCTCTCAGTTCGGAAAGGCGATGAACCAAACGACTTTAAGAAGACGCCTTTGCCCTACGAAACCTTAATAAATTCCACACCCACAACATTCGTAACACTAAGTGGGAGGATTACTCGGGATAGTTTATCAGCTGCAAACGAATACTCCCATGTGTCCATCCCCTCGACTATAACCTCAATCCAATGCCATAATGCGAATACAATTTCTTCCGCCTTTCAATCACGCTCGAAAATAAATACCATTTTTTATCCCAAATACTTCGCCATTTGAGGACGCAAACGATAAGGTTGTTTATTCCTTTCAGTTCTTTTCGTCGCCGAAGTTATATGGCTGATTCTGGGAGTTGTCTGGTTGGTGAATAATTATGAAGTTTGTCCTTCAAAATCAGCGAGGGAAGCTGTTTTGGGTGAGTACTGTTCATCGTATAGCGGAAATCTATTGTCTTATGGAGATATGTATTTGGCTTGGTGCTTAATAGACCCTTTTCGTTAGGAACGAATAAATTATTTTACAGGAGTGTCGCGAACCCATCGCCCGCTTTTTGCGCACCAGCGATCGGAACTAGGGGCTAGGAATCCTTGCTTCTGTATTCCTTGAAGTGGCCATGAGGGGAGAGGTCAGAGGAGGTCAAAGCCACTCCGGCACCTCAGTTTGGGGTGTTTGAATGTGCGTGGATGTGCAGAAAATGTCAAAAGTGAAATTGGTCGTCTGTTTGATAAAGGAAAACTGGATATTCTGTCCCTAAGTGAAACCAAGTTGAAATCTGGAGTAAATGAGAGAGTGAAAGCGAAGCATGGGGAAGCGGTAGTGATGAGTGTGGGAGTATGTAAGAGAATACAAGGAGGTAAATTCAAGAGTGTTGCGGGTGCGAGTGAAGTTCGGATGCCAAAGGTGGGTGATAGTGAGCGTGTATGGTCCACATGTGGGTGAACCTGAAAGTGTGAAAGAAGCGTTTTGGTGAGAGCTGAATGGATGTCTGCAAGGTTTAAATGTAAATAAGAAAGTAGTTGTAATAGGTGACCTGAACGCAAAGGTAAGTGATCGAGTAGTGAATGGAGTAGTTGGGAGATACGGAGTGCCGGGAGTGAATGATAATGGTGTAAGGCTTGTGGAAATGTGTGTTGAAAGAGAAATGTTAGCTGGAAACACATGGTTTAAAAAGAAGGAGCACAAGAAGTATACCTGGGAAAGACTGGGTAAGCAGGTGGGAGAGAGGTTGATTAAGGATCAAAGAAGCATGTTCGACTATTTTCTGATAGGAAGAGATAATGTGAAGAAACATTTGGATGTATATGTAAAGAGGGGGATGGTGGGAGATTTATCCGACCATCACCTGGTGCTAGCAAAGTAAGAGTAAAGAGTGAATGAGTTGGCAAACGAAGGAGCTTGCCAAAGAAGGAGGTGGTAAGGGTGGAGAAGCTGAAAGAAGCGAGGTGCAAGGAAAAATACAAATAGTTGGTTGCTAGGAAGTGGAAAGTGATAAGAGAGTCTGGGTGTTTGGGTGTGGATGATGAGTGGAAGTTGATGCGTGAAAGCATAGAAGAAGCTGCCAGGAAAGCACGTAGAATTAGTGTTCTTGGAGAAGGGAGAGTTATGAAGGGTAGCGAATGGTGGAATGCTGAAGTGGAAGAGCTAGTGAAAGAGAAGCGTGAACTGTTCAACAGGTATAGACAGAACAGATGCGCAGAAAACAAGTAAAAGTATAGGAGGAAGCGACAGAAGGTAAAAAATCGAGTGGCTGAACTGAAGAGAGACGTGAATGATAGGTTGGGTGAAAGAGTGTCTGAGTGCTTTAGAGGAAAAAAAACAATTTTGGAAGGAAGTAATTTCTGTGAGAAAGAAGAAAGAGGCGATAAAAATGAGAGTGAAGGATGGAAGTATTCAGTACAGAGGAAGAAGTAAGGAAGAGATGGGGAGAATATCTTGAGAATTTGCTAAATGTGGACGAATGTAAAGAAGTACAGTTGTTATTTCTTGGAGGAGGTGGGATGACATCAGGGAGAATTAGCGAGGGCAAAAGGAGGTGGAAGAAGCAGTGGAAAGGACAAAAAGTGGAAAGTTAGCGGGTATGGATGAGATAACTAGTGAGATGCTAAAAGCGCGTGGAGAGTGTGTAGTAGAGTGATTGGTGAGGTTGTTTAATGTATGTATGGGCCAGGGGTGTGTGTGCCGGAAGATTGGAGGAATGCATGTATTGTTCCTATTTAAGAAGAGAAAGGGTCAAAGAACTGAGTGTGGTAGTTATAAGGGTGTAAGTTTGTTAAGTGTCCCTGGAAGTGTATATGGACAAGTGTTGAGTGAAAGATTTAGGAGGTGCACTGAAAGTCTGATTGGAGAGGAACAAGGAGGGTTTAGGAAGGGAAGAGGTTGTGTGGATCAGATTTTTCCCTTGAAGAATATAGGTGAGAAGTACCTGGAAAAGAATAAAAGTGTTTGCATGGCATTTATGGATCTGGAGAAAGCGTATGACAGAGTGGACCGAAAGGGGATTTGGAATGTGTCGAGAATGCTTGGAATTGATTGCACACCAATAAGAGCTATCAAAAAAAGCTTTTATGATGACTGTAAAGCATGTGTGGGAGTTGCGAGAAAGGAAGGTGACTGGTACAGTGTAAAAACTTGACTCAGACAAGGATGCGTGATGTCACCCTGGCTGTTCAATCTGTATATGGATGGCGTGGTGAGAGAGGTGAAAGCAAGTGTGGGGGGTAGGGATGCAGCATTAGTGAGTGAAAATGGAGAGATGTAAGAGCTAAAACAATTGTTGTTAGCTGATTATTCAGTGCTGGTGGTTGACTCAAAAGAGAAACTACGCGTACTGATCGATGCTTTGGGGATTGTGTGTGGCAGAAGCTCAGTTTGATTGAAGGCAATAGCAAAGTAATGTGGTGCAATAGAGAAGGAATGAGTGGGCTAAAAGTGAGTCTGAATGGGAGGAGGCTGGAAGATGTGCAGTGTTTTAAGTATCTGGTTGTGGATCTGGCAGCTGATGGAAAGGGTGAAAATGAAATATTGCAGCGAATGGAAAAGGGAGTGCAAGCATATGGTGCGATAAGGAGTCTCACGAAAGGGAAGCGAATGAACAGGTAAGATCAATTGGGATTGTATGAGGGAGTGGTGGTTCCCACTGATCCTTATGGAGGTGAAACATGGACGTTCAGTGCGAACGAAAAAAGGAAAGTTGAAATTATGGAAATGAAATTTTTGAGAAGTATTTATGGTGTGAGGTTGATTGACAGGCTGAAAAACGAAAGAGTGAGAGAGATGTCTAAGTAAAGTGAGTTTACCTGAAAGAGATGTTAGAGGTGTGATGATATGGCATAGTCACCTAGAGAGAATGGAGGATAAAGGCTGGTAAAGAGAGTGTACAGATCTCGAGTGATAGGAAGGAGACAGCGTGGGTGTCCGAGAAGGGGGTGGATGGAGTGTAGGAGAGATGCCCTTGCTGGGCGGGGCCTGAGCATCCAGGAGGCAGAAAGGCGTGGTAAGGATAGGAATGAATGGAGACGAATGGCTCGGGGAGGACGAGCTGTGTAGTGTGATGGATGGGAAAATGTAGTAGGTGGGTCACCTTGGTTAAGCAGTGGATAATGTGTGCGAATGGTGGAGTGGAAGTGTCTGACCATGCGCCACCCCTTCCGCCGGAGATATGGCGCGGTGTATAAAACAATGTCTGCTGGTTAAAAGGTCGCGTGCTTTCACTTATTCTGATTTATAACATTAAGACCTTCAAAACTTTAATAATTCCAGGACTAACCTTGGGAGAACCTTATCAATTATATAATTCGAAAGAGAATGTAAAAGAACATAAGTGTTTCAAATTTCGTTAGAATCGGCCAAATAATTATGATGTTATTGCCAAAACAAAATAATTTCCCGCCTAATCTTGGGAGGACTTTGACAATTATATCATTAAAAAAAGAGAATATAAAACAACATAAGGGTTTCAAATTTCGTTAGAATTGGCCGGATAGTTACAATGATATTACAAAAACAAAAGAAAAGCAAAACGGGAACCGACCGACCGACCGATATAGTGAGATGTAGAGTCACACGCGACTAAAAATAATAATAAAATTTATTGCTTCAATGGAGAGAACTTCCTTTTCCTCTATTTAACGAGGTTCAAGTTCGTAAGCTTAAGTTTCTGTATACTTTATAAGAACTTATTTCCAACGTGCTTTGTTAATGTTTTTGTTACCTATTTTATTCTCTCTATCCATCGGCATCCTTCATTTAGCTGTTCCTATCCTCACTTTCCTCATTAAGAGCAAAATGGCTTTTTCTCTCTCAGCTCAGAATGAACAAAAGTATGTCCTTTATTGGCCTGAAAGAGAATTGAGGAGAGAACCGGTAATGAAACTAGTTAAGAAAAAAGGGGAAAAAGTCCGATTATCGCATCCTGAAGTCTTCTGAGGGGAAGCAAAAAGGAGCTCAGGTTGCGTTGCCATGTAACAAAAGAATGAGAATAATAGTAATAAATAAACTCTCGAACCTCCTTCGTAATCGATAGGTGAAGCCATATAACATACATAGTTTGAAACTTGTTTTTGCATGAGCATTTTTATATACTTTCCACCATGCTTCCTGTTTTAAAATGAAGAATATGACATCATGGCCAATCACAGGATTATATCGGGCCTTGTTGATTTATACAATCTTTCTTTATTCTGGCATCTATCACTTCTTGAGGGAAACTTAATTTCAGTCTGGTTTGGGCATTTTTGTAATTAAACATATAAAGTTTCTATATTGAAGCAGTTAAAATGTTTAAAATAGAATATGTTTAAGCTGAGAGAATGTTCTCTGTCCTTATAATTCCGTTCTTGGGCATACGTAAGCTACACTATGTATTTCTGTCCTTATCTAGCGGATTTAAGCTATCTTTTCGAATCGTTTGTATATTTTAATTTCATTAATATATTTTTTTTACCTGAAGTTATTCCTTTAAATTTTCGTTTTATTTGCTGCCATAGAAAGAAACGATATACGGATCTTAGGCTATGTTGTTAAAAAACTTGATTATATTAAAGTTTCACCTCATTTCTCAAGATCAGTGACTGTTAATGGTGAATAAACCTTTAGTAGTGAATTACTACATTAGAAATGTAATTATTCCTAGAGGGTTACTTCGTGAAAATGTATCTAGTTTTTGAACAGCCACCTATCATTATTCTTGAGGCTAGAATGATGAAATATTTATAGAATCGTTGAAGTACTTTTGACTCTTAGATCACTTCGAGTTAGGTTCAATAAATAATTGAAAAGGTTGAAGTCAAATTTGAAGGACATATTTGGTAGAGGACATGAATAAAAATTATTTTTAACATCCCTTATTTCTTTAAAGTTGTATATTTAAGTAATATTTCTCGATTCCATTGTTAAACATTTTTTTTGTGCTATGACAGATACATTTTTTGGCTTGCTAGCTTAAAACAGTTATTTAATTGGGCAGTTGGCTTAATGAGCTCAAATATTGAGTCATGAAAGAGGTCTTTACACGCACTTTATATAAAGGAAAAAGAATATATTAGATTATAAATTCTTTAGTGAAACTCAGGACTTCGTTCAGCACGCATGACTACGTTGTTTATTTCCACGCTTGAATCAGACGACACCATGTTTGAAGCTAAAGACCCCCAAAATAATGAAAACTCAAGCTTATTATACCTACATTATACGTATTTATACTTAGTTATACCTTATTATACCTAGTATCGTGTAGGACTCCCTCTACCCTGGCAACTTGACGTGGCTTTGATTCCACTAATGGACGGAAGACATTTAGAGAGGTGTTGACCAATGCGATCCGATAGCTATCCTAGTTACCTTAGCCTCGCGCTAGTATAGAGGTTAGCCCGCTTGCTCCACAATCGTTGGGTGGTTCGTCAGTTCGAATCTTCGTCCGGATTCTTTTTAAGCTGACACTATTTACTAGGGAGATTACCTCCGTAACTGGGCACTACGGTGGAGACGGGTAGGTGGAGCTCGTAGCCATGACAGGCAGTCCACCTAAGAGAAGGATAACTCTGATTTCAAAACCCAGGAGCCACAGGCATAATTTGACTTCTTCCAGAAGATCCTCTGTGAGTAGTTCCCTGAAATTTGCAGGTGCCGGATCTTGGTTACGAATAAATCTGGTCATCCACCACATGGACAATTGAGGCTAAATGCCTTTGCCCACGGCTATTAAACACCCATGGTCGACCCCTACGTTGGCTACGGTCGGTGGCAATGCTTTCAATGAGGTATTCTCGGTCCATACGTGATAGCGTAGATCGAGGGATGTTGAATGTCCGCACAGTTTCAGAAATAGAATCTCCGTCCGTCCGTCCCCTACTGCCATTCCCCTTTTAAACTCCTAGAGTTCACGTTACCCTGACATGAAAAGCCTCACAGCCGTTCGCACTAGCTCATGATTATGTTGGATCACAACATATATATCCCTGGGCATTTCCATGGCGTCACGGTACAGTGACGCTGCCCAATTCTACCTTTAATTACTGCTATCCCATGACATTTGTCACTAAAGTATATATAGATTAAGAAAGAAGAAAGATGGAGATAGGAAACGGAATGAAATAATATAAACTCTCTTACCATTAGGCTACCATCCACATCCCCTAAAAGGCGAAGAGCGCTCAGTAGCATAGGATCGATCACCACTTTTCACTTATTTAACGAGTAAAAGAGTTGATATTATTCGTTTCGTTTGTTATATATTTCTCTCTCTCTCTCTTCCCTCTTTCTTAAACTATGTTTGATCCTTGTTTGGTCTTATAAAACATAGATATATATATAAAAGTGATAGTTTGTTTATGTGTTTGTTCGCTTTAGGCGGCAACATTTATGGATCGAATGAGCTGAACTTTGGCACAGAGGCATCTGTAGATTATAGGCTGAAAAAAGTGTTATGGGTCGCTAGGCAAGAATGAAAACTAAATAACCTAAATTATCTTCACTTTCTCGATTTAATTCTTTTACATATCCTATTAATTCTTTTTTAAAAAAAGCTTGATAATGTAATAAAGCAAGTGCTTCACACTATCGACTTATTTTCTAAAAAAATATTCTGAAGATATAAAAATAAGCGAAAAAGCGTAGTAAAAATTCAAATATCCTCATTTTTAGACTCGCTATTTTTAAAAGGTTTCGGTCTTGGTAGAGAAAATGAGCGTTTGATTAAAGAAAACTGACCTATAGTAGTAGTGGGTACCAGTTCGTGTCCGAGCATTGGTTCCATCATCTGTTATCCATCTTCTCTGTTGACGTTTGTGAGTGCTGTGACTTAGGCCTCATCTGTGGTGGAAGAGTCGTGGGCATATCACATGGAAGGGGGGGGGGAGGACGAGGTTGTTCCAGACATTCTTTTCTTCTATGTTTTTCTTTTACCTCCTCGCTTCTTCGAAAGCCTCGGTACCATCACGGACGGTTCCCCTCCAGGTTGAACGAGAGGATGGGAATGAAGGGCAGAGAAAGGGGGGAAATGGCGACCAGAAGCCAGTAGCTAAGTATCAGGTAAATCAGTTTACTTTTAATTTAAAAAAAATAGGCTAACATAGGCATCATATTAAGAAATAGGTTTTATCCTAATAAAATTACTTGAGAAAAGCATAAAATGTTTTAATTGCATTGAAAACAAAATTCGGATACTAAAAATAAGAAACTAAAAATAAATATTTAAGCTCAGTGTCCAGCTTTCAAATGAGAAAGAAGACGGAGTTTACGGAGTCTTTAGTCACGTGCGAGTCAGGTCGCGAGCGACTCTACATCTCACTATGTCGGTCGGTCCCCGGTTTGCTTTTTTGTTTTGTTTTCCTAATAACATTGTAACTATTCGGCCGATTCTAACGAAATCTGAAAGCCTTAGGTCGTTTAACATTCTCTTTCGAATGATATAATTGCCAAAGTCCTCCCAAAGTTAGCTCGGGAATCATTTTGTATTGGCAATTACATCATAACTATTCGGCCGATTCTACCGAAATTCAAAACCCTTATGTTGTTTTACATTCTTTTACGAATGATATAATTGTCAAAGTCCTATGAAGGTTATCCTGGGAATTATTTTGTTTTGGCAATAACATCATACCTTTTCGGCCAATACTCTGCTAGTCTAGACTAGGCTATAATATGCTATACTCTGCTATGCAGGCCTAGAATAGGCTATGCTATGCTGGGATACTATAGGCTAGGCTATACTATTCTAAGATATAATATACAAGGGTAAAATATACTATGATAGGATAGCATATAGTACATATGTTAGAATAGACAATAATAAGCTATGCTTAACTAAGGTATAATATTATAGTATAGGCTATACATTTCTAGGATAGTTAATGCTAGGTTAGGATAGGCTAGGCAGGGCATGAAAAGCTATACTAGGTTAGGCTTTGATATACTAAGCTATGCTACACTAGGTTAGTCTTCGCTATACCAAGCTAGGATAAGCGAGGCTTTGCTAGGGTAGGCTAGGTTATGTTATGCATGATATGCAACCCTAGGCTAAGATCTAATTGTCTAGGCTAGGCAATACTATGATATACTATACTAACTAGGGTAGGGTAAGGTAGGCGATGGTATACTATACTAGGTTATGCTAGTCTAAGCTAGATATGCTAACTAGGATAGGATAGAATATACTAGTCTAGGATCCTATATATGCTAGGTTGTACTAAGCTATGTTAGGCTAGGCTTCACTATAGTTTCTAGGCTAAGATAGGCCATACTATACATTCTCTGCTAGTCTAGGTTAAGTCATACTATGCCAGGCAGGCTAAACTATACTATGTAAGGCTAGGGTATACTATGTTAACTACGCTAGAGTATGGTATGGTAAGTTCTACTATTATAGGGAATCATAGGCTATACTTGGTTATACTAAGCTAGGCTAGACTAGGCTATCCGATGCTGGGCTTTATTATGCTAGTTGAGGTAATACTATGGTACGCTATCCTACGGTAATCTAGGTTTTGCCAGGCTACTATTCGAGACTATACTAGGCTATGCTATAAAATGTTATACTATTCTAGAAAATACTATGATATGCTAGGAGATACTATGTTTTCTAAGCTATGCTATAGTCAAAGGTAAGATATACTATGCTAATTAATTTAGGCTATAAAATGCTATGCTAGGATAGCATATAGTATGTTAGGCTGGACAATACTAAGCTATGTTCGACTAGGGTATAATAGGATAGTATTGTCTAGGATAGTCAATGCTATGCTATGGTAGACTAAAGTATAATAGGCTAGGGAGGGCTATGTTAGGTAATAGTATGTTATGCTACGATAGGCTAGCTAACCAAAGCTAGGCTAGGCTATGTTATACTAAGCTAGACTTTGATATAATACGCTTTGCTATATTATGTTAAGTGTGATTATGCTAGGATAGGCTATACCAAGCTAGTCTATAGTATGCTAGGCTAGACTAGGCTATCGTATGCAAAAATATATTGGCTAGGATATCGTATCCTATTCTAGCACGGCTATACCAAGCTAAACTACTCTAGGCAACGCTAGACTAGGCTCTGGCATGCAATGCTAAGCAATACCTGGTTAGGCTAGGCTATACTAAGCATTGCTACGCTAGGCTAAGCTAGGTTAGACTAGGGTCTACTAAGCTAGGCTAGGCTATACTACGATGCGATAGGCTAGGCTATATACTAAGTTAAGGTAAGATAAAGTAGGTTATATACTAGGCTAGGTTAGGTCCGGCACAACTAGGCTATTCTATTTAGGCTTGGCTATACTAGGCTAAAACAAGGTAAGTTATACTATGCTATACTAGGCAAGTTTGTGCTAAATTATGTAGCTATACTATGCTATTTTAAGATAGGCTAGAATAAGTTATACTATTTTGTGCTATGATATGCAATAATATTCTATAATATACTATTCTCTAATTTGCTATGGTATATTATGGTATACTATGGAATAATGTGCTATTAGTGTGTGTCAATCTTTTCAACGTTCTAATTACATGCATGAGGGGTGCTCAAATTTTGCAGCCCTATTTATGAATTCTAAAGTTAGTTTTTATCATCATCATCACTTCACTAACTCTATAATTTAAGAAGGGGGATTTTTTTGAGTATTGAATAATAATTTCATCTTAGTTTGGTTATGACTTATGTTTTTTTATCAAAGTTATTTCTAATAATTCTTTTATAATATCAAAAACAAAATGGTGAAGTTCAGAAATAAATATAAGTATCGAAATTTTGTGAATTTTTAAAACCCAAAGAATTACAAATGGTGAAGTTCAGAAAATTTATTTTTATATATCTTCTTCTATAACTATATTTTAGCAACGTGATATTTTGAAAGGAGGGAAATTTAGTTCTTTTTTTAAATTATTATAATTGGCGAAGATCAGAAAATTTATAAAAATTTAACCATGGCTGCTTTTTTAGAGATTTTAAATTTTAATCTTAGTAGGGAAGTCATTGCTTGGTTCTACATATAAATTTGCTCCAATAATTTCATTTTGCTTTCCTCGTTTTTAGCGGGCAGTAGCTATTGCCTCATGATAGAGATTAAAATTGAAAATCTATTTTATAAATAAATTCGATAAAACTTTTGAAAATAGGAAAAAATAAAGTAAACAAAGCAGCTATGCCTAAATTTAAAAAAAAAAAATTCTGAACTTAACAATTTGTAATTCTCTTTGTTTTAAACAATCCTTAGAGCTCTCCCCCCACTCCCCCGTCTAAATCAGCTTTTATAGAAGGAAAAGTACCAAAAAAAACAGGCATACCTTAATTTTAGGGTATTTTCTGAACTTCAAGATTGTAATTATTTTCTTTTAATTCCCAAACATTTGATAATCATATTTATTTTTTCTGAACTTTTAGAAAGAACTTGGATAAAAGCTTCAAATATACTAAAAACCCTTAATCTTAAGAATTTTGGAAAATCTCTCTGAATCCTTTTTTTCCCACTCCTTTTTCTTAAAAAAAACTCCCAAAACTTCCTAAAAGTTTCAGTATCTTAAAAACTTTTGATAAAATTACAATAACCTACAAAGTCACACTCGAACGAAGAGAAAAATAATATGTAAAAAAATTCATAGTTCAAAAAATTACCTTCCTAACATATAGTGTTAGGTATATAAAAAACCTTCCTATCATATAGTGTTAGGGATATAAAAACCTTCCTATCATATAGTGTTAGGGATATAATTCTTTACTTATTTTTACATATTTTGGAAGTGACTTTCATCATCAGTCCAAGAATAATGATAAAGAGGGTCTATTGGTTTTGACTTTATATAACAGCCAATTATTTTTTAAATGAGAGTAAAAAAAAGATAAGTATAAAAGAGATGAGTTACCTGTGGTAGGGCAAATTAAAATTAAATATTAAAAATAAGAACCTCTTTTTTTCTTTTATTTCTCCGAACTGTTATGCTCTTTTTGCTATAGGAATTGTGATATGTAACTGGTGCGTCGTTGTCTCGGTTGTAATCACAACTTGGTGCACTTTCGACGCCGCCGGTAGATCCTGGGTTAAGATGAAGCGATACCAGAGGTCCCTCAGGGACTCTAATACAAGATTCCAGTACCGAAGATCCGGAAACAGACATCGAAACTGGAGGCAGAGGTAATGTATCCCACGGTTTGTTTTTCTTATCCCACCTATTTTCTGTTTATCTCTTGGCTATTCTGAGGAACAATGTCGCTTTTTTTATAGTTACATCCTGCAAAACGTCAATAGGCTTAAATTGAACTATAGTATATTGTTGCATAACTCATTTAATTCATTGCGGAAACAGGCTAACGATAACCCGGTTGGTATATTGAATCATTTCGTCTAAATGTTAATGTTACCAAACCATGTAACTTCACCATGCAAGGTAATGTCGCAATGCTCCTCCCCAAAACCTGAGCCATTCAACGCATATTTAGTATATCTTAGCTCCCGTGTTCAGTATTATTAATTAAAGCAAAATATAAAAGACACTTTAAGTCATTTAGCTAGGTATTATTCAGAATCGGTATCAAATAATTATAGTTGTTTCAATATGTTTAATACTTGGTAGCTTGTTAGATTAGACTACATATGCCTGCATTATATACTACTCAAGTTCAAGCCCTGCGTGTACGAGAGCTCACTTCGACATCACGACAGAACTACTACCATATGTGCTATTGGAAAAACCACTCAAACTACGTCTATCTGAATTTTGGTATAGTCTGTTACATTGTACTTACTATTTTCATCCATTTATTCTTAGGTGTCTTTCAACCATGGTCCAACTACCACAAGTGATAACTTCAAATTTCTTGCCGGTCCTAAGGTGATCTTTGTGTTTGAGAATGCATAAACTGTACATAAATGTACATAAATATACAGTCATTTTAGTACACATAGTTTAATGCTAATATTGTATTGTTATGGCATTTAAATATTATGTCCATCTTACACCATTGGAACACCCTTACATTTTTCCGTTGCACTCCATCACAAACATTGAATACCACCTATGTGCGTTCAGCTCACCTAACCATATTTAGCTTTTGTGTTGTTTCCACTTGGTGGTTCTCTCATGAGGGAATTATGTTCAACAAATGCGGTTGATTACTACCTCTACTATTTTAGTTACTCACGTGTCAAACTTTATGTTTATATTGCTGCTTTCAACGTTTCGTTAGTGTAGCGCAGGAAATAGTTTACAAACCTTAACCGATCTTAATTCTTTTAAATGAAATTTGTGGAATTGTATCAGCTCGTGTATTATCGACTAGGGCTTGTAATGTTCACAAAGAAAATCCAAACTTTCTTCATATTTTTCGATGTTTTTCTCCCATTTGGGGATATTTGAAGAAAGAAGCTGGCGCGACTAATCCTACGAGTATGTTATTTTGTGTCGCCAAACAAACAAAAAAAATTATTATGCAATAAAGAATATTGTAAAATACGCCTGGTTTTTTAGTATTCAGTAACCATTGTATTTAAATTACTTGCACCACCCAATAATCGTTTGCAATCTCACTCACCCCCAAGAAAGTTTGCTCTCCTATGTTTAGGATACGTCGAAAGATAGAATATCATTCGAATCATTATTGAGCTCTCGAACAACATATTTTCAACATCTGTATTTGTATATGATTCTAAATCTTTCTAAATTGCCAATTAGCTTACAACATAAAAGTCAATAGGTCATTCTGTTTCTATGGTACCCTTGACTAATCGTTTTCCTGGGTCAAATATTTCTTAGTAATCTACCATTTTCCGCGAGTTTCTATCTTCATTTTCTTTTCCTAGGTTTCTCCTGACTTTTTCCTACATCTTCAATAATAATACTTCGACTAGATTACTTTCTCTTCTATAAAATACCCAAGACATTTTAATTACTATCACTTCACGTTATATTTAGGTCACCTATTATTTCCAACTAACCTTAGAATTATTTTAATTATTAATTTTTCAAAAGCCAAAAATATAGCCTCCAAAATGCCTTAATATTCCATTATTTATGTCCATGGATAACTTTTGAACGACCTAACTCCTATATTCGTTTTTCCACCCTAAATTCTCCGGTTTCTTTACGAATCTATTCAAAATATTTCTGACAAAATGCCATTTGGTTTACATTTATTTTTTTAATAAATAATTGAATACCAGGAAAACCCCTTGTAACATAACTTGGAATCTTCTACGAGTGAAAGCTGCAATTCTGCTACCAGCGTTTGAGACTCGTCTCAACAAGAGAAGGATCAAATGCCGTCTACCTTGAGAGCGGCGGAAAGTTAAAATTAAAGTTTGCTGGTTTTAGTCCTCATATGAAGTTATGTTGTTTCTCAGGCGGACGTTAGCCAGGGCAAGCCCCAACTCCCCAACGTGATGCCGAGTCACGGCAGTAACCTCCCTTAGTAAATAGTGTCAGATTCGAACTGCTAACCCAGCGATTGCCGGGCAAGCGCGCTACCCACTTGCCTCTGGCATTTACCTCAATAAGGCTCACATCGAACTGCGAATAGTCTTCGTTCGCTTCATCTTCCATTAGCAGTTAATAACTTACTAATCCTTCATTCGATCTACTTTATTTTCAATCTCGACTCCTCTTTAATACTCCACAGTATTTCATTCTGTTATCATTACTATGCAGAGCTTCTCTGAGCATCCTGGTTCCCCTCACTGCACAATTTTACATATTTTACTCTCTCGTTTACGTGTCAAATTATGTACTTTGCGACCACAGCCTGATTATCTAGGTCCCTTTTCCACTCTCCACACCCGCTCATCCCCACAAGGAGATGGCTGATGTACCAGGGCTAAACTCAGAGCTGCAACTGAAACCTGGATATCTAGGACCACCTCCCAGCCTCGTCGCCCGCTGTAACCCCTCACCTACATTGGTTTTATTTCTTCTACACATTTTTCCATCGAGTCTTTTTCGCTTCTTTCTTCACGAACCCTTTCTTGGGGCCGGTTACTATTTCCCCAAGCTCGTCGCCGACCAGTTCAATCATCCTTGGTGGGGGCCATGTGATGGAAGCTTCACTCCCCTTGGTTCCGGTTGGGTTACGGGGATTTATAAGATGCCTTCATCTCCCCGATGCCATTTTCCATTCTCCCGAGTGGTGCCAGATGGTCCAACCAGTACTCCATGCACCAACTCCTGATCGTGCTCACGGTTTGGCGTTGATCTTGGAAACTTTCAGCCCATTTCCTTTAATTCAGTCGTTGTTAGTCATGAGATCGTTTAAAATCTGTAGGTAAATAACTTACTAAAACACTCACACGATGGAATCCAACGCGGACGCTAATACTTAACGAATATGGTCGATTTTATTTTACGTTTGATTAAGATAAAACTGTAGATTTAGTTTATTTCTTTTTAAAAAGGTTTTTGATATCTTGCTACATAAAAGAATTGATGAAGGTAAAGGTGCTCGGAGGAATCCTTGAGTATCCCTGACCAATCCTGACACGGTCAAAAACACCCTGGATGTTGGTGTGGACGCGACTGAAACAGAAAAGGATACTTCTAAGAATGCAATCACTCCGGCCCCCGGTAAAGGGGTCTTCTCCCTCCAGTTTCATTTGGTAAGGGTTTTTTACCCTTCGTCAAATATTTCCCTTCTTGGAGAGACCTTCAAGTGGCCCCCCATACTCTAGTGCCAAGCTGCCCCCCCTTTACTGCCACATGGACTTATCCGAATGATCTGAGGGCAGTTCCACTTCCAATGGGAATCCAGGGGTCATCCAGAGACCCTGAGAGAAACTTCTGTTGGCTTCACGAGGGTCGGGCCCCCCGCCCACCTTTGTTTCCACTCGCTGCCAGCATGCCGACTCTGTGCCCCTCCCCCAGGTCATGTCACGGTGGAACCCTTTCAAAATCACCACCACGATATTTTCAAGGTCTTCGATACCACGCCATCACTCCCTCGCCACATGGCCGAGATCCCGCGACTGGATAATGAAATGCACATAAAGATCAGAATGACACGCTCTGGTTTCCACATTCCTCGTGTTTGAAGCCGGTGGGGGGTCATCCGGGAGCTGCATCCGTCTTTATCCGGTTCGGAAACCATTTTGTGATCCAGAGCGACTTTTCTTTTCCTTCTTTTCATCTGTCAGCCTCAAGGGGTCACAAGGGGAAATTTGGAAGCTTGTGTACCCTACTTGCCCCAACATCCTCCGTTTTCCCAACTGGCCAGCTATATATCTTCCCCACATTTTCACTTACCCCATCTTTAACGAACGAGCGGATGCCGAGATTCCTAAATCATGGGGCAGCTTAGCCCCCTATGGCTGTTTTTCCCTACAAGTTAAATCGCAATAGCAACGAGGTCGTATCCCGGAGAAATGTGTAAGGAGAGATCTGTAAAACAAGTGTTAAAGATTGTGTAAGTGATGCATCCCTGATCTCTGCGGTGTCCCTGGTCATGTAGTGGGTGCTGGGATCGAGTGCGCTGATGTGTGAGTGAGGCTTTCTTCACAGACTGGCCTCCTGGACCGGCGTTTCGCTCTTCCCAACACTGACTACAAGTTAGGGGCCAAAACAGCCCTTCAGGCAAAGAATGGGAAACAAAGTTTCCTGGTATTGCGCCCCGACTAATCCCGTTGACCTACTCTCCATTGTGTCGAAGGTATCAATTCATTTTTTGTCGTCTCTAAATCGGACACACACGCGCCGTTATGTGATGAAATACTCCCCTGAAGCCTGTCACCTTGAATGTTTGTCCCGCCATTAATCACAGTCGACCACTTTTTGGGTTCAGTATAAGGTACCTGTCCCAGTACCGGGGCGAGTGGGAGGATTACCGCTTGTCCCTAGTATTATTTCATTTTTTAAATTGTTAATTGCAATCTTGGGGCCCTGAGGGAGGCGGTCCTCCTCTGGGGTACATGGACGGACATCTTAGTTTTTGCTTCTCACATTGGACTTTTTTCAGTTTTTTCTTTCGTCGTTTTTTTTTTTTTTTGTTAATTTTTCCGAGACTAACAATTTTTCGGCGGTCATGTCCTCGTCGCAGGTCACCAAAGAACTTTTTTTTTAAATGGTCCCAATACACCATTTATAGTTGCCTGGTAGTTTCTCTAAACCTTTCACAAGTCCCCCCAAAACATTGTCTCCTTCAACCTTTTCTCCTCACTCTAACTAAAGCACGTGACGCAAGCTCGAAACCTGCTATATAATTACCCTAGCCGTTCGGCTAGTCATAGAGACCACGCTAAAATATCACCTTCCAGTTGAAGTAAGGCGAAAAATATCGGCAACCTAAACCTACAAGGGCCCTACAATTGCGTTTCTTACAAGCAGCAAAGTTACCAGTTAGTGAGTACTTCGCACAAGCCACTTTATATAATGATCAGCCGCCCTTAGGTCTGCGTTTCCTGTACAGCAGGCGTCATTTGGCTCCTGCACAGTGCGGCTTTTGCAAGTTGCATTCCACGTCGGATAAGAATCCTTTCTTCTTTTAGCCTTTTTTGAGTGTATTTATTTTTATTTGGAGAAGGCCTATGATACCGCGTAGCGATATGGATATCATAGAGACCCTTCATACGTTTAGGGCAATGCGCTGTGTCGTGAGTATCAACGCTATCGCCTCTGTTACCGGAAGATTTTCTCGCCACAATCTACGTAGGCGACTTTTCGATCTCTTTTGGTGCCGCTCAGCTGTTTACCTTGGAGTGCTGATCCCATCATTCTCTGAACTGCCTCTCTCATTAAGCCGAAGCGCATGGGCTTTCCTTTTGTTTTTTCCAAGACTAATTGTGAACTTCTATTGCTTTCCACTACTCTACACCAACCCCGAAATGGGACTCGCCTGGATGTGTTATAGTCGGTTGCATTCCTTGATCTTGAATGTGACTTAGGCCTTACTTAGGGAGACTTCACTCGCAGCTTTATGGTCTCGTGTATTTGCGCCATGGATTTTCTTATTTTCTTTGTTCATTCTAAGCTAGACTACGGCTGTGAGTTCTACTCCTCCGCAGCCGAGCGCGTATTGCATGCAATGGCTTATATCCACCACACCGGTTTACACTTGGCGACCTGTGTCTTCATCACGTTCTCTATAAAGATCCTCCTTGTCAATGATAAGGAGGGGCTGCTCGCTTTTTGTGGTGGGGGTTTAATCTCTAACCAAGACGCCAACTCCTCTGATTTCCTCTCAGGTTGAGCTCGATGGTGTCAATGCCGTTGAAGGATTCTAATCATGTAAGCCCTTCTGATTTATGACTAGGAAACACCTTCTAGAGTTCGATGTAAGTCTCAGTCGTTGTTTCTGCCCAAGACGCGACCTTGAAGGATGCCAACTCTGAACATTTGTTGCAACGCCTCTGTCTCCAAAGCTTCCAGAGCAACGGGACTACTGCGTTCGTATTCCCTGGAGATCATATCATGTCGCACTGGAATCGTACCATTTTACACGGAAGGCTATACATCTCAAAGGGGGATGATAGGGGTTCTCTGCTACCCCCACCCTTGTTTGAAACCGTCGGGTGCCTTTCTGAGCATAGCGTCGAGAACGATTTGTAATTTATAGCGACTCACACAGCGCGCGCTCTAAATAACCTTGAGGCAAGTGAATCATCGCATCCATTAGATCGCAGTATTATCCGTGACCCGTGGTTGCTGCGTGTAGAGGGAATGTTAAGATTGTCTTCTCCTGGATGTGTTTTGGTAGCGTGAAATAAGCGCGCTACCCCTGAATATAAATCAGGAATACAGCCGTAAAGGATGCATGGTAAATAAAATGGGAGACGACCGAGGGGAATTTAATTTTATATCGCCATTTTTCTGTCTATATTCCCGCTACAATACTTCCTGTGGATGCCATTTGCTACACCTATGATCTTTTTATCTTTTTGACGTAAACAGTGCGCAAAGATACGCTAAAAGGTTGTTTGTGACCAAGAGCAACTCCGCCATCCTTTGCCTCTTGCTCCCCTGAGGAGCCTTATTGAGCTGCATATCTGAAAGACAAGGGAAAACTAACAGCAGAACGGATCATTCTTGGTTAGACCTCGGCATCACGCCATTCAATGCAGCAGTTTTAAGGGGAAATTTTAATGTGAATAATCTTTCCAAATTTTGCTTCCCCTCTTTGCATATTTTATTAAATAAGTTTGCGGCCACCATATATATATATATATATATATATATATATATATATATATATATATATATATATATATATATTATTTATGCCAAATGTTACACAGAAACAGGTGAACAGAGATCTTCTTACAGGAGAATCCTCAGACCTCAGACCTCTGGTTATCTAGACCAGTGCTCAACCGCTTAACTAACAGGACTAATTCCGTTAGCAAAACATTCTTCTCAAGTAACTTGAGAAGAATCTCAAAGATTAACGCACACATTTCCTTTATCATGTAGCTTAAACCTGAACGTGGTAGATGCTGGCCTGGTTTGCATGCCAATCACAAATGGCCGATAGTTTTCGGTCGTACAAAATGCGTTCACCTAGCAGTATATATATATATATATATATATATATATATATATATATATATATATATATATATATATATATATATATATATATATATATACACCGCACTTTAGTAGGATCAGTATATTAAATTACAGGAGTAAGTTTCGGTATCTCTTACCATCTTTAACTGTATAATGAGATGACTGGACACAAATGCTTTATATATAGGAAAGGATTACAAGGAAGGGAGGGTGAAACAAAGAAAGCCATAAACTATGAAACAGGTAAATTTGTCACGATTTTTGAAGCAAGTTTTGGCCTACCCCTCTAAAATAGATAATGCTTGCCCCTTCCGTGTGCGAAAATTATTAACCTTGTATGTTTATGTGTAAGAGATATTTTTTTAATCTATGGAGATGGTTTTCATCGCCAATTGTATGTCCTTAGCATCGGCAATTCCCCTTCCCCAGATTCTCTGCAATTTAATTAGGGAAAATTTCGAAAAAAGAACTACCGCAAATTACACCCTTCGCTTCAGTTTGGCTGAGATACTTTGATATGGTATTCTCTTGCTGGTCCTATAATAACCTTGGAAACTTTGATAGCTTCTTCGCAAATCTTAACAACTTGCATCCCACTATTAAATTCAAGGCCGAGTGGAAATCGGACAACTCGCTGCTGTTCCTCAATACAAAACATATGCGGTTCAATAGTTCGATAATACACTCTGTATATCGCAAATCGCCAAATCCAAATTTGTATATAAATTTTTATTCATTCCATGATAAATGAGTTAAGAAATCCGTTTGCCATATCACAAATCTTAAGAGCTTATCGCATCTGCAGCCGGTGCCTTCTTCAAGACGAACATAATTTCATTAGTTGTACATTTATTGGTTTAATGTCTCCCTTATGGTTCACTTAATCATATCATTCCAGAGCCAGACGGATTTATTATTGTTCTATATACCAATATATATATATATATATATATATATATATATATATTTATTTATTTCTCTGCGTAAAAGTACGACTTGTTGCTATTAATCAATATAAATTGAAGATATTAATATTTGCATTGTTGTTGATAACAAGCCAGATGCACTCGTAGATCTCTTTGTCAATGCAAATATGTTTTATATTGTATTTTCCAATGTCTTACTGAATTCCTTTCCTTCACATCGTATTTTCTATTACTCTTCCTCCCCATCATTCTTGTGTTTTATGTGCTGAGAATAATAGTCATTGGCGATGGCGCATCATTTCGTTGCCCTAAGACATTCCTTCAGAGTATTACACCCGACGTCTTGAATTGGACGCTCAAGCCTTCTAGGCTTCCTGAAAAGGGGGAAATCCTAACCTCGATGATTGTGGTAATCAGGACCTTCATAAGTGACTTGGGTAAAGATCCAAGTCACCTCTCCTGTTTTGATAAGGCTTGATTCTTTCTATTTTGGCATTGTCCCTAATGGAATAACGCCAAGTCCATTGTTTGTCTTTTCTCTGCCTAGATAGTCAATAGAATGCCATTTGTTCTCTCTTCACGGGAATACAAATTAGTGCTTGAGTACCCGTCGCTTGTACAAATTTGTTCCGGAAGATTTCAAATGTGCCCACCCTGCCACAACATTATGATTTAAGGAGGTTTTGTGAAAGCTGTTCTTTTTACCCCTAATCTTTTCAATTCTACTGTTTTCAGTTCTTTTATTTTTCATTTCTTCAGTTTCTATTTTCTCATCATTCTTTCCAACGCCCGAATAAAACGAGTACGGCTAAAGAGGGGCATTAATCTCCTTCACAAGTTGTTCTTTGTTTGAGTTAAGAAGTTGTTCTTAAGGGGTTCTTTTTCCTACAACTGCTCCCCTCTTCCTTCCCCTCAATCAACAGGAGTGAGACAAATAAATCAAATAATGTTGAGGAAACTTAAAATAAACAAAACTTTTCGTTGTCTGATTAAGACTCTATTTTGGTATCTTTCCATCACACATAAACACACACACACACACATATATATATATATATATATATATATATATATATATATATATATATATATATATATATACTCGTATATATATGTGTGTGTGTATGTGAGATGAAACAATACCAAAATAAAGTCATATTCCACAACCAATCGGTGAGGCGAAGTGTGCTTAAAAAAGGTCGGACGCAAATAGTCCTGGAGCTTAGAAGCTTTGGGAGCAGAAATATTCAGAGGTGCTACTTTCCATTGCGGCGTCCTTGGCAGAATTAGAGGCAACACCGGCCAGAGAGTTAGGTTAATCAACCAAATTAGTTTTGTGGTCCTAAACATGAGGTTTTAAGGTATAAATAGTGTCTCTCGGTGGCCCGGCGCTGGGCCCTCGCGTACAACAGCATAATGTATTGTGTACAGCGCAGATCGATCTGCCTCTCCTCACCATCGACAAGCAGGCTATCTTTAGGGGATGTGAGGAAGGCCCTGGTCGCCAAACCTTCCGCTATTCATGCTCGACTGCGGATGTGTAAAACTAGATTCCGTGATATGGCTTCGAACGAACAAAGAAGCGATTGATTAACAAAGCAGTAGCCATATCATTACCCGAAGGGCTGAATGTCACAGAAAGAAGACTGTCTATGTCGGATACAAGACACCCTAAGTATACGAATATTGGCCTTATAGGTGAGGCGTGGGTCCCAAACAAAAGAAAGAAACGGTTCGAATTTACAAAATCCAGCCGAGCCACGTTTTGGAACAAGTTCAGTTTGGATTGGAACCGTAGATAACGGCAACAGAGCAATACATGAATCTTGGCCAAATATAGCCAAAACCCTTGCAATTCGGCATAACGAGATATGAAGGGGACGATTGTCCAGAGTTGGCTGGGCCGCACCAAAAGTGGACACATGAAGATACTTTCCTGTGGGACACCCTCTTTTTGCCCTTTTGGGCCGGAGAAGTTTCCTCCCGCCTATACCTAGAAACGAAAATCTTTTAAGAACTCACATATAAGGATTGAGATGCGCCCCTTCACCTCCATGGTGTAAAGGGCTCCATTATGCCGTGTCGCCATGCGGTGCATAGGCCTTGTTTAGATCAATAAACACCGTGACGAAATGCTGTCTACAAAGGAAGGCTCGCAGATAGCATTTTTCAGTCAGAGCAGGGAATCCGACATGGACTGGATGTAACTTGCGGAGGCCTCACTGTGCAGAAGACGTGTGGCTTACGCTGTCAGGAAAATGCAAATCTTACATTAAACAATTTCTCCATCGATTTGCATACACCTTGAGTTAGAAAAATTGGTCACAATCAGGCAGAGTTAGAGTGATCTTTCCAGTCGATCTCCTTCAGTGACGTTTATGAATGCTGGCGAAGCAGAATCCCGACTAGAGAATGTATAGTAAAGGTCTAGAAGGACCCCATCACGGACGCGATGTCCGAGATTGCGTTCTCGTTCTTCCGGATGACAGAAATTTGGGGGCCTGTGCGAACTTGTCCCAAATAATTTTAATTGGCTTCTACTTCTCTGCAAAAGGTTCTCGCTAGGAATAGAGGTGGGCATGCTATGGAACTTTTCGGAACCTAGCCCGAGTTCGACGAAATTCAATAATACTAAAATCGGTTCGGGCAACGACTTTAGCCCGTGTATGCGTGTCTCTTCTCTTCCATAGCCGTGTCATATTCGGCGTCCAACAAAGAAGTGGACGGTGTGCAAAACGGCCAGACAATCTAGGAATAGCATTTAGTAGCACGGTGATGGGGTTTCTTGGAAGACCCCAACGGCTTCATCAATCGACCTAAACCTCTTGACTGTGACAGATAAATCAGTCATTTTCTAAAATGCAGACCACCGCGCCCGCTCCAAGCACCAGCTAAGGGGTTTCTCAGACAGCAACTTAGAAAATATTTAAATGGGAAAGTGGTCACTACCATGAAGTTCATCGACCTCCTCCTACGCAAAATCAGGCTGGGCACCGGAAAGCAAATAGACAGATCAAACAGGAAAATGAAGCAGTTCTCGGATAGTGATATCTAAACTAAGACTAAGGACAGCCAAACTCTTCGATCAGGTAGGCAGGAATCTGATCCCTTAGTTTGATCGTGTATTGCCCACAAAGTGGCTACCTATTGTTTAAGTCCCGGAGGATGGGAAATGGCATCGGCACCCGTCTAACTACGCGTCGAAGTCTCCCACGTATAATTCTGTTGGCGATGGAATGTAGGCAGAAGAAAATGTTGGTATACCTCCTACGCAGGTGTAGCTGCACTGTCTCTGCCTGGAAAGAAATATTTAAAGCAAGTAGAAGAACGGAGACGCGGTTGTAAATCTCGCATACTCCAGTCCCGTAGTGGTCGGCTCGCAAAATCCGTATACCCCTTGAAGGTTGGGCAAGGAGCACCCGCCGAACAAGGTCTCCTTAAGACAGGTAACCAACGGAGAACGGTAGAAGAACATCCGAAGCTTTTCTCACTTACCCAAGATTCCACGGCAATTGCATCGAAGGAAAATGTTCCTCGAACCTAATGAAAGGAGTTCCAGGTGCCCTCTATGAGAAGAAAACTACGGTAGGAATGGCTGAAGCATCCCAGAGGCAGAGCTTCGCGGGTTCTTGGGCTCAGAAGGTGCTCTCACTTTCCAGGACTTACTGAGGGAGAATGGCTCACCATCTGCGTCTTTTCCTCCTCTGGCCTCGAATCGTTTGTCGAGAGAGCTGACCTCGGAGCCGGGGTCCTTCAGCTTTTTCAGGATCCTGCGTCTGTGATGCGCTTCATCCTCCCTTGGCCAGGTGCGTCGGAGCCGAACTTCCTCTGTGCTGTTCTAATGTCAGGTAAGATAATTATAAGTCTCTGAAAACAGTCTCAAGACTACTTTCGAGGTGGCTTCCTACTCTGATTATGAAGAGTCGATTTAGGCTCGCGGCCGCTTCGCCTTACAGGAAGTGTCGCCTTGGAGAATTGGGTGGTTTTAGAAACTGCAGAAGGATTCCGAATTGGCGCGAAAGCTAACCTGTTCGTAAGCTAGGAGAGGCCAAGACCAGAGGGTGGTTTTTAACCTGAGAAAGCTAGGAAGTCCCAGGTCGCACATGGCGAGACACGACCCAATCGTTAGCTTCCCGAAAAGAGATTTGGTCTTTAGTTCGAGTGGCCAATACCTAGTTCTCTGGGAGATACGCTGCATACTATTTTAAGGACCTAGTTCCTGGCTATCCGCACTTCACATATTTTACCGTACACATTCGGAACTTATTGTGTAAAATCCTGTAGCAATTTGCACAGATTTCGAGAAAACCCGACTTTGCACGCCTGCATGAGCGATTTATCTGACCGAAACGGTGGGAGTAGTAGCACCATGAGGCAGTTGTACTAAAGCTTTGGCATAGTAGCGTTACGAACAGGTACGGACCGACTCGGAGATCCTGTCACGATCGAACGTAACAAAGACTGTACGGGGTCGCTCTCGACCACCCCTCCTTCCCCCCCCTGACCATGTTTCCTCACCCAATGCTCTACATCGAACGCCCCTTGTTCGGCCAGATCTTACGTGATGTCCTTTATGGATTAGTCCACGATTTGTCTCTAAAAAACTACTTTCACAAAATTGATGATAGATTGCGGTGCCATTTGTAGAGTTGATGATTGAGTGTCCCAGCAGAATTAATAATGGCTACTTGTGCAGGTTCTGAGCCATTTACGAGAAGAGTTGCGTCCAAGAAACGGATAACTTTCGGGTTCTGCCAATTACCTTAGCTTTACCAACATTTGATTGAACATGTGAAAATAGAATTATCTTTAAAGTATGAGCCTGTAATTTACCCTTAAATGCCTTGTTAAGAAGAGACTGAAATATAGGAAGTTAATGTGAGATATATGATCGATGCCAGAAAAATTAAATGAGAAATGTGATGATTTGGAGGAAGTCTGATGAAGGTGTACATTTTTAATGAGTGCCCCAAATGATGGAATAGTGGTGTGAACTTAATTGAATTAGATAGACAACTTTAGCAAAGAATGGACCTTTAAAGATGAAGGATATATGGAAAATAGGGTAGGATTCCTGTGGATATAGACTAATGGTTTAAGGATTGTATACAGATTGATTATTAGGATACTCTGTAATGTGACCAGTGAAGAAGTGGTACAGGAATAATTTATAGGTAAACGCATGCATGATATCGGCGGAATGACCAACAAGTATAGACGGATTTTTAATTCATACAGCTCTATAAGCGCGTTATGAACCTCTCGTCTGGCAATTTTTAAAACTAGATGAGATCAAAATAAGTAAAAAGAGTTCAAAATGGAATACATAAGAAGTTTTTATTTGAATGTCGATTAAATCTTTACTCGGATTTACCAAGCAATTCTATAAAATTTAATTTGTGTGATTTGAGGGCAACAATAATAAGCTCACTGGACAAAGAATTAGTCACTTGTAACTATAGTAAGGGCTTCTTGCAAGCCACTTTACTCCATATGTTCATGTCATGAAATTCCCTGTGTAATTTTCTTTGTGAAATTGTTGGTGAAGGACCAGAATTGACGTTTTGTAGCAATTCCTGCCTGGAAGCAAATCGATTTTCAATTACAAGCCTGAAGATTCTACGACGGTCCCTGTCTCTCAACACCTTCTTCCGTCCACAATTCTGGAAAAAAATTTCGCATTTTGGGAGTTGTGCCATTGCTTGTAAATCCGGATGACCGTACTCGTCGCTTTTCCGGACCATTTTAAGTAAAGATGATTTGCTATCTAGAGATTTTCAAGCCGTCCGCAACACAAATAAAGCCTAACTAACATTTTGGCGTAAATTGAGCTACGCCTCTCGGCTGCCTAAAGTTCGTACACGCTTCAGATGTTAAACTATGTTTTTTCTCCCTAAGTGACTCATATTTTGTCCGATGAGCTTACTTTCCTCCTGTGTCGTAAAAGGTGACTAAATTCCGATAGGGGCCGCTAATGTTAGAAGCTGTGCCCCCGATAATTTTTCCTTCTGTCGGCATGCGTCTTGTCATACTTTTAGTGACGATTTCGCGCACCAACACAACTATGTGGAAAAGTGTTAATAATAATAAAGATGTTTCACAGTCCTAAGATCCAATCTTTGTATATTGCCTATATTCAAATGTAGAGGTGATTCTTAAGTAATATTGTATGTATTGCCTGTGACTGTTCTGTATTTAGGTGGGGGGTGGGTGCGCCCTGCAAACGATCTCTTCTTTCTCAGTACATGATGTGTTTAACTCTACGGTACGATCAGGTCGTGTTTTATTACAACCATCTCTAACAGTGAAATGCATTCCATGGCGTTCATCTAAATCGTCATTTGTTACCAATTATATATCCATGTTTTAAGTTATTCTTACTATGTATAATTGCTTTCTTTTCATAATTATTTTTCATTGAAAATTAGGTAATTTGATACTGAAAGTCTATATTTATCCTTATTTTTAGTTTCAACCTCGTTCCTGGCAGGTTGTGGAAGTTAGTGATTTGGCGTTCGTTTGTTCTTTTGACGTAAGAACTTGTTCCCGGACAATGAATTATACCATCACTGATTCATCCTTTCTTACGAACTTGGAAATTTAATCACGAAGTTTGTGATGAATTCGATGCGAGTATAGTGCTACTCATTCCTAAGGAGATCGGAGATGATAGATTAGAAGCCAAATTAATGTTTCCTGATTCGAAATGTATGAGGAAAGTTACGTAATCTGTAAAAAATTCGAGTCGAGAGGTTTTTCCGTTAGTTGTCTCTTTCTCTTTATCTTTCATGGGGTCAAATATACTCCCATTCCAGGAAGACAACGTTAATGGCATTCCCATTTCCTCCATTTTCCCAACTGTCTTTTTTGGCGGGAGTGTTTGTAATTGCACATTTGCAATCCTATATTTTTCTCTTCTGATGTTTTCTCCGTTCCTGCATTTAATTATCCGTTTCTCTTCCCATCTCTTTCCTGAAAATTTAATATATCTTTAACTGCGCTAGCGGATTCATGTTCACTCTCATCGTCGGATCAGCGTCCCATCCTCCCTATCCCCAAATTCTTTATTTACCCCTCGTCTCTTCTGACATTTATCCATCTTCCTAATTCCTTTTGTTGTCTGATGTTTAGTTTCTCTTCTTGTGTCTACAATAAATCCAGAATCCTTGAGCCATTGTAGATCCAGAAACCCCAAGTCATCTAGATAGCTTGGATTTAATTTGATTATTATGTTTTATATTCGAAAGGAAATATACATTTTTTATTTAAAATGTATAGATCAAAATTTCTTGAACAAACACTGATGAGAGAGCTAATTCACTCGGCTCTAGTCACTTTGATTGTCTAATTTTGCCTGGCCGGGTGCCTTAACTTGAGGGGTGCTTTATAACTTTAGATTTCATACAGAACCTGGTGTTTCCACTTCCTCGATGAATTTTAAACACATCACATATTTTCTGCCACCTAGGGGTGGGGGGCATGCCGGATGGCAAAAATAAAATAACCTTCTTAAAGAGATGTACCAATGCGCTTAATTTCAGCACATTCACGCTTGATATGTGGACACTTAAACTTTAACATATTTAATTCCAACCTGAGGGGTGCAATATATGGGCGCTGGCGGAATCTAACACAGCCTTTAACCTCTTCTTACAGAACTGTACCTAATTTTGAGCTCAATCAATTGGTCTTGAAATGTTGCCGGCCAGAGCAAAAAATAAAAATAAACAGATTTAATTATATATATATATATATATATATATATATATATATATATATATATATATATATATATATATATATATATATATATATATATATCTGTGTGTGTGTGTGCGTGTGTGTGTGTCATTGGCTTCATGTGGAAATCGATTTAATAAATATAATAACATTGTATTACTACTACATTAGACAAATGGTACCTATTCAAATGGAAATATTGTCGCAATTTAATCTAATTATTTTTCTAAGTATTGGTGCACAGAAAATTTCATATCTGAAAATATATTAATTTTAATCATACCAAATTTAAGATAAGAAACTAGTCGCTGCAAATATCTGTTATCTGGTGTAAGCTACCTACAGTATTATATAAAAAGTTTATTCCATTAAATAAAATTTATTCAAGAAACTAAACGTAATTATCGTTCAGTGGGAGCCAGTCCATATCTGCATAGCTAAAAAAAGCCTCATAATTACAGAAATATCTTATCAATTCATCGGACAAACCTACATTTAATCATTTATAAGTTAAATATTTAATTTATAAAAAAACATAGAAGTAGAGAGAGTGGATAACTTATGGATGAGGTATTGTTATCCCCTCCTTAAAGTACTATAAAAGAAAATATAAATAAAACGCCTTTTTATACTAAATTTTCCCCACTTGAACACAGCGTTCAAAATTTTCGAGCTGCGTCCGATCTCTATAACCCATAAATGGAGTTGGATTTCCAAGTGTGCGCTCGTATTCACGTGTAAGAATATCAGCTATGCATCAAATTCGCGGGGTAGGCCCGCTTCCTCCCGGCGCAGTAACATGTGACCTACAACAATAGTGGAGGAGGCCAGCCTCCTCCAAATCTGTGTGCACGAGCTTATCCCGAGTACAAGGGAAAAGCTGTCGCGACCCCACTCGTCCCGGTACCGGGGCAGGTAACACGAAGATGAACTAGACTGGAACATTCAACAAGAATGTGCTGAACAGCTGGGGGATAACACAGTCTTCACAATAGGTTGCAGGCGAACGTTCCATCAAATGGCAGTGCGTCCCACGAGTGTACAATTCGGAGACGACAGAAAGCCACCTGAAGCCGTCGTAACATTGGGGTGGTAAGTCCATGAAAAGATCGCTGTGCAATGGTGCGTAACTTTAAGTTCCCCTCTACTGTCTCCCATCTTCTTTGCCAAGCGGCCCGGAGGGCTGCGCGTATTCCTGAAAGTTAATCGTTGGGAGGAAGATCGAAACGTTTGTCTGGTCGCCCAGTCTTTGCGGACTATTTGGAGCTATTAACTGCGCGCTCATTTTCCACAATTCCTACATGTCCAAGAAAAAAGCAGAATATAATCTCGACATCCGACATGACTTCAAACAGAGGGGATATGGCGTGGAAACCGATCCCATCCTGGGACGTAGAACCATCCGTATACACTAGCGCGTTTCCAGAGCGACACGGTGTGCGCTTCTAAAAGGTAGAACGCCATACTCGTGGCGCTGTAGAAGCTTTGGGAGCAGAGGCGTGGTGAAAGATAGTCAAAGGTGGTACCCTCCAGGGTGGCATCCTCTGCTGAGCCAGTTGCGCCACCCACCCAAGAGCTACACCGAGCTACAAGAGCTACGCTGTGCACATCGGCATAGCAAGAGGCGTGGTTCAATGGGGGTTAGAGTCGACGATGCAGATTTGACATCTGGGCCACACAAAAGAGATCGAAAGGTCGTCCACGTAAAGCGTAGTGATAACATCTTCCTGCAGCACCGAGGTGATGCTCTGGGACACTTAACTGCGGGATATCCTCTTCCTGCTCCATTAGGCCAGAGAGAGCTTCCCCCCCCCTCCCCCCTAGTACGCTGAATCGACGATCTCTCGAAATTCTGATATAAAGATTGGGAGGCGTCCCCTTGCCCCCATCGTGCTGAGAGTCTCCATGATACCTTATCGCTATGTGGTATCATAGGCCTTCTTCAGATCGAAAAACTCCTTGATGTAGTGCTATCTAAGAAGAAAGGCCTCGCAGACGGAGTTTAGCGAAATTGGGCATAAACCAGACGGTGTAGAGTGATCTCTCCGGTTTGCAAAAAGCGAGCACATTAGCGATTCGTCAGGAGTCTGGGACGATACCCCCTACCCAGATCCTGCTGAACAAATCTAACAGAAAGGTCATGCCTTGCTCACACAGGTGTCGAAGCATGGCTCACGGGACATGTTCGGAACAGGGGCTGTGTCCGCGCACGAAGCGAGAGCGGAACGCAACTCACTCATTGTAAACCTGTCGTTGAAGTGTTCTCCGCCTCTGAAAGTATTGTCCAGTCGGCGGCCTTCTGCAACATAACGACGCCGAGAAAGCGGTCGTGAAGGACCACGCCACGGACGCGGGGTCCGAGATTGCAGGCCCATTCTCATGGAGAACGCGAGGGTGGTCCTGCGAGAACTTGCCCCAAATCCTTTTGACTCGCTTCCACACACACCTCTGCTAGAGTGGTCTTCCCGTTAAGTGAAGAGACGTAGGTCCTCCACGAAGAGCGGCGTGCGTGCTTCGAAACGTACCAGAACCTAGTCCTAGCTCGACAAAATTCACCAACAGTAAAATCGTTCGGATGGCGCTCAAAGGGCATGAATGCATAACGCTTCTGTTGAGGGCCGCCTCACATTCAGCTGACCACCACGGAAGCGAGTGGCGTGCAAAACGGCCAGACGTTCTAGGAATAGTAGTTAGGCCCGGGGCAATGAAGTTGTCGGAGAAGAACTCAACGACCTCATCTACCGACCTAATTCCTCGACTGAGATAGAGAAATCAGTAATTTCCTGAAATGCGGACCACCCCACCAAGTACAACCGGGGTTGGCTCTCAGGCCGCAGCGGCCCAGAAAATGATATTTGGATTGACCCAGGAGCAGAAGGTGTTTTTCTTAACATTGATAATAAGGCATAAGACGTCACAGGCAGCGCAGGGTGCTCCAAGAACAAGTCCTTAGCCAGGCGAAATCAGAGACGATCCTGGTCCTGAACGACTAGGATTTCCTTCTCAAGGAGAGACGCACCACATTGTTTCGGAAGAAGGTTGATGCGGCTCTCCTGAATTGACACGTTTGTCTGCACGCGATTTGGATTTATTGTGTGCGGCCTTGGAGCAACTTACACAGACTTTGCACGTCTACAGGAATGAATCATGTGGCTGAAGCGATTGCAATAATAGCACCTCCGCGGCAGTGGCACGAATGCCTTCACGCGTAAACGATACCAACCGGCACGCACCCACTCAAGGAGTTTGTCACAATCGAACGTGACCTAGACTGTAGAGGTGGGTCTCGAGGCCCTTCCCTGTTTTCTCATTACACGTTCGACCTTGACCACTCGTTGCTCGGCCAGCTCTAATGTGATTTCATCTATAGAGTAGCCCACAACTTCCCTCGCAGCATTACACTAATCTTGGCCGCTTTGAATGGATCTGACGCATTCGCCAGAAGGCTCCTGTCTGAGAAACGGATCAACTTCGGCTCTCTACCAATCAGGATAGCTAGTGTTCTTCTCAGATGTAACATGTTGTCCTTGCCGAACATGCTTCCATCAGTAGTGCGAATAACCTGAAAACGCTTGAAGCCAGCGGGCTCGAAAACGCCAAGTAGTCTCTGAATGAGGGGCCCCGACGTAATCGAGGCTCCGTTCTGAGCACTTGCAATTTTGGTCTTTGCCAGGGATTCCCCAACCTGGGAAAGCACCTGGGGCGACGTTCCGATCTTGCCCTTGTCGCTTTCTGAAATTGCAGCGGACCTGGCGTCCCCGTGGCTCCCGCTGAGGGAGAGGAGTCTCTTTTTGTCTTACGGTTTCTTTTCTTTTTAGGAGAGGAGGGTGGAGATTTCATTATACAGTGAGAGGTCGTGTATCTACACTGCGGAACTGCAGCACCTTCTATTTCCACTCGATATTATCTATAACATTTAATATAATGAGTCCTTTTTTCTTTAATTCTTTCTTTATTCTTGTACATTATATAATCCTTAAGCTTAATGACAGTAGCCATCCCCTAGTTTATGAAAAAAATACAAAAATGCTCGTATAGAACTGTGCGCTTCACAGTTCCAGCGACGTGCATGCTCACATTTCCGAGATAGTAAGCTGCGCGCTAGGGAGAGAGAGCACTGTGGCTCACGTAGTGCCACCTCAGGTGTGCCGGTGGAAGGTAGCGTTTCTTTTTGACTCCACGTGTGTTTTGCTTAAGAACGTGTTTATATTTTTGAATTTGATAAAGTATAAAATTCAATTCCTATTTTTTTCGATTCTTTATTAATTAATTGATTAATTAATTAGTTGAGCTGCTGAAATTTAGCTTGGAAAATAATCTAGATGATACTTTATTGAAATTACGAAACTCATAAAAATCCTCTTGACAATTCCCATGACTACATCAGAGGCAGAACGCTGAAAAGAATAAAAACTTTTCTAAGAAGCACTGTGAATTCTGAAAGACTAAATGCATTTGCAGTGCTTTCAATGGAGAAAAGAGTCCTCAGTAGTCATCAGGAGATCAACGATAAAATTAATCTTTTCGCGTAGATTTAAACAAGAAGAATGGATTTCATTTTTAAATGAATGGATTAAGCTTGAACTGTAACAATTTAAGCTATTAGTAAGTAAAAAAATGTTTGATTTTGTTTTGTTTAGAATTTTATCAAGTTCATCTTTAAATTTTATTTTTATATGTTTATTTCCTTTTTATACAATATTAAAACAAGGCTAAAAAGATTCTGATGCAGCACCCCCACTGATTTTAGCTACGGGCCATCAATGAGGCCCCGGAAATGAACCCGCTTTTCTCCTCCGCCTAAAGGAGCTCCTATGTCAGATGGACCGGCCTCATAAAATCCTTCTCTCAAAAGGGAAATGTCTTGCCTGTCACAGGGGCACCAGCCGGGGGAGGAGATCCATCTCTCCTTGTGAGGGCTCTGGGACCCAAGCTGCCTGAGGAGAATTTGCACAGGGGCGGACTCGGGCTCTGTCGTTGGCACTGAGCCCGGGTTCAACCCCATGCAAGATCATACCGTCGGGTGCTGGGTCATGTCAGTGGACGGGGGGCCTCCATGCCCTCCCTCCTAGGCAGCACGGATCCCATTCGAGGTTCCATTTATTTCGTCTAATCCGGCGAACCGGGCTCCGTCGGGGAAGAGAAATGGGTAAGTACACTGACCCCATGTAACTTGTCAAGCATGCAAGCGGGCCATTGGGTCATCACGGGCCGACGGGCCTTTTTGTCCGTTGCTCCCCTAAGAGGGTTGACCCTATCGGGCCGCTTGTCTGCTCTTTTGGCAGTCCCCTGGGAAAGCAAAGGAGGAACCGCCGCTGTAGAAGAGATGGTGTCGCCCAAGCGCGCCTCCATAGAAGGGGGTGACGGAGAGTCCACTGCACTCGTAGGTCTAGGAGAGAAGTAAGCCTCCTCTCCGGTAAAAGAAGTTTGGAGGGTCCCCTGAGAACGCACAGGGGTGGGGGGGACCTTTTCTACTGTGGAGCTGCCCGAGGGAGGCTCCGACGGTGGTAAATGGGAAGTGGAGAGAGTTGTTTTTTGTTTTGTTTTTATTTATATCATCGAGCATGGTGACCTTATTAGTATCACGGGACGCACACGCTAATCGCCTCACGCAGTAACCCGCTCTGCGAGGAGTGAATACCGGCCGGCAAAGCCAGCTGCCACCCTTCAAGACTACTCCTTCCGAGCAGTGGCCAGACACCTTGGACTGGGCGTAAAATTGATATACCTTGAAACGAGAGAGAAAGGGTACGTAAGAAAGGTGTGGGTGGGGGTGAAGCAGGTTGTTAAAAACCCACCACCCAAAACCGGACCTCAGAGTTGAAGCGGCGTTGTCCTTCCCCCTCAGCCCCGATCCGGAATGGTTGGGTGACAGGAAGCTGGTCGGCGTCTACTTTGTGAAAGTAGAGGCCGACCAGAGAAGGTTGTGGGAGAGGTTGTTGGAAAAGTGAGGCACTAGGGTAATAAGACAGGGTGTCAGAAAGAAGGAGAAGTGGCTAAGCTGGGGGCGGACGGGGCGCTGAGTCCCGTCAGCACAACGATCAGGAAAGCAAATCGCCTTGCCCCTTACGGCGAGGAACGAGATTGAGAGAAAGAATAATCGAGAATGGGAAATAACATGATTGATAAAGAAAGAACGAAAATGAGAAAGAGAAAAAAATTGAGAGCGATAAAAAAAGATTAAGAGAAAAAGAACAAGACTGAGAGAGAGAAAAAAATATTGAAAAGGAACGAGATTCAGAGAGAGAACGAGATTTAGAGAGGGAAAGAGAGTTAGAGGCAGAGAAAGCAAGAGAGAAGATAGAACAAAAGAGATTGATATAAAAAATACAGATAATGAGAGAGAAAGATAGCGTGTTAATTATTTTTTCAGTTTGCCTAAAGTAGTGCTGAAAGCAATTGGAACATTCGACAGAATAAAGTCTACAAATATTTTTGGAATTATTATCAACCAGCCTTTTGTAGTGTTGACTCATATTTAAATATTTCAAGAGATGGAGAAGATAGGAAATTGCATCACAATAGAATTAGATAATTCATAATTGCGGTTCGAATTACAATGATATAAATGTTTTTTTTAAAGAAGAATTTAGACATGTTTCAATAAAATTGCGGAGGAAACAAAGGTTGAGACCTATTTCTAAGTTTATGAGAAAACTCAATATCTAAGAATTCCGAGCTGACGCTCCGCTACCCACGAAGAAATGTTGAATTAAATACAGCGGTTTTAATTTTTCACTCTAGCGAGAATAAAAGTTAGTATATGAACCAGAATTGGTAGGCTTTCGATAAACAGAAAATTTAAAGCCAGTCGCTGTTGGAACGGTTTGGTTATGAAACACGCATACGATTAATATTTATTGACAAGGTCAGATTGGAATTCCTTTTGTTGCCTCAAGTCAGCGGGCTCGCAACCGGCGTAGAGGTTCTTGGAGGAGGATGTGAAGGCTGGCACTTAACGCGGAACAATATTATGTGCACACAACAATTTATGCACCTCTCCTGCCTGCCACAGAATAAGTAGGCCCGAATGGCGTAAAGTGCCATCGGTGGCTGGCTGGGCCATCATCCCCAGCCAAATTAGAGTAAAATTGCAACGTAAAATGATAGTTTGAATGCCCTATTCTAGAAATATATATTCCCCAAGCAAGTTTCGAATAGCGCGGGGCATAAACATGGCCACAATTGTCCCAGCATATGTCATTACCTTGAATAACGCTTCCGGACACTCGGTCCGTAAGAGCATACCCTTTTAATTCTAAACGGAGCGAGAAATGTTGCAAGAATTCGCCATCTAAAGTTTGGCTGAAAGATATAAGCAACTAAGAACAGCCTAGAGACAGACCGTCCAAGAAAGATAGAGATTAGACCTGGCTAGGGTGACTTGAGATAGTTTGTAGCGCGGAGACCATGGGAGGTCAGCTTCTGTCCTGAGGCGAAGCCGGAAGTAGGAAGACGGTAGAATCGTTGTTACCGAGGAAGTTGAGTCCCGTGTCTGGATCCTTGGTGAAGAGGCAGGGGTTCGAGCCCTGTATCGCCCGCAGTGTGAATGCGGAGGTAGGCTAATGGAGTCTCCCCTATGAAAGGGGTCCTTGAGATGGAGCTGGTAGCGCGGCCGGATGATGAAACATGGGCAACATGATAAAAATATTGCTAGCCCATCTTCTCGTATTGCAAGCAATTTTCACCAAGTCCGGAAGATGAATATAGAAAAGTATCTAAATGAATAAGAAATTAGTCGGAAACGTCGACATGTTCAAGCAAATAAATTTGAATGTTTAATTAACCTCAATAAATTAAAAAGTACCTATTTCTTCGAGTCACTTAAAGAAGTATAAAACTTTATAGAACTTTAAAACGTAGAAAGCTATAGGGTGTTATTCCGAGGTTGTGAAGGAAACTGCGGTCGCTGTTACTGATTTAACTCCTATGCTATTTATAATTATTGAACAGCCGAAAGAGAACCTGGCAGATGTCATTCTCTATTTTAAGGACAAATTCAGTGAATGAGTAAATGTAATACGATTTCTTCTTTGTAGTATAATTTTTCTTATTATTTGGAGATTTTTCCTTGTTACTTGTACTTTTTATTATCGATATGCAAAGGTAATATCTATTAACCATAAATAATTTTAAGTTAGATGTAATTTTTTCCTCATTTAATTTATAGTTATGTATTTGGAAACTATAATATTATTTTCATATACATATTTGGAATTCATTTGTTGGAATTTTATGTTAATTAAAAGGCACTAAAGGTGTAGTTATAGCGCGAGTTTAAGTGTTATCCAATTTAAATGAGTCACTCTTCATTAAAATTTAATTAGAATATCATTCATATTCTAATATTGAAATAAATAAATGCTTGCAAATAAAATATTCCTAATTATGTGAATGTACGCTTAGTTTAGTAGTCTACCTCAAGGTTCGTGTGGTGGTGATGAAATACCTTGATTAATACAATATAATTTTATTATGGTAGTTTCAGAATCTAATATTTCCTGATTTATGGAATCAGAAACCGATATTTCCAAATCAGTGTAGCTAGATATTTTGCTCTATGTGGAGTAGGAGTCGGATATTTTTTAATAGATGTATCAGGTTTGGAGTTGCAAATTTTTAACCGACTCCACAACCTTGCGTTACACCTGATATTCAAGCATCAAAAATACCATACATCTTTGTTTTCTATTCGTCCATTGTTAGACTGAGGTGATATTCCTCCCCGATAAGCAATCCTTAGGTTGTTCACTATTAAAATAAAATAAGAGCTTACTTATAGTTGGATAAACTAAAAGCATTTTCATTCATATTATTTTTGGATAGATATTTTTGAGGTCTTGGTTTTTATACTTTTTCTTAAACACAGGTAGTAAATTTTGAGTAAGATTCATTTTGATTGCCGAAATTACCCTGTAAAGAAAACGTGGGATAAACTAAAATGTCAAGAACTGCTGTCCTAATAGATTCCAACACACGAATATTTTACCTTTCCCAAGTTTCGTTTAAAACCTTTCTTGCATGTGAATATTTGCACGTTTTCACTTTTCTAAAGCTTAATACACGCCATTTTTTCTTTAGAATCACTACATAAACTCCGATAGCCCAATTGCTACATATTTTAAGTGCCGTCACTGGCACCATCAATTTTGGCTTGAAAAGGACAAAACTTGTTTTCAGGTCGGAAATTGGCAACAAATAAGAGGGCCGTGTTTCCTAACGCGCACGCGGGTCTGTTTAATTAAAATCAAAATGGATATTCAAGGAAGATGTTTACGATTTTGAAAAAGAAATCCCTTCTTTAAATAGCTACGAGTATCATAGGTAAAATAAGGTAGTTGATCCTTTTTTTCGAAGATGTATCTGTCAATGATTGCGGAAATATTAAAATATCGACAAGATTGAAGCTTGAGATTGACTTTTTGTGGACATAATCACTGCCATTTGGGGGATTTTGCATCAAAGCGGAGTGATTCTTCCCCCAACATGTTGGGTGGAAGGTCGATTTTGCTTATCTCTTTTGAAAGAAAACTAATTTTTTTCCAAACGCTTATATCTATGCCAATGGGATTTTTTTTTCAAATATTTGTCAACGAAACTATTTGTGCATTAGCTCAATAAATTTCCTGGGAAAACGATTTGCCGAGAAGTAAGTAAGAAAGCTTCCAGAAAGAGAATCCAGCATGTTAGCGCTTCTCATGACCATATGCAATGAATATTATAACTGTTGTATTTTCCTTCTGCAGGAAGGTGCTTCGAGCTTACCAGGACAGCTGGAACCAAAGGTGCCGCATCCTTTTCTGTTGTATCGGCGACAAAAACAGAAACAGCGTAAGGATTCTCGCGCCTTTTTCTTTCTTACATTTTCGCTTGTGTTTTATGCTCGTTCTTGAAGAAGATTTTGCATTTTCGTTCTGCTTCGCGTATCTGGTAAGGTGATCATTAATCTCGTTGGTCGCGAAACATCGCCAATTGCTGGATTTTCTTCCTAGTTCTAAGCGTATGTGAGTTGTGTCATCGTATTGTCCTTTTTTCAGCCAATGTTTAATTGGACAAAAAAAAACAGAGGGAAAAAATCAAGTAAGCAGATGCAAGATTTAATAAAGGACTCGATTCATGGAAACGTTATGCATTAAGCATCCCCGAACCTGGTTTTGGAACTGGCCCCAAGACCTTGAGATTGAAATCATGATCCAATGGGTTTCCTTCTGCTTAAAGTAAAAAGTCTTTAATGTAATTTAGACTAGTCACATAGTTAAGGCTTGTATACGGTTATTTTGGGAGGTATTAAATTCTTATTATTCAGTCGCTCTCTTACCACAACACGTTGCTTTCTCATTTCTCAGCTCACATGAAAATATTAGTGATGACACAAATTAATGTTGCACTTTGAAGAAAAAAATAAAATCAACATAAAACACAAATATTTTTCTTTATTATAACATAATTACCATCATTAACAATGACATTTTCCACAGTGAAACTAGTTTGCTGATTTCACGGGCAAAATATCAGGTTATTTAGAAGGGGAAAAGGGAGTGCTGGGGATTATGAGGGATGAAATAAAACTTGGCGGTCTAACGACTTTCTTTCCTTGAGTGACTTTACTGAATTTGGCCTTGCTTTATCATGTTGCAGAGTAACTCCTTTTCTGTTGATTAAAGCTGGATGTGTTTTGAATCTGGCTCACACGTTTAAGCTGTTGACTGTAAACTTGTGCAAAGATGGTTTTCGCTTGTTCCAATAATTCAAAGTGAATAATCCTTTCTGTTTTCCACCATACGCAGAGCAAATCCTTCTTTTGGTGCATCTGTTTTATGTGTTGGCAATGGAGTTTCAATTGGTGATAGCCACGGATTCTTTCGTTTCATGTTGTCATAAACTATCCATTTCTCATCCCCGGTTACAATTCCATTAATGAAAGATGTTTTCTAGCCTTAGCTGTGGTTTTATCGAAATCACCTCTATATTCATTTTTCCAAATCCTATTTAGATGATCTTGCAAAGCAAACCAGGGTTTTGCAAGCTTCCGGTATAAGTCCGCTATACACCAACGCGGATCCTCTTCACTCGCTGCCTTTCACTTCGTCATTAACAAAAACGATTGGTCTTCCCGAAAGACGCCCATCAGAGAGGTCAAAATCACCATTCTTAAACTTGTTAAACCACTTAAAGCATTCCAGAACACTCACTCCACAGAGATACACAAGTGTATATGATTTTCATTGAACGTTTTGTATTGTTGCCTCCACAGAGATACACAAGTGTATATGATTTTCATTGAACGTTTTGTATTGTTGCCTTTAAACAGTCAACATACCTAAGTCGCGTGCTCTCGATTATTCTGACCAATGACCTTACGATCTTCAAAACTTTGACAAGTGGGGCATTCTGACCCATAGTTTTCTTTTAGTAATTTAGGACTAACCTTGAGAGGAACTCAGTGAAAGGTAAAATGGTTACCATCGCACCGACAACCTACAGGCCGACACAGTAACTTTGAGAGTCTCGTTCACGCGACTAAAAACTCTTAAACTATGTAATGTGAAATATTCCACTTCTTAAACTCCTTATCTTAAAAGATATTCTCTTAGTAAACCATCCAATTAGAGCAACACTCACACTGTTATCTGAACATAAACTTCGACATTTAAAACAAATTAACTATTTGGAGTATGACTTTTGACTATTTTGACAATGCAACATTACTTTTCGATACCTTTAATAGATGTTTTCTCCGCACTTGAGTCCTACTAATCGTGACAAAAGTAGTTATACTCATAGGTGGGCGCGATAACGAAGAAATGTATCACGATAACCTTATCGGCGATAACCGATAATCGATAACTGGCGATAAATTTATCGCCCGGTAAGGTGATAACCGGTAAATCTATAATCAAAATTATAATACAATATTGATTATGACTATATATATAACGGGAGAAGCACGGGAACATTGGGAAAAAATCATCATGAACGCGTAAAACCGGTAGAGCGCAAGAGCAACACCTCATGACCTCTCGTCTGACAGCTGGTTCCTAGCTCGAACCTACCTATTTCTGCCTCCAAGGCATGCGCGGCTCGCCCCTGTTCTAAACTAGAAATCAAAAACTAAAATTATCGATTATCGCTAGTTTGGAACTAAAAGTATCGGCGTAACCGATGAATCGACTAAAAAAACATCTCGGATAACCGATAAGCCGATATCCTTATCGCGATAACCCCTACCTCCACCTATGGTTATATACTTGAGTTCTCGTTCTTACTTAAAGGGTTATTTTGTACCTATTCTACCACAAAATGGTTCAAGTTCATACTTCTGAGTGGTTTGAATCTTTGGATAAACAGATTCAGGGAGACATATTACTTTCTCCCTTCCGTAGTCTTTTAGAGTTAACGAAGTTTCCTATTGCAATTTTCTTTTTTATAATTAACATTTATATTTATTTTCTGAAGACTCACTTTTTACTTCATGTCTCCATTCTTTTCGCATCATTCTTCATTCGAAAAAAATCTTCCTTGGCTACATTAGTTTTCTACCTTTCACAATAAATAAAAAAGATCTTGAATAGGTTAGGTTAGGTTGTATTAGGTTAGATTATGTTAGTTTAGATTAGGTTGTGTTAGGTTATATTGGGTTAGGTTAGGTTAGGTTAGGTTATATTATGTCAGGTTAGATTAGGTGAGGTTAAGTTTTATTAGAGTCGAAAAAACTATCGGATGCCTCATCTTTACAAGATCCAATAAATAAATATTAACTTATTCCTAACGGTTAAAGTACTTACTCGGGTGCCCGATTTGGCGTTGATAGTTTGTTACTAGAGTTCCTGGTCCCTTTGATTCTTTTCCTAACCTATTTATTTATATTTACTTTTTTTTATCTCTTATCGTCCATTGATTTTTCTTTCCTCGCCGAGAACCCTGTTTTTCTCTTTGATTCAAACACAATTACCCTCGTCCTTCTGTTCCTTTTCTTCTGGGGTATCATTTACGACCTAATTGTTCCGCTTTCTGTGTATTATTGTATTGTGTGTGTGTGTGTGTGTGTGTGATAGGCGCCCTCTTGCACTGAATTAATTCAGCGACGTTTACGTGACGTTTTTCCTTCAACTCTTGGCAGTCCTCATTCAGCGACATCGCGAGGCTTCTGAGCGAATTCTTCCGCGACTTAGACGTGGTCCCGTCGGATGTCGTAGCAGGGCTGGTCCTGCTCAGAAGGTACCAGAAGCAGGAGCGGAAGAGAGTGGTCGCTTCCCACAAAAATCAGATTCACGAGTTCCTCTCCGGCGTACCAATTACTCCAAGGTAACTACCTCCCGGTTTAAGGTGATGACGATTGATGTTTTAAAAGATTCGCAAATCTCACTCTAGTACTCATTCTTAACCTTCGCTGCATGAGGGGTCCACCCTAGATAAATGCTCTACATGTTCATATGATTGCTTCTGGATGTTTTTCGTGTGCACCTTTCCTGCCCCAACAGTTAAAAGATAAGGGAAATTCACTCCTACATTTGTCACTTCTGATCATTCTCGTGTCTACAATAATTGGTCGACTCTGTAATGCTCACATTTCTCTGGGGCTTCGGTTCCGTACTCGGCCATCTTTGTGGATGTGAGACTCATTTTCTCGACCACAAATTTAATAAATTTTGTTGTATTTGTTGTATGGATTCAAAAACCCGATCATGCTGAAGTGATTTACAGGAAATGTCCTGTTGGAAACACAGAAGAGCGTACCACTAACAACATCTGATAAGGTCATTTTTTTTAATCATTGGGCACCGAGGTCAAACCCGGCGACAACGGACACAAAACTTCAGAACTTTCCAAGGTCTGGTCGCTTATTGGCGCATGCGTTATCCCTGCCGCGGCAGGGGTGAGTAGGTCCTAGACACGTCATCGCGAAGATTGCCAATTACAACACCGCTACCATTCCCTCCCTAACTTCCGATAAGTACAAATCCACTATCTCCAGTCCTTGGAACCTTTTGATAGGGTACTCTTATCCACATATCCATGAAGCGGAATGGGTCCGCCCACCCTTGGTAGCAAGAAAGGATCCACCATCGAAGGTTGATGTAAAATATAATACTACCCCCCCCTCTCTCTCTCCCTCAACTAGTCCCGTTTTAATAAACTTTATGCTCCAAGCTCCAAACCAGTGGTTTTTCTTGTATATATATATATATATATATATATATATATATATATATATATATATGAAAAATATTTACCAGATGGTGCAGTTAGTGTAAAGCAATAAATTACAGTGCCAGCTGCTTAAGAATCTTTGAGTGTGCTAGGGAATGTTTGTTCCAATGTCTCATTACAAACCAGCTTTTTTAGGAAATTGATGTCCCTAAAATATGTTTCCTGAAGAAGCTCGGTTGTAGCAAAACGTTGGAATAAACACTCACTGGAATTTGAGCCTTCTCATTATCCATCCCTCACCGATGTTTGAACCAACAATCTCTCGCGAGAGATTGCTGATTCGAATCCCAGTGGAGGTTGATGATTTTAATCATTCAAGCGCGTTATTAGGGTTAATTGGACATAGGTATACATATTTGAAATCGACGTTTTTCGCTGCCACTTTTTCTCTTTTGGGCAGTTGTTCCTTGAAATATGTCGTTCTCACTAATCATGAAGCATACTTGTCTTCATTTTTTCTGTCGCTCTTCCATCCCTTGGCTCTTGCATAGTAATTTATTTTCAGGAGATCCTTAAGTGTCCTTCGCATGGGTCCTTAATTGCTTATGGATTTTTATGTCTCTTCTTAAAGGTTTGCATGTAGATTGCCGCCCTACCATGCCCCAACTAATAATCCGACTTGCCTTCGTCGCGTTAAAGAGTATTTTCAGGATACTTCTGCTCTTTCCTCTTTCCTAACATTCTAAGGTCTCTCTCATAACTATATACATCCAACACGTTTTCACCTCCCTTAACTTTATCATTTTTCTTAGGAACTCTTTCTAAAAACTTTTCATTGGAGATGCTCTACCTTCGTTGGTTTCTTTTTTTTAAATAAATAATAGAAAATATTTACTTCTTCATTTGGTAAAGGCTAATAAAAGGTGTAGGCGTCAGCACCATCCACCTCTCTTCAATAGAACCTAGTTGTTGCCTATGTACTGGTACTTTTTCACCAAATTCTCACTCGCTTTCTGTCCACAGGACCCAATTTCTACAACTGTCCACTCCGGAAGGGCAAACTGAATTCAGCAAAATCGTCCATTATATGAGGTTCGCCCTGGCAGTATACGGTTGGCCCATGTACCTGATCACCTCATCACCTAAAAACGCTTTTAAACTCTGTCCATTGTTAAGGTATTTGTACTACGTCCTCTCACTTTGTTCATTATGGATATGTGACTAATAGCGATAAAGATTTAGTCATTTGTGCCTTTCCGGCTCACAAATATTCCGAGTATTCATTGATAAGCAATAGTTTATGATGTGTTGTTTTAGTGCATTTTATTTAAGAATGCAGAAGTGGATTTCACCTTAGCTTGAAGATTCAAGGAAATTTAGGTCTTTGGGAAACTGTAGTAGTTCGTTGACGATATGTATGGTTGTGGTATGCCCAAAGAGGTGTTTCTCACTCGTATCATGAAATTTATTTGTTTCCAGTTGTTGTCGGCGCTGCCGGTCGTGTGAGGGAGCAGATGGGAGAGGAGCAAATCCTCAAGTAATCGAGGATAACTGTTGTGGGTGCAACGCGGCGGGGCTTCTCCGAATGGCTCCTTCCGATGGCGTAGATCTCATTTACATCACGTATCACTTGAACGTGGGTGAAACGCCTTTTTTTGTCGCCGTGGATCACAGCCGGAAGGCCATCGTGATTTGCATTAGGGGAACGCTTTCCATGAAGGTTTGTGTCATCCAAGGAACTTGAAACACGTGACGGCCATTTCCTTCTCTTCTTTATTTCTCTTTTTATTTTATTTTATTTTATATTTAATCTCTTATTTTATCTTCTTTTATCTCCTCGATTTTTTTATTTCTTTTTTTCTCTCTTTTCCTTTTACTCTCTTTTCATTTTTCTTTCTCTTCTCCTTTCTCTTTTTTATCTCTTCCCTCTCAACTTTCTTTCAAGAAATTTGAAACACGTGGCGGCCATTTTTTTTCTTCTCTATTTCTCTTTTCTTCTCTTCTTTTTATTTTATTTTATTTTATATTTAATCTCTTAATTTATCTTCTTTTATCTCTTCGATTTTTTATTTCTTCTTTTCTCTCTTTTCCTTTTACTCTTTTCGTTATTCTTTCTCTTCTCCTTTCTCTTTTTATCTCTTCCCTCTCAACTTTCTTTCAAGGAATTTGAAACACGTGGCGGCCATTTTCTTCTCTCTCTATTTCTTTTTTATTTTATTTTCTTTCATATTTGATCTCTTATTTTATCTTCTTTTATCTCCTCGATTCTTTTTTATTTCTTATTTTCTCTCCTCTTTTTTCTCTTATCTTTTTACTCTTTTCGTTTTCTCTCTCTTCTCTCTTTTATCTCTTCCCTCTCAACTTTCTTTCAAGGAACTTGAAACACGTGACGGTCATTTTTTTATCTCTCTAGTTCTCTTGTCTTCTCCCTTCTTTCTCTTTTATTTTCTTTTATATTTAATTTCTTATTTTATCTCCGATTCTTTTTTATTTCTTCTTTTCGTTTTCCTCTCTCTTCTCTTTTTTTATCTCTCCCCTCTCAACTTCCTTTTCCCTTCTCCGTTAGTTCCTAACCCAACCCCAAGACGTAGTGAGATTACCTGATCACTGTTCCACTCTCATACTTCATTCTTTAATGCCTCTCCCTCTCTTTACTACTTTTCTTTCACAATATAAGTTGTAGACGTGCCAAAAGAAGTAGAAAAATAATAGTATAGGAGATAACACGCAACATACACTAGTATGAAATGAAAGTTTTACCATGTTAACAGATTGGTGTGGGGTGGAATATATGGTAGAGAGCAACCATTCATAAGTGAGCATCTGTTGTAAATGTTTTCTATTCATTTCAGGACGTAATCACGGATCTTAACGCTGAAAGCGAGCCATTGCCATTGGACTCGATCAGGGACGACTGGTTGGGACATAAGGTAACCTTCCTCTGTTTGGCATCATAAAAATATTCCCTCGGCCTATTTTTAATAATCTGACAGAAACAAAACCACTTTTTATTCATTTTTACTTGATTTAAACAAATACTTATTCTCCACCATCCGCGTAAAAGAAATTACATAAAGACAGGTTAAGAGTTTGAAAAAACACACCGACTAATCCTTTCTCAACTCAGGTCATGCCATAGCCACTCCACTAAACTCCACTTTCCGCGCTCCACAAAACTCCATTGGCCGCTCCACTAGACCACTAAACTCCACTGGCCGCTCCACTAGACCACTAAACTCCACTTGTCACTCCACCGTCCGCTCCCTTACACCACTAAACTCCACTGGCCGCTCCACTAGACCACTAAACTCCAATGGCCACTCCACCAAACTCCATTGGCCGCTCCACTAGACGACTAAACTCCACTGGCCACTCCACTATACCACTAAACTCCACTGGTCACTCAATAAACTCTACTGGCCATTCCACTAAACTCCACTGGCCGCTCCAATAGACCACTCCGCTAAACTTCACTGGACGCTCCACTAGCCGCCACTCCACTAAACTCCGCTGACCGCTCCACTAGACCACTAAACTTCACTGGCCGCTCCACTAGACCACTAAACTCCACTGGCCACTCTACTAAACTTCACTGGCCACTCCACTATACTCTAACAATACAAATGCACCAACCTGCACGAGTTGCAACCTAAGCCCAGACAACACTACAGACCTACTCATACACAGCCCAAACCTCACATAATCACGCACTACATACATCTCCTCACTTAGAGACCTGTAGACCCAGTCAGAGAGCGTAGTGACCTTCCTATGGGACCCCTAACGCCAAGTAAGTAGAGTATGTCTTTGCTAAGTAGTAGTAGTAGTGGTTCACCAACCTGCCCCTATCCAGGCGGATCCCCTATCCGGATAATGAAATAGACATAAAAGTCATCATGACAATCTCTAGTGAGCCCGAAGGCACCAGGGAACGGTCCTCGTTGGGTAGAGGTACCAGGAAGTATTATGTTTTGACACCAAACAGCGTTTAGGGGGAATCTTCGTCACTCCGGGGCATATGTATGTGGATATAGATACCCATCGGCAGGATTCCTTGGAACAAAGTGTGTGTGTTGTGCTGCGAAGACGGAAGAGGAAAGAAAGCAGTGTTGTAATTGGTTATGTGTGTGATAAGAAGTGTAAGATCTACCCACCTGAAGACGGGGTGAGCACAGCGCGTCCACCAATCGGTAGCCAGATCTCTACGAGCGCTGACGTTTGTGTCCGCTCTCGCCGGGATCGAACCCGCTATCGCGACGTTGGCACACCAACGCCGTATCCACTCGGTTAGCAAGAGCTCTCTTTGCTAAGTATATGTAGTCTACTTAAACTTAAATTAACCCTTGGGTTTTCACTGTTGTATATTTTTCATTGCATCTTTACTTTATACTTTCTCCTCACACGAATAAATTGAATAACTTAGTGTTGGCGATGATGATGATGATGATGATGATGTTATCCAACTTATGTAGTGTCATGGCAATAAACTTGCTGCCCCAATGAATTCGGCTGACAGAAAGGACTTCTTGCAAATTCGCATCACTCCTTTATCTGTGTTTTCCTTGAGGTGTGTAAGTGATGGGCGTGTTGCGAATATGTTCTGATTTGTGTTTAGTTCTAGTGGTAGATATTGCGTGTGTCATTGTTGGTCAAACCATTGTGGTGCTGTGTGTTTAGCTTTGGTTGGTGATCGCATCGGTATCTTTCAAAGGTGAGGTTTGATTGACCCGAAGGGACGTTTCTGTTGGGTTGATGTTTAATGTAATAACGTTTTAGACTACATCAGTACGCAGAGAATGGTTGATTTGCTATGTAGTGTGTAGATTGTTCTTTACATAAAAAATGTCTGGTTCCGGTGTTGTGGGATTCACTGGAGTACTTTGGTGTAGTATGTTCTTGCAGTCCTACTCATGTTTCACGGGAGATATTACAGGTCTTGCATATAGTAGTTAGTGAGTCTTACTTTTAGGGTTGTATTCAGAAACTGAACTCCATAGAGATCAAAGAGTTGTTTTATGGTACTACCTCTACCTTTGTTTCGGATTGCAGTTAATTTATTGGGATCCCCCGAATGCATTCCTTGATGGAGCGTAGTGTTTTGCTTGTTTTTTTCTACTTTGTGTGGGTACAAGATTAGGTGATCGAGTCATGGTGGGGAAAGCCACTGTGCGGTAGTGGTATACTTGTAGGTGTAAGGGATGAATTGGAATACCCGAATGATCTGCCTATGAGAGCCCAGGGTGGGTTCATTTGGTGTTTGGTTTATTTGATGTTTTTTTAGTGTTAGCTGAAGCTTAGTAATATGCCTAGAGGTCACCGAGCACAGGCGGGATTTTACTAAGCAGAGTGTGTTGTTTGATTATGTGATATAATGGTGAGAGTTGAGCTCCATGTTTTCAGGCATAACGAGAGTGAGAAGAAATTTTATGGAGGAGGTCTTCAAGTCCTGTTGAAGCCTGAAGTAGAACCATACTAGAAGCCGTAAGCATAAACAGTCCCATCCGAAATATCCTATGCAAAAAATAGATCCACCGAAATGACAAGAATTTGCTCACGAACTTCCTCTGAAACAGACAAGCCAGGGTCACTCACAACCAACAGACTAAAATACATGACATTATACTAGGATACGCTAAAAGGCCCCACTCTCCTCCTATGCTCTTCAATCTCACTATGCACTACTTACCCACCTCAGCAGTCCACTCCTAAGAGTACCATCATAAGTACATGATCTCATAATACATCCCTTTCGTGTTACATAAATTCGACCAAAATAAACATACACACATATATTTAACTATTATAAAAATGTCTCCAAAACAAAAGAAAATCTTCCCACAAAATTCCACAGTAACATTATTCGCCTCATACAGGCACGGATCGAACCACCTTCTTAACATTACACCAAAAAATCACTGCCTCCCGCTAAATGAAACGCTTACAATATTAGGCTTCACTTATGTTACCCATACTCTACCCAGCTACTCCCTTCGGACAATTAAAGGAGCACTAACTACCCTATATAAACAATTTAGTCTCACTACATTCACTTGTTGATCTGCAAGGTTTTTTCTTAGCTCTATTGTTGACATGAGGTCCAGCGTTGATGTGTGAGTTTATTGAACCTTCTTAGAAAGGGTAGATGATAATGGAGTACGGTGCTTGTTGAGTGCTAATAGTTGAATCAAGAACTGATTTAGTTTAGTGTCAGATGTTCCATGATTTTGGAATGGATGCAAAGTACGGGTAAATCTATGGACGCTCGCTGGTGTCGTTTTGTTGCTTCTAGATCAGTCCTTATAAGTTGTTTATTTTGTTGTCTGTGTTATCTTGATTTAGTGGTTTTTTGGTTTTAATAAGTGCATGATCTCAAGAGGAGATCACTTGTGTTGTATTTTATCTTTCCCAGCGTCCTTTATTACTTGCTTTAGTGGGTCTATTTATGGATTGCGAGTATTCTGTTTTTATGCAGCCAAAATTGGTGACTAAGAAGCCTTCGAGTTTTTGTGTTGGTGAAAAGGTTATAGTTGGAATAAGGGCGTGATGTTTAGGGACAGTGATGAATAATTGGGAAAGGGTTATAGGATAAAGTGGGGTAAAGTTTTTATTTAATTTTTCTCTCTTATCTCTTATTTTCTTTTATATTTAATCTTTTATTTTATCTCCTCGATTCTTTTTATTTCTTCTTTTCGTTTTATCTCTCTTCTCTTTTTTTATCTCTGCCCTCTCAACTTCCTTTTCCATTCTCCGTTAGTTCCTAACCCACCCCGAGACGTAGTGAGATTACCTGATTACTGTTCCACTGTTATACTTCATTCTTTAATGCCTCTCCCTCTCTTTACTACTTTTCTTTCACAATATAAGTTGTAGACGTGCCAAAAGAAGTAGAAAAATAATAGTATAGGAGATAACACGCAACATACACTAGTATGAAATGAAAGTTTTTAACATGTTAACAGATTGGCGTGGGGTGGAATATGTGATAGAAAGCATATATTCCACGTCTTTCCTTTGATATAAGAGCCGCTAACTTTTTTCGCCATTTTTCGTTCCCGGTTCAACATCTGAGATTGGCATATGTAGTTGGTAATCAGTACCGAACCCATAGTGGAGTTTGTGATTGTGAATCATTAGTGTGACTCCAAAGAAATCAAATGAATGTGCAACAAGAAAGTAGTCGATTTTTATCCTTGCAAATTCCTATTGTACAAAGTAAAAAGACATCGATAATGAGCCTTAAATATAAAATTTTGTTCTCCCAGGGGATGGTACACGCAGCTGAGTACATCCGGAGGAAACTGCGAGAAGACAATATTTTGGGGCGGTGCTTTGCTTTCGATCCTAGCCGAGGCACCGATACTTATGACCTTGTCCTTGTTGGGCATTCTCTTGGCGCGGGCACCGCTGCTATACTGGCTATCCTCATGAAGCAAGAGTACCCCAACGTGACATGCTTTTCCTATTCACCCCCGGGGGGTCTTCTTAGGTGTGAACATACCGAGTGATGTGTCCTCTCACCCATAACTGTGCTATTAATTTCTACTCGTCATTTGCATTAGTCACATTTAAAACATAAATCAGATACTTCTATTCATTCTTAGAGTTAATAAGTTTTCTTTATTCTTGCTTTGTTTTGAAATCTTAATTCATTTATTTCGTGATTCGCCATCATTTTCTAAAATCAAACTTCATTCGAAACTTTCCATTAAGTTATAACACTTTTCACTCTATATGGAAATTCAGGACAACCATTACTTTGCTTTTTCTTCCGCCTCTCTGGTGTTCTATTTCCCCCCCCCCCAATTCTTTCTTTAGATTTTTTTCCCCAAATTTTCTGTTTTATTTGTTATTTGATACATACATTAGTTTATATTAATTGTCTTTCGTTCGCAGTTTGCCAGCGGTCGAGTACACAAAGAGTTTCATTACATCTGTAGTTGTTGGTAAAGATGTTATTCCCAGAATTGGTCTCCACCAGATGGAGACACTCAGAGCCGACCTCATTAGCGCAATTCAAAGGTCCAATGATCCAAAAGTAAGGATTCGCATCTTCCAAACTTTAAACAAAGATTTTTACGGTATTTTTAGTTCTAGCCGATGCACAGTGACTGAGAGAAGTCAGTCTTGTCAAGGTTTTACAAATTTCACCACACACATGAGCTATGCCACTTTTTTAAGGCGATCTTTTTTGTGCCCAGCTAATACATTATTTAATTTGTTTTTTTATTTGGCTTGTGAATTAGTTTCATGATTGCTTATTTGATTCTCCTTTATCTGGGTGAGTTCCATATGTATTAATCATTATCAAATATAGATGAATTTATATGAGACTTCGTTGTATTTCTCCTTTGTCTCATAAGACATTTAGCCTTAACCTGTTTTAAGTCTCTTATTTTCCTTTTACTTATCATTACGTCTTCTTCCTCTACTAAAGTCACAGTTGGATTTTGCAGTGGAAAACCATCGCGTCTTCCATGAGATGTTGTGGAGACTCGATAGGTAATAATGACGTCAAGACGGAAGCTGAGGAGTGGTCTTCATCCAGGGTTAAAATGAGAGATCAGGTAAGAGAGAAATCATCTTCATGTACATCATACCTAAGCTTGATCGTGACATGTGTGTGTCAATTCCAGAGCATTGGTGAAAAAAAAGAGGATGAGATTGAATTTAAACAGGAAAGTAATCAGAAGAATAAGTCGAATCCGAATCACGATCCTCTGAAACGTTCAAAGGACATTTGATTCATATATATATATATATATATATATATATATATATATATATATATATATATATATATATATATATATATATATTCATTATAGCATGTTTTATTAAAAGCGACGGCTAGTTTCGAATTAATAATTCTTTTTTCAATCTTCTCGATTTGTCTTATATTCGCCTTTTCTTCATTGTTTAATCTGTGGATAAGCGTATCGAAGTTCATCGGAGACTGATGTTTGTTATTTTGGCAAAGGTAGAGGTAAATTAATGTAATTTAGCACTTTCTTTAATTTAACTGACGCGTTTCGATACATCGAGTATCATCTTCAGAGTTACAATGGGGAATTATTACAAAGTATTCAATTTATATATGTTACAAAATGTATTAACAAAATTACGAACTAAACTATACACGTATAGGCAGGTTGGATCCAGGTGAGAAAAGGTCGGAGAAGTAGGTAGCCAGAGAAAGGGGGGGGGAATTAAGCTGCTTTCCAGAGGGGATTAGTGGCTAGGGGCAGCTCTGAGTACACCCCTGTCCCTCTGTTTGCTTTTCTTACGCTGGGCAGGATTTCATTGGAGTTAGACTGTATGTTTAAATTTGGTTGCTTCTCTTGGATATATATATATATATATATATATATATATATATATATATATATATATATATATATATAAGAGGGGCGGTCAATAAGTTTTGCAATTCGGATATAAGGAAACGTGATATGAGGAAAAGTGTTTTATTATTTTTCAATATAACTACCCTCGACTTCAATGCACTTGCGCCACTTGTCTCTAAGGCTTAGAATTCCCGACAACCAGAAATCTGACGACTGCTGTTCAATCCACTCCTGGACGGCGAGCTGGGCATCTTCATCGTCCCCAAACCGGCGTCCACGCAGTGCAGCCTTGAGCTGGCGGAATAAAAAGTAGTCGCTAAGGGCCAGATCTGAACTGTAGGGGGGATGGTTGAGCTCTTCGAATCCGCACTCGCGCAGGGCAGCTTGTGCAACTCTGGCCTTGTGGACTTTTACGACGTTGAAGTCGATCATGGGGGTGTGAGGTTTCTAGGGACCCAACCAGCAGAGACCTTGGTCATGGCCAAATTGTCGTGGATGATGTTGATAGCACTTCCATGTGATATTCCAAGTTCTTGCTCGATTTCTTCGACCTTCACCCGTCGATTTTCGAGGATCATCCTCTCCACACGGGCCACACTGTCCTGGTTGGTCTCGTCTGACGGGCGTTCTGGACGTGGTCATCTTCAAGGGACTCACGACCATGGCGCAACTCCCTATTCCAGCGAGCAATGTTATGGATCTCTTTTGCATTCTTGCCTTCCTTGGTCAAAAATTTGATCACTGCGCGGTGCTCAACCTTCTCCATTGTTGAAAAATTTGTGACTGACGATCTGCGATCAGCTACTGCTTCTTAAATAGACGAGGCAGGAGCGTGCGGCTGCAGGTCTTGACTTGGCATAACTTGTTCTAACACCCCCATAAACAGCCATCCGACTTCCTCTGTTTTGCCCTACCGATTCGCAAAACTTATTGACCGCCCCCCGTATATATATATCCTTGGCCACAATTATAAAGCACTTCTCAGATATATATATTTAACATATTTAATCAAACTTTTCTTTTTAGAATTTATATTAGTAATAATTATGTATGATAATAACGTGTGTTTTGTATGTCTAAATATATTGTCAATATGTTTGAATTACTTAGTATTTTACTAAATGATGTATAAAATCAAAATTTAACCAATATTTCTTGTTTCAATTTAAATTTATAACTATTGTGTATTCAATATCGTACTAAATAAGTAATATGCCTAGAACTAAAGAACTTACAGAAACACAAAGAGCACAATTTCAATTTCTTCATAGCCATGGAATATTACAAGTAGAAATTGCTAAAAAAAATCAAATGTTCAAAGAAAAGGACTAGTAGTTCGTCTCCCTCCGGGGACTTCCGGGCACGGACGGATCGCCTGCCTATTCGGAAGGTGAACAGTTCAAGGGTGGCTCGGGCGGAGAGGGTATGATCCAATGTGTCGAACCAAGTACTAATGTGAGTATAGTCTTGGTAACGTCGGAGCCTCTCAACGATTTGTTACCTGACGTCTGCGGGCCCATCGGCTTCAAACCCCGTTTGGGGTATTCCGTTCTCGATGAGAGCATTCTGCCCAAAATACACATGTTACATAAGCATCAAGCATTAGCTAGAGTTCTCTTTAAAGAAGCGAAAGTTACCCGTTTCGTGATCAAGAACATTCGGCTGATTGCTGCTGACCCTGTTCAGGCGGCCATTGTGAGTAGTTTGGGACGTTCGGTGGCTCGCCTGTACCAGTAACCTCGCACTCAATCATGAACTTCTTAAAAAGAGTATTTTGTGCGAAGGAACTCGTTGACTATACCTTAGAAGAAATCACAGAAGACCCGACCAACCAGGGAGCGGTTAAGGTGTAGTGTGTGATGAGAAAACAAGGAACGGATTCGAAGCCTACTCCTACACTCTTCGTCACGTTCGATCTTGACAAGACTGCCTGAGTCGGAGCAAGCTGGTTTGTACCGATCGGGCGTTAAAGCATTATTGCCGTACCGCGGAGATGCTACCACTTCCTCTGCTTCGGGCACGTTATAAATCGTGTCGGGTTAACTCCAAAATTTGCTTTAATTGTTACAAGGCCTTACACGATAGTAGCTACATCGTACAAGGCCAAGTATATTAACTTTGTCTAGACTTGAAGCATAGCATGCCTCTTCAAATCAATCTGATTCTTATTTTTATTAAGAAAGAAAGACAAGGTACGCAGCTAATCTCTATAAAAGAGGCAAAAAACTGGTCCTGTAGCGCCCGTAGAGTCAGCCAAAGGTTTCGAGATAATAGGAGATAAAGATACGTACCACTTCCAATAAGTCCTCAAAGGCAACAGCGCCCGCATCGCTTTCCGTGGCCAGCAACCCCCGAAGTTCTGTCTAAAAGAAGGGTACGGTCATTCCCGTGAAGATCTTCACTTTGAGGAGGGCACCTGCACCTCCTGATAACTAGGTATGGAGGGCATACCTAGTAGTTTATATCAGACATGATGTCTGCGTTCTCCCTCTTGATTAAAATACCTAATTTCAGGTCGTTGCAGTGCAGCTACACCTGAATAATGGGTACTGTGTGGTTTCGGTGTATATTTCACCATCAGCTGAGCTCAATGTGGAGGACTTCCGCGCGCCTTGCCACGGTTGCCCGCTCCTCTTTGGGGCTTTGAATTATATGTCGGGCTAACAAGGCAGGAAGAAAGCCTCCCGCAGAGAAGTGTCTTGAGTCTCATTAATTTTACAGTGAGTATCAAATGGATTATCCCAGGGCTGCTGGAAGATCTTCTCGCTACGCTCTACGGAGAAGATCTTTCGATCTCTTTTGATGCCGCTCAGATGCTTACCCTAGTACGTCGACTACAACAGTTTTGGGACCGCATCTCTCCCACCGCTACCTGATGGAGAACTCCCCTTCTCCTTGCTCCAACTATTGTTTGGCCCCTCAGACTGTCCAGTACATTATTTTCGAACGAGACATCTGAGGATCTTTCCACACGTTCACTACCCCCGTAACGTGACGAGCGGGTTCAATACCGCTTTCCCCTCGTACTCAGGATGAGTTCGAACGTATCGGATTATAGACAAATGGAGTTCATCCTCGGCTCTCTGACCGAGGAGTCATCCCTCTGACACCCGAGTGTTCTTTTCTTTTTATATCAGTTGTTTTTTTGTTGGCTTAAATTGTTGTTTTCTGTATTTATAAAATATAATAAGCGTTTGTAGGGTAAAATATTTATGTGTCTCATTTTTGGCGACGGCCCCGAGTAGGCAGTTACCAGAAAACTCCTATTAATTAAAAATATTATTGTGGTATGTAATTTATTTGAGAGTTGGAAGAGTTTGGTTTAGGCATTAGAAGATGTGAAGAAGATGGAAGGCAAGGGAGAATCAGAAGTGAAAACTCGTTGAATCAGAGAGAAAAGAAAGAGTACCTGAAAGTTTTGAGAGTCGAAGAGACGAAGTAATGTGCCTATGTGAATAGAGCAAATGTGGAACAAATTTGCGTAAATGATGTTTTGTTTTTTAACACACATCTGGCGACTGCCTGCAAGGGCATAAGTCGCCGTAGTTAAGAGATAATGGCTGGTGCAATGGTTGTATATGGGTATACTAGAACTGGGGAGAGAAAGCATAAAGCTGGATGGTGCGATGAGAATGTTAAGGAGATGAGGATGGATGCATACAAGGATGTGAAAGAAAAGGTAACACGATGTTATTAATATGAGTTAAAATAGCAGCAAATGAAGCATTTGACTAGAAAATGAATGAAGATCCGGATTGGAATAGGAAGTTTTTCTCGAAAGAAGAGAAGAAAAGATGTTCTAACAAGAGGGTGAAAGTAATTTCTACACGTGTATAACTTAGATAGGGAAGATGGAGTGGACGTGAATATGATGGGGTCGGCGAGTGTAAACAGGGTGCTTTACCAGGGTATGAAAGCGATGAACATTCAAAACAAGGTTACAGCTGTATGGCATCTGTAAAGTGGAAAGGCGGGTGAATTAGATGATATGCAGTACGGTTATAGTAACAATCTCCTGCTCCAATTTCCTGCACTGGGCCCACAGGGGGAGGGAGCTCTTCCTCGGTACCAAGTAAGTGGCTGTATCCACTTGCTTGGTGTGGATGAAGATCGTCCCCCAGCACGCCCGTTGCCAAATGAATGTGGGGATAGATTATTATAGCCGCATATCCTAACTGCGTCAGTCTGACTTATTTTTTTTAAAATGGTATACAGTGCCGTTCAAAACTAGGGAACAAAATACTATAATCTATATTTACTTGAACAATTCTCGTTCAATTCCGATGAAATTCCACAAAATATTCTTTGAAATTTGACTGATAGTCTCCAAGTTTCACTTCATAAACAGCAGATAAATGATGTTATGAAAAATGAACGAATATATGAAGAAAGAATAGAGAATAGGTATGTGTAAATGCAGGCATAACCAGAAATCAACATAATTATCTCATGGACGATTGAATAAAATATTAATGGGAAGTAGAGGAGGTCATTGTTCTGAATGACTTGAGCACATCTTCAGTCGCAGGACTTCTCAAATTTGTTGCACTTTTTGTGTTTGATTACATTCCATTCTTCTCCATTCTTTGCCAGAGGTCTTCAAAATTCGTAAGTTATCTTGTACAGGTTTTCTATCGGGTTTAAATTAAGGCTTTTTCGCGTCTATATTTTCAAATTTCAAGCACGGCTTTACCGTCTTTGTTGTCTATCATAGCGCATTGTCATGCTCGAAAACAAAGGGATCACATGTTCCTGAAGTTAGAAATTTGTATACCAGAGCGTTTACATTGCCCCGCAAACGGACGAGCGGACTGACTCCAGAGCTTGAAAACGCCACACACCATAATGCTGTCACCTACAAATTTAACCTTTATTTTCATGTATAGGAAATTCAATCCTTTACTTGTATGACGCTTCACATGCTAATTTTTATTCGTTCCAAACAAACTAAATTTGCTTTCGTCTCTGAAAAACATTTTCCCATTTTCAGCACTCCACAAGACATGTTCAGTAGCGAAGCCAACGCATCCAATTTATTCCTTTAGTGGTTTCTTATCAGGTGAACGTGCTATGAGTCTCACCTCACTCAGGCGACGAAAATGAGTCTGGTGAAACACATTCAGGGGCAGGTGACGTGAAATACTGGTTGCTGTCTAAAATCGATATTTCATCGACATCAGTTTCATCGTTCGTTCTTCTTTCGGAGTGATTTTTTGTTAGACATTTTGTGTATGATCATATTTGCACATAGATATGTGAATTGAGAGGATATTTCTTAAGATCTGGGCTTAAAAGAAAACACATTTTGCTCATAAAACCAAACACTTTATTTTTGCAAAATACGAAAGTAAGGCCTTGGCTTCACTGAATTTCATTAACTGAAAGGTATCACGATCTCTACCAAATTCTAGCAAATCATTAAATATAGCAGTAAACTTTTCTAGACTGTTCTTTGATAGCCATCGTACAGCGTATGGTGGAGCAGTCTCATCTAGTCTTCATTCATTTCCTTAGATAATCCTTCAAACAGTCTTTCAGTTTTGGGATGGACTTTTATTTGATTGATCACTTTCATTATTTAATTCATTCCCCAAAACTCTCCCTATTGACTGAGAATAAACCGTCGTGACTACAAAATTAAAAAGAAGCACCAATAGGGACTTGTGATATGGGCCTGAAGTCAAACTGTAGGTCTCCCTAAAAAAGAAATCCCTTAAAATCGAGTTTACATAAATCGGTTAAAATCCTAATTATCCATAACCCTATATTTTAAGAACGAGATTTTTGGAAGGTTTGAATAAGATTTTTTCTTTTAGTTCGGTTGTCACCAAAGTAAATAGATTTAATTTTTTTATCAAAGTTATTTCTAATAATTCCTTTATAATATAAAAAAAATAAAATGGTAAAGTTCAGAAATAAATATAAGTATCGAATTTTTGTGACTTTTTTAAAACTAAAAGAATTACAAATGGTGAAGTTTAGAAAAGTTATTAAAATTTTGGCATGGAAATTATTATAGAAAATTTAGAGGGAAAAAAGGAAATAGAATCATGATAGGCGGTAGGACACAGACCGAAGAAGAAGAAGAAGAAGAAGAAGATGGAGATGAAGAAGAAGATGAATATGAAAAAGAAGAAAAGGGTGTTCAGGGTGTTAAAATAAAGAGTCTATAAAGGGGATTAAAAAAGGCGGTTAAGATTAGCAAATAAGGCCTTAGGCCACACCCCGCAGGGGTGCCTGTGTATCCAAGCTCTTCCTGTTAAGGAAGAGAATAGTGGCTTGTATCTGTATATTATAATATTGATATTCAATTCCTAACTTCCCAATGGTATCATAGAATTCTTTAACCATTTATGATTCACATCTTAAAATGTTACCAACATAATTTACTTGAAATGTCGTTTTACCTGGTAACCCCATAAGGCGTCAAGCCGTCACCCGGAGGCCGATATCCTGTCTGAAATATGGCTAAATGTTGACTGACTTTCAATAAGTTTTTTCATCATCACAACTAATCCGCAGCTGTTAATAATTGTGAAGCTTGGATGAAAACGATAAGCTTATATATGAAGCTTTTTTCCCACTACTATAATCTATTTCAGTCATTGCCAATTCCGAATTTGTACGCTCGCCAATAGTGACATCAGTTTCACGTCTAGAACGCCAGTTGTTAACAACCGGCATCATACAACATGGACAAGCTATTCAAACCTCAATAATTGAATAGTCCCAAAGGTGATTAAGTCTGGAGCAGAAGAGTTTTTAATATTTAATTCATGATCGCCCTTATGGTTGTGGTTATTGGTATTCCATTTTATATACCTATATGGTATACAAAATATACACTACAGTGTGCGGTGGATAATTTTTGTCCGTTGGCAAATCTGGATTCCGCGCATACGTGATGTCTGGCGTCGGTTCTCTCTTCTTATCATATTAGACTCAGTTATGTATCCTCTGTGAAGGAAGCAACACCATGGCTGAATTCTCTCCTCACAAAATTTGTAAAAGACAAGCTGTGTTGCATGGCATTCACGTTGAGAGCTCCAATGAGAAGACCTCCGAGTTCTTGGGCGTCAATCTGAGGAAAATGCAGAAGATTAGGAAAGAGTTTGGATTAGTCAGTCTGTGATTACGAGGGTACAGCGGCTCGGAAACCTCACTATATGCGTTCTGATATAGAAAGAACCCGCAAATTTGTCTCAAAGATCCAGACCATCATTGACAACGATCCCAGGAAGTAAAGGAGGTCCATGACCAGGGACAAGGGAGTGTCTGAGTCTCCCATCAGTTAGTACATGAGGACACCCGCTACTAGTCATACAAGATGAGAAAGTACCAGCCAAGGAACGATCTGCGAAGCTTGTGAATAAACTAGAGCATACTCCCAAACCTGCCATGACCAGGTAGGTGGCGAGCTCGCAAGACAACCGCTGGCTAGCTGTGCCCTTCAAAGATGTGCCGAGACTCATGAAGAACAAGTTCCTGCTCCACATCATGATGCTTGGGTTGGTCAGTAGTGAGAGCCACGTTATGGCCCCGTTTATTTTCTCAAGGGGCTTCAGAGTCAATAAAGATGGCTACATCAACTGCCTGGAGAGGTTGATGTTACCCTGGATCCAGAATGTGGCGCTGGAAGGCCGTACATATGCCACACAAGCAGGAAAACCCAGTCTTGGCTGTCATAATATTTCTTTGACCACATCACTCCCAACTCCGCAGACCAACAAGTCCCCTTGTTCCACGAAGTTAGAGCTTAGGTCCAGGATCACCACAATTTTCACCCAGTTAAACAAAAGGATATCGATAAGTCCTGCAGCAGGTTCCGACGCCACGTGGAGGCCGTGGTTAAAGCCGACGGTGATTAAATTAAATAAAATGGAATAGTAGAATCCTTCTTTAACATCTAAATTTGGTAAATATATCTTCTATATAAATGAACTCTGTGTTATTTTTCTTTATATTGAGGTTAGGTGACAAATTACCCAACACACCCTGTATTCTTATAGTTCCTCCATAACAATAATTTCCCTCCTGGGAGCCAAGTACCTCCCCTTTGACATTCTTTGAGTTTTATAATGGGAGTTGTTGCATTTGCCGGTGAATTTTCTTGATTATTAACATCATCCAAGAGGCATAGCTTTATATTAGTTGGGACGGTGTCATATCGTTGGTTTGTTTCAGCCTGGATGAGTTTCAATAGTCCCTCTTTGCTTCATTGTCATCCTTTAATATTGTATAGGATTTTCAGGTCGACTGGGGAAAAGCGGCTGTTGATTATGATGATATTTGGAAACACTGTTTATGTTGATTATGATTAGTTCGATTATGAAGATACATATTTCGAAACTTAATGTACATGTTGATTAGGATTATATTGATTATCAAGATATTTCGAAACTTAGTGTATATGCTGATTATGATTATGATATTTATGAAGATATTTCGAAACTTAGTGTACATGTTGATTATGAAGATATTTCGAAACTTAGTGTACATGTTGATTAGGATTATGTTATTTATGAAGATATTTCGAAACTAGGTGTAAATGTTGATTATGTTGAATATGAAGATATTTCGAAACTTAGTGTAAATGTTGATTATGATTATGTTGATTATGAAGATATTTCGAAACTTAGTGTAATTGTTGATTAGGTTATTTATGAAGATATTTTGAAATTTAGTGTATATGTTCATACAGGCATTTCACCCTTCTGACTCTTCCATCGCGCTAACTGTTCACCCGCCGATGTATCCTCCAGGGAAAATTCTCAACGTGGTCCGGAATCACCCGACCAAAAAACAGTATGTATCTACCCCAATTGGCCCCGGTTCTGATCCCACGTTAAATGATATGGCCCCACTACTCCGGGCATTATAAGTTCTAATAGGATGTATAACGTGAAAAAACAACAACTGATCCCCAAATTCCCAAACAAGTATTTGGGGGTATATAAATCCCTATTATAGTATTAATGAAATTCACATAAGATCAGAATGTAATCGCTGAAAATCCCTAAGGCACGAGGAGCCGATCGTACTCGTGGTCATCGAAGCCTTCGTTAGGAGGATGTGGGTATGAATACCTCCATAAGGAACACTAGTTTCCCACGTCTGGGTATGTGGAGGTGCGTGCCCTCATAGGACATAGCGCTCCTGTGAAAGTGAAAATGAAAGCGGTGTTGTGTTAAGTTGTGTGCATGATGCCGCGTATGGGCTACCTCATCCCGCAAGGGTGAATACCAGCGTATCCGCCAATGGGCGGCCAGCTCCTGATACTGACGTCACCGAAAGTTTTGCGTCCGCTCTTGGGAGGATCCAAACTGTGCCTCGACGTTAGGAATCTAACGCTTAAGTTAATGGTGCTTCATACCAACAAACCATAACCATATAAACTTAGCCATAACCATATTTTTTTCTGGTTCTCATATTTAGCTATTAAAGGATTCTTATTTTCATTAGATGTGGATTTTTATATTTAAATAGTGAGTTACTTGTGATAAACAATTTTCTTTGTCTTTTGTAACCAATTTTCTTCGTCTTTTGTAACCAATTTTCTTCGTCTCCTATAACCAATTTTCTGTCTTTTGTAACCAATTTTCTTCGTCTTTTGTAACCAAGTTTTCTTCGTCTTTTGTAACCAATTTTCTTCGTCTTTTGTGACCAATTTTCTTCGTCTTTTGTAACCAAGTTTTCTTCGTCTTTTGTGACCAATTTTCCTCGTACTTTGTGACCAATTTCCCTCGTTTTTATGAGCAATTTTCTTCTTCTATTCTGACCCTTCCTAGTCGTTTTTTTACCATTTTTCTCTCCTCTTTTGTGACCAATTTTCCTTCTCCTTTGTGACTAATTCTCCTCCTTCTTTGTGAACAATTTTCCTCTTCTTTTCTGACCCTTTTTTCTCGTCTTTTGTCACCAATTTTCCTCCTTTGTGACCAATTTTCCTCTTCTTTTCCAACCACTTTCCTCCTCTTTTGTCACCAATTTTTCCGTCCTTTGTGACCAGGTTTCCTCGTCTGTTGTGACAAATCTTCTTCCTCTTTTGACTACCAATATTTTACTCGCCTTTTATAAACATCGGTCGATTCCAACGACTCCATGTTGTGTGGTTGTTTCCTCAGTGCTTGTCTTTGTGTTGCAGTGTGAGATTTACTCAGATTATAGTATTTAGAGGTTCATAGTGGTTAAGTTGTCATTTCATTACATTTTACTTCTAATCGATTCCCTCTTAGTAATGAATTTAATTTTGCTTGAGTTTAGCTGAAGTACACCAAAAGAAACCATTTCTTTATTAAAATAGTTTGTTATTTCCCACTCCCTTCCATGACGCCTGAATGTGTAGAATAAGCGTGAGTGTACTCTGCTTGGTTATTCCAAGTTCTTTTACTTTTCCCTTGCAGGCAGAAATATCAGTCCTCATTCAAGTAAGTTTCTGGATCCTTGGCTTCTCTGTCTATTGGGGGCGAGATTTGTTTTTAGGCGCCCATCTGGCGACCTCAACCAAAGGCATAAGTCGCCGTAATCATAAATTAATTTATCATTAAGCTACATTAAAATAAGCAAAAGAGCAAAGCAAAACTAAATAAAAAAGACAAACAAAAGCAAAATGAAACCCCCCCAAAAACGAGTACAAAAACAACAATATTGGTGATGAGAGAAATTCTTGCCATTCCTTTTTGGTTTTTTGCTTTTTTAAGGGGAAAATACTAATTGGCACCCCCTTGTTTTTGACGCTTCCATCACCTGTGTTTGTTTTCCTAATTTTCACTGACTGCTTTTTTGAATTTTATTCTTGTGAGTTCTGAATTTCTTCTCGGCCTCACCTTTAAATTACTTCCGTTCCTCTGGTCTCTACACCCACTCCTCACCCACGCATCCTTCTCTCATCCCATCTCCCTCTAACACCAATACTTGCCATTAATACTTTTGTTCATGTGTTATTGTATTTTTCTATCACCAAACGTGATCAGATTGAACCCTAATAAACATTCTTAGGAGTTTATTATTATTATTATTTATTATTACCTAGCGGCTGGAACCAGACTTCCACTCCGGTCTACCAAGCCGTTTGGGCGGACAACCGGAGCTTCGATGAAGTACTCATTTCCCCATGTATGATCCAAGACCACATGCCGGACAAAGTCCTCGAAGCGTTAGAAAAGGTATTTCTCCACTATTTCAAGGTTGATCTCAGACGTTATTCATGGAGCGAGACTCGAATCCACCTTGCAAATGATTCTTGTGTCTGTCTTGAGGTTGAGGGGCATCTTAAAAAGTTCTAAGACTCTTCTGTTTGGAGATTCCCATCGTTTCTTTTCATTTAACTCAATTTCGACATGGAAGTTTAAGTAAAAAAAAGGGAGGTTCTTTTCCATGTTTGATATTTCCAGTATGGTTTCTAATTTATTAATTGAAATAAGAGAAGTTACTAGTTCTTTAAATCAATTAAGTTCTGGATAATTCAAAAGAACTAATAAGTTTGCTTGTTACAGTCATGAGTTTAAAGTGAAATTACATAGTCCTTAAATAGTTATAAAATAGTAACATATTTTAATTAAAGGAATTCCTTTGTTTAATAGAAGATAATTAAATTCTATTTAGCTGTTATTAATTTAGTCGGATTCTAGGCATCAATATCTATTATAAATTTTAAAATATCTTCACTCCTCATAAGTCGAAATTATAGACTTGTTCGCTATGTTATATACCAAATGTTATCCAAGTTGAACTTGTTTCTGCTTTTGGTAGATAGATGGTGCACTGCATGAATTTTATACTTCACTTGGAAAATTGTACCGCATGTATCATGTAAAGAGAAACTCATTGCCAGTACATCCATCATGCTCTTTAATTTATCAAATTTTAGTTTTAACTTTAAAATATTAAATATTTTTTTATTATTTGGTCGAGCAAAAGTAGTTGATGAAAATATATCTACCCTCATATGATAGATAGTATCTTTTTTAAAAAAAATGATTTTATTTGGCTATTTTTAATCCTGACTTTTTGTCCTTATTTTGGACTGGCAATGTTTTCTCAGTACCATGAAAACCTCTTGTTTGGTTTAGTTTTTATTTATTTTTCTGAGCATTGGCTTGATGAACTGTCCTTCTGCCAATTTGCTACCAGGTACAAATTAACTGTTGTGTACCACCACAACCAGAATACGGTTCTACGCTAACATCACTGATTCCATTTGAAGGTATGCTAAGTGTTTTCTTATTTCTTGTATCTATCAAAGATATGAATTATTTAACATAAAAAAATAAGTGTAATCAAGGTTTTTGTTTTGAATTTGTAAATTTAATAAATTAAAATTACATTTTTTAAGGAATCTTTATAAACATAAGTTGGGTTTTGAAATATCTGATTAACTATAATTTGCCCTGCGTGATCTTAGCGTTTACTGGAATTATACATATTTCTAACTCTTTAATTAAAGCTTTTTGGGGGCTAAGTTTATAAACAGAGGTTCGAGGGGAATTCAACATTACTGCATGAATTCTAATAAGCATGCTAATGCATATGGTGAAATTGGTCAATGTTTTCTTTGTGCTTTGTAAATTAATCTGTTTGTGCTTGGTGTCCAAAGATTCGCCAGCTTGATATTGCATCTCATTTCTTATCTTTGCTTCCATGCGCCAAGTTTGTGTGTAAGAATCGACGCTTTCTGAAGCAAATAAATAGCGCAAGGGACTTAATCGTTTGCTAATATAGGCTAGCCACAATTTCAACAGAGGGATAAATCCTAGGTTGGGACTAGAGATAAATATTATCTTGGAAGCTACCACTAAGACAGGACATGGAGCTTTCCCGTGGTGGAATTAATTAAGGAGATAATGGATGAGGGTGTAGGTAGTTCTTATCTATGGAACTAAGAAAAATGCCTACCACTAGCTAGAATCTAACTTTTGAATATAAGTTTAAGTAATAGCCAACAAAGTGAATTTTTTTAATAAGCACCTGGGTTCGCACAACCGAATTGCCGCAAATAGGATCTACACTGGAAAATGAGGTAAAATTGAAATAGAATTTCGGTCCGGGAAAGCTTAGTTTCCACAAGTGTGAATTGATACAAAGCTTCAACTTTATTTTGATACGTACATTACTATAATCTGTTAAGGCAGATGTCAATTAGTATAAAAGGATGTGTTATTCTCAAGTTTCATAGGATTAACTCACAGAATACTCCTGTTTCCGAACCTGCCTCTAAATCATAACAAAATATTGAGGTTGAAATCTTTAGAGAATGATCATTAGTATTATCTATTTAAGGTGGTGTTTGTACGGGAGGGATGGGTCCAGACAGATGTAGAGAATTTATAAAAAAATCCCTTATATGGTATCCATAGGTGATGGACGCCCCTGGACCAGTGAAGCCTCAACGCCAGGAGGTATCAGCGTTTTGTCAACGGCTATCTAGTTGTCATGACAACGATATCACCACAGAAACGCAAGTACTTCTCTCTCACTCAGCCACGACCCCCGCGCTAGCCGTGAGACCTCCTTTTGTGCGCTCCTCGCCCAGTACGCCCCTCCTCACGTCCGCCCCCACGCCCAAGGAGTTGTCGCACCCCCCAATGAGCGAATCGCGGTTGGTGAAGGGTTCCACCCCGCCGCATCGACTACTGTTGGAGACGTCCTTCACGTGCTCGCCCGTCTCCTCCCCTGGGGCCCGCCCGGACCTCCGGGGACACATCAGTATTCCAGGTCTCTCTTGGGAGATCCTCTCAGCACTCGAAGACCAGCTACTTGTAGGAGGGGCCTTCACGCAAGCGCTCACGGAGGACTTGTCTGCCCACGCTCCCCTGGCGTCCCCTGAGACATTGAGTGAAACGTCGAGCATCGCCTCTCGGGTGTCTTTCCTGATGCGAGAGGCCTCCCGTGGGGGCGCGCCCCAAGTGCCTTCCCTCTACCATTCGCCGGTGCCCACGCTCAGACCTATCGCCCAGCAGCAGTCTGCAACGGGATACTGTTTCTATGTGGAGTCTCCCCCTACCCCGGGGTACCGCAAGACCATGCCCAGGGTCAATTCCTCCACGGACGAGGACGATGTGGACACCCCTCGATCCACCTCGCCCTTTCCATTCATTACCTTTGAGCCCATCTTCCCCGAGAGCTCCCCGCTCGAGTCCCGCCAAAAAATGGGGAGCGACGCCACCCTCAGAGCCCCCAGAAGTTCCTGTGGAGACTCAGAGTCAGCCCTGCCAATCAATGGGACATCCTCTCCGATACGTTCTTCTTTATCAGGATCAGCGTCCTCGGTCGAAGCTGAGAAGGAGATTAAAGTGAAGATGACATCCTCGCTTCAGTCACGCGACTCCGGTTACGGGGACCGTACTGTCAATGGAATTGAGAACCCCGCCCCAGACTGGAGATCCTTTCTTCAGGGAGGCTTGTCCACCCCTCAGCAAGAATATGGTAGAGGAGTTACCCCTCTCACTCCTTACTATCTATACAGTAGTTCCTCTCCGCAACTTTCTCCCCAACCTCCCCTTTCCAGCTCTGAATATTTCCTCTTAAACACAGCACCATCCGTCTCACAGAAGAGGTCAGAAATCAGCGCCCTCACCTCTACCACTGCTGGCATCTCTGCCACGCACACTCTCTCGGGTGAGACGCCCCTCCTCGCCAATCTTTCTCACTCTGCCAGTAAAACAACTTCTGGGGCTACAAAAATTGTCTCAACCCACGAAAGCAGCGTTTAATTACACGAGTTCAAACGAACGCCAGGAACCTTCATACTCGCCTGTGACAATGGACCTAACAAGACCGACAGATACAGAAGAAAAAGGCCAAACGTAGAATCTCCTGCCATAACCGGTTTGTCCTTTCTTTAAAAGACTGAAATTCAGTTCAACATGATTCTGTGCTCAAGCATCTACACCTTATTTGTAGTTTCAGAACCTATGAGAACTAACTAGCAGATTTAAGCGTTGTTTCTACGGTTCTTTCTCTAACGATAGACAGCCAAAGATTTTATATGGCACCATTCTTTACGAATGGATTAGCGCCCTGTCCATTTTTCGTTGTTTTCTTTATTTTTTTTAACGAAGATGGGCTTTGATACTAAGACAATAAGGATTTAGTTTGTTTTAATAAAATTTCCAACTTAAAAAAAAAAACAAATCAAAATTTTGTAGGAACAATTAATATTAGTGATTATTAGAGATTTAATATAATAAATTTGGACAGTTCCTATTTTTTATAGATTTATAACCAATCATGTCAAATTATGGTGTTACTCTCTCAGCAACATAAACTATCACAAACACATACACACATGTATACCAAATATAGGTACAATGAATTCATTGAAAAGTTATGATTGGTAACCTAAAGAATCTTGTTTTAAAAACGGTCTCTTGTTCTTACTGTTTCTTACCTTTATTTCTCTATGTTTTCTTCTGAATATTTTTGCCACTTACATCCAAACGCTGTATGTAGAGTTAACAGTTGAGTGTTGGAGTTTCTGTTACTTTGTTTTTGCTTACTGTCTCTCTAGTCTGTTTTTTGAAACCCTTTCCTTTATTTCAACCGTTCTCTTCTGACCTTTACATCGCTTACTCTAACATTGCCAATTTTCTTACATTGACTCGTTTTATTTAAATTTTAATAAAAAAAATTATCTTCCCCCTAAAAAAGATTTCATTACATTCCAATTTTATTGTAAATCAGAGAATATATTAAATAAACTTGTCTATTTTTAAGAAATGTAAAAAGGTTATGATTCAGTTTTTTTCATTACTCATCCTAGTCATGTCTTACATTTAAAGAATGTTTTATCTTCTGTGTTGTCGTTTCAACACTTGTAGCAAAGACCCTTGTGATAGAAAAATACGACAAAGATTCACTTCAAACGTATCATTTGCAGACTTGTTTTTTTTTAGTATTAACTTTCTAAACATTCAATACTGCTAGTAACACGTTATATCGCAGGGACAGGGTTAATTAGGAGTGGATTAAAAAAACTATGAATGCTAAAAACCTTAAGAAAACTGCCTTCATCCAAATCACTCCTTACCCAATGAGCTTTTTAAAGGTGTTCTGGCCAAAGGAAAAACTCGAAATGATTTCGTGGCTATACCATTTCATCATCTTCTGACTCTCTGTTGTCTAGTGCATATTCCTGTAAATAAATAAATATTCAATTTTGGTGCTGTATTCGTGTATGAATATTGTGATCGTATAATTATGCACACGTACTCCTGTTTGAATGTGAATTTCGTTGTAGAACTGTTGCCTTATATTAAGTTTCAGCATTTTGTTGTGAGAGTAATTGTACTGTTTGTACGGGTAAATTATACTGAAGTTTATGAATGCGTTACAAAATTTTGTTATCGTGAGTGATAATTTATATTGCAGCGAGGTATCATTTGTTTTAAAATTTTATGTTATATAAATATTTGTATACGCTAATAATCGCCCAGGTTTGTTTATTTTAATTTACAATTTGAATGCATCCCTAAAAAAAGGTTTATTTGTAAATTGGTAAAATACTGCTTGGGATAATATCTACAGTGTTTCTTCTTTTTTCTATTCACGAGCTAACTTCGGTCAAGCATACCTCAATAATTTTACTTTCTAGTCACAAGTCATTCACCACTTTATTGTTTGAACACTCCAAATTCATCCTTTTACTTGTTTTCATATTTCGCTTTTATTCAACTACTTTACAATGGTCGTTCATTGAGCCATGCATTCATGAGGCCTCGCTTCAATTTCTATGAGGACCCATCTCTGTTTCGCGTTATTCTTGCGATCAGGTTTTCATGAAATTATGTATGTAGAACATTTTCTGCCATTCTTGACTTCTCGTTTCATTCTGATACTCACTCTTAGTCTTATTCTTGAAAAAAAGCCTGACAAGCATTAAATTGGTCAACAACTGGTTCTTACTCTTGAGAACAAGCCTGACAAGCATTAAATTGGTCAATAAATAGTCCTTAATCTTGAAAACAAGCCTGACAAGCATTAAATTGGTCAACAAATAGTCCTTACTCTTGAAAACAAGCCTGACAAGCATTAAATTGGTCAACAAATAGTCCTTACTCTTGAAAACAAGCCTAACAAGTATTAAATTTTTCAGAAAATAGGTCTTACTCTTGAGAACAAGCCTGACAAGTATTATATTGAACCCCAAATAGGTCTTACTCTTGAGAACAAGCCTGACAAGCATTAAATTGGTCAAAAAATAGTTCTTACTCTTGAGAACAATCCTGACAAGCTTTAAAATGGTCAGCAAATAGGTCTTACTCTTGAGAACAAGCCAGACAAGCATTGAATTGGTCAACAAATAGTCCTTATTCTTAAGAACATGCCTGACAAGTATTAAATTGAACCCCAAATAGGTCTTACTCTTGAGAACAAGCCTGATAAGCATTATATTGTTCAGAAAAATAGGTCTTACTCTTGAGAACAAGCCTGGCAAGCATTAAATTGGTCAAGAAATAGGTCTCGAATAGCTTTATGTATGATCTGACGTTATTTCAACATTTTGTTTTAGTAAAGTAAAAGAAGGGAATTTTTAAGCTAAACAAAGCCTGCGAAACAAAGGAATCAAAGTTGGATGATGAGTCCGTTTTGAAGTATGACCTATCCCCATTTTATCACATATCTCGCAAGAGATCTTTGAATTTGAGTCCCTGTATTTCATTTTGAAGACTACCTATTGAGAAGGGGGTGGGGGGCTCTTAGGTGACACTACAAAAATTTTCACTGAATATCCAACCGTTGATCCAGCAACAACAAAGGCGTAAGTCGCAAGCCTTCCTGGACATAAAGCTACAAACAAATCTCCCCAACTCAACAATGGCAAATAAAACAATCCTCTATCATACAGCACTTTTCCAAAAAGTGAAGTGGACCCGCATCAACCCAAGTAAACCTAATATACCCCTTACGCCTTTTAAGCACAAGTCTACCCATCATTTTTACACGCTCTTTTGGTGCTTCGTAGCGAGAGGCCACAGCCATACCACCTCAACCCCTCACAAGCCCCCTCCATGTAAAGCTATGAAGCTATGGTTAGCCTCGTAGAAAAGACATTGGATTTCCAGCGCCTAGGTGTCGAGTCTAATCCCAGTGAGAGCGAATTCAAAACAGCGTACGAAAAGAGCTTGCACCCTATTTCTGCTTCACATTCATTCCTTTTAAATACATTCACATAATTAACCCACCTTTTACGCGTTTTCTTTTCAAGCCTTCGCTCACAATGAGACTCTTCAAGAGTATATTTCCATCCATTCTTACATGTCTACACCACCTCATTCACACCAAAAACATCTTGTAAACAGTCATTCTTTACTCTACTTACACTTCATACACCAAGCAGCCTTCACTTTTGTCAATTTCCACTGTTCTCACTCGAGATCTTTTCGTCTTTCATACGATATTCTCACTGCCAAACTTCAACATTTACGCCAGCATAATCTCAAGCAGATTCCAGGCACATTCCACACTCAAACTCATAGCATTCATTTATGTTCTGAGACTATCAAACCATCCAAAACATTATGAACGCAATCTAGTTTATTTGTACTAAAACGATCACAAACGTCCTCTTACGCCGTCTTTCGTAGGCTATCTGCAAACGATCTCAAATCAACTCTTTCCTGGGCTGTCTGAGAACGATCCCAAACCTCCTCTTCCACGGTCCTTGGTAACCTAGCTGCAAACGATCCTAAACCCCCTCTTCCACGGCCCTTGGTAGGCTATCTGCAAACGAGCCCAAACCTCCTCGTTCACAGGCTGTCTGAGAACGATCCCAAACATCTTCCGGAGGCTGTCTGCAAACGATCACAAACCTACTCATCTCTGTTCTTTCTTGGGCTGTCTGCAATTGATCTCAAACCTCCTCTTCCGCTGTCTTTCGTGGGCTGTCTGCAAACGCCCCCAAACCTCCACTTCCGCGTTCTTTCTTGAGCTATCTGTAAACGATCTCAAACCTTCTCTTCCGCGGTCTTTCGTGGGCTGTCTGCAAACGATCCCAAAACTCTTCTTCCGCAGTCTTTCGTGGACTATGCAAACATCCCAAACCTCTTTTCGTGGGCCGTTATCAAACGATATCAAATCTCCTCTTTCGTGTGCTATCTACAAACAATCCTAAACCTCCTCTTTTCTGAGCTGTTTGCAAACGATCTTAAACCTCCTCTTCCTGGGTCTTTCGTGGGCTATCTGTAAATGATCTCAAATCTCTTCTTTCCTGGGCTGTTTGCAAACGATCCAAAACCTCCTCTTCCACGGTCTTTTGTAGGCTATCTGCAAACGATTCCAAACCTCCTCTTCCGTAAGCTATCTGCAAGCGATATCAAACCTCCTCCTCCGAGGTCTATCGTGGGCTCTCCAAACGATCCCAAACTTCCGATTCCTCGATCTTTCGTGGGTTATCTGCAAACGATCCGAAACCTCTTCTTCCGTAGGTTGTCTGCCAACGATGTCTGAAAACGATGCCAAACCTCCTCTTTCGTGGTCTGTCTGAAAACGATACCAAACCTCCTCTTCCACGGTCTTTCGCAGGCTATCTGCAAACGGTCCCAAACCTCCTCTTCCTCAGTCTTTAGTTGGCTGTCGGCGAACTATTCTATACCTCCTTTTCCCCGGTCTCCCGTGGGCTCTCCAAATGATCCCAAACCTCTTCCTTGGTCTTTCGTGGGCTGTCTGCAAGCGATCCCAAACCTCTTCTTTCGTTGGTTATCTGCAAACGATAACAAACTTCCTCTTCCGCGGTCTTTCGTAGGCTGTCTGCAGACGATCCCAAACCAACTCTTCCGTCTTCTTTTGTGGGCTATCTGAAAACGATCCCAAACCTCGTCTTTCTTGGGCTGTCTGCAAGCGATTCCAAACGTCTTTCGTGGGCTATCTGAAAATGATATCAAACCTCCTCTTCCGCGGTCTTTCTTGGGCTGTCTGCAAACGGGCCCCCACCTTCTAGAAGTTAGAGCATAAGCAAACTTGCCTATGACCAAGCTGATTTTCATCATGCCCTACTCCCCCCTTGTCTTACTTCATTCACCCTCTATTCTCCCTTCTACTTTTTTATTCTTTTTCCCTCCTTACCCCACTTAGTACGAAGGCTTGTAACAAACTTGGGCTCTCGCCGGAGGTGTTCACATAAGCAGGCCGCACTATGTTGGATGACTGAGTAGTCGGGCAGTGTTGCCTGTTCTGTTTGGGTCTTTGCAATACCCCAGATTGCAAACGGCCTCATTCTGGGGGTCGGACCCCATTACCCCGGATCAAGTGCCTTTCAGGGCGGCTGCTACTACGAGTGTGGCACTCCTTTTTTTTAACATTCCAAACGACCTGGCATTTCTTCCGATACCGCAAACTTCTTAAGTGTTCGGGAGGCGCGGAATCAAGAACGCGCCCGTCATGGTCTTATGGTTCGTATGCTAAAGCCCTATCTCGTTCTGCTCCAATCAAACACACTCCCTCAGCAACATCTTCTGACCGCATTGAGGTCTAGTCCGCCACTCTGAACCTTTCCAACTCCTTTGAGTTGATTTCCCTCAAAAATATAGAGAGCCACTCGGTTCTGGTCCCCTCAGCCATTGCCGTCCCCTCGTTGACTGAACCCTGCCACATTCCCATAACCATGGGGGTCATTCTACCTGCCTTCTAGGTCACTCCTTCTGCTAAGCGACATTCGCACGGTAGCACGTCCATGTCGCCGCCTCTGTTGTGTCCCCGCCCATGAAATCCTCCCCACCTCACCAACCCTCATGGACAGCAGTATCGTGGCGGCGATGCATGCACCGTCTATCTCACCATCCCAAAATTACCGATTCCTCTTAGTGGGTGAAGCAATGAGAAACCTCTTTGAGTCCTGCCCACTATCTCTCCCTACACAACTGCTCCCCTACATTTCTCTCTACAAATTCGTAACCCCAAAGAACCCATCACCATGCCCACCCTAAACCCCTACCTCCAGGCTCCTCTCTAAATCCCTATCTCACAGGCCTTTCCCTAAATCTCTATTTCACTCCCGCTTCCGAAAACCTTCCTCACCATACCGAATCTGAAAATCCTACTCTCTACTCCCTTTCCAACATCCAAACTCACCAGTTCACTAACAAACCCCTCCCGAATAGCCCCTTTCCATGTTCTATCCATTTCCTCCATATCTCAGGTTCTTTCAAAACACCCTATAGCCACCATCCTACTGATGCTCTGTCCTTTCTTTATGTGTCCTTCATTTGTAGTGAAAGGATGCCGGACTTCTGTGAGCTGTGTCCCAAGATGATTTTGGGAGCAATTACTTTCTAGTTTCTCTTTGGCTACTTCACCCTAGCTCAAATGACGTGAGACAGAGCAGACTAGGCCGGTTTCTCTGTCAGCACATTTACATTTTTTCCTCATAGTGTATTGGATTTCCGCAAGGTTAAGGAGCCCCTAAACTTCCTCAACACACTAATTTTCTCATCTGACCACTTTTCTATTAAACATAATCCCCGGGATGTACTTTCTGTATACGGTTCCAAAATCATTTCTGCGGTAGCCTGTGTGACTGAGGAAGACGTAGATGGCTCCTCATCATTTAGCTAGTTTTTAACACTGAGTCCATTGGGGTCCCACTGTAACACTCCAAAGGCCGCTGGTATCGCTACCGCGTGAAGGCATTTGTGTTATGTGGCGGAGTCTTTTGCTACAGCTTTCTCCATCTCCAGCTTGCTGAATTTAGGCAACAAAAATAATTTCCTGTCGCGTAGAGTAGTATCGGGGGCATTTCCTGTTACAGAATTGGTCCTAAGCAAACCATATAACAATACAGTGCAAGAGAAAAAGACAGACAGGTGTTCTATTTTATATTTCTTGTATGTCATCCTCCCACCTTCACGAAATAAAAACTGGTGCCTGACCACTTTCCCAATTCGCGCCTGGTCGCCTCAGTTCAGTTAGGCAGTTCACGCTAAGAAACGTGCAACCCATCGATACTATTGTACCCATCTCCACCAACTTAAAATACAGCTGAAAAAGGCAAGAGTAGTTCTACACCGCTATTTTAAAGATGCCTGCCACTCCTTATGGAAGATGCACCTCTCTGGGGTTTTCATATCCACATCACCCAACGACGTCTGTTCACGAATTTGTGGTAGGGAAATCTGCCAACTCACGCCTACTTGTCCTCAATCACGGCACGTCATTCATATTGGAAGTACCAGTTACCGAAAGGCTGGCCCTCCACTTCCCCTCAATTTCAAAAATCCTCTTCAGACAACCCGCTTTCAACTCCCTTCCTATTCATGATAAGGACTATAACCGGATCTCTATAGAAAATCTGCGCCATTCCCCTTTATCCTATCGGCCCACTGTCCCTTGACGTGAAATAATTTCCTACTGCCTCATCCAACGCTTACACATATCGGTCCTCCAGTTCCTGCTCGATCTGTTCAATCAGATCTGGCTAAAGGGCAGTTTCCACTCGGTCTGGCGCAGGGCAACTGTTGCGCCTGTACCCATACCGGACTCCAACCCCTCGGAAGTTCCTCCTACCGTCCCATAGTCATTACTTGTCTAGATAGAGGGGAGTAGGAAAAGGGGCAAAGAAAAAATAATAGCGTAGGCGAGTTGCGAACAGCTTCCCGCGTCGCTGGACCACTGTTAGCCAGCGGCAAATCCACTCCGCCATCCTGAGTCCCAAAAAAGACTCATTCAAACGAAGCTTTTAAGCCGCTCGCCTCCACTTCTCGTACGCTATACTTGTTTCTTATGTAAAATTAGAGAGTGGATAGACTCTCTTTTTCCACCCATAGCCTGCATCCCTGTTCCCTGACTGCCAGGCTCGTTTCCGCAAATATCACAATGTTCTGAAACACATTCTTCGATTTAGCCGCGATATACAGAAGACTTTATTGCGCTGTAGTGTTAGGTTGCCCGTCTTCTTGTACTTCCTCACAGCTTACCACTCTACCCGCTTTCCTATTTCTCATTTTTTTGTGCGACCGTACTTTGTAGGTCCGTGCACGTTTCAATTACTCTATCCTCTCGTCACAGGAGGAGGGCGCTTACCAGAGTTCGTTCCTAATTCTCTTCCTGCCCTCGTCTTTGATTAACACGGTCATTTCCTATCTTTCCTGTTCGTTTAGTCGACGACCTAGTTAGTGGTAGGTCTCTTCCCACGGTTCTAAGACAGGTCCAAATAGACATACTGCGGCTGTTTTACAGAGATTTTTCATCCCTACACACAAATTTCCATGGGCCCTTACTTATTCATCCCCGCTGAAAGTCCAACAATATTTATATCTGAGAAGCCAATATCAGCAAAGCTTTCTGTGAGGTTTCTAGTTTTCTTGACCTTTTGAGTCATCTGTCCTGGAGTACGTGTGGCGCTGATCGCCTCGCGTTACTTTGACTCTAAATGGTCTTGGCCTAATTCAAACTTGATGTTGGCTGTCCGGTTTACAACCCCACATAACTCTTGACTCTCCGGCATTGATCCAATTTTGAACCGGAGTCTTCGACTGGCTATAGGGGTTATTCACTCCTCATCAGGAGCTAACCTAGCGTCCACCCACAATCAGAGCACAGCCCTCTTCATCTAGCCTTTCTTTCACTCCATAGCGCGTTTGCTGCTGTTGTGGTTGAGACGATGCCCCGGTGCTCTTTTCTCATCCACCTTTCCCCTGGGTGCTCATCTTGCGCGGCAGAGCTGGATGCCATGCGAGAGCCCCTACTACCGAACCCCTGCTATTCGCTGATTCCCTGACACGATTTTTGCATTGTCCCACTACTCTAATTTCAATAATTAATCTGATCTGCGAGATCCGACTGCTTTAGTATGATCTCTCGACCTCACACAATAAGCTTTTCCTCCTCTGTCGGATGCCCTCTCGAGTTGGAGTGCCTGTCAATGAATAGCTGACCAAGCTGCTCGGTCAGGCTCCTGCCCAGCACGGCCAATTCCCAATCCATCCACTGATCTCTTTCGATATGTTAAGTAGCCCCTAATGCACAATGGCTATCTACCTGACAGACTTCACCTCTTACCAAATTCCAACGCATTAAACCTCATCTCGGTTACTGGTCGCCTTCCTACCACCACTCCCGCCATAAAGGTGGTGCTGGCCCATCTATGCGTTGGTCACACCAGGCTAACTCGCAGATAACTTATATCCTGCGATCTCCTTCCTACCTGTACCACTTCTGGTATTAGACTCACCATATACCACATGCTCGTTAAGTGCCCCGTGTACTCCATCCCACATCGCCTCTTCTTTTCATTCTCTCTCCTTATCCTAACTAAGAAGGCTTGCGATTGATCTCCGTAAATAATCCTCTCCTTCTTCTCTACCAATATATCCCTTGCATATTTTTTCACATTAATTATCCTCCCGTTTTCCCGCCCTCACTTATTCTTACTCTACTTCTCTACAGTGAAAAGCGTGGCTAAGTAGGAAGCATATACGGCAAAAGACAGGCAACTCCACCAATAAAATACCCATTTGCGATACCCCTTAGATATCTACAACATCCCACTTGTTGAAGCATAACTCTGCAAACTCTAATATTACACTACACCCTCCATCGTCACCCGCAAACACCATGAGTTTCCTCACTATTTTTCACTCTCACACCCTCATGCCTTCATTCCCCTTCATATTTTCTCAGCATTCCATCCATAAAGATATTAAATGGCTATAAGGATAGCACACACCCTTGCCCTACTCCCCGCCCCCAATCTATCAAACCACTCGCGTTTCACCCGAACGCAGGTCTTATTTTCAAAATACTTTTTACACAATTAAACAATTTATCATTTACTCCATACATTCTTAAAACATACCATTCTTCTTCACTTATCTTCATGATCATAAGCTTCCTCCACATCCATGAACCCACCATACACTTTCATCCTCCTAACCTTTGTCTTTTCATCAAGCTCAACACAAATACTTGATCCACACTACGCTATACTTTACATAAAACACTCAGCAGACTCATAGACCTGTAGTTCTTGAATTCATCTTTTTGTGTTCCTTTTAGCCCTATATAGCGACATCATAGCATTCATGTAGTCTTCATGCACTCTTCCAAGACACCCAGCAGACCTACTCCATAACATAATCACCACCATTTAACATTTTAATCGCTATTGCTCACAAAAGGGAAGGAGTAATCAATTTATGTTACAAATGCTGCAAATGTCACTCCTGATGTCTGAAAGGTCGAGTGCAATATCTCACAACACAATAAAGGAAAACTATTAAAACTATCGGTGTACCATATATCGCCCAACTCTTAGACGGTTAACGTTATAACGTTAATTGAATGCCCTAAGCACAGTTTAATAACGGTTAATTGAATGCCTTAAGCACAGCCAGTAGCGGATCCAGGATAAAGATTTGGGAGGGAGCTAAACTGCGTTCCTCCCTGCGAGTAGTCTGAGAAAAGGACATTGATGATTAATAATATTTATCTTACACAATATTGATAATAAATGACAGCATCTCATAAAGGAGTGAGGACTAACTCTCTCAGAACCTCATTTTTTTTCCACACATCGTAAAATTATGAATTGTAGTTTTGGGACGTCTGCTAAAGGTATAATATTGAATTTAATAATTATTTTTTGAGAATTACATTTATTTTAGACATGTATCATATATGATACATTCGATCGGAACGGTTTAAAAAAAAAATGTTTTTATATATTCTATATTTTTCCATAACTCTTTCCGAATGGCAGAATACAATTATGGTTTTAAAAAATATATAAAATAAGCGGGTCTGAATGGAGGATGGGTCAGCCTCCTAGCACCCCCTCCCCTGAATCCGAGCCTGAGTACAGCTTAATAACTGTTAATTGAATGACCTAAACATAGTTTAATTACGGTTACAATATATTAGGACACTAAAAACTGACGTATAAATACCAGATAAAATAATAGGTATATTTTTTTATCATCTCACCTGGTGGTTTTTAATAGTTTAAAATACAGGTTTTATTAAGCAAATTACCAACCCTTTAATGAGCATCCATTGAAACAAAACTTGCAAATTTCGACACTATTTTAATTAAGGCATTTTATGAGACAATAAAATTTCAACATTTTTCATGTACAAAGCGTAAAATAGGCCTAATAATACAAAATTACTTATACTTTAAACACTTTCTCCTACTTTTTTTAATTACATATATGATCTGGTTACCACAACATAATATTTTCACATCAAGAACCTTTTTTGTGCCTGTTTCTTTTGGCTAATGATTAATTAAACCTCGGATACTTGGACTCAAGTATCTCCCAAACCTTACGAAGACTTAAGAAAACAAAGAGCGAAACTACTGAGGAAGAGGAAGCCTTGTTTCTGTTTGTTTTGTTTTTTTATATATACAGATAACTCTTACAAGCTACTAAAATATTCGGAGTTACATTCACACGTGATTCACTTCTTTCTGTGCCATGGTAGCAGTGTCTCCCCCCACCCCCTTTCCATTCCATAGGTCAGTTAGACAATACCAAATCTTTTCACGATATTTTATGTCATTTTGTTTCTTCAAGGGGGACACATCGAAGACCCTGGTTCCTGGTGAGTTTATTTCCGATTAAAAATAAATGCACATACGCATCATATGGGACTTAATCGATGATGAAACTCTTCTTGAAGGGTAAATTATATCATCAGAAAGTTATTTTATTTGTAGTATTTTTACTAAGGAAAAAGAAGTAAAATTCTACGGCGAGTGTGGGTGTGCGAATGGGCGCTTTCCAACAGTTCAAGGCCTTCTTGTGCTTCGGAAACGATTTGCATTATCAAATAACGTAATTTGATTTCTCCTTTACTGCGCTGCTTAACGAACAAATCTTTTTTCAACCATCACAATTTCATCGCATGTAATTCGTTTTCCTTTAAACATTCCAGATGCAGTACTGTCCAAAACTAGAGAACAAAATACCAAAATCTACATTTTACTTGAAAATAATCGTTTAAAAATTTGAAATTTGCCTGTTTTATTTAATAGAACAGCAAAGGAAAGGAAAGTTTTTAGGAAATTAATGTATTGGAAGAAAGGACGCGTCCCAAATTAGGGAACAGTCATTTTTATTTGCACGTAAACATTCGTAAAGTATGTTTCACACCACTGTCCCAGGCCTATTGTAGACTGCTGCTGATAATTTAGTTATTTATCAAGATGACGAAATGAGATAAGGGCGGCAAACTCTTCAATTCTTCAGGAAGCAGATTGTTCAGCTGAAGGGCAAAGAAATGACTGACATTTAAATGCATTGTGATTGATCAAAATGTTTGATTTTAGGTATAATAAAGCGCTATAAGGATACTGGGTTCTGTAAGCGGGAAAATATGACAAATTGGTGAATTACTGCGGGTGATATGCTCAAATCATTCAGAACAAGAGCCTACATACTGCCTATTAATATTTTATGCAATTGTCTATGAGATAATTGTATTTTCTGGTTATGGCCGCATTGATACTTTTCTTTCTCTAGTTTTGGATGTACCCTTCAAATAAACATGACTTTCCTCATAACATTTTCTCTAGTTTAGTACGGTACTGTACTTTTCTTTTCTCTTATAAGGTTGATCTATTTTGTGCTTATATTTCTCAGTTTTATCAGTTTTCCTTGATATAAACTTTATTTTTCGGGTTACGCCATTCCTACCAGTAAATTGTCTCGCAAGGGGTAGGTTGTAAGCAACAGTAGGCCTTTGCAAAGCGAACGAAAGTTAGCAATTATTCTCTGGTTCATGCTGCCAAAATTCTCAGAAATGTGACCCTAGATTAAGTCCATATTTCAGTGAAATCTGTTGAATTTGTAAAAAAAAAATACCTCAATGTATGATTTTTGATTTATGTATATATTAATCCAAATATGTATATGAAAACTATTCAACAATACTATGGTAATTCCAACATGCATTTGTACTTCCTTAATTTCCAGGCCAATTGAAATCGATCTTATACGTTGCGAAACATTTTAGTTAAAAAATTATCTAAATATTTTCTAAGAAACCTCTATTAAAAAATAATTATATTTCTATCAAATCAAAAAAATCTTATATAATTAAGTCATTTCTTAAAATTTCCCTCGATTGTATTCTATTTTTTGTGACGTCCTGGACAACGGGTCATTTGCAAGCGAGCCGCGGCATAATAAAAAAATTATATCTTTAAAATTTTCGTTTATTCATCAATAAATTAAATTCATTCTTAGATGTCGGGTCAAAAATTCGATCGTAAATTAACGTTTTATTCACATTTCTTTCTATTTCATTTTACACAAATTTACAGAAATAGTTGGTTACTGAAATTTCTGATAAATAATAAATCAAACATTTCTTAATTTTTCTCAGGGATGAAATTATAACGGATATAAATTTACCTGTATCATTCTAATTCAATAAACAATATCGCTGAAAAGCAATGAAAGATGATTTGTATTTACCCGTAAAGAGTGAGAGTGGTAGTTTAAGCCTCGTAATTTTAAAATAAAAAATATTTTATTTTTTAGCAATAGATTTAGAATTGCCATTTGCTATCTGAAGTATTTCCCGTTATTTTACAGATTTTCTAGCTGTGTTACCGTTGTTAGTCAACTAGCATTACGGCTAGTCATTCCTCCTAAGCTTTTATTCAGTTTTATTGGAATAATTAATAAGTTAACTTTTCTTGTCAATGAAATCTAGTCTAATTCTTTATTCTGTTCGAAAATATTTAATTCCTTTTATAAACAAAAATGTTTCCAGATTGAGGCAAGATCTTGGAGTTTCCTTTTAATGGCGAACCCTTAAATGCCTGAGAGGCAAAACAATAGAGCTTTATTAATTACACTTTAAGGATCACGCATCTTGTTAGGCTGTTAAACGGCAATGGTTAAGAGGTAGAGGCGGGACCTTTGGGAAGAGCATTTAATTAACTCTATTCTAAAGTTTCTAAACCAAACTGTTTCCATGTTGTTGTTTTTTATCTAATCTTTAAATACTAACTCTATAATTTAAGAAGAGGATTATTTGAGTATTTGAATGATAATTTCATCTTAGTTTGGTTATGACTTATGTTTTTTTATTAAAGTTATTTTTAATAATTATTTTATAATATCACAAAACACAATGGTGAAGTTCAGAAATAAATATAAGTATCGAAATTTTGTGAATTTTTTAAAACCCAAAGAATTACAAATGATGAAGTTCAGAAAATTTATTTTTATATATCTTCTTCTTCTATAACGATATTTTAGCCACGTGATATTTTGAAAGGGGGAAAATTTAGTTTAGAGTTCCTTTTTAAAATTATTATAATTGGCGAAGTTCAGAAAATTTATAAAAATTTAACCATGGCTACTTTTTTTTAAATTTTAAATTTTAATCTTAGTAGCGAAGCGCAAGCTCTTCCCCTACGGGTGGAGTGGCGAAGCCATTGCCTGCGCTTCAAATATAAAAGTTACCAGGCTTGCGCTTCGCTACTAAGATTAAAAATTAAAATTAAAAAAATCAACCATGGTTAAATTTTATAGATTTTATGAACTTCGCCAATTATAATAATTTTAAAAAGGAACTAAACTAAATTTTATGAACTCTACCATTTGTAATTCTTTGGGTTTTAAAAAATTCACAAAATTTTAATACTTATATTAATTTCTGAACTTCACCATTTTGTTTTTTAATATTATAAAAGAATTATTAGAAATAACTTTGAAATAAAAACATAAGTCATAACAAACTAAGATGAAATTATTATTCAAATACTCAAAAATATCCCCTTCTTAAATTATAGAGTTAGTAATAATAATGATGATGATAAGCAATTTCGCTGAATACTCACACATGAGTTACGAACTTACTTAACAAATTCGTCACCACTTGCATTAAATGGGAGCTTGAAATCGCCATAATATCGAATTCTATTTAATAACTATTCTTAGGGAGACAAAAAAAAAACAGTTGTATACATAATTTGGGAATATTTTTGTCATTCAGTTGATATTAATTATATAAATTTCGATGGAACTATTACAATATATCATGGCCAAATATTTTGCATCAGGTTTTTAAATATTTGTAAAAGTTAAACAAAAGGTTATCAACAATAACTGCAGAATTTTTAATAAAAATGGAAAATGGAAGGTCCTTTAATATACCCAGCGTAAGCTTTTCACATAAAAATCAATCCCATTTGACAAAAGCTCTGGAAAGCTTCTACATTAGTTAGTTCTTTCTAAAACATAAAATGAATTACACGAATCGTATGCAAATTAAAACCTACACATTAGCCAGGGTCAAATTTTTACCGAGCTATGTAGTTAAATGTAGCAAAATATCAATGTTATTTTTACAGACAGCCCCAAATTAACTTAGTAGATAATTGATAAGGAATTATTTATGAAAAAACGCAATTGATCTCACGGCATGGGACCCAAAATTGTAAATTTAATACTTAGATGATTTAAATTTAATAGTTTGATGAGCCAGGAAAATTACCCGAGGCAAGTGCCTTATTTGCTTCCATGTAGCTACGGCCTAGAAAACCATATAGTGCGGTTTGCCATTTTAATTGATATTTTCGATATTAAAAATAAATGGAATTTCATTTAAAAATGGAAGTCTTAGCCACCTAGATCTTTTCTTATTTCGAGTATTCCGCTCATTTCTACACGGATTAATGGTTTGTTCTTTATTTTTTAGTTTGGATAGAGAGATTAAAAGAGAATATAACAAAATTATAAGTTGGGAACCGTTACTAGACTCCAACCGCTGACCCCATCGCTGAGATCAAATGAGCACAACGTCTTAATGCAGACATCCTTAAGCCCTAAAACCTTACTTTATTCTGACCATTGCCCCGATAACGGCTGCAGGTCTCTGAAAATCAATCCAGATTTTAGGGTTAATTTGAGCTTTGAGTTAGAATTCATCTTTAGGAAAGAAACCTATGAGGGTAATTTAGGTCATCCCTTAAGTAACGCGGCATCTTTTTTCATAATTATCATTGTTTGGTGGATATGAATTATCGAATGCAAGCTTGTTTTTATACTAGCTTAGGCAGTCAAATAAACTCGAAGCCTAGCCACCTAGAAGTCCTAGCCTAATCCATAGCTTATATTTCGACATAATCTTACTCGTCATTTTCTGAGATATTAATTTTGTATTATTATTGTTAAGTTAATGTACTGTATCGTTAAATGATAAATATTATGGAAATGTCAAAAGAGTATAGCCACAACGGTATACTTTGAGAACTTAAAAAACCAAACAATGCTAACTTAACAGCAGAAAGATTATGTCAAGTATATTGTAAAGGAAAACGAGTGTGTGGCCAATGCTAAAGATGGTTTCAGAAATTTTGCTTGGTAAACCTTAGAGTTCAAAGATAAACCCCGTTCAGGAAGAGCAGTGGAATTTGATTGATTGTTGTTTTTTTTTAAATAACAGGAAAGAAAATCTTATTTTAACTGATGAGTAATTTGCTGAAAAACTACTTTTAACGCAGCCCATTGTGCATCGCCATTTTAAGGAGATAGACAAGGTTTCACGATTGTGGCAATGGATTCCACACGACCTGTCAGAGGTACGCTTGCAATAAAGGATTAACATTTGTTCATCTATCCTTTCTTGACTAAATTTAACCATTTTATATAAGAAATGTAATAAAGACGAAAACTAGGTTATGTACAATAATATTAAACGTTCTATACAATGGATTAGTCCTGGATGAAAACCAATAACCCAGCTTTTTCGTGAGATTATCAATGCCATAATTAATTTTTATTTTAACCCAAATCAGAGATTCACTAACAAGGTTTACTGTTCGTGGTTCGTTTGTGTGCTGACGTCTTTCGCTGACTATTAATGTTAATTCTCATTGTTTCTTGTAAGTCTCCTGCGTCAGATTGTTTGGAGTATGGACGGACGGATTGAGGACGAGGTACTGACTAGTGATAATAATAATACTGTTGTATGTTTCTGCCCACTTATTTATACTAACGCAAATTACGGGGGCTTGACTTTGCTTCTCTAATGTGAACCTCGTGGCTGAGTTTATCGGATCAAAAAGGTATGTGCGTGTGTTCTCTACTAAAACTGCTTGGTGGAGCTTGTTTTGTCAAAGGGTCTGGTGGGTCAGATCAGATTCCATTTTATGTATACACAGCTGTTTCCACCAGCTTTGTGGCTAGACCCTCGGCTCGCATCTGTTTCATAAGGTATGTTTGTTTGTACGTTCGCGTGGGTGCACAAAGACTTCATTACAAAATATTCTGGTGTGCATTGATACATAGATTATTAAATTGTATTTTTTACATTATTTGTAAGTATTTGTTTTATCTTACATTAATTAATTATTACAGGATGATATATTATTTCACTGTTCGATTTGTGTGACTAATTTCAAGATTTTCTAGAGCCAACGGGGTGCTCATTTGTGAGGTTCCTTGTTGGCTCTACTCCACCTTGCAATTGAGCGCTACACATCAAGATAACGGCGCCCTCATATCTCAAAACATATTATACACAAGCTTAACAATTTCGATTGAAACTAATAAATCATCTTTTATACTCACTCGACTTAGCCCCATTAGATTACTATATCTTTAGGAGTTTAGCAAATCACCCGAAGCGAATGAATATGTTAACAGCAGATGAGGTCCAAACAACCATGAAAAACTTTTTTAAATCTGTCAAAAGATTTTACAAACATGGTATTATCGAGGTAAGGTGCTCAATATATGGCAGTTCGGTACCTAATTACATTTCCGGATAAAATTTAAGATGAAGGAAAGTGAAAAATGAGTTTTTAAAAAAATATTCTATATTTGTTAATCGTTAGAAATTGAGCAACAGAAACAACAAAACGAGTACTAATTTACATTTGAAGTTAATGTTTAATGGATTACATATATATTGAAGTTGATAAAAATTAAAAAGAATAAAACTATAATTACAATAGAAAAATTAGTTCGAAGATAAAGTTAGCTATTAATTTAATAGATTGAGGGTTACGAAACTTGACGACATAAGGCAACTTTACTAAAAGCGAAAGTTGAATTAGATAATAAACGTTATTTAATGAATTGAGTAAAAAATCGATCTTGGAGGATAAATATTATATATGTATTTATTAATTAATAAGTAATCTGGAAGATATATTTACTTAGAGAATGTAGAGGAATTAAAACGTAACGCCACCCAGAGAGCCAAGCGGACATATTAGAATCCCTCTTCGGAGAGAGCGAGAGAAAAGAACAAGTAATTGAGGTGCGTGAGAACAATAGGCGTTTGACTAACAGTCAAACTGCCGAATGTCTCTGTTCTCCCCGCCGAGTGGGTAGTCGGGTCGAGCTGCCCGGACCAAGGTAGGCGCAAAAGGCCATTAAGCAGCTCTAATAAGAAACTGGGCCCAGAAAATTTGAGGAAGAAATCCATCTAACTGACGGTTTGAACAACTCGCTAGGCAAAACAACCAGGTTACCTACGAGGTCAGGAGGCACGCGGTTAGAGCGCCAAAAAGCGGCGTCAGATCATAAGACTATTGGGGGAGGGGGCATTTTTTTATCTTTTTATTGTATCTATTTACTTCTTCTTGACTGGAGTTGCCCCTTCAAACATTTGTCTTCCATTTATCTGACTCTTGGTATTCTTGTTGGCTGGGTTGGTTTTAATCTTCGATTTTTTTCTTGATGCTTTTTCTTCATTTACTTCCTTGACTTAATTTTTCCTTCTTGATAAGTTGAGTTGATTTCTTCTAGATGAGTTGGTCCTTGAAGCGTTTTCTTTCCTTTTACCTTAACTTCCGTTTTCTCTTGAGTCGATTTCTTGGTCCTTCTTAATTTGTTAGTCCTTGAAGCGTTTTCCATGATTTTTGTTTTCTTCTTGAGATCTTCATAAAAGGTTGTGGACTTTTGAGTTTCGAACGCGGTACCTCTTGATTTAAACGCCAGTCACTCTAGCCATTACGCAACAGCTTAGTCCGTTCTGAGTTGGTAATTTAATGGGCTATTTATATTATCGATTTAGAAGGAATTTTTCTCTGATACATCTTCGCACCCCTACAAGACCGCCCAGGAGAAATAATGTGACGGTTGTCCGTGCCTCATTAAGAAGCAGACCTGGGTTCCGCGGTGTCACCCCTCCTCCCACCTCGCACTCCCATCAGTGGCATTACCCCGTCCCCCTTAGTTGGGGCGGTCCCCGGGCTATAAATAAGCCCCGTAAGGAAAGAAAGAGATTATTCTGTTAGAGACGATAGATGACTATATTTTTGTGATCAGTCCCTCGCCCTGTTCCGGACTCGACTTCTAAGATTTAGAAATAAAAATTCCTAAGTGCCAAACAGGAATTTCGGTAGCAAGATAAAAGAAAATCCACTCATCCCTTGAGTCCCGGACTCTCAAATCTAAAGTTCAGTAATTTTGAGAAGAAGAATTAATCCCCAAGTAAGTTCTCTTTAATTACTTTCGGGATCACCCCGTATACCAAAACCCAGTTTGGTAACCCTGCGAAGTAGACGAGGGTGCAAGAAGAACTCAAGAGCTACAAAGAAGAGTACTCCCTAAGCCAGAGAGCACAACTCCTCTCTCCGTCTTTTAGACTTATAACCGGATCGATAAAATCATAAGAAGAGATCGAGATCAGTTTCCACTGTCATCGTGATAACCCCTCTTAGTCCTCCTTCGTCGTGAACTCTGTCTGTTATCTCCGCAGACTCGCTGAAAAATCCAGTATAGCGACATCCGTCAACCCCTGTTCCGATCAAGGTCATGTAAGTCCGAATGACTATATATTTGTTTTGATTAAGTAGGATTTTTAATACTGTCCCAATATAACTAAAGAAGATATAGTATTTCGTGACTTCTGTCATATTTTTAGTTAGATTAGTGGAGAGTAAATGGTGGCTTAACTCTGTAACTTAGAGGCCTCCAGAAAATTGCTATCTGGCAATTCGTTTGTTTAGGTGAGGCCTACTTTGTTTTGATCAGGGCTCTCGTCAGGAGTAGGCCAATATTCGATTCATGTGAACCATGTTTAACTTAGGTCAATTGGTGAACCATTATGTGCATCATAAGGTCAATTGGTGAACCATTATGTGCATCTTAAGGTCAATTGGTGAACCCTTATGTGCATCTTAAGGTCAATTGATGAACCATAATGTGCATCATAAGGTCAATTTGTGAACCCTTATGTGCATCTTAAGGTCAATTGGTGAACCATTATGTGCATAATAAGGTCAAGTGGTGAACCATTATGTGCATCATAAGGTCAATTAAATTAAACCTCTAAAGTTGCAACGAACTAATATTGAAGTGAATGCAAAAAAGTGTATTTAGAACAGTTCCAGTTCATCTCAGATTTCCAGTAAAATAATACTCCTGCAAACATTTCCTCTTGTCCAGCCAACTACCAACTACCACACCCAACCATTATTTTAAGGAAATAATTCACAAGAAATCTCTTGATTTTATGTTTAAGATTAGTTTGATTATATTTTAGCTAGAATAAAAATAATTTTTATTAGTTTTCATTTGTTGATCCAAGGAGTAGTATTGATTTTATTAGTAGTTTTAACTTTTAGTTGAATTGCTTTTATAAATTGAATTACTAAACTTTTTGACTAAAATAAATATCTAATAAATAATATAACCGATTAAACAAATTTAAATTGATTTTTTTTAAATATTCAGCTTTTACAAACCCAAGTTAGCTTTCGTAAAACTCTCAACACTTAAAAAAACATCCAGATATTATTATCTATTATTATCTCACAATGTTTGATAGATACTATTTTACTTATGAGTATTAAGTTTGAACTAACTAGAAGGAAAGTTCCTTTAATTTATATAAACTACCATTGTGAATAAATATTTAATATTATTTAGTTTCATCTTTTTCATTTAGTTATTTAAATAACCTCAAGCTATCGCTATATTTGCCTAATTTAAAATTATAAGAAATTTAAATTTTAGTTATAAAAGTGATTTAATAATAATAAAAAAATTCAATATTTTAAATTGGGCAATTAGTTATATAAATCTAGATGAGGTTTTTTTCTTCAATCTGGATGCCAACAGTTCGACAGAGGACTTTGACAAGCTGAAGTCCAGAACTAGATCATTTAACTCCTTTGGGGAAAAAGAATGTGGATCATCATCGTCAAAGACCACTTCTTATTTTTCATTTTCTTCAACACTGGAAGAATCTTCGTTACTATTGTCAGAAAGTTCTCTAAAGACAGGTACTAAAATTTCATCACACTGAGCTAGAGGACGAGGTGCTGATTGAAAATCGAGATACTTGAGGCTGCTCTGGTTCTTTCTCTTAATCCCAGTCAAATCAATAGCGCAGAAGTAGCAGCCATTGTCTTGGTTTGTCGACTCCCTCTAAACCATGGGAATTTCAAACTTCAGACTACTCTTCTTGCCCTTGGCCCAACGACGCCGGTGCTCAGTGCATGTCTTGCATACCGTGTGTGGCGCCCAAGCTTTATCCTGGTCACCAAGTTTCATACCAAAATAAGCTTGGTAAGTTCTCTCTATGAACTTTGCGACTGGATTCCTTTTAGGAACAACGTTGGATTCGCTGTAGATGTGGCAGAATACATCGGGTTTACTTTTGCAAGATATTCTGGCCAAATCCATTTCATTCACCTGAAAAAAGAAAAATTCCATTTAGTCGAAAATGCCGCACGTAATCTCTTCTGAATTCGTTTAATTAAAGAAATTAGAAAAATATTTGCATATTATAGATATAAAATAACTGTACGTGCAAAAGAACCCGTAAAAACATCATCTGGCGATAAATAAAAAAAGTTGGCCTGATTGAGTAAAACCAATGATTTGGGGGGGATTCAGCACATCATAATTGTCCTAAATCAGCTAAAAACTTAGACAGTAAAGTTGGTGTTGGTCAAAGTATCTAAGATCAAAGCGTTAGAATAATTCAGTAAGGCAGTTACTTTTCAGTAAACCTTTTATAGTAGTTTGCCTGTGAAAATATAATATTTAAAGTCACCCTTAAATTCAATGATATAAAAGAAAACAATGAATTAAAAGGGTAATAAAATAGTTTTAGGATTCTTTAAATGAACATTTTATCTCTCTTAATAAGTAAATAATCGGTAAATGACTATCCACCCCAAGGTCCCAAACCATGGTAAAAAGCGTCAATCAAACCCGAAGCAAAAGTCTCTCAATTAAAAAAAACAAAACTGTTTTTAAGCAAAAATAATTATGAATTATCCACAAAATATAGCCCAGTCACTTTTCAGTCAGTTTCTATTTAAGACCTCGAAAACACAACTGAAAATAAATAATTATAAAATAACGGTTAATATTTAGAATACAGTAATCGCTTGAAAACAAATTTAATCACTCCTATTTTGTCAAGCAGATTTTTGCGAATCCATCGAAATAGAATTTAGTGAGAGATGATGCGTGTCTTCCATACCATGTGTGACGCCCAAGCTTTAACCTGGTCAACAAGTTTGATACCTAAAGTTCAAACTGGCATTATATTAATAGTAACATCGAGCGCTCAATAACTTCTATAGAGATGGATTCTCAAAAATGTGATTGTCAAAATAGGAGTGATTAAATTTGTTTTACGTGATTACGGTTTTCAAAATATTAACCTGTTTTTTTTTTATACCAAAATGTATCTACATAAAATCTTTAAAACACGAAATTTATTCTAATGTCCGAAAAGTTTGGAATCCAAAGAGAAGACAAACATAAGCAAAAGAGTTTTATTGATAACACTGGTCTGCGTCAGAAATGTACCTTAGGTTTTCTATAGTGTTTCTTAATAAAATTGACCTACTAAATCCGAATCTGTCATCCGTTTTTCTCTATCACCTCCAGTTTTTGCGATACAGGGGGTGATAATAATTTTATAGTTTATACATCTCCTATATTACATCAAATTTCAATAGTTTTTGCACTGCTCTATTCGCAGTAAATTTTGTGTACATTTTAAGTAATTATGCAAATAGGTTTATATTTTGCAGCTTAAAAATTGCTTAGCATTATAATAATAAGAATAATAATAATAATAATAGGGGTTGAGTTAAAAATGAACAGAAAATGTAATAATAGCTCCGACAGATTTTGCTATGTTTGCGGCAAAGTGACTTTTCCCGAGCAGCAAAGTACAATCTCTCCTGTAATTAAATCTTTGTATCATGCATATTTTGGAGTAAGGCTAAGAGATCAAGATAAAAGTTTTGCACCACATATCTGCTGCAAGGGATGCTACATAAGTTTAAGACGCTGGAGTCAGGGCGAACAGAAGTCCCTCTCCTTTGGTGTTCCCATGGTGTGGAGAGATGGCAAGGACCACACTACGGACTGCTATTTTTGCATGACAAATCTTAAAGGTGAGCATTGTATCAAGTATTTAAGCTTTCTGTATTATACTGGCTCCTGAAAATGTCATTATTATGCAAATACTTAGCATAAAATTAAAAACTAACATAGTTCACTTCGGCATGAACATATCCTTTACTAAACATTTATGTACTTTCTGCAACTTCAAATCAATTCCTTTATGTAATATGCAATTATATTTTCCACAGGTATAAATAAGAAGAATAAACATATTGTGGCATATCCGGATGTTCCTTCTGCCATCAAACCCCTGCCCCATGCCCCATGCCCCAGGAATTCCTATACCTTCTCCCCCTGAACATATAGAGGTACATGAAGAGATTAATATGGAAGTTGACCAAGATTATGACACATCTGAGTCTTATCAGGTTTCCACACATGATATGGTCACAAGATCATTCACTCAAGTTCAGTTAAATGACCTGACCAGGGATCTGGGGGTTTCAAAGGCGAATACATAACTTCTTGGCTCTCGACTTCGTGAAAGTAATCTTCTCGCTTAAGAAACAACATTTAGGGGGGTACAGAAATAGAGAACAAGAGTTTCAAAGCTATTTTTTACAGCATTCTTCCAGCTCTTTAGTATACTGCGCCAATATTAAAGGACTTGTTGAGGCCCTTGGAATTCCCTACAACCCATTAGAATGGAGACTGTTCATAGATTCCTTCAGTAGAAGTTTAAAAGCTGTGCTACTGAATATTGGTAACAAGATAGCTTCCGTTCCTATAGGCCATTCAATCCAACTTACTTAAAGTTATGAAAATATGAAAAAATTGCTGGATGCAATAAATTACTCTAGCTATAAGTGGAGGATATGTGGTGACTTAAAGGTAAGATCATTTTACACTTGGCATTTCTAAGCTTTTTGACATTGACATTTTCATTTTTAATTGTTAATACTTGTATACACCTTTTGGTCAACTTACATTTTACAAGAATGCAAATCTGGAAATCATGAGTCCTTTTTGAGTTATATTTTTTGTTGAAGTGTGTCCCTATAGGTTAATGCATCCTATTGGGTTAATGGGAAACTTATCCTAATTGAGAAGGTATACAACACAACTCAATAAACTCAAAATAGGATGTACATATATGCAATTAGTTCCAATACGATGATTTAATGCATCGGCATACAGGATTTTTCAGTACATATTCATATTCTTATTGTTTTAAGAAATATTACTTTGAATTTGTTTTTAGAAATATTACACTGAATTTACATACCGTGCTAAATTTTTTTCAGGTAGTGTCTCTTACGCTTGGGACGCAAACAGGCTACACGAAGCATCCCTGTTTCCTATGTTTATGGGACAGTCGTGCAGATAGTATGCACTATGAGAAGAAGGTTTGGCCTCCACGAGAAGCATTTAGAATTAGATCAAACAATGTGATAGCTGAACCTTTAGTGCCTCCTCAAAAAATACTCCTCCCTCCACTGCATATAAAGCTTGGCATAATGAAAAATTATTTCAAAACCCTTAATAAAGTAGGCCAAGCTTTTAAATTTCTTCTTCAAAAATTTCCACAAATCAGTGACGCTAAGCTCCATGGGGAAATTTTTGATGGACTTCAAATCAGGAACTTGATCAGCAATTTGATGCATCAATGAAGGACATAAAAAAAGATGCCTGGAAATCTTTCAAGGCTCTAGTTAACAATTTTCTAGGCAATAAAAGAAGCCTAGAAGAATATGTTGCCCTGGTCAATCGGCTCTTAACAAGTCTCAAACATTTGGGAGCTCGAATGTCTATAAAGATACACTTTTTACAGTCCCATCTGGATTATTTTTCCGACAACTGCGGGGATTACAGTAAAGAACAGGGGCAAAGATTCTACCACGACATAAAAACAATGGAATCCAGGTACCAGTGTAAATGGAACGGAAACATGCTTGCGGACTACTGTTGGTGTTTGAAGCGTGATGCACCAGATGACAGGCACAAACGAAAATCGTCAAGGGCGTCTGTTCTTCGAAATTATAATTATTTTCTTTATTATGTTGCATTCTTTTATTTTTTGTTTATTAAAAGAATTATAGTTTACATACGTGTATTCCTGTTTATATGATATAACAGTAATAATGCATTATTAGATAGAGAAAGTTTTTTTTTTTTAAATTCAGAAAAAATGAGGTAATCTCAATGAAAATGGTGTATGCTGTACTGAGAAAATCTGACCTGATTGAACAAATATACATTCATTTTTAAGCTCAGGAGGTTGGATTCATTAAGAAACCACAAAAAAATCCTAGGGAACATAAATTTTTTTTTCAAACGCAGGCCTGTGTAATTTACAATAATTTTTCTCTATGATACCCCCGTAACCTGCACACATAATCGAATCCGCTTCTCCACTTGAGTGATGATGTTCTTCAACATCATTGGATTCATAGCATCACTTCGGCCTCTTATTATCTGCCTTGTGCTTTAAGGTATCCCCACAATGCATAGTCCAGAGGGTTAAGCTCCATACTAAAATTTTCATCGAGCCAATGACGCATTTCAGTTACATAATGCGATGTTGTCACATCTTCTATGAGTCAATCAGGTCTTGCCCGAATTACATCAAGTGCCGGTTCCATTTCATCCATTAACACTGAAAGATAATTTACGCTGTTTTCTCATAAAAGGACTCAAGAGATGCATATCCAATACAACACACCATACCGCAATTCGTTTGGTACCTTAGTACTTGATACCATCAAACCGATTTTAGTTTTACAATGAGCAATATCTGTAATTCTGTTTATTTACTTAACCGATCACGTTATAATTTCAAGCAGTTTATCAAGGAGAACGTTCTAGTTTTCTGCTTTGTTTTTCCCTAGAGGCCAATTGACAACGTTCTTGAACGCATTCCAATCCCTTTTTTTCGTTGCAGTCTTTTTACCTCCAGAGTTCAGGATGCAAGCATCTGCTTCACCTCTGGTCCAACAAACACCCCACCAGCAACTTTTACGCGGAACAAGCTCAGAGACATTGCCCGTGTTTTGGCATAGGTTTCAGCATTGTGATAGTTTACTATGATGAATAGTTTTATTAGTCCTAATTTATGGGAACGTATGTAGTAGCATTTTCTCCATGGACAAAAGAGCATTGTGCTTATCATTGTGGGTACCTGGTTGCAGGGCTGATCTTTCTTTCCATCCTCGCTTCACGTAATTATTTGTTCTATATCTGCCCCCCCCCCCACTCAAGCACAAGCCCCCGTGTGCGTATTATATCCCCCTTGCAATCCGAGCGAGAATACTATCTTAAAATCCTACTTGTGGTCATCATATTTTGATATTTTCCTGTAAGAGTTTTTTGTTATTTTCGTGATGTTCTTTAAAGTGTACGGAGTGAATGAAAAATGATCGATGGATGTTAGTTGCCGTTGTAAAAAAGCCCTCCTTTCACACTTCTCGAAGAGCTACAAATGAACATGCGGCGTTGATTGGACTGATGTCCCAAATCTCTTCAAACAGACCCTTTACATCAGTAGAGAAGTACTGAATCAGACAAAAAGTAGAATCGAGCAAAATGTGCGTGCCGTTTTTGGTACTTCGAAATGTACACGTTTGCATGCAGTAGGTTCCATTCCTTCATTCTGCATGCCAGAAGCAATGCACCAGCTTCAGTCCCTTACGAGGTCATTGAGTTCTTGATAATTTGTGAAGTTGGGATCTTCATATGGACATGCTGCATCCCCTCATTCTTAATTTCATCATCATCTGACATTTCGTTGTCGATTTCTTATGCGCATTCTGAAGTTAGACAAGCTGCATTCAGCAGTTGTTCGTCATGTGGCGCATGAACATAGGTTCGCATAGTCCAGGTTTTTCATTATATGTGTTTGTATATTTGCACGAGACAGAGAGAGAGAGAGAGAGAGAGAGAGAGACTCTCCAAAGTGCACTTCCATGATCGTTTGTCCTGTGGGGAGTGTTTGTGTTTCTGTATATGTGCACGGAGCTCACGATTCTCTTTTCATTTTCCATTGTCTCTCCCATTTTTTCTTCGTATTCTATTCTATTTCTTTCATTCCCTCTTCCTTTATTTAAAAATGTTTTTTTCATTTTATTCCTTCTTAATTTCGTTCTTTTCTTCTTTATTTTTTCTCTCTCTCATCTTCATTTTATTATTCTCTTTTATGCTTTCTCTCCCTTTCCGAATTATTTATTTATTCTTTTTTGTTTGTTTCTCTCCTCTTTTCTGATTTTCTTTTGTTTTTTTTTATATTTTCGATGATTATTTGTTTCTTTTATCTTTTTTCCTTTATATCTTCTTTTCTTCCCCATTTGTTTACTCTTCATTTTAGAAGAGGTCCAAAAGTTAATAATGGCTGCCTATCCGGCGGCAGATTTAGAATAGGAACCTCCTACCCTTAGTAGAGAAAGGTACAAATATAATAAGTGAAAGGTACAATTATAGAGGTGAAAGGTGGAAGTATAAGAAGAAAGGAAGTAGAGAATTAAACAAGAGAAAGGTACAAATATAATAAGTGAAAGGTACAATTATAGAGGTGAAAGGTGGAAGTATAAGAAGAAAGGAAGTAGAGAATTAAACAAGAGAAAGGTACAAAAAGAAGAGCACATATTATTTTTTGCAACCAGTCTAAGCGACGAGGACGCACGTGCCTCAATGGTGTCCATCGAATCTTTCAAACGTGGTTCTTTCATGAAATCCCGTATTTGCGGAACATCAAAAATAGGCTCTTTCGGCTTTTCAAAGCTCAGAGTAGCCATTGCCTCGATATGTAGACCAAACACGTGTATGTATTTTCATGGCTGTTTCATTAGGGTTAGTGGGATGGACAGCGGTGGCTGCACACATCCAGCGCCGCCTCACTCGGGTAGCGAGAACCAACGTCAACCGTAGGGGGGAGGGTGGGGGGGTTCTTCCTCACCCCAATACAGACGCTATGCCTCTTCTTCCTGCCCCACAAAGCTCAAATAAAAATAAGCCCCAGGGATTCGAGCTGTTCAGGAGTCGGTTGACCTAAAACTGTTTAATCCATTCCATGCCTCTTACCCCCCTCCCTCCCTCAACCCCCACTCCCACCCCAAAATACGCTCCAGATTTGGATAGGCTTCATTTCTTAATGTTTTGTCGAATTAAGAAACGAAGCCTATCGATAGTTCCAACCCTTTTGGGGGGGAGGGGGGAGTTTCACTCTGTATGCATTTCTTGAGTCGGGGTAATGAGCCTATTTCTCCCGAGGCTTATGACGTCATGGCAGGGGTAAATAATAGTTTTATTGATTCGAAAATACTAACATTTTCAAATGCTACTAACTCGAACACTAGTGCCCCCCATCCCTAATAAATAGCATCAGACTATTCAGAATCGCCGGTAGAATAGATGAATGCATTTCGAAATTTCCTCAATGAAAATATCTGTGGATCAGAGAAACTTTGTTAATGATTATTTAAATAGTTTGGTTTACATTATTAAAAAAGTGAATTTATATTAAATGTTTCAAAACAGCGTTTCTGGGGGATTATTTGGCCTAGAATATCTTTGTGAGATTTCTAGGAGTTGATTATCGTAAATCTATTATAGTTAATTGGGGACAACTGCCGCTTTTCGGATCTCGTATGCACAAAGATCTTAAATTATTTTTATTTACTTTATCCTCCATTATTAATACTACATCTTTAATTTATGATTTATTTAATGAATGTTCCAGGAGTAATGGATAAAATTCAGAGGTGTACAGTGACTCACTGTACATTTTAAAATAACGGAAGTTGAGGAAAACGTGACTAGAACCGCCTTTTTCAAGGAAATTCGAATCTTAGCTTTAATGAGTTCGCGCCAAGTGTCGAATATGGCGCGAAAATAGGAGGTTGGGGCTGACGTTGCCCAATTTAAGTTGTGATAGAAAACCAATAGCGAGGAGTGTGCTGAAAGATATATATCTTCCTTTATTAAAGAAATATTCCTCCATGGTACCCTCAACTTCTCGCTCGTTAGAAATACAAAAGTTAAGATACTAAATTTGTCTTTATATCAGATACATAACAGCAGCCATCGTTAAACTGACAAACTCCATCTGCCGAATTGCCACAATCGCTGTGACTTAAATTTGCGTTGTTACCACTCGGTTACGCCGAAGAATCACTCGGTGAAAGAGAGTGGCAATTAACTTGGGTATTGACAAAATACCGGGTGCAGAAAAGAGGGCTAAGGGAACCGAGACACCTAACCTTGAACCCTGGCCCGGGAGAGGGTGCATAACAGCACCCATGAAGAGTTTTGCACAACATTTGGCCAGCATTTGAGTGGAGTGGCCTACATAGAGAATGGTTGACTGCAGGTGACCATTGAACTTACTGGGGGGGCATTTTTCAAACCATGAGGTAGTACTCGTATGACCAAGATTCCTTTATTTTTATAAGGCAGCCAGGCAATGGTTTGGCCACTTCCCCCTACGGGGGACCTTGCGCTTCGCTACTAATATTAAAATTTAAAATCTAAAAAAAGCAGCCATGGTTAAATTTTTATAAATTTTCTGAACTTCGCCAATTCTAATAATTTAAAAAAGGAACTCTAAACTAAATTTTCCCCCTTTCAAAATATCACGTTGCTAAAATATAGAGTTGTAGAAGAAGAAGATATATAAAAATAAATTTTCTGAACTTCACCATTTGTAATTCATTGGGTTTTAAAGAGCCACCGAGGTTGTTCTCGTTGGATTACACGCGTTTAGAATCAGTTTGAAAATAATATTTTGATAGAATTTCAGAAACTTCTGTTCGCAAAGATTGATTAAAGAAACCACTCTCAAGTACAAAAAGAAACTAAATGAGTTTTCTGATGACTGGAAATGGTACCAACGTGGTAATTTGTTACGTAGACAGTTTTCTTGTTTGCGGAAATTATCGAACTGAATTCACTGGTTGTCTCCAATCGGACATAATTCGGTCAAATATGGATATATTCGATTAATTTTTCCTTGTACCTTCGAATCTACCATCTTGTCCTTACATTTTAGTTCCCTTTATTCGCTGCTCTTTCACCCTTTGTCATCTTGTTCCTCGCCACGAAGTCGGAATCAGAAGATGTTAATTAAGATTATATGCACTACACCAAAGACGGACTTTTCTGTCTCAAATGAAGCCAAAATGACCTCAGAAAGAAGCTAAAATAAGCCAAAATGAAATCCTTAAAAGGCTCTTAAAAAGCTGACAATGGAAAAGCCTAGCATTAAGATTCATCTTTACGATGTGCACCAAATATTATGTACGTACATACATGTTTTTTGGTCTACACTTGTGCGCTTGGTGGAACCTTCCAGGAGCCATTAGTGACGTGTCAGGCTATGAGTGCCCCAATGAGGAACGCTACAACTTCATATGTAGGGTTATGTAAAAGAGGTGGCATTGGCTATGTTGCGTTGTGAAGCATGGTAGGGAAGTGATAGCGGTGTCGTGATAGGGTATGAGTCGCGTCACACAGTATCAGTGTATCCGCGCACACTCACATTTACATAGTAATAATACATTAAACGTACACATGTATACATTTACACGCCTCAATCCATTAAACATCGAGTCAAATGAAAAGGAAAGTGTGTTTCTTAGGAACGAATTCCTCGCGTCTTAAATTAGACCTTTTCAAAATTCAGGGGGTCCCCTTCCCTCTCCCCCTCCAATTTCATATTTCTTCCTATCTTGCATTCGGCAACATTTTTTATCATCCTGCTCACTTATCGTTCGGCGAATGATTTTGCAGGCTAGTCGCCGACTAGCATCCATCTATTGATCCTTGGTTAGGGCAGGATGAGAACAGAGGGGCATAATCCCCTCTCCCTTTGCTCCAGTTGTTATTGGTTTTTAACATGTCTGCTTTCTTCCCCTTTTCACACGTTCTTTTTTTATTTCCCCCCAGGTTACGCCCGAATACCGGCAGCACGGAACGTTCGAACGGTCACCCAGCGAGGGGGAGAGGCGCTCCCGAGTTTTAGTGCCAGTTCTAGCCCCCACGCTTTGAAAGAGCCCTCTAACATCTGGCGGAATAATGGTGTGGATTTGTGCTTGTTTGTTTGTCTGTTTGTTTCTGTGGCCGAGTGCAAGCAAAATAGTGTGTTGAAAGGACACGTTGGTGCCGTCAAGTATTTCAGGGGTGTAATGGCGTAGCTTGAGCTGAGTGTATGGAGAGGAAGTCATTTCGAAAGAACCAGTCAACCACTGGAAGGAAATTCAGAGACTCCAGAGACGGGTACAAAGAATTTGACGCGAGTGGAAATTTGATCAGGTTTGGACTGAACGGAGATAAACGAAGGAGGAGAGGAAGCCTCTTTATTCCCTTAACGAAGGAGGAGAGGAAGCCTATTTATTCCCTTAACAAAGGAGGAGAAGAAGCCTATTTATTCCCTTAACGAAGGAGGAGAGGAAGCCTCTTTATTCCCTTAACGAAGGAGGAGAGGAAGCCTCTTTATTCCCTTAACGAAGGAGGAGAGGAAGCCTCTTTATTCACTTAACGAACTTGGATGGTTGGAAGAAACGTCTTAATTTAACCCCCCACACCCGGCTCCTTAGGAAAGGTTCAGCTTTGGAAGTTACACGAAGGGGGTTATCAAAGTACTATAAGCCCCCCATCCCCGTACTATCGTATTGATAAAAGGTTCCTACAGCGCTACAGTGAGGAAGTAGAAGAGGAAATAAAAGGAAGCCGCCCACAGAATGTGGTGGAATTGAAGGGTGCTATGAAGGGAGCAGTGGAGAGCAAACTGAAAAAAAAGCTGATAGAAGAAGAATGCTCTACAAAGACCAAAACCTAATAGTTGAAGCTCCATTGGTGAATGAAGAGATAAGGCAAGGAATAACACAAAGGAAAGAGTACAATAGAGCAAAGAGTAATGCAAAAAACAACGAAGAGGGAAGAAGGTATCGAAAGAAATAGGAAAAAATGAAAGAGGAAACTCAAGGAAAAGTTAGGGGAAAATGTACAATTATGAAGAAAAAATAAAGGAAGAAATTGTAGAAAGCAGAGATAAGAAGAAAGTTTACGAGCTGATTGATAAATTAAGGAAAAGAGTTAAAAAGGAATAAGGAGAATTAGTACTATATGATAATAATGGGAAAATTATACAACAGAAAAATACAACACATAAAAACCTACTGGAAAACTATATATATGAAATCAATGAAAGCAATATTCTTCCATGAAGAAATCATGGAAGAATATACGACGAAAAATGAAGGAAGCAACATGAATGAAGAAACAAATGAAATTATAAAAATAACAGAAAATAGAGATAATTCTAAAGAAATAAAATGCCAACGAGGAATAGGAGAACACCTCCATATGGCCGTAAAAGTCGAAAAGGAAATCTCATATATGAAATACCTTGAAGTCTCAGAGGAACGAGTGAAGAAAGCTCTAAAGAAACTGAAGATAGGAAAGGCAGCGGGCCCAGATGGAAGGAAACCAGAACCATGCAAGATAGCACACCCTTTATAGGGCTGATGGAGCAAGCAGTAAACAAAATAACAAGGGATAAAGAAAAGCCGCAGGATTGGAGCGAGTCAAACACAGCAATGGTACCGAAGAAATCCAAATCAAAGGTGCACGAAATGAGACCCATAGTTCTTACAAATGGATCCTACAAACTTGCAAGTAGCCAGTACTCATCACTCAGTGGAAGGCAATATCCCAGTAGCGTTGCCAGTTCTGGTAACTCTTTTAACTGGTAACTGTTTATAGAGCATTTACATTTTATTTGAATGCTAGCAAAGGCTGTGGATCAGTTTAGAATAACATATAATTATTTGGGAGAGATTATTCTTAATCTAAGTTCCATCATTTCATTTGCAGATATACTTGCGATTAGTGTGACAATGGCGAAAATCAAGATAAGGTCCAAATCAAGTTCTCATCTGACTAATTTTGTTAGCACTGGGCAAGAGCTGATGGTGTCTGAGTTACCACAATAAGATATTTTGAGTTACGGCCTCTATCTGAGGGAGCAAAGTGAAGATGACCGGAGAAATGATGAAGTGGACCAGCTGGTAAAAGACATGTATCAGGGATTGATTAATCAGTGGACCAAAGCTAATGCTCTCTTCAAACCACTTGTTGTAAATCAAAAGGTCGCAATAATATCAAAGCGAGCGTCGAGTTATAAACTTTTATTGAGGCCCAAATAAACCTTGGTCCTTAATTCCTCCCTCCCAGAGTCTTCCATTTGTCGTTTCGAAACGGTTCGCGGTAAGACCCTCGACTCTCCCTCCTAAACTTAATGAGGGGGAACTTTGTATTTCAGAATATCCCATAAATTATTAGATTTGCTTCTTACCGACTCAGGACTCCCATTGTAAAAGCCTTAATTATATTATTTCACCATCTACTTAGCTTTGGGGTAGGGGTTTTCTGTCGTTACGTAACCTGTGGGAAAATAAAAAAAGAACGCCGCAGTCGAACTGGTGAAGAATGCAGCCAAAGGAGCACCTTAAGAAAGAGCGAGGAATTCGTTCTTAGAATAACACTTTCCTTTCTAATTTACTCGTGTTTAATGTATTGAGAGAGAGAGAGAGATAGATAGATAGAGAGAGAGAGAGAAAGAGAGAGAGAGAGAGAGAGAGAGAGAGAAGTGTGAATGTACAGGGTGGTGGGAAAGTCTTGTCGCCCCTACCGAAAAAAAAGGAGAACAATATAATCACATGTGCGGACACACATGTTTTTGGTCTACACATTCGCGTTGGGTCAATCAGCGATGGTGCAACCCATCTTGAGCGGAGGAAGGGGGGCTCTCTGTGCCAGGGGCATTCGAATAGGAGTGCCCCAATGAGGAGCGCTAATAATTCATGAGGAGGGTTTCGTGAAAGAGGAGAGATGTTGTGCTGTGAAGCAAGGGAGGGAAATGATAGCGGTGTTGTGCATTGGCTCTGTTGCACATACTTAGCCCCGTGATGCTGGGTATCAGTGTATCCGCCCAACGGACGGCCAGTTAATAACCCCGCTGAAGGTTTTTAGCCGCTCTCGCTAGGATGGAACCCACGCCTTGACCTCAGAAATCCAGCGCCGTATCGCGAGGGTAGCGAGAACTGTAGAGAGCACCATCTCTATACTTCTATAGAAATTTCCTCGAAATAAATCCATCTCGGTGCAGTTGTCATCTGTAGGTTCGATCCCCGTCCAAAGGCAGTCGCCGCCCCACCCTGAAAGAGCCCAAACCAGAAAAAGGATAAAATGGAAGAGACAAAGTCTCAATTGGCATCGCCTATAAATAATTTCTTCTCAATTAAAATATGAAAATAACATTTTATATTATTGAAGAAAATAGGATGGATTTAATTAACACTCGGCTTTGATAGGTGTGAAGTTAAGAAGCCTCGCGTCAAAACGAGGAACATTAGAACGCCTAACGATGTCTGTCTATCGCCTATAATGAATTCGAACCTCATGCTAGGCTTTCCAAATGGGATACTACTAGTTTATTACAAATAGTGGCCGAGCGACCAGCCACCATTAAGGGGGATATGGAGGAGAATACCCCATTTTGAAGTAATCACTGAAAGGGTCGAATTCAATTCAGTTGCCAGACGTTGTTAGTGTTCCAGTGTTCATTGGTTTAATGCAGTGCTCCTCACCTTCGGGAAGGAGCTAGAAAGGAAGTCATTAAATTTCCTTGAAGTGGGTGACGGTTTATTGATTAGTTCGAGATTTTATGATATTAAAATAAAAATACCCCCCCCCCCTAAAAAAATGCAAGAAGGACCAAAGACTCCATTTTTAACTCGTCCATTTAGGGCGACTCGGGAGGTCGGCCGGGTTGTCTTCGGAGGGGACCCATGTCCCCGCCGGTCTCCTGTGAATAAACAGAAAGTGGTAAAACAAAAGGAACCCGGTAGGCAAAAGGCCTAGGAAACAAACCAAAACGGAGCCTTTTAACAAAAGGGCCAAAACGGCCGTGGAATCGGAAGACAAATATGCGTCGCGGTTGGTACAAAAAGCTATCAAAAATGCGATGAACTCTGCTCGCATGAAGTGGGTGGTGCTCTCGAGTACAATAGTAGCCGGCTCCTGGTTTGAAAGTATCCATCCCCACGAATGGGGGGTTGCATCTGAGTAAATTGTCCCTTCTTTCTCAGGTGGGAACCAGGGGACCCATTCGGAGGATAACAAGGCCCCCAAGAGGGAGACCCTGTTCGAACGGGCGTATGCCAGTTGTGACCAGAACCTTGGCAAGGAGGAGGCCCCACAGATGAAATTGAGGAGCCCACCCATCCTTCCCCATAAGGGGGAAACCTTGGGGACTCTGGAAGGCCACTCGAGCACCAGGCGGGTCCGCCGGGTGGACCTGAAGTGCAGGTCAATTCCCACCCGGAGGTATACGAGGGACTTGGTGGGCAGCAGGGTACTTTTGGGGACGTTAATGGAAATCGAAGAGGCTTCGATATCACCTACTAATAGCCGGAGGTCTTTACACGAGCCTATTAAAAGCATATCGTCCAAATACGTAAATGCCGTGAATCCCCTAGCACGGGCCATGGCCTGAAAGATGGGGGCCATGCACTGCTGCATTATGTAAGAACTCCCGCTGAAACCCATAGACAGTCTCATAAACCTCTATGTGCGGTCCCAACACCTGGCCCCGAACCAACCCCGGGCACTGGGGTGGAGGGGAATATGGTAAAAACCGTGGCACAGATCTATCTTGATCGCCCCCGAGCCCCCGAGCACCTTCACGAAGAACCTTTCCAAATGACAACAGCTGAAAGGGGGGGCGTAATGACTGGACAGGGTCAATGGGGACATGTCGTAAACAAGACGGACCTCGGAGGAACTCTTAGGGACCAGGAATACGCGGTGGCAGCATCTCACCTCCGAGTACTCTTCCAGAACACCTGAACGTACCAGGGTCTGGACACTGGGTGCCATAATGGAGGGGGGTGTGAGGAAGCATAATGCTTATAAGCCCCCAAGTACACCTTAACCCCCTGCCCGGCAGCTGCCCTGCAATACTGGAGGGGTGTGGCATGCCCTGGCAAACACTGCTGGGCACGAAGTCATAAATGTGACGTTGCAGGGGATCCCTTACTACCTTAGCTAGGGGATCAAATACAGGGGCCTGCTGCCCCATGCTCGTCCCCTACCTCATCGCCTTCGTCCTCCCGTGAGTCAAGCTGAGGCCCCGGAGGTGGATCCCGAGCAGGCGCCTCCTCCGGGAGAGGGGCAATTGGTCCCGGAGCGAGCGACGTCGGGTTCGTGGGGACCATGTAACTTGAGCTGAGGGATCGTCAGCGCCGACCTCCACCGCGAGGATGGGGGCAGGTACCCCTCAGGGCTCGGAATAGAGAGAGCCTGCGAGGGGATGGGGAAGAGGGGATTGGTGGAGGAGGATCAAACAGAACTTCCTGAATGGCCCAGGACTCCTCGGCCCATTCACTAAGGCTTACGGGGTTTAGAGCACCCTCCACTTCTCTCGCCGCGAGACCGGTTTCTTGGTCACCGCTGCTGCTGCTGCTGGTCCTACTGGTCCTGCTGATGCTGTCTTTGTTTAGAGGCATAATCGGAGTACTGCTTGCGTAATACCGCACGGTTATGTAACACCGGATCAATATCAATACCGATACCCTGGGTGGACTGTAATCACGAGTCTTCTAAGGCATATGCCCAATTAACTAGGGACACTAGGTAATATAAACGTAGACGGGTATTGAGCCGGGCCTCCTCCTCAGTCCTTAGCTTATCCCGCAGGCGGTGAAGGATAACCAGAAGTTCAATTTCCTCCAGGTCACGCGTACAGAATGGGGAGTTGGAGGAAGTGATACGAGCACGAAAGTGCTCCATAATAAGATCCCAATCGAGTACAACTCTCCGGGGCTAGACAATCTGGGGAAGACTTAGGGCCGGCTGAAAGCCGGCATCGGAAAGGCTTAACTCTAGGGCTGTGGCTAGCTCCCTACGTAGGTTCAGCAAACTAGAGTCTGCCGTACTGTACCGAGGTTGGACAATCTGGGGAAGACTTAGGCCCGGCTGAAAGCCGGCATCGGAAAGGCTTAACTCTAGGGCTGTGGCTAGCTCCCTACGTAGGTTCAGCAAACTAGAGTCTGCCGTACTGTACCGAGGCTGGAGTGGCACCTCCCGAGTGCTAAGCGAGTCGAGTGCCTGACGCCTCAGGGTATCCTCGTCCTCAGGTTCAGAAGCAGAGGGAGGATTCTGGGGAGGGGTGGGGCATGGAGGGCACGTGTCTCGCCTCGAAGTTCCTGGATCGGAGCTTATCAAGCGACGGGTGTGGGATCGCGTTGCAGATTGGGCACTGAGTCTTCTCATTCTCCGGAGACTCGGCCGACGTGGACGGCAAGAAAGTCAGATTGGGCCTGATTATTGTATCATGTGGGAAAGTGCTTTATTTCACCAGCGTTGTGTGTGTTGACGCTGCTCGGGTTTTTTTTCACTTTTACTGGCTTTGATGAATGCTGTATGGAAGCAAGGACAACCAAACGGCCACCTTCTACACGAAAGGTAATGAGCCTGGAAAACGGTTTGGCGGGGCACTTTTCTCTCCTTTTCCCCGCTCCTCCTTCTTCAGGTTCAGGTTGTTATGCCACCCTTTGTAACGTGATTCGGTTTTATTATTGTGGAAAAAAATATTGATTATCCTTTCCTTCCAAACACTCGGCGAAAATCTCTTTGTGCTTTGACTGTCCCTATTACATCTTCTCTATTTAAAGCCCAGAACCTCGATCCTCTCTACTTTTCACCATCCTACTCTTCTTTTGTTGTCATCTCTTCTTTCGATCTCTGGGCATTATCCTTTGCATTCCACCATCAGATGTAGCCATCTCTCTCTCTCTACCCACAAGGGTACAATGGCAAGAGTCATCTTCCCCATATGTTCGTTCCTTTATCCCCAGGGATCCCATCATGATCGAGGATCTCAATCGCATCGTCCCAACGTCTCCGCTGTTGTTCGAGGATCAATTGGTTGAGCTCTGCTTTGATCTCTTCGTTATATTGAGTCAATTAATGCGTTTCTGAGGTTAATCTCGTACAGTAATTTCAGTTTACGGTATAAATCCTTCATGTATTAGGTCCATCTGTATGTTGAGATGGACCTATACGCGGATTTCGTGATTCATGCTCTATCCGCGTTGATTAGATGGTTGTTAAGGTCGTCGAGTGCCTCGTCAATCTCCTCGAGAATCGCATCATCCAAATTGGGATGGTAGTCCTAGAGGAGGTCTGGAACTTGTGTAGGGTTCCTGTTGATGGTGAGTAGGATCTTTATATGATCACTCTATGGTACCTGGATTGATTCTATTAATTAGTTGAACGGTAGCTGATGATTGGTCAGATATATGCCTGGCATCGCGGCACTCCTTCCTCTAACAAAGGTGGGGAAGTCGGGGCCAATTCGCTGGACGATGTTTCTGCCCAGAAATGTATCGATGCTCCTACCAATCCCCTTGAAGGTTTTATAGCCGGACTCCTGCAACCTGGCAATCAGATTTCCAATTATTTATGGTGTAGCGGCTGGTATCTGGTGGCTATGACTATCATTCCTATGTCCAGATAGGATTCTTTGAGATTCTTGACTTGCTTGTATTTCATCCCTTTTTAATCGCAAGAGGGGCTCCTGGAATCGCTCGTGCAAATAATTCGTGACCAACACGTCGTGATTCCAAATTTTCATTACGAGTGTCGATCCCGTGTTCCGAAATTAAGACATCTGTATCAATCTCCCTGAATATGTTTACGTAAAAAGTCTTTTTCGTCTTCCAGCCTTTTGTGTTAACTTCTGGTATCTTCAGTGCGCTTCGTTTCATGTTGCAGTGTTATTTACGAGTGTTTCTTCTTGTTTATCCTTTTTTTATTTACCGATGTTTCTTCTTGTTTTTCCTTTTCTTATTTAGCAATGTTTCTTCTTGTTTTTTTCCTTTTTTTCTTAGCTTGCGGGACATCTTTCCAGTGCCCAAGCTCTTTGCTCTTCGGAAGGGGACTAGGACTAGGAGATTTGGACTTACTCTTCGTCGCCCTAGTACGGGCCTTTCGGGAATGTCCAAAGAGGTATTTTCTTCATCTTCTTCCTCCTCGGATTCTTCGAAAGAAGAATCCTCTGTGAGTTTCCACTGTGAGATTTCCTCTGTGAGTTGCTGTCGACCAATTTCCTCGAATGTCTTAGAGCACTCGGGGTTTGCCGGCATAATTACTGTTATTTGCCTTCAGTATTGCATCCAAAACCTCGTTGTAAAGAGTTCGTTTTGTATCCCAGCCATTTGTTTATTGTCTCCTTCCTCGGTTACCTTTTCCTCTCTCTTTGATCCCGAGCGCTGCTTCCTTGAATCCTTCGGAGCATTTGGGCCGCCATCTTCACATCTTGGAGGCCATTTGAGGTCGTTAAACACCCTGTTGTAGCGCCTGGGGGAACACAGCGTTTGCTACGTCCGCGTCAATGACGCACGTGTAAAAAAAATATCCATTTTAATCTACACTCGATGCTTCATTTAAATCCGATCTAATATTTTTGTGCAAATGCTAAAAGCCTACAAAATTGAAGGACTAATTTTACCCGACCTCTGTTTGTGGGTAAAAAAAACAGTGACCTCACTCGATCCTAACAATCAAAAACACCATTAAAATGAATTTTTTAAAATTATTTTATCCATCTACCATAACTTTAATGAACCAGGGGAAATTTAGTTTGGTATTAATAGGTATTAATGTAACACAACAGATGACAAAAGCCATAAGGGCGTATCAGAGGTCACCCGAGTCAACACCGAGCCCATAAAATGCATCCAAAAATTGCGTCCGAATTTGTTTCGAGATGAGAAGGACTTAGGAAGAGATAAGTCACTGAAGTTTTCTAAGCAATGGATTGAGGCCAAGAATAGAGCAAATAGGACACATTAAGAGGAATGTTAGCTTCAAGAGTAAAGAGGTTATCCTTCAACTATACAACTCGTATGCAGTGCCGGTTTAACCTAGTAGCGCATGCTATGGGCCCCGCGCTGCAGGGGGCCCCGTGGGGATGTTCTTAATTAGTAATAATTAAGTTTTTGCCCTTAGGCACAGAAGGCTGAGACAAAATAATAATTCATTTCCCTGATTTTTATATTATTATTATATTAAATAAAAGAATCCAAAGGAGGTAAGAGTGAGTATGGGTCAAACAAGATTCACCCATCTCTCTCTAATGAGTATTGACCACGAGTTGATGAGGAAAATTAACAAGTCAACGATAATTGAGGGGTATCTGTTGCCCATTCTCGTAAGTGCTTCATGTGAGCCACGTAACTAGTTGGTGTGCACTCAGTTCAGCAAATGGTTCCAAGCTTCTTCAAGGCAGCACGAGTAGTCTACTGGCTAAGCTACTGGTATGCCTGGTGTTGTTCTTTAAAAAGGAATAAAAAGTGCAAAAAATAAAACCCTCTTATCAGTTGAGTCCTCCCAGCCATTACGAGCAGTTCTATCAAATTCCTCAGATAATTTTTTCCCTCTCATACAAAGGAAAATGGGGGAGTGGGTATATATATACGGGGGGGGGGAGTTAGCCCCGCTGTTCCTCTTGCTACGGACCCCGCAGCTACTTAAGCCGGCCCTGCTCGTATATCAGGCCACATATAGACTACTGCATGGTCACCACATTTTAGACATGATATAAAAATGCCAGAGGCAGTACAGAGGAGGAACTCCGTGATACCTGCGTATGAGGTAATTAAAGAAGGTCAAAGGTCAAAGCTCCCTGGGGGTAGGAAGAGAATCAATTAGAGCCAAGAACTCAATCTCTCATCTGATGATTGCCAATTAAAAGTTTATCTTGATCCCAAAAACCAAATTCCCTACCATCGACCTCACCCTCCCTTACACCTCTGGAATCCCTAAGCCAAACGAAGGAATACCCTCTTCGTCCGATCATGCCCACTCTAAATGCCCCTTCATCCAAACTAGCCTCGCTTCCTTTCTAAGCCCTACCATAGGCCACATAGCAGCCACATACTTTATAAATTCAATTAGAGCCAAGACCTCAAGGAGTCGGAGTCGGAGTCGGCAAAAGGCTCATCCATGGCTTATACGAGGCAACTCCTGTTCCCATCACCCGAGGTCAGTCCCGCCTAGCATCCTCATCCTTAGAACTATCCAATCTAGTCTTAAAGGATGCTTCTAGTACGTGACTAGTGAGGAGCCGATTATTCCATTCATCTACCACTCGATGGGTAAACCAATTTCTACCAAACACAATTTAAATAAGGAGGGGCCATGGTTTAGTAGTTAAATAGAGGAAGGCGCCATGAGAAAAATGCCCCTCATTGTGCCCTTCCTAATACGAGATTTTGGGAGCGGCCTGAGGGCATTCGTCAGTAAATTTGTCTTCTAATACCCCCTTCCAGCCCTTAGTATTTATGACCCGCGAGGTTGACTCGGGCACAACTGGGCATCTTAAACGTTTACATTTATCCCCGTAATTACCCAGCATTGGGGAGGTGTGTTTGGAGGGTGGAGCTTATTCCCCCTCCCTCGGGTGTGTGTGTGTGAGCCCTCGGACGAACGATGCCTGTGTGTGTGCGGCTTCGTGTCATACATTCATCCGCACGCGCCTCTGTGCACACACACCCCAAATCTCGGGTTGAGGAAAGGGACCGGGAGGATTCCTGATGAAATTGAGTGGCTGGAGATGGAAGGGGGGGGGGTCCCCCACAAACGTGTGTGCTCGTCTTCGATGCAGTCGGTTAAGGCGTCATCGGGTCTCGAACTGGAGTCGAGGGTGACGGTGAGGTGAGCAACGTACTGGGCCATCGATCCCCTTCTTCTTTGGGGTTGGGGACGGTGGGGTTTTTGACTTATTAATCTTCTTAACTGAATTAATTAACTGAATGGACTGTTATTCTTCTGTTCAATTAACTTTACTAATCCATCCACTGATAGCTCTCCCATGAGAGACACCCTGTTGTATCCAGGGGCAGTTTTGATTCTCTTTTCTCCGCCTCCGTTTGCTTGATCTGAGACCAAGACTCTACAGAAAGGAGATCTGCCAAGGAGTGGCTGTAGCTACAGCAATCTTCATTTAGGTCTTCTTCCATCTCTTACCCTCCCTAAATATCATCACTTCTCTCCACTCAACATTACACTCCATTCCTCCCCATAATGAGCAAGTGTACAAAGTTCTTGCATTCTCTCTGCCATCACAAGAAGCAACACTCCACCATCTTCAAGAGAATTCATCCTTAAGATGTGCACCAAATACCATACACACCTACATACATGTCTTTGGTCTACACATGTGCGCTCGGAGCCGAGGTGAGGGGGGGGGGGGCATGTCAAGCTATGTGAACATGCCCCAATAGGGAACGCTAGTATTTCATATGGAAGATTTTCTTTAAAAAAAGAAAACAGATTGGGTATGTTGTGCTGTGAAGACGGGGAGGGAAATGATAGTGGTGTCGCGATTGACTATGTGAAGTATGGAATCTCATATAAATCCAGCGCTGTATCACGAGGGTAGCGAGAACATCTCTACATAAATTGTCTCTAAATAAATCCCTCTGTAGGTTCGATCCCCGTCCAAAGGGAGTCGCCGTGCCGTCCTCAAAGAGGCCAAACAAGAAAAGGGAGAATCTGGCATACAGAGTCACGGTGTCAATTTGCATCGCGTCATATTCTATTCTATCTCCTTTTGAAGGCGTTTTTTTCCTCTCTATTAAAATAGGAGCATTTGATATTACTCATTATTAAAGAAAATAGGATTGATCTTAATAGCATTCGGGGGCGGGGCTTTTATAATGTCCGGCGTCAAGAATTTGGCCTAACGACATCTGCTCGGCTTTTCGAATTGTGTATACGAATAGTTAATTACATCTGGGTGGGGGGGGGGCAAATTCGGTTGCCAGGACGTCGTTAGCCGCCCCAATGTGCTATTTTGCTAACTATTTCTAGCTCCACCCCAAATGGGCGGAGCTAGCGGCTATCTAAAATATATTTCCTTTCTCTCCATTTCTTCGGCGAACGTCTTCGGTAAAACATTCATTTGTGTCCTTGTTGTCTCTTGTGGTAAAAGTGCTTCTGTCGATATATTTTATTTATTAAGTCTGAGCTTCCCTCCCCGCTCCTCCTGGCGGCCTAAGGTGCTAAAAACAAAACGTGATTCTGAGTCCAAAGGGGAATTAAAGAAAGATACCAACCACCCTTTCCTTGCCGCTATTTCCGAGCTATGGCCCCGGCAATAAAGTAAGTGAAATGCATTTTCCATTTTTTTTTTCATTTTTAAAAGTTTGAGGTTAATTTCGGGGATTTATTTACCTGAATACAAAAATAAGAACATATTTATTGCACCATCAACCTATTCAAGGTGGTTCAGGGAAGTACCAGGTTTGTTGCCTTCCTATGCACTGACTCTACTGGTTGATATCTAAGTATGGGATTGCCACGGGCGTAGCAGTTACCTCATCGTTTATGTTTCCAACCTTGGAAAAGTTATTGTGTTCAATCCAGGGACGGGGGGATTTCGAGGCTAGAATTAGTCGTTTCTTCTTCTTTCCTGGGGGGCATTTCTTAGGTGAGACGGAGTGGGTTAACATAAGAACATAAGAAAAGAAGGAGATGCAAAAGACCATTCATGGCCTACACTTGGCAGCTCCTGTTCCAGTCAACACACAAAAGATTTCTTACCAGAGAAAAGTCATCAACATTGTCACCCTTTACAGGAGTTCGTCAGATCTAATCTACAATATACATAAAATGCATCCAGAGGATTATGTCCATTCATGCAACCGCAAAATAATCTCCCCACTCCTTAGAAAAATATATACATATGTACATAAAAAAGTCAGTCCCATCTAGCAGCTTCATTCATATATTTATCTAATCTATTCTTAAAACTACCCAGAGAGGAGGCTTCTATCACATGTCTAGTGAGCCTATTCCATTCATCTACCACACGATTTGTAAACCAATTCCTCCCAATCTCCTTCCTAAACCTATACTTATCAAGCTTAAACCCATTGCTACGTGTCCTGTCATGTTCACTAAGTATAAGAACCTTACCCAGATCCCCTTTATTATATCCTTTTACCCATTTGAAGACTTCAATCAATTCCCCTCTGACTCTTCTCCTTTCCAATGTATGTAGATTTAGTTTTCTGAGCCTTTCACCATAAGGTAAGTTCCTTAGCCCACCAATCATCTTTGTCATCCTTCTCTGCACAGACTCAAGCAAATCAATATCCTTCCTATAATATGGTGACCAAAATTGTACTGCATAGTCTAGATGAGGCCTAACTAGCGCCAGATACAGTTTTAGAATGACTTCAGCACTCTTATTGCTTACACTCCTCCTAATGAATCCCATTATCCTATTAGCTTTATTCTTAGCATTTAGGCATTGCTTTCTAGGACGAAGGTCTGAACTTACCAAAATACCCAAGTCCCTCTCACAATCGGTCCTCCCTAAATTTCTCCCATTTAATTTATAACTATTCAATGGATTATTTCTACCTATACTAAGTACACTACATTTGTCTATGTTAAACTTCATTTGCCATTTCTCAGCCCAAGGGGAGGACATTCCCCTGTGGCACTGGTTGTTTTGTTGACTAGGCTTTAGAGGTATTTACCTGGGCTTTTTGTGCTTTTTTCGTTTTCCTCCGTGTGGAGCATGCGAGGGCACGCTGGTTGTTAGTGGTGGAAGCGCCCATTAATGACTTTAGCGCCGCTGTTACCTCCTGGTTATTGGTGCTGGTTGTTGTCCTCGGTGGGGTTATGGATGGGCAGGGGGGAGGCTCCATCCTGGGGGAGGGTTTGCCTTCGCTTTTTTTTCTGGAGAGAAAGATTTAATTCATTTGTCGTCGTGGGAAGTCCCCCCTCCCTCTTCAGTGCGTTTAGATCGAAGATTCGGGGTTCTGGAAGGCGAGGCTGAATGGCTGGACCCCGGGTCGGAGCCTCTCGGAGGGTAAATTCTCCCTCCGTTGTCTTGGACGGGCCCCCGGAGTGTGGGGCCTGGATCCCCCCACCCCCACTAAGGGTGCCCGATCACACCTCTTCAATTAAGGTACAGTGTATTGCAGCACTTGTGGGGCATGAAGATTCCCCCGTGGGAAAAGTGAAGAAAGGCCCCTTTTTAGAGGATAGGTGAAGATGGGTTAAAGTTCTCGAGGTTCCGAGACGAATTCCTTGCGAGTCTCTGAGCTCCAGGTGCGAGGAAAGGAACGACTAGGAGCTCAAAAAGGAACGTCGGTACTCGGTCTTCCAATCCCAAATCCATTAATAATAATTAATCTTCAATTTATTTATTAAAGACTCGTGGCTAAATTTCCGAACTAGACAGATGTATGTGGGAGGGAGCGTGTATGAGTGAGAGAGAGTGTGCGTTAATGATCCATTGTCTGCCACACATGAATCCTTGACCACGCTGTTCCGCGGTGAGGATGTGATCCTAAATTGTGAAATCCAGGTCATCTTTGAAAAAAAAAGAAAACTGATCCAGCTAAAAGGATTAGAGAGATGATCCTTTTGGCTGGATTCACGCCCAAGCTTTTTTTAATCTGTCGAAACGGAATTTTAGATTTAATCTCGCGGAATGGTGCAGCTGAAGGGTGGGGGGGGGAGGGGGAGGCAGTAATTGGGATCTTAAAGAGTCGTTCTTCTTTTTTATTTCTCATCCTCTTTTTCATCTGTTACAGGGTGAATTTGGTGGGCCAGTATTACCTAATTCACAGGCAAGTGTTGTGGCTGAAATATAAGGTAAGAACATGTTTTTCCTTTGAGAGACTATGTGGTTTTGTGCAATTTTCCTACCTCAACTCGGGAAAAGGGCATTTATAGGACAATAAAAAATGGCAAGGGCCAAAAGTTAATTAGGGTAGCAAAGAGAAATTATAAAATCAAAGTGATGCAATGGCCAAGATGTCAAATGTGTATTTTCTTTCATTATTTACACTTGAGAATATTCTAATTGTAGCTTATGGAGACTAAATCTTCATATAGGAGAAGAGTTCGAGGAGGAATGGGGTGAAGTCTTCAAGTGGGTAAAAGGTTATAATAGGAGACACATAGGAAAGGTTCTTATTTTTATTAAAGAGGATAGGACACGTAGCAATGGGTTCAAGTTGGAGAAGTTTAGGTGTAGGAAAAAAGATGTGTAGAAATTGGTTTACAATTTGAGTGATTGATGAATGGAAGAGACTCGCTAGTCATTTGCTAGAAGCTTCCTTCTTGGAGAGTTTAGGAATAGATTGGATACATTTATGGATGAGGATGGATGGCAGCTGGGATTGAACCGGGTGATGGGGCAGGAGCTGCCTCATACAAGATATTGATTAGATTTTTACATTCTCCTTTTCTTATGCTTTTTATTCTGTGTTCTTCTTTCCTTATGTTCTTTATTACTATTATATATGGCTTAAATCTGACTCCTGATAAATTTTCGGCCCCGGATTAAGATAGACCTTTCATACCTTCGTGGGTTTGGTTGACCATGATAAAGGTTGGAACCCAAATTGCCATTTCCTTCGAGGCGTCAAACCCAGCTAATGAGGTCATGGCTGTCTGCTCTGCACCGAGGATTTTGTTATCTGGGTTGGTCAAGTTTTCTTCGAATTTGTTCTTTTTTGTGGGTACGACCTCCAAATTTATTATTGCTTCATTTCTCTTCCTTTATCCTCCTATTCGGTATCTGTATCTTCTTCCTCTGAGTTTGGTGATGTTTTTGATGACGGATGACTTCCAGTATCCTATTGATTTCCCGATCATCTTCGGGATCTTTCCTTTCTCTTTTATCTTTTTCTCGGTAGTTTCCTCTTTTTTTTACTCGGGTGTTGGTTCTTTTAAAGGAGAAGCTTATTGTGTTGCCCCTGGTTTGGCCGAGTTGCCAGCGTGCGCAACTTCTGGCTGCTATTCACTTGTAGCTGTTGCGGTTCTTTGCTAGTCCTGATTCCTTGGAGACTCGCGTTGCACTCGCCTAGGTGGTATTGCTCCTTATGGTTTGAGTGGTTCTTTCTTTTATATTTTTGTATTGTCTCCTCCTTTCTTGGACATTTCCTTGTGAGCACGGCCGCAATTTATATTTTTTTCTGCTTCTTTGTGTAGAAGATAGGAGGTGATTGCGATGGTCGCACTCAGAATAGTGTGTTTGCCATTCCTGCACGTATTCACACGCAAGAAGTCCTCTTTTTCTCTCTGGTTTGGAGACGCCCTCAAGTTTAAGGCCAGGAGGCCCCTTGTTAATGTTTAGGTTGCCATTTCAAAATGACTTTGATGGTCATCGCTGGCTGTCCGAAGTTAAGCCCTTTTTCCATCGTCCCCCATTCTTGTTGGTCCCCACTTCGGCCTTAATATGTTAGGGGGTTCTTTGCCTCGTCATTGGCTGTCCGAATTTGAGCCAGTTTTCCATAGTCCCCCTTTTTGTTGGTGCTCCACCCCGTCCTTAATAGTTTGGAGGGGGACGGGGGTCTTTCTTCCATCAATGGGTCTATCGGTCTATCGACCTGATTTCTAGAGGCACGATTGGCTCCACATTCAGCTTCTTCGGTGGCCGTCTTAATGAGCAGTTTCTCTCGATCTTGCTCTGAGTGCCGCATGGGTTCAAATCCCTCGGAGGTTCGAGTACCACTGCTAATTTGGATAAGATTTATCTTTTCCCTTGTGTGCATTTTGCAGCACCCTGAGAGGGAGCCTGTGCCCCCTTTCTCTAAATATATAAGTATTCGAAGTACTTAGGATTGAGTTTTTGTTGTTATGCGGGAATCTGAGATGCCTTCGGTGGTTTCTTCTTCGTCTTCTCCTCCCTTTGATCCTGATCGGAAACTTTTTCCTTTTCCATCCTGTGTTTAATTGACACCTGCTAAAATCGACGACACTTGACGTGACCAACGAGTCCTTTCAACACAATATTTTGTACATACAAGCAACCAACCACAAACCGGGCCGCCTTCAAAGAGGCCAACCTAGAAAAAGGAGCAGCTGGAATACAGAGTCACGGTGTCAATTGGCATCGCATCATATTCCATTCTATCTCATTTTGAACCCTTTTTTTTCCTCTCTATTAAAAGAGGAGCATTGGATATTATTAAAGAAAATAGGATTGATTTAATTCGCGCTCGGCTTCTTCTATTGGTGTGAAGCCTCGCATAAAAACAATGAAGATTAAAACTCCTGGCGACGTCTGGCAATCGCGTATGAATTCAAACCTAATACTAGGCTTTCGAATAGTGATACTACTAGTTTATTACAGTGGCGGATCCAGGATAAAATTTAGGGAGGTTGCTAACCTGAATTCCTCCCTGGGAGGAAGCAGTGTGAGAAAAGGACATGAGGAAGTTTATCTTACACACCATTGATAATAAATCGCAGCATCTCACACAGGAGTGAGCACCTACTCTCTCAGGTCTGATTTAGTCTTTTCACGCACCAGAAAACTATGAATTGTGGTTCGTTGTAGTTTTTGGATGTCCGTTAAGGTATAATACTGGATTTGGTCCTTATTTTTGAGAGTTACCTCCATTTTAGTCATGTATCATATATGATGATACATTCCCACGCAACGGTTAAAAATTTGGATGGGGGGGGGGGCTTCAGCCTCCTAGCACCCCCATCTCTCTCCTGGTTTATTACATATTGGGGGTGTAACCAACGGCTATTAAAGGGGCGGGGGAATTCCCCCATTCTGAAATAATAGCCCAAGGGTTCAAATTCAAATCCGTTGCTAGTGGTCGTTAGTGCTCATTGATTTGATGCAGTACTCGGCAGTTTCGGTGAAGAGCACTCTGTGCTTAGACTGTTCCTATTACATTTTATCCACATTTAAATCCAAATGGTCCTCTCTACTTCACCTCACCCCACTCTTCTTGCCTTAACAACGTTGCCAGCTCCTCATTCTCGCTTTCTGGGCATTTACTTGGCATTCTACCATCATATGTCCTCCCGTTTCACACTCTTAATTCAATATCCTTTGTGGAATTTATTCCTCCCAACCCAACTCTTACTAATTTATTCTGTCTTCCTCTTCCTGTATTATTATTTTGCTCCTCATTCCACTCGACTTCTTATCGTTCATCCCTTGCCCGTAGAATTTTACCCAGTATTCGTCCATTTGTCTCTGTTTATTTCCTCTTCACTCTCACACTCCGATGTCTCCAGAACCACTCTTCCCTCATGTCTCCATGCATCATGACCACTGCTCTCTCCCCCCATCAGTCTCAGCCTGAATTTATTCCACTGCATTATCTTCCTCCTTGTTCTTCGCCTCCCATATGGCCTGCGAGAGTTCTCTTTACATCCGGTGGTTTTCCTGGTTTCGGGATCTACATCATCGTTGGTACCTTAAATTGGTTAGGGTAGTAACTGGTATTCAGCCACCCTTAAATATGTTCTTCAATCCCTGGGTGACATTGCCTGGCGCTTTTATATAAAGTTAATTTGTGTAACCGGGCCCTTTCTGTCGAAATGATTTAAGTGATTTTTCCGTGGTATTGGTTGCCCCATTACCGCCATGGACGTCTGTGTGTTCCTCTACCTGATATGCTGGGCGCGTTTCTTCCAGGTCTTCGTTTATTTGATCATCAATGCATTCTTCAAAATCTTAGGATCTCTTCTATTGTTCCTCTTTTCCGACGATTCCTTGGCCGTCTCTTAATTTCATTTTCGGTTTAGGTGTGAAGCCAATTCTTCGCAATTCTTTGCTGAGGTTTGGCTGTCAACTCGCGTTATTGACTCGTCCCATTTAGTTTTTTTTTTTGTTCTTCTAAAATTATATCTGAATGCCTTTGTTTACATGCTCTTATTCTGTTTCTGGGAGTCCCAAGGGTTCTCACCCTTTCTTGTTCCTTTTTAGTTCCCGGTAAACTAGTTTTCTATCTTCCGTCCAGCTGCAATCGTTATATACTAACTAAGTTCTAGGTATCGCTTCTTCCTCCGCCTTTCTTAGATGGTATGTTAATCGATCGATTTTTTTCTAGATTTGCATCTTCTAATTTCGTGGTGATCTATTGTTCCAGACTTTTTATATCTCTGCCAATCTCTATTTCCATTATGCTTTTCCGATCTCCGCTGGGATTTGAATCGGATTCTTGTTGATGTGACTATAATTGATCACTACATGGGATCATAATAGGTTCCATGTAACAATTAAAAGGATTATTATTCCCAGGTTGGCAGATGTCTCGTTTCGTGACCGATCTTCCTGTTATGTATGTAGGAAAATAATGGACGATGCGTCTGTCCAGCATTATCCCTTAACGTCTCCCGGCCCCGCTGGTCGATCTGGTTCCCTACACCAAGCGTTAATATCCCCAAGGAAATGAGTGAGAGTTCTTCTTGGTAAAGTTGGGGACGGTGGGAAATGGAATATAGAAACGTATGCGATGGGTGGACTGCATCTGAGTAGGGAGGGTGTATGTAGATGTGTTGTGGAAGAAGTATGGAACTAGGTAATTATAGTCTTCTGAAGATTATAAAAATAGATTTTAAAATTGGGCTCCTTATTGTTTCATGCTCCATGGGGAAAATGGATATACTAGAAGTAACCAACGAAGGCATCTCCTACAAAGATCGAAGATCCCGCCCGAATACTGAAATACCCCCAAAAGAAATGCCCATACGTCAAAAGGGGTATCGAGAACGGAATTTCCAAGTGGTGATGCACCGAGAGATCGATAATTATCTATTAATCGACAGACAAATAAAAATGTGCAAAAGCCGTAGCGGAGTTATTAAAAAGGACGAATTTAAGATTCGTGAACGGGGAAGGAAAACTGAGAGAAAAGGCAAGACCCTTTTGGGCGGCTGGGACTCGTCCCGCATCCCTATCATAAACGTAGAGGAAAGACCCTTTTGGGGGCTGGGACTCGTCCGGCGTCCCTATCATAAACTTAGAGGAAAGACCGATCTTGACAAGATCCCCTAAAATTAAGAGACCCACCCAACCTTTTTACATTACCCAAAGAAGGAAAAGGAAAATGGGATAAAAAGCATCATTCATCGTTGGACCCCCCCCCCCCATCTTGAGTAAACTAGACTTTCTTGGGTCGACTCTTAGCCCAAAGACCTTTTATTTGGGGGGGGGGGAGTCTTGCGCCCACTCCGATACCTAAGGGGTACCATCCATCCATGGTACCCCTTTCCTGTGTTATTGTACAATTTCTCGTCTTTTGGTCTTTAAGTGCGAAACAGTTGTAGCGATTTCGTGTATTTCCTTTATTCTGTTTAATAATTGTGTGCACTTTAATCCTTTGATTCCTCCCTTCTATTTCCATTCTTCCGCCGTGTGAGTTGCCACCCTCAGTTCTATCTTCCTGCAAATCACGCTTCTACTAACGATGGGGGGATTGCTGGGGTTACGCCTTTCTTACCGAGGCTCTCTCCTGTGAAACCCTCATTTCCTCGTCTTTCTCTTCGTGGCCGTTTGAATCTTTCCCCTTTCATTATCAGTTTGATCAGAGGGATTTTCAGTGTTTGGGCCGCCTTTCCCCTCTCCGGGTTTGGGATTTATCCGATTCCGCGGAGTGCATACGATTTCCTCTTAATTTCTTCCCTCTTTATTATGTTTCTTCTTTTTTTTCGTTTAGAGGAATGCTTTACCCTTCTGAAATTGCATATTCCTACCAACAGTCGGGTTTGGCCTTATGTTCGATACCCCCCTCCTATCGACCCCCTTATATGGGTTCACTATACCTTAATATCAACTGTATCTCATACGTTGCTGGTGGTTCAGTTCTGTTGTGGTAAGTGGTAAAATATCGCTGGAAATTAATATCTTAGAATTCGTGAGAGAAGGGAAGAAATAATCCCCCATTTCTTTCCAAGGAACCTAGTTTTCTCCCCTCAGCCGAGGGAACGCGACTCGTTCTTCTTTCTTGGTACCTCTTAAACCGAATCTTTTTGTTTAACAGTGCGTTATACAAAGGAACGCAACTCGTTCTTCTTTCTTGGTACCTCTTAAACCGAATCTTTTTGTTTAACAGTGCGTTATACAAAGGAACGCAATTCGTTCTTCTTTCTTGGTACCTCCTAAACCGAATCTTTTTGTTTAACAGTGCGTTATACAAAGGAACGCGACTCGTTCTTCTTTCTTGGTACCTCCTAAACCGAATCTTTTTGTTTAACAGTGCGTTATACAAAGGAACGCGACTCGTTCTTCTTTCTTGGTACCTCCTAAACCGAATCTTTTTGTTTAACAGTGCGTTATACAAAGGAACGCAATTCGTTCTTCTTTCTTGGTACCTCTTAAAACGAATCTTTTTGTTTAACAGTGCGTTATACAAAGGAACGCAATTCGTTCTTCTTTCTTGGTACCTCTTAAAACGAATCTTTTTGTTTAACAGTGCGTTATACAAAGGAACGCAATTCGTTCTTCTTTCTTGGTACCTCTTAAACCGAATCTTTTTGTTTAACAGTGCGTTATACAAAGGAACGCGACTCGTTCTTCTTTCTTGGTACCTCTTAAACCGAATCTTTTTGTTTAACAGTGCGTTATACAAAGGAACGCAATTCGTTCTTCTTTCTTGGTACCTCTTAAAACGAATCTTTTTGTTTAACAGTGCGTTATACAAAGGAACGCAATTTGTTCTTCTTTCTTGGTACCTCCTAAACCGAATCTTTTTGTTTAACAGTGCGTTTTACAAAGGAACGCGACTCGTTCTTCTTTCTTGGTACCTCTTAAACCGAATCTTTTTGTTTAACAGTGCGTTATACAAAGAAACGCAATTCGTTCTTCTTTCTTGGTACCTCTTAAAACGAATCTTTTTGTTTAACAGTGCGTTATACAAAGGAACGCAACTCGTTCTTCTTTCTTGGTACCTCTTAAACCGAATCTTTTTGTTTAACAGTGCGTTATACAAAGGAACGCGACTCGTTCTTCTTTCTTGGTACCTCCTAAACCGAATCTTTTTGTTTAACAGTGCGTTATACAAAGGAACGCAATTCGTTCTTCTTTCTTGGTACCTCTTAAAACGAATCTTTTTGTTTAACAGTGCGTTATACAAAGGAACGCGACTCTTTCTTCTTTCTTGGTACCTCTTAAACCGAATCTTTTTGTTTAACAGTGCGTTATACAAAGGAACGCGACTCGTTCTTCTTTCTTGGTACCTCCTAAACCGAATCTTTTTGTTTAACAGTGCGTTATACAAAGGAACGCAATTCGTTCTTCTTTCTTGGTACCTCTTAAACCGAATCTTTTTGTTTAACAGTGCGTTATACAAAGGAACGCGACTCGTTCTTCTTTCTTGGTACCTCCTAAACCGAATCTTTTTGTTTAACAGTGCGTTATACAAAGGAACGCAATTCGTTCTTCTTTCTTGGTACCTCTTAAAACGAATCTTTTTGTTTAACAGTGCGTTATACAAAGGAACGCGACTCGTTCTTCTTTCTTGGTACCTCTTAAACCGAATCTTTTTGTTTAACAGTGCGTTATACAAAGGAACGCGACTCGTTCTTCTTTCTTGGTACCTCCTAAACCGAATCTTTTTGTTTAACAGTGCGTTATACAAAGGAACGCAATTCGTTCTTCTTTCTTGGTACCTCTTAAAACGAATCTTTTTGTTTAACAGGGCGTTATACAAAGGAACGCAATTCGTTCTTCTTTCTTGGTACCTCTTAAAACGAATCTTTTTGTTTAACAGTGCGTTATACAAAGGAACGCAATTCGTTCTTCTTTCTTGGTACCTCCTAAACCGAATCTTTTTGTTTAACAGTGCGTTATACAAAGCTCTCAGCTTTATTTAGATGATCAGAATAAGTTCCTTTATTTATATAAATCATTTATAAATGTTCAAAGCATTTATTATTATGTACTTCAGGAAATAAGCTCAGTTCCGGTGGTAGTTTTGATGGTACTGTCTGCTGGTCTGGATCTCAAGCCACAACGCGCGGTAGGCCTCTTCGACACGCCAATCAAGATGGAACCAAATTTGCTTTAGGAGATAGGCCAAACTTATAGGGAAAGGGCAGAGTAGTTTCCCGATGTAGTAGGTAGTAGATGAATGGAAGGTGTTGTGATAGAAGCCTCCTCCTCCCTGCGGAGTTTTAAGGCTAGATTTATGGATGAGGATGGATGGTGAGTGGGACTGAACTGGATGATGGAAGCAGAGGCTGTCTTGTTTGTATAGCCCCTTGCTGACTCCATTTCTTAGTAGTCTCCTCTTTAGACTGCTCTAGCTATGTACCATCCTCACTTACCCCAATTTCACTAATTTATGAACCTCACCATTTTCGGGTGGAGATCCTACAGTTAGGTTTTAATAATGAGAATGTTTGTATGGCGCTGTTCGAAGCCAGAGGCCTTCACAGTACGCCTACCATCGGGAAAGGAGAGAGAGAGAAGAGGTTTGGCTTCTCTTCGGGTGAAGGGTTCGAGCCCCAAACGGAGATGGGGATATCATGTGGGATTGCGTGCATTACCAGCCCCAACACCCTTAGTTTACCCCCCTCGCCCCAATGCCCGCAGGGAATGTTTTCTTCACCTATCTTTTCTATCATCGGAGGTGGGCCCTACCCTCTCACCAAGGATGAATGACGAAAAATTTGTTTGCGACTAGCCTGCCAAACTAGCCGCTGGCCAGGGGGCGTTTCCATGGCGACGTCCTGCTGGAGATCTTCCCTTCATTTTCAACCTCTTTGGTCGTCTCTCCAGACCACGCAACTCACCACCGACCGTAGTCTGGCCTGTGGGTCAAGGTGGTCACCACACAATTAGAGCTGGTCGAATTTCTGGCTGGCATACCTCCTAACCAACGAGGGCATCTTCCCCCTGACGCAGTTGCTGTAGCCATGCCATCTTAGCACTACAGCATTACTAAACGGGGGCACAAGTGCAGCAAATCTCCATTGAATTGCTCTTAATGCTTTTCAGCAGGACAAACTTCCTGAGCCACCCATCGCAGCACGACGCCCCATTCCGTATTTTGGCTGATGCAAGTGCGAGGGGGGTTGGGGCTGGAGTGGCACCTCGAAACAACTTAAGACCTGAACGTGGGCCTCGTCAGCTTTTTTTTCGAAAGAGTTGCCGCCAATTCAGTCAAAATTGTTCTTATTTGGAAGAGAGCTCCTCCTTGTGGCTTTTTTCTGACGTCCCCAAATTTGTCCCCACGATTCAAGGCTCCATGGTAGCCCTTTTTGCTGACCGCAAGACTCTCAAATTGACGCATTTCTTTCTCCCAGGTCTTCTCACCCTCCCGGTGGTGGGAGAGCGGAATTTCATTACACAACCTGCAATGGTCACACGCCAAATATCTCATCCCAGCTGACGCTCTGTCTTACAATACACCGACCACAACCATCCTCTCTTTCATGGTCACAATCTCACTCACGTGGCACTGTTCCAGCGCCACAATCTAGTCTCGTGGCGGCCACTGAAATTTTTCAAACGGTCACCTCTGCCTGCTGAACCTGCCCTCCAAATTCTTGTGGACTCCTTTATGAAGACCGAGGGTCCTCGTCCCTCAAACAGGATATACATTTCCTTGTTTGTCTCAGTCTGGTTTTAAAGGCACACTCAAATGCGCAAATATGTCACAGCTTGTTCTTACTTGCGTTCCCTGTCACCAGATGCACACGAACGAATTAACCAAACCAGCATTTAGGCAATTTCCTCTTAGCTAGTTCTGGCCTCATCTTTTTTTGTTTCAATTTATTTATCTGATGGCAGTACCTATCAGAATTGATGGTTTGGTTGCATGATAGTAAATAATTCCTTTGAAATCCCACCAGACACAAAGACTCGAGGACCACTTTTCTTGGGAGGTGGTCCTCGAGCCATTGCAGACCATTCGATCCCTACGAAGCTGCATGCAGACACTTATTATCTAAGCTAACTTTAGTACTAAACTTGGTCATCGAGGTTCGATTATCTGATCGAAGGCGAAGATAGGAAATATTACTCTTATACAATACTAGGGTCTATTGGTCTGATTTAGTCATAACTCAGTTCTAAATTCTTTCTTTCTTTCGTCTAGAATAATTCGTTCAAAAGAATTGGTTGCGTATTGGGAGAAACTAACCCAGAATGGTTCCATTGATGTAAGGGTACGAGAGCCAAATAGAGTACTTTTGTTCTCAACCATTTGTTCGGCTGCCCGATAGAAACAGCTGATGATGAGACGCTCGCTATAACGAGTGATTGATTCTTCCTTTTTACTTCGGAGTCAAACTGCTCAACACTTTAGGCAGAAAGTGCGGAAGAAAGTGGTACTTTATTTTCGTTACTCTCGCTTGGCCCCGTGGACTTGAGGAGGGGGGTTCACACCTCCCTCTTGCCTCAGGGTGGATCAAAAAGAGAAAAAACACATTATTCGGGGCAAAGTCTGGAAGACAATCCGAGAAAAACTGCATCATTGAGGTGGCGACTAAATTCACCCCTGCCAAAAAGGCTTAAAGGCGCTTCTGCATTCAAAACAACCACACATTCACTCACAGCATAAAAAACAACGAAAGCCAGTGATATTCTTTTATCTTTCCTTTTAACCTGATTTCACGTTCCTTTCTACTCCATTTCCCTACCATCTATCTACCTCTCAAACAACCGCTAGTATATTTTTCCTCGCTTTCTCTGTCCCATGATTCCCTTGAGCGTGAGGGATTTAGGTTGCGGAGGATGCCTTCGTTGGTTGCGTCTCCTAGTTTCTTCTTGCTTTCTTTTTTCTTGATCATCTTTTCTTTAGTGCTGCTGAAGGTGGTTAAGGATAGCGAGAATGTAGTAACCCGACGATATTAGCGAGGAGACTACTTGGGAAGTGTAGGTGAAAATTCGCTCCTAGCGTTAGGTTGTACCCCGTGCATTGCCCCTTCTAATCCATAAGGCGAGTCGATCGGTTTATTTAGTACGAATTGTGGTTCTTGGGGATGGTTTCTTACACTAAAAAAGACCACTCGACACAAGTTTCTCTTTAGTATGAAGTGCACATTTTTAATACTGATATTATTTTAGTTTTTGAAATATTTGGGATTAAAAGGACCAGGGAGTAGTTATAGAGAGGTCGCTCAGTGTAGTGAGGCAAATGGTGTTGGGATTCGTTAAGAGGAATGTTTATTACAAAACGTTGTCTTTAAAACTCGTATGTTAGGCCACGCCTTCTTTTTGCAGTCCATACATGTGCTTAGTCCACTTGAAGGTGGAGATGGTGCTGCAAGCAGATTTTGGAATGGATTCCTGATCTCCTTGAGTACAGGGAGTGGATAAGTACATAGTATTCTTCTATATTTCTCCCAATCAGCTTTATAATATTTTTTGTTTGGGATCTGAATGGGATTTCTGTTAATTAAGGATATAGGGATGTGGTCCCCCATTCGGGGCGGAGCGAGAAATGGTCATAATAAAATATCCTCCATTCACCTCCCTAAACAATTCGATTATTGTGTGAAGGAGACAAAGCATGTGTGGGATAGATACAATCAACACACACAATCATCAGGTAAATAGACACGGAAGGAAGAAAGATGATGGGAAGAAATCTAAACAAATACAAACAGCTAACTAAAGACAATAAGTTAACGAGGTAAATTGTGGAGCCCGATTGCCTACAAAGGCTTGAAGCCTCGAGAACAACAAACAAACAAAACAAGAACAAAGAGAAAAGTATAAAAAGACAACCAAACAACAGACAGCAAGCAAGAGGAAAACCATCGAAAAGGAAACTAATCCCCCAATCCCCGGGGCAAAACTCTCTCCCCCGCCTCCCTTTATTTCACCTTCTTTATCTTTCACTGTCTTCCTGTATTTGGACGTCAACAAGGCCATAAACAAAAGGCCGATTTGCGGGGGGATTTGGTGCTTCCTCGCATCCTCTCTTTCCCATCACCCACATTCGGGAAAGGTAGGGGGAGGGAGAGGACGGGGGGGGGGGGGGTCTACGGCCGTGTGAGTAATGAGACAAATAAATATAAAAAGACCAAAATTATCAAGAAGCGGGAACTAAATATAAGGGCAATATTGTATTACATAGATAAACAGGTCACAACAGACCTTGTGGTCCATACTAAGTGACCTGGGATAAAGATTATGGGGAAGATAGATGTTACACCTTGCAAAATCGGTAAACTTGTCACCTGAAAGCTAGGGAGTTAATTATTCACTAGAAAACGCTGTTAGTCGGAGATCAGATTCAAGGTATTTATCTATACGACGCTTTAGAAGTATCTACGGTGTTGCAGTCTATTACTTTACGAGGAAACCCATTCCATAAGTTGACGACTCGATTAAAAAAGAAATTCTTAGTTTCGTACGAGTTAAAATGTTTACCTATAATATTGAAACCGTTTCCTCTCGTGTAATTTGATTGGTCGATAGTGAAATATTGGTTGCAATCCATATTGTCTATGCCTTTGATAATTTTAAAGACCTGAATTAGATCCCCTCTTAATATACGCGGAGTTAACGGAAATAGATTTAGTTCTCTTCGTATGTTTTGTTCCTTAAACTTGGTATCATTTTAGTAATCCTTCGTTGGACTCGTTCTAATTTCGCTATATCATTCTGGTAGTACGGGCACCAGGCTTGAACGCAGTATTCCAAAATGGGACGGACCAAGGAATTATAGAGAGTAAGGATTGTATTTTGGGACCTTTACTCGAACGCTCTACCAATGAATCCAATTATTTTATTTGCTTTCTTAAGGACTTCTGTACATTGCTGAGTGGGTTTTAGGTCGCTCGATATTGCCACTTCCAGGTCCATCTCTCTGTCTACGTTTGAGAGTTGAGTACCATTTAATGAGTAATTTGCTTTGTCGTTACGGTATCCGATATGGAGCACTTTACATTTATCCGCGTTAAAAGGCATTTGCAATGTTTGCTTTCAGTTCGACAATTTGTCGAGATTGTTTTGTATTTAATTAATCTATGCGTTAGTGAGTACTGAATTCGCAATTTTGGTGTCGCCAGCAAACTTCGATATTATGCCTGAAAGGTCTTCATCTAACTCGTTAATGTATACTAGAAATAGAACTGGTCCTAGAACAGACCCCTGAGGTACCCCGCTACCCTAGCAATACGGCGCTGGATTTTTCAGGTCAAGGAAGGAGTTCCATCCCAGCGAAAACGGATAAAAAACTTTCACCGGAGTTATAAACTGGCTGCCCATTGGCCGGATACACTGATACTTAGTTAGCATCAGGGAGATAAAAAGTGACACGCCTCATAAATAACAGTCAATCACTACACTGCTATCATTTCCCTCCCCGGCTTCCTAGCACAACATACCCAATCTCCCCTCTTCTCAAAAACCCTCCATATAATGAGCACAACTCCGATACGAACCTAAATTTCGAAACCGAGGACGGATTTTAGTGATTTTCTACCTACCTCAGCGTTTGCAGAGAAATGAGCTGTGTTTTCTGACGGGGAGGGAATAAAAGATCATTAATATAATATATAAGTTCAAAGTAATTTGATTCCGCTTTTCATTTTCCCTGTGGGATTTTTTTCAATTATTGCTCTCCTCACGCGCTACTTTGTGATTTTCTCATATGCGTATTACGAATGAGGTAACCATTGATGGGATCCGCTAGGCGCCGACCAGCTTTCGTCCATTCATCTTGGGTGAGGGCAGGGAGGAGGGGAAGGGAAGGAGAGGCATTCACCATTGCCTTTTGTGTCCGGATAAGGTGGTGGGGCTTAACGCGTCTGCCTTCTTCGTGCCCTTTCTCCTTCAATTCCCTCAAACTTTCTTTTCTATTATTTATATATTCTTTTTCGCTCCGAAAATGAGATGCCAACTGTAGCATGGATAAATAAGCTGCGGATGACATTTGGACGATGGTATGCCCTCCTTACCCCAATGTATGGAAGATGATCTGCGGCTGTCTCCTTCATATTTTCACATCTTCCATCTTCTTCACTTTCTCTACAGATCTCGCCTTGCAAACCCTTGTGGGAAATTCTCTCGTTGGTTTCTCGCTTTTTAATTCGAGAAAAATTCGGATCTTTTGGTTTTGGACTCACGTTCTCTGATCTTTTTTTTTGGGGGGGGGGTAATTTTACCATCGGTGATGCTTCTTACTCTGATTCCCCAAGAATGTATTTCTTCCTTTGGAGAAATTATTAAAGTTAAGTTAGGTTTGATTAAGTTATGTTAGGTTTGATTAAGTTAGGTTAGAGTTTTAGAGGTTAGGTGAGGTTGGGTTAGATGAGGGTTTTGGTGGTTAGGTCAGGCTAGGTTGGTTAGTTTGTTATGTTCGGTTAGGTTTGATTAAATTTTGTTAGGTGGGGTTATGTTTGGTTAGTGGAGGTGAGGTGAAGTTAGGTTAGGTTTGTTTTAGTTAGGTTAGAATAACTCATTATGATATAAATAATATTTATAAGATCTATTTCAAAATAAATTTTAAGGTATAGAGCGCAAATTCTTCCAAAATAGTTCTGTATTTTCTATTCTTTGAGAATTCACAAAATCAACAGGCCGACCCCGCCAATTCAGGGATTCTTCAACTAAAGTTTGCAATCAATTCGATACTTTATCTCTAGGTGGTTTTGGAACCAAGGAGTACACAAATTATATGACCAAGTGTCATTTAAAGTCAATAATAAACATAAATTTATTGTTATCAAAGCACTCGCTGTAGAATATTTACCTGATCATGTCCATAGGCCAGGAATAAGAAAGGCGAAAAATAGGCTTGCAGCGTCAAACCTAAAACTGGCCGATCCATCCAATGACGAAACCATTAAGGATATTTCTATCCTAATTGGGGCTGATTCTTACTTTGAATTCATTAAAGGCATAAATGAGAAATGTGGAATCACTTGTCTCGAATTCACAGTTGGTATCATGCCCTCGGGGGTCTTACCTTCTGAAAAACCTATTTCAACCAATCTAAAAAGTAATGGCAACTGTAGATGAATTGTATGAGTGGAAGGTGTAAATGCTATTTCCCCTAGGGATGATATAAATACTATATGGGAAATGGATTCCTTAGGTTTGATCCCTCAGCGGATGGCATGCGAGGATCAAAGGGCGTATGGCGACTATATATCAACGGCGAATTCCGTCATGGAAGGTTTGCGGTGGGCCTACCATAAGACTGCTTTGTTCATACCTCCCACACATCCTTACTTCATCATTTTCTTTACAGTTCCATTTAAAACATCCGCGGATGTTACCCTCGTTGGTCATCGCTTTACATTAGTGGAAAAAAGTATCTTAAACAATGAAACAAAACATTTATTTATTGACGTATAAAGATTAAAAACGCCTCAATCAGTACTCTTGAAAACATACTGTAAATCAGTACTCTTTAAAAGAACCTGATATATCAGTACTCTTCAAAAAGACAATGCATCATTACTCTTTAAAAACACCTTACACCGGTACTCTTTAGAAATAAATTACATCAGTACTCTTTAAAAACATATCTTGTCCGCCGTCATCTTTGTCCTCGCCAAGTTTAAATGAAAAGGTTGTAAAAACGGCAGCGCCGCCAAATGAAATCTTGAAGACCAATATGATAAAAATAGACAGACAAACAGACCTACAAAAGATGGTAGTTAGAGCAAAGGAGAGAAAAGAGAGTCTATTTTATTTCCAAAATAGAACGACACAGTCATTGCTAGCATTATCTATCGAATCGATAGATTATAATTTGTTTAAGCCCTCTTTCTTTTCCCGCTCGCCCTAGGCTACCTTAGGCTTTTATGCCGCCGCGTCTGTATTCGGGTGGCGGTTCCCTCCCCCCTTCCCCTTTCTTGGGGGTGGCGGGTTTTCCCCTAGCCTAACCTCGCCGATTTCTCTCTTACTTCTTGACCCGTTGACCTTTTGGATCGGGGGTCATTGTACGATCGCTTATTGATACCCGTCCTTGGACGTGGCCCCGACCCTATGTCGTCATTTGGTGCACAGAAACACACAATAGTGATCCGTTCACCGGGGGATGAGGGGGCAGGGGTCTCCTTGGGATCATTGGCTAAGAGGGGATTATGCCCCTCTGTCCTCACCATGCCCCGGCCAAGGAGGATTAGATGGATGCTAGTCGGCGACTAGCCTACTAAGTGAGGGAGTGCGGAGGGAGGGGTGATAGGGAGATGCCTAGAATCACTAAAACAGTTTGAGACTACCGGTGGCGTGGGGCCAGTAGGGCTCACTATTCATCCAGATTTTAGGTGCAGGGGAGTGATCGAGATGATATGGGCATGTATGGGGGAGGGGGCACGCAATCCATGTCGTGGGTATGAGTACCCCATGGGCGATTGTGTATGTGAGGACGGGAAGGAAATGAGAGCGGTGTTGTGAGGCGTGTGAAACTACCTACCCCGTGAATCCGCACCCCTTGTTGGGGCTCGCCCCCTTCTTGAAGTCGCAAATCCAACACCGTATCAGTCGGGTAGCGAGAACCAACATCCACTGCAGGGGGGAGGGGAAGGGGGGGGAGGCACATCTCTATACTTCTAAATAACCCCCAATATGAGGGGTTTGTTCGCCCTATCCTCCCCCTTTTCATTTCTTTGTGCCGGTTATACCCCCCCCCCCCTCCTCTAAAAAGTTATGCTGCAGTTATCATCTGGCGGAAGAGTGGTGTGGATTTGTGCTTGTTTGTTTCTGTGGCCGAGTGCAAGCAAAATAGTGTGTTGGAAGTGATGGTTGACGGCGGTTTCGCTGATCCTTTTGAAGTAAAGTCTGGGGTGCTACAGGGTGGCATTCTGTCGCCTCTGATATTTGTATTAGTCATTGATTACATCATGAAAAAGGTAAAAGCAGAAACCGATGCTGTTATAGACTGGGGAGAAAATGGGAAACTTCTGCACGTAGATTGATTATGCTGATGATATGGTTCTTATTTGTAATGGGCCAGAAGAGATACAAAGAGTGCTGGACTGTTTAGTTTGGGAAGGACAAAAGGTTGGTTTGGTAATTAATAGCAGAAAAACTGAAATCATAAATAGGAATATAAAAAATGCGCAGAATTGCTATAAAGCAAGTTGATAGGTTCAAATATTTAGGTACTTATTTAGTAAAGTATGGTTCTCTAAATTCGTGCCCATCAGGCAATGGGAATGCTTAAGAATGTTTGGAATAATAGCAACTTTCTGTGCAAACTAAAATCAAAATTGATGAATTAATGGTTAGGAGTATTTTGATTTATGGACACGAGTCTTGGTACAGCAATGTGACTACAGATAAAAACCTATTGGCCTTTGAAAATGAGGCTCTGCGACGAATATTGGGAGTTAAATGGTGGGACAGAAGGGTGTCAAATACCAGAAACGGAGACATAACGGGGGTGCAACCGGTCGATGAGTTGGTTAGATTTTCCCGTTGGAAATGGTTACGTCATGTTTATAGAAAGCAGGGTATAGTTCGGGATACACCAGCGTTGGTGGCCCCTGGTAGAAGAGGTAGAGGTAGGCCTAGGGAGACTTGGATAAGGACTATGAGGCGGGAAGAAGGAGATGATTGTTAGGAAGATCTTGACGCATTAGCTCAAGATTGAGCGTGGTGGCGTGAGTTCATTGAGGCCCTATGCACCCCCGTGGGTGCCACAGGAAATGATTGGTAAAGAAGAAAGAGACAGTTTATAAACATAAACGGGCCTGAATTTGGGGGGTGGTCAGCCTCGTAGATCCGTTCCTGGATTGAATTAGATAAGTAATAAATAAATGCGTTAAACAAATAAAAAATAACATAAAATTCAATGGATATCAGAATTTGATCTATTAATTAATTACGGGTATCCCGTAACTAACCAGCTATGGTTCGGAGAGGCCCACTTAGCGAAAAAGCAGCTATGGTTTGGAGAGCCCAATTTAGCGACTAACCAGCTATGGTTTGGAGAGCCCCACTTAGCGATTAACCAGCTCTGGTTTGGAGAGCCCAAATTAGCGACTAACCAACTATGGTTTGGAGAGGCCCACTTAGCGAATAACCAGCTAGCTATGGTTCTAAGAGCCCCACTTAGCGAATAATCAGGTATGGTTCGGAGAGCCCCACTTGATTCCAACCAATGTCATTTTTAAAAGTAAGGAAAGTTATATTTTAGTTTATCATCCTGGGGAAAGTAGGGTTCAGCACGATATAGGCCTCCATCCGGTGAGTATCCACAACTGACGTGGATTAACATTACACAACGGGCGGGTTGATATCCAATGGAAGATAGTTTAAAATGAATGGACGTTTATAAAGGAGGAAACTACTGGGCGCATAAAATTCCCAAATCCGGGACGAGCCTCTTTTTAATTCATTCCTGTTAATGTATCCTAGCACCCTAGTTGCTCTATTTTTTGCCTCGATACACTGCTTTGAAAACTTCAGTGACCTATCTACTACTACGCCTAAGTCCTTCTCATCCTCAACTGAATTCAGCCAATGCCCATCCATTTCATAGCTAAATTCCCTATTATCCCTTCCCATGTTAAGAACTTTGCATTTTTTTAAGGTTAAAAGTCATTTGCCACTTCTGAGCCCGAGCTAATAACTTATTTAAGTCACTCTGCACTTTAAAGCTGCTCTCAACTTCTTTGACTACAGCTGCCAATTTAGTGTCATCAGCAAAAATTGACACTTTGCTATTTACAGCCTCCCCAAGATCATTTATATGAACTATGAATAATAAAGGGCCTAGAACGGATGCCTGCGGTACGCCACTGGCAACATCCCTCCACTGTAACTTCACCCCATTCAGCACAACTCTGTTTCCTGTCTTTCAGCCATTCAGTTATCCAATTCAAAACTTTACCACATATCTCGTGCATTTTTAATATGTGGACTAGTTTCTTATGTGGAACCTTATCAAACGCTTTGCTAAAATCTAGGTAAATTACATCACCATTCTATCCTTTATCTAATTGTTTACTAACATAATCCATAGAATTTGTTAAACACGATATACCTCTTCTAAACCCATGCTGAGCATCTTCCACACGGGTTTATAAATTCTTAACCTCCTCTCCTTAAGAAAATCAGGGGAATTGGTATTTTTTAAAGGGGATAGTAGTGAGGATAGGGACGGGGTGGCGAGGCTCCTTAGCGGTTCTTCATTGTAGCTTGTAGTGGAGGAAATGGGGGTCTGGGGGTATTAAGATGGGTCCGCCCCAAATGGGCGGAGCTAGCGACTGACTGGTAGTTCCAAATTGATTTCATCCCCACTTACTCATCGAACGTGTGGTAAAAGTGCTTCTGTCGATACATTTTTAGCCGATCCTAAATTAATTCAAGTTCAAATTAATCGTCAAAGAGTGCGGTCAAGCGTTAGCGATCCAAGATCATTTTTCTTTTAAATGTGATAAAAACAAAACGTGATTGTGAGTCCACCGAGAGCAATCGCCATTATTTCAAACCAAATGGGAATTAAAGAAAGATAACAACCACCCTTTCCGAGCTATGGCCCCGACAATAAAGTAAGTGAAAAGCATTTTCCATTTTTATTTCATTTAAAAAAGTTTGAGGTTAATTTCGGGGATTTATTTACCTGAATACAAAAATAAGAACATTTATGCACCGTCAACCTATTCAAGGTGGTTCAGGGAAGTACCAGCTTTGTTGCCTTCCTTTGCACTGACTCTACTGGTTGATATCTAATTATGGGAACCACGTTTGTATACAGTTGTGGTCTGACACACGAGTTATACAGTTTAAGGATAACTTCCCTCCCCGGAGGAGGGACTCGTTCGGGGGCGAGGCCCGGTTTCCCCTGCGCCCTCCTCCCTCTGGGCCTGAAAGCACCAAGGGAAGAGAGCGCCAGAGAGGGAGGGGAAGAAGAAAGGATAGGACAAACTGAAATAAAGTCAAAGGTTTGACAGTTGACCAAGTTGACCTGTGGACGTGCTTAACGTGGCACCCGGACCACCCCGGTGGTTTCATGTTTTCCTAGCTTTTAATTGTTACGATTTGCTGTACCTGTCCCTGGTGTTAGTGTTTGGCCCATCTGTGGATAGCGGCAAAGGAGGAAGATGATTGAAGTGGAAGGAAGTTGCAGGTTTGCAGGGAGAGGTGCAAGTTGCGTGGAGGTCGCGCTAATCTCTGTACTATAAACTAATTTTAGAGTTAAGTTCGAAATAGTTAGAATGAAAGTGTGTTTGTTTCTTTATCTATGTGGTTGTTTTGTTATTATGTTGTGTGTATGAGATGGCGTTCAACCCGTAGTTAGCTTTATTTGTTTTCCTGCTATGTTAATAACTCGAGTTTCTGTGATTTTTGTAGCATAGTTCTCGTATCTGTATCTGTTGTGTGGGCTCAGGTCCCTTGGTTATTTATTTGTTTACTTCTCTTCTTTATTCATGTTGTTTTCCGCACATATGACAACAAATCCATTAGCTGTTTCTATGCATTTGATCAGGGCGATTTGTAAATCCTTGAAAATGCTTTGTGCTACATCCTGTGGTCTCCGTTTTATCCCGTTCTTAATTAGCCGAAGTGGGAGCTTTTTGGTGAAGCCCTGTGGATCAATGTTTAATTTTTCATGACATCCCAAGGGAGGTTCTCTGTATAAAATAAGGTAGTAGATTATTTACCCCACTCCACTAGTGGGAGAAGCCCCCTATCTGTTCCTAATACTATCTCGCCTGCCTGCTCGGGAGCGCACACTCCCTGACCACCCTACGTAATTAGTCCTAGCCATATAAGCGATCCTGCAGTCAGATTCGGACTCGTCACCGATAACCGGGCTCCTTGTCTGGCCCCCTATCGGGATCTCCTTCGAGAGTTCACTACACATTCGTTGTAAAGAGTTCGCTTTGTATTGCAGCCCTTTGTTTATTGGTGATCTTTTCCTCTCTTTGGACCCGAGCGATGCTTGCTTGAATCCTTCGGAGATTTCAGGGCCACCATCTTTACAGCTTGGAGACCATTTGAGGTCGTGGAACACCCTGTTGTAGCGCCTGGGTGAATACAGCGTTTGCTACGTTCGCGTGAATTATGTACGTGAGCATACGCATATTTAGATGGCTCATGATCCTTGCGGGTATGCACTCGTTAGTTGCCTCTCTTCTTGCAGTACTCCGTGGCTTTCCTTCCTTTTTCCTAGACCATCTTTTTTCTTCTGAGGCATCCGTCGTAAACTTAATGAGGAGGGACGGTTCAATTTTACAATATCCCATAAAATGATTATATTTGTTTCGTCCCTCCTGGCCCACTCCTCCACACTTGGTCTTTCCTTCTTAGGGAGCAATTTTTCTCGCTCCCAACTCGAGTTTGAAATTAAAAAATCCATTCAAATCCACACTCGATGTTTCATTTAAATCCGACCAAATATTTTTGTTCCAATGGATAAAAAAATGAGAGCAGAAACGAACAAAATACCATTCAAAGGTTTGTTGTTTTTATTATTTTTACCTAACTATCATAACTTTACTGAACCGGGGGAAATGTAGTCCAATATTATAGGTATTAATGTAACAACAGATGACAAAAGTCATAAGGGCCTCTCGTTTCGAGATGAGAAGGACTTAGGAATAGATAAGTCACTGAAGTATTCGAAGCAGTGTATCGAGGCCCAAAATAGAGCAAATAGGACACATTAAGAGGAATGTTAGCTACAAGAGTATGGAGGTTATCCTTAAACTCTACAACTCGTATGTCAGGCCACATTTAGAGTACTGTATACAAGCGTGGTGACCACATTTTAGACATGATACCAACCTGCTAGTCATACAAAGGAGGGCGACAAAAGTAATACCTTACCTGAAGCACCTTGAAGATGAAGATCGGCTGAGGGTAGTAAATATGTTCTCATTTGAGAGAACGTGTGTGAGGGGAGATATGTATGATTGAGCTTTTTAAAATCTGTTCTGGGATGGATAAGTTGGATTTTGGCAAGTTATTTGAGTTGGAAGGACTAATGGTTACCAATTGAAAATTAAAAAAACAGAGGTGCAGATTGGATGTTAGGAAATGTTTTTTCGCACCGACAGAAATTACTGGATTAGTTTGCCGCCTGAGACAGTAGACAGTCCAAACTTAAATATTTTCAAGCAGAGATTGGATCATTATAGGGGGGGGGGGTATTCTGGACTCATTCCTGTGGATGCATATTTTTTATTATTGTATATTATGGCTGATTTGTATTTTGACGAGCCTTAATAATGATCCTTTTTGTTTTCGACGTATTCTTGTGGATGGTTCAAATCGTATATTGTAGATATATGATCTGACACAATCCTATGGATGCATTTTGTGTGTGGGTTTTGACAAATGCGGATGACGTTACGAGGCCCTTGTGGCTTTTGTCATCCGTGAAGTTATGTGTTATGTCAAAGAGAGAGAGAGAGAGGCTGACCGAGGAAGAAGTTGTAAACACAGCGCTTTCCATCAACTCTCGGGCTGAAGAGGTTGGGCTTATCCTCAGGGAAAGGGTTAAAGCCCCGAACGGAGCTTTAGGAGAGGGGGATTGGGGGTCGTTTGCTAAAATCTATGTGGGATTGTGTGCCTTACATGCCCCACCACTCCAAATCCAAATAGCCTCCAAATCCACCCTACGGTCGCACGTTTCCATGGCGACGTCCCGGGGAAGATCTTCCTTTCGTTTTCGACCTCTTTGGTCGTCTCCCTAGTCCGCGGAACTCTCCCCCAAAGACCACCGACCGCCTTCTGGTTTATAGTTGCTACCACATAATTAGGAGTAGAACGGCTCGAAATTCTGGGATACCTCCTAACCAACGAGGGCATCTCTCACCTCTGTCTCCTTTCGGAGGTGCTGCAGCCATACGCAATTTCCTTATTCCATTTAGACAGGAATCGTGTACAGGATGCAGCTTCCATCTTAGCCCCGCTAAACGATATCCTGAATGGGGCGCACAAACGCAGCAAATCCCCATTAAATTGGCCGCCATTTGCTGTTAATGCTTTTCAGGTGGCCAAATAGGCTATTTCCTCAGCCACCGAATTAAGGCACCCATCGCAGGAGTATTTGAATAATAATTTCATCTTAGTTAGGTTATGACTAATGTTTTTATCAAAGATATTTCTAATAATTCTTTTATAATATCAAAAAGCAAAATGGTGAAGTTCAGAAATAAATTTGTACCTTTAGAATTGTGCTTTAGTATATATTTTGAAAGGGGAAAATTTAGTTTAGATTTTCTTTTTAAAATTATTATAATTAGCAAAGTTCAGAAAATTGATAAAAATTTAACCATGGCTTCTTTTTTTTTTAGATTTTAATCTTAGTAGCGAAGCGCAAGCTCCCCCCGTAGGGGGGATTGGCGAAGCCGTTGCCTGGTAAACATCTATTTCTTCAGTTCTGGAATCTCCTGTTTCTGAATTAATTCAGAGTTTGGACAGTTGGCGAAGCTTTCTTTACCCATTTCCAGTACCCGTTTGAAGTTATATTCATTCCATCCACCTAAGGAGGACGATACTATCTTGTCTTTAACTCTTGGCGTTGTTACAGTTTGTATTAGTACTGTATTTGATCTTCATCTTTCTCTCATTCCTTTCTCTTTGTGATACAAATTTCACTCTTACAATTTTTGAAGAAGTCAGGTTTTAGTTTGTCTTGTCGGACTGCTTTCCTATTCTCCAATCTTTTTAGCTGTTCCTTAACTTCTATTCCAATTTTTCGGTCGTCATTGGTAGTGGCTTTTATAATTGGAGGAGCTATGTCTAGATGGTCCAGGATTCCTTTCTGTATCCCGTTCCTTTCTTCTTTTTGCATCTGGTAATCATACCGTTTTCTTTCTTGTGTCTTCCATTCTTGGTTAATGTTGTTGTGGTGTTTCTAGATTTCTAGCTCTGGTTCTGCATTTTTGGTATTTAATGGTTGCTCATTTTCATCATAGATCTCCTTTTCCTCTTGTTGGGTTTCCTAAGTTTGTGTCGGTATTTCCATAGTTCTCCTCTTTGCGGATTTTCTTTTATTGATTTGGTTAGCTGGTCATGTTTTTGTTTTTCGTCTTTTACTAATTTTTGCCTTTGTGTTTTTGTATGTTATAAATTATTTAATCTTTTTTCCTCTCTGTGGTTTGTTGCCCTCCTATTCAGTATTCTTCTTTCCTTTATTTCTTTGCTTTACACTTCGTTCATCCAAGGGGGTTCTTGTATTTTTTTTTATATTTTTCGGTATGTTTTTGTTACTATTTTTTTTTTCTTATCCTTTTCATAATTTTTCCCAGGGATATAATATCCGATACTTCGTGGTTTATTTCTTTCCCTATTTGAAAAACTCATTTAGCGAGTCATCATCTGTTTGTAATACGTTTTCTGTGTTTTGTAACATTTGTCTTCCTTCTTATATTGAACCCTATTACCATTAAAATAAGATCTGATACGTGATCATTTTCTTTATTTTTATCTATTTCCATAATTTATCATCTTATAATTTAACTTTGCGAAGTCTATTGCACTCATGGGTATTTCTCTCCCATGTTGTTACACCTGAACATCTTTGGTCTATCTTTTGTAATGAGAGGTTATAGTCTTCCATCCACTCTATCACGAATCTTCCTGCCTCATCTTCCTATTGAGTCCCTAGAAATCCTAGGTGTCCATTAAAGTCTCATAACAGTATCCGTGGTTCATTTATATTGTCTTCAAGTATATTTATTTATTTATCTTTTTTCTTCTTTGGGTATTTACCATCCTGCTACCAGTTGGCATGTATACTAAAATAATTGTACATGTAAAGTTTCCTATTGTGCATTTCACTTGTAGAAGTGGTTGCGTTCTGAAGTTTCTTGCTCTGATTCGCAGCTGCTCTTTTGGTGTATTATGGTTTGTCGTCCCTGTCCTTTTGTCTTCCAAGTTTCTCATCCCATTTCAATTTTGTGTTTGTTTCTTTCATATGCGTTTCAATTAGACACATTATTGTATTTTCATCCGAGTTTCTTTTATTTCTAACACCTTTGGGTCTGTTGATCCTTGAATAATTATTTTTATTTCTGCTCCATTTTTAATATTTTCCTGGTTTTGTTTTATTCCATTATTCCTTGAAAAACCTGAAGGTCTTGTCTGTATAGCCTACCACTTCTGATATACGAGCGTATTTCTCACGCCTCCTTTTTTTGTTTTAGTTCTTCCCTCAGTTTTTTGTCTGCTTCTCTTTTTTTCATGCTTAGATCGGAGACACCTCAGGGTTAATACTACTTAGTAACAAAGTAGTAAGTAGCATCAATTTTGGAGTCCTTCGTTTCGAAAGGATATCGGAAGGTTGGAACGCGTACAAGCCAGGGCAACCAAGCTGATTCCCTCTATCCGACATAAAAATTATGTGGATAAACTAAGGGAATTAGATCTGTTCTCGCTGGAAACCCGTAGACTGCGTGGTCAGCTCATCGAAGTCTTCAAAATACTTCGAGGGTTCGACAATGTTGACCACCGGGTTATTTTCACACTGAGTGAGAACAGAACGCGCAATCACGGCTTCAAACTTGAACTGAAGCGTTACAACCGCAATCTGTGTGGAAACTTTTTCACCTACAGTATCTGCGGTAAGTGGAACGCACTTCCAGTGGAAGTTGTCAACAGTGAATCTGTTGACCAGTTCAAGTCAAGACTAGACAAAGTCTTGAAAAGTGGCCGTTTAGGAACGCAAAACAATTGAGCAGCCATGTGCCCGCTCGATTGCTAGTCCAAAGGTACCCTCTTTGAATGGACCGTAAGGTCTCCTAGGGTACTTTCTTTCCTTGTAACTCCTTGTAACATTATCATAATCGTTCATAATTCGGAGACACCAGGGTTAATACTACTTAGTAACAAAGTAGTAAGTAGCAACATTATGATAATCGTTCATATAGTCTGGTTCCATACCAGACTACATTTACATAGACGCCCATTTGAATATATGAGCACTTCAAACTATAATAAAACGCCATGTGTATTTGTACTTCTCTCAGTCTGATACACCTCTGTAATTTCCTACATTTAGTTACTGAAGGACGGAAATTCTTCTTTCAATTTAACATTAGATAAAAATTCACTAATCATAGTGAAAATGATTTTATTTAAAGATAAAAAATATGGGATATCTTTAGGTATTAGTTTCAACTTGAAGTTCGATACTGTGAGAAATATTATGCAGTATGCGAGGTGTTCAAGTTGTCTCTCCACCTAATTTATTTTCTTGTGCAGAAACTACATTTGGATCTTTTGGGTGAATATGAATCGGATAAGAAATCTCGCAAACGTCCAGCTAAAGAAGATGATGCCAGTGGCAGCAATACTGGCTCCTACAGATTTGCCACATGGCTACTAGGCTCAAGCTATTGAGCCTAGTCGAACTACATGAATTTAATGGATCTTCTTTCATGTTAGTATAACTCAAATATTTTGCTTTATTTGCATACTTATATCTGATTATAATAATTATTCATTTTATTTGTATAATAAACATTAGACCATCACTACCCTATCTAATATTTTGATATTTTTTCCATTGCTAATCTATCGTAATTGTTTTAATTCATAAATACTTATTTCAGACGTCAACTCAGCTGTTTAGGTGCCATTTAGCTGCAACCTGGCTTGATCTCTTGCAACAACAACCAGTACAACGAAGTTAGACATACAAGCAAAACTGGCAGCAGTTGTGCTTGTGTGTTAGATGCCATATATGGTCACTAAACACCGCAGTTCCATCGGAGTCACTGTGTATTGGGTATGTTTTTGATTTACTGTACTATTTTTATATAATTGATAAATTGACCATTGATGATAGACTGATATTCTAATAGACTTTTAGTCTATTATTTTAAATTATTCGACATGTGTTCTATTATAAGGTGGGATTCTTCAAATTCTTGGAGCTTTTTGTAAACCTTCTTCGAGGGTAAATTGTTACTTACACAGACGGCTCTGTTTTCTTGGACGGGCCCCCAGGGTGTGTGGCCTAGATATTCCCCTGCAAGGGGTGTCTTAACTTGAGTTCGAACTCGGGTAAAGATGTCCTGAAGATTCTCCCGGGAAAAGGGAAGAAATGTACTCTTTAGGAATCCCCCGTGGGAGGAAAAGAAAAGGGTCTCGAGGCTCCCCGAGGGGCTCTCGGGTCCAAGGGGGAGGAAAGAACTTGCCGTAGTGGGTCGGCAAATCCAAAATCATTTTCATTTTCCCATCCTCCATTCATAATATTACATCTTCAATTTAGTTAATAAATACTCGAGGGATAAAATTCAGAACTATTCACGGTACCATTAAAACCATAAGAACCTGAGCAAAATGTGACAAAACCACAATCTAACTTAGCTTCAATGAGTAGTTAGTGCCAAGGGTCGAAGGTGAAGCAAAAGGTTTGGTATTCCGGGCTAACCACCGGGATAAAGACTCCTGCAAGACGGTTCAAATAGGTCACAACCTTAGTTTCCCTCATAAATTTCTTGCTTAAATTCTACGAAACCAAAGAACTGAAACCCATCCCGCATTTAATTATAAGAATCCTGGTTTTACCTCTCTGATCCCTTTTCCGTTCCTCCCATTCTGAAATGCTTGAACATTTCGATCGCATTTAAGTAGGAGACAACCATGTACCAAATGTTGGTAGGCAATAAGAATAATAAAAGGTTTATTCTGTGGATTGTTAACTCTTACCTAAGCGATACCTTTGGCTGTCTTCTCTCTCGAAACTAGTCCATTACTTGTGATCTTAGAGTCGTTCTCTTTTAAGGCTTCTGTTTCTCATACTCTTCTTCCGTTCCAGAGTGAAATTGGTGCGTGAGTATTGTCTAATTCCCAAATTCACGGCAAGACTGTCCTGGCTGAAATATTAAGGTAAGAACATTGGTGTTTTTTGCCCTCAGAGACGATGTCAATGCTTCCACTTTTCCTTCTACAACTAGGAAAAAAAAGGGCATTTTTAGGAAAATTAAAAATGGTGAAGGTCATTTAAGACATCGAAATTATGAGATTAAAGTGGCAAATAAGGCAAAGGAAGATCCAAAGTTATTCTACCTTATGGAGAATAAATCTTAATAAAGGAGAATAGTTCTATTGAATTCTTCAAATGCGTAAAAGGTTCTAATAGGGAGACATAGATGACTGCTTCTCTGTATTTGGTGAACGTATTCCAGCTCGCCAGTTTCTTCCTTACATTAATACTCACTCTGCACCCCCAAATTCCGTTTACCATTGAAACGGAAAACCGAAAGAGTATCCCCTTTTAAGATAATCATTTATTTAGTCACTAAAGAAAACGGTAATATCTCTACTTCAATTCATAGAAAATGATCTTCTACAGTTTAGGGAGTAACTTTTATAGTTTCTGCGATTTCAATATAAATTTTGATTTAAATCGAGGCTTTCAGTGCCCTCAATTGCAATTAACTTATATCTTAGTAGTGGATGCGCATTCTTTGAAATGATGTTCCTTTGGACGCATTTCTAAACAAATATTTTGTCTTAGTTCGAGCAATTTTGACTTGTGTTTGTCTCCAATCTGCAAAACATTGCAAAAATTTATAACCCGCATGGTTGCTCATGTGGAATTGTGTGTCTTACCGGCCCCCATCACTCGAGTTTGCCTCTATGGGCAAACTATCTTCTTCTGGGCATCCGAATGAAGTCAACCGCGAGTATTTTTGAGCGATATTTTTATTTCCTTCAAATATGAAGAGAACTAGGGAAAGTAAAGATGTAATAAAGAAATATATGGACAGCAGAAAGGGTAAATGCAGACATAATGTCGAAGAGTCCCCCCCCCCCCCGTCGCGCCACTCGTCCCACCAGTGATGAAATAGTTCATAATAGTTCATTGGCGACTAGCCTCCAAATCCACCCTCCCGTCGGGCGTTTCCAGGGCGACGTCCCGTGGAGATCTCCTTTCGTTTTCGACCTCTTTGGTCGTCTACCCAGACCGCGAAACTCCCCAAAGACCACCGACCGCTGTATGGTTTAAAGTTGCCACCCCATAATTAGGAGTAGAATGGCTCGAAATTTTTGGATACCTCCTAACCAGCGAGGGCATCTCTCACCTGTCTCCTGACGGAGGTGCTGCAGCCATACCCGATTTCCTTATTCCATTTAGACAGGAATCGTGTACAGGATGCAGCTTCCATCTTAGCCCCGCTAAACGATCTCCTGAATGGGGCGCACAGACGCACCAGATCCCCATCAAATTGGTTGCCAAGTGCTGTTAATGCCTTTTAGGCCCAATTTGCTATTTCCTCAGCCACCGAATTAAGGCACCCTAAAAATTCTTCAGAAGGGAACGTGGCCCCCGTTAGCTTTGTTTCGAAATACTTGTCGCAGGTTCAATCAAAATTGTCTACCTTTGGAAAAGAGCTCCTTCCAGCTTTTTCCGCCGTCAACAAATTTCTTCCCACGATACAAGGCTCCAAGTTAACCCACTTACTGGTCACAAGGGTATCACTTTCGTATTTCTCTCTCCCATGTCTTCCCACCCTCCTGGTGGCTCGAGAGCGGGATTTCATTACACAATTTGTGAGTGACCTGCAGTCGTCACACGCCAAGCATCTCATCCCAGCTTACGCTCTGTCTTACGAATACACCGACCCACAAACATTCTCTCTTTCATGGTCAGAATGACGATTCTCACTCGCGTGGCACTGTTCGAGGGCAGCTCTCTCTCTCTCTCTCTCTCTCTCTCTCTCTCTCTCTCTCTCTCTCTCTCTCTCTCTCTCTCTCTCTCTCTCTTACAATCTACTCTGGTTGCTGCCACTGAAAATTTTCCCCCCGTCATTTCAAACGGTCAACTCTGCTTTCTGAACACTGCCCCGTCCCCCCCCCCCCCCTCAAATCCTTGTGTACTCCTGTCTATGAAGACTAAGGGTTCCCTTTCGTTGCTTGGCTCAATCTGGTGTTAAAGGCAAACTTTCTCTTATTTTAGAGCACTTTTGTATCGCCTCAAATATTCTTCGTATTGGTGCTCCCTGTCAGCACGTGCGCACCACCAAACCAGGATTCAGGAAATTTCCTATTACCTAGGTCTTGCCTCATCTGGTCTTCTTTTTAGTCCAGATTCCCTCTGTGAGTTGCTCTGGATTGCAGATTCTTAGAATGCATTAGAGCACTCGCGGTTTTCCGGTATGGTTACCTTTAGCAGGTCATTTGCCTTTAGTAGTGCGTTGAGAACCTCCTTGCAGCAAGCAACCAGGCTTTACTGCTCGCCTGAGATGTTTATTTCTGACGGAGATGCCGTCGATGGCTGCGTATCGTCACTTGGCTTGGCGGCACTCGCTTTTACACTTGTCGAAGGGGTCTCCTTCTGTGGCGCATTTGCTGCGCCAGGTTGGCGACGTATGTTGTTCCAACATACAAAGTACATTTGTATGCTGCGGAACTTTCTTACACTGTTTTTTTCCTGGGATACGCATACTGAAGATCAGTAGTCCGTCTGTGGTTGTTTTCCGTGCCACTTCCGTTGTGGCGAAGGTGATCTTAAACATATGGTTGTGGTCACGGAATTGTATCACTTCCGGGACCTTTGCACATGCATGTTGCTTTTTTAACCCTTCGTCCGATTGTTCCCCAACCCAGCCCTCCACTTGTGGGGAGGGGGTCGCATGAAGGCCGATCGTCTTTAGTCAACTAGCTCCCTCACCTGACAGGAGCTTGTCAACATCTCTTGTTCCCGCCCATATAGCGATTGTTACTTCGATCAGTTTAACAAGTGCGACTTCTAGCTAGGCGTATAATGCCTCGCGGAGTTGTCTCTTTGGGGGCGGGAGCGGGCCGGTGATGGTCCTCAAGTGAGGGTCGACATGCTTCTTTTGGGCTTTTTTCCTAATGGGTTTATAGCCCCTCGCTCGAGTACTGCCGGGATGGAGGATGATGGATGGATCAGATTGGGCTCCTCAAGGAGTCAAATCAACTTCCTCTACCCTTTTGCCACTTCCCTTCTGGTACTTCCGCCAAAACTGCTCTGTGTTTCTGGCCTGCTTTGAGGCTTACTCTCCCACTCGGGGTTGCAGTCAAGTTCTCCACCGCGAACAAAATCAGTTGTGGGCTATTCTTCAAACCAGGGTCCTTCTAATTATGTCCGTACCAAATAGCGGGCAGAGCTAGGACCAAATTAATGCATGGTAGACAGCTCGGATGAGTTCTCAGGTTAGTCGGTGTGGGAGGGGTAGACTGGGGTTTTGAAACCCTCATTTGCTCATGACAAAAAATATTAACTCACTTTTAAGAGGGGACAAAAACTTCCCTCGAGTCTCCGATATTTTAGTAGCGTGGCTCTTGGTCCTTTACTAAATCATCTTAGAATGATGAAATTCGATACTTTTTACAACAAATGCTTTGTAAATCGAAAATCGACCTTCTGTGGGAATTAAACCTCGGTGGGGAGAGGGGATTTGGCTCTACACTCAGCCTGCCCCCACCCACCTTACTTTCTTCTACGAAGGAATAAGTTAAAAACAAAGGAACAAAGAGCATCACATAGAATTATCTTTCCTCCTTTTATCGCAGGTAGTCGCGACATCGAGTCGAGTTCCTTTTCATAGCATCCTCGGGTTCCTATATTTCCTGTATGTGCGTGTATTACGCACATAAAGATCTTGGCGCTCATGTCTCCATTTATTGATTTGTTCTTTGGGTTGTTGTCGTTTTTGTTGTTGCGGTCGCTTGACTTTGGTCGCCGCAAGTGCGCTTCACTGTATCATGGGTGTTAACTACCGCGTGGTTATTTTTTTCTGGTTAAACTTTGTGATCAGGCTTTTCGTGCTTCTCTTGGGGGAAGGGGGGTAAATTGGATTTTATCCTTTTTAGCCCTCGTGCGCGCGTCTGGGACTAAAAGTTCCTCAGTCAAGGACTCATTGGTTTCTTCATGTTTTTTTTTTTTTTTCGAAATGGTTCCAGGCAAAAAACCCTTGGGTCTCCCTCCTTATATTAATGAAGGGAAAGCTTTGGATTTTACAATATCCCATAAATTAATATATTTGTTGTATTTGCCTTTTCCTGACCAGTTGTCATTGTCCCCTCGTAAAAGCCTTAATAATATTATTTTACAACCCTCCCCCGCAATCATCCCGACTTGGGTTGAGGAGGGGGGTTTTTGAGTCTTTACTGACCATATCACAAACGAAATATATAGGAAGGTGTGGATGAGTATGAAGATGAGATAGTAGAAGAAGCCCTCTGGCGGAATAATGGAGTGGAAATCACTGATTTGAATATAGAAAAGGCTGTAGGAATAAAAAATAAATGGGAAGGCAATGTATGAAGATCTGATGATAGGGGAATTCATAAAGCATGGTTGAGAGAGAAAGAAGACGGTCCTGAATGATCTATTTAATGCTATGCTAAGGAATGCCCGGGTGCCACAGGAGTGGATGAAGAGCAGGTTAAATCTTATATATAAAGGAGGAGGAAAGATAGAATAACAGTGGGGAACTACCGGCCAGTGGCAATTGTCAATGTAGTATGTAAAATTGGGGAGAAAATGATTGCTGATAAGCTACAAGAATGGGATAACAGAGAGGGTATTTTAGAAGGTGAGCAAGATTGGTTCAGGGAGGGTAAGAGAAGAAGAGACGGTGTTTGTGCTGAATGGAATAATTGATTTATGTAGAAGAAGAAAAATTACTTTATGCTTTCTGGAGATAGAGAAAGCATTCGATAAAGTGAACTGGGAAAAGTTATGGATGAGATTAAATGAAGAAGGCTTGGATGAAAAGATTCTGATGGTGATAAATAGTTTATATAGAAAGGATGAAGTAAAACTGAATTTGAAAGGGGTAGAAACAGGATGGCTGATGAAGGATGTAGGTGTGAGACAGAGACGCACGCTGTCTCCACAGCTATTCAGTTTATTTATAGAGGAAAGGCTAAAAAGAGTGAAGCGTGCAAGAGGAGGAGTCAGCTAGGTGACAGGAAAATAAATTGTTTGGGATTTTCGGATGATAAATGATTGAATGTGGAGAAGGCTTGCAAGGAATGCTAGATGTAGCAACAGATTATCATAATGAATGCAGGATGAAATTCCGCGTGAGTGAGTGTAGGAAGGTGTGAAAGAGGGGTGGGTTTTAGGTAACGAGGTGCTAGAAGTGGGGACGAGTACACGTATTTAGTTATTACTGTGTGCAATAAAATAGACGTTTTTGATAAACACGAGAAGGAAGGAACTACAGATGTTAAGAATGATTGGAATGTTAAGGGGGGTGCTGAATTAGCATGCAGATGCAATTAGAGGTGTATGAGAGCTCTGGAAGTGGATAGGTGTTCCACGAAGTATATATGGATGCGAGATATGTAGAATGAATAAAAGGGAGTTAGAGAGGATGGAGAAAATCCAGAACAAGGTAGCGAGGATGTGTTTGGTGCAAATGGATATGTAGGGGTGAAATCATTAAGATGAGATGGAGCACATACCATGAGAGAGGTGTTTGATGAAAACCCGGTATTTAGAGTATGTGAAAAGTGTGAATGGCACAAGCTGGGTAGAATAGGGTTCCATAGAACAGAATGGAAGAGAGAAGTTGAGAGAATAGTAAATAGGTATGAACTATAATTAAGACCCAGGCAACAGATGCTAAAGTAGAGATAGGAATAAAAGAAGTGGGGCGCACACAATGTATGGAAGGGATTAAGGAAACGAAGACCTTCTAGATGTATAGGAATAAAAGAAAACCAGGAGTAGAGAAATTCTACGATGGCAGTTGAGGGAACCAGCTGCTGTTTAAGGCGAGAACTGTCTCACTAGAGACAGAGGAAAGAACGTAGAGATGGAAGGTAGTGCAGTGCCTGGCAACGTGAAGACGGTTCTCTCCGAGAGGACAACATCGAGCCAAAGATTGGTGGGGAAGTATATGAGCAGAAGTATCTTAATAGCACACTAGTGTTTATTTAAGAATAGAAGATCGTTGAACCTATTAGGAAAATAATTGAGTGAAAAATGGATGAGAAAATGAGTTGGAATGAAATGAAGGTGATGAGATGAGGGTACTATGCGAGGAGAAAGGGGTTAGTTCGAGAGAGGCTAAGGCAGTACTAGTGGGGAGACTAAAGAATGTTGAAGTGGTAAGAGAGGTGACTGCGGATTGCGACCCTGCCAAGGAATTAGATAGGGAAGGAAAGGTACGAAGGATCACAATGGAGGAAATGTATAGTCAAATAAAAGAGAGGAATATAGTGATAGTGCACGAACCGGGAGAGAAGTCTATAATGTGTAGGAATTGTGAAATGTGGGTTTACATCAAGGATAAAGTTAGAATGAAGGAAGTAGAGGAGAGCATACTTATATGCAAGAGGTGCAATGAATACAAGAAACTAGAATAAGAAATAATAAACCCAAGGAAAACTAACATATGGAAACCAGACATAGAAGAACAGGGTTGAAGGTGACTGCTGATTGCGACCCTGCGGAGGAATTAGATAGGGAAGGAAAGGTACGAAGGATCACAATGGAGGAAATGTATAGTCAAATAAAAGAGAGGAATATAGTGATAGTGCACGAACCGGGAGAGAAGTCTATAATGTGTGGGAATTGTGAAATGTGGGTTTACATCAAGGATAAAGTTAGAATGAAGGAAGTAGCGGAGAGCATACTTATATGCAAGAGGTGCAATGAATACAAGAAACTAGAATAAGAAGTAATAAACCCAAGGAAAACTAACATATGGAAACCAGACATAGAAGAACAGGGTTGAAGGGGTAGAACAGGCAAATATACGACTAGCAGAAGAGTTAGAATGTAGGGAAAAGATGCTGGTGGAGAGAGAAAAAGCACAGATAGAAGAGGAGCATCCATACGTGAAAGCATATGGAGAGAGATGCATAGACGGTAAAACAAGGGAGCCGGGCAAAGGTGCAAAAAAATAGCAATACAGTGAGGGATCAGGGAGTGAAACAGGACAAGAGGAGGAGAAAGAAGGACGAGAAGAACAAGTGAATGGCGAAAGGACAAAGAAAATAGGACGGTCATAAAGGAGGGACAGAGGAAAAATGAGCGAGAAGTGGAAAGAAAGGGAAAAGAGGTGAAACATAGGAGAGCAGAACAAGAAGCTGTAGTAACTGAAGGGTTAAAGGACAGGAAAAGGCTGGATGTTATGGCTGAAGTGAGAGAGAACCGCCATGAAGAAGAGAGGATAAGTCGGCAAGAACAAACAGAGGAGGGGAGGGGTAATAGACAGCGAGATCGGTTGAACAGGAGCAAGTTGCGGATATTTGAAGACAGTAGTGTGAAGAAGCTACGCACATGGTTTGAGGGGTTCTCTATGGAGGTGGATGTTGTGGCTGCTATGCCAGGAAAAAGACATAATGGATATAACTATAGACACTTAAAAGGCATGGAGGAGACTGGATGGTGAGGCAAGCAAGTAGGAATGATGGGCTTATAAAAAGGAGCGCTATAGGATGCATGAAAGCTATCGGGGGGCTCATAAGAGAGGAAAGGTAGCTGTTGTCCCAATAATGCCAAAGTGGTATGAAGGATATAGCTATGAAAAGAGGAGGAGAGATTTAAACAGAAGAATAAGGATGATGGCAATGGAGGAAGGAGGAAATCCTATTGAATTGGGAGAAGATATGACGAAATGGTAGTACTGGTTAAGGAGAGATGGAGTCCACCTCCCAGGTACGTGGACCAGTGAATTAGTGAGAGAAAGAAAGAGGTGGACTTGGGCACTGAGGCAAGTGGAGCAGGTCAAGTGTAAAGATAAATAGGATAGAAGGCCAAATCAGCCCTGGGCAAATGCAAGAAAGAGCAGAGAGGAGAGAGGAAAGCGGATACAAGAGAGTGAAGGTAGGATTCTTGAAGTGCCAAGTAATGGTCCTAGGCAAGAAAGAAGTGATTGTAAGGGAATGTGAAAGAGCAGGGATAGAGATAATGTCATTAGTAGATATGAGGGTGATTGAAGAACAAATGAAAATCGGAAAAGATGGATACAATAGAGTAGGTATAGTAGTTAAAGAGGGCTATATGGTATCAGAGGAGGTGGAGCCAAATAAAAGAGCTACACTCATATAGGGTCACAAGGGGCAGAACCAACCTAGTGGTGACAGTAGTGTACAATTGGGTGGAAGGTACCAACCGGAGGAAGAGTGAATGGCTAATAGAAAAACTTAGGAGCCTGACACAAGAAATGGAGAACGAAAGATGGTTAGTGATGGGGGATCTTAATGCTCATGTGGGCCTACTGGGGCAAGAAATGGACGGCAATGGAACAAGGGCGTGTCGATGGATAATTGAAAGCGATGTAATTTTGAAGAATTTAGAAGTACAAGGAACCCAACATGGAGAGAGGAGGAGTGCGATAGATTTTGCTATAATAAAAAAGTGTAGCGAAATAGATAAAGTTAAATGTATTAATGTGGATCAGAAAATAGAGATTCAAACTAAACATAAAGCTATAATAGTGAAAGTAAAATGGGACCCTGTATGGGAAATGAAAAAGGGAAGGCGGAGAAATATATGGAAGGGAAGAGGGGCGGATTGGGGAGCCTATGAAAATGAAATGAAAGAAGTATGGCAGAACTAATATTCTCTGAAGATATGAAGGTAAAGTATACGGAGTTAGAAGGAAAAATAAAAGAGGTGGCGATGCAAAAGATTGGGATTAAATGGATCCGAACAGGAGGGAAAAGGTCGATCAAGGGGTAGTGGAACAAGGAAGTGGAGAAAGAGTAATTAACTAGGATAAAGATGAACAATCAATTAAGGCAAAGTAGAGAGAGAGAGAGGGGGGGGAGAGGGTTGAGGCAAAAGAAGTGGAAAGGATGGAATTAGAATGTAGGAAGCAAAAGCAAAACGTTACACAAGTAATCTGGGATGCAAAGATCAAGGAGGAAGAGGAAAAATAAGAGAGTGGAGCAAGTTGGGTGTAAATGACCGAGAAAGAGAGAAGTGGAGATATCTGAGAAGGGCCTTAGAAGTGGACAAAAGAGAGGACAAAGTAATAATGAAGACAACAGAAGGAGAATGCGAGGATGAGATAAAATAAAGATGCAAATTGAAGAATATTGGGAAGGAATCATTCAGGCGGGGAAGGGATGGGAAGAAATCTGAGCTAATGAGGAACTTCAGTTTGCGGTACAGGAATTAGAGGATGAACGTATAGGAATCAACGAGGAGGATGGGTTGAAAAGGTTGAAAAATCATAAGGCAATGGATGAAGAAAGGATAGTTGGTGAAGTTCTGAAATATGGAGAAGAGAGGATGATACCTGAGACTTGGCATACAAGTAAGATCAATTTGATGAACAAAGGTGGTAATAAAGACAGAAATGGTAGATTGCTACAGGCCAGTAGTCATAATGAGTGATAGGAAAGTTGTTTGGTAGTATCATGACAAAGAAACTGAAGGAATGAGATGAACGTGAAGGGATACTTGGAGATGAGCAAAATGGATTAGGATTTAGGACTGGAAGAAGAGCCATAGACCATCTCTATATCCTAAGGAATGTAAGAGAGAGGGTAAGAAAACAAGAGGGTGTGCATATGTCTGCTTTCTCGATAGAGAGAAAGCCTTTGATCGGGTTGATAGAACGAAATTGTTTGCAAGACTAAGAGACTTGGGGATGGATGCAAATATTCTAAATGTGATACAAAAACCATATGAGAATTACAAAGTCAAACTGAATCTGAAAGGCATAGAAACAGGTTGTATGGTGAATGACATCGGGGTTAGACAAGGGTGTTCTATGTCTCCTAGCTTGTTCATCATCTTCTTTGAATAATTTCTAGGGAGAGTAAAGATCGCATATTGACAACTCTGGGATTTGCAGACGAAATAGTTCTGGTTAGTGAAACAGCAGAGGGTGGGAGAGAATTCTGAATGTGATGTACCAGTATGGGGAATAATGGAGAGTAAACTTTAGTAGTGCAAAATAATATTTTTGGAAGAAATAAAGGATGGATCCTAGGAAATGACATCCTAGAAGTGGTAAATGATTATAGATACTTGGGTGTGACAGTCTGTAATCAGAAGGATATATTTGAGAAGCATAAGATACAAAATGAGGTAAATATGCTAAGTATGACTGGGAGGCTGAAGAACATGGAAACTAAACAAGCAAATGAGTATAAAATTATTAGAGAACTGTGGAAATGGATAGCAGTTCCAAAAAGCATTGGAGAGTATGGAAAAGATCCAAAACAAAGTGGCAAGAATAGCACTAGGGGCAAATCCCTATGAAACAGTAGAGGCACTTAGAGGAGAAATGGGCTGGGATAGGTATGAAGAAGGTGACAAGGATGTAAGAAAACTATAAGTTGATACTGCAAGAGATAGGAATATAGACCTTGGGAGGCTATGTGTATGCTGGCTACGATAGGACTGAGTGGCGCAAAGAGGTAATGAGAGTGGAAACGAAGTATGAATTAGAAGCAATCTATATAGAGGATAGAGCAAAAGGAAATCTGAAACAAAAAATATTATAAGCAGGAGAAAGGTTCTGGAGAAGAGGAATAAATGGCAAGAGAAGTCTAAACGTATACAGAGGCAAAAGAGAGCCTTGCATTGAGAATATGTATGATGGTAGTTTTGCAAGCCAGCTACTATTCAAGGAACGGACTGGATCCTTGGCAGTGAAGGGACGAAAATATAGATGGAATGGAGGAGAGGACAGATCCGAATAGTGCCTAATGGGGCAGAGAATCTATAGAATATTTGATTGTGGAGAAATTGAAAGAAGAATTGGTAAAAGAACTGGGAGGTGGTGGAGAAAAGGGGGGGATTGTGGACTGAGGTTGGAAAAATAAATATAGATAATAATAGAATAAGAATAGTAAGAACAACAAAAATAAATTTGCATTGTGTGCGTGGAAGAAGAGAAATAAACAAGGCTAATAAATTATTTCTCCTCTCCGCAGAAAATAAATGCCATATCCCGATACAAAGGGGGGCTCAACAACCTGAACGTGAACCTGGAATGATGGGGAGCTGAGTGTCGAATTTGCAGGGAAAATGAAACGGTTGAACTTGTGGTAGTGGAATGCATTGGATATGAAAGGGATAGAGAGAGAATGAGACAAAGGATGAATGAACTGCTGGTAAGGGAGGTATGGGCAGATGTGAGAGAAAGGTATGGACAGTCGTTCTAGGGTATAAGATTGAACATACAAGAGTAGATATGAAGAGAAATGTGTGGAAAAAGAGGGAAATGTATGAGTATATTTGAGTAAAAAGAGTCAGACAGATTAAACGAAGCATGCAACTAAAGGGGATGGTAAGTAAAGTAAAGAGCAGTGAAAAGAAGGGTGATGAGAAACCGAATGGCAGTGGTAGAGTGGTAGAAGCGGGCTTGGAATAGTGAAGGGTCCTTTAGCAACTACTTTAGTGAGGCAATTGCAGGGTGTTGCCAGAGTAGATAAATCCTTGTCTAGACAGAGAGAACTAATCGAGGCTGAACAGAAGAATTAAGGCAGAACCAAATTCTGACATAAAGAAATAGCCAAATCCCGATCCAAAGGGTGGCCCACTCTTCATGGTTTGTTTTTTTTTTCGAAATGGTTCCCTGCAAAACCATTGGGACCGCGCCATAAACCTAATGAGGGGGAACGGTGGAATTTTACAATATCCCCTAAAATTATTCTATTTGCTGCTTCATCTGTCTATTACCCATCCCTAAACTACACGCTCCATGTGGTTATCAAGTCCAAAAATAGACAAATGGCGGCAATTGAACTTTGGACGTACAACCGCAAATAATTCGCCTCTCCCCATTGGCCTTGCCCCCGACCACAAAGGAAGGCCTAATCATATAATGTTACGACCCCCACCTCGACTTAGCTTTTAGGGTAGGGGGATAGCACATATTGGAGGCGTAGCCATCCCCCGCTCTTTTGGTATGGGCGGGGGAGGGGGATTATATAGTGTTCGAATGGGAGGAATATATCCCTACAATGTAAGAGGCCTACCTCCTTGCCGGAAAACGCTGAGCGCGCACAACCCGTTGCATAGCGGGTTGTGCAGTGACCGCACATTTTCACATGTACTGAAGGTTACTTGTTTTTCTGGTCTATAAGGCTTGTGTAAATGGAAAAGAGAAGTGGAATTGAGAAAAGAATAAGAAAACGGATAAAGAAAGAGAAGGAAAATAATCCTTTAGTTTGGGTATTCCTTGTCTCGCTTCCTCTTTTGATCTGGATATCTGTAGTCCATCATCCGCAGAGAATATCTCTCAAATTTTACTTTTTAGTTTTTGTTTCCTCCATCTACATTTTCCATTTTTCTATTATTTCATATGTAATTAGTTTGAAGTGTTGTTGATGTTGTGCACCCTCGTCGTATGCCACTTGTTTTGGTAATTTCTTTTTCTATTTCCTCATTCAGTTTTATTGTTTTGTTGTCTTGATATAGTTTGTCTATGCTAGCAATTTATTGCCTCTTTATCTATTTTTATTTTTTTCATCGCCTATATTGTTTTTGCTATTTTCACTGAGTCATAGGCCTTTTAAAAACCAATACTTGTGACTATTAACGGTGGTTTTCCTTATAACTGGTTTCTATGCAGTGGTTTAATATTAGGAGGTTGTCCGCTATTCCTTTTCCTGGAGTGAATCCTGATTGTTGTTCTTTGTTTTCATTGTTCTATTGTGTCCTTTATGAATATTTTGTATGAAATCGATGTCGGTGCAATTGGTCTCATGTCTTTAGCTATTGGCTTTGTTACATTTTGTGTTAGTACTGTATTTGATGTTCTTCATCTTTCTGTCATTCCGTTACCTTTGTGATACAAATTTCACTCTTTCAATTTTTGAAGAAGTCAGGTTTTAGTCTGTCCGGTCCGGCTGCTTTCCTATTCTTCAACATCATTTTGGTTGTTCCTTAACTTCTATTTCAATTTTTCGGTCGTCATTGGTAGTTAACTCTTTTATAATTGGAAGAGCTATGTCCAGATGGTCCCAGATTCCTTTCTGTATCCCGTTCCTTTCTTCTTTTCGCATCTAGTAATCATACCGTTCTCTTTCTTGTGTGTTCCATTCTTGGTTAATGTTGTTGTTGTGGTGTTTCTAGATTTATAGCTCTGGTTCTGCATTTTTGGTATTTAATGGTTACTCACTTTCATCGTATAGATCTCCGTTTCCTCTTGTTGGGTTTCCTCTCTAAGTTTAGGTCTGTATTTCAATAGTTCTCCTCTCTGTGGATTTTCTTGTATTTACCTAGTTAGCTTGTCATGTTTTTGTTTTCCTCTTTTACTAGTTTTTGGTCTTTGTGTTTTTGTATGTTATAAATTATTTAATCTCTTTTCCTCTCTGTGGTTTGTTGCCCTCCTCTTCTCCCTATTCAGTATTCTTCTTTCCTTTATTTATTTTCTTATCATTTCGTTCATCCAAGGGGGTTCTTGAATTTTCTTTTTTTTCAGTATGTTTTTGTGACTATTTTGTTTGCTTTCCTTTTCATAATCTTTCCCAGGGATATAATATCCGATACTTCGTGGTTTATTTCTTTCCCTTTTTTACAAACTCCTTTAGCGAGTCATCATCTGTTTCATAATACGTTTTCTGTGTTTTGTAACATTTGTCTTCCTTCTTATATTGAACCCTATTTCCATTAAATTATGATCTGATACGTCATCATTTTCTTTATTTTTATCTATTTCCATAATTTATCATCTTATAATTTACCTTTGCGAAGTCTATTGCACTCATGGTTATTTCTCTCCCATGTTGTTACACCTGAACACCTTTAGTCTATCTTTTGTAATGAGAGGTTATAGTCTTCCATCCACTTTATTACGAATCTTCGTGCCTCCTCTTCCCCTTGGATCCCTAGAAATCCTAGGTGTCCATCAAAGTCTCATGGTTCATTTATATTGTCTTCAAGTATATTTATTCATTTATCTTTTTCTTCTTGCGGTATTCGCCATCCTGCTACCAGTTGGCATGTATACTAAAATAATTTGGCATGTAAATTTTCCTATTGCACATTTCACTTGTAGAAGTGGCTGTGTTTTGAAGTTTCTTGCTCTGATTCGCAGCTGCTCTTTTGGTGTATTATGGTTAGTCGTCCTCCCTTTTGTCTTCCAAGTCTCTCATCCCATGTATATATTTCAATTCTGTGTTTATGTTTCTTTCATTTGAGTTTCAATTAGACACATTATTGTCTTTTTATCCGAGTTTTTCTATTTCTAACACCTTTGGGTCTGTTGATCCTTGAATATTTATTTTTATTTCTTCTCCATTTTTAATATTTTCCTGGTTTTGTTTTATTCCATTATTCCCTGAAAAACATGACGGTTTTGTCTATAGCCTACCTTTTCTGATATACGAGCCTATTTCTCGCGCCTCCTTTTTTTGTTTTAGTCCTTCCCTCAGTTTTTTGTCTGCTTCTTTTCGTTCCATGGTTAGGTCTGGTACTATTCCTATTCTTTCGTAATTTTCTTTCTTACCATTTTTTAGGTTTTTTGCCCTTTTTAATATTTCGTACTTTTTGTCGGGCAGTTTTTAGTTGGACTAGTAGTGCTCTGGACCTCGTTGGTTCACCCCCCCGCACTTTTTGGCTGCCCTAGCATTTGTTTCTTCTATCACTGTCTGGTATTTTAATTTCATTCTCAAGTAGGCCCCGGGCCTACTGCCCTTTCCATATTCGCGTGTTCTTCTCCCTCATTAGTCATTGGTTCAGGTGTTGGTTAAATATCAGGAGATTTTTCTCCCGTTTTACATTTCCTCATTCTTCTTCATTTCCTCGATTACTATTCTACTAGCTAGCTACCAGCCCCTCTCCTTTTGCTAGTTATTTAACTTATTTCTCTAATGCCTAAATTCTTGCCATCTTGAGATCTTGCTGGTTCCTCCATTCTGTCCTTTTCTCTCTTCAATTCCTATTATCACATTTTATGTTTTTGTACTCACCTTCGCAGGTTGGGCAGGACCATTGGACCTTCTGTTTTAGTTTCTCCAGGGCTTCAAATTCCTCCTTTGATATGTTCATGCAGGCATTGTGGAGCCATATTTTTCATTCTTAACATAGTAGTCCTCTTAAGTTTTCTTTTACCTTCTTCTCACACTCTTCATACTGTTCATTTATTTGTGCTTGTATTTTGCCCACTCTTACCCATACTCTTTTTTTATATCGAATTTACGTATGCAGCTTACCGAGGCACTCTCATTTTACCTTCAGAGAAGAAGAAGAAGAATTGAGTGGCACTCGGTGCATTGCCCTAACGACCCACCAAAATCGGACGATTAGATTCGATTAAATTGAGTGTGTGAGTGGGGGAGGGGAGGGCAAAGTATGTGTGGGGTAGATATAATAACTGGTGAAAAGAGAGAAAGGTGAGAGAATTTCAAAAGGATGGAGAAGCCTGTCATTTTATTTTTGTTTTTTAGTTGTTTTTTTTTACGGCGTTTCAATCAAGCCTTTTATATTATTTAATATTTGTGGATGTTGTTTGTGCATTTGTTATTGTTTGTGGTATTTGGTATAATTTATATTGGTGGTTAGTTTTATTGTTTTCGTGTATCTTTTTTTCATGGTGTCAATCGGGAAATTAATCCGGGTTTTATTTATCAATTTCGGGTATCCGTCGGTTATTGTCATTTTCCTGCTTTTTACTATTCTAATTCCGTTAATCATATCTATTTCGTCGTTCATTTCTTCTGTAATTCTTTCATATTCCTCGTTCGTTCTTCACTAACCTTATTTATGGGTTTTAACCCTGTATCCCTTGCAGTTATTCTTGTCTTCTGTGTGTACCTATAAATAGGTATACACATTTGTTCTGCACTATTGGAAGTCTCGTCTTGTGTGTTTTTGAGTGTAGAGTGAGTGAGAGGAGCGTAGTTCTTACCAGAGCTGTTTTGTTCTTTTTATTGCTCTCTCTGAGGTTTAAGGACATGTATAGAGTTCTGGCTCCGGCAGAGGCCGTTGAAATTCTACCCGAGATTGTACTTCCTGTTCTCGGTCGAAGAAATTTTCATCACCAGTACATTGTACTCGTGTTGTGAGGATAGTGACTATTCCCCCCCCCCCTCCCCTGACTTCTGAGAATTGGGTCTTTCCGATCAGGATCACTTTGTTCTTATTTTTGATTTGGCCTATTAGTTGTTCGGTCTTTCTATTTCTGCCGCAATCATTCGAGCTTGCATGGGTGCATTGCGCCAAGAGTATTATCTGGCTGAAATCATCCTCGAATTCAATGTTGAGGTAGGTGGGGTTGTCTGGTGCTGGGCCCAAACCCCTTGGGGTAGGCCTGTCTTAGGCACAATAACCTTGGTCCGTCCGCCCTCTCTACTGATGTACGCCTATCTCCATAACAGTCACATTTTTCAGTTAGTCTCAGATGCAATATTTTAAGTTGCATCCGCCGCGCGATGTTGGACTCGGTTATTCGGAGAGGGTGAATGCTCGCTTCGCCTCCAAGCATTTCTGAGGCGCATTTAACGGTAGTTGTGCGCTCGTGGGTTCGATGTCTTCATCCAAGTAGGTAAATTAAATAGGGGAAGTGAAACTGTAAAGGCAGACCACAATAGCTAGGAGAATACTTGGAGAGTTATTGCTAGAATGCTCTGCTTTAGGGTGTGGTTGTAAAGCCTGTCTTTTCCACTCTAACCCAATCCACCTTCCGAGGTTAGTTGTACTTCTGGCCCCCCTGGAGAGTTTAATAATGGACTAGATTTATTTCTTGTTTGGTACTACCTGAATTATACCAATTCTTGTGAATGGTTCCTTAAACTTAAAGAAGGTTCTACAAGTTATCCGTTGAAACGGTCTTGTCTTTTCTTGAGGTCTGAATTGCCCCACATTGACCGCTTACGGTGGAAGCGGCTCGATAGGGCCCACACCGTGAACGGGACAAGGGGTGGCAGGGCCCGCCGCCCATGCCTCCTGCATTTACAGTTTGGAGGGGGGCGGGGGCGTGCCGGCCGCCTCTCTTCTCCGATGGAGGTCGGTTTCCCGGTCAAAGACGACACGACCAAAAGTACCTCTAATGGGATCCGTGATGTCCTGGGGGAAGGGGGGGATAGGGGGAGCCGTATAATATAAAATGAGAACCAGAAAAACAAAGATACAAAACCAAAGACCAAAACAAAAAACGAAGAAAGCGATTATCCTGATCACAAGGCGCCTTGCCTCCCCTTACAAATCTCCTACCCAACCATCTCATTTATTTCGTTCTTTCTATGTGCTTTGTCTCCCTCTACACACACACACACACACACACACACACATTAGTGTTTTTTTCTTTTGATTTGGATAAAAATAGTGAATTGGAGAGACTCAAAGATGTTATGGATTTCACACTCGATGAATTTAGGATCACATCCTCTGTTCGCACGGAGGGACGGGGTGGTTAATGTTAGACAGACAATGAAACGAGGATCATTAATACACACACACACACAAACAAACACTTACCCTCTTTCCTATTCTCTCCTTCATATTCACTCTCTTTCTCCGTCATATGCTCTAAATATTTCTCTCACACACGCTCTCATTCTCTCTTTCTCACCCACTGACTGTCAACTAACTCACCAACGTGAAGGTCGCCTCCCTTGACGGGAGGTTTTTCTTTGCAACGGCGCTCGCCAAAAGGGATTGCGTCCGCACTTTCCCCTCATAACCTTTCCTATCTCTACCCCCCCCTTCCCCTCACACACCCAAAAGAGTTTCTCTCCCCTATAACATTTCTCTTATTCCTCTCCCACACCCAATTTCGATTGATTTGATCTAAATATCCAGTGAATATCGAATTACAATAAATATAAATCTGTGTTTAAATAATAAACCACTAACGCGGAGTAGACTAAAGTAAGTCTTTTTGGTTCTCTATTTAATGTTCCTTGCAACGTTTCGAGCTAACGATCATCTTCTGCTCGTTTTATTGACGACTGCTTTTCTGTGTTTAATTAACCTATTCAAGATCGGCAGAGTTCTTGATTACATTAATGTTCTGCACCCCAAAATTCAGTTTCCCATTGAAAGAAGAGAACCGAATTAGTCTCCCCTTTTAATTTAGTCTCTAAAGAAAACGGTAATTTCTTGACTTAAATTTATAGAAAACGAACACGTACAGATTAAGGGGTAACTTCTATACTTATATTTTATCCTATTTTATTATAAAATATGGTTAATTTTGGGTTTATGTCCGCTCTCGAATTTTGTGGGCGCTTTGTTAAAAAAATCGCTATTTTAAAACAATACGCGAATGCTATATAGTGTATATCTATAGAATAAAGTATATAGCACTTTCACTGTGGTTCGCCATCTTGGGAGCCAGTGTTAATTGGAATCGCATCATATTCTATTATACATCATGTTGAAGGGATTTTTTTTCTGAATTAAAATATGATATGGAAATTCCATATTAATTAATTTTAAAGAAAATAGGATTAATTTAAATATCATTCAGGGTGAGACATGTCTGAAGTCGAGGAACGCGGTAGAAAAACTAGGCATTTAGCAATCGCCTTTAATTGCGGGGAGTGTAGTGGGACAACCCCCGCAATTAAGTGAGGGGTATGAGGGCGAAGTCACCCAATTTCGAAATTTTATAATACAATATGATGATTGCAATAACCTAACAAAAAAAACTCCTACTAAACCCCCAAATAACCATAATATCTCTAATGTCGAGCGAGGTTTTCGGTTCTCTCCATTGCAATTAAGGCATTGCTCTGTAGTGGATGCGCATTCTTTGAAACGAGGCTCCTCTTGGTCGCAGTTCGAACAAATTTTCTTGTCTTTGTTCGGGCAATTTTGACTTGTGTTCGTCTCCAATTTGTAGTAGGAGAAGCACATCTGTATATTGCGGAATTTGTCTCGCTCTATGTATTGGGAGTTAATCCTCCTAGGATTATTACGTCAGAACTACAGATTTTTTTCTTCCTTTTTTCCTTCGTCTGGTTAATATTTTCTTGTTACGAGGCTCTTCGTTCTTAGGAGAGGGGGTGGGGCGGTTTGTATTGGCTCTTTGTGTTCCTCTTTCATGTGTAGGTCCTTCCTTCGTTTTAGTCGTAGCTTGCGGACTCTTCCGTCTCTGCTTTTTTGTTTTTATTGGTTCCCGCCTAAACCATTGGGTCTCGTCATAAACTTAATGAGGCGGAACGATTGAATTTTACAATATCCCATAAAATATTTATTTTTCCATTACCTGTTCCTGAACCACATGCTCCAACTTGTTACCAGATCCAGAAATGGGCTACCATATGAAGGCAATTAAACCTCGGGCATTCAGCCGAAAATAATTCGCCCCTTCCCATTGTCCTCTCTCCCGTTTTGGGGGTAGGCGGCTGGCGTATATTAGAAGCGCGGCCATCTCCCTCTCGCGGTGTGGTGTGGTATGGTATATGTGAGGGGGGGGGGAGACGATATTCCAATCTACGTTGATTATTTTGGCTAGTGCTTTTGATGTTTGGTGGAAATTGATTTTTGCTACACCGGACGATCCATGTGCCTTTAGTTTTCTCAGTTCTTTATACATAGAACGCTGCTTCGTTTACATTTGCTATTCTCTATACGCAGCTTGAGAATTGAATCTTGCCTTGCTTCGTTCGATCTTTTGTTGTTTTCTAAGTTTTCTTAACTCTTCTAGTTCACGAACCATTTTGCCTTGATCTGCTTTGGCTCTTATCTAAGATTAAATTAATAGGATCTGTTAGCTATTTGCAATGTTTCCTGCTTTTTCCTATCTAGCTCTTGGTTCAGTAGATATCTTTTTTTACTCTTTGCATTTTTTCTTTGGGGGCGGGGCGGTCTTAGATATGCAGTGGAGGACAGCGGAGGTATAGTAGAGTTACTCGCACCATTGCCATATCATCAGTATCATCACTAACTCTATAATTTATCACTAACCTTATAATTTAAGAAGGGTTTTTTTTGAGTCCTTGAATAATAATTTCATCTCAGTTTGGTTATGACTAATGTTTTTTATAAGAGCTATTTCTAGTAATTCTTTTATAATATCAAAAAACAGTGGTGAAGTTCAGAAATAAATTTGTAACTTTAGAATTGAGCTTTAGTATATATTTTGAAAGGGGGGAAATTTTGTTTAGAGTTCCTTTTTAAAATTATTATAATTGGTGAAGTTCAGAAAATTTATAAAAATTTAAGCATGGCTGCTTATATTTAGATTTTAATTTTAGTAGCGAAGCGCAAGCTCCCCCTCGTAGGGGGGATTGGCGAAGCCGTTGCTTGGTATACATCTATTTCTTCTGTTCTGCAATCTCCTGTTTCTGAATTAATTCAGAGTTTGCACAGTTGGCGAAGCTTTCTTTATCCGTTTCCAGTACCCGTTTGAAGTTATATTCATTCCATCACCTAAGGAGGACGATACTATCTTAAATTTATCATAATTGGTACGGATCTTCCACTTTATTTAATTCATTGATGTGTCTTATTTCTTCGGCAGCCATAGGAATTTTCAATTAAGCATTTTAAAAGGGAAAAACGATCAATTGACTGATGTCGTTGGCGAATTGAATATTTAAGGGTTGCGTGAATTTGAGATATATGCAACATAAATATTATAATGCGGGGCTCAAATAACCTTCCTGCGAATTGATCAAAAGCCTTGGCAACAAAACGACGCATCATAACCAAATAATTCCTATTTTTTGCATCTGTCAATCTCTTCCATTATGGAACTTATTGTTAATTATGTGTTACGAGTTTTCCTGAGGCCGGATTGGTGTTGGCTGTAGAGGGAATTCTTTACGAAACGGTTAACCAGTCTTTTATTAAGGACCTTCTCAAATAATTTCTACCCAATCTCTAGAAGGAAGATTGGACGGGAACTCTCTCTTTTCGTTGGGGGCGCTTTCCCCCTTTGCCTATAAATATCATTCTAACGATTTTATAGTCATCTGGAAAGTAGCCGGTGTTTGTTTAAACAGGCATTGTATATTCTCCTTAAACTTTATAGTATCCGGGAGTGGTGCGCCCGTAGAGTTTAATTTAGTTAGCCCCTTATGGCCCGGTGCTTTGCGATCGAAGGAGAGCAGTGCACTCGTCATTTATTCCGTTGTTATTAGTTCTTCCAGTTTTCGCAGCTTATTCGTTCGATTTTCTCGTTTTCGGATCTTAAGGTCTTCGTTTGCGTTTATTTATTTCTCTTTTCTGTTTGGGAGGTGATTCTTTTAATCTTATCACGATTTTACAAACGTCTTTTAGACAGGCTTTATGGTCGAGTTGCTCGATGGCCTCATGCCATCTTTGCCACTGTTGTACTATGATTAATTGTCCAAGTTCTTCTTTTATTTGTATTGTCTCTTGGTATCTTGTTGGGACGCATATCTGTTATAATTCTCTCAGTTCACGATGCACATTCTTCATAGGTTCGGTCCATTCATAAGTCGAAATGTTATTGGAGGTTTTGTGGGTCGCTTTTCTATCTACTCTGATTTATTCTTTGTAGTTCCTCGTCTACTTCTTCCAATGTAGTGTCTTGTAGATCTGGTAAAGTTGAATCATTCAGGTCTGCCTCATAGGTTCCTATTTATCCTCATTAGGATGCATATATGATCGCTACATGGTGTAGTTTCCGGTTGTAGGTGGAAGTTAGACGGCTTGTTAGACAGATGTCAGGCTTTTGGGCTGATTGTTTCGTGAAGAAGGTCGGGAACTCTGTTCCCGGACGCTGTACGATGTTTCTGTCTAAAAAGATGTTTAAGCACCGTCGCTAGTCCGGTATCCTGATTCTTGTCCATTACCGCCCCATCGTAGCGTTTCTGTACATAGTTGGTCGCTATTACCTTTTAATTCCATATCTTAATTTGCTTGACTTACATCCGCGTCTTTTCGTGGTTCAGCAGTTAGTGTTGATTCGCAGGATTCTCGTTTGTTCTATGAATGTTAACTCTCGTTGTTACTATTTTCCTTTGCCAGTACTTTTATGTGCCGGGTTTTTCCTGTTCCAAACAGTGTTTTTCTCTCAATTTTCGCCATCTTTTCTCTCCTCGGTTGTGGTCCCTTGTCTTGATGACTTGATTTCAATCTTTCTTCTCCTGTTTGTTAATTTATCCTCCTCGTAGTCTCCTTCTTCGTCACTTGGTTTAGTCCTCGTTTGTTTCTTATATTTCATGTAAAAGATATAGCACCTTCTCTTTCAATTTTCTCTCCTGTGATTCTCATAGCCATTTCCAATCTCTCGAATGTGATCTTGAGGACATGGTTTCGGTTTGTGAATTTGACCACCACTTTAATATTAGCCCCCGTCTCAGTTGAGACACGGTTTCTGTTTTGATACTGTTGAAGCGGGTTCTCTAATATGACTTTTTATTTTGGGGCATGTATCCGATGTACCCGTTGCCATAGCAATTGTATTAATGAGATCTGTTTAGAGTTCTGTAATTGGAGCCTCGGTGGCCATATTTTCCTTGTTTTTCGGCGATTTTCTTTTCCATTTGTTAAAGTATTTAGGGGGGGTTATTGTTCTATGCCCCGCCCCTCCTGTGTGATGATTCGTGTAGGAGGGGAGAGTTATGACAATCCAATGCTCGTATCCGTCCTTATGGATACGACTCATTCCTTGAATGATCAAAAGTACGTTTATCGATCAGTAACGATTTGGATCCTTCCTTTAATTCCTTCGCTGCTTCTTATGGCCAGTGATACTTCATCGTATCTTTCACCTGAGATGTTTTTGGTGTATTTTGCTATTTTAACTTGTGTAATGCAGTGGTTGTCCATGCTCGCAGAGGACAATCCGGATCTTCTTGTCTTACTAAAAGTTAACGTATTTTCTCTTCAAACCTTTTAATAAATGGGATTTATATTAACGGTTAATGTACATCCCGTTAATAGCCGCATGTAAATTGTGCTCTTTGTACTCTCGTTGTCGATTACCTCTTTTTTGTGCCCTAAGTCATCGTGTCTTTCTGAAAGTGTTATTTTGGGCCTTTCTCTAAGGGGAAGTTGGATTGTATCTATTCGCGAAAACTGATAGGAAGGGCTTGACCTTCGTATTTCTAACCCTTTCTTCTTCTTCTCGGGTATTTACCCTATGGTAGAATTAAGGCCTCGTTACTATTAGCCTCTCTTTTGGGGACCATTCCATTTCCTGTCGCTGCAATCCCTCAAGGTGCCAGGTCAGGTCCCGCATGACTTGGGGCCTTTTGCGACTGAAGGTCAGAAAAGTGACTATAAAATTTGCAAGCCCCACTGCTAAAAGCACCTCCCTCCATTGACCCATGAAGCGGTTCATGCCCTCATATCGAATGTTATGGGTGGCCATGTAAGCATGCTAAGTATAGCGTACATGCGTCCTTCCACAGGTATTATTTTAGTCCTGCTGGGTAACCATCAACCCCTGTTATGAAATAACTATGAGTTGTAAATTTACTGGTATTAGCAGATTACACGTTAGCAGTCGCGAGCTTCCATCTCCGATCTGATATCTCGTATCTCACACAAGAAAATATGAGAATATATTGCATAGATTTATGGGGAGGATGCTACGTGGGGCGTAACATAATTCAATGGGTTATAAAAACCACAACGACCTATCAGAGCTCCCCCGAGTCCCCCCCCCATACAATGCATCCACAAGATTGTGGCGTCCGAATTGCCTTGCTTAAAAAGGCATTGCCATCATGGAGTGTCAAAGGTAATTCTAAAGATGAGCAACTCCAACCAAATCGAAGCCTCTTTCTTATCAAAGTCTATCTAAAAAAAATACGCAAATTTATAATAATTATATGACGAACAAGAAATTGGCTGTCATAGATAATTATGAACCACCAAAAGAATGGATTTAGTTGGGGTTTGAGGTAGTTTTTTTAGTTTGTTTGGGGACTACGGGTACCAGGTAATTTTTCCTCCTATAATAAATGTGATTTTAACAGTACTGCCCCCTCCCCCCCTCCCACGCAACGCCTACTATGACAATTACATTGGGACAGAAATATGACTGACCAATTAATTACTCAATACCAATCGTTAAACTGCCAATTGAATTTGCTCCCAATCGCTGCTGATGGATTTCCCTTTCGTACATCGTTAGGGAAAATAATAAAATAAAATCTATTGTTTTAATTGGATAATCAATGACTAAGACAGAAGTGCAAAAGCCCAAATGGAAGAATGGACAGAAAAACGGGAGGGCCCTCCGGCGATTCCGCAGTACTGAGTGGGCGGCCTCGAAAGGCCCTTGAGTGGCGAATGGTAGAAAGAATTTGATCTTGATCCAAAAAAGAGATTTGATAGGCGTGAAAAGGGTTATTGTAAGGCTTGCTCTGTTGAAGAGGGCATCTCGTATTAACTTTTAATCTTTATTCTATTTTCATATATATTATACATACACACACACACACACACACACACACACACACACACACACAGACTGTGTCCTCCGTCTTTCGCATTCAAGCCTTGTTCTTTCTGCAGTGCCCGGCCCCAAATGGGCGGAGCTAGAATTGAAGTCCTAAAATTCTTAATCGGCGGCTGTTAAATCAAAATTCACTGTTGAAAAATGAGTGGTAGATAGGGAGGGAGGGAGGAAGGAAGGGAGGGAGGGCATTTCAATTGTAAATAGAGCGGCACACGAATAAACCAAACTATGTAAGTATGATATAACGAAAAAATTGATTGGCAGTCATTTTGTCTAGCTCCGCCCTCTTCTGGACCGAAGGGCGGAGCTAAACAAAATAGTGACGTCCCTTCCCTCAATCATCCTTGACCCCCCTCTCCCCCCTTTCCCCTGTTCACTTGGTTGTTTGGGCAAGTTCTTTCGTCGATCTTTTCATTAAGTTCGTCTATCACATTAATTTTTATTTCGAAATCCTCAAATTCTTTCAATTTCTTCCTCCTGTTTTTATTAAAATTTTGTCCTTTATTTAATTGTGCGGCATTCCTTTCATTCTTCTGATCTTCGCTTATAATTCTTCAGCTGTTGCTTCGCTATCTACTACTTCGATGGCTTCGTTCCATTTGTCAGCTTTTTGTTCATTTATTAGCCATTTTTATTCTTCTTTTGTACGGTGCATTGCATCACGAGAAGTTCTCGCAATGATGCTGCGTTGGTTCCTAGGGGGAGAGGGGTGCTGTAGTTCTTAGATACCTTAACGTTGTTCTCTTAGGCGTTGTCGTGTGATTCAGCCGCTTGGTCTTCATGCTGAGATCCCTCGGAGTCCTCTTCAGGTGATTTCGGTTCGTTTTTGCGTCTATTCAATTTCCGTGAATTGGGTTCACCAATATTCACGTTATTCCGTTTGTTCGGAGCAACGAGTTCTTTTTCATCGCACCCTGGGATTCCCTTATTTGCTGGTTGCGTGTATTAAGCACGTCAAGATCTCTGCCTCCATTCTTGATTCTATAGCTTAATTTCCTCGAGGGTCGGATTTACTCAATGTTCTGGTAGGAGAGTTTCTATTTCTTTTTCCTTCGGGTCGACTTTTCGGTCCTCAATCAATTTTTATGCTTGGCCTTGTTAACGTCTTCCTTGTGACTATGCTTTTCGTTCTCCATGAGGCTTTGAGTCTTCGTTCTGTGGTTTCTTGATGGTTTCGAAATGGTTCAGGCTAAGTAAGACCCTTTGATCTCCCTCATAAACTTAATGGGGAGGAACGTTTGGATTTTACAATATCTCATAAATTATTATATTTGCTTCATCCCCCCATTGGGTCCCATTCCTGAAACATATGTCCCCCCACCCCCATACCAACTTGGGTTTTTATGGGTGAGAGGGACACATTTTGGAGGCTTGTCTCTCCCCCACTCCTCTGGCGGGGTCGGGGGAATTATATATTAGCTCCAGTTTAAAGGAGCACAACAGATTCGAGCTGGCCTTCGCCCCATGGGGGGGTTGCGGTGTTGACACACTCTCAAGCGATCGTCTTTTCGAAATATCTTTTCTCTTGTCAATTAACGCTAAATTATTTTTTTCTCCTTCTTTATTTTGTTTGTGTTTAATCTTGATTCATAAATGTGTGAGAGGAAACTTTGTTTCCCTCGCACGACTGCTTCAGTCAACCCGAGACGATTGTGTTTGGATTTCGCTACGCGGTAAATTGCCTGCCTCGATTCGGAAAATATTTGCCTTTTTCACAAGTGTTGAGGCTCCAAGTGTGTGGGTCCCAGAACGTGGCATCTGGCTCAGCTAGTGTGCGCGGTAGTGTTTTCCACCTTAACTGGCCTCGATGAAGCCTGGTGAAGGGAAGAGAAATAATAGGAACAAAAGGACAAGAGCTTCCGACTTCTCAACCCGGCCCTACCGAAGGTAACGTAGTTTCAAACCGGGTTTTTTTTTACATTTGGTCTTTATTTCTCACCCTCACCCCTTTAAAAACTGCTCCCACGTACATACACTCACTTACTCACACACACAAACACACCACGGATCCTAACCTCTCTCTCGATTTCTCCCCTAGGCTGAAATGAAGGAGTAGGTTGCCTACCCTAAAACTCTTTTCTAGCAATTATAGACAATCCCCCCCCCCACACCACCTCCTACATTCGAGAAGTCGATAGTAACAGTATTTGTGCTTGTGTTAGATTCCCTGATCCAAATTGGTAAATGAAATGGTACGGTTAGGGGAAGAGTGTTGTGTCTCCCGACCATAATAGGGAGGAGACTTCTTGGGGAGTTGGTAAGAAATGCGCTGCACCAGGATTAGGTTCTAACCTGTATATTTTTCACTCTAACCCAATCACCTTTCCTCCGAGGTTAGTTGTAGGTCTGTCATGCATGGATGAAGAGTGCAATTTGTACTCTTTTTTATTACTTTCTATTTTCGTTTTTTCCCACTTTATATTTATTTCTTTTCTATATTTTCATTTTGGCATAGTGTTTTTTTAAACGTGACTATTATTTTCAAGCTAAATCTTAGAAATATTTACTTTTCTTTACACTTTACTCCCCTCCCCCCATATTTCTCCTCCATTCTTTAATACTTACTATTTATTAATGATAAAAGCTTCGATATTTACTTTGAACTAGTTTTTGTGGGTCATTACGAAATCATTGAGCTCGTCTTAAATATGGCTCTGACCGGTCAAGTGGTTCCCGGTTACTTCGGACCACGTTTACGATCGATTAGTAAAATTATATCATAAACTCATTCCGGTGAAAATGCCCACGATTGTTCCTATTTTTCCCACTAATTATTTGCGATATCTGGATTTCTCGTCCAGTCCAATTTCATGTCTAAGCCTACCCGCTTTCCCGTCGCTCAAATTGAACAAAGTGCTCATCTTTGCTATGAAAGTGTTTTGGGGGTTTTTAAAAAAGGACTCGTTCTATTTGACAACTAAATGCTTTTCTGTAAGTATAATTAAATTAATTTCCCCTTTTTTAGAATAAGCTTTGATTATTTGTGGGGTTCTTTAGCTACCAAAAATGGCGCCGTCAGATTCGAACGTGGAAATAAACAACGTAGTGACGCGTGCTGAACGAAGTCTTGAGCTTCGTCTCTGTTGTGGATATTATCCTGTGGATGTAGTGGATGAAATGGAGTGGGTTCGCTGAACTCGCCAGAGGATGAAAAGGACTAGTTAGAGTTAGGTCGCTGATATCTTCTGTACAATGTATTGAGGCAAATAATAAAACAAATAGTGTTGGGATTCTTTAACGGAAATGTTACGTACAGAGGTTATGTTTATAACTCTTGTGTCGGGTCACTCCTCGTTTTGTACACAGCACGGATCCCACAGGATACCCACCTGCTATTGGCAGGGCAAAGTAGGGCATCACTTTTAATTTTTATTTTATTTTCCTTTTGCCTTCCATGAAGAACCTCTAATATTCTTTTTAATTAAGTTATAAACATTTTTAAGAATCAAATTTCCATTACAACCCTTTTCTTTAAAAAACATGATAAGGGGAATAATAACACAACTTATAAGTTTAAATGACGAATGAAATGGAAAGGAAAAAAACAAACAAAACGAGGCCAATTATAGTCCAGTAGCCGAAGCAGGCAGACTTCGTATCTCCTTCGCACAAATATCGCTCGTTTTCTTGCCTCGGCAACCAAATTTTGAGGGACTATTTTATTTTTGTATTTGTATCAATACTATTATAGTCGTATTGTTTAAAATTTCAAGAATAGTAAATAATAGCGATATGTTGTATACATATACATGCACAGAGCGCACGCAACACATCCCTTTTCCCCTCCATCACAGTACACGCCGATGTGGTGCTGAGATCCACACACGCCTGACGTGGAGCAGCGGTCTGGGACGCGGAGCTTTCTTTCTCATTGGCTGTGTAAAAACATGCTCCCTTCCCCTTAACCGAGACCATGCCTTGTCATTCTGATCCTTATGCGCATTGCATCATCCGATGTGGTCCGCGATTGAAAAGGGCCTGTGTAGCCTGTTACACTTAATACCCACAGGGGGGTGCACGTCCCACCTGCCTGAGTGCCAATCAGCCAGGAATACGATATATGTTCTCCGGTTTGATGCGGAAAGAACTTTGTGGCTCGGATCTTGAAGCGCCCTCTCCTCCAGTTCCCCCGCAGGAGGGAAGTTGGACCCCATGGGGTCTGTTACACTTAGTACCCGCAGGAATTGCACATCCTCCCGACCTGAGTGCAAAGTAGGGAAGTCCCGTCGCTAGGTTGAAATGAACTCTCTGATGGCGTCTGGGAAAGATGTTGGTGCGCTCCTCCCCCACGCTCCCTCTCAGCGCTACCTTATATTTATTTATCAATCGTTATTATTTATTATGATTTGTTTTTATTATTTATTGTTATTAGTTTTATTATTGAATCTCTCCCCTCAACCGTTTCTACCCGCACCTCCTAACAGGAGGACCGTTCTCACCTGGACAGAGTTCGGTCCGCTATTTTAGGCCAATTCCCACTTGTTAGTATGATAGCATTGACGGCCATGGCCAATAAATCTTCAGAAAACTGATAAATATATTTCAACCTGTGAGATAAAAAAAACGGTAGATTAGATGAGATGTAATAATCATCATTTAATTCCCCCAAACCAAATAATAAAAAAGTAGTAGCTTTTAAGTAGCTTATTACCAAGCAGATCGAAAGTATATTAAATTAACCAAAATATCTTTAGAATTCATAGGTCGTGCTCCAGCTATATAGCACCGCACATTTATGGAATTTGAAAGATAACAAAAAATCACACACCCTACTGGAGCATGAAGACTGTGCCCCGCAGGGAAGTGTCCTCAGTCACATTGACCTTCGCATAATGGGTATCACCGGCTGCTGGCCGAAGATGCGCTCGCTACGGTTCGGGTTTACTTGGCCAAGACTCGGGTCGTAAATTTCTGTTTCTACCCAGACTTGTTCCTAAACGGCGTTCGCCCTTAAGTGTGGATTCGTGCCATTTCCTTGGTTTTGTTTTCGACACACGCCTCGAGTGGGATGCTCCAATTCGCAGGCTAAGGTTCTCTTGTATCCCCGTCATGGACATTCTTGGTTCCGTTACGGTCAGGAATTTGGGTGTTGATAGGGATGCTACCTTACTTTTCTACCAATCTTTTGGTCTTTCTGACTTTTAAGAATCCGCACCCGAGGCTGTATTGCAGTAGGAGGAATCGATCTACCACACCCATCTCCGCCTGGCGACCAGTGCCTTCCGCACGTCCCAGATTAAGAACCTATTTGGCCTTAATGAGGAGATGCGATTTGCTCTGCGCCTTGCCCAGTGGAATATTGGTCTGTACACGCGATCCCTGCGCCTCCCTCAGTCGCTAACGGCTCTCACTGCATCCTCATACGATCGTGTAGGTGCCTTGTTAATGAGAGACGCCAGTCATACCCTTATCCCTTTCAGTTTAGGGCTAGAAAACCTTCGAGATTTGTGTATCTCTCCGGATGGTAGCCTTTATGGTTCTGGCCAAAGATACCACCTTTGATTTTTTTGTCACCACGCCTCTGCTCCCTAAGCTCCACAGGGCCGGCACTATTGCACTCGATCTATTAGCCTACAGTGAATCCGTGGAATTGTACACAGATGGCTCCAAGGAACCAGGGCAGCCCTACGAGTTGCTTGGATCAAAGACTGGGAGCCTCTAATGAGGCAACGTCTTCAGGTTGCTTTGTGTTGTCTTCGAAAGGGGCACCACACACTCGGCTCGAACCACCATTTGATGTAGCGTTCCATTGCACCTTAGGCCGATAACTGCCGTGTTCGGCGCATTTTTGTTGAATTTTCCAATCTGCGTCATCTTCGTTCACATTGCTTGTCTATGGTATTAGGATGGGCAGGTTCGCTAAAGCTTGTCACTTGTACTCGGGATGGGTTCGTGCACACAGATCAATGGAATATCCGATTTTTGGAGGAGGCTGCCATCATACATTTTATAGGACTCTTGATTTGTTCCTACGAATAGGATTGCTGGGCCTCCACATAGGGCCAGAGATTTCTTCCTGATTTTTCATGGTTTTTATTTGGTTTGATTTGGGGAATTTTAATGTTATTATTTATTTTTTCATCTCGCCTAGTATTAGGCTGTAGTGTGAGTACGGCGAACTCTGCCCTAGGAGGCAATCGCCAGATGGCTCTTAAAATGAAAAAAAATTGTCTTCTGTGCCTAAACTCGCCCTTATAGGATTGTGGTTTGTGAACCCCCAATCATTCTCCTTTCTCACCTCTGAGGTTTATAACAATTAATTGCTGATTCTTCCTCCCTATTTGCAATGGAACCATCTCCTTTCTTTCCGCTTTATTCTAGTGATCTATGCTCAACAAATTTGAAGAGGCTTATTCCATTATTGTTTACTCTGCACCCAAATTTTCAGTTTACCATTGAAACAGAAAACCTAAATAGTATCTATCCCCTTTAGAATTAATTTAGTCTCTAGAGAAAACGGTAATATCTCTAGTTCAGTTTATAGAAAACGTACTTCTACAATTTGGGGGCTAACTTTTATAGCCCCACCTTTCGAAATCATCACCTTAGGGTTCGAATTCCCTTACGTTGTCAGACGTTGTTAGGCGCTCCAATGTTCATTGTTGTTCTGCAATGCCCCGCCCCAAATGGGCGGAGTTACAATTGAGGTCCTAAAATTTCTTAATCGGTGGCTGTGAATTCAAAATTCCCCGTTGAAAAATTAGTGGTAAACAGGGAGGGAGGGAGGGAGGAAGGCAGGGAGGGCATTGTAAATGTAGCCGGACACGAATAAACCAAAGTATTTAAGTATGATATAACAAAAAAAAAATAGATCATTAGTAGCTATCTCTCCTTCCCAGCTTTCAATCCTCTGGATGCATTTTATGTATATTGTAGATTAGATCTGACGAACTCCTGTAAAGGGTGACAATCTTGATGACTTTTCTCTGGTAAGAAATCTTTTGTGTGTTGACTGGAACAGGAGCTGCCAAGTGTAGGCCATGAATGGTCTTTTGCAGTCTCCTTCTTTTCTTATGTTCTTATGTTCTTAATTTAGTCTCTAGAGAAAACGGTAATATCTCTAGTTCAGTTTATAGAAAACGTACTTCTACATTTTAGGGGCTAACTTTTATAGCCCCACCTTTCGAAATCATCACCTTAGGGTTCGAATTTCCTTACGTTGTCAGACGTTGTTAGGCGCTCCAATGTTCATTGTTGTTCTGCAATGCCCCGCCCCAAATGGGCGGAGTTACAATTAAGGTCCTAAAATTTCTTAATTGGTGGCTGTGAATTCAAAATTCCCCGTTGAAAAATTAGTGGTAAACAGGGAGGAAGGGAGGAAGGGCATTACAATTGTAAATATAGCGGGACACGAATAAACCCCCCAAAATAGATCATTAGTAGCTATCTCTCCTTCCCAGTTTCTTTTTAAGAACCAACATAATGTGGTTAGGTTGAGTATTTCTTCTTTTTTTTTGTTAGGTTAATTATATCGCTTAATGTAGAATATTTATAGTAATTTGTTAACTTCTCTGCTGTTTCGGGGAGAAACGAACTAAAGAATCACTTATCCTAAATGAACGCCGTGACCTAATCTTTAGTCAAAAACGACTGGTCTTTATGATGGTTGTAAAATAACTACTTGCATTCTCGCCTGAATATTATGGTCGTTTTGAAGCTGTAATTCATTTTGGTCATTAACACGCCCTAATGCGTAAAGAGCATGTTTGTAAACGGCGAGGGATTTAGGCTGAATAAGTTATAACGAGAAGAATATGGAGATCCCAGTTAAATTGGAAGCTTCGAAGGGAGAGAGAGAGAGAGGGGGGGGGGAGAGAAGGAAATGTAATATCGGAATCTAATTTTAAAGCCCTTAAAAAAAAACCCAAGCTGCTTCAAAAGATAACACCTCTAGCCTTCAATATGCTAGTTAAATTAGTATCCCCTTAACATGTTATTCTTGTATCGGTGCAATATATCTCCTTTATGTATTGAAAGGATTGATTTGAATTGCTAAGAACTAAAAAAATAAGTGCTCTACGCGCCTTATAAATGGCAACAGACAATTCCGATACTGTTATAGAATAGCTTTAGTTTTTGTTTTAATCCTTTGTTTAATTTCACACTGCAAGGGTCACCCTTTTAATTTTAACATTTTATTTTTGAATATTCAACTACTAGCTACCATTAACGAGAGATTTTGGAACTCGCTTCGCCCCTCGGCATTTCTCGGATGCAATTAACTCTTATAAAAACAAAGCCCCCCCCCCCATACATTGGGGAAAGTCGATGCCAACGCTATTTGTACGCCTGTGTGTTCGATTTCTTTATCCAAATTGATAAAGTAAATGGTATGTTCAGGGGAAGTGAAACTGTAGGAACTAACTGCATAGGCCGACCAAAATAGCGCGGAGACTACTTGGGGAGTCGATGCTAAGGTAAGGGGTAAGGTTGGAACCCGTGTATTTCACATTCTGACCCACTCCACCTTCCGATGTTAGTTGTACTTCTGTCCTCCTCGGGGAGTTTAATAATGAACTAGATTTATGCTTGGGTTGATATTACCTAAATTATACTACTTAGGAATAGTTCCTTAAATTAGAAGAAGTTTCTACGAGTTTTTAGTTTTTATATAGTCATGTTTTGTCTTGGTGTGTTGGGATGTGAATATTTTATCCTTTAAAACGTGTAATGGATGGAATAATTATTTAAGAACCTTTTCTGAAATGAGCAAATTGAACAGTGGCATGATCTGGAGGGGAGCTAGAGAGGACTTCTATAACAACTTATTAGAATCGCATCTAAGTAGCCGATGTGCTACTTAGAATCCACACACGTCAGATGTGGAATGGTCTGGGACGAGAATCTTTTTCTGATTGGCAGTGTACAAAACTTTCATACCCTCCTTTGGTGGATTGTCATTCTAATCCTTATGCGCATTTCATTATCCGATCGTTGTATGTGGTCCCCGATTGAAATGGGACTGATTGCTACCCGTTCACGCACAACTGTACGTATTCCTAAAGCCTTTACACCATTTGGTTCGGATATACGAAAAGGAATAAATTGTGGTCTGTGAACCCCCAATCATTCTCCTTTCCACCAGACTTCTGTGTTTAACACCTCTACTTGTTATTAATCACTAATTATTCCTCCCTATTTCGCCATGTAACCATCTCCTTCATATCAGCTGATTCTTTCTCCCTTTACACGACTGGCAGTTTCTTCCATCCGCACTACGTTGTTCTCTTAGCAATAAATTGTACTCTGTGATCTCCAATGCTTCTCCTTTCCAGCCCTCCAGGTCTCAGCCCTGCCTGATTGAATATAAACAATCGTTGATTCTTCCTCCCTATTTCGGCTGCTTGTAACCATCTCCCATATATTTAGCCCTCTAGTTTCTCCCACACAATGCTCCCTCTCATGGACTCCTTGAACCTGGCCTCATGGACATTATTCCTTCGGTCAGGTTCAGCATCCTATCACATTTTTTGTTTTGAGGTCTCTATGCCCAACGAACTCCAAGAGCCTTATTCAATTATAGTTTAATCTGCCCCCAAATTTTCAGTTTCCCATTGAAAGAAAACCTAAATAGTATCTATTCCCTTTAAGATTAATTAAGTCCTAGAGAAAACGGTAATATCTCCACTTCAATTTATAGAAAACGTACTTCTACATTTTAGGGGCAAACTTTTATAGTTTCTGCGATTTAAATATAAAAGAAGGTTCTTATTATTGATGATGGTCTTGTCTTTTCTTGGTATAGTAATTGCACAAAATTTACCACTCACGGGGGACGCAGCTCGATAGGGCCCACACCCTTAAAGGGGCAAGGGTAAGCAGTGCCCGCCACCCATGCCCCCCTGTAGGTGTTGCTTCGCTAGCTACTTCTTCGATGAGTTCGTTCCATTTGTCTGCTTCTTGTTCATTTATTAGCATTATTTCTTCTTCTTTTGTACGGTGCATTGAATCACGAAGTTCCAGCAATGATTCTGTATTGGTTCTTTGGGAGAGGAGGTGGTTCTGTGGGACCTTGTCGAAGTGCGGAGGCTCTTCCTCTCTGATTGAGAGTCGCTTGATTGTGTTTACCCTGCTTGGTCTTCCCTCGGATTCCTTTTCGGCTGATTTGTTCTTTGTGCGTCTATTCAATTTTCCTGAGTTGGCCTTTACCTATATTCACTTTGTTCAGAGCCTCGAATTCTTTTTCATAGCACCCTGGGGGTGGGGGGGTGGGGGTTCCCATATTGGCTGTGTGCGTGTATTAAGCACGTCAAGATCTTTGCCTCCATTCTTGGATCCATATCTTAATTTCCTTGACGGTCGTATTTACTCGGTGTTCTGGTTGGAGAATTAATACCTCCTTTTCCTTTAGGTCGGCTTTTCTTTCCTCAATCAGTTATCATGCTTGTCCTTGTTAACGTTTTCCTTGTGACGATGCTTTTCGTCTTTCGGGGTGGGTCTTCCATCTATGATTTCTTGGGGTTTTGGATCTCTCTCATAAACTTAATGAGAGGGAAGGTTGGGATTTTACAATATCCCATAAATGCTTCATCCCTCCTTTGCCCAATCCTGATCCATATGTCCCCTGTGGTCATGCGGTCCCATTGTAAAAGCCTTAATATATGATGCGATTATTCGCCCCTTCCCCCAGACAAACATACCGATTTGTTTTATTTGGGAGGGGGGGCATATTTTGGAGGCTTGTCCTTTCCCCGGTGGGGGTGGGGGATTATATAATAATGCAAGTTCAAATGAGCATAACAGATTCGATCAGGCCTTTGGCCCGTGCGGTGGTTTCTGTCTTGACAGTCTTTCAAGCGATCGCCTTCTCAAATTATCTTTTCTCTTGTGAATTATTTAATTTTGTCTCTTTATTATTTTGTTTGTGTTTAATCTCGACTCATACATTAGGGAGAGGAAACTTAGTTTTCGTCGCACGACTGTTTCAGTCAACTGGACAGGATTGTGTGCGCATTTCGCTATGCGGTAAATTGCCTGCCTCGATTGGGGCAATTTGTGTGTTTTTCACGAGTGTTGAGGTTGCAAGTTTGTGGGCCTAAGAATACGGCTTCTGGCTGAGCTAGTGCGCGCGGGAGTGTTGTTCCACCTTCACTGGCTCTGATGGAGGCTGGTGAAGGGGAGAAAAGAAAGAGAAATAATACGAGGAAAAGGACAAAGGCTTCCGACTTCTCAATGCGGCTCTGCGGAAGGTAACGTAGTGACAAACCGGGTGTTTTTTTTTGGGGGGGGAGGGAGTCATTTGTATGTCTATTTCTCAGCCACCCATTTTCTGAGCTGTAAACTGTTCCCCTTACATACGCTCACGCCCCCCCCTCGCACACAAACACACAGACACCAGGGGTTTCCTAACCTCACTCCCCAATTCCCCCCTTGAGTAAAATGAACGAGTAGGTCGCCTACATGAAAGCCTTTTTATAGCAATTATTGACCCCCCTGCCGCCCCCTCTCCTTGAAGGGAAGTCGACAGTAACGGTATTTGTGCATTTGTTCAGTTCCTTGATTTAAATTGGTAAAGAAAATGGTATAGTTAGTGAAAGAGTGTCACCCGACCATAATAGAGAGGAGATTTCTTGGAGAAATGGCAAGGAATGCGCTGCTCTTGGGTTAGGTTCTAAGCACTGTTTTTCCACTCAAACCCTATCCACCCTTCCGAGGTTAGTTGTAGGTCTGTCATGCATGGAGTGCAATTTGTAATTTTTTTTACTTTCTACTTTCCTTTTTCTACATTTCAATTATTTCTTTTTCTATGCTTTCATTTTGGCATAGTTTTTTTTATACTTCACCATACTTTTCGTTACTTTTTTCTCCCTCCTCCCCTTTTTTTCCTATGGTTTTTATTTTTTCTCCTTCCCGCATTTTGTAATATATTGTTTTTAGAAATTAAATACCATTGATTTATGATAAAATGATACAGATTGACTTGGAACTCTATTTTGTGTGTCATTCGAAACGATTCAGTTCGTTCAGGTCGTCCTAAAAATGGCTTTGCCTCGTGAACGGTTCCCGGTTACTTCTGACCACGTTTACGGTCGATTAATATAATTATTAGGCGATCATAAACTCATTCCGGTCACAATGCCATCGATGGTTCCTATTTATTCCACCAATTAGGGAGATCTCCGGATTTCTCGTCAAGTAAAATTTCATGTCTTGTAAACTTACCCATTTTCTCCGTCAAGTCAAAAATTTAACAAAGGGGTCAATTTTCCTCTAAGATGTTGGGAGGGGGGGGGGGGGAGAAGTACTCATTCTATTTGACAAACTAAAATGTCTTTCTATAAGTATAATTAAATTAATTTCTCGTGTTTTAAATAATAAGGTTGAGTTTTCATTATTTTAAGAGTCTTTAATAACTATAAAAACTGGCTCCGTCAGATTCCAACTTAAACAGCGTAGTGATGCGCGCTGAACGAAGCCTTGAGCTTCGTCTCTGTTCTGGATATTAATTATCCTTTGGATGTAGTTTATGAAATGAATGGGATTAACTGAGGAGGATAAGAACGTGACAGTAGTTATAGTTAGGTCACTGATTTCTTCTATGCAGTGGATTGAACCAAATAGTGCTTGGATTCATGAAGAGAAATGTTGCTCTTGTGTTGTACACAGCCATGGATCACACATTTTACACATGATACCAACCTGCTAGTGTCAGGTCAATAAAGAGGAGACATTTCATGATGTACCTCTAAGATTTAAATATTCTTTTTAGTTAAGTTATAAACCTTTGTAAGAATCAAATTTCCGCCTGGAAATTCCGCCCCAAATCTATTTCCATTCCAACCTTTTTCTTTTCAAACATTGTGATAGGGGTAATAAAAACCCAAATGATGAATGAAAGAGAGAGGAAAAAACAGGGCTAATAATAGACCAATAACCTAAGCAGACTTCGTATTTCCTACGCATAAATATCGCCCGTTTTCTCGACTCGGCAAGCAAAAGCTTTGAGTGACTATTTTATTTTTTTAATTGTAGCCAAACTAGTTTCTGCGATTTCGATATAAAATTTCATGTCTTTTGGTCAAAATGGTTGCCGGCAAAACTATTGTGCCAACGTCATTAACATAATAAGAGGGAACGGTTGAATTTTACAACATGCCCTAAAAAAATTTATATTTGCAGTTTCATTTTTTCATTAGCTCTTCCTGAACCACACGCTCCAAGTGGCTACCAAGTCCAGAAATTGGCCACTGTAGGGGCTGGCTCATATTGGAGGCGTGGCCATCGTACCTCCTGGTGAGATTGAGGGGTGGGGGGGGGATTATTTATTAGTAAGAGTTAAAAACAACCATAGATTCGAGCCGTGTGGTAGTTTTTGGTGTTGACATTCCTTCACTCGATCTCCTTTTTAAAGTAACACTTTTTAATTAACGGTAAGTTAATTATACTTTTTTTATATCGTTTTATGTAGGCAAATGCTGCTATGCCACCAAATGGCCCATTTTAAGGATGACTTCATTCTTAGCTCTTGCCCGATGGGGCGGAACACAACATAAAAACAATGACCATTGGGAGCAACTAATAATGTCTGGCGAAAGCATTTGAAATCGAACCCTACAATGATTATTTTGAAATGGGAGGTTTCGTCCCTATACCCATATTTGACAGTAGGAGATTGAATTAAATAGTAGTAGGGTTACCTCGAGTTAGGATGAATGCAGTATAAAGAGTATAATGTGAGGCTCAAATACTCGTCGTGCGATTTTATCTAAAACACACATGATATCCACGCAATTTCCCCCATTTTTTTTACCTCTGTCAATCTCTCCATTATGGAGCTGATTGCCAATTCTATGCTTCTATTTTTCCACAAGCCGAATTCGCAGGTGTTGTGGAAGGAATTCCTTTCCAAATGCTGGAGTCTTTTATTGAAGATCTTCTCGAATAATTTCTCTAGAAGGGAGATTCGTCGGTAACACTCTTTTCGTTGTAGGCTTCCTCTCTTTGGCTATATTTTATAGTCATTTGGGAAGTAGCCGGTGTTTATTTAAGCAAGCATAGTATATTTTCCTCAACCCTTCCAGTCTGGTTTAATTTAGTTAGCTAGCCCCTTATGGGCAAACGAGAGCAGTACACTCGTCATTTCTTCGGTTGTTATTAGTTGACTGTTGCGGATGTCTCCTCTGTGGTTATTAAGCTCGGCTTTTATATGACTCGAACTTTATCGAATTTTTCGCTTACCCTGAAAACTTTACTCCAGTTTTCGCAGCGTATTTGTTCGATTTTCTGTTTTGGAGGTGACCGTTTCAATCATCTCACGATTTTCCAGAAATATTTTGGACAGGCTTTATGGTCGAGTTCTCCGATTGCCTCGTCCCACTGTTCTTTTACAATTAATTGTCCAAGTTTTTCTTTGAACATTTTTTATCAGTATTACATCTCTTGACGTGCTTTCTCTGACCCATATGTGGTATAATTCTTTGGGTTCCATTTAGATGTCGAAATGATTTTGTGTTTTTGTAGGTCGCTTTTCTATCCACTGTGATCATGGTTTTATTTATTCTTAGTTGTTCCTCGTCTATTTCTTCCAACTTAGTCTCCTGTAGATCTGGTAAAGTGTAATCATTTAGGTCTGCCTCATTTGATCCTATTATTAGGATGCTTATATGATCGGGTGTAGGTGTAAGTTTTATGGGGTTAGACGGTTTGTTAGAGAGATGTCGTGCTTTTTGGCTGTGATGATTGTCGTGAACTCTGTTGTCCGTAAGACGCTGGAAGATGTTTGCGCCTAAAAAGATGTTTGAACACCGTCCTCTCCCGTTGCTCGTCCGGTATCCTGATTTTTGTCATCTTGCTTTCGATGGAGATGTGGGAATAGACAAAAATTGCCTCTCTGGTGGTTGGTTAATTCTTTATCACCAAATACGATTCTTTCAGGTTCCTGATTTTCTTGTATGCCCTTTTTTCTTCGCGATTGCTTCCCCATCATAGCGTCCTTCCTATTTGTGGTTGGTCGATATTAGTTTATAATTCCATATCTTGATATCTTCGATGGTCGTATTGAATCCGTTTTCTGATACGAGGATTACATCCGAGTCTATTTCTCTAAACATATTCCCCAAATTGTAACCTTTTCGTGGTCCAGCCGTTGGTGTTGATTTGCAGTATTCGCAAGTTTGTTCTCTGGATGTTAATTCTCGGCGTTACTATTTGTGTTTTCCTTTGGCGGATTTTCTTTGCCGCAATTCGAGTTTTCTCAATTTTCGCCATCCTTTCTCTACTTACGCTTTCCTCTTTGGGTAGGGGGACGTTTCTAACTGTTCTTGTGAACTTGTCTGATTAGTTGATTTTTTCTTTGTTCTCCTCTTTGTTCTTCCTTACTTTGTTTGGTTATCCCCCTCGGTCGTTTTTGGTAGTCTCCTTCTTCCTTCATTGGTTGGGGGTCTAGTTTTGTTTTGTCCTCGTTCATTTCTTCCATTTCCTGTAAAAGGTAAACCATATGAGAATATTTTGGATTTTTTTTCTTTTTATTTTCACTCCTGGGACTCTCATAACCATTTCCAAGGTCTCGAATATAATCTTGGAGCCATGGTTGTGGTTTGTGAATTTAACCACCACTCTCATTTTAGCCCAAATCTGTTAAGACTCAATTTCTGTTTTTACTCGTGCTTGGCTGGGTTCTTCTACGGTGTACCCGTTGCCATAGCAACGAGATCTATTCGGGTTCTGGAGTTGTAGCCCCGAGTCGTCTGTTTCTTTTGAAGTGACTTTAGGTCCCTCTAGGTGGAGGAGAGGTCCATGTCCCCGACCCAAGGTGGGCATATTTTCATTCCTTCTTGTTTTTCGCTGACTTTCTTTTCCATTTTTCTTTAAATTGATTTCCTGCTGAAAAATGACTGTTTGTCAAATTATTTAGGGAGTTATTTGTTTCGTTATGACGTTCGCCCTCCTCCTGCTCTGGGTTTTGCCAGAATTATGGGTGGTACCGGTTGGGCCACTCTCGTGCGATGATTCGTGGGGTTTGGGGGTCCTGGCTGGCCCTCAGGGTCTGTGGTTGCCACTCCCCCCACCCTCAAGGGTTGACTCTTGGCCGAGTGGGCTTTTCCTCAGAGCTGCTTTCCTTAGCGGCCACAATGATGTCCATTTCTATTGCAAGACATTTGAGAGGTTTAGGCAGAAAATGGCGGTGCGTTTATTTATTATTCCGTTGAAAGGAAACAACATTGGTTTAAAAAGAATATTCGTTGATGTCTGCGTTAGGAGGAATAAGACTCATTCCGTGGTTGATCAAAAGTACGTTTATGGATCCGCAACTAATTTCGATCCTTCCTTCGTTGCTTTTTATAGCCACTGATCCTCCATCGTACCTTTCACTCGAGATCTTTATCTTATTTTAACTTTTGTAATTTTTAGTTTTATATACAGTAGCGGTTCTTAGGTTAGGTTAGGTTAGGTTATGTTAGCTTAGCTTAGGTTAGATGATTTTTTCCTAGTATCCAAGTAAAAAAAAAAGTGAAAATATGTATATTTTCATGTTTTTTTTGCGGGGTGTGGAGGAGCAGGAATAGTCTCGCAACTGAATCTTTTTTGTCGTCTAAAAAATGTGTGAAAATGGTATAAATTACATTTTTACGACTATCTAAAAGAATATTTGAAAATACAGATTTTCACTTGTTTTTGACTTGGTTCCTGTGATATTGATTCGGAATAATTACCCAGCCACATTGGTAATTGGAATCGCGTCCTATTTTATCATTTTCAAACGATTTTTTTTTATTTAAATATGATCGGGAGATTTTATATTGTCAATATTAACCCTTAAACCACCAAACGAATTTGTTCCAAACCGCTGCTGATGAATTTACCGTTCGTCCATTGTTATGGGAAAATAATAAAATTTGATATTTATATATCAAATAACATCTTAAAATTGATTGAAGTTATTTATCTTGTTCCTAATTTTCTTTTGTTAAAATTAATCTTTATTTTAGTTAGTGCTTAAAAGTTCTATTTTATAGAAAACTTTTCTTCTATTAATCATATATATATATATATATATATATATATATATATATATATATATATATATATATATATATATATATAATATAATATGATTTTAATAATTTTTTCCCCAAGATTTAGAATTGTGATCACTATTAAATGATTATAATTAGGGTACGAGGGTCGGAGCCCCCCATTTCGAAATAATCACCTTAGGGTTCGAATTCAATGAGGTTGTCAGACATTGTTAGCCACTCCAATGTCCATTGCTTTTATGCAGAGCTCTGCCCCGAATAGGCGGGGATGCAATGGTTTGCCTTATTAAAATTATTGGTAGACAGGGATGGGGGGCGGGGGGTTGCAATTGTAAATATAGTGAGACCCTTTGAAACCAAAATATTTAAGTATGTTATAATAACGAAAAATTGATTGGCAGTTATTTTGTCTATCTCCTCCTGTTTTTATTTCACCGTTTGCATCTTCCAATTATATATATTTATTTAAATTTTCTGCATTCCTTTCATTCTACTGCTCTTGGCCCATAATTCTGTAGGTGTTGCTTTGCTAGCTACTTCTTCGATGGGTTCATTCAATTTGTCTGCTTCTTGTCCATTTATTAGCATTTTTTCTTCTTCTTTTATACGGTGCATTGAATCCCGGGAAGTTCCCGCAATGATGCTGCCTTGGTTCCTTGAAAGGGGGAGGGGGTTCTTAGATTTACTTAAGGTGGATCTGTGGGACATTGCCGTGTTCGGAAGCTCTTCCTCTCTGATTGAGAGTCGCTTCGGTGTGTTTTTCCTGCTTGTTCTTCCCTCGGATTCCTCTTCAGGGGATTTCTGTCCTTTCTGCTTCTATTCAATTTGCCTCAATAACAACCGGTGGTTCCCATATTGGCTGTGAGCGTGTATTAAGCACGTCAAGGTCTTTGTCTCCATTCTTGGTTCCATATCTTGATTTCCTCGGGGGTCGTATTTACTCGGTGTTTTGGTAGAGGAGTTTATATTTCCTTTTCCTTGTGACCATGCTTTTCGTTCTTCAGGGTGTGTGTGTGTGGGGGGGGGGAGGCTTTGAGTTTTCCATCTGTGGTTGCTTGTTGTTTTGGATCTCACTTATAAACATAATGAGAGAGAAGGTTTGGATTTTACAATATCCCATAAATGCTTCATCCCTCCTTTGCCCAATCCTGATCCATATGTCCCCTGCGGTCCCATTGTAAAAGCCTTAATATATGATGCGACTATTCACCCCTCCCCCCAGACAAACATACCGATTTGTTTTATGTGGGAGGAGGGGGCATATTTTGAAGGCTTGTCCTTCCCCCGGTGGGGGAAGTTCAATCAAATGAGCACAACAGATTCGATCAGGCCTTCGGCCCGTGCGGTGGTTTCGGTGTTGACACTCTTTCAAGCGATCGCCTTCTCAAATTATCTTCTCTCTTGTGAATTATTTCATTTTGTCTCTTTAAGATTTGGTTTGTGTTTAATCTCGACTCATAAATTTGGGAGAGGAAACTTAGTTTCCATCGCACGACTGTTTCAGTCAACTGGACAGGATTGTGTGCGCATTTAGCTACGCGGTAAATTGCCTGCCTCGATTGAGGTTGCAAGTGTGTGGGCCCTAGAACACGGCTTCTGGCTGAGCTAGTGCGCGCGGAAGTGTTGTTCCACCTTAACTGGCCTCGATGGAGGCTGGTAAAGGGAAGAAAAGAAAGAGAAATAATACGAAGAAAAGGACAAAGGCTTCCGGAAGGTAACGTAGTGACAAACCGTGTGTTTTTTTTGTGCGTGTGTGTGGTGGTGTGGGGGGGGGGCTTTTGTATGTCTATTTCTGAACCACCCATTTTCTGTCCTTCATATACACTCCCTCTCCACTCCCACACTCACACACCCACAGAACGGGTTTCCCAACCTTCTTCCTAATTTTCCTCCTTGGGTGAAATGAAGGAGTAGGTGGCCTACCCTTGATCCAAATTAGTAAATGAAATTGTATTATTTAGGGGAAGATAGAGTTAGGTTCTAACCCCTGTATTTTCCACTCAAACCTCATCACCTTCCCGAAGTTAGATGTAGGTCTGTCATGCATGGACGAAGAGTACAATTTGTATTCATTTTGTTACTTTCTTTTTTCTCCCACCCCCCACGCTTTATTCATTTCTTTTTTAATGCTTTCATTTGGGCATAGTTTTGTTCTACTTGACCCATTAGAAACGTTTAAAAAGAAAATAGGAGTAGTTATAGGTAGGCTTCTGACATTCATTAAGAGAAATACAATGGTTATTCTTACGTGAGGTCCCACGTTGTTTTGTACACAGCCATGGATCTCACATTTAGACATACGTACCAAGCTGCTATAATGAGTACAATAATCATGATCTATTCCCTGAAGCCCACGTTGAATATCCAGATGGATTGAGGTCTGTGTACCTGTTTTCCTTTAAAACGTGTATGAGAGCGAATGATTTTTTCCCAACCTTTTCTTATTCATTATAATCTAGCCTATTTTGACGATGTAGGGTTTGTACGGTGAAGTTTGTTTTAGTAGACTATTGGCAGATTGGCTCTTAAAAAAAAATCTTTTGTGCTTAATATTAGTCCCATAAGATTGTGGTCGGTGAACCCCCAAATATCCTCCGTGTATTTTCCACTCTAACCCAATCCACCTTCCGATGGTAGTTGTACTTTTCCTCCCTGGGGAGTTTAATAATGGACTAGATTTATGCATGGTTTGGTATTACATAAATTCTACCTATTATACTACTTTGGAATAGTTCCTTAAATTTAAAGATGGTTCTACAAGTTAATAGTTTTTATAGTCTTGTTTCCCGGTGTCTAAATTGCACATATTTTAATATTGATATAGTCTGTGGTAGTTGAGTGGTAGAACTTTTGACGAGCCTTGAGCTTTGTCTATATTCTGGATACTATGATTTGGACGTAGTTCATAAAATGGATGAGTTTATCTTAACTCATCAGAGGATGGTAAGGACTTGGGTGCAGTTATAGCTAGTTCCGCTGAGTATTTATGTGCTGTGTTTTAAAGCAAAGAAAAAGCAAATAGTTTTGGGATTCATTAAGAGAAATTCTAACTACAAAAGTTATCTTTCAAAGTCTATATATAACTTGTATGCGTGGTCACACCTTGTTTTGTATACAGACATGGATTCCACATGGAATCAGTTGACTAATCACATCAAAGTAGCCGATGTGCTCATCAGATGCACACACGTCCGACGTGGAACGGTCTGGGACGCGAAGCTTTCTTTCATATTGTTGGTGTAAAAAATCATCCATCTCTTCCCAAAGTGGCATTGTCATTCTAATCTTTATACGCATTTCATTATCCGGTCGGTGTATATAGTCTACGATTGAAAAAGGACGTATGTCATATTCGTTCACGCACAAATGTATGATCATTCTTAGCTTATTTTGTTTAACATCCCTAAAGTCTTTATACCGTTTGGTTTGGATATACGAAAAGATAAGATTATGTATATATATTTTAGCTTAGGTGGCAAGGAACTTTAAGGCTCCACTCTAGAAGCGTTATCTTCTCTAACCTCAACTGTGCACTCTATGCACCCAAATTTTCAGTTTACCATTGAAACAGAAAACCGAAACAGTCTCCCCCTTTAAGATAATTAATTTACTCTAGAGAAAACGGTAATATCTCGACTTCAATTTATAGAAAAAGTACCTTTATAGTTTCTGCGATTTCAATATAAAATATCCATAAATCGAGGCTTTTGGTACTCTCCATTGCAATTAACTCATTGCTTAGTAGTTTATTAGCATTCTTTGACACAAAGTATCTTTTGGTAGCGTTTCCAAAAACTTTGTTCGAGCAATTTTGACTTGTGCCGCCACTCCAAATTGTAGCGAGACAATCACTTCTGTATATTGTGGACTTGTCCTAAACTGTTGTCGCTCGTGAATATCACGTCCTAACTACGGATTTCTTTTCTATTTTTTCCTTGGTCTGTCTAATATTTTTCCTTTTGCCTGGGGAGGGTCTTGTTTTATAATTTTATAAGTTAGTACATTTAAATACTTAGTATTTTTTATGTATATTTTGGTGTATGTTATCCTTATTCATAATCGGTAGGGTTTTAGCCATATTTGGCTAAAAGAGTCTTATTTCCTTATTTGGTATAATGTTTTCTACGCATTGATCATGCGTAGAAGGGCACTTCGTCACCGAAGACTTGGAGGCCAGCGGAGCTTGAAAATCTTGCACGGCTGCTGGATCTTTTGTTCTGGTTAATAATTTGAATGATTTCTTCGTTAATCTCTTGATTAACCAGTTCCTGCATATTCCTAGTCCCTTCTTCGATGTAATCGTTAATGGACCTAAATCCGTCTCCCAGTGCAGGCGCTCTTGGAGTCGTCCTCGCCTGTGTGTACTCGTATTTATGTACACGCATTGTGATCTTCTTCTTTCGGTCGTTTCTGACAGAGGGCGAGGGTTTTGAAATTCGATCAGATACGTGGGTCCTTTACAGGGATCAAGTAATCTTCATTCTTGGTATATTACACTCCGTGGTGTAGGGATAGTTCTGATTACCCAAACTAGCATATGATAGTATTCTACTTTCAATGGGGACTATCTTGCATTTCCCTTGGTTAGTTCTTTTTTTCCATTTGGCCTCGTAGATGTTTAGACTTTCCATTTCTGGCGCCGCCATACAAGCCTGCAAAGGCGCGTTACGACAAAGACACTGTATTATCTGGCTCAAAACATCCGCACCTTGAATGTTGAGGCAAGTGGGGTGTATAGGGGCATGGGATATTTCTGCGGTCTCTATCGAGTAGAGAGTGGGTGAGCTTGGATTTACTATTTGTAGTCTTTTGTCCTCGTGCCTGATCCTTTATTTCTACCCAACTGCCTCTGCTTTGTGGTTCCCTTCTTTTCAAAATTGTTCCAGGTATAACCCTCGATTCTCGCTAATAAACCTTAATGGGGGGGGAGGGAACGTTTGTATTTTATAATATCCCATAACTATTACAGTTGCTTCATCTTTCTATTGGCTATTAACGACCAACATGCTTCACTTACAGTTTACGATATTATTAATTGGTGATTTGGGGTGGGAGAGGGGCATGTTTTGGTGGTTTTGCCCTCCCCCACCCATCTGTTGCGGTTGGGAAGAAGAGATTATATATTCGAGCGAGTTCAAAGACCCACCACAGATTCGATCAGGTCTTCGACCAGTGCTGTGGTGTTTTTCTGTGACGCATTTTTAGGCGATCACATTTTCAACTTAACTTTCCTCGTGTGAATTAAGGGTAAGGCAATTGAGGCACTTTATTTTGTTTGTGTTTAATCTTGACTCGCAAATTATTGGGAGAAAACTGGCTCACTTACACGTAGTCAAATCATTCGGCGATTCTACAGAAGAAAAATAGAGATCATTTGTCGGAATGTTTAATTCCTAACTTGTTATTAAGAACCAACATAATGGGGTTAGGTTGAGTATTTCTTTTTTTAGTTAGGTTAATTATATCGCTTAGTATAGAATATTTTTAGTAAGATGTTAGCTACTCTGCTGTTTCGTGGGGAAAATAACTAATGGCCTAATCTTTAGTAAAAAATGACTGCTCTTTATGATGGTTGTTAAATAACTACTCGCATTCTCGCCTGAATATTATGGTCGTTTCGTAGCTCTAATTCACTTGGACATTAACACGGCTAATTCGAAAAGGATATTTGTAAACGTCGAGGGAATTAGGCTGAATTAGTTATAACGACAAGAATATGGAGATCCCTGTTAAATTTGAGGCTTCGACTACAAAATAAAATAAAATAAAGGAAATGTAACGTTGGAATCGAATTTTAATACTATCAAAACTAAAGTTGCTTAACCTCCTACCTCTAACCCTCAATATACTAGTTTAATTAGTATGACCTTAATAGGTTGTTCTTGAATCGGTGCAAGAAAACTCCTTAATGTATTGAAAATACTAATTTGAAATGCTAATAAAAAAAAAATAGTGCTTTACGCGGCTTATGAATAGCAACAGACAATTCCGATACTGTTATAGAATAACTTTAGTTTCTTTTAATCCTTTCTGTTCAATTTCACACCGCAAGGTTCACCGTTTTAATTTTAGCATTTTATTTTTGAATATTCAACTAATAACTACAACTAACGCGAGATTTGGGAACTCTCTTCGCCTGTTATCATTTCTTGGACGCAATTGACTTGGAAAAACAAAGCCCCCCATACATTGGGGGAAGTCGATGCTAACCCTATTCGGGAGCGTTTGTGTTCGATTTCTTTACCCAATTTCATAAATTAATATGTTTAGTGGAAGTGAAACTGTAGGAACTGCAAAGCCCGACCACAATAGTGGAGAGACTACTTGGTGAGTCGATGCTCTAATGCTCTGCTCCAGGGTAAGATTGTAATCGATGTATTTTCGCCCTAACCTAATCCACCTTCCGAGGGTAGTTTTAGTTCCTTCCTCCCTCGGGAGTTTAATAATGAACTAGATTTATGCAGGTTGTATATTAACTAAATTCTAACTATTATACTATTTTGGAATAGTTTTTATAATCTTGTCTTGTCTTGGGGTCTAAATTACACATTTTAATATTGATATTGTCGGTTGTAGTTGAGTGATAGAGCTTTTGATGAGCCTCGAGATTCGTCTATATTCTGGATACTATGAAATGGATGGGATTATCTTAACTCATCAGAGGATGGTAAGGTCTTGGGTGCAGTTATAGCTAGTCCCCCTGAGATTTTATGAGCTGTGTATTAAAGCAAAGAATAAGCAAATAGTGTTGGGATTCATTAAGTGAAATGCTAATTACAAGATTTATCTTTCAAAGTCTATATATAACTCGTATGCGAGGTCATGCCATGTTTTGTATACAGACATGGATTCCACATGGGATCAGTTGAATAATCACATCTATGTAGCCAATATGCTCATCAGATCCACATACGTCCGACGTGGAACGATCTGGGACGCGAAGCTTTCTTTCATATTGTTGGTGTAAAAAATCATTCATCTCTTCCCAAGGTGGCATTGTTATTCTAATCTTTATTCGCCATTCATTATCCGGTCGGTGTATATTGTCCACGATTGAAAAGGGACATAAGTCATACTCGTTCACGCACAAATGTATGAGCATTCTTAGCTTATTTGTGTTAGCATCCCTAAAGTCTTTATGTCGTTTTGTTAGGATATACGAAAAGGACACGATATATGTATATATATTTTAGCTTGGGTGCAAAAGAACCTTGTGGCTCCAATCCTGAAGCGTTCTCTCCTATAACCTCAACTGAGCTATTTCTGCACCCAATTTTCAGTTTACTGAAAGGGTATCCCCTTTAAAATAAATTTATTCTCTAGAGAAAACGGTAATATCTCGACGTCAACTCATAGAAAAGGTACTTTTACATTTCATGGGCTAACTTTTATAGTGTCTACGATTTCAATATAAAATATCTTCTAAATTGAGGCTTTTGTTGCTCTCCATTGCAATTAACTCATTGCTTAGTAGTTTATTAGCATTCTTTGACACAAAGTATCTTTTGGTAGCGTTTCCAAAAATGTTCTTACTTTGTTCGAGCAATTTTGACTTGGGTCGCCACTCCAAATTGTAGCGAGACAATCACTTCTGTATATTGTTGACTTGTCCTAAACTGTTGTCGCTCGTGAATATCACGTCCTAACTACGGATTTCTTTTCTTTTTCTTCCTTGGTCTGTGTAATATTTTTCCTTTTCCCAGGCTTTCTTTTCTTTGGGGAGTAAGGTGGGGTCTTGTTTTATAGTTTTTTTAAGTTAGTACATTTAAATACTTAGTATTTTTATGTATATTTTGGTGTATGTTATCCTTATACACACTCGGTAGGGTTTTAGCCATATTTAGCTAAAAAAGTCTTATTTCCTTATTTGGTATAAATTTTCTACGCATTCATCCTGCGTAGAAGGGTACTTCAACACTGGGTTCCTTTCTCCTGTCACTAATTGATTCGCTCGTTGGTTTATCGGTACTTTTCCAATAGACATTCAACACTGGGTTCCTTTATCCTGTCGCAAATTGATTCTCCTCGTTGGTTTCTCCGTACTTTTCCGATAGACATTCAACACATAGTTTCATTAGCCTTTCACAAATTGATTCACTCGTTGGTTTACCGTACTTTTCCGATAGACAGATAGACCTTCAGCAAAGGTTTCCCTCACCTTGTGTCAAATTGATTTACTCGTTGGTTTCTCCGTGCTTTTCCGATAGATATTCAACACAGGGTTCCCTTACCCTGTCTCAAATTGTTTCACTCGTTGGTTTCTCCCTACTTTTCCGATAGACATTTAACACAGGGTACCCTTATCCTTCGCAAATTTATTCTCTCGTTGATTTCTTCGTACGTTTTGCGATAGATATTCAACACAGGGTTCATTTAGCCTGTCGCAAATTTATTCTTTCGTGGGTTTCTCCGTACTTTATCGATAGACATTCAACACAGGGTTCCCTTAGCCTTTCGCAAATTGCTTCACTCGTTTGTTCTCGGTACTTTTCCGCTAGACATTCATCTCAGGGTTCCCTTAGCCTGTCGCGACTTCCAGGTATATTACACTGCGTGGTGTGGGGATAGTGCCGATCACCCAAACTATCATATGATAATATTCTCCTTTCAATGGTGACTATCTTGCATTTCCATTGGTTAATTATTATTTTCCATTTGTCCTAGAAGATGTTTTTTCTTTCGGTTTCTGGCGCCGCCATACAAGCCTGCATAGGCGCGTTACGACAAAGACACTGTATTATCAGGCTATAAACATCCGCGCCTTGAATTGGGAGGCAAGTGCGGTGTACAGGGGCATGGGACATTTCTGCGGTCTCTATCGAGTAGAGAATGGGTGAGCTTGGATTTGCTTTTTGTCCTCGTGCCTGATCCTTTATTTCTACTTAACTGCCTCTGGTTTGTGGTACCCTTTTTTTTCAAAATGGTTCCAGGTATAACCATAGCTTGCCCCTAATAAACCTAATGGGGGTGAACTTTTGTATTTTACACTATTCCAGAAATTATTATAGTTGCTTCATCTTTCCATTGCCAATGGCAGAACAGCATGCTCTCAGCTCTTTCGGCGACGCCTTGTAAAAGCCTTGTGTACAGTTTATGATAAGAATTGGGATTTGGGGCAGGATTGGGGCATATCTTTGAGATTTAGCCCTCCCCCGTTCATCTGTTGTGGTTCGGAAAGAAGAGATTATATATTAGAGTGGGTTCAAAGACTCACAACAGATGTGATCAGGTTTTCGACTAGTGGTGTGGTTTCTGTGTCACACGCTTTAAATCGATTATATTTTCAAATTTATTTTCCTAATGTGAATTAACGGTAAAGTAATTGAGGCACTTTAGCAAAAAACTGGTTCACTTGCACGTAGTCAAATCATTCGGCGATTCTACCGCAGAAAAATAGATCATTAGTAGCTATACTATAATGCTCTGCTCTAGGGTCAGGTTGTAATCCGTGTATTTTCCTCTCTAATCCAATCTAGCTTCCTGGGGTAATTGTAGTTCCGTCCTTCTTCGAAAGTTTAATAATGGACAAGATTTATGCATGGCTTGGTATTACTTAAATTATACCTGTTATACTACTTGGGAATAGCTCCTTAAATTTAAATAAGATTCTAGAAGTTAATAGTTTTTATAGTCTTGTCTTGGTGTCTAAATTGCACATATTTTAATATTGATATTGTTTATTGTAGTTGAGTGGTAGAGCTTTTGACGAGCCTTGAGCTTCGTCTATATTCTGGATACTATGATTTGAACGTAGTTCATGAAATGGATGAGTTTATCTTAACCCATCAGAGGATGGAAAGGACTTGGGAGTAGTTATAGCATTTCTCATTAAGACAAATGCTAATTACAAAGGTTATCCTTCAAAGTCTATATTTAACTCGTATGCGTGGTCACACCATGTTTTGTATACCGACATGGATTCCACATGGAATCAGTTGATTAATCACATCAAAGTAGCCAATGTGCTCCTAAGATCCACGTCAGAAGTGGAACTATCTGGGACGCGAAGCTTTCTTTCCAATTGGTGGTGAAAGAATCATTCATCTCCTCCCATGGTGTCATTGTCATTCCAATTTTTATGCGCATTTTATTATCCGGTAGGGCTCGGCACATATTCGAGGCGTGGCCATTCTACCTCCCGTTGGGATTGTTAGGAGGGGGTGGGATTTATATATAATTAAAAGTTAAATACAACCATAGATTCCATCATGCGTTCGAACTGTGTGGGAGTTTTGGTGTTGAGATTCTTTCAATGTCCATATTTCATTCCAAAAAATTCCTTCAAAATGATAGATAATACAATATGATCTAAAGCCAATTTACAATGTGACTGTAGTCTAGTGACATTGAGAGCCATCTTGTCATTGATAGCTTCATTTGAACCACCTAAAAAATGGAGTTTGGTAGGTAGGTTATTTCTTTTTAGCTTGCTTTTAGGTTAGGCTAAGATGGGGGATTTGTTGTGATTTGTATCCTTTCGGATGATTTCATTTACAGGGTGTCTCGTTCAGGTTCTTCAATCTCATATTCGGGGTTCGTTTGACACTAGTTTTTCCGTTTTCTGAGTTGGCATACATAGAAGAACGCTGCTTTGTTTCCATTTGCCTCACTCTGATCCACCTTTCTGTGCTTTTCTCTGTTTTTATCTCTAATTCACGAGTCATTTAGCCTTGATCTGCTTTGGCTTTTCTGTTTTATGACTTAATTAATAGGCTTTATGGTGCCTATTCGGAATTTTTCCTGCTTATTTGTATTTAGCTGTGGTTGACTACATAGTTTTTTTTAGTTCGTACTCTTTGCATTTGTAGTTTTGTTGTTTCCATATGTAATGGAGGATAAGGGAGGCGTATACATAGTAGAGTTGGTGGCACCATTGTCATTATCTTGTTCGGTAAAGATTTCGGATTTTTGTAGTGAGGTCTCAATGGTCAACAAACCATACAAACATTCTTCCATTATTGTTTACTTTGCACCCTAAAACTCAATTTACCATTTAAATAGAAAACCGAAATAGTATCCGCTTTAAAAATAATATAGTCTGTAAAGAAATCGGTAATAACTAGACTATAGAAAACGCACTCCTGCTGCTTAATGGCTAACTCTTTTATTTTTGGCGAATTCAATATCATTTCTTAAATTGAGTCTTTTAATGCTCTCCATTGCAAATAATTTTTATTCTTAAATTTTATTATTATTTTTATTGTATTTAGGATTTATTAGGATTTGTCGTCCAATTAAGATTTGTCGTCCAATTAGGATTTGTCGTCCAATTAGGATTTGTCGTCCAATTAGGATTTGTCGTCCAATTAGGATTTGTCGTC